>CM060688.1:47482441-50445608 GCA_030686995.1 Artemisia argyi
AACACACCATCAAACCAATCACCTTCTATAGTCACCAACTAATTTACCACCAAACAAAAAATATAAAAATATATCATAAACTCATAATATACCCACGGACACTTTTAAATTAAAGGCCCGTTTGTTTAAGGGGTGTGAATTTAAAAAAATAAAAAAAAATCATGTATATAGTTGTTTGGTTGATTAGAGGCCCGCTACAATGTAATCAAAAGATATTTTGATATCCTTAAACTTATTTCATACAAAACGGGTGATTTTTTTAAGTGGGTTCTAACCAATTATTATATGTTTATTTTATATTTAAAATTAATAATTTCAATTTCAATATATATTTTATTTAGTTAAATACATATTTTATTTATTTTAATTTTCTTATTCTTTCTTACATAAAATTTAAATTCAAATCATAAAGTAAATTCAAATTCTAAACCCACTTACATATTAAACGAGCCCTAAATAAATAATATAATACATGTGGGGCTCACAATTTCTTGGTTTTATAAAGGTGGTCACCACCACAATACAAAGAATGAGTGAGTGGAAGGTTATGGTGAGTACGTTTTATGGGGTTCATTAGGGCTGTAAACGAATCGGACAAACATGAACGGTGCTTTGTTCATGTTCGTTTGTTTAATTTTAATTAGACAAATAAACAGACACAAATAGATTGTTCATTTTCGTTCATTAAAACACTAAACGAATATAAATTATCGAACATAAATAAACATAAACTTTATTAAATCACGCAAAATATATTGTTTTATCCAATTTAAAATTATAAAATTAAAAAAATATGATATACGAACATAAATAAATAAATAAATGTAAACGAACATTACTGTCATTGTTCGTTTATTTAATAAATAAACGAACATAAGTACTTTTTACCGAACGATTAATGAAATATTCAATGAACATTCAGTTCGCTTAAGGGATCATGTATAGAAAGAGGAGGTGTTGGTGGCTCACAATTCACTATAGAAAGCAGCTTTAGGAGTCAATGTAGAGAGAGAGAGAGAAAAAAAAAAAAAAAAAAAAAAAAAAAAGTTACGAATTGTGACTTTTAAATAATAACTATTTTGAGAGTACTAATTCTTGCACTTTACTTTCAAAGATGTAACATCATCTATATTTCGATTTCTCCAATATTTATCTTCATTTTTACGTAGATCAGTAAATTTCCAACCAATACGACAGTTTTCACGAGCATAACCAAACAATGCTCATTGTCCCATTGGACTTTACAATGTAAAGAATTATATTATAGAATATACAGTACTACTTAATCATTTAAAAATGCAAATTCGATTTATGTTGTAATTGTCATTGCAACTTTTTTATGACATTACAAAATATGAATGAGCACAACAACAAACTTACTTTTGTAGACTTATAGGGTGTGTTTGTTTCATTAATACGTTTTAGGTCTGAATCTGATTATCACATCTTACTAGTAAGAGGTGGTTAGAAAGTCTAAATTTAAACGAAATAATGTTGTTTATTTTTGTATAATTGTCCGAATGATTTTAAGTGCTCGTTTCTGTAATTTATTTAAGTAAATTATGTAAATATAAAACAAGACTTTTTATTATAAATATAAAATAGTTAATAAACCAACAAATATATTATATTAACACGAGTCTTCAATCTTTTAGCGAGTAAGAAGCAGTAAGACAAGTCTCTCACCTCTTACTGAGTAAGATGTTATATGTCTAACTCAAAAGAAAAAAACAAACAAGCAAAACGTCTACCCACCTCTTACTGATAAGAGTAAGAGGGCTACTAATACTTTTTTTCAAAAACAAACACATCCTTAGTTACCCAAACACGAAACTTAAAAATTGTTTCATTCGTTGCTTTCATTTGGACTCGCGACAAAAGTTAACCTTTCCGCAAAAGGGATCATTCATGTCACATGTAAAGATATTGTTCTTGACCTCACGTCACCCTACATTACCTATGTAAATTTGTAAAAAAAGCCATATACCAAGGATGTTCTTTTCACTAATAAAAATTTAAAATTGTATACTTGAAAACGCAAAGATCGTTTGACATTACAAAATAAACCATCTTACGTATTCTTTTATCCAATTATACTCAGATTTTACAAAAGTTCAGGTCATATGTATTTTTCCCCGTGTCTTACTCGAGAATCACCTTGTTACAATTTTCTAAGAAACAAGAATTTCATTTGCCCGTGCTTTGCGGTGGGTGCGGAATCATTTATTTTGTAACTACGAAATAAGATTGTTAATATCAAGGAAAATGAT
Organism: Artemisia argyi; assembly: GCA_030686995.1. NCBI lineage: Eukaryota > Viridiplantae > Streptophyta > Magnoliopsida > Asterales > Asteraceae > Artemisia > Artemisia argyi. The sequence continues at coordinate 47,484,712 of CM060688.1, forward strand.
GTAAAAAGGTAAAATATAGAGTTTAATGGATTTAGTATATCACTAAACTTAAAAAGTTTAATTATAAAGATTTATGAGTTTAAAGGCTAATTTGTTATTTTAATAAACTTAAGGAGAATGATGTGAAGGGGTTTAAAATACAAATTCAATGGGTTTATAGGGTAATTTAGTAATTTTGTAGAATAAAGATTAAAAAAAAAAAAAAAAAAAAAAAAGGTGTTAGAATACAAAGATTTATAAGTTTAAGGAGTCATTTGATTTCTCAAAATAAATGAAATGAAATTAAATGATATAAAATACGTAGTATAAAGTTATTAGATTAGGGGTTAATTTCATACCTTTTAATGTTAAAGAGGTTGTTTTGGACATGTTGATGAATAGTGTTCACAATTTGGTACTTCCGTAATTGTTATTGTCAATAATATTCAATACTAGCTTCAAGGCCCGCTCGTTGAGCGGCTAGTTTTAAGAAATTGTTTTTAATAAAAAAAAAGTACAAATGGTTGTAATTGATTTAGTACATTATTAATTAGATATACAAAATAAATTCGGCATGATATTTCATTATGAAAAATAAAAACAAATAATCATACTTTAAGATACTTGATATGATAGTATACTATTTAAGAGATGTAGCATTAGATGAAAAATAACTAACTGGTTGAACAAATAACATTAATATAACACAAAATAATAATAATAATAATAATAATAATAATAATAATAATAACTAATTATGATAAACAAAATTATCATGTTTTTATTTCTGGAACAAATAAACTTAGTTATTCATACTAATCTTAAAATGTTTTTAATCATTTCTCGATAACGGATTCATCAGTAACATTCTCAAGATCATCATCACTAATATGATTGTGGTATCACAATCTTTGTTGACACAAATCCATTCTTCGTTCTCATGAGATACAACATCTTCGTTCTTTTGGACATGTTGATAAATAGTATTATTTTTTATGTGTCGTACCCTAAAATTAATTGTCTGTCATTTTTTTATGTGTCGTACCTTATAATATTCAATATATATTGTTAAAGAGGTTGTTTTGGACATGTTGATAAATAGTATTATTTTTTATGTGTCGTACCCTAAAATTAATTGTCTCATTTTTTTATGTGATACTAGCCATGTACATTGATGAAGATACATTGATAAAAGCTTTTTACGAATTATAACTAAAAGATTCACATCTGAACTAAGTATATATACGTAGTATTTATGCTTGATCTTGTCTCTTGTCTATTTCATAACTAAACAAAGTTGTTATACAAACACAATAATTTGTCCATTTGAGTTGTCTAAACTCTAAAGGCATAAATTCGTTTTACCGTCTTATCTGTACTACATACAAAGAGAAAATATACTTTTTTTCCCCTTAAAACTTGAAAGATTTTAAAAATAAGTAAAAGTCAATTACTAATATACTCTTTGATTAAAAATGATAACATCTATTATTAAATTAATAGTTTGAATATCTTTTAATCCTCAAACTATTACGTATCATTTTTCGTTTTCAACTCATAGACTTTTTTTTCACAATTACTAGAAATTGAACCCTTTTAATGTTGCAACGGTCACATCAAAACCACAAATTCGCAAGTATAATTATTTGATATTATACACTGTCACTATGCGCGGTATTCGTCTAATATGAATCAAAGTTTGTTAAATAAAACAAATAAGTTATAGATTTCAGTAACAACCTTGAAATTTGAATGATTCTTATATGAAATATGAAATAATATAATAAAGATATTTGTCACACATAAACTATGTATGGTCAATACCAACCAAACCAGCCTATAAAAACCATGTTTGCCGTGCAATGCAACCAATATGTTGTTTCTTTTCTTTAACAACTCCGTCGTCTCTTTCTATCAACACCATTTTATTCGAATAATAGTAATAACAATTCTTATAACTCTAATGTAACATCATCATACAATAATTTCTTACCAATATATATTCCATTTTCCTATCACTCTTACTTGTTATAAAGAAAAATAAGACATGGTGTGGTTTTGGATAACATTACTAGTGGTGCTAGTTGGTAGGAACGCTGTGGAGGGAGCTAACGTGACGTATGATGGGCGGTCGCTTCTTATTGATGGGGAGCGAAAGATTTTGTTTTCGGGTTCAATTCATTATCCTAGAAGCACCCCTGATGTAAGTGTGTATATATTTGCTGTTCATGTTTTCCTATTATTGTATTCACTTGATTGCTATATATAACTGATATTACTCAATTCGACGTTCCTAGTTTGCACCAAACTTAGCATTTTTGGTGCATACCATGCGTTACTTTATGAGCAGGCGAAATTAAAATGCATGTGATTTGTACATCATGAAAATTGGTTGACATAGGAACACATGGTACATGAACGCTATCAAGTTCAATGATAGTCAGTCAGTTTTGATGATATACAATCAAATTACTACCTGTAATCCTGTATAAAAATGTTACACGATCTAAAAGATGTATAAAAACACACTAGTCATATCTGAATATATATCTCGTACGTTCTTTGATTTTCTATCAACCAATTATAAAGAACCACCGTATCGTTAAAGCTAAACTGTTTGAAGTCCGAACGCAGCATGGTGCTCTTTCAACAACCATGTTAGATTTGAAGTTTTCATGTGTAGACAATGACAATTTTGGGTATTGTTTAAATAACTTAATGAGCCTAGAAGATATGAATTTCAACTTGTATTTTTGTAATAAATAAATAGGTATTTGAGTGTTACCGAAAATCATGGTTTTTTTTGGGAAAATCTTAACCAAAAATGTTTACATGCTTGACTCTTACGTTATCACAAATTTCGACTCAAAGAATGTGATCTTAAATTAGTAGTATATTTGTTTTGATGCATGCCTTTTATAATACCTAAATATCTATTTACTAGAACGAAAAAATGTCTCCCTTAAAATTATTTTCTTTTTTAATGCAACAAGAAAGATTAATAGTAGTAGTTAATACTATTAAATACTCGAATACCATCATTGATCTTGTTAATATGGTAGATCAATAATGATCTTTTGATTAAAGAAAGTATATTTAGAAAAGAAGATACCAATTATAAATTAACCAATATATAGTTTTCTGAAACTAAGGAAGACATAAATTCTTAGTCATATGCTTCATATCTAAATTTTAAAACACTTTAAAGCTATATTAACTCAAATATATAGCGGGAAAATATTTTATTTTTGGGTAAATTAAAGGGAGCGGGAAAATATTTTAACACTGGCTAAACAACAACATTTATGGTCCATATGTTTTTATGGCAAGAAATCACGAGTTTGCCAACTGTGTCTTGTAGTCTTTTAGATTATGACGATAGTTTCTATGTCTTATTTGATAATTTTGATTATAATAGTCACATCTTGTTTAGAAGACTCAAACAATACTACTGTCAGAAATTTTACAGCTCAGCCAAAAATGAAATTGTTTGTGTTTTAATGTCATAATCATTAGTTTTAATAACTTTTAACGACTAGTATTATTTACTCCGTATTCTTGTTGGATCAAAGAGTGCTATCCAATTTTTTCTGACCATTTATGTGCATGGTCAACAATATGTAAAAAAAAGTACAAAAGACAAATAGCTAGTTTGAAGATATGAAGGTGCATTATTTTTCTTTTTCAATCATGGTTTCCAGACTTTGATCATAGGTTTGAGCCACCGCCAAAGAGACTCAAACCGCGTAAATCCCTCCCTTTTTTTCGGGAGGTTAGTGTGGCCAGTTCATGGTCGTTTGCACCCAACAAGATTTCAACATGAGATCTTTCATATTTAAGTAACGATAGTCACAAGTTTTGCTACTTCGCCACCCCTGAATTGCTATATGAAGGAGCATTCGATCTCTATATCATACAACTCAGCTTTGTGTTGATTTGTATGCATAAAGTTTTTTCAGTATATGCGAATGGCATTTTATTGGTTAAATACGTATATTTGATGGTTAACTACATACAACAAATACGGAATTATATGCAGATGTGGCCATCTTTGATAGCTAAAGCTAAGCAAGGTGGTCTTGACGTTATACAAACCTATGTCTTTTGGAACCTCCATGAGCCACAACCTGACCAGGTCTTTCTTACTTCTCAAACATACACTCGCATGCTCGTCGCGTTTTACCAACTCATCAAACATAAAAATATGTATTAGCTAATTTTTTGGATTAATTACTTGCAGTATGACTTTAGTGGGAGAAATGACATAGTAAGTTTCATTAAGCAAGTCCAACAACAAGGTCTTTATGTAAGCCTTCGAATAGGACCCTTCATTGAGGCTGAATGGGGTTACGGGTACGTTATTACAACTACTTTAATTCATTCTTAGCTTTTGAACTTAATCTATTCATTATGATTTTGTCTTTCAGAGGTTTACCATTTTGGTTGCATGATGTTCCTGGCATTGTCTTCCGAACATACAATGAACCGTTCATGGTAAGGGCACTTGTGACTATCAAACTCAAAGTTAAAGTCGGGCTTGATTTTGTTTTAAACTCATGTTAAAAATGCTGATTAGTCTCTCTACCGAACTCAACACGCATACAATATATTACATTATGTATAAATGAAACTATCAAGAACTTATTAATTGTGACAAATTTCATATTAACTTAATTTTAAAAGTTGTTTGTTTGACATGAAAAAGTCAAATATTGAAACTGCTGGCTTTGTATTCTTGTAGTTTCACATGCAAAACTTCACAACCACAATAGTGAACATGATGAAGGCAGAGAAGCTTTTTGCTTCACAAGGAGGCCCAATCATTTTATCACAGGTTTGCAAGTTTATTACAGTACCTTATATCTTATCAATGGCAATTTCGACCAGTTTACCTATAATTTAGTCGATCTAGATTACGTTTTCTAATCCAAGGGTCAAATAGGCTAACATAAAAGAACAAATCGTACGGGTCAAAATGATCATAAGTGTATCTGAATACATATAATCGGCCAAATTGCTTATTCAAAAAGTCAAATCATAATCGTTTTTACATGTCATCTAACACTCTGACCGTCTGACGTGTCTATTATTCCATTCCATCTACTGTCATTTGTGCATTTTTAAAATTCATCAAGTGAGATTTAAATTCATGACTTTTAGAGAAACTGAGAAAGCTTCAACCATGTAGGAATCTCATTATGGCATTCTTATGAGCATTTTTAACCAAAGTTTAACAAATTATTGTATACATGGTAGATAGAAAATGAGTACCAAAACGTCGAAAGTTCTTTTCGTGAGGATGGACCACGGTACGTAAACTGGAGCGCACAAATGGCAGTGGGTCAAAACACGGGTGAACCATGGATGATGTGCAAGCAACAAACCGCCCCTGATCCTGTCGTATGTCTCTTTTTACTTACAAAACTCCCTCAGTTACACATTGATTTCTAAAGTCAAACATTTCTACAGATTAATACATGCAATGGGATGAGATGCGACGAAACATGGGAAGGACCAAACTCACCAAATAAACCTTCTTTATGGACTGAAAATTGGACTTCTTTGTAAGTACTTACTTTCCTTCAATCTATAATAAACGGCACTCAAACCGGGATCTTTACTAATTTAATTATGGATTCTTGTAGTGTACAAGGATATGGAGAAGGACCAAACATGAGAACAGCCCAAGATATTGCCTTTCATACAACAGCGTTTGTTATAAATAGGAATGGAAGCTTTGTAAATTACTACATGGTAATACACAACACTCACATACACATTTATATATGACGAGATTGTTGATTAAACATGCATGAAATTTCAACAATTTACTTTTTGATTGTGTGATAGTACCACGGAGGAACAAATTTTGGACGGACACCTGCAGCATTTATCATAACAGGTTATTATGATCAAGCTCCACTTGATGAATATGGCATAGAGCGAGAACCAAAATATAGCCATCTTCAGAACATGCATGCGGCGTTGAAGCAATGTTCCCAGGCATTACTCTATGGGCAGTTATCAATTGTACCTTTGGGTCAAGATCAAGATGTAAGAACTATTCCATTGTCACATTTTAGTCATTTTGCATTTGAGTTGATAAAAGATTGCTTTGTGAACCGTTTGGGTCATTTTGTTACCGGTAATCTTTACAATTATATATTAAATTTAATAATATATTCAAATCTAACATTTATATGCACAAATGTTTAGATATTTTAATAAAAATTACTCAAGCAGCCAAACGGGAAACATATATAAATTCTAGTAAGTTCGTTCGCAGGCATATGTCTACAATGGAAATTCAGGCGAGTGTGCTGCATTTCTTGTTAATAATGGCAGCCGAGAAGCTCAAGTGTTATACCAGAATTTACCTTACACTTTACCATCAAAATCAATTAGCATCTTACCTGACTGCAAAACTGTAGTCTTCAATACTGCTACAGTATGTTTCCTAACAAGTTCTTTTGGGAATACACGAGAATACAACATAGTATATATTTTATTTACTGTTTGATTATACCACAGGTAAGTACAGAACCTAGTACACGATCAATGCTGCCAGTAATAAGCTTCGATTCACCTCAAGAATGGGAGACGTATAGTGAATATATCCCTCAGTATGATGATACCTCATTGAGGTCTGATACATTGCTAGATCAAATGAATACTACTAAAGATACGTCAGATTATCTTTGGTACACAATGAGGTACAATTTAAGTAGTTGACATTTTCGTTAGAGTAATTAATCGGAAAAACTGCATTTACTTTTTGTGAACAAATAGGTTCCAGCAAAACTCTTCAGAAGCTCAGTCTACGCTTAATGTGGCCTCTCTTGGACATGTTTTACGTGCTTATGTTAATGGAGCTCTTGTGGGTATGAATTTGTATTTCTTTAATTGAACTATATAGAGCGCGAATGGGGTGTTTGGGATTGCTTATTTAAACAGTTTTAAAGGTGTTAAAAACTGCTTGTCAAAACTACTTTTTGGATTTTTAGTTAGCGAAATTAGCTGTTTTGAACGAGATGGTGTTTGGGAATGTAACCGATAAGCAATAAAACCTGCTTATATTAAAGTGCTTATTTACTCTAATATAAGCAAATAAGAAATTTCATTCTGTCCCTTATGCATACTACACTCAGATAAGAAATCCCAATGACCTTTTAAGCAGCTTGAAGACGCTTACTTCAAACTGCTTATTTCAAAATAGCAATAAGCCATTTTTATTAACCAATTACTAACAGCACTTATGAGATGATAATTGATATCTATCGTTTACTCTATGCTTAGGATCCGCACATGGAGCACGTACAGGTCCAAGTTTTACATTTGAAAATACTACTTCATTGCCAACTGGAATCAACAACATATCCTTCTTGAATGTAATGGTTGGATTGCCGGTAGGTTACGTTACAGACAATTTCAGTGTCAAATTCAGTAGGTAGGACACAAAATAAAAAGCTACATTACTGATTTTACGTCAATAAGTTGTGAAGGATTCAGGAGCGCATATGGAGCGTAGACGTGCAGGCTTAAGCCAGGTGATGATTCAACAAGAAAACTTTACGAGCTACTCGTGGGGATATCAAGTAAGTCATGAATGGAAATTAATACTTTATACTAACTGTATTGTGTTTTGTAAAGTCATCTTGAATGTATTGAAATGGGATTTTGTTTTATAATGAAGGTTGGGTTAGTAGGGGAGAAGCTATCAATTTACACAGATGAAGGGTCAAGTGAAGTCACATGGAGCCAGTACGAAAATCCTCGTACTCTAACATGGTACAAGGTGAGCATTAGAGACCTTTACAAAACACGAGATCATGGGTTCGAGTAGCATCACCATTAGAAAAACTTCCTACAATGACCTTAAATCTGGCGCTAAATATCTTTATAATATGGGGATGATTAAAAAATTTATAGTTATTCTGTTCTTGATTTGTGCTTAACAGACAACATTCGACACACCTGAGGGCAATGAACCAATCGCACTAAACCTTGGTTCGATGGGCAAAGGAGAAGCTTGGATAAATGGTCAAAGTATTGGAAGATATTGGGTCACATTTATGACCAGTAAAGGGATTCCATCACAAACATGGTTTGTTACCCGCATAAGTTTCATATATTGATTTTGTAGCATATGTGAATTGACATAAATTTTGGCCTATATTTGACAGGTACAACGTACCACGATCATTTCTTAGACCAAATGGAAACTTGCTAGTTTTGTTTGAGGAAGAATATGGAAACCCCTTAAATATTTCATTAGATACTGTTTCAAACAACAGAGTTTGTGGACATGTATCGGATATACAGCCTCATAGGGTAAATTCATGGGGAGTGCGTGATCATTATCAAAGGAGACCAATACCTAGAGTTTATCTGCGGTGTCCTCCTAGACAAGTCATCACCAAGATTGTATTTGCAAGTCATGGTAACCCTTCTGGTAACTGCGAAAGCTACGCCCTTGGAAGCTGTCACTCGTCTAGTACTCAACAAATCGTTGAAAAGGTGACATATTTATATATTAAATCCATTGGCTATGTACTTTGTAAAAATATCACAACACAACTTAAATAAATAGATAAGCACTAGAATAAGCAATCTGAGACACCCTTTAAGAAGTTTTGCAACCATGCTAACAGTTCGCCTTGCATTTTGATATTTCAGGCTTGTTTGGGGAAAAGCCAATGTTCGATAGCTCATACGATAGAAAATTTTGGTGGAGACCCTTGTCCGGGCACACTCAAGACGCTTTTGGTGGATGCACGATGTGAATAAGAACATATAGTTTACGATTGATTCTTTTGGGCACAAAAGGGAAGTCATAAGCACACAAAAAAAGTGATATAGTTTACAGGTTAATTAACATACTCAGTTTCATTTATTATACTTGATACATATATCGCATATGTTCAATTTGAATGTACATTGCGAATAAGCCCGAATTAATTTATTATTTTTTTCCATTATCCAAGCAGTTGATAACTTGATAAAAGTACAGTTGCTCAAGAAGATGTCCAAAAATGTCCCAAACGGCCAAACCTAGCAAATAAATAGTACAGTAACATTTTATAAAGTACAGAGGACTTTCTAAAACCAATTCTTATAGTGGCTATTTTTGAAACTTGGAAATTTGAGGGCTAGTTATCGATCTATGAATAAAACACCAACTCTTCAAAAGTTCAAAAACTCCTCTTCTCCGAATAACCTAGACATGAAAAAATAACCCATTTTAACGGATATAAACCAACCGAACCTTTTATACCTAATAGTAATCCATAATATGATATATTACAAAAACTACACCAACCGAACCTATTCAAGAACCAACCATATCGACAAACAAAACACAAAACACATGTGTTCGTACACCTAGGCCCGCACCATGGGCAAAAAGAGGATGGACCCTCGGTGGAGACCCAAATTTGTTATTTATCACTGGGGACAAGTCATTAGTACTTTAAAAAATTTCAGATTTTTAAAGTTTTTTTTTTTTTTTTTTTTTTTTAAGTATTTTAAAGTTAAAAAAAAAAAAAAAAAAAAAAAAAAAAAAAAAAAAAACTTTAAAATTGAATTTTTTTTAAAGTTTTTAAATTTAAAAAAAAAAAAAAAAAAAAAAAAACTTTAAAAGAAAAAAAAACTTTAAAAAATTCCAGATTTTTTAAAGTTTTTTTTTTTAATTTTAAAAGATTCCAGATTTTTTAAAGTTAAAAAAAAAAAAAAAAAAAAAAAAAAAAAAAAAAAAAAAACTTTAAAAAATATGGAATTTTTTAAAGTTTTTTTTTTTTTTTTTTTTTTTTTTTAACTTTAAAAAATTCCAGATTTTTTAAAGTTTTTTTTAAAGTTTTTTAAAGTTAAAAAAAAAAAAAAAAAAACTTTAAAAAATCTGGAATTTTTTAAAGTTTTTATTTTTATTTTTATTTTTTTTATTTTTTTTTAACTTTAAAAAAAAATCAATTTTATGTTTTTTTTTTTTTTTTTTTTTTAATAATCTGAAATTTTTTTTATATATATATTTTTTAAATCTTGAATTTTTTTTGGGACTAACGGTGTAACGTTTGGGGACTAACGGTGTAACGCTGGTAAATAGGACTAACGGTGTAACGTTTGGGGACTAACGGTGTAACGCTGGTAAATAAGACTAAAATAGGATCATGTACGCGAGATATGAGACAGTTTAGGGACCAAAGGTGTAACTTTTAAAGTTGTGTGACCTGGTAACCCGCTGCCAGCAGGTCATATTGCGTAGATCGACGATTTTTTGAAAATATGTTGCGTACGTTTGACACTTTACTAAGTACGTTGTGTACTTGTGTTTATTTGAAGAAATATGTTGCGTATCTTTAGCTTTACCCCCACCAAAATTACAAGCTTCATCATTTTTTTTTTAATTTTTTTTTATATTACAAAACTATAAACCTGAAAGTACGGCATAAAAATTATAAAGTTTAATCAGTCAAAAATATTAAATTGACAAATAATTTAATTAAAAATTGTATTGTATTGTAAATGAGACAAAAATAACATAACCCTTGTCACTATTACATAAAGTTAAAACAGCCAAATCTTCCGTCAAACAATTACTTGCGTTCACACTCTTATTTATGTTTTCAAGAATAACGTGACCAACTTTTACTAACGATCACAATGATACAAGGATTTTAGGTGACCGTTAAAGTTGAAACAAGATGAATACACCTCTGGTTTATGTTTGCTTGTTTCAGAGTTTTTCTTTTTTAAAACCAGCCCCTCTGGATTTAGAGAATGATGAAAGCTAACGAAAACTTAAGTGTATTACTTCTTCTGTCTCAAAATTATTGTCAGGATACAAAATCAAATAGTAATAAAAGTGAGATCACTATAATTTTCAACTACTCAAATAGAAAATTATTCCACTAAATTCTTTTTTTATTACTTAAAAAGGAAAATGAACAATTATTTTAAGAAATTCCGAAAAAAAAATATGGATTATAATTTTGAAACAAAATGAGTACTTAACAACTATAATTGATTTACGTGCTCTCATTTTTTTTATTTCTTTATTTTTTGGTACACATCATTTAATGCATTTAACAATTATACTTTATATACGGATAGTCCATATCGTATTTGAACTTTTTGTTCATAAATGTGTGCAATTAAAATCAATGTGTGCTTTATACGACAGGATTGTTGATGCAAATTGCCATTAACCATTACTTTATTGCTCCGAAAAACTGTCATATTGCATAGCTCCAAATATTGATAAAACTAAGTTAGTCTATTCATATTTCAGAAATGATTAATAGACCTAATAAAGTTTCGGACCATCAGATGCAAGAGTTGGCATCTCAATTTACCATGGATGAAATAAAGCAGGCTGTATGGTCTTGTGGTAGTGATCGAGCCCCGGGTCCTGATGGTTTTACCTTCAAATTTATAAAACAGTTTTGGGATATCTTGAAGTTAGATATCTATAAGTTTGTGAACGAGTTTTACGAGAAAGGAGAGATCCCAAATGGGTGTAACTCATCATTTATCACTATGATACCTAAGGTCAGTAGCCCAGTTACATTTACAGATTACCGTCCCATAAGTTTAATAGGTGTTCAATACAAGATTATTGCAAAGTTGCTAGCAAATCGGATGGCAAAAGTAATTGATGATATAATACACCCGGTTCAGTCTGCGTTTGTGAAAGGTCGTCAAATATTAGATGGGCCGTTGGTGGTTAACGAAGTTATCGAATGGTACAAGAAGAAAAAGAAGAAATGTATGTTATTCAAAGTAGATTTCGATAAAGTTTACGATTCGGTAAGTTGGGAGTATTTACTCAAGATGATGGAGTACATGGGTTTTAACACCAAATGGATACAGTGGATTCGATCGTGCTTGGTGTCATCTCGTACTTCGGTTTTGGTCAATGGTAGTCCAACAAAAGAATTCTCTCCTCAATGTGGTCTTCGTCAAGGGGACCCTTTATCTCCATTTCTGTTTATCATAGTAATGGAGGGATTACATGTTGCCATTGAGGATGCGGTGGATCGGGGGTTTTATCGGGCCCTTCGGGTTGGGTCAGAACAGGTGTTGATGTCACATATGTTTTATGCCGACGATGCAATGTTCATGGGAGAATGGGACGAAGAAAATATCACTAATCTTATAGTAATTCTTAATTGTTTTTTCTTAGTTTCAGGATTGAAGATAAACCTCCATAAGTCAAAATTATATGGAGTTGGTGTGCCAATGGAAGTCATAGAAAACACGTCCGGTATCACTGGATGCTCGTCCGCGAATATTCCTTTCAAGTATCTAGGATTGTCAGTGGGAAACAACATGAATCGTAGCAACAACTGGGAAGATATAATTCAGAAAGTTCAAAAGAAATTGGCGACATGGAAGGTAAAGCTTTTGTCCATAGGTGGCAGGCTAACGCTTACAAAATATGTTTTAGGGAGTCTTGGAACATACTTCATGTCAATGTTCAAGATGCCCGAGACAGTAAATAGGAGGATTGAAGCTTCCCGAGCCCAATTTTTTTGGGGAAGAGATGGTACAGACAAAAAGAAAATAGCATGGGTTCAATGGAAGAAGGTGCTAAATTCTAAAGAAAAAGGCGGTCTTGGAATAGGAAGTTTAAAAGCATTGAACTTAGCTTTGATGCAAAAATGGAGGTGGCGGTTTCATACGGATACAAAAGGGATTTGGAAGAACATAATCACAAGTATATACGGTCCTAACGGCGGGTTTGGAAACCAAGGTTCTATTTCAAGAGGAAATGGGTTGTGGAGTTCTATAGTCAAAGCCATTGATCAGATGCATGGCCAACACATTGTAGAATACACAAATATGAGAAAATCAATTGGGAATGGTCTCAACACTAGATTATGGATGGATTTATGGGTGGGTGACTTGATATTAAAGGAGAGATTTCCCAGGTTATATGCGCTAGAGTCGGACAAAAATTGTTCGATTCATGATAGATGGGGAAATGGTCAATGGTTATGGAGTTGGCTGAGAAACATTCCAAATGGGGGTCGTACATGTCAACAACTCCAAGACATGCAAGATGTGCTTCAATCCTTGGAGTTGAACAATTGCGAAGATACATGGAAGTGGCAATTGGCGAATGATGGGGTCTTCTCGGTGTCTTGCACTAGGAAACATACAGATAATATCCTACTAAACTCGGGAGACATAGCTACAAGATGGAACAACCTCGTACCCATAAAGGTAAATATCCTAGTTTGGAGGATTAGACTTGATCGGTTACCTACTCGGATCAACTTAATAGAGAGAGGGATTGACGTGCCCTCATTATTATGTCCTTCGTGTGGTAATCAAATTGAAGATGTATCTCATACTTTTGTGACATGTGAGGTTGCGTCTTGCATTTGGGATAGAGTATTCAGATGGTTAGATATGTATCATCCTATGTTCAGTAACATCGAGGACATATTCTCTTGGGTTGACTCACTAACCACTCGTTTCAACCGAAGGAAAGTGGTGGATGCTATTATCAACACGGTTTTGCGGGTGATTTGGAGGTATCGAAATAACAGGATCTTTGGGTTAGTGAAGATGAACAGGAGTAACATGTTTGATGACATAGTTTCTACTGTTTTTGATTGGTGTTCTAGTAGAAGCAAAGTTTTCTCAAAAAATTGGACGTTGTGGTTACAAAACCCAATGTTAAATACATTGTAATTGTTTTTCTAGCTCCCTGCTAGCTTTTTATAAAATTTTGCCGTTCAAAAAAAAAAAAAAAAAAAAAAAAAAAAAAACAGATCTAATACATAAATGATACTCCGTAGTATATAATTATACATTGTACAACGAAGGCTCTTCATATTTTATTACAAGATACTCATTCTTGCAATTTGTTTTGGATAAGGGTTGTATCGACAAATGTTTGGTGTATTGCATTGAACTCTTTTAACTTTATTTGATGTAACGTTATGACATTATCATCATCATCAATATATTATTGCTTTGATGTAGTAAGTCCACATCTGTATAATTATTGTGTTGAATGCGTGTCAGATAATGATGTATTGTTTGCATTTTACACCACATGTTAGAATTACTATAAAATTCTATCCGAACTTATTTCTTACCTTTTTATTAAATGAAAAGAGCAAGGACGATAAAGAGCATATGTGCTTATCTCTTATATATCGGTTTACGTATTAAGTGTTAGGGGTGCTTCGGAATGGGTAAAGAATTGAAAAGGGCTCACATCTTTCAAATAATGGTGCTTGGTAAAGGAGGGGTAAGGTATTGATTACCCCATAGTGGGTAATCAATCATTATAGAGTAAATTGGGGGGGGGGGGGTAAGGTATTAATTACCCACCTCACCCATTCATTTGCATTTCTTTCCCTTTCCCTTTTCTCCATTTTAAACCAAACGGACCCTAAGTTTCTTACATAACTATAAGTATTTATAAACTTTAGTTTTACAACGCAACATTCAAGTGTCTTTGAAGCTACTTAATAAAAATTCATGGCTGGTTAAGTTAACAAAATTATGCGTGGCCGATTTAGATTCCTATTACCTTAACGAGATAGAAAACATTAACGTCCAAAACTATTAATAGAATTCTAAGTGGAATTTCTAAACTGCCCTTTCTCTTAATTGAAGTCAAGATTAGAACACTCTATCTATGAAAATTAGTAGACTTTAATTTAAACACGAAAAAAGTTAAGAAAATAGAAATAAGGGTTTTGGCCGTACAATAACTACGCACTTTTTCAAATGTACCGTCTTGAGACGTGAACTTTTTTCCGTTCCACTTTATGCAGTGTACTTTCATCTTTTGTTCCATTTTGCACGGTTAAACTTGTTTACCGAAACCATAATCTTTAATGCTACGTGTGCTTGCCACATCGGATTTCCACTAACAAAAATAAATTAAATAATAAAGTAAATCACATGGATGGTCCATGTGGTTTGTCAAACATTGCAACTTTCGTCACTATTACGTTTTCTTCCTCAACTTTCGTCACTATTACCTTTTTTTTTTTATTAGTTTTCGTCCATTGTTATATGTTTTATATATTTTCTTACGTTGTAATCCATTTTATACGTTTTCATACGTTTTATCTGTTTTAATACGTTTTATCCATTTTTATATGTTTTTACCTGTTTTATATGCTTTCTTATGTTTTTTATCTGTTTTTATATATTTTCTTACATTATCATATGTTTTTATCTGTTTTCATCGGTTTTTATACGTTTTCATCTGTGTTTTTATCCGATTTTATACATTTTCTTCTATCTTGAGACGTATAAATATGGATGAAAACGTAAGCAAACGGGCGAAAACGTAGGAAAACATGTAAAAACATATGCAAACGTAAGAAAACATATAAAAACGGATAAAAACATATAAAAACTGATGATTTAAAAGTTAATAAAATTAGCTTAAATTAAAAACTATCATAAAAGAAATTCGTAATTTAAAAATAAAATAAAATAGAAGTTTATAAAAAATTTACGGAATTTAAAAAAGAAATTAAAAAAATTATAAAAAGTTTCGTAGTCAAAAAAAAAAAAAAAAAAAAAAAAAAAAGGTCTATAAAAAACTTCTTAATTTTTAAAAGTCTATAAAAATTTGGTAATTAAAAAGTTTATAAAAAAATTCGTAATTTTAAAAAAATAATAATAATATTTGTAATTTAAAAGTTTATAAAATTTTCGTAATTTAATAAAAGTTTATAAAAATTCTCGTAATGTAAAAGGTTTTAAAATTTTTGTAATTTATAAAAAGTGTATAAAATTTTTCACAATTTAAAAAACTTTATAAAAAATTTTGTAAATTAAAAAATAGTAAAAAAGTTTATAAAATATTTTGTGAAAAATGGGCTCTCAATGAAATATGAAACCACCAGGGGTAGTAGATGCAATATGGGACAAACCCAAAGGATGATCCATGTAATTTACTCAAAAATAAAATATGCCATGTAGACTTTTTTCGATTTTATACAAGTTTATCCGGTTGCCTGTAAACATGCATGCAAAATGGAACAAAAGATAAAAGTACACTACATAAAGTGGAACGGAAAAAAGTTCACGTACCAAAACAGTACATTTGAAAAAATATGTAGCTATTGTACGGCCAAAACTCTGGAAACAATTGATTTACACTCGAATCAAAATGTTTTAGTAAAAAAGCCACAATTACAAATTAAACCTAAACTTTTTCCAATAAATTAACACTATTTACACACGATTTGCAAAGTAGTAATACAATTACAAACCTTGTGTATCGAGAATTACACGTTAATTTCGCGGCATTCATAACATTATTTTCAAAAAACTTATAACGAAAAAATATGACTAAACAACATTGAAACGAGCAAATACCCCGCTACTTGAGCATTTGCATTTGTAAACATTTGAGAGCATGTGGCTAAAAAAATAAGAAAAATGTTCATTGCACAATTAGTGGGTATAAGTATGTTTGACAAATTAGATAAAACTGGAGATTATATGTGTAAAATAACAGACAAAACCTATAAATATAAAAAATTAAAATAAAAGTTATGTACTGAAAAACTAAAAAGTAACGCTTCATATAAAAGCTCCTCTTTTTTAGCTTTTTTTTTTTTATGCTAAATTGCTTATGATTTTCTCATAAACCTTAGGGGCTTGGCAACGCATGCGGGGAGGCACGGCACGGCACCCTTACCGCACGGGAACACCGCCGCCGGTGCCTCCTTACCGCACGGTGGGGATGTTTTGCGGTAAAATTTACCGTGTGAAAATATCCATTGCAAACTCAAAATATTCGAACGTTGGGAGTTAATTAATGGGACCAACGGTTACTTTTTCTTTCTTTTTTTTTGTATATATACTTGATCAAACAACCATCAAAAAAAAAAAAAAAAAAAAAAAAAAAAAAAAAAAAATCGATCCAAACTAAAAAAAGCAGCCGATTCAAAAAAAAAAAAAAACATCCGATCCAAAAAAAAATCCGATTCAATCGCAAGTATATGGCGCATACAAAAATTGGTTCGACTTTATTTTTAGATGAGTCGTTCGAGTGGTCTAACGATTCTAGTCTCGATATTTTTGCTGCCATGATTGACGAAGATGAAGAAGATACGGCTGGGTCGACACGAAAATCAGTGAAACGCAATCGGATCTTTGCTGCACAAAGATTGCATCGTGATTATTTTTGTGAAGATCGAAAATTCGACGATGAATTTTTTAAAAATAGGTATCGTATGCCTAAAAGTTTATTTTTAAAAATAACGTGAGCTATTGAGGCTATATTCGAGTATTTTCAGGAAGGTTATGATGCTAGAATGAAAAAAAGTTTCACAGCCATACAAAAATGTTCGTCTGCCATTAAACAACTCGCAACTGGTGCACCACCGGATGAGTTTGACGAATATTTGGAAATGGCACAAAGAACTTCACCTGAATGCCTTCAATTTTTTTTTTTGATGCTATTATTGAGTTATATGCTCGAGATTTTCTACGTAGGCCAACAAGTCATGATGTTGCATGTTTGTACGAAGCGCACGAAGCCCGACATCTCATTCCTGGTATGATCGGTAGCATAGATTGCACACATTTCGTTTGGAGAAATTGTTCAATGGAATTGAGGGGTCAATATAAAAGGGGTGACCATCAATACCCCACGATTATGATGGAGGCACTGGCGTCTCAAGATTTGTGGATATGGCATGCGTTCTTTGGACCGTCGGGTTCAAACAACGATGTGAATGTTGTGATGCAATCTCCGCTATTCCTCACCGAGCGTAATGGTACGGCACCTAAGTGCCCATTTGTTGTGAACGGCCATACGTACAAGCGTGGCTACTATCTTTGAGATGGCATATATCTGGCATGGTCTACTTTTGTAAAAGCGTTCAAATATCCAACCGACCCGAAGGAAAAAATGTTCAAGAAAGTACAAGAGTCTGCTCGAAAGGATGTTGAACGGGCATTTGGTGTTCTCAATGGTAAATGAGGTATACTGAATCGAACCTTACGGCCACACACGATAGAAAGAATTAGAAAAATAGTTTATACGTGTGTCATATTGCATAACATGATTATACATGACGCCGGTAACGCAATCTCGCCGGTTCATATTCGGGATCCTCCGATTGAACCGGTGTTTGACGAAGCAGTCTTAGCCGAGATACGAGATGAGGATACACATTTTCGTGTCAGATTTGATCTTATGGAGCATATTCACGCTTTATCATACCTCGAGGTGGACGATGAAAATTAGATTTTTAGTATTATGTAATTGGTATTTTATGTTTTTTAATAATATTATGTAATGTTTATTTTAATTTTAATGAATTTTATTTTTTAATAAATTTTAATAGAATTTAAAAAAGAAAAAATAAAAAAAAAAATAAAAAAAAAAGTGAGTGAAGGGTGAGTGATGTCATGCCAACAAAAAGTGAGTGAGTGAAAGGAAAAGTGGGATGGTGATGTGACATAAGGGGATTGGTTGTTTGTGAGTGAAGGGTGATGGTGTGAATGATGCATTGTCAACCCCCTTAGAAACAAATAAAACTTATTTTAAACATTCAAAGATTTTTAATATGACGCAACTCTCGTACTATTGGAAAGCAATGTTAAGGGGTGTTTCTTTCATTTTCCTTAGCTAAGGCGATGTGGGTTCCACATTCTATATGAGTCTCTTAATAGGGGAGGTCATATTTATATACCTTAGTGATATAGAGGTATTAGTCGAAAAATGTGAGCTCCACATAAAAAAGAATCATTATTAAATACTTATCTGGACTCATTCCCTTAGCTAAGGGAAAAAAAACACCCGTTTGACCAAACATTTATATTGATGAAGTACACTTTGTTTTACTCAAGTATTGTCTAGTGGTGAGTGCTTAACTTGTTAAGTGAGCCACACAGAGAGTAGTATCGGATGGGTGACCATCCGGGAAGTTCTCTTTGACCACATGGTTTGTTGATACTAGACAATGAAGAGGATACCCTGTAAGCCATTAGTTGTGCAGGTTCGAATCTGAGCCGGCCCCGGTTTTCATCCGGCCGTTTCTCCAGCGAACTATAATCGTGTAGAGGCGGTAGGGTTTCCCGGCGGACGCCGTTAATAATCCCACTGCGCCAGCGTGGACCCGGTTAAAACAACATAGTCTGGGTATATGGTGGATGAGGGCCTACCTGGGGTAGGTACGACTCTTCTCCAAAAAATGAAAGTCACCGTTCAAAAAAAAAAAAAAGGTATTTTACTAATCATAGTAAAAGTTAAGAAAAGATTTAATTGGAGTATAAAGGTGATAGCAATAATTGATGCACCAGTATGATACTTAAATAGTTAAATTTACCTCCATCACTTGGGTCTGACTTTTCAAATAATATGCTGTGAGTTTTTAACTTTTTAAAAAACTTATTTACAAATGAAATGTTTTGAAATATTACCAATTGCATGGTGTCTATTTTCTATTTTAAAAACATTGCATATCTTTTTTATTTCGTTTACTAAAAGTTAATTATAAAAACACCAGCAAAATAGAGCCCGCGCCTTCCGAGTTCATTCATCTATTATAAATATAAATTATTCACACCCGAAAAAATTGATGCTTTTGATTTTGTTTGCTAAAAATTAATTATAAAAACACCAACAAAATAAAGCCCGCGTCTGCTGAGTTCATTCATCTATTATAGAATCTAAACTATTCATACTTGAAAAAAATTGATTCTTTCATTTTTGTTTACTAAAAAATAATTATAGAAAATACCAACAAGATAAAGTCTGTGTCTGCTGAGTTCACTAATCTATTATAAATCTAAACTATTCACACCCGAAAAAAAATTGATTCTTTTGATTTTGTTTACTAAAAATTAATAAAAAATACCAACAAGATAAAGCCCATGTTTGCCGAGTTCACTCATCTATTATGAATCTGAACTATTCACACCCGAAAAAGTTTACTAAAATAATTATACACGATATAGCCAAGGCCATAAAATTTTGTGTTGGTGATTTTATAATTTGTATTTGAATAAGTAATTCTTATTCTTTAGTTTTTTGAACGAAATTTTTATATGATTAAATAATGTTTAAATCGGTTTCATTTTGATTCCTTAATGTTTGTTAGTTACTTGACAAACTCATTGCTTACCACCATTTGAATAATAGATGCATGTGTGTGAAAAATAGGTTTTATAATCAGTTTTATGAAAATTACCCTCTCTTGGTTAAATCAGGAAAATCAGATAGAGTAAAATAAATGAAAAGGTAAACAAGAAAAGTGACTTATACGATTCTATCCGATTAGGAAAATGTCTCTTACCTCTAATAGAAATCCATGTAAAAAAATGTTTTAATAATTATAAAAAAAAAAAAAAAAAAAAAAAAAAAAAAAAAAAAAAGGAAGTGACTAGACACCAATACAAAGGCTAATAATTTTCAAAAAACAATATAATGACAATTATGTTTTCTAAAGACCATTAATTAGTCAAAAACTCATTATGTTGTTAGTGATTTGATTTACTCTATGATATACTCTCTAATTATCTTTGGGGATGTATTATCCCAACCCTCTCTAGTGTGTCACATCATAGGTTTTTAGTCAAACCGTGCAACTCGTAAAGCTTACCGTACAACCAGGGAATGCGTCTAATGATTGGCAAACCCTCCCTATGGGAGGGTGTGGATAATTCATGCCTTATTTTTGTTTTAAGTCAATTACGGAGTACTTTTTCTTTCTTATTTTTTTTAGTTGATCGTTGTTTCTGTCTTATTATATGCTTAAACAAGAAATTTATCATTTATATAATGCTAATGGTATATTTCTAAACCTGTGATACAGGTAGATTTATGTATTATAGTGGTGCATCAACCATTGCTATCACCACTATAATCTCAATAAAGTTTTACGTAACTTTCACCGCGATTAGTAAAATATTGACTTTTTGCACTAAATTGATCACGCGAGTACACATCCAGTCAGCGCATAGCGAAAGAAAAAAAACGCTCATCGTGAATTCTCTTCCTAAAAAAAAAAAGTCTATCAATTGATTGTATTTTATATAGCTACATATGTGTAAATTAAAAGTAAAGTTAATATCATATAACAAAATTATGTCCAAATATAGCAAATATTTTATCAAAATTAATGTGTTATTTAATTATAAAAAAAAAGTTTGTATTTATTAATTGCACATTACCATGTGTTAATTAATTTATCATGTCTAAAAAACTCATCATCAATGTTTTAAAACTCGATTTTTCAATTGACCTTGTCGAGTCACCGGTTCAACCGGTTTGACTCGATGGTTGGAACCGATTTTCTACCATACCATTTATGTTATATCTATATGGTTTTTTTTCTTTTTTTTTTTTTAATCTTTTGAAGCTAATGAATAATTGATACCATGTTCAAATAGACGTTGAGGTGATCGGTAAGTTGAAACTTTCAATCAATTCACTGTCGGAAGTTAGAAAGCTTCATGTGTTTCAACTTATTCGAATAATGGAGCAGTTAACTTGTTAAGGGTTTGTCTAACCAGTGCTCTTAAGGCGCTAGTTTAGATGACTATATAAGGAAACTTTAAGTTTATTAATTCCAAAATTAGAACTACTTAAGGTAAATAATAAGATCAATTAACATGTATTAAATGGTGAGTGTTTCATCAGGAATTAGTTTGGATCCGTCAAGAATTGTTTTTCAAATGCCCTTAACAAAACTTGGCCAAGCACTACGAGTTTCCCATTCAGGTTTTGTAATTCCTTCAAGTTTTTAGGTGGAGTCATGTATCGTACCGCCTGAATCTTTTTGGGGTTTGCCCTGATTCCCGTAGCATCGATTATGTGGCCTAAGAATTGGCCTTCCACTACCTCAAATGTACACTTGGCTGCGTTTAGCTTCATGTTGATGCGTTTGAGGTTTTTGAATGTTTCGATGATGTCGCGTAGGAATGCATCATTTGTTTTGCTTTTGATGACCATGTCGTCGACATATGATAACATCAAATAGTTCCATGATTTAAGTGTTAATTTCCCCCTTTAATTACCCATCTTTTGTATTAATATGTATGATATATACTCTTATTCATTTATATTATGTTTTCAGGGCAAAGATAAGCAAAGGAACGAAGAAACACGGAAATGGAAGGACTAATGAGAAAATATGTGAAGTATGCAGATTCTGCACCAACTATGGCGTAGAGACTCTATCTACCTACGTCGTAGCAACTACTTACGAAGACTACGGCGTAGCTCATCAATGTCTACGGCGTAGTAACTTATCATAAGGCTCTACGGAGTAGCTGCTCTACACCTACAGTGTAGACCCCAAAATCAAGCAGTAAAGAACTCACGTGGCCAAAGAAGAAGTTACGGCATAGTTTCCCAAATAACTACGCCGTAGAAGCAACCAATGATGAAACTACGCCCGTAGCACTTGATCAAGCTACGACATAGCAGCTCATACAGCTACGCCGTAGCAAAGTCGAGCATATAAATACCGGCCCTAATTCAGAGTTTATTCATTCACTTTTCACCACACAGAAGCTGGGAGGAATTCAGGGAGCAGGAGGAACGAAGTTCAATCTGCATACAAGTCATTTCCATGGGAGAATTCAAACCAATCATAAGTTTATTCATTCCTTTGATTTGTATTAGATTCATGTTTACATTTGTGATATCAAACACTTGTTTGGCTGCATTTATGAATATGAGTGGCTAAACACCTCTTGGTGTTAGCCTTGTTATGAAATTGTTATTTTTATGATGTAGTTTTCTCCGCATTTATTATCCTTTTTTTTTGTATACTTTCTTGGCGAGTCTTAGGACACTCTAGTTTTGGTAGTGTTGAGGATTGGTAGTTCCTTGGAGGCTTGGTGAATTAACACTAGGACCCAAGCCAATGAGGATGTGACTTGGTGATAGAAATATCACCGTACATGTGCGAATTAACCCTAGGACCACCTATCAATCCAATGTGCTTAAAAAAGTTAGAGGGGTGTAAGATGTGACCAATACCCTCATCCCGCTAGACTTGTCCACGTTAGTAGAGGTACTTAATGACTCTTGCATCTTCGTAGGTTCATGCTGACCGATGAACTCTTACATTTACAATATGTGAGAATAGGACAAGGTGTAAGATAGATTTAGGTGATTTAACCCTCTGATCCTAAATGTATATAACCCCCAGACGAAACGATAGGATGCACTTGCTAGAAAACTAATCATGATAATAACAAGAGTAGTAATTAGGTTAACACTGCTTCTCCCTACTGATTCTCTTCTATTTATTAACTTGCTTTGTTATTTACTTTTATTAGCATAATATCTTTAATACTAAAAACCCCTTTTAAACGTGACACTAAACTTAGATAGACTCCACACGCATAGCTCTTGGGACGACCTCGGCTTTACCAATTAGCTATACCTCACACGACCACGTATACTACCCGATAGTGCAATAGGTAGACATTAGGTAAACGAGCAACTTATAAATATTAAAACCTGGTCGGCAAAACCTGCATCAAGTTTTTTGCGCCGTTTCCAGGGAGCTATTAGGATTTTATTTAAGTTTTGAAATTTTTATTTTTATTTTTACTTTCTGACGATCAATTTTAAGTTTCAAGTACCATGGCAGAAGTTGACATTTCACTCTCGAGGAATATTTGGCTCTTACTAGAGAAGAACAAGGGCCTGGTTTTGTTAGGCCGACTATTAGAGATTACGTGCAATTCGAAATCAAGAATCAGTTCATAAGGGAATTACGGAAAGACCCATTTTTGGGAAGCAAGACGGAAGATGCTCATGAACATATTGACAATGTTCTCTACATTGTTAGTTTGTTCAACATTCTAGGAGTATCTCATGATGCGATAATGCTCAGGGTATTCCCTATGACACTAACTGGAGGAGCCAAGAGATGGATCGATAGGTTACCAGCTAGGACTGTTAACACTTGGACTCTTCTGAAGAAGCACTTCATTCAGAGATATTGCCCTCTTTCAAGGATGGCAAAACAGCTTGAAGACATTCACAACTTCAATCAAGATGGAGATAAAACAATGTATCAAGCTTGGGATAGGTACAATGATCTTTTATACAATGCCCTACTCATGATCTCAACAAGCAACAAGTGGTCAACATTTTTTACAAAAGGATCAATATTTCCACCCACCATATGTTAGATTCTCAGGGGCCAATTCCTGGAATGACCCCTGCTCAAGCCTTAAAGGCTATCGAAGATATGACAAACCACTCTCAAAAGTGGCACGAAGGTGGAAGTAGTAGGAGCATTGCTGGAAACTCGGATGAAATTACCCTCATCACCAACAAACTCGAAAGCTTGGGACATGAAATGAAGAAGCTCAAGGAGAATGTTCACGCTATTCAAGTTGGTTGCGAGATTTGTGAAGGTCCGCATTTGGCCAAAGATTGTACTTTGATAGAGGACGATGGGAAGACTGAAGAGGTGAAATATGGGGAATGGAGACCATTCCAAAGTTATAATAGTAACGATTATCGTACAGGGCCATCAGGATACAATCGCCACCTTTTGGAGAAAGACGATCTAGCCTTGAAGAAACAATCAACAAGTATTTTGAAGATTCGAGAAAGAAACAAGGAGAGCAAGATGGATGGCTAAAAAACTTTCAAGAAGCCACTAACAAGAGCCTCGCCAACCATGAGGAATCTATCAAGAATCTTGAAGCAATGATTGATGATTTGGCCGATAACATTCATAAAAAGAACGCAACTGAGGAAAGCAAGAAAACAGTCAGAGCATGCATGGCAATGTTCGCCGACAAGAAAGAAGATCATCTCAAAGGGGTCAAAAATCAGTCTTGTGATGAAATTCTTTCAAAAGAAGAACCAAAAAGATGCAATTTAACTCCATGCCAGCTTCCAACCAAGGAGAATAGCACGGAAAGCTTCATTCTCCCTTGCACCATCGGTAACTCTAACTTATCAGCATTGGCAGATTTAGGATCTAGCATCAATGTAATGCCTCTATCTTTATTTCTTTCACTTAAACTAACGAGCCTCAGAAAAACAAATTTGGTAATCGAGATGACGGATATGACGAAGGCAATTCCAATTGGAGTCATGGATATTGTTCTAGTTAAGGTTGACAGGTTTCTGTTTCCTGTTGACTTTGTTGTGATTGATATGGCAAAAACTCCAAGGGAAGACCTCATCCTTGGAAGACCTTTCCTAGCAACATCTCGAGCCCGTATCAATGTCTTTGAAAAAGATATATCATTAGGAATTGAGCTTTACAACGAAAGGATCATTTTCAACATGGAAGAAACGAATAGGTCAAGGCACAAGGAGATAACCGGTTCATGTGTAGCTAATAGCACTGCTAAGGAGGATCCGCCAGACACATTTGGAATCTCAGGTGAAGTCTTTAACTATATGCCACCTTCATGTTTAAAAATCGCACATGATGTAGATCCGGACTTAAGGGATGAAAGTGAAGCCTCCTCTAGAGATGATAGTGATGAAGAGGATAGCTCATTCGACCCATGGCAAGTTGAAAAACCACTTATAATCACGGTGGTGAGCGATTGTTGCGAGCCAAAAGAATGCATAAAATATGAAACCTGTTCATGTGTAGCTAATAGCACTGCTAAGGAGGATTACTGTATGCACTTCCCTTAAAGACCCTTTTATGTGGTTTATGAGTGACTGGTGAGTCTCTTTCTCGGTTGTTTGCTGACTCTTCTCTGTGTGAGCAGGGACATCCACTCGGAGACCGAGGTGGTAGTTTGTTATGCCCGAAATTTGAGGGGGTTGTTTACCAGACATGCTTGCTTTAGAAACTTGTGCAAAAGGAAAAAATTCAAGATTTTTAAGTGAGAAATGAGTAAACATACGTGAAATTTTTTGAAAGTTTTATGGCTATTTCTTATCATGTCTCCATGGATGGCGCCATGTTTACGTATGGTATGTAAATCGGTTTAAGAGATTGGATGAGAATGGTCTTGTTGTTTGGTTTTCCGTATTAAACGATAAGGACCCGATGAATTGATTGAGATAAAGAAGCTTGGATAACACTTAAACAAGAACCATACAAGACTGTTGTGAAACAATATTTGCCCAGGTGTGTGAAAACTTATTGAAGTTGTGTGTGTTGCCTTCTACTTACAGAGAGGCAAGTAGGATTTAGAGATAAACCCTTGAGGAGTGATCAACGGTTGCGATAAATTCAAGTGTTGATCATCTAGGGAGCAGACAAGGAGTACTTGTGGACTCTCCTCCTTGGCTCGTACAAAATGGTGTTTGTCTTGCGTCCCAACTGAGCAAGGTCAGATGGTACATATAATGGCCTGAGAGAATAGTCGGGCCGTTATCAAATGTTTATTGATGGACTTTGGTGATGGACTTGTTTCAAATATGTATTTAGTTGACTTGAGTCACTAATACTGAAACGCCATCTTATATGTTTTTAAAAGTATACATGTTGTTTGAATATTCCAATCACAAAAAATAACTATATAACAGTATTTATATTATGTTTCTAAAAAAATTAGAAAATAAAGTTTATTTGCTAGAACTAAAAATGATACGGAGTATATTTGGAAGGAAGGAAGGGAAAAAAAAAAAAGCATGTGCAACCCTGTAAAATGTAACTAGTTTATTTGTTTAAAAGTAATGACAGTTGGATTTATATGCAGCTTAGAAAATGACATTTGTATCCGTGAAACCACGTGTTTGTTGTAGGCTTGTAGAAGTCGTGCCCGATTTGTTCTTGCGTTTATAACCCTTAATAATATGCACTTGTCATTAAATTCACCATCATCATGTAAGTTTTGTCAAATCATCGTCATCTTCGACTTCTGAATGTCAAACGTACACCTCAACAATACATGAGTCTGTCGAAGCGAGATTGGAGATGTAATGTCGACATATGATATTCCTATCATAAGATAGACCCGGAAAAGATTGTTTTGAAAATACCCTCAAAATAGAATATATACCTTTTCAATTTTGATTTACAAAAATGTGAAAGTAACTGCAATAATCACATGAAAAGCTTTTTTCTATTGTACCTCAAGCCACTTTATCCACTCTGTTACATTTTTACCGTATTTTATTTTGTATTTTCTGTCTTATAATACTTTTAACTTATCAAACTTTTATTCAACGTGATGCCATACTTTTCTTCTCGTATTGTTTCATCTTTAACTTAGAACAATCACTCTCTCTTCATTATTTGATTATAGAAAATGACACTTATCATCTAGTCATATGCTTTTACTTATCCGATCCTTTTACTTTAAAGATTACGACAAGTGAAAAAATCGATAAGTTAAACATAGAGAGAATCAATGCATGACACACCCTTACGTACGTACCCGTGAGGAAGGGCTCATGGCCGGTCTGACCTTTATAAAAGATGTGTTTAACTGGATTTATCAACCAAAAGGATGGACAACTTCATGAAACATAAATCAAAATTAATAAAATTCAATAGTATCTCATTGTTTAAGATCTATACAAACTAAAAAGTAGTATAAACTTAATATCTTCTACGTATCATTGCCACTTTTTTAGCTGTTCAACACACGGATCTTTGAAAAGGATTAGTAGTAAGAAAACTTAAAAGCAGATTATGACAAGTCGTAATCAAAACATGCACAATTTCAAATAAAGTTTTTGACACCATGTGTTTTCAAAGAAATAACATGCATAACCTATAGCACGTTAGGTTGGTTCTACAATTCAAATTCTTAGATTAGTTTTACATCTCAATCACAAGTTTTAAAATTTCTCTGTACTTTGCTAACAAATGTCAAATGATACAGAAAGCCAATGCAAGTGATAACCCCCCTTTCATACTATGCTTTTAAGGAATTTCAACCTTTGTTTCATAACTAGATATAAAGTACTAATTACGGTTCTTAGTTTGGGACCTAACATTAAGGGTGCGTTTGGTATGCTCTCGTTAATCACAATGGGTATGAGTTTGATAGTAGTGATGGGCCCCTCGCCTATGATAGAGTCATAGAGTCATTCCTATTTCCTCCCCTCTTGGACTCCTGATAATATCCATGTTTCATTCTCACGTAATGTAGGCCCCTCATCTTAACCAAACACTTAGAATCATTACCACTATGTTTCATTCTCATGTAATGTGAGCCCCTCATCTTAACTTCATGATATCAAAGGAATGAAGAATACTTTTAGATGGCTGACCTAAGCGGAGCAAATGAGGTTTTTCGGGTTTGAGGTTACTCGGGTTGAGTTTTTTTGTTTTTTTTTTTTTTTTTTTCAAATGTACATTCCGGTGACTGTTTCTAGTCCTTTCCGTGGCCACCCACAACATGCGTACCTATTCAGTTTTGAGCCTCACACATTTTGAAAGGACATCAAGGTTCTGGCCGCTAGGCTATCTTCTTGGTGGTTAAAATCTAGAGTCAACCAGTACTATTTTGAAATCTAGAGTGAGCCACTATTTACGTGTCGATTACATAACAGGACCATCTTCACACATCACAACATTTATTGGCTTGGGGGATTTTTTGTCCAAAAGAGAAAGCTTTCCATCACTTAACGTAATTTGAAAGAGATTTACTGAATTATTGAGAGCTTAAGATATATATTGAATTGATCAGACAAGGTATTAACATCCCCTACGCTCATCGAACAAAACCTCCTAAAGATAAAATAGTTACTTAGCGGACATATGAAGTATAAATACGCGACTGATATTATCATATACATGTTTGCTTTTCGAAAACTATGTATGAAAAGGCAAACATAAAAAAAAGAAAAATAAAAAGAAAGAAAAATTTGATCCTCAGGGTGTGTGCTCGTTGAGATATCTTTCCGCAATGGCAGCATGAGTTGCAGCCCCAACAGGAAGTACGTCTTCATCAATCATGAAATATGGAGAATGGCCGGTGTGTGTTGAACCCAAAGTCTCGTTCATTATTCCTATATAGAAAAATGCCGCAGGGACTGCCTCCGAGTAAAATGAGAAGTCTTCTGCTCCCATCATTGGTGGCACCACTGTGAAACCCTCTGGGCCAACGAGCTCAGTCGCAACCTTTCTAACATGTTCATACATCTTTTCATTATTAACCGTTGGTGGATATATAGTTGACTGTTTCTCGAAGAAATCGACTGTTGCTGAGCAACTGAAAACGCTTGCTTGTTGTACGATTACCTGTGCTCACATGAAAAGATGCTAATTACTTAATTAGTACATATAGATATAGAGTTAGAGGATGGTTGGCTAATCTAACATGAAATAAGTTAGGGGAATAATCCATTGCGAAAAAGTTTCAAGGGTTTAACCAGCCATTATAGTAAAAGTTTAATGATAACTATTAGAGTGCAACCATACGCTAAATGGGTCAAAATGGTGACAGTTTATAGATAACGGGTCAAACGGCTAGAACTAAAAATATATTTTGTAGAATACTGTCAAATGTGTTACCGTAAGTGTGTTCAGATTATGAGATCTCTTAAATTTGTTTTTCAAACTAAATTACTTACCGTACTACTCATAGTTTGTATCCGTCTTTTTTTTTTTTTTTTTTTTTTTTTTTTTTAGAAATGACATGTTTTGACTCGTGCCACGTGTATATTTAGGAGAACGATAACAACTTGCCTCTTCTATTCGTTGAATAAGCTGGTAGAAACTACTGTTGGAAAATGCTCTTAAGGTTCCCTTAAGGACCACAGCATCAGACATTACATCAAGATCATCACCACTACTAAAGGTGGTTACGGATACCACTTGTGAATCAAGTGGATTCGATTCTCGTGACACAATGCCTTGCAAGCTTATAACAGCTGCAGAGGCAGCTAGAACTGGATTTGCACCTTGATGTTGTAAATTTCCATTTCTAGCCCGAATAATGGCTTTAAAAAAACCACAACCAGCAAGAAGTGGACCAGGCCTTGACCCGATCATACCTGTGGTATGCTGATGCGATACATGAGCAGCAAAAATAGCTTCTACATTTTCAAGAGCTCCATCTCCCATCATCCTTTTTGCACCATTACCAGCTTCCTCGGCTGGTTGAAATATTAACACAACAGTTCCCTAAACAAACAATAAAGAATAACATAATATTTTCAGCCCTAAAATGTTTTTTTTTTTTTTAGATACATATCATAAAAATATTTTTTCTTAACGGCAATTTTTCATACACGTTACCATCTAATGTCTTTAACCATATTTTAATACCACTAGACCAAACAACTAATTAAGTGTCATGACAACAACTAATGTATTAAAATAATTCGAAAAGAAAATATGGAAAAATAATTTGAGACGGATAGAATATTTATTTATTTGCAACATTTTAACCAATTTGTGAGTTAAACCCATTAGACTTATTTGACCGGTCCATAGAAAGACCAAGTCAAATAACTTTCACACACAAAAACTGAAAAATGTACTATTTGATTTACAAAAATAGAAAATAACACTATTTGGTTTCTGCATGGTCAACCAATGTACCATAATACATGTTCAATGAGTGAACCAGATGCACTTGAAGAAGATGCTAAATATTTATGAAATCTTTAGTAACAAATTGAAGAGCCAGTTGGCACAAGATCCCAAAAGACGCATATGATTCATCTCCACATGGGTTGTTTATGTGGTCCATATTTTTTATAATTTTTTAATTATTATTATTATTATCAAAATAAAAGTAATTAATTTTTTTTTTTTGGAACAGCAAAAGTAATTAATTGAGAGAACGTTTAATTTTATGTCTAGAATCGTGTGACTCCATCATTTTTTTGAAAAATGTTCAGTAGGAGGTAGATGTTTTTTGTTCGACTAAACTGACATTGTTTGCGACCATGATTTTTTTGTGCGACTGTTTATCTTTTTGACACTTGTCACTTCAGTCGAACATAAACATCTACCTATCCAGTTGGCACTTGTCAAAAAAAATTGTAAAGTCACACAACCTAGCGGGTGCACAAAACTAAATTCTAATGAAAAAAAAATGTCTATTTTGTGGAATAACAACTTTTTTTTTTTTTTTTTTTTTTTTGAAATTCATTCTAAATTAAATAATCAGTGACAATTTTAGCTATCTTAGTCCTTTCACGTCAAAATGAAAACAACTGTTTGTCAGTTTTATGTCTTAAAAGAATGTAAAACAACAAGTTTTCTTGATAAACACCCTCGTTTTGTTACATACATAAAGTGCTACTTGGCCCTTCCAAATATGAACGTAAATATACAAAAGAAAAAAGAATCTGATAGTATTTCATGACTTAAAAAAAAACGTGACTAAATAAATCTAACCTTTAGAAAATGTTGACGAGACTTCAAAATCTTGGCGGCTCCGAGAAGCATTGTCACATGTGCGTCGTGGCCGCACGCGTGCATTTTTCCTGCCACCTTACTTTTATGGTCCCATTCAACAGCTTCCTGCTTATTTCAACAAAATTATTATCTTATCCATAACAAGGGGCGGTGATTTGCACACATGTTTTATTAATTCGTTTAGTTTAAAGTACAAGTAGTAATAACAGAATCTATGTTTAACGTATACAGTGATGTGTCTCAATTAAAAAGTTTATCTGTCCAAGTCATGAATTCCCATATCAAAACCCTAGGAATTTCATAATAAAAAAGCATTACATAGATTTTCATAACTTCATGAACTTATAAAGCTTTCCATACACATTTTTTTTTTTTTTTTTTTTAATTTGTGTAAAAATAATTATATATCCAAAAATAGAATTAAAGTTTCTATTTTTAGAAAGAAAAAGAAAAAACAACCTGTATAGGCAAAGCATCCATATCAGCTCTAAGAGCAACAAACGGTGGTCCACCAGTCCCAATAAGAGCTCTAATACCAGTAACAGCCATAGGAAACCGATATTCGATGTCCATTTTTCGCAACTCGTTGCGAATAAGCTCACTAGTCTTAAACTCTTCAAAAGCAAGCTCAGGATACTCATGTATCCTCCTTCTCAATGTTTTTAACCACTCAACATTCTCTACACCTTTTGCAAAACCCAAAACATCCTCAGAACAAGCCTTCGACCAAATCTTGCATGTTTCTTCTGACCCAGACTCCAACCTAGGATGGTGGAAAACATTTGGTGTGGTGTTTTTTAACGTTTGAACATCGTGTGAATGGAAACTAGAGGATTCTTGGAGCGAAAATGGGTGGTCTGTGACTGCGGCGACTGCGGATATCGTGATTGCAATCAAAATTAAGGTTGCTTTCTGGTTGTCCATTTTTTATTTTCTTTGTGTGTGTGTGAGATGTAAAATAAATAGAGTTTTAGTGAGTGGGGGAATATTAGACATGTGGGGGTATTAAAATAGTGTTACACTGTTACAATAATTTAAAGAAATTTTTTAATACATTAAGCATATTTATTAAAGCACGTGGGATAACACTTGTGTTCATCTTAAAGTTTGCGAATATGAATTATTTGTCTGTATGTAGCAGACCATTTTCCGGCTTTTCTTTTATTACTTTCCTCCGTCCAATATTTATTTTCTACGGAGTATATAATTTTTAATTTATCATAAATTAATTAATCACCTTTAAATTAATTAATAATAAAGTTCTAAATTAATTGATTGAAGGTAAAATTATCATTATGCAAAAATAAAATAAATAAATAAAATTATAATAATAATGTTTTCTTAAACTGTGTTTTTTTTCTTATTAGTGGATAATTATTTTAGGGCAAAGCGAGTATTAATTTTTGAGCCTAAATGGTTTTTTTTTTCTCTTACTCACGTAATACTTAGAAGATTGAGACGGAAGACTTATTTATGTACTTAAATCAGAAGGCTTGTATTATTGTGGTATCTCAAAGTTTAAGAATGCTTTCTGATGACGTAAGGTCCATAACCCCCTTTCCGGGGCTAGAGCAAGACCCTTCCGCCCTTTCGGGGTTGGAGCAAACCCCCTTCCGAGGCTGGAGCAAGACCCTTCCGGGGTTGGAGCATGACCTTTCCGGGGCTGGAGCAAGACCCTTCCGGGGCTGAAGCTGGACCTCTCCGGGCTAGACTTCTTTGGGCTGGAGTTGGGTCTCTCCAGGCCAGACCCCTTTGGGACGGAGCTGGAATTCTCTGGACAGGACATCAGCAAGTCCCGCCTAAATGTTTCCCACCTAAACGTTTCCTGCCTAAATGTGTCGCTATCCCGACCTGTGACCATCAGATAATGACAAAGAAGCCCACCTATAAATAGAGTGTATTTATCACTCTTAATGGTATGATCTTCTCTCTCACTAAACACACACTTACCTATATACTTCATCTGACTTGACCGTCGGAGGGTGGTTCCGAGGCTACGGCCTCGGGACCCCTTCTAACCGGTTTGTTTCTTGTACTACAGCAGATCTCCATGCTCGGGATGACATGGAACGGCATAATCTATCGTCAAGACTAGCCCGACGGATTTATGCTTCAACATTTTCTAATCAGACTGTTTGCGAGTTACAATTTTGTTAATTTTTATTTTTTTTTGATAAATTTATGATTTATGTAGTGTGAAATACTTTGCTCTAGTGAAGCTATCTAGCAACTTCAATTTTTGGTGCCATTAATGATTAATGAATGAAGACCATCTAACTTTATTATACTTTACTTTATACTTGCTGTTTCATCAAATGCATACTATGTTTATATCTTTCATTTAATTTTAAAACAATTGATTGTCTTAGAAAAACATTATGTACACAGACACATAGTAAATTCATTTAAATTTTGCTATAGTGCAGAAATAAATTTTGATACGCACATGTTCATATTTCGATGATTTGGTAGATGTGCCCTTTAAAATATTACTGTAGCCGTTAAGAAAAATAATTTTTATTAGCTTATTAAAGCTCAAGTTACTGTTTTCTCTA
The DNA here is from genome assembly GCA_030686995.1 of Artemisia argyi. NCBI lineage: Eukaryota > Viridiplantae > Streptophyta > Magnoliopsida > Asterales > Asteraceae > Artemisia > Artemisia argyi. The sequence goes on from CM060688.1 coordinate 47,518,514, forward strand.
TGAAAGATTACTGTGGTAAAGGGGTGAAATATTTTATTTTATTCTAGCTTTAGCTTTTTTTTTTTTTTCTTTTTCTTTTTTGATCGGCGATATTATATATTCTAGTTTAATATTCTGATCATAGTTTTATATATTTTGACCTAATTTGTGTTGTAGGTGTATATAGGTCTAATATTATTCGACAATAATAATGTGAGTTTTAAATTCTTTAACCAATGAATATAGTCCTGAAACGAACTAATACCATTCAGAAGATATCGAATATATTTCATTTCATTGCACTCAATAACCCGAGGAATTGACCACTACTTGTAAAATCGACAACGCTAATAAATGGATTGTTAATTCGCATTTCATCTATATATTCAAAGTTTGGAATGAGTCCCTTAAAACCTTAGATATGATAACATAATATATACATGAACGATGTTAAACTTAATTTCTGCTGCATATTATAATGGATTCATAAATTAGAGTTATTACAAACTCAACATAAGTAGATGATGATATAAAAACCTTAGATAACATTATAATAACAGGTGTGTTTTCTAGCCTTTTTCGAAATGTATAAAGAAAGTAATTAACTTAGTTATACTTTACAATTTACATGTTTAGTATCTTTATTTTTCTAAAGCAACAAGTTATATTATTAACAACTTTGAGATACGTACAACAAAATGACTTCGGATACTGAATTAAAGAAAAGTTGAAATGCTTATTATTATTTTAATGCTTACCAAAAGATAAATCCTCATCAACAATCTAGTTTGATTTAATGTTAAAAAATAACCTAAAATTTAATATGTTAACCTAAATCCATTATTTTTATTATTATTATTATTTAATTCACGTTTTTTAAAATAGGAAAAGTTATAACTTCTGCCACTACTATTCGATTGCATAATCCTGATAGGAAGGACTATGACAAGATCGAGCAAGAGGTGTCATAGTCTCAAAGGCTCGTAGGATTTTTTTTCTTTTCTTCTTAACATCGACTCGCAGGACGGCAGGAGATTAGATGAGATCATAATAGCTCTATATCTATGTATATTATACGTCTTATATCAATTTCAATTCGTTATTACACCTTTTTTTCCCCCTTAATTCACGGTTTTTTTTCTTGTTTTTTTTTTGTTTTTTCTTTTTTAATATTTTTTCTTCGCTTTCATACGTTTTAGTTTATTTTCATATGTTTTCATTTATTTTCGTCTATTTTCATACGTTTTCGCCCGTTTTCGTCTGATTTTTTACGTTTTCAAACATTTTAATCTGTTTTTCAGACGTGTTTTTCGCTTTCATACGTATTCGTTCGTTTTCATACGGTTCAGAATATCACAAGTGATATGCAGTGATATTCAGAATATCACTTGTGATTAGGGTTGTCAAACGGGTCTAGTTGACCCCAGTGGCGAAGCTTGGAATTTTTAAGTGGGGGGTCGAGATCTAAATTTTTTTTTTTCCTAAGGCTATATTTCAGGTATACCGAAATTTTCGGGGGGTCGAAACCGAATATACCGAAATTTTTCTACACGAAAACTATATACCCCCTATATCGCAAAAAAAATTTCGGGTGGTCGGGCGCCCCCCGGCCCCTTAAAAGCTACGCCACTGGTTGACCCGACCCGAACCCGAGAAGGCTTATTGGGTCGGGTTTTATCGGGTTGGAAAAACTTATGGGTTTAATTTGACCCGAACCCGATAACCCGATATTGTTATAGGGTCGGGTTTGGGTTGGATTATTTATCTTATCGGGTCAACCCGAAAAGACCGAAAATATAGTAATAATTACTTTTAATAAAAATTTAATAGCTCACTTGTGATTTATATTAGTGTGATTTGACAGTTATACTAACGGTAATGCTTTATTTTTTTGCGTACATACTGCTACGAGCAACTAGTGCCATCTTTTTTTTCTTTCACCAACTATAACATTTTGTTTACTTTTATAGGATGAATGCATGTTATTTTTGGCCGACTAAAACGTATTCTATAAATTTTATGCTATGCAAACATTTTTTTATCACTTGTACAGTTATTGGCATTTTAATTTAAACTACTTAGGCTTTATAAGGCAGCTTTTATACTCTACATTTTTTATTTTTTCTTCACATTTGTTTTATATACAACCCGATAACAACCCGAACCCGATAACCCGATTCCTTATCGGGTCGGGTTTCGAGTCACCTTTCTGTAACAAAAAACCCGAATCAACCCAACTCGATAAACCCGATAACACCCCTACTTGTGATATTTTGAATATCACTTGTGACTTTCTAAATATCACTTGTAATTTTATGTTACAAAACATTAATTGAAAATCACTTGTGATATTCTGAATATCACAGAATATCATTTGTGATATTCAGAATATCAGTTGTGATATTCAGAAACGTACGGAAACATCTGAAAACGGCCGAAAACATTTAAAAACGGATGAAAACGTATAAAAACGGACGAAAGTGTAAGAAAAGGGACGAATATATATGAAAACAGACGAAAACGTATGAAAAGCGTAAAAACACATCCGAAAACGGACGTAAACGTATAAAAAATGGACGAAAACGAAAGAAAATGTACGAAAACGTAAGAAAACGAATGAAAACGTATGAAAACGGACGAAAACATATGAAACAGACGAAAAGGGCAAAAACGTATAAATAACAGATGAAAACGTATGAAAGCGTAAAAACACGTCTGAAAACAGATGAAAACGTATGAAAAATGGATGAAAATGAAAGAAAACGGATGAAAATGGACGAAAACATATGAAAACGAACAAAACGTAAGTAAACAGACATAAACGTATGAAAACGGGCGAAAACGTAAGAAAACGGACGAAAACGTATGAAAACAGATGAAAACGTATGAACACATCTAAAAACGGACTAAAACGTATGAAAAATGGACGAAAACAAAAGAAACGGATGAAAACGTATGAACACGGATGAAAATAGATGAAAACGTAGGAAACCGAACGAAAACAAATGAAAACGTATGAAAGCGAAGAAAAAAAACGTGAAGGAAAAAAAAACATTAATAAAAAAAAGACAAAAAAATGTGAATAAATAAGAAAGAGAATAAAGACAAGAAAAAAACATAGATTTAGATTGACATATTAAATCTTAGGTTAATCTCCACTATTAGATGTTAAGCAAAATAAAGTGATGAAGAACTTACACATAAAAAGCTTACGTTGTGGAAAACTAGAAGGGGGGTTGAATAGTTTACCGCTTTTTAAATCCTTTTTAACTTGAATATCCTTTAAAAACTTTACGTTTGCTTAAAGATATAAACACAACGTTATATGTTTGATTCTTTGAAAAGCTTTTCATGTGAATAACAATTCTAACTTTACTTGTTTCATACTTTGAAAAGCTTTGCTTGTGATGATCCTAACTTTGCTTGTTTAGTTCTTTGAAAAGCTTTACTTTTGTTTGAAGATATAAACACAACTTTACTTGTTTAATTCTTTGAAAAGCTTTATATGTGACTAGCAATTCTAACTAAAAGACAACGTGTAATAAGCAAAGATAAAGAAAGAAACGATCAAACCACAACACGATTGTTTATCGTGGTTCGGCTACAAGGACTCTTTTTCCTTGCCCTACATCCACGCCCCGAGTTTCCAACTCGAGAGTTATAAGCACTAATCAACAAGCTCCTTTCACCGGCGGAGAAAACCTTTACAACGTCGCTTATACTTTTACCGACACTAAGCTAGATGTCGAGTTCTTTTACACGGGTACAACCACTCCCATCGTCGCTTACACTTTTACCGACACTAAGCTAGATGTCGAGTTCTTTACCAAGGGTACAACCACTCCCGTTAGTTCTTTTACAAGAGTACAACAACTCCCGACACACTACGTATTTTGAGGCCTAAAATACTAACCGATCACTTCTATACAAGATACACATGAAGTATAAACTACCAAAGTCTATACACAACAAAGCTAACAAGTCTTGAAACTTAGAGTTGAAACTTGTAACTTCTTAGATGAATATGTGAACTCCTTTGCTACATAAGAGAATCACACAAGTTAGTAGCTACTGAGTATAATGAGAGAATATGTGTAAAATATGACTCTAAGTGATGACTCAAAACTAACAAGTGGTTTGGTATTTATAGCAAAACATTCTGCAGGTCTGGCGGATACGGCGGACCCTCAGAAGGGTTCCGCCCGTGTATCCCCAGGGGTCCGTCAGGGCTGCAGTTGATTTTGCAATAAATCTTCCAAACCAAACAAGGTCACATCAGATAAACACTCACAAGAAAACTTATGATTAGTCAAACACACTTTTTTTTTCCATAAATGTATAATGACAAACTTACCATAAATGTGATGTGATATTTCTATTTAAAGAAATAAATGTGATGTGACAAGACACTTTCTAATTTAAGAAATAAAAATAATGTTTTGTTTAAAAGGAAATGTAAATCTTAGTTAAACAAGACTTAAACACTAAAGTGATGATTTACTATTAGCTAAAGTTCATATTTTGTCATTAACAAAACTTAGCAAAGATCGTAAAATATAAATAACGTTTTTAGGCGATATTTGTATTAACATACGTGTTAATTAAATATCCAAAAAAAACTATAAATAATGTCGACTGCCTTATTAATAATAATAATAATAATAATAATAATAATAATAAAGAAAAAAAGAAGAAAAAAGTCGACTAGCACAAATAAAAAGAAAGAAAAATGAAGAAAATGGTAACAATAATTCAATAAACTCAAATCTAGTTGTTACTAAACAACACCTAGAACTCAAATCTATATTACTGATTACTTATACATCTTTTGTATAATAAAAGAAATATGTTTTAACTGAGAACTGAGAAAATTACTCAAAATCACGTCCACCGTCTTTATTAGCTGTTATTTTATATAAAAAAAAACTCCTCAAACTTCAAATCTATATTACTAATTACTTATAAATCTTTTAAAATAATAAAAGAAATATGTTTAACTGAGAATTGAGAAAATTGCTGAAAATCACGTCCATCGTCTCTATTCGATTTTAATTACATCATTATACTTATTTTTTAAACTAATTGCATTGATGGTCTTGTTTTATAAATTATATATCAATTGTGTAAAAATCTATAGCTTTTTATTACACGTATAGTTCATATTTTCTAAAATAGAGACTATTAATGAATATAATGCGTAGCTTGAAAAATAAGGATAAATCTATGTAATTAAAATCGAATATGAACAACGGGTGTGATTTTGGATAAATTACAAGAATGAAATATGTAACTTTTTCGAGAAGAGAAAAATAAAATAAAATAAAGAAAGAAAAAAAAAGATAGGAACCAATTAATTTATTTGATTTTGGCAAAATATGACCTTAAACTCTTAGAGTACTTCATGTGTTTTGGGCAGTCTGTTTAATACGTTGTGATAAACTTTTTTACATTTGAAGTAAGCTGAATAGATTGATTTGTTAATATAAAAAGAGGTTAATCAAAAAACCGAAGCATCTCATTGTTTATGTTGTTCAAACTAGCATAATAGTTAGAGAAAATTATCAATGTGAACACTTTATGACCATATATTACAAAAACAATCATTTAACTCGTATATTATGAAAACAGTCTTTCAGCGCGCGCTATGGATCAAACACGCTTTCGTTAGATAGACAAAATGTGTCACATCTTTTGAATATACTCCCTCCGTCCTAAAATATAAGTTTATTTTTACTTTTTGAACCGAACTTTGACATTAAATATTTCATTTGTATTATATAATACTTTATGCAAAATATGAAAAACTAGAAGGGGGGTTGAATAGTTTACCGATTAAAATCTTTTTAACTTGTTAAGTTAGCTTTGAAACTTTTCGTTTAATCAAAGATATATGCACAAACACAATATATAACATGCAAGTAAATGAAAGAAACGATCAAACCACAACACGAGTATTTATCGTGGTTCGGCTACAAGGACTTTTTTTTCTTGCCCTACGTCTACGCCCCGAGTATCCAACTCGAGAGTTTCTTTCACTAGTCAACAAGCTCCTTTCACCGGCGGAGAAAACCTTACGCGTCGCTTATACTTTTACCGACACAAAGCTAAATGTCGAGTTCTTTTACAAGGGCACAACCACTCCCGTTAGTTCTTTTACTAGGGTACAACAACTCCCAACACTCTTTGTATTTTGAGGACTAAAATACTAACCGATCACTACTGAAAATACACAATCAAATGAAGTGTAAACTACACAAGTCTACACAATGCTAAGCTAACAAGTCTTGCAACGTTGTGTTGAATACTTGTTACTTTTAGTAAGCTTGTGAATCTCTTTGCTACAAAAAGAAACTTCACATATGAAATGTTAAGAGGTTAGATGAAAGAATGAATGTGTGTGTAAAAAATAATGTCAAGTGATGCGCCAAAATTCAACTTGTGGCTCAATATTTATAGCTAAACCTTCTGCAGGTTTGGCGGATCAGGCGGACCCCTCAAAAGGGTTCCGCCCGTGTACCTCCAGGGTACCGCCGGGCTTGCAGTTGGTTTTGCAATAAATCTTGCAAATCAAACAAGCTCACATCTCATTACTCTTGCAAACCAAACATTGTCACATCACATAATATCAAGTCAAACACTAAACTTGCAAACAACATCAAAGTAAGTCAAACACATTTTTTTCCATAAATGTATAATGACAAAACTTGCCATAAATGTGATGTGACAATTCTATTTTTAGAAAATAAAAGATGTTGTGTTTTATGAAATGTAAAATGTAGCAAAAGTCTAGTTTATGCAAGTCTTTAAAACTAAGATTATGTTTTACTTAGAAGCTAAAGTTTACATTTGTCATTAACAAAACTTAGCAAAGATCGTAAAATATAAATAACGTTTTTAGGCGATATTTGTATTAACAATCTCCCCCTTTTTGTTGATGACAAACCATAAACATTGTTTTTAAGTAACTCACAAAATCTTGGTTTTTAAGACTTAAAAAATTAATATTAAACTTGTTTTTCTTAAGTTATGAAAATCATATTAAGTTTTGAAAGTTTAATATATTTCTCCCCCTTTTTGTCGAAACAAAAAGAAGAGTGGCGAAGCGGAATAATACCAATGCTCCCCCTTGGTCGATACTCCCCCTAAATGGAGTGCTAAGATGGGAAACATGGATTTTGGACCCTACAAAAAAAAATTGTTAGTTGGTGATATATATAGTCAAGAATGTAGTTACCACACACATTGCAACCACAATGACAACACAAACATGATCAACCAACAATGTACTAAAGTGAGTAGAAAGAAATATCATTCCAAGTAATATTTTGACTTTTAAAAGTCAAAAGACAAAAAATGAGAACTATTCTTCTACTTCTAAACAAAAACTTAAAAAATAACCAAGAAAGAAAAATAAAATCCTACTTTCCTAAATTGGGGCAAACGGCCTCCAAGGATTGTCTAGGATTTGTTGGGGTGGGAAAGAGCATCCAAACGTTCTATGACGTGTTGGAATGCAAAACGGGTTTCATTTTGGAATTGGTTAAGCAATGTTTTGATGGTTTCACCCATTTGCTCACAATTTGAGCAAGCATGGGGATGAGTGGGTTGAAATGGGTTGGTTTTGGTTTCTTGGTTTGAGGGTTGGTTGGTTTTTGGTTCTTGGGTGGAGGATGGATTTGGTATTGAGTCAAGCAAGGTGGTTTGAAATTCCATTGCTTGATGAAGGTGGTTCTCAACCATGCTTTGGATTTCCTCATATGAGGGGAAGAAAGTCTCAAAGGTTTGGGCTTGAGAATGTGGTGGATTTGGGTGATCATTGTTTTCAAAGTTTGGTTCTCCATATAGAGGACCATGGATGTCATGGTAGATGGGGTGAAACAATAATGGTTTAGGTTGATGGTACACTTGTTGTGGTGGTTGAATGTGGTTAAAAAGGTTATCTTGGTCAAGAATTGACCTTGGTGATTCATTTGCAAAAGGTGGTGGTTGTGTAGGTCTTGGTGGAAGATCATTAAGATCTTGGACAAATAGGTGTGGTGATGTGGGAGGAGACCCAAATAGTTCCATTGGCTCAATTTTGGGTAATGGTGATGGTGATGAGGTTTTGGATGGTTGAGTTGGAGCACTTGGTGGAGTTGGGTCAATAGGTGATTTAGTTGGTGGTGGAGTGAGCTCATTTGGTTCATTGGGTGATGGTGATGGAGATGCAAGATTCAAAAAGTGTTCATTTATTATGGGTGATGTGAATTCATCCGAGGATGAGGAGCTTAGGTTGATGGGTTGATTAGACCATAGTGGTTTAACACTAATCCGGGCGGTTTTCCGGATGGGTCTTGATGGTTGAGATGTGTTTGTTGACTTAGTCATGGTGAAAAATGGTTTATAAGTTTCAGAAATTGTGTTGAGGAAGGTGTGATTTGATGGTGTTTAGGATGGCTTAATTTATAGTGTTGAAGGATTATGGAAAGGAGTGTTTGGATTTGATGTTAGTCCGTACAAAAATGGAGGTTTCTAATGATTTGGAAAACTAATTGTGGGTTGTCAAATCATGGAAGTCAATCCAATGAAAATGGTGAAGTGAGAAGACAAGTTTTGCACTAAATTCTTAGTGGTTTTGGTGGATTTGTGGTAGTATAAATCTCAGAGATTTCAAGGATCCCTTAAAAGGGTTCCTTCCTTTATGTTTGAGGGGTCCTTGAGGTTGTTATGGCTAAATTTGAATTTTGGCGGGAATTGGTTTTGGTTAAGTTTATGGAAGAAGGAGTATCCTATTATGCTAAACACATTGCAAGTAATGGGTTTCTACCTAAAAGGATTGGATTTTGATGTTTGGATGTTGAATTGGTGAAAATGAAAACAAAAATTCTGCAGGTTGCTGGCGGCACCCTCAGAATACACAGGTGGAACCCATTTGAGGGTGTCGCCGTGTCCGTTGGGCCAATTCTGGAATTCCCAGAATTTGCACTGGCGGAACCCAATTTTGGGTACCGCCAGATCCGCCAGGGCTGAAAAAAGTGGCAGTCCACGTTTTTGACCCGCGAGACGATTTTCAAAATTTTTGAAAAGTCCTAAAACCAAAAATATAATTCATAACTGGTTAGGAAATGTAAAAATTAGACATGTAAACACGCATTGCATAGGAGTTTCACCGGGGGCTAGCGAATTTCACTATACTTAGTGAAAATTATATAAACATGAAAATTTGACAACTTGCCAAAAGTTGTCTCCCTGCATCATTGTTAGTTAAAACATGATTCAAATAGTATCAAACATCCTACCAACACATAAATTCAAGAGAACCATTGTTTACACAACCAAATTGTTTAAATAGCACCTTGTGCCAAACACTGCTAACACACCCGCACTCATTGACGGTCAATCTTCTTCTTCATTTTTCCAAGGAATCTCCCGATGTTTTTGAACATCCCCTTTGTTTTCTTGAACTCCTCCGACTCATTCGGAATATCCGGAAGTTGGGAAAGGTATTCTAGAGGTGGGAGCCTAGAGTTTGGCAAATTGTCATCTTCACTCATTGAGGAAGAAGATGATGAGGTAGGAGGATGTGGGCGTTTTCCTTGGGCTTTTTAAACTCTCTTATCACTAAGTGGAACAAAGGTGTGTGGAATGAGAGTGTAGTCAAGACGAAAACCATTTGAAGTTGGTGGAATGGGTGAGATGAACCTAAAGAGATGGGTCAAGAGCATTCCATATGGCATAGCCGTTGTGCCATGCACGGGAATGTCGGCCATTCTCTTGGCCATGTAGTAGGCAAGGTTGAAGGGTTGCCTAACGGACAAGGAGTAGAGCATGTAGCAAAGGCAAAGGTTGATATGGTCACGGTTCCCTATTGTGCTAATGACATTGGCTCTAAGGACTTCCTCCCATTTCTTGAATTGGGGCTTGAGTTCGTTCATTTCCATTCCATATGGGTCCTTATCGACCTCATTCCCCGAACGGGTTCTCCTAGTGGTGGTGGTTCTAACAAAGAGGTGGTCACGGAGTACGTCTTTTGAGACAAGGGGTGTGTCATAAGGGTGGATACGGTCTTGGAGGTTGTCAAGAGTTGAGAGGGAGTGCAAGTCGGAATAGAGGCAAGTACCACGGTTTGGGACACCTAGGATTTGAGCAGACTCCTCAAGAGTGAAGGAGTATTGATGACCGCTAACCCTAAAGTTGATAGACATATGACCATAGTCATCCGTGGAGAGGACGGAGGATGCATAGAACTCTTGAATGAACCTAGGACAAATAGGCTCGTCGATATTCAAAAGACACTCAAAGTTGATTGTGGCAAAATCGGCGTAAAGGTTTGTGCCTTCTAGGAAAGACGGGTCAATGGTTCTACCCTCATGGACATAGTGTTTTTCTAGGGCTTTGAAAACGTTTACTTGGTTTGGGGTAAGGCCTTTGGTTTTGTGGTGTTTTGGTAGGTACTTAATGGTGTCCTTGTGGTCGTAGTGGGTTAGAGGAGGCATGATGATTCCTAGAACAACAAAATTTCACATTTTAGTTTACGTAAACCACTATTATAATATGGATGTTCTAGTGTGTGCCTATATGAAAACAATGTGGAGGTGTGGTTATCTTGACTCATTTTGATGCTTCAAAATTGTTTTATGCAAGTTTTGTTATAAAACAAAAGATAACCCAAACGCTCCTAGTTCAATGTAGCTTCGTTTGAATGTACCCGAAAATACATATTGGTTATGTATTCCCTTTAGCATTCAAGAGACATTATGCAAGTGATGTTTTAAACATAACGTTTTGATTTTGTATTCTCAATGTGAGACGAAAAAATATTTGTCCTACTTGTGAGAAAATTTTGGAAGGATTAGACATGGGGTGTTTTAGCAAACATGTTTATGGGAAACATGATTAGTTTTATCAAACACCTAATCTAATGCATGAGTTTTTCAAGTTAATGCATAACCCCAAGTTTTTGTTTTTGTGCAAGAAATAGAATTCCTAGACTCAGATCAGGATTGTAATCATGTTTAGAATACTTACAATGATGATTTAGTTGCAATGTAAATGAATGGAGGACCAAGAATTCGTAGGTGTGGATGAGTGGTAAAGTGAATAGTAGCAGCCTTGAAGTGGTGGTATGAGATAATGGGTGTTTGGTTTAATATAAACAAAGAAAATGATTCTGCAGGTCGACGGATACGGCGAAACCCTGAGTTGGGTTCTGTCCGTTATGGCTGAGGGTTCCGCTGACCCTGCTGAGAAAAATGGTTTTGGATTTGTTTTGATTTTTGTGATTTTTGTCTAATGTCCAGAACTACAATGTAGGTTCCATGAGTCCTAAGCCTAGCCTAAGAAGATTAAAAGGTTCACGTTTAAGAGGTTTTGTGAGAATGTCGGCTATGTTATCTTCGGAAGAAACTTTCTCAATTGAGATATTTCCTTTTTGAACGTTGTCACGAAGGAAATGATGACGGATTTCAATATGTTTGGTACGAGCATGTTGAACCGGGTTTTTGCTAAGATCAATGGCACCTTTGTTGTCACAAAGAATTGTGATGTCGTTGAGTTGAATTCCGTAGTCGACAAGAGCTTGCTTCATCCAAAGAGCTTGTTGACATGCTTTTCCGGCCGAAACGTACTCGGCTTCCGTTGTTGAGATAGCAAGAGCCGTTTGCTTCTTAGAGAACCATGAGGTGAGACAATGTCCAACAAAAGTACAAATACCACTTGTGCTTTTTCTATCGACATAGTCACCGGCATGATCCGAGTCGGCATGCACTATGGTGTCTATTCCCGTTCCTTTGGGATACCATAAACCTAAATGTGTAGTGCCCTTAATATACCTAAAAATCCTTTTAACGGCTTCGAGATGGGTAGTTTTAGGATCTTCTTGAAAACGAGCACATAGACAAACACTAAACACAATGTCGGGTCTACTAGCCGTTAGGTAAAGTAGACTACCAATCATACCTCTATATTTAGTGCTATCTACGGATTCACTTTCCTCATCCTTGGTAAGTTTAGTTTCCGTGGACATGGGAGTTTTGATAGGTTTCGAATCTTCTAGTCCAAATTTCTTAAGCATGTCCTTAATATATTTAGATTGGTTAAAGAAGATACCATCTTCTAGTTGTTTGATTTGGAGTCCTAGGAAAAAGTTGAGTTCTCCCATCATACTCATTTCAAACTCGTCATGCATGATTTTTGAGAAATCCACACATAATTCTTGACAAGTTGATCCGAATATAATGTCATCAACATAGATTTGGACTATGATAATATGTGAGTTTTTCTTCTTAGTGAAGAGAGTATTATCAACTAAGCCCATGGTATACTTATGGTCAACTAGGAATGTTTTAAGTCGATCATACCATGCTTTTGGAGCTTGCTTAAGTCCGTAAAGAGCCTTTTTAAGTTTGTAAACATGATTCGGTTTTTCAAAATCGATGAAGCCCGGTGGTTGAGCAACATATACTTCTTCATTAATGACTCCGTTTAGAAATGCACTTTTGACATCCATTTGAAAGAGTTTAAAATTGTGTGCACATGCATATGCAAGTAAGATTCTAATTGACTCGAGCCTAGCAACCGGAGCAAAAGTTTCATCGTAGTCAATGCCTTCTTGTTGGTTATATCCTTGTGCAACTAGCCTAGCTTTGTTTCTAGATACGATTCCATTTTCATCCATTTTATTTCGAAATACCCATTTTGTTCCAATTATAGTTTGACTCTTTGGTTGAGGAACTAATGTCCATACATTATTCCTAACAAATTGGTTTAACTCTTCTTGCATTGCAATTACCCAAGACTCGTCTTTAATGGCTTCATTAATATTTTTAGGTTCAATGGTTGACACGAAACAAAAATAGTTGCTTTCATTTTGAACTTTTGACCTTAGTGTTCTTTCGTTAATGTTGCCAATGACACCATCTAATGGATGACTTTTAGATTCTTTGACATTGACAAGTTCTTTGTTAAATAGTTCATCTTCTTTGTCATCACTTAAAATTTCTTGATTTTCTATTGCTTGGCTTTCAACTAAGTCATCATCTACCAAAGGTGATGTCTTAGAGGGAGGTGGACTCTCGTCAAATGTTACGTTCAACGATTCCTCTACTCTTAAGGTTTCTTTGTTCAAAACAATGTACGCTTTACTATTTTGTGAATATCCAAGAAATACACCTTCATAAGACTTTGGGTCAAATTTGGTGAGATAATCCTTGGTGTTAAGAATGAAACATTTACTCCCAAACACTCTAAAGTATCCTAATGTAGGCTTTTTACCTTTATATAGTTCATAAGGAGTTTTATTAAAAAATGGTCTAATTAAGACTCGATTTAAAATGTATGTTGATGTGTCAACGGCATTACACCAAAACTTTTGTGGAATGTTTTGTTCATTAAGCATTGTTCTACTCATCTCTTGCAATGTCCGGTTTTTACGTTCTACTACACCATTAGATTGAGGAGTACGTGGAGCCGAAAAGTTATGAGTTATTCCATTATTATCACAAAAGTTACCAAATTGAAATTCATTATCAAATTCACGACCGTGATCCGTTCTAATAGACACAATATTAGACCCTACTTGATTTTGAATTTTCTTACTTAGAATTTCAAATTTATCAAAAGCTTCATTTTTACTTTTCAAAAATTTTGTCCAAGTATATCTTGAGTAATCATCAACTATGACCAAAGTGTAGAAGTTACCTCCATAACTTTGTATAGCCGACGGACCAAATAAATCCATATATAAAAGTTCTAGACACCTAGATGTAGAAACCAAGTTTTTAGCCTTATGGCTACTATGGACTTGTTTATCGACTTTGCAAGCATCACAAAAGTGTTGGTCATATTTCAACTTAGGTAGGTTTCGAACTAAGTCTTTGGAGGAGAGGTTTTGAATTAGTCTCATGTTAGCGTGTCCTAAACGTCTATGCCATAAAGTTGAAGATTCATCTAATGAAGTAAGACAAAGTTTGTCTCTAGATGTTAGATCCATCTTCATGACATATACGTTGTTCTTAAGAACACCTTTGGCTATGGTTATACCTAGGGGTGGAAACGAGCCGAGCCGCTCGTGAAAAGCTCGAGATCGGATCGGCAAAAAGCTCGAACGAGCCGAGCCTAAACGAGCTCGAGCCCGAGCTCGAGCCTAAATTAGAGCTCATTTGATAAACGAGCTCGAGCCCGAGCTTTATATATAAAGCTCGTTTAGGCTCGCGAGCCTAAACGAGCTTTAGTATATTAATAGTCCAGCCCATATACTATTTGTTTGATACTTGGCCCATGTCATAACCCTAATTAAGAGGAGCTATAAAATAACAACCCTAATATATGCAACCTCCTAATTCCACGCCTCTAAACAACCAAAAAAATGTTGTCATTCAAAGTTTCATTCTCAACTCATTTAACCAAACAATCTAAGCATAATAAAAAATCCTTTGCCTCCTTTCTAATAAAATCCGAACACAATCAAACAACCCACAACGTGTTTATGCTTCAGTTTGCTTCAAGATTTTCTATAGATCTAAGGTAGGGTATTGCATGTTTTTGTTTTCGTGTTTCTTTGAATGAAATAAAGAATGAATTAAACAACCTTGTTTTTGTTTGTTCTTTAATATTTCGAATAACAATGGAAGGAGCTATGCTCTTAATAGATCGATGATGGGTTTAGTTCTAACATTCAAGATCTATAAAGATCTGTAAATATGTAGAACAAACTGAGATCCTTTTAAGTCATATATGTTTGGTTCGAGGCTTGTTTGTGTCTTTAATTTATTTGTGGTGGTTGTTTGGAGATGGGATTTGGTGTTGTTTGATTTCGGTTATGTAGCCTGTTCTTTAATTGTTTCATTTTTTTTCTCCGAATTGTTAGTAATAAAAGATTAAAGGCAATCAATTCCAAAGAAGAAGTTATTTCATTTCGTTATGTAAACTAGAGGATAACTTGTCACATCTCAAGAGGTTGATTTATTAACAAATTAAGTCACACTGATTAGATTAATATATGCATACTAACGAGCTCATTAACGAGCTCTATATAAACGAGCTCGAACACGTTTAGCCAAGCAGTTTTTTATATGCACATCATAAACGAGCCGAGCCCGAGCCGAGCTCGAGCCTTATATATCATACCACGAGCCGAGCTCGAGCTCCAATCTTAAGGCTCGAATCGAGCCGAGCTCGAGCTCGAGCTTTCTAAAATATAAACGAGCCGAGCTCGAGCTCTGCCAGGCTCGGGCTCGGCTCGGCTCGTTTCCACCCCTAGTTATACCATCTTTAAGTATTTTACTACCGTTTTCACTAAAAAGGACATTATACTTATTACGACAAAGTTGACTAATGCTAAGGAGATTAAAACTTAAGTTATCAACATGAGCTACATCATCTATAGAAAGGGAGTCATGAGAGATTGTACCTTTTCTGATGATTTTGCTCTTAGCATTATTACCAAATGTAACGTTACCTCCATCACATTTGTGATAAGTTGAGAAGAGGCTTTTGTTACCCGTCATGTGCCTTGAACAACCGCTATCTTTAATCCATTCATCCGGTTCCAAACAAACTTTGAGGCACACCTATTTTATGAAAAACACTCAAACATTTGGTCCCCAATTTCTCATGGGTCCATTTTGGTTAAGCATGCCATTAATTTGTTCCAAGTATGAAAATAGAGCATAAGGGTTCCATGGCATGTGGTTTTGAGTTTGGTAATATCTAGGAGTGTTTTGATTCCAAACATGTTGGTAGTTTGGTCGAGCGTTGAAGTTGCTCTTTGGAAAGGGGCATTTTGGAATTGGAGTCTTAGGTCTTGGTTGAGTAGTTTTAGCTCTAAATTCATTTTTACTAAATCCTACTCCATTTTTAAACACATGTTTTGTTCCATTTTTGTATGTAACTTTAACAAATTTTGAACGATCCGAAGTGGATGAGGTTACTGCTGCAGCAGGCCTGGCGGAACCTTCGGGACCAACGGGCAGAACCCTAAATTGGGTTCCGTCTGATCCGCAGGTTGCTGTAGCAATTTTATTTGTTTCTTGTGCAATATTTTCTTGTTTCATTTGACCCATTGAAGTTTCTATTTTTGTAAATCCTAGTCCTGTTTTATCAAAGGGTGACTTTTGAAGTTTCATAATTTCATCCGCACAAGAAATGCTCTTATCGAACTTCTTAAACTTTGTGGTTTGTTTTATTAGATCATTTTGAGTAATTTTGAGTTTCTCAACTTCTAGTTTAAGCTCTTCACATGATTTGCAAGATGTGTCAATACCTTTACTCTTTTCTAATCTTTTAGCTTTTTCTTTTAGCTCATAAACTTCATTTTCTAAAAACTCCTTTTTAGTTTTCAAAAATTTATTTTTGTTTATGATTTTTAAGCTCAATTCACAAAGTTTGTTATATTCCTTTTGTAAAGTGTCATCATCAATAGAGGAGTAAGATGAGTCGGATAATACCTCATTTGAGTTGTGAGCCATGAGAGCAACATCGTCATTCTTTGGCTCATCGTCATCTCCTTCATAGTCACTCCAAGCACCACCCACAAAAGCTTGTTGAGGTTTGCTCTTGGATGGTTTTGGACATTCTCCTACAAGATGACTTGTGTCTCCACACCTATAGCACTTTCTTTCAACCTTTCCTTTCCTATCATCACGATCTTTTCGGAAAGTTTTATTGTCATCTTTAGGTTGCCTTACAAACTTTCCTCTTCTACGAAAGAACTTCTTGAAGTCTCTAACGGCCATAGCATATTCCTCATCGTCACTATCCGAAGTAGATTCTTCATCATCACTTGATTGGACTCTAGCTTTCAAGGCAATGGACTTAACTTTTTCTTTCTTGCCTCTAACTAGTTCCGAATCTTTTTCCATTACCATTTCGTGAACTTTGAGGTTTCCAATTAGCTCATCAAGTGACATGCTTGAAAGATCTTTGGATTCTTCAATTGCCGTCACTTTTGCTCTCCACTTCGGATGGAGTGCTCTAAGAAATTTCCTGACAAAGTTCTTACTACAAAAAGATTCGTCAAGTGCTTTAAGTGAAGTAATAATAGTATTAAATCTAGCAAAAGCATTATCAATAATCTCATATTCGGAAATAACAAATTGTTCATATTGTTGAACAAGAAGATCAATTTTGTTATCTTTAACTTGTGAGTTTCCTTGATGAGTGACAATTAAAGATTGCCAAATATCTTTGGCGGTTTTACACAAAAAGACTCTTTCATATTCTTTCTTAGGCAAAGCATTGTAAGCATAATTTTAGCTTCATTATTTTTACCTATTAATTTCTTTTGATCATCATCTTTGATGTTAGTAACTACGTTATCACCATCAATAATTATATACCACAAATCTATATCTTTAGATTTCACGTAAGTTTCAAAACGGTTTTTCTAATATATAAAACCATTTGCTTCAAAGAGTGGTGGTCTTTGCATAGATTGCCCTTCTTTGTAATTTTCAAAATCCATGGATCGTTTCAAGTTTTAAACACAATATATTTTAAAAGCTTGAGTAACGTAGCTCTTGATGCCAATTGTGGAAAACTAGAAGGGGGTTGAATAGTTTACCGATTAAAATCTTTTTAACTTGTTAAGTTAGCTTTGAAACTTTCCGTTTAATCAAAGATATATGCACAAACACAATATATAACATGCAAGTAAATGAAAGAAACGATCAAACCACAACACGAGTATTTATCATGGTTCGGCTACAAGGACTCTTTTTCCTTGCCCTACGTCCACGCCCCGAGTATCCAACTCGAGAGTTTCTTTCACTAGTCAACAAGCTCCTTTCACCGGCGGAGAAAACCTTACACGTCGCTTATACTTTTACCGACACAAAGCTAAATGTCGAGTTCTTTTACAAGGGCACAACCACTGCCGTTAGTTCTTTTACTAGGGTACAACAACTCCCAACACTCTTTGTATTTTGAGGACTAAAATACAAACCGATCACTACTGAAAATACACAATCAAATGAAGTGTAAACTACACAAGTCTACACAATGCTAAGCTAACAAGTCTTGCAACGTTGTGTTGAATACTTGTTACATTTAGTAAGCTTGTGAATCTCTTTGCTACAAAAAGAAACTTCACATATGAAATGTTAAGAGGTTAGATGAAAGAATGAATGTGTGTGTAAAAAATAATGTCAAGTGATGCGCCAAAATTCAACTTGTGGCTCAATATTTATAGCCAAACCTTCTGCAGGTTTGGCGGATCAGGCGGACCCCTCAAAAGGGTTCCGCCCGTGTACCTCCAGCGTACCGCCGGGCTTGCAGTTGGTTTTGCAATAAATCTTGCAAATCAAACAAGCTCACATCTCATTACTCTTGCAAACCAAACATTGTCACATCACATAATATCAAGTCAAACACTAAACTTGCAAACAACATCAAAGTAAGTCAAACACATTTCTTTCCATAAATGTATAATGACAAAACTTGCCATAAATGTGATGTGACAATTCTATTTTTAGAAAATAAAAGATGTTGTGTTTTATGAAATGTAAAATGTAGCAAAAGTCTAGTTTATGCAAGTCTTTAAAACTAAGATTATGTTTTACTTAGAAGCTAAAGTTTACATTTGTCATTAACAAAACTTAGCGAAGATCGTAAAATATAAATAACGTTCTTGCGAGAACAACTTTATCTGCAAGAACCACCAAAAAACATACATGCACGCCTTCAATAATTGTATTTTTGCACATATATCATAAAAAGAACTTATATGTTTAAAAAAAAAACATAGTTGTCCTAAAGAATTTGATGAGAAATTGATATACAAAAATTTTCTTTGAAGGTGTGCATGCATGTTCTTATAAGGCGTGCAACGATTATACTACGGCCATGTATAAGGTTTTTATGAAAGAAGAGGAAGAGTTCATGATGATACTAAAAAAGGTGGATACTTACGATTATTGATGATTTGCATGTAATTTTTTGATTTTAAAAGGTGTGCATGTATGTTTTTGGGTGGTTCTCGCAGTTTTTGCAGATAAGGTGGTTCTCGCAAGAAAAGTCCCCCTACATATATATATATATATATATATATATATATATATATATATATATATATATATATATATATATATATATATATATATATATAAAATTCCTCGGGTCAAGTCTTCGTTGTTACCACTTACCAAACATTAAAATTGAACAAAAATCTTTACTGATTTCTATTCTTTGAATTTATATTCTCTGAAATTCTCTTTACCAAACGTGTTCTAAGTGATTTTTTTATTGAAAGAAGAAGAGAATAAATATCTTTGTGTTTTTGTGTTGCGATGATAGAAATAGATAAAGGGTATGTTTGGACTAGTAGGAGCTGGAGCGGATCGCTAGAGCGGTTGTTGAGGTTAATTGCTAGAGCATGTTGTTGGAGCTTTTTTTTACATACTCCTACAACTAACATTCCTTTTAGTAGCTTATTTTTATTACATGTTCTTTCAAGCTATGTCAGTTAAACGAAACTTATTTTTAATAATAGTTTATTTTTCTAAAAAAATTAAAATAATGCTATGATAAGGTTTGATAAGTTCATGCGACAAAAATGTGAAAAATCTAAAAGATAGACGAGTGGGTAGTTTTGATGACACATATCAAACTAAATGCAAAGTCATTCACACACATGGCTTAGAAAGTGTATTGTGATGTTTGCAATAAGAAGCCATGTAGACGGGTGCGTAAGGTCGGCGTGTGCGCAAGCACGCGTAGAGGTCATTTGGTGGAAGGTGAAATATTAATCGAATCTTGTGAACGGGGGTTATTGTATTCGTCTATTTGGATAAATCTTTTTAATACTCCGTTAGCCTACGTCTCTTAAATTTGATGTAACTTTGTAATTTCAATTTGTTATTTTTAGCTAAAACATCTCTTCAACAAGTTGCAATTGTAACTAGGTGTGATAGGCAACGTGGCTATTTGGGTCTATGGATAAAAGAGAGTGTGCCTATGAACTTTTTAAAGTACTCTAAAAGATCTAGACCTATTGGTTTGCCGTCAATTTTCGAAAATAAATTAGGACTAATGGCATCGTAATGTATTATACTTGTCACTTGTGCTTTTTAAATATATTAAATTTGATTTTATTGTATTTTTTGTGTACTTTACGACAACTATAAAACATATAGTAGCAAAAAAATGAGAGCCAAAATGATTATAAAATACACAAAAAAAAATAAAATAAAGTTTAGTACATAGAATAGTAAAAAAAAATTATTCGATACATATAAATGGTGCAAGTGACAAATATGATACGTTACGGTGGGGTCGGTCAACCGATCAGTCGTCGTCGGCCATCCTGTTGTGGAGCTATGGTCGCGATCGGTCATCGAACGAAAACATGCCATACTCGGTAAAAAATTCGACCAATTGTGTAATTCACAAAATTACAAAAATTATACCTTTTGAAAAGAGAGAAATGAATAAAATGGTTGTGATTTAACTTGAGTGCATGTTTAGTGTTTGTGTGTGTGTTTTCAGTATGAACGAAACACAGAATTATCCCATTCTTTGCAGTTTTAGTCCTCATGGTTTTGCATTTTAGTCCCTCTTATTTTTTGTCTTTTAAAAAATATTATTTTTATTTTTTATTTATTTGTTTAAAAAATTTTAATTTAAAAGGCATAAAAATAAAAATAAGAATGTCGCTGCTGTGGATATTAGGTCGTCTGAAAGTCGCGGAGAGAAAAAACTAATATGGCAGGTAAAATGAAGGTCGCCCAAGATCGTTGTTGTGCATAGCCTAGAGAATTCAAAACTTTTGTAGGTTGCTTCAAATTGTTATATTTTTTTGTTTCTTTCTATTTTTTATTTTTAATTACAAAACGATAACAAACAATGTTGCAAAAATCGTGAATCGATACTGAGGCTGTCCATGGCCGAGTAGCGATTTTTAACCGATTAATCAGCCGATTATCTTGTAATAGTCGATTAATCGGCCGATTACCTTGTAAAACTCACCAAGTTCCATGGCTGAGTAGCGATTAATCGGCCGAGTTGGCTATTTTTGCAACACTGATAACAAAACATAAATACAATCATAAAGGAAGCAATACGAGTTCTGATATCAAATTTGAATTTCTATTTCTCAAAGAAGTGCGCAAAAAGTGGGGGAGAGGTATCTATCATATTCTCTTATAATCACGGTTTACATTTTTCTTGCTAAAAGAAACCAAATTTTAGAATCAAATTATGTGTAACAACCTGTAATAAATTGTTATAAATGGACTTCTGATAACTGAAATCTCCAAAATCTGTTAAAAAAAGACTAAAAAGATGGTTACATACTTACATAACATTAACAATCGAGTATATATATTAAAATCACAACTATGACACTCACATAATTTGTTGCATTTTCTTAGAGTTTATAGCAACGACTACTAATTTTCAACTATTTTGTTGTGGAGGCTAACAGAATTCAGAATGACTTGACGAACCTTACTGTAGGTTCTGCCATATAGACTTCGACATGAGGCCCCGACAGGCGGCTCCCCTAGGGCAGAAACTAGAATGATTGGTTTGAGTTCATATGGAGTTCTAGCTCGAGATTGCTATCTTGGTAAATAAGGTAGTGTTTCAGTTTTCCACCAATATATATAAAACATCTAATATAATTTTAAATTTTTGTATTTTTGTGTTAAGGTTTGTATCTCGTGTTGTTAACACATAACTTGCGTAGATAATTTTGTTGTTAACAGGAAAAAGTATCAATCAGTTTCTAGCATCCAAAAAATATTTTATGTTGTTTTTAAGCTAACTTACTAACGTGGACAAGCTTACAGACTTGGTATGTTTGCTAGAATCAGGTACAAGTAAAATTGGAGCTAAAGTTACGGAGCATGACTCAAGAATTAAGATTAGCGTGTCCCACTAGACACACATTTAACCGTGATTAACAAACGCATAATTTATTTTAAATCAAACATTTATTTAAGGGTGCGTTTAGTATGCTTGATGGAATCACTATAGGTATAGGTTTGAGAATAGAGTGGAATGAAAATGGGTATGTAGATATCACTTTTCATGGGTATCCACATACCCACAACATCATACTCCTATGAGGAAACCCACATATCATAGGTATTCTCATTCCATTGTGGTGAACCTCATAACCAACTAAACAATATTAATGACTTTCAAAGTCATAGATTCATTCCCATAGTAAGATAACAAACGCAACCTAAGTCTTTCTTATATTTATAGCTTAGCATATGCCTAATAAACACACGTCAGAAAAACCTTTTGATTTATTGCATCTTCATCATATCATAGCACGTCATATATAACTTGGAACATATATTTGCTGGAAGTCTCCTTATTAGAAGCAAATTTTCTTACTTGTTGATTGGTTTTATCCTTAAACACACTCACAAACATAAAAAAATTTCTCTGCTGAATGAAAGTTTTTATAAAATTAAAAAAAACGTGCTTACCCAAAACCCAAAAGTATACCAGCAAGGCCAATGAGCTTAAGATTATAGTTAATGTTTATGACACCAAAGATTTTTACACTATTATGCTATCGGACGACACAAATTGAGATAGACCAAAAAGTGTATCATGTAACATGTTTACGAGTGAAATACGATCCAATGTGGAATACGATCCAATGATCTGCTCAACCAAATTTCATAAATATAGCTTCTCAAGTACCTTTTCCGAACGGTAAATTCCGAATAGTTGAACGATTGATTGTATGAGTATTATAGCTTGATTAAGCAATATACATGGATATTTTTGGACTCTTTTGTGAGTTGCAAGTCGGCAAGCATCTTTAGAGTTGTAGTATTTGTACTTACCTGGATGGGGTCAATGGATGATCAAGAGTTGTAGTATATGTCACGTGCCAAAAATGTATGCATTATTAAGTTATCGTACAGGTTACGTCGATCCAAATAGTTTTACTACGGGAAATCATGTGATATAGTGAAAACCAGAATTATAAGGCTATAAAACATAAGTACACTTCATTTGTCAGTCACGTACATTTCAAAGTTATTACCCTTTCTCCAAACTTCTATTGGCAAATTTGCAAACGGACGTCGAAGAAGACGATTATTTACAACTTGACTTAACTTTGTGATATATTGTTAAAACTAAGGGGCTGTTTGGTTCAAGAATTTGAAATTCCGGAATTATGAGAATTTAAAATTCCGGAATTTAAAATATTTTGTCATGTTTGGTTGACAGAATTTAAAATTCCGGAATTTTAAATATTTTTTTTTTATTTTTTTAATATAAATTTCATAAATATTCTATTTAAAAGTTTATAAAAAATTTATAAAAAAAAATTATAAAAAAAGTTTATAAAAAATTTATAAAAAAAGTTTATAAAAAATTTATAAAAAGTTTATAAAAAAAATTATAAAAATTTATAAAAAAAGTTTATAAAAAATTTATAAAAAAAGTTAATAAAAAAGTTAATAAAAAATTTATAAAAAAGTTTATAAAAAAATCTTATAAAAAATTTATAAAAAAAGTTAATAAAAAATTATAAAAATTTATAAAAAAAAGTTTATAAAAAATTTATAAAAATAGTTAATAAAAAATTTATAAAAAAAGTTTATAAAAAAGTTTATAAAAAATTTATAAAAAAAGTTTATAAAAAAATAATAAGAAAAAAATGTTATAAAAAAAATTTAAGTAAATTAAAATTCCTCACTTTTTGGAGGCATTCTAATTTACTCAATTTGGGCAATTCGTGGAATTGTAAATTCCTCCAAAGTGTCAACCAAACACGATATTTGAGGGCAATTTAAATGCAAATGCCCCCAATATCCCCCAATATCCCCGAACCAAACGCCCCCTAAGATTTTTTTTAATATTCCGAGATTACCCCTAGCATTATGTACTTTATTATCGTTAATAGATGATAAAGGACCAACAATGCACACATCTATCATATCAGCCTATGCACATTAGTATAAAATTGCCCAAAACCAAACCTTTTATAGACCTACATCATTACAAATTATTACATCAGGATTGCGAAACAAATCCCTCTTGTTTTTACTACCTAAACAGAATAGGTGCCTAATCCAAAAACCATTGTAGTCCCGATACTATTACGAAGCATATAAACATCCAAATATAGGATGATTTTCATGCAAATATTTGACACACAAAATAAAATAAAGATCCATTCATATTATGTAAATATATTCATAAATATCACAAAAGACGATTGATGGGCTAAGAGGATGGGCATCCACTATGGTAAACCTTTGTAAAGGTTTATAATTGTGTTATGACATTAATTTATAAACCTTTTTGTTTTATGAACCTATTTTCACTATGTATAAACCTTTTCAAGTTTTATCAACATCTCACATAATTCAAATGCATTAAATTATAAAACTGTCCAATATCTTAGACCTCTTCATGACACATAAGCATGAAATAGGTGTCCACTATGATTTACAAGTTTTTAGACCTCTTCATAATTTTATAAACCTTTTCATAAACCACCATAGTGGATGCCCTAAGGATCATATATCCATTTGTGGTGTTATTTAATACTGATGACGTATAGTCTATATATGGGCCACGAGCCCAAATGATAAACATTACTAAGGCCCAAAACCACCATGCGTGGGCTATTGTAACTTGGGCCGCATCAATAATGGGAACAGGCTCACGTAAGCCCAAACCCAAATAAACTATACACGGTATAGATAAGGATCATCTATCTATGGAATAGATATCCTTACCCGGATAAGCACCATGGGTGCGAAACGTAAGGAGCACGAACCCTACAAGGATTCTGCGCCTATATAAGGAATGACATAACTCTCATTCAAGGTACGATTCAAAAAACCCTAACTCTTTACGAGAACCCTAAATCGATTACTTACTCTCACGCCGGAGTCTAATCGTGGGAGACAATCCCACGATAAGCCTAACGGTGTTGTTTATTTTCTTAGTGCGCAGGTTACAAGTACTAAGAAGCGAATTGGTACGAGAGCAAGAGCCCATAATCAGGAACGCCCAACTTTTGTATCAACAAGTGGCAACATCCGTGGGACCCGAATAAGAACTAAGGACTAGAATGACAAAGAATAAGAATTCAAGCCAGCGGACTCCGCAGTCAGAAAAACGTGACCATCAGAGGAAGAATCAACAAGATTCGACCCCTAGACAGGTTGCTGGGACAACCAGCGCACCTGGTCACCAAGAGGCAGGGACAACCCAACCTCTTCCAGTGGTAGAACTACCTGTAAGGACTACCCAAATAACTCCAGTGGTCCCAAGCGTTGAGGAACTCCAGCGCACCCTCTTCACCACTCCTCATCAAACTGTACCCGCAGTGAACAACACTGTGCCACCAGGCGCGCCTAACCGAGATAGGGCGCCTAATACTGAGGCAGACATTCTTGCAGCAACTGAGGACACACTCAATCTAACGTTGGGAAATTTTGTATCCCAAAATTATGAAACCTTAACCGCCCTCATGCAAGAAGAAGCAAGGAGAAGGGCAAGCACGAGCCTACAAGCTCGACTTAATTTTAGTCCTGAACGCGAACCATCACCACTGCGCCACCCACGAGGAAGATGCGCAGAACGTACCACTATCCACGATAGGCTGGGTACGACATCTGATCCACAATACTCAGAAGACAGCGAGAGGCGCACTAATGTTCACTCCAGACTTGGCAGTCGAGGGATACAAGACCGATTAGGACCACAGCATTCGCCAAGCCAAGGATCCTCCAAACCTGGGAGTAAGAGGATTCACGACAGATCGGAGAGAAGAAGATCCCCAAATGAAAGTCCCTCAAGCTCTTCTTCTGAAAGAAGCCGGCGCAAGCGCCGAAAAAGAGACTACCCTTCCTCCAGTGACTCCTCGGACAACGAGGATAAAGAAACAGGACACTGGAAGTCAAGAGGAAGACGTCGGGAAGAAGAGAATGAAGATATTTCTCTTCCATGGCATCGCCAGAAAGTTGATGCGTTTACACGACGCATCAGCGATTACTCAAACCGCAAACGCAGGCGCATGCCCACCAATGTGAAAACATATGATGGAACAGGTGATCCAGATGATCATCTAAAAGTTTTTGAATCAGCCGCCACTATCGAAAACTGGCCACAACCTGTGTGGTGCCATATGTTTAATTCTACATTAGTAGGGAACGCGCGCACATGGTTTAGCAAACTCCCACGTAGGAGCATCGGTGGGTTCGAGGAATTACGGAAAGCATTCCGCCTCAACTTCACCCAGAGAAAGAAGTGCGCTAAAAATCCTGTTGAATTAGCAAGAATAAAACAGCGCCAAGGGGAATCAACCAGTGCTTTTATGGAACGCTTCAAGGATGAGTGCATACAAGTCAAAGCATGTCCTGAAATCCTTAAAATTTCAGGGTTCATGAATGGGATTAATAACCCAGAACTTATCCGCAAGCTAAATGACAAAGTTCCCCAGACTTTCGATGAGCTAACAAAGCGCACCAGATTCTTTATACAAGGGGAAGCAGTTGCTGCGGACAGCAAAAAAGGTTATTCGAACTATAGGCAGCAAGAGCAGCCTAGGAGACAATCCAATGATCAGAATAACAACCGCAGCAGGAATTACTGCAGCGGAAGAGACAATGACAAGTATACCCCTCTCACAAAAACTCCGAGGGAAATATTTGTAACAGAAGGTGCAAACTTCCCAAAACCGCCACCAATGCGCAACGCAGAGGAAAAGCGCATAGGGAATGGATACTGTGAGTACCATGGTCAAAAAGGCCATACAACTAACGAGTGCGTCCAGCTAAGACAGCTAATTGAAAAGTTAGTAAGAGAAGGCAGAATGGACCACCTTGTAAAAAACATCAAAGAAGGGAAAGACAAACAAAGGAGTGGGGGTAAGAAAGACCCCCCCCCCCCCCCCCCCAAAGAAAAAGCTGATACCATATACATGATACAGTCATGGAAGCGCAAGATAAAGCAAAAAGTCAGCCAAAAATTCTCTCCAGAAAAAGAGATATCTTTCCCTACTCTAGCTGCGGACAACGCAGTTGTAGAACCTCTAACTATTGAAATACATACGGGAGGACATGATATCCACCGCATGTACATTGACGGAGGAGCATCCGCAGACATCCTGTATGATCATTGTTTCAAGAGACTGCGACTTGAAATCCAAAATCAATTGATACCAGCAACAACGTCATTGACTGGATTCACAGGAGAAAAGATCTGGTCCATGGGGCAGTTACGCTTGCTAGTGGTCGTAGGAGATGAACAACACTCAACCGCAACATGGATAAATTTCATGGTAATAAAGTTTCCCTCACCAT
This sequence comes from Artemisia argyi, assembly GCA_030686995.1. Classification (NCBI taxonomy): domain Eukaryota; kingdom Viridiplantae; phylum Streptophyta; class Magnoliopsida; order Asterales; family Asteraceae; genus Artemisia; species Artemisia argyi. Next base: position 47,545,759 of record CM060688.1, read on the forward strand.
ACAATGGTATCATTGGGAGACCTGGAATATCATCCATGCGCGCTGTACCATCCACAGCGCACGGAATGCTTAAGTTTCATGTGGAAGGAGGAGTTGTCACCCTCTATAACACAACAGTACCACCAAGAGAATGCAATGCGGTAACAACTGAAGTAGAGACTATTCCAGAACAGCGCACAGAAAAAACACCAAACCTGAAAGTCGCTATTCATCCCGATTACCCGGAACAACAAGTTTCGATTGGTGGATCTTTATCTGACAAAGGTAAAGCAGCCGTATGCGCACTCTTGCAGAAGAACCTGGACATCTTCGTGTGGGAACCAAAACACATGACAGGACTGCCACGCTCTATCACAGAACATAAGCTACAAATCCGACAAGGATATCCCCCAATACGATAAAAGAAGCGCGGCCAGGCCCCAGATCGTGCAAAGGCTATTATGGAAGAAGTACATAAACTCATAGACGCAGGCATCATGCGCGAAGTGTACTACCACGACTGGCTCTCTAACCCAGTTATGGTAAAAAAAAGAGCAATGGCAGTTGGAGAATGTGCGTGGACTTCACGGACCTTAACAAAGCATGTCCACAGGACTGCTATCCACTGCCAGAAATAGACTGAAAGGTAGAATCCCTGTGCGGATACCCTTTCAAATGCTTCCTAGACGCGTACAAAGGGTATCATCAAATTCATATGGCAGTCGAAGATGAAGAAAAAACAACTTTCCACACCAGTCAAGGAGTGTACTGCTACACAAAAATGCCTTTTGGCTTAAAAAACGCAGGCGCGACATACCAACGACTGGTGGACACAGCTTTCGAGAAACAAGTAGGCCGCAACTTGGAGGTCTACGTTGACGACCTTGTCATCAAAAGCCACACAGAGGATGAATTGGTGCGCGACATTGAGGAAACGTTCAGAACATTGGGACGAATAAACATGAAGTTAAATCCCAAGAAGTGTACCTTTGGCGCAACCGAAGGCATGTTCCTTGGATACTTAATAGAACCCGATGGAATCAAGCCTTGTCCAGAAAAAACAAAGGTTGTTATTGATCTCCCCTCACCGCGCACACTCAAAGAAGTCCAGTCATTGAATGGAAAGTTAGCAGGGCTAAACCGTTTCTTATCTAAATCAGCAGACAAGTCACTTCCTCTCTTTAAAACACTCACGAAGTCCACAAAAAAGGAAGATTTTCGCTGGACCGAAGAAGCGGAGTGATGAGTGTGTAAATACTCATCATTTCTGTTACATTTAAGCTGCAAAAACATATGAAAACACACAGGAATGCCTTGAAATACATAAAATTATCCCTGGATTGTGTTTTTATGCATAAGGATTGAAAACTGATGAAAAACAAAACATTTCACATAATTTACAGTTTCAGTCCCTGAACTTTGGAAAATTGGCAAAACTAGTCCCTGGTAAATCAAAACTTGTACAAATGTCATAAAGGTCCTTGGGATTCATAAGTTGTAAGAAATATTCCTTTAAAGTTGAAAATCACATATTTACAACTTTGGTCCCTCAACTTTGAAAAGTGTCAAAAATAGTCCCTAAGGTTTTAAAAATAAGAAAATAATAAAAATAAACCTTATACTATTCTAAATTGACAAAATTGGTCTTTATGATAACTTTTGAGAAGTTACAAAATAAACCCTTCAACTTTCAGAAAATTACAGGTTTGGTCCCTAGAGTTTGTGGAATTGGCAGATTTGGTCCCTGAGGTTTAAAATAATAAAATTTATACTTGTGGTCCTTGTACTAATGGTTAATTGCAGGTTCAGTCCTTATTTGAAGTTTAGAAAAATCACAAACAAGCCCCTCAACTTTACCTATATTACACATTTGATCCTTGTGATTTATTAACTAAAAAACCAAACCGGATCATATTAAATAACTAAACCCAAAACTATTACAACCCACCCACTATCCTAATATTTTATACCCAGTCCACAAGGCCCAACTTTTCCCAGCCCACCTAGTAAACCCAATGCACCCTTTTAATAAAACGGGGGGGTCAAACCCCTCGTTGACCGTCTTCCCCAAACCACCCTAACTGTACAACCCTCTCACCCCCCCCCCTCTGCAACCCAATACCATCCATGGTTTTGTACCACCACCTCATCACACAGCTCACCACCTACCCTCCACACCTCATCACATCAACCCACTCCTCCATTTAATGCTGTTTTCACAGTTTTTCCCTCCAAAACTAGTTCCACACCTCTGTTTTCCATCCTAAGCCCCAACTTGCATAAAAATATCTCAATTGTCTCCCTGCCACCTCCTAATTCTCCCAAGAAGCTTTAATTGAAACAAAACTGCTTCTATCCACGTGTTTGAATTTTGGCGCCAAAATGCCAAATGGACGGTTTTGATGATTGAAGCTAAATCAAAGGTTGAAAAGTGGTGGGAAGTCTTCAGAGATGTCGATAGAGTGAAAATAATCTTTATATAGTCTTAGATATACAATGTAATAAGTAAGTAGTTTTATTTTTAAGTTTTTAATGTCGACTTTAATGTTTTCCTAAATTTCCAGTGTAATTTTGATTCTCAGTACTTTTGTTAAGAGTCCAAGTTTGTAAGAAACCTTTTTCAAGCAATAATTTCAGTTTCAAGTTATAATTTCAAGTTCATGTAAACTTCATATCCATTTCCATGTTTCCTTAAATATTGTTAGTTGTTATTATTTTTGGACTTTATAGGGTTATATAAGCTCCCAGATAGCTTTTTAAAGCTATTAGAAACTTCTCAATTCAGTTTAAGATCACAAATAAATAAATAAATAAATTAGACTTTAATAGGTGAAAAATAAAAAAATCATGAAGAAAAAAAGATTTGTGCAAGAAGCTTGGTGATTTGGATCAAAGATTGGTTTCGAGGCTTGTGGAAGCCTATAGGAAAGGTTCATGGTCCTTTGTTACTAGTTCTCAGCTTGGAACCAATTGTAAGCAAAATCTTATATTTTTGCTTAAGTACTATATTCATCTTATAAGTATTAATCTATTGTGTTTCTGTAATCTTTTGTTGTTTATTAGTGATAATATAGCTTTAAATTGCATGCTTATGTTTTGAATTTAAAAGTTGCTTAGTATTTAAATCTCACAGTTAAATAGTATAATTTGCATTTGTTAGTAAAAGTTGTTATTTGTGTTTGATTTGTGTTCTTACTAGTTTAATACTTCATATTATTCAGTTATGGATTAAATTTATGGTTCAAATCTTTGAGTTGCTTTGAAAATCTCTTGAAATCAGTTTTAAAGGTGTGTTTGGCACAGAATAGTGTGTAGCTCTCTAGTGAGTTTTAGTGATTAATTGTTGTTTAAACAAGTTACTATAGATATTAGTTGGTTATATAAGTCATAAAAACCATTCCTTGTTTTACAAAAAGTCAAAATAACCATTGATTCACCTTGACAGTTAACTGTCAAGGTTTGTGGGTTCTAAATCTTACCCATTTTGACTATATAATGTAATTTTAGCTTAATTCACCCTTATTATAACTTATTTCACCAATCTAAGTTAGTTAGAACTGATTAAAATTCATATAAGTCAAAACTAAAGTTTTCATTAAAAAGTCAAAAGTACATTGAGCAGAAAATTCCATTTCTAGCAAGATTTATCTAGATTTTTGTATTAGGTTTGAGACTTTGAAAATTGTTGTGGTGATAGAGTATCAGTAGAGCTACAAGATCCTATAGTTATCTCAATTTTGTGAATTTTGCACAACCTTGTGCACAAGCTCAAAGTGAGCTGCAGGGATAGCACTTCCCCTGTGCACTGTTCAAGCTTGTGCTTTGGGAACCTTTACCAGACCAACTTCATAGTCCATCACTCATTTTGTCATTTAGAGCTTATTACATAAGCTTATTTTGATCATATTGTGGACTGTAAAGAGTGTTTGGATCTCAGTTTACTTGTACTTGCTCAAAAGCTTCTTACAAGCTTATTAGCTTAATCCAGTGAACACACTTATTCATACTTATTAATATACTATATATACACAGTAATATATTTTTATTTTCTTTCTTAAGTTTGTTTTAAAGCTTGTACTAAGCTTTTAAGCTTATTTTCACTTACTCAGTTCACTGAGTGAATCAGACTTGGACCCCTCACTTCTCAAGCTCTTTCTGAGCTTATCAGTGGGTCTCACACCCTAAATCTTGGTTCTTCCAACCCCCCTCCTACCAGGCTTGAACCCTTGACCTTTTGTTTGAACTCTAACCCAATGGGACCCACCTTAAATCATTTTGGAAATCTGTCCCATTTCTGTATCAGTCACCATATAAGCAATTGCTTATTTCAGCTTTTTAGCTTATCCATTGAGCTTATATCAGCAAATCTAGCTTATTTAATTTAAAATATCTTAAGTGAACCAGGTTTCACCCTTGTGGACCCCACACAAGCTCAGTTGAGCTTATTTCTTGTCATAGTCAAACTTTGGTCAACTGTCTTAATAATAAGCTTATACACGGCTTATTAATAGTTTATAAAATTATTGCTTTCACAAAAGTTAGTTATTTTTAGGTATAAAATAGGTTGGTAAAAGAAAATTCAAGAAAAACAAATATAAAATTAAGTGATAATTTCTATTTAATTCAATTTAATTTTAATTTTCATTTTCAGATTTTTATTAAGTAAATTGTGTTTTTATATTTTTATTAATTTTCTTATAGGTTAAAGTATTTTTAATAATTTTCTCAGATTTTTATTTTGTAATTTAGTATTTATAATAATTAATAATAGTTTTATTAATAATTAATCAATAAATAAGAATTAAATAGCATAATATATTTTTATAAGGTAACACCTATATTTTATATTTTTCCTAGCTTCTATAAGTCATAAAATAATTTTAGAAATTTTCTTGTGATTTATACTGTTCATTTACTAGTTTTCATAATTTAATTATTTTAATTAGATATTAATTAATAAATAGAATAATAATTAGTAAAGTAAAATAAAAATACATAATATAAAGTTTTTATAATTTTTTAGGATTCCTATGATGGTTAATTAGATATATAAAATTTTTCATAATTATCTAAGTCTTTTTAGTAATTATAAATAAGTTAATCAATATAATTAGTTAAATAATAAATAAATAAAAAATAATTAATAATAAATAGATAAATAGTGTGAAAAATATAATTTTAGTTTTAAAATAAGTTTTATAATATTTTAGATTTTTAGAAATTTTAATTTTAATTTTCTAAACTTATTTCACATTTTCATAATTATTAGTTAATTGTTAAATAATTAATAATAGTTATTAAATATAAATAATTAATTAAATAGTTTTTAATTAATAAATAAATATTTTAAATTTATTTAATTTTCATTTAAGCCTCTAAGGCTTATAAAATCCTACTATAAGTTAAATTTGTTTTTGTTTACATATAATTAATAAACGTTTACGTTTTCAGTTCCTTTTTCACTTGTACTTATCTGATTTCACGCATTAGTTGATATAGCTTATTAAAGCTATTCACTCTTATATTTCAGTAGTACAATCACTTAAACCCTTTTCCTGTTCAATTCACCTGATCTCAAAGTCGTTTTATTTCAGATTTCACATCTCGTTGGGATCTAACGATCCGGGGAAACACTAAACTCACCGGAGTATTGGTTTAGGCTGTTTGACTTATTGACCATTACTTGGTTGATATTATCTGACTGTTTAAGGCCAATCACGGAGGAAGCTTTCCAACAACTTAAACACCATCTGGCATCTCTTCCTAAACTTGTCGCACCGCGACCAGGGGAAAAGCTAATCATGTACTTATCGGCAACTCATGGAGCAGTTAGCGCAGTACTATTGACAGATAGGAACTCCGTCCAGACACCCATATACTTTGTAAGCAAAGCCCTGTAGAAGACAGAGACTAACTACAGCGCTATGGAAAAGCTGGTCTTAGCTCTAGTATTCGCAGCCAAAAGGCTGCGCAGATACTTTCAAGCGCATCCGATAGCTGTAATCACCGATCAGCCAATCAAACAAGTTATCTCTAAACCTGACGCATCAGGACGCTTACAGAAGTGGAGTGTACTGTTAAGTGAATATAACATCTCATATAGACCGCGCACTGCAATCAAATGACAAATCTTAGCCGATTTCATCGTGGAAAAGCCAGATACCGACAGTCCAACATCTGCAACCAAAACAGATCTACAGGAACCCTGGATTCTGTTCACAGATGGGTCTTCATGTGTAGATGGATCAGGCGCAGGCCTTATTCTTACAAATCCAGAAGGTATGGAATTCACCTATGCGCTGCGCTTTGAATTCACAGCCACAAACAATGAGGCAGAATACGAAGCCCTACTAGCCGGACTACGCATCGCAATCCAAATGGGTGTACGAAACCTGGAAGCAAATGTAGATTCTCGGCTAGTCGCTAACCATGTGCTAGGTGAATATGAAGCCAAGGATGAACACATGATCCAATACCTAGAAAAGACCAAGTCCTTAATTAAAAATTTTGACAGGTTCACAATAAAACAGGTGCCCAGAGGAGATAACAAGAAGGCTGATGCGCTCAGCAAGATCGCATCCACAAGCTTCGCGCATCTCTCAAAACAGGTATTGGTAGAAACCGTAAAAAACAAGTCAATCTTGGAAATGGAGATATCCACAGTGATAGAAGAACAAGATCCTACATGGATGACACCTATCATTGAATTCATTAGCAAGGGAACTTTACCACAAGACCATAAGGACGCTCGAAGAGTGTGGCGCACAGCGCAACGATTTGAACTACGAGACAACATACTCTATCGACGCTCTTTCTTACAACCCTGGCTCAGATGTGTTGGACCTCTTCAAGCAGACTACGTACTCCGAGAAATCCACGCTGGATCATGTAGTATGCACTCAGGGCCGCGATCTGTGGTGGCAAGCGCTCTAAGGTCAGGGTATTATTGGCCAACCATGCATCACGACGCACGCGATCTGATAAAGAAATGCAGCAATTGCCAAGTACATAGGTCAATCCCACGCCGACCACAACAAGAGCTAACACCAATTACCTCGCCATGGCCATTTTACAAATGGGGCATTGATATCGCAGGACCCTTTCCAGTAGCAGCAGGAGGAGTAAAGTTCCTCATAGTAGCCATAGACTACTTTACGAAGTGGATTGAAGCAAAGGCGGTGGTGAACATCACAGGAAACCAAGTCAAACGCTTTGTCTGGGACAATATTGTCTGTCGCTTCGGACTACCGGGAGAGATTATATCAGACAACGGAAAACAATTCTGTGATAACCCATTCAAAGGTTGGTGCGCACAATTGAACATCACGCAACACTTCGCTTCAGTAAAACACCCACAAACCAATGGCCTAGTCGAGCGCGCAAACCGCAGTCTAGGGGAAGGAATAAAAGCGCGCCTTGACAAACACAAAGGAAGGTGGGTGGACGAGCTCTCACATGTCTTATGGGCGCATCGCACAACGATCAAAACTAGTACTGGCGACACACCATTCTCCCTCGTCTATGGAACAGAAGCCGTCATACCAGCTGAGATAGGAATGCCAACTATACGAACATCAGAGGTCAACGTCACAACAAATGACGAGGAGCGGCGCATAGACTTGGACTTACTGGAAGAGAGGCGTGAACGCGCAGCTATACGCGAAGCAAAGGCTAAGGCAAAAATGAAGAAGTATTATGATGCAAAGGTCAAACACACCTCATTCAGGCCAGGAGACTTTGTATACCGCGCCAACGATGCGAGCCACGCAGAAGAAACAGGCAAGCTCGGACCAAAATGGGAAGGACCTTACGAGGTCACAGATGCACTCGGCAATGGTGCATACAGACTGCGCGATATGGAAGGTCACGACCTAGCGCGCACTTGGAACATCTGCAATCTTAAAAGATGTTACTTTTAGGCAACGACCATTACACAGACACCTTTGCACCCTAAGAGGTGCCCAATAAGTGTTTGTTTTTCTTTTCTTTCCTAGGAATTGTATTTTTATTTTTTCAAAAAAAACTTGCAAGTATCAATAAAATGTTATGGTTTCTAGCTAACTCCAGAGCGTATTTTACTTTATTGCGTACATACTTATATATGTCAATATTGTTATATCTTTGCCTACATGGCGTGCATGCACTAATTAAAGACCCACGAAGGCATAAAGGATGAGTAAACCTACTAATTCACTCGTTGAGTAAGAGGGTTGCAAACCCATCAACATTGGATCACGTATCCCTGCTAAGCGCCTTACTTTTGAGACGTCGAGGTAAGTTTCACGTGCGCATCCCACGACGGGTGCCCAAATATTAAGTACACCGTACAAGCTTAGCAAATAACGAGCCAAGACACTTGGTCAAATAATAAAACTTAGCAAATAATGCAAGTATATTTCTTAAAATCACGCAGCCAATACACTTGGTCAAATAATTAAACTTAGCAAACAATGCAAGTATATTTCTTAAGTCACGCACTTAATCAACAAAAAGGTATCTTATTCAATATTTTTACACAAAAATTACAAGGAAAGATACACTTCATTATTTACATAATACATATACAAAAAGCCTACACGCTATGGCGATGCTCAGGGCTATCCTCCGGAGCAGCAGAACTCCCCGCCTCCTGAAGCTTTCTCAGAATCAAGGCGTCCTTGGGAGATACGATAGGAACACTCACGGGAACCCCATCAGACCTGGGGATGTGTGCAGCACCCACACCACACAACACTGCCTTTCCCGGAATGCCTCTCTTCTGGGCAGCCCTCTGTGCGTGACGCTCCAGAACCTCTTTCTAGGGAATCTCCCTTTCAAGAGCAAATGGGTTGAGGATGTGGCGAGGCTGCGCGAACACGGGAATCTGCAGCTGCGACACATCAGGCTTCAAGAAGTAATCTGGTTGCGCCTCTGCATCCTCCAAAAGGTGGCGCTCCAAAGTCAACCCCGCCATAAGTACATCTATGGGGTTGTCTTGGTCGCGCTCCAACCTTCCAATGTGCGGCAACTCGAGGACTTCAACCCCGCCATGGCCTGCATCAACTCATCGTATGCAGCCGCATTATAACCAGGGACTTCTTCCAAGTCCTTGCTCAGAAGCTTGGCCTCATGGAGATCCTCCATAGCCTGCGACTTCCCACGAGCCACCGCACAGTGAACCACCTTCCCAAAGGCGTCCAACACCTCTTGGGACTCAAGAGTGCCCATAGCTGCCAGGCGCAGCCCGTGGCTAATCAACCACCTACATCAACAAAGACAATTTGTGTTAATAAAAAGCATAGCAACAAAAAATATTATGAAGAAGAAGAGTAAAAAGGAAATACCTGCGCTCAGCAATGGTCGACATCAAATAAGGATATAACTCCTCATCGTACTCAATGCTCAGGCCGCGCAGCTTGTTCTCCTGAACCTGGATGATCTTCTCCATCCCCTCCTTGAACTTGGCGATGCTAGCATAATGCTCCACCTTCTTCTCCTCCAAATACCGCACAACCCAAGTCATGTCAGACTTATAATGATGAAGCTGCCCGCGTGCCTGCTCCACCTCAGCCAGGGCGGACAACTTCTCATGGGTGACCTTCTCAGTGTACACCCGAGAGGACTCCAACTCCGCCTGCGCATCCGCCAGCTGCGCACGGAGCTTCGTTATCTCCTCATCCTTCTAGGCGAGAGTACTGCTCTCCCCGACATACTTCTCCTTCAACTGAGCCACCAGCTCAGCCTGACGCGCAGCAGTCGCAGCCAACTCATCCATCAACTGCTGCGCCTCTCCACCCTCATCAACCTTGGCTTTCCCCTCCTTGTTTTCATTCTACGGAGAGGAAACCACATCCACGAAGACCCCATCATTCTTCGCAGCATCATCCCTACAAGACATGAAGACGACAGTTAGTACATATTGCGACAAGTAATGTACAAGAAAAATAATAAAGACGCAGATACTTACAAAAATGGAGAGGCCTCAGCAGCCTTCTTATCCGCGCCAGGAGCGGATGTCTCCTCCTCCGCAGATGACTCCGCATCCCCAATGAGGTAGCGTCGTCTCTTCTTAGTGCCACTGCTCCCAGCCTCTCCTTTGTGCTTAATATTCTGCGCCACCTCCTCCTTCAGCACCTCCTCAGGCTTGAGGTTTCCACGCTGTCAGAAGATTCAGCGCGCGCCTCCTCCTCTTGCGCCATCTCCACATCTGGCGCCACGCTCTACACAGGCGTTACCTGGAGCGGCGACGTATTTTCAGGGACAACCTCCGGTAGCACGGTCAAGCGACCCTCGGTCACCTCCAGTAGTGGCTGCTCACCCTCCCTCAGAGGGCGCACTCCTATAGTTACCTGCTTTGGTTTCTCCAGCTTCACAACGGCGAACAGATCCATCTCTGCGCACATAAACAAAACAACAAAAAATAAATGATTAGTTATTAAAGGTGCGCATACAAAAAGATTTACATATTTGAAGTAGAGGTGACGAACACCCACCCCGGCCTTCCTCACTTATAAAAGTGGGCAACTCGTCAGCAGCGCCGAAGTAATTGCGACTCAACCCCATGTGTACCAAAAACTCCTCCAGATAAGGGTTAATGGCTAGGCGGTTGGCATCAAGAGTCTGCGCATCAGTCAGCCTATAGGAACCGGGTGCGGGGCGCCCATCCCTTGGCAAAGTATCTTGAGTATAAAACTCATAGGGCGATGGAAAAACCACATCATCAACCCAGAAAAAATGCTCCCTCCAATTTCTTAGGGAGTCTACCTTCTCAGTATAACACTGAAGCGCCCCCGGGCGCTTCGCAAAAGATACCCATCCATTTGACCACGTCGTGTGGTAAAAGGAGCAGAACAAGGATATGGTCGGTTCTATCACAAGTAAACGGTAGTTTACTTCAAAATTCGACAACTTAGCCGCACCTATACAGTGCAGCTGTGAGATGTGGAGGCGATAGTGGTTGAGCAAATCGCTCAGAAAAATAGATATTGGCATGCGGTAATTCGCGTACTCAAAGAATTTCGTGTATAGCTGATGAGTGCTCAAACACTCATCATTTTTGGTCAAATCTGAACTGCAAAACATACAAAAACACTCAGAAATGCATCAAAATACTGAAAATATTTCAAAATCGTGTTTTATATGTTTTAGATGCAAAATGAGCAAAAGCAAATGAAAAACGCACAAAGTTTGCATAATTGGCAGTTTCAGTCCCCCAACTTTCATAAAATTACAAAATTAGTCCCTGGTCATTCAAAATATGGAAAATTATCACCAAAGGTCCTTTTACAATCATAAGTTGTCATATTTTGTCCTTTGGTGAAAAATTGGAAAAGTTTTGGAAATTTACAAAATTAGTCCCTGGAGTTTCAGACTTTGGCAGATTTGGTCCCTGGTGGGATAATTTTGAAAGAAAAATCATTTTAGGTCCTTGGGGATTCACAAGTTGTCAAAATTAATCCTTTAAAGTTCAAAATGGTAAAATTACAACTTTGGTCCCCCATGTTTCAAAAGTGTCAAATTTAGTCCCCGGGTTACAAAAAAAAAGGAAAATTAATAATTTTAACCCTTGTACTATTTATTAATGGCAAAAATGGTCCTTATGATAACTTTGAGAAGTTTGCAATTTCCACCCTTCAAAATCAAAAAAATACAAAAATGGTCCTTGTGTATGTTACTAAACCAACCAGACCCTTGAAGTTATTAACACCCCAACAAACCAAACCAATCCAAAGTCCACAACCTTATAACTCCAGCCCACTTCCTATCTTAGCCCAATCCCTACCTCAGCCCACCACCATTTCAAAATAAAAAACAAACACCCCGTTATATTCCCACACCAGTCAACCCTTTGACCCACCTCTTCCACCTCACAGTCTCACACCCCCACTTGAACCCTGCAAAACCTGCCAACCCAGTATCATCATCACCACCTTCACCACACTCCACCCCCTCCTACACTCCAAACCAACTACTAAACTCCAAATCACACCCTGGCATCAATAATATTCAGGATAAAGCCAAAAAGGTTTTGGCGCCAAAAAAATTGAAGAACGGCCAGGATGAATTCTTGCCAATCAAGGGTCACAAATACTTATGATGAAGCTCAAGTGGGTCCAAAAGAACCCTAGGGGTTCAAGATAAAAGAAGGGAGAAAGAGCAGAGAGGAAGTTAGTCATTAGTGTAGTTTTTAGTTTAATAATGTTGTTCTTAGTGTAATTCAATCAGCAGTTGTATTTTCTTGTTAAAAACAGTTGTAATTCATCATTTTAGTGTAATGTTATTTTTCCTTAAGCTTAATTTCAAGTGTTATTTAATAAACTTTGATTTGGCAAATTAAAGTGAAACTGACAATTTCACTTTTATTTTGTTAAGTTGTTGTTCCATAATTCCATAAGCTCAATTATAGTCATTCATAAGCTTTTTATGTGCTCAGGAAGGTTTGGAAACATGTTTTAGTTAAAATGACTCAAAATCATCAAAAATTACTAATAAATAATTCATGAGTAAAAATTCATTGTGGAAGAAGATTGAATAAAAGAACTTGTTGGAATTCTGGGTGGATATGGTCTAGTAGCCTCAAGGGAGGCATTAGGTTAAGGTTTTGTTCTTGGTTCATTAATCTACCATTGGAAGACTCTATGAGCATTTCTTTTTCCAAACCTTTACTCTTTACAGATCATATCCTCAAGGCCTGCTTATTTGTGTTGTCTTAAACTTATCAAGTGCATCTTAGTTAATATGTTGCTTTGTTTCTTTTAATAGCTCAATGCTTTTCTTTACTACTCACTATTTTACCTTCACTAGTACATGGCATGTTTATGAATCTTCTGTTTAATGCTGTTGTCATTATTGTTTTTTAGTTTACTTAGGTTTACATTAACTTATTATGTGTATGTGAGTCAGTATTTTGGTTTAAATTTGTGGGTTGCTTCATAAAATCCAACACAGTCAATAATATAGGGGTGTTTGGCACAGTGGTTTTGACCACTGTGCTTTGGTCTATTTGTTGAAATTTTGGTTTAGACAACTCTTTATAGGTACTAATAACTCAGTCATAAGATAAAACCCAGGCCTTATTTGTAAAAAAGTCAAATGCACCTTCAAGTTGATTTTGGGAGTTCACTGTTGAGTTTTATGATATCATTATCATACATATCAGTTCTTAGATGGTTAGAGTAGCTTAATTTCATGTTAACTTAGCTTAGTATATCTTTTACAATCATCTGTGATCATCACAAATGCATATAAGTCAACTTATCAAGATTCCATTAAAAGTCAAATACCACTTTCTCAGATTTTTCTCAAAATAGCATGAATTAATTTGAATTTTGTGGTTTGAATCAAAGGGTGAAATTTGTTTCCATAGATAGTCCCCCAACTCAATTTCATGTTCCCATGATCATCTAATTTTTTCTAATTTTCTATTAGGCCCCACTTGGCCTCAAAATCACTTGCAGGGGCCATCACTCCCCTGCATCAGCAGCAACCTTGCCACCACCACGACCACTTGGTGGTGGTTTTCTGATCACCCCAGTGGGTCCACAAGCCCAACCTTGGTTCATTTCAACCCCCCTGGTAGGCACCATGTTTTGACCCTTTGATTGACCTGAAACCCTGTGGACCCCACTTGAATCAAGCACAAAAGTCTGTCCCAGTTTCTAAGTTCATATAAGATTACATGTGCTTATTGTTAGCTTAATTGCTTATTTTGTGGTCAACTTTGGATTTTTCCAGCTTCATCATGTTCAAATAAGTCAAGTAAACCATAATTACCCATTGTGGGCCCCACTCTTGGTCATTTTATCTTATTTTGCCCTTTGGTCAACAAAAGTCAACTGTTGGGCAAAATAGCTTATACTTTGCTTATTTTTAAGTTTCACTAAAGTTGTTTTTATAAAAAGTTCATGTTTTTAGTTGTAAAATAGTTTTATAAAATAAAAATCCAGAAAAAACAAAGTAATTTTAAGTGATAGTTTATATTTAATTTTATTTAAATTTTATTTTTCATTTTTATATTTTTATTAAGTACTTAGCTTTTTTATATTTTTCTTAAATTCCTATTATATTAAAGTATTTATAATAATTTTCTCAGATTTTTATTTTATTATTTAGTATTTATTAGAATTAATCTTAGTTTTATTGATTATCAATTAATAATTAGTTTTAAATAGCATAATTAGTTTTTATTAAGTAAAACCTAGTTTTTATATTTTTCCTAGCTTTTATATAATGTAAAATAATTTTAGAAATTTTCTTAGAATTTTTACTGTTCATTTGCTATTTTATATAATTTAAATTAGTTTAATTAGGTAATTAATAATTAATTAGTAATTAATTAATAGAAAATTCATAAGAAGAGAAAAATACTTATTTTTATTTTTAAAACTTGTTTTTAGTTATTTTATAATTTTAGAAATTTTATTTTCACTTTTCTAGTTTTTAATTAATATTATATTATATTTAAGTGTTTTTAATATTAATAATTAGTATTAATAATATTAAAAACAAAAAGTGTTTTTAATATTAATAATTAGTATTAAATAGTAATTAGTTAATATTAAATAATAATTAGTGAGAAAATTTATTTTCTTTTTCTAAAAATTTTCTTTTATCTTTTAGTTTTTAAAAAAGTCATTTTCACCCCCTGGGTGTTTTCAGATTTCACTTTTCACGTTTTATTTCGTACGTTTACGTTTTATTTAAACGTGAACGTACGCGTTTTTAAGTTTTAAACGTTTCTGGTTTTTCTTAGATTCCAGTCTTATTCATATAGCTTGTTTAAGCTATTTCATTGTAGATTCCTTAGCTTAATCACTCACAAAACCCTTTCCCGTCCAGATTCACCCGATCACAAGCCGTTTGAATACAATCCACACCTCGTCGGGACATAACGACCCGGGGAAACACTGCACTTCCGCGGAGCATTGACTCTAGGCTGTTTGACCTTGTTGACCATTCCCTGGTCAATTTAAGTTGACGGTTTAGCACCAATCAATTTTTGGCGCCGCTGCCGGGGAGGTCGTGCGCGTTATTCTAAAACGGTTTTCAGATTAGTGATTTTGGATTTCACTTCTTTGTAAATTTACCATCCTTGTGTATATTTTCAACAAAACAGTTCCCGAAAACTTTTTAAAATCAGTTTTCAACGAACACAAAAAACCAAAAAAAAGATTTTCTTTCTCATTTGTACAAAATGTTTATCCAAAAATATTCACCTTTACCCTCTCAAATCTTTGATTCTTCATTCCTTACCCTCTGTAAACCTTTGATTCTTTCATATGCCGTATCCACACCATTGCGGTTGCCAATGGTGTGGTGGTCCTCATAATGGTGGGAATTGTCCCGGTTGTAGCATGGTAGAGTCAGGAGATGGGTCTGTCTATAACCAAGCTCCCTATCCTTACCATGATACATCTGATTCATCCTACCAGCCACCACATCATGAGATACTGACATATTCGTGTGAATATTGTGGAAGTTCTCATCAAGGATTTGAGTGTCAAACCGGAAACACGTTTGTCTATGAACAGTTTTCTGGTAACACTCAGAATTTTGAAAATGACCAATATTCATACGATTTACCAAACCATACTCAACAGTTTAACTGTTGTGAGTACTGTGGTGATTCACACTACAGTTCTGATTGTCAATCGGGAAACACGCTTGTCTATGAGCAGTTTCCTGATAACAATTATGACTCTAGCACATACAACCAACAACCACATCAGTTTTACTGTTGTGATTACTATGGAGGTCCACACTTCAGCTCAGATTGTCAAACAGGGAATCCAATTCCCTGTAACAATCTTGACACATCATATTACGACCAACCTCCACAGTCCCAATTGAGTCAGACACTTCTTCCAGAAATGCAAAATATGATGAAAATTTGTGATGAACTTAAGGATTTAGTTAAAGATTTTGCTCAAAAATATACACATGAGAAATCCATGGAAGAATTGTTGGCTGAAGAGCAGGCTGCTAGACTAAATTCCCAAGATGCCTATGAAAAATCTATTAGGGAATCCATTGCAAAAGAAAAAGCAGCCAAATCTAGCTCTTCGTTCCGTTTTATTCCTGATGACAGTGATGATGAAGATACACTTGATATCCTTCAATTCTATAAAGATTCATCAAGTTCATCAGTTGATATCCCAGCAGTTGAGATTCCATCTCAAACAACTGCTATCACACGCGAAGTTCACACTCACTCTCTTAACATGGGGGATGAGCATCTTAGCACTGTTCCTGATAAGGAATCGGACGAATTCATAAAGTCTAGTGTTGAGATCCTTGTCCCAATCCCGAGAGAGTCACAGGGAACTTTTGATCATATGTGTGATTTACCTTCCCCTCTTGAGTGTTCAAACGATCATTTTGAGACTTTCTCAGATTTTAATGATGATTGTACACCTCATGGAGACATCGAGTATATTGAGGCATCAGTTCCACATTCTGATGTTGATCCTCCTCTTGAGGAGTTCGCCGATGAACTTACTCACATCAATCCACTTTCATTGAAAAGTGATGATGGTCTCCTCGACTTTGAAGCCGATCTGGGAGAAATTGAAAGTCTCCTATATCATGATCCACCACTCACTTCTTATCCTAACAGTCCAATAGAGAATAATAATCACTTTGTTCCTGAAGCATTCAATACTACTCTCACCAATCCTCTATTTGAATTCGAATCTGAATTCACTTTGATTTATGATAATCCACTCTTTGATATTCAGAATGAGGATTGTGATGAGTCTATTCCGGAACATAAATTCACAAATTCACATCATGTGAATAATTCTCTTCATGAGGAGTTCTCCGGTGAACTCACTCATCATAGCATGACTCCTCCGGAGTTTGATAGCCCGGGGGGAGATGCACTCAATCGCGAGAATTTGCAAATTCCCACCCACCCTCCCAGGATGTTTTCGAGCTTAACCTTTGAAATCCAAATTCAGGCTAATGAGCCTGCTTTCGAGGAAGAAAATCAAATCATGATTTACATCATGGTTTTCTTCCTTTTCTTCACCTATAAGGTGACTTCTTCTCTTCTTCACTCCTTCGGGAATGAAGACACCATCTTTGATCCCGGCATTTTCATGTATCATTATCTTGAGCCGGATACTTATCTCATCGGTGTGGAACTTTCACGTGCTTCAAATGTTTGTCCAAACATCTTGAATGAAAGTCCGATGGAGATTATTTCTTCCACATCATGCTTCCCCAAGAACAAATAAATTCGGGGTCGAGTCAAGTTCGGGGTCGAGTCAAGCTAGCGACTCGGTAAACAAAAACAGTAGCATGCTTATAGGGTTTTCACCCTAAGTGTGGGGGAGTTACCCATGCAGTGGTTACTTATGAAGTGAAAATACAAAATGGTGTTTCCACATTTAGCTTGTAATATTGCCCTTTTACGTACAAACTGTCGGCATAATAGCCGGGACTTTGAATATTGAGGACAATATTCATCCTAAGTGTGGGGGGTATTTCGCTATTCTAGCGAATTTTATCACATTTTACTATCTTATACCCCCGTTTTGGCCAAAATTTCAAAAAAAATTTAAAATTTTTCACTGGTGCTTCAAAATTTTTGTGGTAATCAGTCCGCCATGTCTAACCGACAAAGGGATTGGCTAATCCAGGAGCAAACGGCTCTTGGTAAAGATATATCAAATCCATTTATGGCTTGCAATTTGCCCAAAATTGTATGGTTCCTCAACTCCCCATATCCTCAAAAGCAAATGAGTTGGCTAGCCCGCAAGATTATGGCTTGTGGCAAAGGCAGTGGAAAATCCATAATTGGTAATCAGCTCACCAAGATGTTGACTAGGTCCATCAAGAGTTGGCTAGTACAGAAGCAAACGGCTTTTGGTAAAGACGAATCAAATCCGTTGACAGCTGGTGGTTTGCTCAAAATCACACGGTTATCAGGTGTACCACAGTTCTCACACCTGGCTACTCCAGAAGTGATGGCTTTTGGTAAAGAGGTTTTCAAATCCATCAAGTTTTCAAAACAGTTATTGCTAGGGACTAGCAATAGTTTAGTGTGGGGGATTGATGAGTGCTCAAACACTCATCATTTTTGGTCAAATCTGAACTGCAAAACATACAAAAACACTCAGAAATGCATCAAAATACTGAAAATATTTCAAAATCGTGTTTTATATGTTTTAGATGCAAAATGAGCAAAAACAAATGAAAAACGCACAAAGTTTGCATAATTCGCAGTTTCAGTCCTCCAACTTTCATAAAATTACAAAATTAGTCCCTGGTCATTCAAAATATGGAAAATTATCACCAAATGTCCTTTTACAATCATAAGTTGTCATATTTTGTCCTTTGGTGAAAAATTGGAAAAGTTTTGGAAATTTACAAATTTAGTCCCTAGAGTTTCAGACTTTGGCAGATTTGGTCCCTGGTGGGATAATTTTGAAAGAAAAATCATTTTAGGTCCTTGGGGATTCACAAGTTGTCAAAATTAATTCTTTAAAGTTCAAAATGGTAAAATTACAACTTTGGTCCCCCATGTTTCAAAAGTGTCAAATTTAGTCCCCGGGTTACAAAAAAAATGGAAAATTAATAATTTTAACCCTTGTACTATTTATTAATGGCAAAAATGGTCCTTATGATAACTTTGAGAAGTTTGCAATTTCCACCCTTCAAAATCAGAAAAATACAAAAATGGTCCTTGTGTATGTTACTAAACCAACCGAACCCTTGAAGTTATTAACACCCCAACAAACCAAACCAATTCAAAGTCCACAACCTTATAACTCCAGCCCACTTCCTATCTCAGCCCAATCCCTACCTCAGCCCACCATCATTTCAAAATAAAAAACAAACACCCCGTTATATACCCACACCAGTCAACCCTTTGACCCACCTCTTCCACCTCACACCCCCACTTGAACCCTGCAAAACCTGCCAACCCAGTATCATCATCACCACCTTCACCACACTCCACCCCCTCCTACACTCCAAACCAACTACTAAACTCCAAATCACACCCTGGCATCAATAATATTCAGGATAAAGCCAAAAAGGTTTTGGCGCCAAAAAAATTGAAGAACGGACAGGATGAATTCTTGCCAATCAAGGGTCACAAATACTTATGATGAAGCTCAAGTGGGTCCAAAAGAACCCTAGGGGTTCAAGATAAAAGAAGGGAGAAAGAGCAGAGAGGAAGTTAGTCATTAGTGTAGTTTTTAGTTTAATAATGTTGTTCTTAGTGTAATTCAATCAGCAGTTGTATTTTCTTGTTAAAAACAATTGTAATTCATCATTTTAGTGTAATGTTATTTTTCCTTAAGCTTAATTTCAAGTGTTATTTAATAAACTTTGATTTGGCAAATTAAAGTGAAACTGACAATTTCACTTTTATTTTGTTAAGTTGTTGTTCCATAATTCCATAAGCTCAATTATAGTCATTCATAAGCTTTTTATGTGCTCAGGAAGGTTTGGAAACATGTTTTAGTTAAAATGACTCAAAATCATCAAAAATTACTAATAAATAATTCATGAGTAAAAATTCATTGTGGAAGAAGATTGAATAAAAGAACTTGTTGGAATTCTGGGTGGATATGGTCTAGTAGCCTCAAGGGAGGCATTAGGTTAAGGTTTTGTTCTTGGTTCATTAATCTACCATTGGAAGACTCTATGAGCATTTCTTTTTCCAAACCTTTACTCTTTACAGATCATATCCTCAAGGCCTGCTTATTTGTGTTGTCTTAAACTTATCAAGTGCATCTTAGTTAATATGTTGCTTTGTTTCTTTTAATAGCTCAATGCTTTTCTTTACTACTCACTATTTTACCTTCACTAGTACATGGCATGTTTATGAATCTTCTGTTTAATGCTGTTGTCATTATTGTTTTTTAGTTTACTTAGGTTTACATTAACTTATTATGTGTATGTGAGTCAGTATTTTGGTTTAAATTTGTGGGTTGCTTCATAAAATCCAACACAGTCAATAATATAGGGGTGTTTGGCACAGTGGTTTTGACCACTGTGCTTTGGTCTATTTGTTGAAATTTTGGTTTAGACAACTCTTTATAGGTACTAATAACTCAGTCATAAGATAAAACCCAGGCCTTATTTGTAAAAAAGTCAAATGCACCTTCAAGTTGATTTTGGGAGTTCACTGTTGAGTTTTATGATATCATTATCATACATATCAGTTCTTAGATGGTTAGAGTAGCTTAATTTCATGTTAACTTAGCTTAGTATATCTTTTACAATCATCTGTGATCATCACAAATGCATATAAGTCAACTTATCAAGATTCCATTAAAAGTCAAATACCACTTTCTCAGATTTTTCTCAAAATAGCATGAATTAATTTGAATTTTGTGGTTTGAATCAAAGGGTGAAATTTGTTTCCATAGATAGTCCCCCAACTCAATTTCATGTTCCCATGATCATCTAATTTTTTCTAATTTTCTATTAGGCCCCACTTGGCCTCAAAATCACTTGCAGGGGCCATCACTCCCCTGCATCAGCAGCAACCTTGCCACCACCACGACCACTTGGTGGTGGTTTTCTGATCACCCCAGTGGGTCCACAAGCCCAACCTTGGTTCATTTCAACCCCCCTGGTAGGCACCATGTTTTGACCCTTTGATTGACCTGAAACCCTGTGGACCCCACTTGAATCAAGCACAAAAGTCTGTCCCAGTTTCTAAGTTCATATAAGATTACATGTGCTTATTGTTAGCTTAATTGCTTATTTTGTGGTCAACTTTGGATTTTTCCAGCTTCATCATGTTCAAATAAGTCAAGTAAACCATAATTACCCATTGTGGGCCCCACTCTTGGTCATTTTATCTTATTTTGCCCCTTGGTAAACAAAAGTCAACTGTTGGGCAAAATAGCTTATACTTTGCTTATTTTTAAGTTCCACTAAAGTTGTTTTTATAAAAAGTTCATGTTTTTAGTTGTAAAATAGTTTTATAAAATAAAAATCCAGAAAAAACAAAGTAATTTTAAGTGATAGTTTCTATTTAATTTTATTTAAATTTTATTTTTCATTTTTATATTTTTATTAAGTTCTTAGCTTTTTTATATTTTTCTTAAATTCCTCTTATATTAAAGTATTTATAATAATTTTCTCAGATTTTTATTTTATTATTTAGTATTTATTAGAATTAATCTTAGTTTTATTAATTATTAATTAATAATTAGTTTTAAATAGCATAATTAGTTTTTATTAAGTAAAACCTAGTTTTTATATTTTTCCTAGCTTTTATATAATGTAAAATAATTTTAGAAAGTTTCTTAGAATTTTTGCTGTTCATTTGCTATTTTTTATAATTTAAATTAGTTTAATTAGGTAATTAATAATTAATTAATAGAAAATTCATAAAAAGAGAAAAATACTTATTTTTATTTTTAAAACTTGTTTTTAGTTATTTTATAATTTTAGAAATTTTATTTTCACTTTTCTAGTATTTAATTAATATTATATTATATTTAAGTGTTTTTAATATTAATAATTAGTATTAAATAGTAATTAGTTAATATTAAATAATTAATTAGTGTTAAAATTTATTTTCTTTTTCTAAAAATTTTCTTTTATCTTTTAGTTTGTAAAAAAGTCATTTTCACCCCCTGGGTGTTTTCAGATTTCACCTTTCACGTTTTATTTCGTACGTTTACGTTTTATTTAAACGTGAACGTACGCGTTTTTAAGTTTTAAACGTTTCTGGTTTTTCTTAGATTCCAGTCTTATTCATATAGCTTGTTTAAGCTATTTCATTGTAGATTCCTTAGCTTAATCACTCACAAAACCCTTTCCCGTCCAGATTCACCCGATCACAAGCCGTTTGAATACAATCCATACCTCGTCGGGACATAACGACCCGGGGAAACACTGTACTTCCGCGGAGCATTGACTCTAGGCTGTTTGACCTTGTTGACCATTCCCTGGTCAATTTAAGTTGACGGTTTAGCATTATTCAATAGCCCTATTTTCCCTTCGGGGAAATCGGCTATACACGCGTTAACGTCTGGAGCCTCTGGACGCACATCCAGAGGAATGAAATAGCAGATGTAAACTGAGTAACATCATTCTCCGTCATCGCAGAGCGAAAGTCCTCTAACTGGGCAACCATTTTCATTAATTCACTAAGAAACGCACACAAAAATTACCTAATGAAATGATTACTTTCTTCGCAAAAATACGCTTTTAAAAGAAGTGAGCAAAGGTAAGTGTGTGTTTTTGTAACAATGGGGGCGGTGACTATTATATAGGAAGTAAAAAACCCTAGATGATGTCCACGTGGATCCCACTCACAAAAACGTGTGGCAACCGAAACGGTACAAGCACTTTTTCCCGATTTACGAGGGCCACGTGGACACAACCCCCAATTTTCGAGGTATTCCTTTTGAAATATCTATGACTAGGTGCATTGCACTTTAAAATGGGCGGAAATATTTCAATGTTCTCCCGCCACGCTTACCGCTGTTAATATTAGTCTAGCATCCGCGGCTACGAGCCGCGCACACTAGACTGGGGGGACATGATGACGTATAGTCTATATATGGGCCACGAGCCCAAATGATAAACATTACTAAGGCCCAAAACCACCATGCGTGGGCTATTGTAACTTGGGCCGCATCAATAATGGGAACAGGCTCACGTAAGCCCAAACCCAAATAAACTATACACGGTATAGATAAGGATCATCTATCTATGGAATAGATATCCTTACCCGGATAAGCACCATGGGTGCGAAACGTAAGGAGCACGAACCCTACAAGGATTCTGCGCCTATATAAGGAATGACATAACTTTCATTCAAATCTAAAAATAAATAAATAAAACCTCAAAGATTCGGCGGTGGCTACACATACCCGGCAACGGCAGCAACACAAATTCGGCAACGGCGGCTACACATAAATCAATAAA
This sequence comes from Artemisia argyi, assembly GCA_030686995.1. Lineage (NCBI taxonomy): Eukaryota > Viridiplantae > Streptophyta > Magnoliopsida > Asterales > Asteraceae > Artemisia > Artemisia argyi. The sequence continues at coordinate 47,568,622 of CM060688.1, forward strand.
AAAACCTTGAAACTTGTGGTTTAATTTTTCATTTCTATTTCTTTATATGTAGTAGAGACAGTAGAGATAAGTTTCAACTAGTGAATGTCCAATTATACGAATCAATTTGCTAGTTGTGTTGCCATAGTAGAGATAAGTTTCAATCTTGTGATGCGTGTTCTCTAAATTAGTGATGTGAATTCTAGTTGCCATAAATACTTTTCTTAATTTTTCATGATTTTAGAATATGGGTAAAACCTTTATATGTAGTTAAGATTAGTTACAAAATATTAACTGTCTTTTGTTGAAAATGGTTTATGTGAAAAACTAGAAAGGGGTTGAATAGTTTACCGGTTTTAAACTTGATTTTCTTCTAATACTTTTACGTGTAATTAACAATTAAGACGTATCAAACAATAAATTATATGCAAGAATAAAAGTAAGAAACGATCAAACCATAACACTATTGTTTATCGTGGTTCGGCTACAAGGACTCTTTTCCTTGCCCTACTCCATGCCCCGAGTTTTCAACTCAAGAGTTTTCTTGCACTAGTCAACAAGCTCCTTTATTCGGCGGAGAAAACCTTACAAGTCGCTTACACACTATTTCCGACACTAAGCTAGATGTCGAGTTCTTTCACAAGGGTACAACCACTCCCGATAATTCTTTTACAAGGGTACAACAACTCCAGATACTCTGAGTATTTTGAGGACTAAAATACTAACCGATCACTACAAATGGATACAATACAATGAAGTATAAACTTTACTAGTTTACACTTATGCTATGCTAGACAAGTCTTGCAACGTTGTGTTGAAGCTTGTAAGTTCGTGATCTTCTTGCTACAAAGAAAGACTCACAAATATGAAAGTGTACTGAGTTAGAAATGAAGTATATGCAGTGTATTATGATAGAGAGTGATAAGAAAAACTCAAGGAGTGGGTTGCTATTTATAGGCCAACAATCAGGCCAACCCACGAATACGACAGAACCCATCCTTTGGTTCCGTCCGTTATACCCGAGGGTTCCACCAGCATGTCTGACAAAATCCTGCACAAAATATTTCACAATCTAACACAATATTCTCAAGATCTCACAAAGTCAACTTTGAGATCTTGAATATGAATCTATACATAATAAAACATGTTTCTTACACACATGTTTCCTTGAAGGGACATGTGTGATGCAAGAGATGATGTAACTAACATTTTATTTCTATTTTTAGATATTCCTAAAAAAGAAAGTATACTTGTAAAAATAGTTTATGTATAGAATCAAAACATGTTTGTTTGAGATGTTTAGCAAGTGAATGTTTTACTAATAAGAGTTTGCTTGCTTATATCCTAATATGACATACTATTTAGTAAACTTGCTAAATATACATAAGATACATTTTCAACACATGTACTTAAACTAAAGTATACTTACCTAGAAATTACTTTGTGAAAACATGTAAATGTAGTTTGAGTGAAGTTAAGGAAAAGACTTTTAAACTATATTTATGATTTGCCAAAAATAAACTTTACCTTTTGTAGTTAACAAAACTAAGAAAGATCGTAAAATATAAATAACGTTTTTAGGCGATATTTGTATTAACAGTTTAGTTTGTTTGTTTTTAACGATTTCATATGATTTTGGTGGACTTTTATAAATTTTGAAACGTTTGTAAGTTACCACTATCTTGGCAATATGTTTATTTAATTGTTGGATGCGTTTTCTTACACATTGTGGTTCGAAATCACTAAAAAATGCACATTTTGTCCTTTTTTTTGTAGCTGTCACAAAAAGTTACTAGCATGTAATCTGGATTTTTTTTTGGTTTAAAAAAAACGTGAAGAATTGATAGGTACTGATTTCACGGTACCGAAATCTGTCTGGTATGACACAAGTACCCCCTTTCATACTCGGGAAAAAATTGTACCACCAATTCGGTACGAGATCGGTAACAATCTGGTATTGTGCTCATCCCTATGCATTGTAAATAGGTCATAAATAAATATAACGCTTCACGGGGTTTTCAATGTTTAAAATGGTACCCGATCAGGTCTATCCTCTGACCTAGTCGCCCTAGAACCGATGCTTCTATGTCACTCTGTTAAACCCTAGATGTCGTTTATCTTTTCCCTGAAAAAAAATATGCAATTTTTTTGCCAAAACACGCGTACTATTTTGGTCATAACTTTCGAACCCTTTGAAGTTAATTGACGCGGTTAGCGTCATTAACTTCGTTTTCCAATTCTACACAAAAAAAGCACCATCGTCGGTTACCCAACGCGTCGGCACGTGCTGGCGCAACCTGTTGTAATAAAAGTTGCTTATTTGCTTTTAATATTGCTTTGTTTCGCTTTTGCTGCTCATGTTTGACGATTTGCTGCCGGACATCTAACAACAAATTAAATATTGTTATTTATTATTTTATTTTATTTTATTTTGCTACTTGTTTCTGTTTTCGCTGTTGTAGATGAAGCTTTGTATCTGTTTGTTGACGGACACACGTCTTCATCAACAAAGTTTGTATTGCTTTAATGTTTATTTAGCTTTCTCTTACATTCAAAGCGTGCACGATTTCGCGGCTCAAATTGCAGAGAAATATTAGACGATAGATATGGCCCAAGCCCGATGTGGGGTTAGGATCCATTTGGGTTAGGTTATTTTATCTAACATGCATTATGAATAGTTGATAAATAAACATAACACCTCACAGAGTATTCAGTGTTTAACATTATCTGCCTCAAATATATTTCGCAAAACAAAAAACAATAGAACATAGCAAAAAGTTGTTATTTTGTTTTCTGATTTTACCGAGTCGAGCCAATTCACGTAAACTGTCAATTGAAGCTTAAGTTACTCTAGTAGACTGACAAACTCAAGCTCAAGTTGCAAAACTGTAACCACATTAATCTCACTCCCTTATCAACCTATACCATTTTACATGTTTGCTCTCGTGTAGATATACACATTTAAGATGATTACTCTAATCAAGTAAAGTTAAGCTCAATAATATCGAGTCACTAACTGTTAACCTTAATTAACTTTTTTATACTAGCAATTAAGTCGAATCGAGCTCTAAAGTATCATCAATCAACCAGCTCAGCTCGAACATAAAAACAAAAAACACGACAAGTTGGAGTCGCCTTTCGACTAGTGGCAGAGCTAGAAAAAATTCTTGAGAGGGCCGAAACAATTTTTTTTCCGGAAGTACATTAGATGGGAGGGCCGAGATGGAAAAAATAAAATTTTAACACAAAAAATAAAAAAAAAAATAAAAAAAAAATACACCAACGTGCTTAGGTATAGGGGGGCCAGGACCTTTCCTGATCCCTTAATAGCTCCGCCCATGCTTTCGAGCCACTAAAGTCTTTGTGTCAAGTCAAACTCAAAGCCAACAACATTCGACACACAAACATGCTTGTTTGAAAAGCAAAAATCTGAGTTAAAAATAACAAATTAGTTACCTCTTTCTTCACCAAAAACTAATAAATAACATGACACAGTAAACCATAAACCCTCAATTGAATTGATGATCATTCATTATTCATTCCCTCTCACATTTCAATTAGTAACATCTCTTTCAGGTAAAAATAATAATAACAATAAGAGCACTTCTCATTTGATTACCACAATTATTGTTAGCCGACACGTTATATATATTAAACCCTACATTTTCTGATCTCATTTTTATACACTCATCATTCAGTTAGCACATAATGTACATAATTCATGTTATATATATACACACACTCAATTTTCATGATATAGCTAGTCTGATAAAGTTAGCTAATTTAATTGAGGTATATGTTGATTATGTTCTACATTGTGTTTTTATGATATGCAATTACATATACTGTGCCCTAATTGTGTTATTATCAGTTAGCTCATTCAACTAGTGTATAATGTTACATCACTTAAACATATTAATTTTGTTCTACATTGTGTTATCATTTTGAATTATGGTTTAATTTTATATTTAGTGTGACCTAGTTATGTGATTGTAGCGTAGTTTTCGCGATTGACGATATTGTGTTTTGAATTGGTTTTTTGGTGGAACTGGAGTTTGTTAGTTATTTACTGTGCCCTAACGGTTAACGATATTGTGTTTTGGATTGCTGTTATTTGAGCGCACTTTGGTTTTTATTTGACAGTGATTTTCGGTTCCAAGAGTTGAAGATTGAGGTCTATGTTGAACTGGAGTTTGATAGTTCATTATTTTGACATACTTAATTTTGTTTTGGATAAGTTGCAGGAGGTGAGTTTTGGTTATTTGGATTATCGGTTTTTGGTTTGTGTGATTGAAAGTGTTGGTTGTTTGGATTAGATGTGTGGAAATTGATTAGTGTGATTTGCAGGTGGCTGAACGGGGTATAATTGAGTAACGGATTGGTGAAAATGTCGAAACATCCTGTACTTGATTCGCCGGAGAATGCTGCTCCTGGAAATAGGTTTGTGATGTGTTTTTAGTTTGGTATGTTGTTTTAGTAGCGTATCAAGATGATAATGTTGTTTGTCTCGAAAATATTGACTGATTGTGCGACATGAAATGTTGATTTGGAGTGTGAATGACCTTGATTACCACTAGTCTTTTGAGTTTTGTTTATAAATAAGTGGGTGTTTGGAATTGCTTATTTTTCCTGCTTAATTGCTTATGCGTGTAAATAATTACTTATAAGCTGCTTGAAGATACGTTCTTATGTGTAAACGATGCTTAATTCTGCAAAAAAGAAACTAATATAAAAAATTCAATCAAATTCATTTTTAGAAGGTTTTTAAGTTAAATATCTTTGTAAAGAAGTAGGTTCAGTTTCTGCTAAAATAGAACTTTGAAATAAGGAGCTCCCTACCTGCTTTTCGGAATCAGCTTATGTTACCAAAAAGTAAGCTGATAAGGAGGAGTGTTTTGTATAACACAAGTTTGCTTCTGCATAAAATTAAGCAGATAACGCAAATCTGCAATGCCAAACACCCCCTAAGCAGTTAATGTTGTATACTTATATGTCATATGTTATCTTCGGATTCTCCATACATTTATTTAATAACTAGAATATCTTTTACTGTACGCTTATACTAATTATTCTTCATTTTAGTAAGCATACGCAAAAATGCTGACTTGTTGGTTACACTACAATGACTTGACAGGAAATCAAATGGAAGCACAAATATGGATGATGCTGATGATACAGTGTCCACAGTTGCTCAAATTGTTGAGCAGCTTCATGGAAACGTGTCTTCGCCACATGAAAAAGAACTTATTACGACACAATTACTTAGTATTGCTAAAGCACGAAAGGAAGCACGCTCGATCATAGGTTCACATTCTCAAGCAATGCCATTGTTCATATCCATCCTTAGAAGTGGTACCCCCTTGGCGAAAGTAAATGTTGCTGCAACATTAACTGCTTTGTGTAAAGACGAAGACTTGCGATTGAAGGTTCTTTTAGGTGGATGCATCCCGCCTTTACTCACACTTCTGAAATCGAAGTCTACTGATGCTAAAAAGGCAGCAGCTGAAGCGATCTATGAAGTTTCTTCTGGTGGACTTTCGGATGACCATGTGGGTATGAAGATATATGTTACAGAAGGCGTCGTTCCGACTTTATGGGAACAGCTTAAATCAAATAACAGACAGGATAAAGTGGTTGTAGGGTTTGTCACTGGTGCTCTTAGAAATCTTTGTGGTGACAAAGATGGATATTGGAGGGTTACACTCGAGGCTGGTGGAGTAGATATAATTGTTGGGTTGCTTTCTTCGGATAATGCGTCTGTTCAGTCCAATGCTGCCTCTCTCTTAGCTCGTTTAACCTTGGCTTTCAACAATAGCATGCAAAAAATTATTGATTCTGGAGCAGTCAAGGCTTTACTTGGACTACTAAGTAAAAGAAATGATGTTCCTGTCAGGTGTAGTGCAGCTGATGCTCTGGAAGCTCTTTCTTCAAGGTCGACCGAAGCTAAGGAAGCTGTTGTTGATGCAAACGGTGTTGCAATTCTCATTGGCGCTGTAGTTGCTCCGTCAAAAGAGTCAATGCAAGGTGAAGGAGGCCAAATTCTTCAAGGACATGCGACACGTGCATTAGCAAACATACGGGGTGGAATGTCTGCTCTTATTTTACATTTAGGAGAGCTTGCCCAGTCACCACACTTGTCTGCCGCTCCTGTTTCTGATATAATTGGCGCACTTGCTTACACACTCATGATCTTTGAACAAAATGAAAATCTTGAAGATGAACCATTTGACGCAACAGAAATAGAGAACATTTTAGTGGCACTTTTGAAACCTCAAGAGAATAGTTTGGTTCAGGAACGTATTCTTGAGGCAATGGCTAGCCTGTATGGCAATGGTTGCCTCTCAAGACAGCTTAACCAATCAGAAGCCAAGAAGGTGCTAATCGGGCTTATAACTATGGCATCATCAGACGTGCAAGAGGAGTTGATATTGTATCTGATAAGCTTATGTTGTGATGGAGTGGACATTTGGGAAGCCATTAAAAGGAGAGAAGGAATTCAGCTGCTTATTTCTTTTATGGGTTTATCTGGTGAAGAGCATCAGGAGTACGCTGTTTGGTTGCTTGCACTCCTGACTGACCAAATCGATGACAGCAAGTGGGCAATTACCGCAGCTGGTGGCATTCCCCCGCTTGTTCATTTATTAGAAATGGGATCTTATAAAGCGAGGGAGGATGCAGCATATGTTCTGTGTAATTTATGCTGTCATAGTGATGATATTTGTGCTTGCGTTGAAAGTGCCGAAGCTATTCCTGCTTTCCTGTGGTTCTTAAGGAATGGTGGATCAAAGGGACAAGAAGCTTCGTCAAAGGCACTAATGAAGCTTATCCGTAAGGCTGAGGCTGCTACAATCAATCAGCTACTCGCTCTTCTTTGGGGAGAATCTCCAAAATCGAAGGCTCATACCATTGAAGTATTGGGTCACGTGCTTACTATGGCAACTCACAGTGATCTTGTGCAAAAGGGATCAGACGCTTATAAAGGGTTAAGATCACTTGTTCAGGTTCTTAATTCCTCAAATGAGGAAACTCAAGAGCATGCAGCTTCTGTTCTGGCTGACCTCTTTGGCAATCGTCAAGATATATGTGATAGTCTTGCAACTGATGAATTTTTGCAACCGTGCATGAAGCTTTTGACAAGTAACACCCAAGTAATTGCCACACAATCAGCTCGGGCCTTGGGTGCTTTGTCTCGCCCGACCAACTTTAATTTTAAGAATAAAATGCCTTATATAGCAGAGGGGGACGTAAAGCCTCTGATAAAGTTGGCCAAAACATCTTCCATTGATACTGCAGAGACAGCTCTGTCTGCGCTGGCCAATCTTTTGTCTGACTCACATATTGCCTCCGAGGCATTAGCAGAAGACGTTGTATCTGCATTGACGAGAGTGTTGGAAGAAGGAAGTTCGAAAGGCAAGAGAGGTGCTTCTCATGCGCTTCTTCAATTACTTAAACATTTCCCACTAAGTGATGTTCTCACTAGCAGTGCTCAATTCCAATTTGCGGTTCTAGCCATTGTTAAGTCTTTAAATGGTATGGATATGGATGGGACGGATGCAGCTGAAGCTTTAGAAGTAGTTTCTTTATTGGTTGGAACAAAGCAAAATCTGAACTCAAAATACTCCCCATGGTCTGCCCTTGCTGAAGTTATATTAAGCCTTGAGCCTCTTGTGTTTTTTCTAGCTGAGGGATCTCCTATGGTTCAAGAAAAGGTGATTATAATTCTATCTAGGCTTTGTGGAGACCAACCCGCTGTCTTAGGTGACTTGTTGGCTGCAAATTCAACAACCATTGGTGGATTAGTTAACATGATACTAAAATCTACCAGTCAAGAAGTAAGAATTGGGGGAATTATATTGCTCATTTGTGCTTCAAAGGAGCACAAAAACCAAACCATTGCAGCACTTGATGCATCAGGGTACTTAAATCCTGTTATATATGCATTGGTAGATGTCATAAAACAAAATTCTGTTTTTTCCTCTCTTGAAGCTGACGGTAGATCTCCAAGGGCTTTGGCAGCCTTCCATGATGGAGGCGAGTTTGATGTGCCCGATCCAGGATTTCTTTTGGGAGGTACAGCTGCCCTGTGGTTGTTATCAATTCTTTCTTCGTTCAATGAGAAAAACAAGCGTAGTGTAGTGGAAGCTGGGGGACTTGAGGTTTTATCAGACAAGCTTGCGAACTATACGTCAAATTCGCTGGTAAATCCCACAATCATTCCGATAATGTATGCTGATATATTTTCTAGATTTGATATCTGTCAGTTCCTTTCATTGAGTAAACTTCTCCTTTTGACAGGCAGAGTTTGAGGACAATGAGGGCATATGGATAAGTGCTTTACTAATGGCTATACTGTTTCAAGATGAAACTGTGGCCTCATCAACCTTAGCCATGCATATTGTTCCATTATTAGCAAATCTGATGAAATCTGATGAATTTGTTGACAAGTTGTTTGCTGCCCATGCTATGGCTAGCCTTGTATGTAATGGAAATAGCGAAGTAATTCTGGCAGTTGCTGATTCTGGTGCAGTTGCTGGTTTAACAACATTGATTGGTTACATAGAAGTGGATATGCCAGACCTTGTTGCTATTTCTGATGAATTCTCATTGGTGCGTAATCCTGATCAAATTGTTTTGGAGCATCTTTTTGCAATTGAAGAAGTCAGAGCTGGGTCAACAGCTTGCAAAACTATTCCTCTATTGGTGGATCTTTTGAGACCAATGCCAGATAGGCCACGTGCTCCTCCTTCTGCTGTTTGCCTTTTGACTTGTATTGCAGATGGAAGTGATGCAAACAAACTTCTCATTGCTGAATCTGGAGCACTGGACGCTTTGACGAAGTATTTAACTTTGGGTCCTCAAGATGTTACTGAGGCCGCTATCTGTGAACTGCTGGCGATACTGTATAGCAATCCTGATATTCTGAGATACAAATCAGCAGTTACTTCTGTACACCAACTTATAGCTGTTCTTCGTATGGGATCCAGAATTTCTAGATTAAGTGCTGTGAGAGCTCTCCATCAGTTGTTCGATGCTGGGGACATAAGAGAATCTGAATCAGCTGTGCATGCACTTCAGCCCTTGATTGATATGCTAAATACAGCATCTGAAACTGAGCAAGAAGCTGCTCTTCTTGCCTTAAACAAGTTGATTTCGACAGATACTGAAAAGGCAGCTATGGTTCTTGATGTGAAAGGAAACCCCCTAGAGATTCTGTGTAAAATTTTATCTTCCGAGTCTTCTTTAGGATTAAAGAGCCATGCTGCACAGTTCTGCTCTGTTCTTTTTGGTAATTCAAGAATCCGAGCACTGCCAATTGCTTCTAAATGCATAGAACCACTTGTACAACTGATGCAGTCTGATCATTGTTCAGCTGTGGAGTCTGGTGTTTATGCTTTTGAAAAACTTCTGGATGATGAACAAGCAGCTATTGTTGCAGCAGATTGTGATGTGATAAATCTTCTTGTTGGTCTAATTTATGGATCAAATCATCTTCTTATTGATGCCAGTATTTCTGCACTTATTAAGCTGGGAAAAGACCGCACTCACCGCAAGTTAGATATGGTTAATGCTGGAGTCATTGATAATTGTCTTGCATTACTCCCAACTGTCCCCAGTGATTTGTGCTCCACAATCTGTGAACTCTTCAGGATCTTGACAAACAGTAGTGCAATTTCTAAAAGTGCAACTGCTGCTACAATTGTGGAACCTCTTTTCATGGTTTTGAATCGTCCTGATTTTTGTCTCTGGGGACAACACAGTGCCCTACAGGCACTTGTTAATATATTGGAGAAACCCCAAAGTCTTGCAACTCAAAAACTTACTCCTAGTGAAATAATCGAGCCGTTAATTTCATTTTTGCAATCACCATCTCAAGCTATCCTACAACTCGGTACAGAGTTGCTGTCTCATTTGCTTGCACAGGAACACTTTCAGCAAGATATTACAACACAAAACGCAGTTGTGCCCCTTGTGCAACTTGCAGGAATTGGAATATTGAGTCTACAACAAATGGCGATTAAGGCATTAGAAAGTGTCTCTCTAAGCTGGCCAAGCGCGGTTGCTGATGCTGGTGGCATTTTCGAGCTTGCAAAAGTTATTATGCAGGATAACCTTCAACCATCCGATGCATTGTGGGAATCAGCTGTTTTAGTTCTCTCAAATGTTCTACGGTTTGATTCTGACTACTACTTTAGAGTTCCTGTTCTTGTTCTTGTGAAGATGCTGAAGTCAAATGTAGAGTCCTCCATTACTGTGGCTCTCGATGCACTAATTGTTCAAGAAAAGTCTGATGCATCATGTGCAAAAGAGATGTGTGAAGCTGAAGCCATAGCTGCTTTGATTGAACTACTAAGAGCTCACCGATGCGAGGAAGCATCAGGAAGACTACTTGAAGCTTTGTTTAACAACGCGAGGGTACGAGAGATGAAGTCTTGCGTAATGGCAATAGATCCTCTAGCAAAGTATCTTCAAGATCCGCAAACGAGGTCTCCGTCAGGTAAGCTTCTTGTTGCTCTTGCTCTTGGTGACTTATCACAGCATGAGGGACTAGCTAGAGCCAAAGATTCTGTCATTGCGTGTGGGGCATTGGTAAACTTGCTTGAAGATCAATCAAACGATGAAATGAAAATGGTAACAATTTGCGCATTACAGAACTTTGTCATGCACAGTAGAACCAATAGACGAGCTATTGCAGAAGCTGGCGGCATACTAGTTATTCAAGAGTTATTGCTGTCTCCTAATTTGGAGGTTGCTGGACAGGCATCGATACTGATAAAAATTTTATTTTCAAATCATACTCTTCAAGAATATGTATCAAACGAGCTTATCCGGTCTTTAACAGGTAATTACAGATTAGTTTCTCTTTTATCACCACTGTTTCTTACGATATATTCAGGCTCTTAAGTTTTTCTTTTTTACACTGTAACTGATGGCTATGTTTACAACACTTCAACTTAGAACGTACACCCTAATTACACATGGGGAACCTAACTAAACAGTAAAAGTACGAAAACGGAAGTGTTTCAGTTTTCAAGTGCATATTAGATCTCATAATTGTTTGCAAGTAATAGATGATTTTTGTAATCATACCTAGCACATTTTTTTGTTTATAAATTTATAATAATAATAATCATATGTGTTTTGTGGGTCGTTCCAATCTGTTTTGACCTGCAGTCAAATCACCCATTTGACCTATTACACACCCACCCACCCACCCATATTGCCACCTGTAACTGTCTTTTTCACAATATGACAGTGGTTATAATCTTGCAGCTGCTTTAGAGAGAGAATTGTGGGCAACAGCAACTATAAATGAGGAGGTTTTGAAGACCATACATGTCATCTTCTCTAACTTCCCGAAACTACATGCCTCGGAAGCTGCTACACTATGTATCCCTCATTTACTAACGGCGCTCAAGTCTGGTAATGAGGCTGCCCAGGATTCCGTTCTGAATACATTATGCCTATTGAAACGTTCTTGGGCAGTTATGCCAATAGATGCCTCCCAGTCCCAATTAGAGATCGCATCAGAAGCTATTCCGATCCTCCAGGTGCTCATGAAGTCCTGCCCCCCAACCTTCCATGAGAGAGCAGACAGCTTATTGCAGTGTTTACCAGGTTGTCTGACTGTTACCATCAAGCGTGCTAATAATTTAAAGCAAGTCATGGGAGGCACAAATGCTTTCTGTAAACTAAACATAAGCCAGGGTCCTTCCTACCAGACGAAGGTAACAAAAAGAATATGTTTTACTTGAATATCTTATTTTTTAATCTCGTATGAAATTAACCCAACATGTTCAGTTTGTTCTTTCCGCATTATACATACTAATTGGCAGTGATGGGATCTACCCCCAATTTTATGTTCTATTTATAGTATTTCGTATTCAGCCAATTATAGTTGAAAGATATTTTTATAGAAAATAAAGATGTTGATATAATTTTCTTTAGTTTTTCGTATACAGTCAATTTTAGTTAAATGCAAGATATATGGCCCACTTTGGCAAAAGGCTAACTTTTGAGGATGTTTACAGTTTGTTTTTAGCTCTTGCACTTTCACTACCTCGGTGAATGGTAGAAAACGACTGAAAAACTTCCCAAAATGATCCCTGTAAATGTATACAAGAGTAAAGTAATGAGAATAGAAATTTGGTACCACAAGACTCGTTGTTTAAGTTGTACTGATTGTCGTGCACTTACTTCTTGCAAGTGCAAGTATAAAGCAAGCAAGTACACCTAAAATCTAGGTTGTAACTTAAAAAATCTCGCGTACCCAAATCGGCCTATTTTTTAAGCAACTGGGTTAAAATTGCCATATGTGGTTTGCGTACATCAGTCTCTGTTTGTTTTCATTAGGTGCCCGCAGTTTCTGCCTTTCTCATTAATCATCAGTAACATCTGTATGTGTGTCCAGCAATGAACATTGTTGCAACCTTTATTTGTATGCTTTTTACCAGAGATGCAAGATGTGTTTCTGTTCCTTTCGGTGTTTGGGAACTTCTAATTCATCATAATGATATTTGATGTCTAGGTTGTGAGCCGCAACACATCTCCGGAATGGAAAGAAGCATTTACATGGGCTTTTGATGTGCCCCCGAAGGGACAGAAGTTACATATACAATGCAAAAGCAAGAATACTTTTGGGAAGGTAAATTAACCAACTAGCTTCCTCTCACTTCCCTTGATAGTTACATTGACTTTGAATCCATTGCCTGCAATTAATTAAGAGAAAAGCATAGTGGAATGTTTGCTTTTAAGTTAATTGTGCTTCAAAACAACGTAATCGAGGCTTTATATAGAGGTGACAATTTCTACTCGGTTACTTTAAATGGTTCCAATGGGGTGCGATTTTATTTTATTTTATTTTTTTATCTAGACAAAAAATTGCTGGCGGGGCCGACCCTTAAGATCACCCGTTATCCAGCCGTCCACCCCACCCATTTTGCCACACTACCTCTTACCCATAACAAGTGACAGTATGATCCTAGTTGCGAGCGCTTTCTTACATTAGTCTTTTATTTAATTATTTATGGAAATCGTGCTTTTTTGCAGTCGTCACTTGGGGAAGTGATCATCCAGATCGACAAAGTTGTGAGTGACGGAGTATTTAGTGGTGTTTTTAGCCTTAGGAATGGACATGGCACCAAAAAGGAGGGGTCTCCAAGAACACTTGAATTAGACATCACATGGTCCAACAAGACATCCGACGATAACATCACTGATCGGGATTAAATATGATTTACGATTTCACCATCTGAAGTGGTCCAGTTTAGCAAACCTGCCATTGCATTGCTGTATAAAATATTATTGAAGTACAGGTAATGTGGAGACCAAGTCTCGGCGGATTCTGCTGTACAGTGTGTAGATGCAAAATAGTTTTTTATAAACAAATATGATGCAAAAAAGTTGGCTTTCCAAACTGCAAGTGGCTTCACTTGTCATGTACAAATAGTACATTTTTTTGGCCAGAAAATTTCAATGCAAATTGTTTGTTTTTGTTAACGGTTAAGTTAAAAGATGAATCGTGTCCCCAAAAGAAGTGTATAAATCTTTTTTTGGATTAATGGCATTTTATAAATATCGTTAGTAATCATTATTTGATATTAGCTTTTAGTTTGTTGTAATGTAATGTAATCTGGCGTAATTGTAATCAGAATTCCATTGTAATTGCGTTTGGTTCACTAAAAGGACGAAATTGTAATTCATATTACATTACATAGATTGTCTTGTTTGCAACGTAATTTTAATAGAATTCACTCCGGTTACATTCAATTAGGTAATTCTTAGACTAGTTTTTTTGGTCACTGCACGAAACTCACCACCTTTTACTTTTTATAGTAATCACCTAACTAACCACCAAACCAAAAATATAAAAAGTTACTTTATTTTATATAAACATGCCTTACAATATACACATCACACACTCACAAAACAAATAAATAATAATAATAACACTCATGAAAGCCCACAATTTCTTGGTCGGATAAAAATGGTCACCAGTCACCACCATCATAAAGTGGGGTGAGGTGAAGGTAAAGGTGGCGGTGGGTTCCTTTTATGGTGTTCTATTCGTGGAAGGTAGGATAGAGATGATCCATCACCTCTCATTATAACTAGCCTTACATTATTCGTGTTACTCGATTTGCTTTTGTCCCTATTATGAATGTTGAAGATATTTGATTAGTATGCTTAAACTTATAGATGCAAATAGCCAAATATATACCTTTTTTTGTTTGGACATATTTGAATTTTAAATAAATGTAAACAAAAAATAAAATAAGTGTTTGACAAAAAAAGTTTGGAATTTTGGATTGAAATTAAGTGAACTCAGGTTTTTAAACATATTTACTCGAGATTAAAGATTTGTTTGAAGTTGGTTTAGGAGAAAGAAATTGTATTTATGTATATATATTTTATACTAAATTTTAAATATTATATATTATATAAATGATAAAATAGTAAAAAAAGTAAGAAGTATAAGAAAAAATAAAAAGATACATATATAGAGAGAGAATTGGATATGGCCCACAAATAAGGAGCCGTTTGCTTGGAAGGTTTGGTTATAACGGAATGACATTGACACCTTTTCAAATTGTTTAGTTAACGATTTGGAAATCAAACAATGATACTAGAGACATAGAACCAATCCTCATCTAGTTGGTATTTGTCAGCGATTCATGTATTATACCTTTTCATTTCATCCACACATTTTTAGTAGTACTGTAACACATTTCTATCTCATCAAATAGTTGATGTGATTTTGTTTGACCATGTGATAAATTGCTATATATTTTTTTTTCATTTTTATAATATATGAAAACAGTCCTACTTACAATATATTAATATTATATAAAATCTATTCCCAATTACATTTTACAAAACAAGCAACACTAATACTATCAATCGTTTTTATTTCTTTCAAACCAATTCCAAATCTAAATTCGATTCTAAACCCACTTACAAACCAAACGGGCCCTAAATGCAATCCCACTTGAAACCAACATAAGTAGTCTAAACCCATTCCTTGATTCAAAAGAACAAACCAAACAATCAACTAATGTCTTGTCAAAGTAAAACCCATTCCACACCCACACCCTTAAAACAAACGGGCCCTTAATGATTATAGGTATGCAGTATGCTTCAAGCTTTAGAAAAAATAACACATGGAAAACAATGTCTCAAAATCATAGGATACCGGAGTTTCTACAACAAAATTGAGCTCTTAAAAACAATAGTGGATAAAGAAGACTGTCAATCAACGCAAACCTACCGGTCAACTCACACACTGCATTGAATCGGATATTACAAAAAAATATGGTCTGTTTCTAACCTCTTCTGCCAAATTGAAATGTGGTCATGCTAACTATAACCCAAACAAATAGAGGGGACAGATACAAGCCAGCATTCAATTTTCCAGTTTTCTGTAGATATTAAAACATACCCCCAACACACTAGAAGCGGACGATATCTTGGAGGCACTCATAGAAATGCGAAATATCAATTTTTTCCTTGCCCGAGTAGATTGCTTCTGCACTTGCACCAGATTCTCCTTGTGCCGCCATCTCGACGACCATATAAAGCCTCTTGATTGGCATCTAAGATACCATAACAAATTTGGTAACCATTAGCTTATTTTTACATTTATGTTTACCAAAAACAATGTTTCTATATTTAGGATCTTGCTAACAAGTTTTTTGTGCTATAAAAAGTTTGGACAGAATTGTATTGTTTTGTTAGCTTGTTGCTTCATCAAGTGCTGAATAATCCTACAACTCTAAATCCTTCAGTTTTTTTGGTCTAAAAATTTAAATACTAATCTATATTTGTAGCTTTGTGGTAATAGTAGCAAAGTGTTAAACAGATCATAAATCTTACATCATTCAAGGCCTCAGCTGCAGCATCAACATCATCTTCAGAGAACACATTGATTTGTTGCAATACCTGAAAAGACAGATTTTAACAGTAAATGGACCGAACAAAAAATAGTACACTTGAAAGCACATAAGTTGTACAGTATGATGAAGATGATAATCAGGATTAAAATACCTTTTTAGCATCTTCAGTGTTTAATGTAGGAACATTGTAAGTGACCGAGAAAGCATCACAAATGCCAACATCACCCAGGAAACCAACCTGACTTGTTGTACCGATAACCAGCATATTTTTACCCTGAAAGTTAACAATGATAACACAAACGATATCATATCTGATACATTAAAGCGAAAATAAAGGTCAATTTCATAAGTCTGTAACACAAAAAACTTGTTAGCAAAACCATATTATATTAAAGCGAAAATAAAGACCTTTGGAGGAAGGCGCTTTAGAAGGACCATCAACGTCTGAGAAATCAAGTTTGAAAAGCGAGGTCCAATGGCGACATATTCTATAAGTCTGTAACACAGAATAGGTCAATCAGCATCATATACAAATTTCACTTAAATCTGAGTATGTTTGCATACAAGACATCAACAAGTGACTTACCTTTCAATATCATCAAGCACAATAATGCTTAGTGTTGACTTGTAAGCATCCTCAAATACCTATAATTGCTTTCTCATGAGAAACAACTTATAAACTGTATTATAAACCAAGCAAGCTACACATGCTCTAATTGTATGAGTCAGAAGAAGCATAAAACCTTGACAATTTGTGCACATTTACTGCTTTCGCTGAGACCAATCATCGCTTCAGCAGAAATCTACAATTCCAAAAGTTATGAAATCAATTTTATGAAAATAGGTCAATTTCACATAACTATATGCAGTGAATATATTAATCATATATGGAAAAACTTACAATCTTAACATAGGGGAAATCACTACCAATGCCAACAGTAGCTGCCATTGCAGTTTTACCACTGCCCAAGATGTAAAAAGAATTAGGTTAACTGGGATGCAGCTTACACTTGTGCTAACTTTTTTTAATCAAACTATGATTTACCTGCCACTTGGGCCTTCCAGAAGAACTGTGACAAGTGGACTACCTCTGCTAACTTTAACTTGCTCTGCTAATAACATAGTTCTTTTGAAGATATGATCATGTCGCTGGCCACAATCAACTATTCCATTGAGTCTGCATCAATTAAAATGTAATTTAGAAAGGTAATTCCAATAATAAAAAAAATAATAATAAAATAATAATAATAAAATATGCCTATAATATCAACAAAATCAAGGTGATTTATCCACTAGTCAACCTTATTAGCTATCAGAAAAGGTAAAACAAAGAGAGAGAGATGTAACAAAAAATTATTCATATAAAAGAACATCAGATCACTGGTTCATACCTGCAACGTTCAAGGCTGTCCATGGAAGCACCAAATGCAGGAATAACTTCATGAAGAGCATTCAAAAAATCATCCATCATGACTTTTATGCTCTCTTCGTCTACTGTTTTAGTAAGATCATCGAGGCTTAGCTGCCGATTTAGAGCATAAGAAACCGCACTTTTCACAACACCTTCAAGTTCTGCTCCACTGTAGTTCTTTGTTCGTGCAGCTGTACTCAATCAAAATACAAATGATTAGGTTCACTATCTAAACACAGAACCCACCATTTTGATATTTCCAATAAGCATTTAGACTTAATTGAGTACTTGCTGGGAGTGATCACTAAATTGAAAGAAATACAGTCTGATCACTAAATTTATAAACAAGCTATAACAACATCGTGAACCTTGAAAGGAATCTTTATTGATTTTTTTTTAAAATAAGTTAAACAGCTTACAATTGCATCAAATACAATTTTTCTAAAATCTTAAGTATGAATCACAACATACCAAGCTCTTGCAAGTTGATATCTGGTGCTAGAAAAGAATTCTCTTTCATCTTATTTGTATGAATCTGAAGAATTTGTAGACGACCATTCTCATCAGGAAGGCTGATTTCCACTTGGACTTCCAAACGACCAGGCCTGAGCAAGCATTAAAGAAAATCTCTCAGCATACAAAATTAATGTTAAAAACTAGCTAATGACATTCAAACCCCCAGTCCCCCACGAGAGATAATGAACTCACCTCAGAAGAGCTTCATCAAGCAAATCTTTTCTGTTTGTCATACCAATGAGCAACACATTATTCAGCGCTTCCACACCGTCTATCTAAAAAGCAGATTTTCCAAACTCAGTGTCTTATGGGATAGAGTAGCCTTTTCCAATATGTTAATTTTTAGTTAATTTAAACGTCAAGAGTTTAGAAAGTTGATCCAACCTTTGTAAGAAGCTGATTGACAATGCTATCGTGCACTCCTGTGCCATCCCTAGTCGAACCTCTAGACTGAAAATGCAAATTGAAAACACAGGTTACAACATAGCATTTATGAGCATACTTAATATCTGAAAATGGACACTAATTAGGGAAAAAGTCAAATATGAAAGTATGGGAAGGACCCACCTTACAAATCGCATCAATTTCATCAAATATGATCACATGCAAGTCACTTTGATCCCCTGAAACAATTTGAACACATGTGCATAAAAATCGGGGAACGAAATTGTTTGGAAATCCAGATGCAAAAGTATCCTACCTCGTGTTCTTTGATCTTGTTCAGCATCAGCAAATAAGTCCCTAACATTCTTCTCGGTCTCACCAACAAATTTACTCAGCACTTCAGGTCCATTTACGATCTAGTTTATAGAATCAACCAAAAGCATTGTCAGCAGAAACAGTCACAAGTATAATGTAAGATCATCTTTAACACATTTTTTCAGCAAATGGAACTAAGAGCCAAATTTATAATTTCATCATTTGGCATTTAAAGATAATGTAGATTCAGTCCCATGATAATCACAGAGAGAAAACAGAATACAACATGCAAATAATATGAATGACAGCAATTAGCAATATGCTTCAAATATCTGATGTAACATAAGGTCAATGCATGCAAAGAGTACCTTTGGATCCTTTCCGTTTAACATCTTTCCAATCTGGCGAGCCATTAGAGTCTTGCCAGTACCAGGGGGACCAAATAACAGCATTCCCTTAACATGCTTTATACCCAGTCTGATGCATACAGATTCCATTCCCATGATAAGAGTCAAGAAAGAAAGAGAAAATATATATATATACGTATCACATAAATGCTATCTAGCAGAACAAATAGATATGACATTACTTGCTTGCCACGTGTGGAGGGAAAACCCTAGAAGCGAAAGCTCTCCTGAAAATATCTGCAAATTCATTGCTCAGGCCACCAATGCCAAGTGATTGAAGATTAAACTCCTTGTGCTTGAAAATGTTGCTGCTAGCAGCCTCACGCTGATTCACAATCTGCACATAAAGAATAACTTATTGCCATGGACCCATCTCGTCTCATGAATGCTAGAAACAGCAGAGAAGGCTACAACACATAGAAAATAGTACCTTTATTCCACTAGAGTTGGGGGCTTCAAACACAATATATGAATCAGATGTAAGCATGCCTCTTTCAATGGCTGACTTTTCCTGCCCTTCCACACCAACCTGGCTGACTGTGAAGATATAACCGTTCCCATGATACTCAAAAGTTACCCTTTGTCCTGATGTCAAAATCTGCATTTAAATAAGGCTTTATTTAAATCTTCTAACAGATAAAAATTAAGCAAATATGGAAAACAATCACTGTACCAATCATGTCTTTGAATATTATCATTTCTGAGACACTTTGCACCCATATCCTAGTCTAAAGTGAGGAATAAAATGATGCCTTGGAATCAGAAGTATCAAGTGCAGCTTTTATAATGTTGATTAATATTTAGAAAATATGCTAAGCATATTATAAAATGTGAATGTCAAGCCAGCAAAAGAAACTGTTACACATGATGCGCATAATAGAAATGTGGATATTGATGTGGAGCAACCACCACCAAATGGTTAGTGGTAAGGCATTTGACTTCCTCACAAGAGGTCAAAGATTCGAACCTCGCTAGGTACATACTTAGAGGTGGCTAGGGAAGGGCCGGAAACGGTCACGGGGATACCCCCAGTTAGGCCGCATACGTTTAAGTCAGACTCCGAACAGGGAAAACCTCATCCGTTTGATATTGATGTGGTCTGATGCCAGTGAGATACATGATCATAAATGAAGAATAAGTTTGGAGGCTGTTGGGTGACATCCACTCACCCATATAGAGGAAGCTAAGGCATCTACCATCTCCATCAAAAACACAAAGATGAAACTGATAACAGTGTATCAAACTGCAGACAGAGCAATGTTTTTTCGCTCTACAACAGCTGGTGTGTTGCTAAATCATTTTTTTGAGAAGCGAAGGGTGAAATGCTGAAACTAAAAATGTAAATATGGATAACATAGTTGTACCTGGTTTACAAATCTTTTTCGAAGCTGCTGGGCTAAAAGGACAGCATCAACCTGCAAAATACAAAGATTCAAATTCCAATGATAAAAAGTGCAATCACATGGCAAGTAGTTGATATGCACGTTAACGACAAATAAGAACGAGAAATATACCTGCTCTTCTTTATTCCCTTTCTTCACAAACTCCAACTCAAGTGTAAGCAACGCAATGTTGAAATCTTCAGGTGGAATAAACCTATAATGGTTTGCACATGAATCATCCAAGAACCAGCAAAAACTTATTCACTACAGTAGAGTAAGGATAACCACAAATACCTGCTAACAGGTACGGAGTCGCCAGTAGAAACTCTAGCATGACGTCGCTGGATGGCATTTAGCCCGAGTTGTCCACTTTGTATGGTATTATACGCAGTTTGTTTCAGTTAAGTAAAACAAGGAAATGCTTATTTATAGATAACAACATAGTTGTTAACTCATAGCGCGCGCACACACATAAAGGACTAGTAACATATCTTATAGATCCTAATTCTTCAAAGTAATGGGTGCAAGTTTATAGAGTTTTAATAAACTAATAAGAAAATATATCGTAAAACATTATCTTCGCTAGAATTTGGGATTAGGCGTGGGTGGGAAAGCAGATGCTTCACATAATTGTAAAAACATAACTAATCGATCAGTCACTAACCAACAAATCTCCGATTCCGTACCTCCAAAATAAATTCTCCCCCCCCCCCTCCCAAAAAAAATGTTCAAGTTCCGCCATTGTTCCCTTAGTCTCTAAGGTTACCTTAACATACCACTAAAAGGTACAAGATATATGTCTAAACTTTTTGTTCTCAAGAGCAGTGAAGGAGGAGAGCGGGTCAATGGCAGGCAATGAGGCAAAGTCGTGCTTAATTCTAAAGGAATTTGGTAATTTTTTAGAAAATAAACAAATCCAAACGCCACTTGTAAATTTTTAGCAGCGTATGGCTGTGTTTGGCAACGAGTGTTTATCATTTGGATTACGTTTAAAAACGCTCCTATTTAAATTCTAAAACACTAACAATAAAACAAGTGTACAGTTTATAATTACATAGAGATACAACAGACAATATAATCTGAATTTATAAACAGAAAAAAAAAAAAAAAAAAAAAAAAAAAAAAAAAAAAAAAAAATGATGAAAAGGATATGCAACGGATAAAACAAAGACGTCAGCAACGAGAGCAAAAGCAAGATCAGATCCAGGTACAGTGAATTGGCGGAGATCGGAAGGTGAACAATACGCGCAGTTTGTGTATGCTAGATCTTTCGCCGGTGTGTTTGTCACCGTCATCATCATCGATGATCCTGAACGGCCTGCCATTCTCCAATTCAATTGATTATGATTATTTATGTGGTTTGGAAATGAAATTTTGTATAAACGTTCTGTTATGTAGGATCTCCGGGACCAATTCCCTTTTTTATTTATTTAGGAGTTATTTATTTTCTTCAGCACCAAGTAATCCTTTTTGGTTGTTATATTTGGTTAGAGCACTTGAAGTTTCGTACATGATATTTGATTGAGTTAAGATTTAGACTTCCAGAGAGGTGCCTAAAACTAGTCTTCTCGATTTTACAAAACGCCAACTCATAAACGTTTTTACAAAGCCTCGAGCTAAGGCAAAAATGTTTTTCCTCAACCCTAGGAGATCTATACTTTCACTAGAAATTCAATGGAAAGTATTCAAGAGACCAAATTCTTACATCTATTTTTACTAATCACATATCGGGTTTACTCCCGAATTGGTCAATTAAGTCGAGGTCACTTTGCGTAAACACAGTTTTCTCATTTACCAGATGTTAATTACCTTGATGCAAATCAGTCAACTTACTTGCATCAAGATGATTACTGAATGATTTAATTGTGGGTTAACTAAGCATTACCAAGTTTGAATACTCGAGTTTAAGTTCTTGAAATATAAATCCTCCTTTGAATATTTCAAATATCACACATAAACATTCTCTTACATTCCCTTACAAACTTTTATACTTGTGTCCCCTACACCACAACATTTCTTTGTGTTCCTTTCATTCATTACAATGCCACCACACACTCCTCTTCTTCCTTACACATTCTTATCGTTCAAATTTGAATTTGAATCACCCAAAAACACACACACTCAGACGACACACACACTCACTACTCTTCAAATTTGAATTTGAAATCAAATATCACCTTCCTCATACAACCATTGCCAACCCATACTCTTACACGTCTTCTTACACACTATTTCTTCTCCAACACACTACGCTATCACAATCATCCAACTTCAACAATCATCCAACTTCTATGCTATACACAAAAACTTATCACACACTTAAATTTAAATTTGAAATAACTCTCTCTCTCTCTCTCTCTCTCTCTCTCTCTCTCTCTCTCACACACACACACACACACACTCAAGCCTACACTCACATACACACACACACTCTCATAACTCTTCTAATTTGAATTTGAATTTGAATTTCACTTTACAACTCACACGATATAACCCTTCCTCTCCAAGTTTACTTTGTCAATTCACTTCACTCACATACTCTTACACTTCTATGACATAACTCTCTTACACACTCAAACCTTACATCATACAACTCACACTCTCTAATAACTAGTTTTTGAATTTTAATTTTAAAATTCAAGTTTTGGGAGGCAAGGTAATAACCAACCTTGGGAAGGCATAGACTGTATAAGTATATTTGCACAACACAACCACAACCACAATATAAAGAGAGTAATGAGAAAGATATATATATATATATATATATATATATATATATATATATATATATATATATATATATATATATATATATATATATATATATATATATATATATAGAGAGAGAGAGAGAGAGAAAGAAAGAGGTAGTAACGAGGAGTCTTCCTGTCACTGGAAGTAAGAAAGACCATCGGCGAGCATCGACTCTCCTGTGAGTCTTGCGACGAGCTGTTGCCTCTGATGCAACCTGGGCGTAAGGATCTGAGGAAGAAGGGATCAAATGGCATTCCTTACCACGTGTCGGTAAAGGGTCGCTGTGAGTGGTTGGGGATGTAGGCGGGGTAGAGGATGGTAATGGCACGGTAGTGGTCTGTCGGTAGAAGATAGTAGGGGATGGAATAGAAGACGGCGGTGCAGGTGATGGTGTCCTGGAGTGCTCGGGGGTTGGGAGAGGTATAGCAGAGTCTTCAAGTGCACATACCCTCTTCCGGGCAGTGATCTTACGGACAGGGCCTCCCTCATGTCGGCGAAACAGACGGCCAAAGGGTTCGGGTTCATAGTGTTGAAGTCGTTGAACACGTCTTCATCGGCAGATCGGACCAGTCGGAGAAGTTTGAGAAGGGGAAGATGTGGGAGAAGGGTTTTCTGAGTCGGATGCAGGTAACCACTGTTGACGCTGCATGTGTCGATCAGTAGCAGGTGACATAGGCATCACTGTAAGAGCAAAGTTTGAAGTAGGAGACGCAGGGTCTTCACTTTCTGAGTCAGACGATACTGCGACGGGGTGTGGAGACATAGTACTGTAACAATCCGAATAGTAAATGTAAGTTAAAATTATAAACGTGTTAGCCTTGCTAAAACTCATATAATAGGCAATATTCTTAAATGTTGGAAGTACGTAGGCACGGAGGGCATGAGATATTTATGTTTTTGAAAACGGTCCTTTTTGAAAAGTAGTTATAGTCCAGTGTTTTAAAAAAAAACATATGGTTCGCTATAACCATGGCTCTCATGCCAATCTGTAACACCCCCTAAAATCGATTAACGACAGCGGAAGACTTAACGGGGTATTACGTAGTGGATCTTTGTCACAATCATAGTAAACGTTTTGAAAACACATTTTATCATTCATTTAAAATATATGAGTGCAGAAATAGTTTTAGAAAGACCAGTCATATCTTCGCAGATATGTTTTATTTAGTTGAATGATAAGAAAACGTTTATTTTAAAAAACCCATGCCCGGGTTGATGCCCTTCTTCGTGCCTTGATAATCCATGCCTTAATTACCTGAGATAACATGATAAAAGTCAACAAAAGTTGAGTGATGTCCATAGGTTTAAGTTTAAAGTTTGAACACAAGTAGGGGTGTTAATTGCATCGATAGACAATTAACAAGTTTAAAAATCAAGTTTGTTATTGCATTAAGCTCATGAAACGCATCGATTAGACAGGCATCAATGTGTGATGTAAACTAATATAATAGGGGTACCCTCAGGATAGGTATTTATCAGTAACCTATAAGTTGTTAAATACTGTGTGCCTAATCGCTCATCCTAGCTAAACTAAATGGGGATTGTCAGTCCCAAATAGATCTATTCCCAGATGTTCACGTTCACTCGCAAGTGATTAAGGTTCATGATCGAGGGGCTTTTGGCAATAGCTACTTAAGCAATAAAAACATCAGGCATAGCATACTAAAAAGCTTGTGTTCGGGTTTGAAGCATGTATCCCCCCACAAAAGAGTTTAAAAGTTTAAAGAGTGGGCTATGAACACACACCTGGATAGCTCGGTAGTACTAGTATCGTTATTCAAACGATAGGTGGAAACGGCTTCAACACACAACCTAAGTAAAATATATGGCAAGTTTTCAGAGTTTGATAGTCTAAGTTCAGTTTATCGCGAAAGTTGTTTATTATAGTGTATTGTTTTGTTAGTTGGCTCGTAGCAATTTAAACGTGCGTGTTTAAATGCATGAAGTTCAAGAACAAAAGTTATATTTAAAAATATAACTCGTGAGCATGTTCTTGTTGATGTAGTGTAAGATTTTACGAAAAAGAACGAGATCGGTGATTCAACGGTAGGTAGGTGTCGAAGAGTGGAATAGGTTTGAGAGAATGTGTTAATTGTTAAAAGTTATATATTTATTATTTTCGTTATTACGTTATATATATATATATATATATATATATATATATATATATATATATATATATATATATATATATATACTAAATATATTTTACGAAAAGTGCTTGATCGAATCGGTTTTACTTAAATACTTATATATATAAAATATAAATTATAACATTTATATTTTATTAAAATCTTTAAGTTTTGAAAAGTTTACACTTTAACCCCTTAACGACATAACTTTACACCGTTAGTCCAAAACGTTATTTAATTTTATTTTTTATCCAAAACTATTTTATATTTACGTTTTATACCCAAAACTTTCTAGATTTACAGTTTTCATCACAAGATGTCAAAATGACAGTTTTCACCTTAAATTTATATTTTGACAGTTTTAGTCCCTCGACTACAAAACTTTTGCAAATTTAGTCCAAAACTTACCAACTTCAAAACTTAACATTTTTATTTTCAAAATAAGTTTAAAACAGCTTATTTAAGTTCGAAAACAGCTTATTTCCCAAAAAGAGCTTATTTTACACTTAATGGGCCTTTAACGAGCTTAACTCAAGGCCCGTTAAGGTTTTTAGTATCATTGGGCTTAGGAAACTTCTGGGCTTGCATTTGGACACTAAAAACTTTGAAAAACTGTTAGTATGATCAGCTTATTCCATAAGCTTATTTTCGGCTTATTGGGCTTATAAGCCCAATCGTTGTTTTAAGTTCTTAAAAATGTGGCATAGCTTTGGGGTTATACGAGGGATATAAAGGGTTTGTGAGAGTGAGTTATTCATGTGTCTCGTTAGTTTAACATGTAAACTAATAGATCAAGTATTAAAAACACTATGTCGTGTGTATGGTTTAAAAGATACGAGACCAAAGTGTATCGACATTAATCAAGTGTAAAGTAATTTTTATGTTTCAAAATATTTTCTAAGTGTTTTGAGGTTTATACGTATAGGTCAAGGGGACTTATGTAACACCCCCAATTCATGGATGCAGCGGAATTCAAACTGGGTGTTACTCGACGGCACAACAGTCATAATAATAGAAAACAATCTCTAATTGAGTCGTTTTAAAAGATATATCATTCAAATTATATAAATATCAGATATTGCAAAATGAGGTCCCAGATGGTTCCATGTTTACAAATTTCATTAGATGAGTTTTCGAATGATAATAAAATTTATAGCCCTTTTGAATATCCGTGCCCTTCCATGCCATCCTTGATCATCATGGACCTGAAATACATGCTTAAGAGGTCAACACAAAGGTTGAGTGATATTCATAGAGTTTGTTTAATGGTTGAACACAATATGTTGGTAGTGTGAGTTAATTAGACTCGAAAACGATGGACTACGTTGTTATACGCCCATAAAACGTATTATTACACTAAGCTCATGACACCAAAACGTTAACGGGTACCAATATCAATCGGCGGAGTTATCCCGGTAGGTACTTTGCCGTCATACCTATGTCTCAAATATTAATGCATTTGTTTGAACTTAGTCAAAACAAATGGGATTCGTCAATCCCAATAGGCCTATTCACAATATTCGCGCTCACTATTACTAGTGATTAAATGGTTCATAATAAGGGATATTGGTTTTAGCAAGGATAGTACTTAGTGATAATAAAACAATCAGGCAAGCATACAATTGAAAAGCATTGTGTTCGGTTTAAAATAGTATGTATTCCCCCCAAAGGTTTGTAAAACAATTAAGTAATGGAAAGTGGGGCTATGAACTCACCGTGGGTTGGATGATGTATAATGAGAATGATGGATATGCCGTGAGAACTTCTACGAGCAACCTAGAATAATTGTTGCAACTTAGGTTTGGAATAATGTCTAAGAAAACGAATAATTGCCTATATATGTCTTGCATTTAGTCCATGATGTGGTACAATATATAGTGTAAGTCTTTGAAAATAAATGATTCATGAAACATGTATAGTTTATATATCGTTTACTACCGTTCGGGCTGACATAATTCCGAAGTCATGTTAGTAAACATTCGAGGAGCCAGGACACTTTAATTCGTAAATCCACAACTCATCTCGACGGCTTACATAATGAACTCCTCACATGAGGCTCCCTACTATTGTAATAGTTGATAATATATATATATATATATATATATATATATATATATATATATATATATATATATATATATATATATATATATATATATATATATATATATATATATATATATATATATATATATATATAAGTTTTGATCCGAAAAGTTACATGTCTAATATTTGAATAAACTTAGGAAAGTTTATTTTTACATGAAGATTGTTATTAGGGTGAGTTTCTTATATCTTGTATGACAATTACTTGTAAGATCTCATGGTTCTTTTAATGGAGTAGATCCAAATTGTATGTTTAAGTTATCGCTAACTCTTTAGCTCATGTTTTCGCCTAGGTAAGTTTATATGGTCATTTAGTCATGGCCTTGCCGTGACCTTTGGTCATTGTTCCATGGTCTTGAGACTCAACCTTGGCTCTAGCCATTGTTGTGGTCTTGAATCTAGGTCATTAGACTTCTTGTTCTTTTTAAACCAAAACCATTATATAGTGACTTATATATGTAAAATAGCTGTTAATAAACTGAGAAAAATCTCATTCGTTATTGGTTTTCTAGAGATGTGCTCCTGAGTTTTTGAAGAAAACGTGATTCTGGACAACTTTCGTGTTTTAACTTTTTCATGAAACGGACCAGAAGGGCCTCTTTTTACGTGTTTTATGTTCTGTCACAGAAGCTATTTAGGCAGTTTTGCCGCAAAGTTTGGTAACTTCAAATGGTCATAACTTTTGACTCGTGTACTCATTTTAAGTGGTTCAAGTTGCAATGGTTTCCTTGTTAAGTCCTCTACTACAATATGTAATGATCCAATATCATAATTTTACCATTTTTATCAGATTTCACCAAGAAAGTCACTAGTTTACTTGTTTAAATAACTTAACTTAACAATCATTTACAATAACTTGTTTTACTCATTTTTATACATCATGGACATGATCACAAGACATAATATAGCATGAATGATACGTAAATAACATGATTATGATATTTAACAAGAAGTATGTTAGGGTTTTGCTTACAACTTTTGGCTTTCAATTAAGAAAGGAAGTTAACATGTAAGGTAAGGACTTTGATAGACTTTAGCTTCTCCCTACTTCACTTCATGCAATCTTTCTACCCTTGTATTCTTGAAAGAGAGATGATGAAAGTTGAGGTGACTTGAGTAGATTCAAACTCAAGAGAAAATCACCAAAGTTTCTAGGGTTTGGAAGTAGTTTGATGAATCAAAACCAAACTGGAGTTTCTATGTTGTTGTAGCACTTGATACTTGCATGAAATTGGAAGTAAATGAGCTAAGGTTATGGTGTTTGTGTGTGTGATGTGTGGCGTATAAAGAAGAGGAGGGGAGGGCTTATATAGTAGCTTGAGGAGGTTACATGGAAGACTTAGTCAAAACTTGGTGAACAAGTTCAACACTTGTTAACATCTAAGAGTACTTAGCATGAGATCAAGCCACACGGTGATGACTCCCCCCCCCCCTATGGCGGTTTGCATGTGATAAGGAGGGATGACTTGGTCTTTGATGATATTATCCAACTTATGTAGTTAGTTTTGACTCCGGAAAATGCTAACCGTAAATGATTAAGCCTCAAATCGTAAAACCGGGTATCGTAAAAATGTGGAACTTGAAAGTATGGTTAAACATGTCAATATACTTCATAATAAAATATAAAATGAGTGGTAGGTTCCATTGGGGTGCTAAAACCCTGCTCAAACTGGAAACACGGGTCTAAAACGCGTAATACGTAAAACGTACGAATATTGTGTAAAATTGAGAAAAGTAAAATGTTACTTTTCTAATACGATAATAATGATTTAATATGACTTATAATGTCTAGACTGGGCTCAGTCTAGTGTCGGTTGGTATTTAATGTCTTTTAGACATAAAACCGTAAGCCTAAAAATCATGGAATGATTTATAAAATCAAGGAATGATTTTTGGTCAAAGGAGGAGGGAAAAATATGTTGAATTATTCAAAAAATGTGAAAACTCAAATCGTCTTAGAACCGCGGTGCAGGTATAGGCTAAGGTTACGGCTGAGTAAAAGTGCTTAAAAACGAAAATTTCTGTTTTTCACGGCCGGGGTTTATTTGGTCACGTTTTTCTCAGTCATGATTTATTCTCAAATAAATCATGAGTGTATCAAACATTTTTCTGATACGGGAAAAATTAACGCGGTCGAGTTTCGTTGTGCGTAGAATTTTGAATGACGTTTTACCCTAAAACGTGTAATTCTTTGATAACTTTCACGAAAATGATCTGATGAGTGTCAAACTTTTAATTTGCCATGGAAATGATTTATCACACGATAATATGAAATAAAAATCAAATTTTGGGAAAATGAATAGTAAAACTGAATAGTAAAAGTGAATAGTGAACTTTTTCGGGAATAGTAATTAACCTGAAAATGTGAATTGTTACAACTTAGGAATGTGTTATATATTATGTTTATAAGTGTTTATAAACTAAATGTGCCTTACTAAACTTAGTTCATAACGTGTTAATCTTTTAGTTTAGCTAATAATACGTATATGTTATAACTTAATATTAACGGGAAATTAAGTAAAGTAAATAACATAAAACGCGAAGAATTATTAGAAAGGGGACGAGTTTGGCTCACCTCACCAAGATTTGGTGGAGTAGAAACGATTTGTGGAGGTTTGAAATGAACAAAGAAAGCTCGAACTTGTCTCCCACGTAGACACAAGTCTCGCAACGTGTATAACTACTTGATACGAGCCTTCCCAAGGCTCACCAAAGTTAAAACGTTCACCAAATAACTTAGAAGTTAGTTTGTGAGTGGAGGTGTGATTTGAAAGGGTGCATGGCTCGTACACATGCATGCAAGTATGTATTTATACACGAGGAACTTAAGAAACGTGGTAAACATGGACTTGGGGACCAAGGGAGTAGGGCACGAGGTATAGTATCATAAATAGTATAGGTATGATGATGTATAGTTCATGAATCGTCCTTATGAGTATACGGGCAAAGAAAAGAAGCCAAAGGAAATTTATGTATGCGTTTGGACTTGCAATATTTGGTCAACAAGGAGTGGTGATGACTTTCATGAGAATAGTAGAGTTGGTGCAAGCTTTTCGTCCTTGTGGAGGTTGTGCCGAGAAGAAACAAAAGAAAACATGGAAGGAATTTGAGAGTAATAGTTTAAAGGAAGGTCAATTCCTTTTAAACTACTATTGACTCATGTATGATTCCTCATGGCTGCCTCATGAGTTAAAACGAGTAGGATTGGGAGAGGGTTACACGTATGGTCCTTGTGTATAGTATACGAATGAAAAACAACAATAAAACATCATTGAGGTTTGTTGTGACTCGTTTGTGGGTTTGTAGAAGGTCAAAACTTAACAAAAATGTTGTTATCAGTAAAAACGGTTTTTTTATTTTATTTATCGTAATGATTCGTAAATCATGAATTTGCATTTACTATTTAGAAGGGAAAATTACGGGAGGTTACATTCTTACAAAGTCCTACTCTTGTTAAACCCCTAATTGCACTTCACCTATGACCTTTACAATATCATTCCAAGTTTCCAACACTTAAAGTGGGATAAGGTTAACCAACTCAATTAGCCGAGGATTAGATGGTTAAAACATTAGATAGTTGGGAAGTTTAGTCCAATGTGAAAGAGAAGATGAGGAACCATTGGACATTGTGTAATGGGTAATAATAAACACAAACAAATAAACAATCATCAAAAGTAACAACTATGACACAGTAATAATAAATAATAGGGTTAAAAGGATATGCAACGGATAAAAGGAAGACGTCACCAACGAGAGCAAAAGCGAGATCAGATCCAGGTACAGTGAATTGACGGAGATTAGAAGGTGAACAATACACACAGTTTGTGTATGCTAGATCTTTCGCCTTAGTGTTTGTTACCGTCATCATCAACGATGATCCTGATCGACCCGCCATTCTCCAATTCAATCAGATTCAATCAAATTGTTTGAAATGATTATGGGTTGGTTTTTATTATATGATTATGGAATATTGTAAAGGTTTGGTTATGTAGGATAGGAAGTTGACTGGTCGACAACAAAAAAATGCGTATAATAGGGACCAAGGTGTCGTTTGTTATGAGGTAATTTACCATTAGGATTGGGTACCAAAGTAGAAAATATTGGGTACCAAATAATTGGATTCCACAAAAGTCACCCCCTCCCCGGTTTACTAACATTTTTTATGCTTTCCTGACAAATATTTTGTCATCTTCTTAAATAAAATGGGGGTCCTCCCTCTCACTAACTTGTGTATTTTTATTTTTAACTAATAATTTATGTCTTTTAAAATTTATTCATACTATTTTAAATCTAATTATATATAATATATTTTCTATCTCTTACTTATTTCTCAAAACTTTCCTAAATCCAAATCTAATTCTAAAGGCCCGTTTGGTTTGTAGAAGGTTTTAGGATTTGGATTTACACTCTGTTATCGAGTTTTTTTGAAAAGTAAATGAAAGACGAGTAAAGAAGTAAAGAGAAAAAAGAAAGTAAATGAAAGAAAAGTATTGTTTTATTTTGTGTTCTTGAGATTAAAAGAAAATAAATGAAAGTGAATCAAGAGCGTGTTTTTAAAAGAGAGGATGTGACAAAGTTACAATTACACCCTTTTGAAAAGCATAAATGAAAGATAAATGAAAAGGTAATATTGTCATTTAAATATTATAAAACCACTTTACTCCCCTTTCATCCCAAAAATAGGATGAAACATTTGGCTAAAAAAACAATAGGGTTTCACCCATTTCTACTTTCTTTCCCTCCTAATTAAAATTTTGAGAACATGACTTTTTTTTTAAATCCTTCCACTTTCAATTAGTTTCTTTCCTTAAATGCAACTTGAGAACACGATGTTAGATTTGGATTAGGATTTAGATTTGGATTTGATGTAAGAAAGAAAAAATATAGCATAAAAAGATAAATTATTATTTTATAAATTTATATATAAATTTGATATTAGGTTAATTATATTTAAATGTAAAAAGTATGAGAGAGATAGAGAAAAAAGGCAAGTGAGCCCCCTAATCCACTACAATCCCACCCATCTACATACTATTTGGAGTTTTGACTAAGGTGCAGTTTGGTATCCAGGTTTTGTGGTTCAAGAATGGATTGATTCACTGAATAACTTTGTTTGGTACATTTATTAAAACAAAATATTATGAAATGATTTCATAAACTCAATACACACTGAAGTAGTGGGTTTTATAAGATTCTCGTGTACTTTTAATTTTAAAACGATTTCAGCCACATATTTAATGATCTTTATTCCCACCTGGTAATTTCTCTCTCTGTTTTATTATTAAATAATGTTTTTAAAACTAATTTTTTATATTTAAATAAATACATTTTCTCTTTCCTAAACCTACTTCAAATCCAAATCTTATACCAAATCCAAATCATAATCCAAACTTACTTAGAGCATCCGCAATGCATAAACCTCTAATAGCTTTTTACTATTCTAAAAAGTCATTTTAGAGTGTTTTTTAGCATTGCAATGAAAGCTTTTTGAAAAGCTTATAAAAAAGACTTGTTAAACTACAAGTCTTTCCTCAAAGTCTTATACATTAAGTGTTATATGCATCAAATGCATTAAATGCAAAAAGTCATTAAAGGCTTTTTGCATTGTGGATGCTCTTATAAACCAAACGGCCCCTAAGTAATTGTCTTTAAATTACCAATGTATAGTGTCTTTAAAAATAGGGCAAATTACTTGAAAATGTATGCAACTTACCCCTTTTTCCCATTGTATGTAGCTTTTTTTTTAACATTTTGTCACTAAACTCGCTAAATCTGTCCTTTGTGTGTAGCAAGTGACTCGTTTGACCAGTTCATCCGACGTGGATCCGGTCACATGCCATATCACCAATATATACTTTTTCCCTTTATTTTTATTTGGGCAAAAATAAATACCCACATGCCCCCACTAACCCTAATTCATTTTCTTCCTCTTTTCCACCCAATTCACAGCCCCCACTAACCCTAATCCATGGCCTCCTCTTCTTCTTATACTTCCAAATCCAATCAAAAGACGATTGAGTATTACCAAAATGCTACACATTGCGAATGTAAAAACCCATTACCAGTTGAAGAACAAGTCGCTTGGACCATAACAAATCCTGGTAGACGATTCAAAGCATGTCCAATTTATGTAAGAGTTTTTTTGATTGATTTTATTATACTTGGTATTTGTATGCAACGTTTAACCTATGATTGTAACCCACTAACTTGGTAGGACAAGTACAAGAAATGTAAGTTTTATGGCTTCACAGACCCCGAGCTTCCAAGTGATTATTACAAGTGTTTGTTGTTCAAGGAACATAATGACAAGATGAAATACAAGAACATAGGGAGGAGATCAAATTCGACTGAAGTTGCAGTTTCACAAGCTGATATGATGAAAATGATGGAGGATTTGACTTTTATCAAGTCAAAAATGCAAGTTCATGACAAAGTCTTCTTGGTTCTCAGTTTCATTGTTGTGTTAATTGCTTTTGTTGTAGCAATAATGTATTAGGTTTGCTGTTGACATGTATTGTTTTTGTTGCTAGTTTTGTAATGGTTGTAGCAATAATGTACTAGTAATGGTTGTTAAGTTGTAATGGTGGTTGTAAACAAGTTTTGTAAACATTTTGAATCTTAATGTAATGTATGTTTACATCACAGAATCATTTGGTTGCTACAACTTTTGGCTTCTACAAGTTTACAGGCACATATGACAAAAGGAGTGCATAATATAGATGTACAAAAGGATCCATAATATAGATGTACAAAAGGAGTGCATAAAGTTTACAGTCACATATGACTGATTTTACAGGATCCTACAAAGCTAGTTTTCAAGTGCACAACACATGCATACAAAAGAAGTGCATTGCATAGTTTAGCATACATCTTCACATCTCAGTACTTGCACAAGACATAGATACAAAAGAAGTGCATAATTTTTCTTAATACTAAGATAAACAGACAACATTTTAAATGCTACTCCAAATCCAAAGCACTGGAGCTTGATGAACCAACTCCATGTAGATTCTTGGCCAATTTTTTCTTCAAAATCCTTTCACTTGGTGCTCTTGGTCTGATCAAGTTTAAAATCCTTCTTGGTCTTGGTTGAACTGGTTCCTCAACTTCTGTATTTCTTTGCACTTCATTTGTTGCAACTTGACTATTTTGTGTTGGTACAACTCTTGAGAGGTTTGGGATGTCTTGAGTTGCTTGAAAAGAACCACCAACAAGGTTACGGTGATTGTCTGTGGGTTCTGTGTTTGAATCCTCAATTGTATCTGATCCCCCATCACTTTCTCCTAAACCAAACCACCTACCCAATCTACTAAACCTAGTAGCTGGAACTTTATTCTTGTTATACCCAGATCCTCCCTTTTTTTAGTATTCTTAACCTTTGGTTTGTGAGTTGAACCCATAACATGACTTGAACCAATTCCATGACTTGTACCCACCCCAAAATTAGCCTGATCAGAACCAAAGTGACCCGAACCCTCTACATGTTCTGCTCCTAAAGGGTCTTCAAATGGTATTTCTTGAGGTGCAACAAATGTTTCTGTGTTAAGTACCTCATCTTCATCTATGAGTGAAGGTTCAACAGTTGGTTTATTCCTTGGCCTACCTTTCTTAGATGGTGGTTTGGGTGGTACTATTATAGTTGGATTTTGACAACCTTTTTTATTGTGCCCTTTTTGTTGACAATTGGAACATGTCATGGTTACGCCAGTCCTAGATACCCGGTTTGTGGTTTTGTTTTCATGGGCTGCCCTAATACGTTTCTTTCTAGGCCTACCAGGCATTTTCTTAGTTATAGGCGGCAATATCCTAGACAATTCACTAGTGTCAGGCCAAAAGGACATACCTCCAACAGGGTTCAAATATTGGTGGTATGCATCAACAAAACTTTTTTTCCTAAAACATAATGGAACATACTCCTCAGCAAATCTATTTACCTTGAATATAACTGCAATTGCATGAGCACAAGGCAAACCAGAAAGCTGCCATAATCGACACGAGCATGTTCTATGCTGCTCATCAACACCAAATGCTTCACACCCGTTCCTCACCTCAAACAAGCCTCCACCAGTAGGTATAACATGCCAAAACCTGTATGAAAGAAACTTATTTTGGTTATGACATATATCCTAAAATGTTAGTTGTAAGTTAGGTTGTAAAGAAAATGTGCTTCAGTATATACCTCACTTGATCTTTCGTTATTTCTAGCCTTTTCTGTATGTTAGGACAGATATCTTCAGTCCATTTCTCACAAATCCTCCTCATTGTATTCATTCTCTCCAAAACAATTACTCGTATACCTTCAAGCATGGTTATTATTGGCTTATTCCTCACCGTTAAAATTACCGAGTTAAAACACTCACTAAATCCATTTTCAACAGCTTCGCAGTTTGTACCGATATGGAAATATGCCCTTGACCAGGTTTTTGGATCTTTCTTTATCAGATAATCATACGCATTTTGGTTGGCTTTCTTGATTTTCTCCATGACTTTGTTAAACCTTCCTGTGTATGTAGCCTTTGCAGCACCCCAAAACAATAACCTGAACTCAAGACCACTATACTGCTTCCTAAACCCTTCATAGATGTGCCTCGCACATTGTCTATGCTCAGCGTCTGGCATCACATCTTTTACGGCTTCAATCAGTCCCTAACAAACAAGTAACAAACAATATAAATACATAACAACTAATCATTCAAATAACAGTTACCAATATCAATTACAAGTAGGCATACTTACCTTGTGTTGATCAGACATGAGGGTCAATCCATTACCAGTAGGCATATCAAGATCCTTCCCAAGTAAGTCTAGAAACCAACTCTAGTTGTCCTTGTTTTCCACACTTACGACTGCCCATGCTACCGGAAATATGTGATTGTTTGCATCGCGACCAATGGCAGTCAAGATTTCACCTACATTTGGCTTCTTTAGAAAACACCCATCTAAAGCTATAATCTTTCTACAACCCAACTTCCATCCATCTTTCGAACCCTTTAAACATATGTAGATTCTATCAAAATATGTTTTATCGTCTGGATTTTTTGTGACTCCAATTTGTACCGTAGAACCTGGGTTTGTCTGTAAAATAGCCTTCCCATATGACCAAAGCAAACTGTAATGGTCCTCATTAGCTGTTTCCCCTTCATTCAAAGCCCACCTTTTAGCATTCCTACAAACATTTGGGCTAACTATGCACTTGTATTTCTTCATGACTAACTCAGCTATTTCATGCAACTTAATCTCAGGATTTTGCCTAATCTTAATACCAAAATGCTTACCCACCCATTTGTAGTTAACTAATGATCCATACTTAAAATGCCTAACACAATTATGTTCATCATCTAGAGATACTACCTGGAAAGAACTTTCGGTGGTCATCTCCTTACCATAACATCTCCATGGACACTTTGAAGTAGGAACCTCTTCACTACTTGGGTATCTTTTCCACTTGCTTTGCTTACCTTTCTCTGGATCTTTAATCCTTTCTGGTCGTAAACCACATCTTGCAATGAGTTGTTTCTTTGAACTTCTGTAGTACCATAAAGAGAAACCGTTGGCAAGAGCATAGTACGTAAGGCACTCTTTAAGTTGTTCCACATCAACAAACTTCTCACCAACCTACAAAATAACAGAAACACATATTGATAAGTATGGGAATGGGTTGAACTTAAGTTAATTATGAGTAAATCATGTCATTGCAAGTAATGTATTACCTTAGGTTTTCGCATCTTCCAATGAGTGTCAGCATCATGTATGGGAAATTTATCAACTTTAGACTCAACAATAGTGAATGGATCAGTCATATCATCACCATTACGACTCAACTTTCTCATTAACCCATCCATAAAATCTTCGTGCTCAATCACAGTTTCACTATCACCAACTGTATATGCTCTCTTCTGCCTAATCCCACTAGAACTACTTTCCCCTGCTTGTTTATTTCTAGACTTAGATTCCTTGTTTGATTCACTTCTTCGCTTCCTAAGTTCTCGCAGGTCATCTTCATCCTCTGACAAGTAATCAACGGATTTATCTGAGTACTCGCTCTCACTATCACTATACAAACTAAATTTAATGCCTAATGATGGATCACTTTCTGAATCACTACTTGTATCACTTTGCATTACACTTGGGTTATCATTATCTTGAATAACTATCCCCTTATTCCTACGAACAGGTAACTTAGGAGGACGGTCTTGTTCTACCATCTTAGCTTTACCCCTATCCATGGCTTTCTTAACTGTATTACCATCATCACTCAATGTAACTTTTTCCTTATCAAACAACTTACGCTTCAAACTAGGGTTTGGGCTGCCCTTTTTACCCAACAACTTACGCCTAGCAATAGGGCTGACAACTAGATCCCTAAGAGGGGTATCCTCATCATCATCCACACAATTAACTACTTTCTTAGGTGTTAACTTATCTGGTGTATAACGTTTTTGCGCATCTTCTTCAGCCCATGCAACTAGTTCATCTACAGTCATATTAGAAGCATCTTTTACCATAATTTCATGAATCCTCAACCTAGATGTTTCCCCATCCCCATATTGTTCCATGCAAAGATTTTGAAAATAAAACTCTGCCAAGTTTTGGTGAACATGAGTCATGTATATGTTTAACTTGCCATATGATTCAGCAAATGCATACATTGAAGCAACATCAACATCAGTTTCAATGATTTTCAGTCCTATTTCTAGTTCACATTCTGGTAAGCAAAAATACAAACCAGCAAATCCTGGATGGCCTGTCATGTCCATAAGATGCTCACACATACTCTTATAGTCTAATTTCCTATCCTTATACAACTTCCATTGATAAACAAGGCCGTTTTCATACCTAAGTGGAAGAAAATAAAACACACCATCGTGGTGAAGATCAAACCACAACGCATCAGACCCAGATGGTGCCATCCTGTAAAAGAATAAGTAAAAACATTAATTTTTCGCAATAAAAAACATAATCCGTACAATATTGTAATACTTTAATACAACTAAAATAATGAAGGGGACAAAGAGAATATCAAAAAGGGTACCTTGTGCACCAATCAATTTCAGTTATTTATTGAAAACGACACTCAATTGATAAAGAATTAAAATTAGGGTTTGGTCGGGTGAAAAGGGGGAAAATGGGAAGTGATAGCAGGTATGTGTGGTCCATTATGTGTGTGGTCCTTGATAAAGGATAATATTGTTCTCTTGTGCCAAGGTGGAAATACCACCGTGTAAATTATTTACACGCGGGTACTGGTCAAACGAGTCATTTGCTACACACAAAGGACGGATTTAGCGAGTTTATTGACAGAATGTTAAAAAAAAAAAAAGAAAGCTACATACAATGGGAAAAAGGGGTAAGTTGCATACATTTTCAAGTAATTTGCCTTTAAAAATATTATCTATTCTATGGCATCATTTGCCGAATTAATTATAGAGAAATGATACATGAACCTAAAAGTGAACCTAATTGTGGACCTAAAAACATGTGGGTCCCTGTATGTAACCATCAAGATGATGCCACGTGCTTTTAAGTCCACAATTAGGTCTATTTTTAAATCCATGTATCATTTCTCTTAATTATAACAGCCAATTTTTTGATGTTATTTATCGAATCTTAATTATAACAGCCAATTTTTTGATGTTATTTATCGAATACAAATTACTTATCTGAAATAAAGAAAAGAATACCACACATTAGCTAAAAATGTTAAGAAATGTATCATAACTAATGAACCAGTTATATACAAAAGACGACAAAATATATCACGTTAATTCATACACCAAGTTTAAGTGTTCATTTAGTAACTTGTAACCAATGGGCTTGTGGTTCACTGGGCATGTCTTATTCAGTTAAGCGTGCCTAGTGGAGAGTAGTACCGATTTGGGTGACCAAACCGGGAAGTCCTCCTTGTGGACCACTGCCCTGTCGGTACGATTTCAAAGTCCTTCAATGAAGGTTTCAACCCACAAGGGTTCGAATCTGGAGAAGGCAGGGTTTACTTCAATTTAAATGTCGTGCCTTCGGGCGGCTTAAGTTGAAGGTTTTCCCCCCATCAGGTTTCAAATTGGACTTGGATTTCCCCAATGAAAGTCAATTTTCAAAAAAAAAAATTTAGTAACTTGTAAAAGCTATCAATTTTAGGCTTGTTTGGTAAATTATAACTATTTAAGACACAATTAAGCATTAGTGAAAAATGATAATAGATCTCATGCAATGTTAAAATCCTCAGATGAAACATGATATAAAATATTTATATGAACAAAATATTTGCGGAATTTTTGTTTGACTATAGTGATTTGACTACAAATATACATGACTAGTAGTTTTAAAGATAATTACAACATACATTATTTTCATAGAATACTATGATTTTTTTTTTTTTTTTTTTTTTTTTTGAACAGCGAATTTATTTCAAACAAACACTAGCAAGGAGCTAGACTTACATAGAATATGATATGTGCCTTCAAAGTGACCAAGTTTCGGACTCATTTCTCATTCTATTATATAAGATAACAACATACGTTTTCGTTAGCTTAATTTTATCATCATTCATCAATCGATATCATAGAAATACATAAGTTTTAAAACACATGATGCAACTATATATAGAGATGTATAAGTTCTAAAATTTATAAAATCAAAATTTATAAGTTTGAAAACACGTTTAGCAACTATAGAGATGCATATACTATTTTGAATTTTTTCTATCAAATAGAATTACGTATTGGAATGAGCAAGTTAATTAATTTGACAAATGATGTCAGATAATAGATAATATTTTTAAAGACACTATACATTAATAATTATTTTTTATAAAGACAAGTACTTAGTCAAAAACTCATACGTAGTACTCCCTCCGTCCCATATTAAGTGTCCATAATGGAATCTTTGGATGTCCCAAATTAAGTATCCACTTGTACCTTTCAACCAATAAGATGAGAGTTTAGTGGGTAAAAGTAATATTTGATTGGTGGAGAGTTTAGTTAGTGGAATCTCCTAAAACTTTGTGCATTATGAAAGTGGACACTTAATATGAGACGGAAATAGTAGTATTTTGGTATGGTAGATTTTGGGGGGTTTTAACTTTTAACCACAATTTTAAAACCCACATCCTATATCAAACAAAGATTGTAAGTCAACTTTGTCCAAACCCACAAAACACCTCTACCAAACGTGCCTTAAACCCACATACAAATCAAAGGGGCCTTAAAATGTTTCTTACAAATTTAAAAATAGACTTTAGTTAATTAATTAAAAAAATAAATATGATTCTGCTAAAAAGTAAGAAAAAACAGTACTAATAATTATGATTTAAAATAAAAATCTTTTCATATATCTTTTATTTGAAAAAACGAATCATTTAATAATAACTAGTCATGAGCGGCAGCATTCCTCCTACGCTGAAAATTTCAAAGTTTTTGGAGGGATAAAACAACCAAACAAACAAACACACACCTGACACCACCATAAACCACCATCAAACCACCACCGTCAACCACTCAAATGTCCCGATCTTCACGCTCCTCAATCTCCCCATTCCGTTCACGCAAATCATCCGAACCACCACCCGACCTCACGCGCCGTAACAAACCACCGGCCACTCCTCCAACCAACCGTCAAAGTCAAAATGCATCAAATAAAGTTAAAGAGAATGTTACTGTTACCGTTAGACTACGTCCACTTAAGTACTACTACTCTACTACTTGTTTATTTTTATTTGTTAATTTATTTAAATTAAATTAAATGTGAAATGATTATTTAATAAATTGTTGTGACAGTTCCAGGGAGATTGGTAAAGGAGATGAGATTGCGTGGTTTGCGGACGGCGATTATTCCATTCAGAACGAGTTTAATTCCTCTGTTGCTTACGGATTCGGTCAGTTTCGTTTTAATCAAATGTGTTTATTTGTTTTTAGAAATTAGGTTAAGTTAGCGGCGTTAGATACGATTTATTATTGTGATATTAAGGTATAAAACACGACAATAGTTTAAACATAGCCAAGGAATTGTATGCTGTATAGGCGGTATTGAACTTTACACGCGATGATACAAAAAAATTAAAAGTTTATACATTCTATAGAAACAAAAATACTTAAGTACACAGCAAAGGAATAAGTGTCAAGACGGATATGTTTTTGGACCACTATCCCTGTGCAAATCCCTTTCGGATGATATTGTGTTTTGTTCTTCCTATCGAAGCAAACTTCTTGTATTTTCACACTGTAGGTTTTTTGCACTTTTGTTGGACGTTTTTGGCTAATTTGAGATTCCGAGCATAAGTTGTTATCACTAGACCATTAATAACGCTTCAATTTTTTATGGTTAACCATGGTTTATGACCTTTTGGCCGACTAATCCATGGGGCTTGAACCCACCGCCACACAGACTCAAACCAGATAAAGCCCTCCTTTTTTTAGGAGGTTGGTGTCGCCACATCAGGGTGACCTCTCACATTTTATGATGATAGTCACAAGCACATTTGCCACTAGGCCACCCATGAGTTGTTACATAATGCTTCCATTTTTCTATGCATTATGAATGGTTAATGAGAATGTCTAGCGTGTCACCAGTAGTAGTTAGTAAAATTTCATAGTTGTATTGCAAAGATATCATAAATGCAGTTACATTATTATTTCATTATTTTGTACAGCCCAACAGTTTTGACAGGGAGCAAAATTCTTCTAATTGTAGCATAGAACCATAACTAAAACATTTTACGGTGCAAACAATTACTTCTGTGAACATTTCTTCTTGATTTTTTATGCATCATTCATTACTTCTCTTACTGCAGACAGAGTGTTTGGGCCAGCAACAACTACACACCAGGTTTATGATGTAGCAGCTCATCATGTCGTGAATGGCGCTATGGAAGGAGTTAATGGTAATTGCTCGTTTTCTTTTCTTTTATATACTAGTGAATTATTTGTTATAAGCTAATACAAGAAGCTAGCATTTTCATGCTTTAAATTTTAAATCAAGTTCTTGAACTTTTCTTAACACTGAATAATTCAATCCCTTCAATATTTAAAAGATTACAGATTTTCCGAATATAAAATGTTAATTAGAATCTGTTTCTTAAAAGAATTTAAGATGTAGTGTTTTTCTCTTTTTTATGTATATCTGTTGGTGCTTCCTTGATGTACATATACCATCTATTGACGATTGGAATAAGTAGCAGAACAACTAATTAGAATACTTGAATAGGAAGTACTGTAGGTGATGACATTTGTGTTATTATCATGCAGGCACAGTGTTTGCTTATGGTGTCACTAGCAGTGGGAAGACTCATACAATGCATGTATGTTGCTACATTTCTTCTATATTTTCAGTCTCCTGCTCTGCCCTTTTAAATATGGAAATTATGATCAAGGATTCCTTTATCAACCGCCATCTACCTGAGAAATTCCTCCTGAAAGATATAAGGGGAAAATTGATGTGGTTACTAGTACATTTATTCTAGGCACAATCATAAA
Source organism: Artemisia argyi (assembly GCA_030686995.1). Lineage (NCBI taxonomy): Eukaryota > Viridiplantae > Streptophyta > Magnoliopsida > Asterales > Asteraceae > Artemisia > Artemisia argyi. Next base: position 47,611,365 of record CM060688.1, read on the forward strand.
TTTTTATTGGCAGGAATTACAATAATTCGGTCTTGAATCATCATCCTTTAAATTTACTATATGCTTTAAAATCTAGAATAATGGAAGACATGATTATATTTGTGCATGCCAAGTGGTATTAGGTTGGCTTAGTGTTTGTTACTTTATTCATCTGAGTAACAGCACCAAGGATTGCGGGTATTATAAAGGCTCACTCTATACTTGTACCTTTATAGACATCTATTCTGAGTTGACGCATACAAGAATATTGAAAACGATATAAAAAGCTTACCTTTGGTGGTATTATCAAGGCCCGTTTAGCTTGCCAGCTGTATTTCTGCTAAAATACCAGACAAGCCATTTTATTGATCGTCATGTCTGTTCTCTGTTTCTTTTATTAAAGCACCAATTCTTTGGCTTAGTTAGTCTATGCTGCTCAGTTTTGCTACAATACCTTTTTTTTTACGTATAACTGTAGACTTTAATTGCTAATAAGAGTCTTTTGTATGTTTAGGGTGAGCAAAAGTCACCTGGTATTATTCCTTTGGCTGTAAAGGACATATTTGGAATTATACAAGAGGTAAATCATTCTTCGCTTAACCATTCCTTTAAAAGTAACATTCGTTTGTAACCTGGGACTGGTTTGTATCGCTAATACACTCTATAAACACTGTATTGCATCAGACACCTGGACGGGAGTTTCTGCTTCGTGTATCTTATCTGGAGATCTATAATGAGGTCTGCACCGTTCTTTCTTGAACCTTTGTATTCCTAAATTTTACTAGAATGTTCTTTTTCAAAGTTCACCCAAGTCTTCACCTCTAATTTTCCTTCCAAAAAAAAGTCTTCATCTCTAATTCGTATAAAATAGCTAAAGTTCATTTTGGAAAACCAGACATGCATGTATAGTTTTACCATGTTAATTGTGTTAACATAAAAATATTGCATTGAGGACTAGTACTGCATTGCAGAGTGGTCACAAGATTGTGATAATGTGATCTTTCAATCATTTGCGACTTAAGCATCAATTATTTGCAGTTTAGGAGTTTATCATGTCTATACACTCCATGAACCTGACAAATTTCTTTTTTCTAGGTAATAAACGACTTGCTAAATCCAACAGGGCAGAACCTAAGAATACGAGAAGATAGTCAGGTTAATATGTTAACTTCATGTTGCTCTATGATTGTTTCCCCTTTTTTGTATCTCACAAGTTAATTGCTCATTTTAGTTTATTATTTAACATATTTTGCGGCAAGTGAGGTCTATTTTTATTAGGCTCTCCACCCTGGAAATTTTTGTGTAGTTATGACCCTTGCCTGTGCCTTTCTTCGGGTTACTTGTTTAGTTGTTTTGGTCCCCGGTCTATTTGCTTGTATTGCCTGCTTTATTTTGCCTGCTTGTGCATGTTGTTTACTGCCTTTCTCTGCTCTCTCTTCCTCTTTTCTCACTCGCACACCTGCACTTGCCGGAGGTCTCGTTGGAAGCAGTCTCTCTACTCCCGGGTTTATCCTGGGGTAGGGGTAGGATCTGTCTACATTTTACCTCCCCCATACCCTGCCCGGCGGGATTGGGTTTGTTGTTGTTGTTGTGATGAGATAATCAAGTTTGCCAACAGTCTTTTTTTTTTTTTTTTTTTTTTTTTTTTTTTTCCTTGGGGCTTGGTCTCATATTCTGTTTGTACTTGACAGGGAACTTATGTTGAAGGAATCAAGGAGGAAGTTGTTCTGTCACCTGCTCATGCTCTTTCACTAATAGCATCTGGGGAAGGTATGGTGGATTGTACTTACCTCCCTATATCTTGAATGTTTTCTGAAAAAATACTACCTTGAAACAAGAAAGCACGGAATACATGTTCCACTTGTTTTTTTGTTTGTGAGGTTATGCTTCACATGATAATTTATTAATTATTAACACTTGCCCTTTGGTCACACTATTAGTTTTATTATTAATAATTATTATTCTTTCTATGGCCGCAGCACATCGACATGTTGGATCGAATAACTTCAACTTACTCAGCAGTCGCAGCCATACTATATTTACCCTGGTAATGATATCTTCTGTTTGACTCTTAAGGTTATATAAAGGTTTCCTGTTGTCTTCTCAATATAATATAATAACAGTTTTCCAGATTTACATGTGTGCTTAACTAGAGTTTATGGGTGAACTTACACGATTTACAAATTACACCTGTTTAAAAATCATAAGCACTATCACCCATCACCCTAACATGGCATTGAAAAGAAAATAATAATTTGTGCCTATTTATCTACCAGATGATTGAAAGCAGTCCATGTGAAAATCAGGGAGAAGAAGTAACCTTGTCACAGCTGGTATATAAAACAAATCATCTCAATTTATTTTGTGGGTTTACATTTATGGCAAATTATAGTTATTGGTGTCCCTCTTTTTTTTGTAGCACTTAATTGACCTGGCAGGATCTGAAAGCTCAAAGACAGAGACAACTGGTATGAGGAGAAAAGAGGGATCATACATAAATAAGAGCTTGCTTACGCTTGGCACGGTAAGATTAGTTATTATTTTCCTCAATTTGGGACTTCAGCATGTGAAATTTAAAGTTTGGATTAATAATTAAACTGTATGATGATGTTAGGAGCATTTCTTCTTTGGTTGTTTACTTGTGATATTTCAGGTCATATCTAAGCTAACAGATAGTAAGGCTGCTCACATTCCTTATCGAGATTCAAAGCTTACACGACTATTGCAATCTTCCCTTAGTGGTCATGGGCGGGTTTCTGTAAGTTCAAAGATTCTCTTTCAATCTTTGAGATCTGTCATCACTAATTTATCTGTTTTCTCTATTTTATTTGTGGCTAGTTAATTGAAGTCTTTTGAACGTTTTTGTAGCTTATATGCACTGTGACTCCTGCCTCAAGCAGTACAGAGGAAACACACAATACCTTAAAGTTTGCACATCGTAGTAAGCATGTGGAAATAAAGGCTTCTCAGAATAAGGTGATACTGAACCAATCATTCATAATTTCTTGCATGAAATTTACATTTTCTAGTACTTTTTCTTACCTATTTAATGCTTTAATTCTAGATTATTGATGAGAAATCACTTATCAAGAAGTATCAAAAGGAAATTTCCAGTTTGAAACAAGAGCTTCAGCAATTAAAGCGTGGTATGAAGGAGAATCCATACATACTGGCACCAAACCAAGAGGATTTGGTTAACATGAAACTTCAGGTTCATATTGTGTAATGATACAAGTATCTCCAGATTTGCAGATAATTAGGATAATAACATTTTGTTTAATATGTGGCAGTTGGAAGCTGGACAGGTTAAATTACAGTCAAGATTAGAGGAGGAAGAACAAGCTAAAGCAGCTTTGATGGGAAGGATTCAAAGATTGACCAAGTTAATTTTGGTATCCACAAAAACCACAATGGCACCGAATGTGCTTGGAAATCCAGATCACCGAAGGAGGCATTCATTTGGTGAAGATGAAGTATGTGATACATTTTTTAGCAAATCAAGTACATTATGTTGTATGAAGGAGATGCATTAGTAAATTTTGAACATTATTCATTCTTTATAATGTTACATTTCCCACATCTAATGATATTTTTGTACTTGTCTTTACTGATACAGCTAGTACACTTGCCAGACAAAAAGCGAGGAATCTTTCTTGATGATGATTGTGGAAGCATCGATTCTGAGTTTTCAGGACAAGGGAAGTCTGATATGACAAATCTTGATGAGCTGGTCAACGATTACCGAAAGAACAGAAGAAAAGGAATGCTTGGGTGGTTCAAACTAAAAGTAAGTTTTTTAGTAGTTCTTAATGTATAAAAATGTACTCTTCAGTTGATGTTTATTATATATTCATATTGGAGATCTAAACTATTAGTTACTGTTGCAGAAGCCAGACCATCTAGCTGGTTTATCACCACACGCTGATAATGAAAGCTCCACAAGTGGTTCACCTACATCATCCAAATCATCAAACACTAGAACCGTGTTTAGTGATATGAGAGATGGTATGAGAAGTTCACTTGGAAGAAGAGGTGATGACTTGGCAGCTCCTGATTCGCTCCTGCAAAGAACACAAGCAGGCGAATTGTTTAGTGCAACTTCTGGAGGTCGACATTTACCTCCGGTAAAGAAAACATAAACAATTATAGCATATGACATATTCACATCTATTTTCTCTTTTATTCCAGTAATATTTATTTTGATTAAACAATGAGTGGCTGTTTCAGACAGGAACTACCATCACTGACCAAATGGAACTTCTTCGTGAGCAAGTGAAAATGTTATCTGGTGAGGTGGCACTTTGCACTAGTTCCTTAAAAAGACTCTCAGAGCAAGCAGCTAATAGACCAGGAGACTTGCAACTTCAGGTAGCTATAGTTAATGCATGAGTTTCACGTTAAGTTGAAAGTTTTGAGTCAAATGTCAATTTAACCTCCAAGTTTCTGCTTTTAACAACCGTTGAAAATTTTATCAGGAACAAATGCAGAAATTGAAAAATGAGATTCGAGGAAAGAAGTCTCACATAAAATTACTAGAGCAACGAATGATTAGTTCAGTTGAGATGAATCCATGTATTTTAAAAAGCTCTGAGTTATCTCAGGTAACATCTGATTCTACCGAATAATTTATCATTTAGCTTTTGTATAGTTTTCATCTTACTGTGCATGTAATACACCCTTGTAGGTTCCCTCCAAGCTTGTTACTCAACTAAATGAAAAGACATTTGAACTTGAGGTAGGTTCTATCCTATATATTTAGGTTAACTTCTTGACCGTATGGTACTTTTAAATGGAATTAACGCTAACATAATACTCATTCTTTATGTATTACAAAGATAAAAACAGCAGATAACAGGATTCTACAAGAGCAGCTACAAGTGAAGGTGATATTATAACTCTAGTATACTAATGTTGCATCATGTTATTTCATGAAATGGATTGTTTACCCACAACTGGTAAACACTGCTGTTTAGGTATCTGAAAATGCTGAAATGCAACAAACCATTCTTTTACTAAGGCAACAACTGGAGTCTCTAATAGCAGACAACCATTTGACTCCTCAACAACGGAAATATATCAATGAAGAAAAGTATATCAATGAAAGTACACCAACTAGTGTTATGAGTTTGAACAAAGTATTCTCCCAAGATGACTTCATACCAGGCAGTAGCGATGCCTTTATGAATTCTCAGCTTCTTATGCAGGTTACTGTTATTCTTTTCCGCATCTTATATGGTAAGTAATATATATTATGGTGGAGCTTATATTTATGCTGCATAATTCAGGCTGCTGAGATAGAGACTCTGAAGAAAGAGAATATGCAGATTGCTGAAGAAAAGGACGGGCTTATGACGTGCAGCCAAAAACTGGCGGATGAAGGTTCATATGCAAAAGAGCTTGCTGCAGCTGCAGCAGTTGAGCTAAGAAACTTAGCTGCAGAAGTAACAAAACTTTCCTACCAAAATGCCAAACTCAATGCTGAGCTGGCTGCTGCAAAAGAGGCCTGTAAGTCAAACGTATGTCAAAGTTATAGTGATTTCGGTTCTCGTCAAGATGTAAGTGTGAGAAAACCAGAAGATGATATGCTTGTGGAGGAGTTGCAGCAACAGCTTAAAGCAAGATACCAGAGAGAAGCTTCTTTGGTTTGTGCACTTTCTGAGAGAGATAACCTAGAAGGTGAGCTACGAAAAAGACTAGATGCTGCAAAGCGACACGAGGAGGATTTGGAAGCTGAGCTGGCAAACATGTGGGCGCTTGTTGCAAAGCTGAAGAACTCTGCTACCTCTGTGGACACCGTGACTGAAGGGGGTTATGAGTCGAAAGTTATGCAAACAGGAGTGGACAATGATTCAACAATTATTCGATGTAATGAAGTTTTTGAGGAGGATGTACCTTCTGGCCTGGATGAGACGAGGTCACTCAACGAATTAAGACTTTTGTATCAAAAAGAAAAAGAAAGGTGCCAGGAACTGGACAGTTATGTTTCAAGATTAAAGGTACTCTATTTCTTTCTTATATGCAAAGGTTAAATTCCACCTTATGATACATAAATATCACTGAAACATCTGCAAATAGTTTTCTTTTGCTGTGAGCATTGTGCAAATCGATGTATCTTTCTTGTATATCTATGTTTGTTTTGAAACCAAATCGTTAAATTATGATTCCTTTTTCATTATAAGTCATCTTTCTTTATGGCAGGGTGATGATATTGCTGGTTTGGACATTACTTCACTGGAGGAGCTCCAAAACCTACATGTTGAGGCTATAACCAAGATTTGCCATGCAAAGGTAATTTAGAGATTAAAATCGGTAGCAGCGTTTTTTATTCATAGCATATCGCATGTAACAACACCATCTTTTAGGTCGAGTTTAAGTAAGGCTCACTGGTCATGAGGACTTGCACCATTGATTAGCATCTTCTCTTTACTAGTAACTCGTTAACTGTGTGGTGGTTGATGATACAGGCATCTTATAGGTGAGAGGATGGTATGTTGGATTTGACCAACAGAATTACTTGCAAGCATTTACGAGTATAAAGAAGAAAACCAAGAGGCAGGAGTTGTATTTATCTAGCTGCAGAAGTCTTTTATGTAATACATGTCTGTATTTCCTCAAAAATTCCCATGTATTCGAGATGTACATTAATTTACCACTACTAAAAGTTACACCTTGTAACAACTAAACATAATGTATTTACTGGCAATATATAATGATTGCTTGTAGTGTTTTTTACATCCAAGGCCATAAGCTCTTTATTTCTCAACCCTCTAACTAATTCTCAAATCATTATTGCAGCACAATAGGCTTGAAAAATTCCCATGTTTGAGCCATAGTTCTTGCAAAGATCTCCATAATCTGGATCTCCCTCGCCATTTATGCTGTTCATAGACAAGAAAAAGTTCTTGTTGTGACAACAGCATATATTTATTTTAATATTTAAGAATCATAAGGGAAAGACTTGGGACTTTGGGAGCTTGTTGCAGTTTGCAGGAGCCCATCCTATCTGTTGCTTCTCATTGTCATAGATGATGATTTTGTCTTGCATTGATATGTCTGCAAATACCAAACAGAAACACAACTATTAAACATGAACGGTGGAACTGCAATTTTTTGGACTAAATTGTCTTTTAAGCTTTTACCTCCGATTAGATTAACACTTTCCAGACCAACTTCTGAGCCATTCAAGATCCCAAGACAGGCATTTCCATGTTTCTGCAACAAGGTATATATACATGCGCAAATGTTGAAGTACATTGTTTATAAAAAATAGATATGTTTTAATTTCACGTGGGTTCTTACACTGATGATGAGATATGCTTCAGGGTCCATCTGAAACCGAACATTCTTCGACTTTGCAAAGTTCAACATTATTGGCTTAAATAAGTTTTTGACATCTTGAATGGACTTAAAAGGTTTTGAGCCTTTCCAACATACTGGGAGGGTTTCGTCATCATTTGCTTTGTTAAGCTTCTTTCCTTTTATGTCGTTCATAAGCTGCAAACATAGGTTTGGATATCAGTCCCCACATGGCAAAAGGGTGTTATATACAATCAATAGTGGTTCACTCACCATGGTAACTAGAGCTTTATAAGCTTCTGCATTCACGTAAGTGTATGTACTTCCACTATCAAACACTATTGGGAGACCTTTAATCCCACTTGTTTTTCCACCAACATAGAGCTCAGCAGTTCCCAAGGAATAGTGTTTCCTAAAAATAGTTCATAATAATTTCTGGTTACTTTAAGAGTTTTTATGTGAGTTTTGTAACCTTAAAAATTTTGTTAGAACTTTTCTATGCAAAAACCCCATATATAATCTTCAGAAGAATGATATGATGTGCATAATTAATAAATAAATAAATAATCTTACTCTATATCAGTTGTTGACATAGGTGTCCAGGTGACCCCTGAAGAAGGGATAAGTTCATCACCAAAAAACAGATACCCGTCTCCTTGCGTGCTAAGACAATGACCCACTACATTTCTTGTTACACCAAGTTCATACAGTTGGCGTACGATGCTTGTTTTGCCAACGCCTAGACCAAGAACCCCATCAGTGTAAGGTGGGTCCATAGACTCCGGAACTTCTTGATTGTAACCACATCTGAACATATAAAAGCATGGAAAATGAAAAATAATTATTTGTAAATAAAATGAAATGAGGAGAGCATATGAAAAATGGATGAATCAAAGGCTGACCCAAATGCAAGACGAGGTTTGGCTACACTTCCATTGATGTATTGCAACGGGAACCAGTCTTTGACCAATAGACCAAGTGAAGACCCGGAATCGGCATACTGAACTTCATAGTCACACTGGTCCTTTGGAGACTTACAACTGTGTGTTTCTGGCCAGTGAACAGATGCACACAGTGGATCATTGCATGGCACAAGGTCTTTGTTAGGCTTATAAGGCTTGTGAGGAGCCTACACAAAAGAAAAACAAAGAATGTAATTTTTGTTTACAGTGTAAAATGTATATATAATCTTGTAAATGTAGAGATACATTTTTTACTCTGAAAAACAACGAATGTAATTTTTGTTTTCAACATCTGAATACTCTGAAAAAAGTTCATTACAGTTTTTGCACAGATAAATAACACATAATTTGTTGTTTCTGGTTCAAAATACTACATATGTGTATGACTGATCTCCTGAATTTCAGTACTTTAATTATTTCTCATTCTATTGGTCAAGTTGATCACGACTGATATATGTATTCCCACTCGGGTATTAGATACGAGTAATAAAACTTAATTATTGGAAGCTTGGTAAAAATTTACCGGGAGGCATTTCACGCAAGGTACATCACACTGAAGCCAAGTGAGATCACTGCCAGTGTCAATGTCCAGCCAATAAGGTTTTGGTGGATTCCCAATTTCCACTTCCACGTGATAGTACCTGCACATGAAAGTGGCATTATTTATCCTTGTGTATCAATGATGTGAAAAGTTCACGCAATTTATAAGACCGCAACACATAATCATCCAAGTCATAGTAAAAAAGCTGTACCAAAATGCACTTGCGATATTGTTTCTACCTAGTACATGCACCCTCAGAAAATTATGTGTTAAATCATCTGACATACCATCTTAGTACCTACCAAACATCTCATTCTTCATGATGCCCTTGTTTAAGTCAACTATTATGGTGTTAGTAAGAAGAATAACTATAATCCTATTTGTACAAAAGATATACATTATTTGCTTGTGCTTTCAAAAATTATGTCATAGGGCTAAAATGAAACATTTCATGACCTTTTTCAATAAACTCATATTGGGGAACCCTTTACTAAATTGATAATTGAGCACAAGATTCGACCAAAATAAACTCATATTACTTAGAAAAAAACAGTTAACCAATATAGACCACACAAAATGTTCGAAAAATAAAAATAAAATAGAGCACACAAATAGTGAGTTCCAATTCAAACCATATTATCCAAAACAACATTTACAATACCATGATCTTTTTCAATAAATATTCTACTTGTATCACTAATTTTAGTAACTTACTAAAACAGGTTTTCCCTATTAAGGCGTCTCTATGGCAGTTTCTGACCCTTTCCCCGGCCACCCCCAAATGTATACCTATGAACTCTAGACCTCTTGTAAGGGGGTGTTTGGCTAAGCTTATGAATTGGGCTTTTGCTTATGTTATATAAACGGCTTATGGCTTATATCTCATGAGCTCATAAGCCCTTGTTAAGTGTTTGGTTTAGCTTATCATAATTAAAAAGGTAAAATGACAAAAAAAAATAATAATAAAAAAAAAAAATAATAATAAAAAATACAACACTAAAAGAATGTAATTATTAAATGAGGGTATAAAAGTCCTTTTATATAATATCCTTATATAAGTCCACCTATACTCAAATAAGCCACAAAGTTTGGGCTTATTAAAACCTCTTTATATAAGCTCATAAGCCCACTCATGTAAGCTAAGTCAAACACTTAGTTTAGACTTATTTAACATATATAAGCTAATAAGCTTATAAGCCCATCATATAAGCTTAGCCAAACACCCCCTAAGTGGTTAATTAGGTGTCTTATAACTTACCAAAACATTATCATCCACTCCCTTACTCTAACATAAGGTGATCAATTAATAAATAGATACATTAATAGAATATGAATTTAAAATTACTAAAAGAAATGAATAATTATAATACCCTGTGGGATAAACATTTCCAGTGACCGGAAAAACAACAGATGAACGATCATCAGTGAGGACTTTTTTGGGTTGACTTGCTACGACTGAATAACATCCTTCAGATGCCGACAACAACAACAGTAAAAACAACAACATGTTGATATTGTTGTTGAATGATTATTACCAAATCCTAAAAATCTTCTTGTTGTTGATATTTATGTAGACGATAATAATGTAATAGACTTTGGACTGGTCTCCTTCCTCACTACGTGTGTACTTTCTATTTATTATTTACTTTTACGCGGTTTATTGTTTTATTTTTATTTTTACGCGGTTCTTGTCTTATTCGCTACCAACAAAATATTGTATTATTTTTCCGATGTTTCCTTTTTATTATTAGTAGTTTGGAAAGATGGACTATCTATGTTTTTTTTAAGATTCTTAAATTTAAATTTACACTAGTAATACTTCTACGGATTTTGTTTAAGCATTTTGGGGCTTGTTTGGTTGAGGGGTGTAGGATTTGGATTTGCGTATGGGAGATGATAAACGGTGTTTAGTAGATAAAGTAATACTTTGAAACCTGCGGGACCCACTACTTTTTCATTCCACTCAAGCATGACGGGTTTTATGTAAAACCCGTAGGCCCCATTGTACCTCTTTTACAACACTTTTTTTTATTAAAATATTATATTTAAATACAATTTAATTATTATATCAATTAAAATATATTTTCACTCTCTTAATATTCATTCCTTACAAATTCAAATCCAAATCCGAATACAAACCCATTTATAAACTAAGCGGGCCTTAAATACCAAACTTTTCTTACATACCAAGGGACTCATCCCCACCATCTACCTAAAAGGAAAACAATGGTTGAAATTAAAAGTATTTTAATATTTCACCAATTTTTTATAATTTAAATATATCTTAAACCATTAATCGTTAAGCGAAAATAATTACACTATCGCGACGAGCATTTAATTATCTTTTTATAGACGGGTACTTTGATATACTTTCGACAATTTTTTTTTATTTTTCTCACGTTTTTTTTCGTTGCCAAAAAAATCATATATGATATATCATATATGATATGTAATATCATATATGATATATCATATATGATATTTATGATATTACATGTAACACCCCAACCCGGCATGGGTCCGGAGCGCTACAGTATGGTGACATATCAAAGCATACAACGCAAGCGGAAGACTTAAAACAAAAGGTTACAAGGGAAAAATCTAAAAGTACAAAAGAAATACTAAAACTATAAAAGAAAAGAAGATACAAACTAAACCAAGTTTAATCTAATCCAAGTCCAAAACTAGTCCAGATGTAAATGGGCTTCTAATCATCGGGGTAGTCCACTAACGCTCCTATGCACTCTTCACCCAACCCAGCTTCCAACCTAAAACCTGCCGCAGGAAAAGAAATGCGGCTGAGCTTAAAAAGCCCAGTGAACAGATATATAACAAAACAAACGGATAAACGAAACACATATAAGTATGAGAAATAGGACATCATAAGCTTCTGCTGAAAGGAATGTCATCTGTCAAGTGCATAAGAGATCAACGATAACTGAACAAGTATCACAAGTCAAAGGAAATGAAGCATCATAGATATATAAGCATAATCATAAGAGGAATAAGAGCACGTATCAACAAAGGCATGTCTACCAGAGCCACTCGAATAGACATAATGAAACATAGGAAAGCCACGAGCCGACCTACCAGAGCCACTCGAATAGGTCTCAAATCACATATCATATATCCGTCAAATCATAAGTTATACAAAGAGGGGAGACCTCTAAGTACCAAATGGAGTCGCGAGCCTCCAACGTGAAAAAGTGTAAGCACACACTCACATTCACCCTACACAGAACAAAATACCTAGGATGCATCCATACGCCCCCTCCTACAAACAAATCATATATACACCTGCTCGCATGACAAGTATATACACGTATAATGACCAAGAGTACTCATAATCATATCATATCATATCAAAATGAGGACGCCGTGGATCAATCACACCTCCACAGAAAGTGTCATGCCATTGGTGCTTCAATGACACGCCCATGGTACCTCCATGAGTAGAATAAAAACTCGGGCATCAGAACAGAACAAATCATATCATATCATATCGAATCATCATATCATATCCAACAGAACATTGCAAACTGAACTGAATCATATCAAACGAATCATATCAAAGCTCATATTAGAAGGATCATATCAGAAGCTCATATCAAAATGTCATAACAAAGGGATCATAGCAATGACATATCGAAAGGGAATCATAGCAGTGTCAAGGATCAAGAAAGTCATGAGAAGTCCCTACTGAAAAGGGAAGAATATCTGTACCTTAAACCGCCAGCGAAACTATATCATAAAATAAGAATAGGAAGTCACTCCTTCTTCAGCGAATCTACACGAATTAATGATCGGCTTATTATTAAGAATAATTTTAAATCAGGTTACTCATTTTAGTCGGCTTTCCATTTTATTAACTTTCCATTTATAGCAACTTTCCAAAAATAGTAACTTCCCAATTTAGTAAGTTTTCATATTTTGTAGGTTTCCCGAATTAGCAAGATTTTATATTTATTAAGTTTCTTGAAATGGTAATTTAATACTTTAAAATTATAATTGACAATTAATAATATTTAACGGTCTAAATGATGATTATAGTGGTTTAGGGTTAAATAGGACAATTTATTAAAGTTTAGGGTCATTAATGTAAATTATCAAAATTTAATATTTAAAAATGTCAAATAATTAACTTTATGGTTTATACTATAAGTTTATATCAAATGATAATTTTATACCCCGTCGTTCATAATTTATTAACGTACCCTCGACATTAAAATTTTGACCGCGACAACCAAAATATAATTATCGCATGTATGACTCGAAATAATAATGACATGAACATATAATGGACATTAACGACTCACGATTCCTCGACATCAATACAACCTTATTCACAAAGCACGACATCAAACGACTTATAGATCGACATCGGTTAGAAAGAATGGTTATAACCTATACAGTTACATATGTTAATAATCTCATTGTGTCCTGTATAGTTGTAAACGATTTCTTCACTCAGTTTAAACATACAACTGTTTCTTCATGTATAAGCAATATTTCATGGCTCCATGTTTTATATTATAAATATATCATCTAATATGTCAATGTGTATGTATAAATCGATATCACAGGTTCTTATTTTAACGTATCATATTTATCCTCTTAAGATAATACTTAATTTTTGCATGTTAAGTGTGCCAAAGATAGCCATTTATAACAGTTACCTAGAGCTTGTTTACCACATAATCATATTGACAAAGATAACAAAAGGACTTCAATACAGCTCCACAAAACTGGTACTACGAAAATGACGTATGTGTATTATGTTTTATAATTCCAAGCGACACAACTTCTATTCGTTTACTTATGATAACGAGTATATTAAATTAGGTCTTCATGTTTCATACGTATACGTCGATCTTATATGTCGTACAAAATAAAACGCGAAGATGATATGAACAAGATACCTTCGAGTCGGACCACAAACAGGAAGTAGCCAAAGAATTCAGCCAACGTCGAATTGAATAAACCCTCTTGAGTGAATTAAAACGAACCAAGAAATCAAATCCGAAACCAATATCGAATCTTAACGAATCAAGTACGCCCCTTCCTCCTTGTCGATCAGAAGTAAGCCACGATCAGGACCCCCACATTCATACCACTCCTTCCAACCAGAGCTTCGACCACAATCAAACCTCCATCGTTCTCCCTGGAATCGAACCAGGATGAAAAAGAAAAGGAACAAGTCGCTACCCTTCGAACAAAATGTACCATGGACGCGCGAACGCTTCCTCCAAACAGCTGTTCGTGTATTGTTTATCAAATGGATCGGATGTAGTTGTGTTCGATGTGTTGTGTGTGTTTATTTAGGCGTATGTATGGAGCAAAAAAAAAAATGGGAGAGGTGTGTGTTGTTCTGAATGTTCGTATGCAACAAAGGGGGAATTTGGGAGTCGTTTGAAAGGTAACGAAGGGAGTATGATACCTTCAAAGCTGCAATATAACAAGGCCGAAGAAACAAAACAACCCACGAGTCCACAGCCTACGATCACACTAAAGCTGCCACGAACTGATCACTACCCAGCTAGTATACCAGAACAGATCACTAGTACGTCACCACCTTCGTACCTTCGAATTTTCTTAAGAGAACAGGAAGGCAGCCGTAACTTAAATGTGTTTTATGTTTAGGGTTTTGTGTGAGATCGGGAATGTGATTATCTGTGGTTTGTGAAAAGCAGCGAATGAGGCAAAATAAAAGGGAGGTTGCCGAGTTTATGGGATGATTATGGGAGACTCATTCAACATTCAAACCTTTCAATAGCTTTTATTATCTCAAAGTATTTCAAATGTGTAGCTTATATATATATATTAAGTAGGCCTAACCCGGGTCCAAATGACTTGTAACTTGTGATATTCTCAAAAGAATTAGTGTGTGTCGAAATATTTGTTGACTTGTTTCTCTTATCCACTTCCAAAATAACATTCGATATACTTACTTCTCTTATATTCCAAATTGCGTACAAGTTCACCAAGTGCTAGTTACAAGTCCAAAACTACATATTGCATGTGATTTAATGTACTTAGGAGCATAGGTTGTCAGTTTATTTAATCAACTTAGGTTTTGGATTCGTATTCTGAAATTTTAATCATAACGTAGTTCAAATTAAGTTAAATTCGTAATCAACTGTTCAAACGTCGTTTCGTATTTTCAGGTCGTTATATTACATATCATATATGATATATCATATGTGATTTTTTCGGCCACGAGAAAAACGTGAAAAAAACGAAAAAAATTTTTTGTTGAAAATATATCAAAATGCCTATCTATAGAAAGATAATTAAATGCTCGTCTTAACGGTATATTTGTTTTCGCTTAACGATCAACGGTTTGAAAGATATTAATATTTGAAAAATAATGATGAAAGTGAGTTTTTTAAATTGTTGGGATTAATCTCATCCATTAGAACAAATAAAGATGGAGGGAAGATGGAGGGTGGAGATTAGTCCCTTAGTATGTAAAAAAAAGTTTAGTCCTCAAATGATCTTATATCTTATTTTATAGTTTTAAACTTTTAATTACTTTAGGGTTTTGCTAACGTATGCTCGCTGGACATGTATTAGCATGTAAATAAAAGGGATATTATAGTTCATGTAAGTGAAAATTATGTTCAATTGATGCTCATTAAATGTTAATTACATAAATATAAAATGCTTAAACAAAACTAAATAAAGTTGTTGTTAGCATATCACTAATAAAAAACAGAATTTGCTAAACAGTAAACACAACCTTTTGGGTTTTATTTAATCATTCTAAATTTATAAAATGACAATTAATTAACTCATACATTTCATAATTATAAACTTTTATTTGAAAAATGGTAAGTGTAACTCTATGTAAGCGATATTAAATATGAAATATTTGATGTTGTTTGAATTATGTAATTATAAAATGCTTAAGTAAAACCTATAAGGCTGTGTTTAGCAAATCTTATGAAAAATGTAGTTTTCCAACTGACTATCAAAAAGCATATGCAAAATCTTACACAAAGATAAACTACCAGAGACATATAATACCATTTAAAACAAGAAAACTTAGTATTCTAACGATCTAATTTTATAACTTTAACATATATTTCAAAATATAGAAGTATATATCGTTAACAGATTTTGCTTGGAAGAGAATTTGACACCTATATAGTAGATATATACATTTTGAGTCTCCCATGGAGGCCTTATAGCGATTGCACAATTCACAAATCTACGTATAATACCTCTGACTATATCATCAAAAATATTTTATCTTTACAATTTAAAAACGGCTTAAAATTAAGAAGTGGACATGTATCCAAAGATAAACAATATATTTTGCATGAACAAAGTATACGCTTTTCCAAATCTTGTTACTGTTGATCTCTACTAGTAGTAATAGTTTCGTCAGCTAAGAAGAAGGTCAGGTTGCTAAGGGTGTTGGCAACCGAAGAATCATGGGAGCGTCTTGGGTTGGAGGACGCCGGTGAATACCGCCGCCAACCCCCAAGACTCTAGAATCATGGGTTTCGAAGCCCGGTGAAGACTCTGAATCATGGGAAGAGACAAAAGAGTGTTGGGTTAATAAAGAAATAAAATGAGGCATGATTCCGAATCCTCCAGAATCCTCCCACTGCCAACAGTTTTGTCTTCAGAATCCTCCTGACACATGGCACTCTGTGATTGGTTAGTGAGAATCCTCCCATGACTCGAAGTGTTGGGTTGCCATCACCCTAAGTCTGGTGTAATGTCTTGTCAACACTTCTGTAACCAGTATGGATTTAGTACTTTTAATAAGCATACTATCTAGGAAGGAAGCGAAGTACCGTGTCGACATACAAATAGTACTACTTTTTTTTGTAACGAATCTACTACTTAACGTACATCACCATGTGCACATTTTTCTATTACTAGTTAAACTGTTAAACACTTGTATAAATAAAACATAAGTCAACTTTTTTTAGAAATTATATCATTAATTATTAGTAGTAAATTAAGAAGTTGCCAATTAAATAGGCCACCTCCTTGTTTGTCCTTGATAATCATGATAAATTAAGAAGTTGCATTTTGATTAGGTTATCTATGATTCATCAAATGATCCAACAAGACGAAAATATCAATTATACTTTACTCGTAGAAGCTAACTTAGCAATATATAGGACTAGTACTTAGAATAAAGTTGTATTTAGCATATGCTGAATTGTGTTTTTTGATAACTGCATGTTTGAGTAACATAGCTGATATAAGAATTCAACAAGAAACAACTATGCTATGATACTTGTCTTCACGATTATATCATTATTAAGGTTCTAAATAAGTGAAAGTGACTTTCAATCACTAATGCACTACAAAAGATAGGCTAATCAGAAGTTTGGGAGATTGTCGCAGCTTGCAGGAGCGAATCCTATTCGTTGCTCCTCGCTGTCATAGATAATGATTTTGTCATGGAATGATATGTCTGCAAACACTCGAAGAAAAAACAAATTAAGCTTATATTTTGTTGGACGACTAATTCTTCTGTTAAACTTACTAATTACCTCCAATCACATTCCTGTCTCCTACACCAGCCTCTGTGGCATTTAAGATTCCAAGGCAAACATTTCCAAAATTCTGCGAAAATACATATATATGCACATTTGATGTTATAAACTTTATTGTGAAAAACATTGAACTGCTTTAAGTTTTCACGTGACTTCTTACACTGATGATGAGATATGCTTCAGGATCCAACTGAAACCTAACATTATTTGATCTTGCAAAGCTCAACATTATCGACTTAAAAAAGGGTTTGGCTTCTTGAACCTCTGTGAAAGGTTTCAAGCCTTTCCAACATATGGGGAGGCTATTGTCATCATTTGCATTATTAAGCGGCGATCCTCTTATATCGTTTCTAAGCTGCTGTTTGGATACTAATCTCAGTGTCGCCCAAAAAAAAAAAAAAAAAAAAAAAAAAGAAGCTAAATGGACCAAATACAATTACCATAGAAATCAAGGTTTCATAAGGTTTTGAACTGAAGTAAGTGTAGGTACTTCCACTATCAAACACTACGGGGAGATCTTTTATTCCAGTTGTTGATCCACCAAAGTAAAGCTCGGCAGTACCCAAAGAGTAATGTTCTCTGGAAGAAAAATAAGGTACGATTATTTCTACAAAGTTACTATTCGAATAAAAATCACATAAAAAGTAACTCAAGTCTAGTTTTTATGTGCAATGACTAGAAAAGCTCTCACTCTATTTCGGTTGTTGACATGGGAGTCCAAATGACATCTGAAGGGACAAGTCCATCACCAAAAAACAGATACCCGTTTCCATGAGAACCAAGACAATGACCCACTACCTTTTTCATTACACCAAGTTTTTGTAGTTGGTTTAAGATGCCTATCTCGCCTAAGCCTAGACCAAGAATCCCATCAACAAAAGGATGAGTCGTATATATCAGGTGGAACTTCTTGATCGTAACCACATCTGAATGTATGAAATTTGGTTAATTAATCACACTCATCCGTATAACATTAGTTGAACATAAATATAAAGTAGGTTGAAAGTATTGTATTATATAAAGTTGGCTAAGAAATTGTCATGCAAGAGGAAGCATGTTGAAAGTAGGTGTAACAAGCTGGCCTTTAGTGTAGATAGATCATAGATATATTATATTTCATGCTTACAAACTCAAATATAAATGTAGCGAGGGCGTAAGTGGAAACAAAAGGCTAACCCGAATGCAAGACTAGGCGTGGTTACAGTTCCATTCATATATTGCAATGAAATCGAGTCTTTCACCAATATACCCTGAGAATCTGCAGTATCAGCGTACATGATATGGTAGTCACATTGATCGGTTGGAGACTCACAACGGATTTCCTTTGGTGAGTTTGCAGCTGCACAAAGTGGATCAGAGCATGGCACAAGTACTTTAGCGGTAGGTTTGTAAGGCGGGTTAGGAGCCTACACAACCGAAAAATATGTCACATATTTGTATACAACGTGAAATTATATTAAAAGATAAAAATTGGTTATAAGAGGTGCAAAACTGATTATTACCGGGAGGCAATTTTGGCAAGGTACATCACACTGTACCCAGGTGAGATGGCTACCAGTGTCGATGTCTAGGAAATAAGGTTTTGGTGGATTTCCTATGTTCACCGCTACGTAATAGTACCTAATCACAAATGTACAGTTTATTTTCTTCTTAAAAGCTACAAGTATGATCGGTTTATAAGTAAGAAAGAAAATATAAAGGAGTGCCTATATTAGTATTATTGTTATTATATATATATATATATATATATATATATATATATATATATATATATATATATATATATATATATATATATATATATATATATATATACACCCTGCAGGATAAACATTTCCATTAACTTGAAAAACAATAGATGACCCGGAAGGTGTTTTTCTAGCAAACGTGGGCTGATTAGCGTCGGATTGGCAACCTTGGAATCGATATGCAGTGCAGAGAGCTAACAAGAAGATAATGAAGTCAGTTCTTGTATGCATGTTGAATTGTTGATGAGTAGAGATGAATTCTACTTTGTCAAATTCCTCTCTATTTATACACAAAAATAATCACACACATGCATACATAACATACAAACATAAATAATATAAGCATTTATAACACCATTTATGGATGCTGGTTTAAACGTAGTAAGACTTTTTATTTTCTCTGTACTAAAATTGCTCTTGCTTTGGTTAATACAATTTGTTAGGGAGTATATATATATATTTTTTCTCATTATTTCCAAACTCTTTTGTGCAGAAAGATACCAAAAACATGTTACTATTATTTCAAAATAACAACTGTTATATATTGGTGGATAACATTTCAAAAATTAACATTGTAGATCAATTATAAAACGCTCAAATCTCAACACGTTATATAGATTGTAGTTCGCCATTGGAACAGGGGCGGAGCCAAGATTTTTTAATTAAGGGTGGCCGGTCGTGCTTAACGCAAAAAATCATAGTGATAGATATTGCTTCAAAAATTAATCTATAATGTTGTCTTTTATAAGTTATTCATATATGAATTTTGTAGACATGTACAAAACTAGTAGAAAAAACGGTTTGTAGTTTTAAATAACTAATGAATGAAGTTAGTTGATTAGGGGTGGCTCAGCACCCACTAGTCACCCTACTAGCTCCGCCCATGCATTGGAACACATGTAAATATTTATGAACATGAACTAGGTAAAACTACTAGTCTGTTCAATTATGAACTTATGGCCGGATCGACAACATTTTCTTGCATAGTACCACGTATTATACTATTATTAGTATTTTTTGTACGTACTATAAACACATCCAGGGTAAACTCATAAGCTAATATACGGAGATGTTTTTACACAAACTTTCAGATTTTATGAGTAACTTCCATATGATAATATACAAGCTATGTGCATTTTAATTTACTTCAAATGGACTATAAACTTAGTAATTCTGTTACGTATACGTCAAGTGGAGAGATATTCAATGAAATTTATTAGTTGTATATGTGTATATAGGATTATTCTAAATGCGGGTGTGTTCCTGAGCCAGGAATACACTCATGCTAGATGTGGCCATTAAAGACTCTTATAAGTTAACAATAAAATCTGAAATCATAATTCAGCTCAAATAGACCAGGTATGTTTCAAAAAGACTCATAAAACATATTGTGTTGTGAAAATTTGGTTTTCCAGTCACCTTGGCTATATAGTGCATGTAAATTGTTGAGACAAAAAGACTGGTAGTGTTTTTGGGTTCAAACTAAGAGTTCAAGTGCCGTTCAAAAAAAAAAAAAAAAAAAAAAAAAAAAAAAAAAAAAACCTAAAGGGTTCAAGTTCTATTGAAATTTTAGCAAACTTGGGCTGTTGAGAAGTGAATAGGCTCAAGTCATGTGGACTATTTTATTGGACTAAATTATTATGGTCCAGGACACATTACAGCTTTGTCTGGGCTTTCGTTAGTTCATACGTGGACTTTAATTGTGAATAGGGTTAACTATATATGTAGTACCCCCGCGATCTTACCATAGTGTTTAACAAAAAATTTATGATACCGAAGTAAGAATTGGAATAGCGATCTTAGGATTGTCCGATCTTACATCTAGGCTTAGTTCAAGTTCTTTTAAAAGTCAAACAAATTTGAAATTTCACTATATGATTATTAAGTAGTACAATAGCCTTATACTTTTTGGGATCTCCTATGAATTTTTGTGTTGTAACATTAATCTATTTACAAAACCTCAATTTTTTATAAATACACCCGGTTTCAAAAAATTATGTATGTAGTTTTGTTTGATTTTCTCTAAATGCACCTTATAACATTGTGTTCTGATTCCGTGTTATCCTCTTATAGCATACATGAGAAGTGATTGTGCTGACTTTAAACATAACACAGTTGATTAGAAGTGTTGTTATCTTTTGTGCTATCAACAAAATTTTGGCATTTCATTTTAACCATAAATTTAAATATATTTTTACTCATCAAAATATTTTTTAAGGCCAGCTAACTATCTCACAATATATACAACAAAACTATCTTACACATTCTAAATAAGACTTGAACTCACAACCATTTGATTGAGGAGCTTTTTATACAACAAAGGGTACTATTGAAATACAAGTCCTTTGATAATTTACTCATCAAATCATTTACTCATCAAACCATTTGAATGTGGAGTAGATTTGGTCTGAAAGAGATTATTGTGAATGCTAATGGTGTAAACTTGTTCAAGTTCAACAATGAAAGTGGGATGAATAGTGTTTTGGATAAAGGTCCACGGTTAGTTAGGCCTCTATTTGTGCAAAAGTGGAATCCTGAGATAGGTTTGATGAAAGTTGAACCAAGCAAACTGCCAATATGGGTTAAAATGGTTAATATACCTATGGAAGCTTGGAGTATGGAAGGTATAAGTTCATTGGCAAGCAGTCTAGGTAAGCCTATGGTTATGGATTCTGTTACAGCTCACATGTGTCAGTTTGGTGTTGGTAGAGCAGACTATGCCAGAGTATTAGTAGAAGTGGATGCAGAGAAACAGATAAAATCTGAGATTAAAATTGAGTATACTGATGGGAATAAGTGTGTGAAAGGAACAAAAGAAGTGAAAGTAATATATGATTGGAGACCTGATTGTTGTTCACATTGCAAATTTTTTGGACATACTTTCAATCAGTGCAATGCTAGGCCTAGAACTGAGAAAGAAATACAAGACAAAAAGGAAGAATAGATAAAGGTTCAGGAGGCAAAGAAGTTAAAGAAACAAGATGGTTTCGAGCAAGTGCAGAACATGAAAAAGGAGATACAGCAAAATAACAAGAGTTGGTACAATAGGAACAAAAAACAAGTATATAGGAAGAAAAATGATGCAAATGACAAAGGCAAAGGTATAATCAATGGAACAATATTTACATCAAAGACCACTGATGGGGGGAAATCAAATGCTGAGAGTTCAAATAGATATGAAGTTTTGAATGAGGGAATTGTAGAGAACATTGATGAGTTGAGAATCTTAAAAGATAGGAAACTGGTTGATATATACCTGAATAAGAAAATACAACCTACTTGTGCTGAAGTTAGTAAGTGGACAATAGATATGGAGGAGTATTTTAAAAAACAATGAGAGATTGATAGAAACAAAGAAAAAGATGATAGGGAATTGAATGAAGAAGATGTCATGGAAGGTAGGAATGATATGACACAAACAGTGGCAAATGAAAATGTCACTGGTTTGAGTAAGAGTGTGTTGAATTGAGATAATGCAGCTTGCTGCACTATAAATAAGTAGATATAGTTTTATGGATTTAAAATTAGCT
The DNA here is from genome assembly GCA_030686995.1 of Artemisia argyi. Classification (NCBI taxonomy): domain Eukaryota; kingdom Viridiplantae; phylum Streptophyta; class Magnoliopsida; order Asterales; family Asteraceae; genus Artemisia; species Artemisia argyi. Next base: position 47,633,940 of record CM060688.1, read on the forward strand.
ACTTGGAATATTAGAAGTATGAATAAGTTGAAAAAACAAAAAGAAATAAAGAATTTGATAATGGAGAAAGGAATTCAGGTGTGTGCCATTTTGGAGACCCATGTAAAGCCACAGAAGTTACCTAAAATTTGTGAAAAGACTTTTGGAAGCTGGAATTAGGCCTATGTTGTTGCTTACAGTCAGAATAGATGCAGAATCATAGTAACCTGGAACAAAAGATATTGTTAATGTGATGGTTCTGCACTCCTCAAGGCAACATATGGTATGTTTAATTGAAACCCTATCTAGTAGTGAAAAATTCTTATGTAGTTTTGTGTATGCTGCTAATAATGGGAAAGAGAGGAAGGAATTATGGAAAGAATTACAAAGTGTTAAAGGGATTTCTGGAGACCTTCCATGGTTAATCATTGGTGATTTTATTGTCACTTTCAAACCATTGGAACACTCTGCTGGGGGTTCTATTATAACAAATGATATGCAGGATTTAATTGACCGTGTTAATGATATTGAAGTAGAGGATTTATGCTACAATGGTGTGTTCTATACATGGATAAAGTCACCACTTAACCCTCAAACTAGTATCTTGAAGAAATTAGACAGAGCCATGGTTAATGAAGAGTTTATTTCTAAATACCCTTTGGCTAGTGCAGAGTTCATGCTTATTTGGTGTCTGATCATAGTCCAATTATTGTCAACTTTCCTAAATGTCTAGTTAAGAAGAGAAAACCATTCAGATTTGCAAACTATATAGTTGGCAAAAAGGAAATTTTACCAACAGTTATAGAGGAATGGAGTAACACAGTCCAAGGTCATGAAATGTATAAACTTGTGCAGAAGATGAAGGCTATAAAAAAACCTATGAATAGGTTAATGTGGAGGAATGCTAACTTGTTTGAAAGAGTTAAAGATTTGAGAGAGAAATTAAAAAGGCACAGTTAGATGTTGATGCTAATCCCCATTCTAATGAGCATAAGCAAGTTGAAAGTGATGTTCTTAAAGAGTATAATGAGGCTTTAGAGGATGAAGAGAATTTTCTTTTTCAGAATGCTAAAATTGATTGGATCAACAAAGGAGATAGAAACAACAGTTACTTTCACAAAGTTTTGAAAAGCAAAAGACAGTATAATAAAATCATAAGTATATGCACTGAAGATGGAACAAGATTGGAAGGTGATATGATACAGTTTGTGAAACATTTCAAAGAGTTTCTTGGTAATTCTAGACAGGGTGATCTTATTTGGAATACTGATGGACTGTTTGGGACAAGACTTACAGATGAGGAAGCAAATGAAATGGTGGTTGATGTTGATGACAATGAGATAAGGAATGCTATGTTTGAAATTGGTAAGAATAAAGCTCCAGGCCCTGATGGATTTACTTCTGCATTTTTCAAGAAAGCATGGTCAGTTGTTGGTAAAGATGTGTGCTTGGCTATCAAAGAATTTTTCTCTACAGGTAAGTTGCTTGGTGAGATGAATGCTACAGTTATTACCCTTGTGCCTAAAGTGAGTAATCCTAATAAGGTCTTTGAATTTAGACCAATTGCTTGCTGCAATGTGGTTTACAAGTGTATTAGTTAGATCATTACTAATAGGATCAAAGATGGGTTGAAAAAGTTGGTAAGTCTGAATCAAAGTGCATTTATCCAGGGTAGGTTGATCCAAGACAATATTCTCATCACTCAAGAGCTGCTAAAGGGGTATGATAGGAAAATTAGACCTAAAAGATGTTGTTTGAAGATTGATATAGCAAAGGCATATGACACAGTAGAATGGAATTTTTTAGAACAAGCATTGACACATTTTGGTTTTCATGAAAAAATGCTAAAATGGATCATGGTTTGTGTAACAACTGCTAAGTTCAGTGTATGTGTTAATGGTGAGAGAAAAGGGTATTTTCAAAATGGTAGAGGATTGAGACAGGGTGATCCTATATCACCATACTTATTCACTGTTGTAATGGAGATTTTTACATTGATGATGAAGTGGAATACTTAGCATGGTTTAGGATTTAAGTTTCATACAGGATGCAAAGAACTCCAATTAACACACTTGTATTTTGCTGATGATCTTTTGGTCCTATGCCATGGTGATGTAAATTCAGTTAGAATTGTTAAAGATACTCTTAATGAATTCAGTCAAGCTTCTGGTCTACTTCCCAATCTGAGCAAGAGTACTGTTTTCTTTGGTAACATGAATCCTGATGAAACCAATGCAGTTCTCAATGTCTTACCTTTTAAGGTAGGAAAACTTCCAGTCAAATATCTTGGTGTTCCTTTAATTACAAAGACAATTGGAGCAAAAGAATGTAAGCAGTTGATTGATAAAGTGAAAGGTAAAGTTATGGATTGGAAGAACAATTACCTATCATATGCAGGTAGACTGCAATTGATTGCTTCTGTTCTAGCATCTATGCACATTTATTGGGTTGTTGTGTTTTTGCTTCCTAAATCAGTGATAAAAGATATTGACAAAGTGTTAAAAGGATTTCTATGGAGCAAGGGTGAGTTAAAGAAAGGCCAAGTGTAGGATCGATACAATGGTTGATTATGTGGTGATTCGGGAGGTCTTGGGTTATGGAATAACAAAGTAGCCATGATAAGAGTTTTAGAGAGAGAAAGAGAGAGGGGGAAGATTTCTAGTGAGAGAATCACCTTTGAGGTATGTGTGTATTAATGAAATCAACCAACCTTTCCAAATGAGGTGGAAAGGCTATATATATAATTACAAGTATACGCCCTCCTGCGGGCTGTGGATCAGGTATACAGTGGGTAAAGACCCGTCTTTCTTCCACGATGTTACCTAAACTAAACTAATATCTAACTGACTAATAAACTAACTACGAGCTATCATAATGCTATTACATCATTTAGGTGACCGAGTCTTTTATAGGAATATTCGTATTCCTAACAATCTCCCCCTAAGCGAGGTCACCTTGGAAATTAAGCTCTTTGATCTTCAAGCATTCTTTACTTTATAGCTCGTAGGTTCTGATTCTTCACTTTACAGCACACTTTGTACTTCAAGCAACGAACATGTGATTTGTATTCCTTTGTTGTGTGATCTTTGAGCTTCTTTGAGATCATCAGCCATAGTAAATCTCCAAGCTCATCCACAGTAGTATTGCCTTCATGTGATGTAGTGACTTAAGGACCTTCATGCTCACACCCTTCTGGATCAGGAGACTTTACATCAGAGTTGTGGATTAGGAGACTTTTTCATCAGAGTTGCGGAAACGTTGTTGGTAGTCTCTCAACATGTGTTGTAGCAAGTCTCTCATCGTCATTGATAATGAGGAGGATGTGTGAGCATGAGGTATGGATTGACCCGATTCAGCTAGAAATAGGAGCCATCAACGCCATCTTTATATGTGTCCTTGAAATAAAACAGTTAGCAATAAAGATAGAGAATGAATATGGCTTTGTCATTCGTTCTGCGAGGACAGACTACCCTCCGGTTTTGTGAAAACCGACCTGTGATCAGGTAGAGTCTCTTTTAAAGGAGACTCTCCTTGACAGGAATTTCCAGCTTGTAGTGATGAATTTTCCAAAGAATCCACTTTGGAATCTTCATACTTAGCGTGTTCTCATATTGGAACGTCTCAAAGCAGACAGCACGATAGAGTGAATCGGTGAATTGATATTCACGGATTGATGAAAAATTGATTTATAGAACTCACTAGCGTGTCATATAATAAACAATTTTTGAGACACGACGAGTGTTTTATACTCAGAATCACATTTCCATCAAAAATACTTTTGTTTGAAATATTGTACACAATCAATGTGCTCGAAAATTTGTTTGTGAGCACACCAAAAGGTTTTTGCAAAAGTATCCGTCAATCCATATCCTGGAACAAGTTTGATTCAATTTTGAATCGCACCATTGTTGCTTTCCAGTTGTCACTTGATCATTGATCCAAGATGGATCTCACATGTCACCTACCAAGAGCTTGAAAAATGTTCGCTCTAGAAGGATTTCCATCTTCATTGTGAATATTTACATATCAATCGGATGTTCTGGCAATACCACAAGGATAATGCGTAGGACTCTAAATATTTTATCTTATTTTTCACATTGTGTGAAACAATAAGCATATTTGGAGTGTGTCCTATCGAGATTTATGGATGATCTCTTTGGCTCTAGACTCAATAGTGCATTTTGATCCGCTCCTGGAGACTGGGGAGGCGTCTCCTGTTTTAGGCATCAACATAGCTCACAAAGAGCAGTCGATACATTACACAGGGTTCCCCGTGAGAATGAAACAAGTTCTTTTAAGAGAACTTGAGTGGTTAGGAAGTTTAGTGCAGTGCGTCACTGGGTCCATGACGTATTGTCTTCAATACTAGCGTTACCTTAGTAACCACTAGTAGATTATGAATTGAACCCGGTTTCTGCCCTAAGGTTGAATATATGGAGGGCTATTTCTTTTCATCCTTTCTCATTTCATTTCTTTTTCATTCTTCAACCCCTTCAGTGCTTACCGAGACTTCACCACTAGAACCTTGTTGGGTTTGTTCCAGTCTTAGCTCTATCTCAGTCCACACTCTTCCCTTTCTCACTTTACTCCTTTTTTTCAATCATTCCTAAGGACTTCTAATCTATCTATGGATTGTCCCTGGGAAGATCCTTCCGGTTCTGGTGGATCATGGGAACTTATACCTAACCTTAACCGTCCTTATAACTCCATGCATAAAGATAAATGGTCGGTCTTAGGTATTACTTCCACAAACGCCTTTGCTCCCCCTCAATATGTGCATCGATATACGAAAGAGGTTAGCACATATGTGGGAGCCTATTATTGAGTCCAAAAGATCACGTTTGATATCAGATTTCATATTTAAATCACATTCTCTCCCCCGATCAAAAATTTCAAATCTTTTGAGATTTTGGATCCCAATTGATTTAAAGAATTTAGAAAACGTTTAGGAGAGAAATGCGGTTAATTTTTTTAATGTTTTTTGATAAAGGAACTTTTTCTTGCTCCCCCTCAATCTGTGAGGGAGGTTGTTATGTGTCAGATTTGAAGAGTTTGCAAAAGATTAGAAGGTTTAACAAAAACTCTTTGAAAATGTACTCATTCTGACACATAACCATCACAAATCGTTTTGTTGCTTTTGTTTTGTACAAAGTGTGGGGAGTTTTGATGATACATAAAATTTTGAGAAATCACTCTCCCCCTCAATCAATGACGGATGTTAAAACTGAAATATTTTCATAAGATATTAAAGTCATTGATTGAGTGAAAAATTTTATCAAAATTTAGATTCAATTTGATTTTCAGTCAAAATCTCATGGTACCACCAAGTTTTGCACAAATACTTTCCGGAAAAATCATAGAAGGGAAAGTATTTGGCGATAAAAAGAAGATTTCTCTTCTTTATCAAGAAATAATGCACTGAAGCGTACATTAAGTCGATGAAACATGGATATAAAGTAATCCATGCCCAGGTGAACTTCACCCGGTAAAAGGAACAACCGTCTTTTTGGCGACGTGTTTTCCCCATTTTTAAGCACGGGTTGCTATCTGAAGTAATAGCAAGCCATAATTTTGAAGTCCGGGTTGTAGCCTCAAATGACTACAAGCCATAATTTTAAGTCCGGGTTACATCCTGAAATGACTGCAAGCCACAATGTTGAAGAATGTTTTGAGAAACGACATGTTTTAGAAAAAAAACATTATTTGAAATCGAAAAACTCTTGCTCAAGCATATGTATGATTCCGTGTCATTATTGAATGACATTTCTAGAAACGTACATAATATTGATTACACAAGAGACATGTCGCGAGAAGAATATTTTTGGATTTTTATGATTTTTCAAATTTTTATGGTTTTTATAGGTTTTATATTTTTCTATTTTCTTTTTGGTTTTAAAATATGTACAAAGGATATTATGCAGTTTAAGAAGATGTTGACCTCAATACCGAAAAGAGGATATCGGTCTGCATGTTGTAGAAGTCAGTAGTCAACATCTCTTAAACCTTCTCCACCAAAGCTTTCGAGGCTCCTGAATAGTCGTCTGAACTTGAGCCATCTCACTGTGAAGCTTTGATAGATCAACAACGTATCATCTCACGCTTGAATAGTTCTTCTCAACTTTCTTCCTACTGAAGGCTGAAGTAATGCGTACCAAAGAGTATCCAGAGACCACTTCCCCCCAAGTAGTTGAAATGATGCAATCAGTCTCATTATACTAAGCTCAGAAACCCGAAGTACACACACAATCAATTGTGTATGGCTTTTGTCATCGGAAACTGTTTCTTACATCTCTTCCCCTACGTAGTTGGAATAATACACCAAAAGAACGAGTTAAAACACTGCTTTCCTCTGCGGTCATGACAATTTGTCTTCCCGGAATGACTTCAATAAAGACGAAGTATAAAGCTCATCACGCATACTCGTTGTGCGTTCCGATGTATGTCTCATTCCCCTTGCTGGTTTTGATGCCTCAGAATCAGCAACACATCTTATGCCCATATACTTGAAATCTTGTGAGAAGAACACAATAAGCTCAAATATATCTTATGAGAATCAACATGCTGAAGAGCAATGTGAGCACATCTAATTAGGGATTTTAACACATACTTTACACTCTCCCCTAATTAGTGCTCTCCCCTAAACAGACAACCTTTCTTGACGAATACCTTGAATATGAAGAAGTCTTTCGATAATTAGTTGCATATTGTCTTTAGTCTTCTAACACGTAGCATAGAATGTAGAACAAACTGTAGACTCGACCTTCTTCAATGTTGTCCATTTGGGGAATAGGATATCAACATCTCTATCTCACTACATGCAATCCAGTTATATTACATATACCAAATCAGCCCACATGTACCAAATACAAGAAGAAACGATAACACCAAAGTAACAGGTTGAGGCACTGATCATCTCTGCGGATATCAACTCCAGAATAACTGATAAAGCTCGATCATGTGAACCTGTTGTGCGTCCCTGATGTACACATTTCTCTCTCCCCTGATGGTTGCGATTAATCAGCCCGTGATGTGCACATGAAGTGATACAACCAAGGTAACAAGTTGAACCACTGATCATCTCTGCGGTTATCAATCCCGGAATAAGTGATTAAGCCCGATCACGTGAACTTGTTCTCCCCTGATGGTTGCGATTAATCGGAATCATCATAATGATGTGTACATGAAGCATTAGCTGGAAGCCCTTTATCTATAACTGGAAGCCGTTTATCAATAATAATATTAGCCCATGAGAAAATGTCGATAAGCCCTCATGAGTCCTGAACTGAAGGTTTCAGCCTTCAGGAGTCATGAAATGATGACTAATTGAGTTTGCTCCCCCTCAATTAGGCCATCGTATGTAAAGAGCCTCTTCGAAACTTGTGAAGTTTCAGAATCGACTCCCCCTCAAACTGGTCATCCCCTTTTATTGATTCCACACTTTAACATCATGATCACTTTTGAGGGTCTTGATATTAACCATCTTCTTCTTTATATGAATCAGTCAATCAACTGGAGTACTAAATGATAACGCCAAGTTCGAATCCCAGAAGTGACAATAGAATTCGAACAGATTAACAAACCACGGAATATTTCGGAGTGGAAGAGATCAATCTCCCCAACATGAAAAGTGAAGCTCGATCCCTTCGTGATTTATAACCCCAACATACACATTTCTCCTCCCACGAAAAAGGAGAAAGAACACACGCCTATTCTCCCCCTCAAAAGTGGCATGCTAATGACATTTTTGCCACAGTCGAAAGGAGAAGGACATACACTAGTTCTCCCCCTCAAAAATGGAATGCAATGACATTTTTGCCATAGTTGAGATTCCGTGATGGTTGAAATTTATCAGATGCAGCATAAATATGTGTGTAGCACCAAAAACAACTGCGAAGAAGATGATGATTAAAACACTCTTGAAGCAGCCCCTCTTTTTGTTTCCTCATCAATGGTTTAGCAAATGAAGAGTTCCATGAAGCTTGTAATACGCCAAAACCACTAGTTGAAATGTGTTAAACCTTAGAGGGAGAAAATATCTGCGTACAAGAGCCGAATGACCATTCTACAACCATCATCAACATGTAGTATCTTCATCCTTTCCCTTCTCCCCCTCAAAAATTGCATATGCCTGTTTGCAATTTTTGATTGAATAAGTGAAGCACAAAAATATAATCCAATGTATGTCGATCCACTCGATGACTGTACGAACATGGGAAAAGCATGAAGCTTGTTGATGAGAATGGTCATAAATAAGAAGATTTATCTTCTTTCTAAGATAAGGCGCACTGACATGTACACCTTTATTTTCATTGAGGAGTGGGGCCTAAAGTGTTATCTGCAGACGCCATAATGTTGAAGAACGAGGCTTGAACCGTTGTGTCCAAACGTCATCTCTCTCTTTTCTACTTCTCTCTGCTAACTCGTAACCAACCCCATTATCATTCTGTCGGCTCTTTATCGTGACTACCGATGAAGAAAAACCCAATATGATGAACTTGAGACTGAAGTAAAATAACCCGAACTTGTGACTTAAGCTTGCACTAATGTGTGACAAAGAGCGGTGTAGAGAGTTCGTGCAACATCGAATCCCTAAGTACTCTATACTCTTCAACCAACCAACCATCAAGTATAAGACGTACATCACCTCTTGAATATCCACAACTACGTGTGACACTGAGCACTACAACGTAACTCCTTAAAATGATAGTTATTTTGTGGTAATAGAAAGGAAGAGTCCCAAAAATAACTAGATATCCAAGTCTTCGTCATTGTAAAGGTTAAAAGCTCGAACAAGGATCTCGAAGAATCTTCATCCAACCACCCCGATATCTTCAGATACTAAGTACACGCACACGTGAAATTTCACTTCAACCTCAAATAAATAATAATGAATTGATGCCGTAGTCACATCTTGTGGTTTAACTGCCCAAATCTAGCCTCTTTGATGTTTTGAATGAACTTTGATAATGGTTTTATCCCGATCTTGTCAAACACACATAACCCCATAAAAACACATAACCCCGTAAAAATTCGTTATAACCAAAATGCAATGAAGTATGTCAAAACACATCCAATACATGAAGTACACACTTTGTCCCTTCTTCAAATTTGAAACGTATCACCAGAAACAATTAAGATCCAGAAATGCCCTTTTCTTCCTCCACGATAGTTCCATCATCACGGGATTTTACAAATCTATGATTTAAACCGAGAAATAGATTCTTTCGCGAGATTTTACAAAACCAAGAAGAAACCGTGAGACAATGATTAATTGAATATATTTTGACAAATTTACTTTTGGTGAATAACTGTTTGGGGAAGCATGCAAGAGCTCAGCAACAATTCTTCTCACATATGTAGAATACTTCACAAACCATGCTTAAGTAAAGTAGTATAAACTACTTCCCCTTGGAGGTTGACCTTATATCATCAAAGTACACGTTTCTCCCACATGATGGTTTTGAACTTTCGGAAGCATCATTGACGTGTACGACCATATACACGAGAAGTTCTTGTCTTAAGCAAACATTTTGAAAAATCATGAAGGACATTGAAAGATCTTGAAATATTTTACTTAGATTGTGAAGTATCTGTGACGTGCTGTAGCGTCGAATATCCCATGAGAATTGTTGATCACATCTCAACCATTAAACCCATCAGCTAACAAACCAACCTCATATTCTGTCGGCTGTTGTTGTGACCACTTGGTGAAGTAAACCCGATATACCAGACTTGAAAATGAAATAGAATTCCCCAAATTTGTTACTTGAGCTTGCACTATTGTTGGAAGAACGGTGTAAAGAATTTGTGCACCATGCAAATCTCTAAGTACTCAATACTATCCCGACAAAGTATGAGACTTTCATCACCTCTTGAGATTATCCACATCGTCTTCTGCGTGTGACACTGAGTACTATAATGTAACTCCTTTAAGTGATAGTTAACCAGGTCTTCAACCATCCACCCCGACTTCTGGAAACTAGATAAACCAAGTTTTCAACTTAAATCTTAAGCACAAGCAAGTTATCTTTTAAAGTCATGCATCCAACCAACCCCGACTTCAAGATAAAATAAGTACACGCCTTCGTGAGACCCATTTCAAACACAAACAAGGGATACCAAATAAACTTCGTGATCATCTCGTGTGGTGAAATACCCAAAAACTAGCCTTTTGACGGTTTAATTGTTGAGTTTGTGATATGCCCTAATTCTTTTAGAATTTTTCGGTAAATTAGGGTTTGAAAACAAAGGTTTTGTATGTTGAGGTTTCCGACCTTGTCAAAAATGCATAACTCACTGAAAATTTATAATGACCAAGATACCACTCGAATAGTACCACAATTAACATAATGTATTGAACACATTGGATAAATTTGAATTTGGTCAGCCTTCATGTGATACAAGTAAAAATTTTCGTGTGTTGTATCGTTAAGCCGCAAAATAAAATCATATATGCAATAACTAATAAAAATTCAGTTCCCATACAATCGGTTTTATATCCAACTTAACCCAAGACAATGAGATACTCGGTTCAATAATTTCACTTGGCCCACGATTTCACTCCAACTCATCAGCCCAGTCCATATCAATTTCATCAGCTCACAACCAATAAACCCAATCCAATAATACAAACCAAATAAATCAATTATATAATCTTTACTATCCCTAATCTCACTCATTTAAATCTAAACCTAATCTCATACCTAAATATTTCCGCCCCCATCTCTCCACAGCCTTTTCACTTAAAAAATTAATATCAGTAACGTTTTCCACCACGCAACAACCTTAATCTCATCTTCATATCAACATGATTAGTAACCCAAACACAACAAGCAATCTTGTAGAGTACGCTACAAGTGAATCTTAACCAAGACCCGAATATCATTTCAATACAAGTTAATCCAAACACGATAACGATGGTTTCAAGATCTTTAATGAGGTCTCGGTAAGTTTTGCTTGTTATCAATTGTTGTTGGTTTCAAACCGAACGAAAGGAAGAATGAAACGTTGGTTTTGTTCTTTCTTTATGCTTCGAAAATTTACAAGAAGTATATCTTCAAAACTGTATCGATGAAACAAAGGAGGGACTTGAACACTTGTTGTTCTTGTTCATACTTTATTGACTTCTAATCGATCGATGATGTGATACTCTCTTTTGTGTTAGCCTTCGGACTTGTATGTGATAACCAAAAGAGATAAGCTGAGATCTTTCAGCCTTGATTAGAAGTGAGATGGGTTAAGAATGTGATTTGTTATAGCTTCAGTAAAGATTTGATAAGTTGACTTTTGTTTGTTTTTGGTTATAAATCTGGTAACCGCTATAAAAATAACGAGGTAGTCGCAAAACGGAAACTGCAATCAAGATCTAACCGCTAGAATAAAATAGTTAACCGCAACTTAATGAGCTAACCGCAAAACACAAGTTAATCGCTACCAAGAGGTAAACGCTAACTTGAATTATCCGCAAAAATCAGACTTAATCGCAAGACAAAAATTAAACGCAGGTTATAAGAGGTAATCGCAAGACCAGAAGAATACAAACCAGTCACAGTCAATCATTTTTGTCAATTTCTCGATTTTGAGCTAATCTCTAACAAGAATGGTAAGTACTCGCTACCAAGAACAAAAAAATAGTTAAAACCAGATTCCGACCAGTTTTTCGACGAAGTTATTGACCATTTTTCACAGACCAGATTCACGAGTATGGAATAAAAGTCATAAAGATGAGTTTAAACACAAAACTGCAGGTATTTGGACCAAAGGACATAACAAAAAAACAGATATGAAACTTATAATAAAAGATTGGACTTTTGACCACATTTGTATACATCAAAAATTACACCACTTAGCTAGCTGCTAATAACCAAAATAATATAACAAGTAACGAAACATGGTGGACAGTTAAAACAATTGATGTAAAATAACAGATTTTGACAAGATGAGACCACAAATCAAACCATAGATAAAACCTTGGCTCTGGTACCAATTGTAGGATCGATACAATGGTTGATTATGTGGTGATTCGGGAGGTCTTGGGTTATGGAATAACAAAGTAGCCATGATAAGAGTTTTAGAGAGAGAAAGAGAGGGGGGAAGATTTCTAGTGAGAGAATCACCTTTGAGGTGTGTGTGTGTATTAATGAAATCAACCAACCTTTCCAAATGAGGTGGAAAGGCTATATATATACAATTACAAGTATACGCCCTCCTGCGGGCTGTGGATCAGGTATACAGTGGGTAAAGACCCGTCCTTCTTCCACGATGTTACCTAAACTAAATTAATATCTAACTGACTAATGAACTAACTACGAGCTATCATAATGCTATTACATCATTTAGGTGACCGAGTCTTTTATAGGAATATTCGTATTCCTAACACCAAGCTAAGGTGGCTTGGAGTACTGTTTGTAGCCCAAAAAGTCAGGGTGGGCTTGGATTAAGAATGTTGGAAGCATGGAATGAGGCACTGTTAATAAAAAATTTGTGGAATATTGCTGATGGCAAGGATACTTTGTGGGTTAAATGGGTGAATGTGGTGAAGTTAAAAGGGAGGCATTTATGGGATATTCAGAAAGAATGTAATGATAGTTGGATGTGGAAAACATTGTTGGAGCTAAGAGACAGAATAAGAAGCAAGATTTGGAAAGTCATTGGTAATGGTAAGAAGATAAGTATGTGGTATGATCAGTGGTGTAATGATGGAATTTTGAGCAACCATGTAACTAAGAGAGATATATATGATACAAGACTCAAAGATGATACTTGTGTTTATGATATGGTGGAAAACAATCAATGGAAATGGCCTGATAATTGGTTAATGATGTATCCAAATTTGAGTAACTTCAATGTTCCAACATTAAGTGAAGATAAAGAGGATGCAACAAGATGGAAAGATATTGATGAGGCGAAAAGTGTACCGCTTTTAGGGGTCATTTAAGCCCGAATTCGTGATTATTTGATCAATTACACCCCTAAATCGTTTCTTTTGTCATTTTAGGTACTTTTGAGGAGAAATCTGGAAACGGAAGCATTTTGGACGTTTTTGGAGCATAAAAGTGAAGAAAACGGCAAACTCTCAAAATCCTTGCTGGGTACAGCTGACGACGTCAAGATCTAACACATGACGGCGTCAAGAGTGGCAAAAGAGGTGGATGTGGAAAATACACGTGACGGCCCAGAGCATCTTCAAGGCTATTTGGCTTGACCGCGTGTAACACCCCCATTTTTAAAGTTTGTCGCAGCGGAAAAGTAATTTGGGTGTTACGGTGAGGATCGAAGTTTTAACCACATAAAACGGTTTGAAAGAAACATCTTGAAAATCATTTGTCATTTAAATAATAATTTTGATAAAAGATGAACCATTTGATTTAAAATCTTATGAAAAGATATAAAGGCTTGTAAAAATGACAAATTTGATTTTTACACCATTTTAATTTATCAGAGTAATAAATGCCCACTCCGTGTCTTGTCCTGCTCCGTTAAATTACCTGAGATACACATGCTTAAAAGTGTCAACACAAAGGTTGGTGAGTTCATAGAGTTTTAGGAAAAACCCTTTATTTTGTTAGATTTCAGGAATATTTGGTATTAATAAAATACAAACAGTAATGAAACAAGTATCGAGTATATTCACAAATAAATCATATAAATATTCAATCACATTCAATAAAGAATCAATAATCTTAACATGAGCTGGAAACTCATGATACTAAATCAATCAGAGAAATAATTCACATATGGGCGAACCTATACAGCTGTATCTAAATATATATGTTGAATACATATATATACTATTCCTTTATAGATATTGCACCAAGCCTCATGACACACAAGACGTTAACAGAAGGGGTGTTCTATCAAATCAATGACAGATTTTGCCCTCGATTCGTAGGTGATTTGCCAATTCCTACTGAATCTCAAATATAGTGTATCACGACTAATACGACTAACCACATGCATAATGGCATTCCGTCAAGTATTAGTGGGATCGGAGGTCAATCCAAACAGGTTTCGAATCTGTTCACTATATTCGCGCTCACGTTACGGTGATTAATGGCTCATGATTGAGGGACTATATGGCGATAAGCTAACTTAGGCAATATCAAGGACTTATGGGCTCATTTAGCATAACATCATGAAATCAAGTATCGTATCACAGAGATCAATTTGAAAACAGTATCATTTGAATATCAGAAATTCAGTTTGAAAATAGTATCGCTTGAGTATCAGAAATTCAGTTTGAAAATATTATCATTTGAGTATCAGAAATTCAATTTGAAAATAGTATCGCTTGAGTATCAGAAATTCAGTTTGAAAATAGTATCGCTTGAGTATCAGAAATTCAATTTGAATATATCGCCAGTAACACATTTATATCACATATCACAATAATCGAATTGGGAACAATTTTCACATGAATATCAATATTTCAGTCAAATAATTCATCAATATAGATTTTTCACATACCACAATAATCACATTGGGAATATCAATATATTATAATTCACATATTATATTATTTTTAATATCAATTAGGAAATTGATTTGAATCATGTATTTTATTTTATTTCATATACTTATCAAGTTATCAAAGTATATGTAAGCATGTATCTCCCCCAGTGAGTTAAAAACAATTATTTGAAATGGGGCTATGACTCACCTGGATTGATTTGGAAATGATGAAAAGTAAGATATGATGGGATTTATGGAAACGATCATGGAAACGTCTTTGATACGGAACCTGATAAATAAATTTATCAGAGAATATAACCAAATACTATTTGGTAAATACGGACGAATAACGAATAAACATTATTCGTTATGACAAATAGATGATGTGCAGTGAAATATTATGTCATGCATGATATGTTAAAAATACTTTATTTAAAATATCCATCGTAGTTTTACCTTTTTAAATCGTAAATAAAAATATTAACTTTTTATATATCGTTATATATATAGTTAACGTAAAAATAAATAATATATATATATAAAACTTAATAAAATGCATATGACGTGAGGGTTGCCGTAAAATAGAAAATAAAATAAGAATGTCAAATGGATTAAGTGTAGTCCTTGTCTTTTTTTTCCAATTTTACAACTTTTATACTAACGGCGTTAGCGTCACACCGTTAGTCCTTTTTTTATATATATTTACAACTATAGTCCACTACATGTCCAATATTACAATCTAAGCTTGTAATAATATTATATTATCAATTTTTATCCTTTCTTTCTATTTCTACATTTCTAGTCCTTAGTTTTCACAGTTTTCACATTAAGTCCCTATACGTGTCGTCGCGTTACATTTTTAGTCCTATTTTTGCAAAAGTGATATAAAAATTTTATAAAAATTTCCGTGGCTTCTCTTATTAATTCCTAGCTTATTTCAACTGCTTATTTCATAAAAAGCTTATTTTTCTATCTAATGGGCCTTAACGAAACATTATATAAGCCCATTTAAAATTTTAGAGGCGAGGGCATGAAAATTCTTTTGGGCTTGAACTTGGGCTTACTTTGTGATTTTAAAAATATATTTTATGGGCCCAGTGAGCTGTTAAAATGCAAAGTCTTGTTGGGCCTTAAAGTAGCCCACTCGACAAAATTAGTTTTTATATAAGGTTTTGATTTGGAAAAATTGGTTTGTATCGATTCAATTTGGTTCGATTGTGGTATCAAAACGTGAATATTTTTATAAGTTGTGTAAACGAAATTAATAGTTTTCTAGGTGGTCTATTAGTACATATAAAAATATGGTAAGCTTATTATGCGAAATAAAAAGTTATACGTCGCTTTTGTAGGAGGTTTGGCTCGTTTTTATATATAAGAAAAACTTAATGAAATTTTCTAAGTATATATGATATGTTTATACGTATGAGTATGGTTTCAAAACAAGTCGATATGAAGTATGCATGTTAACTTTAAATGTAATTTAAGCGTGATACGTGACTCCTAGGCCTTCCAAGATAGAGGCTAGTCACGTAACGTTTACTATATGTATATACGTATGAAAATAATGAAATAAAGTTACTATACGTTCGAAAAATAATATATATGATGCATGATATGAAAATAATAAGTAGTATGAGATGAGAAAGAGTAAAGACGACTTACTACACCACTAGGGTGGTAGAGAGTCGAGGGAAACGGTTTGAAAAACTTATATATATACACGTTCGAATAAGATTCAACAAGAAAGGATCGTATAACAAGGAGTTACAAACTTCTTGCTTCCAAATGCTTTCGTATGAATATCTTGATGTTTTTAAGATGTATTAGAATGAAGAAAAGAGTAGAAAAACGATTTGAGGATGGGGAAGAAAAAGGAACGATCAGGTGTAATATATATATGGAGATTGGAGTTTCGTATGGTTCAAATAATTGGAGGGGACAAGAGTACTAGGCATGGTCAGAGGATAAGAGTTCTAGATTGATAGTTTTGAATAAACAATGAGTTCTATAGGCATTAGAAATATTAGAGAATCGTCCTTGTGAGTTTTATATGTCGACACACTTTTAAACATACAAACGAGACTATCATTTGTGATTCAAAAGGTTTTAGTCAATCATAATTATTATTTATGCATGAAAACATGTTACAAATAATATTAGAAACTCATAGGAACAAACGGGAACAAAAACGGATAAGAAATGAATAAGTTGTGAATTTGTTGAATCGATTTATTGTTAAACACTTTACCTCGTAAAAACGTATCAAAACTCAACGTATGAACGTGAGATTCGACACACTAATAGTTGGCTAGGAGCTTAACGAGGATGGGCAAAAAGATACATGGGTCGTGTGTAGAATTTAGAAATGAACGAGACGTTTTGGAGCTTACTTGATCGATTGTTATGAAATATTTATTAGTGTAAATGGGTTTTGGTGTTTGGGCCGGTTGGGCTTATGAAAAATTAAGGGTCCGTTTGATTTTGTAATTATTTTTATTAATTAGGATTAGTGAGTTATTAATATTTTGTTAATTGTGTCGAAAACTTGTTTTATCGTTTGGTGAATTTTGCAATATCGTAATCGTGACCATTTTTAATATACAAAGAAAATTTTAAATTTCCCCGTAAAAATGGTAATTACAATAATGACGAAGATTATTTATATAATTAACCGAAGTTAATTATACGAATTTTTGTGAGGTTTTACAGTACCCATATGTCATTCTGAATTTCGTCCCGAAATTCAAATTTAATGTGATTACTTGAGTGAAGAATTTTGAACAGAGGTTGTCGAGAGATTTTTATCCGAAATTCAAGGAAACGTGATTCAGTTAGATTTACTTGTACTAGACAAGACAAAATAACTGAGGTATTTAAGGGTTGTGAATATTGAAAATAGTGGAAAAATAACGGCTAATGAATAGTGAATACTAACGGTCGTGAATTGTAACTTAACGGCTATATTGGTCCCAACGGCTAGATTTTTGAGCCTATAAATACTCCATTTAATTTCCTATTCTTTCATCATCCATTTTCCTATCATTTCACATTTCCTATTCTTAATCCTTTTCTCTCATTAAATACTTCCGAAAATGCCAAGCCTAATTACTATTATCGCAATGTTATATATCGTTTTGACCATCACCTATTTGACTTTTGTTCCGGATGAAGATTATGTAATTTTGGCCGGGATTGTGGGGTTCGTAATACCACTCACGGTTCTATCATATGGTGTTGATAAGATATGGAGGCACTAGTCTTAAGCTAGGTTTATTTAAAATGTATCATTGTTATGTTTCTATGTAATCCTCAATAAATATGAAATAAAACTTATTTGTCTTTATGTTTAAGAACTAGGCTTGCTATTGTTTCTAATGGTGTACTTATACTTATCTTTTAGAATAATCATAGTAATTCATCCTATGGTGGTTCTTGCTATGGTACTGTTGATGGGAATCCTTATTGTTATGCCGGGTCAGCCTATTGAAGATTCTACGCTTTTTATTGTAATCCTTGAAATAATAGCACTTCCTATGCTAATTATATGCCTATGTATTAATTTCCGTGGTCTCTAATAAAATTTTTGCTATTGATGTTTTCCATAAGCCTTTGTGACTCTTAGGTTTCTAATGTTTTTACTTTTCTCAACTTACTATAATAAAATGATGGATATTAAGTGTAAATATCTATTGCAGTTTGTCAAAAATAAGGTTTAAGAATAGTTTATTTAATCTCAAGATTTTGTTTTTACATGAAGATTGTTATTTAGAAAATTTGAAAAGATAACTGTTCCATTTATGACATAATTCTTCCTAAATTATACATAGGTAGCTAGGCTATGTATAATTGAGGACCAAATGATGTAATGCTTGGCTCAGTAATAATGGTATTTATTTTTCTTTAAATTATTTTAGATGATTCAGTCTCAATGATTGAATGACATCTAATCATTTTCAAAAGAATTTAGTAAATTTTTGTTCATAATATGGTGATGAGTCAGGAATTTCTAAGGTGATACTAGGATATCCTTGGTATAAACTTAAAGTTCATGAGATAATTCTTACAGGGTGGTAATAATATATCGTTCAGTCACTCTTATTGTTCTCTTAAGGTGAGTTGGTCTAAAATCCGTAAATCTTTCATGGTTATACTTACAAGATATGGCCATCTTATTTTCTTTTCTTACTACATCGTTGCTAATTGGAGGAACTATGGTTACTTCAAGTATTACTGCAATGATACTGATTACTAACCTCTGGATATTCTTAGTACTTGTTTAGGTCCTTTAAAATATGGAGCTAATTATTTCATTGATGATAGACTGAATTGAATCCCTACTGTAATCTAATTTCAAGATATGTCTGGGTAGTATCTTATATAATTTATCAACTCTTGGTATAGGATTGCTAAAGAACAAACGGACTTATCTACTAAAGCTAAAGTTCAATAACCTTCTCTCTATTCTTCAAGTTATCTTCCAAAAATTTGTCTTATAAAATTCTATGGTTATAGCCTAATCATGGTAGGTATAAGAAATCGTAATAATCCTAGGTATTCTTAAGGTAAATTTGAATATATCTACTATAATCAACATTATATTAATAACTTGATTGATTGTTTTTGCAAACAAACGATACAAGATCTTTTATTAATACTTTATTGATATGAGAGGAGTCATTGGTCTACCAAAGAGAGTAACAAATGGTGAGATTTTTCATGAAGGAATGGAAAATCATTACATGCATGCATAGCATCATGATGGAAAGAATTTATTAACAACAGAGGGTTAAAACGAAAGGAGATTTTTATTAGAGGTCGGTTACAAGTTTTGAGAATTTCGGAATATTAGGAAATCTGTCATCACTAACCAAAAACTTTTTGGTTTAATGGGTACAACTTTCTGTTCAGAGGAATTGAGTGATGATACATCGTTTGAAATGTATTGTATCGAGAAATTTGGAACGTCAGGAAATAGAGAATTTGAAAATATTTGGTATTGAGGAATATGAATTATAAGGTGACGGAGAATTTGGCTCAACGTTCTTCTACGGCATCTCTTGGCTTGAACTTCGTCCAACTTCGAATGCTGCTTGACCACCAATCAAATCTTCATATGACTCGGTAGCTCTTCTGAGTTTTTGACGTAAAGGTGAAAAGAATAGGTGACGATGGAAGTGATCTTCTGAGTGAGTTCTATATCAGACTGGGGTCGTGATATTTGTACGTAAGGATCTTCAGTATTCGGAGAATTTTTATTGATAGATGAGGTATTAGTATTATGGATATTTGTTTTGACATTCACGGGCGTTCCTGAAGACATGCTACAGTAGTAACCGAGAATAATATTTTATGAGTATTTTGTATGTTAAAAATATAACAGTACAGATGAAATAATAATTGTATATGAGTAACTATTAAGCATGTAAGATAATCTCAACAAATAAATTATGGAGCACGGCAGTCTGCAGACACGGAGGGCATAAAATGTTATGGTGTAAAATCATTATTTTGAAACTGAAGTTATAGTTTTAATGTTTGAAAACATTTAATTCTCTATAACTGTAGCTCTGATACCAATCTGTAATACCCCCATTTTTAAAGTTTGTCGCAGCGGAAAAGTAATTTGGGTGTTACGGTGAGGATCGAAGTTTTAACCACATAAAACGGTTTGAAAGAAACATCTTGAAAATCATTTGTCATTTAAATAATAATTTTGATAAAAGATGAACCATTTGATTTAAAATCTTATGAAAAGATATAAAGGCTTGTAAAAATTACAAATTTGATTTTTACACCATTTTAATTTATCAGAGTAATAAATGCCCACTCCGTGTCTTGTCCTGCTCCGTTAAATTACCTGAGATACACATGCTTAAAAGTGTCAACACAAAGGTTGGTGAGTTCATAGAGTTTTAGGAAAAACCCTTTATTTTGTTAGATTTCAGGAATATTTGGTATTAATAAAATACAAACAGTAATGAAACAAGTATCGAGTATATTCACAAATAAATCATATAAATATTCAATCACATTCAATAAAGAATCAATAATCTTAACATGAGCTGGAAACTCATGATACTAAATCAATCAGAGAAATAATTCACATATGGGCGAACCTATACAGCTGTATCTAAATATATATGTTGAATACATATATATACTATTCCTTTATAGATATTGCACCAAGCCTCATGACACACAAGACGTTAACAGAAGGGGTGTTCTATCAAATCAATGACAGATTTTGCCCTCGATTCGTAGGTGATTTGCCAATTCCTACTGAATCTCAAATATAGTGTATCACGACTAATACGACTAACCACATGCATAATGGCATTCCGTCAAGTATTAGTGGGATCGGAGGTCAATCCAAACAGGTTTCGAATCTGTTCACTATATTCGCGCTCACGTTACGGTGATTAATGGCTCATGATTGAGGGACTATATGGCGATAAGCTAACTTAGGCAATATCAAGGACTTATGGGCTCATTTAGCATAACATCATGAAATCAAGTATCGTATCACAGAGATCAATTTGAAAACAGTATCATTTGAATATCAGAAATTCAGTTTGAAAATAGTATCGCTTGAGTATCAGAAATTCAGTTTGAAAATATTATCATTTGAGTATCAGAAATTCAATTTGAAAATAGTATCGCTTGAGTATCAGAAATTCAGTTTGAAAATAGTATCGCTTGAGTATCAGAAATTCAATTTGAATATATCGCCAGTAACACATTTATATCACATATCACAATAATCGAATTGGGAACAATTTTCACATGAATATCAATATTTCAGTCAAATAATTCATCAATATAGATTTTTCACATACCACAATAATCACATTGGGAATATCAATATATTATAATTCACATATTATATTATTTTTAATATCAATTAGGAAATTGATTTGAATCATGTATTTTATTTTATTTCATATACTTATCAAGTTATCAAAGTATATGTAAGCATGTATCTCCCCCAGTGAGTTAAAAACAATTATTTGAAATGGGGCTATGACTCACCTGGATTGATTTGGAAATGATGAAAAGTAAGATATGATGGGATTTATGGAAACGATCATGGAAACGTCTTTGATACGGAACCTGATAAATAAATTTATCAGAGAATATAACCAAATACTATTTGGTAAATACGGACGAATAACGAATAAACATTATTCGTTATGACAAATAGATGATGTGCAGTGAAATATTATGTCATGCATGATATGTTAAAAATACTTTATTTAAAATATCCATCGTAGTTTTACCTTTTTAAATCGTAAATAAAAATATTAACTTTTTATATATCGTTATATATATAGTTAACGTAAAAATAAATAATATATATATATATATATAAAACTTAATAAAATGCATATGACGTGAGGGTTGCCGTAAAATAGAAAATAAAATAAGAATGTCAAATGGATTAAGTGTAGTCCTTGTCTTTTTTTTCCAATTTTACAACTTTTATACTAACGGCGTTAGCGTCACACCGTTAGTCCTTTTTTTATATATATTTACAACTATAGTCCACTACATGTCCAATATTACAATCTAAGCTTGTAATAATATTATATTATCAATTTTTATCCTTTCTTTCTGTTTCTACATTTCTAGTCCTTAGTTTTCACAGTTTTCACATTTAGTCCCTATACGTGTCGTCGCGTTACATTTTTAGTCCTATTTTTGCAAAAGTGATTATAAAAATTTTATAAAAATTTCCGTGGCTTCTCTTATTAATTCCTAGCTTATTTCAACTGCTTATTTCATAAAAAGCTTATTTTTCTATCTAATGGGCCTTAACGAAACATTATATAAGCCCATTTAAAATTTTAGAGGCGAGGGCATGAAAATTCTTTTGGGCTTGAACTTGGGCTTACTTTGTGATTTTAAAAATATATTTTATGGGCCCAGTGGGCTGTTAAAATGCAAAGTCTTGTTGGGCCTTAAAGTAGCCCACTCGACAAAATTAGTTTTTATATAAGGTTTTGATTTGGAAAAATTGGTTTGTGTCGATTCAATTTGGTTCAATTGTGGTATCAAAACGTGAATATTTTTATAAGTTGTGTAAACGAAATTAATAGTTTTCTAGGTGGTCTATTAGTACATATAAAAATATGGTAAGCTTATTATGCGAAATAAAAAGTTATACGTCGCTTTTGTAGGAGGTTTGGCTCGTTTTTATATATAAGAAAAACTTAATGAAATTTTCTAAGTATATATGATATGTTTATACGTATGAGTATGGTTTCAAAACAAGTCGATATGAAGTATGCATGTTAACTTTAAACGTAATTTAAGCGTGATACGTGACTCCTAGGCCTTCCAAGATAGAGGCTAGTCACGTAACGTTTACTATATGTATATACGTATGAAAATAATGAAATAAAGTTACTATACGTTCGAAAAATAATATATATGATGCATGATATGAAAATAATAAGTAGTATGAGATGAGAAAGAGTAAAGACGACTTACTACACCACTAGGGTGGTAGAGAGTCGAGGGAACGGTTTGAAAAACTTATATATATACACGTTCGAATAAGATTCAACAAGAAAGGATCGTATAACAAGGAGTTACAAACTTCTTGCTTCCAAATGCTTTCGTATGAATATCTTGATGTTTTTAAGATATATTAGAATGAAGAAAAGAGTAGAAAAACGATTTGAGGATGGGGAAGAAAAAGGAACGATCGGGTGTAATATATATATGGAGATTGGAGTTTCGTATGGTTCAAATAATTGGAGGGGACAAGAGTACTAGGCATGGTCAGAGGATAAGAGTTCTAGATTGATAGTTTTGAATAAACAATGAGTTCTATAGGCATTATAAATATTAGAGAATCGTCCTTGTGAGTTTTATATGTCGACACACTTTTAAACATACAAACGAGACTATCATGTGTGATTCAAAAGGTTTTAGTCGATCATAATTATTATTTATACATGAAAACATGTTACAAATAATATTAGAAACTCATAGGAACAAACGGGAATAAAAACGGATAAGAAATGAATAGGTTGTGAATTTGTTGAATCGATTTATTGTTAAACACTTTACCTCGTAAAAACGTATCAAAACTCAACGTATGAACGTGAGATTCGACACACTAATAGTTGGCTAGGAGCTTAACGAGGATGGACAAAAAGATACATGGGTCGTGTGTAGAATTTAGAAATGAACGAGACGTTTTGGAGCTTACTTGATCGATTGTTATGAAATATTTATTAGTGTAAATGGGTTTTGGTGTTTGGGCCGGTTGGGCTTATGAAAAATTAAGGGTCCGTTTGATTTTGTAATTATTTTTATTAATTAGGATTAGTGAGTTATTAATATTTTGTTAATTGTGTCGAGAACTTGTTTTGTCGTTTGGTGAATTTTGCAATATCGTAATCGTGACCATTTTTAATATACAAAGAAAATTTTAAATTTCCCCGTAAAAATGGTAATTACCATAATGACGAATATTATTTATATAATTAACCGAAGTTAATTATACGAATTTTTGCGAGGTTTTACACGGCGTCACCAAGGCCGTCAGGGTCAAAACACATGTGACGGCCCAGAGTATATTTACACATGATGGCGTCAAGACTGGATCTAGGCAATACGAATTTTATATTGGCGGCGAGTTGACGGCGTCAGACCCTACAATGTGACGCCGTCAGGATGTATTCTCTATATATATTTTTCCAATTTTTCATTGTAAAAGTGTGGAACATTAGGAGGAACTTTACCACAAACCCTAGGTCGAATTTTCATCATATTGAAGGGGTTTCAAACCCATCTTTCATCCATGTTTGAATAAGATAAGTCTTCCAATAATCATTCAATATGTCTATGTGTTGTTTGATTCTATCTTATGCTTGTCTTTCTTTTAACATGTTAGGCTAGGTTTTTTATTGTGTTTGCTTAGATGTAGTGAAACCTAGATATTGATTATTGGTTGATTGTTTGTTTATAATTGTTGTGGATGATTGTATTCGATGTTAGACTTATGAAAACTGGCAGACTTCCATTGGTAACTTGCTTGAACGTCTTAAGAAACATGATCGGAGGTTGATGTGCGTTATGTTAGTACAAGTTTTAAAATTTATAAACACGAATTATCCAATTATTATCTAGCACATACGAGCAAGTATACTCGTCCGGTGTAATAAAGGTGGGTAAGTCGAGATCGTCCCAAGGGATTTGGTGGTTTTAGTAATTAGAAAAACGTTTGTTAAATAAGGGTTGTCAATCCAAATTTATGTAAAATCTTATTTTAAAAGAAACTCAATAAAAACTAAACATATACTTGTGTATAATTCCTTGATTGGTAATTAGGAGTATCGTAACAATTTTAGTACGAAGTTTGGTGTAACACTTGTTATGATGCGCAACTAAAAATGAGTAGTTATACAATCTATGATGTATGTCATGTTTTCACTACTACTAAGAATTCTATCACCTAAATGACTCCTTTCGGACATATCAAATTAGTATGACAATCCTATAAACACATGGTTGTTTAGAAAATCAATTCTTTTCTTATGAATTCCTACGAATCCTTTCGGTCCTTTTTCGTGATGAAATCGTCTCAAATCTATTTTAACAAGTAAATAAGATGGTTGTCAAGCATCCTATTCCATACTAATTTGGTGTATTAATATCTTGGAATAAAAACAAGTTGAAAATCCTTTCGGACCTATTTTTCAAGAAATTGTTTTTACCGACAAATTAAGCAAGAAAAGATGTTATATCAACAAACTCATAAAAATAGATATGTTTTCATGCATCACCTTTTTCATAAGATAATACTCCAATGACCAATCACATCACATACACAAGTATATCACAAATTACTCCATAGCAATCATATTAAAAACACAAGTAAATAAGAAAACTTTCATAAAACTTAAAGTAACAATTGTTCATTATAAGTATCAAGGTGTACCTAGTCTTGAAAATTACAATGAGAAAACTTGTGGAACTATAGCAACCACACTCCTCCAATTGCTCACCAATGTAAGTAAACAACTCCAAACTTGAACCAATGCTTGAGACTTTAACTCAACATGTTCCGGACGTTTTTACAACACTTAGTAAACTTTTAGCCAATATAAGATAAGCTAACAAGATTTTGTGTAATACTAAGTTAGATAATGGTGGTACAAGTATCTCTAAGTCCTAAGTGCTCATTATATAGCTTAATGACACTTATGCTTCAAGTAAAAACGTCCCTCCACAGTAAATAAGCAACAATGATCAGCCACAAATGATTATGGGGAGTAAATTTGCCAATTAATGCAAAACTTGTAACTTCAGTCACCACCAACCGATCGATTTCTCGCCATCCGATCGGATGGTCATTCTGGCACTTTTCCAGCCGATCCGGTTGCGGGTTGCAACCGATCGGTTGGATATCGTCTGAACATGATTTCTTGTCTTTTCTTCGTTGTTTTACGTTGCATGCAATATTTTTCTTCGTGGCATGACTTTGTCCATTAGAACTTGATATTTCCGTGATGATTTCTTGTAGTAAACTTGTCTTTATCAAATCCTTTTGTTCATGCAACGTTTCTTTCTTCCTTGATCCTCTCGAAAACTCTCCAAAAATGCATGTCCACTTCAATTCTTCATATTTTAATCATTTTTACCTGCTTTTGGCTATATTTGCATGTATAAACACTTTTCCACGATTAAGTAACAAATATATACAAATATGACCAATTTCCACTCATAAATCAAACAATAACGCGACTAAAAATATGTTAAATTTGAGCATTATCAAATCCCCCACACTTGAGCTTTGCTCGCCCTCGAGCAAGTCTTAATCAAAAGAAAACTGAATTCAATGACAATAGTGCAAATATCTTATTTGAACTCAATCAAGTAAATAAAGAGCTTGATAACAATTCTAAGCACCTCACGAAAATTATTTAAAATTCACTCATCACTCAATATGTGTAACGATTAATAGATCACTCATTGCACAGTCATGATTAATGTTTCTTACCATAGGCTTGTACAAGTATCAAAACAATAGAATAATTCATCAAAGAGGTCTTTTATTCGGGTTATAATGTTTAGGCTAAGGGTTTTTATAAACTTTCGTGCAAAATAATTACACTAAGTCAAAAAGGTAAGGATAAGGCATGGGAATATTTATGAAATTGGTTTTATACTTATTAACAATCGGATTTCGTCCTAATCTTCCAACATTTCGTCCTAATCTTCCAACATTTCCCTGAAAGAAATCTCAAATTATGTTAGTATATAAGTATAAGAACTAATATCAATCAATTTAGAAACTAGAAAATACATTTTAAAAATTTTCAAAAAATTTTCCGAGGCGACAAACCGATCGGTTTGAGGTCCAACTGAATCGGTTGTTACTTTGGCACACTCCCAACCGATCAGCTGCAACTCGCAACCGATTCGGTTGGAGTTTTCTGCAAACTATATTCTTCTCCAATCCATCTTAAACGTTTCCCAATCAATCCGAACTTCTTTCTAACTTGTAATCTCCCATTCTTGAGTACTTCTAAACATCCAAACTCTCCTAACAACCATTCCTAACATTTCCAATCATCAACCCAATGATTCTATAAAAACCAAGAACATCATCTACTAAAAATCTTCCAAATAGTGTTCTAATCAACAATGCAATAACCTAACATCACTAATTATCAATCATATAACTTCTGGGATTCATCAATTGCAAATAAACTAGCTCTAAAGATTATACCCAATTCAATCCGAAAATTCAATCAATGAATTCTTACTCAAAACTTAACCAATTGATCTAATTCTTTTTGCAATACCTTCTCCTATCATCTAATCACTTATCCCCAAAATATTACATCTCAATTCGAACTAATTCAAAAATACCCAATTCGTGACCTAATTTCAATCATCCGAATTAAAACTTAATTGAACAAAATTAATGATATAACTTACTTGACTTGATGCCATTGATGATTAATTATCACTCCTGCAACCTTCTAACAACTTCTTATGGTCGAATTTTTAACCCCAATTTTTGGTGGATTGTGTGTATGTGTTTTTCTTAAGTTTTTGAAAATTTGGGTATATATATTCAACTCCAACCGATCAGTTGTGAATCCATCCGTTCGGTTTGATATGAAATTGGTTTTTCAAAGTTATTTCTCCACTGCTTGACTTGACACAAGTGTTAGTAGGTTTTTTTTTTTTTTTTTTTTTTTTTTTTTTTTTCTCTCTCTCAAACTTATTAACTTGTATTCCAACACATTTTGTCTACCAAAAATTTTGGTCATCTATTTCTACTTCTAAACTTAAAACTAAAACATAACTTAAACTCTAAAAACTTAAAACTTAAACTAAATAAAAAGATAAATAGATAAATAAATAGATAGATAACTAAACAATTAGATAGATAGATAGTCTCATTCAAACTTAAAATGCATAAAACCTAAAAACATAAAATAAAATATATGGAAAATAAAAGTACGAAACAAACAAACTAGCACAAGATGTGCTTTATTCTTGTGATCATTCTTCTTCATCCATAGAAATATTCATTCCTAAGAATGTCTTCTCCACGATACTTGTTTGCCAACTTCCTAGTTGTCTTTTGAGTTTTGAAAGTTCTTGCAAAGTTCCTTCCACTAGGACATGTGATATCAAATTTGCAATGCCAATCACCATCTCCTTCTTCTCTTTTGTAAATGCTATGTCCTTCGGAACCCCATTCCAAATTCTTCAATTAGACCGGTAAAGATCCAAGAAAATCTGTCAACTTGTTAAACACAAAAATATTTTTAAAAGGATTAAAGAAAGCCTCCATTGCTAGAGCTCTTTCCATTTCATCTTCAATATCAAAGAAACTAGGTGTGCATGGACCAAACTTTGGTCTACCATCTTCATCCCTTCCTACTTCAAAGCAACCAAGGTAATCCTCCTCTTGGTCCTCATCATTATCATCTCCATTACTACCCCCTCTAGGCTTTGGATAGTAAGTATTCTTAAGAACTCCATCATCAATTGTCATGGTACCTTTTCCCATATCTATTATAGCTCCACAAGTTCTTAAAAATGGTCTACCTAACAACAAAGGTAGTTCCTTATCAACCGCAACATCCAACACAAGAAAATCCGCCAAGAATGCTTGATAACCAATTTGAACTCTCACATTTCTTACTTCTCCCATTGCTTTTGCCTTAGAATTATCCGCCATGGTGAGTTTAGAATTGTTAGGTGTAGGGTCTCTTAATCCTAACTTATGATATAATGGATAAGGCATAATACTCACACTAGAACCCGTATCGGCTAATGCATATAAAGGAGTTATCCCATTAATTTTAACCGGTAAAACAAAATTTCCGGGATCATTTATTTTCTTTGGGAGCCCATTCTCAATTATCATTCTCTCATCTACTTCATTAAAACTATTATCCTCCAACTTAGATTTTGCCAACATAACTCCATCTAACTTCTTCCTATACTCCTTATAATTCCTCAACACTTCAATGACTGGTTTGTTTTCAATCAATTCACCAATTTTTGCTTCAAGATTCTCCAAAATAGCTTGTTTTTGTTCTTTGGTTAAAGGTTTGGTACTTTTTGGTGAACTAGGTGGTGTTTTGGATGATGATGATGATGATTTGTTTTCTTTTTGGGTGGAGGGTTGGGTTAATTTGTTCAATGGTGTTTTGTTTCGGTTAGCTTTACCCATCTTACAAACTTTATCCGTTCCTTCCTTCAATATTTTCATTCCTTCACAAACATCAACAAGCATATCATTCACACTCTTCCCTTCTTCCAAATCACTTATGTTAATTTTCAACTCCCCAAGTGCAAAATCCAAACTACACTTGGTATTCACTAAGAAATCTCTACCAAAAATCACTTCCGGTTCATCTTCATTAGTATACTTCAAAACAACAAAATCAATTTTAAAGATATGACCATGAATATTCACTCTAACTCCTTTCACTTCCTTCTTACCATAACTTCCATAATCAAGTCTAACAAAACCAAGTTTGTCAAGCATTTCTTCCGAAATGTAATTATCTCCATACTCCATATTCAATTCCGCATCCCACGCTTTAACTCCTTCCACCGCACAAGGTGTAGAATACCTCATGTGTGGAGCATCATATTTCTTAGGTGGTGCTCTAGTGAAAACAACAACTTTTCTCTCATTCTCCTTCTTTTGATAACACATTTCATGTGGCAAATAAGCAACATTATCACAAACAACATCCTCTCCTTCCAAATCCAATTTTGCTTTTTCCAACATACTCTCCAACTTTTCCAAGGAATCACCGGAATTCTTGAACATATTTTCCAAGTCTTTCAAATACGCAAAAATTTGGCTCAAACTCTCAATTTCAACTTAAACACTTACTAACTATAACATAACCATAAAAAAAATCCAAATTACCATCTCCAACCGATCGGTTTCTAACCCAACCGAATCGGTTAGCACAAATTACCATCTCCAACCGATCGGTTGGAACCCGCAACCGAATCGGTTGGAGTTTTTACACTAATTTATTATTATTTTTTTTTATAAAACTAATAAAACTTTTAATTATAAGATTAAAAACAATAAAAGCATTAATTAAGATGTCTTTAAGAATTACTAAATCATTAATTGAAATTAAAACTTCTAAAACATTAAAATGACTAATACTTGCAACTTAAAACTATTAAAAACTAACATTAACTATACAATTACTAAAACTAATTAACTAAAAACATAAAAGTAAGAATTAATTACTAAAAAACATAATCCAATAATTTTTTACCGTGACCACCAACCGATCGGTTGGTTACCCAACCGATTCGGTTGGTCAAAAAACCAATTTTTTTTTCTACTCTAAAAACTTTAAAATTTCACTAATTTCAAACAAATTAAATTACTAAAAACTAAGAAAATTAATCAAATCCCCGGCAACGGCGCCAAAAACTTGATGTGCGTTATGTTAGTACAAGTTTTAAAATTTATAAACACGAATTATCCGATTATTATCTAGCACATACGAGCAAGTATACTCGTCCGGTGTAATAAAGGTGGGTAAGTCAAGATCGTCCCAAGGGATTTGGTGGTTTTAGTAATTAGAAAAACGTTTGTTAAATAAGGGTTGTCAATCCAAATTTATGTAAAATCTTATTTTAAAAGAAACTCAATAAAAACTAAACATATACTTGTGTATAATTCCTTGATTGGTAATTAGGAGTATCGTAACAATTTTAGTACGAAGTTTGGTGTAACACTTGTTATGATGCGCAACTAAAAATGAGTAGTTATACAATCTATGATGTATGTCATGTTTTCACTACTACTAAGAATTCTATCACCTAAATGACTCCTTTCGGACATATCAAATTAGTATGACAATCCTATAAACACATGGTTGTTTAGAAAATCAATTCTTTTCTTATGAATTCCTACGAATCCTTTCGGTCCTTTTTCGTGATGAAATCGTCTCAAATCTATTTTAACAAGTAAATAAGATGGTTGTCAAGCATCCTATTCTATACTAATTTGGTGTATTAATATCTTGGAATAAAAACAAGTTGAAAATCCTTTCGGACCTATTTTTCAAGAAATTGTTTTTACCGACAAATTAAGCAAGAAAAGATGTTATATCAACAAACTCATAAAAATAGATATGTTTTCATGCATCACCTTTTTCATAAGATACTACTCCAATGACCAATCACATCATATACACAAGTATATCACAAATTACTCTATAGCAATCATATTAAAAACACAAGTAAATAAGAAAACTTTCATAAAACTTAAGGTAACAATTGTTCATTATAAGTATCAAGGTGTATCTAGTCTTGAAAATTACAATGAGAAAACTTGTAGAACTATAGCAACCACACTCCTCCAATTGCTCACCAATGTAAGTAAACAACTCCAAACTTGAACCAATGCTTGAGACTTTAACTCAACACGTTCCAGACGTTTTTACAACACTTAGTAAACTTTCAGGCAATATAAGATAAGCTAACAAGATTTTGTGTAATACTAAGTTAGATAATGGTGGTACAAGTATCTCTAAGTCCTAAGTGCTCATTATATAGCTTAATGACACTTATGCTTCAAGTAAAAACGTCCCTCCACAGTAAATAAGCAACAATGATCAGCCACAAATGATTATGGGGAGTAAATTTGCCAATTAATGCAAAAGTTGTAACTTCAGTCACCACCAACCGATCGGTTTCTCGCCATCCGATCGGATGGTCATTCTGGCACTTTTCCAGCCGATCCGGTTGCGGGTTGCAACTGATCGGTTGGATATCGTCTGAACATGATTTCTTGTCTTTTCTTCGTTGTTTTACGTTGCATGCAATATTTTTCTTCGTGTCATGAATTTGTCCATTAGAACTTGATATTTCCTTGATGATTTCTTGTAGTAAACTTGTCTTTATCAAATCCTTTTGTTCATGCAACGTTTCTTTCTTCCTTGATCCTCTCGAAAACTCTCCAAAAATGCATGTCCACTTCAATTCTTCATCTTTTAATCATTTTTACCTGCTTTTGGCTATATTTGCATGTATAAACACTTTTCCACGATTAAGTAACAAATATATACAAATATGACCAATTTCCACTCATAAATCAAACAATAACGCGACTAAAAATATGTTAAATTTGAGCGTTATCAGAGGTGTACTACGATTTTTGGTTGTATTTAATGCATAACTGAATTCTAGTGATCCCATGTTAGGAGCTTTTAGTCGGCTCGACATAGGAGTGAAGTAGGAACTTATAGAGTTAGGGAATATTGTACACGACCCTACGACTAGTATTAAGGAATATAACCCGTCATCCATGCAATTGTAACAAGCTAATCAACGGGTAAAAGATATCTAGGGAGTAATGAAATCTAAGTAAACACATCTTTTCTCATTATTGTTTCCACCACATTAGTTTAATTTCGTTTATTTTTATTTTATTTTGATTGCATCTTTAGTTAATTGGGTTAGTTGACTAGCAACTAATTTCGCCCACTCCTTTAAAACCCGAGATTTTACTTGCTTTCATAAAATATAAAAAAATACAAAAAGAATCATCCCTCACCTCTAGACCTAGTTTAGGAGGCTTTCTAATCCTAGCGACACTATTCCTGAGTTGAACGATCAATCCCCCGGTACTTGTCACTATACTATACTACAACGATCAGGTACACTGCCTGGCGGGGATTGCAAGCTTCTCAAGATCCCTTGAGAGGTAAAACCTGTTGCGAGGGCACAATCCCGCGTATCAGATATGCAGGGAAATTTAGTAGAGTTCACTACTAAACAAGCTTGGGATGTTTTTAGAGTGCAAAATCCTGAGGTAAGATGGAGGAATGTTATCTGGTTCTCCTAATGCAACCCAAGGCATGCATTTGTTCTATGGATGGCAGTTAGAGGGAGACTACAAACTCAAGACAGATTGAAGAAGTGGAATAATAACAATGGAATGAAATGTCCTTTGTGTGAGCTGATTAATGATTCACACAATCATCTATTTTTTGACTGTGTATACTCTAATAAGATTTGGGAAACTTTGATGAAGAAAATAGAAGAAAGGAATATGCCTAGAATTTGGGATGATATAATTGACTACAATTGTAGCAGACCATGCAATAATTCAATTGGTAGTGTGATTAGAAGGATTACTCTTGCTACTGCTGTTTACTAGCTCTAGAAAGAAAGGAACTCTAGACTGTTTACAGGGGAAAAACAAACAGAGGAGGTGGTGATAAAAATCATTGAGGAAAAAATAAAAATGTAGCTGTTATGTCTAAAGTTCAAGAAATCAAATAATGTGGCAAAAATGGCTGAGAAGTGGCAGCTATCTCTGAATTATGTGGAATAAAGGTCTGGTTGGGATAAGTGTAAAGGAGCAGGAAAAGAGACGTGGGATATGAAGATAAATACTACTCAGAATGTAATTGAAGAACTTAAAGTGATTCAAGTTCAGTATAGAGATGATTTTGATGACTCTGCTACTTAATTCTTGAAGGTTGATAACCTGCCATTCAATTTCTACACTTGGAATATTGAATGTGCTTTTAATTCACTTCAGGAGATGGCTCTGTATCTTGGTCTATAAGTAAACCATAACTGATTATGCTTAACTTTCCTTTAGTAGGCCTTTGTTAGGTAACTATAGGGGTGTTTGGAATAATCAGTTTATTGTTCATTTGTATACCATAAAGTGAGTTTCCTCTTGAGAAGGGTAAGTGAATTGGTGTGGCAATGTATGAAACTAGGAATTATGAGGAGTGAAAGATGAACCTACATGGTCCTAGTTATACATTGCTAAGGAGGTAATGGTTGGTCCCCCCTCAAGGTATGTGTTCCCAACTGTGTGAAGCCATTCTTGAGATGGAAATGTAGCACAGTTGGTATAGCTCTTGACTTGGAGGGGTTATGGGTTCCCAATGATGCCTTACTCCTTCCTTGCATTGGCCACTGTGGTTGCAGGTTGAATGGCTATTTTGAGGTGGAGTAAGGAAATGTAGTTGGATGGTATTTTGGTGCATTAAGGTGAATAACGCTACAGGAATGGCACAAACCGGTAGTTAGTTTGCCTGTATGCTGCTGGTGTATTTTGGCATCTGGCGTAGTTGTATTTAGGTTCCAGTTTTTGGTTTGTGATTGTTGTTCACTAGTATGAATTCTATGATGTATCTTGTTAATAGAAGTATAGGCATGTCTATACTCTATGGAACCGTTGTATTATCATTTTTTAAGTAATAATATATGTTCGCCTTTGAAAAAAAAATTCTACGGTCGTTACATTTTCTACACAATTAAATTAATAATTTAAATATTTTTCAGTCGTCAAACTTTTATCAATTTTCGTTTCTTATCAATAAATTTTTTTTCTCGTAATGACTACAAATTGAATCCTTAAGTGTTGCATCAAGGGTCACATCAAAACTAAAAGATCGCAAGTATAACTATTTGCAGTTATACATCGTCACTATGCACAATCGAAATTAATATAGACGCATCTGATTAAAGTGAATACATTTTAAAAGTTTGGTTATAATTGCGTGTCATTATTTTTATTTTAGAAACGTATAAAGATAATAGAGTAAAATACACTGTTTGTCCTTAAACTTGTACCAAAATATTATGATGAGTCTAAATAACATTTTTTTATCACCAAAGGTCCCTATTCCATTTTTTTATCATCAGAGGTCTATTTGACTATGATTTCTCAGTCAACTCCCGTTATACTTTTTGGTGTGAGGGCATAATAGATAATTCCAATTTTTCACTTCACATCAAGTTAGTACAACCCAAATCAAACATACCCCCCCCCCCCCCCCCCCCCCAATCGACCATTATCTTTTTCTTTTCTTTTTTTAAAACACACACTGATACAACATTCACTTTTAATACCACCCATCAAACTATTCATCTTCTTCTACCAACTATATTCTTTCACCGCTTTGTTTATTTCTGCAACACAAGCGTGTTTGGGGTTTTAACCGAATCTATGCAGCTCTCATTTGATTCTATAGGAAACAGCGTACCCATGATTCTATTAATGATGCAAAGACGCTTGTATGCTCAAGGAGGCCCTCAGGTATGTCTGTGTGCATATTTCATGCTAATTTGTACTGTGCAGATACCCATTGCAGCAATGTACAACTCGACTTTGTATCTTGTGACCTCCACGTTTACAAAATTTTTTCTCAGAAGTTCCTAAACGTTTTTAACTAAAAGAACTGTTGATGCCCGTTAAATTGCATGCGGAAGGAATCTTTAGAATCAATGGTGATAACGGGCAAGAAGAACAGATAAAGGAACAACTGAATTGATGAGAGGTGCCTGAAAACATTGATGTACACAGCCTAGCTGCCCTTATCAAGGTACTTCTTTTGCGACTTACAATAAACTTATAGAAATGGGTGGGTTGGGCTCAAAATGGGATTGGATTACAAAGGGTTGTTTTTGAATGTAGGTTGGGTCAACCCACACTCACTTATCACAATGCTTGTCTTTTTTCCATGTTTTACAAAAATTTTAAATACTGTGGTTTTAAACTTCGTTTACTCATAAGATTTAATTCAGGTTGTGCGTAATCTTTAATGTGCGTAATCATTCGAAAAATTAGAGTATTATTGTAATTACAATATTTGTAATCATATTTGACACTGGTTATCTATAACAGAAAGTTCAATATAACGGGCAAAAAAGAATGTGACTTTCTTGTTAATTGTTTGCTCATGTGTAGGTTTGGTTTAGGAACTGCCAAACGGGGTACTAGATTCAACCAAACCTGAATAAGTGATGCAAGCCTAACCAGAAGATAAGTATGCTCAGCTTGTGAGGCCGCTCCCACCAACTGAAGCTTCATTGATGAATTGGGCTGTGAATCTAATGGTTGATGTTGCTCAACTTGAAAACCTTAACAAGATGAATGCTCGTAATATTGCTATGGTATTTGCCTCGAACATGACATGTATGTAAAAGAGTTTATAACTATAAGGCTTGTACTATCGTGTTTTGGGATGTAATACGTGATGTACATATGGGCACAACAAATTACGCGTAGCTTAAAAGTTGTACAATCTTTTATTGTTGATGGCAGATCCTTTGACTGCGTTGATGTATGCGGTGCAAGTTATGAACTTTTTGAAAACTTTGATTGTCAAGACACTGAGGGAAAGAGAAGATGTTATAGTTGAGGCAGTACCCGCATCACGGTTTGATCGTTTTGATGAATACAATGGACCACATCATTCTCTTCAAGAATGAATGAAACTAATGAGGTGGATGAGGAAGATCAAGACTTTTCAGTCAATGAACCTGTTTTGGAAAACCATGAAAATAGTTCTCAAGATGAGTTGACTTTTGAATAGGGTCGTCTTTAGGTTTATGAAGGCCCCGTGCAAAATTCAATGTAACTACAAAAAGAGGCCTTGAAAGAAGTTAAATAGTATTTTAAGAAGATAAAATGAAAAATATTCATTTCAAAACTACTCCCGCCCCATCATTTTTTGATATAACACCTTAAACTAAACAGTTATAAATATTCAAGATTTCTTTTTATTATTATTTTTTCGAACGACAGTCATTTTCTAGAACACGTATGCATATATATACATATTATATAAAATTAATGAGGCTCATGTAATTTGGAGGCCCTGTGCGATTGCACACCTCGCACACCCTCGGATACGGCTATGCTTATGAAAATCAAAGACAACCCTAGGTTCAAAATACTTTGTTTGAAGAAGTAAGTGGTGTTTGGAGTGGCTGAAGGCTGTTCTAGGGTGGTTGAAGCTCCTAGGAGTAGAAATTCGCAGCCGAGCAACATGAATCATAAGATATCAATAAGAAAAAATATAGACAAGAGCAAAGGAAGCACGATTGTGATTCGTTTAAATTCAAGAACCGAGAGGATTGAAGCCTGGAGGTGGAGCGACAGGGGATAGGGACATAGGTGGTGGGAATGTTCTATCTATTTTGGATTGGTGGTCGGAATACGTGAGACTTTATGTATTTTGGTTTTGACAACTAAGTTGGTTTGTACATGCTATGCGCACCAATGGTTTGTTTATGTGTTTATGCATTTGGGTTGATCCTATTCTTTTTGTGGTTTTGTTCTTGTTAACCGTTGACCAATCTGACACTCTGACCAAAGAATTTTGGGCTTAAAAGCTTATCAACATGAGTTTATAGAAATTTTGTGGTTTGATTTGAATTTGTTTATGATTTTTAGAAGATTAATGGAAAAAGACCATGGTTTGTGATGATATTTAGAAATGAAGATGTATAAGTAAAAAAAACA
The DNA here is from genome assembly GCA_030686995.1 of Artemisia argyi. Taxonomy (NCBI): domain Eukaryota; kingdom Viridiplantae; phylum Streptophyta; class Magnoliopsida; order Asterales; family Asteraceae; genus Artemisia; species Artemisia argyi. The sequence goes on from CM060688.1 coordinate 47,671,171, forward strand.
TTAAAAAAAATTAAATAATTATGGTGGGTGGTGGTAGATGGCATGAAGGTGACTGAGATGATGGTGGTGGTAGTGTGGATGAGTGAGGTGATAGTGATGCTTTAAGAATGGGTTGAATGGGTCATGAGTCAAACAGACGAAAATGTAAAAAAAAAAGACGAAAACGTGAAAAAATGGGCGAAAACGTGAAAAATAGACGAAAACGTGAAAAATTGGACGAAAACGTAAAAAAGCGGACAAAAACATAAAAAATAGACGAAAACGTAAAAAAACTGACAAAAATGTAAAAAATCTGACGAAAACGTAAAAAAAACTAACGAAAACGTAAACAAATTGACGAAAACGTAAAAACCCGGACGAAAAAGTAAAAAATTGGACGAAAACAAAAACGTAAAAAATCGGACGAAAATGCGAAAAACCGGACGAAACCGCAAAAAACCGGACGAAACGTAAAAAACCGGACAAAAACGTAAAAAAATGAACGAAAACGTTAAAAACCGACGAAAACGTAAAAAAACTGACGAAAACATTAAAAAACATACGAAAACGCAAAAAATCGGACGAAAACGTAAAAAAACTGACGAAAACGTAAAAATACGAACGAAAATGTAAAAAACTTGATGAAAACATTAAAAGAGTGGCGAAAACGTAAAAAAAAAGGACAAAAACGGAAATAAACAGACGAAAGCGTGAAAAAACGGACGAAAAGGTTAAAAACAAACGAAAACGTAAAAAATCGGACGAAAACATAAAAACGGACGAAAACTTATAAAAACATAAAAGAAAAAAAGAAAGAAAAAAAGACACCTAGTAGTGGTGGTTGAGTTATCATCCGACCCTTAAGTGACCCATTCGACCCATTTGTTGACCCATTCGACCCATTTGTTGATTCACATAAATATAATTGTTGACCCATTTCTTTGTTAAAGAGATAACCCAATTCAACCCATAAGTTGTTATTTTTTACCCATGGCAACCCATTTTTCTTTAAATGGGTTGTGATTGCCACCACTAGGTTAGTGTTTAGAAATATAAATATAGTGATTTTTTTTAATTAAAATATATTTAGATGTTAAAAGTGAAATGATATATTAGGCTACTCACAGTAAGGGGTGTGTGATCGATCGATTTGTCTATCCCACTCGATCCCTCTTGCTGTAGCAAATCGATCGATTGGTTTGTTTGAGAGATTAAGGTCAAATACACAATTGAGATCGTTTTTTTTTTCTTATAATTATTATTATTATTACTATTATTTATTTAATTAAATATAAAAAGTATTTACTGTGTTTAGGCTTATGCCCTTACACTAAAAGAGATAACGGATGTTGATCGAGAATCACAGTTAAACATACCTCTAGTGATAAAAAAAAGGAAAGTAAAATGAAATAAGGATCTCTGACAATAAAAAATGTTATTTAGATTTAACATGATATTTTGGTACAAATTTAAAGACGATGTATTTTACTCGAGATAATAAGAAGACGTTCTACATACAAATACGAATGATCGGTATTTTGGCCAAATAAATGGATTTTTTTTTCTTTCTTAAATAACTACGTATTATTTAAAAAAAAAAAAAAAAAAAAAAAAAAAAAAGTATAATTTGGTACCGAAATGAAACAAAAAAAGAGAACGTGAAAAGCATTGTTGCCTTTATGATGTTTTTGTTATTACGTGTTTAATTGAACACGGCCAAATCAAAGGAAACTTCTTCATAATATTATCTGTTCTGTCGACACTGTCACAAGTATCCCTCCTTCCCTCCCCTCCCTCCCTCTTTTCATCTTTTACAGATCAAATCACCATCTCATCAAATAAATACTAACAGGTAAACCTATTTCATTTTTTGTCATCCACGTAACCGTTCCTTAGATGTCATCCCATCACTATTATTAACTCTTTGGCGATTTGTTCTTTTGTTTATATTATCTGATCAGTGTTAAAAGTAGTTACTAAAGTACTTATATATATACCAATTCACTTTTTAAAAAGTAGCAATCCGGAATATTGTAAAAGGTGTTTATTTATCGTATTAAAACTCCCGCAATAAACATTTAAGTATTTATGCCTTAGTTTGATGTATGGTATGTTTGGCAAAACTAGCTGCTGTAATATGAAATGACGTAAAAAAGCTAAATGCTAACGCTAAACGCTTTTTCAAGTATCATTTTTAGGAAAAGCAAAACGCTAAGTTTAAATGCTAAACGCTAACCGCTCCTAAATCCTCTTAAAAGCTTATGGCCAAACATACCAGTAACGGGTTGGGGTGGAATAATATGTACATTTATTGTACTCGATTACGTCTCGCTAAACTTTGGCCTCCTGTGTCTAATTTTAATTACTTTTTGTAGTTGAAAATGGGAGCTGCAGAAAAGAGTAACGCCATGGACGAGGGAACACTCGAGATTGGGATGGGTAAACTTTGCATAGTTTGCCTTTGCGTATATATATATATATATATATATATATATATATATATATATATATATATATATATATATATATATATATATATATATATATATATATATATATATATATATTTGTTCGAGTGTAAAGTACTTAGCTTTAATAATAAAAGTTTAAGAGAGTGTTTGGGTATTCCCTTTGACCAGAAATTTATCATCAGGGTTAATTAAATTTAAAGGATGCAATTGATTGAAGCGGTGTAGGCTAGAAATTTTGATGATAAATAAGAACATCGACATGGAATTTAGATGCTAGAATACTGAAATACTGTAGTGTCTTAGTGGTACAAGTGAAACTCAAAAAAAATTCTTGAGGAACAACTTTAAGATAGGATAACAGAACTTATATCCAGTAAGGCCTTAACATTGAGTATTTGGTTTACATAGAGCCAAGTGACCCACAATAAGGTTACAAAATGATCAGTGTAGAGAACACTATGCGATAAATTCGAAGCAACTAGAACTAAGAATGAAACTATGACAATGTCAAAGAATCAAAAATCACTTTGGTTTCCAAGGTTTTTTTATTGATCTTTTAGTTTGTAATTTGATTCTTCATGACACCTAGGTCTATACTGAGGGGCTGTTTGTTTAAGCGAATTTAACACGCTTATTCGCTTATTGCATTTTGTATAAGCTGAGAATCCCTTTTTAAGTGTTTGGACTTTGGATATGGCCTATGTAAAAGGCTTATCAAGTTTTTTAAGAGGTGAAAAGTGTGGTATGAGAAAGCTGTTTGTAATGTGCTTTTTGAAAATGCATAAGCTGTTTTAACGAGCTTACTGAACCACCTCCTGAGAATCTGAGATCCACGGATACTTTCTTGAATTGCTTAGTATTAATGTCAAACAAACATTCAACACCAACAAGCTGGTATATCACTATATCCGTCCAGAATATGAAATATTTTATTAGCAAAGCTTAGAAAGATAGCTGTTTTCCGGGTGGTTCCCTATATCTACATGTGGATATCGATATGTTTGATATACATAGGATCATATTGATAGTAAGTTGCATATTTGGGAAAAAAAACAGGATGGCATACTTCACCTTACACTTTTGGGGGCCTTAATTTCTATTGGTTTATTGAATCGTGTGAAACCCATTTTTTCCTTTTATGACTATCACAAAGCATTCCATCTCTTGATGTCTGAACTTACTATCCCGTGATGTTTTTTTCAGAGTACAGAACTGTCTCTGGTGTTGCTGGACCACTGGTCATCCTTGATAAAGTGAAGGTTATTTACAGTGTTTCTCTTCAATGCTCCTATCAATGTAGTTGCTGTTGCTTTTGTTGTACTTGTTATAATTACATATTACTATGATCATGCTTATGATTAAAATTGATATGTGTTTGAACACCCACACTTCAATTGTATATTGATCTGTAACCATGTTTATATAGACAGGACACATCATCAAGTAACAGTTTCATCTCTCTTTCTATCATGACAGGGACCAAAATATCAAGAGATTGTCAATATCCGTTTAGGAGATGGGTCAATTAGGCGTGGTCAAGTCTTGGAAGTTGATGGAGAGAGAGCTGTTGTTCAGGTGACTATCCGGCATTCCTCATTTTTTTTTTTTAAATTGATCAACATTCTGTTTGTGCCTTTCAATCATTAACTTAATGTGATATATTTCCCTTATGTTGCCTATTTTTGAAAAAGGGCATGAAAAATGAAATGTATAATCGTGCATACACATTATAAATTTTTTTAGCCTATAAGCAACTCTTATATCTCAATTTACGAGAACAAAGTATCTATTAATGTTGACAAAATAGGAGGAATAAATATACATGGTATACTTTGTATGCACAAGACTGTCAACATAATAATTTTCTTATGAGATTATTGATACACAGAGCCTTATATTCTGTATTACATAGCGATACAACTCTGGATGCATCGCATAAATTTTTTTATGATTTGGAACCTCTTATGGGGTAAGAAGTCCACATCGACACACACGTAATGGTGATAATCTATTTGATTGCTCTAAATTACAGTGATTTCACAGCCTTACTGTAGCTTTAGGATTAATGTTTAGGCTGCCTCTAAAGTAGCATGGTGCATACATCTTTATGCCCGTTGAATGGTGTACGGTTAAGAAATTTAGGTTCTGTATGTGGCTTAGAATGACATGCCATCATACAAAGTTTGTTTGTTTCATTGATTTCCATCTAATGCAACTATCATTGTTCTCTTGACCAGGTTTTCGAAGGAACATCTGGAATTGACAATAAATTCACCACTGTTCAGTTCACTGGGGAGGTGTGTGAATTTCCATCTAACTATTTTCACCCCTGTTAAATAAGTTTATAATAAAATGCATAACATTTAGTCTTTTCTGTGTTTGCACTTAGCTTCAGTTCCCCCATTTTTTCTAATTTAAGTGGGAATTATATTGTTTAATAACGTCACTGTGACAATGGCAGGTTCTAAAAACTCCTGTTTCCCAGGATATGCTTGGGCGCATATTTAACGGTTCTGGGACGCCAATTGACAATGGTCCTCCGATTTTGCCAGAGGCTTACCTCGATATCTCTGGTAATGTTATTGTCTCTGTATGAGTGTATTCTGGCAACAATCTTTCTCATAAGGTCATAGCCATTGTTGAGGAATATTATTATTAACAATTAATAAGACCCATAATTCTTACCAGCAGTGTTTATATTACTTTTCTGTCATGATTTCAGGAAGTTCTATTAACCCTAGTGAGAGAACATATCCCGAAGAAATGATACAGACTGGTATTTCGACAATTGATGTCATGAACTCAATCGCTAGAGGTCAAAAGATTCCTCTATTTTCTGCTGCCGGTCTTCCGCACAACGAAATTGCTGCACAGATCTGTCGTCAAGCTGGTTTGGTAAAGCGGTTAGAGAAAACAGAAAACTTGCTTGAGGTAGCTGTTCCAGAATATTATACATATTATACAATGATTATAACATGACGTTGCACTAAACATTATTGGTTTCCTAAAAACGTAATTCAAACATTCTTATTTCATTGCTTTTACAGAGTGGGGGAGAAGAGGACAATTTTGCCATTGTATTTGCAGCTATGGGGGTGAACATGGAGACTGCATCTTTTTTCAAACGTGATTTTGAGGAAAATGGATCAATGGAAAGAGTTACTCTGTTTCTGAACCTTGTAAGTCTTCTATTTCTGTTGTCATTTGTTAATTGTTAATTGTTGTCTTATCATTATTATCTAAAATGTATTTACCGTGTGTTATATAGGCAAATGACCCCACAATCGAGCGTATCATCACTCCTCGTATTGCCCTGACTACAGCAGAATATTTAGCGTACGAATGTGGGAAACATGTTCTTGTTATCTTAACAGATATGAGTTCTTATGCCGATGCCCTTCGAGAGGTAATTGTGCATTTCTTATATTTACTTTCTTGTTTTCCTATATAAAAGCAATAACCACGGGTATTTTGGTAATTGCAGGTCTCTGCTGCTAGAGAGGAGGTACCTGGTAGGCGTGGATATCCTGGGTATATGTATACTGATCTGGCAACAATATATGAGCGAGCTGGACGAATTGAAGGCCGAAAGGGGTCCATCACCCAAATCCCAATTTTGACTATGCCCAACGATGGTCCGCCACCTGTTCAATTCCTTTCTGAATTTGGTTTTCTAGTATTTTCAGCCTTGTTTATCTTCTCATTTTTATCTAAACTTTATGATCATCAGATATTACGCATCCCACCCCGGATCTTACGGGTTACATTACTGAGGGTCAGATATACATTGACCGACAGCTGCACAACAGACAGGTGAGTTTGATGTCATATTTTAAAGCCTATCCTAAACTTTTTAAGATTGAAATTTACTGTATGATGGAAATTTACAGATTTACCCTCCAATCAATGTGCTTCCATCCCTATCTCGATTAATGAAGGTAAGCCTGAAGCTTTTGATTGAAATTTATAAGGTTTATCGATTATCATATGGTAGTAACTTCTTAACCAATTATGTATATTAAAAGAGGCTTTTAATCAATTATGTTTCTATTCTTGTAGAGTGCTATCGGTGAGGGGATGACTCGAAAAGATCATTCTGATGTGTCCAACCAGGTAAAGATTGAAATTTCAAGTTTTGTTGGTCAACTTATAGAGTTATTAGATGAAATTACTTAGTTGCCCCTGCTCATCACTATACAAACTCTTATCAAATTTTGACCAAATAAATAATACTATAACATTGAAACAATTACTGGATTTCAGACTCTCTGTATTAGTTCTAAATCAGTAGCATATTAGACGTATGACCAATTGTCAGAATTTGTATTCATCGTTTATTACTTTTATATCTTCAGCTATATGCAAATTATGCCATTGGAAAAGATGTCCAGGCGATGAAAGCCGTGGTTGGAGAAGAGGCCCTCTCATCTGAGGATTTGGTAACTACATCTCTCTCACACACATTCCTTTTTATCAGATAATTAAGAGTTATATATTAATGATATTTCTATTGTAAATGGAACAGCTATATTTGGAATTTCTGGACAAGTTTGAGAGGAAGTTTGTGGCTCAAGGAGCATATGACACCCGAAATATCTTCCAGTCACTTGATTTAGCATGGACACTTCTGCGCATCTTCCCCCGTGAACTTCTTCACCGTATACCAGCCAAGACCCTTGATGCATTCTACAGCCGAGAGGCATCCAATTAAAAGGCCCCAAAAACCAAAGGTTTTGTATCATAGTCTCCTTCGTGTTCCTATTGTAATAAGGGTTTTATGTTTCTATTCAAATTTCTTGAAAGCCCAAGATTTGTGCTTTTCGGTAAGAGGCAATTAGGATATTTATTTGGCATAGTGCCGACTTGCAAGATGTTTTTGGCATGCATACTGTTTTCTGCAGACATGATTTGTTCTTTCCTTTTAAATATATGTATATTTACGGATAGAAACATACTTTAAAGCGATAATCATCGGTTATTTAATTGGTCCAAGGTCTTGTTCATAACTGCTTATTTTGCTGTATATACAAAAAAAAGTTGGTGATTGGGAGTCTTAAATTTGTGCATAATCATATGCCTAAAACTATGTGGCTTTATAATTATATGCCTAAAACTATGTGGCGTTAGCTTATTGGGTTATGCTAAAGTAGGTTTATAATAAAATATTGACCCCCAGATTTAAACGAGTTGAGTCATTCAAATTAATTATACATTGGCTTGATGTAGGATCTTAGACAACCAACGAGCCTCAAATCTTGTAATCATTTCAAGGAGGTTCAAAGTTGAAACCACAATGATAAAAAAGCATAGAAGAGGCCTTAATGTTAGTGTTAAAGTGATAGATCATGTTGAAATTGTAATCGGTCGACATGACTTATCATGTTGAAATATATTTTTGTCCTCCATGATGACGCTTTTCAAGTTTAAATCAGATACTTATACCTTGCTGTTATTTACGCGATTACATACTCAATTACTCATACTCATGGTAAGAAAGCCACAAAAGAGTCGATTACTTTTGTTTCCTAATACTATTATTTTCTACATTTTAAATTCGTCAAACAAAAGGAAACCATGAATTTTGAAGAAAGAAAATACTAAGACATTAAAAATGTTATTGTTGCTTATCTTTGATTTTCCTTTCTCTCTCGATTGCATCGCCTCATGTGGATGTTTGGTAGTAATTAAGAAGCATGAGTTTTTGAGCTTTTGGAATTCCAAGGCTAAGCTAGCTATTGGCATTGTTAAAGTATCTTTCTCTTACAACTCTCTCTATACAAAAGAAAATGACATTTTTTTTTTCTTGTGGAAGCAAATACACGATTAGCATGTGTAAGTGATGTAACTACACAGAGCCTCGTTTGTGAGGGGGCCCTCGATTTATTATGTGTCAATTGATAATTATACATGTCTAACTTAAATTTTTTATAGCATTTTTTAAATATTATGTGAGGATGTCTCCGATTTAGTATATGTCTATTATTGTAGTATTTATATATGTCTATTATGTTTTGAATTTTTCATTTCGTGATTTAAAGGGCCCCATTTGTAATTTCGCATCGGGTCACCCAAATCAATGGGACGGCCTGAGTGGAAGGATCAGTGAATCAAACTAAAAAAGAAGATTAGTCATTACAAATGTTATAATGAGTAAAAAGATTAGTAGACACATTAAATAGGAAGACATATTATTGCTTATCTACAAATACTTTTAACGAACTAATTCTGTAGATAAATTATAAAGTTCTTATATCTAATAACTAAGATCATGTTTTATAATAATAATAATAATAATAATAATAATAATAATAATAATAATAATAATAATAATAATAATAATAAATCTATCAAAATGTGTAACTCATATGTCTTTAGTTTCTGCAAGTGGTCAAAACTGTGTGAGCACAAACTTAAAACATGTGTATAACACAAAAGCTACATAAAAAGTGAAAGTAAAACTAAAAAAATATATAATCAAATGATTAAGGAAGTAATACAATCATAACCATATAACGAGTTTGTACAAGTAAACTATCAATATGCTTATTTGAAACTTGTTTAAATATCTATTTTACAAATAATTAATTAGTACTACTATTTCCATGTTAATATTGTTATCCGCATTTCAATTTTATGTTATTTTAAATTAATTGTTTACTACTAAAAATAAATAAATAAATTTAATCGAGATTACTATATCACCTTTATTTAACATTATTATTACAAACTTTTAAAAAAATAGTATTTAGTTACTTAATGTTAAGATTGTATTTTTACAAAAAGTAAAAGAAGAAAAAATAGTAATTGTTTTTTTTTTCTTTTTTTTTTTTTTACTTTTTTTCCTTTTTCTCGTGAACAATAATTTTAAAACATGAAGGGTAGTCGTTTAGAAAACACAAAGATGTCGACAAACAATATAAACTAAAGAAAGGGTAGCCCTCATAATATAAAGTTGGGTTTTGTGGATTTGTGTAAAAGTTATTGGGGGAGAATATTTTGGTTATTAAAAGGGAAACAACTTTACATGGAAAGAAGAGTACAAGTTAAAAAAGTGTTTTGCTAGGCTAGAAGTAGAAGAAGCCCTGCGCAACCATGATTGCACTTTCACATTGTTTATCACATCCCTCCGGCATCTATGGCTTAGTACACCTACCTTTTTCTTACATTTTCCCCAAAACATGTCACATTTTTATAAAAAGTTAAAAAAATAGTCACATTTTTATAAAAAGTTAAAAAAATAGTCACATTTACATCTTTAACGAATTTTCAACCAACCTTATATAGAAGCTACAATTCTACGTAGACCCTTTTGGTATTGTACAAAAGTCTTTTGTTAGTGATGGGCAGAGAAAAAGTCGATATGAGTATACTAATTGTATTTTTATGTTGACACTGCCAATTGTTAGTAATTATATAAACAATTACTTTATTTTAAATAAATGCAGCTAATTTTGTTTAATGTATTATTTAATGTATTTTATTTATTAATGACTACAACAACAACAACAACAAACTCAATCCTGTCGGAGCAGGTTATGAAGGAGGTATAATGTAGACAGATCTTACCCCTACCCTCGATAAACCCGGAAGTAGAGAGACTGCTAGACCTCCAGCAAGTCATAAAATTATTTATTTATGACTGATTTTGATGATACTATTACGTAGTTACCATAATGAAAGTCATAAAATTTCCATTATCCGATTGATTCATGCTTGTGAATTATGGTTAAAACTACAAAACCATTCCATAATTAATAGTTGATCAATACATCTCTTATAAATAGATAAATTAATTTCACCCAATAACAACTCAATCCATCACAAAGAGACATAACTAAATACAGATCAAAGATCCTAGTTGTATTATTCATTATTAGCGTTCTCTTCTTCGCTTCAAGTAAGGGCATCTACTATGATGAACCTATAAAAAAGTTTATACATTTAAAAGTCCATTAATTTATAAACCTTTTCAATTCATAAACCTATTTCCACTATATATAAACCTATTCATAAACCTTTTCATATCATAAAACACTCTCAACACTTTCAAAATACATAAATTTTAGACCTCTTCAAAATCTTAGACTTATTCATGCCACATAGACATGAAATGGTTTCTCACTATGATACACAAATTCTTGGACCTACTCAAAACATTTTAGACCTATTCTTGAAACACCACAGTGGATGCTCTAAGTTTTAGTTTTATATGAGTATTATGCATTAGTTTTGTCTGATCACTTACATGTTTCTTAATATGAACTAATCAATTTGCTAACCTTCGAGTGTCCATTAGACAAATGTTATGATATTGAAAAAGAAGGTTCAGATTTATTGAAAAAGAATACTGTATTTAACTAACGCAGTTAATAGATTTGTTTAATGTTTTATTAAATAATTTTTTATAGGTTTATTTAATGTTTATTATATACAAAGTATTATTTTTTATTGGTTTGTCTAACGATTCAGCGTGTTAGTTAGAGGTCATTAATTAAACTGAAACTTCCTTTTTAAGTTAATGCATTTAATATACGTTAATTAAGCTTATAAATTACTTTAATTACATATGACTTTTAATCCAATAGGTTCATTGTTTTCTTTTCTATTAATCTAAATCAATATCTTAAGAGCATTAGTTAGAAAAAAATAATAAATAAACAAGTGTCTAACTAATACACCATAAAACATGTGCATTAAGGACACCAGACATGTTAGCAAAACTGGTTTTGCATATTTCTTTAAAACGTATACCCAAAACCAAAGTTTTGAAAACCACGTTTTTAATCGATCCGGTCGATTCATCGGGTTACCGGTTCGACGGTCGGGTCAACTTGGTTTTTTATTTAAAAAAAAAACTATTTTTTTCAACCGGGTCAATCGGTTCGACCACCGGGTCAACAGGTTCGACCACGGGGTCAACCCGATTTTTTATTAAAAAAAAAGAAAAAAACCAAACCCGGCCGGTTTCGAGAACCGGGTTGACCCAGATCACTTAAAACCCGGCGGGTCTAACCGGTTAACCCGTTTTTAAAACCCGGCTTTTTTAGCTGGAATCGGTTCTACCGGTTAACCTGCCCAGGTCGACCCGGGTTTCAAAACATTACCCAAAACCATTGAGGGCCGTTTGATTTATAAATGTATTTAGGATTTGAATTTGAATTTATAAAAGATAAAAAAAATATAACATTTAATAAAATAAACTAGTTTTGTAAAAGAATTTGCTAACAACAACCTCACGAGTATTTTTTAAGCATTTCATGTTTACATAATTAGCACTTAATGATCTTCAAACATTTTATACTTAACATCACATATCATTTTTAAAATGATTAGACATGTATAATTATAAAATATATGAGTTTATTAAATGTGTTTTTTTATATATAAAATGCTTAAACAATACCCAAAAAATTATTGTTAGCAAATCCATTTTACAGTAAAAATTAGTTTTAAGTTGATAAAAACATTTTAAATCAAAATCAATTGCTTCTAAAATAGAAAATCAATAGAGAAATAGACATTAAATTTTGGGCCCACACAGAATTTTCTAACCCCATCGACTTTGGATGTGTTCGAAACACTGTTTACTTTTAGGGGTAACACCCAATTTCAAATCCAACACCTTAAAGCAACATACATTTTTGTCTGGCTTGGATTTCTGTAGTCAAGCAAACAACCCCTAGACTAGTTTTAATGCTGACCATTATATCTTCACATTAGCGTTATATCAGTATTCAGCACATCACTATTATCATCACCTGTTACTTTTTATAATCATCAATATTAAAGTATGTATTTTATACAAACAAACCTCACAAAAATACCTACACGCACTCATAAAAAGCATAATAACGATGAGAGATCACCAGTATATACAAAAGATAAAGATAATGATGATAAGGTGTCTTTTTTAGTCGTGACGCGTTAGAGGGTAATAAGTTTGATGGGTCACCCATTAAAACCGGTCTTAGTTTACCTACACCAAGTCACCAAATCACTAGTCTTAGAAAATAAGGTCGAATCTAATACCCTAAATCGTTCACACAACAACTTGGATACGAAAGCCATATTTAACAAAATTGTCAAAACGTTATCTTACTAACAAACAACTGTACAACAACATCAACAACATATTCAAAACAAAATCTGTCGTCACCTAAATAAATACCACCCAAAAAAAAAACCCTCAAAGTCATATATAAAATACACTTTTTAATATTAAAAAAACAACATGCAACCCATCTTCATCTTCTTCTTCTACTTCTCCTTGTACAACAAAATCTCTGTACACAATCACATGACAATATCACACACTTCAATATAACCAACATTATTTTATTCCATTAAATAAATAATATTTTCACCTTAAATAAAAATATACACTTCACTATATCACACATTATCAAAAACCCATCTCAAAAACATTAAAATAAACAATACCCATATCTTAGTTTTATTAGATCTATGTTGTTTTTAAGGTTTTTGCTAATGTTAGTTAATGTGCAGGTGACAGGGTTAGGGTTAGGGTTTATGGGATTAGTTTTAGGGTTTAAGGTGTAATGGGGTGTAAGGTGTCTAAAGTAGATGATCTACCATTAGTTATAAGATGTAGGGAAAGAAAAAGGTTGATTAAATCAGCTGTTGATTATAGGTATGATTTATCCACTTCCCATTTAGCTTATTTTCATAGTTTGAAAGATATTGGTTACGCCTTGTCTAGATTTGTAGATGAACAGTTGGTTATACCTTCCCCTGATCCATCTTCATCCCCTGTGCTTACATTGCCTGATGACAGTAAGAGGAGTGTTGGTAAGGATAAGAATGGTGGTGGTGGTGATATGTCTAATGATTCGCGTTTACATGATTTGCATAGTGGTAGTGAGAGTGATTCGGATTTGAGTGATTTAGATAGTCATGGTCATGGTCATGGTCATGGGCATGGGCATGATCATGATCATGGGCATATTCATGTAGATGATAGTGATGAGGATGGGCATGGGCAGGGGCGTGGTGATGGTGGTGGTGGTTTTGTGAGTAGACCGCCACGTGAATATAATGGAATGGAGTCAAACGGGCGTTTTGTGAATAATAGACCAGACGAGACTAATAATTGGGGTGATCATGATCCTTATGTAATGAATAGAGGACCAATGCAGGTGCCATATCAGCAGCCTGCGTGGGGTGATCCATATTTGGTTACCCCGTCTGCATTTCCGTATCAGCCTGTTTGGGAACAAAACCAAAGTTGGGGTGCGGGTGACCCGTATGTGGAGAACCCATCTGTGTCACAGTATCAGCCTCCATGGGGTCAGTATCAGGAAAATTTTGATTCTTATAATGGGTATGGTGGGAATGCGTATACGGGTCCAAATCAGTATTTTTCTTATATGAAAAAGTCTGCACCAGCTAGTCGTACTGTGATTCAACAGGAGGAAGTAAGGGGATATCAAGAAACAGGGCAATGGGTTGATCCGACACAATATGATCCGTATGGAAGCGGGTTTGGGTATGGGTACGGATTTCCTTATGGTGGGGCACCTGCACCCGCACAACCCCCTCAAGAGCCTAAGAAACCGAAAAGTCCCCCGCCTCCACCTCCACCAATGGCATCTGATTATCTTAACTTTTTTGATGCGTATGATAATGAATTCCAGAGTTACGGGTATGGGCACGGGTATGAATCAATGGCCAGTAGTCCAGATTCGAGTGAAGTGAGAGAAAGGGAGGGAATTCCTGATTTAGAAGAAGAAACAGAAACCGAGTCTCATCACGAAGAGGTTATAAAGGGGAAAGGATTTAGTACAAAGAGAAATTTAGGTGAAGGAGTCTCTCGGCCGATTAGAAAAGAAGATATTGAAGGCGATTCATGGAAGGGACATTCTAGTAGTACTGAGGTTAGCTCTGGAAAAATACCACCAGGAAAAAGTGAATCCAGTCTTCATTCAGTACCAATGGAAAATAATGAGGGTGCACATTCTGTTGACATTGAAGTAGATAAGAATAGCTCAGAGACGATCGTTTCACACAGCATGGATGAGGGGCATGATCATAAAAAGGGTGGAAGTTTCGATACAGATGAGGGGTCAACACAAGAGTTAGACTCCTCAATTCTGAGTAGTTTGACAACATTATCTCCTCATGGTTCTCGGGATCTTCATGAGGTGGTTACTGAAATCAAGGATGAATTTGAGACTGCGTTTAGTTATGGAAAAGAGGTCGCCTTGATGCTTGAGGCAGGGAAGTTGCCTTATCAATCAAGGTTTGCAGTTCTTAAAGGTAAACAACATTTGCTTTTCATCCCCATTATATATACTGAAACACTGCTTTCCTTTTTATTTTTAAAGCTGTGACTGTTATTTTACTCTCTTAAATTGCGCAAAAGTAATTAACTTATTTCACCAATAGGCACATTAGAGCATGTGACTGTCATAATTATTGCTAACTACTGTGTAAATTGTAGGAAGTGTCAATTTTGGTGTTTCATTTCCTGCCTTATATGTTATCGTGTTCAGAAGTTGCTTCAAAAATTTTTTACTGTATCATTGACAAATTATGTGTCATTTTTCAGTGGTTTTATCCAAGATTGTAGCACCTTCCTCCACAACTTCAGACCATCCAATTCAACCTGTAAGATCAGCTTCTCGTGTAACAAAATTAGCAGGATCCTATAATCTGGATGCAGTTTCGGATGATGAGTCCATTAACCTTTCTTCTACTTTGGAGAAACTATATGTATGGGAGAAAAAATTGTACAAGGCAGTAAAGGTAATATGATCATTATCATCTTAATATTAATTTATTTTAATTATTTGATATGTACAATTAAAAATGATTATAGACTTTCTGGGTGATGATTCGAATGATTCCTTGTTTAGCCATTCATTTTCACATTTCATTTTAGTAATCTCAAATTGATACATCAGGTGGTTGGTCTGGTTTTAGGATGAAGAAAAGATAAGGATCATGTACGAGAAAATGCACCAGAGGTTAATTGAATTGGATGCCAATGGAGCAGAATCGAATAAGATTGAGGCTGCAGAGGCTTCTATACGAAGGTTAACGACTAAACTTAATGTATCAATCAAAGCTATTGATGCAATATCTAGGGAGATACACAAGGTGAGGGACAAAGAACTGCAGCCGCAAGTCAGTGAGTTGATCTACGGGTATGAACTTCTTCTAGTAAACTCGTATTTGTTACTTACAAGTTAAAAAATGTAACTGGTGTTTGGATATGCGTTTTGAACTGATTATTACAACATGAAATCATCATGACCTATTTTAATGTTTGGATAAACAAATTTTGCACGTGATCAGTTGTGGATGTTCATTTCTGTACCAGCTCTGCCACAGAACTGATTATCCAAGGTTGAATAACATTACTTGTTACCAATTTCACAAAATCAGTTTCAGAATACACATCCAAACACCCGAGTTCAAGCAAAACAGCCCCTCTTTATGCTTTCATAAACACTAAAGATTTGTGTAAGACCTTCATATCCTATTGTGGGCATTTGGATACATAACACTAGACATTATCTACTTATTTACTCTCAAAACGTGTGCTCATAATTGTTTATTTTCATTTCGGCACTTCTGCATCAAATAATCACTCCCGATCCTAACTATAGATTTTATTTTGTTCTGTACAGACTAATACGAATGTGGCAATCATTTGTGCAATGTCATCGAAGACAATTTCAAGCCATCATGGACAGCAGAAGTCGGACTCTAAGGGCAAACACAACCCTTGAAAGAGATTCAAGCTTAAGAACCACTCTTGAGCTTGAAACAAGACTTGTAACCTGGTGCCAACATTTTAATAACTGGATTAATGCTCAGAAATCATATGTTGATTCCTTAAATGGTTGGCTACTGCAATGCATTGATCACGAACCGGAAGTAACCATTGATGGTGTGATTCCTTATTCCCCTGGCCGCATAGGCGCTCCTCCAATTTTCGTAATATGCAACGATTGGCAAAGGGAAATCAAAGGTGTTTCACAAGAAAGAGTCTCCAAAGCAATGAATGGGTTTGCTTCAAATTTGAGGCAACTGGTGGAGAGACAAGACGATATGCAACGACTCATGCTCAAAAAAGAGTATATAGCCAAGGAATTTGCAAGAAAACGTGTAAATATTGGGGCAGATAACGCACATGGGTCAATGGTTCCTTCAGAAGCCGGAAAGGTCGAAGAAGAATGGGCAAGGCATAAGGAAGCTATGAAGTTAGTTTACAATGGTGGTTCAAGTAGTTTACAAGGCGGTGTAATTCCAATTTTTAAGGCTTTAGAGAATTTTACTTGCGATGCTTTAAAAGCTCATGAGCAGGTAAGGCTGCAAGAACAGTCTTGACTGGTTCAGAAAGGCTTGTGCTTCTGAGGGTAAGTTGGGAAATTTTTTGTGAAGCTAATTGTAATGTGTAGAAT
This sequence comes from Artemisia argyi, assembly GCA_030686995.1. Taxonomy (NCBI): domain Eukaryota; kingdom Viridiplantae; phylum Streptophyta; class Magnoliopsida; order Asterales; family Asteraceae; genus Artemisia; species Artemisia argyi. The sequence goes on from CM060688.1 coordinate 47,688,050, forward strand.
TAACAGTTGATGAGGTCGTTTTTGGGTGAATGATATCAGTGGATCTCACGACTGGTTTAGGAGTTAAATCTTTGACTAGCAATTAATAGTATTAGGTATTTTAATGAGGGAAATTGACCTCTTTTCTTGAGTAGATCCAAATGTTAGCCATATAAGTCTGCTAACAGAGGGGTCTTTTGTACAGACAAATATGGTATTTCATTATAGTTTTATAAATTTTGTATTCTTTGTTTTAGTTTTATAAGCATGTTGACTGCAAATCAGTAAACCGTTTCTTATTTTTTTTGGGTTTCTAGTGGTTCACAGAAAAGGAAATGTTGTTGATTATCGGATTTTAGCTACACACCTCCTAAGGTATGTATCAAAACACACTTTTTAACCCTTAAAAGTGCCAATAAGCACTTTTTAGGAGGTGTTTGGATAAGCTTATTGTGTTTTGATGACACAGTATAAGCATCTAAATAAGCTTAGCCAAACGCGCTAATTAAATGTATACTTTTTATTTTAAGCCTTAATCTAATTTGTAACAATATAAAATAATGGGTTAATAATTATATTGCATATGAAATGATTGTAGATCAAACTGGCTGGTGTACTGTGGAAGAGCTTGTTGCTCAAAACAGGTCGTAACCAACAACGTAACGCTTCTGTATTCTTTAACTGAATAAACTATACTGAAAATGAATAAAATGACTAAATAACTTGACTCAAACTTTTAGTTTATTAGAATTTAATTAGTACTCCACTGATTGATCCTTCATCACAAAGAGACAGACAGACAATGGTTTAGCTGTTTAACTCAGAAAATAATTAGCTGCATCTGCTGTTGATCTACCAACTGTATCCTTTTTGTCCCCATATATAATTGCTGCACATTGAGCCTGCTTGCATACATGTGCATAAAACATGATCTCTTCTAGATTTGGTAACTGAACCATTACTTTAACTTCCAAATGCTTTTTGAATATAATCATCATGTTATGCATTCGAATGCAAGTACTCTAGCAACAATATAATTTTGTAGATGGAACAATGTGATCTTTTCGAGACAGTAACTCACATATACATGCTTTCTAAGGCACTCGAATTGACAACATAAAAGTAGGACAATTTGGTTGTTATAATTAGATCAAAGATATTATTTGCGATGTTACAGTAACATGGATGAGGTTAATACTACTTTGGGGGGTGGGGGGGTTGGATTAGCTTATTTTCCGGGGTAAATGGGCTTATGAGATGAGATTTTCCAATTTCAAATAATCCATAAGCCCGGAATATATGCTAATCCAAAAACCCATTTAATAGTGGTGACATCAGGATTTTGATAATCTGTCATGATCAAAGGCGTATAACACATCATTAAGACACGTTGAATTGCAAGTGAAAGGAGTAAGTATTTAAGAGAATACATAACTGATTAGGAAAAAACATTCTTGCTGACTGAAATTGACTAATGTGGCTATCTATGACCCAAAAGTTGATACAGAAAATAAGCTAAAGATATTGGCCCGTTGATGCTGATAACTAGGCCTGACAACAGGGCCAATATCGCTCCGGTAACCCAAACACCACCACTTTTAGAATTTCTACCTCTTCTTGTGCACTTGTGTTGATCTCTTGTGTTTTCCTGCTCTTCGCGCAAAGCTTGATGTTTTAGCAACCCGAACATCACCATGTTTAATATGTTTTCTTTTTGTCACATAAACAGAATCACCACTATCAACACCTAAACGCAGCCGATGGTTCTTGGCCTTTAATGATCGTTTCAAATGGTCTCGTTTGTGATCTCTTCTTGACCAAAATCTCCTTCTGGCCGTATAAGGTTCTGAAAGACTCGTGTCAATATCAGTATCATCCTGATCGCTTCTACTACTCATGTCCAACATTTCAATGTCTCCCCTGCGTCTTCTACGCCTATTCTTGATACTACACAACATATGGAAACACACCTCGCATGCTTGCTCCCACATTGCGAAAAATGTTGAAAAGCACGCGTGGATCATTTTGAAAATAACTTTGAAAATGCAATGGAATACCTTCAATTTGTATAATGTGTACAACGCTAGAAGAACTGCAAATGAACCGATAACATATTAAATAAAGAGATTAGTGACATGTATGAATCATATTGTTATGGTTCATGAAAATTTGGGATAAACTTACCAATGTAGAACAACAATGAAACCGCAAAGAATTTCAGGAGATGGTCTATGCAGAAATTCTCAATGTAACATTCTATATCCCATGTTGGACCGCACTTGCTGATCAATAATTCGAAAACCCATAAAATCAGTTCAGCAATTCAAATATCATTTTAGAATGATTGACATCTCAATAACAACAATCTATTAAAAAAAAAAAAAAAAAAAAAAAAAAAACATGTAACATGAACTATCGAGACAAATGTCACTAGATACTAACCATGTCTCGTTCAAACTTTTCTAGCAAATTTCATATGTGATTCTTTTTAGAAAAATCTGTTACATAGTAGATGACGTGCCGCCTATTTTACACAGTTGACATACGGTACCACATCAGCATATGTAAAGAATGGTTTCGGGTCAAATTTGCAAAACGTGACATAACATTTCAACGGTAAATCAAACGTTGTTCAATTACATAAAATAAAACACTAAGATAGCAACACATGAAGTAGTAGTAAAGATGATGAAATTACAAGCAATGCTTTCCCGAAAGGAAATCGAGTTGAGGACCAAAAATACTTCCAACTACGTGCCCCAAACCCGAAACTATCGTTCCAATCGGGTTCCCCATTAGATAAACTTCTTTTTCTCGTGATAACAATCAAGTTCTTCCTCCAGTAACTTCAAGACATAAAACATAAGTAGATACTTGTGTAACCACCAAATTTCATATATTATGATTTCAGAAACTGAGACAAAAAATAAATGATTTCAGATTTTATGTTTTTGAGCCCTTTGATATGTAAAGAATTCGTTAGTTTTGTATTGATTTTGGCGGTTATGTGAAACAACCGTTACTTTTTCTAAGAAAACTAAACCAACGTCTTTAGAAGCATTTATTTAACAGTTAACATTTACGATATGGGTTTTTCTAACATGTACCTGGGGCACAAGTTAGGCACACCAAAAGAACGATAGGACCCATGAAAAAGGACGTTCGGACCCACATAAAAGTACACTTTTCAAATAAAAGATGTGGATCCGGACATTCTTTTTCATGGGTCCCGCCGTCCTTTTGGTGTGCTTAACTTGTGTCAAAACCCTTACAATATTAAATTTAAAAAAAGGATCAATTACATATATATACCCACTAAAACTTGCATATTTGCATATATACCCAAAACATGCTTAACTTGCATTGTACATCATGCATTAAAAACTTGTATTTTGGGGAAATATACAAGTTTTTGAGTTTTAATGAGTATATATTTAGATTTAATTAAGGATTTTATTACGACCAAAGGCTTTGTGGTCAGCAATATTTCATATTGTGTGAGAATGCTCCTCGCCTAAATGATTTTTGAGTCAAGTACCGGAGCATATATGCTCCCTATGAGATATATTTGTGGTTGTGAGATAGTTAGTTGTTTTATTCTATGTTCCTACGAGCATGATTATGGCATTAGTCATGATCTTAATTATGTTACAAGTGATAACCTTTATTAATTGAAATTAAATATTATTTTAATGCCCTAAATAGTGAACTTATAAATAAGTTGGAGGCTCTTCACAATTTATGGCCTAATACTTTTGCATCACTTGTATATGCTTGTCGCTGCCACTGAAGAGTGAACAAGATAAATAGATAATGACTAATGAGTGAACTTATATACTTATCGAGACAGAACAATATGCAACAAGTGATATTTGACATGCTACTTGAGCCAAAAGTAAACACTTAAACCAATATTACTAGTGATAACTCTATTCTTAGGATAACAATTACCTCAAATTTAATAAAACGATAAGCTTCATAGTTTATTTTATGTGTAGCTCTTTGAAATCAAACAAATAAAAGATGTATTACAAAACGTATTCCTATTTGACAACAGCTCATATTTTTATCATACGTTTAACTAGTCATGGATGCAACATTGGGTTCCAACAAGAAGATCAAATTTCACTGCAGTTATGGTGGCGAGATTATTCTATGTAAGCATGACGGCAAACTTCGATACAGTGGTGGCACACACATGGTTATAGCAGTTGATCGACATGTCACTTACAATGAGCTAATTTTTAAGTTGTGGGATGTGCCTAAAGAGTCTATGAGACTAAGGTGTAAGGTACCGGGTGAAGATCTAAATGTGTTAATTGAAGTAAAATCTGATGAGGACCTAAATAATGTCTTAGAAGAGTATGATGCATATGGCAATACTACGAAGATTAGAGCTATTCTCGACCAGCATATACCAATGGTGGATATAGAACGGGTCGTATAACTTTTCTTTTTTTTTTTTTTTTAGTATAAACACATAATAGTAATAGTAGGAACATGAAGTTTTTTTTGTTGCAGTAGTAGTAGTGGTGGTGCTATTGTTGGTCACATTGAAGGAAGTTTGTGTACGTACTTTTTGTTAGTAATTTAGTGTGATTAAGGGAATTGGTTATGATACTTGAAAATGGGTTTGGAGGTACGGAGTGTACACCCATTAAGTGAATAACTTCCCGGACCCAAAAGTAAGTTTCCTTGGTACATAAAATTGTTAACTAAATGCCATGTGCAATTTTTTGACATATCATCAAGTTTGGTAAATTTTATGGTTAAAAAATAAGACATGTAAATATATACAAAGTTTGGTCACATTTGTGGTTATAAATAAAACATGTAACTAAGGAAAATTTGGTAAGGATTATGGTTAATTAGAAAGACAAGTAAATATGGTTTTGTGAAGCCACGGTTACTACTTTCTATGATATACGTAGTCAAGTTTGTGGCCAATCAAATTCATTTGCCTAAATTAAGTAACCGACTTAATTGGTGTATATATATAGAACTAGTAGTAAGTCATTTAGTAGTAGAAGACTTGTTAAAATAAAGCATTAAAGTTTTCTGTTTCCATGATTTAATATAACAACAAAAGTTTGGGTGTCTCTATAAGAGAAAAAGATACATGAGAAAATAGTCGAAACACGAAATACTTTTTAGCAAACGGGTTCTTGATTTCTGCCAAAATCAAAAACATTACTCTTTGTATTATCCCAAAACAAAATTCGTGTAACCCCGGCAAATAGGGTCGAATTGTTGTTTTTGGAAAGTGATATCACGATACAAAGAGATATCCGGTCAATTGATTTCTTACCTTATATTACACGAATTTCCCCAACAATCAAAAACAACAATTTTTTGGTGAAATCAATGGCGGCTACGATGAAGCACATGACAGCTAATTTCTCCAAACTTGATAAGTTTGAAGGAATTGATTTTCGGAGATGGCAAAAGAAGATGCACTTCTTTCTCACCAGCATGAGCGTGGTTTATGTGTTGAGCACTCCTTGTCCTGAAGATGGTGGTGATGATGATACTGTTGAAAAGATTCGGAAAAGGAGCAAATGGGAGAACGATGACTATATTGCTCGAGGTTTAATCCTCAATGGTATGTCTGATCCCCTTTTTGATATTTACCAAAACCATGAATCTGCTAAAGAACTCTGGGACTCTTTAGAAACCAAGTATATGTCTGAGGATGCTTCTAGTAAAAAGTTCCTAGTGAGTAATTTTAATAATTACAAGATGGTCGATTCTAGACCGGTCATGGAACAATACAATGAGCTTATTCGTATACTTGGTCAATTTACACAACATAAAATGAACATGGATGAGGCTATTCAAGTCTCTAGTGTTATTGACAAACTCCCTCCCTCTTGGAAAGAATTTAAACATTCTTTGAAACACAAAAAGGAGGAGTTAACTCTTGTTGAGTTGGGTAGTCATTTGCGTATTGAGGAATCTCTCAGGGCGCAAGATAATGACAAGCCAAAAAGCAACGATGTTGCTGGTACGTCCTCTGTCAATATGGTGGAACATAAAAAGTCTACCGGATATAATGACAAGAAGGGGAAACGTAAACATCAAGGAGCTAACAAAGCTGATCCCAACAAGAAGTCTAAATTGACTTGTTGGAAGTGTGGTAAATCCGGACACTTGAAACGGGATTGCAGAGTTAATATTGGTAATAAAAATACCAATGGATCTGACACAAGAGGTACGGGAAATGGTCCTAAAAACCAAAACCCGAAAGGTCAGTATATATTTAATAATTCGGATCAGAATTATTATGTTTCATATATATCTGAGGCTTATTTTGTGCAGGATGATGATGTTGCGTGGTGGGTTGACTCAGGTGCTACTACCCATGTGTGCAAGGATAGATGTTGGTTCAAGACTTACGAGTCGGTGACTGACGGATCAGTTCTTCATATGGGAAATGAGTCAACAACCCCTGTTCATGGACGTGGAAGTGTGGATTTGAGTTTTAGTTCTGGAAAAGTTGTGTCTTTGTTTAATGTTTTGCATGTACCACAAATTCGTAAAAACTTGGTTTCAAGTAGTATTTTAAATAATTGTGGTTATAAACAAGTTATTGAATCCGATAAGTTTGTTTTGTCAAAACATGGCATATTTGTAGGTTTTGGTTATTTATGCAATGGTATGTTTAGACTTAACATTAATCACATGAATGTCAACTTTGCTTTTATGTCAACTTCTAGCATAAGTAATACTACTCTTTGGCATGCTAGATTAGGACATGTACACTTTAAAAGAATGCAAGATATGTCTAAAAATGGATTAATACCGGCTTTTGACATAAACTATGAAAAGTGTAAAACATGTATGTTGACAAAGATCACCAAGAAACCATTTCAAAATGTGAAACGTGATTCTAAAATTTTGGAATTGATACACAGTGATTTATGTGATTTGCATGCAACTCCTACTTTAGGGAACAATAAATATTTTGTGACATTTATTGATGATGCTTCTAGGTTTTGCTATGTTTATTTGTTACATACTAAGAATGAAGCATTGGATAAATTTAAAATATATAAAACTGAAGTAGAATTGCAACAAAAGACTTTGATAAAAAGACTTAGAACGGATAGGGGAGGTGAATATATTGATCATACATATTTCCAATCCGTTGGAATTATCCATGAGACTACAGCTCCATATACACCACAACAAAATGGTATATCTGAGAGGAAGAATAGGGTCCTTAAGGAAATGGTTAATTCCATGTTATCCTATTCAGGTTTGAGTGAAGGATTTTGGGGAGAAGCTGTGCTGACAGCTTGTTATTTGCTTAATAGAGTTCCTAACAAAAGGAACAAGATTACACCTTATGAACTTTGGAATAAAAAGAAACCAAACTTGAATTATCTTCGGATATGGGGTTGTAGAGCAGTTGTAAGACTGCCTGATCCCAAGATGAAAAGTTTGGGCGAAAGAGGTATAGATTGCATATTTATTGGATATGTTGAACATTCCAAGGCATATAGGTTTTATGTTATAGAACCTAATGAATTTGTCTCAATTAATTCCATAATTGATTCAAGGGATGCAATCTTTGATGAGAATCGTTTCTCATCTATACCTAGACCAAAGGATATGGTTCCAAGCACCAGTGGAACCAATAAGGATTGTAATGATGAAGTCTCTGAAAAGACTGCAGATCAGTCACTTGAGCTTCGGAAAAGCAAAAGAGAAAGGAAACCTAAGTCATTTGGACCAGATTTTCAATTATACTTAATTGAAGGTTCCAGGGATAATGTTTCTTCCCAATATTCCTATTGCTTCAATGTTGAGGATGATCCTAAAACATTTGATGAAGCAATGAAGTCTCAGGATGTTGCTTTCTGGAAAGAAGCAATTAATGATGAGATGGATTCCATCATGGGCAACAACACTTGGGTGTTGACTGATCTACCTCCTGGTTGTAAACCTTTGGGTTGCAAATGGATCTTCAAAAAGAAGATGAAGGTAGATGGAACTATTGAAAAGTTCAAAGCAAGGTTGGTCATTCAAGGCTTTAGACAAAAGTCTGGAATTGACTATTTTGATACTTATGCTCCAGTGGCTCGTATCTCTACCATTAGACTGCTGATTGCTTTGTCAGCAATTCACAATCTGGTCATTCACCAGATGGATGTGAAGACAGCATTCTTGAATGGTGACTTGGATGAGGAGGTTTATATGAACCAACCTCAAGGCTTTGTCATGCCAGGAAATGAAAACAAGGTGTGCAAACTTGTGAAATCCTTGTATGGATTGAAACAGGCACCTAAGCAATGGCATCAAAAGTTTGATGAAGTGGTTTTGTCTAATGGTTATCATTTAAACCAATCTGACAAATGTGTATATAGCAAATTTGATAATTCTGGTAAAGGAGTTATCATTTGTCTATATGTTGATGACATGCTGATCTTTGGGACTGACCAAAATCAGGTTGACTTAACAAAAGAGTTTTTGTCATCAAAGTTCTCCATGAAAGATATGGGGGAGGCTGACGTTATCCTTGGCATAAGGATCAAACGTGAAAGCAAAGGAATTTTGATTTCTCAATCTCATTATATTGAGAAGGTTCTGAAGAAATTCAATTGCTTTGACTGCACTCCAGTGAGTACACCTGTGGATCCAAGTATGAAGTTAATGCCTAACAAAGGTAGAGCTGTATCACAACTTGAGTATTCCAAGGTGGTTGGCTGCTTGATGTATGCCATGACTTGTACAAGGCCTGATATTGCATTTGCTGTGGGAAAACTGAGTAGATATACTAGTAATCCTAGTACTCATCACTGGAAAGCAATTAGGCGGGTACTGGCATATTTGAAGAAAACTATGAACTATAGTTTATCTTATACTGGATTTCCTTCGGTGTTAGAAGGATACACTGATGCGAGTTGGATAACCAATGCTGAAGATCATTCTTCAACAAGTGGTTGGGTATTTTTGCTTGGGGGAGGTGCTATCTCATGGGCTTCCAAGAAGCAAACTTGTATTACCGACTCAACAATGGAATCTGAGTTTGTTGCATTAGCTGCTGCTGGTAAAGAAGCGGAATGGCTAAGAAACTTGATTTATGAGATTCCATTGTGGCCTAAACCTATAGCACCCATTTCTATCCGTTGTGATAGTGCTGCTACATTGGCAAAGGCTTATAGCCAGATGTACAATGGAAAGTCTAGACACTTAGGTGTCAGACATAGCATGATTCGTGAGCTTATCATGAATGGGGTGATTTCTATAGAGTTTGTGAGGTCACAACATAATTTAGCTGATCACTTGACGAAGGGATTGGCTAGAGACTTGGTTAATAAGTCTGCTAAAGGGATGGGTTTAAAGTCCACCTAAATTTCTGATTATAAGATACCCAATTCCCTTCTGATATGAATCAGAAGCTGAATTCAATGTGGAAAGCTTATACTTAGAAATTGGAGCACATGATTTTACATATCATCCCAAGGTATGTGCTCAGACCTGCTGATGGTTAGGTTGAAGTATAACTTCTTAATAGTTCCTTTGAAAAAGTGCAGGAGCAGGTGCACGAATAAAGGGATCTACCTATATGAATGTGAAGTTTTGCCGCTTCAAGAAAGCTTTGGACTTTTAGCTTTGGATACATTCATGAATGGATATGGACACATGGCTTGTATAGTGTCAGTATAGCTTTAAAGTATTTGAAAACCTATGTGTATATTATTTTCAGGTATTCAAATGGGTTGAAGGGTTCAATTCTTAGAACACCCCGATTCTCGAATATTTGGAATGTGTAATATACTAAGATGAAAATTCAATCTTCAAGATATTTTCATTTACGCATAAGTTTTGTTTTGGTTATTTTCTCATGTAGCGGAATTACACTAAATTGGGGAGGATTGTTAGTAATTTAGTGTGATTAAGGGAATTGGTTATGATACTTGAAAATGGGTTTGGAGGTACGGAGTGTACACCCATTAAGTGAATAACTTCCCGGACCCAAAAGTAAGTTTCCTTGGTACATAAAATTGTTAACTAAATGCCATGTGCAATTTTTTGACATATCATCAAGTTTGGTAAATTTTATGGTTAAAAAATAAGACATGTAAATATATACAAAGTTTGGTCACATTTGTGGTTATAAATAAAACATGTAACTAAGGAAAATTTGGTAAGGATTATGGTTAATTAGAAAGACAAGTAAATATGGTTTTGTGAAGCCACGGTTACTACTTTCTATGATATACGTAGTCAAGTTTGTGGCCAATCAAATTCATTTGCCTAAATTAAGTAACCGACTTAATTGGTGTATATATATAGAACTAGTAGTAAGTCATTTAGTAGTAGAAGACTTGTTAAAATAAAGCATTAAAGTTTTCTGTTTCCATGATTTAATATAACAACAAAAGTTTGGGTGTCTCTATAAGAGAAAAAGATACATGAGAAAATAGTCGAAACACGAAATACTTTTTAGCAAACGGGTTCTTGATTTCTGCCAAAATCAAAAACATTACTCTTTGTATTATCCCAAAACAAAATTCGTGTAACCCCGGCAAATAGGGTCGAATTGTTGTTTTTGGAAAGTGATATCACGATACAAAGAGATATCCGGTCAATTGATTTCTTACCTTATATTACACGAATTTCCCCAACACTTTTCATGTTCAAATTTTTTTTTCGAGTGAAACTAAAGCTAATTAGGTCTTTTGATTTCTTTTTAATTTGGTTTCTTGTGTTAATACTTAGGTTACTTATTACTTTAACTAACTTAGATATACATCTATGTGTGATTCACATGAAAACCAACTAATATGATGCAAATCCAATTATTTAATTCGAATGGAACCAACTCTTTTTGGTGTCACTCATAAGAGCATCGAGTATGGGAGTCTTTTTTCGGCGTGGTGACAACAGTCGCGCGGATAGGCAGGGATTCTTCCTCAACTACATTGGCATTATCACATTGTCGTGTGGTTTGATCAATGTAGCGGTGACCACGCTGTGAGTAGGAATTTTAGATGAGTTCTGAGTTTTAGTATTATTAAGGTAGAAAGAGATTCAGTGTGGTCCTTAGTGTGCACCGATGCGACAAAACTTTTTATTATGATTGATCTTACCGCACCTAATCATCTAATTAGATTATGCGTTTGAATAATTAGATAATCAACTGTTACAAAACGTGATTATGAAATATAGTGCTTAGATTTAATTATGATGTTTAATATTGCAATAATCAATTATAATTAGATTTTTAGAGTGTCTGCAAATCAAACTATTTAATGGTTTAAAATAGGCCAATTCGAATTTTAAGGCCAATTTTTGTCTCAATTCAAAGTATCGAAGTTATTTTTTGTGCAAGTTAAGTTTAAGTTTTTTTCGAATTTTTGAAAGCGATTACCGAGCATAATTTTAGCCGAAATGACTTTTAAATACTCAATTATAACGATATATCACATTAGTTTACCAATTCATCATATAAAATGACCGATATCATCATCTGAAAAGTCAAAGAAACCTTACATTTCACAAAAAAATAATTTTGATACCTTAAACTAAAAAAAAAAAAAAAAAAAAAAAAAAAAAAAAAAAAAAAAAAGTCGATTACCGTAAATTCGAATTTGCAAGTGTGATACCTTTTTGTGTTTGCCCTTTAAAATATGAAATGACAATAAAGGACAATTTTTTTAAATTGTTTAAGTTCAACAAATAATTAACTATGATGTATTATACTAACATATAGTAATATAAACTTAAAATATATTAAAAATTATCAACGCTTTAAGTACTAACAATTAAAAAAAGCTATGATTTTTTATTTATTATTTATTTATTTATTTATTTATTATTTTTGATTTTTGATTTTGAATTTTGAATTTTTTATTTATTTTCTATTTTTTATTTTATTATATGAAGATTGAGCAAGTATCGAATCTTTAATTATACAAAATTAGGGCCTGTTTGTTATACGCTTTTTGATTCGAGGAATGGAATCATTTCATAAAAAACATTGTTTGGTTTGTTTAATTGATTACAATCAATCAAACTATACCAAAATATCCATTCCCCTGTTAATAGGGTATTCACGTAGGATCATGCAATTTATGTCTCACATTTCACTATGATTCAATTTAATAATATTATTTACATTCAATTTTATTTCATTTCAAACAAATAAAAATTATAATAATTAAATCTTTTCTCTCCTCCTTTTCTTTCAAACCAATCCAAATTCAAATCCGATTCTAAACCCACTTACAAACCAAACGCACCCTTAAAGTTTTAACATTCTGAACTTCATTTACACATTCACATGTCACATCCATCTCTCTCTCTCTCTCCCCCCCCCCCCCCCCCCCCCCCCTCCCTCCCTCCCTCTACTGCCTTCTTCATTAAAGCGAGCTTTTTCCTTCCTCACCTGTTGAGACAGATAGTTGACTTACACGCCCTATTCAATAGGGGCTTAGCGAGTGTTTGAAGCCATTTGCAGGCAAGCCCCTAGGTCAACACAAAGGAGAGGCTAGCAATCGCCGTTTAGCCGATTCATTCTTACTAATAACCATCTCTCATTTACTACCGCTCGTACTCCCTATCTAGGAAGCCACTCGACCTACGGGAGAGGTGCCAGCTGAAGGAAGGGCGCTAACGAGCAAGAAAACAGATGCGCTAACGCGCAACGGCTTTCCTTTCTCTGGTAGAGGCTCGCTTCTTCAATTCAAGTTCAGCTTGCTGCTTTTCATGTTGATAGGAGTAGGTGCTTGCTGCTCGCTCGCTGTCTACTAAATGAGTTTTTAGTGCCCGCCCGACCCCTCTCTTTAATCTTAAGTAAAGTGAAGTCAAATCAATGAAGTGAACAGCCCAACCTCTTTGTTTGAAGCTTTGTTTCACCTAATTCACAAAGAGAACAATAGACTTGCAACTATAGCATAAGAAAAAGCTTCTCTTTGATAGCGGTCATAGGGGAGTTCAGAAAGGGAGATACATTGTTTCCATTGTGACTTGGTCGTCAAAAGGGGCACTACTAGTGTTGTGTACTTTTCATTGGAGCACACCTTTCGCTAGGAAGGGATCAGTTACGAGTACGAAATGCTTAAATGCTTTTCACATACAAGTCGGATAGCGCGATAAGGCAGTTACACTCCTCCCTCCCTCAATCACTAGTCACTGTATAAAACAATGAAATACACCCATTTTTACTCGAAGCAGAAAAAACGAGGGTGCAACAAGAAGAGAACAAAAGGGTAAAACCGAGGGTAATTCCATAAAATCGCCAAGTAATGGAAAATTGCATTTTGCAAAACTTAGCCCACAACTGCTTATGCAAAACCACGTTTTGAAACCTTGAAAACGCAATAATCACTTTTCAGATTTTGTTTCTCAAACACTCAAAACTTATTATTAGCGTTTTTATAACGCAAAGCAGATGTCATCTACTTAAAATAGCAAAGTCAAACACCCCCTTAGATTTTTACAGATGAAAAGACAACATAAATAACATATATCATAGACATCGATCTACTTTTGACCAATTTTCATTCTTAAATAAACTTATTGGTTTAAGATTAAAAGGGAAAACACAATCTAAATCAACGGATTCTCTGCATTTCTATGATCAAGGTACCAAAACATAAGGTTAGATTCCTCTAAAACAAACCAAAATGTTTATCCATGTACTTTGCAGCACAATTCATAGTCTCTTCAAGAAGACAAGGTATGTGACAAGTATCAACTATTGACTACAATATAACCACATAATAGTATTCCCTTTTAAACAAATAGCTATAACTCACCAATCAGAAGCATCAAATAACAAAGAAACCCATTGTGGCGCAAACCAATCTAGTAGCACACAAATACGACAATAAACCAACCCTTTAACTACAATATACAGATGGTCTCAACACACTGTAATCAACACTCTGGAAGAGAATGAGCCGAAGTGTATGGAGAAAAGCTAGCAGCAGAGTCATTATGGCGCAAAGGATGCGGCTGCCGACTAGAAGACCAAATATAACTCGATGAAGCGTTGCCTGGACTGTGGTAATGTGAAGACAGGTATTGGGAATTTAGAGGAGATAAAGAAGGGTAACCCAACGAGTTTGAGGAAATTAAATGAGAGGCACGAGATCTATGGGAAGAAGATGCAGCGATGTTTCTAAGGTCTAACGAGCTTCGCGATGGAGTAATATATGAGCTTCGTGATGGAGTAATGTAAGGGGATTGAAGAGAGTTCATATTGTAAGGAGTACTGGAGACAGAATGTAAGTTAGAACCTGTACGTGATGTTTGACTTTGACCTATCTGTATTGCTCTTGATGATGCATAAGATGATGAATATACAGAAGATAGTATGGTTGATGAAGCCACGGAAGCAAGGTTTGATGATGAGAGCAACGGTGTGCGTTCTGAGGCTGGTGGTTCACCGTTGGCGGTCCTTGCATCACGTTTGCAAACAGGACAGAAAGTTCTCCATGAAGTCAGCCAAGCATCCACACAAATTGCGTGAAATTCTGTCAAAATATATATAAATCAACACAAATAGAACTGTAAAATGAGACAGCAAATTCTCCCAATTGACAGTGTGTCATATACCCTTACAGGAGGCAATCTCTACTCTATCATGTATTCGAGTACAGCTAAGAATCCAAAAAAATAAAATAAAAAATAGCAGAAGTAGTAGAGGTGGCTTTAAGTATAAAGAAATTTGTGTTTAGTGAATGACTGAATTCTATGCATTACTAATACACTTTACTCGAGTTTCAACCCATTTCCTTTTTAACTAAGCTTTATGATTTTACCCATTTCACCTGTTACAGAAAAACCATTACCCGAATCAACCCTTTGACAAGTAAATGCTCAAGATTTCCAACTTTAATGAAAAAAATCCACTACTTGTAAAAATTAGGTCATATAGTTTTAACAGTCAAACAATGTAAACAAGTGTTCATAAGCTCTATAGTTACGATATTCAAACAAAAGGATCAATACTGAATACTAGTTCTTGTAATCATATTTAATATATAAAATAAATAATAAAGTTATTATTAAATATAAAAAAGGTGTACTGGCAGATCAACCCAATCCATTCTGGCACACCCCTCCCATCCCGTTGATCGTTAGCCTAAACTATCCTTTTCTGCTGTTATAAAAAGTACCATAACTTATACCCATGAGTCATGACCCATCTTCTCAATCTCATTAAATGTTTATATAAAGTATAAACACACTAATAACATGCAGAAACACCAACACATCACTAGCTTTCCTTAAATTAAAGAAGACTTACTGTGGCGGCATGGCAGAATTCTAAGTTTATCGCCGACATTATAATCTTCAAGACATATAGCACATGTAGCTGAAGTGCAATTATCTTCTAAAACTGCTGTGAACACCAAGCTTGGCATGGCTTTCACTAACCGACTACTCATCCCGTGGAATTCCCGAACACGAGAAGCTTGAGGGCGTTCTCGTCTTATACGATGCCTTCGGACAAAAAAACATGTTGCCAAAACAGCAGACATTGCCAGCAATGAAATAAAAGATATAGCCATGATTGACCAAGCTGAGTTTTCATAGCTTGGGATAATCCATGTCTCCATTGCGGTTATGCCTGCGTACTTGCTGAGCTTTAGGCCTGATGCCTTTGACACAAATACTGCAAGTATCGATATACCACCCGAGTTCCCTGCCACTGCAATTCGAAGGAAGCATTTATATATTAACTAAATAAGAAAATATTGTATCCGTATGATCCTATTGAAACATTCATATATCATAGATATGTATTTACTCGTAATAAATCATTTAAGATTATGTCTCATCTCTAAGGGGACAAGAAAGTTGATTAGAAATTATCTACGAAAGAAATGGCTTGAAAGTTGCTCACAAAGTGCAACTATTCTCACTGCATAAAAGCTCCTAAATCATTTATTAAAAAAAAATTATATTGCTAATAAACTTATTGTAATCGTATTCGACACACTAAATGTTTAAACAAAAGTTCGAAGATCTTGGAAAGAATGTGTTTCAGGCCAGCCAAACTCGACCAGCCCATTTTTCCACCTGTAGCATATCATCATTAACTGCCATCTTAAGTAACAAATTTGTCCTCAAATGATGCCCAGAAAACACTAACAATTTCATACACTCATAATCCATCATATAAAATGCCCTTAATCAACAACAACAATTACCTAATGTGGTTAGAATTGGACAATGGTGTGATTGATAAGAGTATGAGAACGTAATTGGTACAACTTTTTATCAACATATGAAAAAACTCTACATTTTGCCTATAAGAAGAGCATAAAATGCCTTTAATGTTCTTCTTATAGGCAAAATGTGAAGTTTTTTCATATGTAAGAAAAAGTAGCAATAACATTCTCATACCACTGTCCAATTCTAAGTTCTAACCACATTAGTAACACAAATGGTCAGCTTGGGAGATAAAGAGAAAAGCAAGTTGACAGAAGGATGCAATATCTCAATCCTCATTGAAGGTATATGTAATTGATGTTAGGTATGCAAATTAAACACCAAGACAGGTTAGCAACCACTCTGGCTTGCCAAAAATATAATAGAGATCAAATCCTCAATACCCGTACTATATTAATGAAATAGGCCTAAGATTATCCAAGCTACTCCCAGCAAAAAATCTAACTCAATTCAAAGCTTACACATGTAGACAAATAATCATCAGCCACAAAAACTGTCTCACCATAATCCAGCATGGAATTAAGTACCTAGTTCTATACAATTCTCACACTACTTAGAAACAAAAATACATAAGATTCACGCATAGGCCCACACATTAAGATGTGTTTCTTATACTTAATAATCGAGGGCTTGAGGCACTTTCAAACAAACATACAAACAATACGATGTGGGTGCACATTTCTTTCACTTGTACATATATAATTGACGTGTTTCAAACAGATTACGACTTTTGCAATGCCTATCCCAACAAGCATACCTAATTATATAAAGGGTAACACAATTTCCGTAACTAAAAAAGTAAAAGCAAAAAGATAAAGAATCATACTTGCAACTAGATCACTATCATCGTTGTTATAAACTATAGCCGCCTTAAAACCCGCAGATTGCGCTCTTCGTACTTTATCCTCAAAACTACATCCTCCTCTAATCATCAAAACAAAGGGCGGGTTTGTACTTTCTGTAATCGAGCTATTACTCAACGGTCCACAACCATCCAACGGCTCCCCTAAAAACAATGTTCCGCATTCCCCGGATCCTTTCACAGGTGGAGCTGCAAATATACCCATAAAATTAGGACACCATTAGTATACTTACCAATCCAACATCCACATTATTGATAAAGGCACGCTTTAACATGTCACAAACTTTACATTTATAATAAAAAATGAACTTTCTCGCAAATACTTCTCCAAAAGATTTAAATCGACCGAAAAACCCAAAATCCGTACACCCGTGGGTGTTGACTGACCCTCAAGGACCAGTGCCAAGCAACGTTTTGTTGAAAAGGAAGGGGGGGTTAGATTGAACCCAGGAGCTATTCTTTCAACAAGTTACTACAAAATTCTGCAAGTTTGTATAAAACCCCGAAACCTGTTATCCTTTTAAACAACCTAAACAGCATAGAAACATAAGAACTACAGTAAAAAAAAAAAAAAAAAAAAAAAAAAAACACTCACAAAAAACATGTTGTAGCACATAAAGTTTGCAGCTTTAAGTGACCCAACACAGATCACCATCAGTTTCAGTTTAAAGTAAATACTCCCAACTTTTATACAACCATTACAATAATCTTGGGCTTATTAAAAAACACAAAAGAAGCAAGCTCACCAAAATTAGCTTCAATATCATCAAAAGACAAAGTGAGATTATTCCCCATCAAAACAACACTAGCAACAACACCATACCCACCAATCATCATCATCATCAAACACATAACACTAAACCAACAACACTTGAACATCTTTTTTTTAACCACCAAATCTTTTATATATAAAGATCAAGTTTTGCTAATTGGTGATGGAAACATCAACTTCCATCCTCTGACTAAACTAGTCAATCATTTTAAAAACTGTGTGTTTTGATAACTGTTTACTTATCAAGTCAAATTTCAAATACTGTTTTTGTTTTTTTGTTTTTTTTGGGTTGGGATTGATTTGGGTGAGTGATGAGGTTGAATTATGGCAATGATTATCTTCTCAAAATAAAAATAATAAAATGAGAAAATAGTATGACGGATCAAGAAAATAATATTCTGTCTTTTGTGTATTACACCGACTAGTAATATATTATGGGACCCGGTTTAAGTGGAGGAGACTTCTAGGATTATGTTTGTATGTCACAAGTGGTCTGGTCACACTACACTAACCAAATTTAATAAAACTTACTCGTATTAATCAACAAAATATCAAGTGGTTAAGTGACAGTGACTTATTATTCAAAGAAAAATCTTCATTTTTGATCTTGGTAGTGTTTTTAAAAAACAAATATGAAACCTACGGAAAAGTAAACTTATTACAACGACTCTGTAAGTGATAAAATCTTCGTTATACTCTATAACATTCATTGAAGTGTGCAACTTAGAGCCAGCTCTCTTTCTAAGCTACCAATTGGGAAGTCGGCTTGAGTGCTCTATGGAGCCGCGGCTTGAGCCAACATTATTCACACGCCGAACCGAGCCATCGGTTTAAAGTTATTAAAATAAAGGTTAGTGAGTTTCTTAGTGGGTTCTCCACTTACTTGCCACTTAATTTCAGGGTTGGTTGTATGTTATACTTGTTTTCCATTATCGGTTGTCGTTGTTTTTATACGAAAACTAGATATGAATTTTCATTTGTGATAGCGTATCAATATTAATAGTTTAAGCCCACTAAATACCCAAGCCCATTATCATGGTCCATCAACAAACACTTGATAGCGGCACGACTTAAATCTCATGCCACGTAAGACCTGGTAAAACTTATCAGGCCAAACTAAGCACGCAGTACTACTGCTCCCCAACTGTCACTACCGGATAAGATGTACCATCTGACACTGTACAGTGGAGACGCACGACAAGCACCACTTTGTACAAGTCAATGAACGTTGACCACCTGTCTTCCTTGTCTGCTCTCTAGATGATCAACACCTGGCGTCCTCACATCCGTTGATCATCTCTCAAGGGTTTATTTCTAAATTCTACTCGCCTCTCTATTAATAGAAGGCAACACACACAACTTCACAAATTTCACACACTTGGGCAAATATTGTCTTACAGCAGCAAAGTATGGTCTTTGTTTAAGTGTTACCCAAGCTTCTTGATCTTCATCAATCTCATCGGGTCCTTACCATTCAGCACAGGAAACCAAACAACAAAACCATTCTCATCCCATCTCTAAACCGATTTACATACCATATGTAACATGGCACCATCCGTGTGGATATGATAAGAAATAGCCGCAAATTTCTCAAAAATTTTCATCTATTTTCACTTATTTCTCACTCAAAAATCCAGGAACATTTTCCTCCTTGAACAAGTTTCTTAACCAAACATGTCTGGTGAACAAACCCCTCAAATTTCGGACATAACCAGCCACCACCTCAGACCTTTCAGAGTGGACGACTCTCCTCACACAGAGAGGTGTCAACAAACACACGAAAAAGAGACTCACCATTCATTTAGAAACCACACAAAAGACCTTTAAGGAGGTGCATGCAGCAGTCAACCATGTCAACCTTCACACGTCACTCCCCTGAAAGGAATCTACATGGTCTCACGAGAAACATCATAATCTTAGGCAATCACTACAACCACGAATGTCTCAAGCACTCAAAGTTCAAGGAGTCGTAGAGGGTGCTAGAGGGTGTCAGGGAAAAGGACCGCCAAACATTCAACTCGGGCCACACTATACCCGCTTATCGGAAAAAACTCAGCTAAACACATACCAACCTACTTATCCTTTTCCGCATTACTTTACATATAACAATCAGGCTAAGGCATTACCTAGTAACCACCCTGGGTATAGCATTCAGGCAGACACCCTTACATTTCCTCCTAGCCCCTCCACTGGAAGTAACATACACCCTACCCTACACTTAGAACAACTTTCAAACACATACCTAGCTTACGCTAGGGCACTCAAAAAGGGTAGGATAAAGCATTTACCTATGATGCGAGATTTGTAAGACCTTGAAACGAAGCTTTACAATCCTCTAGGCATTGTACCTAACCATTGTAGTATAGTATAGGTAAGTTCGAAGGATTGATCGTTCTCTAAGAGAATAGTGTCGTTAGGTCAAGATGTATGACGAATTAGGTCTAGAGGTGAGGGATGATTCTTTTTGTATTTTTATATTTTTATAAAGGCAAGTAAAATCTTGGTTTTTGGAAAAGTGGGCGGAATTAGTTGCTAGTCAACTAACCAAAAAACTACAATTAAATTAAATCTATACTAATATGCAAGAAAAGTGAATTAGGGTACAAAGGAAGTGAAGCGTATCTACCTATGATGTATTACTCCTTGCTAGTTATCTAATTCTACATACTGAATTGTCACATCCTTGTTTTAATTGAAGCGTTGTATTCCTTAATATCGGTCGTGGGGAGGTGTCGAAGTCCCCAACTCTATGAATCTTAGTATCCCCTAAAACCCTTAAAGTCTATTAAGTTTTTTAGGATCAACAAGCCGCAATTCATGCAATAAATATAACGAGAAAAACCAATAGTGCACTCTATGTTTGCATTTCTAAAACGTTCAAGCTAGTTACATATAAGAGGTTAGTCAGTTTTCTTAGCATAACGCGAAGCAATCAACTAAACAAGAGACACTAGGAAACAAGAATTATATACTATAACCAATTAAACTCATTGAATTTGTCACGCCTTAATGATGAAGATAGACACAAACATCAATAAGAAAACAATAAGATTTAATTAGTCATCAACAAGTTCCATACAATCATAAGTAAACACTAGGTGAATTAGCCAAGCATAATTAATGAAGAGCAAGCGACAATAATGATAATTGAAGACATAAATTAAGGTAGAATCAACAAACCATTACAAGATATTTATGAAGTGATTGAAACCCTCTAAGTTGCTGGAAAAACACCTACCTAAACCCTAGAATCAGACTTAGGGTTTAGGGTTTACAAAAAGTGAAGTTATGATGTTCTATTTATAGGAAGTTTTTCTGTTGGTTGGTCGAGACCCTTCAACTCGAACAAGTGACGGGGTCAAGTATAAATCCTGAAGGGGTCAGAGTATGGGGTCGCTTGTAAATCTGGAATTTTTACAATCTTCAACCTTCAAGTGACGGCGTCACTTTACAAATGCAACGCCATCATCCCGCCGCCTTTAGGGTTTCGTCCATGATAAATTGCCGCTATGACGGTGTCATGTTGTAGCTTCTGACGCCATCACCTTATGGCATGACATCGTCCTTTTATACATGTTCTGGGCCATCTCTTGTCTTCTTAAAACGTGACTCCTTCTTCCAAATAATACCTGACGCCCTCAGGTGTAAATTCTTCAAAATTCTCTTAAGCAACGTTTGGTAATTTTCCTCCAAAATTCCAGCTTGAATAACAAGTGACGGCGTCACTTGATAAAGATGTCGTCAGCCTTCCTTTTTCTGACAGGTTTTCGCAACTTCGTCATTTTCTTCACTTTTTCGTCCAAATACATCCAAAAAGTGCCGATTTTCAGATTTCTCGTCCCGAGTACCTAAAATACAAAAAGAAATGATTTGAGGCAATATTTGAACATATTTATACAATTTTGGGATTAAATGACCCCTTAAAAATGTATCAAATAAATCCTTATCAACCCAGTCTACCTAAGCCTAGATATCCTAAAATAAAAACTCTCAGGGACAACCCCACTATTCAGTCAAACAAACCTCCTCACCATGACAGACAAGCCAGGGTAGGTGACAACAATCAAATGAAACAAGAAATCCTCAGGGAACAGATAGGGATTGTCAACATGATCCAATCATGGCACTCAGGTACAAAAAGAGGTAATGAGGTCATAAAAATTGGCAACGTACCCTATCACGAAGCATTTCATTTGATACATTTATACCATCGTCCGACCCCGTTGTAATCACAACAATGATAGCCTCACATTGGGTTTGTAGAATATACATTGACGGAGGGAGTTTAGTCGACATAATGTACGAACACTGTTTCAAAAAACTCCCGTAACACATTACGTCAAGCCTCAAGCTACCAACTACGCCACTAATCGGTTTCTCAGGAGAGAGATCTTAACCCGAAGGTGTAGTCACCCTAGAACTCACAGTAGGAACATACCCGCTGTCGAGAACAATCATGTTACTATTTCACATTGTCAAATCCACATCCAAGTACAACGTCATAGTTGGAAGAAAAGCACTTCGAAAGCTTAGAATGAAAGTTTTAACCACTGTTTTGAAAATTGGCTTTGAAATTGACCCGGTAGTCACCGAACACCGTGTCAACCGGTTCGACCGGTTCAACCGCCGGGTCTACCCGGTTTTCAATTTATTAATTTTTTTATTTTTTCGACCGGGTCAACCGGTTCGCTCATCGGGTCAACCCGGGTTTTTATTAAAAAAATTTGAAAAAATTAAACCCGGTTGGATTTCGAGAACCGGGTTGACCCGGGTCACTCAAAACCCGGGTTTTTTGACCCATTTTTTTGGCTGGAACCGGTCGAACTGGTTAACCCGGCCGGGCTGACCCGGGTTTCAAAACATTGGTTTCAACCATTGATGAGTGTGTAAATACTAATCATTTTTGTACCCATTTAGACTATAAAAATGACTGAAAACACACAAATATGCCGAATTATATTGCAAATATCCTTGGATTGTGTTTTTATGTGTTTTAGGTTCAAAAAGGTTGAAAACGAGGCAAAAGTGGACAAAACCGAGCACGAGATTTGGAAAGAGTGCGAAATTACGAGTCCAACGGCACGAGCTAAAAAAAATTATTGGATCGAAATTGGAGCAAATGTACAAGATTTTGAGCATTTAACGAAGATTATTGAAGCCCGAATAAATAGGCCAAGTCTAGGCTCAATTAGCCTTATGAGCTCAAATCGACGTTAATCAAGGCCTAAGTCCACAAGAACAACCCAATTCAAGACACAAGTTTCACCCGTCATTTTTAGTATTTTGACCAAGAATAAATTATAGCTTTGGATGGTGAAACGTGGCATCAGTAGGAGCCGTGCATCTTTTCTTGGGGAAAAAGGGTTTTCCTTTGAGATTGATATAAAAACAAAGAAAAGAAGAAGGACACGAGGAGAAGAGGCAGCCAACACCCTCCTATTGAGTCGGTGACACCACCAAACACCAAACACGTCACAAGTTCTTCTTCCTTTCAATAAATTTATGGCCTGTTTGGTTCTTTGGTTTTGATGTGGGTCCAGGGACTCATGGTAAATAATGGTTGTTTGGTAGATTATGGTGGTCCCATGTATTGGCTTTGTAGCATTTTTATTCGGCATACATTAATCTAGAGTAGCAACATGACTTTTGACATTTTCTTCAATTAAGTGGGCCCTTTTAGAACCACAATCACATATTCTTCCTTTTTTATTTTATATAATAATAAATTTTAATTTTAAATAACTTATCAAATTATAAATAGGTATTTATTTATTTTATAATATATTTTATCTCTCCTACATCAAATCCAAATCCAAATCCTAATCTAATTTTAATCCAAATCTAAATCTAAATCGTAAACCCACCTACAAAACAAACGGGCCCTTAGATACCTTCTATTTTCAAAGTAACGAATCATTTGATAATCGTTATTTATTACTAGTATTAATGGTCCTTATGTCTTTCCATTAATTTTTTTTGTACGTATACTCCTTTCTTATTTAATGCACTTGATGTTTTGTTAACTTTGATTTTATGTAGTGATGATTGATGATATCAAAATACTATTGTTTATTTAAAAATAAATTGTCTAGTTTCTAATTTGTAGCTGAAATTGTTGTCCATTCATTTTTTTTTTGTTAATGTTATTTCCATCTCGTACTAATCTATAGTTATTTTAGTAAAAGTTTGTTTTTTTAATTTATTTTATTAGTATTAACATCTAGGCAAATGAATCTAGTAGTTTGTTTTAAAATCTTTTCTCTACGTCAACATTTATTAATCAAGTTTTAGTCATTAAAAATTCTAAAAAAAATCATATTTGTTAAGCCTTTTAAATCTTGTTTCAAATCTAGTAAGCAATAATGATTTAAATGTAGCTAATTAGTGGTCGAATATTTGGGTTAATCATGGAGTTTAAGGATACGTGTTTTGGAGCTTATGAAATGGGTCTCATCTCGCCGTCTTTATGTTTTTCATCTCATTTGGTTATCTCTAACCCTTTTATCTCTTTATTTTTAGTATGTTTATATCGCTATTATGTCTAGCTTACTTATTGTTGTTGCTATTGTTTGTGTTTTTGCCATGTTAGAGTAGTTTTATTTTATGTAGTTTAGAAATCCGTGGTTAGACTGTTGTGGTAAAATTGAAAGTTGGTTATTAATTTTTAGATCGAATTCGTTAGATATTTTCCTAATTTAATATTAGTCTTGCATTTCCCTTAGCTCACTATTAAGTTGCGTTAGTTAGTTTTAACTAAAAATAAAAATAGTGGGTATTTTTAGTTGTGATATTTTATCGTTAACTTTATATTAATTACTTATTACTAGTGTTATTATTATCTTTGCTTTAATCATTTAGTTTTAGGCCCGTTTTAAGTTTAGATTGTGTTTTATATTATTTGTGCTTTCCGTTATTATTTTATATGCTTTATTATTGCTTTCTAGTGTAAATTTACTTTTCGTAGTTATAAATATCCTCATAACCCTTTACCATTCAAATTCACCCGATCACAAATTCGTTTTAATACATTTGCATGCCTCGCTGGGACATAACGACCCGGGGTAACCCTATTCTTCACCGGTTATCTTGCACTTTCTCCTGGGTTGACCTATTGACCGCACCCGGTTGACTGGTTAGTTTAGGAGCAATCAATTTTTGGTGCCGCTGCCGGGGAGGTTGTGCGCGTATTCTAAACGGTTTTGCAGATTAGTGAATCTGGATATACGCTCATTGTATATTTACCATCCTTGTTCATATTTTCATATAAAAAAACAAAACAAATCGTAAATTTTACCATTTCAGATTACTCAAAGATTACTGAGTGTGATCCAAGAGGAAACGATTTGGTTTTTCAAAACGATTTCCAAAAACATTTTAATTCAGTTTTCAACGAACACAAAAACAAAAAAAGATTTTCTTTCTTATTTTCATAAAATGTTTTCCAAAAACTCCAAAAATATTCACTTTTACCCTCTTACATCTTTGATTCTTTATCCCTTACCCCCTCTAACCATTTGATTCTTTCTATGTCTCATCCTCACATTCTTAATTGTCAATGGTGTGGTGGTCCTTATAATGGTGGTAATTGCCCCAGTTGTGGCATGGTAGAGTCAGGAAACGGGTCTGTCTATAACCAGAATCCCTATTCCTACCATGACACGACTGATTTATTCCATCAGCTTCCACACCATGAGACTCAGCAGTTTTACTGTTGTGAGTACTGTGGTGGTTCACACTACAGTTCTGATTGTCAATCGGGAAACATGCTTGTCTATGAGCAGATTCCTGATAACAATTGTGACTACAGCACATACGACTCACAGCCACATCAGTTTAACTGTTGTGAGTACTGTGGAGATCCTCACTTCAGCTCTGATTGTCAAACAAGGAATCCATTTCCTTGTAACAATTTTGACACATCATATTATGACCAACCTCCACAGTACCAATTGAATTAGGCACTGCCACTTCCTCAAAATCTTATCCTTGATCTTTTGGATTTAGTGAAAGATTTGAAAGGAATTAAACATACCCCAGATAATCAAATCAAAAATCGATGGAAGAATTGTTAGCTGAAGAGCAGGCTGCTAAAATAAATTCCCAGATTGCCATTGAAAAATCTATTAGGGAATCAATTGAAAAAGAAAAAGCAGCCAGATCTAGCTCTCGATTTCGTTTCATTCCTGCTGACAGTGATGATGAGGATACACTTGATATTCTTCAATTTTATAAAGATTCGTCTAGTTCATCAGTTGAAATTCCATCAGTTGAGATTCCATCTCAATCTACTGTTATCACACCCACAGATCCCACTCACTCTCTGAGCATGGGGAACGAGCATCTTAACACTGTTCCTGAAAAGGAATCGAACGAATTCATAAAGTCTAGTGCTGAGAACCTTGTCCCAATCCCAAGTGAGTCATAGGGAATTTTTGATCATGTGTGTGATATCCCTCCTCCTCTTGTCTTCCCAAATGATCATGTTGAGATGTTCTCCGATTCTAATGATGACGATTCGTTATCTTGTGGAGACATCTTTTATGTGGAAGAATTACCTTCTGAGCTAATCTGCTTAGAAGAAGAGAATGACGAAGAAATTGACACTGAAATCCAAGATGAAGCTCTTCGTGCTACATTATTGAATGTCAATCTTCTCATTTCTAAAATCGAGGCTTTCAATGAAAAACCCATTTCATCTCCTATCTCCATTAAGGATAGTGACATTTCTTCCGATGATTCTATACCGGAATTTAAAGCCTTCAGTTTTGATCATATGGGAGAGAAGATTAGTGGCAGTACCACTTCTCATTCTCAAATTTCTCTCCCCGAATATGATTCATTCACCTTCGAGGAGTTCTCCGATGAACTCACTCACATCATATCTCCGCCGGAGTATGATAATTTCTACTTTGATCTAGACACACCCGGGATATGTCTTGATCACATGAGCTTAAATGATGAGATTCATGATGATGAATCCATGAATCCTCCTCCTGATGATGATGGTTTAGTCATGATGTTTATCATGACTTTCTTTCTCTTATTCACCTATCTCGTGACCTCTCCTGTCCTTCACTCCTTCGGGAATGAAGACACTATCTTTGACCCCGGGATTATATATCATCGGTGTGGAACTTTCACGTACGTCAATGTTTATCCAAACATCTTGAATGAAAGTCCGATGGTGATTGTCTCTTCCACATGTTGCTTCCCCTAGAACCAATGAATTCGGGGTCGAGTCAGGCTAGTGACTCGGTAAACAAAAACATTAGCATCACATGGGTTTTCACCCATGCTTCTGTCTTCTTTCTATTTTCTAATACTAAGTGTGGGGGAGTTTCCTCTGCTGTTGTTTGCATTGTTGTGTTTGCTCATGTTTGCAGGTACCCTTTGGATAGTGATGATTGACGCGCCTGTTTTCAATCCAGCCGCTCAATATCTTATCCTTTTACTAACGATTATCTAGGGATATCTTTTTAATCCTTTTTTTGTGAAAACATAGATTTCCGTTTCACACTTAGCTATTAGTATTGCCTTTTTACGTTCAAAGAGTCGGCATAATAGCCGGGACTTTGAATATTGAGGACAATATTCAATTCTAAGTGTGGGGGGAATTCTGTCGAATTTGTCACATGTATTGTACCTGTTAGTGCCTTAGTACCCCTGTTTTGCCAAAATTTTAAAATTTATGTATGAAAAAGAAAAGTGCTTTGCACGCAAAAATAAAATAAAAAAGTTGTTTAGTCTTGATTAGGTTAGAAAAAGGGGAATCCTGACTCTGCCAGAGTGTTGATCTGGCTTCTTCCTTAACTTTTTAGACTAAATTCTTAACGAATTGCGCAAATAAAAATGCTAAACGTAGAGTAGTTGGTTCTCTTTATAGCTTATATAAGTAATATGTGGCTTTTTCTCCCAGTAGCTCCTAATTGGATCTAAATACGTGCTGTTTTCAAACTTTTGACAATTAAAAGTTTTCATTATGTAAATTTTTTTTATGCAATGTTAATATAGAGTACTAGTTCAAATTTTTATTTAAATTTTGGAACAAGCAACTTCTCTAAAAATTGAATAATATTGCTAAATGAAGTAATGTAAAATTGCTGAATGATGCAAAATTTTGAGTATTAATGTTCCTTATGTATTTCCATTAATTTTTTTTGTACGTATACTCATTTCTTATTTAATGCACTTGATGTTTTGTTAACTTTGCTTTTATGTAGTGATGATTGATGATATCAAAATACTATTGTTTATTTAAAAATAAATTGTCTAGTTTCTACTTTGTAGCTGAAATTGTTGTCCATTCATTTTTTTTTTTGTTAATGTTATTTCCATCTCGTACTAATCTATAGTTATTTCAGTAAAAGTTTGTTTTTTAATTTATTTTATTAGTATTAACATCTAGGTAAATGAATCTAGTAGTTTGTTTTAAAATCTTTTCTCTACGTCAACATTTATTAATCAAGTTTTAGTCATTAAAAATTCTAAAAAAATCATATTTGTTAAGCCTTTTAAATCTTGTTTCAAATCTAGTAAGCAATAATGATTTAAACATAGCTAATTAGTGGTCGAATATTTGGGTTAATCATGGAGTTTAAGGATACGTGTTTTGGAGCTTATGAAATGGGTCTCATCTCGCCGTCTTTATGTTTTTCATCTCATTTGGTTATCTCTAACCCTTTTATCTCTTTATTTTTAGTATGTTTATATCGCTATTATGTCTAGCTTACTTATTGTTGTTGCTATTGTTTGTGTTTTTGCCATGTTAGAGTAGTTTTATTTTATGTAGTTTAGAAATCCGTGGTTAGACTGTTGTGGTAAAATTGAAAGTTGGTTATTAATTTTTAGATCGATGATACGTGGGAATCGCACCAGGCTTTACCTCTCGAGGGATCTCGAGAAGCTTACAACCCCCACCAGGAAGTGTACCTGATCGTTGTAGTATAGTATAGTGACAAGTATCGGGGTATTGATCGTTCAACTCAGGAATAGTGTCGCTAGGATTAGAAAGCCTAAAAACTAGGTCTAGATGTGAGGGATGATTCTTTTTGTATTTTTATATTTTTTAAAAGCAATTAAAATCTCGGTTTTGGAAGAGTGGGAGGAATTAGTTGATAATCAATTAACCCAAAATGACTAAAGATGCAATCAAAATAAAATAACAAACATGAAATGAAATCTAATTAAACTAGTGGTGTAAACAATGATGGGGAAAGTTGTGTTTACTTAGGTTTCATTACTCCCTAGATATCTTTTACATGTTGATAATTTGTTACAATTGCATGGATGACGGGTCGTATTCCTTAATAGTAGTCGTAGGGCCGTGTACAATATTCCCTAACTCTATAGGATCCAACTTCACTCCTATGTTGAGCCGTTAGAAGCTCCTAACATGGGATCATTAGAATTCTCCTACGCATTAAATACAACCAAAAATCATAGTACACCTCTGATCATGTTTCTTAAGACGTTCAAGCAAGTTACCAATGGAAGTCTGCCAGTTTTCTTAAGCCTAACATTGAATACAATCATCCATAACAACTATAAACAAACAATCAACCCATAATTAACATCTAGGTTTCACTACATCTAAATAAACACAAAAGAGATTTAGCCGAGCATGTTAAATTGAAGACAAGTGTAAGATATATTCAAGCAACACATAGACATATTGATTGAATTGAAAGAGTACTTATCTCAAATTGACATTGAAAGTTCAAAGGGTTAAAACCCTTGAAAAAGCTGGAAAAATTCGACCTAGGGTTTCTCCCTCAAAGTTGCACCCTAAAAGTTACACACTAATGAATGAAATTTATAAAACTATATATAGATTTTACAGGGTGACGGCGTCAAGAAGGAAATTCTGACGCCGTCAACTCGCCGCCCATAATGAAATCGGATTGCCTAGATCCACTTTTGATGCCGTCATGTGTAATTTTGTTCTGGGCCGTCACTAACATTTGGACCATGACGGCCTATGGTGACGCCGTCATGTCCCTAGTACAAAACTCTCTGGACCGTAACGGACTTTATCCACTTCCACCTCTTGTATTACTCTTGACACCGTCATTAAGAAACTTGTGACGCCGTCAGGTACTATTCCCAGCAAGGAAAATTAAGACTTTGCCGTTTTCTTCACTTTTATGCTCCAAAAATGTCCAAAATGCTTCGTTTTCCAGAATTCACTCCAAAAGTACCTAAAATGACAAAAGGAACGATTTAGGGCAATATTTGATCAAATAAATTCAAATCCGGGCTAAAATGACCCTCTAAAAACGGTTGATTTTTCGCCTCATCAAATACCCTTACACTTGAGATTTGTTTGTCCTCAAGCAAATGCGCTTTTATTCTAATCAAAATACAAGTTAGGGGTCATTTAACACTAATATAAAAGTAATTACAACAAATAATCGTTCCACTAAAGACCAAAGACAAGCACGGAGGTCATATACTAGCACCTCACAAATAGTGTTTAGATACTCACATCTCTCGGGTGTAATAAAGTATATATCACAATATGGAAATGGAAAACATCTCTCACTACATGTCTTAGCAAAATAGATTACCATAGGCTTGGGAAAGGATCAAACCTCCACCACTTGGTGTAAGCACCTAGGATAAACTATCAAAGAGGTCTTTCAAAGGGTTATAACGTTAGGTGTAGGGATATGGAATACACGGTTTTGTTGGATAAAGGCAACATTTACTGGTAGTGAGGTAATCATCTTGGTTAATTACATGTATAATATGGCGTTGCTAAGCCAAGACTAGACTCGACTTAAGCTAATAAATAAAAAATAACAAAAACATAAAACAAACATAGAATGAAACGGGATGGTAGTCCTTATGTTTTTTCTCTTTTCTCTTTTTTTTTCTATTTTTTATTTATTTTTTTTTATTTTTTTATTATTTATTATTATTATTTTTTTTGCATACACTCTTACCCTACCATCCAAAATAATACATCATAGGGAATATATATTCCCTTTACACTTGAATTTTTACATATTTTACAATAAACTAATCTAATGAATCGAATTAAGATAATCAAAACACTTGGAGTACTTTTAAGATTAACACACATATTGGGGTAATATATGATGTTCTTCCCCATTACTCCATAACATAAGTACTTTACCCATGAGTCCCAATCGTCCCAAGACAATATGTACAAGATATGACTCGACTTAGCAACCATGTAATCAATTAGATAATTAACTAAGGGTTTAAACATGTAACAATAATGCACTAAAGATGCGTGCATACACGAAAGGCTAAGGCGATTTGGGTGTACATTTAAGTAGGTTGTAATAAATTCTTCCTTTAAGTAAAATGCTTAAAGTTAGAAACGAAAAGATATGATCGAAGGGGTGTACTAGGGGTTTCATGTACTAAAAATGAGTACAACACTAAGGTGTGGGAAAAATTAATTGACTTTACTAGCCAAGTAATATGACTTAAATGGTCAAGTAATTATGATACGGGTTTAACACAAGGGTGATCCTAATGCCTCTTATCATGTAGTAAATCCTGCTACACGAATGTAGTCTCACTAGCGGTCTCGGGATGCATCACTAACGCAAGTTCTAGAATCTAAATGTTACCGGTACACTCATAAGCACTAATAGTAAAGGTTTTTCCTATCAAATCTAAAGGCGAACCTCACATATTTGGGTGGAAAATTTTTCTGAATGATATGGTTTTGTGCTAGTCATACGACTCCTATCCATGAGACGCTTGCTAAGGCTAAAGTTTCACTCCTAAATGTTGTAAAAAAAAATTAAATTTGGCGCTAAAATTATACTAAATTTCTCTTAGTTTTATTACACACTTATAATCAAACAAACAAACTCAAGTACAATTGTATCCTATAAGGTATCATCATTTACCCTCCCCTTACACTTAGGATGAACATTGTTCCCAATGTTCAATTAAAGAATGTAAAAGTAAAACATGTAAAAGAATGAAAGCAAATACTCCCCTGATTCGTTCGGTGTGGATAGTGTGGTAACAAGGTTAGATCTTCCTCCAAGAAAATGAACATTCAAAGCTCCCTTCCAGAAAAATAAATCATCTTCTTGTCATACATAACCTGTTAAACCTGAGAAAACAAACAAGGCAACCTCGCGTAAAATCGGCGGCAATCTATATATAATAACAAGTCCTAGAAAACAAATTAAGATATAATGCTTGTAGAATGAATGTTTGCAGATTTCCTAGAGTTTATAAAACTAAAGAATTAACAAAAACTTTAAGACTCCGTTAGAAAAACAAAACTAGCAAAATTTCCAGAATTTTACACATGACGCCTTCAGGAATTAATTCCTGACGCCGTCAGAAGTGACCTGCAGAAATCTTTACGTTAAGTTTCTGGAAAATTTCTGGAAAAAACTTATGTCCTACTTCCTGAAAAATCCTGCAAAACATCATTATGACTCGATACAAGCATTTGACTCTAGCAAATACTAATACACATGTCCATTTTATATTGTGGAGAATCATGATCAATTTCGTTCTTAAAAACAAATTTGGGGTTTCCCCTTACACTTATCTTTTGCAAACTACCTTTATATGAAGTTAAGACGAAGTTAAACGACAAAATAAAGCATTTTCACAATTTTAGTTTTGAAACATGATCTACCAACAATAAAAACAAAGCATGCATACGGAAACAAATATCAATCAAACAATTAAGAATCACACAAAACATGGGTTGCCTCCCAAGAAGCGATTTTCTTTATTTTACGAGTCTTGTAGCTAGACTCAAGGTCATGGGCAATTACGTGACCTCATCGTTGGTCTCATTCTCTAGGTCATCTCCAATCTTAGTTTTGTATTCCGGACCTAGTTGCAAGTATTCCTTGTAGAAACCAAGTATTCTATTCATAACATATTCTACTCCTCTGCGTCTATCCTCATCATTCCTATAGTAAACCGCTTGCTTGTGTTCCTTTTCTATGTTTGATAGAAGGCGGTATTGTTCAATCTTATAAGGCATTTGATAAGCAATCTCATCATTCTCTTCTTTGAATCTAACTATTCCTAAGGTCGGGTCATAACTCATCCTAGATGCCTCAACAAACGGTTTTCCGAACACTACTTGACTTAGGCAATCATCTATTACCGGACGAGTATCCTCTACTATCACAAAGTTGATAACATAAGTGAAGTTTCCTACAAATACATGCAATCCTCTCACTCTTCCTACAAAATTGCTTATCAAATTCTTGTTCTGCATCATCCTATAACCAAGTTGCTTCTTCATTACCCAATTATAATAGGTCCTAGTCATGATGTTTATAGGAGAACTAGGATCGATATAAGCTTTTCATACATGCATATGCCCAATGTTGCATGGTATGTTGATTTTAGAGGGATCACCTACTTTAATAAGGGGTGAACCAAGGATATATGGTGTCTCGGGATCATCGAATAAATCCATGTGATATTCCCGTTCTTCCTTGGTGGGCAACTTATCAAAGTACTCTTCTATGTTTTCTACTTCCTCTAACTTTTCTCCCTTATTAACCTCAACTTCCTTAATTTCATCCCTAACCTCGGTTTCTATTCCAACTTCGTCCTTGTCACTTTCTTCTATATTCTTATCTATTGGCTTAATGGTGACAACATTGACAAAGTGGACGTGTTTGGATGATGAAGGGTCCTTAATTTGTATTCCACTATTGGTGTCCCTAGTGTCCTTCCTAGGTG
Source organism: Artemisia argyi (assembly GCA_030686995.1). NCBI lineage: Eukaryota > Viridiplantae > Streptophyta > Magnoliopsida > Asterales > Asteraceae > Artemisia > Artemisia argyi. The sequence continues at coordinate 47,721,568 of CM060688.1, forward strand.
TAATAAGCACTTGGTTGTTGAGGGCTTTCAACAAGTTGTCAATCTTATTGGTCATCTCCGTTTGTTGTTGATTGAATTCGGTTTCAAACTTAGCTATGCGAGCTTCTTGAGATGCCATGAACTTGGACATCAATCCTTCAATATTATTGGTACTACCAAAGTTATTAGAAGGATTTTTGTTGAAAGTACAGTTAACGGTTGGACCGTTTGGTTGGTAATGATTAGGCGGATTGGAAGAATTGTTTTGGTTTTGTTTCCACCTAAGGTTCGGGTGATTTTTCCAAGAAGGGTTGTAGGAATCACCGTAAGGGTTTGGCTCGGGTTTGAAAGTGTACCACTTATCTCCCGCTTCGTCGGTACGCGAGGATGCGTAGTCCGCAAAAGCTTGTCCGGGGAGTTCCACGCAATCACGAGTGTCATGGGGACCACTACATAATTCGCATGAAGAAGTGATTTTGTTCACTTGGCTTGAAGGCTTGGGAGCTTCGTAAGATTTCACGAGTAACTTGAATTGGTCTTCAAGTTCCGTGATCCTACGGTCGGGAGTGCTAGAATTGTTCGAAGGCAAAGATATTGCCTTGAGCGTTTTGTTCAAATCACGGGGATCATTCCAACTTTCGTTGTCATAGAGAGCAAGATCTTCTATGAGTTCCCATGATTCTTCCGCACTAAGATCACGTAGCTTGCCACCGGCCGATTGGTCAATGGTTCACCTTGTGGAGAGATTGATATGGTCATAGAAGATTTGGACTTGGAGCCAAAGATCTATGCCATGATGAGGGACTTTTTGGAGTAAGTCCTTGAAACGAGTCCATGCTTCATATAGAGTTTCACCTTGACGTTGTTGGAACATCAAGATATCATTTCTAAGCTTGGTAGTTCTCCCCGGTGGGAAAAATTGAGCAAGGAAACGAGTGGTGAGATCATCCCATGAGGTGATAGATCTCGCGGGTAAACGTTCAAGCCATTGACTAGCTTGATCACGTAGAGAGAATTGGAATAGGCGTAACCGGGTCGACTCTCTAGTTGTAACATCAAGGTCTATAGAATCTACGATTTTAAGGAAATCCTTGAGATGTTGATTAGGATCTTCGGAACGAAGTCCATGGAATGCACATCCGCTTTGCACCAACCGGATGGTGTCGGATCGCAAGGGGGACATATTGGCTCCTTGAGTGAGCTCAATAGTGTTTCGATAGCCTTGGTGGCTAGGACGGGAATACTCTCCTAGGGTTCGGGGCCTAAGAGGTTGGTTTGCTAGTGGTGGGTTTTGTGGGTGGTTTTGTTGTGGTGGGTTGATGGGTTCAAAGATGTTACTACCTTCTATAATGTCGGATGGTAAAGATTACGAACAAAGACATGAAGAAATAAGATAGACTAAAGAAAATCTAGAAATAAAAATAAAATCTTACTAGAAAGGAATCTAGCAAGTAGACCTAATAAAAAGAAATCTTAACCTAGACAATAACTATTCCCCGGGCAGCGGCGCCAAAAACTTGATACGTGGGAATCGCACCAGGCTTTACCTCTCGAGGGATCTCGAGAAGCTTACAACCCCCACCAGGCAGTGTACCTGATCGTTGTAGTATAGTATAGTGACAAGTATCGGGGGATTGATCGTTCAACTCAGGAATAGTGTCGCTAGGATTAGAAAGCCTAAAAACTAGGTCTAGAGGTGAGGGATGATTCTTTTTGTATTTTTATATTTTTTAAAAGCAATTAAAATCTCGGTTTTGGAAGAGTGGGTGGAATTAGTTGCTAATCAACTAACCCAAAATGACTAAAGATGTAATCAAAATAAAATAACAAAAATGAAATGAAATCTAATTAAACTAGTGGTGTAAACAATGATAGGGAAAGTTGTGTTTACTTAGGTTTCATTACTCCATAGATATCTTTTACAGGTTGATAATTTGTTACAATTGCATGGATGACGGGTCGTATTCCTTAATACTAGTCGTAGGGCCGTGTACAATATTCCCTAACTCTATAGGATCCTACTTCACTACTATGTCGAGCCGTTAGAAGCTCCTAACATGGGATCATTAGAATTCTCCTACGCATTACATACAACCAAAAATCATACTACACCTCTGATCATGTTTCTTAAGACGTTCAAGCAAGTTACCAATGGAAATCTGCCAGTTTTCTTAAGCCTAACATCGAATACAATCATCCGTAACAACTATAAACAAACAATCAACCCATAATTAACATCTAGGTTTCAGTACATCTAAGCAAGCACAAAAGAGATCTAGCCGAGCATGTTAAATTGAAGACAAGTGTAAGATATATTCAAGCAACACATAGACATATTGATTGAATTGAAAGAGTACTTATCTCAAATTGACATGAAAAGTTCAAAGGGTTGAAACCCTTGAAAAAGCTGGAAAAATTTGACCTAGGGTTACTCCCTCAAAGTTGCACCCTAAAAGTTGCACACTAATGAATGAAATTTAGAAGTTATATATAGATTTTACAGGGTGACGGCGTCAAGAAGGAAATTCTGACGCCGTCAACTCGCCGCCCATAATGAAATCGGATTGCCTAGATCCACTTTTGACGCCGTCATGTGTAATTTTGTTCTGGGCCGTCACTAACATTTGGACCATGACGACCTATGGTGACGCCGTCATGTCCCTAGTACAAAACTCTCTGGACCGTCACAGACTTTATCCACTTCCACCTCTTGTATTACTCTTGACGCCATCATTAAGAAACTTGTGACGCCGTCAGGTATTGTTCCCAGCAAGGAAAATTAAGACTTTGCCGTTTTATTCACTTTTATGCTTCAAAAACGTCCAAAATGCTTCCTTTTCCAGAAGTCACTCCAAAAGTACCGAAAATGACAAAAGGAACGATTTAGGGCAATATTTGATCAAATAAATTCAAATCCGGGCTAATATGACCCCCTAAAAACGGTTCATTTTTCGCCTCATCAATCGAATTCGTTAGATATTTTCCTAGTTCAATATTAGTCTTGCCTTTCCCTTAGCTCGCTATTAGGTTGCGTTAGTTAGTTTTAACTAAAAATAAAAATAGTCGGTATTTTTAGTTGTGATATTTTGTCGTTAACTTTATATTACTTACTTATTACTAGTGTTATTATTATCTTTGCTTTAATCATTTAGTTTTAGACCCGTTTTAAGTTTAGATTGCGTTTTATTTTATTTGTGATTTCCGTTATTATTTTATATGCTTTATTATTGCTTTCTAGTGTAAATTTACTTTTCGTAGTTATAAATATCCTCATAACCCTTTACCATTCAAATTCACCTGATCACAAATTCGTTTTAATACATTGCACACCTCGCTAGGACATAACGACTCGGGGAAACCCTATTCTTCACCGGTTATCTTGCACTTTTTCCTGGGTTGACCTATTGACCGCACCCGGTTGACTGGTTAGTTTAGGAGCAATCAACCATCAGGTTGGTAGAATTCCCAACAAGGGTGGGGGTCGCCACAGTCAAAAGCGACTACCTGGGCAAAGACGCAAGCCTATCTGCTGAGACAGAGGAGAGTAATATCAGGGAGATCGTGTGGGGAACTAATCCGGGGAGACAATTGATGCGAGGGTTATGAACCTTCACATAAGAGTTAGCAGTAGCATAAAAGGTATAGGTTGAAGAGCAAAAGTCAACATCACCCATTAATCCCAAATCTGAGCTCATAGGTGTTCATTGTATCTGAATTCTTTCATAGGGTTAGAATCAAGGTGCATTTAGTTAATTCAACTCATAAATTAGCTTAAAAGTACTTGTAGGTTATTAATCATTCAGTAGAATTCCACATTAGTCAATTTAGGTTAGTAGTAAAGAAGTCAAAGGTAAGTTCAAAACCTGTTTCATTAGGATCTGATCTAGGGTCTCTTTAAGGGTTCAATTGAATTCATAAATTAGGGTTTTTTGCATTTTTAGTTTTCCTGTAGTATAAGCTTTAATTTGCCCCTCTTACTTTCTACAAATCTGCTTAATTGGTCACTTAAAAATAAGCTGCAAGTAGGGGTATTCAGGACTTATTTGCACACTGCTTCTTTAGCTCATTCTCAGGATCTTACATGCTGAATTAAGTTGTTTAGGGCATAAGTAAGTGGTTAGAAACTGTTTTGAGCTTTTTGTGCTTATTGGTGTGAAACTGCTTATCATTAAGTGCTTATTAGGAATGTCTTTGTGCTTATCTGCTTATTCTGTGAGCTTATTTGAAAATTTCAAGTTGCATTGAGCTTAAATAAGTACTATAGACCTTCTGTGAGCTTATTGTACGAATTGGTGCTTGATTGCTTATAAATAAGCTCTTAATCAAACTGCTTATTAGGCCAACAGCTTATTAGGGTTTCCAAATTGAGTAAAATTATTTTTCCTAGGCTTAGTTTATTAAATTAGAATTTCCTGAATTTGTTCAGATTTTTCCTAGCTTATTTAGTACTTTTAATAATTAAAATTAGCTTTTAAAGCCTTTTTAATTAATTTTTAATTCATAAAAATTACATAAAAACCCAAAAAATTAGTTTTCTGTTTTAAAATTAGTTTTTAGTCATTTTAGAATTTTCAAAATTAAAATTACATTTTTCTAGGTTATTTTCATATTTATTTGCATTTTAAAGATATTTTAAATATTAGATAATAGTTTTTAATTCATAATAATTACATAAAAAGCCAAAAAAATATATTTTCAGTTTTAAAAATAGTTTTAGGGTATTTTAGATTTTTCAAAATTATATTTGCATTTTTCTTACTTAATTTCACTTTTATTTGTATTTTTATTACTTTTTAATTAGTAAAAATAGTTTTTAATTAATAATAATTAAATAAAAAGTCAAAAAAATATTTTTCTTTTTCCCAAAATTTTCTTTTGACGTTTATAACTTAGGAAAATTATTTTTATTCCCATAGGATTAGCCTAGCTTTAAATTCACTTTTTATTTTTCGCGTTTACGTTTATTTTACGTTTAAGTTACGTTTTTAGTTTTAATTGCGTGTTAGGCTTACGTGTTTTCTTACTTGTGTATTTTTACTTGTTTACTTGTAGTTTAATTAGGGTTCCCCATAAACCCCCTTCACATTCCCTTCACGATTCGCAAAACCGATCCAACGAACTCGAATTCAACTTTCGTTGGGAAAACGACCCGGGGATTCATATGCTATTATAGGATGTAAGTTATTATGTCAAACTTCTTATGCTATTATAGGACGTAAGTTATTATAGGACGTAAGTTATATATATATATATATATATATATATATATATATATATATATATATATATATATATATATATATATATATATATATATATATATATATATATATATATTATCGAATCAAACTTCTTATGCTATTATAGGACGTAAGTTATTATGTCATTAACATCATTTTTAGAAGTATGTAAACATATTTATCTTAGTTAGACACCTAAAGTGCACTTTGTCACCTAATGTGGCACTTGTCCTATTTGATACCTAAAGGGCACTTTGACACCTAAAATACTTAAAGACTAAAAGTATTTTAAACATTCTAAATGGTTTGTTAAGGGTTTGATCATAATGCCACATAACAAACATGTACGAAACTGTGTTGTACCATACGAGGACTTGAAAAGTCGAGAGGTGTTGAATGTATGTTGAGACAAAATAAGATTACAAGTAACTTGTACATTTTACGTTGTGTATCAAGTTACATGTTTATCATCAATCAAAACAAACGAGACTGCTTGCACTAACAAATGAGATTACAACGTAACGATGTAAGAAGATTACGACATAAAAGAAAACCCTAACAAGATTACGGCGTAGCCGTACATGAAGGTTACGATGTAATTGTTGCCGCCGAAGATTACAACGTAACTAATCATCTAAGTTACAATTTGGTTGCAAGGGAAGATTCACAAGATTCAATTTGGTTATAAGGGAAGTCTTGTGTCTTTGTGACCAACCCTAGATCAGTGGTGATCTAGTTGGGGTTGATACTTCTAGGGGAGTTATGATAACGCTCAAATTGTGCATGTTTTTAGTGGCGTTATTCGTATGTTTTTCGGTTATTTTTATATGCTTTTGTCACATAATCGTATCAAAGTATGTTTGCAACCATTTGTAGCCAAAAACAAGAAAAAGGAAAAAAAAGTGAAGGAAATGAAGGATTTGTCATTCCCAACTCGAGATTCAATTCGTTCAAGCATTTCACAAAGAAGAATCCAAGTTTTCATCATTCCAAAGTTTGTTGACAAAGAATAATCAAGTTTGGACAAAGAACGAAGAGCCAAGTTAAAAATAAAGATTGTTGCTGTCAAAACGCATCCAACCGATCGGTCAGATTCCAATCGACCGGTTAGAAGAAAATGTCACTAGCAACCGATCGGTTGGAATCCAACCGACCGGTTAGACGCAGAGGTCTCATCCAACCGATCGGTCAGCGCCCAATACCGATCGGTTGGTCAGCTCGTTAAAGTTTTGAAAAGAGTTTTCTATCCCATTCTACCGGATTCTGGGCATTCTTTCTAGTATTCTAGGTCCTTCTATTCACCTTGGAGGCCAAGTTGCTGCATTGATGAACCTAGGCTTGATGAGTAGTATAAATAGTGGCTTTGCAATCTCATTTGACATATCACTCAATACACCATCAACATACAATAACAAAGCAATCATCAAAGTAGTTCTTTACTAGTCTCAAAGTTCTCAAATTCGTCCATAATAGTTCAGGAGGCATTGGAAGTCCAAAAAGTCAACATCCGAAGGTCAAACTCTCAAGAAGTCAACACCAACACTTAGGAAATCATTTCCTACTCATTTGTAATCATATTCCAAACATTTGTAAGACTTTAATTATGATTTCTAATGTTCAATATTCTGAGTTTATGTTCATGTTTGCTATGAGTGGCTAGTAACCTTTTGCATTTGCTCAGATGATGTTAATTACTTAATGATTAGTCTATGATTGTGATAACATGTTTTAATTCAATTTAAAGTCAATTCTAAAACCCAATTAGACTAAAGTTTCATAGTGACATTTGTTGAGTCAAGTTTAACTAGTTGCTTATAATATCATTGGCCGAAAGGGTTGTTATCATTCAACTAGTTGTAATCTTTTGTCTATAAAAGATTGTTTTTCACCATAATTATTCTTGACTAAACAAAGGAACTAAGGTGTAATTGTAATGAGAATACTTTTTGTTAATCAAATCGGATTGGTTGTGAACGCCTAATTGGTCGAAAGTTTTAGTAGTTTATAATCAATTGTAACCTTGTTGTCTATGATTCGGTTACCTTTTGTATTGACCATTTCTTAAGAGTATTTGATTAAACAAGAAACTATTTTTGTGTTTAAGGTTGTTAATCCAACTTTATGAACCTTGAATTGATTGGTCCAAATCTAATGCTTGTTTTTATAAACTAAAATCTTGACGAAGGTTTATCTTGTAGAAACAATAGATTAGAACACCAACTAATTCTGATTACCAACATGTTAAGGAAGTTATCACAATCATGCTTATCTTATGAGTAGTTAACTAGTCTTAGCAAGTGTAGTTTTTAATCATTTGAATTATCTTATAATCATTATCTCTAGTGTTAGAAATTTACTTTTTAAACTTACGCTTAGATTCACTCACAAATCCCTGCGAACGATCCCGACTTACCAACCCAATCTTGCTATAACGGACGAGTTCACTTGCTCGTATGTGTTATTTCTAGATCCGGTAATCGTGTTTATAAATTTAAAACTTGTACACACCGTGAGCACACATCAAGTTTTTGGCGCCGCTGCCGGGGATTTTGATTGTGTTTTCTGTAAGTTTTAAAGTTCCATTTCTTTTCTTGTTCATTTTCTAAAAAAAAAATCCGAGTCATCTAACCGATCGGTATCCATTCTAACCGATCGGTATATCAAAATTGTCCAATCCAACCGATCGGTCACTCATCTAACCGATCGGTTCCTTTTTCCTGATTTCTCAAATTGTTTCCATTCTTTGCTCGTTTGTTCCAAAGTTTCCGAGATTTCCTCAGTAATTGTATGAACACTCGATCAATCGGAGTAGAACCAATTTCACCTCTTTCCAATCCCGAAAGTCTGATTCGTAGACCAAGAAGAAGAAGAACACCTTTTGTTCCACCAACCAACCGTGTACCACGAGTACCAAACCCACCGTTTGATAACCTTTCCGAAGCCTTAGTTGTTTATAACCCATTCACCAATCAACCATTTCTAATGGCCGAAGGTCAACCCATGTGGGCCACAAACCGAACCGTAGCACCCACTCCTGGAGCTGCTATTGTTGCTGTTAACCTTGGTGACAACTTCACCGTGAAGGGACACCATCTGTAACACCCCCAATTCATGGTTGCAGCGGAATTCAAACTGGGTGTTACTCGACGGCACAATAGTCACAATAATAGAAAACGAACTTCAATTGAGTCGTTTTAAAAGATTTATCATTCAAATTGTATAAATATCAGAGATTACAAAATGAGGTCCCAAATGGTTCCATGTTTACAATTTACATTAAATGAGTTTTTGAATGATAATAAAATTTATAGTCCTCTTGAGTATCCGTGCGCTTCCGTGCCATCCTTGATCGTCATGAACCTGAAATACATGCTTGAGAGGTCAACACAAAGGTTGAGTGATATTCATAGAGTTTGTTTAATGTTTTGAACACAATATGTTGGTAGTGTGAGTTATAGGCTCACACCAATGGTTGGAAAACAAAACAGGTAGGCTACGTTATTATACGCCCAGTACGGTTATTAATTCACTAAGCTTATGACACCAAAACGTTAACGGGTACCAATATCGATCAGCGGAGTTATCCCGGTAGGTACTTTGCCGTCATACCTAATGTCTCAAATATTAATGCATTTGTTTGAACTTAGTCAATACAAATGGGATTCGTCAATCCCAATAGGCCTATTCACAATATTCGCGCTCACTATTTCTAGTGATTCAATGGTTCATAATAAGGGATCTCGGTTTGGCAAGGATGGTACTTAGTGATAATAAAACAATCAGGCAAGCATACAATTTAAAAACATTGTGCTCGGTTAAAAATATCATGTATTCCCCCCAAGGGTTTGTAAAACAATTAAGTAATGGAAAGTGGGGCTATGAACTCACCTTGGGATGTAGTGATGTAATGAACACAACTGTGCCAAGGAGTATGGCAGAATAGTAACATAAGTGATGTCAATAATTAGAGCGCAACGATACAGAATCGGCATAACCTAATGAATATAAGTTTGTCTCAAAACATAATACGCAGAAAGTAATCGATACGTATGAGTTTCAAAAGGTAGAGTGTTGTAGTTTTCGTGGAATATTTGTATCAATGTTTGTAAAAAGTTTAGTATCCCATTCGTGTGGTGGTATAAAGTCATAGACTCACACAAAACGCACGCCAAAGCACAAATCATATAGCATAAGTATGAAAGGTAATAAGCACGTATAAAAGAATAAACCGGTAATAAGTGATTTGTTATTAAGTCGTAAGTCCATTAAGAGTGCAATACATTAATCCTAAACCCTTGTAAGATTATATATGTATTTGACATGGTACATGAGGTTTGTAACTTGAAGATTTGCTAAAACAAGCCCTATGTATGAGTTAGAAACTGAAATTCTAAAACAGTCCCAAAGATTGGAAAGTCTGCACAACTCAGTGAGTTATGGGCCTTAGGTAATTAGATAGGGTGATAGAGCTATGTCTTGTGGTCGTTTCTCCGGGTGGCGCACCTCATAACTCATCCCGATGAGTAAATGAGAGCCAAAATGGCGAAAGGTGTCAAAATCTGCACACCAGATTTCAATCAGAAAAAGCTCATGGTTCTGGTCATTTCTGGAGTTCGGCCCAATTTTATGAAATGTTGGTAAGATATAAACTTAAATGTAGCTGCAAACGGTGCATCAACCGGAGTTGTAGAACTCTAGATATCGCCGAAAAGGCGGGACTGCAGTGAATTGTTCCAAACAGCTCATGTACGCAGTAAATAGACAAACAAAACGCACCCATTTGGTGCAGAAAATCAGCACACAAACACTCCTATTTGGGGCTGTTTTGCAGCCACTAAACACCCTCGGTTGGGGCTGGTCTTGGGGCTGTTTTGGCAGCCAACAAACACCCTCTATTGTGCAGAAAAATAGGCATACGAAATGCACCCCTGTAGGGGCGGAACTAAGCAGACAAACGCACCATTGCTGGGGCTGCGTAGCAGCAAGCAAATGCCCCTGTTGGGGCTGTTTTGGGGCTGTAATAAGCCCTATCCAAGCGCACCCTTTGGGTGGCTGTTACAGCAGACAAACGAACACCCCTTTTGAGGGCTGTGGTGTGGGTCAAACTACAAAATCAAGCGCACCCTCTTTGGGTCGTGGCTGTGAACCAGTTCATCAAACACACCCTCTTGTGGGTTGATATAAACTAATCAGCCGCACCCCCCCTTAGGTGGGGCTGTGGTACGCATAAACAAATACACCCTGATGGGTGGTGTTGTTGACTGAACCGAAACAAGCACCCTACGTGGGTGTCCCTTTTGTGAATCGAACCCATCAAAACACCCTCTTTGGTTCATTTTCTATTCTAGGCTGGCAACAAACAAGCACCCCTAGCTGGTGTAGCTGCGATAGCAGACAACAAACACACCCTAGTGGATGTTTCTCTTGAACCGAGCAAACAAAACAACTAAACAACCTCAAGTGGGTTTCTAGTTGAACCTCAGCAAGAACAAACACCCCTTGGGTGTGACTGAAACAAACAAGCCAATCGTACCCTTGTGGGCTTGCGTTGGTGGTTCGAGACAAGACAACCAAACAAACAAACCACCTCTTAAATCTGTTTCACCACACGAATCTTTACTAAAAACATGTTTTAATCCAATTTATTTCCACGAAAATCATACAAATAATATATCAGTTGGTTTAATATTAAGAAGATAATATACCAGATGTGTTTCGACATACCACAAGGAAAGGAGGAGGTAGTAAAGAGATGATGATATTGATGGTGCGGCTGTGGTGATTCACGGACACAAACCAAACCACAAAGACCTATGAGTGACCCTTCTCTTTAACCTGTAACGAGCCACCCTTGTCTTCTCCTCGTGATGGTGTGGCGGTTATCAAGAGAGTTCAGGAGGTGGGAGAGGCGGTGTAGTGAGAGAGATGAGGAAGAGATAGATAAGATTTGATTTTATCTGCTTATTTATATGAAGAGGGAGGCGGTGGAGGTGATAAGATAAGGGTAAGTTTGTTTTATTATTATATCATGTGTCCCGTGTCCCGTTGAGCTAAAGTGTAACCTCGGTACTTTGATTTGGTAATTGTGAGAAATATATTTCTGGAAGCGTTTTTATATTAGCAAAAATAAAAATGAAATTATTGACTCCAAATAATAATGATAAAATTTAAACCATTATTAATGCGGTGTCGGTATCGTTCTTCAAGAAAAGCGATATATCCTCTAGCTTTTAAGTTTTAAATCACCGGTAATCGTCAGAAAATAAATAACTCGTATTTTCTGATAAAAATAAATAGTGGTACTATTTAGAATAATAGTCTGAAAAATTATAGGTTGTGCCGGTACGCGTTGTGTGCGGTCTTCACGTTTTGCAAGATAACTTCTCGTTAAATAGACCGAGGTGAACGAAATTGTTTAGAAAGTAATAATTCAAAACAGAATGAATTATTTAACTTGGAAGATTAGTGGTTAACTACTGGTCATAGTAATTGCTTTTACGTTACGGTAAAAGTGAAATAGTCAAAAGTCAAAGTCAAAGGGCAAAATAGTCATTTTGCCTTATGAAAATTTACGGGTTGCTACAGTATCCACCCCTCATTTGGAACTTCGTCCCGAAGTTCAGCGGGTGTTATCTGTTGACAGAGTGTTCGAGAGTCGAGACAAGATGGAAGTACATGCGACGTATCTGGTCTTCACGCTCCCATGTGAATTCGAGTTCTTACCGAAAGTTCTAACGAACTCTTGAACAATAGGAATGCGACCTTACTTAAGTCGTTTGACCTTACGGTCTATGATCTTGATTGGTTCTGTGATAAAGTTCAGACATTCGTCAATCTGGAACTCTTCTAGAGGAATAGTGACCAATCCTAGTCTGGATCTTGTATAGTCCGATGTTGAGATGTCTGGGAAAGAGTGTAGGTATTTGGGAGAATTTTGATCTCACACTCCCAGGTGAAATCAGGAACTCTTTTAATGTTTTGATGGGTGAGCGAAAGTGCTACGATTAATATCATGGCTCAAACTAACATTTGTAAGAAATAAAGTAAGGGTATAGATGTTTGGAGGACTAAAACAATTGGAGAGTCTAATGTTGCAGGGCTAGCTGAAAATATTGGAGAACCAAATGTTGTGGTGCCTCTTCGAGTGATTGTTGTGCCAGGTGTTAAGAGGTTGTTTTCACAAGGATTTCATGAGTTGCAAATGCAGCAGTTTCAAAAGCCTAGAGAGAGTGGTTGCATTTAGGTGCCTAGATGATGAATCAATTTTGATATCTCGTAAGCCAGTGGATCATGTTGTAAGAGCTCGGTCTGCTCATGAATTAAATAATGGCAAAAATAACAAAAGTAACAAACGGTGTGGGGATGTGGAGAGAGAACATTTCGAGAAACAATGTCTCTAAAATAAAGGTCAACAAATGGAAGGAACTCTTGGGAGAGTTTATGTGCAGGTGTCCACACACCCAAGTAAAGTAGGTAGAATATCAAACACAGTTTGTTAGTTTGAGACTAAACCAAGTCAAAAGTGTAACAAGTCTGTTAACTCGATAAATAACTCATGATTGTAAAGATTTGCAACGGCAAAAGTGACAACTTATGAATGAACTTAGGAAGTTCTAATGAGATCTTAAAACTTTTGTTGAGAAATAGAATACCGGAGATTCTAAAGTTTGAGTTCATACTCATGTCATATCGGATACAACTAAGCCCACTTGTTTATAATTCTTTATTTACATAGAGAGGCATCCCAAACAATGTAAATAGAGGAATATAAACTTATGGTTCGGTGATTTACAATTTCTTTATTTAAATGAAAAGGCATCCCAATCCATTTCAAATAAGGACATTATAAATCATCCTACCTAAGAATTCCCAACACAACATTCATACTTAGCCGGTGAGTTACAAGGTAGTGTATTACGAGATGATACTGGTGTTCCAAAAGTACAAAATGAATATTCAATCTTATAAAGCTGATGAGGGTGCTTGTGGTGTAACTAAGGATGATTTGAGCTTTAAAAGTGAATCAAAATCTGTTAATGAGCTTGTGGTTACAACGGTTGTGAAGATAATGATGTGATATGTTGATGAACAAAAGTGTGTAGTGTATGTTTAATATTAATATTGGTAGAGATGTCAAGTTTGCTTTAAAATTTTAAGAGATTTTAAAGGTTTATGACGGAATGGTATCCTTTAGGACCTAAACAGGCTAGTACTTCTTAAGGGATAAAGGGAAGAATTGATAACTATCCCAAGATAGTAGTTCGGATTATCTCATAAATGAAAACTTTCAAGAATGAAATTAGGTAGTACAAATAAGGTGTTAAGATTTCGCTGAGTGGTAAGACACTATCGTGTCTCTAGATTGTTTTAATGAATTCTGGTAGTTTATCGAGTTCATGTAGGAAATTAACCTGAACATAACCCTAGCACAGCTATTCTCAGTATTTGAAAATTTTAAGTCGAATATAGTTAGTCAGACTATATTCCACTGTCCCTAGGTTTAATATAGGTGACTAGTCTATATTTAGCCAAGGTTCGATAAAATTTTCAAATACCTAAATTAGGTATACTTGTGATATGTCCGTTGCTTTTGGGAAACTGTCCACTAAACAAAGGCGATGTCAAACAATTCAGTTGCAAGTCCCGCCCATACAAGACTTGTAACCTATGTTTTCACATTCCATTGCATAGAAGATAGTACGGGTAGATACGTGTGGAAAGGAAGTTTTAAGTAATTCTAAAATAGAACATACTTGGCCAGGATCACGAACTTTTAACAATGAAGGTTTCAGAAGAAAACTTTGATAAATGTAGAGCTGAATTTCAGCTTTTGTAGGTGATGGATTTGTTTGTCCTTTATAAATCTCATATTTCTATTTAGAAATCGATAGGTTGTGACGGGTTTTTGATATCATATGAAATGATATTGATGATGTGATGGAATAATTCTAGAGACCATTGCGCAAAACACAATGTCTCAGAAGTAGGTTAGACCATTGTGCAATTCACAATGTCTGGGAAGTAGGTTAGACCATTGTGTGACTCAAAACATTTGAGAAATGGTTAAGACCATTGTATAATACAATGTCTTGGAAAATAGGAAAGATCATTGCAATCAGTTACAATGTCTTGGACATAAAATGTTGGAGTAGGAACATGATTGGGAGGATGTGGTTGTGCCGAAATGCCCTAGAATAGGCATACGCAGGTATGTTTAGTCCATTGTTTAGATAAATGATTGAAAATAAACCGAGTTTATATATCAATATACTAATATGTTCATGTAGTATAAAATGCTTACGGGGAAATGCTCAATTATGTTTAAGGGTACATATATAAATATGCAATTATGTTTGTGTAGCATAAAAATGTCTACGGGAAAATGCTCAAAATGGGTATATATGAATATACTAATATGTTTGTGTAGCATAACATGCTTACTAAGTCCATAATCGTCTGGAGGATGGAAGACACGGAGAGCAGAAGGCTATAAAAATGCTTTTGTTTGTGAGTGTAGTTATAGTTTAGGTCTCAATTAGACCCGTTTCTCTATAACCATGGCTCTGGTACCAATCTGTAACACCCCCAATTCATGGCTGCAGCGGAATTCAAACTGGGTGTTACTCGACGGCACAATAGTCACAATAATAGAAAACGAACTTCAATTGAGTCGTTTTAAAAGATTTATCATTCAAATTGTATAAATATCAGCGATTACAAAATGAGGTTCCAAATGGTTCCATGTTTACAATTTACATTAAATGAGTTTTTGAATGATAATAAAATTTATAGCCCTCTTGAGTATCCGTGCGCTTCCGTGCCATCCTTGATCATCATGAACCTGAAATACATGCTTGAGAGGTCAACACAAAGGTTGAGTGATATTCATAGAGTTTGTTTAATGTTTTGAACACAATATGTTGGTAGTGTGAGTTATAGGCTCACACCAATGGTTGGAAAACAAAACAGGTAGGCTACGTTATTATACGCCCAGTACGGTTATTAATTCACTAAGCTTATGACACCAAAACGTTAACGGGTACCAATATCGATCAGCGGAGTTATCCCGGTAGGTACTTTGCCGTCATACCTAATGTCTCAAATATTAATGCATTTGTTTGAACTTAGTCAATACAAATGGGATTCGTCAATCCCAATAGGCCTATTCACAATATTCGCGCTCACTATTTCTAGTGATTCAATGGTTCATAATAAGGGATCTCGGTTTGGCAAGGATGGTACTTAGTGATAATAAAACAATCAGGCAAGCATACAATTTAAAAACATTGTGCTCGGTTAAAAATATCATGTATTCCCCCCAAGGGTTTGTAAAACAATTAAGTAATGGAAAGTGGGGCTATGAACTCACCTTGGGATGTAGTGATGTAATGAACACAACTGTGCCAAGGAGTATGGCAGAATAGTAACATAAGTGATGTCAATAATTAGAGCGCAACGATACAGAATCGGCATAACCTAATGAATATAAGTTTGTCTCAAAACATAATACGCAGAAAGTAATCGATACGTATGAGTTTCAAAAGGTAGAGTGTTGTAGTTTTCGTGGAATATTTGTATCAATGTTTGTAAAAAGTTTAGTATCCCATTCGTGTGGTGGTATAAAGTCATAGACTCACACAAAACGCACGCCAAAGCACAAATCATATAGCATAAGTATGAAAGGTAATAAGCACGTATAAAAGAATAAACCGGTAATAAGTGATTTGTTATTAAGTCGTAAGTCCATTAAGAGTGCAATACATTAATCCTAAACCCTTGTAAGATTATATATGTATTTGACATGGTACATGAGGTTTGTAACTTGAAGATTTGCTAAAACAAGCCCTATGTATGAGTTAGAAACTGAAATTCTAAAACAGTCCCAAAGATTGGAAAGTCTGCACAACTCAGTGAGTTATGGGCCTTAGGTAATTAGATAGGGTGATAGAGCTATGTCTTGTGGTCGTTTCTCCGGGTGGCGCACCTCATAACTCATCCCGATGAGTAAATGAGAGCCAAAATGGCGAAAGGTGTCAAAATCTGCACACCAGATTTCAATCAGAATAAGCTCATGGTTCTGGTCATTTCTGGAGTTCGGCCCAATTTTATGAAATGTTGGTAAGATATAAACTTAAATGTAGCCGCAAACGGTGCATCAACCGGAGTTGTAGAACTCTAGATATCGCCGAAAAGGCGGGACTGCAGTGAATTGTTCCAAACAGCTCATGTACGCAGTAAATAGACAAACAAAACGCACCCATTTGGTGCAGAAAATCAGCACACAAACACTCCTATTTGGGGCTGTTTTGCAGCCACTAAACACCCTCGGTTGGGGCTGGTCTTGGGGCTGTTTTGGCAGCCAACAAACACCCTCTATTGTGCAGAAAAATAGGCATACGAAATGCACCCCTGTAGGGGCGGAACTAAGCAGACAAACGCACCATTGCTGGGGCTGCGTAGCAGCAAGCAAATGCCCCTGTTGGGGCTGTTTTGGGGCTGTAATAAGCCCTATCCAAGCGCACCCTTTGGGTGGCTGTTACAGCAGACAAACGAACACCCCTTTTGAGGGCTGTGGTGTGGGTCAAACTACAAAATCAAGCGCACCCTCTTTGGGTCGTGGCTGTGAACCAGTTCATCAAACACACCCTCTTGTGGGTTGATATAAACTAATCAGCCGCACCCCCCCTTAGGTGGGGCTGTGGTACGCATAAACAAATACACCCTGATGGGTGGTGTTGTTGACTGAACCGAAACAAGCACCCTACGTGGGTGTCCCTTTTGTGAATCGAACCCATCAAAACACCCTCTTTGGTTCATTTTCTATTCTAGGCTGGCAACAAACAAGCACCCCTAGCTGGTGTAGCTGCGATAGCAGACAACAAACACACCCTAGTGGATGTTTCTCTTGAACCGAGCAAACAAAACAACTAAACAACCTCAAGTGGGTTTCTAGTTGAACCTCAGCAAGAACAAACACCCCTTGGGTGTGACTAAAACAAACAAGCCAATCGTACCCTTGTGGGCTTGCGTTGGTGGTTCGAGACAAGACAACCAAACAAACAAACCACCTCTTAAATCTGTTTCACCACACGAATCTTTACTAAAAACATGTTTTAATCCAATTTATTTCCACGAAAATCATACAAATAATATATCAGTTGGTTTAATATTAAGAAGATAATATACAAGATGTGTTTCGACATACCACAAGGAAAGGAGGAGGTAGTAAAGAGATGATGATATTGATGGTGCGGCTGTGGTGATTCACGGACACAAACCAAACCACAAAGACCTATGAGTGACCCTTCTCTTTAACCCGTAACGAGCCACCCTTGTCTTCTCCTCGTGATGGTGTGGCGGTTATCAAGAGAGTTCAGGAGGTGGGAGAGGCGGTGTAGTGAGAGAGATGAGGAAGAGATAGATAAGATCTGATTTTATCTGCTTATTTATATGAAGAGGGAGGCGGTGGAGGTGATAAGATAAGGGTAAGTTTGTTTTATTATTATATCATGTGTCCCGTGTCCCGTTGAGCTAAAGTGTAACCTCGGTACTTTGATTTGGTAATTGTGAGAAATATATTTCTGGAAGCGTTTTTATATTAGCAAAAATAAAAATGAAATTATTGACTCCAAATAATAATGATAAAATTTAAACCATTATTAATGCGGTGTCGGTATCGTTCTTCAAGAAAAGCGATATATCCTCTAGCTTTTAAGTTTTAAATCACCGGTAATCGTCAGAAAATAAATAACTCGTATTTTCTGATAAAAATAAATAGTGGTACTATTTAGAATAATAGTCTGAAAAATTATAGGTTGTGCCGGTACGCGTTGTGTGCGGTCTTCACGTTTTGCAAGATAACTTCTCGTTAAATAGACCGAGGTGAACGAAATTGTTTAGAAAGTAATAATTCAAAACAGAATGAATTATTTAACTTGGAAGATTAGTGGTTAACTATTGGTCATAGTAATTGCTTTTACGTTACGGTAAAAGCGAAATAGTCAAAAGTCAAAGTCAAAGGGCAAAATAGTCATTTTGCCTTATGAAAATTTACGGGTTGCTACACCATCTTCCTATGATCAAATACCGTCAATTCGATGGCCGTTCGAGGGCCGATCCGCACAAACACATTGCCGAATTCATAGAAATTTTTGGCATGTTTCGATATGGCGACACCGATGTCGATGCCATTAAACTCAAATTTTTTCCATCATCACTCGCCGGAGATGCCAAAGTGTGGTATAAAAAATTAACCCCAAGAATTATCAATACTTGGGAGGAGATGAGGCAAGCTTTTGTAAGCCGATTCTTTCCATCTGCCATGTTTGATCGTCTCATGGGAGAAATCCGTGCTTTCACACAAAACCCTAATGAATCTCTTGTCGAAGCTTGGCTTCGTATGAAAGATTTACTTCGTAGTTGTCATGGACATGTTTGAGGACGAGGAACCATTATCCAAATCTTCTACCATGGACTTGATGAAACATCTAAAGGAATTCTTGATGCTGGAGGAATTTTTCTTTACAAAACTCCCAACGAGGCATATCAATTGCTCGAAGATCGAGTGCTCCTTAAACTCGATTGGTCAAAAGATTCCAAAACCAAACCTTTACGAAAAACCGTTGCTTTTGCCGAAAGTTCCGATACTTCTAAACTCATGGAGAAAATGTAAGCCTTAACTTCCAAAATCGACTCGCAATACAAAGATATCAAAGGAGAAATGAAAGAAATGCGAGAAGGTTGCAACAACTGTGGAGGTAATCACACTTCATCCGAATGTGACGATGATACGTGGGAATCGCACCAGGCTTTACCTCTCGAGGGATCTTGAGAAGCTTACAACCCCCACCAGGCAGTGTACCTGATCGTTGTAGTATAGTATAGTGACAAGTACCGGGGGATTGATCGTTCAGCTTAGGAATAGTGTCGCTAGGATTAGAAAACCTAAATACTAGTTCTAAAGATGAGGGATGATTATTTTTGTATTTTTATATTTTTTAGAAAACAAGTAAAAATCTCGGGTTTGAAGGATTTGGGCGGAATTAGTTGCTAATCAACTAACCCAATACTAAAGATGCAATCAAAATAAAATACTGGAAATGAAAATAAACTAAATTATACTAAAGTTGTGAGCAATAAGTGGAGAAAATGTGTTTACTTAGATTTCACTACTCCCTAGACATCTTTTACACGTTAATTACTTGTTATAATTGCATGGATGACGGATCGTATTCCTTAATACCATTCATGGGGTGGCACACTTAACTCCCCAATTCTATGAGCTCTTATCTCCTCCTACACCATGCCCAGCACAACTATAGGGATTGTAAACAGTGGCTCATGCATTAAATACAACCAATAAAGACCTAGTGCGCGTCAGTTCATGTTTCTTAAGACGTTCAAGCATGTTACCAATTAGAGATCTGCCAGTTTTCTTAAGCCTAACATATAAATCATTCATCCAAGACAAGTATAAACAAGTAATCAACACATAATTAACATCTAGGTTTCATTAGATCCAAGCAAACACAAGATAGATCTAGCCTAGCATGATGGAATTAAGACAAGAACAAGATATAGACAACCAACACATAGACATATTGATTGAATTAAAAGAACACTTATCTCAATTACACATGAAAGGTATCAAGGGGTTGGAACCCTTGAAAAACCTGTAAAATTCGCACCAAAATCGTACTTAGGGTTTCTCCAAAACTTCTCTCCTTTTAATGTGAAAATTAGAAAACTATATATAGGAAAAGGGGTCTGACGGCGTCAAGACCACGCTTGTGACGCCGTCACCTCGCCGCCAAAACTATTCTCGGACTGCCTTGATCTACATTTGACGCCGTCAAGACTTAATCATTTCCAGGCCGTCATGACTTTTACTCTTGATGCCCTACCTTCGTGACGCCGTCAAATCTGTACTGGATCGTCATGAAATTTTGCTCTTGACGCCGTCAGGGAGTTACTCTTGACGCCGTCACCTACTGTTCCCAGCATGGAAAATTAAGACTTTGGCGTTTTCTTCACTTTTATGCTCCAAAAACGTCTGAATTGCTTCCTTTTCCAGATTTCTCTCCCAAAGTACCTAAAATCACAAAAGGAACGATTTAGGGCAATATTTGATCAAATAAATTCGAATTCGGGCTTAAATGACCGCCTAAAAACGGATCATTTTTTGCCTCATCATATACCCTTACACTTGAGATTTGCTTGTCCTCAAGCAAATGCGCTTTTATTCTACTCAAAAGACAAGTTAGGGGTCATTTAACACTAATATAAAAGTAATTACAACAAATAATCGTTCCACTAAAGACCAATAGACAAGCACGGAGGTCATACACTAGCACCTCACAAATAGTGTTTAGATACTCACATCTCTCGGGTGTAATAAAGTGTAAATTACAATATGGAAACGGAAGATATCTCTCACTACCTGTCATAGCAAAATAGATTACCATAGGCTTGGGAAAGGATCAAACCTCCACCACATGGCGTAAGCACCTTGGATAAACTATCAAAGAGGTCTTTTAAAGGGTTGTAACGTTAGGTGTAGGGATATGAAATATACGGTTTTGTTGGATAAAGGAAGTTTTACTGGTGGCGAGTTAACAATCTTGGTTAATTACATGTACAATGTGGCGTTGCTAAGCCAAGACTAGACTTGACTTAAGCTAATAAATGAAATATAACAAAAACATAAAATGAACATAGAATAAAACGGGATGGTAGTCCGTATGTTTTTTTCTCTTTTTCCTTTTTTCTATTTTTTTTTCTTTTTCTTGATTTTTTCGATTTTTTTTTATTTTTATTATTATTATTTTTTTGCATACACTCTTACCCTACCATCCAAAATAATACATCATAGGGAATGAATATTCCCCTTACACTTGAATCTTTACATACTTTACATTAAACTAATCTAGTGACTCGAATTAGGAAAATCAAAACACTTGGAGCACTTTTAAGATTAACGCACATATGGGGGTAATATATGATGTTCTTCCCCATTACTCCATAAAATAAGTACTTTACCCATGAGTCCCAATCGTCCCAAAACAATATGTACAAAGATATGACTCGACTTAGCAACCATGTAATCAATTAGATAGTTAACTTAGGGTTTAACAAATAACAATAATGCACTAAAGATGAGCGCATACATGGAAGGCTAAGGCAATTTGGTTGTACATTTAAGTGGGGTGTAACAAATTCTTCCTTTAAGTAAAATGCTTAAAGTTAGAACCGAAAAGATAGGCTCGGAGGGGTGTACTAGGGGTTTCGTGTACTAAAAATGAGTACAACGCTAAGGGTGTGGGAAAAATTAGTTGACTTAACTAGCCAAGTAATATGACTTAAATGGTCAAGTAATTATGATACGGGTTTAACACAAGGGTAATCCTAATGCCTCTTATCATGTAGTAAATCCTACTACACGAATGTAGTCTCACTAGCGGTCTCGGGATGCATCACTAACGCAAGTTCTAGAATCTAAATGCTACCGGTACACTCATAAGCACTAATAGTAAATGCTTTTCCTATCAAATCTAAAGGCGAACCTCACATATTTGGGTGGAAAATTTTTCTGAAAGTACGGTTATGTGCTAGTCATACAATCTCCTATCCATGAGACACTTGCTATGGCTAAAGTTTCACTCCTAAATGTTGTAAAAAAATTTATATTTGGCGCTAAAATTGCACTAACAAGTATTTCTCATAGTTTTATTACACATCTACCATTAAACAAAACAAACTCAAGCGAAAGTGCATATGTAAGGTATCATCTTTTTACCCTCCCCTTATACTTAAGATGAACATTGTCCCTAATGTTCAAGTAAAGAATGTAAAAGTGAAAAAGTAAAGAGAATGAAATCAAATACTCCCCTGATTCGCTCGGTATGGATAATAAGGTGGCCAGGTTAAATCTTCCTCCAAGAAAATGAACAATCAAAGCTTCCCTTCCAGAATATAAATCATCTTCTTGTCATACATAACCTGTAAAACCTGATAAAATAGACAAGACAACCTCGCGTAAAATCGGCGGAATCCTATTTAAGTTACTAAATCCTAGAAAACAAGATAAGATATAATGCTTGTGGAATGAAGTTTGCAGATCTCCTGGAGATTATAAAACTTAATAATTCACAAAAACCGTAAGACTCCGTTAGAAAAACAAAACTGGTAAAATTTCCAGATTTTTACACTTTACGCCGTCAAGAGTAAACTCTTGACGCCGTCAGAAGTGACCTGCAGAAATTCTTATGTTAAGTTTCCGGAAAATTTCTGGAAAAACTTGGTCCTACTTCCTGGAAAATCCTGCAAAACTTCATTATGACTCAATACAAGCATTTGACTCTAAAAAATACAAATATACATGTTCATTTAATATTGTGGAGAATCATGATCGGTTTGTTTCTTGGAAACATATTTGGGGTTTCCCCTTACACTTATCTTTTGCAAAAATACCTTTAGGTGGAGTTAAGACTAGGCCAAAACAACAAAGTAAAGTATTTCCATTATTTAGTTTAAAAACATGATCTACCAACAATAAAAATTAAGCATGCATACGGAAGCAAATAACAAACAAACAAATAAAATCACACAAAACATGGGTTGCCTCCCAAGAAGCGTTTTTCTTTATTTACGAGTCTTGTAGCTAGACTCAAGGTCATGGGTTACTACGTGACCTCATCATTGGTTCCACTCTCTAGGTCGTCTTCTAAACCAGTTTTGTATTCCGGACCTAGTTGCAAGCATTCTTTGTAGAAACCAAGCATTCTGTTCTTTACATACTCTACTCCTCTACGTCTATCCTCCTCATTCCTATAATAAGCCGCTTGCTTGTGTTCCTTTTCGAAATTAGAGAGAAGGCGGTATTGCTCAATTTTGTAGGGCA
This sequence comes from Artemisia argyi, assembly GCA_030686995.1. Classification (NCBI taxonomy): domain Eukaryota; kingdom Viridiplantae; phylum Streptophyta; class Magnoliopsida; order Asterales; family Asteraceae; genus Artemisia; species Artemisia argyi. Next base: position 47,744,686 of record CM060688.1, read on the forward strand.
GTTGATAGGCAACTTCATCATTTTCTTCCTTGAATCTAACTATCCCTAAAGTCGGATCATAACTCATCCTAGTGGCCTCAACAAATGGTTTTCCAAATATTATTTGGCTTAGGCAAGCATCTATCACCGGACGAGCGTCCTCAACTATCATAAAATCGATCTCATAGGTGAGATTCCCTATAATCACATGCAGTCCCTTCACTCTTCCTACAAAATTACTTATCAGATTCTTATCGGGCATCATTCTAAAATCAAGTTGTTTCTTCATCACCCAATTGTAATAAGTCCTAGTCATGATGTTCACGGGGGATCTAGGGTCGATGTAAGCTTTCCATATATGCATGTGCCCGATATTGCATGGGATGTTAATGTTAGAGGGGTCTCCCATTTTGATAAGGGGGTGCCAAGGATATATGGTCTCTCGGGACTATCGAATAAATCCTTATGGTATTCCCGTTCTTCCTTGGTTGGAAACTTATCAATGTATTCTTCTATAGGCTCTACCTCAACTTCCCTACTCTCATCCTTAGTCTCGGCTTCTATTCTAACTTCATCCTTGTCACTCTCTTCAATCTCCTTATCTATCGGCTTAATGGTGACAACATTGACAAAGTGGACATGTTTGGATGATGAGGGGTCCTTAATTTGGCTTCCGTTATTGGTGTCCCTAATGTCCTTCCTAGGTGTGACTAATGCTTGGTTGTTGAGGGCTTTCAACAAGTTGTCAATCTTGTTGGTTATCTCTGTTTGTTGTTGGTTGAATTCGGTTTCAAACCTAGCTATACGAGCCTCTTGAGATGCCATGAAATTAGACATCAATCCTTCAAGATTGTTGGTACTACCAAAGTTGTTAGAAGGAATGTTGTTGAGAGTACGGTTGGAGGGTGGACCGGTTGGTTGGTAACGATTAGGCGGATTGGAGGAATTGGGTTGATTTTGTTTCCACCTAAGGTTTGGGTGATTTTTCCATGAGGGGTTGTATGAATCACCGTAAGTGTTTGGCTCGGGCTTGAAAGTGTACCACTTATCTCCCGCTTCGTCGGTACGCGTGGATGCGTAGTCCGCAAAAGCTGTTCCGGGGAGTTCCACACAATCACGAGTGTCGTGGGGACCACTACATAATTCGCATGAAGAAGTGATTTTGTTCACTTGGCTTGAAGGCTTAGGAGCTTCGTAAGATTTCATGAGAAACTTGACTTGGTCCTCAAGTTCCATGATCCTACGGTCGGGAGTGCTAGAATTGTTCGAAGGCAAAGATATTGCCTTGACCGTTTTGTTCAAGTCACGGGGATCATTCCAACTTTCGTTGTCATAGAGAGCAAGATCTTCTATGAGTTCCTGATGAGGCGAAAAATGATCCGTTTTTAGGGGGTCATTTAAGCCCGAATCCGACTTTATTTGATCAAATATTGCCCTAAATCGTTCCTTTTGTGATTTTAGGTACTTGGAGAGTGAATTCTGGAAAAGAAGCCATTTTGGACGTTTTTGGAGCATAAAAGTGAAGAAAACGGCAAAGTATCAATTTTCCATGCTGGAAACACTAGGTGACGGCCTCAAGAGTTACACCCTGACGGCGTCAGACATCAAGAATAAAATACCGTAGTTGATGACGGCGTCAAAAGTCATCCTGACGGCGTCAAAGTACCAAGAATAAAATACCGTAGGTGGTGACGACGTCACATAGGCCGTCATAAGTAGATCAAGGCCGTCTAAGGAAGTATTTGGCGGCGAGGTGACGGCGTCACATGGTTGTCTTGACGCCGTCAGCCCAGTTTTCCTATATATAGTTTTCTAGTTTTTACATTAAAAGGAGAGAAGTTTTGGAGAAACCCTAAAGACGAATTTGGTGCAACTTTTACAGGTTTTTCAAGGGTTCCAAACCTTTGATACCTTGCATTGTAATTGAGATAAGTGTTCTTCTAATTCAATCAATATGTCTATGTGTTGGTTGTCTATATCTTGTTCTTGTCTCAATTCAATTATGCTAGGCTAGATCTCCTTTGTGTTTGCTTAGATCTAATGAAACCTAGATATTGATTATGTGTTAATTACTTGTTTATTCTTGTTCTTGGATGAATGATTTTATATGTTAGGCTTAAGAAAACTGGCAGATCTCCAAATGTTAACATGCTTGAACGTCTTAAGAAACATGAACCGAGGCGTACTAGGTCTTTATTGGTTGTATTTAATGCATGAGCCACTGTTTACAATCCCTATAGTTGTGCTGGGTCATGGTGTAGCAGGAGATAAGAGCTCATAGAATTAGGGAGTTATGTATGCCACCCCATGAATGGTATTAAGGAATACGATCCGTCATCCATGCAATTATAACAAGTAATTAACGTGTAAAAGATATCTAGGGAGTAATGAAGTCTAAGTAAACACATTTTCTCCAATTACTGCTCACAACCTTAGTATAAATTAGTTTAATTTCATTTTTAGTATTTTATTTTGATTGCATCTTAGCTTTGGGTTAGTTGAATAGCAACTAATTCCGCCCACTCTTTCAAAACACGAGATTTTAATTGCTTTCTAAAAAACATAAAAATACAAAAATAATCATCCCTCACCTTTAGAACTAGTAATTTAGGCTTTCTAATCCTAGCGACACTATTCCTAAGCTGAACGATCAATCCCCCGGTACTTGTCACTATACTATACTACAACGATCAGGTACACTGCCTGGTGGGGGTTGTAAGCTTCTCGAGATCCCTCGAGAGGTAAAGCCTGTTGCGATTCCCACGCATCAAGTTTTTGGCGCCGCAGCCTGGGGAATAGTTATTGTCTAGGTTAGGATTTCTTTTTTATTAGGTCTACTTGCTAGATTCCTTTCTAGTAAGATTTTATTTTTATTTTTAGGTCTTCTTTAGTCTATCTTAAGAAGATAATATACCAGATGTGTTTCGACATACCACAAGGAAAGGAGGAGGTAGTAAAGAGATGATGATATTGATGGTGCGGCTGTGGTGATTCACGGACACAAACCAAACCACAAAGACCTATGAGTGACCCTTCTCTTTAACCCGTAACGAGCCACCCTTGTCTTCTCCTCGTGATGGTGTGGCGGTTATCAAGAGAGTTCAGGAGGTGGGAGAGGCGGTGTAGTGAGAGAGATGAGGAAGAGATAGATAAGATCTGATTTTATCTGCTTATTTATATGAAGAGGGAGGCGGTGGAGGTGATAAGATAAGGGTAAGTTTGTTTTATTATTATATCATGTGTCCCGTGTCCCGTTGAGCTAAAGTGTAACCTCGGTACTTTGATTTGGTAATTGTGAGAAATATATTTCTGGAAGCGTTTTTATATTAGCAAAAATAAAAATGAAATTATTGACTCCAAATAATAATGATAAAATTTAAACCATTATTAATGCGGTGTCGGTATCGTTCTTCAAGAAAAGCGATATATCCTCTAGCTTTTAAGTTTTAAATCACCGGTAATCGTCAGAAAATAAATAACTCGTATTTTCTGATAAAAATAAATAGTGGTACTATTTAGAATAATAGTCTGAAAAATTATAGGTTGTGCCGGTACGCGTTGTGTGCGGTCTTCACGTTTTGCAAGATAACTTCTCGTTAAATAGACCGAGGTGAACGAAATTGTTTAGAAAGTAATAATTCAAAACAGAATGAATTATTTAACTTGGAAGATTAGTGGTTAACTATTGGTCATAGTAATTGCTTTTACGTTACGGTAAAAGCGAAATAGTCAAAAGTCAAAGTCAAAGGGCAAAATAGTCATTTTGCCTTATGAAAATTTACGGGTTGCTACACCATCTTCCTATGATCAAATACCGTCAATTCGATGGCCGTTCGAGGGCCGATCCGCACAAACACATTGCCGAATTCATAGAAATTTTTGGCATGTTTCGATATGGCGACACCGATGTCGATGCCATTAAACTCAAATTTTTTCCATCATCACTTGCCGGAGATGCCAAAGTGTGGTATAAAAAATTAACCCCAAGAATTATCAATACTTGGGAGGAGATGAGGCAAGCTTTTGTAAGCCGATTCTTTCCATCTGCCATGTTTGATCGTCTCATGGGAGAAATCCGTGCTTTCACACAAAACCCTAATGAATCTCTTGTCGAAGCTTGGCTTCGTATGAAAGATTTACTTCGTAGTTGTCATGGACATGTTTGAGGACGAGGAACCATTATCCAAATCTTCTACCATGGACTTGATGAAACATCTAAAGGAATTCTTGATGCTGGAGGAATTTTTCTTTACAAAACTCCCAACGAGGCATATCAATTGCTCGAAGATCGAGTGCTCCTTAAACTCGATTGGTCAAAAGATTCCAAAACCAAACCTTTACGAAAAACCGTTGCTTTTTCCGAAAGTTCCGATACTTCTAAACTCATGGAGAAAATGGAAGCCTTAACTTCCAAAATCGACTCACAATACAAAGATATCAAAGGAGAAATGAAAGAAATGCGATAAGGTTGCAACAACTGTGGAGGTAATCACACTTCATCCGAATGTGACGATGATACGTGGGAATCGCACCAGGCTTTACCTCTCGAGGGATCTTGAGAAGCTTACAACCCCCACCAGGCAGTGTACCTGATCGTTGTAGTATAGTATAGTGACAAGTACCGGGGGATTGATCGTTCAGCTTAGGAATTGTGTCGCTAGGATTAGAAAACCTAAATACTAGTTCTAAAGATGAGGGATGATTATTTTTGTATTTTTATATTTTTTAGAAAGCAAGTAAAAATCTCGGGTTTGAAGGATTTGGGCGGAATTAGTTGCTAATCAACTAACCCAATACTAAAGATGCAATCAAAATAAAATACTAGAAATGAAAATAAACTAAATTATACTAAAGTTGTGAGCAATAAGTGGAGAAAATGTGTTTACTTAGATTTCACTACTCCCTAGACATCTTTTACACGTTAATTACTTGTTATAATTGCATGGATGACGGATCGTATTCCTTAATACCATTCATGGGGTGGCACACTTAACTCCCCAATTCTATGAGCTCTTATCTCCTCCTACACCATGCTCAGCACAACTATAGGGATTGTAAACAGTGGCTCATGCATTAAATACAACCAATAAAGACCTAGTGCGCGTCGGTTCATGTTTCTTAAGACGTTCAAGCATGTTACCAATTGGAGATCTGCCAGTTTTCTTAAGCCTAACATATAAATCATTCATCCAAGACAAGTATAAACAAGTAATCAACACATAATTAACATCTAGGTTTCATTAGATCCAAGCAAACACAAGATAGATCTAGCCTAGCATGATGGAATTAAGACAAGAACAAGATATAGACAACCAACACATAGACATATTGATTGAATTAAAAGAACACTTATCTCAATTACACATGAAAGGTATCAAGGGGTTGGAATCCTTGAAAAACCTGTAAAATTCGCACCAAAATCGTACTTAGGGTTTCTCCAAAACTTCTCTCCTTTTAATGTGAAAATTAGAAAACTATATATAGGAAAAGGGGTCTGACGGCGTCAAGACCACGCTTGTGACGCCGTCACCTCGCCGCCAAAACTATTCTCGGACTGCCTTGATCTACATTTGACGCCGTCAAGACTTAATCATTTCCAGGCCGTCATGACTTTTACTCTTGACGCCCTACCTTCGTGACGCCGTCAAATCTGTACTGGATCGTCATGAAATTTTGCTCTTGACGCCGTCAGGGAGTTACTCTTGACGCCGTCACCTACTGTTCCCAGCATGGAAAATTAAGACTTTGGCGTTTTCTTCACTTTTATGCTCCAAAAACGTCCGAATTGCTTCCTTTTCCAGATTTCTCTCCCAAAGTACCTAAAATCACAAAAGGAACGATTTAGGGCAATATTTGATCAAATAAATTCGAATTCGGGCTTAAATGACCCCCTAAAAACGGATCATTTTTCGCCTCATCAGACGACCAACCCATGGTTGGACCCAAAGAAGAGGAAGCCAATTATGTCCAAGGAGGATACCGTGGAGGTGGTTTTCGTGGTAATTATTATGGAAGAAATTCTGGAAATTGGCAAGATCGCCAAAGGGATAACAACCGTGATTCTCAACCACGATTAGACAATCCAACTCCACCAAACTCTGACAAAAAACCAAAAGAAACTGATTTCGAAAAAATGATGCGAGATTTCGTGACTGCTCAAAGATCCACAAATGAATTTGTTAAAACCCAATTTTTCAATCTCAAAACCAAAGTTGAGCAAGGTCAGAAAAATCATCAAGATTCTATCCAGGATCTTGAACAAAAATTTGGTAGACTCTCTGATCAATTTTTCTTCACGACCACCTGGAACATTACCAAGCAATACCCAATCCAACCCAAAGCCTTCTGGATCAAATGACAAAACTTTTCGTCCACCACAAACCAGAAATGATCATATCAATGTTGTATTCACAAGAAGTGGTCTTTCTTATGATCCACCAGCCAATCCCAATGAAACTCAAATCATCGATGATGATAGTGAAGAAGAAGCTGAAGCAGAAAAGCAAGATATTCCTGAAACACCAACCAAAGAAACAACCCAACCACTCAAAACATATACTCCAAAAATTCCGTACCCACAAGCTCTTAGAAAAGAGAAAAAGGAGGAACGTTATAAGAAGTTTGTTGAGATGATCAAAGAAGTTAGACTCAATATACCCCTCGTTGACGTTCTAGCTGGAATGCCCAAATATGGGAAGTTTTTGAAAGAACTTCTTAATAACAGAAATAAGTTAGAGCAAATATCTGCTGCTTTCCTCAATGAAGAATGTTCAGCCATTATTGAAAACAAAGTTCCACCAAAACTCGGAGATCTTGGAAGTTTTCTAATCCCATGCACGTTAGGAAACAACATCACATGCGATGCTTTAGCCGATCTCGGTGCAAGTATTAATTTGATGCCCTATTCGTTGTATTCTAAACTTTCCATCAATACTTTGAAACCTATAAAGATGAGTATTCGATTAGCCAACCACACATACCAATATCCTGTTGGGGTTGCCGAAAACATGCTTGTCCAAGTTGGTAAATTTGTTTTTCCCGTAGATTTTGTAATCTTAGAAATGGAGGAAGATAAACAAGTACCTTTAATCTTAGGAAGACCTTTCCTAAACACCGATGATGCCATAATGAAAGTTAAAGGTAAAGAACTCAATCTAGGAGTTGGAGAAGATAGAATTACCTTTCTAATCGAAAAAGCAATGAAATATCCATATACCAGTGATGACACTTGTTTTAACATCAATGTAATCGATGAAGTCACTAAGGAAGAGTTGGATGCATTACTTGACGATTCCGATCCTTTCACAACCACTTCTAAGAAAATAAATGAAACGAATCTTGATAAAGAGTTCGCTGAATTTATGGAAGTTAAATTTGAAGAAGATGATGGAGAAGTTGAGGAAGGAGAAATAGTTGAAGAGAATTCTGAAGAAATTACCATTAATGATCAAATGAGGATCAAGACATCTCTTCAAGAACCACCAACCAATCTTGAGCTAAAACCACTTCCAAATAATCTTGAATATGCTTACTTGGAGGAGAATTAACTTCTTCCTGTAGTCATCTCTTCGTTGCTCAAGGATGATCAAAAAGAAAAACTCATTTAAGTTCTTAAGAAGCATAAACGCGCTTTTGCGTGGAAAACTTCTGACATTCCATGAATTATCCCTAATTTTTGTAAACACAAAATAAATTTCGAATAAGGTGTTAAACCTGTTGTTGAAAGACAACGTCGACTCAATCCAAACATGAAAGAAGTTGTCAATAAAGAAATCATTAAACTTCTTGACGCTGGAATCATATATCCCATTGAAGATAGTCCTTGGGTGAGTCCTGTTCATTGTGTTCCCAAGAAAGGAGGAATGACTGTAGTGACCAACGAACGGAATGAATTAGTTCCTACTAGAACGGTTACTGGATGGCGAGTATGTATTGATTATAGAAAATTGAACAAAGTCACCAGGAAAGATCATTTTCCTCTTCCATTCATGGATCAAATGCTTGAAAGATTAGCAGGCAACAAATACTTTTGTTTCCTCGATGGTTTTTCAGGTTATTTCCAAATTCCCATTGATCCTTCTGATCAAGAAAAAACTACATTCACATGTCCTTTTGGAACCTATGCTTATCGGCGTATGCCTTTTGGTCTTTGTAATGCACCTGCCACTTTTCAAAGGTGTATGATTGCTATATTCCAAGATATGCTTGAAACATCTATAGAAGTTTTCATGGATGATTTATCAGTATTTGGAGATTCTTTTGAAGCTTGTCGTTCAAATCTAGACAAAATGCTCGAAAGATGTGAAGCTGCACATCTTGTTCTTAATTGAGAAAAATGCCATTTCATGGTAACCGAAGGAATTATGCTTGGACACAAAATCTCAAGTTCAGGAATGGAGGTTGATAAAGCAAAAATTGATGTTATCACCAAATTACCACCTCCAACTAACGTTAAAGCCGTTAGAAGTTTTTTAGAACATGTCGGTTTCTACCGTCATTTCATAAAGGATTTTTCCAAAATATCTCGTCCTATGACAAAACTTCTTGAAAAAGATTCTGTTTTTTATTTCAATGCAGATTGCATTAAAGCTTTTGAGACACTAAAGAGTCAATTGACTAGTGCTCCGATTATGGTTTCACCTAATTGGTCACTACCATTCGAACTTATGTGCGACGCAAGCGATTTTGCTATTGGAACTGTTTTAGGACAACGTGAAGGAAAACATTTTCGTCCTATATACTTCGCTAGCAAAACACTTAACAACGCCCAACAAAATTATACGGTTACGGAGAAAGAATTGTTAGCCGTAGTTTATGCTTTTGACAAATTCAGATCTTATCTCTTGCTTTCCAAAATAGTCGTTTTCACCGATCACTCAGCGCTCAAATATCTGTTTGCCAAACAAGATGCAAAACCGCGTCTTATCTGCTGGATTTTACTACTCCAAGAATTCGATATCGAAATAAAAGATAAGAAAGGAGCAGAAAATCTTGCTGCCGATCATTTGTCTCGTCTTGAGAACCCAAATTTGGAAGAATTAAAGGAAGACGAAATTGATGATTATTTCCCCGATGAAACTCTTATGACCATCGATAAAGTTGATGAAGAGGAAATACCGTGGTTTGCAGATTTTGCAAATTATTTTGGTGGAAATATTCTCAAGAAAGGATTAACTCATGCTCAACGAAGTAAATTCTTTTCGGATTTAAAAAACTATTATTGGGAAGAACCTTTTCTTTTCAAAATGTGTCCCGATGTAATGATCCGAAGATGTGTTTCTGGAGCAAAAACAAGAAAAATTCTTGATGAATGCCATCATGGCCCAACAGAGGGACATTACGGTCCTACCACCACAACTAAAAAAGTTTTTGATGCTGGATTCTATTCGCCAACAATTTTCAAAGAAGCTCATACTCTTGTTCAAAATTGCGATGCATGCCAAAAATCCGGTAGTCTTTCTCGTAGAGATGAAATGCCTAAAAAGAGCATTCAAGTGTGCGAAATATTCGATATTTGGGGAATTGATTTTATGGGACCATTTCCTAAATCCCACAAATATGAATATATTCTCGTTGCAATCGATTACGTTTCTAAATGGGCTGAAGCTGAAGCCTTACCCACTAACGATGCACGAGTTGTTGTCAATTTTCTCAAAAAGCTTTTTGCTCGCTATGGAATCCCTAAAGCTTTAATAAGTGATAGAGGAACCCATTTCTGTAATAAACAAATGGAGAAAATCATGAAACGATATGGAGTTCATCATCGTTTTGCTACAGCATATCATCCACAAACTAGTGGACAAGTCGAAAATACTAATAGAGCATTAAAAAGAATACTCGAAAAAACGGTTAAGGAAAATCCTTTCGTTTGGTCGAGAAAACTCGATGACGCTCTATGGGCCTTTCGTACGGCTTATAAAACTCCAATTGGCACAACACCATACAGACTCTTATATGGAAAAATATGTCATCTGCCGTTCGAAATCGAACATCGTGCTTACTGGGCATTACGAAATTGTAACCCCGATCTGAAAGTAGCTGGAGAGCAAAGATTTTTGCAATTGCATGAACTCGATGAATTGAGGCTCCAAGCCTACGAAAACTCCAAGCTATACAAAGCCAGAACCAAAGCTTATCATGACCGAAAGTTTAGAATCAGAAAAGAATTCAAAGCTGGGGATAAAGTTCTACTTTTCAATATGAAATACAAGTTCAAAGCTCCTAAGCTCAAACTCAAATGGATGGGACCGTATATAGTGAAACACGGATTTCCATAAGGATATGTCGAACTCTATGACAAGCATGGTGGAAGTTTCATTGTTAATGGTCACCGCATTAAGTTGTATTATGATAAGGAGCAAATGAGCAAAATTTCTATTGAATATCCAACCGAATCTGAATACGAAGCTATCACATTCATGGTACCTCATATGGAAAATATACCATGGGCACATGAAAAAGGTTTTATCTATGATGCTCTTCCTAGAGCATGGGAAAAAGTCGTATTGGAAGATATAGATGAAACTGGAGAAGGAATTGTGGTAGAAACGTATTGTTCGTACCAAAATATCCTAAGAGGAAATCCCAAACCGCATCAACGTAGTTCTTGCGAAATTTGAGTCAGGCTGATGACTGGTAAATAAAACAAGCGCTTCTCGGGAGGCAACCCGTGTGTTTGCTCTTTTTAATTCTTAGTTTATTTTCAGTGATTGCACCCCAAAGTTTAAATCACTTGGTTGAACTTAAGTGTGGGGGTGTTTCACTAATTTTAATAAAACATATAGTCTTGTGTTTGTTTGTTTTAAGATTGATACAGGAAATGATGAAGAAACTTGGACACTTGGAATAAAGAATCATAAAGGAAAATACGGTTCATTTTCTTATTTCCCTATTTTCATACGTTGAAGTTCGTTTATCACATTGAGGGCAATGCTTAACTTAAGTGTGGGGAGGGGGGTGAATAGGTAAATAAGAATAATCCGTAAATTTCAAGCTTAACTTTAAATTTTGCTGCCCTTGTGATCTAGTTGTTCTCACGCTTTTAGGATAATATATTAGAATAACTGGATCCATCCACTGGTAAAAAACGGTAACTTTTGAAATTTGAGATGTGTCCCGATTAATATTGCAATCCATTCTGGGATCGATAACATTAGCTAGCACATATTGTAACCCTTTCTACTAAATTGTGAGGATTTGAGCCATTTCTTATGAAGCATACATTATTTGATGCTTAAATCTTTTGTTATGAGTGTGCCGGTGATTTTATTTAATCTAGAACTTGTGCTTGTAAATCATTTCGAGACCGTTGTGAGATCACATTTCTTGTGTGATATAAGTATGCATATGTGATAAGAGGCAATTTTAGGATCAACCCAAATAGCCTTCATATAAATTTTTAGCTAGTTTCATTGACTAGTTAACCACCAACATAACCCTTTTTGTTAGCATTCATTTTTAATGCTAGATACCCCTAGTTACACCTTCTGAGCCTATCTTTTCTTTTGATTAAATCCAGAAAAATACAAAAAGATTTTAGACTTTTTAGCCTAGCCTTACCCTTAGTCAAGTCTTAGTTGGTTGCTAGCTATATGACAAGTTGGATGTTATGTGGGAAATTATGAAGTATAAAGAAAGTAGTAATTCCGGAAGTAGTGATCAAAGCAAAGTTGAGAATAAGTCATCAAAGTAGAATGGTGACAAGTGATTTTATGTCTATGTTATGTTAAAAAAAATGTATATATCGAATAAAATAGCCAATGAGCTATAGTGTTAAGTATTGTTCGCTCAAGAATGGAGTTCTAAAGAGTACATGATATTGGTTTAAGATAGCTAGCAACATTCTGTTTGTAGACTTTGACTATTTTGTATATTCTTTATCATTTACACTCTCTAAATTTATCCCATGTCTTATTCCTACCCTTGACTCAAGTGAAATTATCAAGTGTATGACATATAGTGACCATCCGATTTCTTGAGGAAATAACAATGCACCAGCGATCTAAGGATATCCTTAGTGACCATCCGTTGTTTTGATACAAGAATTCGCGCCAGCGATCTATTTTGTTTTACATAAGATAGTTGAACGAAAGTCCTTATTATCCCTTTTTAGCCTTAAACCCGAATAAAAGCCCTCTTTGATATGAATACTTGGTGCTTACACCTTGACGGTGTAGTTATGTTTCTTGTACAAGCCTATGGTAATATTTAAATCATAACTGAGCAATGAGTGTGATTTCTCTTATACTTCACCCAAGAATGAGTGTTTAGAGTGAATTATATCTTATTCCTTTTTCGTGAGGTGATTAGTAATGTTTATCTAGCAAGAAAATCATTTGGGTATTGTCAAACATCTCAATGTTTCAACCATTTAAGCTCAAAATGATGAATCTAACTTGTACTTGGAAGATTTGCATCACATTTTTCCAAAACATCTTTGAAGTACCATGTGGATGATATTTTATTTTTGGATTTGCTTGAGGGCAAGCAAAGTTTAAGTGTGGGGGATTTGATAACGCTCAAATTATGCATGTTTTTAGTGGCATTATTCGTATGTTTTTCGGTTATTTTTATATGCTTTTGTCACATAATCGTATCAAAGTATGTTTGCAAGCATTTGTAGCCAAAAACAGGAAAAAGGAAGAAAAAGTGAAGGAAATGAAGGATTTGTCATTCCCAACTCGAGATTCAATTCGTTCAAGCATTTCACAAAGAAGAATCCAAGTTTTCATCATTCCAAAGTTTGTTGACAAAGAATAATCAAGTTTGGACAAAGAATGAAGAGCCAAGTTAAAAATCAAGATTGTTGCTGTCAGAACACATCCAACCGATCGGTCATCATACCAACCGACCGGTTAGAAGAAAATGTCACTAGCAACCAATCGGTTGGAATACAACCGACCGGTTAGACGCAGAGGTCTCATCCAACCGATCGGTCAGCGCCCGATACCGATCGGTTGGTCAGCTCGTTAAAGTTTTGAAAAGAGTTTTCTATCTCATTCTACCCGATTCTGGGCCATTCTTTCTTGTATTCTAGGTCCTTCTATTCACCTTGGAGGCCAAGTTGCTGCATTGATGAACCTAGGCTTGAGGAGTAGTATAAATAGTGGCTTTGCAATCTCATTTGACATATCACTCAATACACCATCAACATACAATAACAAAGCAATCATCAAAGTAGTTCTTTACTAGTCTCAAAGTTCTCAAATTCGTCCATAATAGTTCAGGAGGCATTGGAAGTCCAAAAAGTCAACATCCGAAGATCAAACTCTAAAGAAGTCAACACCAACACTTAGGAAATCATTTCCTACTCATTTGTAATCATATTCCAAACATTTGTAAGACTTTAATTATGATTTCTAATGTTCAATATTCTGAGTTTATGTTCATGTTTGCTATGAGTGGCTGGTAACCTTTTACATTTGCTCAGATGATGTTAATTACTTAATGATTAGTCTATGATTGTGATAACATATTTTAATTCAATTTCAAGTCAATTCTAAAACCCAATTAGATTAAAGTTTCATAGTGCATTTGTTGAGTCAAGTTTAACTAGTTGCTTATAATATCATTGGCCGAAAGGGTTATTATCATTCAACTAGTTATAATCTTTTGTCTATGAAAGATTGTTTTTCACCATAATTATTCTTGACTAAACAAAGGAACTAAGGTGTAATTGTAATGAGAATACTTTTTGTTAATCAAATCGGATTGGTTATAAACGCCTAATTGGTCAAAAGTTTTAGTAGTTTATAATCAATTGTAACCTTGTTGTCAATGATTCGGTTACCTTTTGTATTGACCATTTCTTAAGAGTATTTGATTAAACAAGAAACTATTTTTGTGTTTATGGTTGTTAATTGATGCGTGGGAATCGCACCTTGCTTTACCTCTCGAGGGATCTCGCGAGGCTTACAACCCCCACCAGGCAGTGTACCTGATCGTTGTAGTATAGTATAGTGACAAGTACCGGGGGATTGATCGTTCAGCTTAGGAATAGTGTCGCTAGGATTAGAAAACCTAATTAAAAGTTCTAGAGATGAAAGATGATTATTTTTGTGTTTTTATATTTTATGAAAGCAATTAAAATCTCGGGTTTTGAAAGAGTGGGCGGAATTAGTTGTTATTCAACTAACCCAAAAACTACTTTATAACTAATTAAACTAATGAAAATGAAATTAAACTAATATTAAACTAAGGTTGTGGGCAGTAATTGGAGAAATTGTGTTTACTTAGACTTCATTACTCCCTAGATATCTTTTACATGTTAATTACTTGTTACACTTGTATGAATGACGGGTTGTATTCCTTAATACCATTCGTGGAGTGGCATACATAACTCCCCAACTCTATGAGCTCTTATCTCCTCCTACACCATGACCCAGCACAACTATAGGGATTGTAAACAGTGGCTCATGCATTAAATACAACCAATAAAGACCTAGTACGCCTCGGTTCATGTTTCTTAAGACGTTCAAGCATGTTACCATTTGGAGATCTGCCAGTTTTCTTAAGCCTAACATATAAAATCATTCATTCAAAACAAGAATAGACAAGTAATTAACACATAATCAACATCTAGGTTTCATTAGATCTAAGCAAACACAAGAGAGATCTAGCCTAGCATAGTAGAATTAAGATAAGAACAAAAGATAAACAACCAACACATAGACATATTGATTGAATTAAGAGTATACTTATCTCAATTACAATGCAAGGTCTCAAGGGTTTGGAACCCTTGAAAAACCTGTAAAAGAGGCACCAAAATCGTCTTTAGGGTTTTACCAAAACTTCTCCTCTTTTTAATGAAAAAACTAGAAAACTATATATAGGAAAATCGTCCTGACGGCGTCAAGAGTAAAATCTGACGCCGTCAACTTGCCGCCATACACTTCTTCGGACGCCCTAGATCCAATCGTGACGGCCTATGTGACGCCGTCACCACCTTCGGTAAATTATTCTTGGCCACTTTGACGCCGTCATAACTCCATCTGACGTCGTCACTAGCTACGGTAATTTATTCTTCATGTCTGACGCCGTCAAGAGCAAACCCTTGACGCCGTCACCTTGTATTTCCAGCTTGGATTTTTGGTACTTTGTTGTTTTCTTCACTTTATGCTCCAAAAACGTCCAAAATAGCCTCTTTTCCAGAATTCACTCTCCAAACACCTAAAATCACAAAAGGAACGATTTAGGGCAATATTTGATCAAATAAATTCGGATTCGGGCTTAAATGACCCCCTAAAAACGGATCATTTTTCGCCTCATCATATACCCTTACACTTGAGATTTGCTTGTCCTCAAGCAAATGAGCTTTTATTCTACTCAAAAGACAAGTTAGGGGTCATTTAACACTAATATAAAAGTAATTACAACAAATAATCGTTCCACTAAAGACCAATAGACAAGCACGGAGGTCATACACAAGCACCTCACAAATAGTGTTTAGATACTCACATCTCTCGGGTGTAATAAAGTAATATAACATTATGGAAATGGAAGATATCTCTCACTACCTGTCATAGCAAAATAGATTACCATAGGCTTGGGAAAGGATCAAACCTCCACCACATGGCGTAAGCACCTAGGATAAACTATCAAAGAGGTCTTTTAAAAAGGGTTATAACGTTAGGTGTAGGGATATGAATTACACGGTTTTGTTGGATAAAGGGAATTTTACAGGTGGCGAGTTAACAATCTTAGTAAATTACATGTACAAGATGGCGTTGCTAAGCCAAGACTAGACTCGACTTAAGCTAATAAATGAAAAATAACAAAAACATAAAATGAACATAAAATAAAAACGGGATGGTAGTCCGTATGTTTTTTTTTTTTTTTTTCTTCTTTTCTATTTTTTTTTCTTTTTCTTGTTTTTTTTCTATTTTTTTTTCGATTTTTTTTTTTTTTTTTTTTTTTTTTTTTTTTGCATACACTCTTACCCTACCATCCAAAATAATACATCATAGGGGATGAGAATTCCCCTTACACTTGAATCTTTACATACTTTACATTTAACTATTCTAATGACTCGAATTAAGAAAATCAAAACACTTGGAGCACTTTTAAGATTAACGTACATATGGGGGTAATAAATGATGTTCTTCCCCATTACTCCATAAATAAGTACTTACCCATGAGTCCCAATCATCCCAAAACAATATGTACAAGGATATGACTCGACTTAGCAACCATGTAATCAATTAGAAAGTTAACTTAGGGTTTAACAAATAACAATAATGCACTAAAAATGAGCGCATACACGGAAGGCTAAGGCGATTTGGGTGTACATTTAAGTGGGGTGTAACAAATTCTTCCTTTAAGTAAAATGCTTAAAGTTAGAAACGAAAAGATAGGCTCGGAGGGGTGTACTAGGGGTATCGTGTACTAAAAATGAGTACAACGCAAAGGGTGTGGGAAAATTAGTTGACTTAACTAGCCAAGTAATATGACTTAAATGGTCAAGTAATTATAATACGGGTTTAACACAAGGGTGATCCTAATGCCTCTTATCATGTAGTAAATCCTACCACACGAATGTAGTCTCACTAGCGGTCTCGGGATGCATCACTAACGCAAGTTCTAGAATCTAAATGCTACCGGTACACTCATAAGCACTAATAATGAATGTTTTTCCTATCAAATCTAAAGGCGAACCTCACATTTTTGGGTGGAAAATTTTTCTGAATATACAGTTATGTGCTAGTCATACAACCTCCTATCCATGAGACGCTTGCTATGGCTAAAGTTTCACTCCTAAATGTTGTAAAAAATTTTAAATTTGGCGCTAAAATTACACTAACAAGTATTTCTCGTAGTTTTATTACTCATCTACTATCAAACAAAACAAACTCAAGCGAAAGTGCATATGTAAGGTATCATCTTTTTACCCTCCCCTTACACTTAAGATGAACATTGTCCCCAATGTTCAAGTAAAGAATGTAAAAGTTGAAAAGTAAAGAGAATGAAATCAAATACTCCCCTGATTCGCTCGGTATGGATTTTAGGTTGGCCAGGTTAAATCTTCCTCCAAGAAAATGAACAATCAAAGCTTCCCTTCCAGAATATAAATCATCTTCTTGTCTCAAATAACCTGTAAATCCTGACAAAAGTAGACAAGGCAACCTCGCGTAAAATCGGCGGTATCCTATATAAGTTACTAAATCCTAGAAAACAAAGTAAGATATAATGCTTGTGGAATGAAGTTTGCAGATTTCCTGGAGATTATAAAACTTAATAATTCACAAAAACTATAAGACTCCGTTAGAAAAACAAAACCGGTAAAATTTCCAGATTTTTAACTCCTGACGCCGTCAAGAGCAATTGCCTGACGCCGTCAGAATGGACCTGCAGAAATCTTTATGTTAAGTTTCCGGAAAATTTCTGGAAAAACTTTGTCCTACTTCCTGGAAAATCCTGCAAAACTTCATTATGACTCAATACAAGCATTTGACTCTAACAAATACGAATATACATGTTCATTAAATATTGTGGATAATCATGATCGGTTTGTTTCTAAAAAAAATATTTGGGGTTTCCCCTTACACTTATCTTTTGCAAAAATACCTTTAGGTTGGAGTTAAGACTAGGCTAAACAACATAATAAAGTATTTCACGTTTTAATTGAGAAACATGATCAACCAACAATAAAAAATAAAACATGCATACGGAAGCAAATAACAATCAAACAAATAAAAATCACACAAAACATGGGTTGCCTCCCAAGAAGCGCTTTTCTTTATTTACGAGTCTTGTAGCTAGACTCAAAGTTGTGGGTTACTACGTTATTTCATCATTGGTTCCACTATCTAGGTCATCTTCTAAACCGGTTTTGTATTCTGGACCCAGTTGCAAGCATTCTTTGTAGAAACCAAGCATCTTATTCCTAATATACTATACTCCTCTACGTCTATCTTCATCATTCCTATAATAAGCCGCTTGCTTACGTTCCTTTTCGAAATTAGAGAGAAGGCGGTATTGCTCAATCTTGTAGGGCATTTGATAAGCAACCTCATCATTCTCTTCCTTGAATCTAACTATCCCTAACGTCGGATCATGACTCATCCTAGTGGCCTCAACAAATGGTTTCCCAAATATTATTTGACTTAGGCAAGAATCTATCACCGGACGCGTGTCTTCCACTATCATGAAATCAATCTCATAGGTAAGATTCCCTATAATCACATGTACTCCCTTAACTTTTCCTGCAAAATTACTTATCCAACTTTTACCGGGCATTATCCTAAAATTGAGTTGCTTCTTCATCACCCAATTGTAATAAGTCCTAGACATGATGTTCACGGGGGATCTAGGGTCTATGTAAGCTTTCCATACATGCATGTGCCCGATATTGCATGGGATGTTGATGTTAGAGGGGTCTCCCATTTTGATCAGGGGATCGCCAAAGATATATGTTGTCTCGGGACTATCGAATAAATACTTATGGTATTCCCGTTCTTCCTTGGTTGGCAACTTATCAAAATATTCCTCTATAGGTTCTACCTCCTCTAATTCCTCATCCTTATTAACCTCAACTTCCCTACTCTCATCCTCACTATTGGCTTCTACTCTAACTTCATCTTTGTCACTCTCCTCTATCTCCCTATCTATCGGCTTAATGGTGACAACATTGACAAAGTGGACATGTTTGGATGATGAGGGGTCCTTAGCTTGGATTCCACTATGGGTGTCCCTAGTGTCCTTCCTAGGTGTGGCTAATGTTTGGTTGTTGAGGGCTTTCAACAAGTTGTCGATCTTGTTGGTCATCTCCATTTGTTGTTGGTTGAATTCGGTTTCAAACCTAGCTATGCGAGCTTCTTGAGATGCCATGAACTTTGACATCAATCCTTCAAGATTGTTGGTACTACCATAGTTGTTAGAAGGATTGTTGTTGAAGGTACGGTTGGATGGTGGACCATTTGATTGGTAACGATTAGGTGGGTTGGATGAATTGGGTTGATTTTGTTTCCACCTAAGGTTTGGGTGATTTTTCCATGAGGGGTTATATGAATCACCGTATGTGTTCGGCTCGGGCTTGAAAGTGTACCACTTATCTCCCGCTTCGTCGGTACGCGTGGATGCGTAGTCCGTAAAAGCTGTTCCGGGGAGTTCCATACAATCACGAGTGTCATGGGGACCACTACATAATTCGCATGAAGAAGTGATTTTGTTCACTTGGCTTGAATGCTTCGGAGCTTCGTAAGATTTCATGAGAAACTTGACTTGGTCCTCAAGTTCCATGATCCTACGGTCGGGAGTGCTTGAATTGTTCGAAGGCAAAGATATTGCCTTGACCGTTTTGTTCAAATCACGAGGATCATTCCAACTTTCGTTGTCATAGAGAGCAAGATCTTCTATGAGTTCCCATGATTGTTCCGCACTAAGATCACGTAGCTTACCACCGGCCGATTGGTCAATGGTTTGCCTCGTGGGGATATCGATATGGTCATAAAAAATTTGGACTTGGAGCCACAAATCTATGCCATGATGAGGGACTTTTTGGAGTAAGTCCTTGAAACGAGTCCATGCTTCATAAAGAGATTCATTTTGACGTTGTTGGAACATCAAGATGTCATTCCTAAGTTTAGTAGTTCTCCCCGGTGGGAAAAATTGAGCAAGGAAACGAGTGGTGAGATCATCCCATGTGGTGATGGATCCCGCGGGTAAACGCTCAAGCCATTGACTAGCTTGATCCCGTAGAGAGAATTGGAATAGGCGTAAATGGGTAGTCTCTCTAGTTTCAACACCTAGGTCTATGGAATCTACGATTTTGAGGAAGTCCTTAAGGTGTTGGTTTGGATCTTCGGAACGAAGTCCATGGAATGCACATCCGCTTTGCACCAACCGGATGGTGTCGGATCGCAAGGGGGTCACATTGGCTCCGGTGAGCTCAATGGTGTTTCGGTAGCCTTGGTGGCTAGGTCGGGAATACTCTCCTAAGGTTCGGGGCCTAAGGGGTTCTAATGGTGGGTTTTGTTGTGGTGGGATGATGGGTTCAAAGATGTTACCACCTTCCATGATGTCGGATGGTAAAGAGTTATGAACAAAAGCACGAAGAAATAAGATAGACTAAAGAAGACCTAAAAATAAAAATAAAAATCTTACTAGAAAGGAATCTAGCAAGTAGACCTAATAAAAAGAAATCCTAACCTAGACAATAACTATTCCCCAGGCTGCGGCGCCAAAAACTTGATGCGTGGGAATCGCACCTTGCTTTACCTCTCGAGGGATCTCGCGAGGCTTACAACCCCCACCAGGCAGTGTACCTGATCGTTGTAGTATAGTATAGTGACAAGTACCGGGGGATTGATCGTTCAGCTTAGGAATAGTGTCGCTAGGATTAGAAAACCTAATTAAAAGTTCTAGAGATGAAAGATGATTATTTTTGTGTTTTTATATTTTATGAAAGCAATTAAAATCTCGGGTTTTGAAAGAGTGGGCGGAATTAGTTGTTATTCAACTAACCCAAAAACTACTTTATAACTAATTAAACTAATGAAAATGAAATTAAACTAATATTAAACTAAGGTTGTGGGCAGTAATTGGAGAAATTGTGTTTACTTAGACTTCATTACTCCCTAGATATCTTTTACATGTTAATTACTTGTTACACTTGTATGAATGACGGGTTGTATTCCTTAATACCATTCGTGGAGTGGCATACATAACTCCCCAACTCTATGAGCTCTTATCTCCTCCTACACCATGACCCAGCACAACTATAGGGATTGTAAACAGTGGCTCATGCATTAAATACAACCAATAAAGACCTAGTACGCCTCGGTTCATGTTTCTTAAGACGTTCAAGCATGTTACCATTTGGAGATCTGCCAGTTTTCTTAAGCCTAACATATAAAATCATTCATTCAAAACAAGAATAGACAAGTAATTAACACATAATCAACATCTAGGTTTCATTAGATCTAAGCAAACACAAGAGAGATCTAGCCTAGCATAGTAGAATTAAGATAAGAACAAAAGATAAACAACCAACACATAGACATATTGATTGAATTAAGAGTATACTTATCTCAATTACAATGCAAGGTCTCAAGGGTTTGGAACCCTTGAAAAACCTGTAAAAGAGGCACCAAAATCGTCTTTAGGGTTTTACCAAAACTTCTCCTCTTTTTAATGAAAAAACTAGAAAACTATATATAGGAAAATCGTCCTGACGGCGTCAAGAGTAAAATCTGACGCCGTCAACTTGCCGCCATACACTTCCTCGGACGCCCTAGATCCAATCGTGACGGCCTATGTGACGCCGTCACCACCTTCGGTAAATTATTCTTGGCCACTTTGACGCCGTCATAACTCCATCTGACGCCGTCACCAGCTACGGTAATTTATTCTTCATGTCTGACGCCGTCAAGAGCAAACCCTTGACGCCGTCACCTTGTATTTCCAGCTTGGATTTTTGGTACTTTGTCGTTTTCTTCACTTTATGCTCCAAAAACGTCCAAAATAGCCTCTTTTCCAGAATTCACTCTCCAAATACCTAAAATCACAAAAGGAACGATTTAGGGCAATATTTGATCAAATAAATTCGGATTCGGGCTTAAATGACCCCCTAAAAACGGATCATTTTTCGCCTCATCATTAATCCAACTTTATGAACCTTGAATTGATTGGTCCAAACCTAATGCTTGTTTTTATAAACTAAAATCTTGACGAAGGTTTAACTTGTAGAAACAATAGATTAGAACACCAACTAATTCTGATTACCAACATGTTAAGGAAGTTATCACAATCATGCTTATCTTATGAGTAGTTAACTAGTCTAAGAAAGTGTAGTTTTTAATCATTTGAATTATCTTATAATCATTATCGCTAGTGTTAGAAATTTACTTTTTAAACTTACGCTTAGATTCACTCACAAATCCCTGTGAACGATCCCGACTTACAAACCCAATCTTGCTATAACGGACGAGTTCACTTGCTCGTATGTGTTATTTCTTGATCCGGTAATTGTGTTTATAAATTTAAAACTTGTACACACCGTGAGCACACATCAAGTTCTTAGTGGTCTTTGTGGCTAAGCCGAATCACGGATCTTTGTAGGTGGTTTCCAATGGCGGAATACCGTATGGAGTAGTTCTCCTTAGTGAGTATCGATCTTTGTACATATCGGTTGAGTGAAGTTGTATACGGTTTATAGTCTACTATAAGGATTATACTAGTGGAATAGCATAGGTGTCGTGGATTCTCACCTAGACGTACAGATGGTATAAACCCCCATCCCGAACAGGTATATATCGCGGTATCTCTTTACTTTCTTTATATACTTTGGTTGTGATTGTGGTTGTTGTACAACCACTTGTTGATATTTGAGACTTGAAGTCAATTATCAATATACTTTTAAGAAGCAAAAAAGACCGTATTCACCCCCTCTACGGTTCTACAACCTTCAATGGATGAAGATGGCAAGAGCACTAATCTTTTTGTGGTGGATCTTCATATGTGTGTGCTTGTAGTGGATGAGGATGGCAAGATCTTTAAGCTTGCTTGGATGGATCATCAAGTGGAAAAATGCTTGTAATAAATGAAAGCTAGAAGCATTATGATCAATAGGTAGTGAGGTTTTAAGACTTGAGAATATGTGTTATTACATTATAAAAGGTTGATGACTAAGTGTGTGAAAATATGCAAGAGAAAAATTGGAAAAAGGGTGGTTAAAGTGCAATCAAATGTCCCCTTTTTATAGCCAAAATTTTCTACCTAGTTTGACAAGTTGGCTCACGGATCCAAACAATTGGATCTGTCTTTGTATTTTATGGATCCGTAGGGTGTCATAAGATAAAAGTTTTTCTTTCGTGGTAATCCAAAAATCTTTCCAAATCATTCTTATGTTCTATGTAATATAGTTAACATATGATTCGATCTTGTTTCTAGAAGGTTAATGTTTTAAACACTAATAAGGAAAGATTTGCTAGATACGGAAATATTTGGTTGGATTTGTTTCCAAAAATAGCTTAATCACTAGTGATTAATTTTGTCTTATATGCTTAAGATTTGTCCTAGTAAGAGATTGGTTATTAATCTAAGTGTTAGATTACTTGGAAATCATTTTGCTTATGTAACAAACATTTGTTTAGTTTAAGCGTAAAATTTATACATTTAATCATGAACTAGTTTGCAAATGTTTAATGCAATATGCATGTAAGTGTTAGACATGTATATTGAAGCCTTTGGGCTTTGTGTTTGGTTAATAGGCTTAGCCCATAGTATGTTTGTTTCTAGAATAGTCTTCTAAGGATTATATATTGTAAATGTTGGTTAATCAATAAGCAAGCCAAATCATTATTCTCACATGGTAATCAGAGCCATCAATTTTTTCTCATAATATTTCTCTAATTCTCTTCCCAAAACCTTATTTCCACGTCTGTGTTTTTCTTTTCTAATCATTCCAAAACTCTTTTCCCCTGAACCCAAACAACAGTAGCAGTCATTGTTCACTTAGTTTTGGTTTATTTCAATTGTTTATTGATTGGTCAAGGAATAAGATCAATTGTTTAATTATATTGCTTTGGTTCTTGCGTCAGAAGGGTGCATCAATTGTTTAATTATATTGTTTTGTTACCCGCGTCGGATTGCTTTGTTGACTTATATATTGGCACAATGGTTCATGCAAGTAATATAACATACAATGGTACTAATGGTATGGCAAGATTAATGGGAACAAGCAACACAAAAATACAACAAAATCATTCCCTTGGTCTCTCTAACCGTATACTACCTAATGCTTTCTCGGCTATGACATTCGGAGATCCAACATGGAATATGGATACAAGTGCCTCTTCTCATCTTAACTCACATTCAAGTAATTTAAGTAATGTTTATAATACATATTTATATCCATCTGTTTGTGTTGATGATGGGAAAACCATACCGGTCACCAACACCGGTCATAGCATCTTGCCTACTCTTAATCGTCCTTTATACTTACATAACGTTCTTGTTACCCCTAACATCATCAAAAATCTTATCTATGTTCGTCAATTTACTAGAGATAATAACTGTACTGTTGAATTTGATACCTTTGGTTTCTCGGTAAAGGATTTCTTGACCCGTCATATTCTCCTGAGATGTGATAGTTCGGGAGATCTCTATCCGGTTACCCAACCTTCTCCTATCCCTCATGCTTTGATTTTTGTTAGTCCCACTACGTGGCACCAACGCCTCAGACATCCTGGGGAAGAAGTGCTACATTCGCTTGTTTCTCGTCAGTATATTTCGTGTAATAAAGAAAAGTCTCCACATGTTTGTCATGCTTGTCAGCTTGGCAAACATGTGAGACTTCCATTTTCTAGTTCAAATTCTATTGTTACTCGCTGTTTTGAGATTGTTCACTCGGATATTTGGACTTCTCTTATTGTTAGTTCTGGTGGTTTCAAATATTACGTGTTATTTCTTGATCATTATTCTCATTATTTGTGGATTTATCCTTTACGTACAAAATCTGATGTTTTTCAAAAGTTCATACACTTTCGTTCTTATGTAAATAATCAATTTAAGTGTGAGATTGCGGATTTTCAGTGTGACCATGGTGGTGAGTTCGATAACACCAACCTTCTTAACTTGTTTGCTCGTAATGGCATTCAAGTTCGGTTCTCTTGCCTGAAAACCTCCCTGTTAATACAAATATCGCCTAAAAACGTTACTTATATTTTACGATCTTTGCTAAGTTTTGTTAACGACAAAATGTAAACTTTAGTTTCTAAGCAAAACATAATCTTAGTTTTTAAGATTTGCATAAACTAGACTTTTGCTACATTTTACATTTCATAAAACACAACACAAGTTTATTTCTTAAATTAGAAATTGTCACATCACATTTATGGCAAGTTTTGTCATTATGTATTTATGGAAAGAAATGTGTTTGACTAACTTTGTTGTTGCTTACAAGTTTCATGTTTGACTTGATTTAAGTGATGTGACATTGTTTGGTTGCTAGGAGTTATGAGACAAGACCTTGTTTGGTTTGAAGAGTTATTGCAAAAACCTACTGCAGACCCGGCGGTACCCTGGGGGTACACGGGCGGAACCCATATGAGGGTTCCGCCTGATCCGCCAAGCATGCAGTTTGATGTGCTATAAATACCAAGCCATAACTTGATTTTTGGCCAACCTCTTGAGATCATATTTTACACACACACTCATCTTTTCTTCTAACCTCTTAACATTGTTAATGTGAAGTTTCTCTTTGTAGCAAAGAAGCTCACAAGGTCGTGAAAAGTTACAAGTTTCCAACACAACGTTGCAAGACTTGGTAGCTTAGTATTGTGTAAACTCGTGTTGTTTACACTTCATTTGTTTGTGTATATTCTGTAGTGAGTGGTTAGTATTTTAGTCCTCAAAATACAAAGAGTGTTGGGAGTTGTTGTACCCTAGTAAAAGAACTAACGGGAGTGGTTGTGCCCTTGTAAAAGAACTCGACATTTAGCTTTGTGTCGGTAAAAGTATAAGCGACGTGTAAGGTTTTCTCCGCCGGTGAAAGGAGCTTGTTGACTAGTGAAAGAAACTCTCGAGTTGGATACTCGGGGCGTGGACGTAGGGCAAGGAAAAAGAGTCCTTGTAGCCGAACCACGATAAATACTCGTGTTGTGGTTTGATCGTTTCTTTCATTTACTTACTTGTTATATATTGTGTTTGTGCATATATCTTTGATCAAACGGAAAGTTTCAAAGCTAACTTAACAAGTTAAAAAGATTTTAATCGGTAAACTATTCAACCCCCCTTCTAGTTTTCCACAATTGGCATCAAGAGCTACGTTACTCAAGCTTTTAAAATATATTGTGTTTTAAAACTTGAAACGATCCATGGATTTTGAAAATTACAGAGAAGGGAAATCTATGCAAAGACCACCACTCTTTGAAGCAAATGGTTTTATATATTGGAAAAACCGTTTTGAAACTTACGTGAAATCTAAAGATATAGATTTGTGGTATATAATTATTGATGGTGATAACGTAGTTACTAACATCAAAGATGATGATCAAAAGAAATTAATAGGTAAAAATAATGAAGCTAAAATGATGCTTTATAATGCTTTGCCTAAGAAAGAATATGAAAGAGTCTTTTTGTGTAAAACCGCCAAAGATATTTGGCAATCTTTAATTGTCACTCATCAAGGAAACTCACAAGTTAAAGATAACAAAATTGATCTTCTTGTTCAACAATATGAACAATTTGTTATTTCCGAAGATGAGATTATTGATAATGCTTTTGCTAGATTTAATACCATTATTACTTCACTTAAAGCACTTGACGAGTCTTTTTGTAGTAAGAACTTTGTCAGGAAATTTCTTAGAGCACTCCATCTGAAGTGGAGAGCAAAAGTGACGGCAATTGAAGAATCCAAAGATCTTTCAAGCATGTCACTTGATGAGCTAATTGGAAACCTCAAAGTTCACGAAATGGTAATGGAAAAAGCTTCGGAACTAGTTAGAGGCAAGAAAGAAAAAGTTAAGTCCATTGCCTTGAAAGCTAGAGTCCAATCAAGTGATGATGAAGAATCTACTTCGGATAGTGATGATGAGGAATATGCTATGGCTGTGAGAGACTTCAAGAAGTTCTTTCGTAGGCGAGGGAAGTTTGTAAGGCAACCTAAAGATGACAAGAAAACCTTCCGGAAAGATCGTGATGATCGAAAAGGAAAAGTTGAAAGAAAATGTTATAGGTGTGGAGACACAAGTCATCTGGTAGGAGAATGTCCAAAACCACCCAAGAGCAAACCTCAACAAGCTTTTGTGGGTGGTGCTTGGAGTGACTATGAAGGAGATGATGATGAGCCAAAGAATGATGATATTGCTCTCATGGCTCACAACTCAAATGAGGTGTGCCTCAAAGTTTGTTTGGAACCGGATGAATGGATTAAAGATAGTGGTTGTTCAAGGCACATGACGGGTAATAAAAGCCTCTTCTCAACATATCACAAATGTGATGGAGGTAATGTTACGTTTGGTAGTAATGCTAAGAGCAAAATCATCGGAAAAGGTACAATCTCTCATGACTCCCTTTCTATAGATGATGTTGCTCATGTTGATAACTTAGGATTTAATTTTCTTAGTATTAGTCAACTTTGTCGTAATAAGTATAATGTCCTTTTTAGTGAAAACGGTAGTAAAATTCTTAAAGATGGTATAACCGTAGCCAAAGGTGTCCTTAAGAACAACGTATACGTCATGAAGTTGGATTCAACATCTAGAGACAAACTTTGTCTTACCTCATTAGATGAATCTTCAACTTTATGGCATAGACGTTTAGGACACGCTAACATGAGACTAATCCAAAACCTCTCCTCCAAAGACTTAGTTCGAAACCTACCCAAGTTGAAATATGACCAACACTTTTGTGATGCTTGCAAAGTCGGTAAACAAGTCCATAGTAGCCATAAGGCTAAAAACATGGTGTCTACATCTAGGTGTCTAGAACTTTTGCATATGGATTTATTTGGTCCATCCGCTATACAAAGTTATGGAGGTAACTTCTATACTTTGGTCATAGTAGATGATTACTCACGTTATACTTGGACAAAGTTTTTGAAAAATAAAAATGAAGCTTTTGATAAATTTGAGATTCTAAGTAAGAAAATTCAAAATCAAGTAGGATCTAATATAGTGTCTATTAGAACGGATCACGGTCATGAATTTGATAATGATTTTCAATTTGGAAACTTTTGTGATAAAAATGGATTTACTCATAACTTTTCGGCTCCACGTACTCCTCAATCTAATGGTGTAGTAGAACGTAAAAACCGGACATTACAAGAGATGAGTAGAACAATGCTTAATGAACAAACTATTCCACAAAAGTTTTGGTGTAATGCCGTTGACACATCAACGTACATTCTTAATCGAGTCCTAATTAGACGATTTTTGAATAAAACTCCTTATGAACTTTATAGAGGTAAAAAGCCTACATTAGGATACTTTAAAGTGTTTGGGAGTAAATGCTTCATTCTTAACACCAAGGATTATCTCACCAAATTTGACCCAAAGTCTTATGAAGGTGTATTTCTTGGATATTCACAAAATAGTAAAGCTTACATTGTTTTGAACAAAGAAACATTAAGAGTCGAGGAATCGTTAAACGTAACATTTGACGAAAGTCCACCTCCCTCTAAGACATCACCTTTGGTAGATGATGACTTAGTTGAAAGCCAAGCAATTGAATGTCAAGAAATCTTAGGTAATGACAAGGAAGATGAACTATTAAACAAAGAACTTGTCAATGTCAAAGAATCTAAAAGTCATCCATTAGACGGTGTCATAGGCAACATTAACGAAAGAACACTTAGATCAAAAGTTCAAAATGAAAGCAACTACTTTTGTTTCATGTCAACCATTGAACCGAAAAACATTAATGAAGCCATTAAAGATGAATCTTGGGTAATTGCAATGCAAGAAGAATTAAACCAATTTGTTAGGAATGATGTATGGACATTAGTTCCTCAACCAAAGAGTCAAACAATAATTGGAACGAAATGGGTCTTTCGTAATAAAATGGATGAAAATGGAATTGTGTCTAGAAACAAAGCTAGGCTAGTAGCACAAGGATATAATCAACAAGAAGGCATTGATTACGATGAAACTTTTGCTCCGGTAGCTAGGCTCGAGTCAATTAGAATATTACTTGCTTATGCGTGTGCACATAATTTTAAACTCTTTCAAATGGACGTCAAAAGTGCATTTCTAAACGGAGTCATTAATGAAGAAGTGTATGTTGCTCAACCACCGGGCTTCATCGATTTTGAAAAACCAAATCATGTTTACAAACTTAAAAAGGCCCTTTACGGACTTAAGCAAGCTCCAAAAGCATGGTATGATCGACTTAAAACATTCCTAGTTGACCATAAGTATACCATGGGCTTAGTTGATAATACTTTCTTCACTAAGAAGAAAGATTCACATATTATCATAGTCCAAATCTATGTTGATGACATTATATTCGGATCAACTTGTCAAGAACTATGTGTGGATTTCTCAAAAATCATGCATGACGAGTTTGAAATGAGTATGATGGGAGTACTCAACTTTTTCTTAGGACTCCAAATCAAACAACTAGAAGATGGTATCTTCTTTAACCAATCTAAATATATTAAGGACATGCTTAAGAAATTTGGACTAGAAGATTCGAAACCTATCAAAACTCCCATGTCCACGGAAACTAAACTCACCAAGGATGAGGAAAGTGAATCCGTAGATAGCACTAAATATAGAGGTATGATTGGTAGCCTACTTTACCTAACGGCTAGTAGACCCGACATTATGTTTAGTGTTTGTCTATGTGCTCATTTTCAAGAAGATCCTAAAACTACCCATCTCGAAGCCGTTAAAAGGATTTTTAGGTATATTAAGGGCACTACACATTTAGGTTTATGGTATCCCAAAGAAACGGGAATAGACACCATAGTGTATGCCGACTCGGATCATGCCGGTGACTATGTCGATAGAAAAAGCACAAGTGGTATTTGTACTTTTGTTGGACATTGTCTCACCTCATGGTTCTCTAAGAAGCAAACGGCTCTTGCTATCTCAACAACGGAAGCCGAGTACGTTTCGGCCGGAAAGGCATGTCAACAAGCTCTTTGGATGAAGCAAGCTCTTGTCGACTACGGAATTCAACTCAACGACATCACAATTCTTTGTGACAACAAAGGTGCCATTGATCTTAGCAAAAACCCGGTTCAACATGCTCGTACCAAACATATTGAAATCCGTCATCATTTCCTTCGTGACAACGTCCAAAAAGGAAATATCTCAATCGAGAAAGTTTCTTCCAAAGATAACATAGCCGACATTCTCACAAAACCTCTTAAACGTGAACCTTTTAATCTTCTTAGGATAGGCTTAGGACTCATGGAACCTACATTGTAGTTCTGGACATTAGACAAAAATCACAAAAATCAAAACAAATCCAAAACCATTTTTCTCAGCAGGGTCGGCGGAACCCTCAGCCATAACGGACGGAACCCAACCCAGGGTTCCGCCGTGTCCGTCGACCTGCAGAATCATTTTCTTTGTTTATATTTAACCAAACACCCATTATCTCATACCACCACTTCAAGGCTGATACTATTCACTTCACCACTCATCCACACCTACGAATTCTTGGTCCTCCATTCATTTACATTGCAAATCAATCATCATTGTAAGTATTCTAAACATGATTACAATCCTGATCTGAGTCTAGGAATTCTATTTCTTGCACAAAAACAAAAACTTGGGGTTATGCATTAACTTAAGAAATTCATGCATGAGATTAGGTAATTAATAAAACTAATCATGTTTCCCATAGTTAGGAATTGCATCTTTAATTAGTATAAACATGTTTGCTAAAACACCCCATGTCAAATCCTTTCAAAAATTTCTCACAAGTAGGACAAATATTTTTTCGTACATTGAGAATACAAAATCAAAACGTTATGTTTAAAACATCACTTGCATAATGTCTCTTGAATGCTAAAGGGAATACATAACCAATATGTATTTTCGGGTACATTCAAACGAAGCTACATTGAACTAGGAGCGTTTGGGTTATCTTTTGTTTTATAACAAAACTTGCAAAAAACGATTTTGAAGCATCAAAATGAGTCAAGATAACCGCACCTCCACATTGTTTTCATATAGGCACACACTAGAACTTCCACATTATAATAGTGGTTTACGTAAACTAAAATGTGAAATTTTGTTGTTTTAGGAATCATCATGCCTCCTCTAACCCACTACGACCACAAGGACACCATTAAGTACCTACCAAAACACCACAAAACTAAAGGCCTTACCGCAAATCAAGTAAACGTTTTCAAAGCCCTAGAAAAACACTATGTCCATGAGGGTAGAACCATAGACCCATCTTTCCTAGAAGGCACAAACCTTTACGCCGATTTTGCCACAATAAACTTTGAGTGTCTTTTGAATATCGACGAGCCTATTTGTCCTAGGTTCATTCTAGAGTTCTATGCATCATGCGTCCTCTCAACGGATGATTATGGTCATATGTCTATCCACTTTAGGGTTAGCGGTCACCAATACTCCTTCACTCTTGAGGAGTTTGCTCAAATCCTAGGTGTTCCAAACCGTGGTACTTGCCTCTATTCCGACTTGCACTCCCTCTCAACTCTTGACAACCTCCAAGACCGTATCCATCCTTATGACACACCTCTTGTCTCAAAAGACATACTCCATGACCACCTCTTTGTTAGGACCACCACCACTGGGAGGAAGTCCTTAGAGCCAATGTCATTAGCACAATAGGGAACCGTGACCATATCAACCTTTGCCTTTGCTACATGCTCTACTCCTTGTCCGTTAGGCAACCCTTCAACCTTGCCTACTACATGGCCAAGAGAATGGCCGACATTCCCGTGCATGGCACAGCGGCTATGCCATATGGAATGCTCTTGACCCGTCTCATTCCACACACCTTTGTTCCACTTAGTGATAAGAGAGTTTACAAAGCCCAAGGAAAACGTCCACATCCTCCTACCTCATCTTCATCTTCCTCAATGAGTGAAGATGACAATTTGCCAAACTCTAGGCTCCCACCTCTAGAATACCTTTCCCAACTTCCGGATATTCCAAATGAGTCGGAGGAGTTCAAGCAAACAAAGGGGATGTTCAAAAACATCGGGAGATTCCTCGGTAAGATGAAGAAGAAGATGGACCGTCAATGAGTGCGGGTGTGTTAGGAGTGTTTGGCACAAGGTGCTATTGAAACAATTTGGTCGTTTAAACAATATTTGTGATGTATTTGTGTGTTAGTACAATGTTTGATACACTTTGGAACATGTTTCAACTAACAATGTTGCAGGAAGACAACTTTTGGCGAGTTGTCAAATTTTCATGGTTATGGAATTTTCACTAAGTATGGTGAAATTCTCGACCTCAAGGTCAAACTCCTATGATATGTGTGTTTAGGTGTCTAATTTTTGCATTGCCTAACCAGAAATGAAGTATCTCTTTGAGTTTAGGAGTTTTCGAAAATTTTGAAAATCATTTCGCGGGTCAAAAACGCGGACTGTGAACTTTTTCAGGCCTGGCGGTTCCGGCGGATCCCAAATTTGGGTTCCGCCAGTACAAATTCTGGGTATCCCAGATTTGGCCCAACGGACCAGACGGAACCCTCATTTGGGTTCCGCCTGTGTATTCTGAAGGTGCCGCCATTAGCCTGCAGAATTCTTGTTTTCTTTTTCGCCAATTCAACATTGAAACACCAAAATCCAAACCTTTTAGGTAGAAACCCATTACTTGCAATGTGTTTAGCATAATAGGATACTCCTTCTTCCACGAACTTAACCAAAACCAATTCCCGCCAAAATTCAAATTTAACCATAACAACCTCAAGGACCCCTCAAACATAAAGGAAGGAACCCTTTTAAGGGATCCTTGAAATCCCTGAGATTTATACAACCAAAAATCCACCAAAACCACTATGCATTTAGTGCAAAACTTGTCTTCTCACTTCACCATTTTCATTGGATTGACTTCCATGACATGACAACCCACAATTAAGTTTTCCAAATCATTAGGAACCACCATTTTTGTATGGACTAACATCAAATCCAAACACTCCTTCCCACAAATCTTCATCAATATAAATTAAACCATCCTAAACACTATCAAACCACACCTTCTTCATCAAAATTTCTGAAACTTTAAACCATTTTAACCATGACCAAGTCAACAAACACCTCTCAACCATCACGACCCATCCGGAGAACCGCCCGGATAAGTGTGAAACCACTATGGTGCAATCAATCCATCAACCTTAGCTCCTCATCATCGGAGGAATTCACATCACCCATAAAAAATGAACATTTTTTGAACCTTGCATCTCCATCTCCATCACCCAAACAACCAAATGAGCACACTCCACCACCTACTAAATCACCTATTGACCCAACTCCACCAAGTGCTCCAACCCAACCATCAAAGACTCCATCACCATCACCATTACCAAAAATTGAACCTATGGAGCTTTTCGGGTCTCCTCCAACATCACCACACCCGTATGTCCAAGATTTAAATGATCTTCCACCAAGACATACCCAACCACCACCTTTTGCAAATCAATCACCAAGGTCCATTCTTGACCTTGATGAAGATCTTGAACTTACCCAACCACCACAACAAGTATACCAACCACCCAAACCGTTGTTATTTCACCCAATCTACCGTGAAATCCATGGTCCTCTTTATGAAGAACCGAATTTTGAACACCATGATCACCCAACTCCACCACCTTTTCAACCCCAAACCTTTGAATCTTTCTTTCCCTCTTATGAGGAAATACAAAGCATGGTTGACAACCACCTTCATCAAGCAATGGAATTTCAAACCACTTTGCTTGACTCAATACCAAATCCATCCTCCACCCAAGAACCAAAAACCAAACAACCATCAAACCAAGAAACCAAAACCAACCCATTTCAACCCACTCATCCCCATGCTTGCTCAAATTGTGAGCAAATGGGTGAAACCATCAAAACATTGCTTAACCAATTCCAAAACGAAACCCGTTTTGCATTCCAACACGTCATAGAACGTTTGGATGCACTTTCCCACCCCAACAAATCCTAGACAACCTATGGAGGCCGTTTGCCCCAATCTAGGAATGTAGGATTTTAATTTTATTTTCTTGGTTATTTTTTAGTTTTTGTGTACAAGTAGAAGAATAGTTCTCATTTCTTGTCTTTTGACTTTTATAGTCAAAATTTTACTTGGAATGAAATTTCTTTCTACTCACTTTTGTACATTGTTGGTTGATCATGTTTGTGTTGTGGTTGCAATGTGTGTGGTAACTACAAGCTTGACTATATATATCACCAACTAACCATTTTTTTGTAGGTCTCAAAATCCATGTTTCCCATATTGGTACTCCATTTAGGGGGAGTATCGATCAAGGGGGAGTATGGCCATTATTCCGCTTCGCTACTCTACTTTTTGTTTCGACAAAAAGGGGGAGAAATATATTAAACCTTCAATACTTGATATGCTTTTCGTCTCTTAAGTAAAACAAGGTTAATATAATTTTTTTTAAGCCTTGAAAACCAAGATTTTGCATGTTACTTAAAAACAAAGTTTATGTTTTGTCATCAACAAAAGGGGGAGATTGTTAATACAAATATCGCCTAAAAACGTTATTTATATTTTACGATCTTCGCTAAGTTTTGTTAACGACAAAATGTAAACTTTAGTTTCTAAGCAAAACATAATCTTAGTTTTTAAGATTTGCATAAACTAGACTTTTGCTACATTTTACATTTCATAAAACACAACACAAATTTATTTCTTAAATTAGAAATTGTCACATCACATTTATGGCAAGTTTTGTCATTATGTATTTATGGAAAGAAATGTGTTTGACTAACTTTGTTGTTGCTTACAAGTTTCATGTTTGACTTGATTTAAGTGATATGACATTGTTTGGTTGCTAGGAGTTATGAGACAAGACCTTGTTTGGTTTGAAGAGTTATTGCAAAAACCTACTGCAGACCCGGCGGTACCCTGGGGGTACACGGGCGGAACCCATCTGAGGGTTCCGCCTGATCCGCCAAGCATGCAGTTTGATGTGCTATAAATACCAAGCCATAACTTGATTTTTGGCCAACCTCTTGAGATCATATTTTACACACACACTCATCTTTTCTTCTAACCTCTTAACATTGTTAATGTGAAGTTTCTCTTTGTAGCAAAGAAGCTCACAAGGTCGTGAAAAGTTACAAGTTTCCAACACAACGTTGCAAGACTTGGTAGCTTAGTATTGTGTAAACTCGTGTTGTTTACACTTCATTTGTTTGTGTATATTCTGTAGTGAGTGGTTAGTATTTTAGTCCTCAAAATACAAAGAGTGTTGGGAGTTGTTGTACCCTAGTAAAAGAACTAACGGGAGTGGTTGTGCCCTTGTAAAAGAACTCGACATTTAGCTTTGTGTCGGTAAAAGTATAAGCGACGTGTAAGGTTTTCTCCGCCGGTGAAAGGAGCTTGTTGACTAGTGAAAGAAACTCTCGAGTTGGATACTCGGGGCGTGGACGTAGGGCAAGGAAAAAGAGTCCTTGTAGCCGAACCACAATAAATACTCATGTTGTGGTTTGATCGTTTCTTTCATTTACTTACTTGTTATATATTGTGTTTGTGCATATATCTTTGATCAAACGGAAAGTTTCAAAGCTAACTTAACAAGTTAAAAAGATTTTAATCGGTAAACTATTCAACCCCCCTTCTAGTTTTCCACACTCCCCACAAAATGGAAAGTCAGAACGGATGATACGCACCATCAATAATGTCATTCGCACTCTTCTTTTCCAAGCTCACCTTCCACCTACATTTTGGGTTTGAGGCATTACATATGGCCGCCTACTTACTAAATCTTCTTCCCTTATCTGCCATTCAAAACGAAATACCTTGTACAAAATTGTTTAACAAACCCCCTGACTACTCAAGCCTTCGTATTTTTGGTTGTCTTTGTTACCCACACCTATATTCACCTCACAAATTTGCACCTCGCGCTACCCCTTGCATTTTTTTGGGATATCCCGCATATCATCGTGGATATCGATGCCTTGACCTATCCACAAACAAAATCATCCTCTTTCGCCATGTCACATTTGATAAAATCCAATTCCCGTATCGTTCCATAACAACATCAAACCCCCCGTCTTACACTTTTCTTGACCCTACACCATCTCTTATTACCCACCATATTCTAAGTAACCCCGCTCCGCTCCCTACTGCTCCAACCAAGCCCTACACCACCTCTCATGCCACTACATCTGAGCCCAACACCACTTACCCCTCTTGCCCAACAAACCCCTCCACCACCTGATCCATCCATGACCCAACCTACACCGGCCCACTCTCCGAACCCCATTCCACCATCTACAGCGCAACCCACTATGGCCTCTAACCCCCTACTCGTACTCAACCTATGGTCACAAGTGTCAAAGTTGGCACCGTTAAGCCCAATCCTCGTTTTCATGGTCATGTCACTCATATTTCTGCTCTTCCTAAGTCGCCGTCTGTTGCCTTATCTGATCCTAACTGGAGAGATGCTATGTACGATGAATACAATCCATTGATTAAAAATGGTACTTGGATTGTTGTCCCAAAACCACCTAATGTTAATGTGGTTCGGTCTATATAGTTGTTTCAGCATAAATATCATGTCGATGGTTCTTTAAGCAGGTACAAGGCTCATCTCGTGGCTAACCGAAGTAGCCAACAGTTTGGTGTTGATTGATGATACATTTAGTCTGGTTGTTAAACCGGCTACTATTCGTATTGTTCTCAGTCTTGCATTATATAGGAATTGGCCTATTCACCAACTTGATCTTAAGAATGCATTTCTTAAAGGTTATATTTCTGAGACTGTTTATATGTATCAGCCTCCGGGGTTTGTGGATTCCAGATTTCCACATCATGTTTGTCAATTGCAGAGGTCGTTATATGGATTGAAACAAGCTCCTCGTGCTTGGTTTCAATGTTTTGCAGGTTATGCTCTACGGGTTGGCTTCTCGTCGACTCGATGTGACTCGTCCCTGTTTATCTATAGGCATGGTGCTGAGGTTGCATATTTGTTGATCTATGTTGATGATATTATACTGACAGCTCCCTCTACCACTTTACTTCAGCGTATTATTGCTTCACTGCATAGAGAGTTTGATATGACTGATTTGGGGGATCTTAATTATTTTGTGGGTATTTCGGTTACACGTGACTCTAAAGGGATGTTTCTCTCTCAGAAGAAATATGCCTCGGAGCTTTTAGACAGGGTACATATTGCTACATGTAATTCTACTCGGACGCCGGTTGACACGGAATCCAAGCTTGGTTCAGCTGGGGATCCTGTTTCAGACCCCACTTTATATCGTAGTCTTGCAGGTGGTTTGCAACACTTGACATTTACTCGTCCAGATATATCTTATGCAGTGCAGCAGGTGTGTCTTCATATGCATGATCTTAGAGAGCCTCTTTTGCAGCTCTCAAGCGAGTTTTACGTTATGTTTGTGGTACGTTGGACTTTGGTCTCCAACTTTATGCGTCTCCTATGGGTTCTCTCGTTGCTTATTCTGATGCTGATTAGGTTGGTTGTCCTACTACTAGACGTTCTACTTCTGGTTCCTGTGTTTTCTTAGGAGATAATCTCCTCTCGTGGTCATCTAAACACCAACATACACTCTCTAGATTGAGTGTTGAGGCTGAATACAGAGGCATTGCTAATGTCGTTGCTGAAATAGCCTGGCTTCATAATCTTCTTCGTGAGCTTCATACACCATTATTCTCTGCCACCCTTGTCTATTGTG
Source organism: Artemisia argyi (assembly GCA_030686995.1). Classification (NCBI taxonomy): domain Eukaryota; kingdom Viridiplantae; phylum Streptophyta; class Magnoliopsida; order Asterales; family Asteraceae; genus Artemisia; species Artemisia argyi. Next base: position 47,781,965 of record CM060688.1, read on the forward strand.
ACAATGTTAGTGCTATTTACTTGACAGCTAATCCGGTTCAACATCAGCGGTCTAAACACATTGAGATTGATATTCATTTTGGCCGTGATATGGTTGCTCGAGGACAAGTTCGTGTGCTTCATGTGCCCTCACGTTATCAGTTTGCTGACATTTTCACCAAGAGTTTACCGACTGCGTTATTTGAAGAATTTTGTGCCAGTTTGTGTGTTCGGTCATCTCCCGCTCAAACTGCGGGAGAGTGTTAGACATGTATATTGAAGCCTTTGAGCTTTATGTTTGGTTAATAGGCTTAGCCCATAGTATGTTCGTTTCTAGAATAGTCCTCTAAGGATTATATATTGTAAATTGGTTAATCAATAAGCAAGCCAAATCATTATTCTCACATTAAGTGGGTTCTTGGATCATTGAGCTAGTTTGTAAAATCGTTTTCATACGTTGTATGAATTGGAAATCGAGATTCGTAAAAGAATGATCGTATTTGTAAATACCTACTGACTCTAAAATCTATTTTAAACATTCTCAATGGTTTATTAAATGATTTAATCATAATACAACATAACAAACATATTCGAACATGTGTTGAAGCATGAGAGGATTGGAGACTTCGAAAGGTGTTGATGAATAATTGAATATATGCTTTGATAATTTGTGTAAGCGAGTAGCTTGCGCATTTTACGTTATATATTACAAATTACATATTTAGCATCATTAAAACAGAAATCGATAAATATCGTAATATTTGAAAAAAAAGAAAAACAAAAAAAATACTATTAGTGTAGAAGCTAAAAATAGCAGTCTTTAAACTCTCGACATTTGAGGCAAAAGCAATAGTAACAATTGCGTACAAGATAAACGCTTATTTGTTTTAAAGAAAGCTTGGATGATACAATACTAATTACACACTTATCCAAACACTCGTTAATAATCCCCACCAAAATCAACAACAACAATAAACACGTTTCAGCTGTTACACCAGCCCACCATTAACGACTTTTAAATCAGCCACCCCAATTGCCCACCAACTCAAAAACCCAACACCCCCACTTGCTGACGTCACGTCATGAACCCATAGCCTCATCAATCCTCAAGAGCCAAGAATCTTGTTAGTTAGTTAGATACTAATGGCTGCACCAAGGAATGTGGTAGTGGAGACTGGTGTAAGGTTAATGAAAGATGACCAACAGAAGGAGGATTCACCTAAGGGTGCTAAATTGGATGGGAAGCTGGGATGGGAGTTTACGGCTTTTTTGACCGTTTTCGCAGTTTTTGGAGTTGGGTTGTTTTGTATTTATCTTACTATGCCTGCTGCTGAGTATGGGAAGCTCAAAGTGCCGAGATCGGTTTCGGATTTGAGATTGCTTAAGTAGGTGGTATTTGTTAATGTGCATTGTGAATTTTGCTTCATCTTATGTTTTGTTGATGTTAGTGTTGTATAATGTTGTGAGCTTAAAACGGATATTGCGATGTGATTAGGGAGTTTGCATTGTGCTAAAAAGAAGCGTTTGGTAGATGGTGTTTTTGCATTGGCTTGATTAGCGTTTAACTTAAATTGATTCTTGAGAAGTAGAAAGAAGAGCGTTAGAGGGTGCGTATATCTTTTTAAGGCGTTTTAGGTTAGATACGAGGGTAAAAAGTCAATTTTATCCCAGAGGAAGGTGATAAGCAGGTCCCACCCAACTTGCTTATTCTATCCCAAAATAAGGAGAAGCTAACCCAAATTACTATCTGCTTAAAAATAAGTAGGTAAGCAAGAAAAAACATAGCAATCCCAGACAGCCTCTTACTAGTGCTGATGTGGAAGCCGATGGCTTGGCTTGATTGACATATGTAGTATAGTTTTTTTTATGGAATATTGATTTTCATAAGTTGGTGTGTAGCGGTGTAGGTAAGTAAAAATATAAGTAAGATGGTGTTGATTAGTATGGTAGAGCACTTGTTAGTGTTTTCCATTTGTAATGTTTATGCAAGACTAGTGTAGTTCTTTTGATATTTTTTTTGCTTGAAACTAGTGTTATGTGCTTTAGGAGTTTACTGAGTTGCATTAGAATTTGTGTAGACTTGGACAGTATTATATTACAGGACTGTGTCTGTTACTGGCTTGACTAGGCTAGTTCGCTTTGTATACAGTTAGGAGATGAATCGATCCTGCCTTGTGTTTTTTGACTATTTTTATTAAGAAGAAGTGTCATTGTGTTCAAGATTTAAGCTACATACAGAAATACTATTATGCAAGTTAGAAGCTTCTTTGCCCAGTGAACGTGCATAAGCTGGGTCAGAACGATTAGGAATGTGGGCTGCTAGCAGATCGCGTCAACACTAGGCAAAATTTTTAAAAACTACAATGACAAGATTATGTTGGCTATAACTGAGAAGAACGTCTTTAGAAGAAAAGTTCACATGGATTATCCACTTTCTTGTCACACAAGAAAATTGATCCAAAGGGTGATTGCTATCTTTGGTTTGAAAAGGAAGTTTGAATTCTAGTCTTGTTCTGGGGTCTAACTAGATTGTCAATAGTTTGATAGCACGAAGCCCTTATGGAGAAGAGGGCTTCTTAAATTTATATTTTAGTTTAAGGCCATAGTGCTGAGGTCCAGAACCGTTTCTAATATGTTCAACCCGAAGATAACAATTGCCTAACTAATCGCTCTCTTATAAATGACCATTTGAAAGATGGGCCACGGTGAGATGGCACTGGTTATAAAAATCTGCAGGATTGCATGATACACAGCACTGCTAGAAATTTAGCATAGCTTTTAATAGTACATTAAAACAAGAACCAAAAACTAAATTAAGTAGGCTCTAACTTCGAAATGTTTTTCTTCGGACTTACATTCCTGATTGGCTTAGATGAATAAACGTGATCTTCTTTTCTTGCCAGAGATCAGCTTGGAACATATGCAACCGTTTATCCAACAAAGTTCATTTTGGGTTACTGTTCAATTTACATATTCATGCAAACATTTATGATTCCTGGAACCATTTTCATGTCATTGCTTGCTGGAGCTCTTTTTGGTGTAAAAGGCATCTTCTTGGTTGTCTTTAATGCCACTGCCGGAGCATCCTCCTGCTTTTTTCTGTCAAAGTTAATTGGAAGGCCCATAGTTGTATGGCTGTGGCCGGAAAAGTTAAAGTTCTTTCAGGGAGAGGTATATATCAACTACTTGTCCTTTTATTTTTTTCTGTAATATATTTGTTCTTCTGGTGTATACTCACCTTTCAGTTGTATTCACAGATAGCAAAGCGTAGAGACAACTTGCTAAACTACATGCTCTTTCTGAGGATCACTCCAACCCTACCAAACCTCTTCATTAATTTGGCATCTCCGATAGTTGATATACCGTTTCATGTGTTCTTACTGGCCACAGTTGTTGGCATCATCCCAGCCTCTTATATTACTGTGCGGGTAAGTAGCTTGGATATTAATTCTCTTTAGGCTTGAAAATTTAGTTTGTTTCTGGATTCAAAACCAGCATTCAGGTGATAAACAGAGGTTCTATCCTATATTGCTGAACATTGGAAAAACATAAATAATCGTTTCACCATTTTTCACTATTGTAATGTGATCACACTATTAGTCACAAAATTCATATTTTAGTGTCAGAAAGCAATATATTGCTTTTTACAAATACAATAGGAATATTGCATTCTGAATTTACTTGCAAACTCCCTGGGGGTTTTGGTGTAGAATGATGTGGCTTTATATTATAGCACACGCTTGAACTCTGACAGTAATTGTTTGATTTACAATCCTCATATTTCCTTCTTATTCTTGTACAGGCTGGGCTTGCTCTTGGAGATCTGAACTCTGTTAAAGATCTATATGATATGAAGACATTGATTGTACTTTTTCTCATTGGATTCATCTCGATAATACCGACAGTGTTGAAGAGGAAACGGATATATGAATAACCATATATAGATAAATTGTCATTGTACTTTCACATTTCAGGGCAGATGATGGTTGACATATGAACAGTGAATTTTTAGATCCTGAGTACTGCCTGTACCTAAAAGTGTAAGAAAAGTAGTTGTGCATTACAAGATTTTCATAGTTTTTCATTGCAAAATGGTAACTTCTATGTGATTAGGAAATATATATATGAATCTGATATTTATACTCACAGTTGCATTGAATCCAATATTTGCATTTAACGGTTGCTTCTATATTTTGGTTTTTCTCAAGGAAAAAAAAAACTCTGATTTCATTTAGTTAACTAGCACCCAGGTTAAAACCAAGCAGCATCAATGTCAAATCATGCCGAAGATCATTGAAAGGCTTTGAAGATTCCAGATCTACTCGGTTTAACGGCCAAAATTGAACATGCAATTCAAAAATTAAAAGCAGGTTGGGGAACGACCTATATATATGTTGCAACCTGCAACCACTGCCTCCTCCTGTTGACTCCTTTATTCCATTTTCGCACAATTCAGAAGAGAACCCACCCATGTCACCCACTTGTCCATAAACAGCAGGAAGAGACAGCAACATATTGTTATACTTGTATCTATCTAATATTGAGTAAGGTAATATAGATCCAAACACACCATCAAACGAATATCAACAGAGAATATAACACTTAACCAAGTGGCGTTCACTACCAATGCAGACCCACCAACATAGAAGCTCAGACATTCAAGTCACTAAAAGACAGTGAGTGAGTGCAGATACAGAAAACTGAAGGAACAACCCCTTAACTAAAATTTTAACAAAACCTACAACCATCCTAATCAAGCTGAATTTCGTCCTACAATCAAACCCAAACTGGGATGAACGGTTAAAAACTTCTTTTTACAAGTGAACATAGACGGTAGTGTAGCAACAAACCACTAACTGGGACCAGATCCAGGCATGAGCGACATAGCCCTTCTTAGTGATTCGGGTAAAGCTTTTCCTTGTGGTGGTACCCATAATCCTCCATTATGAGGCAATAGCACCTGCGATTGGCTACCCCTACTGCTTGCATCAGTACCTTTGGCAGGAACTTCCTTTTCTTTTTTCACGTACTCGAAAAACTCTGCAACTTGTCGAGCATACCTTCACAAAGATATAAAAAGAACCGCTTATAAATTGACACATACTCGAATTTATTTTCGTAAGACCCTTGCAAGTTGTTGAATAATTGTCTCCATTCAATAGGTGAAAGCCCATTTCACATTGTAAACAAAAACACATTTATAATGCTTTTTAACACGGGTACTCATTATTCAATACAACTCAATATTGAACTTCATCAAAACTTCAGAAAGAATATAATCATTTAAGAACATCACATTCGTCTTAAATACTGAATCTGAAATATGATTAGACATCTTTCAGAGAAACATACCACTTTTTTCTCCCTGATATTAAATTTCACTTTGGTCAGCATTACTTGTAAATAGATCAAGCAAACAAAAGCATGTTTCCAATAGCATGATACAAATCACATAAAAATTCAGATGTGGCAATTCAACCCATTTACTTATTAATGGATCAAACAAGTAAACCAGGTGATTAGCTTAAAAGGAAACTGAAAAATTGGAAGCCTAAAGCGTATTTTAATGCATAAACTTTCTGATACATTCAATTAAAAATAATTGACTTTCCGAATAGACCTGAACGGTTTCAGCATGTACAAAAATTACTTGTTTTGACCTGTTTACTTGAACCTGCCCTGCCGACCCACCCATTTTGCCACCTATAAGGCTATAATAGATACTGTAAGCATGTGAAATGGAAGAAAACTTACTGCCGTTTAGCATCAATGTCCTTGTTAAAATCAATGTTGGGCTCACAATCAAGAACCAATGCAGGTACCTGTGTGTGGCATATGAAGTCAATAAAAGCTAACAAAGGGTTTTTAGGGGAAAAAAAAAAAAGTAAACTATATTCAGCATACAAAAGTACCTTCTGAATGCTAGAATGCATATGATTGCCCTCCAAATAAAAGACACGATCTTTTATGTTTGGATGTAAAGAGCTGTCTATCTGAGGAGGGTTACTGATGGATAAAGTTCCATGATTTCCACTTTCAAACGGAAAGAGCCAACTCTCATGCTTCTCATGCAAATCACGCAGATATTCTAGGCTGACTCCGCCTTCCTCTGCTCTCTTACGAAGCATCATACGTTTATGACAAGTATCTGGGCTAGCTCTAAGATAAATAAAAGCATCTGGAATAAGTCCAGGTAGAGAGGAAACGACCGGGTCAAACCACGAGTCATAGATGCTGATTTCCATCTCATTCATCCAGTTAGCTTCATGAACAGCTCTCACAAATACCTTAATCAAATAAAAAAGTTAATCACTGTCAGTCTGTGCACTTTCCTGGCAAAGTACACCCGAGATATGGAAAACAAATTTAACAAGTCCAGAACCTCTGGCTATCAAAATTTAGAGGTAACAAACACATTCACTTATAAATGAGTAAATTTGCATTATGTTTTATCTCAAAGGGCTCAAATTATAGTAATTACTTAAAAAGTGGGATTAAGTCAAATGTCAAAAATCACACAAAGAAAAAAAAAAAAAAAAAAAAAAAAACACACTTCCAGTTCATTTCTCATTTAATCACTGGACTTAAAAACTCTGTTACTATAAACATTGTACTTATCGAAATGATCTGTCATACATTTTTTACCATGATACCTAAAACATGTGGTCACGGCCAGCTGGATAAACATTACAGAAATGGCAATATGAGCGAGTCAGATGAGTTGACTAATAGGTCAAAATAGGTTTTCTGGTAGTGTAGGATTAGGTTGACCAGGGTCACAATTTTGGCACAAACTCAGTGTCGGTATGTTAAAAAATATTTTGATATAGAATATCAACTTTAAGAATACAAAGATTTATAAAGTTGAGCTCTTGAAGACTTAAAGCACTAGAGCTGCACTTTGATTCAACCCGTGCCTTTTGAGCTACTCTTTATTTTAAATACCCCTTTGACCCGTTAGAGATCACATATCCGAAAACAACTCATTCGTAGATATAGGGGTCTAAGGAACCACCTCCAGCGTTTTATATAGGTTTTTGAAGGTTGGATGGTTTTACTAGCCCCTTCAAAGTCCAAAGACCAAATTAGAAAATTGTCATTTACTATTTCACTACACGTGCAATTTATGGTTTGATAGACATGAGAAATTTCATAAGTAATGGATGAAAACTTTGTGACACAAGATATAGCTTAAATGTGGTGAGAAAATAACAGAGTATATACAGCAGAACATACCATTCGATCACTGAAAACGCTTCTCTCCATCAATCTAAGAGGCTTGAGTCCGCCAGAAGACTCCTTCTCTTGCATCACTCTTGTGACAAAGACATAGTTTTGGAACGTGTATGCATACCTTTCCGGCTCAGCATAAAAAGCATCTAATATGTTGAAGTGATCCGGTCCAATATCTTGCCACTTGTCAATTGGTTCAGGAACAATCTCAACAAGATCCTGAAGCTCAAGAGTTTCATTAGCAATTCTTTGCAAGAAAGTCGACTTGCCCACACTTATATTCCCTTCTACACAAAAAGTAAGGCGTTTCTTTTGTGGCACAACATTGGTGTTCACATGATCATCTTTTAGCTCTTCATCCACACTCTCTTTGATAAACGTGGTTATACTTTCAGCATGGTTTCTATGTACAATGCCAACCGAGCTTCGTAGAAACTCTACCATAGTCTGACTTGATTTCCCATAAAACTAAAGAGCACCAAAGAAAACGCACTAATTGTTAAAAATCCGTTCATAACTTGGCTAATAAATTAATACTATATCATTAATCGGCAAATTAACATTGGCTCAAAATTTATAGTCTACAATGTATAACACGACCACCAGGCAGTGGCGGAACTAGAACTTTTTTTTTTTTTTTTGGGGGGGGGCCAAATCGAAGATTTGTTTGTAACCTCAACTAAATTACCCCTAAAACCTATAATATTTACACTGCCGCAAATTTTGGGGGCGCCGGGACCCTCCCCTGCCCCTTAATAGGTCCGCCATTGCCACTAGGTTCCAGGAATAAGAACTGGTAAACTTACAGTTGTGTGCTTTAAAATAGATATACATGATAATACACGACTCAATGACCACATATTAAACATAGTCTTCAAACATATCAACGCCATAACCTATTTAAACACCCTGTTTTCCTATTAACTTGTATATCAGATCTTACAGTATTTATTATTTGTTAAACATTGACTAAAATATCATGAATTAACATTGACCCACAGTTTTTAGATCCACTGCACAATAAGATTAATGAAATTAAAAATACTACTGCACGACCACAATGTGTCAGAATGAGAACTAATGATGATAGACAAGTGAACGCCCACATGTTTAACAGAAATAAAAACTAGATTAATAACCATGTTATCTCCATGTAATATAATAACTAATACTTCATAAACACTCAACACTTTACACACTTAAAAGTACTCGATAAATTATCCATTGAATTGCACAACACAATATACCTTATCCTTATAAATCTTCTTAAGCTCGGCAACGCCCCCAATCCCATTCTCCACCAACTTCCTCAAATTCCTGGGCCCAACACCCGGAATCTTCAACAAATCCGGATTCCCCGGTAACAACAAAGACGCATTCCCGCCGCCACTTAAACTCGCCCTATTCCTCCTAATAACCTTCACTTCCTTCACATCCTCATTTTCACCACTAACAACATTCTCATTCTCATTCTCATTCTCACTATCAGAATTCTCGCTACTTTCATCCGAACTAACGGCATTAACCGAACCCGCTTTTTCGCTACTCGAAGTACAAAACCAGGCAACACGAGAACCCGAACCACGGTGCTCCTTCAACACAGCCCATGGCCTACCGTTAACTTGACACCTACAGTTAACACACCTGTAACTAGAACTATAACCTACACGATTCGAAGTGTTGCTGTTAGCAAATGAAAACCTAGGGTTTCTAGAAGCAACGGCGGTGGTGATAGCGGCGGTGGCGGTGGCTGACGGCATGGGTGAGATATGGTTAAAGTTAAACCCTAACCCTAGGGGATTGAGATAGTAGGTGTGTTGGTTAAACCCTAAAGGGATAGAGATAGGGTTTCGGCGTGTAAATAATTTCTGCATAATTTTACAACCCCATTATCTATTTATCATCATGTGATTTTGGTGGGTTTTGTCTTCTAGCTTTCAATTTGCTGTAAATTTTTTCTGCAAGATAAACCAGTGTGTGTTTTGTGTGTGTGAAAGAGAGTGTGAGAGTGACAAGGGTTTTAGCTATTCTGATTATTAGGGTTTTTAATTAGTGTGTTAAGAGATTAGTCCTTTGTTGTTTTTGGGTTTCTATGTCAAGTCCTTGTCATTTTGTTTGTTTTCATGGTAAGCAAAATGGAAGCTTTTTACTTCCGATAAGGGAGCTTCTGACACAACAACGGGTACTATTGAGACAGAAGCTCTTTGATACGGGATACATCTTGTTTGATTATGTGAAATTTATGATAAGACCATAAAATTGAACCGCATGCCTAGAAAGGGGTATGTATTTATTAGCGGTTTTTATACTAATCAGGTGTTATATAGACACTGTGTAGATATTAAACTCGTGACTTTCGGGTTATGCTATATGTGCATATTACTGGATGCTAGTCCGGACTATCAATGGGAAAATAGTGTCACTGATGATAGCAGTAAAAAGACTCGTTTCCGTTATGTAATTCTATTACTTTAGCAGTAAAAAGAAAATGGTGCGTTTGAACTTTGAATCCCTATGCCAAATTTTGAGTGTGGTCCAAAATGCTTTTTATTCTTCTTTTTATGTATCTTGTTACATCTAGTTAAAAGCACCTGACTCTTTCGAATCAATGTTTTGACCATGATAATAGATTAATATCCAAAAGCAAATAAAATGTTGATATATCATTGCTTCAGTTCAGGTGTAATTTTTGAAGTGGCATTTCAATATTTCATGTCAAAAATTGTTAGATTTATGCTGCCTTCAGTTTTCTTGTTTCCATTATCAGTGGATAAATATTCATTTTACTTGTAAAAAATTGGAACATTAACGATATTGACCTTAATCCTAAGTTAATTATTACAAATGCTCTGATACAACCAGATGTGTGATCCAAATGCAACCTTTTAAGTGTGTGTGCTCCTGAAGCTATATGATAGATAATACAAGCGATCAAAGTACATTTTTACTCCTGGTGCTATACAGTCGGATTCAAGCCTGATCCTTTCCAAAGCGTAACCTGTGCTCCTTGTGGTATGTAACAATACAAGTGGTTTGAGTAAATGTAATCGATGGCCTTTCGTGGTAAAGTCAATAACCGAGCACAATATGTACTAGCATCTTGTTGACTCTTTAAACTTAAACGGGTGACGGTGGCAGGTCTAATAACAACCAAAACCCGACACAGTCATCTGAATCCAAGCTATTTTGGATAGCTAAGAAATGCAAACCTCCACTGGTCTTCTTTGCTGCTTCCCAAGCTTCGGCCTCACTTGAAGTCACGGGTGATTTTTTGTACGAGGCATATACATAGCGGGTGGCAATCCCGACAGATAGAACCAAATCACCACGAGCTACATCAGCTTCAACTGAACACACTTCTAATCCGTTCATCCAAGCTGCAGGGACATACAATTTGGGGTCGCCCTTTCAGACTATTGCAATGCTCAAGACATTTAAACCTTTGAGGAAATTTAGTATGGATTTTGCTATTCAGGTAAAATACTAATGTTTGGTAATTTCTTAACATGCTTACGAAGGTTATAAAAAAACGTAAAGTAGGAAATATCAAAAGGGCAGAATCCGGTTTGAAGTCTAACTGCAGTCCAGTTAACCTCAAAATTCACAATGCATGCCTTTTTTGCAATGGAAATGTTGGCGTATTCCGAATTCCGCTATCATGTTGTAAAATGTGCATTTCTAGGTAGCAATTTTGACCCGTTACTTGTCAATGAGTCGGTTTGGTTAAGATTTTGCTCAAACGGTTTAAAACTTAAGAAAATGTAGCTAAAAAGGGAATTGGTCAAACGGGTTAAAAGTAGCCCAAAATGTGACCTTCTATAGCATGGAACCTCCTACACTTTATTCAAAGTATAAAATATCATGGTACTAGTAAATATTGTTTTTGTATTCAGTTTATACGCGTATGAAAACGTAACAAAGGATAAAACGTGGTACTAGTCAACCCAACACAACCACACCCGTTTTGACCCACACCAAAACTATCTGTTTCGACCCAATATCAATCCACCCATTTTTCCGCCTTAATGTAGATACATACCTGCCAATGGCCTCGCACGTGAAGACGCAACAGCCAGTCCAGGGATCAACGTTGCGTCATCGATTTCAATCCCTAATAAATCCAAATCCAGAGTTGCACCAAAAGCAAATGATTTCTCTAATGTTGCTAGCTCCTTCTTAACATCTGAAAAATAGAACGATCTAATTGAATACCATTAACTTATTACAAAAAAGGAGTGCTAACCTAAAAGATTGAGAGTAAAAACGTTACCTGAAAAAGGTAACTGAACAAAAGCCCATTTTTCACCATATAAACTATCGGGAAGATCCATTGGAAAAGGGTTATCAAGTGCAAGAAGAGGCTTTGATCCTTTCTGGAAACCAGGATGTAGTTTATATACTGTTTCATATCGTTCTTCCAGCCAGAGAAGAAGAGACAGACACTGAAATATAAAACAGATTATTTGATAGATGTCAAATTCTCCTATTTGCTAGCATGGGCAGTATGACAATTACTAAATGAGTTAAACTTGCTTATTAAATAGCTTTGTTCTACAAGGGACCCAAATTTATAGGATACACTTAAAGCTATCACAACTAAACTAATGACTTGGGGTGTTCGTGATTGCTTAACAGCTTATGCTAGAAGCACATTGTCACCTTATTGAAAACATCTTATCTCATCCTACGGATAAACTTGTAAGTTTACTCATCCAAACACTCAAAACTACTCATAAAACTTTTAAAAAGACGCACAATAAACAGGTAAGTTGTTTAAATATGCAGTCTCATAACCAGAACACTGAGTGTAAGCTACATGTCACGCACCCGTTTGCTAGGAATGGGTTTTATCCCAAGCTCTTTACACGCCTTAGTAATAATCGTCTGCATTTGCGACCTATAACCACAAATACACAAACCAACGAAACATCAACAAACAACACAACCAACCAACTAATACACAAACCATAAACAAGCAATCACCTAAAGAAGCGAATCTTATCGGGCAAAGGCACATCCAGCTCATCACATATGGAAACAATAGCATCTTTCAAAGTAACGCTATTAATAACATTATTAGGAAAATACTTAGTATATTGCAAAGACAAAGAGCTATCACAAACAACAAGCTCCCATATCTTTTTCCCTCTTATATCAAGAATAGGCCTTGAACAAAAATCAAGTTCCCATTCTGTAATACTCTCTGGGTCAGTTTCAGGGTCAAGATAGCCCACTTCAGCAGTTGGGTCATCATCATTTTCATCATTTTCAACATTGGAACTATCATCATTGGTATTGTCATTGGTATTGATGGGTGATGAGACAGGGGTGCCAGAAAGACTATTGGGTCGAAATGTGATGGGTTTAAAATGTAGAAAAGATGAGTGGGTTTTGATGGGTGGGTTTAGAGTGTGGAAAAGGTGTGTGATTTTGGTGGTGTTGTTGATGGTGAGGCTGGACATGCGAATGGAGGTGAGATTGGTCATTGGGTTTTGATGGATTTTGGTTGAAATGAAGTGATTAGTGATGTTCATGTGGAGTTGATGGGGTTGGTTATTAACCACAGGCCTGGTATATTCTTTGGATTGAATTCAATTCTTGATGGATAAGGAGGGAGATTATTTTTGCCGAAATTGCATATATACACACTAAAATTTACGTATTTGCATACACAAAACATGCTTAAACATTATTGTATATTGTGTGTTAAAAACTTGTATTTTGAGAAAATATGCAAATATTTACTGTATGTTTTAATGGGTATATATGCAATTTTTTCAATTCTTAAAGTGTGTCAATCATAATTTTTTTTCTTTTTTCTTTTCAAAATGATAGTTAAGTCATGCCTTGTTCATATGACACGCGGTATTGTTGTTGTTATGGACAATTTTACTATTAACTAACTAATTACGTAGCATTTTTAAAAATAAAAAATAAATATGTGCGTAATTGGTAGGAGGTAGTGGTAATAGTGAGTATGGGTGGCGATCGAGTCTTTTTCGTGTTTGCTTATTCGGGTTCGCGTGTGAGCTGGTTACTATATCATCTACCCAAACATAACCCATTTATTAACCGTGTCAAGAAAGTTAACTCTAACCCAATCCTACATAACACATGTAACCCGTTTATGACTCATTTAACCTGTTTAACTAAATAGGTCAAACACTAAATAAGAGATAACTGCAAAATACATCCCTGTGGTTTACAGGTTTTGACATCTTACATCCCTGTCACAAACTTTTGGCAAGATACATCACTTGTTAGTCAAACGTTTGTCACCCTACATCCCTTGTTTACTATGAGGACTAACGGTGCAATTTTTTTCTCCGTTATCTCTTAACGAGACTGAAAATATTACACCGTTAGCCTTCGTTAGCCAAACATTTGCACTGTTAGTCCTCTTTTTGAGTTTTTTTTTTTTTTTTTTTTTTTTTTTTTTTTTTTCGTTTTTTACGTTTTAGAGAATTCGAGCGTTAATAAGCCTAAAGAATATGTCGAATACTTAAAGAATGAAATATCCAAGGCATTTCCGGGGAAAAGAATTGAAATTCATGTTTTCGGTGTTAAAGACGAAAAGGGAACCGTTATCATGCAAAAATACTGTTCCGGAGATAAAAGCATCACCTGTCACTTTTTGGAAAAAGAAGAAGGGGAAGGGAAAAAAAGAAGGAGAAGAAAAAGACCGGGTGGATTACAAGTTGATTTGCGAAATGTTCATCTTCGCTATGCGCTACCGAGCTTCACCACTTATCGTGTTGCTGGCAGGAGATGATGATTTCGCACCAACAATGTCTATGCTTGACAGACTTGGTTATGCCTTAGTTTCAGCCTCAAGTAATAACATGGGTGCTCATTTGAAGAGAGCCAGCGAGCAACTGAACATTGACTGGAGGCCATTTAGGAGGGGGAAAAAACTGGCTCAAGCAGCAGTTTACTAGAAACAGATGCTCTAAACATACAAGTTGGAGCAACCTCAACCACCAGTTTACCATTTCCAGAAAGAGAAGTTCCAGAAACACCTGTTAGCAAACTAATGGCAGAGTTGAGCAAGAAGAAACAAACACGCCTACCTCCAAAACAAGAACTGAATCAGAGATTCCTTGTTTTGGAGGTAGGCGTGTTTGTTTCTTCTTGCTCAACTCTGCCATTAGTTTGCTAACAGGTGTTTCTGGAACTTCTCTTTCTGGAAATGGTAAACTGGTGGTTGAGGTTGCTCCAACTTGTATGTTTGGAGCATCTGTTTCTAGTAAACTGCTGCTTGAGCTAGTTTTTTCCCACTCCTAAATGGCCTCCAGTCAATGTTCAGTTGCTCGTTGGCTCTCTTCAAATGAGCACCCATGTTATTACCTGAGGCTGAAACTAAGGCATAACCAAGTCTGTCAAGCATAGACATTGTTGGTGCGAAATCATCATCTCCTGCCAGCAACACGATAAGTGGTGAAGCTCGGTAGCGCATAGCGAAGATGAACATTTCGCAAATCAGCTTGTAATCCACCCGGTCTTTTTCTTCTCCTTCTTTTTTTTCCTTCCCCTTCTTCTTTTTCCAAAAAGTGACAGGTGATGCTTTTATCTCCAGAACAGTATTTTTGCATGATAACGGTTCCCTTTTCGTCTTTAACACCGAAAACATGAATTTCAATTCTTTTCCCCGGAAATGCCTTGGATATTTCATTCTTTAAGTATTCGACATATGCTTTAGGCTTTTTCCACAGTGAAAGTGTGAAATCCTATTTCGGGGAACTTGTGTTTGGAACAGAGGTGGAGGGAGTAGGGGGACTGGGCCCTAAGCCCCTCCCAACCAGCCCACAAGCCCAAAATCGAAGGGTTGGGTAAAGGATCAAAACAGTTAGTTTTTAGTCTTACCTTTCATGTAGCTTATGAATAATTTGTTGGAATATTTTCGGCTTTTCGTGTAGCAGGGTAAAGATAATCAATAACCGGATATCTCACTAAATCGTGGTATCACTTTCCAAAAGTAATTATTCGACCCTTATTGTCTGGGTTACACGAATATCACTTTGGGATAAGACAGAGAGTTTGTTCTTTATATTGGCAATATATAAGAACCCGTTCGCTAAAGAGTATTTTGTGTTTCGACTATTTTCTCATGTATCTATTTCTCTTATCAAGAGACACCCGAAAGAAAAGATTTAAGCTGAAGAAATTTGTGTGTCTGTGTATATATATATAAACTAGAAAAAGAATATTCCTAGAATATGCTGAAGCATATTCTTAGAATATGCTATTCTAATCTAATAAAGAGAATATTCTTAGAATATGCCGAGGCATATTCTTAGAATATTCTTTAGATAAAATTTAAAGAGAATATTCCTAGAATATGCTGAGGCATATACCTTAAATATTCTTAGTTTAATAATTAAAGAGAATATTCTTAGAATATTTTTAATCAAAGAATCTTTTATATAATAAAACAAAACCCCTAGTGGGTACTTTCGTATTTCGGAAAAAAGAATATTTCCTTAATAAGGTAATATTTTAATTATTATTTTTTAATTTAAATTTTTAAAAATTTGTTTTGTTTATATACTACACAAGTGAAGATAAATACAATATATATATATATATATATATATATATATATATATATATATATATATATATATATATATAAGATGCAAGATATATATAAAAAAAATATAGATAAGATGCAACTAATAATAACATGATTAAATTTTTTAAATAATTATCTTTAATAATAAACAAATATAATTAAAAATCATAAATCAAACAAAAAAAATTAAATTATTCGTTTTTTAAGAAATAAATATATATCATTAAAAGAAAATTTAAAAAAAATATTCTAATATAAAATTAAAAAGAATATTCTTAGAATATTCTTAATCAAAGAATATTTTAATATTCTCTACCATTTAATTATTATCAAAACATTTACTGATTAAGGTAAATATCGCTTTTGGGTTCGGAGTGTCATTCACTTTATGGGTGTACACTCCGTATCTTCAAACCCATTTCCAAGTATCATGACTATATCTCTCAATTACACTAAATTACTAACATAATTAATGTGTAGCTTATAAAGTATAATTGCCATAGTCTTGCACACCAAATAAATTGATGATAACACCACAATATTACACCTCTAATCGATATGTGCATAGTTGTGGTTTCCCTATGGGTAAAAGCTATAAAATACCATCGTACTTTTTAAAATGTACCAAGTTGAACCATTTACTTTTTTATTTCTTACTTGACCAAGGAACTTTCAAATTTTTATTCGACTTGAACCATATCTTTTTTAATTATCCACGTGTAATTTCTTTTTATTTTTTTTAATAAATAAGATATGGTTCAAGTCGAATAAAAATTTGAAAGTTCGTTAGTCAAGTAAGAAATAAAAAGGTATATCGTTGTATTTGATAGCTTTTACCGTTTCCCTATCAATTCTTACACTCGTCTTGCAAACGCCATTGTTACTTATTGACTAGGCATAGCAGCCACTACTCCCCCATTGCCTCCGCCCCTGAGCCTCCTGAAATGGAAAAAAGAAAAACCGGAAACTGCGAAATAGATTAGTAGTCACTAGTCGGTTTGTGTGAACCCATTCTCTCGGCAATTTCCCTCTCTTTTTAACTGAGAATCAAATTCCAGTACCAAAAAAGGTACTCAAATTTTATCTTCATTACAATTACAATGTTGATTTTCAATTCAATCACAACAACAATAGTTTCACTCACTCCCAATCTCAAAACCCCTATTCCACTAACCATCAACCCTTCATATAATCAAATTCACACTCACTCCAACCGTTTGACCCCAAATTCCACTGCGAAAACTTTTTCGCCTATAAAAATCGACCACGAAACAGGCGAAGAGCTTTCGCCCGAGCTTTCGAACAGGTACATTCGCACACAATGTGAATTAGGAAACCTTGATACAGCCATGAACTATATTTCCCATATAGAATCCCTAGGATTTCGCTTAAGCTACTTTACGTACATTACTTTACTATCCGCCTTAGCACGTGTAGGTAGGACTTTAGAAATAGAAGCCATTTACGAAGAAATGATAGTGTTAGGGTTTACGCCGACTTTGAAACTGTATAACTTGTTGCTTAAAGCCTTTTTGCGAAAAGGGTTGTTGGCGTTAGCTGATAGGGTTGTAGAGTCCATGAGTGATGCTGGTGTGTTGAAAGATCGTGAAACGTATGAGATTTTGTTAGGGTATTATGTTAGTGCTGGACGGTTGAATGATTCGTGGGATGTTGTTGGTAGGATGAGGAAAGATGGGTTTGAGCCGGATTCGTTTGTGTATAGTAGGATTATTGGGATTTATCGGGATAATGGGATGTGGAAGAAAGGTGTAGATGTTCTGACGGAGATTAGGGAGAATGGGGTTGTGATTGATAGGAAGATTTTTAATAGTATGATTGAGGTGTTTGGGAAGTCGGGTGAGTTAGGAGATGCGTTACGGGTGTTTGATAAGATGAAGGAAGAAGGGGTGATGCCGGATATTGTGACGTGGAATTCTTTGATTAGGTGGCATTGTAAGCATGGGGATTTAGAGAATGCGCTAGTTTTGTTTGACAAGATGCAAGAGCAAGGGATGTATCCTGATCCGAGTATATTTGTGATGATCATTAGTCGGTTAGGCGAACAAGGGAAGTGGGATGTAATAAGGAAAAACTTTGAGAATATGAAACGTGGTGGTCATCGACCTAGTGAGGTTATTTATGCGGTTTTGGTTGATATTTATGGGCAATATGGGAAGTTTGAGGATGCAGAGGCGTGTATAAATATGCTGAAATTGGAAGGAGTGACCCTCTCAGCTAGAATTTTCTGTGTGCTCGCAAATGCTTATGCCCAACAGGCAAGTTACTATTCTACCTTTTTCGGTATATTGAGCTATTATCGCATTGAGTTGTTGCTTAACACGTCCATCATTTGCCAATATCAGAAACATTAGCTTTAAAACTTTCGTAAAGTGTTCTCAGTTAATATTTTACGCAGGGTTTGTGTGAGCAGACAGTTAAAGTTCTGCAGTTGATGGAACGCGAAGGCATCGAACCAAATCTTATTATGCTCAATGTTTTGATAAATGCATTTGGTATTGCCGGAAGGTACATGGAGGCGCACTCAGTATATGAACACATAAAAGAAAGTGTATGCCCTTTTATCTACTAAACCTCATTATACATCTTATTTCGAAGCTGTTTATTCTAATTGTGATTTAAAATGCTCATGAAGGGTGTAAGTCCAGATGTGGTTACCTACACTACACTTATGAAAGCTTTGATAAGGGCAAAAGAGTTCAAAGAGGTGTGTAAACGCAATTATGCAGTTAATCATCATCAAACAAATTTAGTATGTGTTTGAAATTGCATAAATATTTTGTGGGTTGATTGCAGGTACCTGTGATATATAGTGACATGGAGTCTGCTGGGTGTTCACCGGATAGAAAGGCTAGAGAGTTGCTGCAAACTGCAATGCTGGTTATTGAACGTGGGCGTTAGTTATGTCAGCTGACAATTGGAGTTCTTGCTACACTTGATGCTTAAACCAACAATGGAAGCTCTCCTTCGTTTGGAGTTGTTAAAGCTCTGGTCAGGTATTTACTTTTTGTACCCAAATTATGCCCTTGTGTCCCAGTTTTGGGTGTGTTTCAGTTGAGTTAGGTAACAGGTCAAAACTAGTACGGGCGATAAGCCAATAACATGCCATTGGTTGGTTGGTCCAGACACTTGTCTTAACATTCTCATTTTCACATAAACTGGTATGGGCAAAAACATTTCACTGATTGGGTGTCAATATTACAAAATATATTGCATGTCATTCTTGATATACTTTTGAAGGGGTCTAAAAAGGGTAATGCTCGTCTCTTAAAGAGAATGGATGGTCATGGCACTATAATTTTCTTGTTATTAGTTAGCCTTAGTCCGTTCTACATGTTTGATCATTTTTGATTTTACATTTTTTTAGGGTGTAAAGCTCTGATACTATCATGCCAGCAACTGATAGACCAATTTATACCTGTCAGGCTGTCACTGACTTAAGAATTGAATTTGTATTGTTTATTCATCTACTTTTAGATCTTGTACTCTCTGCAATATAGTTTCTCCATTCGAAAATCATGTTAATCATTATGCAGTTTAACAATATTATTGAGTATCACCTTCACAGGCTCACACCATGCTCCAAAGGATTGGCCTAAAAAAGATGGACATGAAGGGGCTGTAATCAAAGGTACTGAGATGCTTGTAACATCTGGTTGGTCTTTGTTAGTAAAGCATTTTATTATCATTTATAGTTGATCTTTTGATGAACATATAGATCCTTAATATCTTGTACATATTATTTATAAAAGTTAATATACCAGGGCATAGGGTATGTCAACCCGCAGAATACCATTTTAACTACACTCCTTAGTAAGACATGTATAATAGGTAAAGTTTGGTAGAGAAAGTAAAGTTTATATGTTCTACACATCACATTCACGAATGAAAAGGAATTTATGTTTTCTTTTTGTACCAATCTGGTAGATCTGTGAAGAAGTTGAAATGTGTTATTTGTGTGATAATCTGATATTATCTTGTAAACTGTCACGTGTGTGCTGGTTGGTATCTGTCTTTTGATATGATGTTGGTGGAATTGAATAGTGAACACGTGTCTGTTTGTTTCGCGGGCCTTGTTTGATCATATTGTTTTCCTGTTTTCTTGTTGGTTACCAGCTACTCACAACTTTTAGTAACTATGTTTTTTCTTGAACAGACGATGCACAGCTATTATTGTGAATTCTAAAGGAGCATGAAGGAATTTGACTATCATTTTTGTCAGCAGCAGTCGAAATCACTAATACAGTGCTAAATAGTGTTAATACAGCCACATTTACAAGTCCATTATATTTCTAGCATTAGATTCTCATGTATATAACGAGGATGATGGGTTGTATACTTGTATTGTAACTTGTAAGATTGTTTTTTCGGTAATAATAATAAAATACTTTGTACATCCTTATTTTCTTTCTTTCTGATTTGTGTGTAGTTAACACCATTCAGTAGCTGTAAATTACAGTTACAAGTTTTGAATCTTTTAATACATTCAATCAAATATTAGTTCCAATTAAAAACGTTATAGTTTAAGAACAACAGGAGAGATCTCAAGACATGTTACAAAGTTTAGAAAGAAACAACAAAAAATTTACATGGAAGTTACAAAAGAAAAAAGTGGGAGTTCTTAAGAGGGATCCGAGTCAGTTATTTGAGCCAACGGTGCACCGGCTTGTTATCCTTCCACTGTCCAGAGCGGGAAGTATTCGCAGCTCTGTGAAACCAGCCTAACGCATTGCCCTCCACTCTAGGAACCATTTAGCTCAAGCCTTCGCTTGAACCACATGGTCCAACTCTGAACTTGGAATGGGCAGGCCAGATATTGCAACAACTTGACCCAACCAATCTCGGCTCAATCACAGTCCAACCCACTTTAAAGCCCTCACTTGAGTTACAAGCTCACGTTACTAAGCACGGCGATGAGTTGGTTTCAAGTGGTCTATATAAACATAACATAAGTTCCTTCTCTAGCCGATGTGGGATATATACTAGGATTTTAACAAAAGCTTCTGGTCATCTTTATTTCTGCCAAACAATCGATTCTTTCTTCTTCTAAACATGGAATATGAATTACATATCCCATGAAACTTTGAACTGATGGTAACTTTAATTATTCACTTTTCATGAGATGGTAAATCGACCCAAACTTGTGAAATACATTACTTACATGCGATGGCTAGAAATGATACTCGTTTCAAAATTGGAATGTTATATGCATTATATATCGGTACATCTTTGAAAGGAAGAAATTATATTTCATGATTTATGGTCTATTAGAAACACGCGATGTAACACAAATATGTTAGGCATTAATCGACCCAAACCTGAGATACGTTTAAGGCTGCTATACTTACAAATAACATATGTATCCAAAGCATTGCAAGTTGCCATGAATTATCAGTGAAATGCTGATTCTTTAATGTGGGTGTTAGTTATGTCAACTGATAGACAGGGTTCTTGCTACATCTAACGCTTCAACCAACAATGGGAGTTCTCTCTTGACCGGAGTTGTTCAAGGCCCGGTCAGGTACTTGATGAGTACTAAAGATTTTGTACACCAAAATATGTTGTTTATTCCAGTTTTGGGTGATTGTTTAGTTCAGTTAGGCATCTGCCGATCTGCCATTATGCAGTAGCCAAAAATACATTATTTCATTTATGATATAATTATGCAGGGGTCAAAAAAGGGTAATGCTGGAGCAGTCTCTTAAAAAGAAAAAAATGGTCCACTGCGATTTCCTTTTTACTCCGTATTAGTTTGCCTTAGTCCTTGGCAAATGTTTGATCATTTTCAATCTTACATGTAATTAGGGTGTAAGGCTCTGATATAAACATATCAACAACTGATAGGGAAATTTACTGCTGTCACTAAATAAATTTAGCAGCATTCATGCTTCAGGGTTCATTCGAAAACATGTTTGTTAGCAGAACTTGAAATCACTAATTTAGTTACCAAGAAGGCAAGTAGCATTATGCTTGTAATATAGCGACATGTCAGTTTTAGCAGTGATGGTGTAACCCCAGTTTGGTACTCATAAGTATTATCTTTTAAAACAGAAACAAGAAGACCTTATAAAATGAAACAGAAAGGCTAAGTTTAAAAGCATACCGATTATCACATATGTAACGGTTCAAACTATACACACACGTCCATACATACGTTATAGTTTTATTCACCTAAACATACTACATATTGTACACATACTCATGGATGCAAAATAATAGATTTATCCACCTATGAACAACTTGCGAATGCTCCTCATGAACCCGACTTTCTTATGCTGTCTCTTCTTCACCTTATAGTACTTGTGTGTCAAAACATTTATTTTCTCCCCGTGTAACATGTTTTTTGGCCCAAATTCTTCATCATTTTTTGAGTAATGATCATGGTCGTCTACATGCTTCGTTGGAATATGATTTTGCATCATTTCTGGATCAAAACTATCGGTTTTACCTTTACCAGATAAGATCATGTCCTTTTCCAACAGCATATTAGTCCGAGGAATCATGAATGTCTTCTCAATCTTGTAGCATAAGTGACGTCTGAACCTAAGTGGAATCAACCTGGTTTTATCAATATATCTACGCTTTATACCAAGGAAATTAGCAAAGTTCATACGTGGTGTTGGATCAATATTCGGGCTAACGTCAAAGATACTTTTATCCAAATTTGATTTTGCCTTATCGGTCGAGCTAGAAACATGTTTTGAGTCTAATTCCTGGGACGACTTGGATGCACCAACACCATTCAGGACGATGGGCTGTTCGTAAGAGTAACATGGGGTGGACATTCCAAATAACAAGACCGTGAAGATAGTGAAGAATGATATTTTCTTATTTTCTTGAACACTTGCATACTTTTTCCCCATGGCTATAGGTTTTTTTGTGTGTGTATGTTATAATTTGAGGAAAATAAAAGCAAGTATTAGGAAGGAAGCGAAGACTAAACCAAGAGTTCAGGTCAACCTTCCAAGCTGTGGGGTTTTTTGGTGTGACTTGATTTATATTTTTGTAGTCATTTCATATGGAAAGGACACGAGATAAGATGCAAAACTTGGTATAATTTGGGGTTGATATTTGATAGAGTTTTGGCATATCTATTACTAATAATTAAGTAATAAGTTGTATGTTCGAATACTAAGAAAATAGATGTATGATATTAGTGATCAAGATTTAAAAAAGCCACACGCAACCAGAGACTGAGCCTGAACCATTTTTTTAGAAGAACCGAAGTATCAATGATTAATTTTAGCGAGGGCAAATGGTAAAAAAAAAATCTTTTCACCGGCTCAATGAACAAACTACACTAAAAACATTTTTTTTTTAATAAGCCATCCCACCCCTCCCCTACGGATCTTCCATCCATGTACGCAATGAGGTCCTATTCCATCTCACGCAGGGACGGAGCCAGAAAGTTATAGTCGAGGAGGCAAACTTTGATAAATTTTACAAACTACACTACAACACATTACAAAAATATCCACATAATTTATAAAATTTACACTATAAATTTTTTCGCTAGGGGGAACATGCCCACCCTACCCCCTCCTTCCTGCGCCACTACTCTCTCACGCGTGACAGCTCGGTGAGGTACCCTTCACTCTTGCATGTGATATGAGAGTCTTCAAATTATGCATGACGACTGAATTTTAGACTGGTGTATCGTTAAATTTCATGGTAAAAATAAAATAAAAATATACGGAGTACATACTTTTTATATATGGAATTTTTTTTAAAACAACTATCTCACAACATATACAAAATTTCATTTTTTTATGACAACTATCTCACAACATATAAAATAATAATAATAATAAAAAATAAAAAATAAAAAAAAATCTTACAATATTTTAAGAAAAAACTTTAACCTGAGACCATTTGACTGAAAAACAATCTCACACATGTGGTATCATTGAGAAACAACACCTTTGTTTTTATATAACTTTATAAATAACTCGATATCCATTACTTTCACTCATATACAAGGGCAAAATGTTTCTCTTTTTTAATAGGGCAAAATGTTATTATATGGTTTTATAAATAACTCAATTCCATATTTGTTGTTTGTAGACAGCTGAACCGGACCGTGAGCGAATGCCATGGTTTGAGTGCGCGTATGGCACCGCTTTTGTTACAGTACAATTCATTTGCTAGTCAGTCGAAAAAGGCTTTTACCGGCTCGGAGATACTAAACTATATGGGCGGAGTAGACAATGACAAAAAACAGTTGATTCATAAGCTAGTTAACTTTCGGATGAAACAAGGTAAGAAAACTAGGGTCCGCGCGATATTTCACGAGACGTTGCATAAGTTAGCGCGCAATAAGTAATTTAAGTGTAATAAGGTAAGAAAACAGGTACTTAGATACAAACATCATTTGTTGTGATGATATTTTTGTTCAATAATAGTATAATATTTGGTATGATTAAAAAACAAAAAAGAAGAATTACAATATAAATATCAAAATATCATATTTACCCAACTTACAAGTTAATAATGCATAATGTGCAATGATTTTGATGCATGTTTGGAGAAATATGGAATTGAGTTATTTATAAAGCCATGTAATAACATTTTGCCCTATTAAAAAAAGAGAAACATTTTGACCTTGTACGTGAATGAAAATTAAAGGATATTGAGTTATTTATAAAAACAAAAGTGTTTGTTTCTCAATGAAACCACATGTGTGAGATTGTTTTTCAGTCAAATGGTCGTAGGTTAAAGTTTTTTTCTTAAAACAATGTAAGATTAATTTGGTTTGTATATGTTGTGAGATAGTTGTCTTAAAAAATTCCATATAAAAAAATAAAATGTATATTTTTATTTTATTTTTACCACGAAATTTAACGATTCACCAACTCACATTTAACGTCCAAAATTCACTCGTCATGCATAATTTGAAGACTCTCATATCACATGCAAGAGTGAAAGGTACCTCACCGAGCTGTCACACGTGAGAGCAGTGGCGCAGGAAGGAGGGGGTAGAGTGGGCATGTGCCCCCTTGCGAAAAAATTTATAGTGTAAATTTTATAAATTATGTGGATATTTTTGTAATTTGTCCATCTAACGAACAAATTTGCAGTGTAGTTTGTAAAATTTATCAAAGTTTGCCTCCTCGACTATAACTTTCTGGCTCCGTCCCTGCGTGAGATGGAATGGGACCTCATTGCGTGCAGGGATGGAAGATCCGTAAGGGAGGGGTGGGCCTGGCTTATTCAAATAAATTTGTTTTTAGTGCCTCCTTGTTTAAAACAACCTTTGATTTATAATTTGTAAGTGCCTCCTCTTCACTTCCTTCACCTTCACTATCTTCACCTTCTTCACCCTCTTCACGAGACTCACTTTCCTCATCATCTTCACCCTCTTCAGACCCACCTCCCTTATCATCGCCACCCTCTTCAGAGTCGTCTTTAGACTCACCATCATTATCAGACCCACCTTTTTCACCATACTTACCCTTGTCCTCATCATCATCAGACCCATCTTCATACTCACTACTACCATCTTCATCAGGTTCATCCTTCTTATTCTCATCCATCTTCCTTTTCACAGCAACTTTCGTTTTGATAGAACGTTGAGGTTTCACATAAGAAGGTTTACGTGCGACACTTTTTGATCGACCTGCATAAAAATTTTAAATGTTAATAACCTTAAAATAATCTAATACAATCATATATGATTCTATCAGAATCATATATGATTTTCCTTTAATCATATATGATTCTATGAGAATCATATATGATTCTAACAAAATACACTTATAAAGAAAATACATCATATACATCAGGCCCACCCCTCCCCTACGGATCTTCCATCCCTGCACGCAATGAGGTCCCATTCCATCTCACGCAGGGACGGAGCCAGAAAGTTATAGTCAAGGAGGCAAACTTTGATAAATTTTACAAACTACACTGCAAATTTGTTCGTTAGGTGGACAAATTACAAAAATATCCACATAATTTATAAAATTTACACTATAAAATTTTTCGCAAGGGGGCACATGCCCACCCTACCCCCTCCTTCCTGCGTCACTGCTCTCACGTGTGACAGCTCGGTGAGGTACCTTTCACTCTTGCATGTATGAGAGTCTTCAAATTATGCATGACGAGTGAATTTTGGACGTTAAATGTGAGTTGGTGAATCGTTAAATTTCGTGGTAAAAATAAAATAAAAATATACATTTTATTTTTTTATATGGAATTTTTTAAGACAACTATCTCACAACATATACAAACCAAATTAATCTTACACTGTTTTAAGAAAAAAACTTTAACCTACGACCATTTGACTGAAAAACAATCTCACACATGTGGTTTCATTGAGAAACAAACACTTTTGTTTTTATAAATAACTCAATATCCTTTAATTTTCATTCACGTACAAGGTCAAAATTTTTCTCTTTTTTAATAGGGCAAAATGTTATTACATGGCTTTATAAATAACTCAATTCCATATTTCTCCAAACATGCATCAAAATCATTGCACATTATGCATTATTAACTTGTAAGTTGGGTAAATATGATATTTTTTTATTTATATTGTAATTCTTCTTTTTGTTTTTTAAACATACCAAACATTATACTATTATTGAACAAAAATATCATCACAATGTTTGTATCTAAGTACCTGTTTTCACTCAAAATTCCATCATTGATCTTTGTTCGAAAAAAGTTTTATCAGCTTTGCTACATGAGAAGTATAAAATAGTTTTACCACCAAAATATAAATAAAACGTCAGACTCTAAGCCTGAACTAACGAGTACTTGGTCTGACAGTATCGTGCGTAAAACCATGAGTGTTCTAAATGAAATGATTGTTACCTCAAGTCTGACTCAAGCAAGTGTGTGGTTTTGTACAGTGCAATAGAATTGTAAGTTTGGTTTAAAAAAAAGGTCAGGCTTTAATAAAAATGTTTAAATTGTTACTGGTTTTAATGTAAGTGCATACACATGGTTTAAAATATAAGTACAACTAATAATTATATTTAAACCACAATTGTCCAATGTAAGTTTATGTTGAGGTAAAATCTTGTTTCTACTCCGAACAAGCAAAATAAATCCTCCGGACTATACTTGTCCTTCGGATTCAGGGAGATCCTTGATTGTAGTATGTTCCTTCGGATGCCTACAAAACAGATATGTCCGTTAGTCTCGCCCCGGGAATGTATCCCAGAACCAACCTCCGGCGTGAGAGTAAGTATATGTTCTTAGAGAGAGAGAGAGAGAGAGAGAGTATATGTAATGTTTAGAGTATGAGAGAATTAGTTAACCTTAAATGAAGATTTTTTCTCTATTTATAGACTTTCCATGTGGAGTGTCAGGCTGGTTTGTACTTAGTCCCTTAATGTTTGCTTGTTTATGCTTCATTATCATATACTTGGTGTACTTATTTGTACTTTGGTTTGTGTACTTACTGGTTCATCCGAATGGTTATAACTTCCGGAGGGCTGGGGTCATGCGGATGTCCTCAACCCTCCGGATATTAGTCTATTCTACTTAAACACGTTTGGCCACGTTTCGTTTGGTGTGAACCCGAAGGGTATGTATTCCGCATGGCGTATATCCGGAGGGCACATACGCCAACATGTCCCCCCTCCCCCCCGTATCATAGTATTGGTTATGCCAATGGTGTGATACTCTAAGTTTGTTTTTGTAGTTTTCCGAAGGGTAAGCTATAGCTTCGTCGTTGTTAAAGTCGTGTGCAAAGTGCCAAATGTAATTAATGTGTCGTTTAAGGAGCGCCATCGTTTTTTACCGTGCCTTTTGGATTGGAACACGTGTGCGTTTCTGAGATATGCGGCTGGGATGGTGACACGTTAGCCCTACGTGTGACGCGTCGTTTCGCGCCTAATTTTTACCGCCTATAAATAGCTTCTTTTTTCTCATTTTTACCACTGTAATTTTTCTCTCTGCACACACACAGATTTCTGACACCTTTCCGTCCGTATTCCGAAAGATTTCTCTCGCCGTCTTTGTGGTACGTCTTAGTCTGTGGTGTATATCTTATTTTGTTGTTTTGGCTATACCCTTCTTCCTTTTGGATTCATCATGTTGGAGTCTACTGCTTCGTTTGATTATGAGGATGTATCGATGCCGGAAGATTCTCATGTTAAGAAAGATATACTTAGGAGACAGTCTGTGATGGATGAGGCCGATGTGCATGCCTTAGTAATGACTTCGGAATACCAACGGATTTACATCCGCGGGTACCTCCGGCAGGCATGACGATGAATCAACTTCCTGCTGATGCTATTGGTCTATACGCAGAGTATTTCTTCGAAGGTGGCCTTACCGTTCCTTTCTCCACTTTTCTTTTAGAAATTATTAGGTATTTCAAAGTCCACCTTTCTCAGTTGGTTCCCCTCGGAATGCATCGTGTAACCCTTTTTGAGGTGTATTGCCGGAGCATGCACATTCCTCCTACCACTCCTTTATTTCGTGTTTTTTACAAACTTAGCAAGCAGGGTTGCTGGTTTTCTTTCGAGAAGCGTGTTCATAAGGATAGGAAAGTTTGTTTCAGGGATTTTCCCTCTCGTCTGAAAGGTTGGAAATATCAATTTTTTCTGATTGATAGGCGAGCTATTCCATTTGCTATGCCTTGGAGGCATCCGGATTCGGACGTCTCATATTCGTTTCCGAAGAAAAATGAATATAACGCTATTCACGCCGATAAGCTGGCCGAGACGATCATTGAGCCGCTTCAAGTCCCACAAGCATTCTTGTATGCTTTGGGTTTATCTGATCATTGGGAGTTTTCCGGTTACCGTCCGGCTTTGAGGGACGAGCAGGGGAGGGGTATAGCCTGTGTTATAAAAAACAATTTTTAGTTGTATATTTTTTCTTTTGTTTAATAGCAGGTTTCGTTTATCCGCAGGTGTAACTATGTCTACTTATTTGAAGAAGTCGCCTCTATGCAGGAACATCAATGTTGTTAAGGGGGATAAGTTGCCGGAAGGCCAACCCCGTGAGATGCATGTTACCCAGCCCTTGGCATCTAATGCCGAAGTGCCGGAGAAGGGTGATGAGGAGAGGAGGGTCGAATCTCCCAGTGGCAAGGTGTTGGCTGCTAAGGAGAAGAAGAAAGAGCAAGCTGCAAAGCTAGGTCTGAAGAAGCCTCCTACCAAAAGATCCGGAGGAAACATTTCCTCATGTGTTCAGAAGAGGAGTAGACTATCTGCTGATGACGATGTCATCGACTTGGATGCTGCTGAGGGTGTCTCAAACCCAGAGCCTATCCGTTCGGATCATCCAAAAGATGTTTCGGCTGGTCAAGCAGGAGGTCCTGAGGCTGGTATGTTGTTGGGGTTTAACTTATCGTTCGTAACTACTTTATCACATCGGCTTGTCGATTAGTTATGTTATTATTTATTAACAAAGGTTTTTATTTTCAGGAGGTTCGAAAGGTACTTCTTCCCGTCCGGGGAAGGAGACTTTTGTGGATGATGAGGCGAAAAATGAACCACTTTTAAGGGGTCTTTTAAGCTCGAATTCGAATTTATTTGATCAGATATTGCCCTAAATCGTTTATTTTGTCATTTTAGGTACTTTTGGAGTGAATTCTGGAAAAGGAAGCATTTTGGACGTTTTTGGAGCATAAAAGTGAAGAAAACGGCAAAGTCTTAATTTTCCTTGCTGGGAACAGTACCTGACGGCGTCACAAGTTTCTTCATGACGGCGTCAAGAGTATTACAAGAGGTGGAAGTGGCTAAAGTCCGTGACGATCCAGTACAAGATTACACTAAGGACATGACGGCGTCACCATAGGCCGTCATGGTCCATTTACTAGTGACGGCCTAGAAGAATTTACACATGACGGCGTCACAACTGGATCTAGGGAATCCGATTTCATTATGGGCGGCGAGTTAACGGCGTCAGAATTTCCTTCTTGACACCGTCACCTTGGAAAATCTATATATAGTTTTGCAATTTTCATTCATTGGAGAGTAACATATAGGGAGTAACTTTGAAAAACCCTAGGTCCGAATTTCTCAGTATTTTCAAGGGTTTTTAACCCCTTGAATCCTTCATGTCAATTTGAGATAAGTACTCTTTCAATTCAATCAATATGTCTATGTGTTGTTTGAATATATCTTACACTTGTCTTCAATTTAACATGCTAGGATAGGTTTTCTTGTGTTTGCTTAGATCTAATGAAACCTAACTATTGATTATTGGTTGTTGGTGTGTTTTTATTTGTTAGGATGATTGTTCCATCGATGTTAGGCTTAAGAAAACTGGCTAAACTCCTTTATGGTAACCTGCTTGAACGTCTTAAGAAACATGTAATCAATGCGTACTAGGTTATTAAGGTAGTATTTAATGCATAAGCCACTGTTTATAATCCCTATGATTGGGTGCTTTACGCATCGTTGTAGGAGGAGATAAGAGCTTATAGGATTAGGGAAGTACGTACGCCACCCCATGACTTGTTAGGAATACACCCTTCATTCACGCAATTAATACACACACTAATTAACCGGTAAAAGATAGTTATCGAGTAAGGAAATCTAAGTAAACACGTTTGTCTCCATATAAGTTCACAACCTGTATTTTTATTTCTTTTATTTTCATTTTTGTTATTTTATTTTAATTGCAATTTTAGTTATTGGGTTAGTTGATTAGCAACTAATTCCGCCCACTCTTCCAAAACCCGAGATTTTACTTGCTTTTATAAAATATAAAATACAAAATACAAAAAGAATCATCAATCACCCCTAGACTTAATTTAGGAGGCTTTCTCATCCTAGCGACACTATTCCTAAGTTGAACGATCAATCCTCCGATACTTGTCACTATACTATACTACAACGATCAGGTACACTACCTGGTGGGGGTTGTAAGCTTCTCGAGATCCCTCGAGAGGTAAAGCCTGGTGCGATTCCCAAGTATCAAGTTTTTGGCGCCGCAGCCCGGGGAATAGTTATTGTATAGGTTAGGATTTCTTTTAATTAGGTCTACTTGCTAGATTCCTTTCTAGTAAGATTTTATTTTTATTTCTAGGTTTTCTTTAGTCTATCTTGTTTCTTTGTTTCCTTTGTTCGTAAACTAACTCGATGAATAACAATAACATTGATCGTTTGATTCCTGTTATTCGTGTTTTTCGTCGTAGAATTTTTCAAATGCCCGCCCCAAACCCTTTAGTGGAAAATGAGAACCCACCTAACCTCTCACCTAACCATCACTTTAACAATAATTCTGAGATGGAGGAGTCTGACCATGATGATAACCACAGGGCTAGCCCTTTTTATTATTCGGACTCCGACGAGGACCTAGATGATGGTGACGTAATTAATGAGAATAGGATGGATGATGTAGTGGACCTTCTTAGGTATGACGACCCTAGAACAAGGATTGAGAATGATAACCCATTTAATTTGCAATTTCCTTGTAAAATTGGATTTAGGAGCTTCGATGCTTACCTTAACTCATCTCTACCAATGAACATAATCTCGCGTAGTGAATACAATAAAATCATGGTAGGTGAGTTAGAATACAAAGGAGATAATATTATTGCTAGGGCAATGACGTTGCATGTGTTTGTAGGAAGCTTTGTTTATCTTGTTGAGTTCATGGTTATGGAGAATCTAGGAGAATTTATCGATAGTAAGTTGACTCAAGTTCTGTTTGGAAAACCCTTCAAAAGGTTAACCAACCTTGATGAAAAATTTATGGAAGGGTTAATTACATTCTCGTATGGGGATGAAGATTTTGTTTACCAAATGCCCCGTGCACATCCTAGGTTTAAGGATTTTTCTATGGAAAAATGTAGTAGGAATGATAAAAGGAAAGGGCTTAAATATCCTCATGAAAAGAATAAAAAATATTATTGCGGATGTTTAGAGCTAAGTGATGACTATAAGAGAGATGAGGCGAATATTAGATGGCTCACCCTTGGATATGTGAGCATAAGCGATACAAGGTAACCTATGACCTTGAGTCTAGCTACAAGACTCGTAAAATAAAGAAAAGCGCTTCTTGGGAGGCAACCCATGTTTTGTGTGATTTTTATTTGTTTGATTGTTATTTGCTTCCGTAAGCATGCTTTGTTTTTATTGTTGGTAGATCATGTTCAAACTAAAATTGTGAAGATACTTTATTTTGTTGTTTAACTTCATCTTAACTTCATACAAAGGTATTTTTCAAAAGATAAGTGTAAGGGGAAACCCCAAATTTGTTTTTAAGAACAAAATTGATCATGAATCTCCACAATAATAAATGAACATGTATATTAGTATTTGTTAGAGTCAAATGCTTGTATCGAGTCATAATGATGTTTTGCAGGATTTTCCAGGAAGTAGGACAGAAGTTTTTCCAGAAATTTTCCGGAAACTTAACATAAAGATTTCTGCAGATCACTTCTGACGGCGTCAAGAATTTATTCTTGACGGCGTCATGTGTAAAATTCTGGAAATTTTTCTAATTTTGTTTCTCTAACGGAGTCTTAAAGTTTTTGTTAATTCTTTAGTTTTATAAACTCCAGTGAATCTGCAAACATTCATTCCACAAGCATTATATCTTAATTTGCTTTCTAGGATTTGTTAGTATATTTAGATTGCCGCCGATTTTACGCGAGGTTGCCTTGTTTGTTTTCTCAGGTTTAACAGGTTATGTTTGACAAGAAGATGATTTATTTTTCTGGAAGGGAAGCTTTGATTGTTCATTTTCTTGGAGGAAGATTTAACCTTGTTACCTCACTATCCACACCGAACGAATCAGGGGAGTATTTGTTTTCATTCTTTTACCTATTTCACTTTTACATCCTTTAATTGAACATTGGGGACAATGTTCATCCTAAGTGTAAGGGGAGGGTAAATGATGATACCTTATATGATACTATTGCACTTGAGTTTGTTTGTTTGATGGTAGGTGTGTAATAAAACTATGAGAAATACTTGTTAGTGTAATTTTAGCGCCAAATTTAAATTTTTTAACACATTTAGGAGTGAAACTTTAGCCTTAACAAGCGTCTCATGGATAAGAGTCGTATAACTAGCACGAAATCGTACTATTCAGAAAAATTTTCCACCCAAATATGTGAGGTTCGCCTTTAGATTTGATAGGAAAAGCATTTACTATTAGTGCTTATGAGTGTACCAGTAGCATTTAGATTCTAGAACTTGCGTTAGTGATGCATCCCGAGACCGCTAGTGAGACTACATTCGTGTAGTAGGATTTACTACATGATAAGAGGCATTAGGATCACCCTTGTGTTAAACCCGTATCATAATTACTTGACCATTTAAGTCATATTACTTGGCTAGTTAAGTCAATTAATTTTTCCCACACCATTAGCGTTGTACTCATTTTTAGTACACGAAACCCCTAGTACACCCCTCCGAGCCTATCTTTTCGTTTCTAACTTTAAGCATCTTACTTAAAGGAAGAATTTGTTACAACCCACTTAAATTTACAACCGAATCGCCTTAGCCTTCCGTGTATGCACTCATCTTAAGTGCATTATTGTTATTTGTTTAAACCCTTAGTTAATTATCTAATTGATTACATGGTTGCTAAGTCGAGTCATATCTTGTACATATTGTTTTGGGACTATTGAGACTCATGGGTAAAGTACTTGTGTTTTGGAGTAATGGGGAAGAACATCATTTATTACCCCCATATGTGCATTAATATAAAAAGTACTCCAAGTGTTTTGATTATCGTAATTCGAGTCATTAGATTAGTTTATTGTAAAGTATGTAAAAATTCAAGTGTAAGGGGAATGTACATTCCCTATGATGTATTATTTTGGATGGTAGGGTAAGAGTGTATGCAATATATATATATATATATATATATATATATATATATATATATATATATATATATATATATATATATATATAGAAATAGAAAAGAGAAAAACATACGGACTACCATCCCGTTTCATTCTATGTTTGTTTTATGTTTTTGTTATTTTTGATATATTAGCTTAAGTCGAGTCTAGTCTTAGCTTAGCAACGCCATATTGTACATGTAATTAACCAAGATGATTAACTCGCCACCAGTTAAGATTGCCTATATCCAACAAAACCGTGTATTCCATATCCCTACACCTAACGTTATAACCCTTTGAAAGACCTCTTTGATAGTTTATCCTAGGTGCTTACGCCAAGTGGTGGAGGTTTGATCTTTTCCCAAGCCGATGGTAATCTAATTTGCTATGACAGGTAGTGAGAGATGTTTTCCATTTCCATATTGTGATATATACTTTATTACACCCGAG
Source organism: Artemisia argyi (assembly GCA_030686995.1). NCBI lineage: Eukaryota > Viridiplantae > Streptophyta > Magnoliopsida > Asterales > Asteraceae > Artemisia > Artemisia argyi. The sequence continues at coordinate 47,815,983 of CM060688.1, forward strand.
AGATGTGAGTATCTAAACACTATTTGTGAGGTGCTAGTGTATGACCTCCGTGCTTATCTTTGACCTTTAATGGAACGATTATTTGTTGTAATTACTTTTATATTAGTGTTAAATGACCTCTGTAGGACCTTAGATACTACAACTTTATCACAAATATAGAAGCTTAGAAGAAGGAAATATGGTGACTTGATATGTATATATGTATTTCGTATGTATATTGAGAGAGATAAGAAATATGGAACTTTTATTCAAAGAGAAACACACACTTACACACACAAGCACACCACACAAATGAGGTGTGTGGTGTCTTTTATAGTACAAGAGATGATATGCCCTAAGGCTTTCTATGGGCTTGGGCTTGGACTTGGATTACATGTTTTATAATGAGCTTACATAACATGACACTTAACATGTTAGCTTACCAAGTCCAAAGCCCAACTAACTTAAACTATTACATATAACGACACTGTGACAAAGTTACTAACATGAGAATGACCATCACTTCTTTTAATATTTCTTTGATGCTAACAATCTCCCCCTAAGGGGTGGTCATTCGAATGATGCTCCACGTGATTAGGTCTTCCGTGTTATTTGTCTTGAACTTTGTGTGTCGTTGCAGAATAGTCTTTAGTCTTTGTTCCTTCATGCTTTGTGATCTTTGATGACTGACTCATCGTTCTTAGTTCTTTTGTGATATGGAGCAATTTGCCTTTCGTCACTTCTGCGTCTGTGGTGGTTGTCTGCCATTCCAACATGCTCATACATCTTTGGACTTTGATATTCATATGCACGTAGTTCCCTTTCTTTCACTTAGATCTTTAGTCTTTAAACTTTGTAGATTCTTCTTTTTGGCGTAGAATCTTTCTTTGAAGGTTGTGTTGTGTAGATCTTTGAGGGAGCTTTCTTTAACTTCCAGATGTATGTATGAGCATGCGGAATCTGTCGCCATGGAGATGATGTATAGCTGCAAGTAAACAGTTAGCAATAAATCAACCGGTACTTACAGGTTTGAATTAGAGATCGTCAACAGCATAGTGTGAAGACTCCTTCTAACCCTTACCAAGGCCGTTCCCAATTCGGATACTCTCGAGAGAGCTTACGAGACCTACTAAGTAGATCAACGAATGGGTGAGTCGCTGGGGATCACTCCATGACTGTAGACCGTTTGAAACCACCGCGAACACTAAGCGTAACTCACAAAGAATTACCGAAGTGACCTGCTGTCAGGGCTGCTTGATGTTGACCCTGGCAAGAGTTTCCATTCAATCATTGAGAATTACAAAAGTGAATCCTCTCATAAATGTTCTGGCAGATTGCTAAGATCTGCGTAGGACTCTATAATTTACAGCTGGTGTCCATTGATGTAGAACATCAGTTGTAGAAATACTAAGTGTTCCTAAGAGATCTTTGATGTATCTCATGGTTCTATAATCTATAAGTGCATACATAGGTTTCCTATGCGGAGACTAGGGAGGGGTCTCCTGCTTCAATATCAACCATCTCTAAGAGATAAGTCGATAGATTACACCGGTTCCCCGTGAGAATAAAACAAGCTCTTTTAAGAGAACTTGAGTGGTTAAGAAGGTTTAGTGCATTGCGCCACTGGGTCCATGACGACTTTATCTTCAATACCGGTGTCACCTTAGTAACAACCAGTAGCATACGAATTGAACCCGGTGTCTGCCCTAAGGTTGAACATATGGAGGGCTATTTCTTTTCACCCTTTTTCATAACATTTCTTTTTAATTCTTCAACCCCTTCTTTCTCCTTTCTCATTTTCTCCTTTTTTCAATCATACCTAAGGACTTCTAATTCTAATCTATTGGATTTGTCCTTGGGTAGATCCCTCCGGCTTTGGCGGATCATAGGACGGTTTTTCCTAACCTTAGTCACCTTATAACACCATGACTATCCTATCATTGCCATGAAACCATTTATTGAAAATATCTCAAAGTGTTTATGATAATTAAAACACATTGTAGTTACCACTTTGAGAGTTTTGCAACTTTTGAAGGACTCCCCCTTCACATGTGCTCATGTAATTATTAAGAAATTTGCACATGCGGGAGGAGTTTGTACTTTTGAATTAATCCACTTTCAGCGAACATGACCGATTCGAGACACGCTTACATCACTAGTTAGACTAGCTTGAAATTATTACCCGTCCTGGTCAAGTCCAAAGAAAGTCTCTCGATACGGTACATTCTACTCAGACAAGTCCTATTCGAGACACGCTTACATCACTAGTTAGACTAGCTTGAAATTATTACCCGTCCAGGACAAGTCTTTTCGATTACTGATATTTTAAGCTTCGTCAATTCATTGGTACTTTCTGAGTCGAGCTCTTCTGAGATTCAGGCACAAAGTTTAAACATCTTAGATCACATTTTAATCATATCTTCTCCCCCTCAAAAATAGCATATCGTGATATTTTTGATATCAACTGATTTTGAAAAAGCTTTTTGGAGAGAAAGACAGATTTGATTTAGCATGAATTTGGAACATTTTAGTATTTGAACTCCCCCTTAATGATAGCACATTTTAAAATAAGGGTTTAGAGGGAGTTATCTTGAGCACTCATTTTGAGAAATCTTTTGAACAATCTTGAAACAGTGCTCAAGAATTCAGTTTGAAAACGAGTTTGTGTTTGAAATCTTTTTCGTTTGTTTAGACTCGAACTTTTTGAAAATGATTTCGTCTTTGAATGTACGAGTCCTTGATTTGAAAATAATCAGAAGTCGTCATTCGGGACCGGGTTTCGTACTGAAGTATACGAAAGCCATTGTGAAGAAACTTTTGAGAAACGACATGTTTTAGAAAAACATTAAAAAAACTCTCGCTCAAGCATCTGTACATATCCATATCATTGTTGAATGACATTTCTAGAAACGTACAAAATATCGATTATACAAGAGACATGTCGTGAGAAGAATATTTTTGGATTTTTGAAGATTTTATATTTTTGTATTTTGTTTTTGTTGGTTTTTCAAATTTTGTATTTTGTTTTTGTTGGTTTTTCAAATGTTGTATTTTGTTTTTCTTTTCAAAAATATTTACAGCGAAGCGTGTTTGAAAACATTTTTCAAGAAGATTCAAGAAGACGTTCTAGCTCCTCAGGAGTTAGGCTTCGCATGCCAATTCGTCGAACTAAATAGATAAAACTTTCTTTAGGAAGGGCTTTAGTGAATAGATCGGCGAGTTGGTAATCTGTCTTAACGAAAAATAATTCAACAGTACCCTCTTCCACGTGTTCATTGATGAAATGGTAGCGGACTTTGATATGCTTCGTCTTAGAGTGATGTACGGGATTGCACGAGATGGCTATGGCACTTTTTGAGTCACAATACATATGTATTCTGTCAAAAGTAAAGCCATAATCTGTGAGCTGTGTCCTCATCCAAAGAACTTGGGCACAACACGCAGATAGAGACACATACTCGGCTTCAGCGGTTGATAGTGCAGTACAATCCTGTTTCTTTGACGACCAGCTTACTAGCTTTTCACCCAAAAATTGTGCTCCACCTGATGTACTCTTTGCTGTAACTTGATCACCAGCATGGTCTGCATCTGAAAATGCTGTTAGATTAAACTCCGAATCCTTCGGATACCAAAGTCCCATGTTAATGGTGCTTCGTAGGTACCGAAAGATCCGTTTAACCTCTTTGAGGTGAAGTTCGGTAGGCTTTGCCTGAAACCGTGCTAACAAACAAACAGCAAATTGAATATCGGGTCGACTAGCAGTTAGGTACATGAGAGAACCGATCATGCTCCGATATTTCTTCGGATCAATGGGTTTCCCAAACAAGTCAGCACCTATTTTTTGTGTAGTGACCATTGGTGTACCAACGGAATCACAGTTTTCCATTCCATGTTTTTTCAAAATCTCTATTGTATATTTAGCTTGATTGATAAAAATACCACGAGGGGATTGATGTATTTGTAAACCAAGAAAGAATTTTAGTTCCCCCATCATGGACATTTCAAATTTGCTTTTCATGAGATTTTCAAAATGTTTTGAATGATTCGAATTAGTGGACCCAAAGATAATGTCGTCCACATAAATCTGAACAATCAAAATGTCATTTTTGAATTTTTTGATAAAAAAGGTGTCATCAACTGTTCCTTTGGTGAAATTGTTATTGAGCAAGAAAGATGATAGTTCGTCATACCACGCTCTTGGAGCTTGTTTTAAACCATAAATGGCCTTTTTAAGCTTGTAGACGAAGTCTGGATGATCCTTATCAACGAATCCTTCTGGCTGACTCACATACACTTCTTCTTTCAGAGTTCCATTCAAGAAAGCGGTCTTAATGTCCATCTGATAGACTGTGATGTTTTTGTGAGCTGCATAGGCTAAGAAAATCCAGACTGCTTCAAGTCTAGCTACAGGCGCGAATGATTCTTCGAAATCTATCCCTTCTTCTTGTGGATAACCTTTAGCCACGAGACGAGCTTTGTTGCAAATAACAGTCATTTCCTCATCCAGTTTGTTCTTCCACAACCACTTGAGATCAAGAACTCGTTTATCAAGTGGTCGTTCAACAAGTTCCCAACTATCATGTAACTGGTATTGAAGAAATTCTTCCTGCATAGCTTCAATCCATAGGTTTTCTGCCATTGCTTCCCAAATGTTCTTTGGTACTTTGGGGCTTATTGAGCAGATGTAGACGCACAATTCGAGATCGGTGGCAAGTTGTCTCCTTGTCTGAACTGGCTTTAAAGGTTCACCAATAACATGTTCTAACGGATGGTCTTTTGTCCATTGAAACGTAGAAGGGTACCTTTGGTTGAACGAATGTGTGTTAGATGGTTCTTGTAACCTTGAAGAAGATTCAGCAGAGTCTGATGCAAACGGGTTTTCAAATGCTTCTTCTTCTTCTAACGCAACATCGTTTGAATTAGTTGTAGGTTCTTCTTGAAAATTTGTAGTTTGATTTTGCTCATCAACTCTTGGTAGAACAGATTCAATAACTGGAGTTGCTTGAGTAGATGTTGATGATGTTGAGGTCGTTGGTGCTTCAGCTTCAACTGTTGTAGATGCATCTTGTGATGGTGGTGGTGGTTGATGGTTTTGAGCGGGTGCAGCGGAATGTAGTTGAGATGCATTTGTCGAAGGTCCATCATAATATTCATCAAACATTAACTCAAAGAAATTTTCCAGTTCTTGTTCTGAAGGTTTTCCAGTGTTTGTTGACTGAGCTCCTTGAGGCACGAGTCCTGAACTGATGTGTCCAGAAGTCTGCATGTTTGGTGCGGGTCCTAATCCGTTTTGATTAGAAGCCATCGGATTAAGCGCGGGTTCTAGAGCGTATCTCTCAGAAGCCATTTGTGAAATCTCGTCAAACTTCACATTCATCGTCTCCATTATCCTTTTTGTTCTTCTATTATACACCCTGAATGCCCTCGAGTTTTCTGAATATCCAATGAAGATTCCAATATCACCCTTAGCTTTCAACTTTCCTAGATCTTCTCTGTCGTTCGTTGGATAGCACAAAGCGCCAAACACGTGAAGGTAAGAGATGTCAGGTTTACGGTTGTTCACTAGCTCATATGGGGTTTTATTGAATCTAGGATGTACTAGGGATCGGTTCTGAGTAAAACAAGCAGTGGCAACAGCATCAACCCATAAGAATAGTGGTGCACTAGAAAAAATTAGCATTGTGCGAGCAGCTTCCACAAGAGTTCGATTTCTTCTTTCAACTACTCCATTCTGCTGTGGAGTTCTAACAACTGATGTTTGATGTGTAATACCAACATCTTCAAAGTATGTTCTTAACTCCTGATTAGTAAATTCTGTGCCATTATCTGTTCTTACAATCCTTACTGTAGCTTGAAGTAGAACTTGAATACGCTTCAGAAAGGTGATGATGGTACCTGATGCATCGTCTTTTGACCTCAGAAACTTTACCCATGTATATCTTGAATAATCATCAACAATAACAAGAATATACTTCTTTCCATTAATGCTTTCAACTCTCATTGGGCCACATAAGTCCATGTGCAACATATGTAACCTTGCTTCCGAACTAGGTACGATTTTGGGTTTATATGATGCTCTTTTGCTTTTTCCTTGTTCGCATGATGGACATAGGTGTTCCTTGGTGTATTTGAACTTAGGAAGTCCGGTGACGATGTTGTCTTTGGCTAACTTGTTAATGGTGTCGAAATTGAGATGGGATAAACGTCTATGCCACAGCCAGGACTTAGTATCGGATGCCCTTGTCATAAGACAAATTGGTGATGTAGAAGCCATTTGGTTGATGTCGATAGCATACAAGTTTGTACCACGATTACCAGTTAAGAGATCATCACCAACCAAATTTCTAATAAAAATCGTGTTTCTCCTGAATGCAACTTCTAAATCTGCATCACAAAACTGCCCAACTGAAAACAAATTGTGTCCCAACCCTTCGACGTAGTAAACTCGAGTGATCAAAAAATTCCCAAACCGAAGATCTCCATAACCCAGAATAGCTGCTACATGATCATTTCCAAAGCGTACAGTTCCCATAAATTTCCATATGAAGTTGATCAGCAGCTTTAAATTCCCGGTCATGTGCTTGGAGCAACCCGTGTCGACGATCCAAAGACATATTTCGATAACCTGCCAATAACAGAAGAGTTTGTATTTGGAAACCGTTTTGAATTTGGTTCCATGGGGTTAGGAGTAAAAACTGAATCACACTCATCAAAGATTGCAATATTTTTATTTTTAACAACTTCCAATTTGCCATCCTGAAAAGTGAACTCTCTACCCGTCGGAATCCACATATAATACTTAAGGTAGTTCCTAGGCATTCGACTAATAGTGGTAGACCTAAAGCGTGCAACTAATCTTTGTAAAGATCAAGATCTGGCACTAGGTCTTGTTGGAACATTCTTCTGTTCAGGCGTAATATTCACATTCTTAGAAACACATTCATCATGAACATCATTAATTAAACATTTCTTGCATATTAAACAAACAGAGTCATTACATGCATTAGAACCAGTACTTTCGACATTACATTCAGATGAATCATGCTTCTTATTACAAAGCAATAAATTCCTAGGGTGTTCTTCTACTTCTTCAACTTTATTCTTGCTACAACTCTTAGAGGCAGGCGAGACTCTATTGTTCCTTGTATTGCTCTTAGGCTTTAGTCTCCTGCTCCTAGAGGTGCTTTCTAATCCTGTAGAAGGTAAGGCACATGCGTTAGGATTTATATTGTTGTCCTTTTTAGCATTACTAGACTCTTTAGAATTATCCTTTTTGCACGCATTTGTCTTAGATGTGGAGGAAGACGCATTAGTGGGATTAATCCTAAAAAGGCCAGGTGCTATCACTTTTGGTGTTTCGACAACCGCTTTTCCTATATCGACAATCTTTTTATTTACACTTTGCATGGGCAGGGGTGTTGGAGTGACTGGTTTTGTCAAATCCATTATCTCATCGACTTTTGGAGCAAACCGTGAAATTGACATTTTTGGTTTGTTAACCGTGTTTGAAACATTTGGTTTCTCCGAAGTCGATGGTTTTGCAAACTTAGTTTCCGCACCCTTCCCTTTTTGACTTTCAAGCTGATCCCTCAAAAGATCATTTTGCTCTTTCATATTCTTGAAGGCACGCTCATACGACAATTTGTCATACTTGCATTCTTCCTTTTTCCGATCAAGTTGTTTAAAACATGACACATTTTCTTTTTCAAGCTTTATAAGAGCATTTTCATATTTGGAAACAATTTCGGAGGTCTCAACTCTCAGTCTTTCATTGTCTTGAAAAGAATAAGTTTATATGATGATGGACATAATATCAGTGGTCATAACGGCTTCGAAGAGTGAATCATTCAAGTTTTCCAAAACATTGATTTGTTCAAAAGATTCATTAGCCTTCTTTATCAGGGATTTGTGATCCGTGACGAAGTCGGCTGTTTCTTTTAAAAATGCTTGTTCAAAATGAATTGCTCTCACATTAATAGCATTGATTTGAGGAACAAAGTCACTCTCAAGAATCTTTTTAAGTTGTAAATGAACCGTAGAATTCCAATTGATCTCATTAAGTCTTGTTTTAGATTCTAAAGTCGTTTTAAGTTGCCCAACTCTGGTTTTAAGATCGTCAAGATATCCTCTTGCAGAACTTGTGTTAAAAGTGTTGTTTGAGGAAATCTGTTCCATGTTTGAAATTGATTTGGAGGCAACTACCTTTTTAGAAAACATTTTTGAGAATGGTCGTTTTATGGAAAACACTGATGGTTCTTTTTGTGGAACAAAAGTAATTCCTGGAAGTTTGTTCAATTTGTTGTAATCAATGGGTTTCAAATCCTTTTGTTTCATTTTATTTATGCTCTCTTCGACACGTTCCATCGTTTCCACAGAATCCCGAACTACGGGAGGATCATGTTTGGTGTAAATCACATTACCATTATACAATACATTCTGTTCTTGCTGAGCTTTCTTGAGATTACAAGGAGTTTTGTTACCAAGAGCCATTTTATGTTTCGTATGGTAAATCGGATTAGTTTGATTTGAAATCATTTTCATTGTTTGACTTGACTGACCCGACTTAACCACTAATTCTTCTAGATGTGCAATCATGTGTTCTGACTCTATGATTTCGTCTAAAATTTTATCTTCTTTCTTTGCAAAGTCCTTTTTCAACTCATCCCTTTCTTTTTCAAGATTGGTATTAGCTGTTTTATGTTTTGAAAGTTGGTTTGTTAAATCAGAAATTTCTTGATTTAAAGAGTTAATGGTTTTTGTTGAACTAATTTCAAGATTAGCAAATTTGTTTTTCCATTCCCTATCTTTAACAAGTAACTTCTTATAACCAATTTCAAATTCGGACTCGCGTTCTTTTTGAATTTGAAAACTTTTAGCATTTTCCTTGTATCTCTCAAGCTCAGTGGTCAATTTCTCATTTGCGGCCTTAACATCGCGATTGACCTTTTTCACTTTCTCGATTTCAATACCACAATTATTTAATAATGATTCAAATAAAGCACCTGTTTCCTCATCATTCTCAGCATGTTGTGAAACGAAGCCTCCATTATGATTCACATCTGGAGTTGCTGAAGGAGTATTGCTACTACTTGGCATGTCCAGGTACGTATCATAAGTGGTTGCTAGCTTCTCAGAATGTTGTTCCTCATGAGGAGACATATCAAATATATCATTATTGTGACATGTGTTGAAGTATGATACCTCTGATGGTGCATTGGTGTCATAAACAGGAAGTGAGTCAGAATCCGTGTCACACTTAGCTTCCTGAAGATTTGCCATGAATATGCAGTTCGCATCGATATCCTCTCTATCTTCCATGTCATCCATAAGAGCCATAAAATCATTTTCCTCTGCATTCAACTGAAATCCTGCCTTTGCCTTTTGTGCCAACATCACTGCTTTCTGCAAGTACTCTAGATCTTTCTTATTTGGCTGAGTAGGACAATTCCTTGCCATATGACCTACACCCTGACAGTTGAAACACTTTACCGGATTACCCTGATTCACATTTCCCTGATTCCCAGCAACTGGAGCTGCAACATTCCTATTATGATTACCCATTGCCTGATTGCCAACATTCTGGCCCCTCTGATTTCCAACAAACTGACCATGTTGATTCCTTGCATACTGACCATGCTGATTCCCTGCATACTAACCTGCATTCTGCATATTATGATTACCCATGTGAAATCCAGTAGCATATCCTTGCTGATTCCCATAAACTCCAACCATTTGGCCACCATTGCCCATATTGAAACTCGGCTGAGCAATCTGCTTGTTGCGAGTGTTCGATGAAATCCTTTGGTTGTTGTTAGTTGGTGTAGAATAGCGTCCTTGGAATGCCTTTGACAGAAAAGCAAACGCTTGGGTTAATGCTACAGAAGCTTCATCATTGTCTGTGAATTCCGGTTCTTGAAATTGTGGGTATTGCTGTTGTGGAAAATCATGTTGTTGCTGTGGGTAGAATTGTTGTTGGTAGACAGGTGTTGGTTGTAGACAGTAGGATGGTTGCATGTAGTTGTGAGTGGAAGATGATGATGGTTGTTGTGTGTTCACTGGTAATGGTGTTGGTGTATTAGCAAGTAATGCGAGAGGATCATGCTTTTTAGAAAGTGATTCAGCCCTTACTTCATCAGCTTCAGCTTGATTTTGCTTCAAGAAATCGTACAACTGATCATAAGTCACTTCATGCAAATTCTTTGTCTGATAAACAATAGTGACGTATCTTCCCCATTCTGGTTGTAACTCATTCAGAAAATTGGTGTTGTTTGCAATGTTTGTCTGACTGAGGTTATGTCTCGATAAATCATTCATGATCTTATAGAACCTGAGGTAGTACGACTCTATGGATTTACCAGGAATTGAAGTAAACTTGCGAAGTTCCTTGAGCAGTTGGGTTTCCATTTCCTGTTTCCCGATGTCTGTCCCATACATTAACCTCTTGACTCGTTCCCAGACTGCATGAGCACTTACTTCACTATCAACAGTAGCATAAGTGGTTTCAGGTAAACCAAGAACGATGTAGTGGAATGCCTGATCATCAGCTACGATTTGTTGTCTATCTTGTTCAGTGTACTCAGTCTCATTCTGATCTCTGTATAATGGTTGTACTGGGAGGGTTCCATTTGGATCTCCGGGGTCAAGTACTTGTATTGGTTTGAAGGGTCCATTCACAATGGAGTTGATAAGTAATTTTCCATTTGTTTTGCTCTTAAGATAGCGCATCATACGACTAGCCCATTGTGAATAACCACCCATTGACAGCATGGGAGGTCTGTTTTCACCACCGGCTGCATGAATATCTTATTGAGAAGCCATTGATGAATTAGTAGATTGATAAAGTTGATTCTTGGATCGTTCCAACGAAATAGGAGTAGAATTTGGTAAGGTTGATGTGGGTTTTTATGGTGAAAATTTGATCTGAAACCTTAAAGTGTTAATAACTTCCGTTCGGAGTGGATTTTTATGGTGTCCTTCTTCTCGGTCTCACGGTCGTTTTGACAGCTGATTCGTCGAAAACGGAGTTACAGTTCAAAAGTTATGGCCGTTTGAAGTTTGATCGTCAAAAACCTCACTTAAGTCAAAATTCTCGAAACTTTAAGTTGTTCTCGAAACTTTTAGGTTGGATTGCGAAACTTAGGTGATTGCGAAATGCTTGTGATTGCGAAACTTTGTGATTGCGATACTCTTGATTGTGAAATTCTGGATTGCGAAATTCTGGATTGCGAAACTTTGATGTTTGCGAAACTTTGCCTGATTGCGAAACAAAGTGATTGCGAGACTGAGATTTCGAAACTTGTAGTTTGCGAACTTTGTCAAGACAGTGTTCTCGAAAGTTTACAATTTTTCGAGAAAGCAAAGTCACACAGAAATTTCGAGATAATCCAATATCGAAATTTATCCAAAAGTCGAAGTAATTTCTTTCCTATACAAGAGAGAAAAATACCGAGTATCCAACTGTGAGCACGAAAGGAGCCGTTTCAAGTAATCTCGAAATTGAGTCAAAAGTGTTTTCGAAATTTAGTGATTTCGAAACTATGGCAGATTTTTGAATAAGCTTAAAGCACACCCAAATGACGTTTGCAATCCAAGATTCTTGTACTTCTAGGCTTAAAAACACCAAAACTTGAAGAAAGTTCCAAACTTGATGATTTTTATAAAACTTTTTTAAGATCTCGAAAACAAGTACAAAAACCAAATACGAGTTTTTAAGCTATGAAACTTCAAAAAGATTTAAACTTTCTTGTTAGAAAAGGTTTATAACACTAGTTTGTAATCAAAAAAAGTGTTAAAAACCAAGAAAAACAAGAAAAGTGAGAAACTTTTTAAAAAAAACTCGTGTATATATCTTGCAAAATACGAACCAAACAAACTCCCAACACTCCTAAATCATTGTTAGGCGATTGATACCACTTGTAGGACCTTAGATACTACAACTTTATCACAAATATAGAAGCTTAGAAGAAGGAAAGATGGTGACTTGATATGTATATATGTATTTCGTATGTATATAGAGAGAGATAAGAAATATGGAACTTTTATTCAAAGAGAAACACACACTTACACACACAAGTACACCACACAAATGAGGTGTGTGGTGTCTTTTATAGTACAAGAGATGATATGCCCTAAGGCTTTCTATGGGCTTGGGCTTGTACTTGGATTACATGTTTTATAATGAGCTTACATAACATGACACTTAACATGTTAGCTTACCAAGTCCAAAGCCCAACTAACTTAAACTATTACATATAACGACACTGTGACAAAGTTACTAACATGAGAATGACCATCACTTCTTTTAATATTTCTTTGATGCTAACAGCCTCTAACTTGTATTTTGATTAGAATAAAAGCTCATTTGCTTGAGGAAAAGCAAATCTCAAGTGTAAGGGTATTTGATGAGGCGAAAAATGAGCCACTTTTAAGAGGTCTTTTAAGCCCGGATTCAAATTTATTTGATCAGATATTGCCCTAAATCGTTCCTTTTGTCATTTTAGGTACTTTTGGAGTGAATTCTGGAAAAGGAAGCATTTTGGACGTTTTTGGAGCATAAAAGTGAAGAAAACTGCAAAGTCTTAATTTTCCTTGCTGGGAACAGTACCTGACGGCGTCACAAGTTTCTTCATGACGGCGTCAAGAGTATTACAAGAGGTGGAAGTGGCTAAAGTCCGTGACGATCCAGTACAGGATTACACTAAGGACATGACGGCGTCACCCTAGGCCGTCATGGTCCATTTACTAGTGACGACCTAGAAGAATTTACACATGACGGCGTCACAACTGGATCTAGGCAATCCGATTTCATTATGGGCGGCGAGTTGACGGCGTCAGAATTTCCTTCTTGACGCCGTCACCTTGGAAAATCTATATATAGTTTTGCAATTTTCATTCATTAGAGAGTAACATATAGGGAGTAACTTTGAAAAACCCTAGGTCCGAATTTCTCAGTATTTTCAAGGGTTTTTAACCCCTTGAATCCTTCATGTCAATTTGAGATAAGTACTCTTTCAATTCAATCAATATGTCTATGTGTTGTTTGAATATATCTTACACTTGTTTTCAATTTAACATGCTAGGCTAGGTTTTCTTGTGTTTGCTTAGATCTAATGAAACCTAACTATTGATTATTGGTTGTTGGTGTGTTATTATTTGTTAGGATGATTGTTCCATCGATGTTAGGCTTAAGAAAACTGGCTAAACTCCTTTATGGTAACCTGCTTGAATGTCTTAAGAAACATGTAATCAATGCGTACTAGGTTATTAAGGTAGTATTTAATGCATAAGCCACTGTTTATAATCCCTATGATTGGGTGCTTTATGCATCGTTGTAGGAGGAGATAAGAGCTTATAGGATTGGGGAAGTACGTACGCCACCCCATGACTTGTTAGGAATACACCCTTCATCCACACAATTAATACACACACTAATTAACCGGTAAAAGATAGTTAGGGAGTAAGAAAATCAAAGTAAACACGTTTGTCTCCATATAAGTTCAAAACCTGTATTTTTATTTCTTTTATTTTCATTTTTGTTATTTTATTTTAATTGAAATTTTAGTTATTGGGTTAGTTGATTAGCAACTAATTCCGCCCACTCTTCCAAAACCCGAGATTTTACTTGCTTTTATAAAATATAAAATACAAAAAGAATCATCAATCACCCCTAAACTTAATTTAGGAGGCTTTCTAATCCTAGCGACCCTATTCCTAAGCTGAACGATCAATCCTCCGGTACTTGTCACTATACTATACTACAACGATCAGGTACACTGCCTGGTGGGGGTTGTAAGCTTCTTGAGATCCCTCGAGAGGTAAAGCCTGGTGCGATTCCCACGTATCAGTGGAGGAGGATGTTGAGGTAGACATTGAGGGAGATGATGAAGAAGATGCTACTTTTGTGCCGGGGTAGTCCGTGAAGAGAGGTACCCGGATGAACAACTCCAATGTTTGCCGAGACATGATTGTTAATACAAATATCGCCTAAAAATGTTATTTATATTTTACGATCTTTGCTAAGTTTTGTTAATGACAAAGTAGGAACTTTAGCTAAGAGTAAATCATCACTTTGAGTGTTTAAGTCTTGTTTAACTAAGGTTTACATTTCCTTTTAAACTTAACATTGTTTTTATTTCTTAAATTAGAAAGTGTCTTGTCACATCACATTTATTTCTTAAAATAGAATTGTCACATCACATTTATGGCAAGTTTTGTCAATATGCATTTATGGAAAGAAATGTGTTTGACTTACTATGTGGTTACTTCAAAGTTTGGTGTTTGACTAGAGTAATGAGATGTGACCTTGTTTGGTTTGAAGAGTTATTGCAAAAACCTACTGCAGCCCTGACGGAACCCTGGGGGTACACGGGCGGAACCCATCTGAGGGTTCCGCCTGATCCGCCAGACCAGCAGAATAGTTTGCTTGATGCGTGGGAATTGCACCAGGCTTTACCTCTCAAGGGATCTCGAGAAGCTTACAACACCCACCAGGCAGTGTACCTGATCGTTGTAGTATAGTATAGTGACAAGTACCGGAGGATTGATCGTTCAGCAAGGAATAGTGTCGCTAGGATTAGAAAACCTAAATACTAGTTCTAAAGATGAGAGATGATTCTTTTTATGTTTTTTTATATTTTATGAAAAGCAAGTAAAATCTCGGGTTTGAAGGATTTGGGCGGAATTAGTTGCTAGTCAACTAACCCAATACTAAAGATGCTGTAACACCCCAACCCGATAAGGGTAGGAGTATTACATTACAGTGACATATCAGAACAAACACAAGCATAAGATTCATACATACAAAGAAATTCAGGGTTACAAATAAAAATCTGAAACTACAAGGTTACAAAAAAATAAACACTATGTCTAATAAAGTGAAACTTCATCTAATCGTCTCTAGTCCAAAGCATAGTCTTCTAAGTCCAGTCACACTCTCTTCCCATAACCCAGCTTCCTACTAAAACCTGCCGCAGGAAAAGGAAAGGCGGCTGAGCTTAAAAAGCCCAGTGAACAGATACATATACAAAGCAATGATAATGAAACAGAACTGAAATATAGTGCATTGGGGAAATAGAATAAGGAATAGATAAAAAAGAGTGATAGAATAGAAAGAAGAAAGGATAGTCATCTACCACGAGCCCAGAAACATATCATATCATATAAGCCGTCAATCCCATAATTCTTCATAATCATATAGAGGGGAGTCCTCTCAGATAATCAGATAATATGAGGGGTGTCCTCATTCTTCAAATGGGTGGAGTAGCGAACTCCCAGAAATTGTGAAAGGCATGTATAGCACACAGTACCAGTCACCAGACATATATCATAATCATAATCATAATCATAGTTAAATCCACTAAACAGAACAGATCTAGGATGCATCCATACGCCCCCGCAGAAAATCATAGTGGCCATAACAAATCATATCATAAAGCGCGCATATCATATAACAGAAAGGGGACGGTGTAGCCAAATCACTAGGGCCACACACTAGTCATGCCAGTGGTGCATCACAGACACGCCTATGGTACCTCCATAGGTAGGGAAACAGAAATGGCTCGGGCATCAAACTAAGAGTCAGGTCTCATATCATACAAAAGGTCATATGGCAAAGGTGTATCTCAGAATCATATCAAAGGTTCATAATAGCAGTTCATAACAAAGGGTTCATATCAGAAATGGTATTCAAGGTCCAATCAGAGTTTATCAGGTCAAGGTTCATATTCAAAAATCAATTCATGGTTCAGTTCAAAAGTCCGTTTCAAAAGTTTCTATTAAAAGTCCAATTTAAATAATCTTTTAAAACAGTTTTCATAAAAATGGTCTTTCAAAATATAGTGTTCATGAAAATTAAATAACCTTTCTTTTAAAAAGAAATTTAGCATCAGTTATAAACATCTTTTCAAATCGGTTCTTCTCAAAACATTTCCATGGTATCATTAAGAAGGTTTTCATAGCATAGGTTCATAACGGAGGTCATATCAAGTGGGATCAACAGAGAAGGTTCAAGAAAGGGGATCATAGCAATGGCATCAATTCGGGAACTAACGGATCAGAATATGAAAGAGATCATGAGAAACCTTTTGAGAAAGGTCAGAATATCTGTACCTTATTCAAAGCAAGCAAAAATAGAAACAGACAAGTCAAGCCGAAAAGATCACTCCTGCTTCACAGAACCTATACGAAATAAATACCAAGTATTACTTAAAGTCCATTTGAATTATGTTACTCCTTTTTGTATACTTTCCATTTTTAGTAACATTCTACTTTTAGTAACTTTCCAAAAATAATAATTTAATACTAGAAGGTCATAATTGATAATTAATAATACTTAAGGATTAAAATGACCATTATAATAGTTTTAGGGTTAATTATGTTAATTTAATAAGTTTAGGGTCGAAATGTAAATTGTCAAAATTAAATATTAAGATGTCAAATAAAATTATTTTAAAGTTTATACTAAAATTTTATATTAAGATGATAGTTTTAGACCCCGTCATTTCAAATTTATTAACGCACTCTCAACATTAAATTAGACCGTAACGACCCAAAATGTAATTTAACTACTCGCACACACCGTCGTCACATTTTAATCCAAACGCATCCTTAGTATTCGTATAGACCAACCGCACCCTTCGTTAATAATAAGCAAACGCACCCTCAAGCCATTTTCTAAAACAATCTAAACACACTCCTTGTTATTTTATTATTCTTCGACTCGAATCGGCATGCACACATTTTATATTTTACGACAAGAATTAAACTGAAATAAACCACAAGTGATCATCCCCATAACACCCATCAAACTGCATGACTTATTCATTTACTGGACCCTTCGAATTAAAATATAAGATAACCCAACTTTTAAATCCGATTTTATGCATGAATATTTGGCCGCTTTATACATGTTACCAACATGCAGGTCATGTAGCCGAGAGTTTCCACTCGATATTATATGCAAATATTGTGATTTCATGTGACAGAAAAATACAACATGATTCTTCATTTATTCTCCTATTCGATCAAGAAAACTCCAAATTCAGATTATGTATTGAGTATAGATCGATCATGTAGTTATACTATAATATTTCATGTGAGTTCTAAGGTGAAAACATGTATCTTATACTCTTTTTTTTTTTTTTTTTGATGAACACCGAACACAACACAAGCACACCTTTTGTTCAATTATACTAGATGCATATACTACAAGAAACAAAAGCACCCTTTATTATACACGCTATAGAACAAACAGAAAAGAAAAGAACAATTTAACACCTCCCATGACACATGTAAATTCGGTCCAATCATAATAAAAATTCATTTTTAGATTACATATCATATGTCAAAATATATAGATTGATTGATCATGGCTCCCATTATTATATGTAAAACTTTATATAATTTTATGTGAGATTAATTTTCAATACACGTGTTCATATTATTATCATTTTCTCTGCCGATTACAACAACAATACCCCAGAACATATATGTGACGTAAAGGACATCAAACGAAGGAATAGAAAGAACGGATAGATTAGTGTTACCCCTTGTGAAAGCCTCGACAAACACAACAGAAACAAGGACGATAGATCCAACCAAAAGCAACCGTGCAACGATACCAATACCTTATTCAAAAAGCTATAACCCACGATCAAAATACACCCTCTTGCTTCCCACTTAGCCTCGAACAGCAGGGAGAACCACCAGAAAATTATTTTATGCCGCTTCTAATATTTTAGGGTTAGGGTTTTATGAGATTTTGTTGTAGCGTATTTGTGTAGTGACAGAAAATACACACCGGACCTTTTATTTTGTTGAGTGTTGGGTCGAAGTTGGGCCAAAGAAATCTAGGAATTCATGGACTCAATATTAGTTTAATTATTTGGGCCATTTGTGTTATTATTAGTTTGTGTACAAAACGAAAACGGCCCAAGACGAAATTCGTGTCGCGCTAATATTTTTCTCGTATTTTATTTTGGCTTTTCAAATATTTTCGGATTCAAAATATGCTCAGAAATTTACTTGTGACGTTTCGTTGTAATTTATTTGGATACATAACTTGTGCATTGTTCGAAGTTTGGGATTTATTTGGTACTTTAATAAGCTTTTAATTAAATTTCAAATTTGTAAGGGCAATTTGGTCTTTTCACATGTTCTCGGATTTTAGGTGTTACAACTTCTTCCCCTCTAAAAAGAAAAATTTCGTCCTCGAAATTTGAAGTCGCAAAGTTAGACGAAGTCGTAGCAAACCGCAAAAGTCGTTACAAACATTTTCACGCCCGGGAAGGTTCTTCCAAAAAGATCTTCAGACCAAATAGTTTCTCATGACTCGTAATTATTGTCAAAATAGTTTCAGATTTCTCAGAAAGGCATATCATACTGAATTTGAATCAAAAGGATAATTCACCAAACATAACGGATGATAATCGAATTCTCCAGGAGGAGGTATAAAATACATAGGATTTTCATCGAATTGATTAGGCGAATCAGATGAGAATACATTGAATTGTAGCAAACATGGGGTGATATAAGGTTTAACTCTTCAGCTTCTCAAATAGTCACGGCTTTTAGATAACCTTCCAAAGGTATTCTCATAAACAAACAGGTCTCATTTCCTCAAAGTCCGCAATCACATATTTTACTCATAGCAGATCATAATGAACAACTTCGCGAATGCGAATCGTATACGGACAAAAAGCACATCGTTAGATATCGTCAACGGCAGAAATTTCATAATGGAACCTAAGATTCTTATCAGAAGTTGTAAAGATCAGCAAAACACGTGTCGAGAGTCCAAACGTATCGAATCGTATATCAAGGACAGCAGATCAAACGTATAGGTAGAATGAACCTAAAGTCTCACTAAATGCGAATGATTTCAATCAGATATCAGAAATTCTAAGGCTTCCAAGGCACTTCTTAAAATATCATATGCCCACCATAAGTGCACATTATATGATGTAAGTATTATCACGCTGGCCAGACGTCATAATACTGGCATCATATACACATGCCCTCATGCTGGTCATACTTTATCTCAAGTCGTGAACAACACAAACTTATCTAAATCCACCTAGTCCACCTACAGTCTCAGAGGTCTTCAGAATCAAACAGCATAACTAAGAGAACGAAATTACTCGAAGAGTAACGGAAATCCGAGAATGTCATTCAAAATTAAGGTACGTCATCAATAGCGTCAATCCTTTACAGAATCATCTCGTCTAAACACAATGTCCGCTTCAAAATCCGTCCACTCAAATACAAATTTCAAAATTTCTTCCAAGTTGGGGTAGTCTGTTTACTCTTGTCCATCTTACCTCATGATTAAAAGAATTTAAAACTCGAGTCTGGTTCCTCCGGTCTTCAGCAGCTCCTCTTGGTAGTGTGGTATCGTAACGGCAGTCTCTGACGCGATTACTGTGCATCTCTCCATCTGCAGGTCTGCTTCTACTCTAAATTCATCTTAGTACAACTAAAATGAATAGAGAAACAAGACTGCGTGTCTTCGACAGGTCTTCTAACATAGCTCCAGGTTTTAAGGTACGTGATGTTGTTGTCGACTCCAGGTTGTGTGTTGAATGGTTCGTCTTCTTTGGTCTGGTTGTCTTGATGCCCAAACTGAAATCTTCACGTATTGCATGATGTATGATTGAGCACTATCCCAGTTACTCTCTTCTTCTTGTATGCTTCTTCCATGATAATGCTTGTCGCAACCATCTTCTACTACTCTTCCACCAGGTTTCTAACTCCGATAACGGTCTTCAATCTCACCAATAATCTCTATGTTCTTCTTTCGTTTTAGAACACAACACAATGTCATACTATGACAATTTGTCCAAAACACGCGAAAAACATGATTATTCTAGCCAACACCATTGGCATCATTCAAACTCATAAATGTGATAACGAGTGCAAAGGCAGCTTCAGAGATCATCTCAGGGAATTTTCACATCGCCTTCTTTCTTCTTCAGGAACAGAAATACTTCCCAAAGGTTACTCTCGGTTAGTTAACCCCCTTCTTAGAAGTTTTTGTGGTTGCTTCTTCAGCCTTCAAATCTAAAATGATGCAATCAAATGCGGGGTTCAAAGGAAAAACAATTTAATCATTGATACGCGGAAACAGATAATGATTTGTGATAGTGGTACGTTTAAGTTCACGATAGTCGATACGTCATTGCATACTTCTCTCATTCTTCTTCATAAACAAACAAGGGCATCTAAAGAGAATCACCAAGGTTAAAAATCATATTCCATCAGCTCCTTCAATCTCTCAACTTCTATGGCACCATGGTTTCTTCACTGATATCAGTTCAATGTCCACTCTACTTCTTAAGCAGGAAGGAGTACCAAAAGGTTCATCAGAGAATACCGGAAAATCTTCGTATGACAAAATATTTCCCAATAGCAGAACTCTCCAAGGGTTGATAATAATGGTTTTCAGGACAACTTGGTAATCACATGAGTTTGGGGTAGGTGTTTCCATAGTGACAGAAATTTTAGCAGATGTAGAGAGTCATCATAATGGAATAGGGTGAAGCAGATTTTTAAGGTCACATTTCAGATATGGTAGTCTATGGTATCTTCACGAATAGCCATTCAGTCCAAAAGACCGTACAATCAGACATCTCAAGGTCAAAGGATTCATAGAGTGAATACAGTCGTCAAATCATACAGATAGTTCATATATCGGAGTCAAGTACATGGTTCAACAAAAATGTTGGGATGGATAAACGAACAGTTCAATGTGTGGGAATTTCGTTTAGCTTCTTAGCATAAGTAGCAGGTAGGATGTGTATCATTGGTAATACGAACATCGTATAATTGTCAATCGTGAGAGTTACAGAATCTCAGTCATCAGCATCATTATGCTTAGTTAACAAATCCATACAGAGATAGTCTTTACATCATACCCTTCCAAAGGAAATGGTTGGCAGGACAAGGTTCGTCATTCAAAGAGAGGAAACAAAACTTCTCATATTCGTGGTTCATAATTACCAGAGTTCTCATAGGAGTAGTAATGGATCATACAGAGTTAAGTAGTATCGGATGATACATTCATACCCAGCATAAGAAATGAATTCACAGAATGTGTCGAACACATTGCGGTTGAATGACCTACGATGTGGTCGAAAAGGTGTCAAACAGCTTATCAAACAAATCGGAGGCGGAGATCAAAATCTGAAGGTGAAACTTAAATGTGTAAGGTATCTAGGTAGCTTTCCGAGGTATTCCAAACTTACTTGGTTACTAAGCTTAAGTTGCAAAACTTCTAACTTCTGAAACAAAGGTCCTTATAAGGCTTATCTAAGAGCAAAGGCACGATCAGAGTGATGCGGAAGCAATTGATACTTACATGAATGTCTTAGTCTACCCATTCCTCGCCGGTAATAACTTGGGTTCCTATGGGGAATCCTAATGTAAAGTTTCAAAGGTTGTCTTATGAGCGCCTACAGGGAAACTTAGGGGTCCAAACTTCACAGGTCAAGGGTAAATGTATTACGAATCGCAGCCTGGGGCTCTGATACCATAATTGTAACACCCCAACCCGATAAGGGTAGGAGTATTACATTACAGTGACATATCAGAACAAACACAAGCATAAGATTCATACATACAAAGAAATTCAGGGTTACAAATAAAAATCTGAAACTACAAGGTTACAAAAAAATAAACACTATGTCTAATAAAGTGAAACTTCATCTAATCGTCTCTAGTTCAAAGCATAGTCTTCTAAGTCCAGTCACACTCTCTTCCCATAACCCAGCTTCCTACTAAAACCTGCCGCAGGAAAAGGAAAGGCGGCTGAGCTTAAAAAGCCCAGTGAACAGATACATATACAAAGCAATGATAATGAAACAGAACTGAAATATAGTGCATTGGGGAAATAGAATAAGGAATAGATAAAAAAGAGTGATAGAATAGAAAGAAGAAAGGATAGTCATCTACCACGAGCCCAGAAACATATCATATCATATAAGCCGTCAATCCCATAATTCTTCATAATCATATAGAGGGGAGTCCTCTCAGATAATCAGATAATATGAGGGGTGTCCTCATTCTTCAAATGGGTGGAGTAGCGAACTCCCAGAAATTGTGAAAGGCATGTATAGCACACAGTACCAGTCACCAGACATATATCATAATCATAATCATAATCATAGTTAAATCCACTAAACAGAACAGATCTAGGATGCATCCATACGCCCCCGCAGAAAATCATAGTGGCCATAACAAATCATATCATAAAGCGCGCATATCATATAACAGAAAGGGGACGGTGTAGCCAAATCACTAGGGCCACACACTAGTCATGCCAGTGGTGCATCACAGACACGCCTATGGTACCTCCATAGGTAGGGAAACAGAAATGGCTCGGGCATCAAACTAAGAGTCAGGTCTCATATCATACAAAAGGTCATATGGCAAAGGTGTATCTCAGAATCATATCAAAGGTTCATAATAGCAGTTCATAACAAAGGGTTCATATCAGAAATGGTATTCAAGGTCCAATCAGAGTTTATCAGGTCAAGGTTCATATTCAAAAATCAATTCATGGTTCAGTTCAAAAGTCCGTTTCAAAAGTTTCTATTAAAAGTCCAATTTAAATAATCTTTTAAAACAGTTTTCATAAAAATGGTCTTTCAAAATATAGTGTTCATGAAAATTAAATAACCTTTCTTTTAAAAAGAAATTTAGCATCAGTTATAAACATCTTTTCAAATCGGTTCTTCTCAAAACATTTCCATGGTATCATTAAGAAGGTTTTCATAGCATAGGTTCATAACGGAGGTCATATCAAGTGGGATCAACAGAGAAGGTCCAAGAAAGGGGATCATAGCAATGGCATCAATTCGGGAACTAACGGATCAGAATATGAAAGAGATCATGAGAAACCTTTTGAGAAAGGTCAGAATATCTGTACCTTATTCAAAGCAAGCAAAAATAGAAACAGACAAGTCAAGCCGAAAAGATCACTCCCGCTTCACAGAACCTATACGAAATAAATACCAAGTATTACTTAAAGTCCATTTGAATTATGTTACTCCTTTTTGTATACTTTCCATTTTTAGTAACATTCTACTTTTAGTAACTTTCCAAAAATAATAATTTAATACTAGAAGGTCATAATTGATAATTAATAATACTTAAGGATTAAAATGACCATTATAATAGTTTTAGGGTTAATTATGTTAATTTAATAAGTTTAGGGTCGAAATGTAAATTGTCAAAATTAAATATTAAGATGTCAAATAAAATTATTTTAAAGTTTATACTAAAATTTTATATTAAGATGATAGTTTTAGACCCCGTCATTTCAAATTTATTAACGCACTCTCAACATTAAATTAGACCGTAACGACCCAAAATGTAATTTAACTACTCGCACACACCGTCGTCACATTTTAATCCAAACGCATCCTTAGTATTCGTATAGACCAACCGCACCCTTCGTTAATAATAAGCAAACGCACCCTCAAGCCATTTTCTAAAACAATCTAAACACACTCCTTGTTATTTTATTATTCTTCGACTCGAATCGGCATGCACACATTTTATATTTTACGACAAGAATTAAACTGAAATAAACCACAAGTGATCATCCCCATAACACCCATCAAACTGCATGACTTATTCATTTACTGGACCCTTCGAATTAAAATATAAGATAACCCAACTTTTAAATCCGATTTTATGCATGAATATTTGGCCGCTTTATACATGTTACCAACATGCAGGTCATGTAGCCGAGAGTTTCCACTCGATATTATATGCAAATATTGTGATTTCATGTGACAGAAAAATACAACATGATTCTTCATTTATTCTCCTATTCGATCAAGAAAACTCCAAATTCAGATTATGTATTGAGTATAGATCGATCATGTAGTTATACTATAATATTTCATGTGAGTTCTAAGGTGAAAACATGTATCTTATACTCTTTTTTTTTTTTTTTTTGATGAACACCGAACACAACACAAGCACACCTTTTGTTCAATTATACTAGATGCATATACTACAAGAAACAAAAGCACCCTTTATTATACACGCTATAGAACAAACAGAAAAGAAAAGAACAATTTAACACCTCCCATGACACATGTAAATTCGGTCCAATCATAATAAAAATTCATTTTTAGATTACATATCATATGTCAAAATATATAGATTGATTGATCATGGCTCCCATTATTATATGTAAAACTTTATATAATTTTATGTGAGATTAATTTTCAATACACGTGTTCATATTATTATCATTTTCTCTGCCGATTACAACAACAATACCCCAGAACATATATGTGACGTAAAGGACATCAAACGAAGGAATAGAAAGAACGGATAGATTAGTGTTACCCCTTGTGAAAGCCTCGACAAACACAACAGAAACAAGGACGATAGATCCAACCAAAAGCAACCGTGCAACGATACCAATACCTTATTCAAAAAGCTATAACCCACGATCAAAATACACCCTCTTGCTTCCCACTTAGCCTCGAACAGCAGGGAGAACCACCAGAAAATTATTTTATGCCGCTTCTAATATTTTAGGGTTAGGGTTTTATGAGATTTTGTTGTAGCGTATTTGTGTAGTGACAGAAAATACACACCGGACCTTTTATTTTGTTGAGTGTTGGGTCGAAGTTGGGCCAAAGAAATCTAGGAATTCATGGACTCAATATTAGTTTAATTATTTGGGCCATTTGTGTTATTATTAGTTTGTGTACAAAACGAAAACGGCCCAAGACGAAATTCGTGTCGCGCTAATATTTTTCTCGTATTTTATTTTGGCTTTTCAAATATTTTCGGATTCAAAATATGCTCAGAAATTTACTTGTGACGTTTCGTTGTAATTTATTTGGATACATAACTTGTGCATTGTTCGAAGTTTGGGATTTATTTGGTACTTTAATAAGCTTTTAATTAAATTTCAAATTTGTAAGGGCAATTTGGTCTTTTCACATGTTCTCGGATTTTAGGTGTTACAGATGCAATCAAAATAAAATACTAAAAATGAAAATAAACTAAATTAAACTAAAGTTGTGAGCAATAAGTGGAGAAGTTGTGTTTACTTAGATTTCATTACTCCTTAGATATCTTTTACATGTTAAATTACTTGTTATAGTTGCTGATAAGGCGAAAAATGAACCACTTTTAGGGGGTCATTTAAGCCCGGAATTGAATTTATTTGATCAAATATTGCCCTAAATCGTTCCTTTTGTGATTTTAGGTACTTGGAGAGTGAATTCTGGAAAAGAAGCTATTTTGGACGTTTTTGGAGCATAAAAGTGAAGAAAACGGCAAAGTCTCAATTTTCCATGCTGGGAACAGTAGGTGACGGCGTCAAGAGTAATATCATGACGACGTCAAACATAAAACAATAAAAATCCGAGAGTTTATGAAGGCGTCACAAGTAGAGCGTCAAGAGTTAATTACGTGACGGCCTAAGACCTGACGACGTCAGATGTGGATCAAGGCCGTCCGAGGAAGATTTTGGCGGCGAGATGACGGCGTCACCATTTTGGTCTTGACGCCGTCAGACCCTATTTCCTATATATAGTTTTCTAGTTTTTACATTAAAAGGAGGAAGTTTTGGAGAAACCCTAGATACGATTTTGGTACGAATTTTACAGGTTTTTCAAGGGTTCTCAACCCATGAACCCTTTCAAGTGTAATTGAGATAAGTACTCTTTTAATTCAATCAATATGTCTATATGTTGGTTGTTTATATCTTGTTCTTGTCTTGATTTCACCATGTTAGGCTAGACTTATCTTGTGTTTGCTTGGATCTAATGAAACCTAGATGTTAATTATGTGTTGATTACTTGTTTATGGTTGTATTGGGTGAATGAATTCGATGTTAGGCTTAAGAAAACTGGCAGATCTCCAAATGGTAACATGCTTGAACGTCTTAGGAAACATGAACTGACGTGCACTAGGTTTTATTGGTTGTATTTATTACATGAGTAAATTCTAATGATCCCATGTTAGGAGCTTATATCGGCTCGACATGGAGTGAAGTAGGCATTCATAGGATTGGGGAATTAAGTGCGCCACCCCATGAATGGTATTAAGGAATACAATCCGTCATCCACGCAACTATAACAAGTAATTAACGTGTAAAAGATATCTAGGGAGTAGTGAAATCTAAGTAAACACATTTTCTCCACTTCTTGCTCACAACTTTAGTTTAATTTAGTTTATTTTCATTTTTAGTATTTTATTTTAATTGCATCTTTAGTATTGGGTTAGTTGACTAGCAACTAATTCCGCCCAAATCCTTCAAACCCGAGATTTTTACTTGCTTTCTAAAAAATATAAAAACATAAAAATAATCATCCTTCATCTTTAGAACTAGTATTTAGGTTTTCTAATCCTAGCGACACTATTCCTTGCTGAACGATCAATCCTCCGGTACTTGTCACTATACTATACTACAACGATCAGGTACACTGCCTGGTGGGGGTTGTAAGCTTCTCAAGATCCCTTGAGAGGTAAAGCCTGGTGCAATTCCCACGCATCAGTTGCGTGGATGAAGGGTTGTATTACTTAATACCATTCATGGGGTGGCGTACTTAACTCCCCAATCCTATAAGCTCTTATCTCCTCCTACAACGATGCGTAAAGCACCCAAATCACAGGGATTATAAACAGTGGCTCATGCATTAAATACAACGAATAAAACCTAGTACACATCGGTTCATGTTTCCTAAGACGTTCAAGCATGTTACACAATGGAGATCTGCCAGTTTTCTTAAGCCTAACATTGAAATCATTCATCCAATACAACCATAAACAAGTAATCAACACATAATCAACATCTAGGTTTCATTAGATCCAAGCAAACACAAAGAAAATCTAGCCTAGCATGGTGGAATCAAGACAAGCACAAGATATAGACAACCAACACATAGACATATTGATTGAATTAAGCAAAGACTTATCACAATAACACAAGTAAGCTTTCAAGGGTTGAAAACCCTTGAAAAGCTGTAAAATTCGTAATAGGTTCGGCCTTAGGGTTTCTCCAAACTTCCTCTTTTTTTTATGAATGAAAATTAGAAAACTATATATATAAAATAGAAGCTGACGGCGTCAAGACCAAATAGGTGACGCCGTCACCTCGCCGCCAAAATATTCCTCGGACTGCCTTGATCTACATCTGACGCCGTCATGTGTTAGGCCGTCACGTGTTAACTCTTGACGCTCTTCCTTGTGACGCCTTCATGAACCTTCTGGGCCGTCATGGTTTTTACTCTTGACGCCGTAAGGATGTTGCTCTTGACGCCGTCACCTACTGTTCCCAGCAAGGAAAATTGAGACTTTGCCGTTTTCTTTACTTTTATGCTCCAAAAACGTCCAAAATGGCTTCTTTTCCAGATTTCACTCCCAAAGTACCTAAAATCACAAAAGAAAAGATTTAGGGCAATATTTGATCAAATAAATTCAATTTCGGGCTTAAATGACCCCCTAAAAACAGGTCATTTTTCGCCTCATCATATACCCTTACACTTGAGATTTGCTTGTCCTCAAGCAAATGCGCTTTTATTCTAATCAAAATATAAGTTAGGGGTCATTTAACACTAATATAAAAGTAATTACAACAAATAATCGTTCCACTAAAGACCAAAGACAAGCACGGAGTTCATACACTAGCACCTCACAAATAGTGTTTAGATACTCACATCTCTCGGGTGTAATAAAGTATAAATTACAATATGGAAACGGAAGATATCTCTCACTACCTGTCATAGCAAAATAGATTACCATAGGCTTGGGAAAGGATCAAACCTCCACCACATGGCGTAAGCACCTAGGATAACTATCAAAGAGGTCTTTTTAAAGGGTTGTAACGTTAGGTATAGGGATATGAAATACACGGTTTTGTTGGATATAGGCAGTCTTTACTAGTGGCGAGCTAACAATCTTGGTTAATTACATGTATAATATGGCGTTGCTAAGCCAAGACTAGACTCGACTTAAGCTAATAAATGAAAAATAACAAAAACATAAAATAAACATAGAATGAAAAGGGATGGTAGTCCGTATGTTTTTTTTTTCTCTCTTTTTTTTTTATTTATTTTTTTATTTTTTTCTTTTCTTTTCTTCTTTTTTTCGATTTTTTTTTTTTTTTTTTTTTTTTTTTTTTTTTTTTTTTTTTTGCATACACTTTTACCCTACCATCCAAAATAATACATCATAGGGAATGGAAATTCCCCTTACACTTGAATTTTTACATACTTTATAATAAACTAATCTAATGACTCGAATTAAGATAATCAAAACTCTTGGAGTACTTTTAAGATTAACGCACCTATGGGGGTAATATAATGGTGTTCTTCCCTATTACTCCATAAAATAAATACTTTACCCATAAGTCCCAATCGTCCCAAAACAATATGTACAAGGATATGAATCGACTTAGCAACCATGTAATCAATTAGATAGTTAACTTAGGGTTTAAACAAATAACAATAATGCACTAAAGATGAGTGCATACATGGAAGGCTAAGGCGATTTGGGTGTACATTTAAGTGGGGTGTAACAAATTCTTCCTTTAAGTAAGATGCTTAAGGTTAACAACGAAAAGATAGGCTCGGAGGGGTGTACTAAGGGTTTCGTGTACTAAAAATGAGTACAACGCTAAGGTGTGGGAAAAATTAGTTGACTTTACTAGCCAAGTAATATGACTTAAATGGTCAAGTAATTATGATACGGGTTTAACACAAGGGTGATCCTAATGCCTCTTATCATGTAGTAAATCCTACTACACGAATGTAGTCTCACTAGCGGTCTCGGGATGCATCTCTAACGCAAGTTCTAGAATCTAAATGCTACCGGTACACTCATAAGCACTAATAGTAAATGCTTTTCCTATCAAATCTAAAGGCGAACCTCACGTATTTGGGTGGAAAATTTTCTGAATATACGGTTGCGTGCTAGTTATACAATCTCCTATCCATGAGACGCTTGCTATGGCTAAAGTTTCACTCCTAAATGTTGTAAAAAAATTTAAATTTGGCGCTAAAATTATACTAACAAGTATTTCTCATAGTTTTATTACACATCTACTATTAAACAAAACAAACTCAAGCGAAAGTGTATCTGTAAGGTATCATCATTTTACCCTCCCCTTACACTTAGGATGAACATTGTCCCCAATGTTCAAGTAAAGAATGTAAAAGTGAAATAGTAAAAAGAATGAAATCAAATACTCCCCTGATTCGCTCGGTATGGATAATAAGGTGGCCAGGTTAGATCTTCCTCCAAGAAAATGAACAATCAAAGCTTCCCTTCCAGAAATATAAATCATCTTCTTGTCAAACATAACCTGTAAATCCTGAGAAAATAGACAAAGCAACCTCGCATAAAATCGGCAGCAATCTATACAAGTTACTAAATCCTAGAAAACAAAGTAAGATATAATGCTTGTAAATGAAGTTTGCAGATTTCCTGGAGATTATAAAACTTAATAATTCAACAAAAACTTAGAGACTCCGTTAGAAAAACAAAACTGGTAAAATTTCCATATTTTTACACGTGACGCCGTCAAGAGCAAGCTCATGACGCCGTCAGACATGACCTGCAAAAATTCTTATGTTAAGTTTCCGGAAAATTTCTGGAAAAAACTTGGTCTTACTTCCTGGAAAATCCTGCAAAACTTCATTATGACTCAATACAAGTATTTGACTCTAACAAATACGAATATACATGCTCACTTAATGTTGTGGAGAATCATGATCGGTTTGTTTCTTAAAAACATATTTGGGGTTTCCCCTTACACTTATCTTTTGCAAAAATACTTTTAGGGTGAAGTTAAGACTAGGCCAAACAACAAAGTAAAGTATTTCCACTTTTTAGTTTTGAAACATGATCTACCAACAATAAAAATAAAGCATGCATACGGAAGCAAATAACAAACAAATAAAATGAAAATCACAAAAAGCATGGGTTGCCTCCCAAGAAGCGCTTTTCTTTATTTATGAGTCTTGTAGCTAGACTCAAGGCCATGGGTTACTACGTGACCTCATCGTTGGTTTCATTCCCTAGGTCATCTCCTATATTGGTTTTGTATTCCGGACCTAGTTGCAAGCATTCTTTGTAGAAACCAAGTATCCTAATCATAACATATTCAACTCCTCTACGTCTATCCTCATCACTTCTATAGTAAACCGCTTGTTTGTGTTCTTTTTCTATGTTAGGTAGAAGGCGGTATTGTTCAATCATATAGGGCATTTGGTAAGCAATCTCATCATTCTCTTCCTTAAATCTAACTATCCCTAAAGTAGGGTCATAACTCATCCTAGAAGTCTCAATGAATGGTCTTCCGAACACTACTTGACTTAGGCAATCATCTATCACCGGACAAGCATCCTCCACTATCACAAAGTCGATCTCATAAGTGAAGTTTCCGACAATCACATGCAATCCTTTCACTCTTCCAACAAAATTACTTATCAAATTCTTGTTGGGCATCATCCTATAACCTAGTTGCTTCTTCATAACCCAATTATAGTAGGTCCTAGTCATGATGTGTAATGTAGAGATAAACAAAAGATTGAGTGGTCTTGATGATTTGTATGAATCAAATGAGAAGAAATATAGAAAGAGATGGGAGCCTTTTACTTGAGAGAAAACTAGAGAATATTAGATTGCAATAGAAGGTCCAACCCTCTCCCTTGGAAGGGAGAGGGTATTTATAGTTACAATGTAAACGCCCCTTGAAACGGGCTGTAGAGCGGGCTGACAGTGGGTAAGAGACCCGACCCGACTCCACAAATGCTAACTAAATCTAAACTACTTAACTAACTATTGGATAATTACTACGAGCTACAATATGCTAAATAATACTTGGGGTGACCGAGTCTTCAGTGGAATAAACGTATTCCTAACAATCTCCCCCTAAGGGAGGTCACCCCAGAAAGTAAGTGCTGAATCATAACATTTAATCATTGTAGATATCTTCGTAGCTCGTAGCAAGTTGATTCTTCATTGAAGTGATCTTTGTGCTTTAGGGGAGCCAACTCTAGATGACTTGTTCAATTTGTTGGATGGCCTTTGAGAGTTACTTCGTATTTACCATCCAAAATGTGAGTCTGAGAGTCATTCTAGAGTTATAACGTCTCCATGTGATATGATCATCTTTGTAGTGGCATGCTCACACTCTTCTGGGTCATGATCTTCTTCATCAGAGTTGAGGAAGCACAGTTGAAGCCCATTCAATGATCATGATATCTTTGAGAGATATGGTTGAAGTGTGAGCATGTGTTGATGGATCTGCATCTTTTCAGCAACCAGCAACGTTCGCCAAGAATTCCTGCATAAGACAGTTAGCAAAAATACGTCCGGCACTTACAAGTTTGGACCTAGAGAGAGTTAACAGCATAGTGTGAAAACTTTCTCTAAACCTTACCAAGGCCGTTCCTAAATCGGATACCCTCGAAAGGGCTTACAAGACCTACCGAAGTAGATCAACGATTAGGTGAGTCGCTGGAGGACACTCCACGACTGTAGACCATTTTGAAACCGCCGCGATCACTAAGCGTAACCCGCAAAGGATTACCGAAGTGACCTGCTATCAGGGCTGCTTGAAGTTGACCCCAGCAGGAATTTCCATTCAATCACTGGGAGTTACAAAAGCAACATCCCTCATAAATGTTCTGGCAGATTGCTAAGATCTGCGTAGGACTCTTAAGTTTACCACTGGTGTCCATAATGTTGAACAACCAGGGTAGAAGTAGCACGTGTTCCTATGAGATCTTTTGATGTATCTCGAGGCTCTAGACTCAATAAGTGCATTTGGCATTCCTATGCGGAGATTAGGGAGAGGTCTCCTGCTTCAATATCAACCATCTCTAAGAGATATGTCGATAGATTACACCGGTTCCCCGTGAGAATGAAACAAGTTCTTTTAAGAGAACTTGAGTGGTTAGAAGGTTTAGTGCGTCACTGGGTCCATGACGTCTTGTCTTCAATACCAATGTCGCCTTAGCAACATTTAGTAGATTATGAATTGAACCCGGTTTCTACCCTAAGGTTGAATAAATGGAGGGCTATTTCTTTTCACCCTTTCTCATTTCATTTCTTTTTAATTCTTCAACCCCTTCTTTCTCCATTTTCACATTTCTCCTTATTTTTCATAATCAAACCTATGGACTTTCTAATACTATCTAATTGGTATTGTCCATGGGTAGATCCCTCCGGTTCTGGCGGATCATAGGACGGTTTTCCTAACCTTAGCCACCTTATAACTTCATGACTATCCTATGTTGCCATATGCCAAATCATTGAAAATTCTCTCAATGTGTTTATGATTTGAGAAGTACATTTTGTTAACACATTGAGAGTTTTGTAATTTTCAAATGCTCCCCATTAACATGTGCTCAAATGTATTGATTAGAAACTCAGCACATTTCGGGAAGAGTTGTACTTTTTGAATTGATCTACCTCAAGTGAGCATGATCGGGCATTCGAGACACGCTTACATCACTAGATAAACTAGCTTGAAATTATTACCCGGCCCGATCAGTTTCACCCAAGGTTTCTCGAGACGGTACATTCTACTCGGACTAATCCTCTTCGAGACACGCTTACATCACTGGTTAAACCAGTTTGAAGTTATTACCCGTCCAGGACTAGACCTTTCGATTCATGACAGTATATGTTTCGTCAATTCATTGGTTAAGTCTGAGACTCGATCTCACAAGATGCACGGATCCTTTTTCTCAAATCATTTGCTCCCCCTCAATATGTGCATTGGTATACAAAAGGTTTTAGCACATATAGGAGAGGATACATTTAGAATCAACACCACATTTTAATCAGATTTCCATATTTAAATCACATTTTCTCCCCCGATCAAAAATTTCAAACCAATTGAGATTTGTGATCCCAAGAGATTTAAATAAGTTAAAAGAGTTTGGGAGAAAGATGTGTCATATTTGAAGAATTACTGATTGTTGAGATGATACATTAGCTCCCCCTCAATCAATGAGGGAGAATGTTATGTGTTAGAAGTGATGAGTTTATAAATAATTTAGAGTTCAACGAAAAACTCATGAAAAATTCATATACTAACACATAACAATCACATGTCGAATTCGGCCCTTATGCACAAAGATCTTGTTTTGATGACATATAGTTTTTGAAATCTTGCTCCCCCTCAATCGATGACGCATTTTCAACAACGTATTTTGCACAAACGATTAAATCTTTTTGCATCGATTGAGTGGCATATTTTAAAACACTGTTTTAAGCGTATTTTGATCTTCAAAAACCATGGTACCACCAAGTTTGGATCAAATACTTTCCCGAAGAATCTTTGAAGGAAAAATATTTGAGACGTAAAGAAGACTTCTCTTCTTTTACAAGAAATGATGCACTGAAGCGTACATCAAATCCGAAAGGCACGAATATAAAGTAATTCATGCCTTTGTTAGGAACAGCCGTCTTTTTGTCGACGATCTGCTCCCCATAAATGGGACCGGGTTGCTATCTAAAGTAATAGCAAACCATAATTATGAAAAACCGGGTTGTAGCCTGAAGTGACTACAAGCCATATTTTTGAAGACCGGGTTGTAGCCTGAAATGACTACAAGCCATCTAGACATGTTTTGAAAAACTTTTGAACTTCTATTCGAACTTCATTTAAAGACCCGTGTCATTATTGAATGACATTTCTAGCTCCGTAAATGTTATCGATGCCAGAAGACATGCCTTAAAGAAACTATTTTTGGTATTTTCTGATTTTCTGATTTTTATAGATTTTTGTTGGTTTTATATATCTATATACACTAGGATGAGATATATATATATATATATATATATATATACAAGGATATGTGAAGTAACCACAAAGTTTATTCAGTACAGGTTACATGACAATCACAGCATAGACACATATGAGACAACGCCACACTACTAAGCTCATCATACAGTACGCTGCAACAAGCGGTAGTCACCAGCACGTACTCTGCCACCCACATAACACTCTAGACTGCGGAAAATTCTTCGCAACTTCAATTTCTTGCGGATGCCAGCCAGAAGTTTTACGTTCCGTGTCAAGTCATGGTCAGTCCAGTGGTTGGTATAACGTCTAGAACCATGAGCATAGACACGGTATTCTTTCACTCTGAAGTCCAAAGCCTCCTTAACCATCAGTAAAGTACCATCGCTGAACTTGTGTAGTTCATTAAACCGTAGAACTATAGGAACGTTGTATCTGTCACGGAACACTACAGCCAGTGGAGATTCTAGAACCGTAAAGTCAGCAACAGGTTCCAGATTGTTGACATCCCAATGAGGTCGTGTGAGATTAAGCTGAGATTGGTAGCTTTCAATGCCAAGCTGGAAATCTTCGACCCGTTTTCTGATGACGATACCCCGGATCCAATGAAGCACAGCAAATACCAGAGATTTCTTTTCACGAGATGGTAGATGATGCAGCTTTCCCTGAAGGTGAAGTAGATACAAATCTTCGAAGTCATTTGGGCAAAGATGTTTGAAGTCACCTTCGGATATGACGTAGTCTTTGAAGTCAGCTCGACGGAGTGTAATACTCTTAAGGTAGTCATATCCATGGATTGGGTGAATCTGTATCTTAACCACACTGATGATTTGAAGAGGTGATCGAACAGCCTTTCGATCACTTTGAGCTTGGAATCGATCAATGTAGAATTGCTGCTGCTTAAGCCACCAGTGAGAAATGCCCAGAGATGCGGAGATGTCGTAGTCACATTCATTATCAATCCACATGCTGTCAGGTACAAGTTGTTCCAACCCGATATCAGAATAGTGGGCAGCTTTCATCTTGGTAATGGACAAGGCCGACTTGCATTGTCTGCTGCCAAGCCTGAGATAATCGAGGTCTTTGTTGAAGAAGAACTCTGCCTGGATAGTGACATGACCGGGAGTGCCACCCAGAGGAAGTGGTTTGTTGTAGTTGTGCATCAAGATTCCTTCATCCACAATATCGTTAAACATTTTGTGGCACTCTTCCATTTGATATTGTAGATGATTGACATCCTGATGAAAGACCTTGACAATGTCGAAGGCCGGTCCTTCTAGGTCCTTTTGAGTGAGTCGAGATAAACCACGCTTCCTGCAAAACCATGTGATGAACGTCCCCATGTCACCAGTTTGAGAGAGTAGAGATTCTTCAGAGGGTGGAACAAAATTGGAGGTAATAGCATTGATCCAATTGTTGTCATTGATTGGCAAATCAGAAGATGGAACACTCCAGTTAGGCTTAGTAGAGGGTTGTTCGTCCTCAGGTTTCCACCATGATTCTTTAGCTTCCTTAGACAGGAGGGTAGGTGGTGGATCAGTAGAGTCACTTCTGGTGAACGATTTCCACCACTGCCTTTGGGGAATGTGAGTAGTGGAAGCATCATCTTCATCGTCATCAGAAGAGTAAGTGGATGATGGAATGAAGGATTCCTCATTAACAATATTATCCTCCAAGATATGAGATGCTCCAGAGACCGTGCCAGCGTCAATCGAGGTCCAAGCAGCAAACTTGACCTGTTTGGTTTGTTTGGAAGGTGCCGGCTTGGAAGATTTGTCAGATTTGGGCATATGTGATGATGAAGTGGGTTGTGAAGGTGTAGCATGAGGATGAGACCCTCCAGGTTGATTAGAGGTTCCCGATGGTCCTGAGGCCCCAACAGGTGGAGGAGGGGGTGGAGGTGATCCAGGAGGAGTTCTGGGATGATCCTGACGCCTCTTTTTCCGCTTTCTTTCACTTTCCATAACCTTGGCTTGCTCCTCAGCGTTATCTTGGTTGATGGAGGCCTCTAATGCATTGTATAAGTTGACGTGAGCCTCATGACCTTTGTGTTGCTTAATCTCGTACATGGTGTGCTGCAGAATCACCTTCATGTCATTAACATGTAAGTCTTTGAATCTTGATCTGAGGGGAGCTGAAAGAGCAATGCTGACAGCTTCAGCGACTTGTTCATCGATAGCTTGAGACACTTTATGCTCTAGGTCAAGATGTTCAAGCTTGTACAGTCTGCTGCCATGATTTTCAATTGTGTGAGGCAGATTGAGCTTCACAAGGGTCTTTAATACTGAAGCATGTTTTTCCAGTGTATCATGGATTGAGAG
Source organism: Artemisia argyi (assembly GCA_030686995.1). Lineage (NCBI taxonomy): Eukaryota > Viridiplantae > Streptophyta > Magnoliopsida > Asterales > Asteraceae > Artemisia > Artemisia argyi. The sequence goes on from CM060688.1 coordinate 47,852,070, forward strand.
ATTATCCTCCACGATTCCAGCTGAAATGTCAGTCAATTTATCCAAACCGAGGTCCAGCTTCTTCTCAGAGGAGACTTTAGCTGAATCAGCAGATTTACCACCTTCAGAATGGGTAGCAGCGGCCTGTGTGGTGTCGGTGATAACTGCTGCAACTACAGGAGTAGATGTAGACTTGGCAGGGATAGCGGAAGTGTCTTGTTGTATAGGAACATCAACCATGGATTCAGCTTCTTCGCGCTCGTCACCCGATTTACCACCTTCTGCATCTTCAGGCTTGTCGACCAGGAATTGATCTCCAAAAGTTTCAAGGTTTTTGAGTGAGGCTAAGGTACCAGTTGGGTTGTCTGGTGCCACAGCGAGTTTGGGATCATTGGTAATGTCCTTGAGGTTACCTTGAAGGTCTGGGTAGGCGGTGGAAACAAACTCATCATGTAGTGTGTCATAAGCCGGTTCAGACTCAACAACTTTCTCTTGCACAGGTATGGTACTGGTGGCTTCATGTGTAGCCACAGTGGAGACATTTCCTTTGATTATTGAGCTGGAGTGAGTCTCTGAGCCACTGGAGTCGGCAGGTTACCCCAGACTAGGAGACGAGGCCTTATCAGGAGATGCTTTGGCAGACGAAGATGTAGGTGAGCGTCTTTTCAGAATGAACTTCGTGGTAGTGGACTTGGGTGCAGGTGATGAAATTTTCAACAGAGTGTGTGCTGCAATTTCATCTTTTGCCACATCTTTACCTTTCCCTTCAACATGCTGGAGCTGCGGACCTATGTCTGACTCAGGTTCCCTGATGTTGACCCCACTGCTTGGAGGTACCGGTGGCAAGTACTCATCTTTTAAACTCTTAGCAGTAGCAATTTGAACAAGCTCTTCTTCTGTGAGAGGTAATTGTGGGGCGGAAGGTGCTGCATCAGAGACATTGACACTAGGTGGTACTTTCAAGGAGCTGGGTCTTTTAACTCCTGTTGTGCTTTTCACCCGATTTGATCCTTCAGAAGATGTTGCAGAGGTAGTTGTTCCCTTGCGTTTCTTAGAAGACGTTCTTTCGGATTTTGAGGAGACTGAGGGTTCTTTGGTGGATGTTTCCCGACTAGCCTTCAAAAGGTTGATATATTCCACATAGTATGGTGCAGTCAGGATATCACGTGTGAGTAGAGCCATGGGAATGTCCATCCCAAAAATAATCTCGCTTGTACCCTTGGCATCATACTTGAGAAACCCAACAGGGTGCTCATCAGTGGGTTGGTGAAGCAGAGAGTCTTCTCTGGGGTGGAATTTACAGGAACGTTGAAGACTCAGTATGATCAGCTTTGTGAACCGAATGCTAGGGATTCGAAGTTTGGCCGATCTCTTTTTACCATCTTTGTTAGCTTCAAGATTCGCCTTGTCGACCAGGAAAGAGTGAATGGACTGACTGAATTCTTCCCATATTCGTTCAGCAAAGTTGATGTTCTCTCCCTTAACAATACCCCAAAGTAATTGTAGAGATGGGGCTCTCAGTCTTTCATACCCTGAGGTTTTGCCCGTCAGACAAAGGTTGATGAGACTTGCGATGGCTCTCCAGGGCTGATAAAGGTCATGGGTGATGACTGTGGAAAGCGTAGACACCTGAGTAGGGTACCCCAGTTCATTGACAAAGTCAATTAGTGTAGCCGGATTTGGTGGAGGAGTGAATTCAACATTATCTCCCGTTGGTAATATTTGCAGTGCACTACCAAGTGTTTCCATTGAGATGTTCACCCACTGTTCGTCCAGCTGACATTTGTAGGTGTTGGTGGCTCTATCATGACAGATAGTGTTCCAGAACTGCTGTATATAGATGGATGGGATCATGGAAGATGCGGTGAAAGCATTGAAGAAAGTGGTGTTTTTCAGTATGTCCAGTGCCATTCGGAAGATTGGGTGATTATGAGGTTTATCAGTCTTCACGTAGCAGTTACTTTTACCGATGGCAACCCACTCTTTGAATGGAAGTATGTCATTGTCTGAGCAAACAGGTGGTACCAATGATCCTTGAATAACAGGTTCAGCCATAATAGCTGTAGATGACACAAATCACCACAGACAGCAAACACATGATATGGTGAGTGTTAGGAACAAGTGAGACTCAAGCCACACATGGTAATAAGATTTTAACAGGGCAGAGAACCATTATAGAACAGTAATAAGACCATATGAGACAAATCAAACATTACATAGAGTAGCACTTAGCATAGACAGGTATGAGAGCCATATAGTAATGCTAAGCAATGCAACGATAATTAGACACCAATTTCACCAATAGACAATTAGTCCACACTCAATAAGAGAGAACAGAGAGGTACATAATAGATGGGAGTCAGTCATGCAATACATGATATGATGAGACAAGACAATACCTAACAAGAGTTAAATGCATAAACATTAACCCTTAGATCATGATACAAGTAAGGCAAGGAGCTCACAAGACAAGTTAACTACAAACTCAATTAAATCACCAAATGAGAAATCCACTATGTGACATACTCGCAAAATAATTGAACCGCAGTAAGACAAGATAAACGCACATAAATAATTGGCACAACAGATTTAAACGCAAGAGCTGATAACCACAACCACAACTTAACCGCAGATAACGTCTTAATTAACCGCAATCAATTGAACTGCATATAACTTTAAACGCAAGTGTAGATAACCGCAAAAGAAAGCTACTTAACCGCAGTTAAGGTCGTACATAAACGCAACCAATTGAATCGCAAATTACATTAGACGCAAGTGCTGGTAACCGCAAAAGTTACTTAACCGCAGGCAGAATCATACTTAAACGCAACTAATCTAATCGCAGATCACCTTAGACGCAAGTGCAAGTAACCGCAAAAGCTACTTAACCGCAATCAAAGAATTCTCTTAACCGCACCCAAGAACTTAAGCTAACCGCAAGCAAGAATCAATGCTAACCGCAATCAAGAATATCTCTTAAACGCAGATGAGACTATCGAAAATACTCCAATGCCATCAATCAAAGCTTATCATAAATCACCAGACAATACACCTAGATACCTCAAATGAATAACTCTCTCAATCCAAGCAACAATATACAGTCCTAACAGACACCTAAGGTACAACGTACGAAACTATCACCCTAAACACAACGCAAGACATAACCACAACCTCACACAAGCAATCAGTAAGAGACACACCTAATCAGTAGAAAAGAGCAAGTATAATTCTAACCTATTGACAAGCAAACACAGCAACAAGAAAAATCAATCAACGCGAATTCCCACCTATAATAATTCAACTCGTGAGATAGTGAGAATATGTAATGGTATAGCAAAGAGTGAAGGTAAAGCATCAAACGTACCACCAAAGGATAGACACAGAGAATCAATCAAGATTAAACGCAATCAAGATCTAGTGGAGATAGTGGATGTGTGCGAGTAGATAGCAAGATGTGTTGAGGTTAACTAATTAACCGCAAGTTGTAACCCTTAAATATGTGAAAGGTAAACTAAGCAAAGATGACACAAACAGTCCCTGTACTTTATACTCACACTATAGTCAATGAAACTAGTGCACAGGTTTGGACCCTCAAGTTACGAGAAATACACAAGTGATGATAAAGACTTAAGGGAACACAAATAATATCATGATGCCAGATAAGAGAGACAACATGCAACCTACAGCAACACATAGCACAAGGAGCAATCATAGAGACACAATGTGCAGAAAGCAAATATATATACATAGAGATAGCATGAAGGGATAGAAAATATAAGACAAACACGCCATATGTACACACAATACTGACAAGGTATATACATGGAATAAATGCGATACGAGTCCTGAAAAGAATTAGTCAGGAGTCCACATGATGTCAAATTACATGTGAGTAGACCTGTCTCCAGTAGTGGGAGCAGTCAGAGTTTTTGGTAGCCACACCCAGGTTTTAGTGGACCTGTTGTGTAATCCCTTTGAAGAACCAGTGTCTATGGAACTCACATGTGTCCATTTGTGACCATTCATCACGAATGTTCTTCCAGTTGGTACCCATATCCAAGACGGTCTAAGCCTATATGTAGTTTCAAGCATAATGACATTCTTGTGGTGAGTGGTTAGACGGTTAGGTTTTCTTGGTCTATGACTAAAAGGCATAACAGGTTTCTGATCATTTGGTCTATGAATTTTATGTTTTGAGCTCACAAACTTAATCAAAGCACATTTTTTATCCTCATGAGAAACACATCGAGTTTTTGAAAATTTAAATCTTTCAGAAATAAAAGCATTTGGTTGTCTAATGGTGGTTTGATAACCAGCAGTTTTCAAGACTGATTTTCCCAAGACAGATGGTTTTGAAAGATTAAGGCTCGATTGACTCTTTGAAATGTAACTTGGCACGATGTGCTCACAATGACTTTTAGGACAAGAAGTCAGACTTTGAGCAGATAGATTATTGTGTTTCGTAAACTGTGGAGTATTCAGATTGATGTTTTCAACATTTATTTCTTTGAGTGACTCACACAATTTTGTACATTTTACTTTAAGAGCCTCATTTTCCATACGTAATTCAACCATTTTGCATTCAGTTTCATGAGTATTGTGTTTCCATTTGGCATCATTACATTGTACAAGCATCTTTATCTGATTTTTAAGGTAATTGATAGTAGAGTCCTTGTCTCGTAGCTGAGTTTTCAGATTGTTAATCAGAAAGTATTCATTAAGATCAGGCAGTTCCGGATTCGAGCATGGTTTGCAGTTTTGAAGACATTCTTCTTTACTTTGTATTTCAATTTCAAGTTCAATACAATGTTTTTGTAATTGTGAGAACCCTTTTTGAAGTTTTTTAAAAGTCTCATTTTCAACCATGTTCTGGTCCGTTGTTTTAGAAAACTCAGCGTTGATGCAAGGGCTTTCATCAAACAGATCATTTTTGAAGACTTCATACAGATCATTTTCTCCCCCTTTATAACACATATTTGTTGAATTAGAGGATGTTAACCTGTCAGTCTTTTCCAACAGATTTGTGTTATAACAGAGATTGATTTGATCTGCATGATGACATTCATAGGATAGCGTATCGTGTTGATCAATTGACGATACCTCATTGCTTGTGTCCGGTGTGAGTATGTGCTCCATCGCCTGGATCACTGACTTGTCAGGGGTGACCATTTCATCATGTTCAGAATCCAAGCATCCAGTGTTGACAGAAATAGTCTTCACAGTTGAACCCAAACCCACACAATCACACGATTGACCTCCATGTATCTCAGCCCTGTCATCTTGTACTGATACATGTTTTGGTTTACTCTCGATGTATTCTTTAACCTTATCCAAATATTGACGTAGCCTGTCTCTGTAGGTGTCCACATCCATATTTGTGTGGTCAGCAAAGCACTTCATGGTCATCTGACTGTCATAATCATAAATCATGGTGAACTTTGAGTCGAAGAAACGATGCAGTTGTTTGCTGAGCACACATAGAGCAGCTGAGGAGCCTTCATAAGTGGTTACTTTTCTGTCCAGTTGACGACGTAATTGATCTAGATTCAAGATCATGATATCTGTGAATGTTTGAACATCTTTACCAAAGAGCGTTATGAATGCACGTTCAAAACCCATTATGAATCCATTGTCCTCAAGCAGCACCGAAAGATGTGACTGAAGTGTTTGAAAGCATGCAACGTGACATTCTTTAATTAATTTAAGCATATTGCTTGACTGAGGAGTCACATTCTCTTTAGGTTCCGAGTCTGATTGTACACTTGAGTCAATGTGCAATGCTGGTCCTTTCATTTGTAGATGTGACATACTACCAGATGATAGGTCAACACACAGGATATGGTCACAAAACCCAAGACAAGCAGCAGAAAGAGATCCAAACTAAACTTAGGTGAGTTAGTCTCAGTTCAGGAGTAAATCACAAGTAAATAGATAACAGCATTCAAGGAGATAAACGCAGATAAGATCTAACCGCAAAGTATCCAGACCGCAAGCTAGGTAAACCACAAAGAGGTAACCGCAAGTGAGGCAATCACAACCCACAAACCGCAACCCCTCTAACCGCAAGAAGTTAATCACAAAGATCTAAACGCAGACATCTTAACCGCAGAAACTAACCACACACTGAGTCTACTCGCAAACCACTTAACCGCAGAAACTAACCACAAGAGAATCTAATTGCAGACGACTTAACCGCAAGATTTAACCGCAGTAAACAAAAATCAAAAACTGTCACTGTCCTTGCGATTTGTTTGTATTCCCAAAATAGTAAACGCGGACAAACTAACCACAGAGAACCAGAACAAAACGCAGCGAGGCAATGGAACAGTGGACTTAACCGCAACTTAGAAAAAAATGACTAAAACCAATCCAAACTTCAAATAGATTGAAGTTATGAGGTATCCAACTGAAACACAATGTTCAACTAACACCTATGATCATGAAAGTACATCACAAACACGTTAAACAACACACGAATGATCAACGCAAGGTGTTTTTCAAGAAGTTGACAATAAGCACACAAAATCACACAAAACCACTACAAAGTCGATTCTACAAGGCCCTAAGATGTAACCATGGCTCTTGATACCAATTGTAATGTAGAGATAAACAAAAGAATGAGTGGTCTTGATGATTTGTATGAATCAAATGAGAAGAAATATAGAAAGAGATGGGAGCCTTTTACTTGAGAGAAAACTAGAGAATATTAGATTGCAAGAGAAGGTCCAACCCTCTCCCTTGGAAGGGAGAGGGTATTTATAGTTACAATGTAAACGCCCCTTGAAACGGGCTGTAGAGCGGGCTGACAGTGGGTAAGAGACCCGACCCGACTCCACAAATGCTAACTAAATCTAAACTACTTAACTAACTATTGGATAATTACTACGAGCTACAATATGCTAAATAATACTTGGGGTGACCGAGTCTTCAGTGGAATAAACGTATTCCTAACATGATGTTTATAGGGGACCTAGGATCGATATAAGCTTTCCATACATGCACATGCCCAATGTTGCATGGTATGTTGATGTTAGAGGGGTCTCCTACTTTAATAAGGGGTGAACCAAGGATATATGGTATCTCGGGATCATTGAATAAATCCTTATGATATTCCCGTTCTTCCTTGGTGGGCAACTTATCAAAGTGTTTTTCTATGTTTTCTACTTCCTCTAACTTTTCTTCCTCATCAACCTCAACTTCCTTAACTTCATCCCTAGGCTCGGTCTCAATTCCAACTTCATCCTTGTCACTTTCTTCTCTATCCTCATCTTTTGGTTTAATGGTGACAACGTTGACAAAGTGGACGTGTTTGGATGACGAGGGGTCCTTAGTTTGGATTCCACTATTGGAGTCCCTAGTGTCCTTCCTAGGTGTGGTAAACGCTTGGTTGTTGAGGGCTTTCAACAAGTTGTCTATCTTGTTAGTCATCTCCGTTTGTTGTTGGTTGAATTCGGTTTCAAACCTAGCTATGCGAGCTTCTTGAGATGCCATGAACTTAGACATCAATCCTTCAAGATTGTTGGTACTACCATAGTTGTTAGAAGGATTGTTGTTGAAAGTACGGTTGGAGGGTGGACCGTTTGGTTGGTAACGATTAGGCGGATTGGAAGAATTGACTTGATTTTGTTTCCACCTAAGGTTTGGGTGATTTTTCCAAGAGGGGTTGTAGGAATCACCGTAAGGGTTTGGCTCGGGCTTGAAAGTGTACCACTTATCTCCCGCTTCGTCGGTACGCAAGGATGCGTAGTCCGCAAAAGCTGTTCCGGGGAGTTCCACACAATCACGAGTGTCATGGGGACCACTACATAATTCGCATGAAGAAGTGATTTTGTTCACTTGGCTTGAAGGTTTAGGAGCTTCGTAAGATTTCATGAGAAACTTGACTTGATCCTCAAGTTCCATGATCCTACGGTCGGGAGTGCTAGAATTATTCGAAGGCAAAGATATTGCCTTGACCGTTTTGTTCAAATCACGGGGATCATTCCAACTTTCGTTGTCATAGAGAGCAAGATCTTCTATGAGTTCCCATAATTATTCCGCACTTAGATCACGTAGCTTACCACCGGCCGATTGGTCAATGGCTCGCCTCGTGGAGAGATCGATATGGTTATAAAAGATTTGGACTTGGAGCCAAAGATCTATGCCATGATGAGGGACTTTTTGGAGTAAGTCCTTGAAACGAGTCCATGCTTCATAGAGAGTTTCACCTTGACGTTGTTGGAACATCAAGATGTCATTTCTAAGCTTAGTAGTTCTCCCCGGTGGGAAAAATTGAGCAAGGAAACGAGTGGTGAGATCATCCCATGTGGTGATGGATCCCGCGGGTAAACGCTCAAGCCATTGACTAGCTTGATCCCGTAGAGAGAATTGGAATAGGCGTAATCGGGTTGTCTCTCTAGTTGCAACATCTAGGTCTATGGAATCTACGATTTTAAGGAAGTCCTTTAGATGTTGATTTGGATCTTCGGAACGAAGTCCATGGAATGCACATCCGCTTTGCACCAACCGGATGGTGTCGGATCGCAAGGGGGTCACATTGGCTCCGGTGAGCTCAATGGTGTTTCGATAGCCTTTGTGGCTAGGTCTGGAATACTCTCCTAGGGTTCGGGGCCTAAGAGGTTCTATTGGTGGGTTTTGTTGTGGTGGGATGATGGGTTCAAAGATGTTACCACCTTCCATGATGTCGGATGGTAAAGGTTACGAACAAAGACACGAAGAAATAAGATAGACTAAAGAAAACCTAAAAAATAAAAATAAAATCTTACTAGAAAGGAATCTAGCAAGTAGACCTAATAAAAAGAGATTCTAACCTAGACAATAACTATTCCCCGGCAACGGCGCCAAAAACTTGATGCGTGGGAATTGAACCAGGCTTTACCTCTCAAGGGATCTTGAGAAGCTTACAACCCCCACCAGGCAGTGTACCTGATCGTTGTAGTATAGTATAATGACAAGTACCGGAGGATTGATCGTTCAGCAAGGAATAGTGTCGCTAGGATTAGAAAACCTAAATACTAGTTCTAAAGATGAGAGATGATTATTTTTATGTTTTTTTATATTTTATGAAAAGCAAGTAAAATCTCGGGTTTGAAGGATTTGGGCGGAATTAGTTGCTAGTCAACTAACCCAATACTAAAGATGCAATCAAAATAAAATACTAAAAATGAAAATAAACTAAATTAAACTAAAGTTGTGAGCAATAAGTGGAGAAGTTGTGTTTACTTAGATTTCATTACTCCCTAGATATCTTTTACATGTTAAATTACTTGTTATAGTTGCGTGGATGACGGGTTGTATTCCTTAATACCATTCATGGGGTGGCGTACTTAACTCCCCAATCCTATAAGCTCTTATCTCCTCCTACAACGATGCGTAAAGCACCCAAATCACAGGGATTATAAACAGTGGCTCATGCATTAAATACAACGAATAAAACCTAGTACACATCGGTTCATGTTTCCTAAGACGTTCAAGCATGTTACACAATGGAGATCTGCCAGTTTTCTTAAGCCTAACATTGAAATCATTCATCCAATACAACCATAAACAAGTAATCAACACATAATCAACATCTAGGTTTCATTAGATCCAAGCAAACACAAAGAAAATCTAGCCTAGCATGGTGGAATCAAGACAAGCACAAGATATAGACAACCAACACATAGACATATTGATTGAATTAAGCAAAGACTTATCTCAATAACACAAGTAAGCTTTCAAGGGTTGAAAACCCTTGAAAAGCTGTAAAATTCGTAATAGGTTCGGCCTTAGGGTTTCTCCAAACTTCCTTTTTTTTTTATGAATGAAAATTAGAAAACTATATATATAAAATAGAAACTGACGGCGTCAAGACCAAATAGGTGACGCCGTCACCTCGCCGCCAAAATATTCCTCGGACTGCCTTGATCTACATCTGACGCCGTCATGTGTTAGGCCGTCACGTGTTAACTCTTGACGCTCTTCCTTGTGATGCCTTCATGAACCTTCTGGGCCGTCATGGTTTTTACTCTTGACGCCGTCAGGATGTTGCTCTTGACGCCGTCACCTACTGTTCCCAGCAAGGAAAATTGAGACTTTACCGTTTTCTTCACTTTTATGCTCCAAAAACGTCCAAAATGGCTTCTTTTCCAGATTTCACTCCCAAAGTACCTAAAATCACAAAAGGAACGATTTAGGGCAATATTTGATCAAATAAATTCAATTCCAGGCTTAAATGACCCCCTAAAAATAGGTCATTTTTCGCCTCATCATTGCTATAAATACCAAACCATTTGTTAGTTTTGAGTAACCCTTTTAGGACATATTTTGATATACTCTCTCAACTAACTTAGTAACCTTTGACTTGTGTGATTCTCTTATGTAGCAAGGAACTCCACAAGATCATTCAAGAAGTTACAAGCTTCAACTCTAAAGTTGCAAGTCTTGGTAGCTTGATCATGTATTTTAGGCCTCAAAATACATAGTGTGTCGGGAGTTGTTGTACCCTTGTAAAAGAACTAACGGGAGTGGTTGTACCCTTGGTAAAGAACTCGACATCTAGCTTTGTGTCGGTAAAAGTGTAAGCGACGAATGGGAGTGGTTGTACCCGTGTAAAAGAACTCGACATCTAGCTTTGTGTCGGTAAAAGTGTAAGCGACGTTGTAAAGGTTTTTTCCGCCGGCAAAAGGAGCTTGTTGATTAGTGTTTATAACTCTCGAGTTGGAAACTCGGGGCGTGGATGTAGGGTAAGGAAAAAGAGTCCTTGTAGCCGAACCACGATAAACAATCGTGTTGTGGTTTGATCGTTTCTTTCTCTATCTTTGCTTATTACATGTTGTTTTAGAATAGTTAACCACATATAAAGCTTTTCAAAGAAGTAAAATAAGTAAAGTTGTATTTATATCTTTAAACAAATGTAAAAGCTTTTCAAAGAACTAAACAACCAAATTTAGAATCATTACAAGTAAAGCTTTTCAAAGTAAGAAACAAGTAAAGTTAGAATTGATATTCACACGAAAAGCTTTTTAAAGAACTTACCATATAACGTTGTGTTTATATCGTTGAGCAAACAACCAAAGTTAGGATCATAACAGGTTTCCACAATTGGTATCAGAGCTACGTTACCCAAGTTCCTTAAAATAAACTGTATTTTAAAACTTGGATCGATCCATGGATTTTGAAAATCTCAAAGAAGGGCAACCGATTCAAAACCCACCGCTATTTGAAAAAAAAAAAAAAAAAAAAAAAACATGCTTAAATGGAAAAGTAAATTTGAAAATCAAAATAATCAATTTGATCTCACATATGAGTTAGAGGTCTTAGAAAAATCATTAGATAGACATTTAGTTGATAGTAATTCATATGCTACTAGTTTAAATGTTTTAAATGAAGGTGTAAGTGAAGATGATTACTCATGTCGAGCTCTTAGTGGACTTGCTTGCAACTCATGGACTAACACAGATAAAGATGAAGTCAACCATCCGGTTTGTGATTCTCTATTTGCTAAAACATAAAGCAAGGTACATTTTGAAACCAAACATGTTTGCTTTGACACATTTATCCTAGAATTTTCAAAGATAGAAAATGAGTCTAAACTTTCATGCAACATGGACCTAAAAACTATCTTTAACAATGAAACTTCAAGACCTTGTGTAAACACTTTTGAAAATGAAATCATGTTAGAAGATAAGATGTCTAGACTTGAGAGTCATGCTGAAATTGATTTAGAATGTAAAGCATGTCTAGAGTACAAACATGAAATTCTAAAACAAAATGAAAAAGGAAAAATGCTTGCTAAATTTGAAGAAAGTTCAAAAACTCTTGAAAGTGGTTTGAAGAATCAAAGGTCATTTAGAGATAGAACCGGATTAGGATTTAACTCTAATGAATCATCAACAAGTTAAACAAAACATGTTGTGTTTGTGAAACCTAAGAGTGTATTGTAGGAGTTTTTCTAGATCTAGTAGGAACACATGATAAAGGGATAAAAATATCATGTTCAATATTTTTATGTGTTTTTCTAACTTTCTTGGATTTATAAGAATTTGTGTTTAGCTCCTCTACGTATCAAGATTATTTGCTTTATGTTCATCTTCTTGATGGCAAATCTATGGAGCTTAAAAGGTACACGTCTCTTCAACTTACCTTTTAATGTTTCTTGTTGATTGGTAGTATGATTTGTCATGAGTGTTAGTAGTAGTCTTTACTATAAGGTGTTTTTGTTGTGTGAGTAACAATAAGGATTAGATCCTTCATAGGTAAAGTAGTTTGATACTACTTCTAGTAGGAGATATAAGGTGTTTTGCCTCGTTAAACTTTCGGGAAAATACACAAGTAACTCTTGAGTAAGTCTCACATAATTCTTATCTACAAGTGAGTTAACTAAGAGTCTCCTAAGTGATAAGACAATCAACACTTTTGTGATGCTTGCAAAATCTAGCAAAACCACAACATTTCATAAACACTTGTAGTACAAAAGTCTTTTGGTATTATACCCTATATTTTCAAGTGCATCTTAAGTCCAATAATTATTTTGCTAAAAGCTTCACGAAAGACACACAAAGTAAAATAAATCAGTTGAATTTTTATTTGGATGATTGGGAGAAAATGATTTATTAAACTTCTAGGAGGTGAACATCAAATTCGACCCATAGTCTTATGATGTTGCATCTCTTAGACATTTACACTTATGATGCCATATGTAAATAAACCCAAAGAGTCGAGGAGTCATTGAGTTTAACATTCAATGAAAGACCACCTCCTTCTAAGATATCATCTTTGATAGATGATGACTTAGTCGAAAGCCCAACATTGATAAGACAAATATGTCAAGATCAATAACAAGGAAGATGGACTATTAAAAATTGAAAAAACAACATCCTTTCGTCTTGTGTCAAACATTGAGTCAAGCAATATTAACAAGGTCATAAAAACCTGAATCACGGGTCATAATAGTAATTGAAACAAATTGATAAAAAGTGTTTTTGGATATTAGTGTAAAACAATTACTAAAACAAAATAGACTTTCAAAATAGAAAAGAATGTTAATCTTTGAAAGACTGTTTATCAACCTAAGCAAGCTCCAAAAGTAAGGAATAATCACTCAAAAACATTCCTAGTTATTCACTTGTTCACAATGGTTAAGTTCTTTATGACTTATCAAGAATGAGATTAGTAAATCCGTAGGTAAAACTAAACATAGAGAAATGTATGGAAGTATACGTGTTATTACAACAAATGTAACCCAACATTATGTTTAGTGCTTGTCTATGTGCTCGATTTTAGAGAAGATCCTTAAACAATTCTTTCGAAAGAGCTTGCTTGGATTCATCAAAAGATACTACACTACTAGGATTATGGTATCCCAAAAGAACGGGAATAGAAACCATAGTGTATGTCAAATGGAACTGCATCGGTAATAAGTTGATAAGAAAATCACAAGTGGTACTTGCACTTTTATACTTACTTACCCAATGATTCTCCAAAACGCTGAAGGATCTCTAATTTGTATTGAATAAAGAAGCACATCAACAAGCTCCGCTTGAACAAGCAAATTCGCATCAACAACGGAATTTCTTCATCAACAATGTTATCTTTTCAACAAAGGATGCATCGACTTCAGCGACAATGTAATTCATCATGTTCCTTACAAGAAATCTTGTGATCCATCATCATCGCCTTGGTAAGATTGTTCATTGAGGAACGTCTTAACTAATAAAGTCTTCTACGTCAACCACTCCATTAACGTTTACACAAAACCTCTTGAAAGTGAAGCATTCATCATTCCTAGGCTTAGTCATAAACTCATAAGACCTAAAATCTTAGTTTTGAACATTAGGATAAAACCACAAAAATCAAGACAATCCCTTTTGAATTTTTCCTGCAGACTCCCACGGTACCCTCAGACCATACGGGCGAAACCCATTTTTTGGTTCCGCCTGGTCCGCCAATGCCACAGTATGTTTTATCTTTAATTTCAAAACCAAACACCCTCTTAACTTAGTCATTCACTTTCAAACTGCCATCACCCTCTCAAAAACACATAACAATACAAAATTTAGAGCTTTCAATCCAATCTCTTCAAATCCAACTAACTTTGTAAGTGTTTTAATGACAATTGCATTTTTGATTCAAGTATAACATTCTCATTAACATTCATTAACCTATAATCTTAGGGTTTATTCATAAAACTTCTTAATTCATGAAAAACTTGATGGCTAGCCACTAATGTCTTTAATTAGTTAAGTATTGCATCCTTGTTGTTATTTACCAAACACCCAAGTGCATTATCTTTCAAAAAATTGCAATCCAAGACTTGAACACGATTCATCACCACATTGTTAAAACAAAATGAAAAACATCATTTAAACATCACTTGCATATTATCTCTTGAATGCTAAAGGGAATACATAACTAATATGTATTTTCGGGTACATTCAATCGAAGACATATTCAATTAGGAGAGTTTTTGGTTATCTTTTGTTTTTATAACAATACTTAGCTAACAAAACAATTTGGGCATCAAAATGAGTCAAGATAACCAAGTCTCCACATTGTTTGCATGTAGGAACACATTAGAACATACACATTGATTAAAAGTCATTAACATATAATTTTGTGTTTTCTAAGAATCAACATGCCTAACGCAAATCAATCCGATCACAAGGAAACCCTTAAGTACTTGCCCAAACACCATAGGACTAAAGGTCTCGACAAAGTTCAAGTAGAAACCTTTAAGGCATTAAAAAAAAAAGCTATGTCCACGAAGGTAGAACAATTGATCCAACCTTTCTAGAAGGAACATCTATTCGCCAAAACTTTGCCGCAATCAACTTTGATTGTCTCCTTGATATTGATGAGCCGATTTGTCCTAGGTTCGTATTAGAATTCTATGCAACCGTAGACCTCTCCACAAATGATTCCGGTAAGATATCACTAACCTTCAAAACAAATCAAATACCAAATTTCATAGACTTAAAGGACTTAGCTATCATCCTTGGTGTCCCAAATGAAGGTACTTGTCTCTACACGGATAAGTGGCCTATTTCAAGCCTTGACTCAATTGAGCGTTTTCATCCATACAACAATCCTCTTATTAGTAAGGAAACAATTAAGGAACATCTCTTTGTTAGAGCCTCTACCACTAGGAAAAATCGTTCGGGAAATATTGTGGATAAGGATCCTTTTGGTATGGAGGTCAATGAGCTTAAACCACAATTTAAGAAGTGGGAAGAAATTCTTAGAGCTAACGTCATAAGTACCATAGGAAATAGGGATCATGTCAACACATGCCTTTGCTACATGCTATATAGCATTTCCACCGGTCAACCATTCAACTTAGCCTACTACCTAGCCAGACGAATGGCCGACATACCTTTAGTTGGAAAAACCGCTCTTCCTTATGCAATGCTTCTTACTCGCCTCTTTAGAGCAATTTCACCCATTCCTCCTAATGACAAGGGAATGTACCTTGATTATTCTCTTTTACCTCATATCTTCGTTCCTCTAAGTGAAAAACGAGTCTTCAAAACCAAGGGCAAACGCACTCGCTCACCTTCACCTTCATCATCATCATCTGACATGAGCGATGACGATAATCTTCCTAACTCAAAGTTACCCCCTTTGGAATATCTTCAAGAACTCTCCGTCATTAAGAATTCATCTGAGGAATTCAAGCAAACGAAGGGAATTTTCAAGTGCTTTGGAAGATATCTCAACAAGCTCAATAAGAAGATTGACCGCTTGTGAGATGAGTGATTAAGGGGCGTTTGGCTTATGAAGGTTTTAGAACCTTTTATGTGTTAAATTATGTGATTTGTATTGTTTCTCACGTTCATGACTTATTACGTTTGATGAATTATGTTTTTGTATGTTCCTCTATGATTAATGACAATATTTGTGGCATTTGTCAACTTTCAGGCTTATGGTAAATTTCACTAAGTTAAGTGAAAATCGTTATCCCCTGGTCAAAGTCCTAAGAGATGAATGTCTACATGCCTAATTTTTGCATTTCCTAATCAGTCATATAATAAATTTTCATTTTTAAGAGTTTTCGAAAAATTTGAAAATCGTTTCGCGGGTCAAAATTGTCACACCCCCAGAATCGGGTCCAGCGGAAGCATACGTGTAGCTGGGGTGTAACTCAATTGGTATTACAACACAAGTTCAAAAATGGTTTTCACTTGAATCATTTAGAATAAAATAGCTTAATCAAAAATGTTGAATTTACATTGTTAAAAGTAGTGCGGAAGTAGGCCCTTAAAATAATTTAAAACGGTCCCCAAATGAATAATCAGAATCTTCTATGACCATGCCATGCCCTGTCAAAACCTACAGTAGCGTACCATTGCTTAATACCTGAAAATACATGCTAAAACGTCAGCATAAAGCTGGTGAGTTCACAGGTTTAAGTAAACAAGTATTTCGCGAAACACGAGATTTTCAGTAGGGATAACCATTATAACAAATACAACGTTAACCCAAAAATAAAATACAATGTCTTAAGCTCATGACCCCGAAGCTCGACGTAATCGTATGCAATCAAGCATAATAATGCCCCAAGTAAGTGTTTGCCAGACACTCAGAAATAATCCGAATGATATGCGTCCGTTTAACAGGTTGGCGCGACCAACTCGGACGGGGTGTCAACCCAAATAGATCTATTCATTGCATTCGCGCTCACACGCATGTAATTAACGGTTCATGATAAAGGGGACTTTAGTGGCAGTAATCGGTAACTCAGGCAATGTAACAGTTTTGTACTTATGTCCGCAATAAAGTAACGTACTTGTGTCTATAAGAAAGTAATCAAGGATGGAATAGGTAATTCATAATGTATTCAAGTAATCAATCAAGTATTTCAACCATCCAGTAATGTTTGAGAAAAATGAATCACGTTCAAGTAAAACAAGCATTGAATTTAAATAGTAACGAGCATGTATCTTCCCCCAAAACAGTTGTAAAACAAGTAAAAGTAGGGGTTATGAACTCACCTGGTGCGATAGCTACGATGACAAAAGTGAATACACAGAAATGAGGCACGATCTCTAACCGCAACCTAATATGAATGATATGATCTAATGTAAGAAATGAAATGATGCTACACATGCAAATACGTATGTTATCGATACCACTCGTTAGTTTTGAAAATAATGTTTATCGTCGAAAAATACATTTTTGACGTCTCGTTAAGTTAATAACCGTTTTTCATGTAAATATGTTGAAACGGTACTCCACGATCCTTGTTTGGTGTTCTATCGGCAAATATAAGGTTTTCGTCGCAAAAATAACATTTTCATTACTTGAAAATATGCCCAAATGGCCTCGCAAAACAAGTCGCGAAATGTTGTACGTTAAGGGTTAGTGATGAAACTCGGCGTTTTTGAAAACCTTGTAACAATATCTTGAAGTCGTGTCATTTAACTTTTGGCTACACGGGTCTTGATCAATGAGAAAATTGACTCTCATTGTTGTTACTTGAAAATATTATGTTCAACACTTAGAAAAATTCTATTATAGTAAAAGCTGTCAAATAAAAATTTTGAAAGGATTTTCGGGTAAAAAGGATGAGGCTGTAGTTTATTCGTTATAAGTCTATTCGACGAACGGCCAATTGATTTGAAAAGATTGCTGGAAGATCTTGATTTCATATGAAGACGGCTCGGACTCCAACCCTACCGATCATGGAGAAAAACAGCCGAAAAAGTGGTGTCTCGCAAAGACAGTTTAGCGGCAAAATTGTAATAGAAGTGCTGATGGAAAAATATATATATCGTCGGATTTCAAACACTTGTATCTTTTTCGTTATAAGCTCGTTTTCTATGTTCTTTATATCCCCGGAATCGTGGGACAACATACTAATATATTTTTAATAAGTCGGGACGGCTAGATCAAGTGTTACACCTCAGATTTGCCATTGAAAATCGTGGGACAGCAAGTATATTTTTCAGAAAATAGTTTTCGTTGTTAAATTGTTTTTAGCGTATCTTTCTCGTCGTAACTCGGATTTTAGTGATTCAAGCGGCCATGGTTTCGTTTTCGAAAGTATTTGCTGAATATCTAACCCAATATTACCCAGAAACCCCTAAAGTTTTCACGTTTGGCAAAGATGGACAGCAACTATATTTGAAAATATTTTTCGTCGTTAATATTGGAAAAATCATAACTTTCTCGTCGTAAGTCCGTTTTTATCCGTTCAAAAGGCCACGGTTTCGTTTTTGAGTGTATTTTATAAAAATATAAGCCACAAAGACTCCAGTTCTACTGATTTTCCCACGTTTTACAAAAATGGACAGATCTATATATATAGTGTTTAAAACTCATTTTTAAGGATCAAGACTTGTTCAAGGCTTAACCAAACTACTCCAAATCAACTCCACAAGTACCCAATCCTACCATACACCTTCTTAGGGTGTCATGGGTTCCTAAACATCACCAATCTTGGTGGATCTCATGAGATTACTAGTGAAATTTATAGATCTAGTGTTAAAGATAGTTTATGTGCAAAGTGGTATCTATAACACAAGTAAGTTGCATTACCAACTAGTATATCTTGAAAATACATAAAAATATAAAGTGAATGAAAGTATGAAAAGATCAAAAAGTGTTTTTGAAGCTTACTTGAAATATTGGAGTTATTTGAGGAGAAAATGTATAATAACCTAGGGTTTTTACCACAAAACCCCAACTAGATCATAACTAGGACTTGATTAAGCACTTGATCTTGAAAAGTTTATGGTTTCTTCCTTGTTCTTGATGGTGGATCGAATGGTGTATATGAGTGGGAGGTGATTAACTTTTTCTTTGTAACTAAAAATGAGTTATTAGTTCAGGGGCAATTCTACAAATGGCCCAGTCGCTCAGGTGTGCGAGCTTTTTTGTACCTAAGTCGTTTGGTTTCTTGAAATAGCCCGAGCGACTAGCGATCTTAACAAAAATGGCAAGTGCCTAATCATTGTGTGTAAGACACAAGTAGGGCTCCTTTTGAGCTACTTATCACTAGCGAATTTTAAAAGTTTGAGCGACTTCTAATAAAATTATTTTAATCTTTTTTCCCTTTCCCAACACTTACCATCACCACCACCCTCTACCACCACACAACCATCACCACCACCCTCCACCACCACCACGAACCTCTACCACCACACATATTATTAAATTGGTTAGTGGGTTTTATTAATACATCTATGCTTAACATGTTTCTAACAAGAAATCATTCCCAGAAACGTGATTGAATGATTTTCGAATTATAAGTGCATAGAGGTCGATTTGGGTTTTGTCATGAATGATTGTTTGAGTTCAATTAACTATAGGGGTTTTGTTTAGATGGATTAGTAGAACACTCGCTCTAAATTAATTGAAGTAACATGAAATGCTGATTGATCTTCGAATTTTAGGGTTCTTGGTTCGAATTTAGGTATTTTTTTTTTATTATGATTGCTTGAATCTAATTAACCAAAGGGGTTTTGCTGAATATGTGTTTCATGAGTTGTTGAACATAAGTGATGGTTAATACCATTTCAGAAAGAGATTAGCAAATCGAATATTTCATTGGCTAATCTGGTTAAAACCTAAATGAATGTTAAGTAAATAACTGATATCTTTCTGGTGTCTATATAAAAGTCAATGTGCGAGCCAAAGGGCCTTTGGCCTGGGGTATCAAGAAGTTTTTTCTTAAATTTGAACCGCTATGTCTTGGTTGATCAGCTCCTATATGAACAACAAATGTAGTTGTGTTTCTAATATTTAAACCACAGATAGAACCACAAGAGGTCTGGGTTACCGGTTGGGCGATTGTGATTGTCTATTCAATTGTTTCAAAGAGTTTGAATGGCTGGCCGACACCTTACTGAATCATGCATTCAAAGCAACAACGAACTCTTGGTAACCCAACAAAAGCTACCCAAAATAACGAGTGATTGACAAAAATCATAAATGTATTAACAAAACCCACTAACCAATTTAATAATATGTGTGGTGGTAGAGGTTCGTGGTGGTGGTGGAGGGTGGTGGTGATGGTTGTGTGGTGGTAGAGGGTGGTGGTGATGGTAAGTGTTGGGAAAGGGTAAAAATATTAAAATAATTTTATTAGAAGTCGCTCAAACTTTTAAAATTCGCTAGTGATAAGTAGCTCAAAAGGAGCCCTACTTGTGTCTTACACACAATGATTAGGCACTTGCCATTTTTGTTAAGGTCGCTAGTCGCTCGGGCCATTTCAAGAAACCAACCAAAGTGGGTCTAGAAAAACCAACACATCTGAGCGACTGGGCTACTCTCAAATTTACCCCATTAGTTCATGTATATATATAGTCATTTGAGGTCAAGTGTTCAAAAATATCTTATGTCTTAGTCCTTGTGGTTGCCGAAAATTAAGGAAAGGAGGGGGGGCAAAGTCTTGGTCAAGCACACAAAAACTAATTAGTTTGTCTCATCATATATTTAAAAGGTTAGATTTTGTAGATTTGTAGTGTTTTTCTAATACAACATAGGGGGGGGGGGGGCTCATTAATTAGAAGTTGGAAGAAAATAGTTTTAATTTGTATAAAATGTATATATTGAATGTATTGGTAGTAAAAATATGTATTGGGTATTAGTTTAATAGTTAACGAAAGTTATACGTAATTAAACGTAAGATATAAAGAATTTAACTTGGACGTCGGAAAATATTCTTGGGACTTTTGTAATAATTTTGGAAGTATAAAAATACCCTAAAAATAATTGTTAAGAAAGTCGGGTATGTCGGGTGTTAGAATAATTATCGTGTTGAAATTTCGCAAACCGACAGAGTTATAAGCTCCGACCGTAAAATGTAGTAATTGGTTTCAAAACACCGGGCAACTTAATAATATAACTTTTATATTATTATAATGAGTATGAAAATATGTTAGGATCGTAGTCGGGAGTATCGGGTATACGTTCGTAGTAAAAACTGAGTGGTAACGTTAATTACAAATTAAGCATACGTATATAGAAATAATGCATATCCGTGTATGCCCTAAAGTGTTGATGATGTGTAGACTATTCCAGTCTATATGAAGTGTCATTAATGAATGATGCATGAATTTGCAGCTAAACCACATTAGTTACGCGAATTTAAAGACTCGTAAACTCAGTTTACGTAATGGTGAATGATGATCATGAATAGTGATTTCCTCCGGGAATGAATAGTGTCACATGAATAGTAAAATTTCTGAACGCTTCTCGGAATCACAAGCTGACTCCGAAAATGATGAATAGTAAAATGATGAATAGAAACCTGTGAATAGTAAATGATGAATAGTAACTGATAAATAGTGAATAGGAGAAATGTCCTGAAAATGCGGGTTGTTAGTGTCTCACCCCCTTAAAAGGAACTTCGTCCCGAAGTTCAGTTTGTGTTGGTCTCTGAAGTTGTATTGGTGAAAAGATGATGATTTTTATCGTGTAAGCTATTGAGCTCTAACAAGGTTCAAGTCTGACGGCTACTAGGCCTACTCTGTCTGAAATATTAAATGGTCCAGTGTATATCGGGTTTTAACTTTCTGAAATTTTCTGAATGGTATCATACCTTTCCTAGGCAGAACTTTCAACATGACCTGGCTACCAACCTGTAGTTGTAATGGTTTTCACTTATCGAACTTGTAACTGATTCTTGATTTGTAGGAAATTCCAGGTTATTTCATGAATGCGTACTGGACTAGTGAGTTGGGCTTTTCCAAATTTCGATCTGTCAATGGATGTTGGCACTTCGACCATAGAGTGCTTCAAATGATGTAGTCTCAAAGCTCGTGTGGTAACTATGGTTGTAAAAGAATCTGATTTATGGCAAATGGTTAATCCAACCATTTCTAGAGTCAATCACTCGTGCTCTGAGCATATCTCCCTATGTTTGAATTGTTCTCTAGTTTTGACCATTGGTCTGCAGATGATAGGTGGTGTGGTTCCAAAGGAATCTAAATGAAATCGCTAGGAGTTTGAGGTGAATCAAATTCCTCTATTAGGAATAATTGAAATGGCATCATGGATCTTGTGGAGAAATTCTTACAAAGTTAAGTCCATCAAAGGGTGTTATTAGAAAGATTAGGTTAGGATAAGGTTGTGATCCTCCGCAGGAATGTCATGAATTGAGTCTTTCTCCACCTACGATGCTTAGTCTCCATTACTAAGATTTTCCTTAAGCTCTATATCATCAAATCACGAAATCCTAAATGTATAAGTGATGTAATATAGTGATTGATTTTTCAAAGTTTATTTTGAGATTGTGTGTTTTGTTCATAAACCTTCCCTGAATAGATGAATTTACAAATTTAAGCAAACGGTTTTCTAAGTAACATTTTTCTTGATGTTTCAAAATTTAATAGTTATGCAAGATAGGACAGTTTTCAACATAAGGTGGATAATATGGTTTACCAAAGATCGATGTTTAAAATTTCCTCACATTCAATAGTTTTGTAAAAGATTAACCAAAAGGAATTTTGTTTGTCAAAATAAGTGCCTCAGAAAAGTATTTCTTACAAGATACATGTTTTGTATAACGGTAGTTTGGAGAAAAATACATTTAAAAGTGAAAGTATTAAGAGGATAAAATAGCCAGGTATGTATGTCTGCACAAATGCATAGGTGTCTAACGTGTTTGAATAAAGTCTATTGGTGAGGACATGTTCAATCTATAGTCTTGGTTAAGAGGTTGGATTTATCTCTATGGTGTGGCTTAGTAAGCACTCGTATTGAAACAAATCCTGTAATTCAGTCAAGCCAATACTTTCTAGATGATGGAATTTTTGGTGATCAGGCCAGTGATAGTGGTTCGAATGGTTTTGTGATATCCTGAGATTTCTGTTGAGTTTTGAATGGTGTTAATGTACCGAGGGATCCTCCTCATAGATGGTATGGAAAGTCTTTCCTAGGGAGGTCATTGATAATATCCACTTATCAATATTGGGAGTAGATGAGTGGCATAGGAAACTATATAGTGTCAGCTAATTCCTATATATATGAGGGTGGGAAAGGAAATGATAGTGATGGTGAGAAGGGAAAAGACTGTGACAACTGCGACAAAATGAGATTGTGATAAAAGAAAATACTGTGATGTAAGTGTATTGTGCATAAATATGAAAGTTCATGAAATAAAATGACTAGTTGACATGCTTCCAATCGGTGGTTCACGAAGTGATAAAAAATATGAATGTTCTGACAACGAGGGTATACACACACATAAATGAAACATTTGGAAATTGAGTAGAGGATTCAATCCAGACAAAATTTTATTATAACCATTCTCAGTGTTGCAAAATTCATTTCTGAGTCAGACATAGGTGGTCAGCCTATATCTCACTATCCCGGGTTGAAGATAGATGACCAGTCTATATTCCACCGAGGTTTCATGAATTTTGAAATACTCAGATCAGTTATACTAAGACTATGTCCTTCACAAATACCAAGATCTTCAGGAAGACAAAAGCAAGTGACCAAACTCGAGGTCGAATGATGAAACTATGCAAGGAAAAACATAACGCGGTGACATATATGATACGTGAACATGCTTATATGAAAGACAATTATAGTAATCAATTAGAATAAATGAATATATTATACCAGATAATGAGATACAAATCTCATCACATATGTCAGCAACAAACCACAAGTGAGGCATCATCTTGGCAGGCATGCACGTGACGGTTATACGATTAAGTTTTCTTAAAAGTAGCTATAGTCTAGGTTTTAAAAACACTTAGTTCGCTATAGCCAAAGCTCTGATACCAATCTGTCACACCCCCAGAATCGGGTCCAGCGGAAGCATACGTGTAGCTGGGTTGTAACTCAATTGGTATTACAACACAAGTTCAAAAATGGTTTTCACTTGAATCATTTAGAATAAAATAACTTAATCAAAAATGTTGAATTTACATTGTTAAAAGTAGTGCGGAAGTAGACCCTTAAAATAATTTAAAACGGTCCCCAAATGAATAATCAGA
The DNA here is from genome assembly GCA_030686995.1 of Artemisia argyi. NCBI lineage: Eukaryota > Viridiplantae > Streptophyta > Magnoliopsida > Asterales > Asteraceae > Artemisia > Artemisia argyi. The sequence goes on from CM060688.1 coordinate 47,875,979, forward strand.
GTCTTCTATGACCATGCCATGCCCTGCCAAAACCTCCAGTAGCGTGCCATTGCTTAATACCTGAAAATACATGCTAAAACGTCAGCATAAAGTTGGTGAGTTCATAGGTTTAAGTAAACAAGTATTTCGTGGAACACGAGATTTTCAGTAGGGATAACCATTATAACAAATAAAACGTTAACCCAAAAATAAAATACAATGCCTTAAGCTCATGACCCCGAAGCTCGACGTAATCGTATGCAATCAAGCATAATAATGCCCCAAGTAAGTGTTCGCCAGACACTCGGAAATAATCCGAATGATATGCGTCCGTTTAACAGGTTGGCGCGACCAACTCGGACGGGGTGTCAACCCAAATAGATCTATTCATAGCATTCGCGCTCACATGCATGTAATTAACGGTTCATGATAAAGGGGACTTTAGTGGCAGTAATCGGTAACTCAGGCAATGTAACAGTTTTGTACTTATGTCCGCAATAAAGTAATGTACTTGTGTCCATAAGAAAGTAATCAAGGATGGAATAGGTAATTCATAATGTATTCAAGTAATCAATCAAGTATTTCAACCATCCAGTAATGTTTGAGAAAAATGAATCACGTTCAAGTAAAACAAGCATTGAATTTAAATAGTAACGAGCATGTATCTTCCCCCAAAACAGTTGTAAAACAAGTAAAAGTAGGGGTTATGAACTCACCTGGTGCGATAGCTACGATGACAAAAGTGAATACACAGAAATGAGGCACGATCTCTAACCGCAACCTAATATGAATGATATGATCTAATGTAAGAAATGAAATGATGCTACACATGCAAATACGTATGTTATCGATACCACTCGTTAGTTTTGAAAATAATGTTTATCATCGAAAAATACATTTTTGACGTCTCGTTAAGTTAATAACCGCTGTTCATGTAAATATGTTGAAACGGTACTCCACGATCCTTGTTTGGTGTTCTATCGGCAAATATAAGGTTTTCGTCGCAAAAATAACATTTTCATTACTTGAAAATATGCCCAAAATGGCCTCGCAAAACAAGTCGCGAAATGTTGTACGTTAAGGGTTAGTGATGAAACTCGGCGTTTTTGAAAACCTTGTAACAATATCTTGAAGTCGTGTCATTTAACTTTTGGCTACACGGGTCTTGATCAATGAGAAAATCGACTCTCATTGTTGTTACTTGAAAATATTATGTTCAACACTTAGAAAAATTCTATTATAGTAAAAGCTGTCAAATAAAAATTTTGAAAGGATTTTCGGGTAAAAAGGATGAGGCTGTAGTTTATTCGTTATAAGTCTATTCGACGAACGACCAATTGATTTGAAAAGCTTGCTGGAAGATCTTGATTTCATATGAAGACGGCTCGGACTCCAACCCTACCGATCATGGAGAAAAACAGCCGAGAAAGTGGTGTCTCGCAAAGACAGTTTAGCGGCAAAATTGTAATAGAAGTGCTGATGGAAAAATATATATATCGTCGGATTTCAAACACTTGTATCTTTTTCGTTATAAGCTCGTTTTCTATGTTCTTTATATCTCCGGAATCGTGGGACAACATACTAATACATTTTTAATAAGTCGGGACGGCTAGATCAAGTGTTACACCTCAGATTTGCCATTGAAAATCGTGGGACAGCAAGTATATTTTTCAGAAAATAGTTTTCGTTGTTAAATTGTATTTAGCGTATCTTTCTCGTCGTAACTCGGATTTTAGTGATTCAAGCGGCCACGGTTTCGTTTTCGAAAGTATTTGCTGAATATCTAACCCAATATTACCCAGAAACCCCTGAAGTTTTCACGTTTGGCAAAGATGGACAGCAACTATATTTGAAAATATTTTTCGTCGTTAATATTGGAAAAATCATAACTTTCTCGTCGTAAGTCCGTTTTTATCCGTTCAAAAGGCCACGGTTTCGTTTTTGAGTGTATTTTATAAAAATATAAGCCACAAAGACTCCAGTTCTACTGATTTTCCAACGTTTTACAAAAATGGACAGATCTATATATATAGTGTTTAAAACTCATTTTTAAGGATCAAGACTTGTTCAAGGCTTAACCAAACTACTCCAAATCAACTCCACAAGTACCCAATCCTACCATACACCTTCTTAGGGTGTCATGGGTTCCTAAACATCACCAATCTTGGTGGATCTCATGAGATTACTAGTGAAATTTATAGATCTAGTGTTAATGATAGTTTATGTGCAAAGTGGTATCTATAACACAAGTAAGTTGCCTTACCAACTAGTATATCTTGAAAATACATAAAAATATAAAGTGAATGAAAGTATGAAAAGATCAAAAAGTGTTTTTGAAGCTTACTTGAAATATTGGAGTGATTTGAGGAGAAAATGTATAATAACCTAGGGTTTTTACCACAAAACCCCAACTAGATCATAACTAGGACATGATTAAGCACTTGATCTTGAAAAGTTTATGGTTTCTTCCTTGTTCTTGATGGTGGATCGAATGGTGTATATGAGTGGGAGGTGATTAACTTTTTCTTTGTAACTAAAAATGAGTTATTAGTTCATGTATATATATAGTCATTTGAGGTCAAGTGTTCAAAAATATCTTATGTCTTAGTCCTTGTGGTTGCCGAAAATTAAGGAAAGGAGAGGGGGGCAAAGTCTTGGTCAAGCACACAAAAATTAATTAGTTTGTCTCATCATATATTTAAAAGGTTAGATTTTGTAGATTTGTAGTGTTTTTCTAATACAACATAGGGGGGGCTCATTAATTAGAAGTTGGAAGAAAATAGTTTTAATTTGTATAAAATGTATATATTGAATGTATTGGGTAGTAAAAATATGTATTGGGTATTAGTTTAGTAGTTAACGAAAGTTATACGTAATTAAACGTAAGATATAAAGAATTTAACTTGGACGTCGGAAAATATTCTTGGGACTTTTGTAATAATTTTGGAAGTATAAAGAAAGTCGGGTATGTCGGGTGTTAGAATAATTATCGTGTTGAAATTTCGCAAACCGACAGAGTTATAAGCTCCGACCGTAAAATGTAGTAATTGGTTTCAAAACACCGGGCAACTTAATAATATAATTTTTATATTATTATAATGAGTATGAAAATATGTTAGGATCGTAGTCGGGAGTATCGGGTATACGTTCGTAGTAAAAACTGAGTGGTAACGTTAATTACAAATTAAGCATACGTATATAGAAATAATGCATATCCGTGTAGGGCCTAAAGTGTTGATGATGTGTAGACTATTCCAGTCTATATGAAGTGTCATTAATGAATGATGCATGAATTTGCAGCTAAACCACATTGGTTACGCGAATTTGAAGACTCGTAAAATCAGTTTACGTAATGGTGAATGATGATCGTGAATAGTGATTTCCTCCGGGAATGAATAGTGTCACATGAATAGTAAAATTTCTGAACGCTTCTCGAAATCACAAGCTGACTCTGAAAATGATGAATAGTAAAATGATGAATAGTGACCGGTGAATAGTAAATGATGAATAGTAACTGATAAATAGTGAATAGGAGAAATGTCATGAAAATGCGGGTTGTTACAAAAATAGTGGACTACCACTTTTTGCAGCACTGACGGATCTGGCGGTACCCAAAATTGGGTTCCGCCAATGCATTTTCTGGGTATTCCAGAATTGGCCCAACGGACCAGGCGGATCCCAAAACAGGGTTCCGCCTGTGTATTGTGAGGGTTCCGCCAGTCACCTGCAGAAATTTTTTGTCATTTTTCTTAAGTTCATAACTTGTAAAGTGTCAAATCATTATCCTAAGTGAGAAACATCTTTCATTAACACCAACAACCACATTATAACAAACCTCACTCACTAAAACAATTTGGAAGACACTTCCCGCCAAAATTTAAATTCAAAACATAACTAACCAAAGGAACCCTTTTAAAGGATCCTTCAAACCTTTGATAAATTTTCAACCAAACCACTTCCCATTATCACAAAGCATTGAGTGCTTAGGTTGGTCTTTCACTCCATCCTATTCCATTGGATTGACATCAAATGATGTGACATGGTCATGAAAATCATTTGACACCTCAATCTTTGAATAGTAAAACATCAAATCCAAACACATATTTCAACACCTTTTTCATCCTATAAATTTGAAAGTTTTGCAACAATTCAAATCACACCATCACCATCAAAATTTCTTCTCTCAAACATAAAAATCAAAACCTTTGCAATGACCAAATCCAACACCTCATCCGAGTCATCAAAATCATGTGCAAAAACCACTAGGATTAGTGTGAAACCTTGTTGCTTCAACAAAACCAGCAAGTCAAGCTCATCATCATCAAGTGATGCCTCACTTAACATCTCTTCACCTATCCAAGATTTTCTTAACCTTACTACTTCAACTACACCCTCAACACCTTGTAATACACACATGATCACTATTCAAGATTTGCTTAATCTTGCTACTCCACCACCTTCTCCACCACATTGCAACTCAAACATAGCCATTAATCCATCACCAACTAGACCTTTAAGTGAGTCAACTTCATCTTCTCAAAAAGATCTTAAATCAAAAACTCCTTCACCTCAATCACCAATACTTACACCAATGGAACTTTTCCATACACCACCAACATCACCACTACCCAATTTGGAAACTTTAGATGACCTATCATCAAGTCCACCATCCTTCTCACTTTTTGATACCATTGCTCAAATGGAAACCCAACAACAATCTAGTGAGCAACTAGATGATGAACCGCATCACCCATCTATAGTAGAACGGTTGGCTTACCGTTATGCTAGACCAACCATTTTTCCAAATGATCAAGGTCATACCCACCAACAATCATTTGTGTTTCACCCAATTTACAAAGACCTTCATGGCAATTCTTCCGGCGAACCAAGCTTCCGCCATTTTGTTCAAAATCAACAACCACAACCACAATAACAACATTCCCAAAATTTTGAAACTCTACTTTCTTCCTATAAGAAAATAGAAGCATCCATGTGGGAAAAACCTCCAAACCTTAATAATGAGATTGACACTCATTTAAACCATCTTCATACCTTCAAACGTATGGTTGACTCTCAAATCAACCATATTATGGTTTTACAAACATCACTACACTCAACAAGTGAAGGAAGCAAACACACCTCTCAACCATCCACATTTGCTCCTTCAAGTTCAAACCATCCACCATCAACAAATCAAACCTCTCTTCCACCATCATTCTCCCGCCATGATTGCGGACATTGCGAGAAAACCGCTCACATTAGTGAAAGATGTCGAACGGAACTTCGTGAGTTATCCGAAGAAATGAGGTTTATACTAAACCACATTTTGGATAGTCTACAATCCTTGTCTCACCCACCTCAACCTTAGAGTCTCCAAAATGAAACAAAACCGTTTCACTTGGAAAATGTTCCCCATTTTAACCAACAAACCAAAACCAAGTCACCTCCTCACCTCGCAAGATAAAACCCGCTACAACCCTCAACCCACATTTTCATCCTTAAACAACCCCATCCTTGTTTTTGGAAAGTGTTTCTCATTAAGAAAAATGATGATTTCCTTGTAGCATTTTATGTTCTTAGTTTATTTTTAGTTTTTCTTTGTTTTTAAAAGTAGGATGTTGTCATCTTAATGTTGTGTCTTTGACTCTCTAAGAGTCAAAATTTTACAATTTAATGAAATTCATTTTACAACAAGGTTTGCATTGTTTAATGACCATTTAGGTATGATGAGTGAACTATACCTTGTTATGGTACCATACATAAATCTTGTGCTTTAGAAACTAACATCTCTTTTTGTAGGTTCATTATCCATGTTTTCCTTCCTTGAAACTCCATTTAGGGGAGTAATTTTCAAGGGGGAGCATGAGTATTGCTTTATTCCGCTTCGCAACTCTTAGTTGTGTTTTAAACATGAAATGCTTTCATGACTAATCTTGTGCGGAAACTAACTCTTCTTTTGTAGGTTCAAAATCCATGTCCCCTATCTTGGCACTCCATTTAGGGGGAGTATCATCCAAGGGGGAGCATGCGCATCTTTCCGCATCACTACTCTTCTTTTTGTTTCAACAAAAAGGGGGAGAATTTATATTAAACTTGTTCTATTATTTTAAACTTTCCGCGTCGCTAACTCTTTGCAAAAACAAGTTTTAATACTAACTTTATAAGACTTAACACTAAATCTTATAGCTTACTTTTAAATAAAGTTTATGTTTTGTCATCAACAAAAAGGGGGAGATTGTTAATACAAATATCGCCTAAAAACGTTATTTATATTTTACGATCTTTGCTAAGTTTTGTTAATGACAAAGTAGGAACTTTAGCTAAGAGTAAATCATCACTTTGAGTGTTTAAGTCTTGTTTAACTAAGGTTTACATTTCCTTTTAAACTTAACATTGTTTTTATTTCTTAAATTAGAAAGTGTCTTGTCACATCACATTTATTTCTTAAAATAGAATTGTCACATCACATTTATGACAAGTTTTGTCAATATGCATTTATGGAAAGAAATGTGTTTGACTTACTATGTGGTTACTTGCAAGTTTGGTGTTTGACTAGAGTAATGAGATGTGACCTTGTTTGGTTTGAAGAGTTATTGCAAAAACCTACTGCAGCCCTGACGGAACCCTGGGGGTACACAGGCAGAACCCATCTGAGGGTTCCGCCTGATCCGCCAGACCTGCAGAATAATTTGCTATAAATACCAAACCATTTGTTAGTTTTGAGTAACCCTTTTAGGACATATTTTGATATACTCTCTCAACTAAATCAGTAACCTTTGACTTGTGTGATTCTCTTATGTAGCAAGGAACTCCACAAGATCATTCAAGAAGTTACAAGCTTCAACTCTAAAGTTGCAAGTCTTGGTAGCTTGATCATGTATAAGCTTTGGTAGTTTATACTTCTTTTGTGTCATGTATGTAGAAGTGATTGGTTAGTATTTTAGGCCTCAAAATACATAGTGTGTCGGGAGTTGTTGTACCCTTGTAAAAGAACTAACGGGAGTGGTTGTACCCTTGGTAAAGAACTCGACATCTAGCTTTGTGTCGGTAAAAGTGTAAGCGAAGAATGGGAGTGGTTGTACCCGTGTAAAAGAACTCGACATCTAGCTTTGTGTCGGTAAAAGTGTAAGCGACGTTGTAAAGGTTTTCTCCGCCGGCAAAAGGAGCTTGTTGATTAGTGTTTATAACTCTCGAGTTGGAAACTCGGGGCGTGGATGTAGGGCAAGGAAAAAGAGTCCTTGTAGCCGAACCACGATAAACAATCGTGTTGTGGTTTGATCGTTTCTTTCTCTATCTTTGCTTATTACATGTTGTTTTAGAATAGTTAACCACATATAAAGCTTTTCAAAGAAGTAAAATAAGTAAAGTTGTATTTATATCTTTAAACAAATGTAAAAGCTTTTCAAAGAACTAAACAACCAAAGTTAGGATCATTACAAGTAAAGCTTTTCAAAGTAAGAAACAAGTAAAGTTAGAATTGATATTCACACGAAAAGCTTTTTAAAGAACTTACCATATAACGTTGTGTTTATATCGTTAAGCAAACATAAAGTTATTAAAGGATATTTAAGCTTAAAAGGATTTTAAAAAGCGGTAAACTATTCAACCCCCCTTCTAGTTTTCCACAATGATGATAAACTTGGCTACTCCGGGAGAGGAAAAGTATCTTGACGCTCATGACGATAGTGCTGCCATTCAGTGAGCTTGGTTATTGCTGGGTAAGAATGCCACGACTCAGGCAGATCTTATTTTTCGATATGAGTCTCTTCTGGGTGATCATCAGAAGCTGGTTGATACACACGAGGTTTGTGACAAGACCTTTGACGACAACTGGAAGAGATTTAGGGAAATGGCCAAGGAATTAAAGAAGGTCAAGGATGAGCATGCTGAGTGTCTTAAAGTGAATCCGGAGGGGGTACAGAAGTTGCGTTCGGAGAACGCTAGTTTGGAGGATAGGGTCTCCCAATTGGAGTTGGAGAAAGAGGAGTGGAGGAAGGTATCCGGGGATCAAGTGGAGAAGATCAAGATTTTGGAATCTCAGTTGGTAGAGGCAAAGTCCAAGTTGAGTGATGAGGAGAAGGCATACCGTGAACTCTACCAGGAGAAACAGGACCTAGCTATCTCAGCCGGTAATGCCGAAGTTGATCGGAACAGGATTGTCAACGAATTCATCCCAGAGGCGTTTCGCCGTCTGTTGGGTAGCCATGAGTTCCGGTCGGCCTTGGTGGAGCCGTTTAATTTATATTATCAGTCGGGGCTGATAGATGGGGCCAGTTTATTTGATGAGCCGGAGAAGGCGGCTAAGCTTTTGGGTGAAGTGGAGGGCCTTGATATGGAATCTGATGAGAAGTATCAAACGTTATATGATCGGGCACTCTCTCAGGATTATCCCTTCATTCAGCAGATCCGCAAGACTATCTACCGGGAATATGATGAGTTGATGGCGTTGTTTCCCGATCATGCTCCTGCTTCTAAGGTCGAAGGGGCCACTACTTCTGGTCCGGTTCCTGAGCCATCGACTGGACCTCAACTTGAAAAGTCTTCCGGTCAAGATTCCTCAGATCGAGATGTGTCGGCCTTCTTGTGAAGTGTTTGTTTCAAGGATCCGTATACCTCCATTTTGACTATGGGCACAGGTATTGCGGATCCTTAGTGAAGCTTGTATTAAAATTTCTTTTCGTTGGTTTTTGCATGTTGGGGTTGGGTACTTCCATTTTGACTATGGACTTAGGTACTCCGGGTTCCGTGTGAAGCTCTTTATCCATGGTTCTTTGTTGGTTTTGATGGGATCTTTCGTAGATTGCTGTTACCCCTTAGTGATGAAAGTTTGATATATTTTTGTTCCGTCTTTTTGTAGAGTAGGTCTTTCGGAACAATTGATGTAATAGCTTTTAGAATTTAAATATATATATCATTTTACTTTTTCCTTCGTATTTATTTGTTTTTATGTTACTTTCAAATTATATATGCGTATGTTACCCACTTGGGGTTTGTCGTTCGGGCAACTTGTACCGTTCGACACTTGGCCTAATATGTTACCCACTTGGGGTTTGTCGTTCGGGCAACTTGTACCGTTCGGCACTTGGCCTAATATGTTACCCACTTGGGGTTTTGTCGTTTGGGTAACTTGTACCGTTCGACACTTGGTCTTACATATTACCCACTTGGGGTTTTATTATTTAGCAACTTGTGCCCTTCGGCTCTTGGCCTTATATATTACTCACTTGGGGTTTTATTATTTAGCAACTTGTGCCCTTCGGCTCTTGGCCTTATATATTTCCCTCTTGGGGTTTTATTATTTAGCAACTTGTGCCCTTCGGCTCTTGGCCTTATATATTTCCCTCTTGGGGTTTTGTTGTTTAGCAACTTGTGCCCTTCGGCTCTTGGCCTTATATATTACCCACTTGGGGTTTTATTATTTAGCAACTTGTGCCCTTCGGCTCTTGGCCTTGTATATTATCCATTTGGGATTTTATTATTCAGGCTATTTGTGCCTTTCGGCTCTTGGCCATAGGTATTACCCGCTTGGGGTTTTGTCGTTCGGCGACCTGTATTATGAGATAAAAAACAATTCTTTCTTCAAGGCATAACTGCATGAAACGTTTTATTAGGGATAAGACAATGGCCTATAAGCCTTACAATAAGTCTTTCGGATGTCTCCGATTACATAAAACATTTTTTCAAATTAATAGCATGCCAGGTCCGAGGTATTTCTATGTCGTCCATGGTTTGGAGTTTGTACGTGCCGTGTTGATAAGCTTTTGTTATCCGATAGGGGCCTTCCCAATTCGGCCCTAACTTTCCCTGATCTTCCACTCTGCTGGCTTCGTTCTTCCGATACACGAAATCTCCTACTTTGAAAGCTTCAGGTCTAACCCTTCGGTTGTAGTATTGTTCCACCTTCTTTTTGTATTTGGCCTCCCTTATTGCTGCCATTTCTCGTCACTCCTCTAACAAGTTTAGGTTCAGGTTGATTTCATCGTCATTGTTTTCGATATTCGCCATCATGGTTCGGAAGGTAGGCATGCCAATTTCTGCTGGAATGACTGCTTCGCTTCCGTAGGTCAGGCTAAAAGGTGTTTCTCCATTGCTAGTTTTCAAGGTAGTGTGGAATGCCCATAATACATTCGGTAATTCATCGACCCATCCGGCTCTTTCTCTTCCGAGCCTTGATTTGAATCCTTTCATTAAGCTTTTGTTGGCCCTTTCTACTAATCCGTTGGCTTGGGGGTGAGCCACGGTTGTGTTGATTTGTGTGATGTTCAATTTTTCGCACCAACTTTTGAATGGATCTCCTAAGAAGTTACTTCTGTTATCCGTGACGATTATCTTAGGTAGTCCGAACCTACAGATGATGTTGTCCCAAACAAATTTTTTCACTTCTTTGCCGGTTGTTTTAGCTAGTGGTTTTGCTTCCATCCATTTTGTAAAATAATCTATTTCCACGATTACATATTTGACTTTTCCTGGAGCTTCGGGTAAAGGTCCTAACACGTCAATTGCCCATTGAAAGAAAGGCCACGGTGCCATGACGGAGGTCAACACGGTTTTAGGTACTTTGGGAATCGGAGCGTGTATTTGGTATGAGTCACATTTCTGGATAACCTCTCTAGAATCTCGGTGCATGGTTGGCCAGTAATAACCTTGTCTCATAAGTTTAGCTACTACAGATCGTGGTCCGGAATGCATTCCGCATGCTCCCTCATGCACTTCTCGGATTACATAATTTGCTTGGAGAGGTCCTACGCACCGCAACATTGGCCCAAGGTATGACTTTTTAAACAACACATCGTCAACGAGGGTATAGTGGCTTATATTCATTCGAAGGGTTCGGGCCTCGTTCTGGTCTTACGACCATATCCCTTCCTTCAGGCACCGGAGTATGGGTGACATCCAATTTTCTTCTTCTTCTTCTACTATTGCGTTAACCATTTCTTCTTCAGTGGACGGTTTTTCCAATACTTCTACGTACCAGGATTTCCTTTGTCAAGTGGTCGAATGCTACGGACGCCAGTTTGCTCAGTACGTCTACTTTTTGGTTCTGGGCTCTTGGGATATTCTTTATCTTGAAGTGTTCGAAGCAAGCAATATATTCCTTGGCTTTGACGAGGTATCTTGTCATACTTTCCGTATATGCAGTAAACTCTCCGTTGATTTGGCTTGCGACTAGGTTTGAGTCTACTCGCACGTCCAGTGCTTTTATGTGCATCTTTCTTGCGATTCTTAATCCGGCTAGGAGTGCTTCGTATTCCGCTCCATTGTTGGTGGCTTCAAAGTTCAGTCTGAGAGCGTAAGTGTATTCTTCTTTTTCCGGACTGATCAATACCAGCCCTGCTCTGGAACCTTTTCTGCTAGATGCTCCGTCGGTATATAAGATCCATTCTTCTGTTTGGGTAATATTGTATATCTCCTTGCCCCTTCTTTTTTGATCTGGGTAGGTCGTACCAATGGGTATCTCATTGATGAAGTCAACCAGTACTTGTCCCTTGATAGCATTTCTTGGCACATAAGCAATGTTGTAAGCTCCGAGCTCAACGGCGTACTGGGCTAAGCGTCCGGAAGCTTCTGCTTTGTTCAGTATTTGCTTGATAGGCTGGTCCGTTATGACCTTAATAGGATGAGCTTCAAAATATCGTCTTAGTCTTCTTGATAGGTGACGGAGAGCCATAGCTAATTTTTCGACCGGAGCATAATTATTTTCGGCTTCATGCAGTGTTCAGCTTACATAGTGCACCGGAATCTGTCGTCCTTCTCTTTCTACTAGCATTACTCCACTTATTGCTTCTACCGCGGCTGATAGGTATAGGTACATGTCTTCTTTTGGTTTTGGCGTAGTTAGGCATGGGAGCTCCAGAATCATTTTCTTCATTTCCTGAAAAGCTCTTTCGGCTGCTTATGTCCATTGATATTTATTTTTGTTGTCTTTAGTGATGTTTTTTAACGTTTCAAAGAAGGGTAGAGATCTTTCGGCAGATTTCGATAAAAAATGGTTTAGCGCAACGAGTTTACCACTTAGACTTTGCATTTCCTTTAGTGATTTTGGTGATTGCATGTCAGCGATCGCTCTGGTCTTATTAGGGTTTGCCTTGATTCCTTCGGAAGTAACCATATAACCGAGAAACTTTCCTTCTTCCACTCCGAATGAGCATTTTTTAGGATTCAATTTCATATTGATCCTTCGGAGATTATCGAACGTCTCTGCTATGTCAGCTAACAACTCCTTTTCCGTATGGCTTTTTATTACCATGTCGTCTATATATGCTTCCAAATTCCGACCGATCTGCGCCCGAAAGGCGGTGTCTACTAACTTCTGATATGTTGCTCCGGCATTTTTAAGGCAGAATGGCATCTTAACATAGCAATATGTTCTGTGATCAGTATAGAAGGCCGTTTTCTCTTCGTCTTCTTTCGCCATCTGCACTTGATGGTATCCTTTGTAGGCGTCGAGGAAACATTTGTATCGGAATCCCATTACCGATTCAATCTTCCAATCTATTTCAGGCAACGGATAATAGTCCTTGAGACATGATGAGTTGAGGTTTTTGAAGTCGATACACATTCTCCAACTATCGTCCGGCTTTTTTACTAGCACCGGATTAGAGATCCATGTTGGGTATCGGACGGGTCTTATTATTCCGGCTTTTAACCATTCTTCCACGTCCCTGTTTATGGCTTGGTTCTTTTCTTCCGAAAAGAATCTTTTCTTTTGGACAACAGGTTTGTCATGTACATTTACGTTGAGCTTGTGTTCGGCCATCCATCGAGGTACACCGGTCATGTCCGATGGTTCCCAGGCAAAGATATCCTGGCTATTCTTAAGCAAGGTTATTAATTGTCTTCGTCCTTCTTTTGAGAAATTTTTTCCTATCGTCACCAGTTGTTCCGGATATGCCGGATGGACCAACACTTCTTCAGTTCCTGTAACTTCTTCAACTGTGGTTGCCGAGAGAGTCTCTATCTTGGCTTCCTTTTCCATTAAGAATTTTTCTTCAAGTTTCCTACACTCTGAGATGATGACCGATCGAGTGACCAAAGTGGCGACGCCCCTTGGTGTTGGGAATTTCATCATATAGTGTATTGTTGAGGGGATAGCTCTTAGTTTCTTGATCCCGGAACGACCGAGTATTATGTTGTATGGGGAGGGGGATCTGACCACTGCAAACTTCATGATCGTTCGGCGGTATAGTCCTTCGCTTCCGAAGCATACTTCTAATTCAATCTTTCCCAATGGATTTATAGCTTCTCCCGCCAATCCCACCAATGGTGTGTTTGTTTTCGTCAGCCGAGACCGGATGGAAGAATCGAGGTTTAGGAAGCAGTGCTCGTACATCACTTCTACCGAAGCGCCTTGATCAACATATACCCTTCGTACAGTGTATCCCTCGATTTCTGCTTCAACTATGAGCGGTTCGTCGGAAGCGTCTCCTGGTAGGATTGGAGGAAAACTTATGAGGGCATTCATCCATTCTTCTTCTTGGTCCATGATTTTACGTTTCTGCCTTTTCTCCTGATGTCGGACCATGTTGATGATTCGTCCTTGATTGGTTTGATTATTATTTCTTGGAAGTGCTCTGTCTCTTTGTCGGACATCTCTAAGGAGATGGTCTAACTTTCCTGTTTCCATAGCTTTCTTGAGTTGCTCCTTCATATTATGACAATCGTTGGTGAGGTGACCTTTCTCTCCATGATAGTCGCAATACTTATCCATATTTTCTCTGGATGGTCTACCTCTTAACGGGGGTGGTACCGGAAGTCGAAGTTGATGTTCGGTTGCCAGGATTTCTTTGGGAGCTTTGGTGAGCGCATTTAAGTCTATTGGTCTAGTGTCCCTCCGGTTTCCATCGTTACGGCGGTAGTCCATTCTGTAGTCTGTCCTCTTTGTATTTTCCTTTCTGGTAGGACTGTAAGGTACAAAGTGATCATTTCGTCGGGACCTAAATTCTTCTCGGTGGGTATCTTTTCTGTGATTTCCTCTGAAGGATGGTCGTTGTGTGTTATGGTCATTTTGGCTGTATGAATTAGAGTGATAATCTCTTCGGTAATTATCCATCCTTTTTCCCCTTGGTACTTCAGTTAACCGATATGCTCTTTCGGAACGGATGAAATCATCAACCCTTATCATCATTTCGGTTACTGTTCGGGGGATTTTCTTGGAGAATCTCTTCGCTAGTTCCGGACATTTGCAACCGTCCATGAAAGAGGATATCTGCATCACCTCTGGTACTCCTGAAATGCGACTAGCTTCATCCGTCCATCGTTCCTTGAACTCTGAGAGGGCTTCATTAGCTTTCCGGACGATCTTGGTGATTTCCATTGGATCCCTGATGCATTTTCTTCGAAGGGCGAACCTTTGTACGAATTGTTCACTTAACACGTCTCAACTGTCAATGCTACCTCGCGAGAGACGATCAAACCATCCCCTAGCGGCGTCATCTAGGGTTTGTTGGAACATCATGCACCATATTGGCATGGGCCACGCACCTTGATTAGCCGCTCCTTCAAATCTGGTAATATGGTCGTCCGGATCAGTGGACCCATCGTACAATTTCAAATGGGAGGGCATTGTGTACTTCGTATTCTTAGGTCCGGAAAAGTCAAAGATTCTTCGGGTAAATGGACTTTTAGATGCCGCTTTGAAAGGTTTGGATAGATCATCTACCGGTTCTTCTTCGGCTTTCTTGGTTCCATTATTTTGGGATTCTCCATCATCAAAGTCAAGCTGGATAGGTTTGATTGGGGTATTTCCTCCGGTGTTGTATTCTTGGATTAGAGTTTTCAGTGCGGTTATGTGGCTTTGTATTAGCTCAATGTTATTATGAGGGTTGTTGTCGTTGTTTCTTTCACTGCCTTCGGGTGTTATTGAGGTGGGGCCTGTCATCTTTTAGCTTGGGTAGAGTGAATGACGAGTCCCACGGATGGCGCTAATTTGTTGAGGTAAAATCTTGTTTCTACTCCGAACAAGCGAAATGAATCCTCCGGACTATACTTGTCCTTCGGATTCAGGGAGATCCTTGCTTGTAGTATGTTCCTTCGGATACCTACAAAACAGATACGTCCGTTAGTCTCGCCCCGAGAATGTATCCCAGGACCAACTTCCGGCGTGAGAGTAAGTATATGTTCTTAGAGAGAGAGAGTATATGTAATGTTTAGAGTATGAGAGAATTAATTAACCTTAAATGAAGATTTCTTCTCTATTTATAAACTTTCCATATGGAGTGCCAGGCTGGTTTGTACTTAGTCCGTTAATGTTTGCTTGTTTATGCTCCATTATCATATACTTGGTGTACTTACTTGTACTTTGGTTTGTGTACTTACTGGTTCATCCGAATGGTTATAACTTCCGGAGGGCTGGGGTCATGTGAATGTCCTCAACCCTCCGGATATTAGTCTATTCTACTTAAACACGTTTGGCCACTTTTCGTTTGGTGTGAACCCGAAGAGTATGTATTCCGCATGGCGTATATCCAGAGAGTACATACGCCAATATTTTACAAGTTTTATTATTCATTGATTTGATTATTACCAAAACCATCATCATTCTTTATAAAATATATATTTGAAAACGTAAAGAACATGCGCAACGGATTCAAATATAAATCAAAATTAAAATTTTAGTTTAATATATGAGAATAATAATAATTTTAGTTGTATTAAAATTGTTAACCCGTGTTACTCAGTGTTAGTACGTGCCATTAAACGTCGGTAGTCAAAAAAGTTCCAATATCCTTACTCATTATTTAAATACGAATTACACTAGTTACTGTTATATTTACAATCTCATATATTGATTTGCATATTACAATAACTAGTTCTTTTATCGGTGAAAGTTAAAGATACGTAACATATTTATTCAAAATACACGATGTACGCAATATACTTTCAAAATTACCATTGTACGCAATATATTTTTAAATTTAGTACAATGTACGTAATAGGGCTGACAATTTTGACACGAAACCTGTTAACACGACACGACACGACCTGTTCTTAACAGGTTTCGTGTTTGACTTTAACAGGTTTCGTGTCTTAACAGGTCAGACCTGTTAAGACCTGTTAATATTCGTGTCTTAACAGGTCAGACCTGTTAAGACCTGTTAGTGACCTGTTAATATTATACTATATATATATAATAAATAATAATATTATCCTTAAAATTAACTACCCTAAAAATCCATCAGAATATCAGATCCATTCCATATTTCCATTATCCGCCTCCATCCAAATCCAAATCCATTCATCTCTCGTTGGATTCTAAAACCATCTCAATCAGCAGTCTCGATCTCATCTCTCATCTCTCGACAGTCGACACTCAATCAGCACTCAGCAGTCTCGACTCTCAATCAGTCTCAAATCCATTCATCTTATTAGTAGCTTCAATCAATCAGCAGTCTCGACAGTCGACCTATCAATACCTCTCAATCAGCAGTCTCGACTCTCAATCACTCTCAATCAGCAGTCTCGACTCTCAATCGGTCTCAATCAGTCGCAAATCAGTCTCGACAGTCGACTCTCAATCAGCAGCTTCATCTCTCGACTCTTAAGTCTTAATCGTAAGTTCACTCTCATGAATAAAATTAATAAGTTGTAATTATTAAATATTAATTGTCGACCCATACTCATTCTTACACAACCTGTTAATTGTTAATTGTCGACCCAGTTTCATGGTTAATTGTTGTCGAATATTAATTGTTGTCGACCCAGGTTCATGGTTAATTGTTGTCGAATATTAATTGTTGTCGATACACAACCTGAGATTTATATATATATGTTTTGTAATTTGCTTGAGTGTTTTATATTAAGTGTTAGCTGCTAATAAACTTTTGAATTCTCAGCAACCATAGCCAAGAACCAACACTAAAGATACTAATACTAACACCTACATAACAGGTATATTAGCTACTATAGACCTTCAACTTAAATGCTACACATAATCCATCATCGTGATCCAATCAATTTCACAAGTGGCCCATCTAGAGTTAAAACTCGAAATGTAGCAATTGTGCGTTTATAAAGTGTTACTGTTGAATAATCAAAACAGTTGTAATTTATATATAACACAAATAGGACTGTATTTTGGTGTCGAGTGTGGTGAATGAAGAAGTAATTTGTATTTGTAATTTGCTAGGATTTTTATTTTGAAGATTTTTTGTTTGACTATAAACAAAGGTTTTTATGATTTTCTTTACCTACAATTACATAGCAATATGAAATTAGTATAATGCTGACTAAATATTTTTTAATTTACAAACCATAAGACATTTTAAAATCGAACTCTTTTACTACGTATTAGTATAGTCATTTTAAATTAATCTATTTAATTTTCTTAAAACGATCTTTTTCAGTTAATCTATTGTATAAAATGATTAATGAGATTTTAAGAAACCAAAGGTGCCAAGGGGGTGTTTGTTTCAGCTTATATAGTCAGTTTTTAGCTTATCTGGTTTTGTGCTTATGTTCATAAGCTCACTCTTTTGTGGCTTATTGTGAAATTTTTCGGCTTATAAGCCAAAAAGTTTCAGAATAAGCCACAAAAATAAACTTATAAAACATAAGCCTAAAGGCCGAAAAGTTTCAAAATAAGCCACAAAATTGAACTTGTAAAACATAAGCCTAAAACGAGATAAGACATAAGCCGGCTATATAAGACGAACAAACACCCGGTAACATATTCCAAGGACTCTTTTTAGAAACATGCCAAAATGTTGATAAAAAATGGTAAAAACAAAAATATAACCCTTGTTCATGACAAAACCCCTTTGTTTCATTTCTAGGGTTTAATTTCATTACCAAAGCTTCAATTCGATCTGATCACTAACAGGTATACACACTTTCATCATTTCACATTCATTTTCAGTTAATTCATTAACTATTCGTGTATAAAATATAGTTTATAAATATATTATTCAATTTTTTATGCTACATGATTACTCATCTTCATTAGCCTATTAATTAGTTTATATATCTAGGGCTTCATAGTTATTATATATTACTAATTAGTATTAACTATTAAGTCATATACATTAGTTTGCGAAATATGTTTCGAGTTCTGGTAGACAGTTAAACCGGATCGTAACATAATGTCGTGTTCCAATCGCGCGTATCATGCCGCTTTTATAGTTTTTTTTATTCTAATTGTTATATATTGCATAGGTTAGTTTACCAAAGATGTTTCGAGTTGCTGGTAGACAGCTGAACCGGACCGTGAGCGAATGCCATGGTTTGAGTGCGCGTATGGCGCCGCTATTGTTACAGTACAATTCATTTGCTAGTAAGTCAAAAACGGCTTTCACCGGCTCGGAGATACTAAACTATATGGGCGGAGTAGACAATGACAAAAAACAGTTGATTCATAAGCTAGTTAACTTTCGGATGAAACAAGGTAAGAAAACTAGGGTCCGTGCGATTTTTCACGAGACGTTGCATAAGTTAGCGCGTACGGATAGGGATGGTATTCAGCTTATTAGTGATGCGGTGGATAATGTGAAACCGATATGTGAAGTAGCGAATGTGAGAATTGCTGGGAATGTGTATCCGGTGCCTGGTGTTGTGGATAAGGATCGTCAACAAACGTTGGCGGTTCGTTGGGTGCTTGATGCGGCTAAAAAGAGACGTGCGAATCATAGTTTGAAGCTGGAGGAGTGTTTGTTTGCTGAGATAATGGATGCTTATCGGAAGAAAGGAAAGGCTCGTGAGAAAAGGCAGGATCTTCAAAAGACTGCTGCTGTTAATCGGAGTTATGCTCATTTTAGATGGTGGTAAAATGACATCACAGAAGAGGTACCTCACAATTAATTTGATTATCCAGTAAGATATTGCTCTTTTTATGTTTTCGCTTCATCATTTGTATATATCTTGGCATGACAAATATAGTCTATTACGTAAGCATGAAATAAAATACAATGATTCTAGGCCTTAATAGATTGACTAAAATATGCAGAGTATACCTTCTATAAGATTAGCTTCTTTGACCAACATTGAGGGGTCTCTGATTCTGAGTTGGAATCTGACGGGTTTTATAAAATATGCCTGAGATGCGTTTAAGGCTGCTATACCTACAAATACATATCGTGAAACAAATTTGCAATTGAGACCAGTTACCAATTTCCATGTCTTTAACTATGTGCAAAAAGTTGCTGTCAATTATTTGTGCAAATCTCGTCATAAGGTATTATTATTAGATGATGATGATCGAAGTGCTAGCAAGACGGTAACAGTTTTATAGTGGTCCAACATATGCGCTATGTCTCTGTTTGACACTTCAGAATCACGTGTTGTGCTAGCTGAGACCCCTTTTGTGTTAGTTGAGACCCTTGATTTTTCATCATAATAGGATAATACAATCTATTGGATGTTATTATCCACGTATAATCTTTTTAAGATTTTTGTAAATTAAGTTTAAAAGAGCTAAGCAAAACCTCCATTATATATTACAGAAAGTAACGCATAAACTGTGCATACTTTTGTACTAAAATCCTAAGCAATCATGATTCGTTGTTTCACTTCAAAATATTCTGTCAAAGGTGCTGCTCATGTTGAATTTCCACTGTTTGTATGTCTCTAACCTTGTGCAGAGACACACCTATTTTGTGTAGAGTTCAGGACTTCAGGCTCACAGTTTCAACATAGACTTTGTTTATCAATGGTGTTTGTCCAACATTTAAGTCTTTGACAGACTACATTGAGAGTGAAATTTTATGTGCCCTGCTTTAAGAGAAGACAACTTGTTTTGTGCTTTTCGCCTTCTGATCCTATCTGATGCTGAATGTTATATTACTACTACTTGAATGAGCTATTTTTGGTATGCCAATTTGAAACTCATGATAATTTCAGCTTGCAATGTCTCGTGTATAAGGATCCCATTGTCCAATCAAAAGGAGTTTTGTCCTCTGGCTTGAATACTATATTACTATTATCACCCGCTCATGACCACTTAAGTGTCCCCTCAGCAGAATGATTAGTTAAACCCACTTAGAGGGTCATTGGGATTGCTTTTGGGTGGAGACTATCTGATTATGGCGTATGCAGAACACAAATCATAAGGAAATAGTGTTTAACAAACTATTTGAAAAAGATGTGCGTTTTTCTAGAGAGAAAAGATCTACAACCTTTTTTTTTACACTAATTGTTGATAAAGTATTCAAGTGCAACTAACAATTAGACATTTAGACACACACACACACACACAAAATCTCTAAACAGTTGTTTGACAATTGATTTGCCTCGACTTGGAGCCTGATTCTTCTGATGAGATAAGTAATTGTTACATTTTACATCATTTAGATACAATATTTTGATATAGTGAAATGTATCCAATTATGCCTATGCTTAATCCCTGATTGGGTGATTCAGAACACTTGAATTTTGCATAATAATATTCTTTCTCTTTGTTCTGTTTTTGTTTTGGCAGGTTTTTTACATTTTGGACTGGTGAAGAATTAGTATGCTAGAGAATTTGAAGGCAAAAATAAGCGCATCGGGTCAAACACTGCTTGTAATAGATGTTGCTATTTATTAAGTTTCAATTGTGCTCCTGAATTTCACATTCAACTAATTTCATGCAGACCCTATTATAATTTTGGTAATCTGTAATCTCGAGTGGACTCGTGATTTGACTCCTACTTGATCCTGGTTTGGTCTAATAACTGCGTTGTTTATGCTTCATGCCACATGTTTTAAACTTTTATATTATCATAGCTTATGAGTTATTTCATTTTCCTGTTTCTACAAATGAGAAGCAGCTTTGTTCTCTATAATAGTTAGACCATGTTTGCTCTGAGGACATCTTTGCCTGGTATTCGTTCAATGGTCTTTTTGCGTCGTTGTTTCAGAATGGTAATCTTGTTTATTTCATACGCTTGGAAGCTTGCGTGATCAGTTTTATAATTCAAGTTTTCTAGATACACAATAGCTTTTTTATTTGTAATTTTGTATTTTGTTGCATTTGTGCAAATATAGTTTATCAGATGAATAGCTAACAGGTCAATAACTTGATTTGAGAAGAAGTACAAACGAGGTGTATGGTTATTTTGAGAAATATTGAAAATGAAGACAGCCAAAGCTCTCTTTGTGTTGTGTCTATACTTGAACAATGTTTATAACATTGCTGCAGCCATAATCTAAATATACTCCATCTCCGAATTTGGAGTTTGAAGGGTAAAAAAAAATACAGGATATGTTATTTCCAATCATCGCCCAAACCACACAAGCTTTTGATAAAATGAACTTTTATGACTATGCTAACAAGGTTATCCTAATGTTTATTTTAGCTTATGTTTAAGCTTAAAACAACATAGAAAAACTTTAGAAAAAATAAACTTATCAAAACGATTTTAAATTTCTTCAAACAATATCTAAGATATGTTTGACAAAATTAGCTAATGGTAAAATTAGCTAATGTTCTTCAAACAATATCTAAGACACGTTTGACAAAATTAGCTAATGGTAAAATTGCAGATAAGAAGCTCACTACTAAAGACTACCTCTAGAATCATATTATACCTTCTTATATACCTTGGACATACCTGGAATTTTTAAAACACCCCCTCGCACTATGTGGCAAGCTACACAAATTATCGGGTATTTGTCGGACGTCTTCTGGATGTAGTCTCCTTGCTTTCGGGTTTATCCTGAGATAAAGGTAGTATTTGTTTACATTCTACCTCCCCCCATATCCTGCCCAGCGGGATTAGGTATGGTGTTGTAAAATTTATTTATCAAATATCTAACAAATATTTAGCAACTTCTTTATAAAAAAAATATACCAAGGAAAAAGTCTTTAAATTGCCAACAAAATTAGTAAAATATTACTCCTCCGTCCCAATTTATAAGCCCATTTTTTTGTTTTTGGTTGTCCCAAAACACTTGACAATTTTCATATTTTAACCAATCAAATGACACTTTAGTAGAGAGAGAGAAGATATTTGATTGATGAATAAATTAGTTAGTGAGAATTTATTAAACTTTGTACAAAGTCAAAATGGACTTATAATTTGAAACGGAGAGAGTACAATAATTTTGACTAACATACGATTTTATAAAAATTATGAATTAAAATTTTCAAATCCACTTCTGATCAGCTAGTAATAGGTCAAAATTTAGCAATTTTGCTACAAAAATTATGCCAATAAAAATTATTTAAATTTAGAATAAAATAATGATCCTAAAATGGCATTACTTTTTTACTTGCGTACGATTTTATTAAAAAGTGATTAAAATTTTAAAATCAACTTTTTATTTTTCGATAACAAGTCAAAAAGTTTACAAACATTTATATAACATAGACGGTAATAGATAAAGAATATGAATTACATTATATGATTTAGTTACATAAAACACATATAATCAAATTGTATACACATATAAATCTTTTTTGCAAAGTAAAAATAAAGTAATAAAAGTATAAAACGATGTAAGTGATTAAATAATAAACCTCCGCAACGCTGGATTCTTCTTTATTTACGTAGGGTATGTTTGGCGAAAGTAACTGTTGTTGGAACTGATGCTGGTGCTGGAGATGGTGCTGGTGCTGGAGATTATAAAAAGAGATTATTTTTATAAGCTACATGAAGTAGCCTTTGGTTTTAAGAGATTATGAAAGATTATTTTTTTTAGAATCTCTTATAAGTTATGTCTGCCAAACAAAGATTATTTTTTAAGTAGCTTATTTTTTGAAAAAATAAGCACAATCTCTCAACAATTTTGAGTGTCAAACATAGCCATAATCTACATAAGCCATGTGAAAGAAACATCAAATTTTATAAGAAAACTATAAAATATATATTTAAAAAAAAAGTATTTTTAAGTTAATAAAAACTTATATATTAAATAATTTAGTTTTCTAGGGACAGTTGTTTATTTGTAATCTTTATATATATATAATACTGAATTGAATTTACATAGTGATGGAAGGCAAGCGAGCAACAAGCTGCGCCGCTAGCCCTTTTTGAATTGCAAAACTAATCCTCTTAAAAACGACATTTGTGGATCTAGGTGTTACAACATTACTATGCATAGCACGTTGAACTCTGTTGAGTAGCTGCACTGCCTCAGGTGCAAGAAAACCAAAAGTATCAAACGCGAAAGGAATAAAAACATGCTGATTTTCAATGCACGCTTTCTCGTGTTTTGCCACTTTGTACAAGGCGACTTTCAAAGCAGTCTGTCCTACTGTAAAACCCCGGCTACTCAACCCTACAAGAGGAGAAACCCCAGTTAGATCCACACACGCATGTTTCCCTCCAACCCACCCAAAAACCAAAACGTCTGCCAGTCTGAGTGTGAATCTTCCATCCATTAGGTCAGTCAAAAAGTTCAGAGGCGCTTCTTTCTTGACAGAGATCCCGGCACGCCTAAATATGTCAAAAAGAACGTCCCTAACCTTATCATGCCTGTACTTGAAGCCCGGGAGCTCCTTGCAATGAACCGCATGTTCTCCAAAGGAATCCAAACATACCTTGTGACAAACTGGGCATATCTCATCAATCGGAAATAAAGGAATCATAAGGCGATACTTAAGGATTGTACGATATTCCACCGGTGACATATGTTGACCTAGCCCATCTATGGGGATAGCTAGAAGAAAATCCTGAGCATGTGATGCCCGTAGACACTCAAAAACTGCTTTCTGTCTCATAGTCATGTCGAAGTGAGCTTCCATATCCTTGACCATTTCACTAAAAAGAGCACTCGCCAATATTTGTTGGGGTTTAGAGGGGGCGGTGTCCTTATTAGTAAAACCACTAAAGTCAAAGCTTGGAATCATATCACGAAGACAATCCAAAGCACAAACATAATCATCATCCATACCACATATGCCACTGTCCCGTAAGATGTGGTCTTGTAGCACCCAAAATTGGGCCCTCGATACCACAAAAGCATAAAAGGAGACCATCTTTGCCGAGTACAAACCCAAACCATTTAAGTTTTATTTTTTCCTTTATTAGTAAGGAAGGAAAAGTTAAAAAATCAATAGAAATTAAAAATTGAATGGAGTTTTATTTTCCTTGTTAACCAACCTTCCTCCATTTTCTTTGGTTACTCGAGAACACAGGAGTCAAAGGAAGCTCGCATGCACAGTCGGGTTAAACACGACGGGCGGCGCTATATATCTGCAGAATGAACCAAACAATGACGTCATCATTCAGTTCCCTCTCAAACTACACTCCTCCTTTGACCTTAAACAAACACCACCGTCACTCCCATCCTTCAACCTTCTTCTGCAAACTCCCCACCACTTCCTTCCCTATTATTTCCCTCCACACTCATACTCAACGACGTCGTTTCACCGTTTCTGCATCCCTCAAAGTATTACACCTCATCACTTTCATATTTTTTATATCTTTCATAATTGTCATGTGCACACCACCTGTTTGATAAAATGTGTGTTTAAATATATTGTATATCTACTAGAACAGTACCCACGCAATGCGGCGGCGGGTATCGTGTGATTATATTTTGCGTTATTTGGTTACGCGTTTAGTTGTCTTCATGCTTTATAAGTAGAGATATTAGAGATGGTTAGGCCAAATAATTTTAGTTTCAACAACCAACCGCTTCCTAACAAACTTCCTAACCAACTTGCTCCCTAACAAATTAATTTTGAAATCTTTCCGTAATAAGCAAGAAAAAAGTCTGAATTTTAAGCCTTTCTAATTATAGAATAGTCCCAAATGCATTATAATGTAGCATAGATATTCGTTTAAGCGGGTGTTTCGGCTTATGTTTCATAAGCTCAAATTTTTTTGGGAGACTTATAAGTTTATTACAGGATCATATACTAAGCTTGTATAAGCCCATAAATAAGCTACATAATGCACACAATTTAAGAAAAGTGAGATAATTGCATTGTGCGCCAATAAAATTTCATATTTACCCACTTAGAGACGATTTTATTCGTTGTAGTTGAAATTGTACACTTATTTTGGTATGGGATATCAACACCAACTGTTTGATAAGATGCCCGTTTGAATAAATATATGCTCCTCTTACACACACTAACTGTTTGAAAATAATCATATGCACACCATCCTCTTTGATGAAATGTTTATAAATATATTTCTATGTGCATCAACTGTTTGATGAATTGTGTGGTTACGAGTGTTATATATTCGTATGCACACCATCTGCTTGATGAGATTCTTATAATTGTTATGTATTCATATACGCACCGTGTATTTGATGAAATGTTTGTATATTCGTATGCACACCAAGTGTTGATGAAATGTTTTTGTATGTGTTTTTCAGGAAAATTTGGGAGTTGTGACCAAGACATGGGGAAATTTCACAAGTTTGAATTATTGGGTTGTTCGGGATTATTATCGTCTTGTTGATTTTGTTAATTCTTTTGAGCCGAAAATTCAGAAGCTTTCTGATGATCAGGTACTTATTTTCAAGTTTACGGTGGTTTTTTTATAATTAATTTATTTATCTTCTCTATAGAGTATGCTGATTGTTTGTAATGGTGAATTAGTTAACTGCGAAAACTGCTGAATTTCGAAGGCGGTTGGGGAGAGGAGAGACACTTGCTGATATCCAAGCTGGTAAGTTTATGGCCATAAAGTTTGTTGCTTTTTGTGTGTAAAAATTGAGTATTAATGTTTATTTAATGTAATAAAATGATACCGCAGAGGCGTTTGCTGTTGTACGCGAAGCTGCAAAAAGGAAGCTTGGTATGCGTCATTTTGATGTTCAGGTATATGTCTTTCTTAGTAGGCTTATGTTTGTTGTTATTGAAGTGTGCGAAGACGAGTTGGATAAACTTTACTGTGGTAACTTGTGTGATGAAATGCGGAACTTAGTTGATTAACTGATTAGACTTTGGCATTGCAATTGCTAGATTATTGGTGGTGCAGTGCTTAATGATGGGTCTATTGCTGAGATGAAAACTGGAGAAGGGAAAACATTGGTTTCGACATTGGCTGCGTATCTTAATGCCTTGACAGGAGAGGGTGTTCATGGTATGAGTATTACTATAGTGATCTCTTCTCTACTTTAATATGCTCTAATTCTTTATGTTGAAGCTAGTTTCATGCAAAATTACATTGCAAGCATAACAAAACTGCAAATATAAAATATGATCTGATCCGCAAGAAACACAAGTTGACACCAAATATCTGTTGATTTACAGTGGTGACTGTCAATGATTACCTTGCTCAACGTGATGCTGAGTGGATGGGTCGTGTGCATCGTTTCTTAGGTCTTTCTGTTGGTCTTATCCAAGTAAGTTGATAGCCATGTGTCCATATACGAAATATCTTGCATAAGCTACTCCTGTTTACTTCGCTTTTCTATTGCTACTAGAGAGGGATGAAATCTGAGGAAAGGAGGTCTAATTACAGATGTGATATCACATACACCAATAATTCAGTGAGTATCTATATGAGTTTTGTGCTGCAACTGTACGCCACTTTAGTGTCTTATAGCTGTACATTGAATTGTGTTAGGAACTTGGTTTTGACTATCTAAGGGACAATCTTGCTGGAAGCAGTGGGCAATTGGTTATGAGATGGTATTATCATATTTTTTTCACAGTGCAGACTTGATTTAAATTGTATTCGAGATTAATAGCATAATTTTTATCAGGCCAAAGCCTTTTCATTTTGCAATAGTTGATGAAGTTGATTCGGTCCTCATTGATGAAGGGAGGAATCCATTGCTAATTAGCGGTGAGGTATATATTTTTACTTAAAGCGAAGATGGATGTATCTTTTGGTTTCAAACCAAAGCAGTAACTAAAAGCTTATTACTTTTATCTATATCGCAGGCTAGTAAGGATGCTGCACGTTATCCGGTCGCTGCCAAAGTAGCGGAGCTTCTCATCCGTGGACTCGTACAGTTTCTTGCCCCTTTATTTCTTATTGATGTTTATTTCTTACTGTTAATTTTAATAGTGCCTCGCAATTTCTTTCACTACACAGCATTACAATATAGAGCTTAAGGATAATTCAGTTGAGTTGACTGAAGAAGGGATTAACCTAGCTGAGATGGCGCTGGAAACAAAAGACTTGTGGGATGAGAATGACCCTTGGGCTAGGTAACTTTAATCTTAATATATCTTATTTCCACCCTGTATCCTTTAAGCTTGTCATTGATTTTCAACTTCTTATCATTAAAACATTGTAGATTTGTCATGAATGCTTTGAAAGCTAAGGAGTTCTATCGCCAAGATGTCCAATACATTGTTAAAAATGGGAAAGCTCTCATTATAAACGAGGTAATAGATCGCATATTTTCTGTGTCAGTTCATTCTCTATTGTTGAGTTCATTATAATTATGTTCCTCGATTTTTTCCTGCTGCTTAATAATCCACTAAGAGCGCATTACATGCTTTCAAAATTGTTTAAATCTTTAAAGTGAAGTAACCATAGAAGACTACCACTGTATAACTGAAATATGTAGAAGAGTGCTTATCATGAAATATATGCACATGAAAACTTGAATTTACCTCTCTATGGGTTAGAAATTTACCTCTCTATGGGTTAGAGTGTTAGACATGCAACGATAACAGTTAAGATTTACCAGAACTAGCTGATAACAGTGTTTGTCTAGATTCTAAAAATAGGAGGTTCAAATAATTAGGTTTTATGTATAACACACAAATGGGGACGATACATGAAAAATTTGCTAATAAATTTAAACAGATTTTCATAACCATTATGTTGGTGCTCAAGAGTACCCAATGTCAATTAATGGATGAAATATAAATTCAACTCACGTATATAACTTCAATTGGGGCTTAGAATGATTGAATAATTGAACGACCATACATGCTGCTTTTGGAATGTTGATTAGCTGCTCTCTCGCAACATCGTCTAGTCTAGTGGTTGAACGAACTTGCAACCCTTGTATTTGGTGGAGAACTTCTCATATTGTTGTGAATTAATTTGCACATATAATTATTTGAAGTTGACGGGAAGAGTGGAAGAGAAAAGACGATGGTCAGAGGGGATTCACCAGGCTGTTGAGGCCAAAGAAGGTCTACCAATTCAGGTATATAGTAATGCTTAATGACTGTCATCTGTGGCATTACCACGTCTACATTATGTTTTATAGCTCTCTTATAAATTAATTAAATTGTACCACTCTTGGACTTTTTAGGCGGATTCAGTCGTAGTGGCACAAATCACATATCAATCGCTGTTTAAGCTATATCCAAAGCTCTCAGGGATGACAGGGACTGCAAAAACTGAAGTAATTACATTCTATTCTTTGAACATACACATCCTTCTCAAGTTCAAGCAACTACTAGTTATCTTACCTAGATTTGTTATGTCAATTTATATTTATACATTAACATTATTACAGGAAAAGGAGTTCTTGAAAATGTTCCAGATGCCTGTTATTGAAGTGCCCACAAATATGAAAAATATTCGTAATGATTTACCCATTCAAGCATTTGCAGTAAGACGTCAAGTTGATTTTTTCTTGAGAAAATACTCCTTATTGTATCGGCGTTAACCATGCAATTAATTGTTTTGATCACATAGACAGCTCGTGGTAAATGGCAATATGTTCGTGAAGAAGTTGTCAGTATGTTCAGAGTTGGGCGTCCTGTTTTAGTTGGAACCACTAGGTACTACACTAATATTATCTTTACATATCATTCTTCTATTTTGATATTGGTAAATTTCTGTTTTTAAGATACTTTTTTGTGTTGGTATAGTGTCGAGAACTCAGAATATTTGTCTGCTCTGCTAAGGGAAAGCATGATCCCTCATAATGTCCTCAATGCAAGACCAAAGGTTAAAAATAAAAATAGATTTATTAATTTATTAGTTTTCCAGTAAAATAGGTTTCTTAGGCTCATTAAACATCAAGATTGTGCTGACAATGTTTGTAGAACGGTGACCTAATTATCATTATTGCTTTCAGTATGCTGCCAGAGAGGCTCAAACTGTGGCCCAAGCTGGACGAAAATATGCCATAACAATATCAACAAATATGGCTGGAAGGGGTACGGATATTATATTGGGAGGTAATCCAAAGGTGTGTTGGCTTGTTCCATAACTTGTAGATGAAATAAATTCATTTCACAGAGAATGTGACTTGACCCTTTTATTTATATTAATTTAGATGCTTGCAAAAGAAGTCATAGAGGACAGCATACTTTCACACATGAGTCAGGAAAATCCTGATGAGTTTGAGGAACCAATGTCACGAGAGGTAATTTGCCCAAAATCATAACTGCACCATAGCAATCAGTTCCTCATCATCTTAGTATTGTGTAGGTATTGTCAAAAATGAAAATCGGACCATCATCATTAGCTTTGCTAGCTAAGACGGCTCTAATGGGTTAGTGACCTTTGAACTTTGACTTTTTATACAATAACCCTTTATAAAGTAAAATGTTAATGTTAGTGGTACTATTTTCTAAAATATATTATGCAGCTAAGTACGTATCCAAAAGTGAAAACAAGAATTGGACATATGAGAAGGCCAAATCTGTAATCTCAGAATCAATTGAAATGAGCCAATCAGTTAGTTCAGATGAGCTGGAAAGACTTGTGGAGGAACAGGCAGAGATGTACCCTCTTGGTCCTTGCATTGCACTAGCCTATTTATCAGTTCTAAAGGACTGTGAAGTTCACTGTTTGAATGAAGGATTGGAAGTCAAAAGACTTGGTGGGCTCCACGTGATTGGTACATCTTTGCATGAGTCCCGAAGAATTGATAATCAGGTAATTCAAAAGAACTTTTGCTCTGAGACATGATCTTTTTCTTACTTATGTAGCAATCAATTAATTATAGATAACCATTGTCAACTGTTTGTTGCTCTACAAAGCTTCGTGGCAGAGCAGGAAGGCAAGGGGATCCTGGATCAACTCGCTTTATGGTCAGGTAAATCCTATTGAATGATTTAAAAAAAGGTGCAAAACTATATAGGTGGATTATTTTTTGACTTTCTTTACAGCAGTCTAAGTAATTTTTAATCGGTGGATGTTACAGTTTGCAGGATGAAATGTTTCAGAAGTTCAATTTTGACACTGAGTGGGCTGTGAATCTCATATCAAGGATTACAAACGATGAGGATGTGCCAATCGAAGGTGACACAATTGTTCGACAGGTGTGTATTTTATTCTCTGGGACATATAATCTTTTTGTTAATTGTTTATAGTTAATCCCCTTTAACATGTTGAATTACCCACTAATTGTTATTATTATATATAACGCATTTCAGCTTCTTTCTCTCCAAGTTTCAGCTGAAAAGTATTTCTTCAACATAAGAAAGAGCCTTGTAGAGTTTGATGAAGTGTTAGAGGTACATATGTTATACATCATGTGCAAATTGTTTCTTGTTTGTCTACTTTAATGTTTTTCTGGTCAACATTGTATGTCTAATTATGTTTTGAGTTTCTATATGACGGAAACGTATCCATGCTATTTAGATTGTCCAGACTCTTTATATATGTTAATTGTTCTTTTCTAATAATCGAGTGTATTATACCATGCTTGTTTCAGAGTAATCTGATACCTTTGTCTTTTTATGGTTGCCTTCTAAATACATAAGTTTCTGGTTCCAGGTGCAAAGGAGGCATGTATACGATCTGCGGCAGTTAATATTAACCGGTGACTCTGAGAGTTGTTCACATCACATATTTCAGTGAGTGTTATCTTTACTAAGATATACTTTGTATTATGCACAGTATTATTCAAAATAGAATAGACCATAGGAACAACCCGTAATATAAATTGCATTAATTGTTCAACTTAATGTATATGTTACATTGTTACCTTTGTTCATGGATATTAGGTACATGCAAGCTGTTGTAGATGAAATTGTTCTGGCAAATGTTAATCCACTAAAGGTACTAGATATTTATGCCCTAGATTCAAATTATAATAACCTACGTAAATCTAAACACTACACTTTTGTATATTCGATAGCATCCAAGCAGCTGGAACTTAGACAAACTCTTAAAGGACTTTATTGCAATTTCTGGGAAAATTTTAGATGGTAACATTTAGTTTCAGTCTTATCTCTCAACTCGTCATCTTTATTAAGTACTGTAATTCTTATTTAATTTGGGACTAAAAGAATATTTTTGGTTGGTACAGAGTCATGTACAGGACTTACAGTGGAATCTTTAATGCAGTCACTTGCTAGTGTTCATAAAATAAGTGATGTAGATATCAATGATTTCCACTTTCCAAATTTACCCCAACCTCCGAATGCTTTCAGAGGTATACGCAAGAAGACCTCTTCACTGAAACGGTGGCTAGCCATATGCTCTGATGATTCACTCAAGTGTGTACAATAAACATTTGTTTTAGTATCACTTTTCTTATACA
This sequence comes from Artemisia argyi, assembly GCA_030686995.1. Taxonomy (NCBI): domain Eukaryota; kingdom Viridiplantae; phylum Streptophyta; class Magnoliopsida; order Asterales; family Asteraceae; genus Artemisia; species Artemisia argyi. The sequence continues at coordinate 47,907,245 of CM060688.1, forward strand.
TAATCTAAATACAAAAGGTTTTAATGCAAAATGTCAACTACAGAGATGGAAAATACAGAGTTACTGCTAATCTTCTGCGAAAGTACCTTGGTGATTTGTTAATCACTTCATATATGAACATCATTGAAGAGTCTGGTTATGCAGAAGAATATGTAAAAGAAATTGAGGCAAGTTTTCTATTTTTTGTATTTATAAAGCTACTATCATTGATTGCTTGTCTGTTTTTCCTCTTTATTCCTTTTGTAATATATATTTTATATTCTTGATTCCAGAGAGCAGTTCTTGTGAAGTCCCTAGATTGTTTCTGGAGGGATCACCTTGTCAACATGAACAGACTAAACTCAGCGGTATGCTATGATTCGTCCTACCAATATGAAATGGAAAAATTGTCGAGTTTATTCACTAATCTGTCCTGATTGTAATTAGTAAATGAGATTTTGAATCATCATATTTGTCAAAGACTCAAAGGTGGGAAATTGAAACAAAAATTAATAATAATAATAACTTGAAAGGAAATGGGTCAAATGAGCCAAAGTGATATAAAGGTGGCCAAAAGTGTATTATCATTCTCTAAAACCTCATGGAACATTTTATTTTTACAAGTTTGACTGTTAATGAAATAATATAATGTTTGTAAACACAAAAACTATTTATATGGAAGCTAAAATATTTGGACAAAAGGACAACTGAACTTGATCCGCCCCACTTCAGACTATACAAAGAATTGCTGGTTTTGACTGCTAAATTTGAGTTTAAAATTGCACGTTAGCATTATTTTCTTTTCTTCTACCAACTCGACCTGTTTTTAAACAAATGAAGGTTCGTACATAATTGAACGGGCAAATAGTGCTCAGGTACGGTGCTCAACGTCAAATTTTGGAAGTACAATGATTATTTTGCATCTGTTGGTCCAAAATTTAATTTAATACTCCCATTCTCTACATATCTCTTCCATGGAATTATCTGTTGAGCGTTAAGTTTAATTCACTGCTTTCTGCAGGTGAATGTGAGAAGTTTTGGGCACAGGGATCCATTGGAGGAATACAAAATAGATGGTTGTCGATTTTTCATCTCGATGCTTAGTGCAACTCGAAGGTTGACAGTGGAATCACTTTTAAGGCACTGGTCATCCATGGAATAAACACAATGATCATAAAATACAGAAGATAATTCCCGTGCATATTTTTTTAACTATACATGCATCTATGATGCAACTGTACAGGTCTTATGTTGTATACTTGTTGTAGAGTTTAGAGTTTATTATTTATTGATTCATAGTGGTATAAAATCTTCCGAAACTAACTTATTGGAAGCAGTTTCGAACACAGGAACCTGTTCAAAGAACTTATTATCTGCTGGGTTAAAGGCCACTAGTAGCATCATACATGTACTTTTGATCATCCAACTTACTTTTTAGGTACACATGATGCAAGTACTTCTTTTGTCCAACGTCACAATAATATTTGTCTGATACATCTTAACAGCAGTTTGTTTGTACTCAACAAAATGGTGGTGCCTTTAGATGAAAAGGATTTAACTGTTGGTGTAAAGAACAAACTTTAGGTTTTGAAATGCCAGTTTGTTGCTAGTTTGTGATAATAAGTTATCACTTTGTTGTTTGACTTTGTTTGGGGAAAACATTTCAAACTATGCGATTTTCTGTTCTTTTCAGAAGTGCGTATGTATATACTATGTAATATATATACATATGGGGAAATACTTCTATACACCCTGTGTATTTGTAGCTGCAATAATCTGTCTAAAAAATTTTGCTCTTTATATCAAAACGGTAATCATCTTATTCCTTTTTTTCATACAAAAACATATCATCAATACATACATGTGTATCAACTAAAATAGTAAAAAGAACCATTAAACAAAATCCAAACAAGAATCCTATTCCAATAGGGCCATAACCACAGATATGATTGTGAATCCAATCCAATGAAACCCTCCATGAAGAAATTTGGTACCTACAAAAGTCAAAGTTAAAGTCAACATAAAAAAATCAAAATTCAACAAAAATGGGATGACTTTTAATGTTTTATACTTTATAGTTCACAAGAAATTTTGTTCATGTTTAAGAATTATTCAAACCTTGACTGTTACTATCATTAGGAGGCGACGTGTTACTATCATTAGGAGGCGACGTCGTGTCTTGCATGCTTATTCCAAGTCTTCTGCAATCCATTCCAATCGCACCTGATACATAATATTCAAACTTTTATTCAAAGATGTACTATCAGGTTTGTTATATTATAAGTGAAAAATTTGTGATTGATCGTACAACTGCTGAAGCATGGAAAATGGGAGATGTTCATGAGATTGGTGTATCCGGGATTGCACTCGCATGTATGCTTGTACGTAAGATTCTTAGTGCATGTACCTTCTCCACAGTATGTCGAAAAACAAGCTAAACAAATGCCAGAAAGAAAAAAACGTTGTTAGAATCAAAATTTCCCTAATTAATCATATGTGCTAATGTTCAAGCAAAGTAGATGACTTACGATCAAAGATAGAAAAATTATTTGGAATTGGAGGGCTTGGAGGGCTCGGAGGTGGGGCAGGCATGCAAGAGTAGTCTAGCGTACCTGTCAAAACCAACGGATTGATGTCATTTACGCGGAACATAATTAATTGTGTACGATAGCAACATATTTTGCACTTTACCACTTATACTATATTTTGTTATCAATCATAGCAACACAAATTTTTTTAGTTACTGTTGTAACAAAGCTAGAGTAAGTTATTGGTGTAACAAAGCTAGAGTAAATAAAGGGCGATCGATATTACAGTTAGGAATGACGCAAGGAAGGAACTCAAGCTTATCATCTTCATCGTCAGAACGAGTTCTTTGCCATCCTGGTTCACACTCGCAAACAAAGCTAAATGGTTTGGTAGCATCAACCGAGCAGTTCCCTCTTCCACAATTGACTGCATTACATAGGTTATCATCTGCAATAGAGAAGTACACAAAATCATTAGAAAAATCATAGATCAACAATAAACCTTATCGAACAAAATGAAATTTGTAAGAAAAACTCGTTAATAATTCCGCCTTTATCAATAGATTTACTTGGAAAAGGAGCAAGAGCTAATGGCATATGATTGTCTGATTTAGCCATTGAAGACAGGAATACAAGAACAAGAAGAATGCTACAAGAAAATGTATGCGAAAATATGGATGAAGCCATCATATTTTGCTCCTTGCAACACCACACTAGCTAGAAGGTGAAAATGTTTACTTGATATGCTTCATGCGCTTTGCATATAAATATAGGATTAAAATCTAAGATATAACCTTAGTTCAATAATCTCTTTTGACTAGTAGTAACAACTACTTAAATATTTTAATGAACTACGGTCAAGGTATTTTAGCTATAATCAATCAGTCACAGTCTGATCATGTAATAAAGTTGGTTAATATTGAGAGGGTTCAACGTAATAAGAGATGACAAGTAGGCCAATCGGGCCTATTAAAGGGGCCGAGCAGGCGAGCACCCTCTATCTCCCCCGTCTTTGCCCCCGGCTAAAGATGATATGAATTTTAACATCCAAGCCAGCTAGGGTGACTTCTTAGATTTATAATTGGTTTTAGATTGTAACACTACCTAAGTTTATTTAATTTGTTGATCGAGCTTAGTAAGATTTTAGGTTGTGATATGCTAAAAAGAAAAAATACATAGGTTAATATTCTTTCATATTAACAGAGCATAAAAAGTCGTTTGTTTAGGTAATAACTCATCTTAATTATATGTATATCTGTTCATATCGTATTCATTTGACATATTCATTGCGCAGATTAATATAACTTATTTGACTTAATTACCCCTTTACGAATGCAACATTGTGTGTCTTATATGCGTAGCATTAATTGTTAGAGGTGAAGTTAGAAAGTTATTGTCGATCGGGCAAATTTTAATAATTTTATTTTGTATATATATTAAAATTTTGGATTTACATAGAGGTAGAAAGCAAACTGGAAACAAAATCCGCAGATGCAGTTTTCAAAAAAATTAGTTTTGCAATCCAATAATTTTTAGAAACCACATTAAAAATAGAGAGACAAATTATAAAAATAATCAGATATTTAAAAAATAAAAAATAAATAACACTACATTTTTTCGCTAGTCCTGTCTCCGCTGTATAACCAGAGAACAAAATCGAATGGAAATTCATACGCTTGTGTTTTGTCGGTTTTTGCTTGTCCCGACCCGTCCCGAAAGTAGTTGGTTTTTGCTTGTATTTTGTCGGTTTTTGGCTCGTCCTGAATCCCGAAAATGCTAAAAATCCATCCCGACTTCCGACCATAGAAGCTATTATTCGGTTTCAAGACTATCGATTTATGTCAGAATCGGGTCGGTTGTCGGGACTCGGACGGTTTTGCTCACCCCTACTTGTGAGTAAATTTTATTATACCAAAAGTCAAAATTCCTGATAATAGTTGGTACATAGAAAATAATAAATTCAAATTCAAAACCTTATACTCCGTAATAAATATTGTATCTAGTTATTTCAAAAAGAAATTATATTCAATTTCTAGAAGAATTTGAAAGAATAACATATGCTTAATTTGACGACCAATTCCATGTTTTTTCCAATGAAAAACAAGTTTAATATTTGACATTCAAGTCGTTTAACACTTGTGCGTAAATTTACTTCGGTTTGAAAAGGTTCAAAGAATTGAAAGTTTGCATACGGAAGCTTCTTTCACATGTAAAAGCAAGAACTTAAACACGTAAAAATAGAGTCGAGAACAAATTAACATGTTTAAATTGTGGTATAAAATCAACAATTAGTTAACAAATATTTGGTTCTCTAGCTCTTAACAAAGTTAACATCATCCTCACTAGAAGCGCGCAAAATGGATTTGTAACTGTTCGTTAAATAAAAAAACCGACCGGATTGTTTTCGATGAGCTAATGTTGCGGGGGTTCAAATCCGAGCCGGCCCGGTTTTCATCCGACCGTTACTCCAGCGAGAAAACTCGTGTGGAGGCGGTACGGTTTCCGGGCGGAAGCCGTTTAATCCTCACTGCGCCAGCGTGGACCCGGTTCAGACAACAAAGTCTGGGTATGTGGTGGATGAGGCCTGCCAATGTGACGGGTGCGACTCTAAACCAAAAAATTGAAAGTCGCCTTCCCAAAAAAAAAAAAAAAAACCAAAACTATCCTGAGTGGGCGACTCTATAGATTCTAGTTAAATAATAATAATAATAATAATAATAATAATAATAATAATAATAATAATAATAATAAAGGCGCAAGTCTGAGTCTGTATATCTTTAGAGCAGTGGGTAACATAACGCACCCCTTGCGTTATAACGTAACTCACCCCAAAACAAGCTGCGTTAATCGTTACCGGCATCGAAAGTCATAGCCACGTTAACGTGGTGTGTCAAAGTTTTAACGCGGCTTACACTGCGTTTATATTAAAAAAAAAATAATAAAATAAAAAAATAAAAAAAAATAATTTTACACTTTTGGCCCTTGTATGTTTTATACTCTTTTAAATTCCAAAATGCAAAAATTACAAAACACCCCCTATGATTTAAAAATGAAACCATAACTTAAAATTCATTATCGAATAGAAACCAATACGAATACATAGATCACCCAAGATAGTCATGAAGCTTTTATATAGACTGGGAATTGTCGATGAGATCTGACTTCTCATCCCAAACTTGCAACACTTGTTCCCTAACCATCTTCAAGGCGACATGAAGTTGCAGATTTGTTTCATCGTTTCTTAACAGAGTTTCTAGATCGACTGTGATATCTGGATGGTCTTGAGGCAGCGCACACAACCTTTCGATCTCTGGAGCACGATCATGATTCTGTAGCACGATACGAGTTAATCAACATGAGCTCTTTTTCTTTTTCATTGCGTAATCGAGTAAGGATTGTTCTTTGCATCTCAGCTGTTTGGTTAGCCATAGTGTTTGTGTGAAATTTAGTTATAATTGTGTGAACAAACCTGGACTATGGTTTCTTATTTATAGTGGATGATTAATGGTTAGTATGATATGGCTAATTCAAATTCAAACTGGAGGGCGGTATAGTATTTAAAATTCAAATTCAAACTGGAGGGCGGGATAGTATTTAAAATTCAAATTCAAATTCAAGAGCAGGGATAATATTTATACTCACTGTAATACCTCAAATTCAAAAACAAGCGAAATGACCAAAATGCCTTCATGTTTTAAAATTCGTATTAACACTTAAATAATACCAAACAAACCCTAGAATTTGGACCTTGACAACATATGATTATAATAAATTAAGTATGATTAAAATTTCACTTTTGTAAAATTAAAATTATTTCTTGTATAAAAATTATTTAAGTCAATTTATAATTATATATATATATATATATATATATATATATATATTAAGTAAATAAATCCTAAATACAAAAGAAAACTTATAAGATATTTTATTTTGACATTATCCAATATATTGCAGCCCAAGATAATTATTCTAGTTCCTATAAATATAGAAAAAAAATGTTTATATAATCTATAAATCCTATAGTCGACTTTTATCTCTAAACCGATTCCCTAAAAACCCTCACAAGTCGACTTCAAGTTTCTGAGACTTCAAGGTATTTTTTCTGGTCGAGTTTTAATCCATAAAAGTTGGGAAAAATAGTTTTCTAATTGATGTAGGCTCGAATCAATCGTTTGGATTTTTCTTTGCTCGGTTTACTTTGCCGAGAGGTATGATTAAACTCTTATTGTTTTCACGTTTGATTTCTCTAATTGGTATTTTTATAACATCCTATATATCACATATAATCAGTATAAAATAATAAAATTGATCCATGCATGTTAATATGATCAAACGAATTTTTATAACCTTAAACCCTAAATCGAACAAGAAAATAAGGAAATAGTTCATGCGATTTTTGTGAGCTTGGTATATACTTTATTATGGTCCTCTACATGTTATATAACATCAGTAAAATAATCCTTATAATTTTCAAAGCTTATAAACTTGGTTTGGATTTTATTTTGTAATCGGCTAATATAATAGAAAAGAAAATAAAAGAAAAGAATTTGAATAAGGGTTAGGGTTAGGGTTAGGTTTTTGATATGGAATATGGTTTAATAAATGTGTTTTAAGGTTTCAATTAATGAGTAATGATTGGAAGAAATTAGGGTTAGGGTTTGGTGTTTTTATTTATAAACCGATTTGTATTTAAAACTATAAGGGGGTGTTTTGTAATTTCTGAAACTTGTGGGATATTTTTATAATCTGTATTAGATCAGTGGTGAATTGAGAAAAATATAATATGAGGGTGTCATGTGTTAAATTTGCAATTAAAAGGTTTAAAAGGTTAATTATGTAATTATATATATAATTAAGTAATCTAAATTAAATTAAATAAAATAGAGGGTTACTTTTGTATAAGCTGAAAATCAGAAGGTTAATAAGTTTATAAGTTATATGAGGGGCTAAAGGTGTAATTTTGATAATTTAATGGATTTATTTGTAATTTATATAACTTAAGGGTTTAACTTGTAAGTTACTAAAATATAAGGATTAATTCGTAAAAGGTGAAAGTTAAGGAACCAATTTGAAAATCTGCTAAGATGGAAAGAAGACTTAATACAGAATATGAATAAGTAAATAATCGAATAAGATATTAATGAGTAATATATCGTGTGTAGATTTCTGAAGGAGAGTTCTATTCTGTTATTTGATTTTTCTACTTCTGTCAGCTTTGCTTCTGTTCGAGGTACAGATATTCTGCCCTTATTCTTAAGGTTTCCTTTATGATATGAACCATTGATATGAACCTTTGCTATGAATCTTCTGATTTGGACCTTTGATATGATAAACCTTGTTTTCTGAACCTTCTGATATGACAACTATGCTTTGAACCTTTGTTATGACCCTTTTGTTACCTGAGCTTCACTAGGCATGGGGGTTCCATGTCCGTGTCATAGATGCACCTATGGCATGACTCTAGGGCAGTAGAGTGATGTTCTGTCACGTCCCTTCCGTTATATATGAATGTGCACTAATTTTCAGGGGTGTATGGATGCATCCTAGATCTGTTTTCTGTGATGATGTGATATGATTATGTTTAGTGACTGGTTGTATGTGCAATGTACTCCTTTCACTTCTGGTACAATGGAGATAGCTACTTCTTGTACAACTTAGGTGATTATGATATGATTATGATATGTTTCTGAGCTCATGGTATATTCTGATTTTGTTTATACAGGTGACTGTATAGATTCCTTACTTAACCTACACATAATATTTCCGTACTATATGTTATACCTAAAATATGTTTTCCCAAACTATATGTCTGTTCTTCAGCATTTATTTCAGTTTACTTTTGTTATATCCGTTCACTGAGCTTTCGTAGCTCAGCCGCATTTCTTTTCTTCGCGGCAGGTATTCAAGATAGCTTTTGGGGTAGCTTTCTGGGTTTGAGTGTAGAACTAAGTGAAGAATTTGACTTTAGCTATTTGAAGTAAGTTTTCTGCGTTTGATCTGTCTGTTTGTTCTGATGTAGCACCATAATTTGTGACATTTTTACCCTTGTCGGGTTGGGGTGTTACAATTATGGTATCAGGGACAGGTTTGATCGGCGGATTCACAACCCGTAGAGCTTAGGCTATGACCTGTGAATATTAGGCCCTTAGGCTTGGCACCATAGAAGTTATGAAACAATCATTGAGGATTTACTTTAGGATTTCTCTATATGAACCTTAAGTTATTACCGGTGAGGATTGGATAGATTAGGATATTGATTTAAGTAGCATCGTTTCCGCATCACTCTAGTTCGTGTTTCTGTCTTTAGTTAAGCTTATAAGAACATTCTTTCTGAAGTTAGAGAGTTAAGCATGACCTAAAGTTCAGTAATCTAATAAGTTTAGGAATGTCTTGAGAACTACACCATTTAAGTTTCACTTTCTGATTCTGATTTTCGTCTCTGACTTGTTGACAATCAGTTTGATGTATTCTGACCATTCGGAAGATTATTACAACACTAAGTGTTTGACATATTCTGTGAATTCTTCTGCTCATGCTGGGTATATTAAGTATTCCTTTGACACTATTTGAGTTTCCATAAACCTTTTCTATTTCTATGAGAGATCTGGAAGTTATTGGTCATGAGTATAGGAAATTGTCCACTCATTATGATAATGAAACTATGTTTAAAAAGGTTTTCTTTGAAAGGTTATAATTTTGACAATAATCCGGGTAGGTGTTGATTTATCTAGACTCTTTCCGTTAATAATGATTAGGATATAACATGATAATGAGGAAGACTGACAATGGTGTGATTGAACCTTTAGACTATTAAGTTCTCCTTTGGAAGTTTTGTAATATGATAATTCTGCGTATATTCGTTAAGTTTATGATTATAAGAAATTTGTCGAATTTTGGAAGTATTGGTGCTTTATTAAGATATATATGTTAGATTTAGGTTATTTTCTGATACGTTTCATTTTTCGTTCAACCTCATTGACGATGATTGATTCTGCTAAATTCTGGAAAGAATAGAAGAATTGTTAGGCTGCTATTAGGTTGCTTATTCACGACTTGAGATAAAGTATGGTCATCATGATGGTATACTCATGTGATGCTGGTATTATGACGCCTGATCAACGTGATAATACTTACATCATATGATGTACCCTCATTGTGAGCATATGATATTTCGGGAAGTGTTTGGGAAGCATCAGATTTCTGTCAGTTAGATTATCCGCGATTAGTGAGACTTTTTAGATTCATTCGACCTATATGTAGGTTCTGCCTTCATCGTTAGATATCTGGATATGTTCAAATTCTCGTTGTATGTTTGTTGATCATTGATCATTCATTAAGAATTTCAGAACTCATTATAGAGTCTTCTATCGTTTGAAGTTCCGTACTCAATCCGTTTTCTGCTAGTACTTGTGAGAAATACTTTAGTTATCTGCTACAAGTATGTAATCGTTGAATCGATTTCTGAACTGTTCTAAATAAGATATGAAGTAATGAAGTCCGATAAGAAAGATATGTCTGTTTGTTTGAAATCTGTTGGGAAGATTTCTGAATTGAGATTATTTCTGTAATCGAAAGATTCTGTGTTTGTTCCGTTCTGTCAATTTCTGTAATCTGATTTGTTTCGGTCCATTCTACTTATTCAATTTCCGAGGACGAAAATTTTTTTTAGAGGGGAAGAAGTGGTAATACCTCAAATTCAAAAACAAGCGAAATGACCAAAATGCCCTCATGTTTTAAAATTCGTATTAACACTTAAATAATACCAAACAAACCCTAGAATTTGGAACTTGGCAACATATGATTATAATAAATTAAGTATGATTAAAATTTGTCACTTTTGTAAAATTAAAATTATTTCTTGTATAAAAATTATTTAAGTCAATTTATAATTAATTATATATATATATATATATATATATATATATATATATATATATATATATATATATATATATATTAAGTAAATAAATCCTATATACAAAAGGAAACTTATAAGATATTTTATTTTGACATTATCCAATATATTTCAGCCCAAGATAATTATTCTAGTTCCTATAAATATAGAAAAAAACGTTTATATAATCTATAAATCCTATAGTCGACTTTTATCTCTAAACCGATTCCCTAAAAACCCTCACAAGTCGACTTCAAGTTTCTAAGACTTCAAGGTATTTTTCCTGGTCGAGTTTTAATCCATAAAAGTTGGGAAAAATAGTGTTCTAGTTGGTGTAGGCTCGAATCAATCGTTTAGATTTTTCTTTGCTCGGTTTACTTTGCCGAGAGGTATGATTAAACTCTTATTGTTTTCACGTTTGATTTCTCTAATTGGTATTTTTATAACATCCTATATATCACATATAATCAGTATAAAATAATAACATTGATCCATGCATGTTAATATGATCAAACGAATTTTTATAACCTTAAACCCTAAATCAAACAAGAAAATAAGGAAACAGTTCATGCGATTTTTGTAAGCTTGGTATATAATCTATTCTGGTCCTCTACATGTTATATAACATCAGTAAAATAATCCTTATAATTTTTGAAGCTTATAAACTTAGTTTGGATTTTATTTTGTAATCGGCTAATATCATAGAAAAGAAAATAAAAGAAAAGAATTTGAATAAGGGTTAGGGTTAGGGTTAGGGTTTTGATATGGAATATGGTTTAATAAATGTGTTTTAAGGTTGCAATTAATGAGTAATGATTGGAAGAAATTAGGGTTAGGGTTTGGTGTTTTTATTTATAAACCAATTTGTATTTAAAACTATAAGGGGGTGTTTTGTAATTTCTGAAACTTGTGGGATATTTTTATAATCTGTATTAGATCAGTAGTGAATTGAGGAAAATATAATATGAGGGTGTCTTGTGTTAAATTTGCAATTAAAAGGTTTAAAAGGTTAATTATGTAATTATATATATAATTAAGTAATCTAAATTAAATAAAATAAAATAGAGGGTTACTTTTGTATAAGCTGAAAATCAGAAGGTTAATAAGTTTATAAGTTATATGCGGGGCTAAAGGTGTAATTTTGATAATTTAATGGATTTATTTGTAATTTATATAACTTAAGGGTTTAACTTGTAAGTTACTAAAATATAAGGATTAATTCGTAAAAGGTGAAAGTTAAGGAACTAATTTGAAAATCTGCTAAGATGGAAAGAAGACTTAATACAGAATATGAATAAGTAAATAATCGAATAAGATATGAATGAGTAATATATCGTGTGTAGATTTCTGAAGGAGAGTTCTATTCCGTTATTTGATTTTTCTACTTCTGTCAGCTTTGCTTCTGTTCGAGGTACGGATATTCTGACCTTATTCTTAACGTTTCCTTTATGATATGAACCATTGATATGAACCTTTGCTATGAATCTTCTGATTTGGACCTTTGATATGATAAACCTTGTTTTCTGAACCTTCTGATATGACAACTATGCTTTGAACCTTTGTTATGACCCTTTTGTTACCTGAGCTTCACTAGGCATGGGGGTTCCATGTCCGTGTCATAGATGCACCTATGGCATGACTCTAGGGCAGTAGAGTGATGTTCTGCCACGTCCCTTCCGTTATATATGAATGTGCACTAATTTTCAGGGGCTTATGGATGCATCCTAGATCTGTTTTCTGTGATGATGTGATATGATTATGTTTAGTGACTGGTTGTATGTGCAATGTACTCCTTTCACTTCTGGTACAATGGAGATAGCTACTTCTTGTACAACTTATGTGATTATGATATGATTATGATATGTTTCTGAGCTCATGGTATATTCTGATTCAGGTGACTGTATAGATTCCTTACTTAACCTACACATAATATTTCCGTACTATATGTTATACCTAAAATATGTTTTCCCAAACTATATGTCTGTTCTTCAGCATTTATTTCAGTTTACTTTTGTTATATCCGTTCAATGAGCTTTCGTAGCTCAGCCGCATTTCTTTTCTCCGCGGCCGGTATTCAAGATAGCTTTTGGGGTAGCTTTCTGGGTTTGAGTGTAGAACTGAGTGAAGAATTTGACTTTAGCTATTTGAAGTAAGTTTTCTGCTTTTGATCTGTCTGTTTGTTCTGATGTAACACCATAATTTGTGACATTTTTACCCTTGTCGGGTTGGGGTGTTACACTTACGATATGGAAATACAAACACAAACGATACGGAAATACAAATACAAACGATACGGAAATACAAAAGCCATTAATCCCTATATCTGTTCCATATGGGGTTGTTTCTCAAAATGAACCAAACGTGAAGATATTTGAAGCCTTGCCTACCAAAGCGTTCTCTGAAAATGTTCATTATAGTGTTAAGACGATCATTGAACTCGTCAGTACGTTGTACACTCAAGTAAATATCATTGAATTTTTAACATTCACAGTTCATTCTTGCCCACTTACCCATTATCTGGCTTTTGTTACGAAAAGGACCGTCAGATTGGTTGTTGAACCTTTCTGTAACCTCATTCCAAAAAGCGGGTTCGCCATAAAATTCGTGAACGATTTGCCACATGTCGGCTAACAAGTTTTCTTCTTCAACAGACCAACGATTAGCCATTGTAAACTTTTTTAGAAAGTGAAGTGTGTGCAAAATAGTATGTTATGGTATGCTTTATATAGGGGTGTTTAGAAATTCATATTTCAAAAACTGAGCGGGATATGTGTAAATTTCAAATTCAAAAGAAAAAAAAAGGCGGTTAAACGTTTAAAATTCCAATTCAAAAACATGTGTGCATAAACATTTAAAATTCAAATGTTGTTAGATATGCAAATATGCATACCTTTGGGTCGACTGATGAAGTGCTCTTCGAGCAAGATATGCAAATGTTGTTAGAGGTTCAAGTGGAGGAACAACGTCAGGCAAGAGCTCGTGAGGTGTATGCAAAAGCTAAAGAGGATCGAAGAAACCGTCGAGCAGAATGGCGATGGAAAATGGGATTAAAGTCCTTAAACCGTGTGCCATCGATGAGGACGATTTGAGTAACGAGGATTCGAGTGACAAGGGCAATGACACAGACTGAATCATTTTCTTGATTTGTAGTTTTATGTTTAATTATCATAGTTTAATTTAGATGTTTTATGTTTAATTATCGTAGTTAATGTAATTTGTAGTTACGTATATTAGTGATGAGTGTGTAAATACTTATCATTTTTACCTATTCTGAGGTGCCAAAACATTTAAAAACACTCAATAATGCATCAAAATACTGAAAATATTCCAAAGATTGTGTTTTATATGTTTCAGATGCAAAATGAGTAAAAACAGATGAAAAACGAACAAAGTTTGCATAATTGGCAGTTTCAGTCCCTCAAGTTTCATAAATTAGCAAATTTAGTCCCTGGGTATTTTAAAATTGGAATTTATCAAATAATTACCCTTGTACTATTCATAATTGGAAAAATAGATCATTTTGATAACTTTTGGGAAATTTACAATTTCACCCCCTCAACTTTGGAAAATATCATAAAAGGTCCCTCGGGTGTTTTAAATTGTAAATAATGCAAATAAGGTCCTTTAGTTTAACAAACTTGGCAATATTAGTCCTTGTGATAACTTATGAAATGTAACAGGTTTAGTCCTTCATAAATTCAGAAGTTAATAAATTGGTCCTTGGGCTTATTTATTACACAAACCAAACGGATCCTATATCTACCCAAAATAATAAAAACCAAACACAACCTGGATCCACCCCTTTTCCTGTGGCCCAATTTCCATCTCAGGCCCAAGCTTAAAACCCACCCACGTTTTAAATAAAAACCAAAACCGCCCCTAACACCACTCCTGGTTTTTCCTCCCCCACTTGCCCACTACCACTTGCTGCCACCCATCACCTCCACCGCCCAAAACCACTACCCTACCCTACCCCAATTGCAACCACAGACCAAATTGGCTTATATAAGTTTTCCCACCAAACCAATTTCAAGGGCCAGGATTAAAAAGAAGCCATCCTACGGCTCAGAGAGGAGTGGGAAAGTCAAAACAATACTCCAGGACCTATTTAAGTGATGAAGAAAAAGATGGAAAGAAGTAGTTAGTTGTAGTGTAGATTTTTAGTGTAACTGAGTAATCGTTAAAATGTAATTTCCATTTCTTGTAACAAGAATTAGTTTTAAATTGTAGTCTCAAGTTTCAAGTGTACCTTAAGGGTAATCCAATTGTCAATTTCATTTACTTGTTTTTGAATTTAGTTTTTGCTCTAAATCACTCAAAATCTCATCATAGCTTATTTGTTGTTAAGAAGGTGGTTTATTGCTCCATAAGACTCATTTGAATCAACTTTAAGTTTTTATAAGCTTCTAAAGCTCTAAAATCAGTTGTAGCTTAAAGTTCTCAAAAATCTCAAAAAATCATGAAAAATAAAAAATCAACAAAGAAGAAGGTTCATGGCAATTGAAGCAGAACAAGAATAGGAGGCATATGGTTTAGAGCTCATGGGAGCAGTAGGATGGTAAAAGTTGGTCATGATTCACATCAGTTCTAAACTTGGATCCTTTGTAAGGCATTTTCTATTTTTCTTTGTATAATCTGTGTTTTTCAATTGTTGTTGTTGAATGTTGTTTGATGCTGTTTATTTATATGTAATTTAGCCTAGTATAAGCTTATATATGTGAGTTATGGCTTAGAGCACCCATTTGCTTCATAAATCCTCAAAACAGGGCAATTAAGGAGTGTTTGGATCAAGGTCATGTACTGTGTTATTGTTGTTGTTTTGGTAGGGGTAGATTGCCTTAGGTTAGATTAGCATAAGTAGGTCATAAAAAACAGTCCTTCTTTGGTAAAAAGTAAAAACCATAGCGCAAGCACCTACACAGTTAAATGTGTAGGATTTTGAGGTCCAATAACCTTCATATCCTTGCATAGATTGTTATTTTAACTAAAAATGGTCTTATTCTAACTTAAAAACATGTTTTCAGCTCATTAGAAGCAACCAAGTTTCATTAAAGTCAATTTCTAAGTTTAAATAAAAAAAGTCAAAATCATCCTTAGGTAGAAAAACCAAAAATAGCAAGAATTTTTGTGATTTTAGTACTTAGTTCTAGGTCTTGCTCTTTTCAGGGAATGTAGTCCACCAACTCATCTTCAAATTCCCACCTCCATTACATTTTTGTGAATTTTTTTGTGGGCCCCACAAGCCCTCAAAGAAGACCCACCAGGGCTGTTTTTCTGAAATTCCAGCCATTTAGTTTTTGATTTTTCATTTCTTCGTTATAAGTCCGTTTGACCTGAAATTTGGTTTCCAGCTTATTCTTTTGCTTATTTACTTAGTGGTATTTTTATTTTAATTTTTAGATTTTTTTACAAGGCTAAATCACCCTTTTTAGGGCTGCAAAACTTGAATTCAGCAAATACAATTAAGGGGGTGTTTGGTTCAGGAGTATGCTATGTACTCTAGTGTGTTTCAGTAGAAGTGTTTGGTGTAGACATGTTTCAATAGGTCACAATAGGATAGTCAAGTAATAAAATCCAGAGGTCTTTCATAAAAAAGTCAATTTCATGTTTGATTTCATCTTATATACATAACTGTTAGGATTTTTGAGTACCAATATTTCATTTTAAGTTTAGAATCTGTTAATATAGCTTGTTTTAGCTTCTATTTAACTTAAAACATTACATTAAGCAATCTAGGTTCATTAGAAATCCACAATAGTCAACTTAGGTGTTTAATCTCAAAAGTCAAAATGGTATTGTTCAGGAAAAATCCAAATCTTGGAAGAATTGTTTAGATTTTTGTGTTAGGATTTAGGGCTTGATCTTTTTACAAAATTGTAGCCCCCAGCTGAACTCCAGAGTCCCACTCTCACTACATTTTTGTGATTTTTTGTGTGGTCCCCACAAGCCAAGAAACACAGCTGCAGGGGGCATCACCTCCCCTGCTGCAGCAGCTACTTCTCCACTGTCACCACTTTGGTGGGCCCCACAAGCCACCTCAGTGGGCCCCACACCCTCCCCCTTGGCTCTTTAGACTCACAAACTGGCCCTCTACACATTTCAAGGTTTTGTTGAAGCTTAAGCTCCCTGGGACCCACTTAGAATCACCCCTTAACTCTGTCCCATTTCTGTGTTGAAAACAAGTTTTGAAGTACTTATTTGAGTGCTTATTGCTTATTCAGTGGTACCCTTTAGTTGTTTTAGCTTAATTCCTGTCCAAGTAACTTAGTTGAACCAAGTTTCACCCCTGTGGACCCCACTAGGGCTGATTTCTTTCAAAGTCAACAAAAAAGTCAACTGTTTCACGTTTTAGTGTCTAAATTGCTTATTTTTAAGCTTGGAAAAAGTTGTCTTCACAAAAGTTTCATGTTTTTAGGTGTAAAATAGTTTAGAAAAAGAAAATCCAGAAAAAACCAATTTTAAAATAAGTGATAGTTTCTATTTAATATTAATTTTCTTTTTAATTTTCCTTTTTTGCTTTTTATTAAGTAACTAGCATTTTTATATTTTTCTTAATTTCATTTTATGTTAAGGTATTTTTAGAAAATTTTCCAGAATTTTATCTTGTTATTTTGTAATTATTAGATTTAATATTAGTTTAAGTAATAATTAATTAATATTTAAGTAATAAATAGCATAATTAGTTTTTATAAAGTAACACCTAGTTTTTATATTTTTCCTAGATTTTATATGTTATAAAATAATTTTAGGAATTTTTCTAGAATTTCTGCTATTCATTTTCTAATTTTCTTAATTAATTTAGTTAAATTAGATATTAATTAATAAATAAGTAAATAATTAGTAAAATAGTCTAAATATAATTTTTAGAAACTTTTTATAATTTTTTTAGGATTCATGTGATGGTTAATTAGTTTTATAAATTTTCTCATAATTTTCTAAGTCATTTAGGTATTATTAGTAATTAAAAAGTAGATTTACAATAGTTTTATTAATTATTAAATAGTTTAAATTAGATTTTAATTAATAATAAATAATAAAATAATCTAAAAAATAATTTTATTTTTAATTTCATTTTCTTTTAATATTAAGTTTGTAAAAGTTTCATTTTCACCCCCTGTAGTTTATTTTCCTTAAAACTCACCTTTTTCTCAGCACGCAATCGTGTCTCATTTTAATTTGGTTTACGTTTATACATTTCTGTTTCCCGTAATTGTTAATATTGTTATTCCTAATCATTCCAGTAGTTTAAACAAATCAAAATCTTTATCTGGTTACTTCTCATTCAATTCACCCGATCACAAACCCGTTTTTATACCATCCACACCTCGTCGGGATATAACGACCCGGGGAAACACTATACTTCCACGGAGATTGAGCCTAAGGAGTTTGACTATATTGACCACATCCGTGATTGACTTTTGTTGACTGCTTTTGCCTCAATCAAAATTTGGCGCCGCTGCCGGGGAGGTCGTGCGCGTATTCTAAACGGTTCTGCAGATTAGTGAATCTGGATATACGCTCATTGTATATTTACCATCGTTGTTCATATTTTCATAAAACGGTTCCCGAAAACATTTTAAAATTAGTTTTCAACGAACACAAAAACACAAAAAGATTTTCTTTCTTATAAAATGTTTATCAAAAATTACAAAAATATCCATCTTTACCCTCCAACCTTTTTGATTCTACATTTCTTACCCTCCAAAACCATTTGATTCTTTCTATGTCTTATCCCCGCCATCTTGATTGTAAATGGTGTGGTGGTCTTTATAATGGTGGTAATTGTCCTAGTTGTAGCATGGTAGAGTCAGGAAACGGGTCTGTCTATAACCAGGATCCATATTCCTACCATGACATGACTGATTCATTCCATCAGCTACCACATCATGAGACTCAGCAGTTTTACTGTTGTGAGTATTGTGGTGGTTCACACTATAGTTCTGATTGTCAATCGGGAAACACGCTTGTCTATGAGCAGTTTCCTGATAACAATTATGACTACAGCACATATGACTCACAGCCACATCAGTTCAACTGTTGTGAGTACTGTGGAGGTCCACACTTTAGCTTTGATTGTCAAACAAGGAATCCATTTCCTTGTAACAATTTTGACTCTTCGTATCAAGACCAACCTCCACAGTATCAAATGATCCAAGCAACTCCTCAAATCCAGCAAGACTTTTTAGAGGTTCTTGAGAAACTTAAAGAACTTAAGGAGGAGTTAGCTAATATTTCACTCCGCCATACTCCAAGTTCTTCTTGTGCATATTGTGGGGGTCCTCATGATGATTTTCAATGTCAACCTTCCGGTTTTAACACATCCACACCCCCACAATTTCCACTCATTCCAAATTCTCGTGGGAAAACTATGGCAGAATTACTTGCTGAAGAACGAGAATCTGGAAAAAGCATGGAAGAATTATTGGCTGAGCAACGAGCAGCTAAAATACGTGCCAATATTCGCAATACTGCTCTATTTGATGACTATGATGACAGTGATGATGATGAAGATAACATTGTTATTATTCACAAAGATTCATCAAGATCATCAGTTGATATCTCAGTAGTTGAGATTCCATCTCAAACAACTGCTATCACACCCGAAGTTCACACTCACTCTCTAAACATGGGGGACGAGCATCTTAGCACTGTTCCTGAAAATGAATCGGACGAATTCATAAAGTCTAGTGTTGAGAACCTTGTCCCAATCCCAAGAGAGTCACAGGGAACTTTTGATCATATGTGTGATTTATCTTCCCCTCTTGAGTGTCCAAAAGATCAATTTGAGATTTTCTCCGATTGTAGCGAAGATTGTGCATCTTATGGAGACATCGAGTATGTTGAGGCATCAATTCCACATTCTGATGTTGATCATCTTCTTGAGGAGTTCACCAATATCAATTCACTTCCAACAGGAAGTGATGATGGTCTCCTTAACTCCGAAGCCGAAATTGAAAGTCTCTTAAGTCATGATCTGTCACTCACTTCTGATCCTAACAGTCCAATAGAGAATATTAATCACTTTGTTCCCGAAGAATTCAAAACTACTCTCACCAATCCTCAATTTGAATTCGACTCTGAATTCACTTGGATTTCTGATAATCCACTCTTTGATATTTAGAATGAGGATTGTGATGAGTCCACAATGGAACAAGAGTTCATAGATTCACACCATGTGAATGATTCTCTTCATGAGGAGTTCGCCGGTGAACTCACTCATATCATGACTCCTCCGGAGTATGATAGCCCGGGGGGAGATACACTCAATCATGAGAATTTACAAATTCCCACCCTCCCTACGAGGATGATTTCAAACCCAACGAGCTTAACCCTTGAAATCCAAATTCAGGCTAATGAGCCTGCTCTCGAGGAAGAAAATCTTATCATGATTTTCATCATGGTTTTCTTCCTTTTCTTCACCTACAGGGTGACTTCTCCTGTTCTTCACTCCTTCGGGAATGAAGACATTATATTTGACCCCGGCATCACCGCCTATAGTTTATACTATCTTACGCCAGGGTCTGTGTATCTCATCGGTGTGGAACTTTCACGTGCTTCAAATGTTTGTCCAAACATCTTGAATGAAATTCCGATGGAGATTGTTTCTTCCACATCATGCTTCCCCAAGAACAAATGAATTCGGGGTCGAGTCAAGCTAGCGACTCGGTAAACAAAAACGGTAGCATGCTTATAGGGTTTTCACCCTAAGTGTGGGGGAGTTACCCCTGCTGTGGTTACAAATAAAGTGAAAAAACTGGTGTTTCCACATTTAGCTTGTAATGTTGCCCTTTTACGTTCAAAGAGTCGGCATAATAGCCTGGACTTTGAATATTGAGGACAATATTCAATTCTAAGTATTGGGGGGGAAATTCTAGCGAATTTTATCACATTTTACCATCTAGTACCCCCATTTTTGACCAAAATTAAAAAAAAAAAAAAAAAAATCACTTAAGTTCAAAATTTTTTGTGGTTATCAGTCCGCCATGTCTAAACGGCAAAAGGATTGGCTAATCAAAAAGCAAAAGGCTCTTGGTAAAGATATATCAAATCCGTTGACGGCTGACAATTTGCCCAAAATTGTATGGTATCTCAACTCGCCATATCCTAAAAAGTGAAAGAGTTGGCTAGCCCGCAAGATTATGGCTTGTGGTAAAGGCAGTGGAAAGACCATAATTGGTAATCAGCTCACCAAGATGTTGACTATGTCCATCAAGAGTTGGCTAGTCCAGAAGCAAACGGCTTTTGGTAAAGACAAATCAAATCCGTTGACAGCTGGTGGTTTGCTCAAAATCACATGGTTATCAGGTGGACCATAGTTCTTACTTGAACAGAAACATTTGGCTACTCCAGAAGTAATGGCTTTTGGTAAAGAGTTTCAAATCCATTAAGTTTTTCTCAAAAGATTGCTAGGGACTAACAATGTTTTAGTGTGGGTGATTGATGAGTGCGTAAATACTCATCATTTTTACCTATTCTGAAGTGCCAAAACATTTAAAAACGCTCAATAATGCATCAAAATACTGAAAATATTCCAAAGATTGTGTTTTATATGTTTCAGCTGCAAAATGAGTAAAAACAGATGAAAAACGAACAAAGTTTGCATAATTGGCAGTTTCAGTCCCTCAAGTTTCATAAATTGGCAAATTTAGTCCCTAGGTATTTTAAAATTGGAATTTATCAAATAATTACCCTTGTACTATTCATAATTGGAAAAATAGATCATTTTGATAACTTTTGGGAAATTTACAATTTCACCCCCTCAACTTTGGAAAACAACATAAAAGGTCCCTCGGGTGTTTTAAATTGTAAATAATGCAAATAAGGTCCTTTGGTTTAACAAACTTGGCAATATTAGTCCTTGTGATAACTTATGAAATGTAACAGGTTTAGTCCTTCATAAATTCAGAAGTTACAAAATTGGTCCTTGGGCTTATTTATTGCACAAACCAAACGGATCCTATATCTACCCAAAATAATAAAAACCAAACACAACCTGGATCCACCCCTTTTCCTGTGGCCCAATTTCCATCTCTGGCCCAAGCTTAAAACCCACCCACGTTTTAAATAAAAACCAAAACCGCCCCTAACACCACTCCGGGTTTTTCCTCCCCCACTTGCCCACTACCACTTGCTGCCACCCATCACTTCCACTGCCCAAAACCACTACCCTACCCTACCCCAATTGCAACCACAGACCAAATTGGCTTATATAAGTTTTCCCACCAAACCAATTTCAAAGGCCAGGATTAAAAAGAAGCCATCCTATGGCTCAGAGAGGAGTGGGAAAGTCAAAGCAATACTCCAGGACCTATTTAAGTGATGAAGAAAAAGATGGAAAGAAGTAGTTAGTTGTAGTGTAGATTTTTAGTGTAACTGAGTAATCGTTAAAATGTAATTTCCATTTCTTGTAACAAGAATTAGTTTTAAATTGTAATCTCAAGTTTCAAGTACCTTAAGGGTAATCCAATTGTCAATTTCATTTACTTGTTTTTGAATTCAGTTTTTGCTCTAAATCACTCAAAATCTCATCATAGCTTATTTGTTGTTAAGAAGCTGTTTTATTGCTCCATAAGACTCATTTGAATCAACTTTAAGTTTTTATAAGCTTCTAAAGCTCTAAAATCAATTGTAGCTTAAAGTTCTCAAAAATCTCAAAAAATCATGAAAAATAAAAAATCAACAAAGAAGAAGGTTCATGGCAATTGAAGCAGAACAAGAATAGGAGGCATATGGTTTAGAGCTCATGGGAGCAGTAGGATGGTAAAAGTTGGTCATGATTCACATCAGTTCTAAACTTGGATCCTTTGTAAGGAATTTTCTATTTTTCTTTGTATAATCTGTGTTTTTCAATTGTTGTTGTTGAATGTTGTTTGATGTTGTTTATTTATATGTAATTTAGCCTAGTATAAGCTTATATATGTGATTTATGGCTTAGAGCACCCATTTGCTTCATAAATCCTCAAAACAGGCTAATTAAGGAGTGTTTGGATCAAGGTCATGTACTGTGTTATTGTTGCTATTTTGTTGTTGTTTTGGTAGGGATAGATTGCCTTAGGTTAGATTAGCATAAGTAGGTCATAAAAAACAGTCCTTCTTTGGTAAAAGTTCAAAACCATAGTGCAAGCACCTACACAGTTAACTGTGTAGGATTTTGAGGTCCAATAACCTTCATATCCTTGCATAGATTGTTATTTTAACTAAAAATGGTCTTATTCTAACTTACAAACATGTTTTCAGCTCATTAGAAGCAACCAAGTTTCATTAAAGTCAATTTCTAAGTTTAAATAAAAAAAAAGTCAAAATCATCCTTAGGCAGAAAAACCAAAAATAGCAAGAATTTTTGTGATTTTAGTACTTAGTTCTAGGTCTTGCTCTTTTCAGGGAATGTAGTCCAACACCTCATCTTCAAAGTCCCACCTCCATTATATTTTTGTGAATTTTTCTGTGGGCCCCACAAGCCCTCAAAGAAGCCTCACCAGGGCTGTTTTTCTGAAATTCCAGCCATTTAGTTTTTGATATTTCATTTCTTCGTTATAAGTCTGTTTGACCTGAAATTTGGTTTGTAGCTTATTCTCTTGCTTATTTACTTAGTGGTATTTTAATTTTAATTTTAATTTTTAGATTTTTTTTACAAGGCTAAATCACCCCTTTTAGGGCTGTAAAACTTGAATTCAGCAAATACAATTAAGGGGGTGTTTGGTTCAGGAGTATGCTATGTACTCTAGTGTGTTTCAGTAGAAGTGTTTGGTGTAGACATGTTTCAATAGGTCACAATAGGATAGTCAAGTAATAAAATCCAGAGGTCTTTCATAAAAAAGTCAATTTCATGTTTGATTTCATCTTATATACATAACTGTTAGGATTTTTTAGTACCAAGCTTTCATTTTAAGTTTAGAATATGTTAATCTAGCTTGTTTTAGCTTCTATTTAACTTAAAACATTACATTAAGCAATCTAGGTTCATTATAAATCCACAATAGTCAACTTAGGTGTTTAATCTCAAAAGTCAAAATGGTATTGTTCAGGAAAAATCCAAATCTTTGAAGAATTGTTTAGATTTTTGTGTTAGGAGTTAGGGTTTGATCTTTTTACAAAATTGTAGCCCCCCAGCTGAACTTCAGAGTCCTACTCTCACTACGTTTTTGTGATTTTTTGTGTGATCCCCACAAGCCAAGAAACACAGCTGCAGGGGGCATCACCTCCCCTGCTGCAGCAGCTACTTCTCTACTGTCACCACTTTGGTGGTCCCCACACCCTCCCCTTTAGCTCTTTAGACTCACAAGCTGGCCCTCTACACATTTCAAGATTTTGTTGAAGCTTAAGCTCCCTGGGACCCACTTAGAATCACCCCTTAACTCTGTCCCATTTCTGTTCTGAAAACAAGTTTTGAAGTGCTTATTGCTTATTTAGTGGTACCCTTTAGTTGTCTTAGCTTCATTCCTGTCCAAGTAACTTAGTTGAACCAAGTTTCACCCCTGTGGACCCCACTAGGGCTGATTTCCTTCAAAGTCAACAAAAAAGTCAACTGTTTCACCTTTTGGTGTCCAAATTGCTTATTTTTAAGCTTGGAAAAATTTGTCCTCACAAAAGTTTCATGTTTTTAGGTGTAAAATAGTTTAGAAAAAGAAAATCCAGAAAAAACCAATTTTAAAATAAGTGATAGTTTCTATTTAATATTAATTATCTTTTTAATTTTCCTTTTTTGCTTTTTATTAAGTAATGATGCGTGGGGATCGCACCAGGCTTTACCTCACGAGGGATCTCGAGAAGCTTACAACCCCCACCAGGCAGTGTACCTGATCGATGTAGTATAGTATAATGACAAGTACCGGGGGATTGATCGTTCAGCTAGGAATAGTGTCGCTAGGATTAGAAAACCTAAAGACTAGGTCTAGAGATGAGGGATGATTCTTTTTGTATTTTTTTATATTTTATGAAAACAAATAAAAATCTCGGGTTTTGAAGGAGTTGGGCGAAATTAGTTGCTAGTCAACTAACCCAATACTAAAGATGCAATCAAAATAAAATACTAAAATTAAAATAAAACTAAATTATACTAGAGTTGTGAGCAATATGTGGGAGAATTGTGTTTACTTAGATTTCACTACTCCCTAGATATCTTTTACATGTTAATTACTTGTTATAGTTGCATGGATGATGGATTGTATTCCTTAATACCATTCATGGGGTGACGTACTTACTTCCCCAATCCTATGAGCGCCTAGTTCACTACTATGTCGAGTCGGCTAAGAAGCTCCTAACATGGGATCACTAGAATTTGCTCATGCATTAAATACAACCAATAAAACCTAGTACACATCGGTTCATGTTTCCTAAGACGTTCAAGCATGTTACACAATGGAGATCTGCCAGTTTTCTTAAGCCTAACATTGAAATCATTCATCCAATACAACCATAAACAAGTAATCAACACATAATTAACATCTAGGTTTCATTACATCTAAGCAAACACAAGATAGATCTAGGCTAGCACGTTGAAATCAAGACAAGTATAAGACATATTCAAACAACACATAGACATATTGAATGAATTAAGAGAAGACTTATCTCAATTGAACATGAAAGGATTCAAGGGGTGAAAACCTTTGAAAGTACTGTAAAATATGACTTGGGTTTACAAAGTTCGGCCCTAGTTTTCTCCACACAAGTTCCTCTTTTATGAATGAAAAATAGTAAACTATATATAGATTTTGATAGGTGACGGCGTCAAGAACAAAAGTCTGACGCCGTCATCTCGCCGCCAAATAGTTTCTCGGACTGCCTAGATCTGGGTCTGACGCCGTCATGTATACACCTTATGCAGGCCGTCACCAAAAATTGTCTTGATGCCTTTGTTGTGACGCCTTCAGGTTTTCACTGGGTCGTCATGGTTTTTACTCTTGACGCCGTCAGGTACTGTTCTCAGCATGGAAAATTAAGTCTTTGTCGTTTTCTTCACTTTTATGCTCCAAAAACGTCTGAATTGCTTCCTTTTCCAGAATTCACTCCCAAACTACCTAAAATCACAAAAGGAACGATTTAGGGCAATATTTGATCAAATCAATTCAATTCTGGGCTTAAATGACCCCCTAAAAGTGGTTCATTTTTCGCCTCATCATATACCTTTACACTTGAGATTTGCTTGTCCTCAAGCAAATGCGCTTTTATTCTAGTCAAAATACAAGTTAGGGGTCATTTAACACTAATATAGAAGTAATTACAACAAATAATCGTTCCACTAAAGACCAAAGACAAGCACGGAGGTCATATACTAGCACCTCACAAATAGTGTTTAGATACTCACATCTCTCGGGTGTAATAAAGTAATATCACAATATGGAAATGGAAAACATCTCTCACTACCTGTCATAGCAAAATAGATTACCATAGGCTTGGGAAAGGATCAAACCTCCACCACATGGCGTAAGCACCTAGGATAAACTATCAAAGAGGTCTTTTAAAGGGTTGTAACGTTAGGTGTAGGGATATGGAATACACGGTTTTGTTGGATATAGGCAGTCTTTACTGGTGGCGAGTTAACAATCTTGGTTAATTACATGTACAATATGGCGTTGCTAAGCCAAGACTAGACTCGACTTAAGCTAATAAATGAAAAATAAAAAAAACATAAAACAAACATAGAATGAAACGGGATGGTAGTCCGTATGTTTTTTCTCTTTTCTTTTTCTATTTTTTTTTCTTTTTCTTGATTTTTTTCTCGATTTTTTTTTTTTTTTTTTTTTTTTTTTTTTTTTTTTTTTTTTTTTTGCATACACTCTTACCCTACCATCCAAAATAATACATCATAGGGAATGAAAATTCCCCTTACATTTGAATTTTTACATACTTTACAATAAACTAATCTAATGACTCGAATTAAGAAAATCAAAACAATTGGAGTACTTTTAAGATTAACGTACATACGGGGATAATATATGATGTTCTTCCCCATTACTCCATAAAATAAGTACTTTACCCATGAGTCCCAATCGTCCCAAAACAATATGTACAAGGATATGACTCGACTTACCAACCATGTAATCAATTAGATAATTAACTTAGGGTTTAACAAATAACAATAATGCACTAAAGATAAGTGCATACACGGAAGGCTAAGGCGATTTGGGTGTACATTTAAGTGGGGTGTAACAAATTCTTCCTTTAAGTAAAATGCTTAAAGTTAGAAACGAAAAGATAGGCTCGGAGGGGTGTACTAGGGGTTTCGTGTACTAAAAATAAGTACAACGCTAAGGTGTGGGAAAAATTAATTGACTTAACTAAGTAATATGACTTAAATAGTCAAGTAATTATGATACGGGTTTAACACAAGGGTGATCCTAATGCCTCTTATCATGTAGTAAATCTTACTACACGAATGTAGTCTCACTAGCGGTCTCAGGATGCATCACTAACGCAAGTTCTAGAATCTAAACGCTACCGGTACACTCATAAGCACTAATAGTAAATGCTTTTCCTATCAAATCTAAAGGCGAACCTCACATATTTGGGTAGAAAATTTTTCTGAATAGTACGGTTTTGTGCTAGTCATACAATCTCCTATCCATGAGACGCTTGCTATGGCTAAAGTTTCACTCCCAAATGTTGTAAAAAAATTTAAATTTGACGCTAAAATTACACTAACAAGTATTTCTCATAGTTTTATTACACATCTACTATCAAACAAACAAACTCAAGCGAAAGTGTATTTGTAAGGTATCATCATTTTACCCTCCCCTTACACTTAGGATGAACATTGTCCCCAATGTTCATGTAAAGAATGTAAAAGTGAAATAAGTAAAACAAATGAAATCAAATACTCCCCTGATTCGCTCGGTATGGATAATAAGGTGGTCAGGTTAGATCTTCCTCCAAGAAATTGAACGATCAAAGCTTCCCTTCCAGAAAAATAATCATCTTCTTTTCATACATAACCTGTAAAACCTGAGAAAACAGACAAGGCAACCTTGCATAAAATCGGCAGCAATCTACATATGCTAATAAATCCTAGAAAACAAAATAAGATATAATGCTTGTGGAATGATGTTTGCAGATTTCCTGGAGATTATAAAACTAATAATTCAATAAAAACTTTAAGACTCCGTTAGAAAAACAAAACTGGTAAAATTTCCAGATTTTTACACGTGACGCCGTCAGAAGTGACCTGCAGAAATTCTTATGTTAAGTTTCCGGAAAATTTCTGGAAAAACTTCGTCCTACTTCCTAGAAAATCCTGCAAAACTTCATTATGACTCGATACAAGCATTTGACTCTAACAAGTACGAATATACATGTTCACTTAATATTGTGGAGAATCATGATCGGTTTTGTTTCTTAAAAACATATTGGGGGTTTCCCCTTACACTTATCTTTTGCAAAAATACCTTTGGATGAAGTTAAGACTAGGCCAAACAATAAAATAAAGTATTTCCACTATTTTAGTTTTGAAACATGATCTACCAACAATAAAAATAAAGCATGCATACGAAAGCAAATAACAACAAACATAATAAAAATCACACAAAACAAAGAATGACACCATAAGCACATCCCATTATTACTAATTAACATAAGCATAAAGATAAAAAAATAAAATTATCCAAGGCCAACAAAGGCCAAAACCTAAATTATTACAATTCCAATTGTTTCAAATTACATCATCATCAATAAATTGTTCAAATATAACAGACATCAAGAAAGATCACTGGGGAGGGGGACCATAACGGTAGTCATAACCAGGAGGGAGGTGCCCTGTGTACCCGTAGGGAAGGTAGTCCGTCTCACAACCGGGGAATTGGTCAATCTGCAGGTGGGGCTCGATTTGATCACGGGTGGAGAGGTGTTGCATCTGGCGGATGGTATGATCATACATCCAATCAAAGCGCTGGTCAGTGGTGGTCCTCCATGCGTCCACCTGACCCATCCAGGCCCCCTGGTGTGCCTGCCAGTCTCCTCGACTCATGTGTCGCTAGTAATCAGCTGACCCAACCTCATAACCCTCGAACTGATGCTGCTGGGGTGCTCCCTCATCATCATCATCATCCTCAGCACCATCAGGTCCTCCTGCCTCGTACCAGCTATAGGACCCATCCACCAGCTGCATCACGATGCTCATCTGCCTGAGGGATTTAGCCCTCACTACCCTACAAGCCCCGCAGTCGCTCAAGTATCCCATGATCTGGGGAACAAGCAACTCATAAGATCGAGCCAACCGGGTCACGAACATCCCCCCATACACCTTGTCAATATCCCTCTCCCCCACACTGGTCTTCAAATAGCTGGCTACCCAAAATGGGATGTTGCAGTAAACATCCGCTGAAAAGATGGTATATAGGTAGAAAAGATCTGAAGCAGTGACACGGTGAGTGGTGCCATGACGCCCCGACAAGCTGTATGTGATGCACCTGTGGGCTAACCTGATCACGGGGTCCCTTATTGATGCTGCCCCAGTAGTCGAGGTGTACACCCCGTTCCCGATGCTCGGCCAAAAAGTGGCGCACCTCATATCATTCCTCACAGTCTCCCCATGCAACAACCTCTGCATAAAACCTCCCTCAATAGCCTCCTCCCTAGTGTACAAACCAATCCTCCACCCAAACTCAGTAACCGAACATGACCGAACCTCCCCTCCTAACCTAAAGTAAATAGTGGTACCCCCCATATCCGTCCTGGCCTCTGCCAAATCAAAGTGGAAGGTCGCAAAGAACTCCCTAACCAACTCACTATACACAGTCTCCCTCATCCTGAACAACCTCTCCCATTGAGGACCCGTGAACCCATCGGTTTGGATCCTCCCCAAAAACTCGGCCTCTAAACCTTGGGATCTCAGAAACACCCAATCAATCACAGCACCAGCATCAATGTGGTGATTAACAAGCTCCGCATACTTAGTTGTAGCGGCAACATTGTCGAACTCACCCCAACTATGGACCAATTCCCCATAGTTAACTTGTTGGGACCTAGAGGAGCTGCCACGGTGTTATCGTGATCGCTTGCTCATTTTCGTGAAAAAAGATAGAGTGGACGGAAACGATTAGAACGAGAATTTTATTGGCTCATGTTGTCAGACACATCTGACGCCGTCAGGAAGGAGATCCTGACGCCGTCAGACCAAGCAGAAATCGAACCATGCAATTACAAGGGAAAAATCAATTTTCAAACTCTTAACCCATTACCCAAACACTCCTTTAAGCAGAAAACATGGGTGGGGGGGTCAAAAAATCCGCGGTATGAAAGATTTTTCATAAATTAACGCATAATTCAAGTAGGACAACATCATCTAAGGGTAACCTCAAGATTACAAATCACCAAGGGGAAGGCATTACGATTTATCAAAGATGGGTCAAAAATGGGGTTTCGGATGAAGGGGGTTTTCAAAATTGGTTGAACCTAAGGACAATTGAACGAAAAAGAGTGAGGAAAAACTACTTACCAAGTGGAGATTAGTCACAGAAGATGTCGGATTGGATGATGGAGACTCGGAGGTGGAGCAGCAATTTGGGTGAGATTTGTGGGGTATGAGTTGAAAGTGATGGAGTTTGGGTTATTATTGCTGAGATAGCGAGGTGACGGCGTCAAGCGTTACCATCTGACGCCGTCAGATGCCCGCATCAGGTATAGAAAGAGGTAATTCCACATTCAGTCCCTGTACTTAGTGTGAATAGCTAAACACAAGTAAAAACTATGAGTAGCTATCCCGTTAGTGAAGTCCACCAGGGTCGAACGTTTCATTACTGTCACGGAAAGAGGTGTGGTTGTAGAAAGGGGTGGGTGAGGTTCTAGTTAAGTTGTAACCTTCGCATTGGTCAATGGTGGGTACAAAGAGGTGTTTTTCCATAGAGGGTCTCAAAGTTGTGGTGTTTTTGAGGTGCAACCTCTTTACACCAGGTTTAAAACCAAAGGAACGTCTCTTGCACAAATCTGGGAGCGTGGTTTGCAAGCATCCAACGAAAATGTTATGAAATTGCGAATTCTTCTCTTCCTGAGGATGCTTACAAAAGTAGGAGGTGATTGACGGTGAAGCACTTGGAAAGGATTTCTCGTTATCCTCTTGGTCAAACACCAAAGGAGTTGAAACCTCAAAGATTTTTTCGATTTTTCTTGGTGCAGATTTTTCCTTAATCTTCTCTTTGATCCTTGATATGAATTTGTCTGCTAAATCCATAAAAGCATTGCGAGTGCTTTCCATGCGTGCTTCTAAGTGCCAGATTTGTTTTTCCTGATTATTCATGAAGGTTACCATTATCCCTTCGAACTCCTCTTGTCGTGAACGTTCAGGAAAATTATGGTTGATAACCGCATTCCTACGTATATTACGAATCCACGCGGTTTCAGTAGCAGGTTTTTCAGCTCTCATTAATTCTTTTACCTGCTTCTCGATACTTCCTAATAATTGTTCTTGGGTGGCGTGTGCGTAATCAAGTTTCCCCTTGTTTGAGAACATCGGGTCCTCCCATCCTTCTTCTTCGTACTGTGCCAACCCCTCAAGAACTTTCCAGCATTCGTCAATGCTAAGTCTGTTTAGCCTGCCCTTGGCTGCGTAATCTATAGCCCTCCTTGTTTGATAGTTAACTTTATCGTAAAAGATTTGAATCTGGAGCCATGGTTCGATGCCATGATGAGGGACTTTTCAGAGTAGGTCTTTGTATCGAGTCCATGCTTCGTAAAAGGTTTCACCTTGATGTTGTTGAAACATCAAGATGTCATTTCTAAGCTTGGTAGTTCTCCCCGGTGGGAAAAATTGAGCAAGGAAACGAGTGGTGAGATCATCCCATGAGGTGATGGATCCCGCGGGTAAACGTTCAAGCCATTGGCTAGCTTGATCACGTAGAGAGAATTGGAATAGGCGTAATCGTGTTAACTCTCTAGTTGTAACATCAAGGTCTATAGAATCTACGATTTTAAGGAAGTCCTTGAGATGTTGGTTTGGATCTTCGGAACGAAGTCCATGGAATGCACATCCGCTTTGCACCAACCGGATGGTGTCGGATCGCAAGGGGGTCACATTGGCTCCTTGGGTGAGCTTAATGGTGTTTCGATAGCCTTGGTGGCTAGGTCAGGAATACTCTCCTAGGGTTCGGGGCCTAAGGGGTTGGTTATCTAGTGGTGGGTTTTGTTGTGGTGGGATGACGGGTTCAAAGATGCTACCATCTTCCATGATGTCGGATGGCAAAGAGTTACGAACAAAAACACGAAGAAATAAGATAGACTAAAGAGAACCTAAAAATAAAAATAAAATCTTACTAGAAAGGAATCTAGCAAGTAGACCTAATAAAAAGAGATTCTAACCTAGACAATAACTATTCCCCGGGCTGCGGCGCCAAAAACTTGGTACGTGGGGATCGCACCAGGCTTTACCTCTCGAGGGATCTCGAGAAGCTTACAACCCCCACCAGGCAGTGTACCTGATCGATGTAGTATAGTATAATGACAAGTACCGGGGGATTGATCGTTCAGCTAGGAATAGTGTCGCTAGGATTAGAAAACCTAAAGACTAGGTCTAGAGATGAGGGATGATTCTTTTTGTATTTTTATATTTTATGAAAACAAGTAAAAATCTCGGTTTTGAATGAGTTGGGCGGAATTAGTTGCTAGTCAACTAACCCAATTACTAAGATGCAATCAAAATAAAATACTAAAATTAAAATAAAACTAAATTATACTAGAGTTGTGAGCAATATGTGGGAGAATTGTGTTTACTTAGATTTCACTACTCCCTAGATATCTTTTACACGTTAATTACTTGTTATAGTTGCGTGGATGATGGATTGTATTCCTTAATACCATTCATGGGGTGGCGTACTTACTTCCCCAATCCTATGAGCGCCTACTTCACTACTATGTCGAGCCGGCTAAGAAGCTCCTAACATGGGATCACTAGAATTTGCTCATGCATTAAATACAACCAATAAAACCTAGTACACATCGGTTCATGTTTCCTAAGACGTTCAAGCATGTTACACAATGGAGATCTGCCAGTTTTCTTAAGCCTAACATTGAAATCATTCATCCAATACAACCATAAACAAGTAATCAACACATAATTAACATCTAGGTTTCATTACATCTAAGCAAACACAAGATAGATCTAGCCTAGCACGTTGAAATCAAGACAAGCATAAGACATATTCAAACAACACATAGACATATTGAATGAATTAAGAGAAGACTTATCTCAATTGAACATGAAAGGATTCAAGGGGTGAAAACCCTTGAAAGTACTGAAAAATATGACTTGGGTTTACAAAGTTCGGCCCTAGTTTTCTCCACACAAGTTCCTCTTTTATGAATGAAAAATAGAAAACTATATATAGATTTCGATAGGTGACGGCGTCAAGAACAAATGTCTGACGCCGTCATCTCGCCGCCAAATAGTTCCTCGGACTGCCTAGATCTGGGTCTGACGCCGTCATGTATACTCCTTATGCAGGCCGTCACCAAAATTTGTCTTGACGCCTTTGTTGTGACGCCTTCTGGTTTTCACTGGGTCGTCATGCTTTTTACCCTTGACGCCGTCATGATCTTCCTCTTGACGCTGTCAAGTACTATTCTCAGCATGAAAAATTAAGTCTTTGCCGTTTTCTTCACTTTTATGCTCCAAAAACGTCCGAATTGCTTCCTTTTCCAGAACCCAAAGTACCTAAAATCACAAAAGGAACGATTTAGGGCAATATTTGATCAAATAAATTCAATTTCGGGCTTAAATGACCCCCTAAAAGTGGTTCATTTTTTTGCCTCATCATATACCCTTACATTTGAGATTTGCTTGTCCTCAAGCAAATGCGCTTTTATTCTAGTTAAAATACAAGTTAGGCGTAAGGCTATAAAATATTTTGTTTGTAAAAACGGTTATAGTTCAGATCTAAATTAGATCTGTTTCGCTATAACCAAAGCTCTGATGCCAATCTGTAACACCCCCAATTTTAAAATATTTGCAGCGGAATAAAGATTGGGTGTTACTTCATAGCTCACAGTTTTTCAAAATGAGGTCCCAGTAGTTTTAAAGTTTGTTAAATAAGTTTTCGAATGATAGTAAAATTTATATCCTTTGTAAAAATCCATGCTCCTCCGTACCATCTTTGCTCATTATGGACCTGAGATAAACACATGCTAAAAGTGTCAACACAAAGGTTGGTGAGTTCATAGAGTTTATAAGTAGAGTAGTTGATTTCTAAAAATCAAAAGAGTTTGTGAGTTTATACTATTCATAATAAACGATTTATGTTCAAAATCAAAGTTTGAGAAAAATCCATAGTGTTTATAGTCAAAAGCAGTTGATTTATCAAAATCAAAATTAACATGAAATAGTTTGTTGGTTTGCCCAAACTAGGTCAACACCAAAATAGTTTGTTTTTGCCAAGAAATAATGATTTTCTGCTATATAGTGAACACAAATTAGTAATTTGATAAAAATAATGAGCTACGTTGTTATACGCCCACAGCACTACAACCTGATTTCCCTAAGCCTCATGACACTCATCCGATTAACAGATCTCATCATAAATGATGGATAATAGTAACAAGGGCCCTCGGGATAGGTTCTTGCCAGTAACCTATGAGATTTCAAATAAAGTGCGTTTGGTGGCTTTCTCGAGAAACCAAACGGGGAATGTCAATCCCTAATAGATCTATCCACAATTATTTACGTTCACCCTACGGGTGACTAAGGTTCATGATATGAGGGACTTTTTGGCAATAGCAAACTTAGACAATAGAAATCAGATATAACATACAGTTGAAAAGTTACTTGTAAACATGTTTATAGCAGTTATCTCTCCATGAGATATAAAATGTATAAAATGGTGGGCTATGGTCCCACAGTAATTTGTAAATAGTTTGAAATACTTATGAAAGTAAAAGTAGTAGTTGAGCATGTATCTCCCCCAAAACATTTATAAAACAATTCTAAAACCAGTAAAAGTAGGGGCTATGACTCACAGTAATATGTAAAAGTTTAAAATACTTATGAAAGTAAAATAGTAGTTGAGCATGTATCTCCCCCAAAACATTTATAAAAACGGGGCTAAGAACTCACAGTAATATGTAAAAGTTTAAAATACTTATGAAAGTAAAAGTAGTAGTTGAGCATGTATCTCCCCCAAATCATTTATAAAACATTTATAAAAACGGGGCTAAGAACTCACCTTAAGTGATACTAGGAATGATGAAAGTAAGTGCGAGTGAGAGTATGAGAATGATTTTAGAAGCGTCCTAGTACGGAACCTGATAAATAAATTTATCTGAGAATCTAACCAAATACTATTTGGTAAATGAATAACGATTAATGAATGACGATTAATCGTTATGATGAAAGGATGATATGCGAGCGATTTATCTTATGTTTTTAAGATAAGTTATTATGTTTGAGGTTTTCTTTTCTTAATCTTTGATGATAATAATACGTAAAGTTAATTAGTTAAATTATTGTTATATATATTTTTAACGTAAAGAAAATAAAATGGAAATGTAAGTGACGTGAGGGGGTGACGTAGAAATAGAAAATAAAATAAGTATGTCAAATGTAATATGTGGAACCTTGTCCTTTTTCCAATTTTACACTTTTTATCCTAACGGCGTTAGCGTTACACCGTTAG
This sequence comes from Artemisia argyi, assembly GCA_030686995.1. Classification (NCBI taxonomy): domain Eukaryota; kingdom Viridiplantae; phylum Streptophyta; class Magnoliopsida; order Asterales; family Asteraceae; genus Artemisia; species Artemisia argyi. The sequence goes on from CM060688.1 coordinate 47,942,239, forward strand.
TCCAAAGTTAAATATATTCACATTTTAAATCAAAAAAGCTTTCGATTATTACCCTTTTCACCCAAAAGTTATAAAAATCAGTTTTTCATCCCCAAGTTTGTAAAATGACAGTTTTTACCCTACCTTTATAAACTTTTTATTTTTAACCCAAAGGTTATAAAATTTGCAATTTTAGTCCAAAATTTACCAAATTCGAAACTTAGTATTTTTATTTCTTAAATAAGTTAAAAATAGCTTTTTGAACTTTTCAAAACTGCTTATTTATCAAAAGAGCTTATTTGTGGCTTATTGGGCTTTTTAACGAAAATACTAGCCCCGTTAAGCTATTTAAATCTATTGGGCTTATAAAAGTTTTGGGCTTGGTTTTGGGCTTATCTTAGGTTACTGAAAACGTTACAAAATAGCTTATTACAATAGCTTATCGTGTTAGCTTATTTTCAACGAATTGGGCCATAAGGCCCAATCGATGTTTATTAGCTTTTCAGAAAAGGTTTTGCGTCGCGATGCTTTGTATCATTTAAAGGGTCGGGACGAACTTATTAACACAAGGTCTTTATATGAAAACGATTGTTAGTTAGGTTGTCTAATAGCTTGTGAAATAAAAGGGTAGGCTTGTTACGTAAAATTTAAAGATATGCGTTTGTTTCATAGGTTGCATGGGTCGAGTTTTTAAGTAAAAATACTTAGATTATTTTTAAGGATTTCACGACTTGTTGTTATACGTTAGAAAGGTATCCAAAATAGTATATACGTGACTTTTATGGTTCAAAACTTTATATATCTTGATTACTAGTGTAGTAAATATATGGGTAAGAATAAAATACGTACGCGTTGTTTATTTAGATTTCGAGAGTTTTAGTGCAAGTGATAGTTATATATACGAAAATAATTAAAGTAGACGTTTAAGTAAAAATGGGAAAAGTCGTGTGAGACTTACTACACCAAAATGGTGGGGTAAAGCGATTCGTAGAGTCGAGGAAAAGAGGGTACGAGAGTGTAGCGTGAATGTCGACTCAACCAAGTTTCACAAACAAAGTTTTGTTTCTTCTAGACCCGATTTGAAATACTTGTGTTTTTGCCAAAGCGTTTTGAAGTAGAACTAAAGCTAGGACTTAGTTTTATTTTTTAAGTTGGTTTGTATGTATGTAGGAACGAATGCATGCATGCAAGGTGATATATATGTATGAGATTTGAAGTGTTCTAGTGCTCATAATTTATGAGATGTGATGTTAACGTGAAATCAAAAAGTCTTTGAGAGACTGTAAGACGCAACATGTCCCTTCGTTTGTTTCTAGCTATCGACGTACTCTTTGTTTCAAAAGAAACGTATGGATGATCATTATAAAATGGATCATACTTGTGAATTTGTATATAAAAATCATGTGGTACTTTGCCTAGATCATAAAATATGTATGTGTGTGTGCATGAAAAGAGGGAGTACTCTTTTGTTTTAAAAAGTACATGTCGACATATCTATTTCTTTTGTAAACGATTTGTAACTTTGGCTAGGCTCGGTGATGAGGGATCAAATGTAATATTTAAACATGAGATTGAGTTTAGAAATGGTTTTAGGACTTAATAGAAACAAACGGGGTTCAAAACGGTTTAGTTTTGGATTAGTTGAAATTGTATGAAATCGTTTTTGGACAAAACACTTTGCCTAGTAAAAATGTTGTTAGACTCGATATGGGAAGCTAAAAATTGACATACTCAAAGTTGGCTAGGTGAGAAAAGAAAATGTGTAAAAATATGTGTGAGTCGTGTGTAAGATTTGGGAGTACGAGACGCGTTTCTTACTTGGTTTAGTCGCGTTTCAAAAATAATTATAAAGGGTTTGGGCTTAAAATTCGTGTGGGCCGTGAATAGTAATAGGCCGGTTTTGAATTTGGGCTTAGTATATAATTAAGGGTCCGTTTGAGGATAATTAGGATTAGTAAGGTATTAATTATGATTATAGAAGTTTGTTTAAGATTTAATGAAATGTTTACGTGAGTCCGGGAGTAAATAGTGTTTTGTGAATAGTAAAACTTTTGAAAAATATCTCAATATTACTAACCGACTCTAAAAACGATGAATAGTGAAATGATGAATAGTAACCGGTGAATAGTAAATTTGAAAAATGTCCTGAAAATACAGGTTTGTAACGACCAATATAATAAAGAAAATTTTAAATTTTTACTGTAAAAATAGTGATTAGAAGTAATGACGGAGATTAATTTATAATTAAACATTTTTAATTATGGGGAAAATTACGGGATGTGATAGTACCTACCCGTTAAACTGAATCCCGTCCCGGGATTCCGGTCTAAGATTGTTGTTATAAGGAGGTTTGAATGAAGACTTTTTAGAGAGAGTTTGTGAAAACTTCAGTTTTTGTAAGGAAAACTTGTTAAGTTAAGTTTTTAGTGAACACCCAATATTAGTCCTATGATTCTGAAATTAATGAATTATTTTATTTCCGAGCGATTTTTTTAGTGCGTGAACAGTGTCAAACAGTAACCCATCGGTTACCTTTCCCCTTTAAATATCTCCTTTGTAAATCCCCCATTTTACCATTTCCAAATTTTACTTTTCATTTATGTTTCTCTCGAAAATCTTCCAAAACGCCGCATATTATTACCATGGTTGCGATCGTGTATGTGGTTGTTGCTACTATTTACGTGGCATTCATTCCGAATGAAGATCGTGTATTTTTGGTCGGGATTTTGGTGTTTCTTGTACCCCTCGTGATTCTAGCGATGGTCATTGATAAGTTTTGGAAGTGATGAATATTTATTTTGGAGGTGATGGATATTGTGGTGGAAGTGTTGTAATAAATCTTTGTTTTGTTCCCATGTAATCCTTACCGAATGTGAAATAAATTTTTGTTTGCTTTATTTATGAAATCGTGTTTTATGTGCATAATTTGTTTGTATTTATCGTTTAAATTTTCCAAAAATAGGTATGGGAAGTCAATATGTCATATGATGGGGTGGGTAATAGTTTAAAATCATTTGGTTTCTTGGGGTTGATAGCAGTTGCTGGGGATGAATGAAAATAGAAAAGTTGATTTGTTCTGATTATAGTTGAGTCCACAAAAGATTCAATCAACATGAATGATGACCAAATAACTAGATGGGAGTTTGTTTGGGTTTGCTGAAATTGTTTGGAGTTCGAATGAGAAGAAAAAAAAATATTTTAGGTTAGATAAAAATTTTGGCCTAGTTGAAGCATTTGGAGAACGTGTCGGTTGAGCTGAGTTTTGATGATGACTTAGCCATCGAATGATCGAGTAAATGAAAGAGACTTGTCACATATGATTTATATATGTGTGTGTTAAATCGAGACGTGTAAAAATATCGATAGGTCGTTAAGAAAATAACACGGAGAACGATTTAAAAATAAGTGAGCACGAGTTGGTTTATCTTAGGAATAAAACTTAAGTCTTGGGCTTGAATAGTATCAGGCTCAATTTGTGACCAAAAGCCCAAAGTTAAAAGGATGGTTTTGGTTTGGCGAGTATGAATTGTTTAACGCTCGTTCCATGACATATACGGTTACAAGATAGTTTTGAGACCATCACGATTTCGTATAATGCCTAAGAGTTTTGAGAGATTGTTAGGAAGTTCGCAATCTCTTAGAGATTGAAGAGTCAAAATGCATGAGTGGTGTTATTCATATGTGGCGTGTTCATAATTTATAAGTTATGGTGTTTGAACGTTTACATTGTGAACACAACTTGGAAGAGAACTCATTACGTTGTCACGTTTTGGTATTTCTCATGAATTTTAATTACAAAAATCAGTGCGGTTAACCTACCCGTTAAACAAAGAGTTTTGTTGATACATATTTTTTTTTTTACAAAGAGAATTTTGGGTAAGGACGTAGAGTAAAATTGCCGGATTATCAGCCTTTGGGAATGAAGAAAGTCATTTTGTCTTTGTGTAGTGAATAGGGAACGTCTGTGGGTAGGATAGTAGTCTACGGCTATCGCCTTACGTATCCCACCTTTTTCCTCTTCACTACTCATATTTCTTTCATCCAAAGGTTTTAAAATGTCATACACCTATACTTTTCTCATACTTTTGTATGCGGTGTCAGCCATCTTCTTGGCCTACATCCCAAGGGAAGATTTGGAGTTTTTGAATCGGATTATAGCACTTCTCGTGCTAATTGTGGTTTTGGCTGTTAGTGTGGATGAAATATGGGGGTAAGAGATAGTGGTACAATGGAAACGTTGTTTTGAAACCGTATAATGGTACCATGCACTAACGTTTCAATTGTGTGATTTTATCGTATAGGGTATTTAATGTACTACATCCAGTCGTGATTCTTGATTTTGTAGGGATTGTGGTGTTTTTCATCGGCTTGGCAGGCCAACCAATTGGTTTTTCTATGCCTTACCTAGTGATATTTGTAATAATAGCATTACAAATGCTAATTGTATCGTTGTGTATTAATATACGGGGTTTCTAATGAGATTTAGTGGTTCTTGGTTTCATATGCATGTTATTTCAGATATAATTAAACCTATTTATCTATATTTCGTTATTTACATAGAGAAGCGTCCCAAACCATGTAACTAAGGAAATATAGGCTTATGGTTCAATGATGTACAATTTCTTGATTTGAATAAAAGGGCGTCTCAATCCATTCAAATTAAGACATTATTGTAAATCATCTTAAGATTCTGACTTAACATCCATACTAATCGACAAGGTAATTCATGCGCGGATTTTTGGGGAAACGGAAATAGTATGTCATACGCATCTATAAAGATGGAAGTAAGACAATTAGGAAGGATTTGTATAATACTTGAAATAGTTAGTGAGTATGTATCAATATACTAGAGTGTTGCTTGTATCATAAATTATCTAGAAGTTCCATAATCGTCTGGCAGATGGAAGGTACGGATAGCGTAAGGCTATAAAATATTTTGTTTGTAAAAACGGTTATAGTTCAGATCTAAATTAGATCTGTTTTGCTATAACCAAAGCTCTGATGCCAATCTGTAACACCCCCAATTTTAAAATATTTGCAGCGGAATAAAGATTGGGTGTTACTTCATAGCTCACAGTTTTTCAAAATGAGGTCCCAGTAGTTTTAAAGTTTGTTAAATAAGTTTTCGAATGATAGTAAAATTTATATCCTTTGTAAAAATCCATGCTCCTCCGTACCATCCTTGCTCATTATGGACCTGAGATAAACACATGCTAAAAGTGTCAACACAAAGGTTGGTGAGTTCATAGAGTTTATAAGTAGAGTAGTTGATTTCTAAAAATCAAAAGAGTTTGTGAGTTTATACTATTCATAATAAACGATTTATTTTCAAAATCAAAGTGTGAGAAAAATCCATAGTGTTTATAGTCAAAAACAGTTGATTTATCAAAATCAAAGTTAACATGAAATAGTTTGTTGGTTTGCCCAAACTAGGTCAACACCAAAATAGTTTGTTTTTGCCAAGAAATAATGATTTTCTGCTATATAGTGAACACAAATTAGTAATTTGATAAAAATAATGAGCTACGTTGTTATACGCCCACATCACTACAACCTGATTTCCCTAAGCCTCATGACACTCATCCGATTAACAAATCTCATCATAAATGATGGATAATAGTAACAAGGGCCCTCGGGATAGGTTCTTACCAGTAACCTATGAGATTTCAAATAAAGTGCGTTTGGTGGCTTTCTCGAGCAACCAAACGGGGATTGTCAATCCCTAATAGATCTATCCACAATTATTTACGTTCACCCTACGGGTGACTAAGGTTCATGATATGAGGGACTTTTGGCAATAGCAAACTTAGACAATAGAAATCAGATATAGCATACAGTTGAAAAGTTACTTGTAAACATGTTTATAGCAGTTATCTCTCCATGAGATATAAAATGTATAAAATGGTGGGCTATGGTCCCACAGTAATTTGTAAATAGTTTGAAATACTTATGAAAGTAAAAGTAGTAGTTGAGCATGTATCTCCCCCAAAACATTTATAAAACAATTCTAAAACCAGTAAAAGTAGGGGCTATGACTCACGATAATATGTAAAAGTTTAAAATACTTATGAAAGTAAAGTAGTAGTTGAGCATGTATCTCCCCCAAAACATTTATAAAAACGGGGCTAAGAACTCACAGTAATATGTAAAAGTTTAAAATACTTATGAAAGTAAAAGTAGTAGTTGAGCATGTATCTCCCCCAAATCATTTATAAAAACGGAGCTAAGAACTCACCTTAAGTGATACTAGGAATGATGAAAGTAAGTGCGAGTGAGAGTATGAGAATGATTTTGGAAGCGTCCTAGTACGGAACCTGATAAATAAATTTATCTGAGAATCTAACTAAATACTATTTGGTAAATGAATAACGATTAATGAATGACGATTAATCGTTATGATGAAAGGATGATCTGCGAGCGATATTCTTATGTTTTTAATATAAGTTATTATGTTTTAGGTTTTCTTTTCTTAATCTTTGATGATAATAATACGTAAAGTTAATTAGTTAAATTATTGTTATATATATTTTTAACGTAAAGAAAATAAAATGGAAATGTAAGTGACGTGAGGGGTTGACGTAGAAATAGAAAATAAAATAAGTATGTCAAATGTAATATGTGGAACCTTGTCCTTTTTCCAATTTTACACTTTTTATCCTAACGGCGTTAGCGTTACACCGTTAGTCCAAAGTTAAATATATTTACATTTTAAATCAAAAAAGCTTTCGATTATTACCCTTTTCACCCAAAAGTTATAAAAATCAGTTTTTCATCCCCAAGTTTGTAAAATGACAGTTTTTACCCTACCTTTATAAACTTTTCATTTTTAACCCAAAAGTTATAAAATTTTCAATTTTAGTCCAAAATTTACCAAATTCGAAACTTAGTATTTTTATTTCTTAAATAGGTTAAAAATAACTTTTTGAACTTTTCAAAACTGCTTATTTATCAAAAGAGCTTATTCGTGGCTTATTGGGCTTCTTAACGAAAATACTAGGCCCGTTAAGCTATTTAAATCTATTGGGCTTATAAAAGTTTTGGGCTTATCTTAGGTTACTGAAAACGTTACAAAACAGCTTATTACAATAGCTTATCGTGTTAGCTTATTTTCAACGAATTGGGCCATAAGGCCCAATCGATGTTTATTAGCTTTTCAGAAAAGGTTTTGGGTCGCGATGCTTTGTATCATTTAAAGGGTCGGGATGAACTTATTAACATAAGGTCTTTATATGAAAACGATTGTTAGTTAGGTTGTCTAATAGCTTGTGAAATAAAAGGGTAGGCTTGTTACGTAAAATTTAAAAATATGCGTTTGTTTCATAGGTTGCATGGGTCGAGTTTTTAAGTAAAAATACTTAGATTATTTTTAAGGATTTCACGACTTGTTGTTATACGTTAGAAAGGTATCCAAAAATAGTATATACGTGACTTTTATGGTTCAAAACTTTATATATCTTGATTACTAGTGTAGTAAATATATGGGTAAGAATAAAATACGTACGCGTTGTTTATTTAGATTTCGAGAGTTTTAGTGCAAGTGATAGTGATATATACGAAAATAATTAAAGTAGACGTTTAAGTAAAAATGGGAAAAGTCGTGTGAGACTTACTACACCAAAATGGTGGGGTAAAACGATTCGTAGAGTCGAGGAAAAGAGGGTACGGGAGTGTAGCGTGAATGTCGACTCAACCAAGTTTCACAAACAAAGTTTTGTTTCTTCTAAACCCGATTTGAAATACTTGTGTTTTTGCCAAAGCGTTTTGAAGTAGAACTAAAGCTAGGACTTAGTTTTATTTTTGAAGTTGGTTTGTATGTATGTAGGAACGAATACATGCATGCAAGGTGATATATATATATATATATATATATATATATATATATATATATATATATATATATATATATATATATATATATATATATATATATATATATATATATATATATGAGATTTGAAGTGTTCTAGTGCCCATAATTTATGAGATGTGATGTTAACGTGAAATCAAAAAGTCTTTGAGAGAGTGTAAGACGCAACATGTCCCTTTGTTTGTTTCTAGCTATCGACATACTCTTTGTTTCAAAAGAAACGAGTGGATGATCATTATAAAATGGATCGTACTTGTGAAGTTGTATATAAAAATCATGTGGTACTTTGCCTAGATCATAAAATATGTATGTGTGTGTGCATGAAAAGAGGGAGTACTCTTTTGTTTTAAAAAGTACATGTCGACATATCTATTTCTTTTGTAAACGATTTGTAACTTTGGCTAGGCTCGGTGATGAGGGATCAAATGTAATATTTAAACATGAGATTGAGTTTAGAAATGGTTTTAGGACTTAATAGAAACAAACGGGGTTCAAAACAGTTTAGTTTTGGATTAGTTGAAATTGTATGAAATCGTTTTTGGACAAAACACTTTGCCTAGTAAAAATGTTGTTAGACTCGATATGGGAAGCTAAAAATCGACATACTCACAGTTGGCTAGGTGAGAAAAGAGAATGTGTAAAAATATGTGTGAGTCGTGTGTAAGATTTGGGAGCACGAGACGCGTTTCTTACTTGGTTTAGTCGCGTTTCAAAAATAATTATAAGGGGTTTGGGCTTAAAATTCGTGTGGGTCGTGAATAGTAATAGGCCGGTTTTGAATTTGGGCTTAGTATATAATTAAGGGTCCGTTTGTTTAAGATTTAATGAAACGTTTACGTGAGTCCGGGAGTGAATAGTGTTTCATGAATAGTGTTTTGTGAATAGTAACTGGTGAATAGTAAATTTGAAAAATGTCCTGAAAATACAGGTTTGTAACGACCAATATAATAAAGAAAATTTTAAAATTTTACTGTAAAAATAGTGATTAGAAGTAATGACGGAGATTAATTTATAATTAAACGTTTTTAATTATGGGAAAAATTACGGGATGTGATAGGTGTAGGGATATGGAATACACGGTTTTGTTGGATATAAACAGTCTTTACTGGTGGCGAGTTAACAATCTTGGTTAATTACATATACAATATGGTGTTGCTAAGCCAAGACTAGACTCGACTTAAGCTAATAAATGAAAAATAACAAAAACATAAAACAAACATAGAATGAAACGGGATGGTAGTCTGTATGTTTTTTCTCTTTTCTTTTTCTATTTCTTTTTTTTTTTTTTTTTTTTTTTTTTTTTTTTTTTTTTTTTGCATACACTCTTACCCTACCATCCAAAATAATACATCATAGGGAATGACAATTCCCCTTACACTTGAATTTTTACATACTTTACAATAAACTAATCTAATGACTCGAATTAAGAAAATCAAAACACTTAGAGTACTTTTAAGATTAACGTACATACGGGGATAATATATGATGTTCTTCCCCATTACTCCATAAAATAAGTACTTTACCTATGAGTCCCAATCGTCCCAAAACAATATGTACAAGGATATGACTCGACTTAGCAACCATGTAATCAATTAGATAATTAACTTAGGGTTTAACAAATAACAATAATGCACTAAAGATGCGTGCATACACAGAAGGCTAAGGCGATTTGGGTGTACATTTAAGTGGGGTGTAACAAATTCTTCCTTTAAGTAAAATGCTTAAAGTTAGAAACGAAAAGATAGGCTCGGAGGGGTGTACTAGGGGTTTCGTGTACTAAAAATGAGTATACATCGGTTGTCTTTGGTCTAGTATAGGGATCTTTAGTTTTTGGCAACGGCGCCAAAAACTTGATGCGTGGGGATCGCACCAGGCTTTACCTCTTGAGGAATCTCGAGAAGCTTACAACCCCCACCATGCAGTGTACCTGATCGATGTAGTATAGTATAATGACAAGTACCGGGGGATTGATCGTTCAGCTAGGAATAGTGTCGCTAGGATTAGAAAACCTAAAGACTAGGTCTAGAGATGAGGGATGATTCTTTTTGTATTTTTTTATATTTTATGAAAACAAATAAAAATCTCGGGTTTTAAAGGAGTTGGGCGGAATTAGTTGCTAGTCAACTAACCAATACTAAAGATGCAATCAAAATAAAATACTAAAAATGAAAATAAACTAAATTAACTAGAGTTGTGAGCAATATGTGGGAGAATTGTGTTTACTTAGATTTCACTACTCCCTAGATATCTTTTACACGTTAATTACTTGTTATAGTTGCGTGGATGACGGATTGTATTCCTTAATACCATTCATGGGGTGGCGTACTTACTTCCCCAATCCTATGAGCGCCTACTTCACTCCTATGTCGAGCCGGCTAAGAAGCTCCTAACATGGGATCACTAGAATTTGCTCATGCATTAAATACAACCAATAAAATCTTAGTACACATCGGTTCATGTTTCCTAAGACGTTCAAGCATGTTACACAATGGAGATCTGCCAGTTTTCTTAAGCCTAACATTGAAATCATTCATCCAATACAACCATAAACAAGTAATCAACACATAATTAACATCTAGGTTTCATTACATCTAAGCAAACACAAGATAGATATAGCCTAGCATGTTGAAATTAAGACAAGCATAAGATATATTCAAACAACACATAGACATATTGAATGAATTAAGAGAAGACTTATCTCAATTGAACATGAAATGATTCAAGGGGTGAAAACCCTTGAAAACACTATAAAATATGACCTAGGGTTTACAAAGTTCGGCCCTAGTATTCTCCACACAAGTTCCTTTCCATGAATGAAAAATAGAAAACTGTATATAGATTTTGATAGGTGACGGCGTCAAGAACAAATGTCTGACGCCGTCATCTCGCCGCCAAATAGTTTCTCGGACTGCCTAGATCTGGGTCTGACGCCGTCATGTATACACCTTATGCAGGCCGTTACCAAAAATTGTCTTGACGCCCTTGTTATGACGCCTTCAGGTTTTCACTGGGTCATCATGGTTTTTACTCTTGACGCCGTCATGATCTTCCTCTTGAAGCCGTCAGGTACTGTTCTCAGCATTGAAAATTAAGTCTTTGCCGTTTTCTAATCTTTTATGCTCCAAAAACGTCCGAATTGCTTCTTTTTCCAGAATTCACTTCCAAAATACCTAAAATCACAAAAGGAATGATTTAGAGCAATATTTGATCAAATAAATTCAATTCCGGGCTTAAATGACCCCCTAAAAGTGGTTCATTTTTTGCCTCATCAAGTAACTTGCATTTTTATGTTTTTCTTAATTTCCTTTTATGTTAAGGTATTTTTAGAAATTTTTCCAGAATTTTATCTTGTCATTTAGTAATTATTAGATTTAATATTAGTTTAAGTAATAATTAATTAATATTTAAGTAATAAATAGCATAATTAGTTTTTATAAAGTAACACATAGTTTTTATATTTTTTCTAGCTTTTATATGTTATAAAATAATTTTAGGAATTTTTCTAGAATTTGTACTGTTCATTTTCTAATTTTCTTAATTAATTTAGTTAAATTAGATATTAATTAATAAATAAGTAAATAATTAGTAAAATAGTCTAAATATAATTTTTAGAAACTTTTCATAATTTTTTTAGCATTCCTGTAATGGTTAATTAGTTTTATAAATTTTCTCATAATTTTATAAGTCATTTAGGTATTATTAGTAATTAAAAAGTAGATTTAAAATAGTTTTATTAATTATTAAATAGTTTAAATTAGATTTTATTTAATAATAAATAATAAAATAATCTAAAAAAATAATTTTGTTTATAATTTCATTTTCTTTTAATATTAAGTTTGTAAAAGTTTCATTTTCACCCCCTGTAGTTTATTTTCCTTAAAACTCACATTTTTCTCAGCACGTAATCGTGTCTGATTTTAATTTGGTTTACGTTTATACATTTCTGTTTCCCGTAATTGTTAATATTGTTATTCCTAATCATTCCAGTAGTTTAAACAAATCAAAATCTTTATCTGGTTACCTCCCATTCAATTCACCCGATCACAAACCCATTTTTATATCATCCACACCTCATCGGGATATAACGACCCGGGGAAACACTATACTTCCACGGAGATTGAGCCTAAGGAGTTTGACTATATTGACCACATCCGTGATTGACTTTAGTTGACTGCTTTTGCCTCAATCAATTAGTTAATGAAATTTGTGTTTTATAAATATTTATGTTAGTTTTTAAATGAATTATTTGTTAAAGTATGGGGTTGAAATTGAAAATAATTGAGGTGAATGTGAGTTAAGGTGAGTTATAGGTGAGTTATTGTACCATTGTGGAAAGTGATGAGTAAGGTCAAAAGGTTAAAGCTGATATGGCGCTGACGTGACAGTGAGTTATAAGATAACGTGCGGGCATGTTACCCACTGCTCTTAATGTTTACCCTTACAAATAAATACCACAAACCAACCGTGATTTTGAGACGCTTCTTTACTTTAAAAACACTCATTTTACACCATCTTTAACCATCTTTAAAGGTAATTTAGTTATTTCCACATCTTCGTCTTTCACATTTCATAACTTCAATCAAGCAACATTGATTCCAGTTATATTTCAAAAAAAAAAGAAATATATCTTTTTTATTGCTCTTTTGCTTTACACAAAGCATTTAGCTTCATCCCTCCTATGTGATCTAACTCAACAACATGCTATATGTCAACCGATCCATTAATGTAAGGTTAAAGCCACCCTTAGTCAAGTCATTGACGATTATGCATTTTGGTAAACTTTTACGTGAAAAAGGATTTATCATTTTTAAAGTTTTAATCCGAAGCTAAAGTTACTCATCAGAAACATGATGTTGTTACAAATGGATTCTAAGAGTGAAGAGCAAAACCTCTTTATTTGGGTCCCACCGGATGCCATCTCATTTCAACGCTTCCACATCAAAAAACTCCCTCACTCATAACACAAAACAATCTCTTTATTTGAGCCACACCCGCTTCCAATTTTATTTTCTTTTCCATTTTGCCAAAAAAACTAAATTCAGTTCATTCAAATAAAAATACAAATCAACACACAAAACACAATAAAAATACAAATTAAGACATACAAACTAGTATGATTGATTTTGTGCCAGGTCGTGTGGTGATTGACGCCACAAAACGTAAGCGAGTCAAGTACGGAGCTAAATGTGCGCATATTGGATATGGGTTCATCCCTTTCTCATTTTCCTCTTTGGGGGAACTTGAGGCAGATGTGGTGACCTTACTTAAGCGGATCTGGAAGTTCTCTATAACTCAAGATATTGGGGTGCGTGCTGCTACCCATATTTTTCAGTTGGATTAGATTTGCTATTGCTAAAAGTGTGTGGGCCCAGATAGTTTCGAGTCTCCCCACTAATTTCTTGTAATCCTTTGGTTTTGATTCTAATGAAAGTAATATTTTATAACAATAATAATAATAAATAAGTTAAATTATATAATAAACAAAAAATAATAAAAATAAAATAAAATAAAATAATAGTAACATCATCTTCTTCATTCAATTGCTGCTCACAAGCACACACTTTATTCATACACACAAAACACAATTTGATTTTTATATCGGGGAAGAAAAGTTACCTCTGCCATTTGTTTTGTCGTTTTCTTCCTCACTTCCCTGGCGAGAAGCAAAACAGAGAGCAACGGCGAGGCTGTTTGGTGTGGTGGCGAGCGGACGGCGAGCTACTATATAGGAAACGGCGAGCTACCTCTTCACCACACCCCTTGCTATAAGATGTGTAAAGTTCTAGGTTTTATCAAGTTTATAAATGAATTTATCATTTATAAAGTTCTAAGTTTTAAAAATGGAGTTTAGTGAAGAGATAACATTCACATGGATTTTAAGATTTGTTAGTTATGAATTTATAGATTCGTTGATTATGTTTTTTTTGTTAGTAATTTCCCATTTTTCGATTGGTGGTGGCGGGTAAAAGTGGTAGTGGACGGTGGTGGTCTTAGCGAAAGTGGTTGTAACAAGTAAAAGTGGTGGTGGTTGTTTTAGCGAAAGCCGAAAGGTGTTTATGGCCGGCAGTGGGTGTCGCTGGCTCGAGATGGTGATGATGGGCGTTGAAGAAGATAAAAGGGTATTTAAGTCTTTTAACATGAAAGATAGTGAACTAGTTACGTATAATGGGTCGTTGATTGTAAACAATGTTGAGATGAATAAGAATAAAATTAGCCGTAGAAGCACAATGAGTGATGAGTTATTATGGATGGTATATAGAGTATCTTTAGTGTTTACCTTATTTGTAAATGGTGGGTAATTTTATTTTCAGGGTATATGCAATTATTGTATATTTTGTTATCTCAACTATAACCTTTAGGGCTATGGATTGGGATTCGTTTAGGGTTATGATCAAAAAATTATATAAAAACAGTGTTTATTATTTGCAGAAAATAATTATAAAACTAGAATGCGATATTGCTCATAATTCAACATTTAAAACTATAACTACTTGTTGAAACGGTAAAACAAGATTGACAAATGATGTTTCTTTTCATATTTATAGGAAATGGGTCGGTGAATCCAGAGTAGGGCTGAGCACCGAAGGTTCAAAACCGAACCGGATCGACGAAACCGACCGAACCGACAAAAACCAAACCGGACCGACGGCCCGTCGGTTCGGTTTCGGTTTCAGGTTTTACATGATTTCGGTTTCGGGTCGTTTCGGTTCGGCCCAAAACCGAAAAAAACATGCCAAAATACACATGGACCGACAAACCAGAACCGAACCGATGAAAACCGAACCGAACCGATGGTCCGTCGGTTCGGTTTCGGTTCCGGTTTTTCATGAATTTCGGTTCGCGGTTTTTTCGGGACCCGATGCTCAGCCCTAATCCAGAGTAACTATTGTATACCAAGTGGTAAATAAGTTTTATAACTGAATGTTATTTCTAACTATAGTATAAAACTAAGTTGAAGGAATATTTTAATCAAAAGATTTTTTTATTGTAACTTATGCGGATAGAACAACATACTAGTGCCAATATTAATCAGATCACATATCATTTTACTACATTTACTTCTCCTAAGATATATGACATTTATTATATGATTGTTATTCGTTAAGATCATCACGTATTTATATTGAACACTTGCACCATAGAATGGTTCATTTATTGAAATAGAATATTAAGGATTGATTATTACCATGCACGTTTGTATACACACCATGCATTTGCATATTGGCATATTAAGGATTGATTAATATCATTTTACTACATTCACTTCCTTCATGATCATCATCCCCATTACCATCATCTCCATCTCCTTCTACACTAAGATCTTCATCATTTAATGGAATTGAATGCTTGAAAATCTGAACATACTTTTTATGTAGTTCAAGGAGCTTTACATCGGCAGGGAATTCTACACTAGCTATCGTCAAAAGTTGTTCAAGATCATGTCTTTCATTGCATATAACATCTAACTTTTCTTGAACTTTGTTAAGCAAATCCTGGAGTAGAATCAAATAGGAATATTCATAATAAGATAAGCACACTGAATTTGGCAGTGATTCAGTAAGAATCCCATGAGATTCATAATGAATCTCATGTGATTCTGTAAGAACCCCCACTTGTAATAACCCAAAGTCACATGGGATTCTGTATGAATCCCATAGGATCCTAAACATGATCACATTAGATTTGCAAGAAAAACAAAAAATGAAAAACATAAAACAAAGAATTAAACGAACCTCTTTGAAAAAAGTATCAGAAGAACCACCATGAATAAAACCTTCAGTCTCTGGCACATCAGATTCGGTCCATTCTTCATGAAGTTTTAAGGTACCGATAACTTCTTCTTTCAATTCCAAGTCCTGTGTTTGACCCATTAAAAGTGATGACCAGTTTTTGATTGTTGGACATGTGCGGATAATAGGAAGCCTCTCGTACTTTGTTAAATCTAAATACAAAATCTGGAAAAAAAAAAGTGTAAGCAACTTACAACAAATATGTCACACAAACATGAAAACAATTTAAAACTTCATATAATTTAAAACTTACAACGAGGAAGGTATATGAACCGGTGTATTGGTTAAGAAGAGTTTTCGGTTCTTTACTGAATTTAAGGCAATGAAAAATGTACTCACACCAATCAATACGACTAATATCAGTATCCTCACGAACCCGCGTAACAACATCCAAGTTAATCTGCTACTTCAACCCAGCAACCATACCCATAGTGTTTGTAAAAAAAAGTAAGAAAGTTAACTTTAAAAAGGAAGTCAACTTCCTTAGAGTCAATCAACTTCAAAGCAATATCGTTCACTCGGATATCCTTAACAGCTTTTGGGTAAAACTGACGAACCCAATCTTTTTCAAAGTCATCTTCAATTGGCTTAGTTTCTAAAGAAAACAAAGATTCATCGCCAATTGGAATACCTAACATCTCATGAACTTTGGAATGAGTTGCCTCGATTGACACGCCATTTTCCAATTTCAACTGGTAAGTCTCAACATCAAATTTAGAAACCACATACCTACCTAACCTAAACGGAATGTAGTCTATATTAAGCTTGAAAAATGAGCTAAAACCTATCTCCGCCAGAAACTTCTCAATATTAACCTTTTTTATGCCATGGATGGCAGTATATAGGGCAGTAGGTGCTGTCCTAGCATGAAGAATAGGAAAACGAGAAATATACTTTTCATGCAATATTTCTTTTTCTGTCAACTCCTTTTCTTTCTTCTTGCCTTTCTTCTTCGACTTCAATTCATTCTCCTCTTCAGCTTCTTCTTTAACAAAAGAATTCTTCAAAAGATTCTTCATAAG
The DNA here is from genome assembly GCA_030686995.1 of Artemisia argyi. Classification (NCBI taxonomy): domain Eukaryota; kingdom Viridiplantae; phylum Streptophyta; class Magnoliopsida; order Asterales; family Asteraceae; genus Artemisia; species Artemisia argyi. The sequence goes on from CM060688.1 coordinate 47,958,897, forward strand.
CTGCCTCATAAGATCCTCAGGTATAACTTGCTCACGAGATGGAGAATCGTCCTTCTTTATCTTCAACGCAACCTTACCCTTCAATTTCTTCTTCTCCTTATGTATAACATCCTGAGGTATAATTTATTCTTTTTTACCAGAACCTGAAGAATCGTCCCTCTTTCGCTTCAAAACAACCTTACTCTTCAATATCTTTTTCTTATGATCAACTTTAGGATCTTGAAAATCATCGGCATCTACATAAAAAAAACATAATATAAACAACTTGATAACAAAGGGATTCATTATTAATTCCATGGGATTCAAAGTGAATCCCATGGGATTCACTGAATCCCATTGTGAATCCTATGGGATTAATAATGAATCCCATGGTATTCAAATAGCCTAACCTTGTACTTTTAAGCTAAGATTAAGCTAGGTAAATGATTCAACTAAACAATACTATGATACCAGATATTAAATAGATGCACTATCCTATTGGAACTAATTTTGAACAAAAATAACAACTAAACAAGGCCTATCCTAGATCTACTCTAAGCTAATGTTCAAAATAGTTTTAACTTAGAATTTTTAGAAAACTAACTAAAAGGCTTGAAAGCTACTTGAAATTACTAAATTTTAGTTTAAAACTAGTAATAATACTAAACTAAAGCTGATCTAAATTCAAATTTTTTGTAAAAACAAGTTTTTGCTAAAGAAAAGAACTAGTACCAAACACCCCCTAAGGGTGGGCTGTTGAGTTTTTAAAATAGGAAAAAGCAAGTTTTTAAGCTACGAATTAAAAGACAAGTGAAGACTAAGCAATATTAAAACAAATAAGTAAAATTTAAGCAAAAGTAAGCACTAAAAATAGGCTCAAAATAAGCTATATAAGCTTAAATGGGTTTAAATAGGCGTTCTCTATTCATCACAAAAAAAAAAAAAAAAAAAAAAAAAAAAAAGAAAAAAAAAAAGAGGACAGATCTATACCTTTTTGCAGCTTGAGCTTCGGTTTATTTTTACTCTTATCTACTTTTGATAAATCCATTTTCCATTTCAGTTGAATCTCTTCCTGAACTGGCTTCTTCAACCTCAAAACAGGAGCTTCCGATAATCCTTTAACAGACTTCTTCTCCGAGGACTTCGTTTTGGTCTTAACTGGCTTGTCCTTTGACTTGACTTGTGGGTTATCCTTCACCTTAAGCTTCTTATTAAGAGCAGCAGAATCAATAACATTATCCTTTGTCATATCACTCGGCGCCTTCTCCTTCTCAATAACAACATCAGGTTCCTTGTCCTTGTCAATAACAACATCAGCCCCTTGTCCTTCGACGTACGCTTCTCATTAACTGCTTGCTGAACTGACTTATCCAAACTCAAAACATCACCTTCTGAAACTGCTTGAATAGACTCTGTTTCCGGCGCCTTCGTATTCCCCTCAACTTGTGCCTGATCCTTATCTCTCAAAATAGAACCCTTTTTCCTAACTTGTGCCTTATCCATAGACTTTGAAAAATTATCAGTTACTACAGCCGAAGCCTTAACATTCAACTTTAGATTTTTATTAACAACAGAAGTCACAACAACCATTGCCTTCTTATACTTAGAAACATCACCCGTAGCCTTCTCAATAACAACACCAGCCTGCTTATCCTCTGGCTTATCCTTCTCATGATCACTCTTGCGTTTCTCATAAACAACACCCGTCGACTTAACTTTAACAACATAAGGCTCCTTCTCGTTTGCCTTATCATCTGGCTTATCATTCTCACTTGCCAAATCAATAACAACATCCGCAATAACTTTACCAACATCAACATCCGACGGTTTCGTCGCCTTACCTTTATCAACAGCCGGTTAATTCACTGTAACAACACTCGCCGACTTCTCAAAAGGATTAAACTGAAACAACGGCGTTGGGTTCAAAATTATATCAGAATTGGCATAAAGAGTATCAATTTTAGCAAACTTCCTAGGCGAACCACTAGAAGTGGCCTTGAGAACACCTACTGTCATAAGATGGAAAAAAATGAATAAATAAAAATAAAAAGGTCATTCCATACAACTCATTCCATCACAAAAATAAGCTAATACAAACACTTATTCAATCACAAAAATAAATTAATCCAAACAGTCATTCAATCACCAAAATAAGTTAATCTACCGGCTGAACTCTACTAATTCCTAAAAGTTAATCCAACACTCATTCTAAAAAGCTAATCTAATCCACTGACTGAAATCTACTGTCTTTGTTGAATCTAAGTTCCAAGTTCTGTTTTGAATCCAAGAGATTCAGTGTGAATCCCAAGGGATTCTTCTTAGACTCACTGATAAATCCCATTTGCTTATCTTATTATGCCTATTCCATCTCAAAAATAAGCCAAAAATATAAAGCTTATTTCATTTTAAGTAAAACTTAACAACTCATTACATCACAAAAATAAGCTAATACAAACAGTCAATCCATTACAAAAATAAGCTAATCCAAACAGGCATTCCATCACAAAAAATAACCTAATCCTAAAAGCTAATCCAAACACTCATTCAATCACAAAAATAAATTAAACGATCACAAAATAAGGTAATGCAACCACAAAATAAGCTAATACATTCACAAAATAATCTAATCAATCACAAAACTTCAAAATACTGACTAATATAACAAAATAAGACAAAAATATACCAATATCGTCATTTAGAAGCTTATTTTGATCAGATTTCGCCAACGAACCGCCTTTAGATAGAGCTACTTCGTGTCGTATGTCCATTTTAATGGAATGATTTGTGATTTCACGGTGGTTTGACAGCAGTTTAGCGGTGGTTTACGGGTGGTTAGGGTTAGACGAATTGATGATTATTAGATTGGGGAGAGAAAGTAATCGTTTGCGTGTGAGAGAGAAACGGGGTGTGTGTGGATGGGGGATTTATTAGCTTAGGTAATGACTAAAATGCCCCTCAGAGTATTTTCATTTTAAAATGATAATAAATCTAAACTGTTGGATAGAAGGATGATGGATTGTTGAGATATTGTGTTTTGTTTCTTGGATAAATGTTGTTTCGTATGAAACTTTTGTCTATTACAAATACAGTTTTTAGGGACCGGGCTCATTTAAAATAAATCGAAGTTTTTTTAACAAAATTAATACTACGTTACAAAAATCCATGGGTGTCTCGGGACCCCGGAACATGTTCCGTCACTAGCGAAGAGAGAGAGGATGAGAGTGAATGTTTTCTCTTAATTAAAAATAAATGGTCAAATATTATTACTCAACTCTTGATGTCTTTTATGTTCTGCAAAATAAGTTGATAAGTTAAATACGTGCAAATCAAATTTTGCTATTAACGTAACAAAAGTAGAAATGAAAATTTGTAGTGGTCACTTGTCGTGGTGTTGTTTGGGGATAGGTAAGTAGAAAGTTGTTTGGCAATCCGTGATCTATTTGTCACCATCATAATTATACACGTAAATAAGTAACAAAAACACAAACAGGAGAGAAATGAAATATCGACTACAAATCAATAAAATTGAAAGGTCAAATAAACAGCACAACAGAACAAAACTCAAATCGAACCCACCACCACCTTTTGAATTATCTCTTCTTTCTTTGTTATTACCATCCATACAAAAACACACACTGTCATTAGAAGAATAATAATAATTCTATGGTACTGTTGGCATGATGACGTCAGCATCATGTTGTTCATGTCAGTCTGTGATTGTCGTCGACATGAATCGAACAATCATACCAACCAAACCGAAACCATATATATTCGACAATCATAGATTCAAGGATTCGAGCAATAGTAGTAATAATTTGGGGGTGAATAAGGAACAACGACAACGACGTCGTATAAGTGTGGTTGTTGCTGCTGCTGGAGCTGGAGCTGAGGTTACTAATCCTTTTGCTGTCAGCATTGGCTTGGATTCTCAGGTCAGGTGAATCAATCAATCAATCATATTTTTTTGTTTACATACATCTTTTTAATTAGTTAGGGGGTGTTTGTTTAAGCTAATATAGCGGGCTTATAGCTTATTTGGTTTTTGGCTTATATTTCATAATCTCACTTTTTGTATCTTGTTTTAAAACTTTTCAGCTTATTATGACATGATAAGCTTATATAACCCCATATTTCTCAAAATAAGCCGAAAAGCAAATAAGCCATAAACAAAATTTTCAGCTTAGTTTTGAAATGACATTGAGTTTCTGCTCTAAAGGTGCTACTCCGTATTTATTTAAATTTTGTTTTGTTGTTGATGGTACTATTTCCACAACCCTTCCCCAAGGACCTAGCCCCTCCATTTAGTTAGAAGTTGAGATTGAACACATAACCGGCCTTGACCGGTCAACTTGATGTTTGCAGTGGGGTTCGATTGTAATATTTAGTTTTAAATTTCAATTTGTTTTCAAGACTTAAAAGTATTTAGGCGGTGTTTGGATGTCATACTTATTATGTGGCAAAACAGGTGGGTTCGGGAAACGGGTCCAGACGGGCACGGATCAAAATTGGCACTGATCAAACAGATCGTTTTGAAAAATCCCCAAAACAATGATAAATCTAACATCCCCTTTCTATTTAAACACTAAATATATATATTTTATTTATAAGTTTTAAGCAAAATCAATTGCCATGTTATCCAATTGAGAGAAAACATGTGCCCCCGTTAATATCCGTATAACTTTTAAAGCCCATTCGTACCCATTTCAAAGAAAGAAGGGGTCCAAATGCGCCCTAATCTTTTATAGAATCCCCAAACAAGCACATTTTGTTGATTTTGGGCAAATATTTCCGCCTCAGCGTGTTACATGTGTCTTTAAATTTAAAGAAGCTTAAGTAATCGATTTAGGTTACAAGTATTAGTCAGATACCGTTAATTGATTATTTGTGAACTCAAGTGGCTATAATCGGTTGCAAAGGAACTCCTTTGACACAAAAGTCAAATGTGCACTCTTTAGTGTGACAAAGATAGTCATTTGGTTGAAGTGTTGAACCACAAGCTCATTATAATTGACCTAGGAATCCATGAGATATCAAAAATCGCTAAGTGTTAATGGTGTTCCTAAAATGTTTAAGGATGTCAAGTATGATAAGTTGATAATTTTGGTGCCATCATCTTGTTAACCATACTTTCCTTGTGCCAGGTTCTCACGTATATCTTGAACTATAGCTATTATTAACCCAAAATGTTTAAGGATGTTAATAGTGTTCCTAAAATGTTTAAGGATGTCAAATTGTCAAGTATGATAAGTTGATAATTGTGGTGCCATCATCTTGTTAACCTTACTTTCCTTGTGCCAGGTTCTCACGTATATCTTGAACTATAGCTATTATTAACCCAAAATGGATTTGAAAAAAATTAAGTCACCCCAATTTTAACAGTAAAGGCAATAACAATCAACGAGGACAGAGGGGAGTTTGTTAATGGTGATTAGCATTTTGCTACTCTTAATTCTTGCATAGCATAGTAGAATATTAGTGTTGCAAATCTTAACTCTGTTTGTAATTTCTAGACATATCAGTCCCACAATTTGACACAGTTACCTTGGGTCGGGCCGCTTCCAGGAGATATCGCAGAAGTTGAAGCGTATTGTAGAATTTTTAGAGCTGCTGAAAGGCTTCACAATGCATTGATGGACACATTGTGCAACCCATTAACGGGTGAATGCAGTGTATCTTACGCTTTCCCTTCAGAGGACAAACCATTACTTGAAGATAAGATAGTATCAGTTCTTGGTTGCATGATATGCTTATTAAATAAAGGAAGAGAGGATCTTCTCTCTGGAAGATCAACCATCATGAAGTCATTCAGTGTCTCGGATGTAGATATAATGGAGGATAAGCTCCCCCCGCTTGCTATTTTCAGACGTGAAATGAAAAGGTATTGTGAAAGTTTACATGTTGCTCTTGAAATATTTTTGACAGCAGATGATTCGAGAAGTCTAGATGTTTGGAGGAAACTTCAAAGATTGAAAAATGTCTGTTATGATTCTGGTCTTCCTCGTGGGGATGATTATCCACCTCATTCATTATTTGCAAATTGGAATCCCGTTTATTTGTCTACTTCAAAAGAAGATATCGAACCTACTGATTCTGAAGTAGCTTTTTGGAGGGGTAGTCAGTTGACAGAAGAAAGTTTAAAGTGGTTGATTGAAAAAGGATTTAAAACAATTGTAGATCTTAGAGCAGAGAGCGTGAATGATGTCTTTTATGAAGCTGCATTGCAAGATGCAGTTTCATCTGGGAAAATTGAACTGGTGAGAATTCCGGTTGAAGTGGGGACCGCACCATCAATGGCACAGGTTGAGTCATTTTTAACTGTCATATCAGACTCAAAGAAAAAGCCGATTTACCTGCATAGCAAGGAAGGTGTTTGGAGAACATCTGCAATGGTTTCTAGATGGAGGCAGCAGATGTCTCGATATGGCTCACCCAGTAACGTTCAAACTCGAGATAAGATGTCAAAAGAGCAAAACTCAAAAGTAGCCATAGAGGAGGAAGAAAATATTGAAGAGTTTTCAACCAATACTAACGATAAAATCAGTAACGGGGCCTACAAAGGCGCCGACAGTAGTGTGCTGGATGAAACTGGTGATGGTCAAGATGGGGTTGTGTTTGATTTCCGTGTCAATCCTATTAAGTCCCAACTACCACCTTCCAATGTTTTCTCCAGGAAAGAAATGTCAATTTTTTTCAAAAATAAAACTCTTTCCCCTACGTCATATTTTACTTTTGAGCGCAAAAGATTGGAGAAACAAATTAAATCACCGAAAAAACAAAATTATAATGGGTCATACTTAAGCATCAATAATTCGGATTCTGAGTATGTTGAAATGGGAAGCCCAAATGGTTCAGCGACCAATGGGAGCTTGTCTACATATAGTGGGAACAGTGCCAGTCAGAAGCATAATAATTCTCTTCCTTCTCGTTCCAGTTTGGAAGAATTCAGTGATGCAGATAGGCATGCCGCTAGTCAAGTGAGTGCACGTGTCACTGGAACAGATGTTGCAGAGAAGTCAAGCAATGGGAAAGCGGTGAGGTCTTCTAGCAATGAAGATGAAGAACTGATTGAGGGAAATATGTGTGCTTCTACAACTGGTGTTGTAAGAGTTCAATCAAGAAAGAAGGCAGAGATGTTTTTAGTGCGCACAGATGGGTTCTCTTGCACTAGAGAAAAAGTAACAGAATCTTCATTGGCCTTCACCCATCCTAGCACCCAACAGCAGATGCTTATGTGGAAATCATCGCCCAAAACTGTGTTATTGTTGAAGAAGCTTGGCCAAGAACTAATGGAACAAGCGAAAGAGGTACCTCCGTTAGAATGTCACTAATTAATTTAAAAAAATTCTTGTTACAACATATTTCATTTTAATCCATTTTACTTTTAGTCCTGTTTTTACTGTGAAAATTATGATTTGTGAAGCTATTTCAATTGAAATATTATGAGGACTAGGTTTTCGTTATGCAAATACTCTGTTTCTTTTATCTCTTGATTTGTGAAGCTATTTCAATTCAAATATTATGCGACTATAAAAAATTTGATGCTTCTCTGTTGAAGATGTTTTTTTATATTATATTTTGTTAGTGTACGTACTTTCTAATTTGAGAAGTAGGAGTGGACTATGATAATATGTTGTTCAGTAACAAGATGAAGTAAAGCAAAATACTGTTTGCAGTTATCTATTAAGTAACTATAACCTTTAACAAGCAGCATCTATCACTGATGTTAACTAAAACAACTGTAACTGATTTTTACTGATAGTATCATATGCATGAAACACAGGCTGCTTCTTACTTGTATCACCAAGAAAACATGAATGTTCTTGTGGAACCTGAGGTTCATGATGTTTTTGCAAGAATACCAGGATTTGGGTTTGTACAGACCTTCTACAGTCAAGATACCAGGTATTATGATGATATTGATTAAGTAGAACAATTTGTATGTGTGTGGTAGAGGTGGCAATTTTGAATCATTGACTTATAAATGTGTCATTTTGGCTTATTTTAATCTCAAATGGGTCACTTTGCTATAAAGAAAGAGATAAACTGGGCTGAACGAGGCTGAAACTCAAAAGTAGTGTGTTCTACACAAATACATACAGCATCCTAAAACCTCTTTATTCGGAATTTTGTTTTAACTAGATTACTTATACAAAAAATTTAGTGCATAAATTTTAGTTTAAATTTTAAGAAATTGGACAATTTTGGTTAACCCAATCCAACCTGTATTAAATAATGACCCGTTTTGACCCATCCCTCAACCCGCCTTACCTGCCCTTGCCACTTCTAGTTTTTGTGTTTTTATGGCCTTAATGGTCTTAAAGAAGAATTAAATAGATCATTGTTAAAATTATTGGATTGGTTCTTTATTTAGCGATCTTCATGAGAGGGTAGATCTCATTGCCTGTTTGGGGGGAGACGGGGTTATTCTGCATGCATCTAACTTGTTCAGAGGAGCTGTTCCCCCTGTCGTATCATTTAATCTTGGGTCTCTTGGTTTTCTCACTTCTCATGCTGTAAGCATCTTACTTACTCAACTCGTGAGGTTAAAAGATGCCAATTTTTCTGTAAAATGGGTTGCTAATAGATTTCTTGTGGAACAGTTTGAAGACTTTAAGCAGGATCTGAAACGAGTCATCCATGGAAACAATACACTGGAAGGTGTTTATATAACTCTTCGAATGCGTCTCCGTTGTGAAATATTCAGAAATGCGAAAGCAATGCCCGGGAAAGTTTTTGATGTTCTTAACGAGGTCGTGGTTGATCGTGGTTCTAATCCATATCTTTCAAAAATCGAGTGCTATGAACATGACCGTCTTATTACTAAGGTATATTTCTGAGTTTGTGGATTAGTGTTTATGGTTCAGCTTCTATATATGACTTTTTACAATGGGAGATGAAATATTGACACTAACATTAAAAGACATAATGCGCCTTTTTTTTTTTTTTTTTTTTTTTTTTTTTTTTTTTTTTTTGTTGTTGTTGTTGTTGTTGTTGTGGTGATTTTGACAAAAACGTGCCTGGTGATGAAGTTGGATTGTTTTTATAATGGTTTATGAATGTTGAATGGTCTTAACAAGATTTTGTATAGTTGATTGACCGAACTAGAAATGAAGTAAATGTGTGTTTGTGTTTATTTCTTTTTGCCCTTGTTTTGATATACCCTTTTGACCTAAATTTTTTATCATCTAATAGGTACAAGGTGATGGAGTCATTGTAGCAACACCTACGGGTAGTACAGCTTACTCTACAGCCGCTGGAGGCTCCATGGTATGCTAAATCGATGTACTTCTAAGATTCATCACCTGTAATAGGGTTTTAAGAAGCTCATTCAATGCCATTTTATGAACGCAGGTACATCCAAATGTTCCATGCATGCTTTTTACTCCGATTTGTCCACATTCCCTCTCATTCAGACCAGTCATACTTCCTGATTCTGCGCGTCTTGAATTAAAGGTAAGGCAACTCTCTTGTGCAGTTTGACTCCAGTAGATGCTTCCTCACAATTTAAATATCTGATTATTTGCTAAATTAAGGAGACAATTGATGAGTATTTGTTACAATGGCAGATACCAGAAGATGCACGAAGTAACGCGTGGGTGTCCTTTGATGGAAAGAGAAGGCAACAGCTCTCCAGAGGAGACTCGGTGCGGATATGCATGAGCCAGCATCCACTTCCAACGGTCAACAAGTTTGATCAAACAGGTGATTGGTTTCGCAGCTTGATTCGTTGCCTGAATTGGAACGAAAGGCTAGATCAGAAGGCTCTCTGATTCTATTGCAGAAATTCTTTTGGCAAGTTACATGTAAATTTAGTGTACATATATATACAGGTTGGTTAACACAAATAGATGGAGCCTAGAACTACTTATACGTTATAAGATACATGTACTTATAATCTTTGCTATGGGAAAATGGCTTTACCATATACACACAACTTAGAGGACTATTATTGTTTAGGCCCATAATTATATTTATGTGAAACATGTATTTAGAAATCACTAAAGAAATGAAAATACAAGTTCAACGGCCACAAATCACTTTAGAATCAATAATCAAGAAACATGACTCAAAATGATTTGTTATTAGATGATAAAGTTTGTTACAATGAATTGTGATAGAAAAGGGAGAATTACAAAAGCAGAATGATGAAAATGACAAGTGAAAAGAGTATAAAAGGAGCTTAACAGCTTTTCCCGCCAAATGTTGTTTGACTTTTTGTGTTGACTTTTCTATCTTTGACTTCTTAATTCCAGCTTGTTACAATCCATCCCTCTTATGAAATTCTTGACCTCAAGAATTAATTGAAAACTCTGGAAATCGTTGTATCAAATCCTCAGCTAATTCCCAAGTAGCATCTTCTTCTCCATGGTTGGCCCACTTCACTAGCCAATAGATAGCAGCTCTATTGTTCACCTTTGCTAATTTTCTGTCAAGAATCTTTTCAGGCTCCAATGATAGCAACCCATCTTCACCACAGTGAGGTAAAATACCCATTTTCAAGGCATTACCTTTGCACAGCTTCAATTGGGATACATGGAAGGTTGGGTGGATTTGACTAGTACTAGGTAACTCCAAAGTATAAGCAACTGCACCCACCTTAGCCACAATTAAGAAGGGACCATAATACTTTGCTGACAATTTATTCTGTTGACTTGATCTGATGGTAACTTGCCTATGAGGTTGAAGCTTCAAGTATACCCACTGACCAACTTGGAATTCCCTTTCAGACCTTCTTCTATCTGCATAACTTTTGAACCTATCTTGAGCCCTTTTCATGTGAAACTTGAGCATTTCAATGGCAGATTCTCTGGCTTGTAAAGTCCTATCCACAGTCTCCACAACACTTTCTCCAGCCAAGTATGGAATATGAAGAGGTGGTTTCTGGCCATAAACTACCTCAAAAGGGGTCACATTGGTGGATGAATGCTTGTTTGTATTGTACCAAAATTCCGCCAAAGGCAACCATTGGACCCATTCCTTTGGTTTCTCCCATGACATGCATCTTAAGTAGCACTCTAAACACTTGTTCACAACCTCAGTCTGTCCATCTGTTTGTGGATGGTAGGCTGTGGACATTTTAAGCTCCACTTTCAACAACTTAAAGAGTGACTGCCAAAAATGGCTAAGAAACACACTGTCTCTATCACTGACAATTGAAGTTGGTGGACCATGCAACTTGTAAATAGAATCCAAAAACACTTGAGCCACATAACTTGCAGTGTAAGGTGACTAAAGTGCTATGAAATGTGCATATTTACTTAACCTATCCACCACCACAAAGATCACAGACTTACCTTGTGACTTAGGTAGGCCACGATGAAATCCATAGAAATGTTAGACCACACTTTCTCAGGAATAGGTAAGGGTTGTAAGTAGCCAGGGTAAGCTGCCAAATCAGGCTTTTGTCTTCGGTACACATCACACTCTCTAATGAACTGCTTAACCATCTTATGCATACCTTTCCAGTAAAACAAAGTGCCAATCTTATGAGATGTAACATTAGTACCTGAGTGACCTCCCACTGCATCAGAATGGCAGTGTTGCACAATAGTAAGCCTCAATTTCTCATTATTGCCCACTACTATTTTTCCTTTCCTCTTCAACATTCCAGCCTCCAAAGTATACTTAGTCCCATCCTATGAACCATCTTGTAACTGTTGAATTACCCCTGCTAACACATTGTCTTGCACACAACTGTCCTTAATTTGTTGCAACAAATCACTGGTTATTGTAGATAGGATCAAAGAATTCAACTCACTACTACAATTGACCCTGGATAATGCATCTGCCACCACATTTTCACTGCCTTTTTTGAATGAGATCTCATAGTCATAGCCCAAAAGCTTAAGTATCTATTTAGCTTGGAATGGAGTAGTAAGCCTTTGGTCTAGTAAGAACTTGAGACTGAAATGATGTGTTTTTATCTTGAAATTCCTATCCAACAAATACCCTTTCCATTTATCCAATGCCATCAACACAGCTAAAAACTCCTTCTCATAAGTGGACAAAGACTGGTGTTTGGGAGAAAGGGTTTTACTGAGATAAGCTATTGGGTGTCCTTGTGAAGCACTGCACCAATTCCCATGCCAGAAGCATCAATTTCCACCACAAAAGTCTTCTGAAAGTCAGGTAGTGCAAGAACAGGTGACTGTATCATAGCTTGTTTGAGCCTATTAAAAGCCTGTTGTGCTTCTTTACTCCATTTAAAAGCATTTTTCCTCAACAAGTTTGTCAAGGGCTTACTGATCAAAGCATAATGTTGAATGAACCTTCTATAATAACCTGTTAGACCCAGAAGACCTCTTAATTGTTTAACTGTCTGTGGTGTTGGCCATTCCTACATAGCTTGTATCTTTGCAGGGTCTGTTGACACCCCTTTAGCTGCAATAATATGACCCAAATGCTCCACCTTATTCACCCCAAAGAAGCATTTACTCTCCTTAGCAAAAGAGTATTCTGCTGCATCATTTGTAATACCTTACTCAAATGTACCTAGTGTTCTTCCTCACTTTTGTTGTATATCAGTATGTCATCAAAAAAAACCAACACAAACTTCCTCAAAAATGGTTTAAACACAGCATTCATCAAGGATTGGAAGGTTGAAGGAGCATTAGTGAGACCAAAAGGCATCACTAAAAACTCATAGTGACCTTCATGGGTTCTAAAAGCTGTCTTATGGATGTCATCATCACTCATTCTTATTTGATGGTAGCCAGATCTAAGATCAAGTTTTGAGAACACTTTGGACCCATTGAGCTCATCAATCAATTCTTCAATCACTGGTATAGGAAACTTGTCCTTGATTGTATGCTTATTGAGTTGCCTATAATCAATACACATTCTCCATGCTCCATCTTTCTTCTTAACCATAACAATAGGTGAAGAAAATGGGCTCTGACTGTTTCTGATGACACCAGCTTCAAGTAACTCTTTGACCATTAATTCAATTGCATCCTTCTGATTGGGTGGGTGTTTGTAGGGTCTGATGTTCACAGGTGTTGTGTTTGGTGCCAATGGAATAGTATGGTCATGTGATCTCTTAGGTGGCAGCTCCTTTGGAAACTCAAAAACAGCAGCATAATCTCTAAGGAGTGTTTGGATATGTGGACTTCTCTTGCACAGCCATATGCATCAAAGTTGCAGGATACACACACATAGCCATAGAAGAAATATCAGACCCCCCCAATTTGACTCAAGTTAACTTGTTTATGTTTCCCTTGCATCCATTGTAAGGTATTCTATTGTGTGCCTCTCAAAACACACTTCTTCCCATTTGTCACAAAATCCATGACCAAATTTTTGAAATCACATTTGACTATTCCTAAAGTGGATAGCCATTGGATTCTGATTGGTGCTAAACAGTCAACTTATTTAACCAATGTGTGTGGTCAATAAAGTCAAACAGCTTAAACCAATGCTCCGTGGAGTGTAGTGTCTCCCCGGGTCGTTAGATCCCAACGAGGCGTGAAATCTGAAATAAGACGAATTTGAGATCAACAGGAAAAGGGTAGGATGATTATATTACCGATTTCTTAATGAAAATGACACAAATACTTAATATGGACAAAAACTGAAAAACCAGATAAGTGAATACGTTTTAAAACTTAAAAGGTACGTTTTAGTTTAAACAAACGTCAACGTACCAAATAAAAAGTGAAAACTGAAATTTGAAAACTCTCAGGGGGTGAAAATGACTTTTTTACAAACTAAAGGATGAAAGAAATTTTTTAGAAAAAGAAAATAAATTTTTACACTAATTATTTATTTAATATTAATTAAATACTATTTAATACTAATTATTAATATTTAAATAACTTAAATATAATATAATATTATTTTAATACTAGAAAAATGAAAATTAAATTTCTAAAATTATAAAATAACTAAAAACAAATTTTAAACTTAAAAATACGTCTTTTTGTCTTTTTGTGGATTTTATGTTAATTAATTACTAATTTAATATTAATTACCTAATTAAACTAATTAAAATTATTAAAAAATACTAAAAAGACTTAGAAAATTAAGAAACTTTTTATAAATCTAATTAACCATCACAGGAATCCTAAAAAATTATAAAAAGTTTATTTTATATGTTTTTAAACTATTTTACTAATTATTATTCTAATTATTAATTAATTACCAATTAAACTAATTAAATTCTAAAAAATAGAAAATGAACAGTAGAAATTCTAGAAAAATTCCTAAAAATGTTTTAACTTATATAAAAGCTAGAAAAATTATAAAAACTAGGTACCACTTGATAAAAACTAATTATGCTATTTAATACTTAATTATTAATTAATTATTACTACCTCCGTCCCATAATTATTGTCCAGTATTGACTTTCAAAGTCTTTACTTCACAAGTTTGACCTTAGATATTTTTATTTGTCGTATACGATACTTGATGAAAATTATATCAAATGAAAATACATTTAAAACATAATCTATCCATATATTTTTCATCATATAATATATAATTCAAATAAAAATCTATAAGGTCAAAGTTGAGAACTAAAGACTTAAAAAGTCAATAGTGGACAATAATTATGGGACGGAGGGAGTACTAAAACTAATATTAAATCTAATAAATATCAAAAGACAATATAAAATTCTGGAAAAATTTCTAAAAATACTTTAATTTAAAAGAAAATTAAGAAAAATATAAAAATGCCAAGTACTTAATAAATTACTAAAAATGAAAATTAAAAAGATAAATTAGATTAAATAGAAACTATCACTTATTTTTAAATTGGATTTTTCTGGTTTTTCTTTTAGAAATATATTTAAATACTAAAAATAGAAAACTTTTGCGAAGACAACTTATTTCTAGCTTAAAAATAAGCCAAATGGATACAAGAAGCTTGGACAGTTGACTATTGTTGACTTTTAATGGAAATCAGCCTTTGTGGGGTCCACAGGGGTGGAATTAAGTTTAAACAAGTTAGATGGCTTATAATGAAGCTAAAATAACAAGGGATGGGCACTAGATAAGCCAATAAGCTGATTAAGCAATCCCAAATCAACCACAGATCAAACAGAAATGGGACAGAGTTCAAGGGTCAAACTAGGTGGGGTCCACTGAGCTTGAGCTCAAAAGTTTGCTCAAACTAGGAAGGTGGCCAGGAGGGGGGTTCAAAGAACCAATAATGGGGTTGTGGGACCCACTGAGGTGGCCAGGAAGAACCACCAAAGGTGGTGGTGTGGTAACTGTGGTGGTGCAGCAGGGGAGCTTCTCCCCCTGCAGGTGTCTTTGGGTGTTTGTGGGGCCCACAAGAAAAATGGCAAAAATAAGTTGAAAGTGGGATTCAATAGATTAGCAGGGGGACTACAATCTCTGAAAAGCTCAAGTCCTAAACGCAAACACAAAAATCTAAACAATTCTTGCAAAAAATGGAATTTTCCTAATGAGCAAATTTTGACTTTTTGTATGAATTAGGACAGTTGACTTTGGTGAGTTTAGATCTGATCCTACTGACTTAATATGATGTAATAAGCTTATATAAGTCTAAATTAAGCAACCATGATGTCTTATGAACTGATTTGATGTGAAATGGCTTGTGAGAATTCAACAGTCAACAAGTATGATGGATCTAAAGTTGATTTTAACTTTTGGTTGAACAAGTACTTGATTTTATGACTTTGACATCAAAAGTATACCTATTAAAACATGAACCAACAACAAACAACCAATAAAACTCACTGTGTCTCAGTTGGGATTACTAAACCAAACACCCCTTTATAATTACTCAAACTTGATTTTCAAAGCAACTAGTTGAATTAGATCTTCATACTGATTTCAGACTTGATATTATCATGTAATAAGACCATAAAGGCATGAAGCATCAACAATACTAGCATGAAACTCAGAAATGGCCAATATGCTATTAAACTGTGAAATTTAAGATTTTTAGCAACTATGAATTCCAAAGAACAAGCAACTGATTTTAAGCAATATTATGAATAAGTTACACTAAATAAGCATATATAACATAGAGATAAGCTAGGATAAGCAATGAACAGTAAAACTTGAATTTTCAAGATAATCCTTACAAATTGAAATTCTGCTGAGTATCATGAACCAAGGATCAATAAGCACTCCTATAGGCTTACCACTAAGCCTCTAACCCAGGGCAATCCATAAGCCATAAGCCACCCTGCTCCAGCTTCTTTACCACTGATCACTGATTTTTTTATTTTCACACTATTTAATTGATTTTTAAGTAATTTTTTATTTTCTAAGTAATACTTGATTTTACTTCTTCTAATAGCTTACAGAAGCTATACAAGGAGCTTATGTGAGCTTAAGAGTCCAAAATAACAACCAATAACAACATTAGAGCTATATGAGATTTTTGAAGTAAACTTTACATAAACTTAAAATCAAACTGAAACTTGAAATTAATTATTGAAAGAGGTTTGTAATACACTGAAAACATGAAATACAAAGCTTGAAAGTTAATTGCTACACTGGAAATTGAAAACTAATAAAATCGACACTAAGACTAGATAGATGTCCACATTGCTTCCTCTTCCCTTTATAAAGATATTTTCTGACTTCCACATGTCCATTGAGACTTTCCCATGACTCTTGAGCCATTGGATCCTTGCAATTCATCATAGCCATACAAATGGCATTTTGGCGCCAAAATTGAAACAGGTGGATTAGGGCAGCTTTATTTCAATTAAGGAACTTTGGAAGATTGTATAGGTAGAGGGGACAAGTATGGATAATAAGGATTGAGTTGGGGGCAAGTTGCCCACAAAAACAGGGTATGTGAGAATGGAGGTGGAGTGTATCTTGGTGGGGAAGCATTAAATGCTTCATGGGGTTGTGGAAGTGGAAGAATGAGGTGAAGGGTGTAGAGTAGCCAGCTGGGGGGTGAGGTGGTGGTGAAAACCACCCTGGTTTCATGGATGCAGGGGTGAGGGAGGAAGGTGAACAGTGGAGGTGGTTTTTGGGAGGGAGTTGACCGGGGTCAAACCCCGTTTAATATACTAAGGGGTGTTGGGCTGGTTTATTTTGGGCCTTGGGGTTGGATTAGGATAGTGGGTGGGTTTGGTTTTTTTATTTATTTTGGGTTTATATTAAATAGGGCCGGTTTGGTTAAGTAGATAAACACAAGGACCCTTTGTGTAATATTTGGATTTTAAAGGGTTGAACATGTAACTTTATCATAGTTATGATAAGGACCAATCATGCCAAGTTTTAATTCCCCAAGGACTTAAGATGTTAAATTTCAATTTTTTAAAACCCGGGGGACTTGTTTTGCCATTTTTGAAACTTCAGGGACCCAAGTTGTATTTTTGCAATTTTTAACTTTAAAGGACTACTTTTGACAACTTGTGAATCCCTAAGGACCTTTGATGATATTTTACATGTTTTGAATAACCAGGGACTAGATTTGCCAATTTATGAAACTCAAGGGACTGAAACTAACAATTTTGTAAACTTTGTTTGTTTTGCACTTGTTTTCAATCCCTTTGTATCTGAATCACATAAAAACACATTTCCATGATATTTGTAGTATTTTGTGATATTTCAAAGTGTTTTTGGCAGATTTTTCAGTCTAAATATTAAAGAAATGATGAGTATTTAGACACTCATCAGATTCCTAACACCATTTCACACCCTCCCAAAGGCAAAGTCATGTAATCTGACTCATAAGTATTTCCTTGTAACTCCCACCTAAACTGTTTACACTCATACAAGCTTGACATAACTTGACCATTAGTCACATAAACTTGCAAGGGACATGTTTTTCTCATTCTGCAGCCTAACCTCTTAGCAGTGTTAAGGTCCAAAAAATTATGAGTGCTGCCTGAATCAACTAGTTGATGCAACACTTGTTTTCCCACATAACCCTTAACCCTCATAGTCTGGTAACTAATTACACCAGTCATTGCATTAAGAGAAATTTGAGGCATTTGTTCAATATTATTTTCAACTATATTTTCTATCCCTTGATCAGTTAAAATAAATCATCATCTTCATCTACCACATCATCATCAACACATACTTCCAAGCTAAACATCTGTCCATGACACTTATGACCTGGAGTGTATTTTTGGTCATAATAAAAACACAAATGTTTTTCTCTTTTTCTTCCAACTCTTGTTGTGTCAATTTCTTAAAAGGCCTGTTTGGAACAACATTATTAACGGTCCTAATTGCATTACCCCCACCCCTATTGACAAAACCACCAGTCGCATTGGTTCTAGGATTACTCAAAAGTGGTGCATTTCTACTCTTTGTCACAGCAATATGGGCTTCTTGCAATTTTTCCAAAGAAAACACATCACTTAAAGTTGCAGGTCTAAACATTCTAACAGCATAGGCAATCTCATCTTTCAATCCTCCAATGAACAAACTTACTGTGCATGTATCAGGCAAATCAACTGAATCAACTTTATTCAAAAGAGCTTCAAAAGATTCCTGATATACCTGAACTGAAGAAGTCTGTTTGAGATTCTTTAACTCCATAACAAGATCAGAAAAAACTGACTCAAACCTCTTTCTAACATGTGTTTCATACACATTCCAAGTAACCACTTCACCAAACCTTCTCATAAACTATGTATGACAATTAAGAGCCTTTCCAAACATATGCATATAAACAAGTCTGATCTTTTGGTCATCATCAACAATGTGATCCATGTCAAAAACTTTTTGGACCCTATAAAGCTACCCTAGCACATCTTCACCATCAAACTTAGGAAACTCAATCTTGGATAGCCTACCATACTGACCACCATTGTTGTGACTCATCTGACTAGTTTGACCACCAAGATTCATAGTTTGACCACCAAGAACACCATTCCTCTGACTAGTACCTTCACCACTATTGATCCTTTGTTGCATGAGCCTCATATCATCAGTCAAAGCATTATCTGCCCCCATCAAAGATGCTAACTGACTAGCTAAAGACTCAACCGTATTCTCACTGGTAGTTGTATTTTCTTGACGACCACCACCATTTTCAAGTGATCTTGTTTGGACCACCATGGTTCTCTCTGTTTCTTGATCACCACTGATTCAGTTACACCAAGACAATAAACCACCACACAGTTCCTAACTAACGTATTTTTGAAAGGGAAACTGAACGTAATAAGTAAGAATGTCTTTGTGATTGTACAAATGGTCTTGAATGACCGGAATTGATGTATGTGTGATGGGCGATCAAAAGATCAAGATCTTCAATCGCTGCAATTGAACGCTAACGGAATAACTGAATCTTTAAAAGAATTCAGCCATTAATGGTGACCAAGGATCGCTCTGATACCACTGAAACATGTATTTAGAAATCACTAAAGAAATGAAAATACAAGTTCAACGGCCACAAATCACTTTAGAATCAATAATCAAGAAACATGACTCCAAAGGATTTGTTATTAGATGATAAAGTTTGTTACAATGAATTGTGAGAGAACAGAGAGAATTACAAAATCATAATGATGAAAATGACAAGTGAAAAGAGTATAAAAGGAGGTTTGGGAAAAGCTAACAGCTTTTCCCGCCAAATGTTGTTTGACTTTTTGTGTTGACTTTTCTATCTTTGACCCCTTAATTCCAGCTTGTTACATTATGTTAGGCTTGGCCCACTTATTATGTATTTAACCTAATGCATGACACAATTATTCATTCATTCATTCTTAAGCAATAAACCCTAATTGTGTCAAACGATTTCCTGGCCATAAAAAAAATACCCTAAACCTATAACTCCCTCCTTGCTAATCACCATGGTAAAGACTCCGTCATTTACACCACCAGTTTTTGATTAAAAGTCTTGTTCAAATCTAGGTCTTGGATTTTTTTTAACAATTTTTGAAATCCTACTTGAACGTATATTGAAAGCAAAGCTCAAAGCCTCTTAAGGATGCATTGGACATTCTTCAAATAACTAGAGGTCTATGTTGGGAGAACGACGTTCCTTTGATATCAGTGATCTTGCGTTGAGGCTTTACTTGAGGAAAACTGACTCAGTTGTTGAGTTGTCGGGCAATTTGGGTTCCACGTTAATGGATGATACTAGTGATCTATGCCATCTATGGCTGGGCTCGGTAACAAGGATGAGCATGTGGTAGAATTTATTCTTCCCCGTCTAACCATACCCCGACTTAGAAACCGCTCGGTAACCTCGGCCGAGTTTGAATTGCAAGAATTAGGTAACTTCATGTCTTCATCTCCCCAAGCATTTTCGTCTTCACCTAATATAATCCAACGTTAAGTTTCTAATTTCTTCATGCCTTTAATATAAAATCCAATATTACGCACTGGAATAATTCTAAACAAGCCCAAAACAGCTTTTTTAGATTTGGCCATGGATCAAAGGCTCAAAGCTAACAATGAGGCCAGATCTGCTTAATTTACAACAAGTCAAAGGATTCTGGCCCAATACGGTATATTTGGTGTTCAATGTTCATAGAGTTTCTGGGTTGTTCAAATTGAGTTTGAACTTTTTTTAGACAAAACTGAAAATTGAACTTAATGGAATTCAAATTGGATAAAAAATTTGTATTTATATTATAATTTTTTCATTCATGTAACCTTTTAGAACCAAATATATTTAATTATAAAACTTAGACACTGTATAGTGTATACTCAAATAAATAGTTAAAAGTACACACATTACTAATAAAAATAGATTCATAAACTTAAAAAATCTTATATTTATAAGAAGAAAAAGTTTTAGTTTGTTTTATGTATATAAATTTATATAAACATATTTTAATGAATATGTTTTTAGGTTCAATTGCTAAAACCAAAACCTAACTGAAAACCAAATATTCAACTCGGTTCGGTTTTGACATGAAAGGAAATGCTAGTTTGGATTTGTTCTTGTTAATAACAGAAGTTCATAGAAAACCCAACTTTTCCACTCTACTCAACCCAACAACTCTACACCGGGCCAAACAATACGCAACTTGGAACACATGCATATCACACCGGTCGACCTGGCTTATCCCACATGCTTTTAATACTTTTGGCACTTCTAGATTTGTTGTGATTTTTGGTGATGCGGGTTGGAACATGGATACAAGTGCGTCTCCGCGTTTAACTTACAATGCAAATAGTTTTAGTTCCATTTTTTATAAGTGTATTTATCCATATGTCTTTGTTGGTGATGGTTAAACCATTGCCGTCACCAATACTCGCCATAGCACTTTGTTTAACCCCCAATCCCTTCCAGTTACATAATGTCCTTGTTACAGCTTGCAAAAAATTAAATTTTTGGTTGTCAATTTATTCATGATAATGAATGTTCTATCTAATTTGACGAGTTTGGTTTTTTAGAGAAGGAATTTTTTAACTCGCCAAACACTTCATCAATGTGATAGAACCTCAGATTTGTATCCTGTCATACCACCTCTTACCTACCCTCAAGCTCTTATCCACGAGTCAATATACATGAACTAGTGTGAAGTAATGTGCTTCGTTTACTTATTTATGGCCATTCTGTTTTATGTAATAAAACGAAGTCTCCATGCTTTGTCACGAGTGTCAACTGGCTACATGTGACATCCATTATTTAATTCACATACTATTATTCAATCCGTGTTGACATTGTTCACTCGGATTTGTGGACTTCTCCACTTTCGAGTCTTGGTGGTTTTAAATATTATATTATCGTTTTCTCGGAAGTGGAGAAGTCCAAAAATCCGAGTGAACAATGTCAAACACAGAATTAACAGTATTATCTAAACGAGGAAATGAAAGTCTCATGTGTTTGCCCACGACATGCATGGAAAAGCACACGAGACTTTGTTTTATTACAGAAAATGAATGACTAAATAAAAGAAAACGAAGCACATCACTTCCAGGATGACCTAGCCGATGGTGCCACGTTGGTTAACTTGTGGGGGCTTGAGGGTAGTTAGTAGGTGATGTAACATGGTACAATCCTCTGGTACTATCACATCGGAGAAGGATTTGGTGAGTCAAATAGTCCTTCACAGAAAAACCAAACTCGGCAAATTAAATGAAACTTTTGTTATCATGAGCAAAGTGAAGAACAAAAATAAGTTTTCTTACAATATTGGGTGCTACAAGATTACTACGCAAGTGTAAGGGACAACGTGGGTTAGGCAATGTGCTATGGCCTATGTTGGTGACACGAAGGATTTACAATCACCAACATAGATAGATGGATTAATAAGCGCATTAAAAGTAGAACTTAAATTATTTTCATTGGAATTTAAATGAGAAAACACGCATGTGCCCATGTTCCAAGCCGCATCACCAAAATCTTGAAGCCTTAACGTATTGAAAACATAAAGGAGGAGTGTTGCATTTCTTGATCATTATTAATAGGTACTAGATACCAAAGCATTACCATTTGATGCTTGATTTTGTCCAACAGTTGCTAAATTACCATGCGTATCTAAAGTAGGAAAATATTATGCGAAGGGCATGTGGTCTTAAAGATGTCTGGTGGGTCTTGAACTAGGATTGGGCCTGTTGGGGGAAGGGTGAGCGGGCTTAAGTGTGGGGTTGTCTAATACATTTTGAACCAATAATTGTTGGGCTTTAAGAAGCTGTTGTTGGACTCGAATCATCTGGGATTGAGTATTACCATGCAGCCGAACATCGGATAAAGATTGGGCCTGTTTATTAGTACTGTTTGCATTCAGTTTGTAAGTAACTATAACTTTTAACAAGCAGTATATTGATATTAACTAAAAACACTAGAAAATGGTTTACTGATAATATCATCTGCATGAAACAAGGCTGCCTTTTACTTGTATCACTATAAAACATGAATGCTCTTATGGAACCTGAGGTTCACAAAATTTTTGCAAGAATACCATGATTTGGATTTGTTCAGAACTTCTATAGCCAAGATACCAGGTATAATGATCATATAAATTAAGTAGATGAATATATATGTTTATGTGGTGGAGGTGGAAATTTCGAACCATTATGCTGTAAAGTAACATGGCAAATGGGCTGAACGCTAATGAAACCCAACTAGAGTATGTTTTAAACATATCTAACCTCCTAAATAGTCTTTATTCAAAAGTAATATCCGATGTCTAATGCATGAACTATCTATTAAAAACTAAAAAAGTGGACAATTCGGGCTGACCCAGCCCTACCTATATCATTTAATCTTGGGTCTCTTGGTTTTCTCACTTGTGTTGTAAGTATCTTACTTAATTCGTGAGATTAAAAAAGGCTAATTTTTATGTAAAAATGGCTTGCTAATTGATTTCTTGTAGAGCAGTTTGAAGACTATATGTAAGAAAACACAATTTAATAATGAATCAATGTTCTTATTAATCCCATGAACCAAAAACTTAACACAAAACTGATCTCACTTATATCAGTAGAACCACAACCTGATCTCAATCAGGAACAAAAGATCAATCTATCACAACCTAAACTGATCAAAGATGATCATAAACTAAAGAATCAAATTAGGGTTACAACTATGTGAAAACTGAGAGAGCAGATAGAGAATTTGTTTGAGAGATAATGAGGCTTCATCTTGTCCTCATTCTTTATATACTCCTTTGACCGACCTCACTTCAGCTTGGCAGCTCTAGTCCTTCAACTCTTCAATTCTTTCCACTTAACTCCCAAAGTATCAACCAACTTAATCTGAAAATACAAATATGACAACATCAGTCCCTAGTCCCTGTAATATTTCCAGGCTAAGATTACATTTGAACATCCCCCTTAATCTCAGCCTAGAATACATCATACATTCCCGGTTTTGAAATCATTTTATTGTGTTGAAAACTATTAAATCCTTTTGTAAAAACATCTGCAGTTTGATCTACAGATTTAATCTTTTATGTTTTAATAATACCTGACAAAATTTTATCCCTTACAAAGTGCAAGTCAATTTCCAAATGTTTACTCCTCATGGAAGACTGGATTGGCAGCAATCTTAATTGCTTGCTGCTTGACTATCACAAAAAAATTTCACATGTAAGAAATTTTCCCAGTTTAGGTCTTATAAAATTTTTAAGACCCAAACAGTTTAAATCTCCTAGTTACTACACATTTTGCCCAATCTGCATCCACATAAGTCTTGAGACTTTCAAAAGTGTTTTTGACAATATGAATTCCCCTTCCAGGTGAACCTTTAAGATATCTTAAAATTTTGAGTGCAATTTTAAGACGAGACTTAAGTGGTTTATGCATAAACTGTCTTAGGCAATGCACAACATAAGATATATCAGGTCTAGTATGATTTAACTATACAAGTTTTCCAATAAGCTTTTGATACTCAATTATTCTATCCAAAACAGGGCCAGTTAAAGTTGGTTCATTAGAAATACTTAAGTTTTTGATCAAGAGGAAAAGCAGTTGGCTTACAGGCAAGAAGACCAAATTCAAACAAATCAAGGCAATACTTTCTTTGTGACAAACAAAGACCTTTATCAGTTTCAACAACTTCAATTCCTAAGAAGTATTTAAGTTTGCCTAGATCTTTAATATGAAATTTGGTCTTAAGATAAACATTAAAGCTTTCAATATCTTCTAAATTGTTACCAGTGATAATAATATCATCAACATACATAAGTAAGGCAACAAACACACCTGATTCATTCTTAGTAAATAAGGAGTAGTCAATCTTACTCTGCTTGAAACCATTATCAAGTAAAGCACTAGTAAGCTTAGCATTCCACTGTCTGGGTGCTTGTTTTAACCTATACAGTGACTTTTTAAGCCTACAAACTCTGTTATCATTCTCATAAAAAAAACCATAAGGTAATGATGAGGCGAAAAATGAACCACTTTTAGGGGGTCATTTAAACCCGGAATTGAATTTATTTGATCAAATATTGCCCTAAATCGTTCCTTTTGTGATTTTAGGTACTTTGGGAGTGAAATCTGGAAAAGGAAGCAATTCGGATGTTTTTGGAGCATAAAAGTGAAGAAAACGCCAAAGACTTAATTTTCCAAGCTGGGAACAGTGTGTAATGGCGTCAAGAGCATTTTCCTGATGGCGTCAAGAGTAAATTTCATGACGGCCCAGTACAGAAATGAAGGTGTCACAAGGAAGAGCGTCAAGAGTTAAATATGTGACGGTCTGGAAAAACTTAATATATGACGGCGTCAGATGTAGATCAAGGCAGTCCGAGGATTCTTTTGGAGGCGAGATGACGGCGTCACAAGGATGTTCTTGACGCCGTCAGCCTCAATTTTCTATATATAGTTTTCTAATTTTCATTCATTAAGAAGGAACAAGTTTGGAGAAACCCTAAGGCCGAACCATACACGAATTTTACAGATTTTTCAAGGGTTTTCAGCCCTTGAACCCTTATATATGTAATTAAGATAAGTGTTCTTTTAATTCAATCAATATGTCTATGTGTTGGTTGTCTATATCTTGTGCTTGTCTTGATTCCACCATGCTTGGCTAGATTTATCTTGTGTTTGCTTAGATCTAATGAAACCTAGATGTTGATTATGTGTTGATTACTTGTTTATGGTTGTATTGGATGAATGATTTCAATGTTAGGCTTAAGAAAACTGGCAGATCTCCAATTGGTAACATGCTTGAACGTCTTAGGAAACATGAACTGATGTGTACTAGGTTTTATTGGTTGTATTTAATGCATGAGTAAATTCTAATGATCCCATGTTAGGAGCTTCTTAGCCGGCTCGACATAGGAGTGAAGTAGGCACTCATAGGATTGGGGAGTTAAGTACGCCACCCCATGAATGGTATTAAGGAATACAATCCGTCATCTACACAACTATAACAAGTAATTAACGTGTAAAATATATCTATGGAGCAGTGAAATCTAAGTAAACACATTTCTCCACTTATTGCTCACAACCTTAGTTTAATTTAGGTTATTTTCATTTCTAGTATTTTATTTTGATTGCATCTTTAGTATTGGGTTAGTTGACTAGCAACTAATTCTGCCCATATCCTTCAAACTCGAGATATTTACTTGCTTTCTAAAAAATTATAAAAATACAAAAAGAATCATCTCTCATCTCTAGAACTAGTAATTAGGTTTTCTAATCCTAGCGACACTATTCCTAGCTGAACGATCAATCCCCCGGTACTTGTCACTATACTATACTACAACGATCAGGTACACTGCCTGGTGGGGGTTGTAAGCTTCTCGAGATCCCTCGAGAGGTAAATCCTGGTGCAATCCCTACGCATCAAGTTTTTGGCGCCGCAGCCTGGGGAATAGTTATTGTCTAGGTTAGAATTTCTTTTTATTAGGTCTACTTGTTAGATTCCTTTCTAGTAAGATTTTATTTTTATTTTTAGGTTTCTTTAGTCTATCTTATTTCCTTGTATGTTTATTCGTAACTCTTCACCACCCGACATCATGGACGATGGGAACATCTTTGAACCCGTCATCCCACCACAACAAAACCCACCACTAGAACCTCTTAGTCCCCGAACCTTAGGAGAGTATTCCCGACCTAGCCACCAAGGCTACCGAAACACCATTGAGCTCACCGGAGCCAATGTGACCCCCTTGCGATCCGACACCATCCGGTTGGTGCAAAGCGGATGTGCATTCCATGGACTTCGTTCTGAAGATCCAAATCAACATCTTAAGGACTTCCTTAAAATCGTAGACTCCATAGACCTAGATGTTACAACTAGAGAGACAACCCGATTATGCCTATTCCAATTCTCTCTACGGGATCAAGCTAGTCAATGGCTTGAGCGTTTACCCACGGGATCCATCACCACATGGGATGATGTCACCACTCGTTTCCTTGCTCAATTTTTCCCACCGGAGAGAACTACTAAGCTTAGAAATGACATCTTGATGTTCCAACAACGTCAAAATGAATCTCTTTATGAAGCATGGACTCGTTTCAAGGACTTACTCCAAAAAGTCCCTCATCATGGCATAGATCTTTGGCTCCAAGTCCAAATCTTTTATGACCATATCGATCTCTCCACGAGGCGAGCCATTGACCAATCGGCCGGTGGTAAGCTACGTGATCTAAGTGCGGAACAATCATGGGAACTCATAGAAGATCTTGCTCTCTATGACAACGAAAGTTAGAATGATCCCCGTGATTTGAACAAAACGGTCAAGGCAATATCTTTGCCTTCGAACAACTCTAGCACCCCCGACCGTAGGATCATGGAACTTGAAGGTCGAGTCAAGTCTCTCATGAAATCTTACGAAGCTCAATAGCCTTCAAGCCAAGTAAGCAGAATCGCTTCTACATGTAAATTATGTAATGGCCCTCACGAGACTCATAACTGCATGGAGCTTCCAAAACATGCTTATAATGAATTCACATCGTCACACGTGGGTCGAGGCCCTCGAACTTCTGACGAGGCCTATGAGGCATGGAAGGATAAACCTAATTTCAGAGGGTATCAAACGCGGAACGTATCCTTCAATGAATCCTCACCACTCACTTGGTCCGAGCATTTTCCATTACAAAGCATTCCTAGGCAAAGCTGTGAAGATGCTTTGCGATCATTCATTCTATCTCAAGAATTACAGCTCTCTACGCTTGAGGCTAAATTTAGACAACAGCAGGTCAACATGAATAACAAGATATGTAATCTGTTAACTGCTATCAAAGAGCATGCTGTTAATAAACCTATTCACGTTGATGAGGTCAAATCTGTTACCATCATGAGTCCGCCAACCTCCCTTGTTAAAATAAAAAGTCCTAGTAAGCTATTCAAACATCTATCACCAAAAGAAAAAGAACCTGTCAACCCCTAGGACCAATCCATTTCGTAAACACCATCACCACGATATCTGCTTCTACACCTAACCTGAACCAACAACAAGCTAAAAAAATTGGTCATACAGTTAAAGATGAGACCTCAAGGGTGGACCACGATTTGGCAAGAAGCCCTACCAACTCAGCCGAGCAGTGCGCCACGCAAGAATCTAGCAAATTGGATGAAGGTAAAGTGAGATCGGAAGAGCATACGAGAAATCCAGCCATTTTGGGTAAATCTATTCTAGAGGAGCCCGAGAGAAAAATAGAGGATGTTACCAGTGGGAGTAGCGATAGGACTAATGAAAGCAACCCTAAAGTTTTTAGGATTTCCTGCACCATTAAGGAAAAGCTCTTAACCGATAGTCATATAGATCCTAGTTTCCCAGACAACATAATACCCCTTTCCCTATTCCAAGAAGCCTTTCCAGAACGCATAGTGTGCGAGAGAGTCGATAATGCAAGGGTAATAAGAAATCTATCAATCATGATTGGAGAACTTGTTTACAATATTGCCCTCCCCGTGGTCGATGATGTAGACCCTCTCACCAATCGAACATTAACCAACCTTATTCTTGGGAAACCATTTATCAATGAATCGGGAGTAATCCTTGATGAGAAGGATGGAAGTGCATTGTTCACCAATGGTGTTAAGAAGGTAATTTTTTGTAGGGGTAATGAGGAGGTATACGAATATCGTCCTTCCCTTGAGGGGAATCTATATGGATCAAGGGACAGAGAATCGGGGAAGATAAGGAGGCGTGATCCGAATAATCTCAAAATTCCCTGCATGATCGATCATAAGTACTTCGATAACGTCTACATTAACATATTCATGCCTAAGAATTTTATGTCCCTATTCCATTATAACAATATCTGCAGATGGGGAATGATTTACAAGGGAGAGAAAGTGGTTGGTAAAGATCATGAAATCCAGGTGTTCGTAGGAAATATGGCATTCACTATGGAATTCACAATTGTGGACAACATCGAAGACTATGTCGACCCTAGGTTATCACAAGTCGTTTTCGGAGCACCCTTTTGTGAAATCACTAATTTGATAGTTGATGACCGGAACGGAATCATGACCTTCGCTGATGGAATTAGGAGGGTTTTGTACCAAACGCCATACAAGAGAAAAGACCTTAAGGAAATCGATTGTGACGGGCTTGATAGGATAAGTTCCCAACTTATTTTGTATGATGAAGATGTTCAGAGAGGGTGTAAGAACACTTCTGATTTATCATGTGGATTCTTTAAGGATGTTAGTAAGCTTGATTCTAAGTATCGAGAAGATGTCTTCGAGTTTGAAGACCCGAAGTACTTACACTATGAAAGCGATACTAGTTTAGAAGACGACCTAGAGAGTGGAACCAACGATGAAATCACGTAGTAACCCATGACCTTGAGTCTAGCTACAAGACTCGTAAATAAAGAAAAGCGCTTCTTGGGAGGCAACCCATGCTTTGTGTGATTTTATTTTGTTTCTTTGTTATTTGTTTTCGTACGCATGCTTTATTTTTATTGTTGGTAGATCATGTTTCTAAGCTAAAAAGTGGAAATACTTTACTTTGTTGTTTTGGCCTAGTCTTAACTCCACCTAAAGGTATTTTTGCAAAAGTTAAGTGTAAGGGGAAACCCCAAATATGTTTTTAAGAAACAAACCGATCATGATTCTCCACAATATTAAATGAACATGTTTATTCGTATTTGTTAGAGTCAAATGCTTGTATTGAGTCATAATGAAGTTTTGCAGGATTTTTCAGGAAGTAGGACCAAGTTTATCCAGAAATTTTCCGGAAACTAAACATAAGAATTTCTGCAGGTCACTTTTGACGGCGTCACGAGTTTACTCTTGACGGCTTCACGTGTAAAAATCTGGAAATTTTACCAGTTTTGTTTTTCTAACGGAGTTTTAAAGTTTTTGTTGAATTATTAAGTTTTATAATCTCCAGGAAATCTGCAGATTTCATTCCACAAGCATTATATCTTATTTTGTTTTCTAGGATTTAGTAACTTATGTAGATTGCCGACGATTTTATGCGAGGTTGTCTTGTTTGTTTTCTCAGGATTTACAGGTTATGTATGACAAGAAAATGATTTATATTCTGGAAGGGAAGCTTTGATTGTTCATTTTCTTAGAGGAAGATTTAACCTGGCCACCTTATTATCCATATCGAGCGAATCAGGGGAGTATTTGATTTCATTTGTTTTACTTATCTCACTTTTACATTCTTTACTTGAACATTGGGGACAATGTTCATCCTAAGTGTAAGGGGAGGGTAAAATGATGATACCTTACAAATATACTTTCGCTTGAGTTTGTTTGTTTAATGGTAGATGTGTAATAAAACTATGAGAAATACTTGTTAGTGCAATTTTAGCGCCAAATTTAAATTTTTTTACAACATTTAGGAGTGAAACTTTAGCCATAGCAAGCGTCTCATGGATAGGAGATTGTATGACTAGCACATAACCATATCATTCAGAAAAATTTTCCACCCAAATATGTGAGGTTCGCCTTTGGATTTGATAGGAAAAGCATTTACTATTAGTGCTTATGAGTGTACCGGTAGCATTTAGATTCTAGAACTTGCGTTAGTGATGCATCCCGAGACTGCTAGTGAGACTACATTCGTGTAGTAGGATTTACTACATGATAAGAGGCATTAGGATCACCCTTGTGTTAAACCCGTATTATAATTACTTGACCATTTAAGTCATATTACTTGGCTAGTTAAGTCAACTAATTTTTCCCACACCTTAGCGCTGTACTCATTTTTAGTACACGAAACCCCTAGTACACCCCTCCGAGCCTATCTTTTCGTTTCTAACTTTAAGCATCTTACTTAAAGGAAGAATTTGTTACACCCCACTTAAATGTACAATCAAATCGCCTTAGCCTTCCGTGTATGCGCTCATCTTTAGTGCATTATTGTTATTTGTTAAACCCTAAGTTAACTATCTAATTGATTACATGGTTGCTAAGTCGAGTCATATCCTTGTACATATTTTTTTGGGATGATTGGGACTCATGGGTAAAGTACTTATTTTATGGAGTAATGGGGAAGAACATCATTTATTACCCCTATATGTGCGTTAATCTTAAAAGTACTCCAAGTGTTTTGATTTTCTTAATTTGGGTCATTAGATTAGTTTATTGTAAAGTATGTAAAATTTCAAGTGTAAGGGGAATTTTCATTCCCTATGATGTATTATTTTGGATGGTAGGGTAAGAGTGTATGCAAAAAAAAAAAATATATATATATAATAATAATAATAGAAAAAGAAAAGAGAGAAAAAACATACGGACTACCATCCCGTTTCATTCTATGTTTATTTTATGTTTTTGTTATTTTTCAATTATTAGCTTAAGTCGAGTCTAGTCTTGGCTTAGCAACGCCATATTGTACATGTAATTAACCAAGATTGTTAACTCGCCACCAATAAAGACTGTCTATATCCAACAAAACCATGTATTTCATATCCCTACACCTAACGTTACAACCCTTTAAAAGACCTCTTTGATAGTTTATCCTAGGTGCTTATGCCATGTGGTGGAGGTTTGATCCTTTCTCAAGCCTATGGTAATCTATTTTGCTATGACAGGTAGTGAGAGATATCTTCCATTTCCATATTGTAATTTATACTTTATTACACCCGAGAGATGTGAGTATCTAAACACTATTTGTGAGGTGCTAGTATATGACCCCTGTGCTTGTCTTTGGTCTTTAGTGGAACGATTATTTGTTGTAATTACTTTTATATTAGTGTTAAATGACCCCTAACTTGTATTTTGAGTACAATAAAAGCGCATTTGCTTGAGGACAAGCAAATCTCAAGTGTAAGGGTATATGATGAGGCGAAAAATGAACCACTTTTAGGGGCTCATTTAAGCCCGGAATTGAATTTATTTGATCAAATATTGCCCTAAATCATTCCTTTTGTGATTTTAGGTACTTTGGGAGTGAAATCTGGAAAAGGAAGCAATTCGGACGTTTTTGGAGCATAAAAGTGAAGAAAACGCCAAAGACTTAATTTTCCAAGCTGGGAACAGTGTGTGACGGCGTCAAGAGCATTTTCCTGACGGCGTCAAGAGTAAATTTCATGACGGCCCAGTACAGAAATGAAGGCATCACAAGGAAGAGCGTCAAGAGTTAAATACGTGACGGCCTGGAAAAACTTAATACATGACGGCGTCAGATGTAGATCAAGGCAGTCCGAGGATTCTTTTGGCGGCGAGATGACGCCGTCACAAGGTTGTTCTTGACGCCTTCAGCCTCAATTTTCTATATACAGTTTTCTAATTTTCATTCATTAAGAAGGAACAAGTTTGGAGAAACCCTAAGGCCGAACCATATACGAATTTTACAGGTTTTTCAAGGGTTTTCAGCCCTTGAACCCTTACATGTGTAATTAAGATAAGTGTTCTTTTAATTCAATCAATATGTCTATGTGTTGGTTGTCTATATCTTGTGCTTGTCTTGATTCCACCATGCTAGGCTAGATTTATCTTGTGTTTGCTTAGATCTAATGAAACCTAGATGTTGATTATGTGTTGATTACTTGTTTATGGTTGTATTGGATGAATGATTTCAATGTTAGGCTTAAGAAAACTGGCAGATCTCCAATTGGTAACATGCTTGAACATCTTAGGAAATATGAACCGTTGTGTACTAGGTTTTATTGGTTGTATTTAATGCATGAGTAAATTCTAATGATCCCATGTTAGGAGCTTCTTAGCCGGCTCGACATAGGAGTGAAGTAGGCACTCATAGGATTGGGGAGTTAAGTACGCCACCCCATGAATGGTATTAAGGAATACAATCCGTCATCCACACAACTATAACAATTAATTAACGTATAAAAGATATCTAGGGAGTAGTGGAATCTAAGTAAACACATTTCTCCACTTATTGCTCATAACCTTAGTTTAATTTAGTTTATTTTCATTTCTAGTATTTTATTTTGATTCCATCTTTAGTATTGGGTTAGTTGACTAGCAACTAATTCCGCCCATATCCTTCAAACCCGAGATATTTACTTGCTTTCTAAAAAATTATAAAAATACAAAAAGAATCATCTCTCATCTCTAGAACTAGTAATTAGGTTTTCTAATCCTAGCGACGCTATTCCTAGCTGAACGATCAATCCCCCGGTAGTTGTCACTATACTATACTACAACGATCAGGTACACTACCTGGTGGGGGTTGTAAGCTTCTCGAGATCCCTCGAGAGGTAAAGCCTGGTGCAATCCCTACGCATCAGGTAATTTCATATAAACAGTTTCCTCAAGATACCCATATAAGAAAGCATTATTAACATCAAGTTAAAAGATAGGCCAAGACTGTTAAATTGCCAAATTAATGACACACCTAATCGTCATTTTAACCACAGGTGAAAAAGTTTCATCAAAATCTACAACTTGTTTCTAATTAAACCCTTTAGCAACTAGTCTAGCCTATACCTATCAACTTCACCACTGGACTTGTACTTAATTTTGAAAACCTATTTTGAACCAATAGCTTTTCTACCAGTATGTAAGATAACAATTTCGA
Source organism: Artemisia argyi (assembly GCA_030686995.1). Lineage (NCBI taxonomy): Eukaryota > Viridiplantae > Streptophyta > Magnoliopsida > Asterales > Asteraceae > Artemisia > Artemisia argyi. The sequence continues at coordinate 47,992,118 of CM060688.1, forward strand.
AGCTATCATTAATATATAAAGCATTTATTTCCTTATTCATTGCCTCAACCCAATGTTGATATTTAGAAGCCTCTCAATAATTTTTTGGTCCAAAAGCTTTATTCAATTCAGCTGTGAAACAAAAGTTTTCATAATTAAGTTTAGTGTAACCAACTAATTTTTCAAGACCATATTTAACTTCGAGTAAACAACAAACTCATTGTATTTATTTGGAAACACTGAAGTTCTTTCAGATCTTCTCAAGGGCTGATTTTGAAAGTTTTGACTTGTTACTATATTTTGAAAAACAATATTGATACTCTCAAAGGCTGCATTTTCAAATTCATTTATAGGGTCCATCTCATATTCACCCTCAAGAGTTGCAGCCCTCTCATTCTCAAAGGCAAAACCATTGGAACCATGAAAGTGCCTCAAATCGCTTTCATTTTGGTCAATTGTTTGACTGCCATTTGGAGAAGAGTTGCTACCATCAACTTGAGGTGCTGCAGTCTTATATATTTCTTCATTGGGTATGTCGTGATCCTCATACACAACTTCATTAAAGAAGTTTGTATGATCCAGACCATGACTATCACTCTTGTCCACACAAAAATTTGTTCAAATTATTAAAAAAAAGGTATTATACTTGCCATTGTTTCATCTTCTGGGTAGCGAACTATTTTTTTTTGCTTTTGAGGGTAATTTTCTTTAAAATTCATTCTCTTTAGGGTATTTTGCGAATTTTTTGGACATTTTTGCCCCTCTTAGCTAATATAATTTTTTTCCCCGAAGGGTAAAAATGTCACATATTACCCTAAAGAGGATGAATTTGAAAGAAAATTACCATCAAAAGCAAAAAAAAAAAAAAAAAAAAAAAAAAAAAAAAAAAAAAAAAAAATTGTTCGCTACCTAAAAGATAAAACAGTGGCAAGTGTAATACTTTTTTTTTTAATAATTTTAATCTTGAAAGGAAAGACTTTTTCAAAAAAAAAATTAATATTTCTAGAATATAAAAATTGTTTCCTTTCAAGACTGTATAGCTTATACCTCTTTTTAAAGGAAGCATAACCTACTAAAACACATTTCACGGATCTGCTACTAAATTTATCAAAGTTATTTAAAACAGTAGCAAAACAAAGACACCCAAAAGTTCTTAAATGATTCAAAGAACATTTTTTTTGTTAAAAACCATATTATAAGGAGATTTCCCATTCAGCACAGAGGTAGGCAACCTGTTAATCAGATAACAAGCAGTAAGAATACATTCAGACCATAAATTAAGAGGAATTCCCCCTAAAACATAAGGGATCTGGCTACATTAAGCATATGCCTATGTTTCCTTTCTACAATCCCATTTTTCTGTGGGGTTTAAGCACAAGATGTTTGATGTACAATACCATTTTTAGCACAAAAATAAGAAAACTTATGATTAACAAATTTAGTTCAATTATCATTTCTAAAAGTTTTAACATTCTTATTAAACTGATTTTTAATTAGATTAAAGAATGTAGAATACTAACTATGTTGGAAACATGATCAAGTGGTAATGAGTGAGGCGTAGAAATGAGGAGGAGGGAGGAGAGGAGAGAAAGAGAGGAACCTTGAAAGAAAAAGGAAAAGATTAGATTAAAATGAAATGAAGGTCCAACCCTCTCCACATGTGGAGAGGGGTATTTATAGTTACAATATTACGCCCACTCCCGGGCTGTGGATCAGGCATACTGTTGGGATCCTTGATTTGATGTGACAAAATAAATAAAAGAATGAAACAAGAAGGGCTAAAGATGACAAAGAGAGAAAGCTACAAAGAATAAAGATACAGGAAATATTCTATTATGAAGAAACGATTTTGATAAAATTCTGTATTTTAGTTTTATTCTTATCTCTTTGTAAACCCTAATATCTCTCTATATAAAGAGACATAGGGTATAGGTTTTAATAAGTCTTCCATAATGTAGTCCAGGAAAGGGGTGTGTGTGTAACCTAGACGTAGATTATAAACGTCTAGGGATAGAGGTTGTTCGAATCCTTCAAGGTCTGAGGTGTCTTAGATCCTCGTTACAGTTAGGTAACAAGTTATTATTCCGATCAAATAATAATTGGAGGTGATTGTGAAAAAACCTTGTTGTCAATAACTTTGATTTGCTTTAATTCCGCTGCGTATACATGTTTGTTATCATTGTTATTGTTTAACCCTAGTGCTCAAAACGGTCCAAGGAGTCTAACAAACTCCACACATACAGTGGGTAAAGACCCGTTCCTTCTTCCACGGTGTTTAGGGTTTGTAATTCGATTTTTAGGGTTTTCATTATATTAACTTCTTTGATTTTGGTCTCTATTGCATAAATTCATCATAGAAGTTGGTTATACATTGTTTGGTATTGAAAACTCATGAAAGAAAGCAGGTGTGGAGGTGTATGAGTGATTTTTGGTGATTTTAGGGTTTTCGCGACACTTTGAAGTGTTGTCTTTATACTTAAAAAAAAAAAAAAAAAAGAAAAAAAAAAAAAAAAAAGACGACTATGATTATGTTTGTAAAAGTTGCGTTATTCACTAAACCCTAATATGGTCATGAACTTTGATCGCTATACTGATATGCTACTGCTAGTCTTATCTTCATTCTGCTGCTGCGCTTAAAGGTTAAAATTCATTCTGCTGCTACAAAGTTTACTCTGCTGCTAGCTTTATGAATCTACTGCTGTTGTATTTTACTCTGCTGCTTGATACTGCTGCTACAACATTCATTCTGCTGCTAGCTTTAGTATTCTGCTGCTTGGGTATAAAACTGCTGCTGGTTATAGGTTTGATTCTACTGCTGTGTTTTGATGAATTAAGAGCAGTAAGGGGAAGTACATATGTTTGATTGGTTTACACACACAAATGGAGTTTGGTTTGGTTATTATTCTTAAACGTTTTTAAAGGCTCATTCTTATTAGCTTAATTGATTACGAAGAAGGTTAAATATCACTTAGTTGATGTTGTAGTTGAGTTTCACAGGTTTGTGTTCTTATTATATCTCAAAGTGGGTGTAGCACTTTGAAGATAACTTGTTTGTTTTATACGGTGGTGATGAAGACTTGTCAAAATCTAGTTTTCATAGGTCAAGGGGAGGATGGACGAAGACCTAGTAAACTATCACTTGAAGGAGTTACGTTATTGTGCTCAGTGTCTCATTGAAGATGAGGATTTTGTCAAGGGATCGCGATCTACTTATATATTTGGTCTTGGATATAAGTTTGAAGTCACGGGGTTAGTACAAGACATAAGACACAAGTTTGGGTTATTCTACTTCTTTATCAAGTTCGTTATACTTAGTTTTCTTCATCAGTGATCATTACATAAGAGCCTACAGATTTGAAGAATCATGAAGATGGTTAACACATTGATTTCAGGGAAGCATATTATGATGTGTTTAATCAGTTCATCTACATGCACCACTCAAGGGGAAGATCATATTGCATACGTTCCCTATTTGCTGATAACAAAAAGGGGAAGAAATTTTGGAGTGGCATGACATGGATTAAGGGGAAGACAATACTTGTTTCATTCAGGGAGATGCATACATCTCAACCTCTCTACTTCGTCTAGGGAAGTTCGTACACGACTTTGTTTGTTTTGTCATCATCAAATAGGGGAAGATTATTGGGATCCTTGATTTGATGTGACAAAATAAATAAAAGAATGAAACAAGAAGGGCTAAAGATGACAAAGAGAGAAAGCTACAAAGAATAAAGATACAGGAAATATTCTATTATGAAGAAACGATTTTGATAAAATTCTGTATTTTAGTTTTATTCTTATCTCTTTGTAAACCCTAATATCTCTTTATATAAAGAGACATAGGGTATAGGTTTTAATAAGTCTTCCATAATGTAGTCCAGGAAAGGGGTGTGTGTGTAACCTAGACGTAGATTATAAACGTCTAGGGATAGAGGTTGTTCGAATCCTTCAAGGTCTGAGATGTCTTAGATCCTCGTTACAGTTAGGTAACAAGTTATTATTCCGATCAAATAATAATTGGAGGTGATTGTGAAAAAACCTTGTTGTCAATAACTTTGATTTGCTTTAATTCCGCTGCGTATACATGTTTGTTATCATTGTTATTGTTTAACCCTAGTGCTCAAAACGGTCCAAGGAGTCTAACAAACTCCACACATACAGTGGGTAAAGACCCGTTCCTTCTTCCACGGTGTTACTTAATCTAATACTAATTAACTAATAAACTAACTAACTACGAGCTACCTTAATGCTATTACAATCATTAGGTGACCGAGACTTTTACTGGAATATTTGTATTCCTAACAATCTCCCCCTAAGCGAGGTCACCTTTGAAGTTAAGATCTTTGGTCTTTAAGCATTCTTTAGTCTTTGTAGCTCGTAGGATCTGATTCTTCTCATTTCAGCACACTTCGTACTTTAAGCAAGCGAACTTGTGATTAGAGTTCCTTTAAGATATGTGATCTTTGAGCTTCCTTTGAGATCATCGGCTAAAGTAAATCTCCAAGCTCATCCATAGTCGTATTGCCTTCATGTGATGTAGTGACTTAAGGACCATCATGCTCACACCCTTCTAGATCAGGAGACTTGACTTTAGAGTTGTGGATCAGGAGACTTTTTCATCAGAGTTGCGGAAACGTTGTTGGTAGTCTCTCAACATTTACTGTAGCAAGTCTCTCATCTTCATTGATAGTGTGGAGGATGTGTGAGCATGAGGTATGGATTGACCCGATTCAGCTGGAAACTGGAGCCATCAACGCCATCTTTATATGTGTCCCTGAAATGAAACAGTTAGCAATAAAGATAGAGAACGAATATGGCTTTGTCATTCGTTCTGCGAGGACAGACTACCCTCCGGTTTTGTGAAAACCGACCTGTGATCAGGTAGAGTCTCTTTTAAAGAAGACTCTCCTTGACAGGAATTTCCAGCTTGTAGTAATGAATTTTCCAAAGAATCCACTTCGGAATCTTCATACTTAGCATGTTCTCATACCGGAACGTCTCAAAGCAGACAGCACGATAGAGTGAATCGGTGAATTGATATTCACGGATTGATGAGAAATTGATCTATAGAAATCACTCGCGTGTCATATGATAAACATGTTTTGAGACACGACGAGAGTTTTATACTTTGAATCACATTTCCATCAAAAAAATACTTTTGTTTGAAAGATTTTACACAATCAATGTGCTCGAAAGATAGGTTGGTGAGCACATTGAGAGGTTTTGGCAAAAGTATCCGTCAATCCATATCCTGGAACAAGTTTGATTCAAATTTGAATCGCACCATTGTTGCTTTCCAGTTGTCACTTGATCATTGATCCAAGATGGATCTCACATGTCACCTACCAAGAGCTTGAGTGATGTTCGCTCTAGAAGGATTTCCATCGTCATTGTGAATATTTACATATCACTCGGATGTTCTGGCAATACCACAAGGATAATGCGTAGGACTCTAAATATTTTATCTTATTTTCCACATTGTGTGAAACAATAAGCATATTTGGAATGTGTCCTAATGAGATTTATGGATGATCTCTTGGCTCTAGACTCAATAGTGCGTTTTGATCCGCTCCTGGAGACTGGGGAGGCGTCTCCTATTTTAGGTATCAACATAGCTCGCAATGAGCGGTCAATACATTGCACAGGGTTCCCCGTGAGAATGAAACAAGCTCTTTTAAGAGAACTTGAGTGGTTGGGAAGTTTAGTGCAGTGCGTCATTGGGTCCATGACGTCTTGTCTTCAATATCGGTGTTACCTTAGTAACAGCCAGTAGATTATGAATTGAACCCGGTTTCTGCCCTAAGGTTGAATATATGGAGGGCTATTTCTTTTCACCCTTTCTCTTTTTATTTCTTTTTCATTCTTCAACCCCTTCAGTGCTTACCGAGACTTCATCACTAGAACCTTGTTGGGTTTGTTCCAGTCCTAGCTCTATCTCAGTCCGCACTCTTCCCTTTCTCACTTTACTCCTTTTTTCAATCATTCCTAAGGACTTCTATTCTATCTAGAGGATTGTCCCTGGGAAGATCCTTCCGGTTCTGGTGGATCATGGGAATTCATACCTAACCTTAACCAACCTTATAACTCCATGCATAAAGATAAATGGTCGGTCTTTGGTATAACTTCCACAAACGCCTTTTGCTCCCCCTTAATATGTGCATCGATATTCGAAAGTGTTTAGCACATATGTGGGAGCCTATTATTGTGTACAAAAGATCACTTTTGATTATCAGATTTCACATTTAAATCACATTCTCTCCCCCGATCAAAAATTTCAAATCTTTCGAGATTTTTGATCTCAATTGATTTAGATAATTTAGAAAGCATTTTTGGGAGAGAAATGCGGTCAAGTTTAATATTTTCTGATAAAAGGAACTTTTTCTTGCTCCCCCTCAAACTGTGAGGGAGGTTGTTATGTGTCAGATTTGAAGAGTTTGCAAAAGATTCAAAGTTTTAATGAAAACTCTTTGAAAAATTTACTCATTCTGACACATAACCATCACAAAACATTTTGTTGCAAGGTATTATGTACGAAGTGTGGGGAGTTTTGATGATACATAAAATTTTGAGAAATCACTCTCCCCCTCAATCAATGACGGATGTTAAAGCATAAATATTTTCATAAACTAATAACGTCATTGATTGAGTGAAAATTTTATCAAACTTTGAGTTCAAATTGATTTTCAATCAAAATCTCATGGTACCACCAAGTTTTGCACAAATACTTCCCAGAAAAATCATAGAAGGGAAAGTATTTGGCGACAAAAAGAAGATTTCTCTTCTTTATCAAGAAATAATGCACTGAAGCGTACATTAGATCGAGGGTGCATGAATATAAAGTAATTCACGCTCGGATGAACGGCACCCTTTGTTAGGAACAACCGTCTTTTTGGCGACGTGTTTTCCTTAAATATGAAAACCGGGTTGCTATCTGAAGTAATAGCAAACCATATTTAAAGAATGTTTTGAGATACGACATGTTTTTGAAAAGAACTTTATTTGAAACCGAAAAACTCTTGCTCAAGCATATGTATGATTCCGTGTCATTATTGAATGACATTTCTAGAATCGTACATAATATCGATTATACAAGAGACATGTCGAGAGAAGAATATTTTTTGAGATTTTGTGATTTTTCAGATTTTTATGGTTTTTTTTTTTTTTTTTTTTTTTTTTTTTTTTTTTTTTTTTTTTTTTAGGTTTTATATTTTTCTATTTTCTTTTTGATTTGATACTATACAAGGATATGTGAAGCAACCCCTTTACTCCTCTTGATCTTCCTGAAGACATTTGAGATCCTCAGGTGTGAGACTCTTCATACCAAGGCGTGGGAGGATGAAGTGAAACCGTTCCCTAGAAAGTGCTTTGGTGAAGATATCGGCTAGTTGGAACTCAGTCCTCACAAAGTAAAGTTCCACAATTCCTTTCTCAACTTGTTCCCTGATGAAGTGATGTCGAATGTCAATGTGTTTAGTTCTTGAATGCTGGACATTGTTGCAGCAGAGTGCAATTGCACTTTTGTTGTCACAGTACATAGGAATCTTATTGCAAATGAAACCATAGTCAGAAAGTTGAGATCGCATCCAGAGGATCTGAGCACAGCATGATGACATGGCAATGTATTCAGCTTCAGTGGAGGAGATGGATGTACTCATTTGTTTCTTTGAAGACCAACTGACTAGCTTATTTCCTAAAAACTGTGCGCCCCCAGATGTACTGCGACGAGTGTCTTGACATCCAGCATGATCAGCATCCGAATATGCTGTGAGAGCCATAGAAGTTTCTTTAGGGTACCAAAGGCCCAAGTGGATTGTTCCTTTAAGGTATCGAAAGACTCTCTTGACAGCTTCCAAATGTTTCTTGGTGGGTTTGGATTGATACCGGGCACAAATGCAAACTGCGAACAGAAGGTCGGGTCTGCTTGCAGTAAGGTACATTAATGAGCCAATCATGCTTCGATACATGGTTTGATCGACCGGAATTCCCACATCATCTTCGTCAAGCTTTGAACGTTCAATCATTGGAGTATCAACTGAATCACTGGAGTCGAATCCAAATTTCTTCAACGTTTCATTGGCGTATTTGGATTGATTGATGAATATGCCATTGGGGTTTTGAGAAATTTGCAGTCCTAGAAAGAATGACATTTGACCCATCATAGACATTTGGAATTCGGAGCTCATCTCTTGAGAGAAACGATCACATTCTGAGGGAACAGACTAGGTAAAGATGATGTCATCGACGTAGATTTGTACATGTAGGAGGTGTTTGCCTGTTTTTCTGGTAAAGAGGGTAGGATCTACAACGCCTTTGGAGAATTTGTTGGCCAGAAGAAATTTAGACAAGGTGTCGTACCACGCCCTGGGTGCTTGTTTAAGCCCATATAGAGCCTTCTTTAATCGATACACGTGATTAGGGCGTTCTGGATCCACAAAACCTTCGGGTTGAGATACGTACACCACCTCTTTCAGATCCCCATTTAAGAATGCGGTCTTGACATCCATTTGATAAACCACCATGTTTTGACTTGCAGCATTAGCGAGAAAGATCCTTATGGCTTCTATTCTAGCAACTGGGGCGAAGGATTCTTCAAAGTCAATACCTTCTTCTTGTCGATATCCTTTTGCCACAAGCCTAGCTTTGTTTTTCAGAACATCTCCATGCTCATCAAGTTTGACCTTGAATATCCATTTGAGAGCAACGATCATAGCACACTCGGGAGGTGGTACTAGTTCCCAGACATCCAGTCGGTCAAATTCATGAATCTCGTCCACCATTGCAGTGAACCATGAGTGTTTAGACATTGCATCCTTGACGCTTTTTGGTTCAGCTTTAGAGAGAACAGAATTGAAGAAACACCATAATGCGTCAGTTGCAAGTTGCTTGCGGGTTGATACTGGACGTGAAGGGTTCCCAATGATGTTGTCAATAGGATGATCATTGGTCCATTTTCGAAGGTATTCATGGGGTTGAGAATGTGGAACTGAGGTAGCCGTGTTAGATTCATCAGAGGATGTTACATCATTTGATGGTTCAGGGGCAAAGATGTTAACAAATGGCTCATTATCAGGTGGAGCAAAAGGATTAACTTCAGATGAATTATCTACATTTGCTGCTCGATGTGCAAGTGAAGGTAGGACATTGGACGTGCTGACCGATTGACTGATGGCGGGGGCTTCAGAATCCCATGACAATGAAGTGGATGGACCGTTATTGTCATCTTGATCATTCACCACCCCATCTGGTGGTTGAACCATTGTAGCTTCGGGAGCATTCATCTGTTGAGGTTCAAAGTATTCATCAAACATTGGGTCAAACAATTTCTTCCAATCTTCACTCGTAGGGGGTACAAAAGGAGCAGCAGGGATGGGATTCTGTACAAGCCTGGAACTAATTGGTCCAGGGGACAAAAGGTTAGGTACGGGTCCAGAACTTGATTGTCCAGGAACCGGTTGCTCAGTCAGCTCATCGAAAGTAACGTGGATTGTTTCCATTATATCTCTGGTACGTTTGTTGTAGATTCGGTACCCCTTTCGCTCTGGAGCATAGCCAACGAAGAAACCAATGTCGGCCTTGGCCTTGAGTTTCCCAAGGTCTTCACTGTCATTAGTAGGATAGCACAGTGCACCAAAAACTCGAAGAAACGAAAGGTCGGGTTTTCTGCCATGAACCAGTTCATAGGGAGTTTTGCAGTGGAGAGGATGTATCAAGGATCGGTTCTGAGTGTAACATGCGGTGGCAATTGCCTCAGCCCAAAGAAATAGAGGAGCTTTGGAAAAGATGAGCATAGTCCTTGCAGCTTCAACTAAGGTGCGATTGCGTCTTTCTACAACTCCATTTTGTTGAGGAGTTCTTGGTATGCTCTTTTGATGACTAATCCCGACACCTTCATAAAATAGAGTAAGTTGTCTGTTCACAAATTCTGTTCCATTATCAGTACGAACGACTCTAACTGTTTTGTTAAGACGGACTTGCAACATCTTGATGAGTTTGATGATGGTTTCAGGAGTTTCATCTTTTGATCGTAGAAACTTCACCCATGTGAATCGAGAGTAATCATCAACAATAACCAGCACATATTTCTTTCCATTGATACTTTGAATCCTCATTGGTCCACAAAGATCCATATGAAGGGTATGAAGAACTTCCATGGTTGAATTGACGGTTTTGGGTTTATGGGTATGCTTTTTGCTTTTACCCATTTGACAGGCGGAACACAGATGATCTTTTTCATACTTGAGTCTGGGCAAGCCTCGAACAAGATCCTTACGTGTAAGTTCATTGATGGTACCGAAGTTCAAATGGTTTAAACGTCGATGCCACAACCATGACTTGTTCTTGGATGCTTTAGAGAGCAGACAAATTGGAGAGGACCGTAGCATATCTTCGATGGAGATGGTGTAAAGATTAGTGCCCCGACTCCCCTTGAGAAGATCAACACCATCTAATTCTCTAACAAAACAGGTGTGCTTTCTAAAGGCGACTTCGAGATCTGAGTCATAGAATTGACCAACAGAAAATAGATTGTGCCCAAGACCTTCCACGTAGTAGACTCTGGATATAACACTGTCTCCAAAGACATAATCACCATAACCCATTATAGACCCAAAATGGTCATTCCCAAACCTAACCGTACCAATAAATTTTTCCACGAAATTCTTGAGCCTTGAGCGATCACCAGTCATATGTTTTGAGCAGCCTGAGTCCAAATACCAAAGGACGATTTGTACGACCTGCATTTGAAACCAAACAATCGTGGATAACTGAAAAAGGTGGAGCCCCACACACAATTGGGGTCCGTTTGGTTAGAACACACAAATACTGGATTATCATAAGTAACAGGTATCTCACTGGAGTGTTCACATTTTGATGCACTAGAACTAGAAGTGGTATCTATTGCTTCTATAGGAAATAGTCTACCAGTAGGTCTCCACTTCCTAATAGGCATATCTCTAGAGTTAGTAGTCCTAGTCACTGGGCACATTTTCCTCGGAGTGAATTTCCTTCCAGTAGGTCTCCATTGATAACCAACATTCGTGAACACTTTTCCTGTTTTATTCCAGACTTGTTTTGCTCGTTTAACACTAGAAACATTCATTTCTGGTGATCGTATAATAGATTTAAGAAAAGGCACAGCACATGCATCATGATTACCATAAAATAAGCATTTGTTACATGTCTTGCAAATAGCATCAGAATTCGAATTAATTACATCATTGTTCACACAAATGTTTGAAATAACTCAATTCCTTTCACTAAGCAACACTTTATTGTTCCTAGATGATTCTTCTACTTCCTTCATAAGTGAGCTCTTAGCCGGCAAAGTCCTATCATTCTTTGTATTGCCCTTAGGCTGTGACTTGCTAGCATTAGATACACCTTTTACTCCTGTAGAAGCAATGATGGGAACATTAGTCTGATTAGTTGCTACTTGTTTACTGGTGCTCAAGATGGAGGATTGTGGCATGATTTTGGGAAAGTCAACTGTGACATGCTTGTTGCCACTGAGAGGGTGCAATGCAGTTGTCCTATCCGACTTGGTATCATTCTTGGGGCATGATCCTATGGCATATTCTAATAATTCCTGGGCCCTATTAGTGAGGAAGCACGCACCAATAATAACATCATCAAGTGGTTTAGCAATCCTCTCATCTTCAATGGTTTCTCTAAGTATGGCCAGACAATCCTTAAGATTTCTAAGATAGATATTATGAACTAACTTTTTGTTCCTAAGGGGAAGAGAAACATTCACAGCATCGCACGCATATTTATTACAAGCAGGTACATTGGACATTGCATGATCACATGAAACAATGGGCATTTTACCCTTTACCATGGTCTTTAGATTCTCAATTTCATTTAACAAAGAAGTGACTTTCTCATTGTTTTGGTCACGTGTTGTTTTGATTGACTCAAACAATTCTTTATAACGTTGTTTAGCGTTGGACATTTCAGCACGAAGCCACTCATTTTCATGTTGTAACTCATTGATAATGCCCTGTTTTTGAAAATTTTGAGAATCCATAGACTTCTGGTAATTGGTATTGATCACATCGCTTCTGTTCGATTTTAATTGTGCAATTTGGACCTTCAACTTCCGAATCGTGTTTGAGTGAGCTTGAATTACTTCATCCTTTTTGGCTAATTCAAAACATGTATCAAATTCAGGAACATCCGAAGATATCTTGGCATTTGATATTTTTATACTTTCTTCTAGATGTTGATATTTTAATTGTAGGTTCAAATTATCAACTTCTAGTTTTGAGAAATTCCTGACCATGTTATCATGATCATCGTTTTGAATTTTTTTAATAAGTTTGTAATTCTCCCCCTCAAGCTCAATCACACGATTTTGGAAGACATTCAGAGTAACCGACATTTCATGAAATTGTCGAGCAGATAGCGCAGAGTCGGTAACAGTATAAAACACATCTTTAGCAATGCAGTTAGCAATCAAATTATCATTCATGATGAGAATGTTTTTCCTGTCAATTTCACTGTGTTTGAGATCAATAGCAAGTTGGTTACCCTCACTTTCCACTTCATCAAAAACCTTTTTCATTTGAGTCACATCATCATTAATGGTGTTTTTAAGTCCCTCAAAATGTTCTTTTAGAAGTTTAAAAAATGGCATAACTTCAGTTAGGTAACACTGTTTTGTTTGCTCGAAACCCCTTTCCCCTTCTGTAATCCCTGTAGGTGTAATTCTTATTTTACAGGTTTTCTCAAAGTCATTGAACAATTGACCAAGCACATACAGCCCAATTAGAGTATTACATTGTGTGGGAAGAGTGAAAGGGACAAGGTGCCTGGGTGTGTTCAGGGGATAGGCAGTTGGGTGAGCAATTCTAAACATAGTGCGTGTGTTGCCTACAACTTTTTCAGCTTGCATTTTCTCAATGTCAATATTCCAAAACACTTTTTCAGGAAAAATTCTCTTTTGAGGAACAAAAATTGCAGTGTGATTGTCATTTGCATAATCATAGTGAAACACGAGATTCTTAGCAATGCATTTAGGATCCTTTAACCGTTCAGCAAGTTTTGCCCTAGTTCTATCCTCTGCCTCATTGATGTGGTCATAGGATCGAGTATCAGGAGGTGCATGGTTAGGTTCAAGCATAGTTTTTGCATCATATAATGCAGGTTGTGCACCTAGACCTATTTTAAGGAATCTTGCTTTGGGTTTGGAGGTATCATGTTCACTAAATTCATCACTTAACTTCCTGTGGCTTTCCATCATTTGAGCAGATTGAATGGTTTGGCCCTGTGTGTACAACTTATCTTCCAATTTATTTTTTAACGTTTTTAATTTTGAGAAGTCATTTAGAAGTTTAGTTTCTTTATCCTTGAATTCTTGTTTGATTGTAGTCAAACCTTTTTGAACCTCAAGTTTTTGTTTGACGGTTTGATTCAATTGGTTCTTTAAAGAAACTAGCTCCCTTTTTAATGATTCTTGTTTGGAATTATTTTCAGATATGTAAGTACGCAGCTGCCATTCCATTTTCTGCTCACGTTCATTCAACTCAAACTTAGCACGCTGCTCATAAATGTTTACTTGATCCTTAAGGGCGTTAATTCTAGTGATCAGAGAATCATCAGGGTTGTATATAGAGTGCTCATATATCTCATGCTTACTAGAATCAATAGACGGCATGTCACTCGGTACAACTTGGGTTCCATTGTCATTCACATACATTTCATATGGGATATTATTGGTATTACCCATATTTGTGATGTCTGTGTTGACAATATTCTTGAGTTGTACAGAGCCCCATGCCCCCTGTACAGGTGCAGAATTATTCAGATCATGTTCAGAAGATGTTGGTACCTCAGAGATAGCAGACGTGATGGATAAATCAGGATGCTGTGAAGACGATGCTGCTGCAGACAGATTAACCATGAAGATTGTTTGAGCAGTTGGTTCATCATCCACGTCTGAGTCAAATGCATCACACTCTTCAACTTGAAAGATATTTGGATCATTAAGAGCCATGTCCTGAACAGGTTGATCATCCACATCAGCATCAAAGGTGTTCCCATCATTACCAGCCAGAAAGAGCAAAGCTTCTTCATCCAACACAGTCCCATTTTCTTGTGCCTGCATCAGCAGCATCTTGTCTTTGAAGTACTCAGAGTTTTGGGGACGTTTTGGGAGAGTGCAATTCCTAGCAATGTGGCCCAACCCTCCGCAGTTGTAGCATTTCGGTTGCTTAGCTTGTGCTTGAAGAGCATTCCCAACTCTGTACTGCCCATTCTCTCTACCAGCATTTCTTTGGTTGAAGTTCTGTCTTCCCTGCACATTCTGCACCACTACCCGACCATCTTCAATGACTGCCTGATTACGTGGATTAGATGAGATTCTGAGCTGGTTGTTAGTAGATGGGAGTGCAGCCCTGAACTGTTGGACCAGTAAAGACACTTGGCTGGAGAGATTATCAATCATCATGTCAGTGTGAGAATACCCAGAATCAAGTTGAGTATTCAATGCAGATGGTGAGGGAGTTGATGATTGACTAATGGTTGGGGTAGACCTGGAGGATGATTGTGATGGTTGAACTTGATCTTTAGAGGTTTGATTAGGTTGTTGAACATTGGAGACAAAAGCAAGAGATTCATTGGTTGCAGACGGATTGAGCTTTTCTCGCATTAGCCGATCGTAAGCTGCATGTTTCTCATGTTGCTGGAGATACGCATACAGCTGTTCATGATTGGTATGCCTGAGACCCTTGTTGAGCTTAACATCCGTGACAACCCTATCCCATTCCGGTGCCATGTTGTTCACGAATTTTGAATTGAGCTGTATGTTGGGCATTGTCATCTTGATAGCTCTCATGTCATTGACCAGCTTGTGAAATCTGACGTAATAGTCAGTGATGCTTTCACCTGGATTCATTTTGAAATGCTCAAATTCATCGTATAGCTGTGACTCACGATCTTCTTTAGTTAACTAAGACCCTGCAAGAAGCATTTTGACATTATCCCAGACCGCCTTTGCTTCAGTGTTGAAGTTGATCAGTTTGTAGACATCTTTGGGAAGGCCTTGAATGATGATATTAGATGCTCTGATGTCTGCATCATAGCATTTCCTTTCTTCTTCTTCAGACAACTCATTGTAAGTGCGAGGTCTATCAGGACCAAACACGGCCGGTAGTTGATCAGTTGCTTCTGAAATCGTGTCTCTAGTAGTACCCACTTGAAAGGGTCCCTCATCGATAGATTTCAGAATGTTAACCCCATTATCTTTACCTAGACAGTACAGCCGTATCCTTTGAGCCCATGATTCATAGTCAGTTCTGTCCAACATCGGAGGTCGGGTGTCAGACCCCGCAGCTTGAATGTCATCGAAAGAAGTCGACATCACAAATAAGTTAACCACAACTTAACCACAATAAAATCCAACCGCAACTTAACCACAACTTGACCAAACCGCAGAACACAATCCAACCGCAGTATGAGCTAACCGCAACCAGAGCAAACCGCAGGCCAAAGAAACTAACCGCAGAGCACTAACCGCAAGTTATACCAAACCGCAACAAAATCCAGTCGCAGTATGAACTAACCGCAACCTAAGCGAACCGCAGGCCAAAAATACTAACCGCAAGACACTAACCGCAGATTATAACTAACCGCAGAAAATAATCAACCGCAGAAACAGTTAACCGCAATGCACTTGACCACAAGACACTTAACCGCAATGAGTTAACCGCAACACACTTAACCGCAGAGAATCTAACCGCAGTACTTTGAACCAAACGCAAAATATTTAACCGCAGAACCTAGACGCAATATGCAAGCTGAGGAAGACTTAACCGCAGAATCTACTCGCAGAGACAAAAGTCCAAAACTGTCACTTTCGTTGCGTTTTGTTTGTATTCCCGAAATAGTAAACGCAGAAAGTTAATCGCAGCTCGCAGGACTTAACCGCAACCAAGCAATGAAACAGTGGACTTAACCGCAACCAAGAAAAACGCCTAAAATCAATTCCAAACTTCAAATAGCTTGATGATATTGTAACACACTCTACACTACAATGTTCCACAAACACTAATGAACATAAAAGGACATCACAAACATGTATAACAACACTAGAGGGATAAAACCAAGATGTTTTCCAAGAAAGTGGCACCAAACTCACAAAACCACTCAAAACATCATCAAATTCGATTCTACAAGGCCCTAAGATGAAACCTTGGCTCTTGATACCAATTGTAGAATACTAACTATGTTGGAAACATGATCAAGTGGTAATGAGTGAGGCGTAGAAATGAGGAGGAGGGAGGAGAGGAGAGAAAGAGAGGAACCTTGAAAGAAAAAGGAAAAGATTAGATTAAAATGAAATGAAGGTCCAACCCTCTCCACATGTGGAGAGAGGTATTTATAGTTACAATATTACGCCCACTCCCGGGCTGTGGATCAGGCATACAGTGGGTAAAGACCCGTTCCTTCTTCCACGGTGTTAGTTAATCTAATACTAATTAACTAATAAACTAACTAACTACGAGCTACCTTAATGCTATTACAATCATTAGGTGACCGAGACTTTTACTGGAATATTTGTATTCCTAACAAAGAAGGTAGTAATACAATCAAACACCTCATCTTTGGTTTTAGTTAAATAAACCACACAGACCTAGTAAAGTCATCAACAATGGTCAAAGAATATTTGTGTCCTTCCTTACTAGCCACCCTATAATGCCCCCAAAGATCAAGATGGACAAGTTCAACAAGCATAGAAGACTTGTGCTCACTTAAAGGGAAAGGTTCCCTGGTTTGTTTAGCTTTTTGACAAACTTCACAAGGTTCATTATCATTGTTGTTTTCAAAATAGATATCCTTTTTAAGCACATCCAAAACCTGATCAGCAGGATGACCAAGTCTAGAATGTCATAAACTTTTGGACAAAAAAAAAACAGATTTAAAATTCTCAAATTTCAAATCAATACCTTGATTTCCATCAAAGTAATATAAACCGTCCTTTTGTTTACCAATCCCCAGAACATTCATTCCCTTCAAATACTGAGATAAAACATAGCACTTAGACTCATCAAAAGCAATAACATATTTGTTGTCTCTAGCTACCTTATGAACAGACATTAGGCTAACACAGTATTCTAGGACAACAAGTACATCATATAAAGTTAAGTTTTTAGTTAGAACCATATTTCCAACCTTAGTAATTAAAGCTTCAGTTCCATTAAGATGTGAAACTTTAATCCCAAAGTTTGGAAATATCAATTACAAACTAAAAACTTATATGTATATGTTAAATGCTGATTGGCACCAGAATCAACAATAATGCCAGCTGTAACAAGTGGATTTTACTGTTATTACAAAAAAATGTTAAAGTTTTGATTAAAAAAACTTGATTTCATTCAACATTATACATGTCATGTTGGCATGTACACCTTTTCCTTTTCCATCATCGTTAACAAAAGTATCTTTAACAAGAGATAAAAGTTTAGAAATCTGTTCATCAGAAACGGTAGAAGAGCTAGAACCAACAGAATTGTTATTAACAAATCTTTTGTTAAAATTTTGAGTACCCTGATTTGAATTAGACCTAGAAGAGTTATTTCTTTTTCCAAAATTAGCAGGGTACCCAATCAGTATAGAACATCTATCAACAGTATTCCTATTTCCTCCATTATTATTGGGTCTAGGGACATTATTAGGTCTAAAGGAATTTCCAGGGGCCTTTGTGAATTCCCTCTATTGGGCACACTAGAATTAAACACAGATGACTGAGATCTTTGAGAGACCCCAGCAGTTGAACCAGTAACCATAGCTTTGTGAGATTCCTCACTAGAGAAAATGGCAAAAGCCCCTTTGACAAAAGGTAAATGGTATCTAGATAAAATGTTACTTCTAATTTGCATATAAGAATCATCTAAGTCCATTAAGAATTGCGTCAACTTCTTTAACTGATTATGTTTCTTAATATCATCAGAAGCATGACAAGTTGGTGAGTGCTTATTCACTCACCTTTTCTTAGCCAAAATAAGACTAAATAATCCAGAAACTAACCCAAAATGCCAAAGAAAGTGTGTTTTTGTGATTATGAATGTGCAGGTACGGATATTTCACAAAAAGACGAAAAACAAACGAAAACCGGCAAAAACGAGCACGAGAGTGGATTGAGTGCAGAAAGACAAAGCTGAGCATACAAAGTCAAAAGAGGTCCTTAAAGTTTGAAATAATTACCAGAATGATCCTTGTGTGAAGTTTGAAGAAAGTGCAAGTTTAGTCCTTCAAAATTCAGAAATGGCAAGATTGATCCCTCATGATACTATTTTTGAAGAAAAGTCAAAGTCAACCTTGAGGAATCACATTATGACATCAAAAGTCCTTGGAATATATTTTTGAAGATTGTCAGAACTAGTCCTTAGAATTTCAGCTTTTACATGTTTGGTCCTTGCAATTTCTAAAACACTAAACCTGAAATCCAAATACATTTAACCTAAGAGCCCAAATCCAAAACAAATACTCAAAGCCCATCACCTGATCCTTGACCCGAGCCCAATCTCACCTTCGGCCAAACATATTACCATGGGTCAAACCAGGTAATAAAATATTACCCAAAATTATTCCCGCCCCCCAAATTCACCCCGAACCTAGAATATGAACCCTAAATAATAACCCCATACAATTACCATGATTAAGGGTATAAGGGTCAAATCAAAGCCTTCTAGATGATGTTAGAGCTTGTCAGGGAATGTAAGAAGCACAAATTAGGCTACGTGGCAGTATATCATTGGGTTGAACGCGTCATTGGGAATGATCCAAGGGATGAAATCAATAGGAAATGATTGGATGATGATCCAAGGACTGAGAAAGGCTGAGAAGAAGCACAGCACACGGATTGCCAAGCTGGCAATCCGTGACCCCCTCCATTCTAGATCTTTCCATCATCCACTATAAATAGAGGTGTTAGGGAAGCTTATTGGGTGTAGTTAGTTAGTGTAGAAAAACTCTGTCAAAATTTCTTTCTAATTGTATTAAGTGAATTTTATTTTCAGTTGTACTCTTTTATATGTTTAATGAAATTCAATTCTGTTTTTATAACTTTAGCTTATTAATTAAATCTGATTGTTTAGCTTATTCTTCTTTTAATTTCAGTTTATATTCATCTATTTCAAAGTGTACTTTAAATTCAATTTCACTTAATACAAAAAGTTTTAAAAATCAGAAAAAATATTAAAAAATATAAAAAATATTTTAGTGTTGCTTAATTTCAGCTTTCAAATAAGCTTATTAATAGTCCACCACTGCTCATCTTAGCTCTTTAGCTATTGTGAGTGTGAATTCAGAATATAGCATTTCATTTGATCATTAGAACCTGCAGTCAACAAAAGTCAACTGTGGTGAGATCATGGTGAATCCTGGAGTTATTTGATAGTTCAAGTGAGATTTGGAAGCACTTGGCCTGTCTAAAGACAGGCAAGCTTAGTGAGCCCCCTCTGTTTGAGCTGAGGGTGGAATAGTTTGTGAGTTTCTCATAATTTCATTCCTCTAAGCATTTAATAGTTAAGATCTTCTACTGTTTGATTGAAGTAGTTTGATATTATTCAGAAGGATATTTGTATAATTGAGCTTGCTTAGTTATTAGTGTGCTAGTTAGATTGAGTTTGTGTAATTAGTATAGCTTTTTTAATCAAATAAGTGATTCTGAGTTTTGATGATTAGAGGCTGAGATTTATTGTTCAAATAGCTTTTATAGTAGTTAAGTTTCATTTTGATGATCTGTTTGGAGTGTTGAGGTCTGGAATCAGTTGTAGTAGTGTAAATCAGAAATTGCATGGGTGTTTGGATCAACTAGTTGCTGAGCTTTGTTGTTGCTTATTTACTAGTATCTCTGCACAATCAGGTCATATTAGGTTAATATTTGTTAAATTCAATTTAAAATGGTAGGTTAGTGTGTAAGAAAAGTCAAAGTTAGTTTTAATTCTCATTTTTGTGCTCATTTAGTGTTAATTAGGACTGTGAATTTGAAACTAGTTAGAATTAAGGTGCATCTAGGTAAATCTAGCCACTAATTAGTTAATCAGTGCATTAAGGATAAGTAGTGATTAGTGAACTTTCAGATTAGTCTTAGTAAGTGTGCAAATAAAAAGTCAGATAGGATTTTGGTTGAAGCTTAGAGTTTGTTCAAAGCATATGTTCTCAGTATTAATTGGAGTAGCAATTGTAAGTTTGTGATAGGGCTTTTGAGTTGTTGAGATATCTAGTATAACTAAGAAGTTTTTGCCCCCATTAGTTTGAACCTTAGTGCTTAATAGATGAGCTTATTGGTTCTGCAAGTTTAGTAGTTTAGAATAGGTATGTTGATGAGAATTTAAACCTGCAGTGATAATTTGAGACTAATAATCTGAACTTATTTCTTGTTTCTGAGTTCATTTGAGTATATCTAATAGTAATACACTGTTCTTGTTTGTCTGGTTTATTCCTGAGCTAAACTGCTTATTTTAGTGCTTATTGTGGACTGCACATTGTATGTTCTGTTGCAATCTGAGCTTAACCTGAACATTTTTGAGAATTTTTGGAGTTTACTTGGGTATATTGGATCTAAGTTTTTAGTTTCACAAAGTTTGGATACATGTGCTTATTAATAAGCACTTGTGATAAGCTGTAATTAGCTCAATAAGCACTTTTCTAGCTTATCTTCATTTCAAAATTTTTTCTCAAGTTCATTTTATTATTTTTGAATTTTTGTAATTCTTTCAGATTTTTCTGATTAGTTTTACTATTTTTCTCCTTTTATTTTAGTTTAAAATCATTTTTTAAATACCTTTTAATAAACAAAAATCAAATAAAAATTAGAAAAAGCCTTAAACATTCAATAAATACTTTAGAAAATTTTTTTCTGGTATTTTAGATTTTTCAACATTTATTTTGCATTTTTCAGTTTCAATTTTTCATTTTCTCTTATTTTTTAATTCATTTAAAAATACAAAAATAGAAATAAATTCATAGAAAATAAATAAAAAATCAAAGAAAATATTTTTCTTTTTTCTCAAAATTATTTTTAGTTGTTTAAGATTTTTAGAAAATTATTTCATATTTTTAGAATAATTTTTCATTAAAGTTACGTTTTAATTTGTACGTTACATTTTAAGAATCGCATTTGAATTTCCGTTTTTAGTTCTAAATCATTTGTGCATCTATAGTTGTACCTCCTGCATTATTTGTGATTTCTTATCTGATACGGGGGATTGCGCCCTCGCAACAGGTTTTACCTCTCAAGTGATCTTGAGAAGCTTGCAATCCCTACCAGGCAGTGTACCTGATACATGTAGGGTCAATTCTAGCAAAAGGAGGTCGAGGATTATCAATAAGATTAATATAGAACGCAGTCTCCTCCTTAGTGGGATATAGATTGAAATAACCACCCTGTTTCGGATCTATCTCCCCTTTCTCAAGTTCCTTCACATCCTCAACAACAACCTCAAAATCATTAGATCCTAGGTCCTTATTTGAATACAAGGCGGTCGCTAGGTCACTAAATGCATGATCGAGCTAAACATTGATCAACCTATTAAGTTCCCTAAGTTCCCTGATCTCATTCTTAATCTGTTCACGCAACAAAGCAACTTCACTAGGGGAAAGGGGTGGATTTGCGTTTTCTATAATGGCCAACGGAATTGTCAATGAACTTAATTTACTAACAAAGGTACGAAGAAAAAGATAGACTAAAGAAAACCTAAAAATAAAAATAAAAATCTTCCTAGAATGGAATCTAGCAAGTAGACCTAATAAAAAGAAATTCTAACCTAGACAATAACTATTCCCCGGGCTGCGGCGCCAAAAAACTTGATACGGGGGATTGCGCCCTCGCAACAGGTTTTACCTCTCAAGGGATCTTGAGAAGCTTGCAATCCCCGCCAAGCAGTGTACCTTACACTGATCGTTGTAGTATAGTATAGTGACAAGTACCGGGGGATTGATCGTTCAACTCAGGAATAGTGTCGCTAGGATTAGAAAGCCTACTAAACTAGGTCTAGAGGTGAGGGGTGATTCTTTTTGTATTTTTCATATTTTATGAAAGCAAGTAAAATCTCGGGTTTTGAAGGAGTGGGCGGAATTAGTTGCTAGTCAACTAACCCAATTAACTACAAATGCAATCAAAATAAAATAAAAGAAATGAAATTAAACTAATGTGGTGGAAACAATATTGAGAAAAGATGTGTTTACTTAGATTTCATTACTCCCTAGATATCTTTTACCAGTTGATTAGCTTGTTACAATTGCATGAATGACGGGTTATATTCCTTAATACTAGTCGTATGGTCGTGTATAATATTCCCTAACTCTATAAGATCCTACTTCACTCCTATGTCAAGCCGACTAAAAGCTCCTAACATGGGATCATTAGAATTCACTTATGCATTAAATACAACCAAAAATCGTAGTACACCTCCGATCATGTTTCTTAAGATGTTCAAGCAAGTTACCAATGGAAGTCTTCCAGTTTTCTTAAGCCTAACATCAAATACAATCATCCGTAACAATTATAAACAAACAATCAACCAATAATCAACATCTAGGTTTCACTACATCTAAGCAAACACAATAAAAACCTAGCCTAACATGTCAAAAGAAAGATAAGCATAAGATAGAATCAAACAACACATAAACATATTGAATGATTATTGGAAGACTTATCTTTATTCAAACATGGAAAAAAGAAGGGTTTGGAACCCCTTCAATATACAGAAAATTTGACCTAGGGTTTGTGCTCCCAATATTCCACAACTTGTTCCACACTTTACAATGAAAAATTGGAAAAATATATATAGACAAAGCATGCTGACGGCGTCATGTATTAACTTCTGACGCTGTCAACTCGCCGCCAAGTTAAAATTTGTATTGCCTAGATCCAGTCTTGACGCCTTCATGTGTAAATCTACTCTGGGCCGTCACTTGCATTTTGACCCTGACGGCCTTGGTGACGCCGTCAGGTCATTAACACTGAAAATACTCTGGGCCGTCACATTATAATTTCCACTTCCACCTCTTTTGCCACTCTTGACGCCATCATGTGTTAAACCTTGACGTCGTCAGGTACTGTTCCCAGAAAGGAATTTGAGACTTTGTCGTTTTCTTCACTTTTGTGCTCCAAAAGCGTCCAAAATGCTTCCTTTTCCAGATTTCTCCTCAAAAGTACCTAAAATGACAAAATGAACGATTTAAGGCAATAATTGATCAAATAATCACGAATTCGGGCTTAAATGACCCCTTAAAAGCGGTACACTTTTTGCCTCATCATTATCATAATTTGAGTTTCTCAATCACAATTTTCACTTTCCACTTTTCACGACACGATTTCACAAATCAAATATCAACGATTCCATTCACTCCTTCACGGGGATACGACTCGGGTAATCCGTATTTCTTGCAGATTTCCTTGAACTTTATAGATATATTATATATAATTGATTTTTGTGAACCAATTTTTGGCGCCGCTGCCGGGGAAGGTTTGAAGTGAGTTTTTGAATTTCGTTTTGAAAAATCGTGTTTTGAAAAACCTTCCTCTTATTTTGTGAATATTTTCTATAAAAATATAAAATGTAAAAATTCAAAAACACTTTTCCTAAAGTTTTAAAAAAATATACAAAAATAAAATAACATCCTCGTTCTCGAGAGAACGTTGTAAACTATTCCAAAAAAACAACAAAATTGTAACAACCGTGGTTTTAGCAGGTCAGTTTGACTGATAGTCTTGACTCGGTTGACGTTTGTTTGGTGTATCTTAGGTGTTTGAAGTGATATAGGTGAGTCTTAGCACTAAATCCCTTTGCGTAAATGGTTTTTATTATGATTTGGAGAGTTTGAAATTTGGGAAAGTTCATTTTGATCACTTTTGTGGTGTAGAAATGACTTGTGTAATTTTGGTGTTTTTGTGTTTTTGCATAACGAGTTTTCGTTCAAGTGTTTGAGCGTTAGCAAGTTACGAGGAGTTTGTTTTTATGTGTTATATTTCAAAAAGAGTGTGAAAATCTATTTTTGGAAACTTTGTGTTGAAAATGATAATTTCCGGTTTGTCGTAAAAACTGAAGTTTATCGGATAAGACGTTAGGTTTCGATATGGGAATACATAAAATATCAAAAGTATAAGGTTTTTAGTGTAATAATTAATTTAATAAAAAAATAAAAATATATATATGTGTGTGGATAAAATTCGGCTAAGAGGATTTTTAGGGGAAAAAGGAAACCAAATTTGAGTCCAATTACAATTCTAACTTAAGGTAATTATCCACTAATAATATAAATACAAAATCAAAACCTCCCTACCCATTTTTCCTGCAATTAAAGTCGACACAAGGGAGGATCAAGAAGAAAAAATTAGGGTTTCATAGTTGTCTAGCAATAATCAAGAATCAAGGTAAAATATTTAACCCTTACGTGTAATTAATTAATTATTGTTATGATTCATGTAATATTTAATATGATGGAATCTAGGGTTTATATACTTCTGTAAATTATTGAAGTAAAACATGTTAGGATGGTTAGATGTCAATAATATGGTTAATGGTTAAGGGAATTGAGTGTTAAACGCGTTAGATTATGTGTTAGGGTTTGAACAGAAAACTATGGCTGTAAAGATGTGAGTGTAAATAATAGATGGTGAGGAGTCAAGTCACGAATTTTAGGTCTAAATTGAAGTATAATGAAAGAGCTTTCCAAAAAGTCCATCCATGATCGATTTTAAGGTCGGGAAGTCGGTCTTTTGATTTTCCTTTGTTAAAGTGTCAAAGCTGTCAAACCGTGACAGATTTTGGGTAAACGTTTGAGGGTTTCATGTGGTTGTAAAAGTAGTATTTTGACTAGGCCTTCTGGAATAGTTAAGTATTGGATTATATTAGACTACCACGAAGAGGGTTCGCAATAAAAACTTGTGGAAGTATTTATTAAAAATCAAAACTT
Organism: Artemisia argyi; assembly: GCA_030686995.1. Lineage (NCBI taxonomy): Eukaryota > Viridiplantae > Streptophyta > Magnoliopsida > Asterales > Asteraceae > Artemisia > Artemisia argyi. Next base: position 48,017,018 of record CM060688.1, read on the forward strand.
TTTGGTGTGCGTTCAGATCCGAATTTGAGTAGTTGACAAGTTTGAATTTATTATGAGTATTTGTGTGTGTTATTGGTCCATGGACTTCTGGGATTAGCTTTTATGCTTATGAGAGACCATGGTGAATTTTTGGTGTGAGTTTTTGAGCTTTATTTGTCATGATTTTATGTGGGCGAATGTACCCAAAAATTCTGCGTTTTCTGATTTTAAGAGTGCAAGGGATTTAGTGAGTGTTAGATTATAGTGGGGTTAGTATGGTGTCTAGGAGATCCATGGTGAGTCATATGAGTCTTAGAAATCCATGATATGTGTATTACATGGGTTGTAGCTTTTAGCTTGACCATGTGTAATGTGGATTATTTTTGTATGCTATAGATTGTGAGTTGTTTTTGTGGAAGCTGCGGAGTTTAAGGTGAGTTCATAGTCTCATATTTTTACTTTGTTTTTAAACTTGGGTTGGGAATGATGTTTGTCTTAAATGATTTGAGTTACTGTGATTGATGAGTGTGTAAATACTCATCATTTTTAGTCAAATCCAAGCTGCAAAACGATAAAAAATACTCAAAAACGCACCAAAATGCGAAGAAAATCCCAAAGATCGTATTTTATATGTTTCTTATGCAAAACGAATGAAAACAAACGAAAAACGAACAAAAGTTACATAAATGGCCTTTTCAGTCCCCCGACTTTCAAAATTTTACAAAACTAGTCCCTGTTCAATCATTTTCAAAGAAAAGTCAACCCTTGCTCTTTAAAAGTCAAAACGAATCACAAATAATCTTTGGGTAAAACGATTTGGAAAATTACATAATTGGTCCCTGTATTTTGGCCAATTGACAGTTTTAGTCCCTGGTGTTTCAAATGTGGAAAATTGTGTTTTCGGTCTTTTGGTTTCTCTAACATGACAGGATTGGTCCTTTGTTAAGGTTTGAAATGATGACATAAAAGGTCCCTCAAAAATTCAGAAAGTACACTTTTGGTCCTTGTGATAAAACCATTACAACCAAAACGGACCCAAAAGTATTACTAATCCAAAGAGAGTTATCAACCCATGTATTTGATCCAAATCTATTAACAAGCCACCCTTGGCCCAAGTTACAGTCAACCCACCCAAGGCCCAAGTCAAACCCTAAAAACGTTTTATTAATAAACGTATATCCCCCATCTTCCCCACTTAATCAAAAGCTGAATAAAAAAAATAACATCCATCTGTTAGACCAGTCAACCCCCATCACCATCTTCACGTGACTACTACCTCCTTACAAAACCATCACCATCCTCCCATCATTCTCAAACACTAACCCCAATCCTACTACCCTTTCCCCCTCCTCACAAATCGTACCTAACCCATGCCAAGCTGGCAATCCACTTCCTATTTGAGCGCCAAAAATGAATGGAGGACTGAGATCACTCCTAACTTGATTTGATGGTTGAGATGTCTTCAAAGAAACAAAAAAGAAGTAAGAGGCAGTGGCGCAAAGAGGACAAGAAGGAGCAAAGTGGAACCCTAGTTATAGCCATATAAATAGTTAAAGATATTGTAGCAAAAAAGGCAGTCTAGTCTAGTCTAGTCTTAGTCTTTTGAGTCTTGTTTTTAGTTTTTAATAATCAAGTTTTTTTTTTGATGTGGTAGTCATGTATTAGGTTTGCAGTAGCAGTCGAATTTAAGGTTTTTAAATTTGTAATTTAAGCTTTTGTGTACTCTTGATTTTAATTTATGAAAGTTTTTTTAGCATCCTCTAAATTAGTGTTTAGATTAGTCTTTAAAGTTTTCAAAATTGTTTTCCATTGTTCTTCATAAATTAGATGCTGGCTTTGTTTTTTTTCTAGATCGTTCCTATGTGTGCTTTGGTGTTTTGGAGGAGTTAGAATTCAGCTTTGAAAATTAAAGCTTGTGCGTTAGTTCTAAAACACCCTCTTGACTGTTGGTTGGTGCAGGTACATGTGGACTGCTTAACTGCTTAGTGTTGAATTTATAAATGTTGTGATGATTTAAATCCTACTACAATAGCTTATTAGAGTTAGTGATCAGTCTTAGGTTTATAAATTAGTCATTAAGTTAGTTTTGATGAGCCTTAAAGGGATGTATTTCATGGGTTTATTTTTGATTCATTTGATCTAGATATTGGTTCAAAAATAGTGTGACAGTTTGTCTTTAAGCTTGTTAATTTATTTAATTTTTAAGAATCTTCTTTGATAGCTTATTAGGCTCTTGAATTTGCCCCTCAAAGTCACCCTCAGGCCAGCCTGTTTTACTGCATAACTTCATTGAATAGGCTCGGTAAGTTTTTAGCGTGAATAGGCCTGTGGAATTTGATTGATTGCTTTGATCTTGTTGTTTATTTTAGTTAGATATTTAGCAGTTGTAATATGTGTTTAATCATGTTGATCTGAGCTAATTGCGTTTGTTGTTCTTGACTGTTTGTCGTTGTTACTGCTACTACTTGCTTATAATCTTGTTGATGTTCTTGTTTGTCAAATGCTTGTTGATGCTTCTGCTATTCTTAAGATTTGTTCTTATTGTAACTGCTATGATGCTACAGCTTGTTGTAGTTTGCCTAGTTAAATAGTGATGTGTGGAATTTCCAAAGAAAACTTTGAACACAAAAAGCAAAAAGAAAAATTTTCTTTTCAATCTTAACTGTTTTTCTTAATCTTTGATTCGATTTGAAGTTTGTTTGGCTTTGAAGTAAGCAAAACCTGATTTCCAAAAAAAAAAAAAAAAACGTTTAAGAGTTTTTGAGATAGCAGAAAAAGAAAGAAAAAAGGGAGGTTGTACCAGGGATTCGAACTCTAGTCCCTTGCCTTATACAAACATAGGTAACCCTTCATGTCCATCTGTGCTATCTACTTTGTTGTTTACCTTTCCCTTTGGTTTGTATTTATTATAGTTTTGTTTGTTTTAGCTTATTTAGCTTATCAGTTTTTGCATTGCTTATCTTTTGCTTATTTTGTACTGCACCCACCCTTTTTATTATTTTTCCTAGGTTGAGATTATTTAGTAGTATTTTACAAAAAAGTTTCAGATTTTTCCAAGCTAGTTTAATATTTATTTTGATTTAGTTTAATTAAATTATTTTTTAATACATAATAATTAGAATTTTATTTGAAAAATTAATTTTCTTTTTTCAAAAAATTTCTTTTGTCATTTAGCACGTAAGAAAATTAATCAGAAACCCGTAGGACGTTTGGAAGTTAAAATTCGCGTTTTATTTTGCGCTCTCGCATAATTTTTAAATAAACGTCGCATTTCTAATTTGTTTATCATTTTAGGATTCCCGCTACCTAATTATGTTTTCCCTTAGTGTTTTAGGTATTTCCTAGTTTGTTAGTTGCCTTAGGTTAATTTATTTTACTTTCGCTCGTTAATTTTCAAAATTCGTTAATTTAACGTATCACAAAACCAAATAACTTTTTCAATCATACAAGATTTTAATCCAAATCTCTTTCGAAGCTTTCCATTCACACCTCGTTGGGGTACGACCCGGGAAATCACTTCCCGGTCTCACAATTTGAATATCACTTTCACAAGTTTTGCGAGGTAATCGTTTTCCTAAACGGTTTACTCGTATTACTTCACGTTTATTTGTCTCACGACGAATTAAACTTCACGTTTGTTGATATTTTGATAAATTGTTGTTTTCACACCAAAACACAAAGAATCAAATGGCGCCGCTGCCGGGGAGGCTGTGTGTCGAAAGTCTCGATAAGGTTTAGGCGATTAGTCTTGTAGAACCTTCGCAAGAAGTTACGCTTTTATAAAACGTATAAAAAAAAAAAAAAAAACCAAAAATATTTTTCTTTTGTTTCTAGTATATGTATTATATCTATAAAAGTTAAAGAAAAACACAAAAAGATTTTCCCGTTTCATTGTTTAATAAATACAACATTAAAATCTTACCACCGCAAACCAAGGCGAGGATGTTTATGGGAAACGTTGGTGGAGAAGAAGTGGAGAGGTTTGGAACCACGACGACTTCTGGAGATGGAGCCATTACCAAATACCCTTGGTAGTGTCCTTACTTCACCTAGGAAGGAGATGTGGTTTAGTCTAAACCTCGTGATTTGTATGCGCTTGTGAATTATGTAGAATTGGAAGAAAAGAATAGAGATGGTTTTGTTGTCGACTACCTCAACATGTAGGAAACATGAATGTTTGGTTGAGTAAAGATGAAAGGGAGTTAGGATGAAATGGTGTGGATTCGGATCTAGAGTCCACATCGAGTAGTAAGTTGAATTGATCTGAGTGGGGAGATAAGTGCGAGAGTGGAGTAGAGCCATTAGGCGACGTCTTTTGTTTTGTGTTATGTTTTGGAATTTGTATATTGTCTTTTGCCGTCTGGAGCCATGTTGGAGCGTGATTACTCTTGGATATTGGATCGACCTTATCCAAGTAATTTTGATTATAGAGTTTACGTAATCGTTGGAATTGTTCCATGCGAGATGATTGTTTGCGACGTCTTTTGTTTTTGTTTGCATGTTTGTTTGCATGATGTGTTGTCATAGGAGGGGGTACACTTATGAAAGGGGGCATACATAATTATGGTGGCCAACATAATTATACATGCGTCACAACACAAGTGGACTTGCAAGTATGATAACATGGATTGCATAGTGTATTAGGTGCTATGTGGTATATGTGCGTTACGATTGAGATATGTGGTTTTGGAAGTAAGTATGCGTGTGGAATAGGCTTATAACTATGGTCGCGAACATAATTATAAGGGTATCACACATGTGGACTTGTGACCATTATTGCATTGATTGATGTTTGTTGCAATATGTTGTGGTAGATGGTATGTGATATCACGATTTGTGGTGGCTGTATGGTTAGAGAAGTATTCTCTTAACCGTTAGGGCAGTCGTTATATGTTGGGGTGTGTAGGTGGTAAGATTCCATCCTACCTATCATATGTTGATACCTCAATTATCGGTGGGTACTTATGTTGTGGTATTTAAGTTGATTCGTTTACTAGACATTCCGTTTGTATACTAAATTCTTTGGTTGGCATTCCTATTCGTACCATGATGGTACATATGCCATATTCTTTCTATTCGATGTCGTGATAGGTGTTGGGAAATTGAATTCGTTTTGTTGGATACTGGTTCATTTCTTTGGTTATTCCTTGCATTCATTCCGCGAATGAATGTTATAGTATTCTTCAAGTATTGTTGGTTCGTGACGAGTTGGTGTGGATATTTAATCCCTCATTTACACACACCAATTGAATTTCGTGACATGTTTTGTGACCTGTTAGTATCAGTGTTTTTCTATGATTTTGGTTTGATTATTGTACGAATGAGTCTTTGCGTTCTTCGCTTGGTTTGCAATGTATTTGCGTGAGTGTTCACTGGTATGAGTTCGTTTCAGGATTATTTTGATTACGGAATTCTTCAATGTCTTTCGTGTTCGATTAAGAGGTTGCGTTAGAGTCTTTATGGCATTTTACAAATTCGTTTTGGGTATTTCAAGGTCGTTTGATGGAAACTAATATTTTTATGGGAAATGAAGTGTGAAGAAAAAAAATGGTTATGTTGATGTCTTACATAAAATGGTTTATATGTATTTTATAAAAAAAAAGTATAAGTTTAAGATATGTCTTAAAAAAAAAAAAAAAAAAAAAAAAACGGTGTTCATTTGTTTTTGGGAAGGTCGAGTACGGGAATAAGAACTGTCTATGGTTCTCATTTACCAAACTTGTTACGTGTTTGGTTCATCGAGTGTTTCTCTCGTTGAGGTACGCTTGTGGATGTTTTATGGGTGCGTGTATTTTGTACTTTCTTTGTGTGGGTTTTCATGAACATTTTCTCCGTGTCTACTTTTATTGGGGGAAAATTTCTCATTGTGTTTTTCTAGCTTTGATTTTGATGGTCGTTACATCGGTAGTAGGTAATTCGTACCCTTTTTGAGTTCGTTGATATACGTTTTAGTTCGACCGGTTTCATGGTTCACGTCGTTTACTTAGGATAGATTGTCATGTTGATTATCAATTTTTTCGTTGAAGAAGAAGAGGGTGTTTGCTAAGTTGTTCAAGTGAGAGGTGTAGCTTTAAGATGTACGTTCTTCAGGAAGGTGGTCAACGATAGCAAGTGTTTGTGGACACTAGTAAGAAAAAAGTAGTGAAGCGTGGAAAGTACCTGAGACACCATCTGAGAGACGACTGTCCTCAGGATTGGCAGGTACTATTGATGATTCATTTCTATCTTTCAATAGATTGCGTAGGCATCGCGGAGGTGGAAGATCCATAAGAGGAACTGTGTGATACATGATTTAAAGTTGGGAAGAAGAACTTGGAGATGATAATTGTATGGAGCAGAAAGTGTTATCTACACAGATCATAAGAATCTTTAGCATATATTTGACAAGAGGCTAATATATGTAGAAGAAAAGTTGGGTGTGGAATTTTTCAGTGACTACAATTGTCTGATTCGCCATCGTTAAGGAAGGGCCGACATCGTGGTAAGAGCACTGAGCGGGAGTGAACGAGTGAAACTTAGATGTTTGTGAGCAATGATTATGATAATTCAGTTCGGAGTTAAGAGGATGATATTGACAGCCTAGAGAGAGAGGCTCAAGGTTGAGAACATGTAAGAAGAATGATTACTTGGTTTAGACCAGTAAATGGAAATGAACGAAGATGGAGGAATGTACTTTTTGGACCAGCTATTGGTTTCATTGAGAGGAAGCATGAGTACATCAATTATGCAAGGTATAAGATACATCCGAGAATGGATAAGACGTATTATTACCTTAGCAAGAGGTTTATGGAGGAGTTGGTGAGACTTTTTGCTCGGTGAGTTGGTATAGAATCTTGGGGTGTCGCATGATCATTGAATCCTCCCAAACCAACCAGTCAACCGTGTGCAGCTGATAGGCCCACCTGGGAGAAAGTGCAAGTTAATATTGACCGTGGAAGTACAGGGAAATCCCCGGGTCGTTAAATCCCATCGAGATTGAAATTGTATTTGTAAACGATTAAGAGAGTGAGTGGTACTGAGGACAGTAACAAAGATGATTTGAGGGTTGATTATACTACTGATTGCTTGATATTTGGATAATATGAAATGATATAAACTATAACAGAGATACAAATAAAAGCACAAATAAGAAAATCAGATAACAGACAGAGACAAGTGGTATTTAACAAGTTACAAACTACAAAGGGTAAAAGTGAAACTTTGAAAAACTTAAAATTAAAGAAAATGGAAAATGAAATTGAAATTATGAAAATGATTATTATAATATTTAATTACTATTTAATTAATTAAAACTATTTAAAATCTAATTTAAAACTTAATTTAAATTAACTAAAAATGACAAGTATTACAAATTAACCTAAAAACTTACACAAATAATTTCGAAACCTAAATAAGAACTTGAAGAAAGTATAAAAAATGAAAACAAATATTTTTGTCTTTTTATTAGTATTTTATTAATTAAAAACTATTTAATTTAATTAATCTAATTAAACTATTTTAAATGACTATTAATACTAAATTATCTTAGAAAATTATGACAAAATTTATAAAACTATTTAATTACTACAGGAATACTACAAAATTATAAAAAGTTGCTAAAAATTATATTTAAGCTAATTGATTAATTAATTACTTATTAACTAATTTAATTCTAATTTAATTAATTTAAATAAGAAAATTAGAAAATGGATAGTGGAAATTATGAAAATATTTTCTAAAAGTCTTAACTACTTTATAAAACTTAGGAAAAATATAAAATTCTACTTTTGTTAATTAAAATTAAAGAAATCTATTTAATTACTAATATTACCTATTTAATTATTTAAACTAGTTTTAAATATAATAAATAGTAAACTGCTTAGAAAAAATCTAAGAAATTTATTTTAACTACTTAAAAGTACTAGGTAATTTATAAAATTATAAAATTGGAAAAGTGCTTAATAATAAGCTAAAATGAAAATTAAATAAATAATTTCTATTAAATAGAAGCTATCACTATAATTAAATTTGGCTTTTTCTGGTTTTTCTTTTATAAAACTATTAGAATACTTAATTAATGAAACTTTTACAAAGACAAATAATTTAGAACCTCAGAATAAGCACTGAGAGTGCTTATTTGCTTATACCGTTGACTAAGGTTGACTAGATTAAGAAATAAGCTAAATTGGGCTATGTGGGGTCCACACTGGTTAAGTAAGGTTCACCTAAGTTACTTGAACTAGTTTGAGTAATTTTTAAACAAATAAGCAGTAAGAATAAGCTACAAGACCTCAATAAGCAATTCCAAACCTTCTTTCTGAGACAGAAATGTGACAAAGTTTAGAGCTGATTCTAGGTGGGGTCCACTGGTCCAATGGTCAAACTAAGGGTCAACTATTGAACCTGGGTAGGAGGGGGGTTGGAAGAGTCAAGATTTGAGGTCTGGGGCCCACTGTGGTGGTCACAAATCACCACCAAAGTGGTGGTGATGGGTGGCTTATACTGGTGTAGAGCATGGTTCACCCCCTGCAAGTGTCTTTGTGGGTGTGTGGGGCCCAGCCGAAACATGCTAAAAATATAAGCTAATTGGGAACTTAAAAACAAGCTGGTAGACTATTATTACAACAAATCTCAGACTCTAAATCACAACACAAAATTCTATAAAAATCTGGCTATTTTTGCAAAATCTGAGATGAACACAATTTGACTTTTTAAGATTTTAAACTAAGTTGTCTAAAATGAACTTCTAACTTGATTTTCTGAATGATTATGTTATAATAAGCTATACTAGGACTAAAATAAACTAAATCACTAACTTATGAGTGGACTTGATGAGTTTTGGACTCAAATTCCGCCACAGTTAACGGTGGTGATGAATTGAGTATGATTTTGACTTTCTACCAACTAAGACTTGAATATTATTGTTTTTCTGAGCTATTGTTACACCATATGACTTAAAGCAAGCAACAACAATAACTCAAACTACCTTGAACTTAGATGAACAACCTGATCCAAACACACCTTTACCTAGACTGTTTTGAGATTTAAGTAACTAAGGGCTATAAAAGCTTATCCTACTGATCCAACATGAGTTATTATGTTATATTAAGTATTTTTAAGCACTTAGAAACAAGAAATAACTACAGATACACAAGAATACAAGATAAGCTATGTTGGCTGTGAAACTTTTATGTTTTAGCAAATAGAAATTCCAACAAACAAGATATCAATTTTATGTTATATTATCATCATTTAAGACTGAATAAACATAAAGTAACTGAGAAAGCAAGCAATAAGCAAAACAATAGTACAAAGGCAGAAATGAGATTTTTGATAACTTACAAGATTGCTTTCCTGCTCAAACCATGAACCAAGGACACAGAAACTTTTCCTAACATCCACCAATGGATTCTAACCCAGGATCCACTGCTTCCTTGCTTCCAATTCACTCTGAATCCATGAAATCAAATCCAAATTGCCACAGTTGACTTTAGTTGACCAATTTGTATTTGTGGAATTTTTTAAAGCTAAACTGAATTATAAGTTACTAAAAGCTTAGTTGAGCTTATTAAGAGCTTATGTGAGCTAATTAGTCCTTATCATCCATTACAAACAATATTAGACATGATTGAGAAATTTGAAATTAACTTGAAAATTACACCAACTGAAATATGACTTAAGACTTGAATTTTATTATCATAAAAGTTGAGATTACACCTTAATTGATTAACACAAAGCTTAAAAGCTTAATAACTAACTGAAACAACAAGTTACAACTTATACGATTTCTATTAAGCTAATTTAAACTATATATTTCTCTTCTGCTCTTCTCTTCCTTTTATAAGCCCACATTAGGGTTTCTTGAAGTGCTCTGAGTCTTTCCCACTTCAATCTTGGCCCTCTATTCCTCTGAATCAATCTCATCCGTTTAAACTCATTTTGGCGCCAAAGTCTTCCACGTTTACTTGGAGCCAAAGGTTAGCAATTAAAGATTATTGGAGTATTGTGGAGGTGTCAGGGGGCAAAGGGGAATGTTTTTATGCAAGTTGGGACTGTATGGAAGAAAACAGAGGCAAAGAGATGGTTTGGAGGTAAAAGGAGTATGGAATGCATTAAATGAAGTGTGGTTTGTCTGTGAGGTGGAAAGGAAGGTTAGGGGGAGTAGGGGGTGAGGTGGAGAGGTGAGGTGGTGGTGGAAATACCACCTGGTTTTGGTTTGTAGTGAGGAAGGAGAGGGTGCTACAGTGTGTGTGGTTTGGGCGGTATTGGTTGGTCAAACGGGGTCAAACCCCGTATTATATAAAAGGGCGGATGGGCTGAGGTTTGGGCCAAAGAAAAGGGTGGGTTGGGTTTGGTTGTGTTTGGATTTGGATTAAAATAAATAAAGGGTCCGGTTTGGTTGTGGTATTTAACAAGGACCAATTTTGTAATTTTGACAAAGTTAAGGGGCTGTAATTGTGATCTTCCCAAAGTGTTTTCAAGGACTTAACTTGCCAAAAATGATAAACCAAGGACCAAATTTGTGATTTCTCCATTTAAAAATATCCAGGGACCTTTTCTGTAATTTCTCAAACTCCAGGGACCATTTATGTAAATTTGGGTTTTTAAGGGACTGTGGTTGTAATTTCTCAAAATGTTATCATAAGGACCAATTTTGTCATTTTAGAATAGTACAAGGTTTATTTTATTAATTTCCCATTTTTAAACCTTAAGGACTAATTATGACATTTTTGAAACTTGAGGGACTAAAGTTGTCATTTTGTAATTTTTATCTTTAAAAGACTTTTCTTGACAACTTATGAATCCCTAAGGACCTTTGATGATATTTTTCATGTTTTGATTTACCAGGGACTAGATTTGACAAATCTTGAAACTTGAGGGACTGAAACTGCCAATTATGCAAACTTTGTATGTTTTTTTATCTGTTTTTGCATATTTTGTATTTGAAATATATAAAACACACTTCTAAGATATTTTAAGTATTATGATGCGTATTTGAGTGTTTTTGTATGTTTTGGCAGTTCAGATTGGTATAAAATGATGAGTATTTAGACACTCATCAATCCCCCACACTAAACTATTGCTAGTCCCTAGCAATCTATTTGAGAAAAAATTAATGGATTTTTACTCTTTACCAAAAGCCATCACTTCTGGAGTAGCCAGGTGTAAGAACTGTGGCACACCTGATAACCGTGTGATTTTTAGCAAACCACCAGCTGTTAACGGATTTGATTTGTCTTTACCAAAAGCCGTTTGCTTCTGGACTAGCCAACTCTTGATGGAATAGCCAACATCTTGGTGAGCTGATTACCAATTATGGTTTTTCCACGGCCTTTACCACAAGCCATAAGCTTGCGGGCTAGCCAACTCATTAGCTTTTGAGGATAATGGGGAGTTGAGGAACCATATAATTTTTGGCAAATTGCAAGCGATCAACGGTTTTGAGATGTCTTTACCAAGAGCCGTTTGCTCCTGGACTAGCCAATCCTATTGTGGGTTAGACATGGAGGATTGATACCATTATTTGCATTTCTAAGTGTGAAAAAACTGGTAATTTTGATCAAATGGGAGTTCTTGATGGAACATGTGTTTTGCATTCGTGAGAACGCTCCCCCACACTTAGAACTGAATATTGCCCTCAATATTCACAGTACTTGGTGTCCCACCAAGACTTAGAACGTAAGAAGGTAATACTATTAACCTTTTATTTTACTTTATTTACATACAAACTCGCTTTTTTTCTTTTTATTTGTCTTATACCATTTTTTTTTTTTTTTTTTTTTGAAAAAAAATATTTACATATGTACAACATGTGGTTCGTCTCCCCCACACTAGGGTGGTAGAAAGGGATGAGAAAACAGAAATATGGGTGACGACCCATATTGCTACTGTTTTTGATTACCGAGTCGCTAGCTTGACTCGACCTCGAATTTAGTTGTCCATGAGGAAACTTGTTTTTGTTAACCGAGTCGCTAGCTTGACTCGACCCCGAATTTATTGGTCCATGGGGTAAGTTTGGAGATCCGGGACAACCATTGGTTGTATGTCCCCTCCAAAATAGTGTTTTAACCGATGACCATTTACTTTAAAATTGGGACCGTCGGGTTGCAATAACTCAACAGTTCCATATGGGTATACTTTGGTTATAGTAAATGGTCCAGACCAACGGGTTTTTAGTTTTCCTGAGAAAATTTTTAATCTAGAATTGAAAAGAAGAACTCTATCACCAACGTTGAAAACGCGGTTCTTAATTTTAGAGTTATGTATCTTCTTAATCTTTTCTTTATAGATTAAAGAATTTTCGTAAGCTTGATCACGTAATTCATTTAGTTCGTTTAGTTGAACTTTACGGTGATCACCCGCTGTCTGAAGGTCGAAATTTGCATGTTTTAAGGCCCAATAGGCCTTATGTTCTAATTCGATCGGAAGATGACATGCTTTCCCGTACACTAGCTTATATGGAGTACACCCGATGGGTGTTTTGTAAGCAGTGCGGAAAGCCCATAATGCATCGTCCAGCTTATCCGACCAAGAGGCACGGTTTTCACCAACCGTCCTCTCAAGAATTCTCTTAATACCCCGATTTGAGACCTCCACCTGCCCACTTGTTTGGGGGTGGTATGCTGTAGAAAGGCGGTGAGTTACACCATATTTCAGCATTACTCTCGCAAATTGTTCATTGCAAAAGTGAGTACCACGATCACTGATAATGGCACGAGGAGTCCCGAATCTGGCAAGGAGAGACTTTAAAAATTTAACAACTACTCGGGCATCATTGGTGGGTAAGGCTTTTGCCTCAACCCATTTTGACAGATAGTCGACAGCCACGAGTATATACTTATTCCCTCGTGAAGACGGGAATGGCCCCATAAAATCAATGCCCCACATATCAAATATTTCACAGACTTGGATGGCGTTTTGCGGCATCTCATTCTTTTTGGAAATATTCCCGTGACGCTGGCAAGCCTCACAGGTTTTGATAAGTTCATGGGCGTCTTTATAGATTGTGGGCCAAAAGAATCCTGAATCAAACACCTTTTTTGCGGTGTAGTTTGGGTTATGATGTCCCCCCGTGGGTCCATCATGACAAGCTTTAAGAATTTCCATGGCTTCTTGGCTATGGACACACCGTCGGATGACTTGATCCGCACATATTTTGAACAAATAGGGGTCGTCCCAGAAGTAATGTTTTACATCTTTAAAGAAATTTCTTTTCTGTTGGGACGACATCCCTTTCACAACAAAATTTCCCGCACGGTAATTTGCAAAGTCGGCAAAGCATGGGGTGGTGGTATTATCTCGGGTAGAGATTAGATTTAGAGTCTCCAGAGGAAAAGTTTCATTAATTTCTTTTCTCTCGAGAGTATCCTGATGAGGATTTTCTAACAGGGACAAATGATCAACTGCAAGGTTCTCTACTCCTTTTTTATCTCTTATGAGAATATCGAATTCCTGGAGGAGCAGGACCCAACGGAGCAGTCTTGGCTTTGCATCCTGTTTAGTGAACAGGTATTTCAGAGCCGAATGGTCCGTATACACCACACTTTTGTTTAAGATTAAGTAAGACCGAAATTTTTCAAAGGCATATACCACAGCTAATAATTCTTTTTCTGTGGTGGTATAGTGTGTTTGAGCCTCATTCATGGTCTTACTTGCGTAGTGTATTGGCTGGAAATGTTTGGTTTTGCGTTGCCCCAGAACTGCACCAATAGCATAATCGCTAGCAGAGCACATAAGTTCAAAGGGTAAGTCCCAGTCGGGGGCAACAAGGATTGGTGCCTCAGTAAGTCTTTTCTTCAAAATAGAAAAAGCTTCGATACACTCAGGGGAAAAGATAAAAGGAGCATCCTTTTCAAGAAGATGAGTCATGGGCCGGGCTATTTTGGAAAAATCCTGAATGAATCTCCGATAGAACCCGGCATGGCCGAGAAAACTCCTTATTCCTTTAACAGTGGTGGGATGAGGCAGTTTAGCAATAACATCAATTTTGGCCTTATCGACCTCAATCCCACTTTTTGAAATTTTATGGTCGAGGACAATGCCCTCTTTAACCATAAAATGGCTCTTCTCCCAGTTTAGACAAAGATTAGTGTTTTCACAACGTTGAAGCATTTTTTCTAAATGGGAGAGGCATGAGTCGAAAGAATTCCCGATGACTGAGAAGTCATCCATGAATAACTCCATGCTTTTTCCAATCATGTCATGGAAAATAGCCATCATGCACCTTTGGAAAGTGCCTGGAGCATTGCATAACCCAAAAGGCATGCGGCGATAGGCAAATGTCCCGTAAGGGCATGTGAAGGTAGTCTTATCTTGATCCTGTTGATCAATGGGAATTTGGAAGTAACCCGAGAAGCTGTCGAGGAAACAATAGTACTCGTTTCCTGCTAGTCTTTCGAGCATTTGGTCCATAAAGGGTAGAGGAAAATGGTCTTTGCGGGTGGCTTTGTTAAGCTTTCTGTAATCAATACATACTCGCCACCCTGTAACCAAACGAGTTGGTATTAACTCGTTGTCCTCATTTGTGATAACCGTAATGCCACCCTTCTTTGGAACGCAATGAATTGGGCTAATCCAAGGACTATCTGATATAGGGTAAATCAATCCCGCATCAAGAAGTTTGATAACTTCAGCTTTTATAACTTCGTGGATTTTTGGATTTACCCTTCTTTGATGCTGCACGGTAGGTTTAAAGTCCTCTTCCATTAGGATTTTGTGTGTACAAAAATCCGGGTTAGTACCCTTTATGTCTGAGAGCTTCCAAGCAATTGCTTGCTTGTGGGACTTTAAAACCTTGAGCAACGCGGTTTTCTCCTCATCCTTTAAGTCTTTTGCAATAATGACCGGTAACTTATCGTTACCTTCCAAGAATGCATATTCTAGATGAGGAGGCAGGTCCTTAAGTTCAACCTCGGGGAAGTCATCATTTTTCTCAACATATTTGACTTCCACCTTATGAAGTTGTGGAGGTAGAACAGGAATGGGAGAAGGATCTTTCTTCAATAACTTCTCATGGAGAAGTATATCCCCCTCCGGGTCAATCTCTTGGTAATCAATTCCTTCGGGAACTGAATCACTTTTGAGAAAGGCCTCTAATTCCTCAAGGACGAAATCACTTCCCCCAAACGGAGTGAGGGAAGGAGAAGAATTAGCGATTATGGGATCAGAAGAAGTAGTGGGATTGCCACTCGAAAAATTATCAGCGAATCCAAGGATTTCCTGAGCATACTCCTCAGATGCAATGTCAATGACATCAATTCGGTTGACTGATTCAGCATCATAATTCGAGGAGTATCTCGAGGTTTGATCAAGGTTGAACGTAATCGCTTCATTTCCAACTCGTAACGTGATTTCCATCTCGAAAACATCGATTAATGCACGTCCCGTTCTTAAGAATCCCCTCCCAAGAATGAGAGGAACTCTTGGATCTGCATCGAAATCAACAACGACAAAGTCTGCCGGAAAATGGAACTTTCCCACTCTCACAAATACATCCTCGGCAATACCGAGGGGACGTGAAATTGAACGGTCTGCAAGCTCGAGAGTCATGCATGTGGGACTAAGTGCCTAAAGAGAGAGCTTTTTCCAAACTGAGTGTGGCATTAAGTTGATGCTTGCACCAAGATCGGCCAAGGCAAAACATTCAACCATACCCGGGAAAGTACATGGTATTAGAAATCTCCCGGGGTCTCCAAGCTTTTCGGGAAGCTGTTTTAACAGAACCGCAGAGCAGCTCTTATTAAATGGAGTTCGTGCCATCTCAAACAATTTTTCTTTATTGCTCAACAGATTTTTGATTGTCGATGCGAATTTGGGCATTAAAAGAAGAGCATCCGCGAAACTAATATCGAAGTGTAGTTCTTGGAAAATCTGAAAGAATTTTTCCGTCTGATGATTAGCTTTGTCACGGAGCTTTTGGTCTTGCAATCGTGAGGGATATAGAATTGTTGGTTTTGGGTTGGCTTTTGTACTTTCAACAGGACCTTCGGTAGTTTCAAACACGACTCTTTTAGGGGGAGTTGGGACCGGGATAACTGGAAGAGGGATGTCATTGGTACCTCCGTTATTTTTAGGAAGTACCGTATCCGTAGTATCCTCAGTTTCACATTCCTCTACAGGGATAGGAGAAGAGGTAGAGGGAGCTGTAGGTCCTTGGTAAGAAACTCCACTTCTTGTGGTGATCGCCTTTACATCGACCCTCGGATTAGCGATCGTGTTGCTAGGTAAAGTAGTACCTGAGCCCGAGGGTCGATCATTTAAAGACTTCTGGAAATTAGACATTTGACTAACCAGCATTCTGTTCAGTTCTTCTTGGGATTTCATAAACTGTTTTAATAACTCATCATGTGATGGTCCAGTTGGAACAATGGCTTGATTTTGGTTTGGAAAATTTTGAGCCCAATTATTCTGGAAATTCCCATGTTGTTGATTGTTGTTACCCTGGAAGTGGTTTTGTTGTTGAAAATTACCCTGTGGGTAATTGTTCTGACCTTGATTACGGTTATAGTTCCCTTGGTTCTGATTTTGGTGAACCTAGTTTTGACCAGAGTTGAAATTACCTTGGTTGTTATAACCTTGGTTCATTCGGTTCTGGTTAAAATTCTGGTTCCTGTTTTGGGGCTGATTAAACCCTGGTGGTCCGATATAGTTATTAGATCGATAGCTCAAAAGGTTTCGATCCCCTTGCGGTTGGTAAGAATTACCTCCCGTGTTATAGGAACCTTGAGCTGTGGACACGTTTTCACGAGAAAAGCCACCGGAAGCTGGGCATTCTGTGTAAGGATGTGGACCACCGCAAGTTTCACAACTTGGGTTAACAACTTTGACCTGATTTGGATTTGTCTGATGGATACGCAAAACTGCTGTAGACAAATCATCCAGCTTTTTAGCTAGAATGGATATTTCATTGCTTGCCGAAGTGACGGACTTAAATGAGTCATTCCTCTCAGCAGAGGAGTCCCAAAAATTATGATGGGCAGTCATGTTTTCTATTAAGTCGTAGCACTCTTCAGGGGTCCTTTTCATAAAGGTGCCCCCAGCAGCAGCATTGATGGTGTCACGATGACGGAGTGTCAAACCATTATAGAAGGTATCAATAATGGTGACAAGAAGCATATTGTGATTAGGACACCGATCAATAGCAAGTTTGTAGCATTTCCATGCCTCAAATAAGGACTCTTCGGGAAGCTGTCTGAAGTTGCTGATATTATTCCTCAGCTTTGTGACCATAGATGGTGGAAAGTATTTGGCCAGAAATTTAGTGATCATCTCATCAAAAGTGTGAATCAAATTCTTTGGAAGTCGATTGAACCATGAAGTCGCATGATGAGTGAGAGAATAGGGGAACAAGTATAAACGCAGGCTGTCTTCGGCGACGCCATGTTGTTTCATGCTTTGGGTGACAGTTAAAAATTTGTCGAGATGCCTGTTGGCATCGTCACCCGGCAATCCGTGGAACTGGCACGTATTCTGGATCTGTTGTATCATGTGGTGTTTTAATCCAAAATCCGTGGCTCCAATAGTGAGTGGTGCAATTGGTCCACCCCTCCCGTGCATGGTAGGTTGACACAGTTCCTCCATAGTTCGGGTGTCAGGAACTGGCTCCTCCTTGGGAGGGATTGGGGGCTCGTCGTTCATTTTTATTGTGTGTTCTTCAACAGTACGTAACTCGGGTACGTTTTTCTTCTTTTTATTCTTTGTTTGTGAACGAGTGCGCATGCACAAAAATTATTTTTCAACACAAGATAGAGGCAAAACTACAGTGAACTTAAACCCAATAATCACAAATGAACAGCTCCTTTAAAAAAGTACACTATTCACAAGGATACAATGGTAAGTTTTTAATCTTAGGTTTGGGAACTTATTATGTTCACACCCCCAGTTGGTAGGTGTTCTGCCTTGGTTTGCGGTGGTAAACTTTTATGTAATTATATTCACAGTAAAATGTTTTTGGCTTTTCGTGTATGGGTGAAAAAACTTGGACAATATTTTTGAAACTGATTCGTTAACCGAAATCGTCCCTTTAAGATTACTCGCAGGCTGGCGGGAGGAAAGAAATGGATCCCTCTTAAGTTCGCAATTTAATGTTAGAACTTACCTTAAACCAACTGTATAGGTTGTAATCGTAAAGATAACGAAGTAATTTAACTTCACAGTTTGTTTTGTTGTTTATAATTTGTTTGGTGTTGTTAACACTTCAGGAGAAATGTTAATGAACGTTTTCAGATTTGATTTTGATTTTCTTAAAAAAAAATGGTGATATTTGTACAGGAGGGTTTTTGAAAACCACTAAACTTTTACCGTTTTGAAATACGCAACAACCTCCCCGGCAGCGGCACCAAATTTTGACTCCCCCCAAACCAACCAGTCAACCGTGTGCAGCTGATAGGCCCACCTGGGAGAAAGTGCAAGTTAATATTGACCGTGGAAGTACAGGGAAATCCCCGGGTCGTTAAATCCCAACGAGATTGAAATTGTATTTGTAAACGATTAAGAGAGTGAGTGGTACTGAGGACAGTAACAAAGATGATTTGAGGGTTGATTATACTACTGATTGCTTGATATTTGGATAATATGAAATGATATAAACTATAACAGAGATACAAATAAAAGCACAAATAAGAAAATTAGATAACAGACAGAGACAAGTGGTATTTAACAAGTTACAAACTACAAAGGGTAAAAGTGAAACTTTGAAAAACTTAAAATTAAAGAAAATGGAAAATGAAATTGAAATTATGAAAATGATTATTATAATATTTAATTACTATTTAATTAATTAAAACTATTTAAAATCTAATTTAAAACTTAATTTAAATTAACTAAAAATGACAAGTATTACAAATTAACCTAAAAACTTACACAAATAATTTCGAAACCTAAATAAGAACTTGAAGAAAGTATAAAAAATGAAAACAAATATTTTTGTCTTTTTATTAGTATTTTATTAATTAAAAACTATTTAATTTAATTAATCTAATTAAACTATTTTAAATGACTATTAATACTAAATTACCTTAGAAAATTATGACAAAATTTATAAAACTATTTAATTACTACAAGAATACTACAAAATTATAAAAAGTTGCTAAAAATTAAATTTAAGCTAATTGATTAATTAATTACTTATTAATTAATTTAATTCTAATTTAATTAATTTAAATAAGAAAATTAGAAAATGGACAGTGGAAATTATGAAACTATTTTCTAAAAGTCTTAACTACTTTATAAAACTTAGGAAAAATATAAAATTCTACTTTTGTTAATTAAAATTAAAGAAATCTTTTTAATTAATAATATTACCTATTTAATTATTTAAACTAGTTTTAAATCTAATAAATAGTAAATTGCTTAGAAAAAATCTAAGAAATTTATTTTAACTACTTAAAGGTACTAGGTAATTTATAAAATTATAAAATTGGAAAAGTGCTTAATAATAAGCTAAAATGAAAATTAAATAGATAATTTCTATTAAATAGAAGCTATCACTATAATTAAATTTTACAAAGACAAATAATTTAGAACCTCAGAATAAGCACTGAGAGTGCTTATTTGCTTATATAGTTGACTAGATTAAGAAATAAGCTAAATTGGGCTATGTGGGGTCCACACTGGTTATGTAAGGTTCACCTAAGTTACTTGAACTAGTTTGAGTAAGTTTTAAACAAATAAGCAGCAAGAATAAGCTACAAGACCTCAATAAGCAATTCCAAACCTTCTTTCTGAGACAGAAATGGGACAAAGTTTAGAGCTGATTCTAGGTGGGGTCCAATGGTCAAACTAAGGGTCAACTATTGAACCTGGGTAGGAGAGGGGTTGTAAGAGTCAAGATTTGAGGTCTGGGGCCCACTGTGGTGGTCACAAATCACCACCAAAGTGGTGGTGATGGGTGGCTTATACTGGTGCAGAGCAGGGGTCACCCCCTGCAAGTGTCTTTGAGGGTGTGTGGGGCCCAGCAGAAAAATACTAAAAATATAAGCTAATTGGGAACTTAAAAACAAGCTGGTAGACTATTATTACAACAAATCTCAGACTCTAAATCACAACACAAAATTCTATAAAAATCTGGCTATTTTTGCAAAATCTGAGATGAACACAATTTGACTTTTTAAGATTTTAAACTAAGTTGACTAAAATGAACTTCTAACTTGATTTTCTGAATGATTATGTTATAATAAGCTATACTAGGACTAAAATAAACTAAATCACTAACTTATGAGTGGACTTGATGAGTTTTGGACTCAAATTCCACCACAGTTAACTATGGTGATGAATTGAGTATGATTTTGACTTTCTACCAACTAAGACTTGAATATTATTGTTTTTCTGAGCTATTGTTACACCATATGACTTAAAGCAAGCAATAACAATAACTCAAACTACCTTGAACTTAGATGAACAACCTGATCCAAACACACCTTTACCTAGACTGTTTTGAGATTTAAGTAACTAAGGGCTATAAAAGCTTATCCTACTGATCCAACATGACTTATTATGTTATATTAAGTATTTTTAAGCACTTAGAAACAAGAAATAACTACAGATACACAAGAATACAAGATAAGCTATGTTGACTGTGAAACTTTTATGTTTTAGCAAATAGAAATTCCAACAAACAAGATATCAATTTTATGTTATATTATCATCATTTAAGACTGAATAAACATAAAGTAACTGAGAAAGCAAGCAATAAGCAAAACAACAGTACAAAGGCAGAAATGAGATTTTTGATAACTTACAAGATTGCTTTCCTGCTCAAATCATGAACCAAGGACACATAAACTTTTCTTAACATCCACCAATGGATTCTAACCCAGGATCCACAGCTTCCTTGCTTCCAATTCACTCTGAATCCATGAAATCAAATCCAAATTGCCACAGTTGACTTTAGTTGACCAATTTGTATTTGCGGAATTTTTTAAAGCTAAACTGAATTATAAGTTACTAAAAGCTTAGTTGAGCTTATTAGGAGCTTATGTGAGCTAATTAGTCCTTATCATCCATTACAGACAATATTAGACATGATTGAGAAATTTGAAATTAACTTGAAAATTACACCAACTGAAATATGACTTAAGACTTGAATTTTATTATCACAAAAGTTGAGATTACACCTTAATTGATTAACACAAAGCTTAAAAGCTTAATAACTAACTGAAACAACAAGTTACAACTTATACGATTTCTATTAAGCTAATTTAAACTATATATTTCTCTTCTGCTTTTCTCTTCCTTTTATAAGCCCACATTAGGGTTTCTTGAAGTGCTCTGAGTCTTTCCCACTTCAATCTTGGCCCTCTATTCCTCTGAATCAATCTCATCCGTTTAAACTCATTTTGGCGCCAAAGTCTTCCACGTTTACTTGGAGCCAAAGGTTATCAATTAAAGATTATTGGAGTATTGTTGAGGTGTCAGGGGGAAAAGGGAAATGTTTTTATGCAAGTTGGGACTGTATGGAAGAAAACAGAGGCAAAGAGATGGTTTGGAGGTAAAAGGAGTATGGAATGCATTAAATGAAGTGTGGTTTGTCTGTGAGGTGGAAAGGAAGGTTAGGGGGAGTAGGGGGTGAGGTGGAGAGGTGAGGTGGTGGTGGAAATACCACCTGGTTTTGGTTTGTAGTGAGGAAGGAGAGGGTGCTACAGTGTGTGTGGTTTGGGCGGTATTGGTTGGTCAAACGGGGTCAAACCCCGTATTATATAAAAGGGCGGATGGGCTGAGGTTTGGGCCAAAGGAAAGGGTGGGTTGGGTTTGGTTGTGTTTGGATTTGGATTAAAATAAATAAAGGGTCCGGTTTGGTTGTGGTATTTAACAAGGACCAATTTTGTAATTTTGACAAAGTTAAGGGGCTGTAATTGTGATCTTCCCAAAGTGTTTTCAAGGACTTAACTTGCCAAAAATGATAAACCAAGGACCAAATTTGTGATTTCTCCATTTAAAAATATCCAGGGACCTTTTCTGTAATTTCTCAAACTCCAGGGACCATTTATGTAAATTTGGATTTTTAAGGGACTGTGGTTGTAATTTCTCAAAATGTTATCATAAGGACCAATTTTGTCATTTTAGAATAGTACAAGGTTTATTTTATTAATTTCCCATTTTTAAACCTTAAGGACTAATTATGACATTTTTGAAACTTGAGGGACTAAAGTTGTCATTTTGTAATCTTTATCTTTAAAAGACTTTTCTTGACAACTTATGAATCCCTAAGGACCTTTGATGATATTTTTCATGTTTTGATTTACCAGAGACTAGATTTGACAAATCTTGAAACTTGAGGGACTGAAACTGCCAATTATGCAAACTTTGTACGTTTTTTATCTGTTTTTGCATATTTTGTATTTGAAACATATAAAATACACTTCTAAGATATTTTAAGTATTATGATGCATATTTGAGTGTTTTTGTATGTTTTGGTAGTTCAGATTGGTATAAAATGATGAGTATTTAGACACTCATCAATCATCAAAGAAAGTGATGGAATACTTACTTCGCGATTGTGGTAAACATGTTATAGAGTCTTGAGAATGTGTATGTTGATGAGTACGACTTATCATTCTTTAATGAGTGAACTAAGTGAGCGTACAAATCAGGCGTTGGATGGTGAGCTGAGAGCATGGGTGTGTTTGATTTTGGAGGAAGCCGGGGTATACATTTACCCTTAGCTGAGTTCTCCTATATCAACAATTATCATTCTAGTATTGATTATGTGTCGTGTGAAAAGTTGTATAGAAGGTAATGTAGGTCACCTGTTCTGTGGGCAAAGGTTGGGATAAGCTAACTAATTGGTCCTGAACTAGAACGAGAGACTACGTATAAGGTTTTCGGACTAAGGAAAGACTTAAGGCAGCGAGAGATCACCAAAAGAGTTATGCGGATTATTGCCGTAAGCCCTTAGAGTTTGGTGTTGGTGATATTGGGAGGTTTAAAGTATCTCCTTGGAAGGGTGTTATGCTTTTCGGTAAGAAAGGCAAGCTAGCACCGAAATACGTAGGACCATTTGAGATTTACGGAAAGGATTGGATTTGAGACATACCAGTTGAATTTGCCTAACGAGTGAAGTAGAGTGCATAATACATTTCACGTATCTAATGGAAAAAAGTGGTTGGCGGATGCTAGTTTGCATGTGCCATTAGATGAATTTAAGGTCGACAAGACTCTTCGTTTTGTTAAGAAACCTATGGAGATTATGGATCGAGATGTTAAGGGCTTGAGGTGTGGTGAGATAGCATTGGTAAAGGTATGTTGGGATTCTAAGCGTGGTCTTGAGTTTACTTGGGAATGTGAGGATCAGATGTAACTAATGTTTGTTTTGTGTTGTTGAACCTTAGATATCACAACTTTATCACACATCGTAAGCTCAATAAGAAGGAAAGATGGAAAGATGGTGACTTGATATGTATGTATGTGAATCGTATACTAGATTAGTCCAAACCATAAGCCCATTGACTATTCTATTACAATCTACGACACATTACAAAGTTACATGTATGAGAATGACCATCTCTTTTCAATACATATTTTTAATGCTAACAATCTCCCCCTAAGGGGTGGTCATTCGAATGATGCTCCACGTGATTAGGTCTTCTTTGTTCCTTTTTGTTGACCATTGTGTGTCGTAGTAGAATAGTCTTTAGTCTTTGTTCCTTCATGCTATGTGATCTTTGATAATTGACTTTTCATCGTTCTTTGTTCCTTTATGATGTGGAGTGATCTGCCTTTTGTCACTTCTGCGTCTAAGGTGGTTGTTCGCCATTCCAACATGCTCATACATCTTCAGTCTTTGTGATACATGCATTTGTAGTTCCCGTTCTTTCACACAGATCTTTGTCAGTTTACTTCAGTAGATTCTTTCACATTGCGTAGAATCTTTCTTTGCTTTGATCTTTGTGAGGACTTTCCTTTGACTTCGAGATGCATGTGGAATCCTTCGCCATGGAGATGATGTATAGCTGCAGGTAAATAGTTAGCAATAAATCAACAGGTACTTACAGGTTCGGAATTAGAGATCGTCAACAGCATAGTGTGAAGACTCCTTCTAATCCTTACCAAGGCCGTTCCCATGTCAGATACTCCCGAAGGAGCTTACAAGACCTACTTAGTAGCTCAATGACTGGGTGAGTCACTAGGGATCACTCCACGACTGTAGACCATTTGAAACCACCGCGAACACTAATCGTAACCCACAATAGATTACCGAAGTGACCTGCTGTCAGGGCTGTTTGATGTTGACCCTGGCAGGAATTTCCATTCAATCATTAAGAATCACTCATGTGAATTCTCTCATAAATGTTCTGGCAGATTGCTAAGATCTGCGTAGGACTCTTAAGTTTACATCTGGCATCCTTATTGTTGGATCACCAGTGTAGAAGTATCATGTGTTCCTATGATATCTTTTGATGAATCTCGAGGCTCTAGACTCTATAAGTGCACATTTGGTTTCCTATGCGGAGATTAGGGAGAGGTCTCCTGCTTCAATATCAACCATCTCTAAGAGACAGGTCGATAGATTACACCGGTTCCCCGTGAGAATGAAACAAGCTCTTTTAAGAGAACTTGAGTGGTTAAGAAGGTTTAGTGCAGTGCGTCACCGGGTCCATGACGTCTTTGTCTTCAATACCGGTGTCACCTTAGTAATAACCAGTAGCATACGAATTGTACCCGGTGTCTGCCCTAAGGTTGAACATTTGGAGGGCTATTTCTTTTCACCCTTTTTCATAACTTTTCTTTTTAATTCTTCAACCCTTTCTTTCTCCTTTCTCATTTTCCCCTTTTTTCAATCATACCTAAGGACTTCTAATACTAATTTATTGGAATTGTCCTTGGGTAGATCCCTCCGGCTCTGGCGGATCATAGGACGGTTTTTCCGAACCTTAGTTACCTTATAACTCCATGACTATCCTATTGTTGCCATGAAACCATTTATTGAAAATCTTTCAAAGTGTTTATGATAATAAAACACAGTGTTAACACTTCAAGAGTTTTACATTTTCTTATGAAGGACTCCCCCTTCACATGTGCTCATGTAAGTTTTAAGAAATTTGCACATGCGGGAGGAGTTTGCACTTTTTGAATTGATCCACTTTTAGTGAACATGACCGATTCGAGACATGCTTACATCACTAATTAGACTAGCTTGAAATTATTACCCGTCCTGGTCAAGTCCAAAGAAAGTCTCTCGATACGGTACATTCTACTCAGACAAGTCCTATTCGAGACACGCTTACATCACTAGTTAGACTAGCTTGAAATTATTACCCGTCCAGGACAAGTCTTTTCGATTACTGACATTTTAAGCTTCGTCAATTCATTGGTACTATCTGAGTCGAGCTCTTTTGAGATTCAGCCACAATCTTTACACATTTTGATCACATTTTAATCATGTCTTCTCCCCCTCAAAAATAGCATAGCGTGATATTTTTTATATCAACTGATTAAGAAAAAGCTTTTGGAGAGAAAGACAGATTTTGCATGAATTTGGAACATTTTAGTTTTTGTACTCCCCCTTAATGATAGCATATTTAAAATTAATTAAAGGGTTTAGAGGAGTTTTCTTGAGCACTAATTTTGAGAAATCTTTTGAACAATCTTGAAAAAGTGCTCAAGAATTTTGTTTGAAAACGAGTTTATGCTTGAAATCTTTTTTGTTTGTCTAGACTCGAACTTTTTGAAAAAGAGTTTGTCTTTGAACGTACGAGTCCTTGATTTGAAAATAATCAGAAGTCATCATTTAAGTCCGGGTTACGTACTGAAGTATACGAAAGCCATTGTGAAGAAACTTTTTGAGAAACGACATGTTTTAGAAAAACATTTTAAAGAACTCCCGTTCAAGCATCTGTACATGTCCGTATCATTGTTGAATGACATTTCTAGAAATGTACAGAATATTGATTTATACGAGAGACATGTCGTGAGAAGAATATTTTTGGATTTTTTGATTTTAAATTGTTTTGTATTTTTATGAAAATTTTATATTTTTGTATTTTGTTTTTGTTGGTTTTTCAAATTTTGTATTTTGTTTTTTTTTTCAAAAATATTTACAGCGAAGTGATTTTGAAAACATTTTTCAAGAATATTCTTGAATACGTTCTAGCTCCTCAGGAGTTAGGCTTCGCATGCCAATTCGTCGAACTAAATATTCAAACTGTTCTTTTGGAAGGGCTTTACTAAATAGATCGGCGAGTTGGTAATCAGTCTTAACGAAAAATAATTCAACAGTACCCTCTTTCACGTGTTCTTTGATGAAATGGTAGTGGAATTTGATATGCTTCGTCTTAGAGTGATGTACGGGATTGCACGAGATGGCTATGACACTTTTTGAGTCACAATACATAGGTGTTCTGTCAAAAGTAAAGCTATAATCTGTGAGCTTTGTCCGCATCCAAAGAACTTGGGCACAACATGCAGATAGAGACACATACTCAGCTTCGGTGGTTGAAAGTGCAGTACAATCCTGTTTCTTTGACGACCAGCTTACTAGTTTTCACCCAAAAATTGTGCTCCACCTGATGTACTCTTTGCTGTAACTTGATCTCCTGCATGGTCGGCATCTGAAAAGGCTGTTAGATTAAACCCCGAATCCTTCGGATACCAAAGTCCCATGTTAATGGTGCTTCGTAGGTACTGAAAGATCCATTTAACCTCTTTGAGGTGAAGTTCGGTAGGCATTGCCTGAAACCGTGCTAACAAGCAAACAGCAAATTGAATATCGGGTCGGCTAACAGTTAGGTACATGAGAGAACCGATCATACTCCGATATTTTTTCGGATCGATGGGTTTCCCAAATAAATCAGCACCTATTTTTGGTGAAGTGACCATTGGTGTACCAACAGAATCACAGTTTTCCATTCCATGTTTTTTCAAAATCTCTATTGTATATTTAGCTTGATTGATAAAAATACCACGAGGGGATTGATGTATTTGTAAACCAAGAAAGAATTTTAGTTCCCCCATCATGGACACTTCAAATTTGCTTTTCATGAGATTTTCAAAATGTTTTGAATGGTTAGGATTGGTTGATCCAAAAATTATGTCGTCCATGTAAATTTGAACGATCAAAATGTCATCTTTGAATTTTTTGATAAACAAGGTGTCATCAGCCGTTCCTTTTGTGAAATTGTTTTTGAGCAAGAAAGATGATAGTTCGTCATACCACGCTCTTGGAGCTTGTTCTAAACCATAAATGGCTTTCTTAAGCTTGTAAACGTAGTCTGGATGATCTTCGTCGATGAATCCCTCTGGCTGACTCACATACACATCTTCTTTCAGAGTTCCATTCAAGAAAGCAGTCTTAATATCCATTTGATAGACTATGATGTTTTTGTGAGCGGCATAGACTAAGAAAATCCGGACTGCTTCAAGTCTAGCTACAGGCACGAATGATTCCTTGAAATCTATCACTTCTTCTTGTGGATAACCTTTAGCCACGAGACGAGATTTTTTGTGAATAACAGTCATTTCCTCATCGAGTTTGTTCTTCCACAACCACTTGAGATCAAGAGCACGTATATCAAGTGGTCGTTCAATAAGTTCCCAACTATCATGTAACTCGTATTGAAGAATTTCATCCTGCATCGCTTCTATCCAAGGGTTTTCTACCATTGCTTCCCGAATGTTCTTTGGTTCTTTGAGGCTGATTGAGCAAATGTAAATGCACAATTCGAGATCAGTGGCAAGTTGTCTCCTTGTCTGAACTGGCTTTGAAGGTTCACCAATAACATGTTCTATTGGATGGTCTTCAGTCCATTGAAACGTAGAAGGGTACATTGGGTTTAATGAATGTGTGTTAGATGGTTCTTGTAACCTTGAAGAAGATTCAGCAGAGTCTGTTGCAAACGGGTTTTCAAATACTTCTTCTTCTAACTCAACATCATTTGAATTATTTGTAGGTTCTTCTTGAAGATTTATGTTTTGGTTTTGCTCATCAACTCTTGGTAGATCAGTTTCAAGTACTGGAGTTGCTGGAGTAGATGTAGATGATGTTGATGTAGTTGGTGCTTCAGCTTCGATTGTTGTAGATGCATCTTGTGATGGTGGTGGTGGTTGATGGTTTTGAGCGGGTGTAGCGAAATGTTGTTGAGATGCATTAGTCGAAGTTCCACCATAATATTCATCAAACATTAACTCAAAGAAATTTTCCAGTTCTTGTTCTGAAGGTTTATCCGTGTTTGTTGACTGAGCTCCTTGAGGTACGAATCCTGAACTGATGTGTCCAGAAGTCTGCATGTTTGGTGCGGGTCCTAATCCGTTTTGATTAGAAGCCATCGGATTAAGCGCGGGTTCTAGAGCGTATCTCTCAGAAGCCATTTGTGAAATCTCGTCAAACTTCACATTCATCGTCTCCATTATCCTTTTTGTTCGTCTATTATACACCCTGAATGCCCTCGAGTTTTCTGAATATCCAATGAAGATTCCAATATCACCCTTAGATTTTAACTTCCCTAGATCTTCTCTGTCATTCGTCGGATAGCACAAAGCACCAAACACGCGAAGGTAAGAGATGTCAGGTTTACGGTTGTTCACTAGCTCATATGGGGTTTTATTGAATCTCGGATGGACTAGGGATCGGTTTTGAGTAAAGCAAGCAGTGGCTACAGCATCAGCCCATAAGAATAGTGGTGCACTAGAAAAAATCAGTATTGTGCGAGCAGCTTCCACAAGAGTTCGGTTTCCTCTTTCAACTACCCCATTCTGCTGTGGAGTTCTAACAACTGACGTTTGATGTGTAATTCCAACATCTTCGAGGTAAGTTCTTAACTCCTGATTTGTGAATACTGTGCCATTATCTGTTCTTATAATCCTTACCGGAGCTTGAAGTAGAACTTGAATACGCTTCAGAAAGGTGATGATGATGCCTGGTGCTTCGTCTTTTGATCTCAAAAACTTTACCAAACTATATCTTGAATAATCATCAACAATAACAAGAATATACTTCTTCCCATTAATGCTTTCAATTCTCATTGGGCCACATAAGTCCACGTGCAACATATGTAACCTTGCTTCCGAACTAGGTACGGTTTTGGGTTTATATGATGCTCTTTTACTTTTTCCTTGTTCGCATGATGGACATAGGTGTTCCTTGGTGTATTTGAATTTAGGAAGTCCGGTGACGATGTTGTCTTTGGCTAACTTGTTGATGGTGTCGAAATTGAGATGAGATAAACATCTATGCCATAGCCAAGACTTAGTTTCGGTTGCCCTTGTCATAAGACAAATTGGTGAGGTAGAAGCCATTTGGTTGATGTCGATAGCATACAAGTTTGTACCACGATTACCAGTTAAGAGATCATCACCAACCAAATTTCTAATTAAAACCGTGTTTCTCCTGAATGCAACTTCTAAATCAGCCTCACAAAACTGCCCGACTAAAAACAAGTTGTGTCCCAATCCTTCGACGTAGTAAACCCGAGTGATTAAAAAATTCCCAAACCGAAGATCTCCATAACCCTGAATAGCTGCTACATGATCATTTCCAAATCGTACAGTTCCCATGAATTTCCTGACGAAATTGATCAGCAGCTTTAAATTCCCGGTCATGTGCTTGGAGCAACCCGAGTCGACGATCCAAAGACATATTTCGATAACCTGCCAAGAACAGAAGAGTTTGTATTTGGAAACCGTTTTGAATTTGGTTCCATGGGGTTAGGAGTAAAAGCAGAATCACATTCATAGACAGTTGCTACTTGTTTAGCTTGAGTTATTTCTAATTTGCCGTTCTTAAAAGTGAACTCTCTACCCGTCGAAATCCACATACAAAACTTAAGATAGTTCCTAGGCATTCGACTAATAGTGGTAGTCCTAAATTGTGCAACTAATCTTTCTATAGATCTGGATCTAGCACTAGGTCTTTTTGGAACATTCTTCTGTGCAGGCGTAACATTCACATTCTTAGAAACACATTCATCATGAACATCATTAATTAAACATTTATTGCATATTAAACAAACAGAGTCATTACATTTAATAGAAACAGTACACTCGACATTACATTCAGATGAAACATGTCTCTTATTACAAAGCGATAAATTCCTAGGGTGTTCTTCTACTTCTTCAACTTTATTCTTGCTACTACTCTTAGAAACAGGCGAGACTCTATTGTTCCTTGTATTGCTCCTAGGCTTTAGTCTACTGCTCCTAGATGTGCTTTCTAATCCTGTAGAAGGTAAGCCACACACATTAGGATTTATATTGTTGTCCTTTTTAGCATCCCTAGATTCTTTAGAATTAGCCTTTATGCACTTGTCATTTGTCTTAGATGTGGAGGCAGACGCACTAGTGGGACTAATTCTAAAAAGGCCAGGTGCTATCACTTTTGGTGTTTCGACAACCACTTTTCCTTTATCAACAATCTTAACATTTTCACTTTTCTTTGGCAAGGGTGTTGGAGTGACTGGTTTTGTCAAATCCTTTTTCTCATCGACTTTTGGAGCAAACCGTGAAATTGACATTTTTGGTTTTTGAACCGTGTTTGAAACATTTGGTTTCTCCGAAGTCAATGGTTTTGCAAACTTAGTTTCCGCACCCTTCCCTTTTTGACTTTCAAGCTGAGCCCTCAAAAGATCATTTTGCTCTTTCATGTTCTTTAAGTCACGCTCATACGACAATTTGTCATACTTGCATTCTTCCTTTTTTCGATCAAGTTGTTTAAAATATGAGACATTTTCTTTTTCAAGCTCTATAAGAGCATTTTCATATTTGAAAACAATGTCGGAGGTCTCAGCTCTCAGTCTTTCATCGTCTTGAACAGAATATGTTTGTAAAATGATGGACATAATATCAGTAGTCATAACAGCTTCGAAGAGAGAATCATTTAGGTTTTCCAAAAGATTCATGTTTTCACGAGTTTCATTAGCTTCGTTTACCAGGGATTTTTGGTCCCTAACAAAGTCGGCCATTTCTTTTAAGAAAGCTTGTTCAAAACGGATTACCCTCGCATTGATGTTATTCAGTGGGATAGTAATTTCGTTTTCAAAAACCTTTTTCTGCTCAATATGAAAACTGGAATGCCAGTTGTTAATACTGATTGTAGTTTTAGAATCAACAATATTTTGAAGTTCTTGAATTCTCTTTTTAACGTCATCCAGAATGTCTCTAGCCTCACTTGTATTAAAAGTGTTGTTAGAAGACATTTGTTCCATTTTTGAAAGAGATTTGGAAGCAATTACTTTCTTGGAAAACATTTTTGTGAATGGTCGTTTTATGGAAAACACAGATGGTTCTTTTTGTGGAACAAAAGTAATTCCTGAAAGTTTGTTCAATTTGTTGTAATCAGTGGGTTTCAAATCCTTTTGTTTCATTTTATTTATGCTCTCTTCGACATGCTCCATCGTTTGCACAGAATCCCGAACGACGGGAGGATCATGTTTGGCGTAAATCACATTACCATTATACAAAACATTCTGTTCTTGCTGAGCTTTCTTGAGATTACAAGGGGTGTTGTTACCAAGAGCCATTTTATGTTTCGTATGGTAAATCGAATTAGTTTGATTTGAAATCATTTGAATTGTTTGACTTGACTGACCCGACTTAACCACTAATTCTTCTAAATGTGCAATCATGTGTTCTGACTCTACGATTTCTTCCAAAAGTTTGTCTTCTTTCTTCGCAAAGTCCCTTTTCAACTCATCCCTTTCTTTTTCAAGATTGGTATAAGCTGTTTTTTGTTTAGAAAGTTGGTTTTGTAAATCAGAAATTTCCGCATTTAATGATTTTATCTTTTTGAAAGAATTAACATCAAGTGTATCAAACTTGAGTTGCAATTGTTTTTCCTTTGAAACGGAATTTTGATAACCAGTTTCTAATTCAGACAATCTTTTGTTATGAAATTCAGAAGCTTTAACGGTTTGTTTGTAACTCTCAAGCTCAGCGGTCAATTTAACATTCGCGGCCTTAACATCGCGATTGACCTTTTTCACATTTTCAATTTCAATACGACAATTATTCAATAATGATTCAAACAAAGCACGTGTTTCCTCATCATTCCCAGCATGCTGTGAAACTAAGCCTCCATTATGATTCACATCTGGAGTTGCTGAAGGAGTATTGCTACTACTTGGCGTGTCTAGATATGTATCATAATTGGATGCTTGCTTCTCAGAATGTTGTTTCTCATGAGGAGACATATCATATATATCATTATTGTGACATGTGTTGAAATTTGATACCTCAGATGGTGTATTGGTGTCATAAACAGGAAGTGTGTTAGAATCCGTGTCATACTTAGCTTCCTGAAGATTCGCCATGAATATGCAGTTCGCATCGATATCCTCTCTATCTTCCATGTCATCCATAAGAGCCAGAAAATCATTCTCCTCTGCATTCAACTGAAACCCTGCGTCGTTCTTTTGTGCCAACAGCAATGCTCTCTGCAAGTACGCTGTGTCTCTTTTGTTTGGCTTTGTAGGACAGTTTCTTGCCATATGACCTACACCTTGACAGTTGAAACACTTTACTAGATTAACCTGATTCACATTTCCATTATTCCCAACAACTGGAGCTGCAACATTCCTATACTGATTACCCATTGCCTGATTACCAACATTCTGACCCCTCTGATTTCTGACAAACTGACCCATCTGATTCCCTGCATACTGAGCCAACTGATTCTGCATATTCTGATTACCCATGTTAATTCCAGTAGCATATCCTTGCTGATTCCCATAAACTCCAACCATTTGGCCTCCGTTGTCCATATTGAAACTCGGCTGAGCGATCTGCCTGTTGCAAGTATTCGATGAAATCCTTTGGTTGTTGTTTATTGGTGTAGAATAGCATCCTTGGAATGCCTTTGACAGAAAAGAAAATGCTTGTGTCAATGCTGCAGCAGCTTCATCATTGTCAGTGAATTCTGGTTCTTGGAATTGTGGGTATTGCTGTTGTAGAATAACATGTTGTTGTTGCTGTGGGTAGAACTGTTGTTGGTAGACCGGTGTTGGTTGTTGAATGAACGATGGTTGCATGTAGTTGTGAGTGGAAGATGATGATGGTTGTTGTGTGGTCACTGGTAACAGTGTTGGTGTATTAGCAATTAATGCGAGAGGATCATGATTCTTTGCCAATCTTTCTTTCCTTACTTCATTAGCCTCAGCTTGGTTTTGTTTCAGAAAATCATAGAGTTGATCATAATTCACCTTATGTAAATCCTTTTTTTGATTGACAATTGTAACATAACGACCCCATTCTTCTGAAAGGTTATTGAGGAATTTGATGTTTGTTGCAATTGGTCGAGGTGTCAACTTGTTTCTGATTAACTCATTCATCAAAGTGCAAAACCTTGTGTAGTAAGATTCAATCTGTTCACCTTTAGTGGATGTAAAGTTCTCCCATTCAGTTAGAAGTTTGTTCTCAACATCTTGTTGTCCAATCTCTGTTCCATGACATATCCTTCTAACGCGTTCCCACATATCATGAGCAGTTTCACAGCTGTCGACTGCAGCAAAGATCTCGCGTGGTAATCCAAGTTGGATTAAATGCATTTCCATATCATCAGCTTTGATCTGCGTCTTGTCTTCATCAGTGTAATCTGCTTCTGTTTGTACACGCACGAATGGTTGAGTAGGAGGTGTTGTATTTGGATTACCTTGAATTAGAAATTCTCTTGGCTGAAATGGACCTTTTTCTATGGATTTGATCATAAGGTTACCGTCAGTCTGTGTTTTGATGTAACAAAGCATGCGGCTTGTCCATGGGAGATATCCACCTTTTTCAAGCATTGGAGGTCGGTTTTCCGCACCGGCTGCATGAATGTCTTGCTGAGATGCCATTGATGAAGTGTAGATGGATAAAGTTGATTCTTGGATCGTTCTAACGAAATAGGAGTTGTGTTTAGAGTAAGTTGTTGCAAGTTTTTATGGTGAAAATTTTGACTTAAAACCTTAAAACCTCAATAACTTCTTCTCGGAGCGTTTTTAGGCCTCGAAACTTCGCCTGAATCGATAACTAATTCATCGTAAAGTTGATTCAGCCTGTCGTTCTCCTCGGTCTCATGATCGTTTTGACAGCT
This sequence comes from Artemisia argyi, assembly GCA_030686995.1. Taxonomy (NCBI): domain Eukaryota; kingdom Viridiplantae; phylum Streptophyta; class Magnoliopsida; order Asterales; family Asteraceae; genus Artemisia; species Artemisia argyi. The sequence continues at coordinate 48,050,973 of CM060688.1, forward strand.
GATTCATCGTAAACAGAGTTACGGTTCAAAAGTTATGTCCTTTTGAAGTTTGATCGTCAAAAATTTTGAAACTTAAGTGTGTTCTCGAAAATTTTAAGTGATCTCGAAACTTTTGAGTGATTGCGAAACACTGGATTGTGAAACTCTGGATTACGAAATTTGGATTGCGAAACTCTGGATTGCGAAACTTTGTCAGATTGCGAAACTTGTGATTTCGAAAATAGTCAAGACTGTGTTCTCAAAAAATATCAAGTTTTCGAGAATGCAAATACACACAGAAATTTCGAGATTATCCAAAATCAAAATTTAACCAAAAGTCGAAGTAATTTCTTTCTTATACAAGAGAGAAAATACCGAGTATCCAATTGTGAGCACGAACGAAACCGCGTCTTGTAATCTCGAAATTGTGTCAAAAGTGATTTCGAAACTCTGAGAAGTGATTTAGAAATTATGGCAGATTTTAAATTTTGCAAAAAGCACTCCCAAATGAAGTTTGTAATCCAAGATTTTTGTACTTCTAGGCTTAAAAACACCAAAACTTGTAGAAAGTTGCAAACTTGATGATTTTTAAGAAACTTTTTTGTGATCTCGAAAACAAGTACAAAAGCCCAAATCGAATTTCTAAGCTATGAAACATCAAAAAGATTTAAACTTTCTTGTTAGAAAAGGTTTATAACACTAGTTTGTAATCAAAAAAGTGTTAAAAACCAAGAAAAACAAGAAAAGTAAAGAACTTTTATGAAACTAACGTGATAAATAGCTTAAAAACACGAAACAAACAAACTCTTAACCCTCCTAAATCATTGTTAGGCGATTGATACCACTCGTTGGACCTTAGATATCACAACTTTATCACACATCATAAGCTCAATAAGAAGGAAAGATGGAAATATGGTGACTTGATATGTATGTATGTGAATCGTATACTAGAGGGAGAGAGAGAGAGAGATGAAAATATGAGAACTTTTATTCAAAGAAAACACATACAATACACACACAAGCACACACCTCAAATGACTCATTTGAGGTGTTTATATAGTTGGACATGTGACAACCTAATGGGCTTGGTCATGGATTGGACTTTTACATTAAGTATGGACTAGTTGTAATACATAACTTATAACCTATTAGATTAGTCCAAACCATAAGCCCATTGACTATTCTATTACAATCTACGACACATTACAAAGTTACATGTATGAGAATGACCATCACTTTTCAATACATATTTTTAATGCTAACATGTGTGTATCCATTTTATGAGGTGTTTCCTACGGCTACCATTTGGATTTTCATTTGGTTCGAGAGTATCGTACCTATCTGTGAGAAGTCGTTTGGATCTTTGGTGGTATTGATCGGTGTAGTGTATCTATTTGCGTTTATTGTTGGAGTGACGGAATGTTTTCTATTGTGTGAATTTGAGTATTCAGTCGGTTCACATTTTTGTGATTCTTTCTCTGTGATTTTATGGTTTGGTATTTTTTTCGCTTAAAAATCCATAGATTTTCTTTTGCTGTTGTGAGTGGTGACTATGGTAGTTGAAATCTCGGGACGCGATTTCCCTAAGTGGGGGATGATGTAACAACCGTGGTTTTAGCAGGTCAGTTTGACTGATAGTCTTGACTCGGTTGACATTTGTTTGGTGTGTCTTAGGTGTTTGAAGTGATATAGGTGAGTTTTAGCACTAAATCCCTTTGCGTAAATGGTTTTTATTGTGATTTGGAGAGTTTGAAATTTGGGAAAGTTCATTTTGATCCCTTTTGTGGTGTAGAAATGACTTGTGTAATTTTGGTGTTTTTGTGTTTTTGCGTAACGAGTTTTCGTTCAAGTGTTTGAGCGTTAGCAAGTTAAGAGGAGTTTGTTTTTATGAGTTATATTTCAAAAAGAGTGTGAAAATATATTTTTGGAAACTTTTTTTTGAAAATGATAATTTCCGGTTTGTCGTAAAAACTGAAGTTTATCGCATAAGACGTTAGGTTTCGATATGTGAATACATAAAATATCAAAAGTATAAGGTTTTGAGTGTAATAATTAATTTAATAAAAATATATATATATATATATATATATATATATATATATATATATATATATATATATATATATATATATATATATATATATATATATATATATATACTCTGTTGTAAAAATCGGTTCAGGCGGCCGATTAATCCCCGCATAATCGCTGATCGCTCACTAAGCGCCTTGATTTATCATAATCGGCCTATTTAATCGTTTTGGTCAAAGATTGCTTAAAAATCGGTCAACAAGTCGATTAATCGGACAAAATCGGTCTAATCGGACAAAATTGCTTAAAAATCGGTTAACAAAATGGCTTAAAAATCAGTCAAAATCACTTAAAAATCGGTCCACAAACCGATTAATCAGACAAAATCAGTCAAAGATCGCTTAAAAATAGTCAACAAACTGAGTAATATCTATGTTTGACTTTAAACTTTGAAGAATTATGTATTATGTTTATATTTGAACACTTGAAATATTTGAACTTTGATGCATTATGCTTATCGCATACATATAATCGAATATAATATCTAAAATTACAATTTTGTGTATAAAAATTCCAATCCGATTAATTCCCGCCTAACCGATTAATCGCTAGGCCCTACCCGACCGCCTCACTAGCGCCTAGCGATTTTTACATCCTTGTATATATATATATATATATATATATATATATATATATATATATATATATATATATATATATATGTATATATATATATATATATATATATATATATATATATATATATATATATATGTATGTGGATAAAATTCGGCTAAGAGGATTTTTAGGGGAAAAAGGAAACCAAATTTGAGCCCAATTACAATTCTAACTTAAGGTAATTATCCACTAATAATATAAATACAAAATCAAAACCTCCCAATCCATTTTTCTTGCAATTAAAGTCGACACAAGGGAGGATCAAGAAGAAAAAATTAAGGTTTCATAGTTGTCAAGCAATAATCATGAATCAAGGTAAAATCTTTAACCCTCACGTGTAATTAATTAATTATTGTTATGATTCATGTAATATTTAATATGATGGAATCTAGGGTTTATATACTTCTGTAAATTATTGAAGTAAAACATGTTAGGATGATTAGATGTCAATAATATGGTTAATGGTTAAGGGAATTGAGTGTTAAACGCGTTAGATTATGTGTTAGGATTTGGACAGAAAACTATGGCTGTAAAGATGTGAGGGTAAATAACAGATGGTGAGGAGTTAAGTCATGAATTTTAGGTCTAAATTGAAGTATAATGATAGAGCTTTCCAAAAAGTCCAGCCACGATCGATTTTAAGGTCGGGAAGTCGGTCTTTTGATTTTCCTTTGTTAAGGTGTCAAAGTTGTCAAACCGGGACAGATTTTGGGTAAAAGTTTGAGGGTGTCATGTGGTTGTAAAAGTGGTATTTTGACTAGGCCTTCTGGAATAGTTAAGTATTAGGTTATATTAGACTACCACGAAGAGGGTTCACGATAAAAACTTTTGGAAGTATTTATTAAAAATCAAAACTTTTTGGTGTGCGTTCAGATCCGAATTTGAGTAGTTGAGAAGTTTGAATTTATTATGAGTATTTGTGTGTGTTATTGGTCCATGGCCTTCTGGGATTAGCTTCTATCCTTATGAGAGACCATGGTGAATTTTTGTTGTGAGTTTTTAAGCTTTATTTGTCGTGATTTTATGTGGGCGAATGTATCCATAAATTCTGCGTTTTTGATTTTAAGAGCGCAAGGGATTTAGTGAGTGTCAGATTATGGTGGGGTTAGTATGGTGTCTAGGAGATCCATGGTGGGTCATATGAGTCTTAGACATTCATCCTATGTGTATTACATGGGTTGTAGCTTTTAGCTTGACCTTGTGTAATGTGGATTATTTTTGTGTGCTGTAGATTGTGAGTTGTTTTTGTGGAAGATGTGGAGTTTAAGGTGAGTTCATAGTCCCATATTTTTACTTTGTTTTTAAACTTGGGATGGGAATGATGCTTGTCTTAAATGATTTGAGTTACTGTGATTATGTGTGGTTTAAAAGCTTGGACTTATAATGTTATCGTAATAATGCTATGTGGTACATGAAAGTGTGATTCTGATTAGGTTAGCCACCTAATTGATGCTGTGTGATATGTGATTCCGATTAGGTTAGTGACCTAATTGATGCTGTGTGATATGTGATTCCGGTTAGGTTAGCGACCTAATTGATGTTGTGTGATTTCCAATTGGGAGGATGCTTATCCTGTTGCTTGCGCATGCGACTCAATTGATGATGTGTTTTCGAGCGAGGGTCACGTTCCGGCCCGATGGTTGCCTTTTGTGTGATGATTGGTTTATGGATACATGTAGCTTGTATGATAACTATATTTATTTGTCCAGCTATGTTTTTATAATCACAGTGAACTGGTTGCCTTGAGAGTGTAAGTGTGTCTAAACCTATGAATCTCACCAACGTTATGTTGACATTTTAAGCATCATTTTTAGGTGAGCATTCTAAGGCTTTGATAGAAGGAGGTGATTAGACGAGACCTTAGTTGCATTGGAAGTGTTTTATCATCTATGTTTGGATTTATGTTTTGTTTTAGTTATTTTATTTTGGGGTATTGTTACAACACTTTGTGTTTGTACATTGCTCTATTTATGTGCATGTAGTTGTTCTCTATGTTGACACCAGGTGTTGTGATGATATCCATGAAGTTACACCCGCGCGTTTCCGCCGTGGCGGGGTGTGACAAAAATAAACCGAGAAATTGTACGTTATCGGAATATTCATTTACTATAACCAATTAAACGGAGAATACGGAGGTCTTGACATTAAATTGCAGACCGAAGAGAGATCCACTCTTCTCTCCCGCTCCGCTGTGCGTTGTAATTGAGGAAACGGTTACGAATAACGTACCGGTTGAAAAAGAGAATAAAAGTTTTTTGTGATTTGTTTTTCAATAAATTTAAAAAAGCCAAAAATAATTCCCAAACAAAAATATAAAAAAGATTTTCTTTTTCTTCTTCTTTTTGATTTTGATTTTGGTGTATGAACACCCGATCATCTTCTGAAGTCTTATTTCTCCATTATCAAACCCCGAAAGGGTAATTCGACACACACACCGTGTCCATTTCCACAACGTTGAGGAAATGAACCCAAATAATCAACACCCTCCGGTGGGTGGTGATAATCACCAACACGTGCCAACTCCCGATCTCCGAACGATGGAGCAGTTGTGCCAACCAACAATGCACGGAAGAGGTGGCCCGATTGCCCCTCATAATATTGGGGCAACAGATTTTGGACTAAAGCATCATATGATACAACAAGTCCAAAATTCATGTCAATTTCACGGTTTAACTGGTGATGATGCCAATAAGCATCTTGATAAATTTTTAACCGTCACCCAAAGTATGAAGCAAAATGGGGTCTCCAATGATGCCCTCCGTCTTTCTCTCTTCCCCTATTCTCTAACGCATAATGCCACAGCTTGGTTTGATCGTCTTCCCAAGAACTCGATTCATACTTTCGAAAAAATGGTCTCAAAGTTCTTGGCGAAGTATTTTCAACCATCGATGGTGACGAAGTTAAGAAACGATATTAGCAATTTTTGGCAACTTCCCGATGAGTCTTTATTCGAGGCTTGGGAACGTTATAAGCTTGCCATTGATCGGTTTCCAAACCATAATATGCTTCTCATTACGATAATGGATACGTTTTACAATGGTTTAACTCTTCGACATCGGGACACGATCAATGCTGCAGCTGGTGTAACTTTTATGAAACGACATCCTGGAGATTGTTACGAACTAATCCAGAATATGACAGCCCATTACAATTATTGGGATTCTTAAGCCGAGAGGAATGAGCCAACAAGATCGACTGTGAATCAAAATTCTTCTTCCTCTTACAATTCTGAGTTGGTCTCCATTACAAAGAAATTTGATGATATGTCTACGGCTATGTTACGAATGTATCAAATGACTCAGAATCAAGTTAAGAACCCTCAAGTCAATATGGTTAATAATGGTTGTGAAACTTGTGGGGGGTCCTCATTCGTATCTTGAGTGCCCAGCCTCCGGTGGCTTCACTCAAGAGAATGTGTATGCTACTACGGGAACCTATAATACCGGTGGTAATGGTTACCCACCACAAGGTGACCGTAGTCTTCTTAGCTACCATTTCGGAAATTATCTTGGACCACCCGGTTTCAATCAACCAAATCAAGTGAATCATAATAATAATGTGCAAAACCAAAATCATCAACTTAATCACAATCAAAATCAAAACCGGGGAAATAATGGTTTTCAAGGTCAAAATCAAGGTTTTCATCAAAATCAAAATCGGGGGAATTACAATCAAGGCCTGACTCAAGGGAATGCTTTTCAAAATCATGGAAATTTTCAAAATACGAATCAAGGAAATCAAAATCAAGGCTTTAATCAAAACAACCGAGGGCAAAACTTTCAAAATCAAAATCAGAATATGGTTCAAAATCCGTCGCCCTCGGATGAGCTTCTTAAGCAGATTATGAAAAACCAAGAGTTAATGGCTAAGGAAATTCTTGAACTAAACAAGCATTTAAATGATCGACCCTCGGGCTCGGGAACTCTTCCAAGCAACACGATCGCTAACCCGAGGGCGATGCAAAAGCGATCACGACTAGGAGTGTTGTTTCCTATGATGGACAGACGGCTCTGATTACCTCTTCTTCTCTTCCTCATAAGGTAGTCGCCCATGATACCGAGGTGACAAGGGATACGGAAATTCCTATTAATAATGGAAGGACCGAAAACATCCAACCTTCGGTAGTCCAAACGTCAAAAGGAAATGAAAAAGTCATTTACGAAGCTGAGAATGAAATTCCCGTCAAAACAAAATTGCCTTGTCCGTCATGCTTGAATGAACAAAAGCACCGTGAGAAAGATAAAAACTAGATGGAAAAGTTTTATCAAATTTTTCAAGAATTACATTTTGATATAAGTTTCGCGGATGCTATACTTTTGATGCCAAAATTTGCTTCAATGTGAAAAGGTCTCTTGAATAACAAAGAAAAATTGTTTGAAATGTCAAAAACCTAGATGAATGAGAATTGCTCAGCGGTTCTTCTTAAAAAGCTGCCCAAAAAGCTTGAAGACCCTAGCAAGTTTCTTATTCCATGTAATTTTCTGGGTATGGTTCAATGCTTCGCCTTGGCCGATCTTGGTGCTAGCATTAACCTCATGCCAATGTCAATTTGGAAAAAGTTGTCTCTTCCCAGCTTGACACCGACTCTTATGACCCTCGAGCTTGCTGACCTATCTACGTCTTGACCCTTGGGGATAGCCGAGGATATTTTTGTCAATATTGGGAAATTTAATTTCCATGACAATTTTGTGGTTGTTGATTTTGATGCTGATCCACGGGTTCCTCTCATTCTCGGGAGAGGTTTCCTACGAACTGGCCATGCTTTAATTGATGTCTACGATGAGGAGATTACCTTACGTGTTGGAAATAAAGCTGTTACGTTCAATCTCGATCAAACCGCGAGATACTCCTCCAATTACAATCATGTCTCCGTCAACCGTGTCGATGTTATCGATGAAGTTACGGAGGAGTATTCTCAAGAGCTTCTTGGTTTCACAAATAATGCTTCGAGTGGCAATCCCACTCCTTCTTCTGAACCAATCGTCTCTGATTCTTCCCCTTCCCTCACTCCGTTTGAGGGAAGTGATTTCGCTTGGGAAGAAATCAAAGCTTGTCTTTCAAATAATTCGATTTCATCAAAAATTGATAATTCAAATTTTGATCCGGAGGGGGACATTTTATTGCTTGAAAAACTTTTAAATGAAGACCCGATTCCCTCTTCCCCTCCGATGGACCTAAAAATGGCAGACGTAAAAGAAGTAAAGCCGTCTATTGAGAATCCTCCGGAGCTCGAGCTCAAGGATTTACCTCCTCATCTCGAATACGCGTACTTAGAAACGAATAATAAATTGCCCCTCATAATTTCAAAAGACCTTAAAGATGAGGAAAAGACCCGTCTCTTAGATGTGCTTAAGAAGCATAAGAGTGCTATTGCCTAACAAATCTCCGACATTAAGGGAATTGACCCTCGATTCTGCACACATAAGATTCTGGTTGAAGATAATCACAAAGCTTTCGTCCAACAACAATGACGGGTTAATCCACAAATCCATGAAGTGAACAAAAAGGAAGTTATAAAACTCCTTGACACTGGAATGATTTATCCAATCTCGGGTAGCTCATGGGTTAGCCCGGTTCATTGTGTTCCTAAAAAGGGCGGAATTATTGTTGTGAAAAATGAAGATAATGAGCTTATACCGACGATACTTGTGATCGGATGGAGAGTTTGCATTGACTACCGCAAGTTGAATAACGCAGGATCAAGAAAAGACCACTTTTACTTGCCCTTATGGAACGTTTGCCTATCGTCGAAAGCCCTTTGGTTTATGTAATGCTCCAGGAACATTTCAAAGGTGCATGATGGCCATTTTCTCCGACATGATTGAAAAAACCATGGAAGTATTCACGGATGACTTCTCCGTCTAAGGAAATTCTTTCGATTCTTGCCTCTCCCATTTAGAGAATATGCTGAAACGGTGTGAAAACACCAACTTGGTTCTAAATTGGGAGAAGTGCCACTTCATGGTTAAAGAGGGTATTATCCTCGGCCATAAAATCTCCAAATCTGGGATCAAGGTAGATTGTCAAAGTTGATGTAATCACTAAGCTACCTCATCCTACCACCGTAAAAGGAATCCGAAGCTTTCTTGGTCATGCCAGCTTTTACCGACGTTTTATACAAGATTTTTCTAAAATAGCCCGACCTCTAACTCACCTTTTAGAAAAAGATGCTCCGTTTAACTTCACAAATGAATGCATCGATGCATTTAATTTCTTAAAGAAGAAGTTAACAGAGGCACTAATCTTAGTTGCCCCCGATTGGAGCTTACCATTTGAGCTAATGTGCGATGCAAGCGATAATGCTATTGGTGCAGTTCTGGGGCAACGAAAGACGAAATATTTTCAGCCTATACACTATGCAAGTAAAACAATGAATGAAGCTTAATCTCATTATACGACTACTAAGAAAGAGATGTTAGCCGTTGTCTATGCTTTTGAAAAATTTCGACCTTATTTGCTTTTGAAAAAATGCATATTGTATACGGATCATTCGGCTCTAAAATACTTAATGGCAAAGCAAGATGCTAAGCCACGCTTGATGCGGTGGGTTCTACTCCTTCAAGAATTCGATGTTGAAATTCGAGATAAAAAAGGAGCTGAGAACCTTGCTGCTGATCACCTTTCACGTCTTGAGAATCCCCATCAAAGTGTTCTCGAGAAAAAGGAAATTACCGAAACATTTCCTCTCGAGAAACTTGGGAGTGTATCTAATAATGATCCAAGTACCCCATGGTTCGCCAATTTTGCGAATTACCATGCGGGGAACTTCATAAGGAAAGGGATGTCGTCCCAACAAAAGAAGAAATTCTTCAAAGATGTTAGGCATTACTTTTGGAATGATCCCTACTTGTTCAAAGTTTGTGCGGATTAAGTGATCCGGCAGTGCGTTCACGGCAAGGAAGCCGCCAAAATTCTTATGGCATGCCATAGTGGACCCACGGGGGGACATCAGGGTGCCAACTTCACCGCTAAGAAAGTCTTTGATTCCGACTTCTACTGGCCGATGATTTATCGGGATGCCCATGAATTGGTGAAATCATGTGATTCTTGCCAACGTCAAGGAAATATCTCGCAGAGAGATGAATGCCTCAAAATGCTATTCAAGTTTGTGAAATTTTTGATGTTTGGGGTATCGATTTCATGTGACCATTCCCGTCATCTAGAGGAAACAATTATATACTCATGGCTGTCAATTACTTGTCGAAATGGGTTGAAGCGAAGGCGATCCCCACCAATGACGCCCGAGTTGTTGTGAAATTTCTGAAAAGTCTCTTTGCCCGATTCGGTGCACCTCGAGCTATAATAAGTGATCGTGGGACCCATTTCTGCAATGACCAATTTGCTAAAGTTATGCTTAAATATGGTGTCACACATCGTCTTTCTACCGCTTATCATCCACAAAACTAGTGGTCAAGTTGAGGTGTCCAATCGTGGTTTGAAACCTATATTAGAAAGGACTGTAGGAGAGCACTGTACCTCATGGGTTGATAAATTAGACGATGCATTATGGGCTTTCCGGACCGCTTACAAAACACCCATTGGGTGTACTCCTTATAAGCTGGTTTATGGAAAGGCTTGTCATTTGCCCCTAGAACTTGAGCCCAAGGCCTACTAGGCCTTGAAACATGCAAATTTCGACCTCAAAACCGTGGGTGATCACCGAAAAGTTTAATTGAATGAATTAGTTGAGCTTCGTGATCAAGCTTACAAGTTTGATCTATAAAGAGAAAACTAAAAGACTTCATGATGCCAAGATTAAAGACCGCGTTTTCAACGTTGGTGATCAAGTGCTTCTTTTTAACTCTCGATTGAAGATTTTCTCGGGTAAGCTTAAAACCCGTTGGTCTAGACCATTCACCATAACCCAAGTATTCCCTTATGGTACCGTTGAGTTAGCTCAACAACATGGTCCCAATTTTAAGGTGAATGGTCACCGTTTGAAACATTACTTCGGAGGGGACGTACCAACCATCGTAGTCCCGGATCTCCAGACTTTCCCCAAGGACGAATGAATTCGGGGATCGAGTCAAGCTACAAGACTCGGTAATAAAAAACAAAGCGCTTCGTGGGAGGCAACCCATGCTTATCCAATTCATCTTCTTATTTTTCTCATTTCTAACAAATAACGTGAGGAGGGGGTGCCTTTTCCAATCTTGTGTTCCGTGGTTGTTTGTGAATGTTTGTTCAGAATTGTCCCCGATTTATGATGACTCCCGTGTTCGTTGTGATGTTCTTTCTCCACTCGAGTCTCATTCATCGATGCTTTTGGAAATCCTATATCCGAAAATCTTATCGACTAACGTTTTCTTTGGCATAATTAATAAACAGCCCTAGAATTTTGTTAGGATTGCCTTTACCCGTAAAACATTGAGGGCAATGTTCCATTCTAGTCCGGGGGAGGGTGAATCTTCGATTCGATTTGACCTAGCATTTTTCACCATGTCGTGTACTCTTGCAACTCCGGTTTTCCACCAAAAATGAAAAAAATTGAAAAAATTGAAAAATTTTGAAGAAAAGTGATTGAAAAAGTTGTGAAAAAACACAAAAAAAAAAAAAAAAAAAAAAAAAAAAAAAAAAAAAAGAGAAAAAGTTGAAAAAATTGAAAAAAATATAATAAGATTTGAATAAGTTTTGACACCTTGTTGACTTTCCAGCTGGCGAGAGTAGGAATAAATATTTTGACTTGACCGGGCGTGTTGAGCCCTAGCTTGTTCCCTTAACCAATGATAATCACATAAGCTTGTGCTAGTCTTGTACACCAGGAGCTATAAAATGCAAATTCTTTCTTAAGAATCTGCAAGTTCCCGTACCTGACTTTATACATGCGCAACTTAAAAGCTTTCGCTAGTATTTTACATAAAGAGCTAGAAAAAGCGAATTCTTTTTCTAGAATTTGCAAGTTTCCGTAACAGGCTTTATATATGTGTGGCTGATTATCGGCTAAGTATTCGCTGGTTTCATTATTTGGAATCTTAAATTGCAAAGAGCGAGAAATCATAGAGTTTATTTAGAAGTTAGATGCTAAACGTAGGGTAGTTGGTTCTCTTTAGAGCTCATGAGAGGTACTTGTGGCTTTTTACTCTCGCAAAATTGTCTCACCGATATATAATAGATGTTCTAGGTTAATTAGTGGTATTTAGGTTTGGACAATATTTAGTTCTTTATTTTCTTAAAAGAATCTTTGCTTTAGAAGTTGGTGCATATCAAAGAACATCAAAAATAAAAGCAAAAATGAAAAATTCAAAAGTCAAAAGTTGATTATGTATGTGCTTTGGAGCTACCCAATAATCTTCCATTGATGATGAAAAAAGTAAAGAAAGAAAAGTATGAAAAAAAAAGTGAAAAATGAAAAAATGAAAAGTGAAGGTTATGTTGAATAAGAGCTTAAGTGTTATAAAAGTTGTTGGCACGTGAGGTGCATGTGGATGATTCTGAATTGGACACATGAGGTGTACGTGTAGTACTCCGCAACTTATTTATGAGATTGTATGTACCCAATTTCTTGATGTGGACCGAATTTCTATTGCAGTGGTTCTTGAGAGAAAATGAAAAACTACTTAGTGTTTAAACTTGGTATCTCTATTAGACTTAAAAGTATTGAAACGAGAAAATATGAAGAAATTCATTTCTCAACAAAATAAAATCTTGTGATGCAAAACTTAGGACATAGGAGTAAGAGGTTTCCACAAGTAACTTTTATGAGTAGTGTTAGCATCTAACTTGTAGATAAGTTGTGATCTCGTTTGTACGCTTAGTTTGGGGGCTTGTGAAAAATCAAGGATGATGATTTTTATCCGTACGGTCACTTTTTCATGAGAAGTGTTTCTACTCTTTGACCCTAAAAATTATTGTAAAATAATGAAAGTTCAACAAACCGTCACAAGAATAAAGTGAGAAAAAGTCCAAAAAAATAGAGATTAGTAGAATAAAGAATAAATTTTGGAAAACGGAGCGTTTTCAGGAATAAATGATTTTATAGTCTCTTTTGAACCTCCTTGCTACTTTACAACGATAGTAGAAAGAGTTATAAAATTATTTATCTCAAAAGCATGAATTGATCACATTGCGTGAGAGCACGACAATACTTTAGTCCGGGGGATTTTGGTGAGTGCTTATTCACTCACATTTTCTTAGCCAAAATAAGACTAAATAATCCAGAAAATAACCCAAAATGTCAAAGAAAGTGTGTTTTTGTGATTATGAATGTGCAGGAACGGATATTTCACAAAAAGACGAAAAACAAATGAAAACCGGCAAAAATAAGCACGAGAGTGGATTGAGTGCAGAAAGTCAAAAAAAGTCAAAGCTGAACTTACAAAGTCAAAAGAGGTCCTTAAAGTTTGAAAGAATTACTAGAATGATCCTTGTGTGAAGTTTGAAGAAAGTGCAAGTTTAGTCCTTCAAAATTCAGAAATGGCAAGATTGATCCCTCATGATACTATTTTTGAAGAAAAGTCAAATTCAACCTTGAGGAATCACATTATGACATCAAAAGTCCTTGGAACATATTTTTGAAGATTGTCAGAACTAGTCCTTGGAATTTCAGCTTTTACATGTTTGGTCCTTGCAATTTCTAAAACACTAAACCTGAATTCCAAATACATTTAACCTAAGAGCCCAAATCCAAAAAAAAAAAAAAAAAAAAAAAAAAAAAAAAAAAACTCAAAGCCCATCACCTGATCCTTGACCCAAGCCCAATCTCACCTTCGGTCAAACGTATTTCCACGGGTCAAACCAGGTAATAAAATATTACCCAAAATTATTCCCGCCCCCCAAATTCACCCCCAACCCAGAATATGAACCCTAAATAATAACCTCATACAATTACCGTGATTAAGGGTATAAGGGTCAAATCAAAACCTTCTAGATGATGCCAGAGCTTGTCAGGGAATGTAAGAAGCACAAAATAGGCTACGTGGCAGTATATCATTGGGTTGAACCCGTCATTGGGAATGATCCAAGGGATGAAATCAATAGGAAATGATTGGATGATGATCCAAGGACTGAGAAAGGCTGAGAAGAAGCACATCACACGGATTGCAAGCTGGCAATCCGTGACCCCCTCTATTCTAGATCTTTCCATCATCCACTATAAATAGAGGTGTTAGGAAAGCTTTTTGGGTGTAGTTAGTTAGTCTAGAAAAACTCTGTCAAAATTTCTTTCTAATTGTATTAAGTGAATTTTATTTTCAGTTGTACTCTTTTATTTGTTTAATGAAATTCAATTTTGTTTTTATAACTTTAGCTTATTAATCAAATCTGATTGTTTAGCTTATTCTTCTTTTAATTTCAATTTATATTCATCTAATTCAAAGTGTACTTTAAATTCAATTTCACTTTACACAGAAAGTTTTAAAAATCAGAAAAAAAATATTAAAAAATATATAAAATATTTTAGTGTTGCTTAATTTCAGCTTTCAAATAAGCTTATTAATAGTCCACCATTGCTCATCTTAGCTCTTTAGCTATTGTGAGTGTGAATTCAGAATATAGCATTTCATTTGATCATTTGAACCTGCAGTCAACAAAAGTCAACTGTGGTAAGATCATGGTGAATCCTGGAGTTATTTGATAGTTCAAGTGAGATTTGGAAGCACTTGGCCTATCTAAAGACAGGCAAGCTTAGTGAGCCCCCTCTATTTGAGCTGAGGGGGAAATACTTTGTGAGTTTCTCATAATTTCATTCCTCTAAGCATTTAATAGTTAAGATCTTCTACTGTTTGATCATTGCTATTTGATTGAAGTAGTTTGATATTATTCAGTAGGATATTAGTATAGTTGAGCTTGCTTAGTTATTAGTGTGCTAGTTAGATTGAGTTTGTGTAATTAGTATAGCTTGTTTAATCAAATAAGTGATTCTGAGTTTTTGATGATTAGAGGCTGAGATTTATTGTTCAAATAGCTTTTATAGTAGTTAAGTTTCATTTTGATGATCTGTTTGGAGTGTTGAGGTCTGGAATCAGTTGTAGTAGTGTAAATCAAAAATTGCATGGGTGTTTGGATCTACTAGTTGCTGAGCTTTGTTGTTGCTTATTTACTAGTATCTCTGCACAATCAGGTCATATTAGGTTAATATTTGTTAAATTCAATTTAAAATGGTAGGTTAGTGTGTAAGAAAAGTCAAAGTTAGTTTTAATTCTCATTTCTGTGCTCATTTAGTGTTAATTAGGTCTGTGAATTTGAAACTAGTTAGAATTAAGGTGCATCTAGGTAAATCTAGCCACTAATTAGTTAATCATTGCATTAAGGATAAGTAGTGATTAGTGAAATTTCAGATTAGTCATAGTAAGTGTGCAAATAAAAAGTTAGATAGGATTTTGGTTGAAGCTTAGAGTTTGTTCAAAGCATCTGTTCTCAGTATTAATTGGAGTAGCAATAGTAAGTTTGTGATAGGGCTTTTGAGTTGTTGAGATATCTAGTATAACTTAGAAGTTTTTGCCCCCATTAGTTTGTACCTTAGTGCTTAATTGATGAGCTTATTGGTTCTGCAAGTTTAGTAGTTTAGAATAGGTATGCTGATGAGAATTTAAACCTGCAGTGATAATTTGAGACTAATAATATGAACTTATTTCTTGTTTCTGAGTTCATTTGAGTATATCTAAGAGTAATACACTGTTCTTGTTTGTCTGGTTTATTCTTGAGCTAAACTGCTTATGTTAGTGCTTATTGTGGACTGCACATTGTATGTTCTGTTGCAATCTGAGCTTAACCAGATCATTTTTGAGAATTTTTGGAGTTTACTTGGGTATATTGGATCTAAGTTTTTAGTTTCACAAAGTTTGGACAAAAGTGCTTATTAATAAGCACTTGTGATAAGCTGTAATTAGCTCAATAAGCACTTTTCTAGCTTATTTTCATTTCAAAATTTTGTCTCAAGTTCATTTTATTATTTTTGAATTTCTGTAATTTTTTCAGATTTTTCTGATTAGTTTTACTATTTTTCTCCTTTTATTTTAGTTTAAAATCATTTTTTAAATACCTTTTAATAAACAAAAATCAAATAAAAATTAGAAAAAGCCTTAAAAATTCCAAAAAATACTTTAGAAAATTCTTTTATGATACTTTAGATTTTTCAACATTTATTTTTCGTTTTTCACTTTTAATTTATATTTTCTCTTATTTTAAATTCATTTAAAAATACAAAAGTAGAAATAAATTCTCAGAATTATTTTTAGTTGTTTAAGATTTTTAGAAAATTATTTCATATTTCTAGAATAATTTTTCATTAAAAGTTACGTTTTAATTTGTACGTTACGTTTTAAGAATCGCGTTTGAATTTCCGTTTTTATTTCTAAATCATTTATGCATATATTGCTTGTACCTCCTGCATTATTTGTGATTTCTTATCATAATTTGAGTTTCTCAATCACAATTTTCACTTTTCCACTTTTCATGACACGATTTCACAAATCGAATATCAACGATTCCATTCAATCCTTCACGGGATACGACTCGGGTAATCCGTATTTCTTGCGGATTTCCTTGAACTTGATTGATATATTATATATAATTGATTTTTGTGAACCACAAGTACATCTTGGTAGTTTAACAAGAGCATCAAAGTGTTTCCACAAAGTACTCAGTTTATTAAAGTATTCAGCAATAGATGATCCATTTTGAGACAAAGAGTTAATTTTAAGGTGAAAGTTAAAAGTAACAGACCCATCAACTCTATCAAAAGTTTCTTTCAATTCAGTCCAAACATCAAAGGCTCTTTTAGAAAAAATTTGCCCCAAAAATAACTCCTCTGATATAGAATTTAATATCCACCCAAGCACAACATTCACCCTATCCCATTGTTTACCCAAAACTTTAGCAGTATGTGGTCTTGTGCAAGTTCCATCAATAAAACCAGTTTTATTTTTACCCTCTAAAGCCAAGAGCATTTCACAAGACCAAACATTATAATTTTCAGTCCTTTTAAGTTTTATAGACACAACAGTCAAGGTAGCAGAGTCATTAGGGTGTAAATGTAAAGGGTGGCTTAAATCTAGTTTACTTATTAATGTAACAGGTTCAATAACACCATCT
This sequence comes from Artemisia argyi, assembly GCA_030686995.1. Lineage (NCBI taxonomy): Eukaryota > Viridiplantae > Streptophyta > Magnoliopsida > Asterales > Asteraceae > Artemisia > Artemisia argyi. Next base: position 48,067,692 of record CM060688.1, read on the forward strand.
TCTTCATCAGAAGCATGAACAAAAACAGGTGAAGTATTATGCACACAAAAACAATCAAGCACACTAAAAAGGAAGAGAAAGTAGTTCTCAGGCTTTCCTTGCCACTAAAGTGGTAGGTCAAGGGCGCACACAACCACACCACAATATAACAACAAAACAAATAAACACAACAACATACTAACAACACCACAACAACAATCCTCAACTTCCAATGTTTCCCAATCCTATCCTCCGACAAACTGTTGCAAAAAAAATAAAGAACATAAATTAAAAGAAGAGTGTGAGAGGTGTTACAATGCACGCAAACGTAACAGCAGCGGAAATAGCATACCTACTACACATTTGATTCACTTAGTTAAAGGATATAGCAGATTCATAATCAAAACCCATAACCAAGAACTCCAAACCTTAATTTTTCAAAATTAGAGAAAGTAACCAGAACCTCCTCCAATCGAATCAATAACACCAGATCTATTGATTAAATACACTTAATCAACCTTAGAAGCCTTTAAAGATCCAAAGCCCCAAATTATACCAAACCCTAATTTTTTCAAAAATTAGGCGTTTTACAAAAACCTTTTAAATCTAACAAATTAGACATTAGATCTTTCAACTAACAAAGGTTAATTGAAGGATATCAATCAATTTTAAAAGACCCTAAAATTTTACGAAACCCTAATTTTTTTAAATCGATTTTAGAGCAAGATTTGATAGCCTTGCTCTGATACCATGTAAGAAAACACAATTTCATAGTAGAACGATGTTCTTATTAATCCCAGGAAACAAAAACTTAACACAAAACTTATCTCAATCAGCTTATATCAATACAACCACAACCTGATCTCCATCAGGAACAAAACATCAATCTATCACAACCTAAATTGATCAAGATGATCAGAAACTAAAGAATCAAATTAGGGTTACAAATGTGTGAAAACTAAGAGAGTAGAGAGAGAATTCGTTTGAGAGATAATGAGGCTTCATCTTGTCCTCATTCTTTATATACTCCTTTGATCGACCTCACTTCCAGCTTGGCAGCTCTAGTCCTCCAACTCTTCAATTCTTTCCACCTAACTCCCAAAGTATCAACTAGCTTAATCTGAAAATACAAATACAACATCAGTCCGTGTAATATTTCCAAGCTAAGATTACATTTTAACACTATAAACAGGATCTGAAACGAGTCATCCATGGAAACATTACATTGGTCGGTGTTTATATACACTTCAAATGCATCTACGCTGTGAAATGTTCAGAAACGGGAAAGCAATGCCAAGGAAAGTTTTTGATGTTCTTAACGAGGTTGTGGTTGATCGTGGTTCTAACCCATATCTTTCATTCTTTCAAAAATTGAGGGCTATGAACGTGACCATCTTATTATTAAGGTATATTTCTGAGTTAGTGAATGTTGACTGGTCTTAGAAAGTTTTCTATTTTCCCTTGTAAGTATACTTGTTGACCTTAAATTATATTATTTATAGGTGCAAGGTGATGGAGCCATTGTAGACACGATACAATGTCCGTCTAAGTAGCTACGCACAAATTGGGGGTAGACACGATACAATTTCCGATCATAGCCCTACCAAGGCTAAACAGGTCCAATATGTCACCCTTTAGGCTTTCTATTGCTGGGACGAGTGACTAGTCTGTTTAAGGTCTGGTTAAAGCATAGTTGAAGGACTGGTTGACACTCGTTAAAGTATGTTTTATAGGACTCCTTTTTATAGCTTTCTTAAAGCTTTACCTTCTGTTTCTGTGTATGTAAATTGATCCATAATTGTTCAAAAATTTTCATAAACTTACGAGTTCAGCTTGCTCATAATTTTGGAGTTCAAAGGTTTAACGAAAGAAGCATTTGAGACTTTCTTTTCTTGTTTCTGAGATCGATAGATTGAACGAACAGATGATTAATTTTGTGGTATGTACTCTTATGGTATATTTAATTTGCAGCGTGAAGTACTCCACATTTGTATTCTCCCAATGCCCAAATAGGTAAGATGTTTCTGTATGCAACATATGTGATCATGCAGTTCTTGTTAAAAACCCCCATGATCTCCTGCATATTTTGAAACAACGTTAAATGGACATGGATTGTTGATCACATCTCACTCTATATAATAGACAAGGTGATACAATTAAAGCCAGATCATAAAAAAAGAATGCCAAGTAATTGATGACATGGAATGACATGTCACAGGAAGAACTACTGTTCAACACATTGAATGAGAAGAGCGTAATCAACATCCACACCAAAAATCATGGCAACAACAAATCCTTACACTTCGTTCTCGATCTTTTATGGAAGGAAATGAAAGAAAATGAAGAGAAAAAAAAAAGTTTAAAGGCTTGGCTAGTTCTGAAGGAAGAAGAAAGTCAACCTTGTAGAAAAGCAGTGTTCTCAAGTATCACTTAAGGAAGGAAAGAAAATAAATATGACAAAAAAATGTTTACTTTGTTTTTTAAAATCACAAGTTAATAAGTTATAAATTAAAGCTCGAATTGCACTTACATATTAGATGGAACAAATAAGATCGAAAGAAAGAAAGAAAGAAAAAAGGAAATTTTTGTTTGTTTCTTTAGGGAGAAATCCACCGTTGGTCCCTAAACTTTCCATGAAACATCGTCATGCACCTTAACTTTTGAAAAACGTCTTCGTGCATCCCTCCTCAAGTTTTTTGAGATCGATTGCATCATTTGACATGGAAATCTAACGTCAACGCCCATTTTTAGGTATAGCATCAAGGGTATAATATACCAAACACATTTTCAACCATATCTAAGTTAAATCTAACCCAAACTCCTTTAACATCATCATTTTGCTTAGTTGTTGTTTCCCTAAAGTTAGTAAGCATGGATCTTCATGGAAATTCACCATATTAGTGTGTTCTTTCCTCAAATGGGGTATTGTTAACATCTAGTTAAGTAGAAAGTTAGAAAATTATATCATGACTAAAATACACTGTTGGTCACTAAAATACATCGTTGGTTACACATTCATTCAATTGTTGGGTGTATGTTGACTTGTGAAAGTCAAACTGGTTAAATCCAATCACCCGCTAAACTGTATATGTAGATGCAAACATGCAATTGAAAGCAAAATACTCGGAAAATCAAGATTAAATTGTCTTAAAATTATCATCTAAAATATGTTTCGTTACATAATGACATTAATCAGAGACATATGCCTTATGTAAATCATCGTATGAGAAAGTTTCTAAACATTCCTCTTCTTTTTCATTACAAACAACATATTTGTTTTTCTTTTTATCTATTTTTTTCTAGTCTCCTTATAGCACGTTTCCCCTTCCAATGCTCCACTACTCTGGCCTTTGCAACAAGCCTTGTTCTCTCGACTTCAGCAGCGCTTGGAGCTGCCTTCTCCTTCTCTTCTGCAGGTTCCTTTTGTTCCACCTTGCAGTCACCTTCCAATGCTGCTTCTAGGTCGTAGTAGAAGCTTTCATCGCCTCCACCCTTTGGCACCTCGACTTCTTTCCTTTCAGGGGCTGGTCTTTTGACCACCTCCTCATTTTCTGTTTGGTTGGTTGGGGTAGCATCAGCATCTCTAGGTCTCTTGTTCCCCAACAACATGGTTACAATTTTTTTGATTTATTTTTTATAGAAGTAGATTGGTTTGCAACATAATGTGGGAGTAACAAATTTATACACAAATAATAAGGAAAACGAAGAGTCTGTATTAAATTTTGGAAGTATATTTTGAACTCTTGGATTCCCCATTATTTGTTGGAAATATACACGCATTTAGACGTAAATAGAGTGTTCACATTTGGTCCCTCAATTTGTCTATGTTGCCGTTGGTATTATTAAAACTCCCGCCAATTATTAAGTTGAGTGTTCACATTTGGTCCCTCAAGTTGACTGTCAGGTTTAACTTGGGTTAGATCATAGTTAAATAGTGATTGGACTATTATGCCCCTGAAACTAGAACATAAAATGTGCGTTGACGCAGCCAAAATGGGTCAAGGGACGCAATCGGACTCAAAATCCTAAGGTTTGGACGCCTGGCGACGAATTTTGAAAGTTAGGGTGCTTTGCGATGCTTTGTGAAAAGTTTAGGGACCAACGGTGTATTTTAGTCTAAGTTTTATATTTTACATCTTAAACAACACGTAAATGCATTATTAGTTAACGAAAGTGATGTGTCAGCAATGGTGACAAATCAATTGCCAAAAAATGTAGTCATAGCCAAATATTGTAATACAAACTACTTTAACGAGTTAACCAAACATTGTTAACTTTATCCAGCGAAACAACCCAAACAATAACATTGTAGGATTTTACATTTTAGATGTAACATTCAACAATACAAGGTCTAACTAAAGGTTGGAGGTCCTTAAACATTTTAATCTTGGGAAAAAAATAAAATAAATAAATAAATAAAATAAGAGTAAACTACATTTTTGGTCCTTGTGGTTGTATCAAAATTTAACTTTTGGTCCAAAATTCAAAAAATGATAGATATCAGTCCAAAAGTCCACGTGGCTTCCACTTTTGGTCCAAATTATAATGATTCCGTCAAAATAGCCGTTGGCTATTACATGTGCCAATCATGTGAGGGCATAAGTGTCTTTCTATTAATAAATTTATTCCCTATCTATATAAATACAATCCCACTCCGTTGCTACTTACCTCCCCCAAATTGTTAGACCAAAAAAATACCCAAAGATGGTTCGTTGCCCTCATTGTGGCTCACCAGCGGTTATAAACACTTCATGGACACAATTTAATCCAGGAAGACGTTTCTACTGTTGTTCTAAAAGCGTAAGCCATGAATTTATATTTTCCCAATTTTTTCTTGATTTTGACCTAATTTTGAAATATACTTTATTTAGGGTCCCAATCATGGGATTATTGATTGGTATGATCCACCAATGTGTAATCGAGCTGTGCAAATCATTCCTGGGTTATTACAAAACATAAATGAGTCACAAGCATATTGTTGCTGAAAATCGTGGAACAATAAGAAGGTTGAAAATGATGTTAGTTTTTATTTGGGTGTTTTTCCTCATTTTATATGTTTTCAAATAATGTTAGGGTTTAGTTTGATTTTAGTTTGGTTGACTTGTAATGGCAGTCAATATGTAGTTGTGACTTTTGTTTAATCGCAGTCAAAATGTAGTTGTGAATTTTTTGTAATGAAGTACTTTGAATGACTGAATGAAATGAAGTTGTTATTGTAATGCATATATTGTTTAGTTTTATGCTTACTTGTACTACAAATAGACAAAAAATTCCCAAAATAATCACCTATGTAAATGGTCACATGTATGAGAATCTTACACTGCTAGAAGTTGCCAAAATGTACCAAAAAGCTCCATCTGCAAATAGGCATTTTGATTGACATTTGCATATGGACAGCAAAGTGAAAATGGACAAAATTTATCAATAGTTACTAGACTCTGTATACTGTTTTTCCCCATTTATGCACTATATAAACAGCATTGAAGATTGTCACTTGCATATCCATAGCAAAGTGAAAGAATGAGTTCCAAGAAGAACATCAAACAAGGTATTCTTCACAACTTTTAAACTGTTATTATTATTATTATTATTATTATTATTATTGTTATTATTATTATTATTATTATTATTATTATTATTATTATTATTATTAATATTATTATTATTATTATTATTATTATTATTATTATTATTATTATTATTATTATTATTATTATTATTATTATTTTGTGTAGAAATCATTGACATATCCAGTAGTGAAAGTGAAGAAGCTTGTTATCAAGCCTCATGGGTTGATTATTTCCCAAAGACAGAACAATCAAATTCTGTCAAGCCAAAGAAGGTTCAAGGTAGTAGCAGGTCTGTTAACCCAAAAGAATATTATAAGCAACTTTTTGATCAGAGGGAGCAGGTTCTTGGTTTGCCAAATAAGGAGAGTTGTGAAGATTTTGGCATCAAGCCATTTGCTGCCAAAGATGTTTCAACAGGGAAAGGAAAAAAGACCAGGGGTTAAATTGCAGCTGTAATGTACTTGTGATGGTTTGCATGACCATAAATAAAAATGTTAACTTTTTAAAGTCAATTTTCTAATATAATAAGTGATCCTAATTTTCAGCTGTATAATGTACTTGTGATGTTAATGCTAGAGCAGTTTATTTAATGAATTATAAATGTTATCTGTTTTGGTTTGTTAAATTACATACTTGAGTTATGAAAGTCAAAGATACCAAACAACAATGGCAATGTGTTAGTATAGTATGTTAAGTTACAGAGTTGACTTATCAAAGTCAAACATACCCAATTTTTCAACATGAACACAAACTTAACAAAAGTAAATAAGACTTAATAAAAGTCAAACATAACAAAGTCTTACAAATAGACATTACCAAGTCTTACATAACACTGCCTTACATAACACATGAAAGACTAACTTAAAAGTCAAACATAACAAAGTTAAACATAACAGTCTTACAAAAGATCGTTTAACTTAAAAAGTCAAACATTATCAAGTCTTACATAACAAAGCCTGCAAAAAAACCATTTGCAGTCCTTTTTCTTGGTGATCTCCTTGTTAGTGCAGATGGCCTAAAAATTGGTGGAGATGAATTCACAGTTGGTGCAGATGGCCTAACAACATGTGGAGATGGGTTGACAGTTGATCTAACACTTGCAGGTGGCCTAACAACAGGTGGTTTTGGCCTATGAGTTGGTGCAGATTGTCTAACACTTGCAGATGGCCTAACACTTACAGATGGTTGTGATGGCTTGAATATTTTACCTCTTTGACCGTTGCATGATCTTTTGTTATGACCTGATTCACCACAATTTTTGCAAGTTATACATTTACCTTGCCTACTTAACCTCCCATTTTTCACCATGTTATCATATATCTGAGCTGCAATTTTCCTCCTCTTTTTTGGTGGTCTACCAACAGGTGGGTGATAGTCTGGTGGTGTTATTGTGATTGGGCTTGGTGACTTTTCCCACATATCTGGTCCCCTAGTTGGATTTACCTTGAACCTATACATCTCTTGCCAAGTAGACAACCAATAACACTCACTGACCAAAGTCTCAGGTAGTCCAGGGTCCATCCCATTACTAGCCATGTCCCAGATGCATGCCACTGCATGCTTGCATGGCATTCCTGTGAGTTCCCACTTCTTACATGAGCAAGTCCTCTTATTCATGCTCACAACACATTGATCTCCATGAGGACCAGTTGTAGAACCTTGTAAAAATTACTTGTAATTGTATCGTTATTAAATAAATAATCTTTCATTACCGTTACTAATTCCCATTTTCTCAGAAAAAATTGAAATTTTTCTTATTATATTATTTTGTCATTATCACAAAATAATATAAATCACGAAATGACGGAACCAATCCTCGACACGTTACTCGAAACCTAAAACATTTCATTAATACTAATTATATTTCCTAATCCTAATTAAACTTCTAATTACACTTAATTATTCAAACGGGCCCTTAATCATTTTTCCAGCCCAAATCTCGTGTACTATTCACAGGCCCAAGTTTCAAGCCCAACTTCCAAATCTTATTATTTCACTTAATCGACTAGTTACATGCCTCCAAAACGCCTCACGTATTCACAATTCTTACACACGACACATATATATTTTTACACCACCTCGTTTACCACCTAGCCAACTATTAGTGTGTCAAGTGTCATGTTCATAGGACGACATTTGATACGTTTTTAAGTGGCAAAGTGATTGACATATATACGACCCAATCGATTCATATTTAACTCAAATCTTAACCGTTTTGATTCCCATTTGTTCCTACGTGTTCCTAATAATATTTCTAACATGTTTTCATGTTTAAATGTCAATGATAATCAACTATGTTCAAGTTATACACGATTTATCAAATCGTGTATAGAAATAATAGGTGGTCGACATCATTGTGATTCACCAAGGGCACCCTCCTTATTTCATGCACTCTCAAACTCATATTATACGTTATATAACTCAGTCAATAACCTAATGTATAGTATTTGTGGTTTCCTTGAAAATTTCACACTTACGTGTGATAAAATGACACCATATATACACCATATGCATGCACCCGTTTCTCTCAATTATCATACACTTTCAAATCTTTCTTTCTTCCTAAAAACTATATCTTGAAGGCCAGAGGTTGTTTCAAAATCATTTGGACGCAAGAAAGGGTAATCGACTTTAATATATTCGTATATTACTTGGGTTATAGTCGAATTTGATTGTATCTTGTGTTTCATTCATCCACTCTCGACTCTCTACCACCCTAGTGGTGTTGTAAGTTGTTTCAAACTCATTTCCATCTATTTCACACGTTACAATTATGTCATGCATCATATATACATGTTATCGATCGTATATTAGTTTTACATATTATTTCACGTACATATTGTCATATAGAACACCAAACGTGGCTAGCCTCTATCTTGGAAGGCCTAGGAGTCACGTAGCACACATATTTCATGTTAAGTTCACGTTACATGCATCACATGAACATATTTTGAACCATGCTCAAATGTATGAAAAATATATATAAACACTTAGAAATATTTCTAACTCTTTCACATATATATAACGTCCTTTACATGCTACAAAACGCTCATATATCTTTAAAAATCACGTAACAAGCGTATCATATTTTTACACGACTTAATAGACCACCTAGCTAGCAAAAAATTTCGTATATATAACTTGTGAAAATAACTTGATCTCGGCACATCATTTTCATCAAAGTAAATCGTTACCGAGCACCTTTAAAAACTTATTATTGTACCGATTGGGCCTTAAAGCCCAATAAGCTAAAAATAAGCTCTTAGGTTAAGCTAGATTATCTAAACTTTTTGATATGAACATAGAACAAGAAAAATGATATTTTTGATGAGCCCAACTCGTCTCACGATGTACGGATTTTAAAACGTTAACGTGCCTTGAAATTGACTCGTTAAAGGCCCATAAGCTAAAAAAATAAGCTTTTAACCAAAGTTGTAAATATAGAAAAATAGGAGTAAAACTGTAAAATCAGAATCATAAGGGTAAAAATTGATAAAAGTTAATATTCTAAGCCTAGTTTTGATTATTGGACAATTAGAGGACTATAGTTGTAATTTATTTATAAAAAGGACTAACGGTGTAACGCAAACGTCGTTAGAGTAAAAATGGTAAAATTGGAAAAGGACAAGGACTAAACATATTCTATTTAACATTCTTATTTATTTTTTATTTTCATAAATTTATTTCGTATTGCATATAAACTTTCATTTTAGTTATATATATATTATTTAACGTAACGTTAATAATATATATAACAATATTTCAAAAGTTAATATTTTTACTTACGATTAAAAAGGTAAAACTTCGATGGATAATTTAAATAACATATTTTGTCATATCATGCATATCATAAGAATTACACTGCACATCATCTATTCGTCATAACGAATAATTATTATTCGTTATTCGTTCGTAGTTACCAAATAGTATTTGGTCAAATTCTCAGACAAATCTATTTATCAGGTTGTGTTTCGAAGCCGTTATAATAAAATTCATCCGACTTTATTTTCTTCATTTCAGTATCAATCAAGGTGATTCATAGCCTCACATTTACTTATTTTCAAACTCCGTGAGAGGGATACATGTTATAAACAGATCACAAGTAATTTTATGTATGCTTCCTGACTTGATATATGCCTAAGTTACCTATTGCCAAAAGACCCTTGATCATGAGCCATTAATCACTGTTATGTGAACGCGAATATAATGAATAGATCTATTTAAGGTTTGACAGCCTATCCCATTAATACTTGACGGAATGCCATTATGCATGTTGTTAGTCGTATTAGTCGTGATATATTATATCTGAGTAAAAATAGGAATTGACAAATCACATATTACACGAGGGCAATATTATCATTAATTTGATAACACCTCCGTATTTACGGTATTTGTTAACGTTTTGCGTGTCATGAGACTTAGAACAATATATACTGCAATATCAATTTTTAATGATTGTATTTCCAAATACAATCTTACTTGTGTATCAAAATGAATACTAAATTCAAACTCTATGATATCACTCAACATTTTTGTTGACTTTTAAACATGTTATATCAGGCATTTAGCAGGGGAAGCAAGCATGGAACGGGCGGAAAAACTTCAAAACTTATCTACTTTATTTAAATAATGGTGTAAAATAAAAGATGTTTGATTTAGTTTAAAACATCAAGACTTTTATTATAATACTCTGATAGTGACCTCTTGTATTTGAATCTTTATTAATAAACTTATATTTTAAAACGTCTCTTTCGAGCCGTTTTCTATCATTATGACTTCGATCCTCACCGTAACACCCTAATTACTATTCCGCTGCCATGTTACAAATTAGGGGGTGTTACAGATTGGTATCAGAGACAGGTTTATAGAGAACCAAATGTTTTCAAACATTGAACTATAACCACACTTTCAAATAAAGTAAATTTACACCATATTATTTTTCGCCCGCCGTGCCTGCTTGCTACCATACTCAGTAAGTTAATCATTAATTTTACGATACTTTAATCTTGGTATATTAGAATTTTACATTCTTTGACGATAATAAATTCTTATTCTGCATTATTTATGAATTATTACAGAATTATTTCAATATGAGTATATCAGACTCCGACTCTGAGATTTCCGTCGCATCTGTTACGTCGCCTGTTTTTCGTTCTACCTTAGTACCTGACACTGTTTCCTAAGAAACAGAACCATTCGAGCAAGACGAAATTGTAACAACGCCTGAAAATCCCGATGTTTTGGTTTTACCAACACATATACCATTACCGCATCATGAATTTGATTCATATGCACCCGATCATCTATTCAATCTTTTTAGCCAAACTTATCCATATACTTTTCACCATAGAGAACAAATTCCTGAGGAAGATATACCCATATCCAACCGACTTCGTGTTTCCGAATCTACTCATCCACTTTCACCATCATTACCACATCCTTCTGGTTTTACTCCCCCAGCTCATATCTATGAAACTGGCGAGAGTGCTAGGATGGAAATCATCCCTACTCTTTCACCTTCTGTAGTAGTGACGCGTTTGGAGCATCACGAAGAACAGATAGACTCACTTCTTCAGATGATTGATTATTCATCATTTGACCATTCGGATACTATCAACAATACCTTACATAACCTTCTAGCCAATATGATAGAGTTGTAGCAGGGTTTAGCTCAAATACATTCAGATATCTCCGAGACACGCTCTTTCGCGATATCATTGCGAAGAGAGGGACAAAACCGTACTTGGGAAGCCCAGTTAGCACATCAAAAAGCACATACATTGGAAAACCTAGTAGGAGATATGCAGATTCAACACCATACCGAGATGCAGGATCTTCGAACTCAGATTTTAGAGATGGGAGGACATGTGGACATACCTAACCATTAGAGGCAGTTAGTATTTGTATTAGTAATAAGGCATCTAAGCCTGCCGCATGTGGCAATTAATAAAGAATCTTGTATCGTTTTGTTATGAAAACTCAACTGATCAAGTTATTAATGTTATGCTGTTGGTTGTAATATTACTATATACAAATGTTAATTTATGCTTATGATTGTTCATGTGTATTAATAATGCATCTAACATATCGGAATAATTATGATTGTTGTATCGAAATAAAAACTACAAATGGTGCCCAATTATTGTTAGAACTCATAAATATTCATTTCCCTACTTCTCAAGATCATTTAAACAAAATTTGTGTTTAAATTCTAAAGCTATATTTTTGTATTATCAATAGAAAAATGGAGCATGCAAGTAGCGAAAATTCCAACCCTGAAGTGATCATGACACCTACTGAGGTTCAAAGGATGATTGATGAGGGTATATCTGCAGCTCGTGAAGCTGATCGCTTGAATAACATCAATGGAGCAAACAGTGAAGCTAATACATCTACTCATTGTAAATGTACATACAAAGACTTCATGACTTGCAAGCCAACTAATTTCAAAGGAATAGAAGGAGTTACTGAAATGGCCCATTAGTTGAGCATACTGAGACAGTCTTCAAGAGGAGCGGCTGTTCTGAAGATAGGAAAGTTACATTTGCTACAGGAGCTCTTCAAGGAGAAGCACTATCGTGGTGGAATACTACCGTGAATGCTATGGGTCAAGATGAAGCTTTCAAACTCTCCTGGGATGAGTTGAAAAATAAGATGCTTAAGAAGTATTGTCCCAGGACAGAGATCAGAAAACTGGAGGATGAATTTCATCAGCTGGTAGTAAAGTACAATGATCTGAGGACATACGACAGAAAGTTTCTGGAGTTGTCGGTGTTATGCCCAACAATAGTACCCGATGTTGAAAAAGCATTGGAGAAATATGTGGAAGGACTGCCACCATCTATTGAAGGGGATGTTACCGCATCGAACCCACAGACAGTAGAAGAAGCCATAGGACTTGCCCAGAGATTGTTGACCCGGGTGATCAAAAGAGGTTCTACCTCCACGATCAATGAGCATAAGAGGAGTGCTGACAACCGTGGAAACAACAATGGCAACAACCGCAGCTACAACAACAACTACAGTGGTAACAGAAGCTACAACAACAACAATCAAAGCAGCAACCACAACAGAGATCAACAACAGAACCACAGTAATCATCATCAGTAGCAGAATCATCGACAAGAAGCTACCAGAGATTATGCAGCAGTGCCTGCAGAAAGTAAAGGTTATGCCGGAACTCTCCTCGTGTAACAAGTGCAACATGCATCATACCGGATCATGTAAGGCTACTTGTGGCAACTGCAGAAGAATTGGTCATATGACAAAGGACTGTCGAGAAACTGGAGCCAACACACAACCGATAGCTGTAAAGTGCCATGGTTGTGGTGAAGTTGGACATTACAGAACTCACTGTCCGAAGAATGCCAATAATGTTGCCCGTGGAAGAGCATATGTACTCGGTGATGGAAACACAACTCAGTACTCTGATGTTGTTACGGGTACGTTCCTATTAAATCAACAAGATGCTAAGATATTATTTGATTCTGGAGCAGATAAAAGTTTTGTGTCTACTTCGTTTGCCGCAATCCTAAATATTACTCCTATAGAACTAGATACTATCTATGACATAGAATTAGCAGATGGAAATATCCTAAGTACCAATACCTCAATCAAAAATTGCACCTTAACTTTTCTAAGTAAATCTTTCCCCATTGATCTCATGCCTATCCAATTGGGAAGTTTTGATGTCATCATTGGTATGGATTGGTTATCTAAACACTGTGCTAGAATAATTTGTGACGAGAAAGTCATTCAAATTCCACTCAACGGTGAAACCTTAATCATCCAAGGTGATAAACCTAAAACTTCGTTCAATATTATCTCGTACGCCAAGACAATGAAATACATAAGCAAAGGATGCCATGTATTCGAAATTCAAGTAACGGGAGGAGAAACAAAAGAAAAGAAGAAACAACTTGATAAAGTGCCAGTTGTAAAAGAATTTTCTGATGTATTTCCTGAAGACTTGCCTGGAATTCCACCAACCAGACAAGTAGAATTTCGCATCGATTTAGTGCCTGGAGCAGCACCAGTTGCAAAAGCACCATATCGATTAGCACCCTCCGAAATGAAAGAATTATCCGAACAGTTGAAAGAACTATCAGATAAAGGATTCATCCAACCAAGCTCGTCCCCTTGGGGAGCACCAATCCTATTCGTCAAAAAGAAAGATGGAACGTTCCGAATGTGTATCGATTACAGAGAGTTGAACAAACTCACGGTAAAGAATCGATATCCATTACCAAGGATCGACGATCTATTTGACCAATTACAAGGATCTAATGTTTACTCAAAAATCGATCTAAGATCAGGATATCATCAATTAAGAATCAGGGAAGAAGACATTCCCAAGACAGCTTTTCGAACACGGTACGGACATTATGAATTTCAAGTAATGCCATTTGGTCTTACCAATGCACCAGCAGTGTTCATGGATTTAATGAACCGAGTATGCAAGCCATACTTGGATAAATTCGTTATTGTGTTCATTGATGACATCTTAATCTATTCGCGCAACAAAGAAGAGCATGCCGAACACTTAAGGATTATTTTGGAGTTGCTTAAGAAAGAAAAGTTGTACGCTAAGTTTTCCAAATGTGATTTTTGGATTTCTACCGTTCAATTTTTAGGCCATATCATCAACTACCAACGTATCTATGTAGATCCCGCGAAGATAGAAGCAGTTAAAGGTTGGACATCACCTACCACTCCAACTGAAATTCGTCAATTTTTAGGTCTCGCCGGTTACTATTGAAGATTTATAGAAGGTTTCTCAAAGATTGCAAAACCTTTGACGGAACTCACCCAGAAGAACAAGAAGTATATCTGGGAAGAAAAGCAAGAGTCAGCATTTCAACTGTTGAAACAGAAGCTTTGTGAAGCACCAATATTAGCATTACCGGAAGGAAATGAGGACTTTGTTGTGTATTGTGACGCATCTCATCATGGTTTAGGTGCGGTACTAATGCAAAGAGACAAAGTCATAGCTTATGCTTCGCGACAGCTAAAGAAGAATGAAGAAAATTATACTACCCATGATCTAGAATTAGGAGCAGTAGTTTTTGCTCTTAAGATATGGAGACATTATCTATATGGTACAAAGTGTACAGTTTTCACCGATCACAAGAGTCTTCAACATATATTGGATCAAAAGGAGCTGAACATGAGACAACGAAGATGGTTAGAATTACTCAATGACTACGACTATGAAATTCGTTACCACCATGGTAAAGCGAATGTTGTAGCCGACGCGTTGAGCAGAAAAGACAGAATTAAACCTCTTAGAGTTCGATCTCTAGGAATGACAATTCATTCGCCACTTCCAGCTCAAATCATCAAAGCTCAAACAGAAGCTCTACAAGAAGAAAATCGGCAATATGAGAAAATTGACCGAACGTCAAACACTGTAGATCAAGTTGACAGAATGCCAAATAATGAAAAAGAATTTGTGAGAAGAAATGATGGAATGTTATGTTTTAAGGAAAGATATTGGATTCCTCTCTTTGGAGGTATTCGAGACCTTATCATGCATAAATCTCATAAATCCAAATATTCTATTCATCCCGGTTCCAATAAGATGTATCAAGATCTTAAGAAGAATTATTGGTGGCCAAATATGAAAGCTGATATCGCAGAGTATGTTGGTAAATGTTTATCATGTTCTAGAGTAAAGGCAGAGACTCAGAAACCATCAGGATTACTCGTGCAACCAAAAATTCCGGTTTGGAAATGGGAACGAATCACCATGGATTTTATTACCAAATTACCAAGGACTTCGACCGGATTAGACACAATCTGGGTTATCATCGATGGATTAACCAAGTCTGCACATGTTCTACCTATTAAGGAGACTAACGAGTTGGAAACACTCGCTCAGTTGTATTTTACAGAAATTGTGATTAGACATGGAGTTCCAATATCTATTATTTCTGGTAGAGATAGCCGATTCACCTCAAGATTTTGGGAATCTCTACAGAAATCTATTGGTACTCGTTTAGATATGAGCACCGCTTATCATCCGCAAACCGATGGACAAAGTGAAAGAACAATCCAAACCTTGGAAGATATGCTCCGAGCATGTGTAATTGATTTCGGAAAAGGTTGGGATAAACACTTGCCATTAGTTGAATTCTCTTAAAATAACAGCTATCATGCCATCATAAAGGCTACACCTTTTGAGGCACTTTACAGAAGGAAGTGCAGATCACCAGTCTATTGGACAGAAGTTAGTGATATGCAACTCACCGGACCAGAGCTAATACATGACACGACCGAGAAGCTATTCCAAATCAAGCAACGCTTGCAAGCTGCTCTTGACAAACAGAAGAGTTATGCTGATGTCAGGAGAAAGCCTATGGAATTTCAAGTAGGAGACAGAGTCATGTTGAAAGTTTCTCCCTGGAAGGGAATGATCCGTTTTGGAAGATGTGGAAAGTTAAATCCAAGGTACATTAGACCTTTCAAAATTCTGGAGAGAATTGGTCCAGTTGCTTATTAGTTAAAACTTCCAGAAGAACTCAGTAGGGTACATCCTACGTTTCACGTATCACAACTCAAGAAATGTTTGTCTGACGAAACTCTCGTCATTCCACTAAAGGAGATTAGATTGGATGAAAAACTAGTGTTCACAGAAGAGCCTGTGGAAATAATGGATATAGAAATAAAACAACTCAAACAGAATCGTATCCCCATTGTAAAGGTTAGATGGGACTCAAAGCGAGGACCAACTTACACATGGGAAAGAGAAGATAGATTCCGTGAGAAATATCAACATTTATTTTCATAGAACACACGTTTAGATTTCTTAAAATCGAATTTCGGGATGAAATTCAGAATGACAAGTGGGTACTGTAGAACCTTGTAAAAATTTCTTGTAATTATATCGTTATTAAATAAATAATCTTTTGTTACCGTTACTAATTCCCATTTTCTCAGAAAAATTTGAAATTTTTCTTATTATATTATTTTGTCGTTATCTCAAAATAATATAAATCACGAAATGACGGAACCAATCCTCGACACGTTACTCGAAACCTAAAACATTTCATTAATACTAATTACTAATCCTAATTAAACTTCTAATTACACTTAATTATTCAAACGGGCCCTTAATCATTTTTCAAACCCAAATCTCGTATACTATTCACAGGCCCAAGTTTCGCCCAACTTCCAAATCTTATTATTTCACTTAATCGACTAGTTACATGCCTCCAAAACGCCTCGCGTATTCACAATTCTTACACATGAAACATATATATTTTTACACCACATCGTTTACCACCTAGCCAACTATTAGTGTGTCAAGTGTCATGTTCATAGGATGACATTTGATACGTTTTTAAGTGGCAAAGTGATTGACATATATACGACCCAATCGATTCATATTTAACTCAAATCTTAACCGTTTTGATTCCCATTTGTTCCTACGTGTTCCTAATAACATTTCTTACATGTTTTCATGTTTAAATGTCAATGATAATCAGCTATGTTCAAGTTATACACGATTTATCAAATCGTGTATAGAAATAATAGGTGGTCGACATCATTGTGATTCACCAAGGACACCCTCCTTATTTCATGCACTCTCAAACTCATATTATATGTTATATAACTCAATCTATAACCTATATCTACTGAAAATGCATAGTACTTGTGGTTTCCTTGAAAATTTCACACTTAGGTGTGATAAAATGACACCATATATACACCATATGCATGCACCCGTTTCTCTCAATTATCATACTGATGGACGTGGAAATCGTACCAGGCTTTACCTCTCGAGGGATCTCGAGAAGCTTACAACCCCCACCAGGCAGTGTACCTGATCGTTGTAGTATAGTATAGTGACAAGTACCGGGGGATTGATCGTTCAGTTAGGAATAGTGTCGCTAGGATTAGAAAACCTAAATACTAGTTCTAAGGGTGAGGGATGATTATTTTTGTATTTTTATATTTTTTAGAAAGCAAGTAAAAATCTCGGGTTTGAAGGATTTGGGCGGAATTAGTTGCTAGTCAAATAACCCAATACTAAAGATGCAATCAAAATAAAATACTAAAAATGAAAATAAACTAAATTATACTAAGGTTATGAGCAATAAGTGGAGAAAATGTGTTTACTTAGATTTCACTACTCCCTAGATATTTTTTACACGTTAATTACTTGTTATAGTTACGTGGATGACGGATTGTATTCCTTAATACCATTCATGGGGTGGCGCACTTAACTTCCCAAACCTTTGAGCTCTTATCTCCTTATATGCCATGCCCAGCACAACCATAGGGATTATAAACAGTGGCTCATGCATTAAATACAACCAATAAAAACCTAGTGCACATCAGTTCATGTTTCCTAAGACGTTCAAGCATGTTACCATTTGGAGATCTGCCAGTTTTCTTAAGCCTAACATCAAATTCATTCATCCAAAACAACTATAAGCAAGTAATCAACAAATAATTAACATCTAGGTTTCATTAGATCCAAGCAAACACAAGATAGATTTAGCCTAGCATGATGGAATTAAGACAAGAACAAGATATAGACAACCAACACATATTCTTTACATACTCTACTCCTCTACGTCTATCCTCCTCATTCCTATAATAAGCTGCTTGCTTGTGTTCTTTTTCGAAATTAGAGAGAAGGCGGTATTGCTCAATCTTGTAGGGCATTTGATAGGCAACCTCATCATTTTCTTTCTTGAATCTAACTATCCCTAAAGTCGGATCATAACTCATCCTAGTGGCCTCAACAAATGGTTTTCCAAATATTATTTGGCTTAGGCAAGCATCTATCACCGGACGAGTGTCTTCAACTATCATAAAATCGATCTCATAGGCGAGATTCCCTTTAATCACATGCAATCCCTTCACTCTTCCTACAAAATTACTTATCAAATTCTTATTGGGCATCATCCTAAAATTAAGTTGCTTCTTCATCACCCAATTGTAGTAAGTCCTAGTCATGATGTTCACGGGGGATCTAGGGTCGATGTAAGCTTTCCATATATGCATGTACCCGATATTGCATGGTATGTTAATGTTAGAGGGGTCTCCCATTTTGATAAGGGGGGTGCCAAGAATATATGGTCTCTCGAGACTATCGAATAAATCCTTATGGTATTCCCGTTCTTCCTTGGTGGGCAACTTATCAAAGTACTTTTCTATAGGCTCTACCTCCTCTAATTCATCTCCCCTATTAACCTCAACTTTCCTACTCTCATCCTTAGTCTCGGCTTCTAATCTAACTTCATCCTTGTCACTCTCTTCTATCTCCTTATCTATTGGCTTAATGGTGACAACATTGACAAAGTGGACATGTTTGGATGATGAGGGGTCCTTAATTTGGATTCCGTTATTGGTGTCCCTAGTGTCCTTCCTAGGTGTAGTTCACGCTTGGTTGTTGAGGGCCTTCAACAAGTTGTCAATCTTGTTGGTCATCTCCGTTTGTTGTTGGTTGAATTCGGTTTCAAACCTAGCTATGCGAGCTTCTTGAGATGCCATAAACTTTGACATCAATCCTTCAAGATTGTTGGTACTACCATAGCTGTTAGAAGGATTGTTTTTGAAAGTACGGTTAGATGGTGGACCATTTGGTTGGTAACGATTAGGCGGATTGGAGGAATTGGGTTGATTTTGTTTCTACCTAAGGTTTGGGTGATTTTTCCAAGAGGGGTTGTATGAATCACCGTAAGGGTTCAGCTCGAGCTTGAAATTGTACCACTTATCTCCCGCTTCGTCGGTACGCGTGGATGCAGAGTCCGCAAAAGCTATTCCGGGGAGTTCCACACAATCACGAGTGTCGTGGGGACCACTACATAATTCGCATGAAGAAGTGATTTTGTTCACTTGGCTTGAAGGTTTAGGAGCTTCGTAAGATTTCATGAGAAACTTGACTTGGTCCTCAAGTTCCATGATCCTACGGTCGGGAGTGCTAGAATTGTTCGAAGGCAAAGATATTGCCTCGAACATTTTATTCAATTCACGGGGATCATTCCAACTTTCGTTGTCATAGAGAGCAAGATCTTCTATGAGTTCCCATGATTGTTCCGCACTTAGATCACGTAGCTTACCACCGGCCGATTGGTCAGTGGCACGCCTCGTGGAGAGATCGATATGGTCATAAAAAAATTGGACTTGGAGCCAAAGATCTATGCCATGATGAGGGACTTTTTGGAGTAAGTCCTTGAAACGAGTCCATGCTTCATAAAGAGATTCATTTTGACGTTGTTGGAACATCAAGATGTCATTTCTAAGCTTAGTAGTTCTCCCCGGTGGGAAAATTTGAGCAAGGAAACAAGTGGTGAGATCATCCCATGTGGTGATGGATCCCGCAGGTAAACGCTCAAGCCATTGACTAGCTTGATCCCGTAGAGAGAATTGGAATAGGCGTAATCGGGTTGTCTCTCTAGTTTCAACACCCAGGTCTATGGAATCTACGATTTTGAGGAAGTCCTTAAGATGTTGGTTTGGATCTTTGGAACGAAGTCCACGGATTGTATTCCTTAATACCATTCATGGGGTGGCGCACTTAACTCCCCAATCCTATGAGCTCTTATCTCCTCCTATGCCATGCCCAGCGCAACCATAGGGATTATAAACAGTGGCTCATGCATTAAATACAACCAATAAAAACCTAGTGCACATCAGTTCATGTTTCCTAAGACGTTCAAGCATGTTACCATTTGGAATCTGCCAGTTTTCTTAAGCCTAACAACAAATTCATTCATCCAAAACAACTATAAGCAAGTAATCAACACATAATTAACATCTAAGTTTCATTAGATCCAAGCAAACACAAGATAGATTTAGCCTAGCATGATGGAATTAAGACAAGAACAAGATATAGACAACCAACACATAGACATATTGATTGAATTAAAAGAATACTTATCTCAATTACACATGAAAGGTATCAAGGGCTTAGAACCATGAAAAACCTGTAAAATTCGCACCAAGTTCGTACTTAGGGTTTCTCCAAAACTTCTCTCTTTAATGTGTGAAAATTAGAAAAATATATATAGGAAATAGGGTCTGACAGCGTCAAGACAAATCTTGTGACGCCGTCACCTCGCCGCCAAAACACTTCTCGGACTGCCTTGATCTACTTTTGACGCCGTCATGTATTATGCATTTCCAGGCCATCATAAATTTTACTCTTGACGCCCTACTTCGTGACGCCGTCAAATCTGTACTGGGTCGTCATGGAAATTACTCTTGACGCCGTCAGGAATTCCTTCTTGACGCCGTCACCTACTGTTCCCAGCAAGGAAAATTAAGACTTTGGCGTTTTCTTCACTTTTGTGCTCCAAAAACGTCTGAATTGCTTCCTTTTCCAGATTTCACTCCCAAAGTACCTAAAATCACAAAAGGAACGATTTAGGGCAATATTTGATCAAATAAATTCAATTCCGGGCTTAAATGACCCCCTAAAAGTGGTTCATTTTTTGCCTCATCATATACCCTTACACTTGAGATTTGCTTGTCCTCAAGCAAATGCGCTTTTATTCTAATCAAAATACAAGTTAGGGGTCATTTAACACTAATATAAAAGTAATTACAACAAATAATCGTTCCACTAAAGACCAATAGACAAGCACGGAGGTCATACACTAGCACCTCACAAATAGTGTTTAGATACTCACATCTCTCGGGTGTAATAAAGTATAAATTACAATATGGAAACGGAAGATATCTCTCACTACCTGTCATAGCAAAATAGATTACCATAGGCTTGGGAAAGGATCAAACCTCCACCACATGGCGTAAGCACCTAGGATAAACTATCAAAGAGGTCTTTTAAAGGGTTGTAACGTTAGGTGTAGGGATATGAAATACACGGTTTTGTTGGATATATGCAGTCTTTACTGGTGGCGAGTTAATAATCTTGGTTAATTACATGTACAATATGGCGTTGCTAAGCCAAGACTAGACTCGACTTAAGCTGATAAATGAAAAATAACAAAAACATAAAATGAACATAAAATAAAAAGGGATGGTAGTCCGTATGTATTTTTCTCTTCTTCTTTTTCTATTTTGTTTTTCTTTTTCTTGATTTTTTCGATTTTTTTTTTTTTTTTTTTTTTTTTTTTTTGGCATACACTCTTACCCTACTATCCAAAATAATACATCATAGGGAATGAACATTCCCCTTACACTTGAATTTTTACATACTTTACAATAACTAATCTAATGACTCGAATTAATAAAATCAAAACACTTGGAGTACTTTTAAGATTAACGTACATATGGGGGTAATAAATGATGTTCTTCCCCATTACTCCATAAATAAGTACTTTACCTATGAGTCCCAATCGTCCTAAAACAATATGTACAAGGATATGACTCGACTTAGCAACCATGTAATCAATTAGATAGTTAACTTAGGGTTTAACAAATAACAATAATGCACTAAAAATGAGCGCATACACGGAAGGCTAAGGCGATTTGGGTGTACATTTAAGTGGGGTGTAACAAATTCTTCCTTTAAGTAAGATGCTTAAAGTTAGAAACGAAAAGATAGGCTCGGAGGGGTGTACTAGGGGTTTCGTGTACTAAAAATGAGTACAACGCTAAGGGTGTGGGAAAAATTAGTTGACTTAACTAGCCAAGTAATATGACTTAAATGGTCAAGTAATTATGATACGGGTTTAACACAAGGGTGATCCTAATGCCTCTTATCATGTAGTAAATCCTACTACACGAATGTAGTCTCACTAGCGGTCTCGGGATGCATCACTAACGCAAGTTTTAGAATCTAAATGCTACCGGTACACTCATAAGCACTAATAATGAATGTTTTTCCTATCAAATCTAAAGGCGAACCTCACATATTTGGGTGGAAAATTTTTCTGAATATACGGTTATGTGCTAGTCATACATTCTCCTATCCTTGAGACGCTTGCTATGGCTAAAGTTTCACTCCTAAATGTTGTAAAAAAATTTAAATTTGGCGCTAAAATTGCACTAACAAGTATTTCTCATAGTTTTATTACACATTTACCATTAAACAAAACAAACTCAAGCGAAAGTGCATATGTAAGGTATCATCATTTTACCTTCCCCTTACACTTAAGATGAACATTGTCCCCAATGTTCAAGTAAAGAATGTAAAAGCGAAAAAGTAAAAAGAATGAAATCAAATACTCCCCTGATTCGCTCGGTATGGATAATAAGGTGGCCAGGTTAAATCTTCCTCCAAGAAGATGAACAATCAAAGCTTCCCTTCCAGAATATAAATCATCTTCTTATCATACATAACCTGTAAATCCTGAGAAAATAGACAAAACAACCTCGCATAAAATAGGCGGCATCCTATATAAGTTACTAAATCCTAGAAAACAAGATAAGATATAATGCTTGTGAAGTTTGCAGATCTCCTGGAGATTATAAAACTTAATAATTCACAAAAACCACAAGACTCCGTTAGAAAAACAAAACCGGTAAAATTTTCAGATTTTTACACGTGACGCCGTCAAGAGTTAACTCGTGACGCCGTCAGAAGTGACCTGCAGAAATTCTTATGTTAAGTTTCCGGAAAATTTCTGGAAAAACTTGGTCCTACTTCCTAGAAAATCCTGCAAAACTTCATTATGACTCAATACAAGCATTTGACTCTAACAAATACGAATACACATGTTCATTTAATATTGTGGAGAATCATGATTGGTTTGTTTCTTAAAAACATATTTGGGGTTTCCCCTTACACTTATCTTTTGCAAAAATACTTTTAGGTGGAGTTAAGACTAGGCCAAAACAACAAAGTAAAGTATTTCCACTATTTAGTTTAGAAACATGATCAACCAACAATAAAAATAAAGCATGCATACGGAAGCAAATAATAAACAAACAAAAATAAAATCACACAAAACATGGGTTGCCTCCCAAGAAGCGCTTTTCTTTATTTACGAGTCTTGTAGCTAGACTCAAGGTCATGGGTCACTACGTGACCTCGTCGTTGGTTCCACTCTCTAGGTCGTCTTCTAAACCAGTTTTGTATTCCGGACCTAGTTGCAAGCATTCTTTGTAGAAACCAAGCATCCTATTCTTTACATACTCTATTCCTCTACGTCTATCCTCCTCATTCCTATAATAAGCTGCTTGCTTGTGTTCTTTTTTGAAATTAGAGAGAAGGCGGTATTGCTCAATCTTGTAGGGCATTTGATAGGCAACCTCATCATTTTCTTTCTTGAATCTAACTATCCCCTAAATTCGGATCATAACTCATCCTAGTAGCCTCAACAAATGGTTTTCCAAATATTATTTGGCTTAGGCAAGCATCTATCACCGGACGAGTGTCTTCAAATATCATAAAATCGATCTCATAGGTGAGATTCCCTATAATCACATGCAATCCCTTCACTCTTCCTACAAAATTACTTATCAAATTCCTATTGCGCATCATCCTAAAATTAAGTTGCTTCTTCATCACCCAATTGTAGTAAGTCCTAGTCATGATGTTCACGGGGGATCTAGGGTCGATGTAAGCTTTCCATATATGCATGTGCCCGATATTTCATGGTATGTTAATGTTAGAGGGGTCTCCCATTTTGATAAGGGGGGTGCCAAGGATATATGGTCTCTCGAGACTATCGAATAAATCCTTATGGTATTCCCGTTCTTCCTTGGTGGGAAACTTATCAAAGTACTTTTCTATAGGCTCTACCTCCTCTAATTCCTCTCCCCTATTAACCTCAACTTTCCTACTCTCATCCTTAGTCTCGGCTTCTACTCTAACTTCATCCTTGTCACTCTCTTCTATTTCCTTATCTATTGGCTTAATGGTGACAACATCGACAAAGTGGACATGTTTGGATGATGAGGGGTCCTTAATTTGGATTCCGTTATTGGTGTCCCTAGTGTCCTTCCTAGGTGTAGTTAACGCTTGGTTGTTGAGGGCCTTCAACAAGTTGTCAATCTTGTTGGTCATCTCCGTTTGTTGTTGGTTGAATTCGGTTTCAAACCTAGCTATGCGAGCTTCTTAAGATGCCATAAACTTTGACATCAATCCTTCATGATTGTTGGTACTACCATAGTTGTTAGAAGGATTGTTGTTGAAAGTACGGTTGGATGGTGGACCATTTGGTTGGTAACGATTAGGCAGATTGGAGGAATTGGTTTGATTTTGTTTCCACCTAAGGTTTGGGTGATTTTTCCAAGAGGGGTTGTATGAATCACCGTAAGGGTTCGGCTCGGGCTTGAAAGTGTACCACTTATCTCCCGCTTCGTCGGTACGCGTGGATGCATAGTCCGCAAAAGCTGTTCCGGGGAGTTCCACACAATCACGAGTGTCGTGGAGACCACTACATAATTCGCATGAAGAAGTGATTTTGTTCACTTGGCTTGAAGGTTTAGGAGCTTCGTAAGATTTCATGAGAAACTTGACTTGGTCCTCAAGTTCCATGATCCTACGGTCGGGAGTGCTAGAATTGTTCGAAGGCAAAGATATTGCCTCGAACATTTTATTCAATTCACGGGGATCATTCCAACTTTCGTTGTCATAGAGAGCAAGATCTTCTATGAGTTCCCATGATTGTTCCGCACTTAGATCACGTAGCTTACCACCGGCCGATTGGTGAATGGCTCGCCTCGTGGAGAGATAGATATGGTCATAAAAAATTTGGACTTGGAGCCAAAGATCTATGCCATGATGAGGGACTTTTTGGAGTAAGTCCTTGAAACGAGTCCATGCTTCATAAAGAGATTCATTTTGACGTTGTTGTAACATCAAGATGTCATTTCTAAGCTTAGTAGTTCTCCCCGGTGGGAAAAATTGAGCAAGGAAACGAGTGGTGAGATCATCCCATGTGGTGATGGATCCCGCGGGTAAACGCTCAAGCCATTGACTAGCTTGATCCCGTAGAGAGAATTCGAATAGGCGTAATCGGGTTGTCTCTCTAGTTTCAACACCTCGGTCTATGGAATCTACGATTTTAAGGAAGTCCTTAAGATGTTGGTTTGGATCTTCGGAACGAATTCCATGGAATGCACATCCGCTTTGCACCAACCGGATGGTGTCGGATCGCAAGGGGGTCACATTGGCTCCGGTGAGCTCAATGGTGTTTCGGTAGCCTTGGTGGCTAGGTCGGGAATACTCTCCTAAGGTTCGGGGCCTAAGAGGTTCTAGTGGTGGGTTTTGTTGTGGTGGGATGACAGGTTCAAGGATGTTCCCATCGTCCATGATGTCGGGTGGTGAAGAGTTACGAACAAAAACACAAAGAAATAAGATAGACTAAATAAAACCTAAAAATAAAAATAAAATCTCACTAGAAAGGAATCTAGCAAGTAGACCAAATAAAAAGAGATTCTAACCTTGACAATAACTATTCCTCAGGCTGCGGCGCCAAAAACTTGATGGACGTGGGAATCGCACCAGGCTTTACCTCTCGAGGGATCTCGAGAAGCTTACAACCCCCACCAGGCAGTGTACCTGATCATTGTAGTATAGTATAGTGACAAGTACCGGGGGATTGATCGTTCAGCTAGGAATAGTGTCGCTAGGATTAGAAAACCTAAATACTAGTTCTAAGGGTGAGGGATGATTATTTTTGTATTTTTATATTTTTTAGAAAGCAAGTAAAAATCTCGGGTTTGAAGGATTTGGGCGGAATTAGTTGCTAGTCAACTAACCCAATACTAAAGATGCAATCAAAATAAAATACTAAAAATGAAAATAAACTAAATTATACTAAGGTTGTGAGCAATAAGTGGAGAAAATGTGTTTACTTAGATTTCACTACTCCCTAGATATCTTTTACATGTTAATTACTTGTTATAGTTGCGTGGATGACGGATTGTATTCCTTAATACCATTCATGGGGTGGTGCACTTAACTCCCCAATCCTATGAGCTCTTATCTCCTCCTATGCCATGCCCAGCACAACCATAGGGATTATAAACAGTGGCTCATGCATTAAATACAACCAATAAAAACCTAGTGCACATCAGTTCATGTTTCCTAAGACATTCAAGCATGTTACCATTTGGAGATCTGCCAGTTTTCTTAAGCCTAACATCAAATTCATTTATCCAAAACAACTATAATCAAGTAATCAACACATAATTAACATCTAGGTTTCATTAGATCCAAGCAAACACAAGATAGATTTAGCCTAGCATGATGGAATTAAGACAAGAACAAGATATAGACAACCAACACATAGACATATTGATTGAATTAAAAGAATATTTATCTCAATTACACATGAAAGGTATCAAGGGCTTAGAACCCTTGAAAAACCTGTAAAATTCGCACCAAGTTCGTACTTAAGGTTTCTCCAAAACTTCTCTCTTTAATGTGTGAAAATTAGAAAAATATATATAGGAAATAGGGTCTGACGGCGTCAAGACAAATCTTGTGACGCCGTCACCTCACCGCCAAAACACTTCTCGGACTGCCTTGATCTACTTTTGACGCCGTCATGTATTATGCATTTCCAGGCCGTCATAAATTTTACTCTTGACGCCCAACTTCGAGACGCCGTCAAATCTGTACTGGGTCGTCATGGAAATTACTCTTGACGCCGTCAGGAATTCCTTCTTGACGCCGTCACCTACTGTTCCCAGCAAGGAAAATTAAGACTTTGGCGTTTTCTTCACTTTTATGCTCCAAAAAAGTCCGAATTGCTTCCTTTTCAAGATTTCACTCCCAAAGTACCTAAAATCACAAAAGGAACGATTTAGAGCAATATTTGATCAAATAAATTCAATTCCGGGCTTAAATGACCCCCTAAAAGTGGTTCATTTTTCGCCTCATCACATACACTTTCAAATTTTTCTTTCTTCCTAAAAACTATATCTTGAAGGCCAGAGGTTGTTTCAAAATCGTTTGGACGCAAGAAAGGGTAATCCACTTTAATATATTCGTATATTACTTGGGTTATAGTCGAATTTGATCGTATCTTGTGTTTCATTCATCCACTCTCGACTCTCTACCACCCTAGTGGTGTTGTAAGTTGTTTCAAACTCATTTCCATCTATTTCACACGTTACAATTATGTCATGCATCACATATACATGTTATCGATCGTATATTAGTTTTACATATTATTTCACGTACATATTGTCATATAGAACACCAAACGTGGCTAGCCTCTATCTTGGAAGGCCTAGGAGTCACGTAGCACACATATTTCACGTTAAGTTCACGTTACATGCATCACATGAATATATTTTGAACCATGCTCAAACGTATGAAAAATATATATAAACACTTAGAAATATTTCTAACTATTTCACATATATATAACGTCCTTTACATGCTACAAAACGCTCGTATATCTTTAAAAATCACGTAACAAGCATATCATATTTTTACACGACTTAATAGACCACCTAGCTAGCAAACAATTTCGTACATATAACTTGTGAAAATAACTTGATCTCGACACATAATTTTCATCAAAGTAAATCGTTACCGATCACCTTTAAAAACTTATTATTGTACCGATTGGGCCTTAAAGCCCAATAAGCTAAAAATAAGCTCTTAGGATAAGCTAGCTTATCTAAACTTTTTGATATGAAAATAGAACAAGAAAGATGATATTTTTGATGAGCCCAACTCGTCTTCACGATGTACGGATTTTAAAACGTTAACGGGCCTTGAATTTGACTCGTTAAAGGCCCATAAGCTAAAAAAATAAGCTTTTAACCAAATAAGCAGTTAAAATAAGCTTATTATTAACTTAATAAGCCACGGAAAATTTTATATAATTTTTATAATCATTTTTGCAACTTTGGACTAAAAATGTAACGCGACGACACCTAGAAGGACTAAAGTTGTAAATATTGAAAAGTAAGGACTAAAACTGTAAAATCAGAACCATAAGGGTAAAAATTGATAAAAGTTAATATTCTAAGCCTAGTTTTGATTATTGGACAATTAGATGACTATAGTTGTAATTTATTTATAAAAAGGACTAACGATGTAACGCAAACGTCGTTAGAGTAAAAATGGTAAAATTGGAAAAGGACAAGGACTAAACATATTCTATTTAACATTCTTATTTATTTTCTATTTTCGTAAATTTATTACGTATTGCATATAAACTTTTATTTTAGTTATATATATATTATTTAACGTAACGTTAATAATATATATAACAATATTTCAAAAGTTAATATTTTTACTTACGATTAAAAATGTAAAACTTCGATGGATAATTTAAATAACATATTTTATCATATCATGCATATTATAAGAATTACACTGCACATCATCTATTCATCATAACGAATAATTATTATTCGTTATTCGTTCGTAGTTACCAAATAGTATTTGGTCAAATTCTCAGACAAATCTATTTATCAGGTTGTGTTTCGAAGCCGTTATCATAAAATTCGTCCGACTTTATTTTCTTCATTTTAGTATCAATCAAGGTGAGTCATAGCCTCACATTTACTTATTTTCAAACTCCGTGAGGGGGATACATGTTATAAACAGATCACAAGTAATTTTCTGTATGCTTCCTGACTTGATATATGCCTAAGTTACCTATTGCCAAAAGACCCTTGATCATGAGCCATTAATCACTGTTATGTGAACGCGAATATAATGAATAGATCTATTTAAGGTTTGACAGCCTATCCCATTAATACTAGACGGAATGCCATTATGCATGTGGTTAGTCGTATTAGTCGTGATATATTATATTTGAGTAAAAATAAGAATTGGCAAATCACCTATTACACGAGGGCAATATTATCATTAATTTGATAACACCTCCGTATTTACAGTATTTGTTAACGTTTTGCGTGTCATGAGACTTAGAGCAATATATACTGCAATATCAATTTTTAACTAATTGTATTTCCAATACAATCTTACTTGTGTATCAAAATGATTACTAAATTCAAACTCTATGATATCACTCAACATTTTTGTTGACTTTTAAACATGTTATCTCAGGTATTTAGCAGGGGAAGCAAACATGGAACGGGCAGAAAAACTTCAAAACTTATCTACTTTATTTAAATAATAGTGTAAAATAAAAGATGTTTGATTTAGTTTAAAACATCAAGACTTTTATTATAATACTCTGATAGTGACCTCTTGTATTTGAATCTTTATTAATAAACTTATATTTTAAAACGTCTCTTTCGAGCCGTTTTCTATCATTATGACTCCGATCCTCACCGTAACACCCTAATTACTATTCCGCTGCCATGTTACAAATTAGGGGGTGTTACACCAGTTGCTTGATATCTATCTCCTCTATTCCATGTAACAATGACATGAGCAGCATTCTTTTTAATGAAATTGAACATCTTTGTGGCATTAGGTGTAAGAGGTCCATCACTCTTGCTGATCTTTTGTT
The DNA here is from genome assembly GCA_030686995.1 of Artemisia argyi. NCBI lineage: Eukaryota > Viridiplantae > Streptophyta > Magnoliopsida > Asterales > Asteraceae > Artemisia > Artemisia argyi. Next base: position 48,097,555 of record CM060688.1, read on the forward strand.
GCACAATGACTATCCTTTTCATAAGATATTGTCTAATGAATTCTAGGCAAGTGATGATGGGCTTATCCCTGCCATCTAATAGTTGTCTGTTGAGAACCTCACACATATTGTTCAACAGCACATCACACTTTGGTCTTCCTATATTGGCAAAATCATTGACAATACATTAGATAAAAATACTAATATAATTGTCTGACATTAATTAACATTATCATTATTCATCCAAATTTGTTCATATTCTTACCAGAGAAATGAGACCTGCTCCAATGTTGAGGTGGAATCAATTTCAGCCAATCATAAAGTTCCTTATTAGTTCTTCTAATTTCATTCATGTTTTTTTCAAACAACTGCACAGTACGTGATGTTGCACACCTCCAAAGCAGTTCTTTAAATTGTTGCCCCCTCCATTCTAATTTCATGTTGTCCAATCCAACTTCTTAACGTCGTCACTCTTTATGTCTTCTGGGTCGTCATGCTTTAGCATGATACGTGACAGCCTACTCTTGGTAGAACGTGACGCCGTCACGTGTTAAGTCTTGATTTCTCTTCTGGCGCGTTAAGTGTAAATGTAATTTCCACCTCTTGTCACATAAGCTGACGCCGTCTCCTTGAACATCCTAACGCTGTCAAGTGCAAATTCCAGCATGGATTCTTGACTTTGTCGTTTTCTTCACTTTTATGCTCCAAAAATATCCAAAATGCTTCCTATTCCATAATTCTTCTCAAAAGTACCTAAAATGACAAAAGGAACGATTTAAGGTAATAATTGATCATATTATCATGACTTAAGGCTTAAATGACCCCTTAAAAGCGTAACAAATTTTGCCTCATCAGCTGTGGAGTTCTAATAACTGATGTTTGATGTGTGATTCCAGTATCTTCAAAATAAGTTCTTAACTCCTGATTTGTGAATTCTGTGCCATTATCTGTTCTTACAATCCTTACTAGAGCTTGAAGTAGGACTTCAGGTAGGAACGTAAAGATAATAACTTTATCACCTAATATAGAAGCACGATATGAAGTAAATGGTGACTTGAAGGATATATGTATGTCGTATGGTATGAGAGAAAGAGAGATGAAAAGGAAGCTTATATTAATGAAAGAAACACACACAATACACACTCAAGCAAACACCTCAAATGAGCTTTGAGATGTTTATATAGTGACTTACATAATGCCCTAAAAGGATTTCCATGGGCTTTGTCTAATGGGCTAGGTTTACCTTTTCTAATAAAGGCTTACATGATATACTAATAAGTACCATGTCCATAGCCCAATAATCTTAACTATTACATAACATTAACACAAGACACAAAGTTCTAATAATGAGAACGACCATCACTTCTTTTTATATTTCTTTAATGGTAAGAAGAACCTCTCTGAATCAACATACACTCGAGCTCACTTGGCCTACATGGTACCGTAAGTGCACCCTTGTGGTTGAATCCATACTCCTCAGCCGCTCGTTCCAACAATCTTTGAAACGATGGATGACCAAGGTATACTAAAGGAACTAAAAATCTTTTTTCTTCATTGTCATCAGCTGCAATCACGGCAAAATGCCCTTCTTTCACATCTTCCGAAACCATTTCTTGGCTCGGCCCTAAACTTGTATGCTTCGGGCTCCATTTCTTAGCTTGTAAAAGACTCTTTTGCACCTTCTCTACAACCAACATAAGCTTGAAAATGCCAATGTTTTTCTTGGCTAGACTTTGACTACTTAGCTTTCCCATTATTCCTTTTTGTATAATCTAACTTTTTGATCAAACAATTTTCTAGTTAGTTATATGTTTTCCTTTCTACATCTTCACCAAGTTTGCATGCTTTTATAGACTACTAAATGAGATAACAAATCTTACCATTTGTTATGTGTTTCTGTGTGCAAGGAACATCTGAATGTGCATGGAAATGAAGATTCAAAGAAACCATGAATGGTCATTGTTTATGTGTAGTCACATCTATGTCTATTAATATTTCTACAAATTTATTGACTTCTACAAATTTTGATCATTCATTTTTTTATCAAAACAAAAAACAAAAAACTTTCACTATTTTTTGTAAAATTAAATATCTTGCAAACTGTTAATCGTTACGCGAAAAAAATCATACCACCGCGATGAGAATTAAATTATCTTCCTATAGATATGCACTTCTATATACTTTGGACGAACTTTTTTTTTTCAGAATTTCCTCCCAAAAAAATCACACGTGATTTGTAAGAATCACATGTGATTTGTAAAATCTGGGAGGAAATTTTGAAAAAAAAAAAAAAAAAAAAAAAAGTTTGTCAAAATTATAAAGAAGTGCATATATATAGATAGATAATTTAATTTTCTTCACGATGTTATATTTTTTATAGCTTGAAAATTTACCGTTTGCAAAATATGTTGTTTTAAAAATAAAGGTGAAAAATGACGTTTTATTAATTTAGATGAAAATTGGATAGCTAAGATTGGTTCTTTAGATCTATGACAAATATAAGATTTATATTGATCTCAACTCGACACTATGTCCATACCACAAATAATATCATACATATTTATGTCCTAGTTGGTACTTGAACACATAACCATTTTGTCGAAGAGCAATCACACACTACATGTTACCAATAGGCTACAAGCCTTTTTGGTCATGCTAATATCATTATACAATGAAAATTTGTTAATTCAGGATATGAACAATTTTGTAAGTTTTAAGAGGCTTGTATAGTATCTTAGATCTTTATAGAAATGCTTAAAACTTTAAGATTTCTAGTTTTATAAAGAAAAGAATCATCAAAAACTATTAAAAATCTGTTTTTGTTTAGGGGTGTTAGCATGTTTGGTAGAGGGAGTTGAGCTCAAAGAAATGGAAATGAGTTCATTTCCCTTGTTTGGTACACTAGAAGAAAAAAAAAAGTGAAGATTTGTAATTCCCTATATATTGATCCTTTGTATTTTTATTTCCACTACTAATGGGTTGGAAATTGAATTCTCCGTTCTTTTTTAACTCAATATTAGTCAGTCTAAAACAAATAGTAGTGGGTATATATTACTACTCTTCCACTTTATTTTTCTTGGGAACATCTGATGCATTGTTCTACTTTATCAACAATATAGTAGAAACTTTATAATATAATATACTTGAGATCATCAAAATTTATTAATTAAAAGAGTTATTAATTAATCGATAAATTAATAATTATTAATTTATATATTAATTAATATTTTATTAATTTATAGTAGAATACTTAGTTTACAAACAACTTTCAAGCTTCCACTTAATTATTGTATACAATGCATGTATATCAAATGAACGGCCTAATTTGAAAGAAACGTTCAATCTCTCACCTTATTATACTTCTTGTGTTCAATGTATCACTTTATGAAAATTAAAAATATTTTCTATATAAATACAAGATCAAAATAGGTTAAAACAAACAAATCATACACACAACTGGGTCATTTTTCAAGAAACCTTCATAAATCATTCATGTAATATGCTATATATAAGGAATTATTAATTTATATTTTATATGGGGTCTAAAGAAATTATCAAAAATGTATTAACTTATAATTTTAGCGAATTATTAATTTAGCACCCTATCCCCGAGTCGGGACCGACAAAAAATATTATCTTAGAGAGTTTATTAAATAATCGAGTATTAATTTATCGAGTTTCTACTGTATATTTTAGGTTCTTAATTTTTACAAGATTTATATTGTTATTTTGGATTTATTTGGTTTTAATTTATGAGATCTGTGTTTTTTAACGGAATTTATTAGATCTGTGTATAGTGTTTTTTATTTATTTAATTTTGATACAACTTGAATCATGTTTATGCATCTGATAATTTCTTTATGTTACTGAGCAATTTGATATTTTAATTCGCACTTCTCCATTCGTAAACAATTCAAAGGTTTGTCAACATCATGATTGTTTCAAGTATAGTTTACGTAGTTTAATTTGATTTTATGTATTGTCATAAACTGTGTTTCATCACTTTACAGCAACTACATATCTCTTTCTTTTGTCCGAATCGACTATGCTAAAAAGTAACCGATAGTTGATTAAAGACAATTTTCATTTCTATCTAATTTGTTAAAAAAATGATTTTTTTACTGATTTCTTGATTCAATTTTTTATGTTACCAAACACTGGAATTTATAATGAATTTCTGTGAGAATTCATTTATGTGAATTTGATTTCTGCGCTTCATTTCATTTCTCTAAATTTCACCCTACCAAACGTGCCTAAGGGTTTTTCTTTGCTTTCCATTTTCAATCATTTACTAATACATATGTTATACATAGGGTGGCAATTTAGGTCGTGTCTAGGATGGCAGGTCGGCGGGTTTAAACATTTTAACCCTAACCTAGCATGTTTTGTTAATCGTGTTAAGAAATGCAACCCCAACTTGAACACGTTTATTAAACATGTCAGTTGTATCGACCCGTTTATAATTCAAATATGAATTTGATGGGATATATTAAATATAATAAGATGTATATTTAGAACCTTGTAAGCGACACGATACATATTTTGACAAATACGCATATACTATTATAAAATATATTGAAAATCAATGATATATCATAAGATAGAGACACAAAATAGTTGAGTCTTGCTATAATGAAACTAAGCACATAACTTTTAACATTCAATATTTTTAAGTGTATTTTAAACAGGTTGACGGGTTGAGAATCTCAACCCAAACCTAACCTATTTATTAAACAGGTTATTTGTGTCGACATATTTTCGACCCGAACTTGTTTAGCCTGAAACCTAACTTGTTTAATTTTGTGTCGGTTTCGGGTCGTATTTCGTGTCGTGTAAGTAATTGCCACCCTAGACTTATACACATATACAAAAAAACCATTTAACTTATCAAGAAACCCTCAAAAGTGATGCCATCAATAGGAGATAAGAATGGGATCGAAGGTCTAAAGAGGTTACGTTGGGCAGGACATGTGAGTTGGGGCAGATTCAAATAATCCGACAAGGCTGGTGGTGGGGGTGTCTAGTTGTACGAGTTGTAAAGAGAGACCGGGGCTTATAGATACAAGTATGTAATAATACAACATTATACATAGGATGTGGATTCAAGTTGCAGTTAGACATGCATGAGATGGCCTAAGTGGTATTTATACTTATCTTATTGTAATGTAATGGAGAACTCTTTTTTCTCCATATAGCCGTTGAAGAGATGAGATCAATATAGAAGTCATATTTGTCATAAAACCAATGAACCAATAATAGTCACTCATTTTTATTTTTCATATTTTTTTAAAAATAACATATCTTACAAAAGATAAATCTTCAAGCTACAAAAAAAAAAAAAAAAAAAAAAAAAAAAAAAAAAAAAAAAAAATCACGACGAGAATTAAATCATTTTTTTATAGATATGCATTGTTATATACTTTCAACGAACTTTTTTTTTATTAAATTTCCGCCCAGAAAAATCATATATGATTCGTAAAAATCACATACGATTTGATTTTTACAAACCACATATGATTCTTACGAATCATATATGATTTGTAAAAATTACATATGATTTGACTTTAACGAATCACATATGATTTTTACAAATCATATATGATTTTTTTGGACGGAAATTTAATAAAAAAAAGTTCATCGAAAAAAAGTTCGTCGAAAGAATATAACAATGCAAGTCTATAGAAAGATAATTTAATTCTCGTCACGATGGTATTTTGTCACACCCTCAAGATCGGGTCCAGCGGAAGCATACATGTAGCTGGGGTGTAATTCAATTGGTATCTCAACACAAGTACAAAAATGGTTTACACTTCAATCATTTAGAATAAAATAGTTTAATAAAAAATGTTGAATTTACAATGTTAAAAGTAGTGCAGAAGTAGGCCGTTAAAATAGTTTAAAACGGTCCCTAAATGAATAATCAGAGTCTTCTATGACCATGCCATGCTCTGCCAAAACCTCCAGTAGAGTGTCATTGCTTAAAACCTGAAAATAAATGCTAAAGTGTCAATACGAGGTTGGTGAGTTCATAAAGTCTTGTGAAAAAGTATGTAATGCATATGAATGAAGATTTCCCAGCAAAGGCATCGTAAATCCACTCAGTTGCAACTCCCGCCATAAGAGACTTGTAACCTGTGTGTTCACAACCTACTGTCAAATATGATTTGGTTTGTGTAAACAAAAGTAATATGTGGTCCAAGATTCAAAGATAAGTGTAGCAATGTCGCTATATGAAGGTAAAAGTGATAATGTAGCCATGGCGATGTCGCCATATAAATGAATCTGACCATAAGCAAAACGCATAAATAGTTTATCGAACAAAGTTTCATAGCACCAGTTTAGGAAAGAATATTGATTGCACTAAGTTCAAGGCACCGAAAAGGTTTTCTAGCTATATGTAGGAGGTTACACTCCCAAGTAATGTAGGTAATCACATACCTAGGAAATGTAGGTAATCACACATACCATGAAATGTAGGTAATCAAACATACCTATGAAATGTAGCTAACGGTTCTTAACTTAGGCAATCATAGGTAATCTGTAATAGTTTAAATTATGCACTCATGTCCATGAGTGAATAGCAAGTAGGTAACAAGTGAATAGTATTGTACTTGGATAATCAAACAAGTTTTAGATAAGGCTGAAAATAATTGAGTAATCAACCATGTAAAGCGAGTAATGCGTTTAAGTAAAACGAGCATGTATTCTCCCCCAAAGAGTTTACAAAACTATTAAAAGAGTAGGGGCTATGACTCACCTCGAAATGATGATACAAGGATGTGAAATGATAGGGACAATAAGGCGCGTATGTTAGCTGCAACCTAAATGAATGAATATGATCTACTTTAGATCATGAAATTATGTAATGAATATGCATGCACATGATATCTATACCACTCATAACTTGAAAATACTAGTTATAGTCATAATAGAATATATTTCATACTTAAGAAAAATAAGTCTTAACTAGACTTGTAAAATCTTGTCGTAATATATCGTATATAGAATGTTAGTGTTATATTCCTTGCTTTGAAAACCTTGAAGTAACGTCTAATAGTCGTAAAAATAAGCTTGTAATCACAAGTACTTCATTAGTTATGAATTTGGCACTTTGTTAGTATTTCTAGAAAATCTAGGATTTAGTACGTAGAAGTAGTATTATTATTATTTCTTGTTAAAAAGCTGTCAAAATATATATAGTTTTGCCGATATTGAAACGTGAATATCTTTGTCGTTATAAGTTCATTTTCTTCGTTCTTTATATCCACGGATTCATCTTAGTATGTACTAATATATTTTTGATAACTCGGCTTCTCTAGGTTACGTCTAACGCCTCGGTTTGTCCAACGAAAATCGTCCAACAGCATATAATTTTCAGAAAAATAGTTTTCGTCAATAAACTTGCAAAAATCATATCCCCTTCGTTATAAACTCGTTTTAATCCGTTCTTTCGCCTACGGCTTCGTTTTTGAAAGTATTTTCTAAATCTTTGGTTGAAAATCTCCCCTGAGTTACTGAGTTTTCCAGAATTTACATTTTGGGACAGTAGGTTTATAAACATGTTCCAAATCCATTTCTAATGTTCTAAACTAGTTTCTAATCCACCCAAATCACTTCCAATCACCACAAATCTAGTCTATTCCTACCATACACCTTCTTAGGGTGTCATGGGTTCTTAAACATCATCAATCAAGTAGATCTAATAAGGGTTTCCAATTCTAGTGTTTCAAATATATATATATATATATATATATATATATATATATATATATATATATATATATATATATATAAATGAGTGGTATAACTAGTATATGCATGAAATCTTGTATGAAAATCATATAATCATGAAAATAACTTGAAGAAATTATGAAAAAGAGATTGACAACTTACTTTGAAAGATTAGTGAGCTTTGGAGATGAAAACTTATAAAACCTTGAGTTTTTATTTCAAAACCCTAACAAGGATTACTAAAGGAGCTTGTTTATGTCTTGATCTTGAAAAATTTATGGATCTTCCTTGTGTTTTTATTTTGGGTCGTGGGCTAGGAAGAGAGAAAGGAGAGAAAACCTCACTTTTTGATTTTAAGAAATAAGTATGAATGTGTTAAAAATGTTTATGTATAAAATATCTAATACAATGGCATTTTGGTAAATAATTGGTCAAGTGGAAGTAACATAGCACATGGTGGAGGATTATGTAGGAAGTTTGTTAATATGTAGTTCACGGAGTCGGTTTTGGTTCCGTTAATCGCTAGTCGTAAATTGTTAAACCGCAAAACGTAAATCCGGGTATCGTAAAAATATGAAACTTGAAAGAATGACTAAATTTGTCAAAATACTCCATAATAAAATATAAAATGAATGGTAAGTTCCATCGGGTTGCTTAAACGCTGTTAAAACTGGAAACGCGGGTTTAAAACGCGTGATTCGCGTAAAACGCTGAACTGGAAAACGTAAAATTCCAAAACTTTTAGAATTGTCGTAAAATGAGAGAAAATCGTATTTCTATTGTTTATAGTGTTTTATGGGCATATCGGGATGCTGAAACGATGTTTAAACCCAAAAGTAAATCTCGGACACGGCTTCCTGATTTTTGCAGAAATGATCCGACGAGTGCCAAACTCTCGGATTATCGTTAAAATAGTTTAACTTACGAGAATATGAAATTAAATTTCGGAGATGAATAGTAAAAATGAATAGTAACTTTCCAAAAAGAAAAATGAAATTTCGACGTTTGAAAAAGGACATGAAATTACGAGTTGTGACATTCTTCCCCTCTAAAAGGAACTTCGTCCCAAAGTTCAGTTTGTGTTGCTCTCTGAAGTTTATTTGGTGAAAAGATGATGATATTTGAGAATTCCAACGAACTTTCACGATAGGAATTCTACTTCGCTTCAACTATTTGACCTTACAGTCCATGACTTCTATTGGTTCTCCTACAAGGTTCAAGTCTGACGGCCACTAGGCCTACATTGTCTGAAATATTAAATAGTCCAGTGTATATCGGGATTAACTTTCTGAATTTTTCTGAATGGTAACATGCCTTTCCTAGGCAGAATCTTTCAACACAACCCTGCCACCAACTTGAAATTTTAAGGGTTTACAATTTACCGAACTTGTAACTGATTCTTGATTTGTAGGAAATTCCAGGTTATTTCATGAATGCTTATGGGACTAGTGAGTTGGGCTTTTCCAAATTTCACTCCTTCAATGGATGTTGGCACTTCGACCATAGTGTTAGGAATACAAATATTCCTGTAAAAGTCTCGGTCACCTAATGATTGTAATAGCATTAAGTTAGCTCGTAGTTAGTTTGTTTATTAGTTAATTAGTATTACTTTAAGTAACACCGTGGAAGAAGGACGGGTCTTCACCCACTGTATGCCTGATCCACAGCCCGGGAGTGGGCGTTATATTGTAAGTATAAATACCCCTCTCCACATGTGGAGAGGGTTGGACCTTCACTTAATCTCAATCTAATATTACATTTTTCTCTCAAGGTTCCCTTCTTTCTTCCCCTCCTTCTCTTTTCCAACGCCACACACAAACATCACCAATCATGTTTCCAACTTAGTTTGTATTCTAAAATTGGTATCAAGAGCCAAGGTTTCATCTTAGGGCCTTGTAGAATCAAATTTGATGATGTTTTGAGTGGTTTTGTGAGTTTGAAGTCACTTTCTTGGAAAACATCTTGGTTTAATCTTTCTAGTGTTGTTATTCATGTTAGTGATGTACTTTTATGTTCATTAGTGTTTGTAGAACATTGTAGTTTAGTTTGTGTTACCATTTCCTTAATCTATTTGATGTTTGTAGTTGATTTTGGGCGGATTTCTTTGTTGCGGTTAAGTCCACTGTTTCATTGGTTTGTTGCGGTTAAGTTCTAATATCTGCGGTTTGCTTGCTGCGATTACTATTTTGGGAATACAAACAAAACGCAACGATAGTGACAGTTTTGGACCATTGTCACTGCGATTAGTTATCACTGCGATTAGTTATCTGCGGTTAGTCACTTGCGGTTAACTATTCTGTGGTTGGGTGTTTCCTGCGATTTAGTACTTTCTGCGGTTAGTATCCTTGGTTTGCGGTTTACTTAGGTTGCGATTAGGTCAGTCTGCGGTTGGGATTTTTCTGCGGTTTGGTAGTTTCTGCGGTTAGTATCTTTGGTTTTCGGTTTACTTAGGTTGCGTTTAGATCATTCTGCGGCTGGATTTTTCTGCGGTTTGGTATTTTCTGAGGTTAGTGTCCTGCGGTTAGGTCAAGTTGTGGTTAAACTTTCCTGCGACTAGTACCTTACATTGCGAGTATCTCCCACTTTGTGTTTTGGTAATTTCTAATTTGTGATGTTGACATCTTCCGATGACATTCAAGCTGCGGGGTCTGACACCCGACCTCCGATGTTGGATAGAACTGACTATGAATCATGGGCTCAAAGGATTTGTCTGTACTGTCTGGGTAAAGAAAATGGGGTTAACATCTTGAAATCCATCGATGAGGGACCCTTTCAAATGGGTACTACTAGAGACACTGTTACAGCAGCAACTGATCTACTACCGGCCGTATTTGGTCCTGATAGACCTCGCACTTACAATGAGCTGTCTGATGAAGAAAAGAAACGCTATGATGCAGACATCAGAGCATCAAATATCGTCATTCAAGGGCTTCCCAAAGATGTCTACAAACTTATCAACTACAACACTGAAGCAAAGGCGGTCTGGGATAATGTCAAAATGCTTCTTGCAGGGTCTGAGTTAACTAAAGAAGATCGTGAGTCACAGCTATACGATGAATTTGAGCATTTCAAAATGAATCCAGGTGAAAGCATCACTGACTGTTACGTCAGATTTCACAAGCTGGTCAATGATATGAGAGCCATCAAGATGACAATGCCCAACATACAACTTAATTCCAAATTCGTGAACAACATGGCACCTGAATAGGATAGGTTTGTCACAGCTGTTAAGCTCAACAAAGGTCTCAGGCATACCAATCATGAACAGCTTTATGCATATCTCCAACAACATGAGAAACATGCTGCTTATGATCGGTTAATGCGAGAAAAGCTCAATCCGTCTGCAACAAATGAATCTCTTGCTTTTGTTTCCAATGTTCAACAACCTAATCAAACCTCTAATGATCAATCTCAACCATCACAATCATCCTCCAGGTCTACCCCAACCAATAGTCAATCATCAACTCCCTCACCATCTGCTTTGAATTCACAACTTGATTCTGGATATTCTCACACTGACATGATGATTGATAATCTCTCCAACCAAGTTTCTCTACTGGTCCAACAGTTTAGGACTGCACTTCCATCTACTAACAACCAACTCAGAATCTCATCTAATCCACGTAATCAGGCAGTCATTGAAGATGGTCAGGTGGTGGTGCAGAATGTGCAGGGAAGACAGAACTTCAACCAAAGAAATGCTGGTAGAGAGAATGGGCAGTACAGAGTTGAGAATGCTCTTCAAGCACAAGCTAAGCAGCCGAAATGCTATAACTGCGGAGGGTTGGGCCATATTGCTAGGAATTGCACTCTCTCAAAATGTCAACAAAACTCTAAGTACTTCAAAGACAAGATGTTGCTGATGCAGGCTCAAGAAAATGGGACTGTGTTGGATGAAGAAGCTTTGCTCTTTCTGGCTGGTAATGATGGGAACACCTTTGATGCTGATGTGGATGATCAGCCTGTTCAGGACATGGCTCTTAATGACCTGAATATCTTTCAAGTTGAAGAGTGTGATGCATTTGATTCAGACGTGGATGATGAACCTACCGCTCAAACCATTTTCATGGCTAATCTGTCTGCAGCTGCATCCTCTTCACAGCATCCTGATTTATCCATCACATCTGCTATCTCTGAAGTACCAACATCTCCTAATCATGATCTGAATAATCCTACAACTGTACAGGGGGCATGTGACTCTGTACAACTCAAGAATATTGTCAACATAAACATCACTGATATGGGTAATACCAATAATATCCCATATGAAATGTATGTGAATGACAATGGACCGCCAGTTGTACCAAGTGACATGCCGTCTATTGATTCTAGTGAACATGAGGTACATGAGCACACGATATACAACCCTGATGATTCCCTGATCACTAGAATTAACACCCTTAAGGACCAACTGAATATTTATGAGCAGCGTGCTAAGTTTGAACTGAATGAACGTGAGCAGAAAATGGAATGGCAACTGCGTACTTACATATCTGAAAACAATTCCAAACAAGAATCATTAAAAAGGGAACTAGTTTCTTTAAAGAACCAATTGGATCAAACCATCAAACAAAAACTAGAGGTTCAAAAAGGTTTGACTTCAATCAAACTAGAATTCAAAGATAAAGAAACTAAACTTCTAAATGATTTCTCAAAACTAAAATCGTTGAAAAATAAATTGGAAGATAAGTTGTACACACAGGGCCAAACCATTCAATCTGCTCAAATGATGGAAAACCATAGGAAACTAAGTGATGAATTTAGTGAACATGATACCTCCAAACCCAAAGCAAGATACCTTAGAATTGGTCTAGGTGCACAACCTGCATTATATGATGCAAACACTATGCTTGAACCTAATCATGCCCCTCCTGATACACGATCCTATGACCACATCAATGAGGCAGAGGATAGAACTAGGGTAAAACTTGCTGAACGTTTAAAGGATCCTAAATGAATTCTAAGAATATTGTGTTTCACTATGATTATGCGAATGACAATCAAACTGCAATTTTTGTTCCTCAAAAGAGAATTCTTCCTGAAAAGGTGTTTTGGAATATTGACATTCAGAAAATGCAAGCTGAAAGAGTTGTAGGTAACACACGCACTATGTTTAGAATTGCTCACCCAACTACTTACCCCCTGAACACACCTAGGCACCTGGTACCTTTCACTCTTCCCACACAATGTAATACTCTAATTGGGCAGTATGTGCTAGGTCAATTGTTCAGTGACTTTGAGAAAACTTGTAAAATAAGAATTACACCTACAGGGATTACAGAAGGGGAAAGGGGTTTGGAGCAAACAAAACAGTGTTACCTAACTGAAGTTATGCCATTTTTTAAACTTCTCAAAGAACATTTTGAGGGCCTTAAAAACACCATTAATGATGATGTGACTCAAATGAAAAAGGTTTTTGATGAAGTGGAAAGTGAGGGTAACCAATTAGCTATTGATCTCAAATACAGTGAAATTGACAGGAAAAACATTCTCATCATGAATGAAAATTTGATTGCTAACTGCATTGCAAAAGATGGGTTTTATACTGTTACCGACTCTGCACTATCTGCTCGACAATTCCATGAAATGTCAGTTACCTTGAATGTCTTCCAGAATCGTGTAATTGAGCTTGAGGGGAGAATTACAAACTTAATGAAAAAATTCAAAACGACGATCATGATAACATGGTCAGGAATTTCTCAAAACTAGAAGTTGATAATTTGAACCTACAATTAAAATATCAACATCTAGAAGAAAGCATAAAAATATCAAATGCCAAGACATCTTCGGATGTTCCTGAGTTTGATACATGATTTGAATTAGCCAAAAAGGATGAAGTAATTCAAGCTCACTCAAACACGATTCGGAAGTTGAAGGTCCAAATTGCACAATTAAAATCGAACAATAGCGATGTGACCAATAGCAATTACCAGAAGTCGATAGATTCTCAAAACTTTCAAAAACAGGACATTATCAATGAATTACAACTTGAAAATGAGTGGCTTCGTGCTGAAATGTCTAATGCTAAACAACGTTATAAAGAATTGTTTGAGTCTATTAAAACAACACGTGACCAAAATAATGAAAGAGTCACTTCCTTGCTAAATGAAATTGAGAATCTAAAGACCATGGTGAAGGGTAAAATGCCCATCGTTTCATGTGATCGTGCAATTTCCAATATACATGCTCATAAAAAATTTGCGTGTGATGCTGTGAATGTCCCTCTTCCCCTTAGGAACAATAAGTTAGTTCATAACAACTATCTTAGAAATCTTAAGGATTGTCTGGCCATACTTAGAGAAACCATTGAAGATGAGAGGAGTTCTAAACCACTTGATGATGTTATTATTGGTGCGTGCTTCCTCACTAATAGAGCCCAGGAATTATTAGAATATGCTATAGGATCATGCCCCAAGAATGATAACAAGCCAGATAGGACACTTGCATTGCACCCGAACAGTAGCAACAAGCATGTCACAGTTGATTTTCCCCAAACCACAGCACAATCCTCCATCTTGATCACCGGTAAACAAGTAGCAACTAATAAGACTAGTGTTCCCATCATTGCTTCTACAGGAGTAAAAGGTGTATCTAATGCTAGCAAGTCACAGCCTAAGTGCAATACAAAGAATGATAGGACTTTGCCGGCTAAGAGTTCACTTATAAAGGAAGTAGAAGAATCATCTAGGAGCAATAAAGTCATATTTAGTGAAAGGAATCGAGTTGATTCAAACATTTATGTTAACAATGATGTAATTAATTCGAATTTTGATGCTATTTGCAAGACTTGTAACAAATGCTTATTTTATGGTAATCATGATGCATGTGTTGTGTCCTTTCTTAAACCCACTATGAAATCTCCAGCTATGAATATCTCTAGTGTTAAACGGGCAAAACAAGTGTGGAATAAAACAGGAAAAGTTTTCACTAATGTTGGTTATCAATGAAGACCTACTGGAAGGAAATTCACTCTAAGGGAAAAGTGCCCAATGACTAGGATAACTAACTCCAGAGTTGTGCCTATTAGGAAGTGGAGACCTACCGGTAGACTATTTCCAATAGAAGCAATGAATACCACTCCTAGTTCTAGTGCATCAAAATGTGAATACTCTAGTGAGATATCTGTTACATATGATAATCCAATATTTGTGTGTGCTAACCAAACGGACCCCAAATGTGTGTGAGGCTCCAACTTTTTTAGTTTTCCACGATTGTCTGATTTCAAATGCAGGTCGTATAAATCGTCCTTTGGTATTTGGACTCAGGCTGCTCAAAACATATGACTGGAGATCGCTCGCGGCTCAAGAATTTCATGGAAAAGTTTATTGGTACGGTTAGATTTGGGAATGACCATTTTGGATCTATAATGGGTTATGGTGATTACGTCTTTGGAGACAGTGTTATATTCAGAGTTTACTACGTGGAAGGACTTGGACACAATCTATTTTCTATTGGTCAATTCTGTGACTCAGATCTCGAAGTCGCCTTCAGAAAGCACACCTGTTTTGTTAGAGAATTAGATGGTGTTGATCTTCTCAAGGGGAGTCGGGGCACTAATCTTTACACCATCTCCATCGAAGATATGCTACGGTCCTCTCCAATCTGTCTGATCTCTAAAGCATCCAAGAACAAATCGTGGTTGTGGCATCATCGTTTAAACCATTTGAACTTCGGTACTATCAATGAACTTACACGTAAGGATCTTGTTCGAGGCTTGCCCAGACTTAAGTATGAAAAAGACCATCTGTGTTCCGCCTGTCAATTGAGCAAGAGCAAAAACCACACCCATAAACCCAAAACTGTCAATTCAATCATGGAAGTTCTTCATACTCTTCACATGGATCTTTGTGGACCAATGAGGATTCAAAGTATCAATGGAAAGAAATATGTGCTGGTTATTGTTGATGATTACTCTCGATTCACATGGGTAAAATTTCTACGATCAAAAGATGAAACTTCGGAAACCATCATCAAACTCATCAAGATGTTGCAAGTCCGCCTCAACAAAACAGTTAGAGTCATTCGTACTGATAATGGAACAGAGTTTGTGAACAGACAACTTACTCTGTTTTATGAAGGTGTCGGGATTAGTCATCAAAAGAGCATTCCACGAACTCCTCAACAAAATGGAGTTGTTGAAAGACGCAATCGCACCTTAGTTGAAGCTGCAAGGACTATGCTCATCTTCTCCAAAGCTCCTCTGTTTCTTTGGGCTGAGGCAATTGCCACCGCATGTTACACACAGAACCGATCCTTGATACATCCTCTCCACAGCAAGACTCCCTATGAACTAGTCCATGGAAGAAAACCCGATCTTTCGTTTCTTCGAGTTTTTGGTGCACTTTGCTATCCAACTAATGACAGTGAAGACCTTGGGAAACTCAAGGCCAAGGCCGACATTGGTTTCTTCGTTGGCTATGCTCCAGAGCAAAAGGGGTACCGAATCTACAACAAACGTACCAGAGACATAATGGAAACAATCCACGTTACTTTTGATGAGCTGACTGAGCAACCGGTTCCTGGACAATCAAGTTTTGGACCCGTACCTAACCTTTTGTCTCCTGGACCAATTAGTTCCAGGCTTGTACAGAATCCCATCCCTGCTGCTCCTTTTGTACCTCCTACAAGTGAAGATTGGAAGAAACTATTTGACCCAATGTTTGATGAATACTTTGAACCTCAACAGATGAATGCTCCTGAAGCTACAATGGTTCAACCACCAGATGGGGTGGTGAATAATCAAGATGACAATAACGGTCCATCCACTTCATTGTCATGGGATTCTGAAGGTCCCACCATCAGTCAATCGGTTAGCACTTCTAATGTCCAACCTTCACCTGTACAGCAAGCGGCAACTGTAGATAATACATCTGAAGTTAATCCTTTTGCTCCACCTGATAATGAGCCGTTTGTTAACATCTTTGCCCCTAAATCTTCAAATGATGTAACATCCTCTGACGAATCTAACACGGCTACCTCAGTTCCATATTCTCAACCCCATGAATACCTTAGAAAATGGACCAATGATCATCCTATAGACAACATTATTGGAAACCCTTCGCGTCCAGTATCCACCCGCAAGCAACTTGCAACCGACGCATTGTGGTGCTTCTTCAATTCTGTCCTTTCTAAAGCTGAACCAAAAAGCGTCAAGGATGCAATGTCCAAACACTCATGGTTCACTGCAATGGTGGACGAAATTAATGAATTTGACCGACTGGATGTCTGGGAACTAGTACCACCTCCCGAGTGTGCTATGATCATCGCTCTCAAATGTATATTCAAGGTTAAACTTGATGAGCATGGAGATGTATTGAAAAACAAAGCTAGGCTTGTGGCAAAAGGATATCGACAAGAAGTAGGTATAGATTTTGAAGAATCCTTTGCCCCCGTTGCTAGAATAGAAGCCATAAGGATCTTTCTCGCAAATGCTGCAAGTCAAAACATGGTGGTTTATCAAATGGATGTCAAGATTGAATTCTTAAATGGGGATCTGAAAGAGGTGGTGTACGTATCTCAACCCAAAGGTTTTGTGGATCCAGAACGCCCTAATCACGTGTATCGACTAAAGAAGGCTCTCTATGGGCTTAAACAAGCACCTAGGGCGTGGTACGACACCTTGTCTAAATTTCTTCTGGCTAACAAATTCTCCAAAGGCGTTGTTGATCCCACACTCTTTACCAGAAAAACGGGCAAAAACCTCCTACACGTACAAATCTATGTTGATGACATAATCTTTGCCTCGTCTGATCCCACAGAATGTGATCGTTTCTCCCAAGAGATGAGTTCCGAATTCCAAATGTCTATGATGGGTCAAATGTCATTCTTTCTAGGACTACAAATTTCTCAAAAATCCTAATGGCATCTTCATCAATCAATCCAAATACGCCAATGAAATTTTGAAGAAATTTGGATTCGACTCCTGTAATTCAGTTGATACTCCTATGATTGAAAGATCAAAACTTGACGAAGATGATGTGGGAATTCCGGTCGAACAAACCATGTATCGAAGCATGATTGGCTCCTTAATGTATCTCACTGCAAGCAGACCCGACCTTCTATTTGCAGTTTGCATTTGTGCTCGGTATCAATCCAAACCCACCAAGAAACATCTGGAAGCTGTCAAAAGAGTCTTTCGATACCTTAAAGGAACAATCCACATGGGCCTTTGGTACCCTAAGGAAACTTATATGGCTCTCACAGCTTATTCAGATGCTGATCATGCGGGATGTCAAGACACTCGTCGCAGTACATCTGGGGGTGCACAGTTTTTAGGGAATAAGCTAGTCAGTTGGTCTTCAAAGAAACAAATGAGTACATCTATCTCCTCCACTGAGGCTGAATACATTGCTATGTCATCGTGCTGTGCTCAGATCCTCTGGATGCGATCTCAACTTTCTGACTATGGCTTCATATGCAATAAGATTCCCATGTACTGTGACAACAAAAGTGCAATTGCACTCTGCTGCAACAATGTCCAGCATTCAAGGACTAAGCATATTGACATTCGACATCACTTCATCAGGGAGCAAGTTGAGAAAGGAATTGTGGAACTTTACTTTGTGAGGACTGAGTTCCAGCTAGCCGATATCTTCACCAAAGCACTTTCTAGGGAACGTTTTCACTTCATTCTCCCACGCCTTGGTATGAAGAGTCTCACACCTGAGGATCTCATTTGTCTTCAGGAAGACCAAGAGGAGTAAAGGGGTTGCTTCACATATCCTTGTATAGTATCCAATATAGAAAAATATAAAACCTATAAAAACCATCAAAATCGAAAAAAAAAAAAAAAAAAAAAAAAAAAAAAAAAAAAAAAAATCTTCTCACGACATGTCTCTTGTATAATCGATATTATGTACGTTTCTAGAAATGTCATTCAATAATGACACGGAATCATACATATGCTTGAGCAAGAGTTTTTCGGTTTCAAATAAAGTTGTTTTCAAAAACATGTCGTATCTCAAAACATTCTTAAAAATATGGCTTACAGTCATTTCAGGCTGTAACCCGGTCTTCAAAAATATGGCTTGCTATTACTTCAGATAGCAACCCGGTTTTCAAAATTAAGGAAAACACGTCGCCAAAAAGACGATTGTTCCTAACAAAGGGTGCCGTTCATCCGAGCGTGAATTACTTTATATTTATGCAACCTTGATCTAATGTACGCTCCAGTGCATTATTTCTTGATAAAGAAGAGAAATCTTCTTTTTATCGCCAAATACTTTCCCTTCTATGATTTTTCCGGAAAGTGTTTGTGCAAAACTTGGTGGTACCATGAAATTTTGAATGAAAATCAAATTGAACTCAAAAGTTTGATAAAATTTTCACTCAATCAATGACGTTAATACTTTATAAAAATATTTATGCTTTAACATCCGTCATTGATTGAGGGGGAGAGTGATTTCTCAAAATTTTATGTATCATCAAAACTCCCCACACTTCGTACATAAAACCTTGCAACAAAATGATTTGTGATGTGTTATGTGTCAGAATGAGTACATTTTCAACGAGTTTTCGTTAAAACTTCAAATCTTTTGTAAACTCTTCAAATCTGACACATAACAACCTACCTCACAGATTGAGGGGGAGCAAGAAAAAGGTTCCTTTTATCAGACAATAAAAAAAAAAAAAAAAAAAAAAAAAAAAAAAAAAAAATTAACCGTATTTCTCTCCCAAACGTTTTCTAACTTATTTAAATCAATTGAGATAAAAAATCTCGAAAGATTTGAAATTTTTGATCGGGGGAGAGAATGTGATTTAAATATGAAATCTGATAAACAAAAGTGATCTTTTGGATTCAATAAATGTGCTCCCACATATGTGCTAAACTCTTTCGAATATCGATGCACATATTGAGGGGGAGCAAAAGGCGTTTGTGGAAGTTATACCAAAGACCGACCATTTATCTTTATGCATGGAGTTATAAGGTTGGTTAAGGTTAGGTATAAGTTCCCATGATCCACTAGAACCGGAAGGATCTTCCCAGGGACAATCCATAGATAGATTAGAAGTCCTTAGGAATGATTGAAAAAAGGAGTAAAGTGAGAAAGGGAAGAGTGCGGACTGAGATAAAGCTAGGACTGGAACAAACCCAACAAGGTTCTAGTGATGAAGTCTCGGTAAGCACTGAAGGGGTTGAAGAATGAAAAAGAAATGAAATGAGAAAGGGTGAAAAGAAATAGCCCTCTAAATATTCAACCTTAGGGCAGAAACCGGGTTCAATTCATAATCTACTAGTGGTTACTAAAGTAACACTAGTATTGAAGACAAGACGTCATGGACCCAGTGACGCACTGCACTAAACTTCCCAACCACTCAAGTTCTCTTAAAAGAGCTTGTTTCATTCTCACGGGGAACCCTGTGCAATGTATCGACCGCTCATTGCGAGCTATGTTGATACCTAAAACAGGAGACACCTCCCCAGTCTCCAGGAGCGGATCAAAATGCACTATTGAGTCTAGAGCCATGAGATCATCAATAAATCTCGATAGGACACATTCCAAACATGCTTATTGTTTCACACAATGTGGAAAATAAGATAAAATATTTAGAGTCCTACGCATTATCCTTGTGTTATTGCCAGAACATCCGAGTAATATGAAAATATTCACAATGAAGATGGAAATCCTTCTAGAGCGAACATCACTCAAGCTCTTGGTAGGTGACATGTGAGATCCATCTTGGATCAATGATCAAGTGACAACTGGAAAGCAACGATGGTGCGATTCATAATTGAATCAAACTTGTTCCAGGATATGGATTGACGGATACTTTTGTTAAAACCTCTCAATATGCTCACCAACTAATCTTTCGAGCACATTGATTGTGTACAATATCTTTCAAACAAAAGTATTTTTAATGGAAATGTGATTCTAAATACAAAACTCTCGTTGTGTCTCAAAAATGTTTATCATAGGACACACGAGTGATTTCTATAAATCTATTTCTCATCAATCCATGAATATTCATTCACCGATTCACTCTATCGTGCTGTCTGCTTTGAGATGTTCCGATATGAGAACATGCTAAGTATGAAGATTCCAAAGTTGATTCTTTGGAAAATTCATTACTACAAGCTGGAAATTCCTGTCAAGGAGAGTCTTCTTTAAAAGAGACTCTACCTGATCACAGGTCGGTTTTCGCAGAACGAATGACAAAGCCATGTTCGTTCTCTATCTTTATTGCTAACTGTTTTATTTCAGGGACACATATAAAGATGGCGTTGATGGCTCCAGTTTCCAGCTGAATCGGGTCAATCCATACCTCATGCTCACACATCCTCCACACTATCAATGAAGATCAGAGACTTGCTACAACAAAATGTTGAGAGACTTCTAACAACGTTTCTGCAACTCTGATGAAAAAGTCTCCTGATTCATAAACTCCTATGCAACGCCTCCAGATACAGAAGGGTGTGAGCATGATGGTCCCTTGTCACTACATCACATGAAGGCAATACAACCATGGATAAGCTTGGAGATTTACTTTGGCTGATGATCTCAAAGAAGCTCAAAGATCACATATCTCAAAGGAAGTCAAATCACAAGTTCTCTTGCTTGAAGTACGAAGTGTGCTGAAAAGAGAAGAATCAGATCCTACGAGCTACAAAGACTAAAGAATGCTTAAAGACCAAAGATCTTAATTTCAAAGGTGACCTCGCTTAGGGGGAGATTGTTAGGAATACAAATATTCCTGTAAAAGTCTCGGTCACCTAATGATTGTAATAGCATTAAGTTAGCTCGTAGTTAGTTTGTTTATTAGTTAAT
Organism: Artemisia argyi; assembly: GCA_030686995.1. Lineage (NCBI taxonomy): Eukaryota > Viridiplantae > Streptophyta > Magnoliopsida > Asterales > Asteraceae > Artemisia > Artemisia argyi. Next base: position 48,119,031 of record CM060688.1, read on the forward strand.
TAGTATTACTTTAAGTAACACCGTGGAAGAAGGACGGGTCTTCACCCACTGTATGCCTGATCCACAGCCCGGGAGTGGGCGTTATATTGTAAGTATAAATACCCCTCTCCACATGTGGAGAGGGTTGGACCTTCACTTAATCTCAATCTAATATTACATTTTTCTCTCAAGGTTCCCTTCTTTCTTCCCCTCCTTCTCTTTTCCAACGCCACACACAAACATCACCAATCATGTTTCCAACTTAGTTTGTATTCTACACATAGAGTGCTTCAAATGGTGTAGTCTCTAAGCTCGTGTGGTAACTAAGGTTGTAAAAGAATCCGATTTATGGCAAATGGTTAGTCCACCCATTTCTAGTGTCAATCACTCATGCTCTGAGCATATCTCCCTATGTTTGAATTGTTCTCTAATTTCTGACCATTGGTCTGCAGATGATAGGTGGTGTAGTTCCAAAGGAATCTTAAAGAAATCACTAGGAGTTTGAGGTGAACCAAATTCCTCTATTACGAATAATTGAAATGGATATCATGAATCTTGTTTGAAAGACTTACAAGGTTAAGTCCGTCAAAGGGTGTTGTTGAAAATAATAGATTAGGATAAGGTTGTGATCCTCCGTAGCATGTCATGAATTGAGTCTTTCTCCACCTACGATGCTTAGTTCTCCATTACTAAGATTTCCCCAAGCTCTATGTCATCAAATCACAAAATCCTAAATGTATAAGTGATGTAATATAGTGACTGATTTTTCAAAGTTTGTTTTGAGATTGTGTGTTTTGTTCATAAACCTTCCCTGAACAAATGAATTTACAACTTTAAGCAAAAGGCTTTCCATGTAACATTTTTCTTGATGTTTCAAAATTTAATAGTTATGCAAGATAGGACAGTTTTCAACATAAGGTGGATAATATGGTTTACCAAAGATCGATGTTTAAAATTTCCTAACATTCAATAGTTTTGTAAAAGATTAACCAAAAGGAATTTGATTGTCAAAATAAGTGCCTTAAAAAGTATTTCTTACAAGATATATGTTTTGTATAACTGTAGTTTGGAGGAAAAAAATCAATTTAAAAGTGAAAGTATTAAGAGGATAAAATAGCCAGGTATGTATGTCTACACAAATGCATATGTGTCTAATATGTTTGAATAAAGTCTATTGGTGAGGACATGTTCAATCCATAGTCTTGGTTATGAGGTTGGATTTATCTCTATGTTGTTGCTTAGTGAGCACTCGTATCAAAACTAATCCTGTAATTCAGTCAAGCCAATACTTTCTAGATGAGAGAATTTTGGTGATCAGGCTAGTGATAGTGGTTCGAATTGTTTTGTGATATCCTGAGATTTCTGTTGAGTTTTGAATGGTCTTAATATACCGAGGGATCCTCCTTATAGATGGTATGGAAAGTCTTTCCTAGGGAGGTCATTGATAATATCCACCTAGCAATATAGGGAGTAGTGAGTGATGAGTGACATATGAAACTATTTAGTATCACCTAATTCCTTATATAAATAGAGATGGGAAAGGGAAATAATAATGATGGTGAGAAGGGAAGAGATTGTGACAACTGTGACAAAACGAGATTATGATGAAAGAAAATACTGTGATGTAAGTGTATTGTGCATAGACGTGAATGTTCATGAAATGAAATGACTAGTTGACGTGCTTCCAGGCGGCGGTTCACGAAGTGATGAAAAGTATGAAGGTTCTGACAATGAGAGTATACACACATAAATGAAACATTTGGAAATCGAGTAAAGGATTCAATCCAGACAAAATTTTATTATAACCATTCTTAGTGTTGCAAAATTCATTTCTGAGTCGGATATAGGTGGTCAGCCTATGTCCTACTATCCCGGGTCGAATATAAATGACCAGTCTATATTCTACCGAGGTTCCATGAATTTTGAAATACTCATCTCAGTTATACTAATGCCATGTCCTTCACAAATACCAAAATGTTCTGAAAGACAAAAACAAGTGACCAAAACTCGAGGTCGAATGATGAAACTATGCAAGGAAAAACGTAACAGGGTGACATATATGATACGTGAACATGCTTATATGAAAGACAATTATAGTAATCAACGATAATAAATGAATATAATATACCAGATAATGAGATACAAATCTCATCACATATGTCAGCAACAAACCACAAATGAGGCATCATCTTGGCAGGCAGGCACGTGACGGTCAAAGGGGTAAGTTTTCTTGAAAGTAGCTATAGTCTAGGTTTTAAAAAAACACTTAGTTCGCTATAGCCAAAGCTCTGATGCCAATCTATCACACCCCCAAGATCGGGCCCAGTGGAAGCATACATTTAGCTGGGGTGTAACTCAATTGGTATCTCAACACAAGTACAAAAATGGTTTACACTTCAATCATTTAGAATAAAATAGTTTAATAAAAAATGTTGAATTTACAATGTTAAAAGTAGTGCAGAAGTAGGCCCTTAAAATAGTTTAAACCGGTCCCTAAATGAATAATCAGAGTCTTCTATGACCATGTCATGCCCTGCCAAAACCTCCAGTAGCATGCCATTGCTTAAAACCTGAAAATACATGCTAAAGTGTCAACACGAGGTTGGTGAGTTCATAGAGTCTTGTGAAAAAGTATGTAATGCATATGAATGAAGATTTCCCAGCAAAGGCATCGTAAATCCACTCAGTTGCAAGTCCTGCCATAAGAGACTTGTAACCTGTGTGTTCACAACCTACTGCCAAATATGATTTGGTTTGTGTAAACAAAAGTAATATGTGGTCCAAGATTCAAAGATAAGTGTAGCAATGTCACTATATGAAGGTAAAAGTGATAATTTAGCCATGGCGATGTCGCCATATAAATGAATCTGACCATAAGCAAAATGCATAAATAGTTTATCGAACAAAGTTTCATAGCACCAGTTTAGGAAAGAATATTGATTGCACTAAGTTCAAGGCACCGAAAAGGTTTTCTAGCTATATGTAGGAGGTTACGCTCCCAAGTAATGTAGGTAATCACATACCTAGGAAATGTAGGTAATCACACATACCTATGAAATGTAGGTAATCAAACATACCTATGAAATTTAGGTAATCAAATATACCTATGAAATGTAGCTAACGGTTCTTAACTTAGGCAATCATAGGTAATCTGTAATAGTTTAAATTATGCACTCATGTCCATGAGTGAATAGCAAGTAGGTAACAAGTAAATAGTATTGTACTCGGATAATCAAACAAGTATTAGATAAGGCTGAAAATATTTGAGTAATCAACCATGTAAAGCGAGTAATGCGTTTAAGTAAAACGAGCATGTATTCTCCCCCAAAGAGTTTACAAAACTATTAAAAGAGTAGGGGCTATGACTCACCTCGAAATGATGATACAAAGATGTGAAATGATAGGGACAATAAGGCGCGAATGTTAGCCGCAACCTAAATGAATGAATATGATCTACTTTAGATCATGAAATGATGTAATGAATATGCATGCACATGATACCTATACCACTCATAACTTGAAAATACTAGTTATAGTCATAGTAGAATATATTCCATACTTAAGAAAAATAAGTCTTAACTAGACTTGTAAAATCTTGTCGTAATATATCGTATATAGAATGTTAATGTTATATTCCTTGCTTTGAAAACCTTGAAGTAACGTCTAATAGTCGTAAAAATAAGCTTGTAATCACTAGTACTTCATTAGTTATGAATTTGGCACATTGGTAGTATTTCTAGAAAATCTAGGATTTAGTACGTAGAAGTAGTATTATTATTATTATTTCTAGTTAAAAAGCTGTCAAAATATATATAGTTTTGCCAATATTGAAACGTGAATATCTTTGTCGTTATAAGTTCATTTTCTTAGTTCTTTATATCCACGGATTCTTCTTAGTATGTACTAATATATTTTTGATAACTCGGCTTCTCTAGGTTACGTCTAATGCCTCGGTTTGTCCAACGAAAATCGTCCAACAGCATATAATTTTCAGAAAAATAGTTTTCGTCAATAAACTTGCAAAAATCATATCTCGTTCGTTATAAACTCGTTTTAATCCGTTCTTTCGCCTACGGCTTCGTTTTTGAAAGTATTTTCTAAATCTTTGGTTGAAAATCTCCCCTGAGTTACTGAGTTTTCCAGAATTTACATTTTGGGACAGTAGGTTTATAAACATGTTCCAAATCCATTTCTAATGTTCTAAACTAGTTTCTAATCCACCCAAATCACTTCCAATCACCACAAATCTAGTATATTCCTACCATACACCTTCTTAGGGTGTCATGGGTTCTTAAACATCATCAATCAAGTAGATCTAACAAGGGTTTCCATTTCTAGTGTTTCAAAGATATTTATATATATATATATATATATATATATATATATATAACAGGAGGCATTTGAAGGAAATGCCCAGTAATTCAATTTCAGCCATGTCATCTGCCATTTCATCACATGTACAATACATGTATTTATTTTTTTAATTTTTAAATGAATTTTGTAAATTGATATTTTATTTTAGAATTTCATTATCAGTCATCACTATTAAGTCCAAGTAGGCACCTTTTTTTTAGAATTTTGGAATTTATTTTTTCATGATCTAAAATTCAGAATTAATAAAAAATGACCATGTTTAGATTCGAAATTGGGTTGTTTGTAAGATTAGCAAAAGAGATTACCACTAGAGCAACATATTTTTTTGATTTAATGTTGCAAAACAAAATCTATAAACCCCTACAACGAAATATTGACCATGTTAATAAGATAAGTATCAAATCTTTTACAATAATAATCCCATACAAACATTTTACCATTATTAAAAAAACCCGGACGTCCATTTTTCACAAGAAAAACCCTAATCATCAAGATTCTCTCCATGAAGAAAACTCCATCACAATTTTAGGGTTTTAATGATTTTAATGTGTTTTTTTCAGGTTATAATAAAGATAGTTGTTTTACTGTTCTTGAAGCTTTCATAATGTTTGTTTTTGTTTTACTGAACCTTTGTTATTGTCATGCATAAAATACTCTGGATGCCACCACAAATAGAATCAATAGCCTACTGTACAAGGTAAGACCGAAACATTTTTTTTAATTTGAAATTTTATATAAGTAACAAACGAGTCCTGTAGCAGATCCTTAAACTCGTCTGACTCTATGCTACGACCACTGGCTTCAAATTTTACAGTATTTTCAAACTTTATAATAGTGATTATACTGTAAAACTTTAGTACAAAAGAACAACGGAGATAAATCATAAATACTAATGTACAAAGATGCACATTAGTAGGCATAGATATAAGATAAATTTTAAATAGGGCAGAAAAGGGGGTTTAAGTTGCTTGCAAAAGAGGTGGCTTTAAGAACTTAACTGCTAAAATCAAGAGAACTTAACTGCTAAAATCAAGGTTTTAGAACCCGTGCCATAGTTGTTTAAGCCGATTGTTGTAATACCTTAACAAATGCATCTTTGACAAGTGGGTTTGAAGCTGCTACTCTGAGCAGTAATGTCAAAGTCATTGACAGATCTGCCACAAGAATTTTAAATAATATCTCATAAGGGGCATCATTTGTAGAATAAAAAAATATTCTAATCATACAACATTCTATTCTTTCGGTTCAAAGATGAATCCACCCTCTTCTTTCACAATGACGACCCCCACAACAACATCCCTAGGGAGAAAATCAAAACCATTATTGTAATGTGAACTCACAAAACCTTGCCTGAATATAAAAAAATACAGGAAAGTAAAAAGCCACCCATACCAAGGACCACCAAATCCGAGCTTAAAAGATCAATCGTTCAACATGTAACCCCACAGAGACCCAATGCACAAGAGCCTCCCATCCTCAACGATCTCACCTAATTAAATAAGATATTTGATACCTTAAGTCGTAGCATAAGAGCCAGTGGTCGTAGCATAGAGTCAGACGAGTTTAAGGATCTACATTATATATAACAGGAGGCATTTGAAGGAAATGCCCAGTAATTCAATTTCAGCCATGTCATCTGCCATTTCAGCACATGTACACTACATGTATTTATTTTTTTAATTTTTAAATGAATTTTGTAAATTGATATTTTATTTTAGAATTTCATTATCAGTCATCACTATTAAGTCCAAGTAGGCACCTTTTTTTTAGAATTTTGGAATTTATTTTTTCATGATCTAAAATTCAGAATTAATAAAAAATGACCATGTTTAGATTCGAAATTGGGTTGTTTGTAAGATTAGCAAAAGAGATTACCACTAGAGCAACATATTTTTTTGATTTAATGTTGCAAAACAAAATCTATAAACCCCTACAACGAAATATTGACCATGTTAATAAGATAAGTATCAAATCTTTTACAATAATAATCCCATACAAACATTTTACCATTATTAAAAAAACCCGGACGTCCATTTTTCACAAGAAAAACCCTAATCATCAAGATTCTCTCCATGAAGAAAACTCCATCACAATTTTAGGGTTTTAACGATTTTAATGTGTTTTTTTCAGGTTATAATAAAGATAGTTGTTTTACTGTTCTTGAAGCTTTCATAATGTTTGTTTCTGTTTTACTGAACCTTTGTTATTGTCATGCATAAAATACTCTGGATGCCACCACAAATAGAATCAATAGCCTACTGTACAAGGTAAAACCGAAACATTTTTTTTAATTTGAAATTTTATATAAGTAACAAACGAGTCCTGTAGCAGATCCTTAAACTCGTCTGACTCTATGCTACGACCACTGGCTTCAAATTTTACAGTATTTTCAAACTTTATAATAGTGATTATACTGTAAAACTTTAGTACAAAAGAACAACGGAGATAATTCATAAATACTAATGTACAAAGATGCACATTAGTAGGCATAGATATAAGATAAATTTTAAATAGGGCAGAAAAGGGGGTTTAAGTTGCTTGCAAAAGAGGTGGCTTTAAGAACTTAACTGCTAAAATCAAGAGAACTTAACTGCTAAAATCAAGGTTTTAGAACCCGTGCCATAGTTGTTTAAGCCGATTGTTGTAATACCTTAACAAATGCATCTTTGACCAGTGGGTTTGAAGCTGCTACTCTGAGCAGTAATGTCAAAGTCATTGACAGATCTGCCACAAGAATTTTAAATAATATCTCATAAGGGGCATCATTTGTAGAATAAAAAAATATTCTAATCATACAACATTCTATTCTTTCGGTTCAAAGATGAATCCACCCTCTTCTTTCACAATGACGACCCCCACAACAACATCCCTAGGGATAAAATCAAAACCATTATTGTAATGTGAACTCACAAAACCTTGCCTGAATATAAAAAAAATACAGGAAAGTAAAAAGCCACCCATACCAAGGACCACCAAATCCGAGCTTAAAAGATCAATCGTTCAACATGTAACCCCACAGAGACCCAATGCACAAGAGCCTCCCATCCTCAACGATCTCACCTAATTAAATAAGATATTTGATACCTTAAGTCGTAGCATAAGAGCCAGTGGTCGTAGCATAGAGTCAGACGAGTTTAAGGATCTACATTATATATAACAGGAGGCATTTGAAGGAAATGCCCAGTAATTCAATTTCAGCCATGTCATCTGCCATTTCAGCACATGTACACTACATGTATTTATTTTTTTAATTTTTAAATGAATTTTGTAAATTGATATTTTATTTTAGAATTTCATTATCAGTCATCACTATTAAGTCCAAGTAGGCACCTTTTTTTTAGAATTTTGGAATTTATTTTTTCATGATCTAAAATTCAGAATTAATAAAAAATGACCATGTTTAGATTCGAAATTGGGTTGTTTGTAAGATTAGCAAAAGAGATTACCACTAGAGCAACATATTTTTTTGATTTAATGTTGCAAAACAAAATCTATAAACCCCTACAACGAAATATTGACCATGTTAATAAGATAAGTATCAAATCTTTTACAATAATAATCCCATACAAACATTTTACCATTATTAAAAAAACCCGGACGTCCATTTTTCACAAGAAAACCCCTAATCATCAAGATTCTCTCCATGAAGAAAACTCCATCACAATTTTAGGGTTTTAATGATTTTAATGTGTTTTTTTTCAGGTTATAATAAAGATAGTTGTTTTACTATTCTTGAAGCTTTCATAATGTATGTTTTTGTTTTACTGAACCTTTGTTATTGTCATGCATAAAATACTCTGGATGCCACCACAAATAGAATCAATAGCCTACTGTACAAGGTAAGACCGAAACATTTTTTTTAATTTGAAATTTTATATAAGTAACAAACGACTTAAGGTATCAAATATCTTATTTAATTAGGTGAGATCGTTGAGGATGAGAGGCTCTTGTGCATTGGGTCTCTGTGGGGTTACATGTGGAACGATTGATCTTTTAAGCTCGGATTTGGTGGTCCTTGGTATGGGTGGCTTTTTACTTTCCTGTATTTTTTTATATTCAGGCAAGGTTTTGTGAGTTCACATTACAATAATGGTTTTGATTTTCTCCCTAGGGATGTTGTTGTGGGGGTCGTCATTGTGAAAGAAGAGGGTGGATTCATCTTTGAACCGAAAGAATAGAATGTTGTATGATTCAAATATTTTTTTATTCTACAAATGATGCCCCTTATGAGATATTATTTAAAATTCTTGTGGCAGATCTGTCAATGACTTCGACATTACTGCTCAGAGTAGCAGCTTCAAACCCACTGGTCAAAGATGCATTTGTTAAGGTATTACAACAATCGGCTTAAACAACTATGGCACGGGTTCTAAAACCTTGATTTTAGCAGTTAAGTTCTCTTGATTTTAGCAGTTAAGTTCTTAAAGCCACCTCTTTTGCAAGCAACTTAAACCCCCTTTTCTGCCCTATTTAAAATTTATCTTATATCTATGCCTACTAATGTGCATCTTTGTACATTAGTATTTATGAATTATCTCCGTTGTTCTTTTGTACTAAAGTTTTACAGTATAATCACTATTATAAAGTTTGAAAATACTGTAAAATTTGAAGCCAGTGGTCGTAGCATAGAGTCAGACGAGTTTAAGGATCTGCTACAGGACTCGGTGAAGGTTGAGCTTATTCGGTTGGAAAATGAAGTTAGAGGTGAACAAATAATGCTTATTCAGTTGAAGTGGGGACAGTGTTCCGAATGGGTTTGTGTCCGGTTTAGCGCAACCTACGCCTTTTTTGTCGCCGTTTTTTGGCCAGTAACATGCCTCAGGTTTATGCCTGGGTGGACCAATATCTTTTCTCTGGTGTGGGGATTGATCAGCATCAAGGCCTAGCTCTCCTTTATCCATTTCCTATAACTGGATTTAGTTCCAGTGTAGGTGGGTTTTCGGGGTATCAACTTCTGGCACAAATCTAAGGCGATGATGAGGAGGATAGTGATGTTTCTGATAAGCCATCTTCTGGTTCCTCGGATGCACACCATTGAATCATCAACATTCTTCATAACACTCTCATCTAAAGGTCAGTTGCTAATTTGATTCAGTATAGGTTCCTTTTTATTAGGCAGTGTAAGGGATAAAATTATACAATTGGAACATACTTTTGTCAGTATTGAACCTTAGGGGTGTTTGGGATTGCTTTTTAGAAATTGCTTATTTGTTTATGGTGTTATGAGACAACTGGTATACAGTTTGTAGTATGTTTGAGATTGTTATTATTTGTTTGTGAAACAATAGTTTTAAATAATCAGTGAGAATAGCGTTTCATGAGCATTCTTCATCGTGTGTTTTAAATTTTTTTGACCATCTCAACAGATGGTGTATGGGTCAAATAAACAACTGATATTAGTTGAGATTACTAACTACTAACCAATTTTACGCTGAGCATTATGAGTCAAACAACTGATATAAGTTGAGATGATCACAATGTTACTGTTCTGATTACTTTTCTGATGGTCAGACTTGTATTCACATAACAAGTAGAGTCAATATGTGGTAGTCACTTTTATCATATTATATCATCTTAAGGAGATTTCATGTTGTTTTACTTTAGAAAATAGATACCAACACTTATCTTGTGGTTAAATTATAGATGTAAGAAGAGATGCGTATCCAACTAGAAGTGTCAAGATAGGCGGGTCATAAGTGAAAATGGGTTCAATTTTAAACGAGTCATATTTGCTACCTCAAAACGGAACGGACCGAATCAATTTGTCTCTGGTCTTTTTACATGAACTTTTTAAAATTTAAATAAGAGTTGGTGTTTTTATTATTAAATCTACAACATAACAATGATAATTAAAGTCTTTCGTAAGATGATTTAAAGGTTCTTTTGCTTAAGAAACTCCTGAACTCATTTTTACCCATTAGGATACCCGGTCCAACCCAACTGTTTACCACATTTTTTTTTATGATCGATTGAAGTGAGATTAAATATTTTTTGACATAGGCAATTCTTTGTGTAGGCATTTGGAAATACTAAAAACATATTATGAATATCCTTTTCATTACTATCTATTTTGCCATAATATCAACGGGTCTTAATGGGTTGTTTGCGATTGCTTATTAATGCATTTTTTAGGAATACTAAAGGGGAGATGAAGTAGGTCCTTTTATGGCAAATACAACAGGAGGCCAGGAGCCCAAGAGGTGAATCTGGCTTGTGAGTTTTAGCAAATGAATGAGAAGCATGTAGCAGATGAATCAACAAATTTTTTTGATGGCCTAAACAACGAGGTAGATATGGGGATCAAATTTTAATTGATTGGTGATGAGATAATGAAAAAAGAATCGGTTTTTGAGGCTCTTTGTGATGCAAAGTTAACAAAGTTTATATTCACGAAGTTCAATTGATAATATGTACTGTTTGATTGCTGGAGCATGTTTCTTGAATGGAGTTCGCTATACTCATATATTTTTTATATTTTCCCCACTATCTTATCCTTCAAGTGGCCCGTGATTAATAAAATGTGTATGCTGATTGAGTAATTCATTTTTTTTATCTTAGGATGGCGCATGGGGACTGAAAGTAAACAACAGGGTAACCATGTTCCTTCTTAAACATGATATGTCAAGGTAGCAAGATGAAAGGTGTCAAGTTCAGGTAACAGGTTAGACAAGTTTGAGCTGATAATTATTTTTGTTTATTAAATAACACATTTTGCTTTCGTAATTTATAGCATTACATGTATAGTGGCCGTTGGTGAGTTACACCCAGGGTGTTCATTTAAATCCACATTTTCTATGAGTTGATCAGCAAGATTTTTTTTAGATAGTTTATTAGACTAATTTTTAGTGGATGTAAGGTATACGAACTCTGAAACAGTATGTAGATTCAGCCATTATTAAATTTGCAAATGCTTGAGGGAGAATGTTAAGTGTTTTTAACAGAGTTAACAATCCAGAATAGTGCTTTGTTTGTATATCATGTATGCCAATTATGCAGGCTTAATAAAATTCGTTGAGTCTCCTCTTTTACTCTAAATCTAACAATCTCATTCTGTCGCCTTGCTTATTCCTTAAACCATCGTCTAATATGATAAGCGCCAATAACACTGATGTAGAAGATGCTCCGTTGAACGTGGCGGTATGAATCTTTTTTCTAATATTAAGATCAGAGCTGACCCAAAACATATATTGAATTGTTCAAATATTTAAAAGTTTATTTTGTTAGTATTTAGCTTTCTTTAAGTAAAATTTAGTATAAATCTTTTCATTAATAAGCGATTGATCAGTTCTTACTGCTATGGTTTACAGAAACGGTCCGCGGCTTTCGAGTTCCACTACTTCCAAGGCAACCTCGACAAATTACAAAAGGCGCTTTCAGAGATGGGCATTTCACATAAACATTCCTAAAACTTGACGTTCGCTGTGACTTTGGTTGGAGCCAAGGTAGATGATTCAGTAAATAATGGAACGGGTATGCAATACCACAATGTCGAATTACAACTCATAAAGTAAATTTCCCCTACTTAAATGTGAATCTTGCACGTACATGTTATGTATGCCTGTTGTTGTTTATATACTTGGTGTATTGTTTAAGAGGGATGTTTTTAAGAATGGGATTATGTGTAATATGTTGTTGATTAGTACTTTAGGTGTAATGTTGCAGCAATGTGCGGTTTAATTTGAAAGTTGGCTTTTCGCCAATTAGTGAGTAAAAGACAACTATTGTTAGAAGTGGGAATTTTATCCAAAAACCAGTTAATGTGGTTCGTTTACGTAAAGTAGTTCATATTGTATATATCAACACTTTAATCGTACGAACCAAATGGTTCAATAAGTTCAAATGGGTCAAAAGTTTATCTAAATTGGTTTCAAATACCTATAATCTATTAACTGTCTATTAAAAGAAGTTAGATGAATTATTTTAGTAAAATATCTTTATAGTCTCCTCTAATACATTGATTACTTATAAACATATAAACAGAGGTAGAATTTAGGAAACCAACTTGATTAAGTTAAAGAAATATCAACACAAACTCAAACGTTTATATGTTATTATAATTTTGCGTCAACTAATACTATACAAGGAATAATTATAAGTCATGACAACGATAATTATAAATCATAGTTATATAGTTATCTAGAGATTTATTTGATAGCAATATGGGTAAAACCTTTTCTTTCAACATGTACAATTTTCAATCATTTTTTACCACTCTTCTTTCGATGTAGTAAAATATGCCAACGATAATTATAAATCATGCCCGCCCAACGGGCGGGCTTATATGCCCGGGAGGGCTTATATGTCATGCCCGCCTATCGGGCGGGCTTCGAAGTCTAGTATATATATATATATATATATATATATATATATATATATATATATATATATATATATATATATATATATATATATATATATATATATATAAATGAGTTGTATAACCAGTATATGCATGAAATCTTGTATGGAAATTATATAATCATGAAAATAACTTGAAGAAATTATGAAAAAGAGTTTGACAACTTACTTTGAAAGATTAGTGAGCTTTGGAGATGAAAACTTATAAAACCTTAAGTTTTATTTCAAAACCCTAACAAGGATTACTAAAGGAGCTTGTTTATGTCTTGATCTTGAAAATTTTATGGATCTTCCTTGTGTTTTTATTTTGGGTCGTGGGCTAGGAAGAGAGAAAGGAGAGAAAACCTCACTTTTTGATTTTAAGAAACAAGTATGAATGTGTTAAAGATGTTTATGTATAAAATATCTAATACAATTGCATTTTGGTAAATAATTGGTCAAGTGGAAGTAACATGGTGAAGGGGGGGGGGGGGCACATGGTGGAGGAGTATGTAGGAAGTTTGTTAATATCTAGTTCACGGAGTCGGTTTTGGTTCTGTTAATCGCTAATCGTAAATTGTTAAACCGCGAAACGTAAATCCAGGTATCGTAAAAATATGAAACTTGAAAGAATGACTAAACTTGTCAAAATACTCCATAATAAAATATAAAATGAATGGTAAGTTCCATCGGGTTGCTTAAACGCTGTTAAAACTGGAAACGCGGGTTTAAAACGCGTGATTCGCGTAAAACGCTAAACTGGAAAACGTAAAATTCCAAAACTTTTAGAATTGTCGTAAAATGAGAGAAAATCATATTTCTATTGTTTATAGTGTTTTATGGACATATCAGGATGCTGGAACGACGTTTAAACCCAAAAGTAAATCTCGGACACAGCTTCGTGATTTTTGCAGAAATGATCTGACGAGTGCCAAACTCTCGGATTATCATTAAAATAGTTTAACTTACGAGAATATGAAATAAAAATTTCGGAGATGAATAGTAAAAATGAATAGTAACTTTCCGAAATGAAAAATGCAATTTCGACGTTTGAAAAAGGACATGAAATTACGAGTTGTGACATATTTTTTTTCGCGTAACGATTTACGGTTTGTGAGATATTTTTTTTTTTTTAAATGTGAAAGTTTATTTATTTATTTATTTTTGGTTCTATGGTAAAAATTAGTTCTACAAGGATCTTTTGGCAGCATGTAAATACTCCAAAATAGTTGAGTCTTGGAGGAAATTGTGATCACGTTTCTGCTTGTCTTAGTCACATACTCTACTGTGTTGCCTTCACCGTCCCCAATAACCTTGCATATTACATGACCAAGAACATGGAATTTGTTCGTAGTAAACCCCCTATGATCTTGCCGTATGGCATGCTGTTGACTCGTCTTTTTCGTCATGTCATGCATCACTACCCTCACCTTAGGAATCTTGAGTATGCTAGAGTTAACCATGTCATGTTTCCTCTAACCCAAAATCTAGAACGTAGAGCTAGATCCGATCACGGGTCAAGAAGATCAGTGGGTCCAGAACTTAGGGCTAGGTCTAACTATGGGTCAAGAAGGTCGGTAGGTTCAAGTTCCTTCGCTCATAGACCATCATCAATTCCCAACGATGACGATGATGTGTTCCCTGATGAAGGAATTTCTCATGATAGTACCCCATCTCCAGTCACCTATGTCGACTCCCTACCATCTGGGTATCCACAAGTCTTTCATGATCTTGCTCCTGAGGACCGAAACCTTGACAACCTTTATGCACGCCAAACCCAAATCATGAACATACAACATCAATTAAGGATGAGAGTCGAGGTGCTTAGAAGTCAATTGGAAAAGGTTTTCTCAAGTTGTTGGGGAAGAAAAAGTAAAAGCCTATCATAACACATCATTTGTTTGTGGAGAACATCTTTATCATGTATTTGTAAAACTACTATCTTACTCTTTAACTATTTATTGATGACACTAGGTGATTGTTTCATTATTGCATCATCTAATAAGTACTTTGTATCAATTGTTAGCTTGATATCATTACATGTTGCATGCCTACTTGTTAAACTAGCACTTTAGATATATTTACAATGGTTGATGTGGATATGTATTTCACTAGATTGGTCTGAAGGTGTCGTTTTGCTAAAAAGGAAAAACTAGGCTGAAACTTGAGATCCTACTGCCGGAGGTCCCTTATCAAAATGACGGTCCCTTAACAATAAAGAACCATTCAACATTTAAGGGACCGTCAGCCTTAGATCACGGGTTCTTGCACTGTTTCTCATTTCTTGCAAACCTGATCACCTATTGCATGATTTTCATCACCATTCCTTATATTAGCAAAACATTTGTATATGCTTGCAAGCTCCTAATGCATGCTTTACCCATTCCATAATCCCTCTTGATTATTTAAACACCCATGCATCACACTAATCTTCATCACCTACATCCTCATCTTCCACAATGAGGTCACCTTCAACATCACTATCCCAACCAAACAAAAGTCCTAAACTTAACCTTACACCACCACAAAGAAACTGTGGAAAACTAGAAGGGGGGTTGAATAGTTTTACGTCCTTTTTAAATTTATTACCAAAATATTTTGTAGCTTATTAAAAACTTTCGATTCGATCTCAAGTGAATTCAAGTAACAACCAATATAAGCAATTCTAATTTAATAATGAAAGTATTGAAATATAATGAAGAAAAGATAGAGTTAGAAAGATCAAACCACAACACGCAAATTTATAGTGGTTCGGCTACAAGGACACCTTCCTTGACCTACTCCACTCCCCGAGTACCACACTCGAGAGTTTTCTTCACCATGTCAACAAACTCCTTATGGTGGAGAAACGTTACACACCTTGGCTGACACGAGTTAACGACACTAAGCTAAATGTCGAGTTCTAATCGTAGCTAGAACCAATCTCACAACTTCTTCAAGACTTCACACCTTCTTCACACCTTCACAACTTCTTCAAGACTTCACACCTTCTTCACACCTTGTCAACTTCACACCTTCTTCTATGCACAACTAAGTCACAACTACTAAACTATTTTACAACACACCTAGTTTCTACGATCAACAACTTTACACAACACTTTTACAAATATCTAGCACTACTACAATATGAAAATAGCTAATCACAACACTACTACAATTAGATGGATGTAGAGGAGTGTTCTTCTTCTTACACTTGAGTGGATGAAGCTTTGGATCACTTAGAAACAAAGACTTATGAGTTATATGATCAAAGGATTTTTGATATAGAAATGGAGGTTGGATCAGAAAGTTTTTAGTGCAAAAAGATGAGAAAAATATGTGGAATGATCCAGTATTTAAAGGGCCAGAAAATACTGTTCTGGAGCGTGCCGGTCCCCTTAATTAGTGGGCGGTCCCTGATACGTGGGCATCGCACCAGGCTTTACATCTCAAGGGATCTTGAGAAGCTTACAACCCCCACCAGGCAGTGTACCTGATCGTTGTAGTATAGTATAGTGACAAGTACCGGGGGATTGATCGTTCAGCTAGGAATAGTGTCGCTAGGATTAGAAAACCTAAATATTAGTTCTAAAGATGAAGGATGATTATTTTTGTATTTTTATATTTTTAAGGATTTGGGCGGAATTAGTTGCTAGTCAACTAACCCAATACTAAAGATGCAATCAAAATAAAATACTAAAAATGAAAACAAACTAAATTAACTAAGGTTGTGAGCAATAAGTGGAGAAATTGTGTTTACTTAGATTTCTTTACTCCCTAGATATCTTTTACACGTTAATTACTTGTTATAGTTGCGTGGATGACGGATTGTATTCCTTAATACCATTCATGGGGTGGCGCACTTAATTCCCCAATCCTATGAGTGCCCACTTCACTCCTATGTCGAGCCGTCTAAGAAGCTCCCACTCATGCGTTAAATACAACCAATAAAACCTAGTGCACGTCAGTTCATGTTTCCTAAGACGTTCAAGCATGTTACCAATTGGAGATCTGCCAGTTTTCTTAAGCCTAACATCGAAATCATTCATCCAATACAACCATAAACAAGTAATTAACACATAATTAACATCTAGGTTTCATTAGATCCAAGCAAACACAAGATAGATCTAGCCTAGCATGATGGAATTAAGATAAGAACAAGATATAGACAACTAACACATAGACATATTGATTGAATTAAAGGAATACTTATCTCAATTACACATAAAAGGGTTCAAGGGCTGAGAACCCTTGAAAAACCTATAAAATTCGTACCAAGTTCGGCCTTAGGGTTTCTCCAAAACTTCTCTTTTTTTATGAATGAAAATTAGAAAACTATATATAGGAAATTGAAGTTGACGGCGTCAAGACCAAATTGGTGACGCCGACATCTCGCCGCCAAAAGAATTCTCGGACTGCCTTGATCTACTTTGGACGTCGTCACGTTATAACATTTTCCAGGCCATCATACATTTTACTCTTGACGCTCTACCTCGTGACGCCTTCAATTCTGTACTGGGCCGTCATGAAAATTACTCTTGACGCCGTCAGGATTTTCTTCTTGACGCCGTCACCTACTGTTCCCAGCAAGGAAAATTAAGACTTTGGCGTTTTCTTCACTTTTATGCTCCAAAAACGTCCGAATTGCTTCGTTTTCCAGATTTCTCTCCCAAAGTACCTAAAATCACAAAAAGAACGATTTATGGCAATATTTGATCAAATAAATTCAATTCCGGACTTAAATGACCCCCGAAAAGTGGTTCATTTTTTACCTCATCATATACCCTTACACTTGAGATTTGCTTGTCCTCAAGCAAATGCGCTTTTATTCTACTCAAAATACAAGTTAGGGGTCATTTAACACTAACATAAAAGTAATTACAACAAATAATCGTTCCACTAAAGACCAATAGACAAGCACGGAGGTCATATACTAGCACCTCACAAATAGTGTTTAGATACTCAAATCTCTCGGGTGTAATAAAGTATAAATTACAATATGGAAACGGAAGATATCCCTCACTACCTGTCATAGCAAAATAGATTACCATAGGCTTGGGAAAGGATCAAACCTCCACCACATGGCGTAAGCACCTAGGATAAACTATCAAAGAGGTCTTTTAAAGGGTTGTAACGTTATGTGTAAGGATATGAAATAGACGGTTTTGTTGGATAAAGGAAGTCTTTACTAGTGGCGAGTTAACAATCTTGGTTAATTACATGTAAAATATGGTGTTGCTAAGCCAAGACTAGACTCGACTTAAGCTAATAAATGAAAAATAACAAAAACATAAAATGAACATAGAATGAAAAGGGATGGTAGTCCGTATGTTTTTTCTCTTTTTTTTTTTCATACACTCTTACCCTACCATCCGAAATAATACATCATAGGGAATGAACATTTCCCTTACACTTGAATTTTTACATACTTTACAATAAACTAATCTAGTGACTCGAATTAAGAAAATCAAAACACTTGGAGTGCTTTTAAGATTAACGCACATATGGGGGTAATAAAATGATGTTCTTCTCCATTACTCCATAAATAAGTACTTTACCCATGAGTCCCAATCGTCCCAAAACAATATGTACAAGGATATGACTCGACTTAGTAACCATGTAATCAATTAGATAATTAACTTAGGGTTTAACAAATAACAATAATGCACTAAAAATGAGCGCATACACGGAAGGCTAAGGCGATTTGGTTGTACATTTAAGTGGGGTGTAACAAATTCTTCCTTTATGTAAAATGCTTAAAGTTAGAAACGAAAAGATAGGCTCGAAGGGGTGTACTAGGGGTTTCGTGTACTAAAAATGAGTACAACGCTAAGGGTGTGGGAAAAATTAGTTGACTTAACTAGCAAAGTAATATGACATAAATGGTCAAGTAATTATAATACGGGTTTAACACAAGGGTGATCCTAATGCCTCTTATCATGTAGTAAATCCTACCACACGAATGTAGTCTCACTAGCGGTCTCGGGAAGCACCACTAACGCAAGTTCTAGAATCTAAATGCTACCGGTACACTCATAAGCACTAATAGTAAATGCTTTTCCTATCAAATCTAAAGGCGAACCTCACATATTTGGGTGGAAAATTTTTCTGAATATACGGTTATGTGCTAGTCATACAATCTCCTATCCATGAGACGCTTGCTATGGCTAAAGTTTCACTCCAAAATGTTGTAAAAAAATTTAAATTTGGCGCTAAAATTGCACTAACAAGTATTTCTCATAGTTTTATTACACATCTACCATTAAACAAAACAAACTCAAGTGAAAGTGTACATGTAAGGTATCATCATTTTACCCTCCCCTTACACTTAAGATGAACATTGTCCCCAATGTTCAAGTAAAGAATGTAAAAGTGAAAAAGTAAAAAGAATGAAATCAAATACTCCCATGATTCGCTCGGTATGGATAATAAGGTGGCCAGGTTAAATCTTCCTCCAAGAAAATGAACAATCAAAGCTTCCCTTCCAGAATATAAATCATCTTCTTGTCATACATAACCTGTGAATCCTGAGAAAATAGACAAGACAACCTCGCATAAAATTGGCGGCAACCTACATAAGTTACTAAATCCTAGAAAACAAAATAAGATATAATGCTTGTGGAATGAAGTTTGCAGATTTCCTGGAGATTATAAAACTTAATAATTCACAAAAACCATAAGACTCTGTTAGAAAAACAAAACCGGTAAAATTTCCAGATTTTTACACGTGACGCCGTCAAGAGTTAACTCGTGACGCCATCAGAAGTGACCTGCAGAAATTCTTATGTTAAGTTTCCGAAAAATTTCTGGAAAAACTTGGTCTCACTTCCTGGAAAATCCTGCAAAACTTCATTATGACTCGATACAAGCGTTTGACTCTAACAAATATGAGTATACATGTTCATTTAATATTGTGGAGAATCATGATCGGTTTGTTTCTTGAAAACATATTTGGGGTTTCCCCTTACACTTATCTTTTGCAAAAATACTTTTAGGTGGAGTTAAGACTAGGCCAAAACAACAAAGTAAAGTATTTCCACTATTTAATTGAGAAACATGATCTACCAACAATAAAAATAAAGCATGCATATGGAAGCAAATAACAAACAAACAAAATAAAATCACACAAAACATGGGTTGCCTCCCAAGAAGCGCTTTTCTTTATTTACGAGTCTTGTAGCTAGACTCAAGGTCATGGGTTAACGTGTATCGCTTATGCTCACATAACCAAGTGTGTGCCATCTAATAGTCGCCTCATCTTTCTTATAATCATCTCCTAACTCTAAGCATCCGCGATAGTATCTTTTATTCTTTTCATGAGTATACTTAAGTCCTTTTCTCTTATCATTTTCACTTAACATTTCTTTGGGCGGATACCTACTACACTTTTCCATGGAAAAATCCTTGAACCTAGGGTGTGTACGGGGCATTTGATAGACAAAATCTTCATCCCCATCCGAGAATGTAATTAACCCTTCTATGAGTTTTTCATCGAGGTTGGTCACCTGTTTGAAAGGTTTTCCAAACACAACTTGGGTCAACTTATCATCAATAAACTCTCCTAGATTCTCCATAACCATGAACTCAACAAGATAAACCAAGCTTCCTACAAACACATGCAATGGTATTGCCCTAGCAATAATGTTTTCTCCGTTGTATTCAAACTCATCTACCATGATTTTATTGTATTCATTACGCGAGATTATGTTCATTGGAAGAGATGAGTTAAGATAGGCGTTAAAGCTCTTAAATCAGATCTTACAAAGAAATTGCATGTTAAATGAACTATCACACTCAATCCTGGTTCTAGGGTCAACATACCTAAGAGGGTTTATTTCTTCCTCCATCCTATTCTCATTAATCACATCACCATCATCAAGATCCTCGTTGGAGTCTGAATAGTAAAAGGGACTAGCCCTACGGTCATCATCATGATCAGACTCCTCTAACTCAGAATTATTGACAAAGTGGTGGTTAGGCGAGAGGTTAGGTGGGTTCTCATTCTCCACTAAAGACGAATAACAGGAATCAAACGATCAATGTTATTGTTATCCATCGAAATAGTTTACGAACAAAGGACACAAAGAAATAAGATAGACTAAAGAAAACCTAAAAATAAAAATAAAATCTTACGAGAAAGGAATCTAGCAAGTAGACCTAATAAAAAGAGATTCTAACCTAGACAATAACTATTCCCCGGGCTGCGGCGCCAAAAACTTGATACGTGGGAATCGCACCAGGCTTTACCTCTCAAGGGATCTTGAGAAGCTTACAACCCCCACCAGACAGTGTACCTGATTGTTGTAGTATAGTATAGTGACAAGTACCGGGGGATTGATCGTCCAGCTAGGAATAGTGTCGCTAGGATTAGAAAACCTAAATACTAGTTTTAAAGATGAAGGATGGTTATTTTTGTATTTTTATATTTTTTAGAAAGCAAGTAAAAATCTCGGGTTTTAAGGATTTGGGCGGAATTAGTTGCTAGTCAACTAACCCAATACTAAAGATGCAATCAAAATAAAATACTAAAAATGAAAACAAACTAAATTAACTAAGGTTGTGAGCAATAAGTGGAGAAATTGTGTTTACTTAGATTTCTTTACTCCCTAGATATCTTTTACATGTTAATTACTTGTTATAGTTGCGTGGATGACGGATTTTATTCCTTAATACCATTCATGGGGTGGCGCACTTAATTCCCCAATCCTATGAGTGTCTACTTCACTCCTATGTCGAGCCGACTAATAAGCTCCTAACATGGGATCATTAGAATTTACTCATGCATTAAATACAACCAATAAAACCTAGTGCACGTCAGTTCATGTTTCCTAAGACGTTCAAGCATGTTACCAATTGGAGATCTGCCAGTTTTCTTAAGCCTAACATCAAAATCATTCATCCAATACAACCGTAAACAAGTAATTAACACATAATTAACATCTAGGTTTCATTAGATCCAAGCAAACACAAGATAGATCTAGCCTAGCATGATGGAATTAAGATAAGAACAAGATATAGACAACCAACACATAGACATATTGATTGAATTAAAGGAATACTTATCTCAATTACACATGAAAGGGTTCAAGGGCTGAGAACCCTTGAAAAACCTGCAAAATTCGTACCAAGTTCGGCCTTAGGGTTTCTCCAAAACTTCTCTTTTTTTATCAATGAAAATTAGAAACCTTGTTAGGATCAAAGTTTTACTATTTATCAAAGTCTCGGTCATTTACTTGTATTAGGTTGCTAAGGCTTGTATGTTTATTTAATCTTAAGGCTTATGTAGCAAGCCCATGGGCCTTAAGCCCATCTCGTTTTACTTGATAGGGAGGAAGGGAGTGTTGCCCTACTCCTTCCCTATATTTACTAGTCATATGTGACTAGTAAACTTGTTGGTTATTTCATTATTCTAAGTAAACTCTTTCATTTCTATTTCTCATAGTGTCTTAATCAACCATCTCTCATTCTCATCTTATTTCTATCATCCTTATACTTGTGTTTACATAAAGTGTGACCTAACAAGTGGTATCATTCGCCGGAAGAAGGTGTAGTCCTTGTTTTTTTAAGTTGAATCCAATCAAAAACCTCTTTTTCTACTCGATTTTTTGTGAAAATTTTATACTTTCTTGTTTGTTTCTTGGTTTTTATCACATATTTGCTTACAAACTTGTGCTACAAATCATAACAAACAAAAAAGTGTCAAACTTTCTTTCAAAAAAGTGATTTGAGTTTGGTTGTATTTTTTTTTAAGGTTTTCTAAACATTTTTGTTTAAAAAGATCATTACTTTTCTTGTTTTTCTTGGCTTTTAACACTTTTTTTATTACAAACTAGTGTTATAAACCTTTTCTAACAAGAAAGTTTCAATCTTTTTCAAAATTTGGAGTTTTAGAAAAATTTTGTACTTGATTTTGTACTTTTTTCTGGATCACAAAAAATTTTCATAAAAATCATCAAGTTTGCAACTTTCTTCAAGTTTTGGTGTTTTTATAACTAGAAGTACAAGAATCTTGAAATACAAACTTTATTTGGATGAGCTTTTAGCAAAATCAAAATTCTAGCAATCTTTCTAAATCACAAAGTTTCGAGAACACACTTGCTCCCGTTGCTTACTCGGTGTTTCCCTTACTTGTATAAGTGAGAAAACACTTCGACTCGTGGTATACTCTCTAAATTGTATAATTTAGAAAGTTTTGGTGCTAAGTTTCTAGAACACTGAAAAGTTTCTAAAACACTGAAAAGTTTCTAGAATACTGAAAAGTTTCTAAAACACTGAAAAGTTTCTAGAACACTGAAAAGTTTCTAAAACACTGAAAAGTTTCTAGAACACTGAAAAGTTTCTAAAACACTGAAAAGTTTCTAAAACACTGAAAAGTTTCTAGAACACTGAAAAGTTTCTAAGACACTGAAAAGTTTCTAGAACACTGAAAACTTTCTAAAACACTGAAAAGTTTCTAGAACACTGAAAAGTTTCTAAAACACTAAAAAGTTTCTAAAACACAAAAGTTTCTAAAACACAAAAGTTTCGAAAAAACTCATTTTTCGAGAACACAGTTTCGAAATTACCAAAGTTTCGAGATTACATATTTTTCGAGAACTCTCAAATTCTTTCGAGAACTGCTTTCTGACTAAGTTTCGAGAATTTGCATTACATCTATACCTTCTATAAGATCCATAATTACACAAGTATCTTTCTAAAAATTTTCTTTCTAAATCTCTTCTTGCTATCTTCTTAATATTAAAAAAAAAAAAAAAAAAAAAAAAATTCATTCTAAATCTCTTCACTATCGTTCAATTTTTACGCGAAATTCAAATTTTGGTTTAATGGTGAAAATTTTGGCCCAAAATTCAAATTTTTAGGCCAAAATTCAAATTTTGTTTTCTGTAAAATTTGGCGGCATAATTTTTTAAACTCAAATTTTTCTTGTGACATTAGAATTGCATTTTATAGTGATTTTCAAAATTTTGTAACGGAAAATTTTTCAAATTATTTTTGGAGGGAAAATATTAAAAATCACTATTTCGACCTTGAGTGTGACATTTTTGTTTGATTATTCCAATTACATTGTAACAATCATGGGGGAGAGAAAATGTATCAATCAAGGTCGCTGATGCATGAGTTAGAGACATATTTAGTTATGAGATGCATGGAACAGTGTAGATCACTTAAGTCACACATTAAGGTCCTCTCAAACAATGACTTAGCAAGAGAAGACTTTGGAGAAGACTTTGACATCTTCACGAATATGATGTTCGAAAACGTGAATCAACTTGAAAAGCAGCTTGCATCAGAAGAAGTTCATGAGAATGAATCCAACGCCACCTTCAGAGTGATCAAGGAACAGTTTCAGTAGTCCATCAAATCCCGAATCGAGGATGAAACTTTCAAAGACATATTGATACGAGATTTGGATTCAATTGAGAAGGCGATTCTTCACAGAAGAAATTATGTCCAAAGAATGAATGAACAGAAGTTGCAGATTCAAGAAGAGCAATCTAATATGGTTGATGCATTGGAAGCTAATTTGGGTGTCATGGAAAGCGATGGGACAAAATCAGAAGAGCAGGATGACAACAGCAGATTGGGGAATGATACAGATGCAGACTGTGCAGAGATCAGACCCTTCTATGACTCAGAGCCCAACTTTGACAAAGGACAGATGGATGAGGAAGATGTCAAACCCATCTATGACACAAAACCTAACTTTGACAAAGAGCAAATGGTTGAGGTAAAATCTACTGTTGATCATATTATGCCTGCAAATGAGAAACAACAATCTGAGCAACCTAACTTCAGTAATGAAGGAGAGGTTGACTAGAATGTTGTACAATTTCTTAACAAACATTCTGAGTCTGAGTCCTTACCTGATAATCCATTAACTGAAACATCATACCAAACTCTTGAGTCTGAAAACATTCTTCTCAAAAAGACCATTGCCCAGTTTCATAAAGATTTTTCAAAACTAGAGGCACATTGCATCTCGCTTGAACTTAAATTGCAAAACGAATCTTTAACCTCGGGCAACAATGGTCAAGTTTCGAATGAACTAAGTAAACGTGTGGATACATTAGTTAAAGAAAATGAGCTTTTAAAAGGTCAAATTCAAGCAAAGGTGTTTGCACATGCTGCATTGCAAAACAAATTTAGAAGACTGACTGGCCAGAGTGTGGATACTAAGTTTGCAAAACCATCAATCTTGGGGAAACCGCCTTCTCAAACAAACAATAACAAATCAGTGGTTAGACAACCAACTGCATTTAAATCTGAACGACCTAAATTTTCAAAACCTCGGTTTGCCTCCCAAGTTGTTGAGAAATACAAGTTGACAAAACCAGTCACTCCACATTCTTGGCCTAAGGAAAATGTATCTGTGTCTGCTAAATCTCAACACATGATTATACCTGGCTCATCTAGGATTAGTTCAAAAACAGTGTCTAAAACGATCATTAAAAGTAAAAAGTCTTATGGCACATATGACATGTACAAGAACTATGATCTAGAAAAGGCTAGGAAAAAGGCGCTACTTCAAAAGGATGGAATTTTAGGTTCAAAACCTCGTGTGATGCCTTCCATTGTAGTACAGAACACTGCTTGCAATAGCACACCAAAACCTAAGAGTAATCAACAAACTAATAGGAATTGGCTAGCTTCTAAGAGTAGTTGCGTAAATAATCATGTTGTTTATGCTTTAAAATATCTTCAAAAGGGAAATTCACTTGAAAAGGCTCAATCGACTAAGAAATACAAACCCGTTGAACCAAAAGTAATAAGTCAGAAACCTAAGAAGTGGATCAATATAGGACGTAGGTATTCTCAACCAAGTGATGCTCCCGCTGCATCTAAAAAGAAAACATCTCCTAGATCTAACACTAGGTGGGTACCCACGGGCAGAATTTTCAAATCGATTGGTCTTAGGTGGATTCCTACAGGAAAGATTTTAGACATTTGCACCAAAACTAATGTGAAATCCACGACATCTATCCCTGAGGCGAGAAAGGAAATCATTGATATAGTGTGTCCGAGTGTCAAGAAGATAATTGACACTACATCTTTATGCTTCTAACATCCGGAACCCAATTACACTTGGGGATCCATGTTCTCTGTTTTTGTCTATTCTTTCTTCTTTTCAGATATAACAGGGATGGCTTCGAAACAAATCAGTTTCGGACCCGAGCTTAATGGATTGGCTTTTGAGCACAACAGCTTAGGACCCGTAATCAACCGTTTAAAGCACTTCAGCTATAGCTTCTGAGCACAACACCTTAGGACCCGCAGCCAACCATTTTAAAAGCACTTCAGCAATGGCTTCTGAGCACAATAGCTTAGGACCCGCATCCAACCGTCTAAACATTCCGGATTCTTCGGCAAAACCATTGTCACTCTCTCGCAAGGAATTGGAAACCCTGTTTGCTCAACTGTTTGATGATTCAATTGAAAACTGTCCTCAAGAAGTCTCACCAATTTCCGCTGCACACCCTGAGAATATTCAACAACCACTATTGAAAAAGACGGTCCTCCAAGTGAATCTCCAACAACAGCAAGACAAACTGCTTCCAACTCCAGACAATCAGCTGAAGATCCATAACAACAATCAGTACCACAACTTGTAGATTATGATGGAAATACTTTCTTCAATCCATTTGCACCGACTCCAACCGTTCTTGATATAATAGAGTCATCTTCTCGCAATTTGGATCCGTCTAATATGCATACATTCTAACAACATCACCCTTCGACACATCATTGGAATTATATGGATTTGGAAAATAAGCTGGACGCAGAAGGCACAGTGATTCGCAACAAATCTTGTTTAGTTACAAAGGGATACAGTCAATGAAGTAGGATTGTACATCACTGTCATCAACAAAAGCTTAGTATGTAGCCATGTCTGCTTTCTGTGCTCAAATCATTTGGATGAGAACTTAGCTCACGGACTACGGCTATGTATTTGACTAGATCTCAATGTACTGCGACTCAAAGTGTGCTATTGCTATCTCGTGCAACACCTTTCATCATTCCAAGGCCATACAAATTGCTCTCTGCTACCATTTCATAAAGGAGCATGTTGAGAAGGGTACAATTGAATTAGAGTTTGTGGTAACTGAATACCAATTGGCGGACTTGTTTACAAAGGCATTACCTCTATCAAGGTTTGTTGATTTAGTTCACCATATTGGTAGGCGGTGTTTGACTCCATATGATTTGCAAAACTTTCTTAAAAACTAAGAGAGTCAAACATCAAACTCTTTTTGTAAATATTCTATCATAAAGAAAATACAAAAACTGCAAAAAGAATCTTCTTTCTCTGTGTACAAACTTCTAATCTTCAAAACTATGTTCCTACATTAAAACATATTTTGCTTTACATTGTCAAAATGTAACATGTTTTGAGGGGGAGAAAATTTTTCACAAAATCATGAAGTTTGCACACCTAATCATTATTCTTCAAGGATTAACTGTTTCTTCATCATTCGGATTAAAAACTCATTTTCAAAAGGTTCTATGATCTCTCGAATTAAAATGTGCAAAAATGTTTCACAAAATAAATGCTAATTCGAGGGGGAGAAAAGAAATTTTTCGGCAAGGATTCCAATTTAACCATGTTTAGACTTCAAATGGAAAAGTAGTTAACCTTTAATGAGTAAAGTTCACAAAAGTCTTAAACTTAGGTTAAAAGACATTGCATGAAAAAAAAAAGGCTCGCATCAATGTTTTCACAAATGTTCTCAAAAGTTTCACACATAATCAGACTAACAATTTTTTATCCTCGATTTCTTTTCGATTATGAGTTTCTAATTTCTTCATTGTTGTTATCTAATCGTTCCCTAAATGTTTCAAATATTTTCAACAGTCAAAAAGGCATAATCAGAAACTAGGGTTCAAGTAATTATCAATCGGGGCATTTTCTTTTATGTGTTTAGTCTAGTTAATTATTTCATATAGCTTTAGAGAACACTAAAGAATGCTCGATTGGTGTGTTTGCTCGATTAGAAACAACATAGGTTTGTAGTCATGTGATTTAGGGTTTAAGATGTCGATGTCTTTGCTGCTACTACTAGGGCGTTTATTTGTACAATGTTCTTGCATTATGATGCTAACATGTGTGCAAAGTCTCAAATCATAACCCCAAACCATGATAATAATTGGAAAATCTCGAGTGATAGAATGAATTAATCTGTGATCTTGTGTGTTAATTTGAGAATTATGAGCATTTTGGTAAATTTAGAATGAGTTTCTTGATTCATCTGTATACTTGTTTGTGCCTGATGCATTTTCTCTGTGTGCAAGTACATGTCATCCCATTGAAAGTCAAAATTTCAACATTCGACAAAATGGTTCTTATGAAACATATTTTGAGGTCAAAGGGCAAAATGCGTTTAAAGGCTAAACTGGTAAATGAATTCAAAAATGGTGAGAAACAAATTTTTCCAAACTCTACACTATTGTTTTACACCGGTAAAGCAAGTGTGAAGACCAAAGCAGAGTTGTTCTAAAACCTTTCAAATTTTCAAAATCTGGAATGCTTTGGCTACAATAAAAGAATGACTCTGATTTTAAAACTCAAAAGAGAGACTTCGGGTCTCAAACAACTTTCAAAAGTAAAAGAGTTTTAAATTTCCATTAATTCGACGAGTGTTTTTATCTAAATGAAACAAAGATTTTTCAATCCTCGTTGGAATTCAACATTTTTTTTGGATTGACAAAACCTACAAATGGATTTCAAATTTTGGTAAACAAAGGTTTTCAGTCTCGAGGTTGTTGTCTAATCTGATATTCAAGCATTATTTGTTGTATAAATACTTGATTGTGTTTTCTAAAACCTTGAGCAGAATCATTTCACGAATTTTCAATAAGTATTTCTTAAATACGATTCAATATTCTGCTCAAGAAGACTATCTCTCGAATAAGCTTCATTATTTGAGTGGGAGTATTTTGTTAAAAGAAAACAAATTTTGTATTCAAACGACGACTTGTGCACACATTTCAGTGTGCAACTCGGTTTTCAAAAAAAAAAGAAAAAAAGAAAAAAAAAAGTGCCTTGCTAAACCATTTCTTAAAACCAAACGTGCACTTATCCTAAAAACAATAAGCAAGTTCTCACGGTAAGTTTATCTAAAGCTTCTTAATCTTGAGCAAAATTTATTCAAATTTTTTCAAAAGGTTTTTTCAAAACTTTTCAAAATTTTGCTCAAGATTTTTCTAACCTTTACTCCCCAATTCGCTTCAAAAGTTTAAAATTCTCAAAACATATGCAAGTTTTTGAGGGGGAGTATTACCAAAACAAAATGTTTTGTCAAAATCATGCTCAATGGCTTGTGCACACATAACAGTGTACAACCCGTTCTTGTAATGAAAGGACCCTGAGGTACGCATCAGTGCCTTAATCCTTATATAAGGAGCGAAGGCTTCTTACTTTTGAGTAGAATTAATCAAACATTTTCTGATTTTCATAATTCTGCTCAAAAGACAAGTTTTTCACCTCAATGAGTATTCACTTGTTGAGGGGGAGCACTTGTAAAACTCATCGTTTGAAATATAAAAAGTTCTTGTTGATATCTCCCCATAAGACTCAAAAAGCATATTTTAATCAAAAGTTTATCAAAAACAACATCTCATATGCTATTTTTGAGGGGGAGAAAAAGTGAATGTGATTAAAATATGAAAGTTCTAAGTTTCTTTAAGTTGTATCTTGTGCGAGCTAGACTCAGAATTGACCCAAGAATTGACGAAACATAAAAGTTAGTAATCTCGAAAAGACTTATCCTCGACGGGTAATAAGATCAAGTTAGTTACTAGAGCTAGTTGTCACCTAAAAGCTGACAATGGAACTCTTTAACTAGCCACGTAAGCGTGTCTCGAAAAGGATTTGTCTTAGTAGAAATGTACCATTTCGAGAAACTTTATGTGGACTTGACCAGGCCGGGTAATAACTTCAAGCTAGTATAACTAGTCATGTAAGCGTGTCTCAAATCGGTCTTGCTCACTGAAAGTGGATCAATTCAAAAAGTGTTTGTTCCTCCCGCATGTGCAAATTTATTAAATACTTATGAGCACATGTGAAGGGGGAGCCCTTCAAAAGTAAACACAAAACTCTCGAAGTGTTAAACAAAATGTTTGATATTCACAAACACTTTGAGAGATTTTCAATCAAAGGTTTCTTGGCTATTGACGGATAATCATGGAGTTATAAGGTGATTAAGATAGGAAATACAGTCCTATGATCCGTCAGAGCTGGAGGGATCAACCCAAGGACATCACCATTAGTTAGAATTAGAAGTCCTTAGGTATGATACGATAAAAGGAGAAAAGAATGAAAGGGAAAGAAGGAGTTGAAGAATTAAAAAGAAAAGTAAAGAAAAGGGTGAAAAGAAATAGCCCTCTATATGTTCAACCTTAGGGCAGACACCGGGTTCAACTCATATGCTACTGGTTGTTACTAAGGTGACACCGGTATTGAAGACAAAGACGTCACGGACCCAGTGACGCACTGCACTAAACCTTCTTAACCACTCAAGTTCTCTTAAAAGAGCTTGTTTCATTCTCACGGGGAACCAATGTAATCTATCGACTTATCTCTTAGAGATGGTTGGTATTGAAGCAGGAGACCCCTCCCTAGTCTCCGCATAGGAAACCTAAGTGTGCACTTTTCGAGTCTAGAGCCATGAGATACATCAAAGATCTCTTAGGAACACTTAGTATTTCTATAACTGGTGTTCTACATCAATGGACAATAGCTGTAAATTATCGAGTCCTTCGCAGATCTTAGCAATCTGCCAAGAACGTTTATGAGAGAATTTACATAAGTATTTCTCAATGATTGAACGAAAATCCTGCCAGGGTCTACATCAAATAGCCCTGACAGCAGGTCACTTCGGTAACTCCTTGCAGGTTACGCTTAGTGTTTGTGATGGTTTGTTAGCTATCTACAGTCGTGGAGTGATCCGCAGCGACTCACCCAGTCATTGAGCTACTTAGTAGGTCTTGTAAGCTCCCTCGGGAGTATATGGGAACGGCCTTGATGAGGGTTAGAAGGAGTCTTCACAATATGTTGTTGACAATCTCTAATTCCTTATCTGTAAGTACCGGATGTTTTATTGCTAACTGTTTACATGCAGGGTTACATCATCTCCATGGCGACGGATTCCACATGCTCATACATGCATCTTGAAGTCATCAAAAGCTCCCTCACAGATCAAAGCAGCACAAAGTTCAAAGAAATATTCTATGCCAAAAAGAAGAATCTACAAAGTATAAAGACTAAAGATCTTAAGTGAAAGAAAGGGACTACGTGCATGTATAAGTCAGAATTCAAAGATGTATGAGCATGTTGGAATGGCGGACTACCACCACAGACGCGGAAGTGACGAAAGGCAGACAACTTCATTATCTGATCACTATCACCACAACAATGAACAAGGCACAAAGAACGATGAATGATTCTTATCTCATGATTATTGAAAGACGTCTAAAGCTATGAAAGTCAAAGATGAAGAAATGACAAAGACGTCAAGCAACCGTGATGACCGACCCTTAGGGGAGATTGTTGGGATCAAAGTTTTACTATTTATCAAGTCTCGGTCATTTACTTGTATTAGGTTGCTAAGGCTTGTATGTTTATTTAATCTTAAGGCTTATGTAGCAAGCCCATGGGCCTTAAGCCCATCTCGTTTTACTTGATAGGGAGGAAAGGAGTGTTGCCCTACTCCTTTCCTATATATACTAGTCATATGTGACTAGTAAACTTGTTGGTTATTTCATTATTCTAAGTAAACTCTTTCATTTCTATTTCTCATAGTGTCTTAATCAACCATCTCTCATTCTCATCTTATTTCTATCATCCTTATACTTGTGTTTACATAAAGTGTGACCTAACAAAACTATATATAGGAAATTGAAGCTGACGGCGTCAAGACCAAATTGGTGACGCCGTCATCTCGCCGCCAAAAGAATTCTCGGACTGCCTTGATCTACTTTTGACGCCGTCACGTTATAACATTTTCCAGGCCGTCATGCATTTTACTCTTGACGCTCTACCTCGTGACGCCTTCAATTCTGTAATGGGCCGTCATGAAAATTACTCTTGACGCCGTCAGGATTTTCTTCTTGACGCCGTCACCTAGTGTTCCCAGCAAGGAAAATTAAGACTTTGCCGTTTTCCTCACTTTTATGCTCCAAAAACGTCCGAATTGCTTCCTTTTCCAGATTTCTCTCCCAAAGTACCTAAAATCACAAAAGGAACGATTTATGGCAATATTTGATCAAATAAATTCAATTCCGGGCTTAAATGACCCCCGAAAAGTGACGGCGTCAAGAAGAAAATCTTCCTTGCTGGGAACACTAGGTGACGGCGTCAAGAAGAAAATCTTGACGGCGTCAAGAGTAATTTCCATGACGGCCCAGTACAGAATTGACGGCGTCACAAGGTAGGGCGTCAAGAGGAAAATGCATGATGGCCTGGAAACACATAACACTTGACGGCGTCAGATCTGGATCAAGCCAGTCCGAGGAGTATTTTGGCGGCGAGATGACGGCGTCACAAATTTGTTCTTGACGCCGTCAGACCCTATTTCCTATATATAGTTTTCTAATTTTCACATTAAAAAGAGAGAAGTTTTGGAGAAACCCTAAGTACGAACTTGGTACGAATTTTACAGGTTTTTCAAGGGTTCTTAGCCCTTGATCCCTTTCATGTGTAATTGAGATAAGTATTCTTTTAATTCAATCAATATGTCTATGTGTTGGTTGTCTATATCTTGTTCTTGTCTTAATTCCATCATGCTAGGCTAGATCTATCTTGTGTTTTCTTGGATCTAATGAAACCTAGATGTTAATTATGTGTTGATTACTTGTTTATGATTGTATTGGATGAATGAATTCGATGTTAGGCTTAAGAAAACTGGCAGATCTCCAAATGGTAACATGCTTGAACGTCTTAGGAAACATGAACTGGCGTGCACTAGGTTTTATTGATTGTATTTAATGCATGAGTAAACTCTAATGATCCCATGTTAGGAGCTTCTTAGCCGGCTCGACATAGGAGTGAAGTAGGCACTCATAGGATTGGGGAATTAAGTGCGCCACCCCATGAATGGTATTAAGGAATAGAATCCGTCATCCACGCAACTATAACAAGTAATTAACGTGTAAAAGATATCTAGGAAGTAGTGAAATCTAAGTAAACACAACTTCTCCACTTATTGCTTACAACATTAGTATAATTTGGTTTATTTTCATTTTTAGTATTTTATTTTGATTGCATCTTTAGTATTGGGTTAGTTGACTAGCAACTAATTCCGCCCAAATCCTTCAAACCCGAGATTTTTACTTGCTTTCTAAAAAATATAAAAATACAAAAATAATCATCCCTCACCTTTAGAACTAGTATTTAGGTTTTCTAATCCTAGCGACACTATTCCTAGCTGAACGATCAATCTCCCGGTACTTGTCACTATACTATACTACAACAATCAGGTACACTGCCTGGTGGGGGTTGTAAGCTTCTCAAGATCCCTTGAGAGGTAAAGCCTGGTGCGATTCCCACGTATCAAGTTTTTGGCGCCGCAGCCCGGGGAATAGTTATTGTCTAGGTTAGAATCTCTTTTTATTAGTTCTACTTGCTAGATTCATTTCTAGTAAGATTTTATTTTTATTTTTAGGTTTTCTTTAGTCTATCTTATTTCTTTGTGTTTTTGTTCGTAACTCTTCACCACCCGACATCATGGACGATGGGAACATCCTTGAACCCGTCATCTCACCACAACAAAACCCACCACTAGAACCCCTTAGGCCCCGAACCTTAGGAGAGTATTCCCGACCTAGCCACCAAGGCTACCGAAACACCATTGAGCTCACCGGAGCCAATGTGACTCCCTTGCGATCCGACACCATCCGGTTGGTGCAAAGCGGATGTGCATTCCATGGACTTCGTTCCGAAAATCCAAACCAACATCTTAAGGACTTCCTTAAAATCGTAGATTCCATAGACCTAGGTGTTGAAACTAGAGAGACAACCCGATTACGCCTATTCCAATTCTCTCTATGGGATCAAGCTAGTCAATGGCTTGAGCGTTTACCCGCGGGATCCATCACCACATGGGATGATCTCACCACTTGTTTCCTTGCTCAATTTTTCCCACCGGGGAGAACTACTAAGCTAAGAAATGATATCTTGATGTTCCAACAACGTCAAAATGAATCTCTTTATAAAGCATGGACTCGTTTCAAGGACTTACTCCAAAAAGTCCCTCGTCATGGCATAGATCTTTGGCTCCAAGTCCAAATCTTTTATGACCATATCGATCTCTCCACGAGGTGAGCCATTGACCAATCAGCCGGTGGTAAGCTACGTGATCTAAGTGCGGAACAATCATGGGAACTCATAGAAGATCTTGCTCTCTATGACAACGAAAGTTGGAATGATCCCCGTGATTTGAACAAAATGGTCAAGGCAATATCTTTGCCTTCGAACAATTCTAGTACTCCCGACCGTAGGATCATGGAACTTGAGGACCAAGTCAAGTTTCTCATGAAATCTTACGAAGCTCCTAAACCTTCAAGCCAAGTGAACAAAATCACTTCTTCATGCGAATTATGTAGTGGTCCCCACGACACTCGTGATTGTGTGGAACTCCCCGGAACAGCTTTTGCGGACTACGCATCCACACGTACCAACAAAGCGGGAGATAAGTGGTACACTTTCAAGCCCGAGCCAAACCCTTATGGTGATTCATACAACCCCTCTTGGAAAAATCACCCAAACCTTAGGTGGAAACAAAATCAACCCAATTCTTCCAACCCGGAATTGAATTTATTTGATCAAATATTACCCTAAATCGTTCCTTTTGTGCTTTTAGGTACTTTGGGAGAGAAATCTGGAAAAGGAAGCAATTCGGACGTTTTTGGAGCATAAAAGTGAAGAAAACGCCAAAGTCTTAATTTTCCTTGCTGGGAACAGTGGGTGACGGCCTCAAGAAGAAAATCTTGACGGCTTCAAGAGTAATTTCCATGACGGCCTAGTACAGAATTGACGGCATCACAAGGTAGGGCGTCAAGAGGAAAATGCATGACGGCCTGGAAACACATAACACTTGACGGCGTCAGATCTGGATCAAGCCAGTCCGAGGAGTATTTTGGCGGCGAGATGACGGCGTCACAAATTTGTTCTTGACGCCGTCAGACCCTATTTCCTATATATAGTTTTCTAATTTTCACATTAAAAAGAGAGAAGTTTTGGAGAAACCCTAAGTATGAACTTGGTACGAATTTTACAGGTTTTTCAAGGGTTCTTAGCCCTTGATCCCTTTCATGTGTAATTGAGATAAGTATTCTTTTAATCCAATCAATATGTCTATGTGTTGGTTGTCTATATCTTGTTCTTGTCTTAATTCCATCATGCTAGGCTAGATCTATCTTGTGTTTGCTTAGATCTAATGAAACCTAGATGTTAATTATGTGTTGATTACTTGTTTATGGTTGTATTGGATGAATGAATTCGATGTTAGGCTTAAGAAAACTGGCAGATCTCCAAATGGTAACATGCTTTGTCACACCCCCAGAATCGGGTCTAGCGGAAGCATACATGTAGCTGGGGTGTAACTCAATTGGTATTACAAAACAAGTGTAAAATGGTTTTCACTTCAATCATTTAGAATAAAATCGTTTAGCTAAAAGTATTGAATTTACATTGTTTAAAATTAGTGCGGAAGTAGGCCCTTAAAATAGTTTAAACCGGTCCCCCTAAGAATATCAGAGTCTTCTATGACCATGCCATGCCCTGCCAAAACCTCCTGTAGTGTGCCATTGCTTAAAACCTGAAAATACATGCTAAAACGTCAGCATAAAGCTGGTGAGTTCATAGTTTTAAGTAAACAAGTATTTCCTGTAAACAAGTGTTTCCAGAAATCAAGTATTTCCTAGCAAAGGCATCGTAAATCCACTCAGTTACAAGTCCCGCCATAAGAGACTTGTAACCTGTGTGTTTACAACCCACTGCCAAAAGTAATATGTTTAAGTAAACAAGTCATTTACGGAACACGAGATTTTCAGTAGCAAGACAATATAACAAATACAATGTCACAGCTAAAAATAAGGTATACAGTGCCTAAGCTCATGACCCCGAAGCTCGACATAATCGTATGCAATCAAGCATAAAATGCCCCAATTAAGTGTTTGCCAGACACTCGGAAGTAATCCGAATGATATGCGTCTGTTTGACAGGTTGGCGCGACCAACTCGGATGGGGTGTCAACCCAAATAGATCTATCCACAGCATTCGCGCTCACACGCATGTAATTAACGGTTCATGATAAAGGGGACTTCAGTGGCAGTAATAGGTAACTTAGGCAAAGTAACAGTTTTATATTTATGTCCGCAAAAGCAAGAACTTGTGTTCATAAGAAAAAAAAATCAATGATGGAATAAGTAATTCATAATGTATTCAAGTAATCAATCAAGTATTTCAACCATCCAGTAATGTTTGAGAAAATGAATCGCGTTCAAGTAAAACAAGCATTGAATTTAAATAGTAAGGAGCATGTATCTTCCCCCAAAACAGTTGTGAAACAAGTAAAAGTAGGGGTTATGAACTCACCTGGTGCAATAGCTACGATGACAACAATGAATACACAGAAATGAGGCACGATCTCTACCGCAACCTAATATGAATGATATGATCTAATGTAAGAAATGAAATGACGCTACACATGCAAATACGTGTGTTATCGATACCACTCATTAGTTTTGAAAATAACGTTTATCGTTGATAAATACGTTTTTGACGTCTCGTTAGGTTAATAACCACTTTTCATGGAAATAGGTTGAAACGGTACTCCACGATCCTTGTTTGGTGTTCTATCGGCAAATATAAGGTTTTTGTCGCAAAAATAACATTTTCATTACTTGAAAATATGCCCAAAATGGTCTCGCAAAACAAGTCGCGAAATATTGTACGTTAATGGTTAGTGATAAAACTCGGCATTTTTGAAAACCTTGTAACAATATCTTGAAGTCGTTTCATTTAACTTTTGGCGATACGGGTCTCGATCGACGAGAAAATCGACTCTTATTGTTGTTACTTGAAAGTATTGTGTTCAACACTTAGAAAATTTCATTATAGTAAAAGCTGTCAAAATATATATAGTTTATCGGGTATATAAATGAGGTCGTAGTTTATTCGTTATAAGTCTATTCGACGAACGGCCAATTGATTTGAAAAGCTTGTTGGAAGATTTTGATTTCATAAAACTACGGCTCGGACTCAAATTGATCCGATCATAAAGAAAAACAGCCAAGAAAGTGGTGTCTCGCAAAGACAGTTTTACGGTAAAATAATAATAGAAAAGCTGATGGAAATTTGTAAAAATCGTCTAAGTTCAATCGCTTGTATCTTTTTCGTTATAAGCTTCTTTTCTACGTTCTTTATATCCCCGGAATCGTGGGACAACATACTAATATATTTTTGATAAGTCGGGACGGCTAGATCAAGTTTTACGTCTCGAAACAGTCCATGAAAACTGTTCAACAGCAAGCTATTTTTCAGAAAATAGTTTTCGTTGTTAAAATTAAAAATAGCATATCTTTTTCGTCGTAACTCGGATTTTAGTGATTCAAGCGGCCACGGTTTCGTTTTTGAAAGTATTTTCTGAATATCTAACCCAATGTTACCCGGAAACCCCTGAGTTTTCTGAAATTGGCGATTTGGGACAGAACCTATATTTGAAAGTATTTTTCGTTGTTAATATTCGGAAAAACATATCTCCTTCGTTATTAACTTGTTTTTATCCCCGTTTTCGGCCATAGTTTCGTCTCGGAATATATTTTCTAAATCTTTGGTCCAAAATTACACCCTAGACCCTGAGTTTCCCACTTTTTACAAAAATAGACAGTAGCTTTTATATAGTTGTAAAAATCAACTTTTCTAGTTTGTAACTTGTTCAAGACTTAACCAATCTACTTCAAATCAACTCCACAAATACCCAATCCTACCATACACCTTCTTAGGGTGTCATGGGTTCCTAGACATCACCAATCTTAGTGGATCTAATGAGATTGCTAGTAAAAATTGTAGATCTATGTTCATAATGAAAAGAAATGAGTAATAAGTGGTATGGATCATACATACTTGCATGTTTTACCAATATATCTTGAAAATACATAAAAATATAAAGTAAATGAAAGTATGAAAAGATCAAAAGTGTTCTTGAAGCTTACTTGAATATTTGAGATGATTTGAAGGTGAAAATGTATAATAACCTAGGGTTTTTTTTTTTCACAAAACCCCAACTAGATCATAACTAGGACTTGATAAACACTTGATCTTGAAAAAAATATTGGTTTCTTCTTCTTCTTCTTAGATCAGCCGAACCATAAGGACCATGAGAGAGTTTGCTTTTAGATTTTTACTTGTAAAATGATGTATGTGTAAATTTGGTAAAGCTTGAAAAATGAAGTAAATATCTAGTATAATGGTAGAATGGTAATTAAATAATCAAATTGAAGATTCATGGAAATGGGGTGGCGTGAATTAGGGAAAGGTGGGAGGAATTTGTGTACCATTTAATGATCTTGTCCCATGGTGCAAGTATTAGTTTAGTTTAAGTTGTGTATTGGGTGTTATCGGGTACCGAGTTAACTAGAAATAAATCGTAACGAGATAGAATAAAATATGACAAAGTTGTAGAAATTGTAAAATCATATTCCTTGCAAGAATCGGGTGTTAAAATAATTATCGGGTTGAAATAACGCAAACCGGCGGAGTAATAAGCTCCGACCGTAAAATATAGTAATTGATTAGAAAACACCGGGTAAATTAATAATATAATTTTTATATTATTATTATGAGTATGTAAATATATTAGGATCGTAATCGGGAGTATTGGGTATACGTTCGTAGTAAAAACTGAGTGGTAACGTTAATTACAAATTAAGCATACGTATATAGAAATAATGCATATCCGTGTAGTAACTAATGTGATGATGATTTGTAGACTATTCCAGTCTATATGAAATGTCATTAATGAATGATGCATGAATTCGCAGCTAAACCACATTGGTTACGCGAATTTGAAGACCCGTAAACTCAGTTTACGATGAAATGAACAGAAATCGTGAATAGTGATTTCCTTCCGGGAATAAATAGTGTCATATGAATAGTAAAATTTTTGAACGCTTCTCGGAATCACAAACTGACTCCGAAAATGATGAATAGTAAAATGATGAATAGTGACCGGTGAATAGTAAATGATGAATAGTAACTGATGAATAGTGAATATGAGAAATGTCTTGAAAATGCGGGTTGTTACAGTCTCACCCCCTTAAAAGGAACTTCGTCCCGAAGTTCAGTTTGTGTTGGTCTCTAGAGTGGTATTGGTTAAAAGATGATGATATTATCGTGTAAGCTACTGAGCTCTAACAAGGTTCAAGTCTGACGGCCACCAGGCCTACCCTGTCAGAAATATTGAATGGTCCAGTGTATATCGGGTTTAACTTTCTGAAGTTTTTTTTTTTTTTTTTGAATGGTATCATGCCTTTCCTAAGCAGAACTTTCAACATAATCATGCCACGAACTTGAAATTCTAGTGGTTTACCGCTTATCGAACTTGTAATTGATTCTATTTGTAGGAAATTCCTGGTTATTTCATGAATGCTTACGGGACTAGTGAGTTGGGCTTTTCAAAGTTTTGATCCGTCAATGGATGTTGGCACTTCGACCATAGAGTGCTTCGAATGGTGTAGTCTCTAAGCTCGTGTGGTAACTATGGTTGCAACTGAATTTGATTTATGGCAAATGGTTAATCCAACCATTTCTAGTGTCAATCACACCCGATTTGGGCATATCTCCCTATGTTTGAATCAATCTCAAATTCTGACCATTGGTCTACAGATGATAGTTGGTGTGGTTCCAAAGAAATCTTTAATGTAATCGCTAGAAGTTTGAGGTGAATCAAATTCCTCTATTAGGAATAATTGAAATGGGTATCATGAATCTTGTTTTGAAAGACTTACAAGGTTAAGTCCGTCAAAAGGTTTTGTTGAAAATAATAGATTAGGATAAGGTTGGGATCCTCCGCAGGATGTCGTGAATTGAGTCTTTCTCCACTTACGATGCTTAGTCTCCATTAATAAGATTTTCCCAAGCTCTATGTCGTCAAATCACAAAATCCTAAATGTATAAGTGAGGTAATATAGTGATTGATTTTCAAAGTTTGTTTTGAGATTGTGTGTTTTGTTCATAAACCTTTCCTGAATAAATAAATTTACAACTTTAAGCATACGGCTTTTTAGGTAACATTTTTCTTGATGTTTCAAAATTTAGTAGTTATGCAAGATAGGAAAATTTTCAACATAAGGTGGATAATATGGTGTACCAAAGATTGATGTTTAAAATTCCTAACATTCAATAGTTTTGTGAAAGATTAACCAAAAAGAATTTGGTTGTCAAAATAAGTGCCTCAGAAAAGTATTTCTTACAAGATATATGTTTTGTATAGCGGTAGTTTGGAGAAAAATCCATTTAAAAGTGAAAGTATTAAGAGGATAAAATAGCCAGGTATATATGTCTGCACAAATGCATAGGTGTCTAACATGTTTGAATAATGTCTATTGGTGAGGTCATGTTTAATTGAACATTCTATAGTCTTGGTTAAGAGGTTGAATTTATCTCTATAGTGTTGTTTAGTGAGCATTCGCATCGAATTAATCTTGTAATTCAGTCAAGCCAATACTTTCTGGATGATAGAACTTTTGGTGATCAGGCCAGTGATAGTGGTTCGAATGGTTTTGTGATATCCTGAGATTTCTGTTGAGTTTTGAAAGGTCTTAATGTACCGAGGGATCATCCTCATAGATGGTATGGAAATTCTTTCCTAGGGAGGTCATTGATAATATTCACTTATAAATATAGGGAGTAGTGAGTAATGAGTGTCATAGGAATCTATAGAGTGTTAGCTAATTCCTTGTATATATGGGGGTGGGGAAGGGAAATGATAGTAATGGTGAGAAGGGAAAAGACTGTGACAACTGCAACATAATAAGATTATGATGAAAGAAAAATATTGTGATGTAAGTGTATCGTGCATAGACGTGAATGTCCATGAGATGAAATGACCAATTGACGTGCTTCCAGGCGGCGGTTCACGAAGTGATGAAAAGTATGAATGTTCTGACAACGAGAGTATACACATACATGAATGAAACAGTTGGAAATTGAGTAGAGAATTTATTCCGGACACAATTTTATTATAACCATTCTTAGTGTTGCAAAATTCACTTATGAGTCAGACATAGGTGGTCAGCCTATATCTCACTATCCCAGGTTGAATATAGATGACCAGTCTATATTCCACCGAGGTTCCATGAATTTTGAAACACCCAGCTCAGTTATACTAAGACTATGTCCTTCACAAATACCAAGACGTTCTGAAAGACAAAAGCAGGTGACCAAATTCGAGGTCAAATGATGAAACTATGCAAGGAAAAACATAACACGGTGACATATATGATACGTGAACATGCTTATATGAAAGACAATTATAGAAATCAACTATAATAAATGAATATAATATGCCAGATAATGAGATAACAATCTCATCACCTATGTCAGCAACTAACCACAAATGAGGCTTCAGCTTGGCAGGCAGGCACGTGACGGTCATAGGGTTAAGTTTTCTTGAAAGTAGCTATAGTCTAGGTTTTAAAAACACTTAGTTCACTATAGCCAAAGCTCTGATACCAATCTGTCACACCCT
Organism: Artemisia argyi; assembly: GCA_030686995.1. Classification (NCBI taxonomy): domain Eukaryota; kingdom Viridiplantae; phylum Streptophyta; class Magnoliopsida; order Asterales; family Asteraceae; genus Artemisia; species Artemisia argyi. The sequence goes on from CM060688.1 coordinate 48,160,445, forward strand.
CAAAATCGGGTCCAACGGAAGCATACATGTAGCTGGGGTGTAACTCAATTGGTATTACAAAACAAGTGTAAAATGGTTTTCACTTCAATCATTTAGAATAAAATCGTTTAGCTAAAAGTATTGAATTTACATTGTTTAAAATTAGTGCGGAAGTAGGCCCTTAAAATAGTTTAAAACGGTCCCCCTAAGAATATCAGAGTCTTCTATGACCATGCCATGCCCTGCCAAAACCTCCTGTAGTGTGCCATTGCTTAAAACCTGAAAATACATGCTAAAACGTCAGCATAAAGCTGGTGAGTTCATAGTTTTAAGTAAACAAGTATTTCCCGTAAACAAGTGTTTCCAGAAATCAAGTATTTCCCAGCAAAGGCATCGTAAATCCACTCAGTTACAAGTCCCGTCATAAGAGACTTGTAACCTGTGTGTTTACAACCCACTGCCAAAAGTAATATGTTTAAGTAAACAAGTCATTTGCGGAACACGATATTTTCAGTAGCAAGACAATATAACAAATACAATGTCACAGCTAAAAATAAGGTATACAGTGCCTAAGTTCATGACCCCGAAGCTCGACGTAATCGTATGCAATCAAGCATAAAATGCCCCAATTAAGTGTTTTCCAGACACTCGGAAGTAATCCGAATGATATGCGTCCGTTTGACAGGTTGGCGCGACCAACTCGGACGGGGTGTCAACCCAAATAGATCTATCCACAGCATTCGCGCTCACACGCATGTAATTAACGGTTCATGATAAAGGGGACTTCAGTGGCAATAATAGGTAACTCAGGCAAAGTAACAGTTTTATATTTATGTCCGCAAAAGCAAGAACTTGTGTTCATAAGAAAAAAAATCAAGGATGGAATAAGTAATTCATAATGTATTCAAGTAATCAATCAAGTATTTCAACCATCCAGTAATGTTTGAGAAAATGAATCGCGTTCAAGTAAAACAAGCATTGAATTTAAATAGTAAGGAGCATGTATCTTCCCCCAAAACAGTTGTGAAACCAGTAAAAGTATGGGTTATGAACTCACCTGGTGCAATAGTTATGATGACAACAATGAATACACAGAAATGAGGCACGATCTCTAACCGCAACCTAATATGAATTATATGATCTAATGTAAGAAATGAAATGATGCTACACATGCAAATACGTGTGTTATCGATACCACTCATTAGTTTTGAAAATAACGTTTATCATTGATAAATACGTTTTTGACGTCTCGTTAGGTTAATAACCACTTTTCATGGAAATAGGTTGAAACGGTACTCCACGATCCTTGTTTGGTGTTCTATCGGCAAATATAAGGTTTTTGTCACAAAAATAACATTTTCATTACTTGAAAATATGCCCAAAATGGCCTCGCAAAACAAGTCGCGAAATGTTGTACGTTAATGGTTAGTGATAAAACTCGGCGTTTTTGAAAACCTTGTAACAATATCTTGAAGTCGTGTCATTTAATTTTTGGCGATACGATGAGAAAATCGACTCTTATTGTTGTTACTTGAAAGTATTGTGTTCAACACTTAGAAAATTTCATTATAGTAAAAGCTGTCAAAATATATATAGTTTATCGGGTATATAGATGAGGTCGTAGTTTATTCGTTATAAGTCTATTCGACGAACGGCCAATTGATTTGAAAAGCTTGTTGGAAGATCTTGATTTCATAAAACTACGGCTCGGACTCAAATTGATCCGATCATAAAGAAAAACTGCCAAGAAAGTGGTGTCTCGCAAAGACAGTTTTGCGGCAAAATAATAATAGAAAAGCTGATAGAAATTTGTAAAAATCGTCTAAGTTCAAACGCTTATATCTTTTTCGTTATAAGCTCGTTTTCTACGTTCTTTATATCCCCGGAATCGTGGGACAACATACTAATATATTTTTGATAAGTCGGGACGGCTAGATCAAGTTTTACGTCTCGAAATAGTCCATGAAAACTGTTCAACAGCAAGCTATTTTTCAGAAAAAAGTTTTCGTTGTTAAAATTGAAAATAGCATATCTTTTTCGTCGTAACTCGGATTTTAGTGATTCAAGCAGCCACGGTTTCGTTTTTGAAAGTATTTTCTGAATATCTAACCCAATGTTACCCGGAAACCCCTGAGTTTTCTGAAATTGGCGATTTGGGACAGAACCTATATTTGAAAGTATTTTTCGTTGTTAATATTCGGAAAAACATATCTCCTTCGTTATTAACTTGTTTTTATCCCCATTTTCGGCCATAGTTTCGTCTCGGAATGTATTTTCTAAATCTTTGGTCCAAAATTACACCCTAGACCCTGAGTTTCTCACGTTTTACAAAAATGAACAGTAGCTTTTATATAGTTGTAAAAATCAACTTTTCTAGTTTGTAATTTGTTCAAGACTTAACCAATCTACTTCAAATCAACTCCACAAATACCCAATCCTACCATACACCTTCTTAGGGTGTCATGGGTTCCTAGACATCACCAATCTTAGTGGATCTAATGAGATTGCTAGTAAAAATTGTAGATCTATGTTCATAATGAAAAGAAATGAGTAATAAGTGGTATGGATCATACATACTTGCATGTTTTACCAATATATCTTGAAAATACATAAAAATATAAAGTAAATGAAAGTATGAAAAGGTCAAAAGTTTTCTTGAAGCTTACTTGAATATTTGAGGTGATTTGAAGGTGAAAATGTATAATAACCTAGGGTTTTTTTTCCACAAAACCCCAACTAGATCATAACTAGGACTTGATAAACACTTGATCTTGAAAAAAATATTGGTTTCTTCTTCTTCTTCTTCTTCTTCTTCTTAGATCAGCCGAACCACAAGGACCATGAGAGAGTTTGCTTTAGATTTTTACTTGTAAAATGATGTGTGTGTAAATTTGGTAAAGCTTACTTGAAAAATGAAGTAAATATCTAGTATAATGGTAGAATGGTAATTAAATGATCAAATTGAAGATTCATGGAAATGGGGGTGGCGTGAATTAGGGGAAAGGTGGGAGGAATTTGTGTACCATTTAATGATCTTGTCCCATGGTGCAAGTATTAGTTTAGTTTAAGTTGTGTATTGGGTGTTACCGGGTACCGAGTTAACTATAAATAAATCATAAAGAGATAGAATAAAATATGACAAAGTTGTAGAAATTGTAAAATCATATTCCTTGCAAGAATCGGGTGTTAAAATAATTATCGGGTTGAAATAACGCAAACCGACGGAGTAATAAGCTCCGACCGTAAAATATAGTTATTGATTAGAAAACACCGGGTAAATTAATAATATAATTTTTATATTATTATTATGAGTATGTAAATATATTAGGATCGTAATCGGGAGTATTGGGTATACGTTCGTAGTAAAAACTGAGTGGTAACGTTAATTACAAATTAAGCATACGTATATAGAAATAATGCATATCCGTGTAGTAACTAATGTGATGATGATTTGTAGACTATTCCAGTCTATATGAAATGTCATTAATGAATGATGCATGAATTCGCAGCTAAACCACATTGGTTACGCGAATTTGAAGACTTGTAAACTCAGTTTACGATGAAATGAACGGCAATTGTGAATAGTGATTTCCATTCAGAATGAATAGTGTCATATGAATAGTAAAAAATTTTAACGCTTCTCGGAATCACAAACTGACTCCGAAAATGATGAATAGTGACCGGTGAATAGTAAATGATGAATAGTAACTGATGAATAGTGAATATGAGAAATGTCTTGAAAATGCGGGTTGTTACATGCTTGAACGTCTTAGGAAACATGAACTGACGTGCACTAGATTTTATTGATTGTATTTAATGCATGAGTAATTCTAATGATCCCATGTTAGGAGCTTTTTAGCCGGCTCGACATAGGAGTGAAGTAGGCACTCATAGGATTGGGGAATTAAGTGCGCCACCCCATGAATGGTATTAAAGAATACAATCCGTCATCCACGCAACTATAACAAGTAATTAACGTGTAAAAGATATATCTAGGGAGTAGTGAAATCTAAGTAAACACAACTTCTCCACTTATTGCTTACAACATTAGTATAATTTAGTTTATTTTCATTTTTAGTATTTTATTTTGATTGCATCTTTAGTATTGGGTTAGTTGACTAGCAACTAATTCCGCCCAAATCCTTCAAACCCGAGATTTTTCCTTGCTTTCTAAAAAATATAAAAATACAAAAATAATCATCCCTCACCTTTAGAACTAGTATTTAGGTTTTCTAATCCTAGCGACACTATTCCTAGCTGAACGATCAATCCCCCGGTACTTGTCACTATACTATACTACAACGATCAGGTACACTCCTTGGTGGGGGTTGTAAGCTTCTCAAAATCCCTTGAGAGGTAAAGCCTGGTGCGATTCCCACGTATCAACCCAGTTCCAGATGGCCGGTCCCCTTAATTGTAGGCCGGCCCCCTTAATGATTAAGGGGACCGCCTAGGAAATTAAGGGGGCCGCCCATCTGGTGTTTTCCCAGATGACCAAAAACCCAAAATTTGCAGAATTGTGTGATTTTTCAAGTGTGTATTTCTAGCAAGCTCTATTAGAAGTATATACTCTAGGAATGATGATATATAAATATATATATATATATACCGTAAGGAAGATTGGCATTTGGGGTGTTTTTGGCGGACATGATTCGATGAACAAAAAGATAAGCCAAATTGTACTGCTCTTCAGCAATTACACAATACAACATGTGGGCAATGCTCGCCGTGACATGATCACGGTGACCACCAGTACCAAACGCATTCTCGCAAATGAGTTCTTCCCCCTTTTTCATATCTTGGCTTAGCTCTTTGAGGAGGATTTGATTTGCAATTCTTCGACTTGATTACTCGACTAGTCGTACGACGTTCTAGTTCAAGCAGTTGACGAATGTCTTCAGGACTAGGAATCTCAAAATAGTATGGGCCATCCTGAAGACGATTTCTTTCAAAAGAGGAAAGATCCCATTCATTTGAGAATACAGCTTGGCCGTTGTATGGGATTCTAAGAATTTGTCCAAATTGAGCAAGAGTAAGAGTGATGAATTGATTTTGGATTATGAAAGAAATGGGGAGATGACCATAGGGATCGGTTTGCACCGTCACTTGGCTATAGAAGTCGAGGATAAAACGAGGAATGATTGGTTCGTTGATTTGGTAAAGACATTCAAAGCGAATATTGGAGAACATTCGTTCGGTTTGATCAGAGTCATAGAAAGATGGATCGACAATTCTTCCTTCGTGAATGTTTCTATTTTCAATGGGACGATAGAAACATGCAACTGAAGAAGACATGCCGGGAGTAGAGGAAACCTTTGGAATGTATTGTTTGGTTTTGGAGATATCACCAACCGTGGTCTTAGGCATTTTCACCTAAACAATATAATAACAAAAAAAAAATTAAGATAGAAACAACTATCATGCATATGTTACATATATATATATATATATATATATATATATATATATATATATATATATATATATATATATATATATATATATATATATATATATATATATATATGCAATATATGTGGAACGAAATTCTACTTCGACACAAAAAAAATATTCTGCGAAGTAGTTTCACAATGTTCCTTGCATTTTGATTTTAAACTCGTTTAGAATATATGATGTCAAAGAGTATGATATCATAATTCATTTCGAAGTAAGGCTAGATATATATTAGATTATAAATCTTCCTTTTTCATAAGAGTTTGACACAACATAAGCATGTTTAAAAGGTTAAAATGCGAATTTTCGTTTTCAAAATATCTTTTTTGAGATAAACCAAACGCTCCCTTAACTAGATAAAAATAACCTAAAACATCAATATATATATATATATATATATATATATATATATATATATATATATATATATATATATTGATTATATATCTTCATGACATCTATTGACTCTAATAGTTTTAACATGTTTTATGAGCTAGTTTTAAGTTTCAAATAACTACATATAATTATAATTTGTTCATGAACTAAACGCCCATATTGTCTTCATGAACCATTTTATAACGAATTGAGAAGTATGTTTTGATTGTTTACAACATTGAACCAATATAATGTAGTAAGTTTTAACTAGTTTTTAAGAGTTATATCAACAATGTGCCTTTTGAAAAATGAAATTCAACAAGGGTTTATGGGCGATTAATGATTTTAACAAAATGGTATGTTATACTAAGTTTGAGTTGCAATACATCATCCTAATCCTATGGGAAGCATTTGGTTGTTCAATTCCTAGCTTCTATTTCACTAAAATTCGAATTAAAATAAATTTTAATAAAATGTCTAATTATTGATTAGACACCAAATTGAATGAAATGTGATGAAATGTATGTTGGAAAACTTACAAAAGATGTTGTTATACGTTTGGTTAACGTTTGCACCTTGCGAAACAACCCCGGATTGGTGATTTGGTGAAGGATTTTGGTGGTTTTGGTTGTTTTGGTTCGTTCACAGCAGTGGTGAGGGAGAAATATATGAATAAATGGAGTGTTTGGGAATGAATTTAAGGTGGAAAACTAATTTGGGAGTGTCAGATGGCCGGTCCCCTTAAACATTAAGGGGACCGCCCCCGATAACAAGCCGGTCCCCTTAATCTTTAAGGGGGCCGCCCATTAAATTTTGAGTTTTCGTAGTTCAAGTTTCTGGAACAAACATATTAATACGTATATAATTAGATTTATAATATATCAAAAATACGTAAGTGTTAATTGGCACGATGATGAAATACTTAACAATTTTTAATTACCGTTTCGATAATTAAAAATGTACCTTTGACAATTTTGGATAAAATGATCAAAGTGTTAAGTTGATGAAGGGTTTGAGGTGTGTTTGGGAATATGTGAATATGTATATATATATATATATATATATATATATATATATATATATATATATATATATATATATATATAAGTATAAATGTGAGTGAATGATGGGTTGATAGGTGAGGTTTGAGAGATGATAATGGAGATAGAATATAGTCGGCGAAAGGAGTTTGTTTCATCCATAGTGTTCACGTGCGAAGGCGTTCTTACATGACAATAGTCCACTTGACTCATATCCCTTCATCATCATGAGTCTTCTAAAAGTAGACATAATAGAATTTCGCGAGGGGGGAAGGAAAGGGTTCGATAACGAACAATTTTCTGGAGTTCTAGAAAGTCAACTAATGACGTATCTAGGTTATGTGCAAGTATGAATATATATATATATATATATATATATATATATATATATATATATATATATATATATATATATATATATATGTGTGTGTGTGTGTGTGTGTGTGTGTGTCTAGTATAATAAGTATGAGAATATATATATGTATATGTATATATATGATCGAACAAATAGAAGAAGATAGCAAGCTATATCTATACAAGCAACGTAATCAAACAAAGCATATTTATCTAAGCATGGCAATGAGTTGTGAAAGAATGGCGTACCCGGTGGTCTTCAAAAAGAATCTTCAAAATCATCAAGATGACATATAGACTTTTGTCACAACTCGTAATTTCAGGTCCTTTTTCAAACGTCGCAATTTCATTATTCATCTCGGAAGTTACTATTCATCCATTACTATTCACCATTTACTATTCACTTATCACTATTCATCATTTTACTATTCATCATTTTTGGAGTTAGTTTAAGATTCCAAGAAGCGTTCGAAAATTTTACTATTCATATGACACTATTCATTCCCGGAAGGAAATCACTATTCACGATTATTGTTCATCATTTCGTAAATCTAGTTTACGGGTATTCAAATTCGCGTAACCAGTTAGGTTTAGCTGCGAATTTATGCATCATCAGTAGGGACACGTCATATAAACTGGAGTAGTCTACATATCATTAGTAACATCATCAGCACTTTAGGCCCTACACGGATATGCATTATTTTAATTTACGTATGCTTAATTTGTAATTAACGTTACCACTCAGTTTTTACTATGAACGTATACCCAATACTCCCGATTACGATCCTAATATATTTTCATACTCATTATAATAATATAAAAATTATATTATTAATTTACCCGGTGTTTTGAAACCGTTACCATATTTTCTGGCAAACGACTATAATTACGTCGAATCACGATATTTCAACACGACAAATATTTTAACACCCAAATCTCATCAGGAATGTAATTTCATGATTCTTACAACTTCGTCATATTTTATTTCAACTCATCACAATTTATTTTTAGTTAACCTGGTACCCAAAACTAATAACATAACACATTATTTACACTAAAAACTAAAGATGCAAATTAAATACCAAGCAAACTTCTAATTTTCTACCTCAAATACATGTACAAGACTTTTACTTGAACTTGATCACTTATTTACCATAATGCCCTAGCTACTAGATATTTTGCAAGACCAAGACCTTAACAAATATCTACACTTCAAGACTCCATTTTCATTCATTATACAAAAATAAACTAGCAAAAGTTTTTTTCTCTTCCTTTCTTCTTCATATGGTTCGGCCATCAACAACAATCAAGAAATGATCCATCAATTTTTCAAGCTCAAGTGTTTAATCTAGTCTTAGTATTAATCTAGTTAAGGTTTTGAAATAAAAACCTCAAGATTATTAAGTTTTTAGCTCCAAAACTCATCAAATCTTCAAGTAAGCTTCAAGTAAACTTTTTAATCTTTTCATACTTTCATTTGATGCATTTTCAAGTCATAATAGTAGATCATGCAAATATATATGTTACATACCACTTTATTTTAATCTTGTATTTTATACATAGATCTACAAATATTTAGAATAATCTCATGAGATCCACCATTTTTTGGTGAATACTAGGAACCCAATGACACCCTAAGAAGGTGTATGGTAGGATTGAGTATTTGTGGAGTTGATTTGAGATAGTTTGGTTAAGTTTTGAACAAGCCTTGAACTAGAAAAGTTGATTTTTCAAACTATATATAAGGTTCTGTCCATTTTTGTAAAATCTGGAAAGATCAGGGGTTTCCGGGTAACATTGGATTAAAGAATCAGAAAATACTTTCAAAAACGAAGTCGTGGGTGAAAGAACGGATTAAAACGAGTTTATAACGAAGAAGTTATGATTTTTTCAATTTTAATGACGAAAACTATTTTCTGAAAATACCTTGCTGATGAACAGTTGTCACGACTGTATTGAGGCGTAAAACTAAATCTAGCCATCCCGAATTATCAAAAATATGTTAGTATGTTGTCCCACGATTCCGGGGATATAAAGAACGTAGAAAACGAGCTTATAACGACCAAGATATACATGTTTGAAACCCGACAAAACTTATAATAAATTGACAGCTTTTGGTAATAAAAGTTGCTAAGTGTTGAAAACTATATTTTTCAAGTAACGACATTGAAAGCCGTATTTCTTAACCGCCGAGACTCGTATGGTCAAAAGTTAAATGACATGGCTTCTAGACATTGTTGCAAGGTTTTCAAAAACACCGAGTTTCATCACTAACACTTAACGTACGATATTTTGTGACTAGTTTTGCGAAGCCATTTAGGCATATTTTCAAGTTATTAAAAGTGTCATTTTATGACGAAAACATTATATTTACCGATAAAACACCAAACGAGGATCGTGGAGTACCGTTTCAAATATATTTACATGTGAAGTGTTTATTAACTTAACGAGACGTCAAAAATGTATTTTTCGACGATAAACGTTATTTTCAAGTTTCACGAGTGGTATCAATAACATACGTATTTGCATGTGTAGCATCATTTCATTTCTTACATTTGAGGCTATCATTCATATTAGGTTGCGGTTAGAGATCGTGCCTCATTTCAGTGTATTCACTTTTGTCATCGTAGCTATCGCTCCAGGTGAGTCATAGCCCCTACTTTTTCAATTATTTTGGTAAACTCTTTAGGGGAGAATACATGCTCGTTTTACTTAAACACATTACTTGCTTTACATGGTTGATTACTCAAATATTTTCAGCTTTACCTAAATATATGTTTGATCACCTGCATTTCATTGGTATGTTTGATTACTTGTGTTTCTTTGGTATGTTTGATTACCTGCATTTCATGGGATTTGTCATCCTTGTTTATATGACCTCAAGGTCACCAATTGTTCATTTATGTCAAATGTAGTATTGTGGTTTCCCCACTTGGCTGTGATGTCAAACGTAATATTGTGGTTTCCCCACTTGGCTGTGATGTCAAACGTATTGTGGTTTCTCCACTTGGCTGTGATGTCAAACGTAATATTGTGGTTTCCCCACTTGACTATGATGTCAAACGTAATGTGACACCCCCAAAATTTACAACACAGCGGAATACCAATTTGGGTGTCACTTCATAAATCATACATACAAGTTACATAAAACGACCTCAAAAGAGACGTTTAAGAAAATGTCACATTTGATTTGATAAATCAGAGTACAAAGGTCCCAAAAATTTCTATTTAAAAATTAAGTTACAAGAATTAAAACATGACACATATGTATATTTTAAAGATAAAAAGTTATCGAATGTGTAGAAAACAAGTCTTCCAATATTTGATATCCACGCGACTCCGATTGCTCCCAATGCTCAGATAGCCAAATAATACCTGAGAAAATACATGCTAAAAAGTCAACATAAAGTTGAGTGAATTCATAGAGTTTAATAGGTAAGCAGTTGAATACAAGCATTATTTATCGGGCGACAAGTATTGCAATTACATGTCGGTTTATGTGATTATAGTATTGAGTTCATGTAACCGAACCTTGACGATTTTTAATAATGCCCCGGAAAGGTAAATTTTGCCATTTACCACAATTCTAACTATTATGTGTCCGTATCCCGAACAAGGCCCGCCAAGCCTAATATGCATATCCATAATACTAGCGTTTACTACTCGAGTAATTAACGGTTCATGAGGGGACTTAATTGGCAAAAAGCATTCAATATCTATGATCATATGATCGGGTCCAGCATACCAAAAACTACTTGTATTCAGTTTGTAAAAACTAGCATGTATCCCCCTCGCGAGGTTTATAAAACATTTAAGTAAGTAAAGGCGAGGCTATGAACTCACCTTGATGATACGGTAGACAGGATAAAGTAATGTCAATAGTTATAGTGGGAATGGCTCCAAAAGGCAACCTGAATAATATGAAAGTCTAAGATGTTGATAATTTAAGCTTGAATTATCGTGAATAATGATTTGAAACAATATCGAATAAAAAAAATGGTTTTGTGTGACAAAGGTGGCTTGCGATTAAGGAAATAGAAGCGATAAAGAAAATGCATAAATTGCATACACATATAAAATGTATACAATTAGTCGACATGTATAATCATATTCCTTAGAATCCATGTACACATTTAAACTCTCTTAATTAGACTCATTAAGTGTTTCGCATAACAACTATACTTTGTTTTAATTCATTCCGCTTAATATGTAACTTTTAGTAAAAATTCCCATTTTGACCCATTACCAAGATTAAGACTTAGACATAAACAAAGCCAACGACTAATTTATTAGTCGCAAAATATTTAGTTTTACTTAAGTTTCACGCTAAAACAATTTCATAATGCTATTAGACTATTAGAAGAGTTTTGTCAAGATTGACTTTTGTAATATATTCTCCAAATCTGACCCGTCCGAAACGACCCGCTAGATGACATTTTCACGTTTCGGACTCAAAAGAGATTTTGTGTAAAACGACATTCCGGAAAACTTTTTAGTTATAGCCGAGACCTGAATCTCAACGTAAAATGACCAAAATGCCCCTGCAAGTTTCAGCTGGTGGTTTGACTTTTTAAATAAACTACAGTAGTTTGACTTTCCGTTTTGACCCGTTATATTACACTTTCGTAACTCGGACTCTAAAGAGATTTAATGCAAAACGGCATTCCGAGCAACTTTCGTGTTTCAACGGAAAGCCGGTTCGGACCAGAAAAGGCTCAAAACCCCGTTTGAAAACTGCATCAGCTCACTTTTTATAAAATAAGTGTTATCATTTTAAAAAGAAAAATGTAGAACTGATTTTTAATCAAAATTACCCTCATTTTCGCACTTTCACACCCCAATTCCTAGCGGTAGCCTAAAAACATTGTTTCGGACAACTTTCGTGTTTTGGCCGAAGGCCGAAACGGGCCAGAAAATGACGAAAATGCCCTTATTCAGATCTGACAGCAACTAAATTTTATAAAAGTGGTGTTTGGAAATTTATAATTTTTCTAAATTTCAAATGACCGCCAAACGTTCGTTATTAAGAGTTAGAAGCCGAATTTTATATCAAAACGTTCATATTAACATCCTCTATCATATTCAAAAGACAAAATCAGTTTCAAAAATTTCAACCTAGGCGAAACAAGCCTCAACTTTCTGGTCTAAAATGGGTAGCTTTAAACCCCTTCAAACTTCAATTTTCGCAATATATAACATCACCATAACCTCTAACTAGCCTAACCCCATTCACTAATCATCCCAACTATTAATCCAACCTTAATAATAATATTTCACACATCACCACATGGATTCTAAGTACTAGATTATAAACATGCATGCATATATATAATCAAAAATCAAATTAAGATCAAAGAAAATACCAAAGTTAACCAAGAATCAAACCATACGGACCAAGGGTCCTCTTAGACTCCCAAACGAGCCAAGAAAGATAGTCACACCGAGACCATGGGTCTTGGCCAAGCTCCAACGAGCCAAAACCAAATCCAAACGCGAACCATCATCACAAATCGAGCACCAGACTCGAGTCAAAAATACACCCAAGATACCAAACGAATTTTTATTATCAAAATATCATTTCCCCGCTTGTTTTAATCAAAACCCAACAAGAAAAACATCCGTGTACCCACGGTTTGGGTAGGAATCGAGACACACGAGTTGGAACTCGTGGTCACTCACCTTCAAAAAGGCTTCCAAACTTGATTTCATTAAAAACCCAACAAGAAAATGTAAGAAAAATGGTGTTAAGGTGGTGGTATTAAATTCGTACGTGGTGAAATGATGGTTTTAGAGCGCGTGGTTTGTACCAAAAGATAGATCGTGAAGAGATGGTTAAGATGGTGGTGTTATTTTAGATGTAGGAGTGGCGGTGGTGGTTGTGGTGATGGTTTAAGGTGGCGGTGGTATTGTGTTTCAAAAGAGAGAGAGAGAGAGATGTGAGGAAGATGATGAAGGTGTTGGTGTGTTGTGTTTGCTTTTCCAGGTTCCACAAGGACGATTTTGTAGTATACTCTTTTTATTTTATTTCTTTTCTTTCTTTTGTAATAATAATAATAAGATTAATAATAATAATGGTGTTAGTATATATTTAGGGTAAGGTGGCTAAGTGTAAATTACACGGACCAAAACCTGTAACTCTTCAAAAATATTTCGAAATACTCAAATCGAGCTCGTTCCAATTTAATTAAAATCTCACGATACGTTCTAAAAATATAAATATCCTAACCAACATTTAAAATAATTAAAATTGTTAGGTTATCCTATTTTGTTTTCTTTTTAAGTGTATACACGGTATCACGGGTATGCTTGGTCCGTAAAAATATAAAAGAAACCCAAAAATTTGCATTTATAGAAAACGTTTTTATAAAATAATAAATAACTTATTTTAATATGTTTATTAAATTAATTTATGATAATTAAATATAAAATTAATTATTATCATGTCAATACGCGCTGTGTATAGTTTTTCACTTATTGCGAGATAATTTATCGTTTTCAAATCGAATGAGTTCGGAACAATTCAAAAATGAAATATAAGTAATAATAAGTATAATTTATTATTTAAAATGCTTCCGAAAAATTACAGGCACGCGTTACGACATACGCGGTTAGATTCTCTTGGTAAAAAAAATAAGACGTAGAAAATGGATAAGTATTCTTTCATTTGAATATTATATTAATTTAATTACAAGGCGAAATTTACCAATGGTTACAGTACATACCCCTTAAATGGAATCTCGTCCCGAGATTCAGTCTGTGTTATCCGTCGAAGTGGTGTCAGTGAAGAGGTGTGGTTAGAACTGACTCTTTAACTTAAGAAGGTCATTTTGGTAATTTAAACACTTGTGAAATATTTGTGAAATTTTCATAAAGACGCATAATTTTTTTTTTTTTTTTTTTTTTTTTTTTTTTTTTTTTTTTTTAGAGAAGTCCATGGAGGTGCTTAATGCATTTTGTGCTAGGGATTTTGACAAAGTATCAAGATATCAACAAAGATAGAACAAGTGATAGAAATCACTTAATGTGTAAGCAATGGTATGAGGGAACGAATAGAATGTCATGAAGGTCCTTAAAGGAAAGTATAAAATAAAAAAATGTTGGCGATAAGACAATAGGAGACAAGGAATTTATCAAGTCGTCAATTCATGGAAGCGGATAATAGTACATTACTATTAGCTTATAAAGCTCGCGGCGGTTAATACAAAATTGGAAAAATCAACGTAAAAAAAAATTACGAGTCGAGAGGAGTTCATAGCCCAAAGAATGATTCATACACACGCTATGGCGGATACACATAAGCCCACTCATTCGTAACTCGTCACTTACATAAAGAGGCATCCCGATCCATGTAAGTGAAGATTTATGAATTTATGGTTCGGCGGTTTATAATTTCCTTATTCAAATGAAGAAGCGTCCCAATTCATTTCAATAAGACGATTATAAATCATCCTACTTAAGTATGTCCATCACAAAAAATATATATATATATATACAACAAGATCAAGTGTTACAATAAATAAAAGGATGTCTAATTAACGATATGATTTATCAAAATCTTAAGAAGAAGTAACGAGAATAATAATATGACATTAGTCAATCGCATTCGCAAAGGTAAGTGCCAAAGGATGACACGATTTGAGATGACAAGTTAAGGTCGTACTCCCATCAATTGGAAGATTTCAAAACAATGGATAATGAAAACAACATACGTGATTCAAAAGCATAAGAAGAATGTTCACACTCGGAGTTGAACAATAAAATTACTAGTGGAATTGACAAAGTACACCGAATGTCAATATCATCAAACAGAAATAGAGTAAAGTAGTGAAAATGTTTCAGAGATCACCGCATCGTTCATAAGAGGTTAAAGTAAACGAATTCATTAATACATATTATAATACTATACACATGCGTAAGAATTTGAGAAGAGAGTAACACATATATGTACGGGTATCCTTATACAATACTAGTATCGACGTTCGAGGGAGAAAACAAGAAAACAGAAAGTACGCGATAATCGGAGTGGTCAGCGTATAAATAACCGACCGATATAAAGTAAATAGTATGACACCATAAGATAGGCATGAGAGAGCGAAATCGTGACCAGGGGATATATTCATTAGTCATATAATAGAAGTATGGAAGCAAAATAGAGCATATAAGTTACCTGGGAGCAATCGTGCGCGGATATCGAACAATGGTGAAAGACTTAAAAAAAATTTTGAAAAATAATTATAGTTTAGGCTTTGAAAACGACCTATTTCTCTATAACTAATGCTCTGATACCATTCTGTGACACCCCCAAAATTTACAACGCAGCGGAATACCAATTTGGGTGTCACTTCATAAATCATACATACAAGTTACATAAAACGACCTCAAAAGAGACGTTTAAGAAAATGTCACATTTGATTTGATAAATCAGAGTACAAAGGTCCCAAAAATTTCTATTTAAAAATTAAGTTACAAGAATTAAAACATGACACATATGTATATTTTAAAGATAAAAAGTTATCGAATGTGTAGAAAACAAGTCTTCCAATATTTGATATCCACGCGACTCCGATTGCTCCCAATGCTCAGATAGCCAAATAATACCTGAGAAAATACATGCTAAAAAGTCAACATAAAGTTGAGTGAATTCATAGAGTTTAATAGGTAAGCAGTTGAATACAAGCATTATTTATCGGGCGACAAGTATTGCAATTACATGTCGGTTTATGTGATTATAGTATTGAGTTCATGTAACCGAACCTTGACGATTTTTAATAATGCCCCGGAAAGGTAAATTTTGCCATTTACCACAATTCTAACTATTATGTGTCCGTATCCCGAACAAGGCCCGCCAAGCCTAATATGCATATCCATAATACTAGCGTTTACTACTCGAGTAATTAACGGTTCATGAGGGAACTTAATTGGCAAAAAGCATGCAATATCTATGATCATATGATCGGGTCCAGCATACCAAAAACTACTTGTATTCAGTTTGTAAAAACTAGCATGTATCCCCCTCGCGAGGTTTATAAAACATTTAAGTAAGTAAAGGCGAGGCTATGAACTCACCTTGATGATACGGTAGACAGGATAAAGTAATGTCAATAGTTATAGTGGGAATGGCTCCAAAAGGCAACCTGAATAATATGAAAGTCTAAGATGTTGATAATTTAAGCTTGAATTATCGTGAATAATGATTTGAAACAATATCGAATAAAAAAAATGGTTTTGTGTGACAAAGGTGGCTTGCGATTAAGGAAATAGAAGCGATAAAGAAAATGCATAAATTGCATACACATATAAAATGTATACAATTAGTCGACATGTATAATCATATTCCTTAGAATCCATGTACACATTTAAACTCTCTTAATTAGACTCATTAAGTGTTTCATATAACAACTATAATTTGTTTTAATTCATTCCGCTTAATATGTAACTTTTAGTAAAAATTCTCATTTTGACCCATTACCAAGATTAAGACTTAGACATAAACAAAGCCAACGACTAATTTATTAGTCGCAAAATATTTAGTTTTACTTAAGTTTCACGCTAAAACAATTTCATAATGCTATTAGACTATTAGAAGAGTTTTGTCAAGATTGACTTTTGTAATATATTCTCCAAATCTGACCCGTCCGAAACGACCCGCTAGATGACATTTTCACGTTTCGAACTCAAAAGAGATTTTGTGTAAAACGACATTCCGGAAAACTTTTTAGTTATAGCCGAGACCTGAATCTCAACATAAAATGACCAAAATGCCCCTGCAAGTTTCAGCTGGTAGTTTGACTTTTTAAATAAACTGCAGTAGTTTGACTTTCCGTTTTGACCCGTTATATTACACTTTCGTAACTCGGACTCTAAAGAGATTTAATGCAAAATGACATTCCGAGCAACTTTCGTGTTTTAACGGAAAGCCGGTTCGTACCAGAAAAGGCTCAAAACCCCGTTTGAAAACTGCATCAGCTCACTTTTTATAAAATAAGTGTTATCATTTTAAAAAGAAAAATGTAGAACTGATTTTTAATCAAAATTACCCTCATTTTCGCACTTTCACACCCCAATTCCCAGCGGTAGCCTAAAAACATTGTTTCGGACAACTTTCGTGTTTTGGCCGAAGGCCGAAACGGGCCAGAAAATGACGAAAATGCCCTTATTCAGATCTGACAACAACTAAGTTTTATAAAAGTGGTGTTTGGAAATTTATAATTTTTCTAAATTTCAAATGACCGCCAAACGTTCGTTATTAAGAGTTAGAAGCCGAATTTTATATCAAAACGTTCATATTAACATCCTCTATCATATTCTAAAGACAAAATCAGTTTCAAAAATTTCAACCTAGGCGAAACAAGCCTCAACTTTCTGGTCTAAAATGGGTAGCTTTAAACCCCTTCAAACTTCAATTTTCGCAATATATAACATCACCATAACCTCTAACTAGCCTAACCCCATTCACTAATCATCCCAACTATTAATCCAACCTTAATAATAATATTTCACACATCACCACATGGATTCTAAGTACTAGATTATAAACATGCATGCATATATATAATCAAAAATCAAATTAAGATCAAAGAAAATACCAAAGTTAACCAAGAATCAAACCATACAGACCAAGGGTCCTCTTAGACTCCCAAACGAGCCAAGAAAGATAGTCACACCGAGACCATGGGTCTTGGCCAAGCTCCAACGAGCCAAAACCAAATCCAAACGCGACCCATCATCACAAATCGAGCACCAGACTCGAGTCAAAACCACACCCAAGATACCAAACGAATTTTTATTATCAAAATATCATTTCCCCGCTTGTTTTAATCAAAACCCAACAAGAAAAACATCCGTGTACCCACGGTTTGGGTACGAATCGAGACACACGAGTTGGAACTCGTGGTCACTCACCTTCAAAAAGGCTTCCAAACTTGATTTCATTAAAAACCCAACAAGAAAATGTAAGAAAACTGGTGTTAAGGTGGTGGTATTAAATTCGTACGTGGTGAAATGATGGTTTTAGAGCGCGTGGTTTGTACCAAAAGATAGATCGTGAAGAGATGGTTAAGATGGTGGTGTTATTTTAGATGTAGGAGTGGCGGTGGTGGTTGTGGTGATGGTTTATGGTGGCGGTGGTATTGTGTTTCAAAAGAGAGAGAGAGAGATGTTAGGAAGATGATGAAGGTGTTGGTGTGTTGTGTTTGCTTTTCCAGGTTCCACAAGGACGATTTTGTAGTATACTCTTTTTATTTTATTTCTTTTCTTTCTTTTGTAATAATAATAATAAGATTAATAATAATAATGGTGTTAGTATATATTTAGGGTAAGGTGGCTAAGTGTAAGTTACACGGACCAAAACCTGTAACTCTTCAAAAATATTTCGAAATACTCAAACCGAGCTCGTTCCAATTTAATTAAAATCTCACGATACGTTCTAAAAATATAAATATCCGAACCAACATTTAAAATAATTAAAATTGTTAGGTTATCCTATTTTGTTTTCTTTTTAAGTGTATACACGGTATCACGGGTATGCTTGGTCCGTAAAAATATAAAAGAAACCCGAAAATTTGCATTTATAGAAAACGTTTTTATAAAATAATAAATAACTTATTTTAATATGTTTATTAAATTAATTTATGATAATTAAATATAAAATTAATTATTATCATGTCAATACGCGCTGTGTGTAGTTTTTCACTTATTGCGAGATAATTTATCGTTTTCAAATCGAATGAGTTCGGAACAATTCAAAAATGAAATATAAGTAATAATAAGTATAATTTATTATTTAAAATGCTTCCGAAAAATTACGGGTACGCGTTACGACATACGTGGTTAGATTCTCTTGGTAAAAAAAAAATAAGACGTAGAAAATGGATAAGTATTCTTTCATTTGAATATTATATTAATTTAATTACAAGGCGAAATTTACCAATGGTTACACGTAATACTGCTGTTTTCCTACTTGACTGATTTATCATATGACCTCATTGTCATTATTGATTACCTGGCGACATTGTCAGACTTATTTTATATGACCTCATTGTCATTGTTGATTACCTTGCGACATTGTCAGACTTATTTTATATGACCTCATTGTCATTGTTGTTTACCTGGCGACATTGCCAGACTTATTTTATATGACCTCATTGTCATTATTGTTTACCTGGCGACATTGTCAGCTTTGTCAAAAATTGCTTATATGGCCTCATTGATAAAATTATTTATATAGCAGTTTTGCTATATTTATCTTTGAATCTAGATACAAGTATTACTTTTGTTCACGTAAACAAAATCATATTTAGTAGTGGGTCGTAAACACACAGGTTACAAATCTCTTATGGCGGGACTTGTAACTGAGTGGATTTACGATGCCTTTGCTGGGAAATCTTCATTCATATTCATTACATTCTTTTTCACTAGAATTTATGAACTCACCAACCTCATGTTGACACTTTAGCATGTATTTTCAGGTATTAAGCAATGGCACGCTACTGGAGGTTTTGGCAGGGCATGGCATGGTCATAGAAGACTCTGATTATTCATTTGGGGACCGTTTTAAAATATTTAAGGGCCTTCTTCCGCACTACTTTTAACAATGTAAATTCAATACTTTTAATTAAATGATTTTATTCTAAATGATTGAAGTGAAAACCATTTTTGTACTTGTGTTAAGATACCAATTGAGTTACACCCCAGCTACATGTATGCTTCCGCTGGACCCGATTTTGGGGGTGTGACAACTTTGAAAAAGTCTACGTTGAGAAAAACTTCAAGATTGCCTCAAGGAATGTTCATCTAGCTATTCGGTCCCCATTGCCTCTTTGGTCCAAAGTTGTTTGGTCCAAACATGTTTAACACTTGACTAAGATGCATGAAAGGTGGTAGTATACCCCAAGGATTGTAGCTTTATTGGTAGTTCCACATTTGATTACTATTGTTATTATAGTTTTGCCTATTTTGGTTTCTTCTTGGTTGAGGTGTTTTAGACCTAGGATGAGAATTATTTGGTTTTCTAGGTGGTGGAGTTTTAGATCTTGTCTTAGGTTTAGAAGATCCTACTTCGTTTTTTAAAGACGGATTATAAAAGGCTTTTACTTCTTCATTGTTGGCAAGAGGTATTTTTCTATCATTAATAAGTATATACTTAGGATTAGATTTTAGAGGTCTTTGTTCATTAAGTTCATTTTCGAATTTGACATTTTTAATCTCGCTTGTTGAAGCTTCATTTGAATTAAATCCTAAACCGGTTTTATCTCCGGATACTCTTTGAATACTTATTATTTTACTAAGTGAGTGACTACTATTTTCAAATTTATCAAGTTTGCGAATTTCTTCCCTAAGTATTTCGTTTTCATCTTTAAGCTCTTGACATGATTTACATTCTTCAAAAAATTCTTTACCTTTTCCAAGTTGATGTATTTTAATTTTTAGTTCTAGTACTTCATTTTCCAATTGATTGTTTATGTATTTTAGTGATTTGTTTTTGGCCATTACTAGTTGTCCTAAGTTGCATAGTCTATTATATTTATTATCTAGGTCTTTTTCATCTAATGATAGACTTTCATCACTAAAATATTCGGTTTCGGAACGTACCTCATTTGATGTATTTGCCATAAGACACTTCTCTTCTTTTGTCATTTCTTTCTCATCTTCATCGCTATCATTCCAAGCCCCTCCAACAAATGCTCTTTGATTTTGATCTCTTGTCATCATTGGACATTTTCCAATAAGGTGATTTGGATCACCACACTTGAAACATTTCCTTTCATTCTTGTTGTTCTTGTCATCTTTACTCTTTTGAAATGTTTTCTTTTCATCATGTGGTTGTCTTACGAATCTTCCTCGCCTTTTGAAAAATTTCTTGAAATCTCTTACGGCCATGGCGTATTCTTCGTCATCACTTTCAGAAGATGAGCTATCTTCGATACTAGATTCCTTTCTAGCTTTCAAGGTGATTGACTTGCTTTGCTCTCGTTTTTATTTGACCATTTCGGAATCCTTCTTAATAATAACTTCGTAGACTTTTAGATTTCCAATTAATTCATCAAGTTGCAATGTTGACAAATTCTTTGATTCTTCAATAGCCGTCACTTTAGCTCGCCATTTTGGGTGAAGAGCCCTAAGAAACTTCCTAACAAAATTCTTACTAGAAAAATTCTCATCAAGTGCTTTTAAACTTGTGATGATAGTGTTAAATCTAGAAAAAGCATTATCAATTGATTCCTTTTCCGGAATCGTGAATTGCTCATATTGTTGAACAAGTAGATCTATCTTATTATCTTTGACTTGACTATTACCTTGGTGAGTTATTAGTAAAGAGTTCCAAATTTCTTTTGCAGTTTCACACATAAAGATCCTTTCGTACTCTTTACGTGGTAGCGTATTATAAATAACCATTTTTGCTTCATTATTGTTAGCAAGTTTTCTTTTTAAATCATCATTTTGTTTTTCAAAAGGTACGATTTCATCTTTCTTTGTTTCGGGGTTATTTTGAATAGGTAAAAAATCACCATTAGTAATAACATGCCAAAGATCTAGATCTTTTGACTTCACATAAGTTTCGAATCGATTTTTCCAATATAAAAATCCATCACTTTCAAATAGTGGTGGTCTTTGCATAGATTGCCCTTCTAAATATTTTTCAGATTTCATAGATCGTTACAAGTTTTAAAATACAATGTATTTTAAAGATCTTGCTAGACGTGGCTCATGATACCAATTGTGGAAAACTAGAAGGGGGGGGGGGTTGAATAGTTTTACGTCCTTTTTAAATTTATTACCAAAATATTTTGTAGCTTATTAAAAACTTTCGATTCGATCTCAAGGGAATTCAAGTAACAACCAATATAAGCAATTCTAATCTAATAATGAAAGTATTGAAATATAATGAAGAAAAGATAGAGTTAGAAAGATCAAACCACAACACGCGAATTTATAGTGGTTCGGCTACAAGGACACCTTCCTTGCCCTACTCTACTCCCCGAGTACCACACTCGAGAGTTTTCTTCACTATGTCAACAAACTCCTTATGGTGGAGAAACCTTACACACCTTGGCTTACAGGAGGTAACGACACTAAGCTAAATGTTGAGTTCTAATCGTAGCTAGAACCAATCTCACAACTTCTTCAAGACTTCACAACTTCACAACTTCTTCAAGACTTCACACCTTGTCAACTTCACACCTTCTTCTATGCACAACTAAGTCACAACTACTAAACTATTTTACAACACACCTAGTTTCTACAATCAACAACTTTACACAACACTTTTACAAATATCTAGCACTACTACAATATGAAAATAGCTAATCACAACACTACTACAATTAGATGGATGTAGAGGAGTGTTCTTCTTCTTGCACTTGAGTGGATGAAGCTTTGGATCACTTAGAAACAAAGACTTATGAGTTATATGATCAAAGGATTTTTGATATAGAAATGAAGGTTGGATCAGAAAATTTTTAGTGCAAAAAGGTGAGAAAAATATGTGGAATGATCCAGTATTTAAAGGGCCAGAAAATACTGTTCTGGAGCGTGCCGGTCCCCTTAATTAGTGGGCGGTCCCCTTAATGATTAAGGGGGCCGCCTAGTAAAATTAAGGGGGCTACCCTACTGAACGTTTGAAAAGTTTTTCTGGATAAAATTTGCCCTCTTTTTGGTTGGAAATTTAAAATCATATCTTTGTAGTTTAATATAACAATACCAAAAATGATTTATAAATATATATATAAAATGTTAATATCATTTTATAAAATGTTATGTCTTAAGACAAGGTTACCTTTGATCACGTAATGCATCAGATGCTTAGTTTATGCATACCTTAAGTGATATTTGATGTGGAGGTAAATATTTGTTACTAAATACTTGTTTACGTTTTAATCTTGACTTAATTTGATTTGAGTTTTGTGATTATCAAAACATAGGTTTATTGAGAAATATTAATAACGTTTTTAAACATTATTTATATCAACAGAAACCTTATTAACCTCACTCATGATAACCCATCTTCTCAAGCAATAAATACATCTATTGAAACTCCCTCCATCAAAGGCACTTCATCATCATCATCATCAAGACCCAATTCATCACCATTCACATCATTCATCAAAAACTCATAACTCTTATTCACTCAATCTAGTTCGGGTGCTTGAACATGATGAGGCGAAAAGTGTTACGCTTTTAGGGGGTCATTTAAGCCCTAAGTCATGATTATTTGATCAAATATTGCCTCAAATCGTTCCTTTTGTCATTTTAGGTACTTTCGAGAAGAAATCTGAAAAAGGAAGCATTTTGGACATTTTTGGAGCGAAAAGTGAAGAAAACAACAAAGTCTCCAAAATCAAGCTGGAAATAGTACCTGACGGCGTCACGCTCTTAAGGTGATAGCGTCACGTGTTGGCAAAAAGATGGAGATAAAGTTTACACGAGACGCGCCAGAATGATTTTTGGGTTTAAAGAGTGACGGCGTCACCCTTTGTGACGCCTAGGCCGTCACGTGTAATTTAAAGGGTGACGGCCAAGTGAAGATCTTAAAGTGACGGCGTCAGATCTGGATCTAGGCAATCCGAGGATATCTTTGGTGGTGAGTTGATGGTGTCACATGTATAACATGTCGCTTTCAGATTGTAATCTCTATATATATTTTTCTAAATTTCATTCATAAAAGAGAGAGAACTTTTGGAGGAACCAAATATAAGCCAGATGCAAAGGAGCAAGAGCTATGGGTGGAGTTCAGCAGATTATATGATCCAAATCCAACTGATAGTCATTGGAAATTTCCTTACTATGATTTATCTGTTACATGGGAATACTTCAGCATGAGTCATGTTCATCATCTTTCCACTCAGAGTGGAATAGAGCTCTTTATGCTAGGTGAGAAGGAGTATCCTTTAAGCTATGAAGTATTATAAGTCTTGATCTCCAATAAGCTTTTGTGTGAAGAAGAGACTGATGCAGTCAAAAGATTGAAGGAGAGCATACTTGATCAGTATGAAAGCCTAAGAAGAAAAAGATAAGGTTTTTGGAAGAGTTCCCTCAAATCCTCAAGGTATGAATTTTATTCACAAAGAAACTTGGTTATTTTATATGGGAATAACAAGTTTAGGGGAGGATTATTGGGAATAAAATGCACAAAGTAAAGAGTCTGCCAGAAGAGCCTGCTAGTGATAGTTAAGCCTACCTCTTCAATTTTTGCTGATGTTGAAGATATACTAACAGTACCTTCTGGGTAAGAAGGTACTGCTAGTTAAAGAAGGTCCTGCCAGTTTTCACGACAAGTTGCTATATTTTAATTAGAGATATTTACTTGTATTATTAGTCTTTGTACAAAGTTATACGTTAAGTAGAAGTAGTACAGAAGTCTCAGTAGATATAATAGAGTGTTTTACCTTGAAAGGTGTAATATTAGGATAAGATAAAACTCTAGTATATTATATTAAGCAACTTGACCACTTGTAATAAGGGCTCCTTATACTATAAAAGGAACCCTTAAGACACCATCTTAGACACAACTTTTCCATCTCTTACACTCATCTTTCCCATGCATAACTTCCATATTTGAACCCTTTTCACGTATCAAAGATTCAAGGTTACACTTGTAATCCTGGTGATAGTTAAGATCACCCGTATTATTTCATCAATAATATTGAATCGTTTTGTGTTATTCATGTTGTGTTTATTCTCATTTACTTATTCACCACCTTTGTTCCTTTAGTGTGTTTTAGTAAATTCCGCGTGCTAACTTACATTCATTCATAAATATCCTAAACACATTACTGAGATTAACATCCCAAGTGTTTGTATAATTCAATACAGAATCCTTCCACAAGTGGTATCAGAGCAAGGCTGATATTTACGACATAAAAGAACAAAGCAAAAATAGATGTTGAGCACATTCAAACCAATGTGGCTGCAAAACTTCCATTACTCAAACAGAATGAGTTTGAGATGTGGAGACTGAGGGTTGAACAATACTTCCAAGTGCAAGACTATGCACTTTGGGAGATTATTGAAGAAGGAAACTCATTTAAACCAGTAACCACCACTTCCACAGTAAATGATGCACTTGTCACAACTGTGCAAGTAAATCCAATAACTGCTGAAGAAAGAATTCAAAAGAGAAATGATCTTAAAGCCAGGAGTATGCTTCTCATGTCTATTCCAAATGACCAGCTTCTAGTCTTTAACAAATACAAGTGTGCTAAAACCCTTTTTCAAGCTATTGTGGCTAGATTTGGTGGTAATGATGCCACCAAGAAAACCCAGAAAACACTTTTAAAACAACAGTTTGAAAACTTTTCAGCCACACCAAATGAGTCTTTGGACAGCATGTTCAATAGACTACAAAAGCTTTCTAGTCAGTTAGCCATTCATGAAGTGATAATATCTCAAGAAGACTTAAACTCCAAATTCCTTAGAAGTCTACCCTCTAAATGGGCCATGCATGTCATTGTCTGGGAAAACAAACCAGATATTGATTCCATGAGTCTCAATGATCTTTACAGCAACTTCAAAATAGTAGAGCATGAACTAAAGAAGTCTACTAGTTCAAGCTCAGGAAATATGGCATTTATGTCATCTCATGGTACTACCAAGAAAGTTGATGAAGAAAAAGATGGTAGAGAAGAAGGTACTGCCAACACAAATTTTGGTACTGCCAGTACTTCCAGCAGTACCAAAACCATTTTGGATGAAACAATTGGTTGTGCTTTCCTAACATCACAACACAATGGTTCCACATTGACCTTTGAAGATCTTCAAGAGATCAGTGATGATGATCTTGAAGAAATGGACATAAAATGGCAGCTTTCACTTCTTAGCATGAGGGCTAAGAAATATTTGATTAGGACTGGAAAGAAGATTGTCATCAATGGCAATGAACCTGCTGGGTATGACAAATCTAAAGTGGAGTGTTACAACTGCCACATGAAGGGTCACTACTCAAGAGAATGTAGAAGACCAAAGAAGCAAGGTGATAAGGGAAGAGGTTTTGAGAACAAGAACAGGGGAAACAATGAGAACAAGAGCAAAGAAGTGGACATCACTGAAACAAAAGCTATGGTAGCCATTGATGGGCTGGGTTTTGATTGGAGCTTTATGGGTGAAGAAGAGTCATCCTCAAATAAAATGGCTTTAATGGCTCTCTCCAATCCTGAGGTACAAATTACTAAATGTTCTGCTACTTGTGAAGTTTTTAAAGAATTAGAAATCTTAAGAAAACTTTATGATGAACTGAAAGAAGAACAAAGAAAAACTCATCAAGACCTAGTTAATCATAAGTGTGGTATGTCCAAACTTGAGAAACAGATAATTCACTTTAGAAAAAATGAACTTACCTTTTCTGACACAAAAGCTATTCTTAATAGAGACATATTTCTTAAAGATGCTGAAATAAACCTGTTAAGAACTGAGTTTGCTAAAGTGAAACAAGCAAAAGATAATATTCAACTAACTGTTACAACATTAGAAAATGCTTCTGCTTGTACTAAAAGTATAGTTGAGAACCAAATGAACAAGAAAATCAAATCTGGGATTGGATACAACACATGTCCACCTCCTTACAGAGGAATTCCCTGTCCCCCAGGTTTAGATCTTGCTGAATCAGGTTTACATGAGCTCAAAAATAAACCACTAGAAAAAGTAAAACCTGTAGAAAATAGTGAACCTTTTGAGAGTGCAAGTGATACTTCACTTTCCAAAGAAAAGGTGCTCACTGATAAGAGCTCAAATGTTACATCTAATGAAGGTTGGACATCTGATGAAAATGGAAAAAAAACTGTTTCTAAGAAAGGAAACAAAGTAGGACCAACCAGTCCTAAAAATGTAGAAAGTATCACAAAGACTAAAATTGTTCTAAAAACAGTTGAATGTTGTGATAAATGTAATAGCAAACCTAGAGGTAGTCAAAGAAATTGGAACAATCTTAAGTCACATCAACTTGGTGATAACTTTGTTTTGTACAATAAGGCATGCTATCACTGTGGTAGTTTTAATCATACTCATTCTTATTGTAACAATTGGGTTTCTGGGAGTACATCAAGGTCTAAAACAAGTAAAACAAACCCCAGAAAAGGTTCTGTGAAATCTAACACACCAAAAGTTAATCATACTGTTAGACCAAATGAGCCTATTTACCCAAAATTCACTACTAAGGGTGCAAGTAATACTTTCAAACATACACCAAGAGTTGTGAAAAGTCTCACTGAAAGGGATTATGTGGTTAAAACACAAAATTGGAGACCAAAAGGTCCTGCTAGACCAAATGGTACTGCCAAATTTGGTACTGTCAGACCAAAAGCCACAAAATGTGTCAAAAATGAAAATGTTGTTAAGTCCTCGGCATGTTGGATTTGGAGACCACTCCAACCAAATGGTGCATCAACAGTCCTAAAAAGGTTTGATTACATTGATGCACAAAGCAAACCCAAGTCAGTCATGGCTTGGGTACCCCAAGGAAACTAATATGTGTATACATGTGCAGGAACATTCAAATGATATTGCAGATCAAGGATATGTAGATAGTGGATGTTCAAGGCACATGACAGGCAACATGTCTTACCTCACAGACTTCAAATCATTTGATGGAGGATATGTTACCTTTAGGGGAGGAGTCAAAGGAAAGATTACTGGTAAAGTTACAATTAAAACCATTAAATTAGATTTTGAAAATGTGTACTTTGTGAAAGAACTACAGTTTAATCTCTTAAGTGTCTCACAAATGTGTGACACAAAGAACAAAGTTCTTTTTACTAACACTGAATGCATTGTACTTTCTCCTGATTTTAAAATTCCTGATGAAAGTCAGATTCTTCTTAAAATCCCTAGAAAGAACAATATGTACATTGTTGACTTAAAGAACATTGCTCCTAAAGAGAGTTTAACCTGTCTAGTAGCAAAAGCCTCATTGGATGAATATATGCTTTGGCATAGAAGACTTGGTCATGTAACTTTAAAACAATCAATACAATTGCAAAATATGATTTGGTTAGAGGTTTACCCAAAAAGATTTTTCAAAATGACCAAACCTGTGTTGATTGTCTAAAAGGCAAACAACATAGAGCTTCTTGTAAGCCCAAGACCCATAACTCAATTTCTCAAGCTTTATACATGCTTCATATGGACTTCTTTGGTCCTACTTCTGTGAATAGCTTGAATGGTAAAAGATATTGTCTTGTAGTTACTGATGATTACAGCAGATTCTCTTGGGTTTTCTTTTTAAGTACTAAGGATGAAACAAGTGAGATCCTTAAGTCCTACATTACAGGGATAGAAAACCAAATTGATAAGAAAGTAAAAGTAATTAGATGTAACAATGGGACAGAATTCAAGAATAGAGTTATGGATGAATTTTGCAAAGAAAAAGGAATAAAAAGAGAATATAGTGTAGCTAGAACCCCACAGCAAAATGGAGTAGCAGAAAGGAAAAATAGAACACTTATTGAGGCTGCTAGAACAATTCTAGTAGATTCTAAGTTGCCTATTTCATTTTGGGCTGAAGCAGTAGGTACTGCTTGTTATGTACAGAATAGGGTTCTTGTGATTAAACCTCATAGAAAGACTCCTTATGAACTTTTGTTTGGTAGAACACCATCTCTAAGTTTTATGAGACCTTTTGGATGTCATGTCACTATTCTCAATACCAAAGATCATCTAGGAAAGTTTGAAGGAAAAGCTGATGAAGGCTACATGATAGGGTATTCTTTGCAAAGTAAGGCCTATAGGGTGTATAATAAATGCACTAGGCTAGTGGAAGAAAACCTGCACATAGAGTTCCAAGAGAAACTACCAAATGTTGCAGGCACTGGACCAGATTGGTGTTTTGACATTGATAAGCTTTCAAAATCTATGAATTATGTGCCTGTCACAGGTACAAATACTAATGATAATGCAGGTTTTGAAGACAATGATGAAACAACTGAGGATCAAGATTACATCTTGATGCCAATTTGGACAGGATTGGAGTCATCTTCAAGTCATGGAGAGTCTTCAAATACTACAAATCAAGAAACAAATGAAGGTGTTGATGATGATCATGGAACTCAAGATCAAGGGAATCAAGAAAATTCTGAAAATGGAAATGGTACTGTCAATTCACAAGATGGTACTGCCAGTTCAACAGATGGTACTGCCAGTTCACAAATTGGACCTGTTGAACCATTAAATGTTCTATCAGATGATTCCTTACCAGAAGATGTAGGAATTGGAAACCTTCCAATTTCCTATAATGTTCCTACAACACACAACACAAGAATTCTCAAAGATCACTCCATTGATAATGTGATTGGCAGCATTGATTCTGGTGTTAAAACAAGAACTCAAGTCTTATCTTCAGACAAAGATGGGTTTGTCCTAGCTGTGTATGAAGAAAAGAACCATGAAGTTGCCCACATATGCTTGTTTTCATGCTTTCTCTCTCAAGTAGAACCCAAAAACATTACAAAAGCCTTAGATGATTCAAGCTGGGTTGAAGCAATGCAAGAAGAGCTACTTCAATTCAAACTGCAGAAGGTTTGGGTACTGGTTGATTTGCCCAAAGGTTACAGGGCAATTGGAACCAAATGGGTTTTCAGAAATAAGAAAGATGAAAGGGGAATAGTGATAAAAAAAACAAAGCCAGATTGGTGGCCCAAGGGTATACTCAAGAAGAAGGAGTGGATTATGAAGAAGTTTTTGCTCCAGTTGCAAGAATTGAAGCAATTAGGCTATTCTTGGCCTATGCTTCTTTCATAGGATACACTGTCTACCAAATGGATGTCAAAAGTGCCTTTTTATATGGTACTATTGAAGAAGAGGTGTATGTTTCTCAACCTCCAAGCTTCATTGATGCAGAATATCCAGACAAGGTGTACAAGGTTACCAAAGCTCTTTATGGTCTACACCAAGCTCCTAGAGCATGGTATGAAACATTGGCTTTCTATTTATTGGAAAATGGATTTCAAAGAGGCAAGATTGATCCAACTTTGTTCATCAAAAGAACCAAGAAAGACATCTTACTGGTGCAGATTTATGTTGATGACATTATCTTTGGATCTACAAATCAGGAATTGTGTGTAGAGTTTGAAAAACTTATGCATAGTAAGTTTGAAATGAGTTCCATGGGGGAACTTACATTCTTTTTGGGTCTCCAAGTGAAACAATCTAATGAAGGCATATTTATCAGCCAAGATAAGTATGTAGCAGAGATCCTAAGGAAATTTGGGTTTGCAGATTCAAAGGTTGCAAGTACACCAATGGATCCAGAAAAGGGGTTACACAAAGATGTTGAGGGTGAAGATGTTGATGTGCACAACTACAAATCAATGATTGGGTCCCTAATGTACCTTACTTCATCAAGACCAGATATCATGTTCTCAGTATGTGTATGTGCAAGGTTTCAAGTCAATCCAAAAGTTTCTCATCTCACAGCAATCAAAAGAATCTTCAGATACCTCAAGGGCCAGCCTAAGTTGGGTCTGTGGTATCCAAGGGAATCATCTTTTGATTTGGTAGCTTACTCAGATAGTGACTATGCTGGTGCAACCCTAGATAGAAAATCCACAACTGGTGGATGTCAATTTCTTGGCTGCAGACTCATATCATGGCAATGCAAGAAGCAAACAATGGTGGCCAACTCTACAACTGAAGCAGAATATGTTGCAAGTGCAAGTTGTTGTGGCCAAGTTCTTTGGATCCAGAATCAATTGCTTGACTATGGGTACAATTTTCTTAACACCATTATTTACATTGACAACAGCAGTACTATTTGTATCATTAAAAATCCAGTTCAACATTCAAAAACAAAACACATTGAAATCAGACACCATTTCATAAGAGATTGCAATGAGAAAAGGTTAATTCAAGTTGTCAAAATTGATTCTGAAAATAATTTTGCAGACCTTCTCACCAAAGCTTTTGATTTAGGTAGGTTTAAATACCTGGTAGCAGGTATTGGTATGATAAATCTTTGAAAAACATGTGTTTTGTATATAAATAAACAAGTTCTGGCCTCTAAACATGGTACTGCTAGTTAGTCATAAGGTACTGTCAGTACAAAATTGGTATTGGTAGCTCAAAGTTTGCTCTGTTTTTGCTCATCTTGATGTTTAAATGTTAACAATGCTATAAAGCAAGTGCTTTGCACTCTGTTCTTTTGGTTTACAACTAACCATTTCAGGTTACTCAAAGCTTGCTAACACAATCAGGATATGGAAATGGTAATCAGTTCACCAAGTTGTTCAAAACTTTAAGAGCTGGCTAGTCCAAAGCAAACGGCTCTTGGTAAAGACTTATCAAATCCGTTGATAGCTGATAGTTTGCTAAAAACTATAAGGTAATCAGTTCACCCAGTTTCAAAAACTTAAACGAACTGACTAGTCCAAAGCAAACGGCTCTTGGTAAAGACTTATCAAATCCGTTGATAGCTGATAGTTTACTAAAAACTATAAAGGATATTTTCTAAAATTTCAAAGAGATTGCCAAGTTTTATTTCAAAACAAGGTACTGGTAGTTCAAATTTTAGTACTGGTAGAGTAAAATGGTACTGCTACATAGCCGTTGAGTCTGTCAAGCTAAATTATAGCCGTTGTTTTTAAAAGGATATTTTTGTGAATTATTCATGTTTTCCTCGAATTAAGGATATAGTTATTATAATAAAAGATCTTTTTGACCGCCTCTTCAATTACTTATCCATAACTTTTATAGTCGGTCAAAAGTCATTTTTCTCATAATCAATCCTTATCATAATTTACACTCACCTTTCATCTTCTACCAGTACAACAATAAAATCCCACCATCGAAATCAAAATTTTCATCAAACCTTTCACCAAGGCTCGTCTAAGTTTTGTCAAACGCCACAACCAATTAGCATTTTTGGAAAAGTCTGATGACAATGAAACTTTTCATCAAGCAGTGGATTTTCTAAACAATTCTTATGTCAGGTTTGCTTTACTCGTGAATCCCACTATTTTTGAATCACAAATTTCACAATTTTGGCAAACTGCTAAAGTTAACACTCTTAGGGATGGGATTCAAGAGTTAATGGTCACAGTGGATGGTAGAACCTTGACTTTTACCGAATCATCCATTAGAAGACATCTTCGTTTGGATGATTCAGATGGCATTAGTCAACTACCTGATACTAAAATTTTTGAAAATTTGACAAAAATGGGGTATAATGTAACTTCTACAAAGCTTACATTTCTTAAAAAGCATTTTACCCCTCAATGGAGATTTTTGATTCATACCATCCTTCATTGTTTAAGCCAAAAGAAAACCTCATGGGAGCAATTTAGTGGTAACATGGCTGCAGCTCTCATTTGCCTGGCAACAAACAAGAAATTCAACTTTTCAAAATATATTTTTGAAGGATTGGTTAAAAATGTGGACAGTGAAACAAAGTTTTTGATGTACCCAAGGTTCATTCAGTGCCTCATAAACAAATCCAAACATTTGTTACTTCCCCCAAACAAACCTTTTAAGACTCCCAAACTTACACACAAGATGTTTTCAAACATGAAAATTGGTTTTCAAGGAGAAGAAGTACCACTTTTTGAGGAAATGTTACCACAACACTCTGCAGAACCTGATCATTCATCATCACATCCATCACCAGTACCATCACCCACACCAACAGTACCATCAGTTACACCACCATCACCAGTACCATTACCATCTCATCAACAAACACAAACACCATCTGCAACATCACCATCATTATCACATCATAACTCACCATCTCAATCTCCTCCACAACAAAATGTAGATGCTCAGACTATCAGGGACCTAAAGGAGCAAGTACAGCACTTGCAAACTACTCTTGAAAGTGAAAACAAACATTTTACAGAGATCAACACCAAGTTAGTTAAGAGAGTTGAGAAACTAGAGTTGAAAGTGAAGTTGCTGAAGGGTAAAAAGTCTACTCAGTTGGTTGTTTCTAGTTCCTCAAGTTCAGAGGCAGAGGGTTTGGGTCTCTCTTCCAAAAAGGGGAGGATGGAAGATTCTAGAAATGAAGAAGAGATTCAATTTCAGTTTCATGAAGGAACTCCAGTGATTGATGAAGAGCCTGCTAGCTTGAAAGATACTGCTGCAATAGATACTGCTGAAGCAAAGCAAGATACTACTGAAGCAGAGCAAGAGCCTGCTGGGATTCAGAGGCTATTAGCTTTGAATTTAAAAGGTTCTGATCAAGTATCTTACAAAAGAAAGAGAGGATCACAGCCTCAGGGGAGGTTTCTTGTTTTTGATGAACAATCTGCTGCTCCAAGTCCAGTATCATCACCAAAAGACAAGGGCAAGAAAATTGTGGTTGAAGATGAACCAAAGCCTAAAAAGATGAAGCAGAAAGAACAAGCACAATTGGATGTAGATGAAGAGTTGTCCAAAAAGCTTCATGAAGAAGAAGTTTTGAGGGCTGAAAAAGAATCAAGAATGCTGCAAGAAAACTTTGATGCTCAGCTGCAATACATCATTTCCATTGATCCAATTGTAAGAGGTGAAGCTTATACCCTGATTTGTGATGAGTCTCTCAGCTCAGATGAAATGACAATCAAGCTCAATGATTTCATCACCAAGAAATACAATCAAGAGGCATTGGATGATGTCTATCAGCAGATCCAGAAGAATCAGAAGAAAGGATTCAAAATGCCACATTCTGAAGCAGATCAGAAGAAATACTTCATGATATATCTGAAAAGAGAAGTGAACATGAAGGATCATCAACTCAAGGGTAAATCTTTTGATGAATTGAAGCTTCTATACTTAGAGGCTTACAAAAGAAACAAAACCAGTTTTCTCATGGATACTCAAAAAAGGCCTTCCAAAGGAAGAGAAGATGATCAGAAGGAACAAAAAGAGAAAGCAGAATTGCCTCCTGTTCAATCAAGAGAAATGGTTGTCCATGTTCCACAAGTTGTTTTTGCTGAAATATTAATAACGTTTTTAAACATTATTTATATCAACAGAAACCTTATTAACCTCACTCATGATAACCCATCTTCTCAAGCAATAAATACATCTATTGAAACTCCCTCCATCAAAGGCACTTCATCATTATCATCAAGACCCAATTCATCACCATTCACATCATTCATCAAAAACTCATAACTCTTATTCACTCAATCTAGTTCGGGTGCTTGAACATGATGAGGCGAAAAGTGTTACGCTTTTAGGGGGTCATTTAAGCCCTAAGTCGTGATTATTTGATCAAATATTGCCTCAAATCGTTCCTTTTGTCATTTTAGGTACTTTGGAGAAGAAATCTGGAAAAGGAAGCATTTTGGACATTTTTGGAGCGAAAAGTGAAGAAAACGACAAAGTCTCCAAAATCAAGCTGGAAATAGTACCTGACGGCGTCACGCTCTTAAGGTGATAGCGTCACGTGTTGGCAAAAAGATGGAGATAAATTTTACACGAGATGCGCCAGAATGATTTTTGGGTTTAAAGAGTGACGGCGTCACCCTTTGTGACGCCTAGGCCATCACGTGTAATTTAAAGGGTGACGGCCAAGTGAAGATCTTAAAGTGACGGCGTCAGATCTGGATCTAGGCAATCCGAGGATATCTTTGGTGGTGAGTTGATGGCATCACATGTATAACATGTCGCTTTCAGATTGTAATCTCTATATATATTTTTCTAAATTTCATTCATAAAAGAGAGAGAACTTTTGGAGGAACCAAATATAAGCCAAATGCAAAGGAGCAAGAGCTATGGGTGGAGTTCAGCAGATTATATGATCCAAATACAACTGATACTCATTGGAAATTTCCTTACTATGATTTATCTGTTACATGGGAATACTTCAGCATGAGTCATGTTCATCATCTTTCCACTCAGAGTGGAATAGAGCTCTTTATGCTAGGTGAGAAGGAGTATCCTTTAAGATATGAAGTATTATCAGTCTTGATCTCCAATAAGCTTTTGTGTGAAGAAGAGACTGATGCAGTCAAAAGATTGAAGGAGAGCATACTTGATCAGTATGAAAGCCTATGAAGAAAAAGATAAGGTTTTTGGAAGAGTTCCCTCAAATCCTCAAGGTATGAATTTTATTCACAAAGAAACTTGGTTATTTTATATGGGAATAACAAGTTTAGGGGAGGATTGTTGGGAATAAAATGCACAAAGTAAAGAGTCTGCCAGAAGAGCCTGCTAGTGATAGTTAAGCCTGCCTCTTCAATTTTTGCTGATGTTGAAGATATACTAACAGTACCTTCTGGGTAAGAAGGTACTGCTAGTTAAAGAAGGTCCTGCCAGTTTTCACGACAAGTTGCTATCTTTTAATTAGAGATATTTACTTGTATTATTAGTCTTTGTACAAAGTTATACGTTAAGTAGAAGTAGTACAGAAGTCTCAGTAGATATAATGGAGTGTTTTACCTTGAAAGGTGTAATATTAGGATAAGATAAAACTCTAGTATATTATATTAAGCAACTTGACCACTTGTAATAAGGGCTCCTTATACTATAAAAGGAACCCTTAAGACACCATCTTAGACACAACTTTTCCATCTCTTACACTCATCTTTCCCATGCATAACTTCCATATTTGAACCCGTTTCACGTATCAAAGATTCAAGGTTACACTTGTAATCCTGGTGATAGTTAAGATCACCCGTATTATTTCATCAATAATATTGAATCGTTTTGTGTTATTCACGTTGTGTTTATTCTCATTTACTTATTCACCACCTTTTTTCCTTTAGTGTGTTTTAGTAAATTCCGCATGCTAACTCACATTCATACATAAATATCCTAAACACATTACTGAGATTAACATCCCAAGTGTTTGTATAATTCAATACAGAATCCTTCCACAACACGTTTCTCTCATTATAAAGTTTTTCTCAACATTTGATTTTCTTGTTATTTTATTTTTATTACATTTGTAGTTATTTGGGTTAGTTGACTAGCAACTAATTCCGCCCACTCTTCCAATACCCGAGATTTTTACTTGCTTTCCATAAAATATACAAAAAGAATCATCCCTTACCTTTAGACCTAGTTTAATTAAGTTTTGATCCTAACGAACACTATTCCCCAGGTAGAACGATCAATCCCCCGGTACTTGCCACTACACTATACTACATCGGTCAGGTACACTGCCTGGTGGAGTTTGCAAGCTTCTCGAGATCCCTCGAGAGGCAAAACCTTTTGCAAGGTTCCAAAACCACGCATCAAATTTTCGGCACCGTTGTCGGGGAATATTTATTGTTTAGGTTGAAATTTGTTTTTATTAGGTCTACTTGCTAGATTCCTTTCTAGTAAGATTTTTATTTTTATTTTTATTGGTTTTCTTTAGTCTATCTTTTTCTTTGTGCCTTTGTTGGATCGATGTATACTCTGACCAAACTAACTATGTAGCTTGTAAAGGTTTATCAATCTTGAATAACTCCAAAACTACTAATGATGAAACACTGATATAACTCTGTTAAGTATGTGGAATCTATTTCAACAAAGCTAAGAAGAATAACAAAACTTCAACGATTATATTAAAACCAAACTTTGAACCTGCTTATTATACAGATTCACTAACAACCCTAATCTCTAAATAACTCTCTAATTGTTAATGTCGTATTCGTATTCATATTCTCTAATACCATCCTAGGGGTCCTTTTATAGACATAAGGAAAACCCTAGTCGGTTTACAATTCTTATACGACAAGTAAACTAATTCTAGAATATTCTAATCTAATAATCATAACTTTACATAACAGTCCTTTAACGATTTGCATATTAGTCCTTTAACAATAGCAGTACTTTGACATTCTTCAAACGAGCAGTACTTTGACCTTTATACACAAACAGTACTTTGATCTTCAATAGTACTTTGACTTTATATCCCAACAATCCTCCCCTAACTTGAATTCTACTTGCTTGATTTCAAGTTCCTTTGTAATTCTTTAACTTCAACATCTTTGTCTTCAAGGAAAGATTGTATCTTTATCATCTGTTTGTCTTGTGCTCAATGTGTGTATTGTCATTAACAAAGTAATCTTTATCAGCAACAGATGATATCTTCATAGAAACTAATATTTTTCAGCTACTCAGCAACATATGGCAAAATGTACATCAGATCATAAAGTTTCATACTATTCTCATCACTTCCAGGAGTGTTAACTCCTGTGAGATGTGAATAATTGAAAATTAATGGATTAGATGTCTCTTTACCAAAGCCATTAACTCTGGAGTAGCCAATGTTTAGGTTAAAAACCATGGTACATTGATAACCATATGATTTTTAGCAAATCATCAGCTATCAACGGATTTGTTAAGTCTTTACCAAGAGCCGTTTGCTTTTGTACTAGTTCGTTCTTTTAGTACAATCACTACCATGGTGAACTAATTACCATACAAATGGATTTTTCACAGCCTTTACCACAAGCCATTATCTTGTGGGCTAGCCAACTCTTCACTATCACAGATATGGTGAGTTGAAAACCATACAATTTTTAGTAAATTGTCAACTATAAACAGATTTGATAATAACATCAGAGTCGTACCATCATGATGAATCAAACTCTGTCTTGTTTATTAAACATGGTGAGTTGATTACCATTTGTTGTGTAGTATAAGTATGATGAGGCGAAAAATGATCCGTTTTTAGGGGGTCATTTAAGCCCGGAATTGAATTTATTTGATCAAATATTGCCCTAAATCGTTCCTTTTGTGATTTAAAGTACTTTTGGAGTGAATTCTAGAAAAGGAAGCATTTTGGACATTTTTGGAGCACTAAAGTGAAGAAAATGGCAAAGTCTTAATTTTCCTTGCTGGGAACAGTACCTGACGGCGTCACAAGCTTCTTAATGACGGCGTCAAGAGGAAAAACAAGAGGTGAAGTAGATAGAGTCCATGACGACCCGAAATATTTTTACACTAGGGCATGACGGAGTCACCATAGGCCGTCATGGTCCTTTTATACGTGAC
Organism: Artemisia argyi; assembly: GCA_030686995.1. NCBI lineage: Eukaryota > Viridiplantae > Streptophyta > Magnoliopsida > Asterales > Asteraceae > Artemisia > Artemisia argyi. The sequence continues at coordinate 48,198,538 of CM060688.1, forward strand.
GGCCCAGAGAAAAATCACTCTTGACGGCGTCAGATCTGAATCTAGGCAATCCAATTTTATTATGGGTGGCGGGTTGATGGCGTCAGAACTTTCTTCTTGACGCCGTCACATTGGAAAATCTATATATAGTTTTGTAATTTTCATTCAGTAAAAGAGGACAATTTTAGGGATAACTTGGATAAACCTTAGCACGATTTTATCAGTATTTTCAAGGGTTTTCACCCCTTGAAACCTTTCATGTTCAATTAAGATAAGTATCCTTTCAATTTATTCAATATGTCTATGTGTTGTTTGAATATATCTTACGCTTGTCTTGATTTTAACATGCTAGGCTAGATCTCTTGTGTGTTTGCTTAGATGTAGTGAAACCTAGATGTTGATTATGGGTTGATTGCTTGTTTATAGTTGTTACGGATAAATGATTTCGATGTTAGGCTTAAGAAAACTGGCAGACTTCCATAGTGTAACTTGCTTGAACGTCTTAAGTAACATGAACCAATGCGTACTAGGTTTTTATGGTTGTATTTAATGCATGAGCGAATTCTAATGATCCCATGTTAGGAGCTTCTTGCAGGCTCAACATAGGAGTGAAGTAGGAGCTTATAGAGTTGGGGAAGTACGTACGCCACCCCACGAATGGTCTTAAGGAATATAACCCTTCATCCACGCAACTGTAACAAACTATCAACCTGTAAAAGATATCTACGGAGTAATGAAATCTAAGTAAACACAATTTCACCATTTATTGTTCACACCACTCGTTTAATTAGTTTTATTTTCTTTTTTTGTTATTTTATTTTGATTAAATCTTAGTTATTGGGTTAGTTGATTAGCAACTAATTCTGCCCACTCTTCCAAAACCCGATATTTTACTTGCTTTTCATAAAATATAAAAATACAAAAAGAATCATCCCTCACCTCTAGACCTAGTTTTTAGGCTTTCTAATCCTAGCGACACTATTCCTGAGTTGAACAATCAATCCCCCGGTACTTGTCACTATACTATACTACAACGATCAGGTACACTACCTGGTGGGGGTTGTAAGTTTCTCGAGATCCCTCGAGAGGTAAAGCCTGGTGCAATTCCCACACATCAAGTTTTTGGCGCCGTAGCCCAGGGAATAGTTATTGTCTAGGTTAGAATTTCTTTTTATTAGGTCTACTTGCTAGATTCCTTTCTAGTAAGACTTTGTTTTTATTTTTAGGTTTTCTTAAGTCTATCTATTTCTTCGTGTCTTTGTTCGTAACTTTTACCATCCGACATCATGGAAGTTGGTAACATCTTTGAACCCATCAACCCACCACAACAAGACCACCCACAAAACCCACCACTAGCAAACCAACCTCTATGGCCCCGAACCCTAGGAGAGTATTCCCGACCTAGCCACCAAGGCTATCGAAACACTATTGAGCTCACCCAAGGAGCCAATGTGTCCCCCTTGCGATCCGACACCATCCGGTTGGTGCAAAGCGGATGTGCTTTCCATGGACTTCGTTCCGAAGATCCTAATCAACATCTCAGGGACTTCCTTAAAATCGTAGATTCTATAGACCTTGATGTTACAACTAGAGAGTCAACCCGATTACGCCTATTCCAATTCTCTCTACGTGATCAAGCTAGTCAATGGCTTGAACGTTTACCCGCGGGATCCATCACCCCATGGGATGATCTCACCACTTGTTTCCTTGCTCAATTCTTCCCACCGGGGAGAACTACCAAGCTTAGAAATGATATCTTGATGTTCCAACAACGTCAAGGTGAAACTCTATATGAAGCATGGACTCGTTTCAAGGACTTACTCCAAAAGTCCCTCATCATGGCATAGATCTTTGGCTCCAAGTCCAAATCTTCTATGACCATATCGATCTCTCCACAAGGCGAACCACTGACCAATCGGCCGGTGGTAAGCTACGTGATCTAAGTGCGGAAGAATCATGGGAACTCATAGAAGATCTTGCTCTCTATGACAACGAAATTTGGAATGATCCCCGTGATTTGAACAAAATGGTCAAGGCAATATCTTTGCCTTCGAACAATTCTAGCACTCCCGACCGTAGGATCATGGAACTTGAGGACCAAGTCAAGTTTCTCATGAAATCTTACGAAGCTCCTAAACCTTCAAGCCAAGTGAACAAAATCACTTCTTCATGCGAATTATGTAGTGGTCCCCATGACACTCATGATTGTGTGGAACTCCCCGGAACAGCTTTTGCGGACTACGCATCTTCGTGTACCGACGAAGCGGGAGATAAGTGGTACACTTTCAAACCTGAGCCAAACCCTTACGGTGATTCCTACAACCCTTCTTGGAAAAATCACCCGAACCTTAGGTGGAAACAAAACCAAAACAATTCTTCTAATCCGCCTAATCGTTACCAACCAAACGGTCCACCCTCCAACCGTACTTTCAACAACAATCCTTCTAATAACTATGGTAGTACCAATAATCTTGAAGGATTGATGTCCAAGTTTATGGCATCTCAAGAAGCTCGCATAGCTAAGTTTGAAACCGAATTCAATCAACAACAAACGGAAATGACCAATAAGATTGACAACTTATTGAAAGCCCTCAACAACCAAGCGTTAACTACACCTAGGAAGGATACTAGGGACGCCAATAGCGGAATCCAAATTAAGGGCCCCTCGTCATCCAAACACGTCCACTTTGTCAATGTTGTCACCATTAAGCCAATTGATAAGGATATAGAAGAAAGTGACAAGGATGAAGTTGGAGTAGAAACCGAGACTAGGGATGAAATTAAGGAAGTTGAGGATAATATGGGAAAAACGTTAGAGGAAGTAGAGAACGTAGAAGAGTACATTGATAAGTTGCCCACCAAGGAAGAACGAGAATATCACAAGGATTTATTCAATGATCCCGAGACACCATATATCCTTGGCTCACCCCTTATTAAAGTAGGTGATCCCTCTAACATCAACATACCATGCAACATTGGGCATATGCATGTATGGAAAGCTTATATCGATCCTAGGTCTCCTATAAACATCATGACTAGGACATATTATAATTGGGTAATGAAGAAACAACTTGGTTATAGGATGATGCCCAACAAGAACTTGCTAAGTAATTTTGTAGGTAGAGTGAAAGGATTGCATGTGATTTTTAGAAACTTCACTTATGAGACCGATTTTATGATAGTGGAGGATACTCGTCCGGTGATAGATGATTGCCTAAGTCAAGTAGTATTCGGAAAACTGTTCGTTGAGGCCTCTAAGATGAGTTATGATCCGACTCTAGGGATAGTTAGATTCAAGGAGGAGAATGATGAGATTTCTTACCAAATGCCCTATAAAATTGAACAATACCGCCTCCTATCAAACATAGAAAAGGAACACAAACAAGCGGTTTACTATAGGAATGATGAGGATAGACGTAGAGGAGTAGAGTATGTTATGAATAGAATACTTGGTTTCTACAAAGAATACTTGCAACTAGGTCCGGAATACAAAACTAATATAGGAGATGACCTAGAAAGTGAAACCAACAATGAGGTCACGTAATAGCCCATGACCTTGAGTCTAGCTACAAGACTCGTAAATAAAGAAAAGCGCTTCTTGGGAGGAAACCCATGCTTTGTGTGATTTTTATTTGTTTGATTGTTATTTGTTTCCGTATGCGTGCTTTATTTTTATTGTTGGTAGATCATGTTTCAAAAATAAAATGGTGAAAATACTTTATTTTGTTGTTTGGCTTAGTCTTAACTTCATCCAAAGGTATTTCGCAAAAGATAAGTGTAAGGGGAAACCCCAAATATGTTTTTAAGAAACAAAATTGATCATGATTCTCTACAATATTAAATGGACATGTATAATCGTATTTGTTATAGTCAAATCCTTGTATCGAGTCATAATGATGTTTTGCAGGATTTCCAGGAAGTATGACATAAGTTTTCCAGAAATTTTCTGGAAACTTAACGTAAAGATTTCTGCAGCTCACTTCTGACGGCGTCAGGTATTAATTCCTGACGGCGTCATGTGTAAAATTCTGGAAATTTTGCTAGTTTTGTTTTTCTAACGGAGTCTTAAAGTTTTTGTTAAATCTTTAGTTTTATAAACTCCAGGAAATCTGCAAACATTCATTCCACAAGCATTATATCTTACATTATTTTCTAGGATTTGTTAGTATATATAGATTGCCGTCGATTTTATGCGAGGTTGCCTTGTTTGTTTTCTCAGGTTTAACAGGCTATGTATGACAAGAAGATGATTTATATTCTGGAAGGGAAGCTTTGATTGTTCATTTTCTTGGAGGAAGATCTAACCTTGTTACCACACTATCCATACCGAACGAATCAGGGGAGTATTTGATTTCATTCTTTTACCTGTTTTACTTTTACATTCTTTAATTGAACATTTGGGACAATGTTCATCCTAAGTGTAAGGGGAGGGTAAACGATGATACCTTATAGGACACACTTGCACTTGAATTTGTAGGTTTGATGGTAGGTGTGTAATAAAACTAAGAGAAATACTTGTTAGTGTAATTTTAGCGCCAAATTTAAAATTTTTTACAACATTTAGGAGTGAAACTTTAGCCTTAGCAAGCGTCTCATGGATAGGAGATTGTATGACTAGCACAAAACCGACCATTCAGAAAAATTTTCCACCCAAATACGTGAGATTCGCCTTTAGATTTGATAGGAAAAGCATTTACTATTAGTGCTTATGAGTGTACCGGTAGCATTTAGATTCTTGAACTTGCGTTAGTGATGCATCCCGAGAGCGCTAGTGAGACTACATTCGTGTAGTAGGATTTACTACATGATAAGAGGCATTAGGATCACCCTTGTGTTAAACCCGTATCATAATTACTTGACCATTTAAGTCATATTACTTGGTTAGTTAAGTCAACTAATTTTTCCCACACCCTTAGCGTTGTACTCATTTTTAGTACACGAAACCCCTAGCACACCCCTCCGAGCCTATCTTTTCGTTTCTAACTTTAAGCATCTTACTTAAAGGAAGAATTTGTTACACCCCACTTAAATGTACACCCAAATCGCCTTAGCCTTCCGTGTATGCACTCATCTTTAGTGCATTATTGTTACATGTTAAACCTTTAGTTAATTATCTAATTGATTACATGGTTTCTAAGTCGACTCATATCCTTGTACATATTGTTATGGGACGATTGGGACTCATGGGTAAAGTACTTATGTTATGAGTATTGGGGAAGAACATCATATTATTACCCCCATATGTGCGTTAATCTTAAAAGTACTCCAAGTGTTTTGATTATCTTAATTCGAGTCATTAGATTAGTTTATTGTAAAGTATGTAAAAATTCAACTGTAAGGGGAATGTTCATTCCCTATGATGTATTATTTTGGATAGTAGGGTAAGAGTGTAGCCAAAAAAAAATAATAAAATAAAATAAAAAATTAAGAAAAGAAAAAAAAGAACATACGGACTACCATCCCGTTTCATTCTATGTTTATTTTACGTTTTTGTTATTTTTGATTTATTAGCTTAAGTCGAGTCTAGGCTTGGCTTAGCAACACCATATTGTACATGTAATTAACCAAGATTATTAACTCGCCACCAGTAAAGATTGCCTTTATCCAACAAAACCGTGTATTCCATATCCCTACACCTAACGTTATAACCCTTTGAAATACCTCTTTGATAGTTTATCCTAGGTGCTTACGCCATGTGGTGGAGGTTTGATCATTTCCCAAGCCTATGGTAATCTATTTTGCTATGACAGGTAGTGAGAGATGTTTTTCATTTCCATATTGTGATATATACTTTATTACACCCGAGAGATGTGAGTATCTAAACACTATTTGTGAGGTGATAGTATATGACCTCCGTGCTTGACTTTGGTCTTTAGTTGAACGATTATTTTTTGTAATTACTTTTATATTAGTGTTAAAAGACCCCTAATTTGTATTTTGATTAGAATAAAAGCGCATTTGCTTGAGGACAAGCAAATCTCGAGTGTAAGGGTATATGATAAGGCGAAAAATGATCCATTTTTAGGGGGTCATTTAAGCCCGGAATTGAATTTATTTGATCAAATATTGCCCTAAATCGTTCCTTTTGTGATTTTAGGTACTTTTGGAGTGAATTCTAAAAAAGGAAGCATTTTAGACGTTTTTGGAGCATAAAAGTGAAGAAAACGGCAAAGTCTTAATTTTCCTTCTGGGAACAGTACCTGACGGCGTCACAAGCTTCTTTATGACGGCGTCAAGAGGAAAAACAAGAGGTGAAGTGGATAGAGTCCATGACGACCCAGAATGTTTTTACACTAGGGCATGACGGCGTCACCATAGGCCGTCATGGTCCCTTTATACGTGACGGCCCAGAGAAAAATCACTCTTGACGGCGTCAGATCTGGATCTAGGCAATCCGATTTTATTATGGGCAGCGGATTGACGGCGTCAGAACTTTCTTCTTGACGCCGTCACACTGGAAAATCTATATATAGTTTTGTAATTTTCATTCATTAAGAGAGGACAATTTTAGGGACGACTTGGATAAACCCTAGCACGATTTTATCAATATTTTCAAGGGTTTTCACCCCTTGAAACCTTTCATGTTCAATTAAGATAAGTATCTTTTCAATTCATTCAATATGTCTATGTGTTGTTTGAATATATCTTACGCTTGTCTTGATTTTAACATGCTAGGCTAGATCTCTTGTGTGTTTGCTTAGATGTAGTGAAACCTAGATGTTGATTATGGGTTGATTGTTTGTTTATAGTTGTTACGGATGAATGATTTCGATGTTAGGCTTAAGAAAACTGGCAGACTTCCATAGTGTAACTTGCTTGAACGTCTTAAGAAACATGAACCAATGCGTACTAGGTTTTTATGGTTGTATTTAATGCATGAGTGAATTCAAATGATCCCATGTTAGGAGCTTCTTGCAGGCTCGACATAGGAGTGAAGTAGGAGCTTATAGAGTTGGGGAAGTATCTACGCCACCCCACGATTGGTATTAAGGAATATAACCCATCATCCACGCAACTGTAACAAACTATCAACTTATAAAAGATATCTAGGGAGTAATGAAATCTAAGTAAACACAATTTTCCCATTTATTGTTCACACCACTAGTTTAATTAGTTTTATTTTCATTTTTTGTTATTTTATTTTGATTGCATCTTAGTTATTAGGTTAGTTGATTAGCAACTAATTCCGCCCACTCTTCCAAAACCCGAGAGTTTACTTGTTTTTCATAAAATATAAAAATACAAAAAGAATCATCCCTCACCTCTAGAACTAGTTTTTAGGCTTTCTAATCCTAGCGACACTATTCCTGAGTTGAACGATCAATCCCCCGGTACTTGTCACTATACTATACTACAACGATCAGGTACACTGCCTGGTGGGGGTTGTAAGCTTCTCGAGATCCCTCGAGAGGTAAAGCCTGGTGCAATTCCCTCGCATCAAAGTACTAACACCATGTGTTACAATTTTTTTAAACAAAAGATTTTACTGGTTTTGTGTTGCAAACAGTACTTTGATAAAGTACTGTTTGTCTAGCAGTACTTTGAATAAAGCACTTATTCTTCAAAAAGATTTATATAACAAAAACCATACCAGTAATCATGTATCATCATCATCTGAAGTTGTCCATTTGATAAACAATTCAATCACCATAAGTGCTATTTCATTCTCATGTTCAACTTCCATACCATGATCTAGCATTCTAATCATGAGATCTCTTGTAAGAGGATATCTCCTTTCTGCTAGCATATGAATCATGGTACCATCTTCTAACTCAAGTAAATGCACTCCTAATGATTCAAAAAATCTCCATCTTGTGATTTCCCAATTTTCTTAAGTATTCCAGAGAGCGTCATTACTTGTTTCCTTTGTTTCCCAGATGGTTGTAAGATCACCCAGTATGACTAATCCCACTCCTGTTGGCTGAATATGCTCAAAATAAGCTTGCACTTGTTGATACAAATGATATAAATCTTCTCTATCTATCACGTGAAATATGTCCCACAACAAGTTGAATACTCTAAAACTTCCATCTTCTCTGTGAAAGATAAGATAATCTCCTTCTGATGATTCTACAACAAAAAATGTAGAAATTATAGACTTTTTCTCAACAACTTCTGACTTCTTTGGATGCTCAAAATCAACAACTCTTAAATAATTTCTCATCTCATCAACTGTATCTACTCTCAACTTGAACTTCTTTGATGGTTGTTCATCATTAGTTGTCCTCTTTCTCTTTGAACTTCTTTTGGCAGCTTTATCTTTTCTTGCATCCATAATCTGCTTTTCCTTTTCAGAGTTCATAGGAATAAAACTATCAAGATTTATTTGAATAGACTCTTGAACAGCATCATATAGGCTTTTCATCTCTGGATATCTTAATTTCTGTAAACCTTTATATCCTTGACCCTTCAAAAAACTCATCATGGCATTTCTTTGTTGAGCAATGGTTTGTGGCCTTCTTGGTTGATCATCTGGCTTCTTTGATTTTTCAAATTTAGCATCCAATTATGCCTGTATCTTTCTAGCAGCTTCTTCATTTTTAGCTTCCTCAATAGCTTTTAACTCTGCTAAAGTGTACTTCTTCTTCTTTTTTCTTGGATTTTATCATGATTCCTTTTCCTTTATCTTTTTGCATGAAGCTTTGTGTTGTTTACCCTTCTTGCAAGCCAAACATGAATGATCATTCTTGTATGTTTTATAAGGTGAACCTCTAACTAAATTGCCTTTAACCAACTTTTTGATATTCATAGAGAGCAAGCAAATAGGAGAGGACCGCATCATGTCTTCGATAGAGATAGTATACAAATTTGTGCCGCGACTTCCCTTAAGAAGATCAATTCCATCCAATTCTCTAACAAAACAGGTGTGCTTTCTGAAGGCCACTTCGAGATCCGAGTCACAAAATTGTCCAACAGAGAATAGATTATACCCAAGTCCTTCCACATAGTAGACTCTAGAAATTACATTGTCACCAAACACGTAATCACCATACCCCATAATGGCTCCAAAATGGTCGTTTCCAAATCTGACAGTCCCGATAAACTTTTTCACAAAATTTCTGAGCTGAGAGCAATCCCCAGTCATATGTTTTGAACAGCCTGAGTCCAAATACCACAGGACGATTTGTACGACCTGCATTTGAAACCAGAAAAATATGGATAACTGAAAAACGTGGATCCCCAAGTGTAGTTGGGATCCAATTGGTTAGCATAAGCATACTTAAGAGAAGCAGGATTGGTTATTGCAATGACTTTCTCAGAGGAGATGATACTAGTTGGTGCTACTGACTTATCATCAAGGCATTGTGTCACTAAAGGGTATTTTCTACCAGTTGCCTTCCATTTCTTTACCGCTAAAGACTTGGGATCAGGCATTCTAGTTAATGGACACTGGCTTCCTAAAGTAAACTTTCTTCTATTAAGTCTCCACTGATATCCTACATTGTTAAAACCTTTCCTGTAGCTTTCCAAGTATGGTTTTCCAGTTTACGTGTTTTAGCAATCTTAACTGAGGACATGTAAGAAGAATTCAAAAATGACACAACGCAATCATCATGATTACCATAAACCAAACAACCATTACAAGTCTTACAAGTAGCATTAGAATTCGAATTAATTACAGTATGCTTAATGCAAATACTAGAATAAACACGATTCTTTTCACTCAAATCAATCTTATTATTCCTAAGGTGGTCTTCTACTTTCTCCTCTTGAACACTCTTAGCCGGCGAAGTCCTATCATTCCTTGTATTGCTTCTAGGCTTTAACCCACTAGCTTTAGTGTCATTGCTTACTCCTATAGAATTGACGATGGGAACATTAGATTGTTGCATAGTTGTTTGGTTTCTAGGTGGTGATGTGCTATGATCAGAACTAGCCAAAGGTATATCAAAGGTAACATGCTTTTTCAAACTCTTAGATGAGGATGTGACCTTTCTATCTCGTATGTTGAGAATCTTAGGGCATGTACCTATGGCATATTCTAACAATTCTTGTGACCATTTGGTGAGAAAACTAATGTCTGATAATGTGTTTTCAGAGAGTCTCACCATTCTATCTTCTTCAATGGTCTCACAGGTCATGTCAAGGCAATCCTTAAGATGTCTAAGGTAATCACTATGGACTAACTCATTGTTCCTAAGGGGAAGTGGTATGTACACAGCCTCACATGCATATTTTTTATATTCACAAACCTTTGAATCGATATTGTCACTTGCAATGACCTGCATCTTCCCTTTTACCTTGGTCTTTAGATTCTCAATTTCATTTAGCAAAGAATTTATCTTTTGATTGGTTTTGTCACGAGTGATCTTAATTGAATAATATAACTCTTTGTAATGTTGTTTGACTTTAGAATTTTCAGCTTGAAAACAATCATTTTCATATTTGAGTTTGTTGATCATGTCTTGAAGTTGAAAATTCTGAGAATCCGCAGACTTTGGTTTATGGGTGTTGATCACATCATTCATGGGAGATTTTAATTGGGCAATCTGAGCCCTCAATTTCCGAATTGTGTTCGTGTGAGCTTGAATTTTTTCATCCTTTTTTGCTAATTCAAAATATGTATCAAATTTAGGAACATCAGAAGATGTACTGGCTTTTGATATTTTAATCTTTACTTTTAAATGTTGATATTTTAATTGTAAGTTAAGATTATCAACTTCTAGTTTGGAAAAGTGCTTGACCATGTTGTCAAGATCATCATTTTGAATTGTTTCATGCAGCTTTAAATTCTCCCCCTCAAGCTCAACAACACGATTTTGTCAAGCTCAACAACACGATTTTGGAGAACATTCAAAGCAATAGACGTTTCATGAAATTGACACGCATTTAATGAAGAATCTGTAGTAGTGTAGAACACATCTTGAGCAATACATTTAGCAATCAAGTTGTCATTCATGATAAGAATATTTTTCCTCGCTATTTCACTATGCTGAAGATCTATTGCAGTTTGTTTTCCCTTATTTTCCACATTTTTAAACACTTATTTCATTTCGTTCAGTTCAATTTTAAGGGACTGTTGTAAGCCCTCAAAGTGTTCTTTGATTAGTTTAAAAAATGGGATAACTTCAGTTAAGCAACACTCTTTTGTAAGCTCAAAACCCCGTTCACCCTCAGTAATTTTCGTTGGTGTGATTCTCTTTTTGCATGTTTTATCAAAATCAGTGAACATTTGACAAAGGACATATATGCTAATAAGAGTTTTACATTGTGTGGGAAGTGACAGCTGAACTAGGTGCATTGGTGTATTGGGGGGATACACCATTGGGGTAGCAAACTTATGAGGACTTTTGGCCTTAAGTTCATCAGCTTTCATTTTCTCAACATCTAATGGCCAAAATACCTGCTTAGGTGCTAACTTAGTTTGGGGTGCAAAAACAGTCACACGGTTTTGTTCAAAATAATCATGGGGTTTAATAATGACACGATGTTTAATGCACTTGGGATCCTTCATTTTATTATCAAATCTCTCTCTATTGGCAGATTCACTATCAACCATTTCTTTATCAGACCAACTATTTTGGGGGAGGGGGGCATGATTAGGTGTAAGCATAACCTTGGCATCATACAAGGCAGGTTGAGAGGTACTAACGCTCTTAAGGTAATTCGTTTTAGGCACACCTAAATCCTTGTCACTATGCTTATCCTTCAGTTTCATGTGCTTTTGAACCATTTGAGTTGTTTGTATGGTTTGGCCTTGCATATATAACTTATTTTCAAGCTTGTTTTTCAACTCCTTAAGGTTGGAAAATTCATTTAATAGTTTAGTTTCTTTTTTTGAAATTCACCTTTTAGTACACTTAAACTCTCCTAAATTTCCAGTTTTTCCTTAACAACTTGATCAAGTTGATTCTGAACAGATTTTATTTCTTGTTTTAATGCTTCTTCCTTTAAATTATGTTCAGTTATATATGCCCGCATTTGCCAATCCATCTTTTGTTCACGTTTGGTTAGCTCAAATTTTGCGCGTTGTTCATAACACATTACTTGATCCTTAAGAATATTAATCCTAGTGGTCAGAGTGTCATCAGGTGCAACAGCAGTGTACTCATCTAATTCACACACATTATCATCAACAGAGGATGCATCACTTGATACAACAAATTCGGCGTTGTGCTTTACATATTGTTTATATGGGACAACATTGCTATTTCCCATATTGGCAATATCTAATTCTGCAATGTTTGTTTGTTGTACTTCGTTATAAATCCTTTGTTCATGCATCACATTATTGTCAAAAGCAACAGAAGACGTTCTGCTAGATACGGCAGAATTAATGTTGTGATCCGATTGTTGCTCAGTTGGAATAACATTATTGTTTTCCAATTCAGCCTCATTTGGTTCACTAACATTAATTTGTCGTATATCATAGAAATTCTTCAGTTCACCATCAATATTGCATTCATCATATAACTTTAGTACCTCAGATATGATGGATGATTTGGAGGGACTGGATTGTTGTGGTGCTGAGACAGTTGATGATAAATTGGCCATGAAGATGGTCTGAGCAGTGGGTTCGTCATCAACATCAGAGTCAAAGGCATCACAGTCATCAGCTTGGAAGATGTTTGGATCATTAAGAGCTAGATCCTGGACTGTTTGATCATCCATATCAGCATCAAACGTATTTCCTTCATCCCCAGCAAGAAACGCCAAGTCTTCCTCATTAAGGATGGCTCCATTCTCTTGAGCTTGCATGAGCAACATTTTGTCCTTGAAGTATTCTGAGTTCTAAGGATGTTTTAGCTGTGTACTGTTTCTTGCGATGTGACCTAAACCTCCACAGTTGTAACACTTAGGTTTCCGTCCTTGTCCCTGATTAACATTCCCAAACCTAATCTGCACATTTCCACGAGCACCATTCCTATGATTCACAGTTGGTCTACCCTGAACATTTTGTACCATCACTCTTCCATCTTCCATGACAGCTTGATTTCGTGGATTAGATGATACTAAGTTAGTTGTTGGTCTGAGGAAGTGTAGCTCTGAATTGTTGGACGAGTAGAGACACTTGGTTGGAAAGGTTGTCAATCATCTTATCAGTGTGAGAATACCTTGAGTCTAGATGGCTGTTCATAGCAACTGGTGATTGTAGAGATGAGTGATCCACTGATGACAAAGGTTGATTAATCGGCAACGTATTGGTCATGAATGCAAGAGAGTCATTGGTAGTAGTTGGATTGAGCTTTTCCCTTAGTTGATGATCAAAAGCTGCATGTTTCTCATGTTGTTGTAAGTATGCAAACAGCTGTTCATAATTTGTATTTCTCAGTCCTTTGTTGACCTTTACTGCAGTGACAAAGTGATCCCACTCGGGTGACATGTTGTTGAAAAACTTAGAGTTTAGTTGGATGTTAGGCATTGTCATTCGGATCATTCTCATGTCATTAACAAGCTTGTGAAATCTGAAATAGTAGTCTGTAATGTTTTCACCAGGATTCATCTTGAAGTGCTCAAATTCATCATCAAAACTGAGATTCACGGTCTTCTTTGGTCAGCTCCGAGCTAGATAGAAGCATTTTGACATTGTCCCATACTGCCTTTGCTTCAGTGTTGAAATTGATTAGCTTGTAAACATCTTTGGGTAAACCTTGTATCACAATGTTGGAGGCTCGAATATCTGCATCATAGCACTTCTTTTCAGCATCATTAAAGTCATTGTAAGTACGTGGCCTGTCAATTCCAAAGGTGGCGGTTCCATCATCAGCAGTGGAGATAACATCCCTTGTTGTACCCATCTGCAGTGGACCTTCATCAATTGATCGCATAATGTTCTCACCATTTTCCTTACCCCGGCAATAAAGTATGATTCTTTGTGCCCATGATTCATAGTCAGTCCTATCGAGCATAGGAGGTCGGGTATCGGACCCTGCAGCTTGAATGTCATCAGAAATAGTTGCCATGACAAAGTCTTCAAACGGGATTTTACAGCTCTCTTGAATTAAACCGAGAAATCGATTCTTTCTCGGGATTTTACTAAAGTCAACATAAGAAACCAGAAGATGTACTCAGCGAGTTAGACTTAGAGAGAGATATCGGATGAGTCACAATTTGCACTAAGTGTCAAGTCGCGATAAGTCAAGTTACAATATATCTGATTGAAATTAGTCAAGTTGTAACACCCCAACCCGATAAGGGTAGAAGTATTACATTACATTGACATATCAGAACAAACACAAGCATATGATTCATACATACAAGGAAATTCAGGGTTACAAATGAAAATCTGAAACTACAAGGTTACAAAGAAAATAAATACTATGTCTAATAAAATGAAACTTCATCTAATCGTCTCTAGTCCAAAGCATAGTCTTCTAAGTCCAGTCACACTCTCTTCCCATAACCCAGCTTCCTACTAAAACCTGCCGCAGGAAAACGAAATGCGGCTGAGCTTAAAAAGCCCAGTGAACAGATACATATATAAAGCAATGATAATGAAACAGAACTGAAATATAGTGCATTGGGGAAATAGAATAAGGAATAGATAAAAGAGTAAAGAAGAAAAGATAGTCATCTACCACGAGCCCAGAAACATATCATATCATATAAGCCGTCAATACCATAATTCTTCATAATCATATAGAGGGGAGTCCTCTCAGATAATTAGATAATATGAGGGGTGTCCTCATTCTTCAAATGGGTGGAGTAGCGAACTCCCAGAAATTGTGAAAGGCATGTATAGCACACAGTACCAGTCACCAGACATATATCATAATCATAATCATAGTTAAATCCACTAAACAGAACAGATCTAGGATGCATCCATACGCCCCCGCAGAAATCATAGTGGCCATAACAAATCATATCATAAAGCGCGCATATCATATATCAGAAAGGGGACGGTGTAGCCAAATCACTAGGGCCACACACTAGTCATGCCAGTGGTGCATCACAGACACGCCTATGGTACCTCCATAGGTAGGGAAACAGAAATGGCTCGGGTATCAAACTAAGAGTCAAGTCTCATATCATACAAAAGGTCATATAGCAAAGGTGTATCTCAGAATCATATCAAAGGTTCATAATAGCAGTTCATAACAAAGGGTTCATATCAGAAATAGTATTCAAGGTCCAATCAGAGTTTATCAGGTCAAGGTTCATATTCAAAAATCAATTCATGGTTCAGTTCAAAAGTCCGTTTCAAAAGTTTCTATTAAAAGTCCAATTTAAATAATCTTTTAAAACAGTTTTCATAAAAATGGTCTTTCAAAATATAGTGTTCATGAAAGTTAAATAACCTTTCTTTTAAAAAGAAATTTAGCATCATTTATAAACATCTTTTGAAATCGGTTCTTCTCAAAACATTTCCATGGTATCATTAAGAAGGTTTTCATAGCATAGGTTCATAACGGAGGTCATATCAAGTGGGATCAACAGAGAAGGTTCAAGTAAAGGGGATCATAGCAATGGCATCAATTCGGGAACTAACGGATCAGAATATGAAAGAGATCATGAGAAACCTTTTGAGAAAGGTCAGAATATCTGTACCTTAGACCGCAAGTGCAAACAAACCATAAAGATCGGAAGCAAACTCCTTCTTCAACGAATCTACATGAATTCATGATTGTCTTATTATTAATAACTTACTTTAAATCAGATTACTTATTTTAGTCGGCTTTTCATTTTTAGTAACTTTACATAATTAGTATCTTCCCATAATTAACAAGTTTCCATGTTTTGTAAGTTTTCCGAAATAGCAATCTAATACTTTAACGTTATAATGGACAATTAAAAATATTTAAGGTTAAAATGACCAATACAATAGTTTAGGATTAATTTTGTCAGTTGAGTAAGGTTTAGGGTCATAAATGTAAATGATCAAAATTTTATATTAAAATGTCAAATAATTATGTTAAGGTTTATACTTTATACTATAATCTCATATTAAAAAGATAATTTTAGACCCCGTCGTTTATAATTTGTATTAACGTATTCTCGACCTTAATCTTAGACCGCGACGACCAAAGTTTAACCCATCTTCCAACCTCGATACTTAGCTTCTTTTTTTTTTTTTAATTCAATTCACAACATGCTTTAGCCACTTCTATACCATATTAACTCACGCACACCTACACCAATTGAGCAACAGACTCAACGAGCCCCACACATGAAATAAAGAAACCAAGTAAACCCAACGCCTGACTCTTTCTTAAATTTAGTTTGTGCAACATATTAGACCATGCACGACCCACCAAAACTCACATTTACATGCATGCAAACTACTATCTCCTTCATGCTATGAACCAGTAAATAAAAACATGCAAGCAACTTATTCGAACAGCCAGAAAAAACTTAAGTCGACATTTACATTTCTAACCAGGTTTAGTCGATTACTTAGGGTGCGTTTTACACGTGATAACGGGCCGACAAAAGTTTAGCAACCTCGACACCGACATAGTCATACACCACGACACAATCACAGCCTACAAACTCGACTCATAAAACAATCTTTACTTCGACTCAAGAGATCACAATCCTCGACATAAAAACAGACTACGAGACACGACACCAACAACTTATAGTCCGATATAAAACGTATACAGATTTCGACACAAGGTTGGTTTATACGATTCATATGAATTATCCTTCTAAACAAAAACAAATCAGGTTTTCATATATGAGTTGTGCTTATTTCATACTTAGTTTTTTTTTTTTTTTTTTTAACCAGATGCTAGATCATGTTTTAATGAGCATGTTAGGACTTAAAGACCAGATTAAATACGTATGTGATAGTCATTTTCGAACACAGACCGACATATAAGTTTCTATTTACTTTATTTTATTATTATTATTATTATTTTTTATCTTCATCTCATGTGGCCTTTAATATATGTCATTCGTATTCTTATTAAACCGATCAGATATTAGTTTGACATGTTCATTATATCACGCGACAAATATTACATTCGAGTACTTATTATTACGATCAAAGATTAGTTTCAAGTTACAGGCTGTATACATATATATGTGTATATGTTGAGAGTAAAAGCAAAGACGAAGGTAGCTTATACCTTGGGTCGGAATGATGAACGAAAAGATGAAACGAGAGCCCGAAAGCCAGAATTTATATTCGAACCGAGCAAGACTCTTTCAAAACCAGTACCACCACGATCAAGACCAAACTCTTTGGCAT
This sequence comes from Artemisia argyi, assembly GCA_030686995.1. Classification (NCBI taxonomy): domain Eukaryota; kingdom Viridiplantae; phylum Streptophyta; class Magnoliopsida; order Asterales; family Asteraceae; genus Artemisia; species Artemisia argyi. The sequence goes on from CM060688.1 coordinate 48,215,651, forward strand.
CCATAACACCTTATTCGATCAAGCATGGGATGGAGAAAAATGATCAGCCGCCATATATTTTATTTAGGGTTTACATGTCGTTTTATTTATTTTTTTATTTTTTTGTGAGAGGAATCGTGAGTTGTGGAGAGAAATCAGGAAGGGAAACGTGTATGTATTGAATGGAATAAAATGGTTGCCGAAAATATAGAGATCTCTTCTTGACTTGGTACCTTTAATCTTTTCCATGATTGTATTATGGGCCAAGTTTACTTAACTTTCCATATTTCAAAGTCCACAAATTATGTAATATATATTGTTGTGATTTATATCTAGCCCAAAGAGTAGCATATAGGCGTGTGTTTAAGACCACGTAGTAGACTTTTGCAATTCAAACTTAGGTACATTAGTTACTTAGATTATAGGTTAAGGTTTGGTAGCATTTTCAATAGTTTAGGAATTTAGTAACTTAGGTTTTAGATCATAATGTTCTTGTAGATTCAAAGTTTGAGGCGTAATTTGGGAAATTCAAAAGTTTTAAATTTTAGGGTTTTACAACTCTTCCCCACTTAAAAGAAATTTTCGTCCTCGAAAATTGAAGGAAACGTGAAACGGAACACAACAGACCATGGACAGAAATCTGAAAAACTTGTTTCTCATGACTCTACCTTGTTAACGAAAATAGCTTCGGCTTCCTCAGAAAAGACATACCATATTGAATCCGAAACCGTAGAATAACATACCAAACGCAATAGATGATAATCGTATTCTCTCTGGATACGCATGATTTGATGGATATATCGTTTGTGGAATCGAAGTAGGAAAATCAGATGAGAACAGATCGGATTGTAGAACACATGAGGATGATAAACATGACGAACTCTTCAGATTCTCAAACTGTTTCGTCTTCCATATAACTTTTTAAAGGTATTCTCATAACCAAACAGATTTTGTACCTCAAAATCCAAAATCTCATATCTTAACTATATCAGATCATAATAAAACAGATTCAGCAAATGTGAGACGTACATATAGCAATACATAGGTGTATTCCTTTATTGTAGCAGATTGAATCCATAATGATAGATACCAGATTGTTGGATAACATCAAACAGCAGAAAGCTCTACGACAGAACCTAAGAATTTTATCAGAAGCACAGGGGTAAGCTAACGCGTATGAGTATCCAAACGTATCAAATTGTATATCGATGAAGGCAGATTAAACGTATAGGTAGAATGAACCTAAAGTCTCACTGACCGCAGATAATCTCAAATAGATATCAGAAATTCTAAGGCTTCTAAGGCACTCCTTGAAATATCTTATGATCACAATAAGTGCACATTATATGATGTAAGTATTATCACGTTGGCCAGGCGTCATAATACTGGCATCATATACATATGCCCTCATGATGATCATACTTTATCTCAAGTCGTGAACACCCAAACTTATTTAAATCCACCTAGTCCACCTATAGTCTCAGAGGTCACCAAAATCAAACAACATAACTAAGAGAACGAAATTACTCGAAGAGTAACGGAGATCCGAGAATGTCATTCAAAATTAAGGTACGTCATTAGTAACGTCAATTCTTTACAGCATCATCTCGTCTAAACACAATGTCCGCTTTCAAATCCGTCCACTCATTTATAAATTTCAAAATTTCTTCCAAGTTGGAGTAGTCTGTTTATTCTTGTCCGTCTTACCTCATGATTAAGAGAATTTAAAATTCAAGTCTGGTTCCTCAAGCCTTCAGCAACTCTTCTTGGTACTGTGGCGTCGTAGCGGCAGTCTCTGACACGATCACTGTGCATCCCTCCATCCGCAGGTCTGCTTCTGCTCTCAATTCATCTTAGTACAACTAAAATGAATAGAGAAACAAGACTGCGTTTCTTCGACAGGTCTTCTAACATAGCTCCAGGTTTTAAGGTACATGATGTTGTTGTCGACTCCAGGTTGTGTGTTGAATGGTTCGTCTTCTTTGGTCTGGTTGTCTTGGTGCCCAAACTGAAATCTTCACGTGTTGCGTGATGCATGATTGAGCACTATCCTAGTTCCTCACTTCTTCTTGTATGCTTCTTCCATGGTAATGCTTGTCGCAACCATCTTCTACGACTTTTCCACCAAGTTTCTAACTCCGATAACGATCTTCGATCTTGGTCCTTCTTGTGAAAGCTCTGTCTTTACATTATACAGGGTAGTGTTGTCTATTATGCTTTCTGAACGTCAATCAAATTTCTCTTCCAGAACAAAGGGTCGTCTCACCAATAATCTCTATGTTCTTCTTTCGTTTTAGAACACAACACAATGTCATACTATGACAATTTGTCCAAAACACGCGAAAAACATGATTATTCTAGCCAACACCATTGGCATCATTCAAGTTCATAAATGTTATAACGAGTGCAAAGGCAACTTCAGAAATCATCTCAGGGAATTTTCACATCGCCTTCTTTCTTCTTCAGGAACTGAAATACTTCCCAAAGGTTACTCTCGGTTAGTTAACCCCCTTCTTAGAAGTTTTTGTGGTTGCTTCTTCAGTCCTTCAAATCTAAAATGATGCAATCAGACGCGGAGTTTCAAAGGAAGACCAAATTAATTATTGATACGCGGAAACAGATAATGATTAGTGATAGTGGTACGTTTAAGTTTACGATAGTCGATACGTCATCGCATACTTCTCTCGTTCTTCTTCATAAACAAACAAGAGCATCTAAAGAGAATCACCAAGGTTAAAAATCATATTCCATCAGCTCCTTCAATCTCTCAACTTCTATGGCACCATGGTTTCTTCACTGATATCAGTTCAATGTCCACTCTACTTCTTAAGCAGGAAGGAGTACCAAACGGTTCATCAGAGAATACCGGAAAATCTTCGTATGACAAAATATTTCCCAATAGTAGAACTTTCCAAGGGTTGATAATAATGGTTTTCAGGACAACTTGGTAATCACATGAGTTTGGGGTAGGTGTTTCCATAGTGACAGAAATTTTAGCAGATGTAGAGAGTCATCATAATGGAATAGGGTGAAGCAGATTTTTAAGGTCACATTTCAGATATGGTAGTCTATGGTATCTTCACGAATAGCCATTCAGTCCAAAAGACCGTACAATCAGACATCTCAAAGTCAAAGGATTCATAGAGTGAATACAGTCGTCAAATCATACAGATAGTTCATATATCAGAGTCAAGTACATGGTTCAACAAAAATGTTGGGATGGATAAACGAACAGTTCAATGTGTGGGAATTTCGTTTAGCTTCTTAGCATAAGTAGCAGGTAGGATGTGTATCATTGGTAATACGAACATCGTATAATTGTCAATCATGAGAGTTACAGAATCTCAGTCATCAGCATCATTATGCTTAGTTAACAAATCCATACAGAGATAGTATTTACATCATACCCTTCCAAAGGAAACGGTTGGCAGAACAAGGTTCATCATTCAAAGAGAGGAAACAAAACTTCTCATATTCGTGGTTCATAATTACCAAAATTCTCATAGGAGTAATAATGGATCATACAGAGTTAAGTAGTATCGGATGATACATTCATACCCAGCATAAGTAATGAATTTACAGAATGTGTCGAACACATTGTGGTTGAATTACCTACGATGTGGTCGAAAAGGTGTCAAACAGCTTATCAAACAAATCGGAGGCGGAGATCAAAATCTGAAGGTGAAACTTAAATGTGTAAGGTATCCAGGTAGCCTTCCGAGGTATTCCAAACTTACTTGGTTACTAAACTTAAGTTGCAAAACTTCTAACTTCTGAAACAAAGGTCCTTATAAGGCTTATCTAAGAGCAAAGGCACGATCAGAGTGATACGGAAGCAAATGATACTTACATAAATGTCTTAGTCTACCCATTCCTCACTGGTAATAACTTAGGTTCCTATGGGGAATCCTAATGTAAAGTTTCAAAGGTTGTCTTATGAGCGCCTACAGTGGAAACTTAGGGGTCCAAACTTCACAGGTCAAGGGTAAATGTATTACGAATCGCAGCCTGGGCTCTGATACCATAATTGTAACACCCCAACCCGATAAGGGTAGAAGTATTACATTACAGTGACATATCAGAACAAACACAAGCATATGATTCATACATACAAGGAAATTCAGGGTTACAAATGAAAATCTGAAACTACAAGGTTACAAAGAAAATAAATACTATGTCTAATAAAATGAAACTTCATCTAATCGTCTCTAGTCCAAAGCATAGTCTTCTAAGTCCAGTCACACTCTCTTCCCATAACCCAGCTTCCTACTAAAACCTGCCGCAAGAAAACGAAATGCGGCTGAGCTTAAAAAGCCCAGTGAACAGATACATATATAAAGCAATGATAATGAAACAGAACTGAAATATAGTGCATTGGGGAAATAGAATAAGGAATAGATAAAAGAGTAAAGAAGAAAAGATAGTCATCTACCACGAGCCCAGAAACATATCATATCATATAAGCCGTCAATACCATAATTCTTCATAATCATATAGAGGGGAGTCCTCTCAGATAATTAGATAATATGAGGGGTGTCCTCATTCTTCAAATGGGTGGAGTAGCGAACTCCCAGAAATTGTGAAAGGCATGTATAGCACACAGTACCAGTCACCAGACATATATCATAATCATAATCATAGTTAAATCCACTAAACAGAACAGATCTAGGATGCATCCATACGCCCCCGCAGAAATCATAGTGGCCATAACAAATCATATCATAAAGCGTGCATATCATATATCAGAAAGGGGACGGTGTAGCCAAATCACTAGGGCCACACACTAGTCATGCCAGTGGTGCATCACAGACACGCCTATGGTACCTCCATAGGTAGGGAAACAGAAATGGCTCGGGTATCAAACTAAGAGTCAGGTCTCATATCATACAAAAGGTCATATAGCAAAGGTGTATCTCAGAATCATATCAAAGGTTCATAATAGCAGTTCATAACAAAGGGTTCATATCAGAAATAGTATTCAAGGTCCAATCAGAGTTTATCAGGTCAAGGTTCATATTCAAAAATCAATTCATGGTTCAGTTCAAAAGTCCGTTTCAAAAGTTTCTATTAAAAGTCCAATTTAAATAATCTTTTAAAACAGTTTTCATAAAAATGGTCTTTCAAAATATAGTGTTCATGAAAGTTAAATAACCTTTCTTTTAAAAAGAAATTTAGCATCATTTATAAACATCTTTTCAAATCGGTTCTTCTCAAAACATTTTCATGGTATCATTAAGAAGGTTTTCATAGCATAGGTTCATAACGGAGGTCATATCAAGTGGGATCAACAGAGAAGGTTCAAGTAAAGGGGATCATAGCAATGGCATCAATTCGAGAACTAACGGATCAGAATATGAAAGAGATCATGAGAAACCTTTTGAGAAAGGTCAGAATATCTGTACCTTAGACCGCAAGTGCAAACAAACCATAAAGATCGGAAGCAAACTCCTTCTTCAACGAATCTACATGAATTCATGATTGTCTTATTATTAATAACTTACTTTAAATCAGATTACTTATTTTAGTCGGCTTTTCATTTTTAGTAACTTTACATAATTAGTATCTTCCCATAATTAACAAGTTTCCATGTTTTGTAAGTTTTCCGAAATAGCAATCTAATACTTTAACGTTATAATGGACAATTAAAAATATTTAAGGTTAAAATGACCAATACAATAGTTTAGGATTAATTTTGTCAGTTGAGTAAGGTTTAGGGTCATAAATGTAAATGATCAAAATTTTATATTAAAATGTCAAATAATTATGTTAAGGTTTATACTTTATACTATAATCTCATATTAAAAAGATAATTTTAGACCCCGTCGTTTATAATTTGTATTAACGTATTCTCGACCTTAATCTTAGACCGCGACGACCAAAGTTTAATCCATCTTCCAACCTCGATACTTAGCTTCTTTTTTTTTTTTTAATTCAATTCACAACATGCTTTAGCCACTTCTATACCATATTAACTCACGCACACCTACACCAATTGAGCAACAGACTCAATGAGCCCCACACATGAAATAAAGAAACCAAGTAAACCCAACGCCTGACTCTTTCTTAAATTCAGTTTGTGCAACATATTAGACCATGCACGACCCACCAAAACTCACATTTACATGCATGCAAACTACTATCTCCTTCATGCTATGAACCAGTAAATAAAAACATGCAAGCAACTTATTCGAACAGCCAGAAAAAACTTAAGTCGACATTTACATTTCTAACCAGGTTTAGTCGATTACTTAGGGTGCGTTTTACACGTGATAACGGGCCGACAAAAGTTTAGCAACCTCGACACCGACATAGTCATACACCACGACACAATCACAGCCTACAAACTCGACTCATAAAACAATCTTTACTTCGACTCAAGAGATCACAATCCTCGACATAAAAACAGACTACGAGACACGACACCAACAACTTATAGTCCGATATAAAACGTATACAGATTTCAACACAAGGTTGGTTTATACGATTCATATGAATTATCCTTCTAAACAAAAACAAATCAGGTTTTCATATATGAGTTGTGCTTATTTCATACTTAGGTTTTTTTTTTTTTTTTTTTTAACCAGATGCTAGATCATGTTTTAATGAGCATGTTAGGACTTAAAGACCAGATTAAATACGTATGTGATAGTCATTTTCGAACACAGACCGACATATAAGTTTCTATTTACTTTATTTTATTATTATTATTTTTTTTTTTTTATCTTCATCTCATGTGGCCTTTAATATATGTCATTCGTATTCTTATTAAACCGATCAGATATTAGTTTGACATGTTCATTATATCACGCGACAAATATTACATTCGAGTACTTATTATTACGATCAAAGATTAGTTTCAAGTTACAGGCTGTATACATATATATGTGTATATGTTGAGAGTAAAAGCAAAGACGAAGGTAGCTTATACCTTGGGTCGGAATGATGAACGAAAAGATGAAACGAGAGCCCGAAAGCCAGAATTTATATTCGAACCGAGCAAGACTCTTTCAAAACCAGTACCACCATGATCAAGACCAAACTCTTTGGCATCCATAACACCTTATTCGATCAAGCATGGGATGGAGAAAAATGATCAGCCGCCATATATTTTATTTAGGGTTTACATGTCGTTTTATTTATTTATTTATTTTTTTGTGAGAGGAATCGTGAGTTGTGGAGAGAAATCAGGAAGGGAAACGTGTATGTATTGAATGGAATAAAATGGTTGCCGAAAATATAGAGATCTCTTCTTGACTTGGTACCTTTAATCTTTTCCATGATTGTATTATGGGCCAAGTTTACTTAACTTTCCATATTTCAAAGTCCACAAATTATGTAATATATATTGTTGTGATTTATATCTAGCCCAAAGAGTAGCATATAGGCGTGTGTTTAAGACCACGTAGTAGACTTTTGCAATTCAAACTTAGGTACATTAGTTACTTAGATTATAGGTTAAGGTTTGGTAGCATTTTCAATAGTTTAGGAATTTAGTAACTTAGGTTTTAGATCATAATGTTCTTGTAGATTCAAAGTTTGAGGCGTAATTTGGGAAATTCAAAAGTTTTAAATTTTAGGGTTTTACACAAGTCATAAGAATTAACTCACAACGTCAGATCACAATCAGATTAATCGAAACAACTTAAGTTACAACAATTCACCAAATACAATTGATTAACCAATCACAAGAACCTCACCACTTAGTTAATCACTAAAAATTAGAGGTAATCGCTAGCTTTTGAGATAAACACTAATTGGAGCAAACCGCTATCTTCAGATAATCACAATTCTGAGGTAATCGCTGAGAGTAGTTAAACGCTAGACCAGGTAAGGTAACCTCTAGATCGAGCAAAACGCTATCTTCAGGTAAACGCAATCAGGAGGTAATCGCTGAGAGTAGCAAACTGCAGGATGAGGTAATCGCTAATAGTAGCAAACTGCAGGATGAGGTAATCGCTGATAGTAGCAAACCGCAGGATGAGGTAATCACTAAACTTAGCAAAATGCAAAACAGAGTTAATCGCAGGAACTAACCGCTAACACAAACCGCTAGATTTAATCGCTAACCACAATAGTCCAAACCCGTCACTATCTAGCATTTTGTCTGTATAACCCAACTTAGTAATCGCAACGAGCTAAACGATAAATTAATGAGCTAACCGCTACTAAGAAAACCAAAGCAGAATAGGTAACCGCTACCAAGAATACGACCCAAAATCAATCACAACTTCAAACCCATGAGTGATATAGCATATCCAACTGAAAAACTAAGTAGTTCTAACACCACTAATCACAAAAGTACACCCTTAACACATCATATAACACTAGAAAGATCAAACCAAGATGTTTTCAAAGAAAAACTCTTCTAACTAACAAAAACCACACCCAATCCGAGTTCTCAAGGCCCTAAGATGAAACCTTGGCTCTTGATACCAATTGTGGGATAAACACTAAGTCACAAACATGATAATCTTGGTGGTATTGTGGCGTTGGCCCAGAACATGGTGACTTTTTTTTCTTAACCTTCTTGGGCTTCTCAGCTTGTGAACCAGTTGGCCCACTAGGCTCAAACTGAGATTCACTAAAAACAGGTACAATCCCTTCTTGAATCAACTGAAATTCTTGTAACCATCTCCTTTATCAAACCTTTGTTACCAAAACTTTGCCCAACAAAAAAGTTGTCACTATAGAACTTCCCATCTACATGTTTGTGTTGATTTGCTAACTTTTTTAAGGCTCTTTCATCTTGGACCTCATTACATCCTACCCACTCAACATTAGAATCAGTGTGCTTCCTAAAATCTTCCATATCTACCTCAAAATCATCAATAATATTTTCCCCCTCGATATCAAAATCACTGTCATCACTATCAGAACTCTCCTCACTACCATCACTCTTTTTACTATGATCACTAACTACACCACCTGGATTGTTTGGTTCACTAACACTAGGATTATCATTTGGGTCAGTTTGCTTAGGCCTAGCACTTGACTCTCCATTTTCATGGTCTAGGTCACAAAAGAATGGATCAAAGTCATCTTCTAAGTTAGGAACCTCATTTGGGTTAGTTACTTTAGGAAGGTCAACAGGGTGCATAACATACACCTCAATGAGTTTACACTTATCAACATGCTTTATCAACCCCAAAACGTCACTGTCATTGTTTAACATATAAAGACCACTATCTAAATTGCCATTTGGAATTTTATAGCAATATTGCATATTGGGATTGACATAACCTAAGCCTGCTAACATACTTTTTACTTCAACAATTGAAAACCCATCTGCATCAATTTGATCAAACCAACTTACCTTTCCATCATTGTAGACACGCTTTGGTGACCTAGTAAAGTAACCACCATGGTGTATTTCTAGGGAGAAAACAGTTGGAAATTTACCTGTTGCAACAAAAAAGATGATTTAAAACTCCCAACATTGACAAATTTGTACAAAGCATTAAACCCCCAACACAACCATAAACCCTAAATTACAATAACAAAATTAACTTACTGTAGACTTGGTATGAATCAAATGTACAGTGACAAAGCAACATTAAGTGCTCTTCTCAATTAGATTTTTTTTTTTTTTTTTTTTTTTTTTTTTGAGAATTTGGTCGTGTAAAGTATGAGGATGAGATGTGAAATCAGTGTTTAGGGTAATATAACACTTTCAATTAGCGGGAAAGGTAAACGGACCAAGATACCCTTGTGTACTTATAATAAATTAATCAATAAGTCATGTGTTTCTTTCATGACACACGTTTTGACGGAATCGTTATAATTTGGACCAAAAGTGAAAGCCACGTGGATTTTTGGACTAATACCTATCGTTTTTTGATTTTTGGACCAAAAGTGAAATTTTGATATAACCACAAGGACCAAAAATGTAGTTTTCTCTAAAAATAATAATAAATTTAAAAATCATTTCGAATATGCTCTGCTCTTTGATGCCAATGTCCAATCTTCCTCATGGATGCTTTGGCGGTCTCATAATGATACATCCTTTTATGCAAAACACCCAAAATAAGCCTTACTCTCAACGACATCAAGCTTTACACTTCCGCATGGATTTCAATTAGACATAGGAAGGCCTCGAGCAATTGGATTGTATGGTAGAGCAATCCTTGTAATGCTCTTTTCTAATTTGATATCAATCCTTGTAATGCTCTTTTCTAATCGTACTTTCCCATAGCTCCTTGCTAAGAGCATGTGGTAAGGTGACGGTGAGTTAAAACTTAACTCACTGCCACCTCAGCACCACGTCAGCTTTTCCTTTTAACCTTAACTCTTAACTTTCCACCCTAGTAACATAACTCACCTATAACTCACCTTAACTCACCTCCACCCCAAATATTTTCAATTTCAACCCCAATTTTTAACAAATACTTCATTTAAATAAAACATAAACATTTATAAAACACAAATTACATAAAACATCTTAATTAAACTACGATAATTAAACATAAAAACATCTTAATTAAACTACAATTATTAAACATAAAACATCTTAACTAAAACTACGATTAATTAATTAAAACATCAAACAACGAAACAAAAATTAAAAGCCCTAAACAACGATACAACAATGATAATAAAACTACGATTCAGTAAAATGAATCATCCGAGACCCGGCCCTTGTCACTCGAAGCACTCGAATCGTCGTCACTTGTTGACACACGAGGCAATCCATGTTGGATTCGCCATGCACAACGAGAGTTTCTCCGATAATTAGGGTCGGGCTAGAAACCCTTTTAAGAAATGATGAAACGGATTTGCAACTTCAAGTCGCCTTGAAAATGGTCAGGGAACAAGTGTTGCAAGTTTGAAAAGAAAAGTCAACACTCATCGATAATTACAAGTCTATTTAAATTGTATCATTATTTTACGTTTCGTATTTTTTTGTATTCGATAATGAATTTTAAATTGTGATTTGATTTTTAAATCGTAAGGGTTGAATTTGTAATTTTTTCATTTTGGTATTCAAAAAATGACCTAATATTACAAGGGCCAAAAGTGTAATTTATTTATTTATTTATTTTATTATTATTATTATTATTATTATTATTATTATTATTATTATTAGGGTTTTTCTAATGTGTGCCCTAGGGGCACACGTTAAGAACACCAAAAGGACATCCGGACCCACGAAAAAGTACATCCGGACCCACAGAAAAGTACATCCGAACCCACAGAAAAGTACACTTTTCAGATAAAAGGTGTGGGTCCGGATGTCCTTTTGGTGTTCTTAACGTGTGCCCCCTGGGCACACATTAGAAAAACCCTTATTATTATTATTTTTGCTTTGCCCCTTGTTAACGCACGTTAAGGGCTTAACGTGGCTCCTTAACTCACCTCTTGCCTTCCTATGCCAGTAAGGTAACTCTGTCCTTTTGTGAGGTGCGTTAAGTTAAAACTTAACGCAGGTGACAAAGTCACCTTACCGCATGGTCTAAGGTCTAATGATACATCATGATGTCCACACCTTGTCTCTTTATGTTTATGACAATTTAGACTGTGTACTTGATTATTTATGTATTTGTTAAAAGAGATGATTTGTACACCATTTCAATTTAGTAGTGGATGGATAAAAGAAATGGTGTACAAATCATCTTCCATTTGTTAACACATTTATAAAGCGAATATAAAAACTTTATTCATCTCCTGAGCCAAGGCCACAAAAACAAACTACAGAGGAAAAAAATGATCGATTCTCTCATTTTTACAGAACTACAATTTCAACTGCGCTCATAATATTGGAGCTCAAAGGTTTCACTAAAAGACAGCATTTGAAACCTTCGGGGGTTTTTTTCTTTCTGGTGAAAGATTTGAATAAATTGATGATTAATTTCCAGTGTACTCAAGGTAAATTCAACTTTCCGCTTTAAGTACTCGGCAGCGGTATTCTCCCAATGCCCAAATAGGGAAGATGTTTCTGTATGCAGCATACGTGATCATGCAGTTTCTGTTGAATACTCCCATGATCTCCTGCATTTTGTGAGCCAAAAATTCAAAATATTAGGTATGGATTGTTTGGCTATTTTTATCACAAAATATTTAGATGGTACAATACTGGACATAAATTGTGAGAAGTAAGACAAATGTGCAATGATGCTCAGATATATAATCAACAAGTTGGCTCAAAGATACTAATTGAAATGACATTAAATTACCTGTTGTGGAAACTCTCCATTTTCCATCTGAGAATTAATCAATACTCTTGCAGCACGATGCAATGGCGTTGGGTCTCTCTTAGCCTGAAAAAGGGTTTTGAAGTTAGATAACTAACTTCTCGAAAAAGTTAATGTGAACACGTTTGATCAATTTACCTAAGTTTGTTAAACAAAAATATATATGAAATTGGCTTGTTAGTATAAAATCAGTATTACCTTAGTTCGTTACTGTACTATCAAATCACATCTACTATTGTACAAGATACACATATTTTCCTAATAACATAACTTAGGCAATCCGGATGTTGTCTTGATAATTATATATCTTTGGTAACAAAGATATTAAGGGGGTGTTTGTTTAAGTTTATATGTCGCCTATGAGCTTATTTGTTTATATTTTGTAAGCCCCAATTTTCCGGCTTATTTTAAGACTTATGGGTTTATATAAGGCAAATTATTAGAAAAAAGTATTATACTTAGCATGGTTTCGTCTTCAGGGTAGCGAACAATTTTTTTTTACTTTTGAGGGTAATTTTCTTTCATATTCATCTTCTTTAGGGTATTTTGCGAAATTTCTGGACATTTTTGCCCCTTTTAGCTAATAGAATTTTTTTTTTTTCCCCGAAGGGCAAAAATGTCACATAATACCCTAAAGAGGATGAATTTGAAAGAAAATTACCTAAAAAAAATAAATAAATAAAAATAAATAAATAAAAAATAAAAAAAAAAAATTGTTCGCTGCGCACAAGACGAAACCATGACAAGTATGATACTTTTTTTTTAATAATTTGCCCTTTATATAAGTTTATCATATAATAATAAACTTATATAAGCCCACAAGTCTTCAAATAAGGCAAAACATTAGGGCTTATAAAATATAAGCCGAAAAACAAATAAGCTCATAAGCCACATATAAGCTTAAACAAACACCCCCTAAAGTAATTACTTTATTTTGTTCAAACTTGAAAAAACATTTGAAAGAATTATTAAAAGAGAAAATGTTTTATAAAGGTATCATACTTGCCATCATTTTTTTTTTTTTTTTTGGGGTGTATCGAACAAATTTTGTTCCATACCCAGAAAAAGAAATGGTGGCAAGTATGATACCTTTATAAAACATTTGCCCTTATTAAAAAGGTAAAGATTGGCTATAAATTTGAATCCATACCTGTTCAGCATCGATTAGAGCTAACATAGCCCATCCTGTATTTACAACATGAGAGCGATTTCCCTCAAGCTTGGTATAAACCTGTACACAGATCATTAACACATTAAAGTCAACAATATTGGTACTTTGATAAAGTTAAACAAAAATGTTATTAACTGAATTTCAATTTTACCTTGTCCACACAAGAGAGGTAGCTCTCTCCCCATCCACCGGAAGCAAGTTGTTTAGACAAGAAAAAGTTACAAGCTTTGCGAATGCTAGAACAGTTAGAGTAGTTTCTTCCAGCAGCAACTAACCCTTTGACTCCAAACCATGTGCCATAGGTGAAGCAAACTGCCCACGAACCATACCTAGTGAAATTGCAAATTGTTGTGATCAAATTATAATTGATGATCCAATGTGCATAAATTTGGCATACAGACATATAAAAAGAATAGGAAATTGCCAAGAAAGTTAACATAATATACAAAATTGGTCAATGTGAGGTAAAACAACAATTTCTCGCTCCTAAAAGTATAACATAAATTCAATTTATAACAAAACAAAAGAGGGATATTTGTCAAAATGATAAATAAAAAAATAATTAAACTTATGTTGCCTTTTGATGAGCATGAACCGGTGGCAAATTTGATATTTTATGCTACCTTTCTTAGTAATTTCCCTAAAAATAATGTATATAGCTCATATATAATCATGTGATTGCAAAAATAATGTGTGAAACAAACCATGAACCATCCGCTTCTTGGATTTTTTCAAGGAAAGCAGCAGCTTTATCAATACAACCTTGTACTTCATCTCTCCTATGTCCAGGATACAGTCTCTTAAATGCCACCAGAGCTTGAATTGAGGCCGAGGTACACTCAACATATCTGAAAAACCATACCTGTTAGTAAACTAGCACAAAGACTAAACCTTCTAAGAACATTTCAGAGAATAGGTATTGATATCTTACGGGTAGTCAATAACAATGTCACCAAAAGTTTCAGCAGGATTGATCAACTGAAAGTAGGATTGTAACGACAAATAGAAATGTCAGATCACATGGTTGATGATAAGTACAATTATTTTGCCACGACACCATATATGTCACACTAAGATTGGACAGTTTTTAAGATTGCAAAAATGAGGTTTTTATATGTGTGTGTATGGGAAGATTTCTCTTAAAACGAAACAATCAAATAAACAAGAAGTCCTTATAGTCATTGCATTACCAAAGATTATGTTTCTAAGCTGAGAATTCGAAAAGAAATGCATAGGAAATGGGGTATTTGGTTGCAGTGAATAATCTAATAGCAATTGCATGGAGTGGTGACGTACCTCCAACCAGCTGTAGGATCTTGTCAGTTCATATGTTGCAAAACTACCATCAGCGTTCTGCAATGATATAAAGGAAAGAACTTTTCAGGTATTAAGATAGATTCAAATCCATGTTTTGTCAGAAAGTTTAGCAGCTAAAAACAAAGATGCGGGTTGTTAAGTAAGTATTACTATACAGAGCACACATGTACCCACAACAGTGGGGCACAAGCAATAACCAGATAATTATTGTGAAAGGAATCAAGGATGATTATACAATCCAAATTACCATTAAAGATAGAATAACATTGACAGCATCATAAAATCGTTTTGTGTCCAATGGCTCATCAACAATTTCTGATGGCAATTTTGAAAGCAGGAGTGCAGCCTGAGAGAAATCAAATAAAGTGTGCTAACAGTTAACAAAATGGACCTATTAATATAGAAAACTTGAAATATGACAAGAATATACTTTTAGCCCTTCTGCTGTACAATCTGAAATAGGCCATCCATGGTCTGCAGTTGAGAATGGCCATGCACCTTTTGAAATATGGCGATACCAATAATCAAGATCACCATAGCAGTTATCTAGAACCTTTAAAGCAAACAAAACCATTAAAAAGAGCCAAGGCAATAAGGTTATTTGGCCAAGGACAAAAGTTTGCTAATTAATGAAACTATGAGTTTTCACCTGTGACTTCTTTATAAACATATGTCCCTTTTTCAGTGTTGGACCAAATTCTTCGATGAGATTTGTAGACATTATTGCTTGAACAGTAAATGCAGCATCCCATAGTTGACTACCATTATAACCCTGCATCAGAATATAAGTGATATGATGAAATTCCATATTTACTCCTTGATTAGAATATGTGTGGACAGCTTCTCATTAAAGAATGTGAGATGGTAAAGTATGATCTCACACCTGCATTTTCATGCCATCTTCAGCAATCCACAGATAATCCTGTATTCTCGGGAGGTGCAACTTAAAAGCCTCTGAGTTTGGGTCTTCTACCCAGCAGCAGAGCATATTTAACACCTGAATTAAGTATTTTTGTTAAGAATGAAATGACTTCGCAGATTAAAATTCATTGACTCGAAAATTATTTTCAAAATAAGAATTAGAGTATGATAAGAGATATTTGATTTACCTTGTTGACCGGCCCTATGCATATATAACGAGTATTCTCATCCTCATAATGGATATGTTCCATTGCAGTGCGAAGAGCCTTTTCTCTCAACTTCTTCCCAGGCCAGCTCATAAGTACAGGCTCCACAAATTTGTCAAGAGTTGCCCAAAGTACGTCCTGGATGAGTGGGTGTGGATAGTAAAGATCTTCCTGCAGATAAGTAGGATCTGCTATTTAATATCCGAAACAAGTTAACGGAACTTATGTTCCTTATCAAAGTCTTGAACTAAATAAAAACAGATATCAACAATATCAGCATTAATCATGACTCATGAGTCTTACAGGCTCATGACTGACTCTTCGTCTAACTGAACGAAATAACAAGGGGAGTTCATAAATTTCAACATGTGGTCTGCTATGAACTAAATATCAAAACATTTATGAAACCTGAGTATATCTGAAATGTCAGCATACAAGTAGAGCATTTATACACACCTTTGCACAAAGGTTCCGTGCTTCATTCCAGTCTACGTCATGATAGGGGACAGTAAACAGCTCCTTTCTCAAGGCTAGAACTGTGGATGTGATGGGTCCAACAAACCTCTTTCCATATAGGTATGACATAGGCAGATAGACCATTCGACAATGACACCACATCCTACCTGATATGTTGTGGTGAAAGTTTAGCTGGATAGTAATCAAAATCTAGATGTTTAATCAAAAAGATCTGTCGTGTTGCAACTCATGAGAGTTTTTGAAAATATTAGTCGGATGTCATGAATGTTATTAATTTCCGCAAAAGAAAAACAGGATATAATGATACTAAAGTTATACAGTGAAAAACTACTAGTTAGTAGAGCACTTTGAATTGAAGAAACTAAAGCCTGTTTCACGACAGAATTAAAAAATAAAAAATAAAATAAAATTTGCATCACAACAACGAATTCGAGGCACTCGCCTGGATGCACTGGAAGGAAATATGGAAGGAGCCACATCTCAGGAGGCAACGGATTATTTCCAGGCCATTCAAATACACCAAGTACCTGTTTCAGCAAAGAATTAGACGAATAGATAGGTAATACAGAATCAAATAACAATAACAAGGGCAAGTTAGCATACTGAAAGCCAAAACTTTCCCCATGATGTTATTGCAGTGGCACCACCATGGTCCAAAATCCACTTCCGCCCCTTCTCCATTGCCCCTTCCCCATCATTAGCTCCTTCACCTAGCAATCTCAAAGTAACATAATTCAAGGCGCTACCAAACATGGTGCTATGACCCTCAATGTGTAGACCCCATCCACCATCTATATTCTGCAGTTATGACAGTATATTATATTCTCAGTGACTTTTCAAAACATAGAAGATACAGATTTTTCTTTAGAAAAAGAGAAGCGGCTACACTTACATGTGTATCATAAGGTATATCTCAAATAACAAAAGAACATTAAGCTATACATGCCTGATGATTGTAAAGGTAGCGACACATCTCCCGCTTATGCTCTTTGGATAAGACGGCATTCAGTGCCCCAGTAATAGATAGCGTAATAACCTGATTCATTATATTAACTTGGTCATTAGATTCCTGAAGCTTTTTTTCCCAGAAGGGTGAAGTACAAGGCACGTCTAGCAGTTAGCACTCTCGTGTGAATGGAAAAAGATAAAGACTAACCAAACCAGGTAATAAAAACATGGGGCCTCCGTAGTCTCCAGGCCAATGTCCATCATCTGCTTGGAGGGTTGAATGAAAACCAATTGCTCTTCTTAATACATTTGTTACTTTGTCCTCTGTAATATCTTCAGCATCTTTTATATTGACTTTTGGTGGGAAAACAGAGATTGAGTTTTCCATTGCAAACTGCAAGTTTAAAATTATTAAACGGGAAATAGTGTTAGATGTCAAAGGATACAAAATACAAGCAAAGACATACGCTCATGGAATAACAAGAACTAGGTACGCACCACTTGAAGTCATAAAAAGTTAACAAATTATGTACTTCTGCATAAAGCAAGCCAACACAATGTCGAGTGGCTTAAGACACTCAGCGCCGATTACAAGCATAAGAACCATATTTAAACTTATTAAGGAGGTGACAAAGTTTTAGGTGGATTGACTATGTGTCTATGTCTATATACCTTGTGGTAGAGAGAGAAATCTGATGAAACTATTATAACTTGTATATCAGTTATTAATAATATAGGTGTAGATGGCCTTTTATGCTTCTTAATGCAAAAAATATATAAGATTAGCTGCCTTATGTAAAAAGTCACTATCATCCTATAACTAACTAATCTAGTTAACCAAACAGGGAAAGCCAATCATCTTCAAAGTTCATCGTTATATCATGTTATCTGGTTGTTAACTAACGCAAGACTTAAGGCAATTTATATTGCTACATGCAAATTCACATTTTCTGTTTTTTGAGGCCATATTTGTGCAATACCAACACATGCTAGCCAGGCAATTTAAGCCATAGGTCCACATCTAGATAAGGGAGAATAAAAGATGATACTGAAAGAACATAATGTTGGCATTAACGGTAGGCCCATATCATTTATTATTATCCAGTTCAGCCATATGACTTGTACTTCATATCTTTCATCATTAGATCATATCTGGTGCTCTGCTGGAATAACCAATTCTCAACCTGACATTTACCATTTTCACATGTATAGCTTAGGGACCATTGACATAACACTACCCATCTACAACATTTTCCAACTTCCCAACTTTTGTAAGCAATTCTATTTCTTTACTTTTCAAATCTTATGATTAAAATCAATCTCGACCACCAATGATTTTTCCTAACAGCCAAACTACTCAAAATACACAGCATGTTTGTATGAATCTCATTACATAACCAGACAAATTAAATCCGGTCACAATGAGGTCTTATTCCTTTATCTAAAAACCAAAATGCACATGCAAGTAAACAACTATAATCACCATTTTTCTTATTCCATTATGTCTCAAAAAGCCCTAACGCCAACTTCTTACAACTATAGACCTCAATAAGCCCTCACGCCAACTTCCATTTCCAATACACACTTTTAACTTTGCAAACCGATTAATGTTGTATCTTTTGCTTATTATCTCTAAGCCACCTCATTAAAATGCCAACTAATATAACAAAGACATGTGTTCACATATTTTCTCTCTCATTCTTGCAATTAGTTTGCATGTGTCATAATTATTAGAGACAATAAAACTCCGTAGAAGGATATACCATTACTGGTAATAACTAACAAGCAATTACTCATAATTACCACATTTTCAAATCCTTGCACCTAGATTATAACACAATGTTTACTTTTAGCAACACATGCCTCATCCTAATAGCATACGAGTAAAAAATTTCTCGATAACCGTAGTGTACGACTAAATCCACTAGTCAAATAAAATGTACCTGACCTAACATTTTTCCTCGATAACTGCCACGTCAAACCTTTAACAGAAAAAATTTACTAGTACAAATATTCCTAATCTAATATAACTATTTTCTCGATAACATTATTGTGTGACCTTTAACTGACAAATGTATGAGACTAATATAAATGTTCTCCTAATATATATGTACTTCTCGATAACCATAGTGTCCGACCTAACCATATTCTACTCTTGAGAGTATTATCAGACTTGTAAACTGACTAAATCAAATAGTACAATCAAAAAGTACCTGCACTAACATAATTGTTTTCCTCAATAACCGTAAGGTCCGACCTCTTACATACTAAATCCATTGGTAAACCGTAAACCTAACCTAATATAACTGTAGTTTCTCAATTACCGCAGTATCCAACCTTTTGATCGACATAATCAACTAGTACAATAAAATGTACCTAACCTACAATGAGGTATAACTGTATACTCTCAGTTAGCGCAGTATCCAACCTTTTGACCGACTAAATCAATTAGTAGAATAAAATGTACCTAACCTACAATGAATTATAACTATATTTTCTCGATTACCGCAGTATCCGACCTTTTGACCAACTAAATCAACTAGTAGAATAAAATGTACCTAGCCTAATACAACTATCATCTAAAAACCGACTAAATGAACGAGCACATTAAAAACAATTACTACAATGTACTACCTGAGTACGCATAAGCAGATCTGCGCTATGTTTCTTTTCAAAGCGGTTATCGCGAAACGTCTTCCGAAGCTTCTCGATCTCCGCAAGCTCTTCAACTGAACCTAACGTCGGATCAAACTCCCAAATTTGGCGGCCGATGTGATCGTTAGTCGTCCGTAGCCATGGATCACCTCCTTCTGCGATCTTCAGTTTCCACATTCCTTACTTCACTGTCAAATTCATCAAAAAAAATGTCAGATCGTAACAGAATTCAAATCGTGTTCTAATAACAGTTATAAATGAATGCTAATTGCAGAAATACATACATTTGTGGGCTGATTTGATGCTGAATTTGATTGATTGTGTTTTGATTTGATTTTAGGGTGAATGAATCAGGTCGATATGAGTGAATGAGTACGTGTGTGTGTTTAATGTGAGTGTGATAGCGCACCTATTTAAAGAGTGGTTCTAATAGCTGATGGCGACTCATACACGTGATTGATTTATTTTTCTAATGGTCCTTGGAGAGTTGGAGAGTTGGTGTGGGGCCGTTTGTTTTGTGGACTAGTAGGGGTGAAAATGAATCGAGTCGAGCTCAAGCTCGGTTCGTTTATATATATAAAGCTCGCACTTAACATTTTGAGCTCGAGCTTGGCTCATGAAAATTTTCCCAAGCTCGAGCTTGGGCTCGACTAATTTTATGATGTTTTAAAGAAAACAAAGTTAAAATGGAGTTCAGCTCGTTAATTATATAAGGTTTGAGCTCGTTTACTACTTTTAAACTCGTTCATACGTATAGACAATATATATATATATATATATATATATATATATATATATATATATATATATATATATATATATATATATATATGTATGTATATATTTCTAGGGCTCGTTTAGGCTCACGAGCCTACTCGAGCTTTTTGTATAGAGCTCGAGCTCGAGCTCGATTATTAAATGAGCCTAAACTTAGGCTCGAGCTCGAGTTCGGGCTCGAGCTCGTTTAGGCTCGGCTCGTTCGAGTTTTTTACCGATCCGATCCCGAGCTTTTCACGAGCAGCTCGGCTCGTTTCCACCCCTATGTGAAAGGTTTAAGAATTTAATTTAGATTTTGGATTTAAATTTGGATTTAATTTATATATTATTTATTATTTAAATGAATATAAAATTTAGAAATAAAAAGTTGTTATTATAATATTAGAAAAGGAAAAAAAAATAAAAATAAATGTGTGATTGATATTGAATATGGACCCCAAGTTAAATCATTCGTCTCATCTAGGGTACATGCTCAGAATTGTAGACAGTGTATAATTGGTTTTAATCTCAAACTTTGAGCCCTTATTAGTCTACCAAACAACCAAATTCTACCATCAACCCAAATACTTTGTGGAACAACTCCAGCCAAACGCTTCCTGAGATTTACTTTAGGCTGGTTTTTATGGTGGTATGAGCTCTTCACGCGTAAATACCATAGAACAAGGGAAGAACCACACGTGAAGGTGCCATTTTTTTTGCACTTGTTCGGTGGTTTGCAACACGAAACAAATTTCAAGGAAAAGTGGGGAAAATGAGGTTTTTTTTTATCATTATTTTGGTTTGTGAATGTGTGTGGTATAATTGTCTCTGTTGTAAAAATCGGCTCAGGCGGCCGATCAATCGGCGCATAATCGCTGATCGGTTACTAAGCGCTTGGATTTATCATAATCGGTCTATTTAATCAGTTTGGTTAAAAATCGGTCAACAAACCCATTAATCGGACAAAATTGGTCAACAAAATCGCTTAAAAATTGGTCAACAAACTGATTAATCGGATAAAATCGGTCAAAGATCGCTTAAAAATGGTCAACAAACCAAGTAATATCTATGTTTGACTTTGAACTTTAAAGAATTATGTATTATATTTATATTTGAACACTTGAAATATTTGAACTTAGATGCATTGTGTTTATCTCATACATATAAATACATAATATAATATAATATCTAAAATTACAATTTTGTACATAAAAAATCCAATCCGATTAATCCCTGCCTAACCGTTTAATCGCTAGGCCCCACCCGACCGCCTCACTAGCGCCTAGCAATTTTTACAACCTTGATAATTGTATAAAACGAGGTGGGAAACTCGCGCGTTGCCGCGGGGTTTTTGTATATGCAAGTTAGCCAAAACAGATTGGCATCAAAGTTTGTATAGATAACCTTGAAAGTAAGAAATTTTTTTAGAAGTTGCTTAAAAAGCAGTTGCATTACATAGTCATTTTCTAATGGAATAAGAAAAATGTACAAAAACAACTAATAGTTGATGGCTACTCATACACGTGATTGATTTATTTTTCTAATGGTCCTTGGAGAGTTGGTAGTGTTCCAATGATTAGTCCTTGTGGTGTTTAAATTGGGATTTACTTTTAGGGTTGTTTTTATAGTGGTATGACCTCTTCACGTGTAAATAACATAGAACAAGGGAAGAACCACGTGTGGAGGTGCCTTTATTTTTTATTTTTTTTAATTTTTTTTTTTTTTTTTGCACTTGTTCGATGGTCTGCAACATCGAACAAATTTCAAAGAAAAGTGGGGGAAAATGAGGTTTTTTATTATTATTTTGGTTTGTGAGTGTGTGTGGTATAATTGTATAAAATGAGATATATTTATGATTTTGTTTTGGTTGTGGGTTAGATGGTGACTATAGACAGTAAAAGATGGTGGGTTTGGTGGTATGCTGAATGATGATGTGGCGGTGATATGGAGGTGGTGGGTTAAGTGAACATAGAGAGTAGTCTTCAGGAATTGATTTGAACATATAGACTTTTGATTGATACATAACAATCTATAAATTAAATAGTTGTACTATACATACATGGTGTTTTACGTGCTTGTATATTTTGATCAAATATGTACAAGTTCAAGGGGCTAAATGACCCCTATTAAAAACCGTATGAAATTACACCTCATCACTTGCTAGTTTAGTGTGAAATTTATAAATAGAAAGGAATTCTAGTTGTCTTTCTTGCTAGTTTGCTATGAAATTTATGCCTAATTTTAAAATTTTGACATGTTTTTTCATAACTGAACTAATTAAGCACATAACATAACCCTTATTCCATATGTGAGAATTAAGCATATTTCGTTTCCCCCATTTTACATAAATTCCACTACAAATGAGCGTGTGCCGGTGGCTTGTAGTATACTTTAGAATATGACCCTTTTTTGCATATCGAGACCACAAAAATGAGCATTGCATCAAGGCAACTTGGTGTAATCGGTTTAGTTAGGATAGAAGGCAAAAATCTTTAGAATTAAACTCAAATTAGCTCATCTATTTACATCATGTATTGAGTATATTGGGTTTTCACATTGATTAGTCAATCCCCCTATGAAACCCTACTGTTACACTCATTTTTAGTGTAAGAAACATTAGAAAACTTGTATAGACTCGTTGACTAGGTGAGCTGTCTACCTGGAAGTTTGAGCAAACGAGTAAATGCACTCCTTAATGATACAATAATAATGGAAGCGACATCATTTACTCTGGACAAACATTCTCTTAAGTAGTAGTACGAGGTTGACTTGGTAGTGGGGTAGTTTGTAACAATTCACATTTTCAGGTTAATTACTTTTCCCGGAAAATTTCACTATTCACTTTTACTATTCATTTTTCCCGAAACTTTCCCGAAAGTTGATTTTTATTTGATATTCTCGAGTGATAAATCATTTCCATGGCAAATTAAAAGTTTAACTTTCATAAGCTCACTTTCGTGAAAGTTATTAAGGAATTACACGTTTTAGGGTAAAACGACATTCAGAAATTCTACACACAACGAAATTCGACCCCGTCAGGTGACCCCACATCGGAAAAATATTTGACACACTCATGATTTATTTGAGAATTAATCGTGACTGAGAAAAACATGACCAAAATAAGCCTCGGCCGTGAAAAACTGGAATTTTCAGTTTTTAAGCGTTTTTACTCAGCCGTAACCTTAGCCTATACCTGCACCGCGTTTCTAATACGATTTGAGTTTTCAACTTATTAGAAAAAGTCAACATATTTTTCCTCCTCCTTTGACCAAAAATCATTCCTTGATTTTATAAGTCATTCATTGATTTTTAGGCTTACGGTTTGATGTCTAAAACACATTTAATACCAACCGACACTGGACTGAGCCCAGTCTAGACATTATAAGTCATTTTAAATCATTTATAACCTATTAGAAAAGTAATATTTTACTTTTCTCAATTTTACGCAATATTCGTACATTTTACGTATTACGCGTTTTAGACCCGTGTTTCCAGCTTTTAGCAGGGTTTTACCACCCAAATGGAACCTACCACTCATTTTATATTTTATTATGGAACATATGGACATGTTTAACAATACTTTCGAATTCCATAATTTTACGACACCCGGTTTTACGTTTCGTGGCTTAACCATTTACGGTTAGCATTTTACGGAGCTAAAACTAACACCATATCTTGGATAATATCACCAAAAAGCCAAACCTTCCTCCCCAAGCTTTGTGAACCGACCTAGGAGGGGGGATTCACCACCCATGTGGCTTCATCTCATGAATTTACCCATAGTTCATCACTTAATTACAACTTGGTCTCCAAGTGTTGACAAGTCAACACAAGTAACCTCCTCATTTTTAGTATAAAAGAGACTCATTCTCTTCCTTTCTCTTGCAATACCAACGACCCTAAACCATCAAAATGCACCATTTTGATCATTGATCTTGCTCATTCAATCCATCACAAGTTCAAGTCATAGTTCCTAGTTGATCCTTAACACCTTTCAACCATAAAACTCTATAAAATCACCATAAAACACCACAAAAACTCATCAAATTTCCAAGTGTTCTTAGTGAAGATTTTTACTAAGGCTTGTTTTTGTGATAGATTAGTGTTTATCAAGGGATTATAAGATAGGGTTTTTGATATGGAAGCATGGCTATGGTTGGAAAGGTTTTTGGAAGATTAAGTAGTGGTTCTTGGTCTTGATCTTGGTTCTAGTTAGTTTCTTCAAAAGTTGTAAGCCAAACCCTAACATGATTCTTGTTAAATAATCATATTCATGTTATTTACATATTATTTGTGCTATATTATGTCTTGTATTCATGTCCATGATGTATAAAAGTGAGTAAAACAAGATATTGTACATGATTGATAAGACAAGTTACTATAACAAGCAAACTAGTGACTTTCTTGGTAAGACCTGATCAAAATGGTAAAAATATGATATTTGATCATTACATATTACAGTAGAGGACTTAACAAGGAAACCGTAGCAACTTGAACCGCCCAAAACGAGTATACGAGTCAAAAGTTACGCCCATTTGAAGTTACCAAAGATTTCCGGCAAAACTGCCTAAATAGCATTCTGATCAAATTTTGATTTTGAAAGTCCCACTTCTGTTTCGATTCATCAAAAAGTTAAAACACGAAAGTTGTCCGGAACGACGTTTTCGTTCAGGAACAAAGAAGCTCGAGCCCTGAAAACGCTTTCCGAGTGATAAAATTCTTCAAATTCTAAACAGCCCATTTTTAGACCAAAGTCACTATATTATGGTTATACTTTAAAAGGAACAAGAGGTCTTATGACCTATAATCAAGACCACAACCATGGCTAGAGCCAAGGTTGTGTCTCATGACCTTGGAACAAGGACCAAAGGTCATGGCAAGGCCATGACGAAATGACTATGTAAGCTTACTTAGGCGTAAACATGAAACAAAGAGTTGACGATAACTTGAACAAACAATTTGGATCTACTTCACTTAAAAAGGAACCATGAGATATTACAAAGAGAAAATGGTCATACAAGACTTATAAAACTACCCCTAATAACAATCTTCATGTACTAATAAACTTTCCTAAGTTTATTCAAATATCGGACATGTAACTTTTTCGGATCAAAACATATATATATATATATATATATATATATATATATATATATATATATATATATATATATACTTTATCAACTACTACAATAGTAGGGAGCCTCATGTGAGGAGTTCATTATGTAAGCCGTCGAGTTGAGTTGTGGATTTACGAATTAAAGTGTCCTGGCTCCTCGAACGCTTACTAACATGACTTCTGAATTATGTCGGCCCGAACGGTAGTAAACGATATATAGACATACATGTTTCATGAATCTTTTCTTTCAAAGACTTACATTATACATCATACCACATCATGGACAAAATGCAAGATATATATATAGGCACTACTTCATATTCTTTACTCCGATCCTAAGTCGCAACATTCTATTATAGGTTGCTCGTAGAAACCTTCACGATTCAACCGTTACATTCATTACTTGCTATCTTACTTAAGGTGAGTTCATAGCCCCACTTTCCATTACTTAATTGTTTTACAAACCCTTGGGGGGAATACATGCTATCTTTAACCGAGCACAATATTTTTAAATTGTATGCTTGCCTGATTGTTTTATTATCACTAAGTACCAGCCTTGCTAAACCGAGATCCTTTATTATGAACCATTTAATCACTAGCAATAGTGAGCGCGAATATTGTGAATAGGCCTATTGGGATTGACGAATCCCATTTGTATTGACTAAGTTCAAACAAATGCACTAATATTTGAGATTTAGGTATGTTAGCAAAGTACCTACCGGGATAAATCTGCCGATCGATATTGGTACACGTTAACGTTTTGGTGTCATAGGCTTAGTGTATAATACATTTTATGGGCGTATAATAACGTAGCCTACCTGTTTTGTTTTCCAAACATTGGTGTGAGTCTACAAGCTCACACTACCAACATATTGTGTTCAAACGATTTAACAAACTCTATGAATATCACTCAACCTTTGTGTTGACCTCTCAAGCATGTATTTCAGGTTCATGACGATCAAGGATGACACGGAATGGCGCGGATACTCAAGAGGGCTATAAATTTTATTATCATTCAAAAACTCACTTAATGTGATTTGTAAACATGGAACCAATTGGGACCTCATTTTGTAATCTCTGATATTTATATAATTTGAATGATAAATCTTTTAAAACGACTCAATTGGAGTTCGTTTTCTATTATTGTGACTATTGTGCCGTCCAGTAACACCCAGTTTGAATTCCGCTGCAACCATGAATTGGGGGTGTTACAGATTGGTACCAGAGCCATGGTTATAGAGAAACGGGTCTAAGTGAGACCTAAACTATAACTACAATCACAAACAAAAACATTTTATAGCCTTCCGCTCTCCGTGTCTTCCATCCTCCAGACGATTATGGACTTAGTAAGCATGTTATGCTACATAAACATATTAGTATATTCATATATACCCATTTTGAGCATTTCCCCGTAGACATTTTTATGCTACACAAACATAATTGCATATTGATATATGTACCCTTTACATAATTGAGCATTTCCCCGTAAGCATTTTATGCTACATGAACATACGTATATTGATATATACACACTAGGCATTCTATACTACATGAACATATTAGTATATTGATATATAAACTCGGTTTATTTTCAATCATTTATCTAAACAATGGACTAAACATATCTGTGTATGCCTATTCTAAGGCATTTCGGCACAGCCACACTCTCCCAATCATGTTCCTACTCCAACATTATATGTCCAAGACATTGTAACTAATTACAATGGTCTCATTCATTTTTCAAGACATTGTGAGATACAATGGTCTCATTCATTTTTCAAGACATTGTGAGATACAATGGTCTCATTCATTTTTCAAGACATTGTGAGATACAATGGTCTCATTCATTTTCCAAGGCATCGTGAGATACAATGGCCTCATTTATTTTCCAAGACATTGTATTATACAATGGTCTTAACCATTTCTCAAATGTTTTGAGTCACACAATGGTCTAACCTACTTCCGAGACATTGTGTTATGTGCAATGGTCTCTAGAATTATTCCATCACATCCTCAATATCATTTCATATGATATCAAAAACCCGTCACAACCTATCGATTTCTAAATAGAAATATGAGATTTTTAAAGGACAAACAAATCCATCACCTGCAAAAGCTGAACTTTCTCTGCATTCATCAAAGTTTTCTTCTGAAACCTTCATTATTAAAAGTTCGTGATCCTGGCCAAGTATGTTCTATTTTAGAACTACTTAAAACTTCCTTTCCATACGTACCTACCCTTACTATCTTCTATGCAATAGAATATGAAAACATAGGTTACAAGTCTTGTATGGGCGGGACTTGCAACTGAATTGTTTGACATCGCCTTTGTTTAGCGGACAGTTTCACGAAAGCAACGGACATATCACAAGTATACCTAATTTAGGTATTTGGAAATTTTATCGAACCTTGGCTAAATATAGACTAGTCACCTATATTTAACCTAGGGACAGTGGAATATAGTCTGACTAACTATATTCGACTTAAAATTTTCTAATACTGAGAGTAGTTGTACTAGGGTTATGTTTAGATTGATTTCCTACATGAACACGATAAACCACCAGAATACATTAAAACAATCTAGAGACACGATAGTGTCTTACCACTCAGCAAGATCTTAACACCTTAATTTCATTCTTGAAAGTTTTCATTTATGAGATAATCCGAACTACTATCTTGGGATAGTTATCAATTCTTCTCTTCATCCTGTAGAAGTACTATCCTGTTTAGGTCCTAAGGATACCATCCCAACATAAACCTTTAAAATTTCTTAAAATTTTAAAGCAAACTTGACATCTCTACCGATATTAACATTAAGCATACACTACGCACTTTTGTTCATCAACATATCACAACATTATCTTCACAACCGTGGCAAACACAAGCTCATTAACAGATCTTGATGCACTTTTAAAGCTCAAATCATCCTTAGTTACACCACAAGTACCCTCATCAGCTTTACAAGTTTGAATATTCATCTTGTACTTTTGGAACACCAGTATCATCTCGTAATACACTACCTTGTAACTCACCAGCTAAGTATGAATGTTGTGTCGGGAATTCTTGAGTAGGATGATTTATAATGTCCTTATTTGAATGGATTGGGATGCCTTTTCATTTAAATAAAGAAATTATAAATCATCGAACCATACGCTTATATTCCTTTAGTTACATTGTTTGGGATGCCTCTCTATGTAAATAAAGAATTATAAACAAGTGGGCTTAATTATATCCGAAATAACATAAGTATGAAGTCAATAAACACTAGATACAACAACAGATTACCTACTAGGCTATGATTGCAACGACTATCCCAATTTCCATTAGTACGAGGTTTACATTTTGGTTTTCATAATGATAGTGCAATAACAAACAAACTCATTGCGAGGCCATGTAACCATATGCATGTGTAGTCGTAACAAACTCATTGCGAGGCCATATGCATGTGCAGTCGTACCAAACTCATTACGAGGCCATGTAACCATACGCATGCGCAGTCATACCAAACTCATTGCGAAGCCATGTAGCCATATGCATGGGCAGCCGTACAATTCAAACAGGACTTGGTCCAACCACATGTTCAACGCTTATTCCATGATTCGATTCTTATATCAATTGCTATTGATACTTGACAACTATATCAAGTTCTATTTTGATATTCAACTACTATATCAATTCCAATTAATATTCGACTGCTATATCAATTTCCTTTGATATTCGACTATTACCATACCTTTCCTATATAAAAGTAAGCCTCATCCTACACCATACACTGAAATGACAAATCAAACTACATCACCGGTAATCCCAGACTTCAGTCCTCATAAGTAACCACATCTCATCATCGACACCACTCCAACATATGACACACATAGAACTTCGGGACGAAGTTCCCCGTAAGGGGTAGAGACTGTAACAATTCACATTTTCAGGTTAATTACTTTTCCCGGAAAATTTCACTATTCACTTTTACTATTCATTTTTCCCGAAACTTTCCCGAAAGTTGATTTTTATTTGATATTCTCGAGTGATAAATCATTTCCATGGCAAATTAAAAGTTTAACTTTCATAAGCTCACTTTCGTGAAAGTTATTAAGGAATTACACGTTTTAGGGTAAAACGACATTCAGAAATTCTACACACAACGAAATTCGACCCCGTCAGGTGACCCCACATCGGAAAAATGTTTGACACACTCATGATTTATTTGAGAATTAATCGTGACTGAGAAAAACATGACCAAAATAAGCCTCGGCCGTGAAAAACTGGAATTTTCAGTTTTTAAGCGTTTTTACTCAGCCGTAACCTTAGCCTATACCTGCACCGCGTTTCTAATACGATTTGAGTTTTCAACTTATTAGAAAAAGTCAACATATTTTTCCTCCTCCTTTGACCAAAAATCATTCCTTGATTTTATAAGTCATTCATTGATTTTTAGGCTTACGGTTTGATGTCTAAAACACATTTAATACCAACCGACACTGGACTGAGCCCAGTCTAGACATTATAAGTCATTTTAAATCATTTATAACCTATTAGAAAAGTAATATTTTACTTTTCTCAATTTTACGCAATATTCGTACATTTTACGTATTACGCGTTTTAGACCCGTGTTTCCAGCTTTTAGCAGGGTTTTACCACCCAAATGGAACCTACCATTCATTTTATATTTTATTATGGAACATATGGACATGTTTAACAATACTTTCGAATTCCATAATTTTACGACACCCGGTTTTACGTTTCGTGGCTTAACCATTTACGGTTAGCATTTTACGGAGCCAAAACTAACACCATATCTTGGATAATATCACCAAAAAGCCAAACCTTCCTCCCCAAGCTTTGTGAACCGACCTAGGAGGGGGGATTCACCACCCATGTGGCTTCATCTCATGAATTTACCCATAGTTCATCACTTAATTACAACTTGGTCTCCAAGTGTTGACAAGTCAACACAAGTAACCTCCTCATTTTTAGTATAAAAGAGACTCATTCTCTTCCTTTCTCTTGCAATACCAACGACCCTAAACCATCAAAATGCACCATTTTGATCATTGATCTTGCTCATTCAATCCATCACAAGTTCAAGTCATAGTTCCTAGTTGATCCTTAACACCTTTCAACCATAAAACTCTATAAAATCACCATAAAACACCACAAAAACTCATCAAATTTCCAAGTGTTCTTAGTGAAGATTTTTACTAAGGCTTGTTTTTGTGATAGATTAGTGTTTATCAAGAGATTATAAGATAGGGTTTTTGATATGGAAGCATGGCTATGGTTGGAAAGGTTTTTGGAAGATTAAGTAGTGGTTCTTGGTCTTGATCTTGGTTCTAGTTAGTTTCTTCAAAAGTTGTAAGCCAAACCCTAACATGATTCTTGTTAAATAATCATATTAATGTTATTTACATATTATTTGTGCTATATTATGTCTTGTATTCATGTCCATGATGTATAAAAGTGAGTAAAACAAGATATTGTACATGATTGATAAGACAAGTTACTATAACAAGCAAACTAGTGACTTTCTTGGTAAGACCTGATCAAAATGGTAAAAATATGATATTTGATCATTACATATTACAGTAGAGGACTTAACAAGGAAACCGTAGCAACTTGAACCGCCCAAAACGAGTATACGAGTCAAAAGTTACGCCCATTTGAAGTTACCAAAGATTTCCGGCAAAACTGCCTAAATAGCATTCTGATCAAATTTTGATTTTGAAAGTCCCACTTCTGTTCCGATTCATCAAAAAGTTAAAACACGAAAGTTGTCCGGAACGACGTTTTCGTTCAGGAACAAAGAAGCTCGAGCTCTGAAAACGCTTTCCGAGTGATAAAATTCTTCAAATTCTAAACAGCCCATTTTTAGACCAAAGTCACTATATTATGGTTATACTTTAAAAGGAACAAGAGGTCTTATGACCTATAATCAAGACCACAACCATGGCTAGAGCCAAGGTTGTGTCTCATGACCTTGGAACAAGGACCAAAGGTCATGGTAAGGCCATGACGAAATGACTATGTAAGCTTACTTAGGCGTAAACATGAAACAAAGAGTTGACGATAACTTGAACAAACAATTTGGATCTACTTCACTTAAAAAGGAACCATGAGATATTACAAAGAGAAAATGGTCATACAAGACTTATAAAACTACCCCTAATAACAATCTTCATGTACTAATAAACTTTCCTAAGTTTATTCAAATATCGGACATGTAACTTTTTCGGATCAAAACATATATATATATATATATATATATATATATATATATATATATATATATATATATATATATATATATATATATATACTTTATCAACTACTACAATAGTAGGGAGCCTCATGTGAGGAGTTCATTATGTAAGCCGTCGAGTTGAGTTGTGGATTTACGAATTAAAGTGTCCTGGCTCCTCGAACGCTTACTAACATGACTTCTGAATTATGTCGGCCCGAACGGTAGTAAACGATATATAGACATACATGTTTCATGAATCTTTTCTTTCAAAGACTTACATTATACATCATACCACATCATGGACAAAATGCAAGATATATATATATAGGCACTACTTCATATTCTTTACTCCGATCCTAAGTCGCAACATTCTATTATAGGTTGCTCGTAGAAACCTTCACGATTCAACCGTTACATTCATTACTTGCTATCTTACTTAAGGTGAGTTCATAGCCCCACTTTCCATTACTTAATTGTTTTACAAACCCTTGGGGCGAATACATGCTATCTTTAACCGAGCACAATATTTTTAAATTGTATGCTTGCCTGATTGTTTTATTATCACTAAGTACCAGCCTTGCTAAACCGAGATCCTTTATTATGAACCATTTAATCACTAGCAATAGTGAGCGCGAATATTGTGAATAGGCCTATTGGGATTGACGAATCCCATTTGTATTGACTAAGTTCAAACAAATGCACTAATATTTGAGATTTAGGTATGTTAGCAAAGTACCTACTGGGATAAATCTGCCGATCGATATTGGTACACGTTAACGTTTTGGTGTCATAGGCTTAGTGTATAATACATTTTATGGGCGTATAATAACGTAGCCTACCTGTTTTGTTTTCCAAACATTGGTGTGAGTCTACAAGCTCACACTACCAACATATTGTGTTCAAACGATTTAACAAACTCTATGAATATCACTCAACCTTTGTGTTGACCTCTCAAGCATGTATTTCAGGTTCATGACAATCAAGGATGGCACGGAATGGCGCGGATACTCAAGAGGGCTATAAATTTTATTATCATTCAAAAACTCACTTAATGTGATTTGTAAACATGGAACCAATTGGGACCTCATTTTGTAATCTCTGATATTTATATAATTTGAATGATAAATCTTTTAAAACGACTCAATTGGAGTTCGTTTTCTATTATTGTGACTATTGTGCCGTCCAGTAACACCCAGTTTGAATTCCGCTGCAACCATGAATTGGGGGTGTTACATAGTTGGGACGTGTCAAGAATCTAGTGGAGAAGTACAAATGCATTCAATGCTCTTCTATTCTTGAAAACGTGTCAACCCTACTTTTGTGAATAGTTCTGTCAACTGTTCACAACTTTTTCACCAACTCGTATAAGGTGGACTTTAATTTGAATAACTCTGTTATCCCGCTCTTTTGCTTTATCAAATTAATCCCACCTAAATAAGTGATGAGATGAAAAGTGTACCGCTTTTAGGGGGACATTTAAGCCCTAAGTCGAGATTATTTGATCAAATATTGCCCTAAATCGTTTCTTTCGTCATTTTAGGTACTTTGGAGAAGAAATCTGGAAAAGGAAGCATTTTGGACGTTTTTGGAGCGAAAAGTGAAGAAAACGGCAAAGTCTCCAAATCAAGCTGAAAAGAGTGCTTGACGGCGTCACGTATCACTTGTGATGGCGTCACGTTATGGCAAAGAGGTGGATAAAAAGATATAACGAGACGCGCCAGAATGTTTTTGGACTTTAACACGTGACGGCGTCACCAAGGCCGTCACGTGTAATTTACTCTTGACGGCCATGAGAAGATTAATACATAACGGCGTCAAATCTGGATCTAGGCAATACGAGAGTTTCTTTAGCGGCGAGTTGAAGGTGTCAGAATTTACACGTGACGCCGTCAGCCCCTAAAATCTATATATAGTTTTCTAATTTTCATGTATTGAGAGGAGAGAATTTTAGAGAGACTTTTGGGAGAACTTGTGGGGAAACTCTAGGTCGAATTTTACAGGGTTTTTTCACCCTTTTATCATCCATGTTCTAATAAAGATAAGTCTTCCAATAATCATTCAATATGTCTATGTGTTGTTTGATTCTATCTTATGTCTGTCTTTACTTTAACATGCTAGGCTAGGTTTTCTTTGTGTTTGCTTAGATGTAATGAAACCTAGCTATTGATTGTTGGTAGGTTGTTTGTTATTAATTGTAATGGATGAATGATTTCGATGTTAGGCTTAAGAAAACTGGCATAATTCCAATTGGTAATATGCTTGAACGTCTTAAGAAACATGATCGGATGTGTACTACGATTAATTGGTTGTATTTAATGCATAAGTAACAACTAAGAAGACCATGTTAGGAGCTAGTAGTCGGCTAGACATAGGAAGAGGTAGAAGCTTATAGAGTTAGGGAAGATCGTACACGGCCCTACGAATGGTATTAAGGAATATAACCCGTCATCCACGCAATTGTAACAAACTAATCAACTAATAAAAGATGGCTAGGGAGTAGTGAAATCTGAGTAAACACGTTTCTCTTATTATTGTTTTTCTCCACATTTACTTTCTTGTTATTTTATTTTCATTACATTAGTAGATAACTGGGTTAGTTGACTAGCAACAAATTCCGCCCACTCTTTCAAAACCCGAGATTTTTACTTGCTTTCTAAAAAACTATAAAATACAAAAAGAATCATCCCTCACCTCTAGACCTAGTTTAATTAAGTTTTGATCCTAACGACACTATTCCCCGAGAGAACGATCAATCCCCCGGTACTTGCCACTACACTATACTACATCAGTCAGGTACACTGCCTGGTGGGGATTACAAGCTTCTCAAGATCCCTTGAGAAGTAAAACCTTTTGCAAGGTTGCAAAACCACGCATCAATATGTTTGAGAGATTTAGAACTAAGCTCACTTGGTAGTATCAAAGAGTAATCAAGTGTATCAGGGTATTGTTATCCTCTGATTCACTTTAAGCCTTCAGCGAGCTCGTTCTACATATCAGCTGATATCCATCTCAGCCGATGAGTATGTCTTCAAGTGGTCTTTGACTTCTTTGACGATGTCCATGTCTTCAAATCCTAGTCAAAGACCATTGGGCACTGAATTTGCCCAATAATAATGATAAAAAAAAAGAAAAAAAAAAAAAAAAAAAACCCTTCATACAATAGCTCCTGATGCCATTATTGGGTTTTATATATGAAAATATTTTTATAAACATATAAATGCAATGGAATAAAGGTCACCAATCAGTGAATCCATATGATGTATAATGATCAATTAATTAACTAAAGTTATTACCTTTGTTGCTTGATCGGTTGATTAAATGGAGCACTAAATGAACACTACGGTTACCCCTTTGAAACCTCACGAAACCCATTAGACCAAGTAGGTAATCTCTGTTGATATCCACACAACACGCCCTCGTGTATCACCCGAATGCTAGTTCCTTAACTTCACGATTTAAGCATGAACACTTTAATTGTTTGCTTAATTAAAATCGACTAAGAACCCTAAATAGGGATTACTGCCAATCGGTTTAGGGAAGGAAAAGAGAGAGGATAATTTTGTGTTAGTTTCCAAGTTATTGGATTATCATTAAATCATAATCCTAATATAACTTTTAAACTTAAGCAGCAAGTTTTGGCCCCTCCTTTTTCTCCTTTGATGTGGCCGACCATGTAACCACAATGGGCTTCCCATTGTTAGTTTTTGGTTTAGTCCATTTAATTATGTCCAATACATATTAAATAGTGGCCTTTAGTTAGTTAATGCGTCTAACGGATTAATTAACAATCGTTAAGCGATTTGTGAAATATTACGTGATATATTATTGATGATATCTCGGTGTATACATGTGTGACCCCATACACTCACGTATTTTAACCGTATAATTATTTAATATGATATGAGCATATCCCAATAGCTCTATAATCACAAATAATTATACAAGCAAATTTTAGCTTCTAGCAACAGGCCAATGTTCTCAGAAATACCTGAGTGCGGTTTCATAAAACGTCTTAGTGTAAATGGTTTATCATTAATCATCCTTTTATTTTAGATACCCTATTAAACTATAGACATAGATCAAAGTGATTCTAGATGTTTAACTATTCTACTTCTCGATGTAAATATTGAACTTGATTACCAAACTAATCAAGATTCATCTCAATTACATTTGGGGTATGGCCATGCACACATGTGATCAATTCATCGAGGGCCCAGTAGTATCTAACCCCATTAACACGTGAAGGAACAAATCCTATTTTGACTGAACATGTCATTCATGTGCTTCACACCATTCCTAAAATAGCCTTTATAACTACCTTGTTCATGTTAGCGATTAACCATATCAAAGAATGATATTCCACACATGCAAGACATACTTGCATCTCAAGTCTAAGGACGAGTAATATACAACCACTTGCGAGATTTCACTATTGACGTCGTTCCATGAAGTAAACTCTCGTAGGTTGGGGTAGTCCAATATTCATATCCCGTGAATAACATATAAATTCGGCGGACAAATCCTTTAAACACCTGAAACAATTTCAACCCTAAATTGCATAAAATAAATTTGAGATCTAATTTTATTATTGACACCCCTTTTGTATATGTGTAAAATACCCAAAAAATGAAATACCAACCTCTTATGTAAATCGATCGGGAACTGATAATGAAAACAGGTGCACAACATGCAGTGATACAACATGCAGCGAAACTACAAATCCATGATAATAGAAAACAGGTGTACAACACGCAACGAACCCAACAATTAAGTGCCAAATAAGCAAAAACCCACTAATATTTTTTAATCCATTTATGCCAAAGGCTTGGCTTGGCTCGACATGTGAAAAGTGTCGGCTCAAGCCGCGGCTCCACACTGCACCAAAGCCGCCCCACTTCATCAAGCCGACCTCCAAGCTGACGGCTTCGGAACAATGCCGGCTCCCCAAACCACTTCAATGAATGTTATATAGTATAATTAATCGTATGCCAAAACCTTATATATACATGAAATTATAAATATCAAAATGAAAATACAGGATACACTGATATGCAAGTAAATACATAAAACATATGTAAAATAGTATTAGTAATTTACCACTAAAAATAAAATTCCCGCATGTTTATAACATATTGAAAAATACGACATTCACACATGATCATAATGTAACGACTCATGAGGAGTATTCTTTCTATGTAAAGTTTAAGTAGATACATCCTAAAAATTATTTTTACATACCTTTAGAAGTTCAAAACTAGTATAGTATACAATACAATACATACAAAGTCGTATACGAGGGTGTGCGAGATATGCTACTGAATCGGGCCTTAAATAACAAATTTTTTTAGCATAATATTGTTTTATGTTGTTAATATTTGTTATATCTAAAGCTAGAGTATTAAAATACTATGTTTTATGTTCAGTGATTGATATAATATATTATTAATTGTCATTTTTAGTTAGGGCTAATTGCATGAAAATGTATCTAACTTGTCACTTTTTGTAGTTCTATGTAGCATACTATTTTTTTTAGTTCCATGTAGTATACTTTCAAATTTGTGCAGTTCTGTGTATCGGGTGACCGGCCAAGAAGGTAACTGGTTATCATTGAATTTTCAAATTTTTTGGATGCCATGTTAGTAAATAAATCCACCGCACACTAATAAAACTCATTCCCAAACACCCCCTTCACCTTCACCCCTTCACCACCACAGCAACCACCACCTCCTTCAACTCCCTTCACCTGCCACCACCACCCTTTATAATCACATACTTTTGACATGAACATCACTGGCTATAAATCAAGCCACAATTATTGTGTTCCTAAAACCATAAACCAATATTATGGCTCGACCTTCCTGAGTTCCTATGCATATCAGTTAAGAAGAACAACCACCAATACTATGGCTCGACCTTCCTGTGCATATCAGTTCCCCCAAATCTCCAAAAAAATGTCATCCCCTGAAAACACTTTACAAACACCAATCAAGACCCCAACATCATACTCATCACGCAAACACCCACAACCAACATCACACTCACACCGTCTCCAATCCGTAGCAGCTGTGTTTGTCCCATAACCGAGATCGTAGCTGATGAGTAGCCATGTGACATGTATATACATATTTGCAAATCATATGAAACCCACGGATACAAAAGAGAATATATTAAATATTAAAGAAAATAAAAGGAAATTGCAAATTGTGAAAATGAAATCACATACATATCAAATAAGTGGGCCAGTGAGAATATATGCAAAAGGAATATATTCCTTATCTGCTCTGATATTATTCGATTTCAGATCTGATATTATTCGATTATTATTTGATTACTCTCACTATAAATAGAGGCGTTGGTAAGTTCACAAAAACACACAGCTACACCATAGCACAAATTTATTTACATATCCCTCTCTAAATTTAACGTTGATACTCTTTGATAATTATGCCATCTGACTTGAGCGCCGGAGTCTAATACGGGGAGCAAGTCCCGTATTATTCCTAACGCCATCTTTCTCTCATTGATTGATACAGATAAACAGGTCGAGCATTTGGGAATGACGACCCTTCATAGAAGCCTGTGAATTTACGTATCATCAGTAGCAGCAATAGGAGGACAGTCTGATGGGAAAAGCTCTTTACTGGAGGCGCTTCTTTGGTTTAGTTATAATGTCGAGGAAGTTAAAATGGGGACATGGAGACCGCCTATTTTGCAGATCCCGCTTTCAGGTTGTCGTGGTGAATAAATGTGTAGGTAGGGTTTAGTGTTGCAAGTGTAATGTTAATTGATGATTTTTAAGAGGGAAGGAGAGAAAAACCTGCTAGTTTTAACATCATTGTCCCCAATTTTCAGTTGTGTGATGTTTTATTGAAAAAAATAAGTTTTAATGCCAACTTGGAAAAAACCTGTGCCACATAAGCACTAGCAGGTTTTTGGGTCACCCGATACACACAACTGCACGAATTTAAAAGTATGTCTACAAAAAAAATAGTAGGCTACATAGAACTACAAAAAGTGAGAAGTTAGATATATTTTCGTGTAATTAGCCCTTTTAGTTATGACATAAATTTTTGCAAATGGACTCCGTTAACTTATCTACGGCAGTGAATACACTATACGATCTTATAAAGTTTCCCATTATATTGCATACACATGCATGTATATTATGTTATGTTAAATTTCACAAAATGTTAATGCTTCGCTGCATTAAATTCTGTTTTGTTTTTCATTATTAATATCTATACACTATCCCATGCTATATCTGATCTTATTCTTCCAATCATTATCAAATTCATTAAGCGCATACAACTTGCTCAATTATGAGTCACAGTGACTTGCTTGCTACCTTTTGTCTGTATAAAAAGGGCATGCAGTTTTCTTTCTTATATATGAAGTTTGGTGCGTGTATACAACTCCAAATAAGTTTTTGCAACGCGGTGGTGCCATAGTACGTGGTAGTGAATGCTATGAAAGGCAATGGTAGTGGTGGTTCATCCAAATTAGGTGATCTTTTGGGCTATGATAGTTGGTGGCAAGATGAAGGTGATGACAAAACTATTATTAGCGTCAATGGTGGGAACAAACATGGTGTGCATGATAAGATGTTAATGACTCGTCCACTTGACGTTGTTGATGAAGATCATGTCGTGTTCTTGAAGAAATTAAGAGAAAAAATTGACAGGTGAACTTTAGTTAATGTTTTTGGTTCCCAAACTCTATAATGCCATCAGGATTAATGACTTCTTGAGACAATAGATTGACAAATTACAATTTTTTTTTAGTAAATTGCAAAAACCGCCCATGTGTCATGTTCAAATAGCAGGCACGGTCTCTATTATTTCGAAAGTGCAGCCCCCGTTTATGTGAGAAACTATTGGTGCCGAAGTCGTCCCTACCCGAAAAGAAATTACTAAAATGCCCAAAAGTGAAATGACAAAGTCTATAAAGGTAAGAGCTTTTTAGTCATTTTACTTTGGATCAGGACGATATCCGCACCAAAGGCTTCCTACAGGAATGGTGTGCAGTATCAAAAAGGTGTGGACTGCGCGCTGCAATTTGGACATACCTTTTGTTTCAACTTTGCTAGTTTTGATTATAAAAGAAAGTATTACGGACAAATTACAATTTTTTATCAACTTTGTTAGTTTTGATTATAAAAAAAGAATTACGGACATACTAATGCACCTGATTATACGTGTTCCATAAAAATGATGTAACCTGATGTGGCCACGAGCGAGGATCAATCTAACTGAAACATGATGTGTGTAGTGCCGGGATTGAGACAACAAAGATTGAAGTAAGATATGAGAACTTATCCGTTGAAGGAAGTGCTTTTGTTGGTCATAGAGCTCTTCCGACACTCTTTAATGCTACCTTTAACTCAATTCAGGTACTATTTGTTTCCCATATTACTTGCTACAGTATTTTCAAAGCAACGTTTAACCTTTAAAATTTGTATCATAGAGCACACTGCAATTGTTTGGGCTCACTCCTTCGAAAAAGCGAAATGTGAACATCCTTGAGTCTATTACTGGGATTATCAAACCATCAAGGTATCCCTCGATCTTTATATGTTTTCTTATTATAAACATTATGTTCATGTTGACTTGAAATATATTTGTTCTAACTACATTATTGTGTTCAAAAACTATTGTTCAACACAGGGTGACATTGCTTTTAGGTCCACCAGGTGCAGGGAAAACTACATTGCTTCTTGCACTTGCTGGGAAACTTGATCATGATCTCAGTGTAACATATGCTTCTTTCCAAAAAAATATATGGACTCTTATGATGTGACTCCATTTGTTTAGTGTTGGATGATGGTTTTCAACAATGCAGGTGTCAGGGAACATTACTTATTGTGGCCACAAACTTTCTGAGTTTATTCCTCAAAGAACATGTGCTTATATAAGTCCAAATAATTCTCATACTGGTGAAATGACGGTGAGAGAGACATTGGAATTTTCAGGACGGTGCTTGGGTGTCGGGCCAAGATATAAACTACTTGCAGAAATCTTGAGGATGGAAAAAGATGGAGAAAATGAATTCATGAATGCCGCAACACTCCCAGGCAGAGAAACTAATTTAATCACTGATTATGTTCTCAAGGTTTATTATATCAACTCAATGTGTTACTTGAGAACTAATGTATATCCCTTTGTATAGAAATTAAAGTGTTACTTAAACCCATAGCATGCTGACAGTTTCTGAAAATTAAATAGTTTATCTAAAGCAAAAGATTTTTGAGATTTTGGTTACCTGAATTGGAAACTTATATCTTTGTCTAATAGATACTCGGGCTTGAGACATGTGCTGATACTATGGTTGGTGATCAAATGAGGAGAGGAATCTCTGGCGGGGAAAAGAAACGTGTGACCACCGGTAGGTTCTACACTTTTGATCATTTATATGACTCTTTTGGTTTATAAACTTATATATGATGTTTCAGTTTTTTAACTTACTTTCGTGGAATTGGTTGGGTATTGAAACACTTCAGTTAGAGGTGAAATTACAACAATTTAACTATAAATGAGACGAGTTGGGTACTTTATTATCTTTAGTGTTCAAATTTGAAGTATACCATTTCAAACTATAATTTACAGAAGTCAAAACAAACAAAATTACACATTTTGACCCGTTACTTGACTTGTTCATTAGCTACCCATACTTTTACATCTTAAAAGTGTAACATATCTACCTAATCACCTTAAAAAAAATACACACGTTAATTGCTATATTCTGAAAATAACTTGATACAGGAGAGCTGCTAGTTGGACCTGCAAATGTGTTTTTCATGGACGAAATTTCAACTGGACTGGACAGCTCCACCACTTATCGTATCACCAAATTCTTAAGACAGATGGTTCATGTATTGGATTTTACAATGGTCATCTCCCTTTTGCAACCTGACCCAGAGACGTACAAACTTTTTGATGATGTCATATTGATGTCCGAAGGTCATATTGTGTATCAAGGTCCTTGTGAAAACGTTCTTGAATTTTTTGAGTCGATGGGATTTAAGTGCCCAGAAAGGAAGGGTGTAGCTGACTTCCTTCAAGAGGTAACCTCAAGAAAAGACCAAGGACAATACTGGTGCAAGGAAGATCAACCTTACACATACATTACAATCCCTGAATTTACAAGGGCATTTAAGTCATTTCACATTGGAGTGAAACTCGAAAAAGATATTCGTATTCCTTTTGATAAGTCCAAAATACATCCAAATTCACTAGTAAAACAAAAGTACGGAATATCTAATCTTCAACTTCTGAAAGCATGCTTCGAAAGGGAATGGTTGTTATCAAAGCGTAACTCTTTGCTTTATATATTTAAGACATTTCAGTTGACATTTATGTCACTGGTAAGCATGGCCATGTTTTTCAGAACTGAAATGCATACGGGAAAATTAGAAGATGGAGGGAAGTTTTTTGGTGCACTTTTTTTCGGTCTCCTTATTGTTATGTTTAATGGAATGGCCGAGCTTGCACTGACGGTTATAAGGCTTCCGGTTTTTTATAAACAAAGAGATTCATTGTTGTATCCTGCATGGGCTTTTGCTCTTCCCATTTGGGTACTTGGAATCC
Organism: Artemisia argyi; assembly: GCA_030686995.1. Lineage (NCBI taxonomy): Eukaryota > Viridiplantae > Streptophyta > Magnoliopsida > Asterales > Asteraceae > Artemisia > Artemisia argyi. The sequence goes on from CM060688.1 coordinate 48,258,212, forward strand.
CCTTATCCTTAATGGAGTCGGGAATTTGGGTGGTCCTTACATATTATACTATCGGGTTTGCTCCAGATGCCACCAGGTAATATAACAAGAACATATGTCAACGTTATCTTTTTCACATCATTGAACCTCAGGAGCTTTAAAGTTGTTCACCGTTGAACTTTACTAACAGCTTTAACGGTTCAGATGCAGTCAACAGTTCTTAACGTACTTCGCAGTACATCAAATGGCTCTTGCTCTTTTTCGATTGCTTGCTGCTGTTGCCAGAACAGAAGTACTTGCATACACTTTGGGCACCTTCATCGTGTTAGTGATAACCAGCCTTGGAGGATTCATAGTGGCAAAGGGTACAACTTTCGTTTTGTTAATATAAATGGGGCGGGACGGGTAAAAAGTCAAAATATGTCTGGGTTGATTTGGCCCAACAACATTTAAGAAAAAAAAAAAAAAAAAAAAAAATTGTTAGTTATTAATATATCTAACATAAGTGCAATAACTATAACAAAATTGTTAAAGCAAAATTTTTTGGTATAGTGGTGTAGGAGTTTCAAAACACTAAAGCACGCTTTTGGTGACTTATAAATGTTTAAGAGTCTCATTTCTAGCGGAACTTTTTAGTAAACCTAGCCTGACCTAGTTTACATAAATATGTTGAAATTGACTCCTCTAATGCATGTTTTGGATATTCGGGATTAGTGTATTAGTCGCCTGCTAACACAGTTTGTGACGCATAGAAGTATCATTTTGACAAATGTAATAATGTGATTTCAGATGATAGTGAGGCATGGATATCATGGGGATTCTATGTTTCTCCTATGATGTATGCACAAAATGCCTTGGTCTTAAATGAGTTTCTTGACAAAAGATGGAGCACCGTAAGTTCTCGTAATCAATTTGTTTTAACCATATAGCCATATATATCTTTTTAAAAAGTTACCTTTATATATGCAGCCTAATAAAGATCCACGAATTAATGCATCCACTGTTGGGCAAGCCCTTCTTAAATCACGAAGCTTTTTCACAGAGGACTATTGGTTCTGGATATGTGTTGGAGCCGTCCTTGGGTTTTCGATTATTTTCAACATATTATTCATCGCTGCATTAACTTATCTAAATCGTGCGTAAACTTGCGTCAAGTTTTCTTTCCTAGTTTCGTACTGTAGATTTTGACATTATGAGCTGTTTTCGTTTCAGCTCTTGGTGATTCTAAACGTGTGATCAGAGAGGAAAATGATATCAAGAATGAAAACAATGGTCGCAGAAAAGATGTCTATGAAGGTGGGACTTGATAAAAATGAAATATATGTTGGCGAAAAGAATTAAGGTAAGGACCTCTTCTGACAAGTCGTAAATGATTTTGAAGGTACTGACATGGCAGTGAGAAGCATTTCAAGAAGAAAAACTTTGATTGATGTTGCTCATCATATGGAAAGAAGAGGAATGGTTTTGCCGTTTCAGCCTCTTTCACTTGCCTTTAACCATGTCAACTACTACATCGATACACCTTTTGTTAGTCACTTTCTTACAACTTTACCCTTCCGTTACTCGATTTTATCTCCCATCTATATGTATTCGAGCATATATAATGATCATGTAAACATATTATCATTTGGCCAGGAAATGAAGCATAGTGGGTTTAAAGATAACCAGCTGCAGTTGCTCAAGGATGTTAGTGGTGCTTTTAGGCCAGGAATATTAACTGCACTTATAGGAGTTAGTGGTGCCGGAAAGACGACCTTAATGGATGTCTTATCTGATCGGAAAACGGGTGGATACACAGAAGGAAATATCTTCATTTCAGGATACCCGAAAAATCAATCAACATTTGCTCGTGTTAGTGGTTATTGCGAACAAAATGATATTCATTCACCAAATGTCACTGTCTATGAATCTCTTTTGTACTCTGCATGGCTACGTCTATCTTCAGATGTTAATGCAAAAACTCGCAAGGTATTAACTTATGACCTAACGCCTTTTTTTTGCATTTAAATCTTATCAAGTACATATTCTACTTTTATTGATGATTTAAATGTATTGTAGATATTTGTTGATGAATTGATGGAACTAGTTGAGCTTCAGCCTTTAAGAAATGCTATGGTCGGGCTTCCTGGAGTAGATGGTCTTACAATAGAACAACGGAAGAGGTTGACAATAGCCGTGGAGTTGGTAACAAATCCATCCATCATCTTCATGGATGAACCAACATCTGGTCTTGATGCTAGAGCCGCAGCCATTGTCATGCGTGCTGTAAGAAACACTGTTGACACTGGAAGAACTGTTGTATGCACAATTCACCAACCAAGTATAGACATATTTGAATCTTTTGACGAGGTTTGTAGACTACATTTCAAAGATATTAGCTTGTAGTTTGTGTTTATATTTATATTGAGGATTCTTCTTCAAATGAAAACAAGCTTATCACCAATAATCTCTAAAAGCTTAATTAATACGTACAGTACAAAGCCAGTTTGGATCGTTGTTGTTAATATATTTCTTGTTGCCTTTCAAAAAAAAACAAAGCCAGTTATTTCGTCGATGGTAATCTGATTGCATGTGACCCTTAACTTTTCAGTTAATTTTGATGAAGATGGGTGGGCAAATTATCTATTCAGGACCTTTAGGCCAACAATCTCATAAGCTTGTGGAGTATTTTCAAGTGAGCCTATTATTTCGATTCGTGTTTTATATATGCTGATATGGCCTGCAAATATTAGCCATAATTTTGGAGACTTCTTATAGGCTATTTCAGGAGTGCCAACAATAAGGAATGGTTATAATCCTGCTACATGGGTGTTGGAAATAACTTCTTCTTCAGCTGAAATTCAACTTAATGTTGACTATGCGCAGATTTACGCGAACTCTCCCCTTTATCGGTATATTCTAAAATCTTGATTTCTTATGCATTTTTTATACATATTATTACAGTATGTTTTTTATGGATCTTTTATGGTATTTTTAGTGATAATCAAGAACTAATTAGGGAGCTTAGTTCCCCTTCAAGTGGTTCCAAGGAGCTTTTTTTCAGAACCAAGTACACGCAACCATTTATCATACAATGCAAAGCTTGTTTGTGGAAACAACATTGGTCGTATTGGAGGAACCCACAATATAATGCCATTCGCTTCTTCACCACCATTGTAGTTGCTGCTCTATTTGGTGCTATCTTCATTGATAAGGGTGAAAAGATGTACGCCCTCTATTTAATTTCAAAGAAAAAATACCTACAGTAGACCGTAAATAACCGTGTACTTTTTTAGTCTCTTTTTTTAACAAGGGAACTCGAAAAGTAATGAGTGTAATATTACACTTTTCCTTATCTCATACCTTGTACTTTTTCCTTTAACTTTCTCATCATGACTACTAGTAAACCATAGCAGTCATCCGAATATGGCATTATGCAGCAACTTAACTGTGATAATGTGCATACAGACAACAACTGCAAGATCTTTTAGATGTGTGTGGAGCTTTGTATGTTGTTGTTATCTTCCTAGGAGGCATCAATTCAAATGCCGTGCAACCTATTGTTGCTGTTGAGAGAACAGTTTTCTATCGCGAAAGGGCTGCAGGGATGTACTCATCTTTACCCTATGCACTCTCTCAGGTAATTATTGAATCCGAGTTCAAGTTTCTGATAAGAAATATAGTTCCATAATGTGACTTGAATTCTGACATTGTGCAGGTGATCATAGAGTCCATATATATAGCGATTCAGACTACTATCTATGTCTTTATTGTGTACCCGTTGATAGGGTTCCAGTGGACAGCTGCTAAGTTTTTGTGGTTCTACTACGTCTTGTTTACGAGCTTCATCTACTTCACTTTATTTGGCATGATGACCATGTCATTGACCCCAACCCGGCAAATTTCTAGTGTTTTTGTATACTTTTTCACCTGCCTTTGGAACTTGTTCTCTGGTTTCATCGTCCCAAGACCGGTATGTCATTATTTATGTTGTTCTTTCTTCATAAGTCACCATATATACTAGTTAAATTAATATGAAAAATGCATGTTATTTTAGCTTCCGCCGCCCCCGCTATTACCCAATGTAGTAAGTGAATTCACACATGACTTATGTCTATGGATGTTGATGTTAAGCACTAATGTCGCATTACAACAACTATGCACTTTACACACTTTTTCCAAAATGGCCCAAGGAAAATAAGTGATTTTTCATTAAGCTTTAATTATGTACTTAAGCATGAACAAAGGGTTGAAACTCATAGAGTATGTGGATATTGCAGCAAATACCAATATGGTGCAGGTGGTATTATTGGGCAAACCCTCTCAGCTGGACAGTCTACGGTCTCATAACTGGCGAAATTGGTGAGGATAATTACACATTCGCAGTGCCTGGAGCTGGTAACATGACTGTGAAAGGATTCATCGAAGAGAGTTTTGGGTACAAGTACGACTTCCTTCCAGTGGTGGCAATAGCACAAGTTGGTTGGATCATTTTATTTTTCTTTGCTTTTGTGTTTGCAATCAAGTTTCTTAATTTTCAACAAAGATGATCTTTGGGTCATTTTTAAATTTACTTGTAATCAATTTGTTTCTGTCACTTAACTTGTCCAAATAATTGTGAAAATACAGTCAATAATTGTAAATCTAGAGATCTAAAGGAAGTGCTAAGATTCAGACTCATAAGAAGTATAAGGTGTTGTTTGTGTTGGACCATAATGTTATAGAAGCAAAAGTTAGGGTCTTGGTGTAAATATTTAGAAAGTAAAGTATGTATTATGTAAAGATTAGAAGTTGTAAACCGGTATTGGGCTGGGTCCAAGAAAGAAACGGTTAAAAGTTAGGTTACAACGTTTAGAATAGGTATAACGTTTAGAAGGAAACTATGTATCTCTTGTGAAGCAACGTTTCATGTAGTATAAATAGATAGGATCCTGTAAACATAAAGGTAACCCAATTCGATTATATATCGGTTATAAAGGGTTCAACCCATTCTTTGTTTCCTTATTGATTCTTGTTTGATATATACATGATGTTGTTATGATCATATTCGATCCTGGATGTGGAGATGCAAGACCTGTCAACAGTTTGTTCGTTAAGACGTTTTTAGTTGAATCTCATCTTACACATCTGAATCCAAATATGTGGCTAAAAACTCGAGTCACATAATCTTATATCGATTTTCGACCAAAAATATAGAAGTTTATTATAAATACGTTTAATTGTCAAAACCTCTTAACGATTTGGATTTATAAAGAGCCTATCAAGAGATTTTTATAAAATAACAAACACAACATAACTATAACAGTTCAACTGTTTGTCTGTTTATCAACTTTGCCGGCCAACTTTATTTTTCTAGGTGCTTTTTCTCGGAGCACATATTTAATTTACAGCTTTATATATATATATATATATATATATATATAGAAAGTGACCTGTGAGGTCTGGTTACTCAGAATTTTGTTAATGAAAAATGTTTGACTAATTCAAGTCAACCAACAAGTTAGTCTTGGTCAAACTTCCATAGCAATCTTGTTTTCATCATCTTCCATTGCAATCTTTCACTCTGAAATCACACCTTATATACAACTTTTCTCCAACACACTTGCTCCACATCCAAAAATGGTGAACACCAGAGATTTAGAAGGTCTGTCAACTCAGTCTGGAGCTTTGGTGGGTTCAAATGATGACCTTTTAACTGAGATCCTTCGCAGGCTCCCTGTCACTTCTGTCTTTCGATTCAAATCAGTATCTAAACACTGGCGATCACTTTTGAGTCAACGTAATTTTACTCTCCTTTATGACAAAGTTCTGAGGTCACCTGGTCTGTTTGTTCGCAATTTGTATATTCCTTTTGATGTTGAAAACAAAAGCCCTACTCCTTTCCGCAGTCTTGATTTCAATGGTCTCACAATATTGCAATCATGTAATGGATTACTACTTTGTTGTAGTGATCGAACATGCGCATGTGCTCCTAAATACTCTGTGTTTAATCCCACAACCAAACAATTTGCCATCATTCCATCTGTCCCTGGCGTCATGGATGTTTGTACAAGTACAACTGTCCATTTTATGGGCCTGGCATCTCATAACGCAGGTTGTGGTCATTACAAAGTTGTTTTTATTCGCTATGCAAACCGTGACAGCTGGGAGCTGTTTCAGATTCAAATCTACTCGTCGGATACACAGAAATGGAGAATTTCAAATGAATCTTTCTCAGGGTCGTATATTACACCTTTTGACTGTGGAGTTTATTGGAATGGAGCAGTTCATTGGGCTCCATCGCGTTTTGATTTGTTGTACTTTAAACTCGATGTAGAACAGGTGCATAAGTTTCCATTACCAGACAGGTTGGAAACATTTTATTATCTTGGTGAGTCACGAGACCATTTGCATGTGGTGGGGACTGTCAATCATGAAAGCTATTTGCACCTCAATGTCTATGAGATGTCGAGTTATCATTCAGGGTGGTTTATCAAGTACCAAGTAGAGTTTGATGAGCTTCTAGTTGCTTATCCGGAGATGATCAGTAAATACCAACATCCCTCAAGGCCCCGTTCTTATGAATTTAACGTGTTGGATGTGGTTAGAGGTGGACTAGAAGAAGATACATTCATGGTGATGTGGGTTCCTGGTAAGATCATACGGTACAATGTTGTTGACAAGAGTTTCAAGCAGATATTTGATACGGCTAACGCTTTCTATGGAAGTACGCGATTCTTTGTATCTCATCGCTACACTGAAACATTAACTTCTTTCTAAACAAGATTGCAAGAATTCAAGCATGTTGGAGTATAGTTGTTGTATTATTGATTTTGTGTTTTTCGCCATAGAAATAAGTGTGTTAAGCCAAATTTGAATAAACAGTATAAGCTGTATTAATTTACCAAGATTTAAAGAAGAAAAATACATGCTACAAAGGCAGCGGCATTATAATTTAGGACCGCTGGTCTTCGTGATTCGTTTCTTGTAGCTTCTTGCAGATGTGTTTCATGTCCGGTGTAAATGAAGACAAAAGGCAAACAACAAGCTTTTGCAAGATAAGACAATTTCAAAATGTGTTCTTTAGTACCCATGATAGGGTAGAACCAAAACCTTGATCAGGGTTTGATTTCTCAATGCTAATTGCTTCATTACGCGTAAGTTATTCGTGTAAAACTACTCCAAAGTTAAGAAATTTCAGTTTTTGCACTTGCATTATTATATGCTCCTATGCTCTAAATTTGCCAATAACTCTGGCTTTGTACAGGGCCTTACCAGGATTTTACATCATGGATAGAATAACCAGTCTCCTGTCTAGACCATGCCATGTTTACACATTTTGTCCTATCTTTAGGATGCAAATTGTCCTATGAAAAATTTGCAGATTTCTACTTAAACTTCAAGTTCTCAAAATATCAAATGGGCCTTTCACATTCCTTTCAAATTTCAGAAGGAAAAAAAAAATATACACGGATAGTCTAGTCCTTCTAGAACTGTTATATATACAGGGGGAGATCAAATAAAACAAACTCATTTCACAATGTAATATATTTTGCAAGTCATCGAAAAATTATAAAAAAAAAAAAAAAAAAAAAAAAAAAAAAAAAAAAATTGACGAAAAAAGGAGGTGTAAAATGAAAAGTCGCCGTATAATTTATTAAAAAGAAATTAAACACCATCTTTCTATGAAAAAGAATGTGATTAAACAATAAAATTGATATACACACTGATGATATATATTCGTGACAAAGAATGCTGAAATTTCCAAAAACCTGTTTTGTGCGATGTTGCAAGCGTAAAGAATGTGAACAGTGGTACAAAGCACATTTTAAATGTACCATTGTAATATAGTACAGTAGATAGTAAGCAAGAGACATTATATTTGCTGGCAATACAAAGATTAGTTGATCATTATTGACCAATTTCTTAAATCAGATTTTCATCGGTACTAAATATTGTCTACGAGAACCACCATTGTAACACATTTCGGACGTATTTTGGATTTGCACAAGACGTGAGGAAAAACATTCTAATTTTTACACTAATGGTCACAAATTTCAGACTGAACCATCATAGTCTCGACAATGTCCACTAACTTTTAGACGCTAACATAGAGAACTCCATGCCTACATTCACCGTGTTAATTTTGGAGTTGGACTTTTTGCACATGTCAAGGATCTAGCATGTAAAATGTATATTTGAACATCAACTCCAATATAAATACATAATTCTTACTTCGACACCCAAGCTATCTGGGGTATATACAGTCATGACGGTCTGTAAGCTGTACATCTTTCTGATTCCATTGTTAGCTTATATACAAAACTCGAGCAGAAGGTAGCTACAGAATCTAAAGGTGGCCATATTCTTTTGCAGGATCCCTATCTCATGTTGTAAACAGGCCAGAACTGTATCAGAAAATAATATGAGATCAAACAATGCAGACATGGTTTAACAAAAGTAATTCTACTAGTATTATTTAACATACCTTTAGGCAGTGACTGCTAGAATCCTCCATCTGCATCTCATAATCAGTCGCCACATGAAGAATCCTCCATCTGAAATAGTAAAGCATTGTCTGCTACAAAATACAATCAAAATCAAATTAACCTTCAGAATCAAAACTATTTTGCTTTGTAGGATCACTGATTGTTACTATTATCTATTGTTTTCAAATTATCTTCAGGGAAGTAATTTATTGTAGGTTATGTATTGTTTTGTAGTTTGGTAGCTCTAATCTGCATACCGTTGCATGCTGCCTTAAGTTGTTGTCTGCTGAACATGTGAACATGATAAAGATTTCTGCATTTAGTCTGAAACATTAAGGGTCAGAGTGACTATAAAAATACTTATTCATAACTCAAGTCAGATGAGTTATTTCACCTCGCTAATAGTTCTGATGATGGTGGTCTTTTCTTTTCGTTGATAAGGTCTATAAAGATAGTTTTTCTTTTCTTTTCAAAATTAGGATGTATATGCTTATTTAGGTCATAATACCTTAGGAAATTATAACGAATTATAACGTAACTCTTATTTTCTTTTGAATAACAGGTCATTGCAAATTTGGGCTATGCATATCTGTGTATGATATTTGAATCAATTATTGATGGTGGTTTTATCTTTGCAAACGAGGGTGCTCCAACCTACACAGTAAGTTCAATTTATGTTCTTTATCCAACACAATTTATCTATTGTTGACTAGGTGTTACTATAAACATAAGTGGCTTATCGCTGATGGTGTTAATATTTTACAATCTGGTCACATTCCACAATTTGACAAGATGGTTGGGTTCTGCAATTAGTCAAAACAGGTCGGGTTAGTCCCCTCATTAATTAGTATGGGTTAATGGGCTGCACCGGATCGGCGGGCCTGTTAATTGTGGGATCAAACTCAATATTATCACGATAATAGTCTAAGTCTTTGACTTCAACGATTTAGGAGGTTGTAAGAATGCAAATAGACCTTGGTCAACTTCAGCTCGTTTCAACCCATGACCCATTTTCCTGTTTTGTTTTAGCTAAAATTTCATATATTACCCATTTGAGATAAAACATGACCCAAATTGACCCATTCGTAAGAATTGAAATGTTTTTTGTTGAGCCACTTTGATTGCTGTTAAATGAGTCTCCGTATTGTTACATTTGTGCATCGACATACCCTTCCAAAAACTAGTTAAAATGAACTGGAAAATTATCTGGAAAAAGTACACGCTGAAAAGATGATATTTGATGTAGTAGTGCATGTAACTATGATTTGACATTTGCGTGTAATTTGTGTGTGCTGACATGATATCGATTTTGTTTTTCTCAGGTAAAATTCAGGCTGATAATATTTACGCTGTAAGTTGTTTTCTTTATCTGTTGTTAACATAACTCTGACTAACACCACGTGAACAGTTCAGCTTAGTCACTGAGTTTTTTTTCTCCCTTTTTTGCAAAACAATTATACGATCCTTTTTCCGTTTTTAGAATCTAGTCATTTAAGTTAATTTCATCACCAACATGTCATTTTTTATTATATTTTGCACATTGATTAGTCATTTTCTCGTTTCAAACAAACCATGAGAATCAAGCAATTTAATGTCTAAATATCAGTCCCTTACTAATAATATTGGTTAAAATTGCAGTAAGACTTGGATTCTTTGATGATATATACATACCAGAGATGCTAATGCCTGAACCTTCCCATTGCAAGCCTGACGAGGACCACAAGTAAGTTCGTAACAATTCCCATAAGTAGTTTGCGAGACACTACAGAATTTTTGTTTTCCCATAAGTGATCTAAGTGTGTATGTGTAACTAAATAAACCAGGAACCAGGTCATATGGACATGGGTTTTCAATGACGAGGAGTACTTTATAGACGGACACGACAAGGTTGATGTTATTTAATCTGAATCTGTATTTGGTCTTGTGGCATAAGTGGTGCCAAGATGTTTTTATTGGAAGTTGATAATGTTTCAATAACTGATTGCAGATTAGGTTCCGAGTTCAAAACATAAAGTTCCCTGAAATTCCAAAGGAGCAAATAGGCACGAAGCCATTTGCTCCTATGGAAATCACTGTAAGCTGCTAAATTCTCTAAACTAAAAAATCACGGTATATAAGAAATTACATCCTCGAAATGATAATATTCGGACTCATATTTAACACGTTAGTTATTCCTAAAATTTCTACAAAAAGTGTTCCAGGTCTACCTAATCTGACCCATTACAAAGAATGTATTTTTAGAACTCCCATGGAACCGATACCGAAGCAAAATAATTAAATTGTGTGAATAAATTTGACCCTTGCAGGGATCACTTGTGTCGGATGGGGGTTTAGGCCCGGTTTCATGGTGGGTCTAGTCAATGAATTTTCCTCGCACCGGTGAAAGTAAAACGTATCTTGGTGCTGATATGGAGTTTGGCAGCACACATTCTTATGGAAAAAAAAGGTTAAAATCATGTAGTCTTTCTGCAATTCGTAGCTTAAGTTCTAACTAAACATTATTTCAGATACCAGCTTCTTTCGTACATCTTGTGAAATCCCTCACTGGCTAACCCATTATTAATCATGACAAACAGTTTAGTTTTGGTTCGGTTTTTCAGTTTTGTTTGTAAAGAACATCCCTAGTGAGCAGTTATTGTACGAAGTACAAACTACTAGCCACCAATTCAAAATTTTATTGATTTAAGTGCTAAAAGCAACTCAATTCACATGAATGCAAAAAGTATAAACAACTTTTATGTTGTACTTTACGCCACCCCGACTCCGTGACTGCAATAACTTAAAACAAAAATGGAAGCAACGATAACTAAAGAAATGTGAAAGTAATATGACAAAATTAAATAACCATATATCAAATCGAATATTCTTCTAAAGTTTTCTAATTATTCTTACCTTAACTCGAACTTAGGTACAAATACTTCCATAATAGATGATGGTTGCAAGGAATTAATTAATAATTTGTTAACTACCACATTTTAAAAGTTCCATATTTTAAATCATTTGAGCTTTTCAACAAGTTATCTTAATACTACACCAAAAAAAGAACAAGTTATCTTAATGACGTGTTGTACCATTTCACTTGCAAGTGGTACAATGGTAACATGGACTTGTTAAAATAGTTACAAGACGAGTTTGGATTACGAAAAGAAGTCTAGGAGAAGTGTTCTCCAAAATGTGAAAAACAGATCACCCTGGTCCCATGCATCTTACGGATAAAGTTTATGAGAAGTGTTGAACTGCAAATCATCCCTAAATTCCAAAAGATTACACAAACTACAATAATAATGTAGTATAATGTTCCAAAATATAGTGATTTACGATCCTTATGCACAAGATATATATTTATATCTTGAAGACAATGTTCCCATTATAAATCACGCGTTATAATAGAAAACAAGTGGGAAGGCGCCCGCTGCGTTGCAGCGGGAATTTTCGAGAATTTTTTGTGATAATCATTTACGAAAAATGTTCGGGTGGGGCTTCTCGTTTTAAGATCGTAGTATGTTATTTGCCGATACGTCTTTTATTTGTTTAGAATAAATGTTGTGTCAAACTATATTTGTAGTTGTCGTACGACGTCCTTTTTGAAATGAATGTTGTGTCGGCCATCAGTGTGTTGCGGCGGGGCTAATTTTGACCCTTATAATTTCCAAAAAATTTAGGATAATTTTTAAAGTTATTAAATTTGTTAAGGGCGCATTTTGAAAGTACTTTTATTTAAAAACTATATATATATTAAAACTTCAACATTTTTTATAAAACCGTACGTACGTCAAAAGTATATCAATATTGGACTTATTTTGTTCGTTATCGAGAGACCTTTTTGACAGTATTTTTTTATTCAAGAAATCGTTATATATCTATTAGATATTTGACAAATAAAGTTTGTTATATAAAAAAGTCATAAATATTAAAAAGTTTAGGGTGTCTTTTGTAAGTTTTCTATTTTTTTTACTAAAATCGAAGTCCCCTAAAACACTGCTCACGGAATATTTAATTCAGAAATTACTTTTTTATGCCGGCACGTATTTCAACTTCCCGCCCCATAGTATATAGTAGGAATAGGAATAGGAATAGGAATAGGAATAGGAATATGACCTTTAAAAATTCAACGAGTCAAACTTGTTAAGCTACCTAATTCTTAAACCTGTTATAACCTTTGTCTTGTTTACTTCGATTTGAATATTATGCTTTATTTTTGAAAGCGATGTTCATGTGCCAAAATCTACCAAATCAGAATGCAAATCAAACATATCGCATTGAAAAAATCGTGGTCATCATCATTATTAATTTAATATTGTTATTTTAAAACGTTAAGAATAACCTATGTTGAAGCTGTCAATTGTCGTTTTTATGGTAAAAGTGCTCGGTGCAATGAGAACGAATAACGTGTTATTTATTTGCTACCCCAGCGTCACTTTATTTATTTGTCACCTCATTGCTATCTTTATTACCCTACCAATAACACATCAATAATTAAAACACTCTCCCAACAATAAAAACCAGTAACATATTATTAGTACGAGTAGTTCTTACAAAATATCACACCAAAAATACTCCACTTACAAAACAAAACAAAAAATATGGCACAAGTTGGTGCAATAACGAAAGGACGAATGGCATATAGCAGCGGTGCAGTATGGCATGCCAATGGTGTGCCATTGGTAGTTTGGTACCAAAACAACCCAATGGCACCAATATCAAGCTCTCTAAGATGCTACTGTATATAGTAATTGCAAAGTTTAATATAAATATATTTTGAGAGAAAGAATCAGTGAGAAGAAAAACTAAAATGAAAATGATTTGTCTTCACACATTTCAAATAAAAGGGAAAATTTTAAAAAGAGGTGCATTTATTTTTGTATGTGCATGTGAAATGTGTGATTATGATTTCTTCTCATCTTTTTCATTTTAATTTTTCTTTTCTATTATCGCCAGCGTAACCCTAAAAAATATCATTAAAAAAGCGTGAGCCGTGATTAAAACATTATAAAGTTGATGATTCCCTGATCCTAACTTTATTCTTTGATGCAAAGTGAATGTTAACGCATGACATTTGAACAAGAGCTACCTAATAGACAAATGCAAAAAGATTGCAATAGGATCTTTTACTTTAGAATCCTATGAAAATTTCTAACTTCAAAAGCCTTTGCTTTTGACCATGTAACGATTATGATTTCCATCAGACATGGCTTTGATCTCGCAAGTGAAGTTATGCTATTCATTTAACATTGTATGTGACATGTTCATGAATAAGGTAAATGTGTGTTGACTGGAATGATGACAAATAGGGTTGGATGAATCGAGTCGCAACTGTGAATGTGAAAAAATAGAAGTAAGCTACGAACTCACCTATGTAGTTTATTTGTTGCGACTCTAATCAATTTGATCATAATGTATTAATATAAATATTCTTTATAACATCAAATAAAGTCATATTTTGAGTATTATTATCTCGAGGAATGCTACATCCACTCACAAAATCCACACAAATCACCCACACACTGAGGTGTCACTCACTGATTTGCGGATTTTATTATAGTTTTTCTCTCTCCTCTCTCATTCCACCGATCAATGGACGACACCTTTGCGTGTGAGTGATTTGTGTGGATTTTGTGAGTGGATGTAACATACCTCTATTATCTCATGTTTTTCGCTTATATTTATTGCATTTTTATATTATTTGGTATTGATTTGCTTTCTATTTACATTCTAGTATTTTGCTAAAAAATATATATATATTTACATTCTAGTATTAAAATGGATCAATTGAACGGAAAGAAATGGAAATAAGCAAAGATTGAGCTTAAATGAAGATTTGGTGTCAGAACTATGTTACGGCGTAAACCACAAGATGCTAGAGTTAATGAAAGTCAAGTAGCAATCGTTACGACGTAATAACCTAAATTGGTTACACCGTAGAGAAGAGTTAGTACGCACGTTTAGCTTACCTAAAGAGATTGTTACGGCGTAACGGATTTATATTGTTACGCCGTAACACCAACAAGCCTAGGTATATCTATAAATACAAACCTAAAAACGAATTTAGGTTTACACTTTCATTATCAATGGAGCTTGGAAAGTTTCGAGAGGCTATTCCACATCTTTGAAGCTGCAATCATCCAAAATCAAATCTTTATTCATCATAAACAATAGAATCATTCGATTTATTCCATTTAATTAGTTCTTTGATTGGATAGTTTATGTGTTTATTGTATCATCCTTGTGTCTTTGTGATTACTAGGCTTAACCTATTGATAGTAGTTGATTATTAGGCTATAAAAGTAAACATTAATTACTTTATTCCATAAAGTGTGGCCAGTACCAATTTGTGGCCAGAGGTATTATAGTTATACTAGCTAGGTTAAAATTGGTAGACTAAAAGGTTCAAATTAACGAAGGTAAATGAGTATTTACAATTGAGTTAAGTGTTGTTACTGACTTGCTCAGTGAATTAGCATCACAAGGAAGTCACATAGGTAAGTTGGCGGACTTGAATGAACTATAACTAGATAACATCCATTACCATCGAGTTAGAAGGTTATAGGGCATATGTACATGCAAGGTTGTAAATATCGCTCAGCGGTACCGTGGCGGTCGACCCCCTTCAAGCGCCATATCGGTCTCGGCGACGATATATCGGTTTCTTGGCAGGGAGTATAAATTATAAAGGAATTTGTTTTTAAAAAATAAATATTAGCAATATCCTAACAAAATAAGTCAATAACTACAAAAGAAAACTAACAAGTTTATATAAATCCATAATTATTTATCAATTTAAACTTAAATTCATAGCACAATAAATAGTTTTGGTTGCTTTTTTCAAATTTTGAATAATGTTTCATAAACTACTTACTAACAAAAGAAGCATGAGGGACTATAAGATACATTAGTTAAAAATTGATGGACTAGTTCGGTATTCTGAAAAAAAAAAAAAAAAACAAAACAAAAAAACAAACTAGATCTGAAGTTTTCCGGCGTTGACCGTCGTTGACCGACCACCGCTAAGGCCGATTTTGACCGCCAAGCTCCGATTTTGACCGATTTTTGAAAGATTTTGACCAAAACCGAATATTAGACCGAAATGTAAAATTTCGTGGCGGTGGACCACCGAAATCCGCCATGGCGCCGCCATGTCGGCCGCCATGGCCGATTTTTACAACACTGTGTACAGGTTATAGCGACCAATACGCTTATACTACATATGAGTCACCAATCAAGAAACTGATTAGGCATTACGCTTACAAACCTTGTCGTTAGCTTATTTAGAGGAACAACTAGGTGAACATTGCTTTACTCCTCTGATTTCATTTCCTTAATAATTATGCCGTTTATTTGCTTATTTTATTTAATTTGATTACTTTTCAAACCGCAATCTCTCAAATATATAATTCTCCATGTCTACTGTTTTCTGTCATTTTAATTATCGTCTTTTACTTTACAAACGAATCATCGCTCTTGTGAATGACCTGGTCTTACCAAGTATATTGATGTGCGCTTGCATTACAACCCCTTAGATAGTATACCTAAACGTTATAGTGTAGTAAAGGTATGACCGAGGGATTGATCGTTCTCTAGGAGTATTGTGAGGTAGGCTCGTAAAGTATGATGGAATTATCTAAGAGACGGGAGGAGACTCTTTTTGGTATTTACATATATTTTATGAAGCAAGTAATTATCGGGGTTTTGGAGATTTAGATTATAAACTAATATTAACCTTAAGGAAAGAAATTAAATGACAAGGAAAAGTAAGTTGGTTAAAACTTATATGATGGAAAAACGTATTTACTTAGGGTGCAATACTCTTTATAATTACCTAGTTGACTCTACTGAATTTGTCATGCCTTGATTTGTGATTATGGAGAATATGTCTGAATTTGTGATTATGGAAAAGTAAATTGGTTAAAACTTATATGATGGAAAAACGTATTTACTTAGGGTTCAATACTCTTTATAATTACCTAGTTGACTCTACTGAATTTGTCATGCCTTGATTTGTGATTATGGAGAATATGTCTGAATTTGTGATTATGGAAAAGTAAATTGGTTAAAACTTATATGATGGAAAAACGTATTTACTTAGGGTGCAATACTTTTTATAATTACCTAGTTGACTCTACTGAATCTGTCATGCCTTGATTTGTGATTATGGAGAATATGTCTGAATTAGTCTAGTGTCTTGGTCTAGCTCTTATAACCAATTATTATGCAGTTATCCAGCTCGTTAATGTCTCATAATCCAACATCGCCCTACAGTTGCTCTACGTTGGCACATAAACTACAAAGAACCCTAGGCGACTCATCTAGGCCAATAACCTAAGAAATTTTTAAGGTTTATGTGATTCTTAGTCCGACTATAAACAATAATCGGACTTTATTACTATTGAAGATCTAATCAATTCACAAGTAATAGATAATCAGAAACACCAACAAGAAAACAGTACAGAACAGCTAAATAAAATAGATTTCATGCAATCCAAAGTAAATCCAAAGATATTCAACCTAGCATAGAATACGAAGAACAAATAATAGACATAATCAAGTAACAAACGATAAACATAATTGAATGATTAATGAATATGTTAATACAAATATCGTCTAAAAACGTTATTTATATTTCACGATCTTTGCTAATATTTTGTTGTAGACAAAGTATAAACTTTATTTTCTAGCAAAATATAACTATAGTATAAGTCTCACATATAGAAACTTTATTTATAGAGAAAAGTCCAAAATACATCCCTGTGGTTTGGCCTTTGCTCGCTTTACATCATTTTTATTTTTTTGGCACAAAAATCATCCCTGTGGTAGTAAAGTTGGCACAAAACCATCCCTCCGTTAGTAATATCAGTTAATGACGACTAACGATGCAAATTATTTTCCGTTATCTCCTAACAAGAGTTAAAATATTTTCATCGTTAGTCTTCATTGACTATAGAGTTAAAATATGTGCATCATTAGTCCTTATTGAGTTAAAATATTTGCATCGTTAGTCCTCATTGAGTTAAAAAATTTGCATCGTTAGTCCTCATTGAATATAGAGTTAAAATATTTGCATCGTTAGTCCTCATTGAGTTAAAATATTTGCATCGTTAGTCCTCATTGAGTTAAAATATTTGTATCGTTACCATCACCACCACCCACCACCGCCGCCACCACCCACCACCACCCACCAACACCACCACCACCACCGCCACCACCACCACCCACCACCCTCACCGCCGCCGCCACCAATACCCACCACCGCCACCCACCACCACACACTAACGCTACCACCACCCACCACCGCCACCACCACCCACTGCCACCCACCACCACCCACCACCTCCACCCACCACCACCCACCGTCGCCACCAACACCGCCACCACCTACCACCTCCACCCACAACCGCTACCAACACCCACGACCACCCGCTGCCACCACCACCACCACCATACTATGAACGAATATTATAAGTGGTGGTGGTGGCGGTGGTGGTGGTGGTGGCGACGGTAGTGGTGGTGGTGGCGACGGTGGTGGTGGCGATGGGTGGTGGCGGCAGCGGCGGTGGTGGAGGCGGTGGTTGGTGGTGATGGGTGGAGGTGGTGGGTGGTGGTGGTGGAGGTGCAATTTCAGGTTAAAATATCTTGTGACTTGATGTAAAACATTATTTCAGACAACTTTTGTGTTTCACACTTTTGATGATTCGGACCAGAAACGGGTCAAAATCGTGAATTAAAATCGATTCAGAAACATTTTTATCAAATGTCAAGTTTTCATACGTTTTTATATATATATATAAATGGATGAAACCGGATAAACTATAATAAAAACGGATGAAAACGTAAAATAATAGACGAAAACGAATAAAAGTGTATGAGCACGGATAAAAACGTGAGAAAAACGGAAGAAACAGATAAAAACATGAGAAAAATGGATGAAAACGTATAAAGACGGACGAAAACGGATATAAACGGACGAAAACGTAAGAGGACTAACGATGCAAATATTTTAACTCAATAAGGACTAACGATGCAAATATTTTAACACTATAGTCAATAAGGACTAACGGTGCAAATATTTTAACTCAATGAGGACTAAAGATGCAAATATTTTAACTCTTGTTAGGAGATAACGGAAAATAATTTACATCATTAGTCCTCATTAACTGATATTACTAACGAAAGGATGGTTTTGTGCCAACTTTACTACCACAGGGATGATTTTTCTGCCAAAAAAAGAAAAATGATGTAAAACGAACAAATGCCAAACCACATAGATGTATTTTGGACTTTTCTCTTATTTCTAAGTAAACATTACATTTGCTACATGATTCGTTATTAAACTTATAAGTGTCAAAACATATTTAGTAAGTTTTACTAAAGAATGTGTCTTAATTGAGTTAAAAGTTTGAGTAAACTGTAAAAATCATCCCTGTGGTTTGTGTAAATTTGCAAGAATCATCCCTATCTCAAACGTTCAGCATTAATCATTCCCAATCCACAAACGTTCAGCAATAATCATCCCTAAGCACTAACGTCGTTAGTTTTACCCGTTAAGTGCTAAAATAATATTTGCCCGTTAGTCCCTCCGCTAATATTTTTTGCACCGTTAATCCTCATATTTTAAAATGAATTATACGTTTTCGTCTGTTTTTACATTTCGTCCGTTTTTTACGTTTTAGTCCATTTTTGTCCGTTTTTATCCATTTTTTTTTACAGTTTTTGTCCTTTTTTTGTTACGTTTTCGTCCGTTTTTTTTCACGTTCTCGTCCAATTTTTACGTTCTCGTCCGTTTTTTAATGTTCTAGTTCGTATTTTAATGTTCTCGTTCATTTTTTTTCGTTTTCATCTTTTCTTTTTTTTACGTTTTTGTTCGTTTTATCTATTTCCCACCCATCTCCACCACCGCCACCCACCACCTCCACCCACAACCACCCACCACATCCACCCACAACCACCCACCACATCCACCCACCACAACCACCACCACCCACCGCCACCTACCAACACCCACCTCCACCCACTACCGCCACCTACCGCCACCACCCATCGCCTCCTCCAACCACCACCCACCATCACCACCACCACCCACTGCTACCACCACCAACCCACCACCGCTACCACTACCCACCACCACCACTACCCATCGCCACCCACCAACACCCACCGCCATCACCACGCGTATAAAATCATGTATAAAAACGTGACGATGGATGGTGGTGGCAGTGGTGGGTGGTGGTGGCGGCGGTGGTGATGGTGGTGGTGGGTGGCAGCGGCGGTGGTGGTGTTAGCAGCCGCGGCGATGGTGGTAGCGGTGGGTGGTGGTGGCGATGGTTGATGGTGGCAGTGGCGGTGGTAGTGGCGGCGGTGGTGATGGTTGTGGTGGGTGATGGGTGGTGGGTGTTGGTGGGTGGTGGTGGCGGTGGGTGGAGGTGGTGGGTGGTGGTGGTGGCAGCGGCGGTGGTGGTGGCGGTGGGTGGTAGTGGCGGCAGTGGGCGGTGGTAGGTGGAGGTGGTGGGCGGTGGGTGGCGGTGGTGGCGGTGGTAGAGGTGGGTAGTGGTGGGTGGTGGCAATGGTAAATGTAACAAAAAAGGGACAAAACCCTAAAAAAATGGATAAAAACGTACGAAAAGGTTAAAAAATGGACGAAATGTAAAAACAGACTAAAACATATAATTCATTTTAAAAAATGCGGATTAAAGGTGCAAAAAATATTAACGGAGGGACTAACGGGCAAATATTATTTTAACACTTAACGGATAAAACTAACGACGTTAGTGCTCAGGGATGATTATTGCTGAACGTTTATGGACTTGGGGATGATTAATGCTGAACGTTTGAGATAGGGATGATTCTTGCAAATTTACACAAACCACAGGGATGATTTTTGCAGTTTACTCTAAAAGTTTTAAACATCTTTAGTAACTCAATTACTTACTAAACACATTATACAAACATTATTCCAAGTTGATACAAAAATACTTTTACAAGTTCACTTTCATATTAGTAAAAGTCTAAAATTGAAAATATATGTTTACATCATGCATTGCATCATACATGTCTTATCAAGTTGACATTGTAAGATTTCATGCATATCTTAGTTAGATTCTAACTCAACATATCTTACAAGTTGACCTTGAATGACCTTGATTTGACTTGACAAAGATATGGAAAGATTTCTTGGTGATTTGATGTCTGTTCTGGTGGAACCAAAGTCCCACACGGACGGAACCCTTAAAAGGGTTCCGCCTGATCCGTGGTTGTGCTGAAGTTCTTGCCTATAAATAGCAAGCCACATCCAAGAAATCCTTTATCACTTTTAGCTATACTTTACACATACACACTCATTTCTTTCATCTAACTCAGTAGCATCTCATTTGTGTAATCCTCTTTTGTAGCAAAGAAGTCCACAAGTTCATCCGAAAAGACTACAAGCTTCAACACAACGTTGCAAGACTTGGTAGCTTTGCATTGTGTAAACTCTTATAGTTTATACGTCATTTGTTTGTGTATTATCTATAATGATCGGTTATTGTTTTAGTCCTCAAAATACATGGAGTGCCGGGAGTGGTTGTTCCCTTGTAAAAAAACTCGACATCTAGCTTAGTGTCGGAGATATTGTATAGGCGACGTTAGGTTGGTTCTACCTTGAACTTGAACCCGGTATTTAGCTTTGTACCGGAGCTTGTTGACTCGTGAAGGATACTCTCAAGTTGGATACTCGGGGCGTGGAGTAGGGCAAGGAAAAAGAGTCCCTGTAGCCGAACCATGATAAACATTGTGGTTTGATCGTTTCTTACTTTACTCTTGCACATTACTTATTGCTTATTAGTTTTGATTGTTGATTACACGGAAAGTTAACAAAGAAAATCAAGATAAAAAGCGGTAAACTATTCAACCCCCCCTTCTAGTTTTCCACAGAATAAACTTATCTTGATGATACACTTGAGTTATTATGATTAAAATAAATAAATAAATAAATAAAATGATAAACCTCTTGAAAATCGGTTAGGGTTTGTCTCCCGAAATTTCCACACGAATTATGTAAATATATATAGAAAACAGGGTGTAACAGCGTCAATCTTTGGCCTTGATGCCATCACCCCGCCATCATTGATTAAGTGTTTTTGTAGAACCGTAGAGGAGGGGGGAGAATACGGTTTCTTTGGCTTTTTAGATGTTTAAAAACTTTAAGCCAAAGAGAACACCAAGTGGTTGTACAATAATCCAACAACCACTAACACAACCAAAGTATATAAAGCAAGTAAGAACACAACGATATATACTAGTTCGGGATGGGGGGTTTATACCATCCGTATGTCCAGTTGCGAATCCGCGACTCCGATACTATTCACTAGTATAATCCTTTCGGTGGACTACAAACATTACAATTCACTCCACCGATATTCAACAATATCGATGCTCACAAAGAAGGAGTTACTCCCACGGTATTCCGCCCTCGGAAACCACCCAAAAGAATCTCGCGATTCGACTTCACCTAAGGGTCACCAAGACCACTACCAAGACTTCCCACCAGAAGTATCAAACCCCAACTAGATCCCCAATGATCTAGGATTGGTCACCAAGACACAAGACTTCCCTTACAAACAATTGAATGAATGAATAAGTGTTTGTTCAACCAAGTCCTAACCTAACCTAGAGACTCGATTGTAATAGAAAGGGTATAAGGAAGAAGACCCTCGACACAATCACAAGAGTGGATTAAGTTCTTGTGATTCTTCCCTTGCAAGGAGATGTGTTCTTTCAAAGTGTTAGAGTAAGAATCAAGAACACAAGATTAGAGATAGAGAGATTTGAGAGTGTTTAGAGAGAAAGAATGTAGAGAGAAAGAATAATGGCAAGGGGTGAGGAATACAAGAGGCAAGGGAGGTATTTATAGACCAAGACCCAAGCTTGGGAAAATTTTACCGAGGCCGGCGCGTCACTCGCGCGTCAACGCGCGGGCAGCGCTCCAGGACTCTGTCTCAAATTTTCCCAAGACTTGGGTGTTGGTCCTTGTAAATACCTATCCTTGCTAAACCCCCAATTGTACTTCACACTAAACCTTAACATTAATCAATCTAAGGTTTACCAACTCAAATAGCCAATTTGGAAAATGCTTTGTGAAGTGTTATAAGAAAACCAAATACCAAGGGTAGAAGAGTAGAAAGGGTAATTTGGTAGGGGTAGAAATGGTATTCCTCAAGTGGCATAGAAAATAGAGAAAGAATATGCCAAGGTATATTCCTCAAGGGAAGTGTGAGGAAGATTGGGTTAAGAAAGTAACCATGGTTAGGGTTAGGTGTAGAGAACTAACCATAGTTAGGTTTGGGTAGAAGCAAACTAGGGTTTGGGTTAAGAGAGAATATTCCAAAGGTATATTCCTTTGCTTGGGGGGAAAGAATGAGATGGATGGTTGAGATGGTTTTAGTTTGAATTGGATGGTGGAGATCAAAGGGAGCCTCCTTTGGTTTTCAAATTATTTGGCATGTGAGAAATATGGAGGGTTGAGATGGTTTTGTTTGAAATGGATGGTGGAAATCAAGGGGAGTGATGAGGCGAAAAATGATCCGTTTTTAGGGGGTCATTTAAGCCCGAATCCGAATTTATTTGATCAAATATTGCCCTAAATCGTTCCTTTTGTGATTTTAGGTGTTTGGAGAGTGAATTCTGGAAAAGAGGCTATTTTGGACGTTTTTGGAGCATAAAGTGAAGAAAACGACAAAGTACCAAAAATCCAAGCTGGAAATACAAGGTGACGGCGTCAAGGGTTTTCTCTTGACGGCGTCAGACATGAAGAATAATTTACCGTAGCTGGTGACGGCGTCAGATGGAGTTATGACGGCGTCAAAGTGACCAAGATTAATTTACCGTGGGTGGTGACGGCGTCACATAGGCCGTCACGATTGGATCTAGGGCATCCGAGGAAGTGTATGGCGGCGAGTTGACGGCGTCAGATTTTACTCTTGACGCCGTCAGGACGATTTTCCTATATATAGTTTTCTAGTTTTTTCATTAAAAAAAAGAGAGAAGTTTTGGTAAAACCCTAAAGACGATTTTGGTGCCTCTTTTACAGGTTTTTCAAGGGTTCCAAACCCTTGAGACCTTGCATTGTAATTGAGATAAGTATACTCTTAATTCAATCAATATGTCTATGTGTTGGTTGTTTATCTTTTGTTCTTATCTTAATTCTACTATGCTAGGCTAGATCTCTCTTGTGTTTGCTTAGATCTAATGAAACCTAGATGTTGATTATGTGTTGATTACTTGTCTATTCTTGTTTTGAATGAATGATTTTATATGTTAGGCTTAAGAAAACTGGCAGATCTCCAAATGGTAACATGCTTGAACGTCTTAAGAAACATGAACCGAGGCGTACTAGGTCTTTATTGGTTGTATTTAATGCATGAGCCACTGTTTACAATCCCTATAGTTGTGCTGGGTCATGGTATAGGAGGAGATAAGAGCTCATAGAGTTGGGGAGTTATGTATGCCACTCCACGAATGGTATTAAGGAATACAACCCGTCATTCATACAAGTGTAACAAGTAATTAACATGTAAAAGATATCTAGGGAGTAATGAAGTCTAAGTAAACACAATTTCTCCACATACTGCTCACAACCTTAGTTTAATATTAGTTTAATTTCATTTTCATTAGTTTAATTAGTTATATAGTAGTTTTTGGGTTAGTTGAATAACAACTAATTCCGCCCACTCTTCTAAAAACCGAGATTTTACTTGCTTTCATAAAATATAAAAACACAAAAATAATCATCTCTCACCTCTAGAACTATTAATTAGGTTTTCTAATCCTAGCGACACTATTCCTAAGCTGAACGATCAATCCCCCGGTACTTGTCACTATACTATACTACAACGATCAGGTACACTGCCTGGTGGGGGTTGTAAGCCTCGCGAGATCCCTCGAGAGGTAAAGCAAGGTGCGATTCCCACGCATCAAGTTTTTGGCGCCGCAGCCCGGGGAATAGTTATTGTCTAGGTTAGAATTTCTTTTTATTAGGTCTACTTGCTAGATTCCTTTCTAGTAAGATTTTTTATTTTTATTTTTAGGTCTTCTTTAGTCTATCTTATTTCTTCGTGCTTTTGTTCGTAACTCTTTACCATCCGACATCATGGAAGGTGGTAACATCTTTGAACCCATCATCCCACCACAATAAAACCCACCATTAGAACCCCTTAGGCCCCGAACCTTAGGAGAGTATTCCCGACCTAGCCACCAAGGCTACCGAAACACCATTGAGCTCACCGGAGCCAATGTGACCCCCTTGCGATCCGACACCATCCGGTTGGTGCAAAGCGGATGTGCATTCCATGGACTTCGTTCCGAAGATCCAAACCAACACCTTAAGGACTTCCTCAAAATCGTAGATTCCATAGACCTAGGTGTTGAAACTAGAGAGACTACCCGTTTACGCCTATTCCAATTCTCTCTACGGGATCAAGCTAGTCAATGGCTTGAGCGTTTACCCGCGGGATCCATCACCACATGGGATGATCTCACCACTCGTTTCCTTGCTCAATTTTTCCCACCGGGGAGAACTACTAAACTTAGGAATGACATCTTGATGTTTCAACAACGTCAAAATGAATCTCTTTATGAAGCATGGACTCGTTTCAAGGACTTACTCCAAAAAGTCCCTCATCATGGCATAGATTTGTGGCTCCAAGTCCAAATTTTTTATGACCATATCGATATCCCCACGAGGCGAACCATTGACCAATCGGCCGGTGGTAAGCTACGTGATCTTAGTGCGGAACAATCATGGGAACTCATAGAAGATCTTGCTCTCTATGACAACGAAAGTTGGAATGATCCCCGTGATTTGAACAAAACGGTCAAGGCAATATCTTTGCCTTCGAATAATTCAAGCACTCCCGACCGTAGGATCATGGAACTTGAGGATCAAGTCAAGTTTCTCATGAAATCTTACGAAGCTCCGAAGCATTCAAGCCAAGTGAACAAAATCACTTCTTCATGCGAATTATGTAGTGGTCCCCATGACACTCGTGATTGTATGGAACTCCCCGGAACAGCTTTTGCGGACTACGCATCCACGCGTACCGACGAAGCGGGAGATAAGTGGTACACTTTCAAGCCCGAGCCAAACACATACGGTGATTCATATAACCCCTCATGGAAAAATCACCCAAACCTTAGGTGGAAACAAAATCAACCCAATTCATCCAACCCACCTAATCGTTACCAATCAAACGGTCCACCATCCAACCGTACCTTCAACAACAATCCTTCTAACAACTATGGTAGTACCAACAATCTTGAAGGATTGATGTCGAAATTTATGGCATCTCAAGAAGCTCGCATAGCTAGGTTTGAAACCGAATTCAACCAACAACAAACGGAGATGACCAACAAGATCGACAACTTGTTGAAAGCCCTCAACAACCAAACATTAGCCACACCTAGGAAGGACACTAGGGACACCAATAGTGGAATCCAAGCTAAGGACCCCTCATCATCCAAACATGTCCACTTTGTCAATGTTGTCACCATTAAGCCGATAGATAGGGAGATAGAGGAGAGTGACAAAGATGAAGTTAGAGTAGAAGCCAATAGTGAGGATGAGAGTAGGGAAGTTGAGGTTAATAAGGATGAGGAATTAGAGGAGGTAGAACCTATAGAGGAATATTTTGATAAGTTGCCAACCAAGGAAGAACGGGAATACCATAAGTATTTATTCGATAGTCCCGAGACAACATATATCTTTGGCGATCCCCTGATCAAAATGGGAGACCCCTCTAACATTAACATCCCATGCAATATCGGGCACATGCATGTATGGAAAGCTTACATAGACCCTAGATCCCCCGTGAACATCATGTCTAGGACTTATTACAATTGGGTGATGAAGAAGCAACTCAATTTTAGGATAATGCCCGGTAAAAGTTGGATAAGTAATTTTGCAGGAAGAGTTAAGGGAGTACATGTGATTATAGGGAATCTCACCTATGAGATTGATTTCATGATAGTGGAAGACACGCGTCCGGTGATAGATTCTTGCCTAAGTCAAATAATATTTGGGAAACCATTTGTTGAGGCCACTAGGATGAGTTATGATCCGACGTTAGGGATAGTTAGATTCAAGGAAGAGAATGATGAGGTTGCTTATCAAATGCCCTACAAGATTGAGCAATACCGCCTTCTCTCTAATTTCGAAAAGGAACGTAAGCAAGCGGCTTATTATAGGAATGATGAGGATAGACGTAGAGGAGTAGAGTATGTTAGAAATAGGATGCTTGGTTTCTATAAAGAATGCTTGCAACTAGGTCCGGAATACAAAACTGGTTTAGAAGACGACCTAGAGAGTGGAACCAATGATGAGATCACGTAGTAACCCACGACTTTGAGTCTAGCTACAAGACTCGTAAATAAAGAAAAGCGCTTCTTGGGAGGCAACCCATGTTTTGTGTGATTTTTAATTGTTTGATTGTTATTTGCTTCCGTATGCATGTTTTATTTTTATTGTTGGTTGATCATGTTTCTCAATTAAAATGTGAAATACTTTATTATGTTGTTTAGCCTAGTCTTAACTCCAACCTAAAGGTATTTTTGCAAAAGATAAGTGTAAGGGGAAACCCCAAATATGTTTTTAAGAAACAAACCGATCATGATTATCCACAATATTTAATGAACATGTATATTCGTATTTGTTAGAGTCAAATGCTTGTATTGAGTCATAATGAAGTTTTGCAGGATTTTCCAGGAAGTAGGACAAGGTTTTTCCAGAAATTTTCCGGAAACTTAACATAAAGATTTATGCAGGTTCATTCTGACGGCGTCAGGCAATTGCTCTTGACGGCGTCAGGAGTCAAAAATCTGGAAATTTTACCGGTTTTGTTTTTCTAACGGAGTCTTATAGTTTTTGTGAATTATTAAGTTTTATAATCTCCAGGAAATCTGAAAACTTCATTCCACAAGCATTATATCTTATTTTGTTTTCTAGGATTTAGTAACTTATATAGGATGCCGCCGATTTTACGCGAGGTTGCCTTGTCTACTTTTGTCAGGATTTACAGGTTATTTGAGACAAGAAGATGATTTATATTCTGGAAGGGAAGCTTTGATTGTTCGTTTTCTTGGAGGAAGATTTAACCTGGCCAACCTAAAATCCATACCGAGCGAATCAGGGGAGTATTTGATTTCATTCTCTTTACTTTTTAACTTTTACATTCTTTACTTGAACATTGGGGACAATGTTCATCTTAAGTGTAAGGGGAGGGTAAAAAGATGATACCTTACATATGCACTTTCGCTTGAGTTTGTTTTGTTTGATAGTAGATGAGTAATAAAACTATGAGAAATACTTGTTAGTGTAATTTTAGCGCCAAATTTAAAATTTTTTACAACATTTAGGAGTGAAACTTTAGCCATAGCAAGCGTCTCATGGATAGGAGGTTGTATGACTAGCACATAACCGTATATTCAGAAAAATTTTCCACCCAAAAATGTGAGGTTCGCCTTTAGATTTGATAGGAAAAGCATTCATTATTAGTTCTTATGAGTGTACCGGTAGCATTTAGATTCTAGAACTTGCGTTAGTGATGCATCCCGAGACCGCTAGTGAGACTACATTCGTGTGGTAGGATTTACTACATGATAAGAGGCATTAGGATCACCCTTGTGTTAAACCCGTATTATAATTACTTGACCATTTAAGTCATATTACTTGGCTAGTTAAGTCAACTAATTTTTCCCACACCCTTTGCGTTGTACTCATTTTTAGTACACGATACCCCTAGTACACCCCTCCGAGCCTATCTTTTCGTTTCTAACTTTAAGCATTTTACTTAAAGGAAGAATTTGTTACACCCCACTTAAATGTACACCCAAATCGCCTTAGCCTTTCGTGTATGCGCTCATTTTTAGTGCATTATTGTTATTTGTTAAACCCTAAGTTAACTTTCTAATTGATTACATGGTTGCTAAGTCGAGTCATATCCTTGTACATATTGTTTTGGGACGATTGGGACTCATGGGTAAGTACTTATTTTATGGAGTAATGGGGAAGAACATCACTTATTACCCCCATATGTACGTTAATCTTAAAAGTGCTCCAAGTGTTTTGATTTTCTTAATTCGAGTCATTAGATTAGTTAAATGTAAAGTATGTAAAGATTCAAGTGTAAGGGGAGTGCTCAAACCCCTATGATGTATTATTTTGGATGGTAGGGTAAGAGTGTATGCAAAAAAAAAAAAAAAAAAAAAAAAAAAAATCGAAAAAAAAAATAGAAAAATCAAGAAAAAGAAAAAAAAATAGAAAAAGAAAAGAAAAAAAAAAAAAAAAACATACGGACTACCATCCCGTTTTTATTTTATGTTCATTTTATGTTTTTGTTATTTTTCATTTATTAGCTTAAGTCGAGTCTAGTCTTGGCTTAGCAACGCCATCTTGTACATGTAATTTACTAAGATTGTTAACTCGCCACCAGTAAAATTCCCTTTATCCAACAAAACCGTGTAATTCATATCCCTACACCTAACGATATAACCCTTTAAAAAGACCTCTTTGATAGTTTATCCTAGGTGCTTACGCCATGTGGTGGAGGTTTGATCATTTCCCAAGCCTATGGTAATCTATTTTGCTATGACAGGTAGTGAGAGATATCTTCCATTTCCATAATGTTATATTACTTTATTACACCCGAGAGATGTGAGTATCTAAACACTATTTGTGAGGTGCTTGTGTATGACCTCCGTGCTTGTCTATTGGTCTTTAGTGGAACGATTATTTGTTATAATTAATTTTATATTAGTGTTAAATGACCCCTAACTTGTCTTTTGAGTAGAATAAAAGCTCATTTGCTTGAGGACAAGCAAATCTCAAGTGTAAGGGTATATGATGAGGCGAAAAATGATCCGTTTTTAGGGGGTCATTTAAGCCCGAATCCGAATTTATTTGATCAAATATTGCCCTAAATCGTTCCTTTTGTGATTTTAGGTGTTTGGAGAGTGAATTCTGGAAAAGAGGCTATTTTGGACGTTTTTGGAGCATAAAGTGAAGAAAACGACAAAGTACCAAAAATCCAAGCTGGAAATACAAGGTGACGGCGTCAAGGGTTTTCTCTTGACGGCGTCAGACATGAAGAATAATTTACCGTAGCTGGTGACGGCGTCAGATGGAGTTATGACGGCGTCAAAGTGACCAAGATTAATTTACCGTGGGTGGTGACGGCGTCACATAGGCCGTCACGATTGGATCTAGGGCGTCCGAGGAAGTGTATGGCGGCGAGTTGACGGCGTCAGATTTTACTCTTGACGCCGTCAGGACGATTTTCCTATATATAGTTTTCTAGTTTTTTCATTAAAAAAAAGAGAGAAGTTTTGGTAAAACCCTAAAGACGATTTTGGTGCCTCTTTTACAGGTTTTTCAAGGGTTCCAAACCCTTGAGACCTTGCATTGTAATTGAGATAAGTATACTCTTAATTCAATCAATATGTCTATGTGTTGGTTGTTTATCTTTTGTTCTTATCTTAATTCTACTATGCTAGGCTAGATCTCTCTTGTGTTTGCTTAGATCTAATGAAACCTAGATGTTGATTATGTGTTGATTACTTGTCTATTCTTGTTTTGAATGAATGATTTTATATGTTAGGCTTAAGAAAACTGGCAGATCTCCAAATGGTAACATGCTTGAACGTCTTAAGAAACATGAACCGAGGCGTACTAGGTCTTTATTGGTTGTATTTAATGCATGAGCCACTGTTTACAATCCCTATAGTTGTGCTGGGTCATGGTATAGGAGGAGATAAGAGCTCATAGAGTTGGGGAGTTATGTATGCCACTCCACGAATGGTATTAAGGAATACAACCCGTCATTCATACAAGTGTAACAAGTAATTAACATGTAAAAGATATCTAGGGAGTAATGAAGTCTAAGTAAACACAATTTCTCCACATACTGCTCACAACCTTAGTTTAATATTAGTTTAATTTCATTTTCATTAGTTTAATTAGTTATATAGTAGTTTTTGGGTTAGTTGAATAACAACTAATTCCGCCCACTCTTCTAAAAACCGAGATTTTACTTGCTTTCATAAAATATAAAAACACAAAAATAATCATCTCTCACCTCTAGAACTATTAATTAGGTTTTCTAATCCTAGCGACACTATTCCTAAGCTGAACGATCAATCCCCCGGTACTTGTCACTATACTATACTACAACGATCAGGTACACTGCCTGGTGGGGGTTGTAAGCCTCGCGAGATCCCTCGAGAGGTAAAGCAAGGTGCGATTCCCACGCATCAGGGAGCCTCCTTTGGATTTCAAATTAATTTCCATGTGTTGATTATGGATGGTTGGGATGTGTTGTAAGGGAATGAATGGTTGAGATGTAGAGTGTGTAAGGAATATAAGAGATGTGATGTTGTAAGGGATTGTGTAAGAGATTTGTGTAAGAGAATATATGATTTGGATATGATCAGTTGGCTAGTGTGTGTAGAAAGGAGATGGTTGTGAGAGTAGTGTGTGTAAATTTGAAATCAAGTGTGCTATACACAAGGTGTATAAGTGTGTATACAAAGATTGTATATGGAGAGGGAATATTTGGGAAGGATTGTGGGAAATTTGGTGGTATTTGTCATTTGTAAAAATGAGATTAAGAAATAATATAATTGTCATTAAGAAGAGAATGTTTAGACAATTAAGATTATAAGTTGAGAAATTCATAGGTTACTTATAAGTTCAAGTAACATAACGTCGAGAATCCATAGTTTCATATCTCGTGACTTTTCACGACTCGATGTTCTCAACTAATACCTTGGTTCAAACAAGTTAAGTGATTTGCCTTGATGTAAAGCATAACCCAAGTGGGAAAGGATGCGTTTACGCAAAGTGACCTTTGACTTAGTTTGACCAATAAGAGAGTAAACCCGTTACGTAATTAGAGAAGACGTAAGCACGGGATATGAGCATATGAATGCTTTCACATGATGTTACGTGAAGTATATAAGCTCTCTAAATTTAGAAAAAGCCTTGGCTAGAGGCGATTGTTAGAAAATATGAGTTGGTGTTTTCCCGTAAATTGGTGCTTTAAAAGTTGGATCTCTCTAATCCCAAAACTCGTTTCGAGTGTTCTCAATTAAGCACATAACATATTCATACCTGTATTGAAAGATCCACATTTTTCGGGTAAGGGGAAAGCCGACTTTCAAAATTCGTCCCGATATCCACAAACGCCTGGCGCGTTACCCACGCGTTGACGCGTGGGTGGTGCGCCAGCAGCAGACTTGTGATTCGGGGAATTTTGGCTAACGTTTGTTATTTTATGTGTTTCGACGGTTTATTTGTCATCATTAAAACATAAAGAGATCTTGATCATGTTGCCTCAACAATCTCCCCCTTTTTGAAGATGACAAATAAAAACCGAAAGCAAATAAAATTACAAAACTTAGCGAAGACAAAGTGCGCCTTTGGTGTAGCTTGCGTCTTGACCTTTGCCTTGTAATTTGGTGAAGCCGCCTTTAACATTTCTTGAATGGTCTTCACGCTCTTGCTTTCTTTCTCCCCCTTTTGTCGAATCAAAAATGTGGGACTACCAATCAAGCCAGGTTTCAAACTTGGGCCTGTGGGATAAGTGAGCTAGCTTGTATGTGCACCCGAAAGGGCTCCCCCTTGAACATAGCTCCCCCCAGATCATTGCTCCCCTTGTTTCAAGGCGGGGATCCATGGGTCAAGAGCCTCACCTTTGCGGTGGCCTTGCTACACATAGAAATCACAATATGCAACAAACAAGAAATCCTCACATGTGAAAGTTTCAAAAATGGGTTAGGTTACCATTTGGATACTTGCATCAATGGTTAGTCCACAACAATATATATATATATATATATATATATATATATATATATATATATATATATATATATATATATATATATATATATTTGTCCCATATGACTCCAATAACCATTTGTTGAGCATGGTATATGAATTATTTATTGTGGATATATGTATAATGTTATATAAATACCAACAAAACAAGACATCACCTATAATCACAATAAACTACATAAGCATCTTTATTGAAGGAAACACCATGTAGGTCATACAAGAAGGCTAATATATGAACCTAACATACATTATTCAAGCAAGCTTATGAAAGATCCTAAGTGGGCATAATTAAGACAACAAGTTATCTCCTTTTCACTCTTCAACCTTCTCTTGAAGAGTCACCCTAGAGATGTCCTTAAGGATGGCGGTCATCACCAACATGTCGTTGTTAATGGATTTATGAAATTCTCTCATTTCCTCACGAATGGAGAGAACATTCCGCTCGATCACATCTTGGGTGGAGCAACATTCACACCTACGGGTATGGTTGTTCTCAAGAGGTTTTGGAAGATCCTCTTCAATCTTGCACCAAATGTCGTCTTCAACAAGACATAGTTTGACGAAGTCTTTGACGATTGGAATTTCCGATCCATTGATGTTTTCCCAATCTACATTATTTTCCTCTTCTCTTGTCATCATACGCCTTCCATTATTGAAGTGGTATGATGAACCAACATATTCATCTTCCATATCCATTTAGAGTGTGTTCTAGTGTTATTTGATCTTTGCAAGGTTTGATGTCTAGATAACTAGTAAGATTACTCCTTTTATAGATAAATTAAGTTGGTAGTTAGGATTCTTAGTACTTAAAAGTTGGTCATGTTATCAATGATTATGGTACTTAGATGCTTGATAAGATGTTCAATCCATCAAAGTCATGTACTAATGTGCTTAGATCACATGGAGTTGGAAAAAGGTATTTAAAGAGAAATAAGTGTTCTAGTTGATTGGAAGGACTAGATACTTATGCTAGTTACCATAATTTCTCATGCATGCACCATAATTTGTTAAGCAATGCATCAAATTTTAAGCAATGAAACATTATTCACTTAAATTTAGGCATGCAACATGTATTTATCACATAAGGTGAACAAGTAGAACTAGATACAAAATTTTTCAACACAAGTGTGAGTTGTGATGAATATCATATCTAATCTTGGAAGTTATGACAAAATCAATATTATCGAGATTAAGCAAGATAAATTGTGTCAAATTTTCTTGTTCAATGCACATTGTATAGACATGTAGAATCTTGGATATTATCAATTATTGTTTGAATAATGAGTTGATGCATATCTTTCACCTTCGAAGTCATTTATTGGATCTTTCTTCCATGCCTTCATATAATACTTAGTCATATAAACACATAAGCTCTAATAGCACCTAAAAGGCTTGCAAACAACACATAGACATTCTATTTTGGCTTAAAGATTGTTCTCCTAAGATGCATATTTTAACATCAAAACCTATCCCAAAGAAATTTGGACTCTTGAAAAATGTCGTGCCAAAAACCTAATCATGTTTGTTTTGTGACCTAAGAGTCCTTTTATTCAAGTCACCAATGACTTGTTGTATAGGATGACCCCTCGCTTCTCTCACTTCCTTAGGATTGCCTTCATCCGAAACATTAACTTGTAATGTCGGCGACCTTTCTTGATCTTGAACTATAGGTTCATTGATCACATCATCTTCTACCGAAGGAGATGATTTAGGATCGGGCATGCTCTCATCAAAGGTCACATTGAGAGATTCCTCAATCCTCATTGTTTCCTTGTTAAGCACTATGTATGCTTTACTAGTTTGAGAGTATCCTAGGAACACACCTTCATACGACTTTGGGTCGAATTTGGTAAGATATTATTTAGCGTTAAGTATAAATACTTTGCAACCAAATACTCTAAAATACACTAAGGAAGGCTTCCTATTTCTAAGTATTTCATATGGAGTTTTATTAATGACCTTTCTTATATGGACTCTATTAAAGATATAACATGCAGTATCTAGGGTATGTGATGAGTGTGTAAATACTCATCATTTTTACCTTTTTCTGAGCTGCCAAAACATCTAAAAACACTCAATATTGCATCAAAATAGTGAAAATATCCCAGGAATGTGTTTTATATGTTTCAAATGCAAAATAATCAAAAACAGATGAAAAACGTACAAAGTTTGCAAAATTGGCAGTTTCAGTCCCTCATCTTTCAAAAGTTGTCAAATCTAGTCCCTGGTAGTCCTAAAAACTTGTAAAAGTCACCAAAGGTCCTTTTAAATCAAAAAGTTACATAATTAGTCCTTTGGTGCAAAGTTTCACAAAATGTCAAGTTTAGTCCCTGAAGTTTGGAAAATTGTCAAAAATGGTCCCTGGGATATTAAAACTTCGAGAAAAACAAATTTTGTCCTTATACTAATCTTTTATGGCAGGTTTGGTCCTTGGTTAGAAAGTTTGGTGAATTTTCACATTTGGTCCCTGAAGTTTCACGAATTGGCAGAAATGGTCCCTGGTGATTAATTTTGAGAAATATTCAACTATGGTCCTTTGGAGTTTATAAAGTGGTGAGATTAACCTTTGTGACAACTTTAGGATTTTGGCAGCAAAGGTCCTTAAATTTCAGCTTTGTACAATTTTGGTCCTTGTTGTTTTCACTAGAAATACCAAACGGATCCTTAGTTTTTAAAACCAAAAACCAATCCAAAACACAACAAGCCCACCACCCTTTTAATTACCCAAGCCCACACTTAGCCTAATCCACCCCTTGGTCAAAACCACTCACCCCTAACCTTTTCCCTCCCACACAACACTGCAAATACCACCCTGGTATTTCCCCCCCCCCCTTTTGCACCACTTGCCCATCCACCATCCATCTTATCCCTTCAATTATTCTCCCCAAGAACCAATCATGCCACCCCCTCCTAGTCTATGCTTCCACAGACCCTAATTGCAAGAAAAACATTTTTCCCGCCAAATTGAGTGTGAGGACAAGACTCATCCAATTGATGAGATTATTGGTGGGATTTGACCAGTGGGACCCACAAGACCTTTTGGGATGCTATAATAGAAGAAAGAAGCAGAGAGGAAGAAGCATTAGCTTAGGTAGTGTAGAATAATGTCGACAGTAGTGTAATTTTATTTTTCAATGCAATTTTTAGTTTAAGATTAATGTATTAAGACTTCTCAGTGTATTTCCAAGCACATTTCAATAAAAGTTTCAGGTTCCTTGTTTTAATTCAGTGTTGGCAATTTTTTTTAAGTGAAATTGACACTCTCACTTAAACCTTGTTAAAAGTGGTTGTTTATTGTTCATTTAAGCTCAATGCAGTTTACTTATAAGCCTTTTTAAGTTCTTAAAGCCATTGAATCAGTTTGGATAACAAATACTAAAAATATCCAAAAATCCAAAAAAATAGTATAAAAAATCAAAAATCAGAAAAGAAGAAGAAGGGAGCAAGAAGAAAGGGTAATTTTGGATGGATATTGGTTTAGAGGTTTGTAGGAACCTATAGGTTTGGTTCATGATCATGGTTCTTGGTCTTGTGCTTTGATTTCATTTGTAAGCCAATCTTTCATTTTTAGCAATTAACTGTAGAGTAGCTTATTATGTGATTTTATCTGTGTCTTTATATTTTAATAATATATTAGAGTTAAAAATATGCTTAAGGTTGCCTGTTGGTGCTCTTGAATGCATAGTTGATCTTATTTTCATCTTTACTGCCAAAATAGCTTATATAGGGTTAATGAGTTTTAGTTGTGGTTATAAGTATTTATGTGTTCATTGCATTTCAGTATGCCATATTACAACTTTATAAATCAATGTTTTGGCCTTAATCATTGATTTGCTTGAAAAATCTCATTTCAAGATAGTTAAGGGAGTGTTTGGTAATAGCTATTTCATGGTGTACTAGTATGCTTTTGTTGTGGTTTGTTGTTTACATATGTTTCTTTATGTTAGTATAGCTCAGTAAAAACTTAAATTCCATTGGTCTTTCATTAAAAAGTCAAATCTTAGTTTGATTGCTCATAATCTGTCAACTGTCAAGAATTAAGGAGTCTTAATCATCATGTCAGTTCATTAATAGTTAATTTTGCTTAAATCAGTTCCATTTCATCTTAATACATCATAATTAGTTCATAGGATCCATCAGAAATCCATCTTAGTCAAAGTTCAAAGTTTTTATCGAAAGTCAAAAAGTGCCTTTCTCAGATTTTTCCAAAACTTGCATGATTTGTTTTGATTTATGTGCTCAATACTAGGACTTGAAACTTGTTACTAGTTAATCTCCCCCACCTCAACTTTGAAGTTCCTTGGTCCTTTTATTTTTTCCAATTTTCCTCTGGGCCCCACAAGCCAAGAAACAAGGCTGCAGGGGGAGGTTATCCCCTGCACCAGCAGCTTCACCACCAACACCACCACTTGGTGGTGGTTTTCTGACCACCACAGTGGTCCACAGCCCCACCTCTTAGGTTCTTTCCACCCCCCTCCTACCATACTTCATGCTTTGACCTTTTGTTTGACCCCAAGACCCCTGGGACCCACTTGGAATTGCCCATCTACATTGTCCCATTTTCTGAGTTGCAATAGGAAATCCAAGCTTATTTGCTTAATATGTGGTCTTCAATTGCTTATTCTGGTTCAATCATGTCCCAATAACCTATTTTGATCAGAATTAACAAGAGTGGGTCCCACTTAAGCTCATTTGAGCTCATTTTCCTTTTTGGTCAACAAAAGTCAACTGTGGAGCTAATAAGCTTCCACAGTGCTTATTTTTAAGCTAAAAAAAAGTTGTGTTCATAAAAGTTAGTTGTTTTTAGTTATAAAATAGTTTTGTAAAGGAAAAATCCAGAAAAATCAATTTAATTTTAAGTGATAGTTTCTATTTAATGTAATTTAAATTTTAATTTTCATTTTTAGATTTTTATTAAGTACTTGGTGTTTTTATATTTTTATTAATTACCTTTTATATTAAAGTAATTTTAGTAATTTTCTCAGATTTTTATTTTGTCATTTAGTATTTATTAGATTTAATATTAATTTTATTAGTAATTAATTAATAATTAAGTTTTAAATAGCATAATTAGTTTTTATTAAGCAAGATCTAGTTTTTATATTTTTCCTAGCTTTTATATGTTATAAAATAATTTTAGGAATTTTTCCATAATTTTCTAAGTTAATTTAGTATTATTTGTAATTTAAAATAATTTAATTAGTATAATTAAGATAAATAGTTTTTAATTGATAAAAAACTCATAAAAAGACTAAAATATTTATTTTTATTTTTTATACTTTCTTCAAGTTCTTTTTAAGGTTTAGAAAATATTTTTGCGAGTTTTTAGTTTAATTTGTAATCTTTGTAATTTTTAGTTAATTTAAATTAGATTTTAAATAGTTTTATTGATTAAATAATATTTAAATATTAAAATAATAATTTTTATAATTTCATTTTCATTTTCAAATTTTCTTTTAATTTTAAGTTTTCAAAAGTTTCACTTGCACCCCCTGTTGTTTGTAAATTATCAAAACCCACTTTTCTGTCTGTTACGTGAACCAAAATTGTAAATTTGTGCATATATCTGTATATCTGTTATTTGTGAATATTATCTCATTGTACAAATACCAAAATATCTGTAGCAAAATCAATTCCAAATCATCTTGGCTACTGACCTCAGTGCCACTCATTCCTAAACGATTTCCAAAGCACCATTTCAATCTCGCTGGGACATAACGACCCGGGGACACACTATACTATCACCGGAGAATTGGAACGGAGCTGTCTTTGACTTGTTGACCTTGGTCAATAATATCTGACCGTTTCGGGACCAATCAAATTTTGGCGCCGCTGCCGGGGAGGTTGTTGCATGTTTTTAAAATCGTTTTAAGTTTAGTGGTTTTCAAAACCCTCCCTGTACAAAATTCACACAAATTTGTAAAAAGTTTTTGTGAAAATATAATCATATCAAAAAAGTTCATTAACACTTTTCCTGAAGTATTAACAACACCAAAAAAATCAAAAACAACAAAACAAACTGTGAAGTTAAATTACTTCGTTTTCTTTAAGATTACAACCTGAAACAGTTGGTTTAAGGTAAGTTCTGACATTAAATTGCGAACTGAAGAGGAATCCATTCTTTCCTCCCGCCAGCCTGCGAGTAATCTTAAAAGAACGATTTCGGTTAACGAATCAGTTCCAAAAATATATTCCCAAAGTTTTCTGCACACACACCCATAAGCCTAAAATAGTTTTTCAAATTAATAAATACATAAAATCTTA
The DNA here is from genome assembly GCA_030686995.1 of Artemisia argyi. NCBI lineage: Eukaryota > Viridiplantae > Streptophyta > Magnoliopsida > Asterales > Asteraceae > Artemisia > Artemisia argyi. The sequence goes on from CM060688.1 coordinate 48,296,759, forward strand.
CCACCGCAAACCAAGGATGAACACCTACCAACTGGGGGTGTGGACATAATAAGTTCCCAAACTTAAGATTAAAACTTGCCTTTGTATCCCTGTGAGTGGTGTACCTTTTTCAAAGAAGCCATTCACTTGTGATTATTGGTTTAAGTTCACTGTGGTTTTGCCTCGATTTTGTTTTGAAAAATTGTTTTTGGTGCATGTGCACTAAGCATGTTTCTCAAAAATACCAAAAATATTCACCTTTACCCTCTCACCTTTTTGATTCTTCATCCCTTTACCCTCTATCCTTTTGATTCTAACTTCTTTCACTTGTCCTGTAATTAATGGCATCTCTCAATGACGATTTCTTTGAACAAAAGGCCTTTGAGATCAACATTGAAAAACTTCAGGCCTTGTCAAAAATGTCGAGATGTTGTGTTAATTATGATGGATCATCGATTCCTATTCCCTCTCCGATGAGGGAAATGGAACAAGAAACCGGGGTGACAAAGGACCCTGTACTTTCCTCTGACTATGGAAGTGCTAAATACGTCCAACCTACGGTTGTCCAAAAATCTAAGCTCACAATTGCTCCTAACCTTTCACGATATACGGTTATAAGCAAAAACCAAGAGCTTAGAGCTATGACTGAAAATAACGACTTGCCTAATCTTCACATTCAAAAACCCGAGACCATAACGGAAGTGGTGGAAATTCCTAGCTCTCAGAGCACACCACTTGTCCCACCTCCGGATTTTGTTCCTTGTGTCGGTTGTGGTGAGCCGCTTTTCGGTTTTCCATGTCGTTGGTGTACATGTAAACAATGTGGTAATGATATTCGATACGGGAGTTGTTTGTTTTGTGGGTCGAGGAATTCATTTGCTTATGATCCTAATCAGAACTCATTCAACAACTCCTCAAATTTTTCCAACTACCCATCACATTCATACGAGCAAGAATCATATTATCCAAATCTTAACAATGCTTTGTATCAAAATACACCAAGTCAGACTCAACAGTTTTTCTGTTGTGAGTACTGTGGTGGCCCACACTACAGCTCTGATTGTCAAATTAGGAATCAGTTTGTCTATGAACAGGTTCCTTGTAACAATCATGAATTTGGTTTTAACCAGCCCTTACAATACACAAACCCTCACCCACCACCTCAGGACGAGTTAGCTAGAGCTGAATTGATTACTAAAATGATTATGAATCAAAATCAAGTCAACAAGACCATTCAAGATAGTATAAATTTTCTTAAGGATTTGATTCTTAGAAAACAAAAGCCTCCTGTTAACTCATTTTATCTTGAGGATGAAAGTGAGGAGGATGAACCATTTGAAGAGGAAAACCCTAAGGAAACTTCAGATATCTTGCCAATGGGGGACAAGGAAGTCAAAATCAATCCTCTTGAGGAAATTAATGACCTTGTTCCAATCCCAAAGGTATCTGAGAAACCTTTTGATTCAACTTCAGTTGAAACTGCTTCAGTAGAAATACAGGGAGAAAAGAATATGATTGAATCACTAGCAGTAGAAATCATGGAACTTGTAGAAACCATGACTGCTAGTCCTTCTCAACTCCCTCAGTCTGCTGTTATCACACCCGAAGTTCACACTCACTCTCTGATCATGGGGGATGAGCATCTTAGCACTGTTCCTAAAAAGGAATCGGACGAATTCATAAAGTCTAGTGCTGAGAACCTTGTCCCAATCCCAGGAGAGTCACAGGGAACTTTTGATCATATGTGTGATATCCCTCCTCCTCTTATCTTCCCGAATGATGATGTTGAGATGTTCTCCAATTATAATGATGACGATTCGTTATCATGTGGAGACATCAGTTATGTGGAAGAATTACCTTCTCAGCTAGTTAGCTTAGAAGAAGAGAATGATGAGATTGACACTGAAATCAAAGATGAAGCACTTCGTGCAACATTATTGAATGTCAATCTCCTCATTTCTAAAATCGAGGCTTTCAAAAAGAAACCTATTTCATCTTCTATCCCCATTAAGGATAGTGACATTTTCTCCGATGATCCTATTCCGGAGTTTGAAGCCTTTACCACTGATCCTATGGGAGAGAAGATTAGTGGCAGTACCACTTCTCATTCTCATAATTCTCTCCCCGATTATGAATCATTTACCTTCGATGAGTTCGCCTGTGAACTCACGCACATCAATTCAGAATATGATTCATTCACATTCGATGAGTTCTCATGTGAACTCACTCATATCATGACTCCTCCGGAGTATGATAGCCCGGGGGGAAATGCTCTCAATCATGAGAATTTACAAATTCCCACCCTCCCGCCCGGGATGTGTTCAAACCAAGCGAGCTTAACCTTTGAAATCCAAAATCAGGCTAATGAGCCTGCTCTCGAGGAAGAAAATCTTATCATGAGTTTCATCATGGTTTTCTTCCTTTTCTTCACCTACAGGGTGACTTCTCCTGTTCTTCACTCCTTCGGAAATGAAGACACTATATTTGACCCCGGCATTTCCATGTATCATTCTTTTGAGCCGGGTACTTATCTCATCGGTGTGGAACTTTCACGTGCTTCAAATGTTTGTCCAAACATCTTGAATGAAAGTCCGATGGAGATTGTCTTTTCTACATCATGCTTCCCCAAGGACAAATGAATTCGGGGTCGAGTCAAGCTAGCGACTCGGTAAACAAAAACAGTAGCATGCTTATAGGGTTTTCACCCTAAGTGTGGGGGAGTTACCCATGCTATGGTTACCAATAAAGTGAAAATAAAAAATGATGTTTCCACATTTCACTTGTAATATTGCCCTTTTACGTTCGAGGAATCGGCATAATAGCCGGGACTTTGAATATTGAGGGCAATATTCAATTCTAGTGTGTGTGTGTGGGGGGGGGGGGGTATTTCGCTATTCTAGCGAATTTTATCACATTTTACTATCTAGTACCCCCGTTTTTGACCAAAATTTTTTAAAAAATTTTTCACTAAAGTTCAAAATTTTTTTTGGTAATCAGTCCGCCAAGTCTAAATGACAAATGGATTGGCTAGTCCAGGAGCAAACGGCTCTTGGTAAAGACTTCTCAAACCCATTGATGGCTTACAATTTGCCAAAAATTGTATGGTAAATCAACTCGCCATATCCCATAAAGCGAATGAGTTGGCTAGCCCACAAGATTATGGCTTGTGGTAAAGGCCGTGGAAAATCCATAATTGGTAATCAGCTCACCAAGATGTTGACTTAGTCCATCAAGATGCTGGCTAGTCCAGAAGCAAACGGCTTTTGGTAAAGACTAATCAAATCCATTGACAGCTGGTGGTTTGCTCAAAATCACATGGTTATCAGGTGTACCACAGTTCTCACACCTGGCTACTCCAGAAGTGATGACTTTTGGTAGAGAGTTTTTCAAATCCATCAAGTTTTTCTCAAAAAATTGCTAGGGACTAGCAATGTTTTAGTGTGGGGGATTGATGAGTGTGTAAATACTCATCATTTTTACCTTTTCTGAGCTGCCAAAACATCTAAAAACACTCAATATTGCATCAAAATAGTGAAAATATCCCAGGAATGTGTTTTATATGTTTCAAATGCAAAATAATCAAAAACAGATGAAAAACGTACAAAGTTTGCAAAATTGGCAGTTTCAGTCCCTCATCTTTCAAAAGTTGTCAAATCTAGTCCCTGGTAGTCCTAAAAACTTGTAAAAGTCACCAAAGGTCCTTTTAAATCAAAAAGTTACATAATTAGTCCTTTGGTGCAAAGTTTCACAAAATGTCAAGTTTAGTCCCTGAAGTTTGGAAAATTGTCAAAAATGGTCCCTGGGTTATTAAAACTTCGAGAAAAATAAATTTTGTCCTTATACTAATCTTTTATGGCAGGTTTGGTCCTTGGTTAGAAAGTTTGGTGAATTTTCACATTTGGTCCCTGAAGTTTCACGAATTGGCAGAAATGGTCCCTGGTGATTAATTTTGAGAAATATTCAACTATGGTCCATGGGAGTTTATAAAGTGGTGAGATTAACCTTTGTGACAACTTTAGGATTTTGGCAGCAAAGGTCCTTAAATTTCAGCTTTGTACAATTTTGGTCCTTGTTGTTTTCACTAGAAATACCAAACGGATCCTTAGTTTTTAAAACCAAAAACCAATCTAAAACACAACAAGCCCACCACCCTTTTAATTACCCAAGCCCACACTTAGCCCAATCTACTCCTTGGTCAAAACCGGTCAAAACCACTCACCCCTAACCTTTTCCCTCCTACACAACACTGCAAATACCACCCTGGTATTCCCCCCCCCCCCTCTTGCACCACTTGCCCATCCACCATCCATCTTATCCCTCCAATTACTCTCCCCAAGAACCAATCATGCCACCCCCTCCTAGTCTATGCTTCCACAGACCCCAATTGCAAGAAAAACATTTTTCCCGCCAAATTGAGTGTGAGGACAAGACTCATCCAATTGATGAGATTATTGGTGGGATTTGACCAGTGGGACCCACAAGACCTTTTGGGATGCTATAATAGAAGAAAGAAGCAGAGAGGAAGAAGCATTAGCGTAGGTAGTGTAGAATAATGTCGATAGTAGTGTAATTTTATTTTTTAATGCAATTTTTAGTTTAAGATTAATGTATTCAGACTTCTCAGTGTATTTCCAAGCATATTTCAATAAAAGTTTCAGGTTCCTTGTTTTAATTCAGTGTTGGCAATTTTTTTTAAGTGAAATTGACACTCTCACTTAAACCTTGTTAAAAGTGGTTGTTTATTGTTCATTTAAGCTCAATGCAGTTTACTTATAAGCCTTTTTAAGTTCTTAAAGCCTTTGAATCAGTTTGGATAACAAATACTAAAAATATCCAAAAATCCAAAAAAATAGTATAAAAAATCAAAAATCAGAAAAGAAGAAGAAGGGAGCAAGAAGAAAGGGAAATTTTGAATGGATATTGGTTTAGAGGTTTGTGGGAACCTATAGGTTTGGTTCATGATCATGGTTCTTGGTCATGTGCTTTGATTTCATTTGTAAGCCAATATTTCATTTTTAGCAATTAACTGTAGAGTAGCTTATTATGTGATTTTATCTGTGTCTTTATATTTTAATAATATATTAGAGTTAAAAATATGCTTAAGGTTGCCTGTTGGTGCTCTTGAATGCATAGTTGATCTTATTTTCATCTTTACTGCCAAAATAGCTTATATAGGGTTAACGAGTTTTAGTTGTGGTTATAAGTATTTTTGTGTTCATTGCATTTCAGTATGCCATATTACAACTTTATAAATCAGTGTTTTGGCCTTAATCATTGATTTGCTTGAAAAATCTTATTTCAAGATAGTTAAGGGAGTGTTTGGTAATAGCTATTTCATGGTGTACTAGTATGCTTTTGTTGTGGTTTGTTGTTTACATATGTTTCTTTATGTTAGTATAGCTCAGTAAAAACTTAAATTCCATTGGTCTTTCATTAAAAAGTCAAATCTTAGTTTGATTGCTCATAATCTGTCAACTGTCAAGAATTAAGGAGTCTTAATCATCATGTCAGTTCATTAATAGTTAATTTTGCTTAAATCAGTTCCATTTCATCTTAATACATCATAATTAGTTCATAGGATCCATCAGAAATCCATCTTAGTCAAAGTTCAAAGTTTTTATCAAAAGTCAAAAAGTGCCTTTCTCAGATTTTTCCAAAACTTGCATGATTTGTTTTGATTTATGTGCTCAATACTAGGACTTGAAACTTGTTACTAGTTAATCTCCCCCACCTCAACTTTGAAGTTCCTTGGTCCTTTTATTTTTGCCAATTTTTCTCAGGGCCCCACAAGCCAAGAAACAAGGCTGCAGGGGGAGGTTTTCCCCTGCACCAGCAGCTTCACCACCAACACCACCACTTGGTGGTGGTTTTCTGACCACCATAGTGGTCCACAGCCCCACCTCTTAGGTTCTTTCCACCCCCCTCATACCATACTTCATGCTTTGACCTTTTGTTTGACCCCAAGACCCCTGAGACCCACTTGGAATTGCCCATCTACATTGTCCCATTTTCTGAGTTGCAATAGGAAATCCAAGTGCTTATTCAAGCTTATTTGCTTAATCTGTGGTCTTTAATTGCTTATTCTGGTTCAATCATGTCCCAATAACCTATTTTGATCAGAATTAACAAGAGTGGGTCCCACTTAAGCTCATTTGAGCTCATTTTCCTTTTTGGTCAACAAAAGTCAACTTTAGAGCTAATAAGCTTCTACAGTGCTTATTTTTAAGCTACAAAAAAGTTGTGTTCATAAAAGTTAGTTGTTTTTAGTTATAAAATAGTTTTGTAAAGGAAAAATCCAGAAAAATCAATTTAATTTTAAGTGATAGTTTCTATTTAATGTAATTTAAATTTTAATTTTAATTTTTAGATTTTTTTTAAGTACTTGGTGTTTTTATATTTTTATTAATTACCTTTTATATTATAGTAATTTTAGTAATTTTCTCAGATTTTTATTTTGTCATTTAGTATTTATTAGATTTAATATTAGTTTTATTAGTAATTAATTAATAATTAATTTTTAAATAGCATAATTAGTTTTTATTAAGCAAGATCTAGTTTTTATATTTTTCCTAGCTTTTATATGTTGTAAAATAATTTTAGGAATTTTTCCATAATTTTCTAAGTTAATTTAGTATTATTTGTAATTTAAAATAGTTTAATTAGTAAAATTAAGATAAATAGTTTTTAATTGATAAAAAACTCATAAAAAGACAAAAATATTTATTTTTATTTTTTATACTTTCTTTAAGTTCTTTTTAAGGTTTAGAAAATATTTTTGCAAGTTTTTAGTTTAATTTTTAATCTTTGTAATTTTTAGTTAATTTAAATTAGATTTTAAATAGTTTTATTGATTAAATAATATTTAAATATTAAAATAATCATTTTTATAATTTCATTTTCATTTTCAATTTTTTTTTTAATTTTAAGTTTTCAAAAGTTTCACTTGCACCCCCTGTAGTTTGTAAATTATCAAAACCCACTCTTCTATCTGTTACGTGAACCAAAATTGTAAATTTGTGCGTATATCTGTATATCTGTTATTTGTGAATATTATCTCATTGTACAAATACCAAAATATCAGTAGCAAAATCAATTCCAAGTCATCTTGGCTACTGACCTCAGTGCCACTCATTCCTAAACGATTTCCAAAGCACCATTTCAATCTCGCTGGGACATAACGACCCGGGGACACACTATACTATCACCGGAGAATTGGAACGGAGCTGTCTTTGACTTGTTGACCTTGGTCAATAATATCTGACCGTTTCGGGACCAATCAGTATGACACCAAAACTTTTGTGGGATGGATTGCTCGCCAAGCATTGCACGACTCATCTTTCTTAACTTATGATGTGTTCTTTCAATAATCTCAAGCGATTGAGAAGTGAACGGGCCCGATAAGTTATAAGATATTCCATGTTGTTCACAAAAGGTTCCAAATTGCATTTTTATCAAATTCACTACTATGATTTGTTTTAATTGAGACAATTGAACAATCAAGTAGGTTTTCAAGTTTCTTTCTTAAAATGTTGAATTTATTCAAGACTCCATCCTTGTTTTCAAAGAATAATATCCAAGTGTAATTTGAATAATCATCTATAATCATTAAAGTGTAGAAGTTTCCTCCATAACTTTGGATCGGAAATGGACCATACAAATCCAAATGAATCAACTCTAAAACCCTATTAGTTGACACTCCCTTTTTATTCCTATTATTAGTTTGTCCTTGACTCCCTAGACATGTATCACAATAATGCCTTTCAAAGCTCAACTTTGGTAAATTTCGTACTAGCTCGTTAGAAGCTAGGTTTTGAACTAACCTCATATTGGCGTGACCTAACCTTCTATGCCAAAGCATTGAGTTGTCCACCATGGACGTAAAACATATGTGTTGCTTAGAGTTATCACCCAACTTGCATGTATATAAGTTATTTCTCCTGTGACCTTTTGCTAACACAACACCATTTTACTAATAGTACAATCTACCTTAGTAAATTTAACTTCACAATCATCATCACTTAATTGACTCATACTAATCAAATTAAAGTTTAAACCTCTAACATGCTCAACATTGATAATTTCAATGGAGTCATGAAGGACATTACCTTTGCCGACAATTTTGCCGTTAAGTTTGCTCCCAAAAATGACAAGATTGCCATTATACGTCGTGTATGATGTGAACAATCTTCTATTCCCGGTCATGTGTTTAGTGCAACCACTATCCACTCATCCGGTTGTAGATCACTTTTGAGACAAACCTACAACAAAAGTACAACTCATACTTTTGGTACCCATTACTTCTTGGGTCCATTTTGGTTAGCATATGAGTTACCCAAGTTGAACATTCTTGGGTCTTAAAGTAAGACACACAATTTCTTAATACCACAGCTAGAAAAAGCAGACCAAGGATTATTTTGAAAATTATTTTGACTTTGATAACCTGATCTATAGTTATTATATCCTTGAGGTCTAAAGAAGGTTTGGTTTGGGTAGGAGTTGTCTCTCTTTTGATAGTTGTTGTATTGGTATTGAGATGACCTTTGATTATAATTATAAAAATTTCTTCTTTGATTATTTTGAAACGAAGGTCTTTGTTAATATGTGGTTGTAGGTCTCACATTAGGTATTGGCAAGAGTGGACTATTAGTTACTCGAGGTTGTTTATAACCAAGACCATTACGAGAACCTGAGTTAAAACTTTGTTTTGGGTTTACATTTTTCGCAACGGAAGCTTGGTTATCTCGAGAGCTTATAAAAGGAGCTTGAGGAGTAGTTGGTTTAATAGCATTTTTTGACTTGGATCCAATTTCCCTCAGAGGCTTGGCGCGTTGATGGCGCGTCAGCGCGTCAGGTGACGCGTCGGTCTCGAAAATTTTGGATCTTGGACATGACTCGATTTAACAAACACCAAAGGTTTTGTTAGGCTTACGGGAGTGGTTGTTCCTTGTTTAAAGAATCCAAGACCTCCCTTATCTTGAGACACCTTTTGGCGACTTATCATTTCTTCTAAATCATTTGTGCTTTTTCTGTATTTAGAGAAACTTAAAGACTCCTTTTGAAGTTTAGAAACTTTGTCTTTCAAAGAGTCAACCTCAAGTGTGAGTTTCTCACATCTTTTACATGGTTCAACCACCTCTTTAAAATTCCTTAGTGTCTTTATTTCTTTTTCAAGCTCATAAAATCTTTCATTAGACTTAATTCGTTCTTGTTCAAGAAGACATTTTTCTTCAATGACTTTTTCAAAAGTTTTTCTAAAATCATCATTAAACTTTACTAGTTCCTCATTCTCCTTTTGCAAATTGATAATATCTAAGTTATTAGAGGAAGAAGAGTTTAGAGATACCTCAAATTTTTCTTGAGCCATAAGACACGTAGCGTCATTTGTTGGTTGTTCTTCATCTTCACTATTACTCCACGCACCTCCAACGAATGCCTTGTTCACTCTAGGCTTAGGGCATTCATTGATGAAGTGACCCTTTTCTCCGCAATTATAGCATCCTTAGGTGCGTCTTGAGCTTTCACCAACCTTGTTGTCACTACTTCGGTTCCTCCCAAAGTTGTTCCTTCCACCATTATCTCGGTTTCCAAACCTATTTCTTCTACCAAAGTTACCACCTTTCCTAAAGAACCTCCGAAAGTTCTTAGCCATGAGATTGTATTCTTCGTCATTCATATCATCTTCTTCATTGCTATCGTCTTGGCTATCACTATCATCACTAGCTTGAGTACTAGTGACTTTAGCCTTAAGAGCCAAAGACTTAACCTTCTCTTTTTTGTCTATGGTACTGATGAGGCGAAAAGTGTACCACTTTTAAGGGGTCATTTAAGCCCGAATTCGTGATTATTTGATCAAATATTGTCCTAAATCGTTCCTTTTGTCATTTTAGGTACTTATGGAGAGAAATCTGGAAAAGGAAGCATTTTGAACGTTTTTGGAGCATAAAAGTGAAGAAAACGGCAAAGTCTCAATTTTCCTTGCTGGAACAGTACCTGACGGCGTCAAGACTCTCCACATGACTGCGTCAAGAGTTACAAAAGAGGTGGAAGCAGAAAATACACGTGACGATCCAGAGAGTTTTTAAGCCTAGGACCTGACGACGTCACCCAAGGAAACACTAGTGACGGCTCAGAGCACAATTACACATGACGGCATCACAAATAGATCTAGGCAATACGATTTTATTATGGCGGCGAGTTGACTGCGTCACAATCTAATACATGACGCCGTCACGATGTGTAATCTATATATAGTTTTCCAAATTTCATTCATTAGGGTGCAACTTTGAGGGAATAAACCCTAGTCCGAATTTTATCAGCTTTTCAAGGGTTTCAACCCCTTAAATCTTTCATGTCCAATTAAAGATAAGTATTCCTTCAAATCATTCAATATGTCTATGTGTTGTTTGATTTTATCTTACGCTTATCTTCTATTTAACATGCTAGGCTAGATTTTCTTGTGTTTGCTTAGATGTTGTGAAACCTAGATGTTAATAATGCGTTGATTGTTTGTTTATAATTGTTATGGATGATTGTATTCGATGTTAGACTTAAGAAAACTAGCAGACTTCCATTGGTAACTTGCTTGAACGTCTTAAGAAACATGATCGGAGGTATACTACGATTTTTGGTTGTATTTAATGCGTAGGAGAATTCTAATGATCCCATGTTAGGAGCTTCTAACAGCTCGACATAGGAGTGAAGTAGGATCCTATAGAGTTAGGGAATATTGTACATGGCCCTACGACTAGTATTAAGGAATATGACTCGTCATCCATGCAATTGTAACAAGTATGACCCGTCATCCATGCAATTGTAACAAGCTATCAACCTGTAAAAGATATCTAGGGAGTAATGTGTGGAAAACTAGAAGGGGGGTTGAATAGTTTTACGTCAATTTTTATTTTATAAAAACTTTGTTTGCGAAATAATCGATTCTAGTTTTATGTGAGATTAATAAACAACACTTATATATACTAATATCTACGAAATAGGATGACAACAATATAAGTAAATAAGTAAAGAGATAGAGATGGAAAGATCGCAACACAAGACAAAGGATTTATAGTGGTTCGGCTACGAAGCACCTCTTCGCCCTACTCCACTCCCCGAGAACCTAACTCAAGAGTTTTCTTCACTACGTCAACAAGCTCCCTTATGGCGGAGAAAACCTTACACAACTTTTGCTTACACCAATTAACGACACTAAGCTAAATGTCGAGTCCTAATAGTAGCTAGTACCAATCTCACACCACTACACACCTTCTTCACAACTTATACACACCACTACTACTACACAACTTCACACAACTTCACTACTTCTTTTTCACAACACTACTTCTACTTCTACCCAACACAGCTACGTATAGTCACAACAACTAACACACCTAGATCTATCTTTTACACAACTTCTACACCTTTATAATATACACAAGCCTACAATACTTCTTAACAAGATGTTGGAGGAGTATTCTTCTCTTGCACTTTGAATGATGAAGGATTGGATCACTTGAAACAAGAACTAATATGTTTATGATCAAAGGATTTAGAAAGGTGTTTTGAGAGAATTAGAACAGAAAGTTTTAGTGCAAAAGGTGAGGAAAAATTTCAGATTTGAACCAGTATTTATAGGCAAAGAGTTCTGACAGAGGAGCGTATGCCGGCCCCCTTAATTGTGTGCTAGCTCCCTTAAAATTAAGGGGGGCGCCCCTTATAATTAAGGGGGCCGCCCACTGTAACGGCCTGATTTCTTTGTCTTTTCTGGGGAAAGTTTATTTGGTGAAAATTTAACTGAATTTGGTTAAAAATTTGAATTCATTTATTTATTGTGAAATAAACATTTTCCTTTAATTACCAAAAGTGTTTTTCTTAAATATATAAAATGTTTATACCATTTTATATAATTTGTAATTAGTAAATAAACCTTCCTTTGATCATAAAATGTATTAGGCACTTGTTTATTCATACCTTAAGTGAATTAGTTGGATATAATGATATTTTGTCACTAAATACTTATTTACGTAATGATTTTACATTTAATGATTTTATATTTTGTGATCATCAAAACATAGGGATATCGAGAAATATTAATAACGTTTTTACGCATTATTTATATCAACAATCTCCCCCTTTTTGATAATTACAAAATCTAAACTCATTAAATCAAAAATTATTATATATGCAAGTATTTAGTGAGTTTATATCACTTCTCCCCCTTTATGTGAACATCAAAAAGATTTTCCCGAAATCGGATGAGCTCCCCCTTGTTGTGTACTCCCCCTCGTTTTAAGGTTAAATGACAAATCGAGATATGGAATGCTTGCAAAAATATTTAGAACAAACAAACAATATATATATATATATATATATATATATATATATATATATATATATAATGTAATAAACTAAATATATAACAAGAAAACATGTAAAAAGCAAACAATAAATCTCAACAAGCATTCATTATTCATAAAAATAGATTATGTTGGAAGACATAATCATTGATACATAAGCATACATATATGCTTTTCTTAGCAAACTACATTAGAAATACTAAGTTGCCATATTGAGGTCTCTAGGACTTGCTTGGAGATTTGAAGCATGGAGCATGGATTTAGTGGAGGTAGACTTTTGTGGGAATTTTGTTTGGAGAGTTTGGAGTGGTTGATGGAGGTAAGCTTGGAGCGGAAGAGTTGGATTGTTGTGTTTGTGATGGTGGTGGAGAAGACCTTGTGAGGAGATACTCAATCCAAGTGAAGTGCTCATTGAGAGCAATGGTTTGTTTTTGGAGAAAAATACAACAAGGACAATTGTTGACATGATTCTCAAGTGGGACAATGTTGTTGGATGGTAAGGATGGAGTGGTAGAGGGTTGTTGAACCAAATTGCGTTAAGCAAGATGTAGGGCAAGGAGAGCACTAAGCTCATGGGCTTCTTTGAGCTCCTCAACTAACTTTTTATGTTTGGAGGAAGGTGATGATGGTGGAGTTGAGTTATTGTTGGGGATTGAGGTTTGGACATGTAACATAGGATTCATGTCTTGAAGAGAAGAATGGATGTGATTTTGGGATTGAGTATGTTCCTCAAAAGGATCATTTGGAAGATTTGTGATGAGTGAGATAGAAAGGTTGTCATGTGGAGGTAAAGTGAAGGTATCATTTGGGTGAAGTGAATGTTTAGTTGTTGGTTGGTTGGAGACAACATCATTAATGGATAAGAATTTTTGACATGTGTCAAGTTTTCTTCTCCACACGGGTTTGACGGTGATGCTTGCACCTCTTGTGGGTTTGGTTCTTGGATGATTGGGGGAAGACATGATGGATTGAGTGATGATTAATGATGAATGAGGGTATTTATAGTGTGATGATTTGGTGTTTATGGAAGGATAATATGTGGTGGATTTGATAGAAAAAGAATGTTTGTGAATTTAGGGAAGTGGGGAATCAAAATAGGGTGAAATGGGCTAAAAAGCAGAAAGCAAACAGGGAACCTCGACCATCAGATGGCCGGCCCCTTTAATTTTAAGGGGGCCGCCCGTTATAATTATGGGGGCCGCCTAATGTCTGGTTCCCAGATTGCCAGAAGTGGTTTTTGGCACAGATTTTTCCAGAAAGATGTTTGTTTTGAGGTTTGGTTTTAGGCAAGTCCATCTCTTTAGGCAACTAAACAAATATTATCTTGATGAAGTATGCATAGAAGGTATATATATGTAGGCAACTATGCATATATTATAGTTTTCATGCAAAGACAATAATGATAATGAACAAATAATCAAGTTATGTATCCTAAGGCAACAAATAAAGTATAACGCAACTTAGTGAGGGAGAGACTAATGATGGAACAAATGTGACCAAGTGATACTTGACGTTTTTCGAGTGTGTGCCTATATGCAACAAATGTGGAGATGCGATTGCTTCGACTCCTAATGCAAAGAAATACATGTATCCTAAAAAGCAATCCAAAAAACTCCTTGATTCAATTTTCTTAGTCCATGATTGCCAAAGATATATATTGGATTATATATTTTGACACTTCATGTGAACTCTTATGCATGATTTTAGAAAAAAACGTTTTTACCATTATTCAACAATGAGTTTTCCTAATCGTGAGAATGATTTCAAAATGAATTGAGGTTTTCTTTTGAGAGTGTATATGCAAAAACAAAATATCTCAATTCCTGATTTTTGTGCAAAACAGAATCCTAGACTCAGACTTGAGAAGAAAGAAAAGAAAATTTTAATATTTTTATGCTCAGATGGCCGACCCCCTTAAAGTGAGGTCGGTCCCCTTAATTTTAAGGGGGCCGCCCTTATAAATTTAAGGGGAATCATGAAATTTCAAAAATAAAATTTTAATCTATTTGTTCCATCATTCCTAATCCTAAACGCAAGTGGTTAAATAATTCACGCTTAAGGGGCTTAGTAAATATATCCGCAATGTTATCTTCCGAGGCTACCTTTTCTATTATTATGTTTCCCTTTTGTACGTTATCCCTAAGAAAGTGATGATGTATTTCTATATGTTTAGTCCTAGAGTGTTGAACGGGATTCTTACTTAAATCTATGGCTCCTTTATTATCACACATTATAGGATTGTTTTCTAACCTAACGCCATAGTCTACGAGAGCTTGTTTCATCCATAGTGCTTGTTGACATGCCTTTCCAGCGCTTACATATTCAGCTTCAGTGGTCGAAATGGCAAGAGCGGTTTGCTTCTTGGAAAACCAAGACATCAGGCAACATCCCATAAACGTGCAAATACCACTAGTGCTTTTTCGATCCACGTAGTCTCCCGCATGATCCGAATCCGCATAGACAATGGTTTCTATGCCGGATCCCTTAGGATACCATAATCCTAAGTGTATAGTGCCTTTAATGTATCGGAAGATACGCTTAACCGCCTCTAGGTGAGAGGTTTTGGGATCCTCTTAAAAACGGGCACAAAGGCAAACACTAAATATGATATCGGGGTCTACTTGCCATTAAGTATACTAAAGTACCTATCATTCCTCTATACTTAGTGTTATCTACGGACTCACCTTCTTCATCTCTTGTGAGTTTCACTTCCGTAGACATAGGTGTCTTAAGGGGTTTTGAGTCTTCTAGGCCAAATTTCTTAAGCATTTCCTTAATGTATTTTGATTGGTTAAAAAATATTCCATCTTTTAGTTGTTTTATTTGTAATCCTAGGAAGAAGTTTAGTTCACCCATCATGCTCATCTCAAACTCATCATGCATGATTTGGCAAATTCATCACACATATCCTGACAAGTCAATCCAAATACAATGTCATCAACATATATTTGAACAATGATGATATTTGGGTCACTTCTTTTAGTGAAGAGAGTGTTATCTACCATTCCCATGAAATAATTATGCTCAACTAGGAAAGCTTTAAGTCTATCATACCAAGCCTTTGGAGCTTGCTTAAGACCATATAAAGCTTTCTTTAGTTTGTAAACATAATCAGGTTTTGCGAAGTCAATGAATCCCAGAGGTTGTGCCACATAAACCACCTCATTGATAAATCCGTTGAGGAATGCACTCTTCACATCCATTTGGTATAACTTAAAGTCTAGGGCGCATGCATAAGCTAAAAGGATTCTAATGGATTCTAATCTAGCTACAGGAGCATAGGTTTCGTCATAATCAATTCCTTCTTGTTGATTATAACCTTGGGCGACTAACCTAGCTTTATTCCTAGTTACTATTCCATTTTCATCTAATTTATTCCTAAATACCCACTTAGTTCCTATTATGGTCGCATTCCTAGGATTTGGGACTAGTTCCCAAACATCAATTGTTTTGAATTGATTTAATTCTTCTTGCATTGCCATAATCCAACTTTCATCCTTTAAGGCTTCATTTATATTCTTAGGTTCTATTGTTGACACAAAACAAAAGAAGTTATTTTTATCTTGAGCTTGTAATCTAAGTGTTCTTTGATTTAGGTGACCTATAATGTTATCTAATGGATGTGACTTTGATTCTTTAACATTTACAACTTCATTTTCTTCTAAAGTTTCTACTTCAAGATCATTACCTAAGGGTTTAGTTTTACTTACCTCAATAACTTCTTCCTCTATAACATCATCATCTTCTAAGGGTAATGTTTTAGGTAGTGGAGGAGTTTCATCAAAGGTTACATTTAGGGATTCTTCTACTTTCATGGTATGTTTATTAAGAATTATATATGCCTTACTATTTTGAGAATATCCTAGAAAAACTCCTTCGTAAGCCTTAGGGTTGAACTTAGTGAGATAATCTTTTGTATTAAGAATGAAGCATTTACTTCCGAATACTCTAAAGTAGCCTATATTAGGTTTTCTACCTCTTAATAATTCATATGGAGTTTTTCCTAAGATTCGTCTAATGGAAACTCTATTAAGTATATATGTTGATGTATCTATGGCGTGACACCAAAATTTTTGTGGGATAGATTGTTCATTTAACATTGTTCTACTCATTTCTTGTAAAGACCAATTTTTTCTTTCTACTACCCCATTTGATTGCGAAGTACGTGGAGCGGAAAAGTTGTGAGATATTCCATTTTTATCACAAAATTTTCCGAATTGTACTTCGTTATCAAATTCCCTACTATGGTCCGTTCTAATTGAGACTATAGAGCATCCTAACTTATTTTGTATCATTTTACTAAATATCTCAAATTTTTAAAAAGCTTCGGTTTTATCACTTAAGAACCTAGTCTACGTGTATCGTGAATAATCATCTACTATAACTAAGGTGTAACGATTGCCACCGTAGCCCCGCACAGCGGATGGACCAAAAAGGTCCATATGAAGTAATTCTAAGCATCTAGTTGTAGATAACATATTTTTAGCTTTGTGACTAGCATGTGCTTGTTTTCTAATTTTACAAGTATCACAAAAGTATTGATCATATCTTAGGCTAGGCAACTTTCTAACTAGTTCCTTAGAGGCTAAGGATTGTATTTGTTGCATGTTTGCAAGACCTAATCTCCTATGCCACAAAGTGGAGTTTTCATCTATAGTAGTTAGGCATATCTTATCTTCCGGTTTGTCTCCTAATTTCATAACATATATACCTCCTTTCCTAATTCCTCTACCTATAACTTTCTTATCCTTAATTATTTCACTATCATTCTCGGTAAAGGTAACCCTACACTTATTTTCACATATTTGGCCTATACTAAGCAAGTTATAAGTTAGATTATCTACATGCTCGACATTTTCAATAGTTAGAGAGTCTTGAGAGATCGTACCTTTGCCTATGATTTTTCCACGACGATCACTACCAAAAACAACATTACCTCCGTTGTATGCCTTATATGTAGAAAATAGCTTGCGATTCCCCGTCATGTGTCTTGAGCATCCACTATCCTTTATCCATTCATCGGGCTCCAAATCTACTCCTAGACATATTTTATCCGGTGCTTGAGCCATGAAACATTTGTGCTTCATTGTTTCGTCTTCGTCACTAGATATTCTTCTTCGGGTGGTTTTCCTTTTATCCTGTGATTTTAGTCCTTTCTTAATAATATTCTTGAATTCTTTAACGACCTTTGCATATTCTTCATCTTCACTTTCGGAACTATAATAATCATTATTACGTTCGATCGTTGACTTTGTACACCCTTCTTGTTTGCTCTTGGTATGACTCATGGGGTTTTCGTCATTATTACCTACACATACAAAGTTTGAACTTGTAGCAGTTGTACTCATTTCAACTAAATACTTATCTACTATACTTTCATTTTCAACTATTTTATATATAGAATTTTCTTTGGCTCGACATTTCTCTTGATTAAAATTTAAAAGACTTTTCCACATATCATTTGCCGTTTGACAAAAAAATATTCTTTCATATTCAATATTTGGTAAAGCTTTGTATATAATTATTTTAGCAATATCATTTTTATCAAGCACTACTTTGAAATAATTATCTTGTTTTTCAAAAGTGAGTTTTGTTGATTGAAAATCACCAATTGAAATAACATACCAAAGATCATAATCTATTAATTTCACATAACTTTTGAATCGATTTTTCCATTCAAGAAAACTTGTATTTTTAAAATATGGTGGTTTAAATGTTATGTTCCCTTCTAAATACTTTTCCGAATCCATAGATCGATTTCAAGTTTTAAAATACAGTTTATTTTAAAAATCTTGTTTAACGTAGCTCTGATGCCAATTGTTGAAAACTAGAATGGGGGGTTGAATAGTTTTACGTCAATTTTTATTTTATAAAAACTTTGTTTGCGAAATAATCGATTCTAGTTTTATGTGAGATTAATAAACAACACTTATATATACTAATATCTACGAAATAGGATGACAACAATATAAGTAAATAAGTAAAGAGATAGAGATGGAAAGATCGGACCACAAGACAAAGGATTTATAGTGGTTCGCACTTCTTCGCCCTACTCCACTCCTCGAGTACTTAACTCGAGAGTTTTCTTCACTACGTCAACAAGCTCCCTTATGGCGGAGAAAACCTTACACAACTTTTGCTTACACCAATTAACGGCACTAAGCTAAATGTCGAGTCCTAATAGTAGCTAGAACCAATCTCACACCACTACACACCTTCTTCACAACATATACACACCACTACTACCACACAACTTCACACAACTTCACTACTTCTTTTTCACAACAATACTTCTACTTCTACCCAACACAACTACGTATATTCACAACTACTAACACACCTAGATCTATCTATTACACAACTTTTACACCTTTATAATATACACAAGCCTACAATACTTCTTAACAAGATGTTGGAGGAGTATTCTTCTCTTGCACTTTGAATGATGAAGGATTGGATCACTTGAAACAAGAACTAATATGTTTATGACCAAAGGATTTAGAAAGGTGTTTTGAGAGAATTAGAATAGAAAGTTTTAGTGCAAAAGGTGAGGAAAAATTTCAGATTCGAACCAGTATTTACAGGCAAAAAGTTCTGACAGAGGAGCGTATGCTGGCCCCCTTAATTGTGTGCCGGCCCCCTTAAAAATAAGGGGGGTGCCCCTTATAATTAAGGGGGCCGCCCATTGTAATGGCCTGATTTCTTTGTCTTTTCTAGGAAAAGTTTATTTGGTGAAAATTTAACAGAATTTGGTTACAAATTTGAATTCATTTATTTATTGTGAAATAACCATTTTTCTTTAATTACCAAAAGTGTTTTTCTTAAATATATAAAATGCTTATCCCATTTTATATAATTTGTAATTAGTAAATAAACCTTCCTTTGATCATAAAATGTATTAGACACTTGTTTATTCATACCTTAAGTGAATTAGTTGGATATAATGATATTTTGTCACTAAATACTTATTTACGTAACGATTTTACGTTTAATGATTTTATATTTTGTGATTGTCAAAACATAGGGATATCGAAAAATATTAATAACTTTTTTACGCATTATTTATATCAACATAATGAAATCTAAGTAAACACAACTTTCCTTATTATTGTTTCCACCACATTAGTATAATTAGTTTAATTTTCATTTCTGTTATTTTATTTTGATTGCATCTTAATTAATTGAGTTAGTTAGCTAGCAACTAATTCCGCCCACTCCTTCAAAACCCAAGATTTTAATTGCTTTCTATAAAAATATAAAAATACAAAAAGAATCATCCCTCACCTCTAGACCTAGTTTAGTAGGCTTTCTAATCCTAGCGACACTATTCCTGAGTTGAACGATCAATCCCCAGGTACTTGTCACTATACTATACTACAACGATCAGGTACACTGCCTGGTGGGGGTTGTAAGCTTCTTGAGATCCCTTGAGAGGTAAAACCTGTTGCGAGGTGCGATTCCCACGTATCAAGTTTTTGGCGCCGCAGCCCGAGGAATCGTTATTGTCTAGGTTAGGATTTCTTTTTATTAGGTCTACTTGCTAGATTCCTTTCTAGTAAGATTTTATTTTTTATTTTTAGGTTTTCTTTAGTCTATCTTATTTCTTTGTGTCTTTGTTTGTAACCCTTACCATCCGACATCATGGAAGGTGGTAACATCTTTGAACCCATCAACCCTGTGGAAAACTAGAAGGGGGGTTGAACAGTTTAGCGCTTTTTAACTTGATTATCTTTTTAAAACTTTACGTTTGTTCAAAGATGCAAGTACAACTTTGCATGTTTAATTCTTTGAAAAGCTTTACATGTGAATAACAATTCTAACTTTACTTTTTCATTCTTTGAAAAGCTTTACTTGTGATTAACAATCCTAACTTTGCTTGTTTAGTTCTTTGAAAAGCTTTACGTTTGTTTAAAGATATAAACACAACTTTACTTGTTTAATTCTTTGAAAAGCTTTACGTGTGATTAGCAATTCTAACTAAAGACAATATGTAATGAGCAAAGATAAAGAAAGAAATGATCAAACCACAACACGATTGTTTATCGTGGTTCGGCTACAAGGACTCTTTTTCCTTGCCCTACATCCACGCCCCAAGTTTCCAACTCGAGAGTTATAAGCACTAATCAACAAGCTCCTTTCTCGGTGGAGAAACCTTTACAACGTCGCTTACACTTTTACCGACACTAAGCTAGATGTCGAGTTCTTTTACACGGGTACAACCACTCCCATCATTGCTTACACTTTTACCGATACTAAGCTAGATGTCGAGTTCTTTACCAAGGGTACAACCACTCCCGTTAGTTCTTTTACAAGGGTACAACAACTCCCGACACACTATGTATTTTGAGGCCTAAAATAATAACCGATCACTTCTACATACATGATACAAATGAAGTATAAACTACCAAAGCTTATACATGACAAAGCTAACAAGACTTGCAACTTTAGAGTTGAAGCTTGTAACTTCTTGAATGATCTTGTGAAGTCCCTTGCTACATAAGAGAATCACACAAGTCAAATGTTACTGAGTTAGTTGAGAGAGTATATGAAAATATATCCTAAAGTGATGACCCAAAACTAACAAGTGGTTTGATATTTATAGCAAACCATTCTGCAGGTCTGGCGGATACGGCGGAACCCTCAGATGGGTGCCGCCCGTGTACCCCCAGGGTTCCGTCAGGGCTGCAGTTGGTTTTGGAATAAATCTTCCAAACCAAACAAGGTCACATCACATAAATACTAGTCAACATGCATTGCACCAAACATGGAATACTTCCAAAGTGTGTAAGAACTTCATGGATAGTCAAACACATAATCTTACCATAAATGCACATTGATGAGATGTGACACTTTCTTATTAAAGAAATACTTTCTTATTAAAGAAATAAGAACAACGTTAAATTTAAAAAGAAATGTAAAGACTAGTTACACAAGACTTAAAACTAAAATGATGTTTTACTACAATCTAAAGTTTGTACTTTGTCATTAACAAAACTTAGCAAAGATCGTTAAAATATAAATAACGTTTTTAGGCGATATTTGTATTAACAATCTCCCCATTTTTGTTGATGACAAAACATAAACTTTATTTATAAGTAAGTCACTTGTTTAATTGTTAAGTCTTATAAAGTTAGTATAAAAACTTGTTTTTGCTACGATGATGTGATATGCAAAAAAAATTTTTGAAACAAGTTTATATATAAATTCTCCCCCTTTTTGTCGAAACAAAAAGAAGAGTAGCGAAGCGGAAGTATGCACTTGCTCCACCTTGGACGATACTCCCCCTAAATGGAGTGCCAAGAGAGGAGACATGGATTTTGACCCTACAAAACAAAATGTTAGTTGCCACACAAGACAAGGCATGAAGTCATTTCATGTCTAGACCACAACTAAGAGTTGTGAAGTGGAATAATGCAACACTCATGCTCCCCCTTGAATATTAATCCCCTAAATGGAGTATCAAGGAAGGAAAACATGGATAATGATCCTACAAAAAGAAAGGTTAGTTTCTAAAACACAAGATATATGTATGCTACCATACTAAGGTATAGTTCACTCATTATACCTAAATGGTCAACAAACAATGCAAACCTTGTAGTAGAATGAAATTCATTTCATGTAAAATTTTGACTCTTAAAAAGTCAAAGACAAGAAATTAGGACGACATTATCCTACTTCTTAAAAGTAAAGAAAAACTAAAAATAAACTAATAACATAAAATGCTACAAGGAAATCATCATTTTCCTTAATGAGAAACATTTTCCAAAAACAAGGCTAAGGTTGTTTAAGGATGAAAATGTATGTTGAGGGTTGTAGCGGACTTTATTTTGAAGGTTGAAAGGATGACACGGTTTTGGTTTGTTGGTTTAAGTGGGAAACATTTTCCAAAAGAAACGGTCTTGTTTCATTTTGGAGACTCTATGGTTGAGGTGTGTGAGACAAGGATTGTAGACGATCCAAGATGTGGTTTAGTATAAACCTCATTTCTTCGAATAGCTCGCGAATTTCCCTTCGACACCCTTCACTAATGTGTGCGGTTCTTTCGCAATGATTGCAATCATGGCGGGGAAAGTTTGGTGGAATAGTGGTTTGATTTGTTGGTGGTGGATGGTTTGAACTTGAAGGAGCAAAGGTGGATGGTTGAGAGGTGTTTTTGCTTCCTTCATTAGTTGAGTGTAGTGTTGTTTGTAAAACCATAATATGGTTGATTTGAGAGTCAACCATACGTTTGAAGGCATGAAGGTGGTTTAAATGAGTGTCAATCTCATTATCAAGGTTTGGAGGTTTTTCCCATATGGATGCTTCTATTTTCTTATAAGAAGAAAGTAGAGATTCAAATTGTTGGGAAGGTTCTTGTGGTGATGGTTGTTGTTGTTGTGGTTTTTGTTGTTGTGGTTATTGATTTTGAACAAAATGGCGGAAGCTTGGTTCGCCGGAAGGATTGCCATGAAGGTCTTTGTAAATTGGGTGAAACACAAATGATTGTGAGTGTGTATAACCTTGATCATTTGGAAAAATTGATGGTCTAGCATAACGGTAAGCCAACCGTTCTACTAATGATGGTTGATGGTGTTCATCATCTAGTTGCTCACTAGGTTGTTGTTCGGTTTCCATTTGAGCAATGGTGTCAAAGAGTGATAAGGATGGTGGACTTGATGATTTGGGTGATAGGTCTTCTAATGTTTCCAAATAAGGTAGTGGTGATGTTGGAGGTGTATGGAAAAGTTCCATTGGTGTAAGTGTTGGTGATTGAGGTGATGAAGTTTTTGATGGTTGAGCTTGTTGAGAAGGTGATGTTGAATCACTTGAAGGTCTAGTTAGTGGAGGAATGGTGGCTATGTTGTTGTTGCAATGTGTTGGAGAGGGTGTTGGAGTAGCAAGATTAAGCAAATCTTGAATGGTGATTACATTGGTATTGCAATGTGTTGAGGATGGTGTTGAGGTAGTGAGGTTGAGGAAATCTTGGATAGGTGATGAGATATTGAGTGAAGCATCACTTGAAGATGATGAGCTTGACTTGATGGTTTTGTTGAAGCAACAAGGTTTAACACTAATCCTAGTGGTTTTGGAGAAGGATTTTGATGACTCGGATGATGTGTTGGATTTAGTCATTTCAAAGGTGTGGTTTTGATGTTTTGAGAGAAGAAATTTTGATGGTTATGGTGTGATTTGAATTGTCGCAAAACTTTCAAATTTATAAGGTGGAAAAGATGTTGAAATGGGTGTTTGGATTTGATGTTCTACTATTCAAAGATTGAGGTTTCAAATGATTTTCATGACCATGTCACATCACTTGATGTCAATCCAATGGAATAGGGTGGAGTGAAAGACCAACATATGCACTCAATGCTTTGTGATCATGGGATGTGATTTGGTTGAAAATGTTTCAATGGTTTGAAGGATCCTTTAAAAGGGTTCCTTGGGTTAGTTATGTTTGAATTTGAATTTTTGGAGGGAAGTGGCTTCCTAATTGTTTTAGTGAGTGAGAGTTGTTCTAATATGGTTATTGGAGTTAATGGAAGATGTTTCTCACTTAGGATAATGGTTTGACACTTTACAAGTTTTGAACTTAAGAAAAATGACAAAAATTTTCTGCAGGTGACTAGCGTAACCCTCGCGATACACAGGCGGAACCCTGTTTTGGGTTCCGTCTGGTCCGTTGGGCCATTTCTGGGTTGCCCAGAAATTGCACTGGCGGAACCCAATCTAGGGTGCCGCCAGATCCGCCAGGCCTGAAAATTTTGGCATTCCGCGATTTTGACCCGCGAGATGATTTTCAAATTTTTCGAAAACTCCTAAAATCAAAAAGATGATGCATATCTGGTTAGGTAATGCAAAAATTGGACATGTAAACACACATACCATAGGACTTTGACCTTGGGGTCGAGAATTTCACTATACTTAGTGAAAATTGCCATAAGCATAAAAAATTGACAAACTCCTCAAACATTGTCATTATGCATAAAAGCTCATACAAACATAATCCGACAAACTTAATAAAACATGAACGTGAAAAATAATACAAATCACATAGTTTAACACATAAAAGGTTCTAAAACCTTCATAAGCCAAACACTCCTTAATCACGCTTCTCACAACCGGTCTATCTTCTTATTGAGCTTGCTTAGGTACCTTCCAAAGCACTTGAAAATTCCTTTGGTTTGCTTGAACTCTTCAGATGCATTGTCAATGATGGGGAGTTCTTGAAGGTATTCTAAAGGAGGTAACTTAGAGTTAGGAAGTCTATCGTCCTCGCTCATATCGGATGATGATGATGATGGTGAAGGTGAGCGAGTACGTTTGCCCTTAGCTTTGAAAACTCGTTTATCACTTAGAGGAACGAGAGAATAGTCAAGGCACATTCCATTATCGTTAGGAGGAATGGGTGAGATTGCTCTAAAGAGGCGAGTAAGAAGCATTCCATAAGGAAGAGCGGTTGTTCCAACTAAGGGTATGTCAGCCATTCTTTTGGCTAGGTAGTAGGCTAAGTTAAAGGGTTGACCGGGGGAAATGCTATAGAGCATGTAGCAAAGGCATGTGTTGGCATGATCTCTATTTCCTATGGTACTTATGACGTTAGCTCTAAGAATTTCTTCCCACTTCTTAAATTATGGTTTAAGCTCATTGAGCTCCATACCAAAAGGATCCTTATCCACAATATTCCCTGAACGATTCTTCCTAGTGTTAGAGGTTCTAGCGAAAAGATGTTCCATAATTGTTTCCTTACTAGCTAGAGGGTTGTCGTATGGATGAAAACGCTCAATCGAATCAAGGCTTGAAATGGGCCACTTATCCGTGTAGAGACAAGTACCCGCATTTGGGACACCAAAAATGATAGCTAAGTCTTTTAAATCTATGAAATTTGATATTTGATTGGTTGTGAAGTTTAATGATATCTTACCAAAATCATTTGTGAAAAGGTTTACGGTTGCATAGAATTCTAAGATGAACCTAGAACAAATTGGCTCATCGATATCAAGGAGACAATCAAAGTTGATTGCGGCAAAGCTTTGGCGAATAGATGTTCCTTCTAGAAAGGATGGATTAATGGTTCTACCTTCGTGAACATAGCGTTTTTCTAATGCCTTAAAGGTTTCTACTTGAACTTTGTTGAGACCTTTGGTCCTATGGTGTTTGGGCAAGTACTTAAGGGTTTCCTTGTGATCGGAGTAGTTTGCGGGAGGCATGTTGATTCCTAGAAAACACAAAATTATATGTTAATGACTTTTAACAATGTGGATGTTTCTAATGTGTTCCTATATGCAAACAATGTGGAGACTTGGTTATCTTGACTCATTTTGATTCCCAAATTGTTTTGTTATAAAAACAAAAGATAACCAACACTCTCCTAATTGAATGTGTCTTTGATTGAATGTACCCGAAAATACATATTAGTTATGTATCCCCTTTAGCATTCAAGAGACAATATTGTTGGCATGAATATTACGATATTTAATCTAAACATCCTCTTCATGTTTTGATGATGACAAAGATGTAAGTTACAACATATAACGTAAAGTGCTTAAGTTACTTGTGATCACAATTCTTCTATGCATTCTTACGTCAACAAGCCTCGACATCTCAACGTCTCAAGTATGCTTCAACAATCACTTAAGGTATGGATAAACAAGTGTTTAATACATCTCATGATCAAAGGGGTATTTAATTAACTAATACAAAGTTTATTTAATTATATAAACATATTATATATTTTTGAAAAACACTTTTGGTAATAAAGAAAAATGTTTTAATCATACTAAATATATGATTTCAAACTTTTAACCAAAATTAGTTAGTTTTTCACCAAATAAACTTTCCCCACTAAAAGACAGAAAATCTGGCCGTTTCAGTAGGGCGGCCCCCTTAATTATAAAGGGCGGCCCCCTTAATTTTAAGGGGACCGGCACACAATTAAGGGGACCGGCCACGCTCCCCTGTCAGATTTGGTCAGAAATTTTTCCCTATAAATACCACCTCAAACCTGAAATTTTTCTCACTTTTTGCACAAAAATTTTCAGATCCAACTCTCTCTAAACATCCTTCTAAAACCCTTTGATCATAAGATTATTAATCTTTGTTTCAAGTGATCCAATTTCTCATCACTCAAAGTGCAAGAGAAGAATCCTCCCTATCATAAAGCCAAAGATGTATTAGGATCTAGTTAGTGCTTATGTGAAGTTGTGAGTTATGTATATGTAATAAGTAGATCAAGATGATCTTACTTAGTAGTGATTTAATGAGTGAGTAAGAAGTAGTGGAAGGAAGTAGTAGTGTGGAGAAGACATGTAGTTGTGAAGATGTAGGTGTGTGATTAAGTAGTGGAGTTTAGAAGAAGTTGTGATGAAGTTGTGAAGTCGTGAAGACGTGAAGAAGTTGTGAAGCCGTGAAGAAGTTTAGAAGAAGTTGTGATGAAGTCGTGAAGTCGTGAAGTTTTGTAGAAGTTGTGTAGTGATCGAAGTTGTGTCGTGAGATTGGTTCTAGCTACTATTAGAACTCGACATTTAGCTTAGTGTCGTTAAATGGTGTAAGCAAAAGTTGTGTACGGTTTTCTCCGCCAAAAGGGAGCTTGTTGAGTAGTGAAGAAAACTCTCGAGTAGGTGACTCGGGGAGTGGAGTAGGAACAAGGAAGGTGTCCTTGTAGCCGAACCACTATAAATCATCGTGTCCGGTTTGCATTTCCTTTCTTTTATCTCTTATCATTTGTTCTTGCATTTATCGCTTTACTTCTATGCTTGCCTACATGTCTTAGTTGTTGCTTATATAGTTGTGATGATTGATTGTGTTGAACATAGTAGTTAATATTGTGATTGTGTGTATAATTGCATGATATGGTCAAATAGATTATTATTCACACTTCTCATATTAAGTTTAACTTGATAGATAATTTGATACAAAACGTTTTAAGATTTTAAAAGGAAAACGTATTCACATAAAGATCGGCCAAAGCTTCATTCATAAAACTAAGCTTTTCCAAAAGCTTACATATATAATTGATCATATTGATTATATGTTGTTTTCATACTAAACTCTAATTGAAGTTTTCCAAACAAACAATTGAATAAATTTGAATCAACATTTTGAAACAAAGTTTTTATAAAATGAAAAAGAAGGGAAAACTATTCAACCCCCCTTCTAGTTTTCCACAAATATGTAAGTGATGTTTCAATGATGTTTTTCATTTGTTTTAACAATGTGGTGAAGAGTTATGTTCTAGTCGTGGATTGCAATTTTTGAAAGACAATGCACTTGGTGTGTTTGGCAAATCAAAGTAACAACAAAAATGATACAATTCTTAACTAATGGAAGACATGATTGGCTAGCAACCAAGTTTTTCATGAATCAAAAAGTTTTATGCATAAACCCTAAGATTCTAGTTAATGAATGTAAATGAGAATGTTATACTTGAATCAAAAATGTAATTATGATTAGAACACTTACAAAGTTGATTGGATTTGAAGAGGTTGGATTGAAAGCCCTAAATTTCGTATGGTTATGTGTTTTTGAGAGGGTGATGGCTGTTTGAAAGGTGAATGATTAAGTTAAGAGGGTGTTTGGTTTTGAAATTAAACTAAAACATCCTGCAGCTTTGGCGGACCAGGCGGAACCAAAGGGAGGGTTCCGCCCGTATGGTCTGAGGGTTCCGTGGGAACTGCAGGGAAAAATTCAAAAGGAATTTACTTGATTTTTGTGGTTTTATCCTAATGTTCAAAACTAAGGTTTTAGGTCTTATGAGTCTTTGACTAAGCCTAGGGATGATGAATGCTTCACATTCAAGAGGTTTTATGAAAACGTTGATAGAATGGTTAATGTAGAAGACTTTCTTAGTTAAGACGTTCCTCAATGAACAATCTTACCAAGGCGATGATGATGGATCACAATATGTCTATTAAGAACATAATGGATTGAATTGTCGCCGAAGTCGATGATTCCTTTGTTGAAGGGATAACAATGTTGATAAAAGAATTCCGTTGTTGACACGAATTTGCTTGTTCAAGCGGAGCTTGTTGATGTGCTTCTCCATCCGATACTAAATTGAGAACCTCACGCGTTTTGGAGAATCATTGGGTAAGTAGGTATAAAAAGAGCAAGTACCACTTGTGCTTTTCTTATCAACTTATTACCGACATAATTCCATTTGGCATACACTATGGTCTCTATTCCCTTTCTTTTGGGATACCATAATCCTAGTTGTGTAGTACCTTACGATGTATCCAAACAAGCTCAACTAAAGAGTTTTTTTAGGATCTTCTTTAAAACGAGCACATAGACAAATGCTAAACATAATGTTGGATCTAATTGTTATGAGAACAAGTAGTCTTCCGAACATTTCTCTACGTTTAGTTTTACCTACGGATTTACTAATCTCATTCTTGATAAGTCATCAATAACTTAACCATTGAGAACAAGAGAGTAACTAGGAATGTCTTTAAGTTAAAATCCCTTGCTTTTGGAGCTTGCTTTTATTATCAAAAATACTTTCAAATATTGACACTATAATCACTTAATTACTTCGAAAAATCTATTTTGTTTCACTAGTTGTTTTACTCTAAATTCCAAAAACTGTTTTTGTTGAATTTGTTTAGACACAACTATGACCTATAAATCAAGTTTTATAACTTATGTCAATTTTGCTTGATTCAATGTTTGACTCAAGGTGAGAAGATGTTATTTTGTACTTTTATTCTTAATGTTTTGCACAACATACTTGTCTTGCCATCATTGGACTTTCGACTAAGTCAACATCTACCAAAGATGATATCTTAGAAGGAGGAGATCACTCGTTAAATGTTATATTCAACGACTCCTCGACTCTTTGGGTTTTCTTACTTAAGACACTATGAACTCTATTTGTTTTGAAAAAGTCCAAGAGGTACAACATCATAAGACTAAGTGTTACAATTGATGTGTAAATCTTAGATGTTGAAAAATCATTTTCTTCCACACATCCTAATGTGTTTTATTTCACCTTGTGTGTTTTATGTGAAATTATTATAAAGGGGCGGTTGAAGTAAAACACAATTTAAGACCCAAAGTATGGTGTTTGAGAATGTTGTTTAACAAAGGTTTGTTTTGCAAGCATCACAAAAGTGTTAGACATTTTATCACTTAGAAAATTATTAGTTAGCTCACTTGTAAGCAAGAGTTGAGTGAGACTCACTCAAGAGTTTCTCGTGTTTATCTCTTGACGGTTAAAGAACCGAAACACCTTATATCTCCTACCAGTACTAATGACGAAATTTCTTGTTGCAGAGAATCTAATCATTGTTATTACTAATAGCAGGTAAACACTTTAGAGTATTACTAATAACACATACTCCAACACATAATGTTAGAAACAAGAGACAATCAATGTCAAGTTGAAGTAATGCGTACCTTTTAAATTGCATAGAGATGCTATCAAGAGGATAAACACAACGCGTAAAATCTTGGTTTGATGACATGCTTAGAAACTCAATTACTCATGTATCCAAAAAGGTTAGATAATCATATAAAAGCATAGAGCATGATAATCTTAATCCTTTTATCATGAGTTTCTATTAGAGATTGAATTATCTCTAAATCTCTCTTCTAGGTTTGACAAATTTTACTTGCTCCGGTTTTATCTTTAAACAACATTTGACTCCTCAACAATCTTTCAAGAGATTTTGAGCTTTCATCAAATTTAGCTAACATTTTTCCTTTCTCATTTTGCTTTTTAATCTCATGTTTGTAATCTAGACATAATTTACATTCTAGATCAATTACAACATTACTCTCAAGTTTAGACATTTTATCTTCTAATAAGATTTCCTTTTCAAAGATATTCTCAAAAGATTTTGAAGACTCATTGTTAAAGATAGTTTTTAGGTCCATGTTGCATAAAGGTTTAAACTCATTTTCTACTTACCTCAATAGCTTCTTCCTCTATAACATCATCATCTTCTAAGGGTAATGTTTTAGGTAGTGGAGGAGTTTCATCAAAGGTTACATTTAGGGATTCTTCTACTTTCATGGTATGTTTATTAAGAATTATATATGCCTTACTATTTTGAGAATATCCTAGAAAAACTCCTTTGTAAGCCTTAGGGTTGAACTTAGTGAGATAATCTTTTGTATTAAGAATGAAGCATTTACTTCCGAATACTCTAAAGTAGCCTATATTAGGTTTTCTACCTCTTAATAATTCATATGGAGTTTTTCCTAAGATTCGTCTAATGGAAACTCTATTAAGTATATATGTTGATGTATCTATGGCGTGACACCAAAATTTTTGTGGGATAGATTGTTCATTTAACATTGTTCTACTCATTTCTTGTAAAGACCAATTTTTTCTTTCTACTACCCCATTTGATTGCGAAGTACGTGGAGCGGAAAAGTTGTGAGATATTCCATTTTTATCACAAAATTTTCCGAATTGTACTTCGTTATCAAATTCCCTACTATGGTCCGTTCTAATTGAGACTATAGAGCATCCTAACTTATTTTGTATCATTTTACTAAATATCTCAAATTTTTAAAAAGCTTCGGTTTTATCACTTAAGAACCTAGTCCACGTGTATCGTGAATAATCATCTACTATAACTAAGGTGTAACGATTGCCACCGTAGCCCCGCACAGCGGATGGACCAAAAAGGTCCATATGAAGTAATTCTAAGCATCTAGTTGTAGATAACATATTTTTAGCTTTGTGACTAGCATGTGCTTGTTTTCTAATTTTACAAGTATCACAAAAGTATTGATCATATCTTAGGCTAGGCAACTTTCTAACTAGTTCCTTAGAGGCTAAGGATTGTATTTGTTGCATGTTTGCAAGACCTAATCTCCTATGCCACAAAGTGGAGTTTTCATCTATAGTAGTTAGGCATATCTTATCTTCCGGTTTGTCTCCTAATTTCACAACATATATACCTCCTTTCCTAATTCCTCTACCTATAACTTTCTTATCCTTAATTATTTCACTATCATTCTCGGTAAAGGTAACCCTACACTTATTTTCACATATTTGGCCTATACTAAGCAAGTTATAAGTTAGATTATCTACATGCTCGACATTTTCAATAGTTAGAGAGTCTTGAGAGATCGTACCTTTGCCTATGATTTTTCCACGACGATCACTACCAAAAACAACATTACCTCCGTTGTATGCCTTATATGTAGAAAATAGCTTGCGATTCCCCGTCATGTGTCTTGAGCATCCACTATCCTTTATCCATTCATCGGGCTCCAAATCTACTCCTAGACATATTTAATCCGGTGCTTGAGCCATGAAACATTTGTGCTTCATTGTTTCGTCTTCGTCACTAGATATTCTTCTTCGGGTGGTTTTCCTTTTATCTTGTGATTTTAGTCCTTTCTTAATAATATTCTTGAATTCTTTAACGACCTTTGCATATTCTTCATCTTCACTTTCGGAACTATAATAATCATTATTACGTTTGATCGTTGACTTTGTACACCCTTCTTGTTTGCTCTTGGTATGACTTATGTGGTTTTTGTCATTATTACCCACACATACAAAGTTTGAACTTGTAGCACTTGTACTCATTTCAACTAAATACTTATCTACTATACTTTCATTTTCAACTATTTTATATATAGAATTTTCTTTGGCTCGACATTTCTCTTGATTAAAATTTAAAAGACTTTTCCACATATTATTTGCCGTTTGACAAAAAAATATTCTTTCATATTCAATATTTGGTAAAGCTTTGTATATAATTATTTTAGCAATATCATTTTTATCAAGCACTACTTTGAAATAATTATCTTGTTTTTTAAAAGTGATTTTTGTTGATTGAAAATCACCAATTGAAATAACATACCAAAGATCATAATCTAATAATTTCACATAACTTTCGAATCGATTTTTCCATTCAAGAAAACTTGTATTTTTAAAATATGGTGGTTTAAATGTCATGTTCCCTTCTAAATATTTTTCCGATTCCATAGGTCGATTTCAAGTTTTAAAATACAGTTTATTTTAAAAATCTTGTTTAACGCAGCTCTGATGCCAATTGTTGAAAACTAGAAAGGGGGGTTGAATAGTTTTACGTCAATTTTTATTTTATAAAAACTTTGTTTGCGAAATAATCGATTCTAGTTTTATGTGAGATTAATAAACAACACTTATATATACTAATATCTACGAAATAGGATGACAACAATATAAGTAAATAAGTAAAGAGATAGAGATGGAAAGATCGCACCACAAGACAAAGGATTTATAGTGGTTCGCACTTCTTCGCCCTACTCCACTCCTCGAGTACTTAACTCGAGAGTTTTCTTCACTACGTCAACAAGCTCCCTTATGGCGGAGAAAATCTTACACAACTTTTGCTTACACCAATTAATGGCACTAAGCTAAATGTCGAGTCCTAATAGTAGCTAGAACCAATCTCACACCACTACACACCTTCTTCACAACTTATACACACCACAACTACCACACAACTTCACTACTTCTTTTTCACAACACTACTTCTAATTCTACCCAACACAACTACGTATATTCACAACTACTAACACACCTAGATCTATCTATTACACAACTTCTACACGTTTGTAATATACACAAGCCTACAATACTTCTTAACAAGATGTTGGAGGAGTATTCTTCTCTTGCACTTTGAATGATGAAGGATTGGATCACTTGAAACAAGAACTAATATGTTTATGACCATAGGATTTAGAAAGGTGTTTTGAGAGAATTAGAATAGAAAGTTTTAGTGCAAAAGGTGAGGAAAAATTTCAGATTTGAACCAGTATTTATAGGCAAAGAGTTCTGACAGAGGAGCGTATGCCGGCCCCCTTAATTGTGTGCCGGCCCCCTTAAAAATAAAAGGGCCGCCCCTTATAATTAAAGGGGCCGCCCACTGTAACGGCCTGATTTCTTTGTCTTTTCTAGGAAAAGTTTATTTGGTGAAAATTTAACTGAATTTGGTTACAAATTTGAATTCATTTATTTATTGTGAAATAAACATTTTTCTTTAATTACCAAAAGTGTTTTTATTAAATATATAAAATGTTTATCCCATTTTATACAATTTGTAATTTGTAAATAAACCTTCCTTTGATTATAAAATGTATTAGGCACTTGTTTATTCATACCTTAAGTGAATTAGTTGGATATAATGATATTTTGTCACTAAATACTTATTTACGTAAGGATTTTACGTTTAATGATTTTATATTTTGTGATTGTCAAAACATAGGGATATCGAGAAATATTAATAACTTTTTTACGCATTATTTATATCAACATAATGAAATCTAAGTAAACACAACTTTCCTCATTATTGTTTCCACCACATTAGTATAATTAGTTTAATTTTCATTTCTGTTATTTTAATTTGATTGCATCTTAGTTAATTGGGTTAGTTAGCTAGCAACTAATTCCGCCCACTCCTTCAAAACCCAAGATTTTAATTGCTTTCTATAAAAATATAAAAATACAAAAAGAATCATCCCTCACCTCTAGACCTAGTTTAGTAGGCTTCCTAATCCTAGCGACACTATTCCTGAGTTGAACGATCAATCCCCCGGTACTTGTCACTATACTATACTACAACGATCAGGTACACTGCCTGGTGGGAGTTGTAAGCTTCTTGAGATCCCTTGAGAGGTAAAACCTGTTGCGAGGGTGCGATCCCCACGTATCAAGTTTTTGGCGCCGCAGCCCGAGGAATAGTTATTGTCTAGGTTAGGATTTCTTTTTATTAGGTCTACTTGCTAGATTCCTTTCTAGTAAGATTTTATTTTTTATTTTTAGGTTTTCTTTAGTCTATCTTATTTCTTTGTGTCTTTGTTCGTAACCCTTACCATCCGACATCATGGAAGGTGGTAACATCTTTGAACCCATCAACCCTGTGGAAAACTAGAAGGGGGGTTGAATAGTTTACCGCTTTTTAACTTGATTATCTTTTTAAAACTTTACGTTTGTTCAAAGATGCAAGTACAACTTTGCATGTTTAATTCTTTGAAAAGCTTTACACGTGAATAACAATTCTAACTTTACTTGTTCATTCTTTGAAAAGCTTTACTTGTGATTAACAATCCTAACTTTGCTTGTTTAGTTCTTTGAAAAGCTTTACGTTTGTTTAAAGATATAAACACAACTTTACTTGTTTAATTCTTTGAAAAGCTTTACGTGTGATT
The DNA here is from genome assembly GCA_030686995.1 of Artemisia argyi. NCBI lineage: Eukaryota > Viridiplantae > Streptophyta > Magnoliopsida > Asterales > Asteraceae > Artemisia > Artemisia argyi. The sequence continues at coordinate 48,331,222 of CM060688.1, forward strand.
AGCAATTCTAACTAAAGACAATATGTAATGAGCAAAGATAAAGAAAGAAATGATCAAACCACAACACGATTGTTTATCGTGGTTCGGCTACAAGGACTCTTTTTCCTTGCCCTACATCCACGCCCCAAGTTTCCAACTCGAGAGTTATAAGCACTAATCAACAAGCTCCTTTCTCGGTGGAGAAACCTTTACAACGTCGCTTACACTTTTACCGACACTAAGCTAGATGTCGAGTTCTTTTACACGGGTACAACCACTCCCATCATTGCTTACACTTTTACCGATACTAAGCTAGATGTCGAGTTCTTTACCAAGGGTACAACCACTCCCGTTAGTTCTTTTACAAGGGTACAACAACTCCCGACACACTATGTATTTTGAGGCCTAAAATAATAACCGATCACTTCTACATACATGATACAAATGAAGTATAAACTACCAAAGCTTATACATGACAAAGCTAACAAGACTTGCAACTTTAGAGTTGAAGCTTGTAACTTCTTGAATGATCTTGTGAAGTCCCTTGCTACATAAGAGAATCACACAAGTCAAATGTTACTGAGTTAGTTGAGAGAGTATATGAAAATATATCCTAAAGTGATGACCCAAAACTAACAAGTGGTTTGATATTTATAGCAAACCATTCTGCAGGTCTGGCGGATACGGCGAAACCCTCAGATGGGTTCCGCCCATGTACCCCCAGGGTTCCGTCAGGGCTGCAGTTGGTTTTGCAATAAATCTTCCAAACCAAACAAGGTCACATCACATAAATACTAGTCAACATGCATTGCACCAAACATGGAATACTTCCAAAGTGTGTAAGAACTTCATGGATAGTCAAACACATAATCTTACCATAAATGCACATTGATGAGATGTGACACTTTCTTATTAAAGAAATACTTTCTTATTAAAGAAATAAGAACAATGTTAAGTTTAAAAAGAAATGTAAAGACTAGTTACACAAGACTTAAAACTAAAATGATGTTTTACTACAATCTAAAGTTTGTACTTTGTACTAAAATGATGTTTTACTACAATCTAAAGTTTGTACTTTGTCATTAACAAAACTTAGCAAAGATCGTTAAAATATAAATAATGTTTTTAGGCGATATTTGTATTAACAAACCCACCACAGCAAAACCACCCACAAAACCCTCCACTAGCAAACCAACCTCCTAGGCCCCTAACTTTATGAGAGTATTCCCGTCCTAGCCACCAAGGCTATCGAAACACCATTGAGCTCACTCAAGGAGCCAATGTGTCCCCCTTGCGATCCGACACCATCCGGTTGGTGCAAAGTGGATGTGCATTCCATGGACTTCGTTCCGAAGATCCTAACCAACATCTCAAGGATTTCCTTAAATCGTAGATTCCATAGACCTTGATGTTGTAACTAGATAGTCGACCCGATTACGCCTATTCCAATTCTCTCTATGTGATCAAGCTAGTCAATGGCTTGAACGTTTACCTGCGGGATCCATCACCTCATGGGATGATCTCACGTCTCGTTTCCTTGCTCAATTTTTCCCACCGGGGAAAACTGCAATGCTTAGAAATGATATCTTGATGTTCCAACAACGTCCAGGTGAAACTTTCTATGAAGCATGGACTCGTTTCAATGACTTACTCCAAAAACTCCCTCATCATGGTATAAATCTTTGGCTATTAGTTCAAATCTTCTATGACCATGTCGACTTTCACACCAAACGTACCATTGATCGAGCTGTCGGAGGTAGGTTACGTGATAAAAACGCCGAGGAATCTTGGGAAATTATTGATGAACTTGCCTTCGATAATCAAGAATTATGGGAAGTTACTCATGTTATAAACGCGGCTATCAACGCAATCTCGACACCTGGGGAGACCAATCAAATCTCTGAAGAACTCCTTTGCAAACTTGAGACAAAGGTTGACTATCTCATGGAAAAACAAAAGAGACCTTTAAGTCCCAGATGGGCAACAGTCAATTTTGTCTCAAAAATGATTTCAACACCATTGTCTGAGTCAACCTCTAGAGAGAATGTCGAAACCTTTCAAAATTATGCCCCACCTTATTCACCTCCTCAAAACCTCAGCCCGGAATTCGAAGCTCGAATGAGAGAGTATATGGCAACCCATTCTAAGCGGCTTGCTAAATTCGAGGAAGCTGTTTATAAACAAAAAGAGGAGATGCAAGAGAAAATGAAGGAGATGATGAACCTAGTGGAGGAATACGCAAACCAAAAAACCCCAGAAATGATGTTTCTAAGAAAAGAAAGCACTACCCCCACTACCCGATTTGTTAATTCTATCACAATTGTCCACGGGGATAATGAGGAAAAGGAAACCCCTGGTGAACAAACCATTGAGGAACCGCCAAAATCCCAATCACTAGGTTACTACCTAAAACATGATATAAACGAGAATACCATAACAAATTGGATAAAGGGTGACGGGCGTAACCAGTCCTTAAAACAGGTTTCAAAGAAGGAGAAAGAAGGGAAAGATGAGTATGATACATTACCTGGGGACCGGTATTTGAGAAGCTACTTGTACAAAAAGTGGCTACTAAGCAGATGGCTTGTGGGAACTTTGAGATACTAGCCAGCATTGGGAAGTTGCAATATCTGGATGCTTTCGCCGATCAAGGATCAGAAGTAAATCTTATGCCCCTAACTATTTACACCCAACTAACCACGGAAATGCCGGCTACCACCCGTGTTAGGCTATCCTTCGCTGGTCACTCTTATGTATACCCTTTGGGAATTGCAGAGGATGTACTGGTCAATGTTGCTGGGTTCATGTATCCTGTCGATTTCATGAGCATCGATGATAAAGGAGCTGGGTGCATGCCATTAATCCTTGGAGCACCATTCCTCACCACCGCGAGAGCTGTCATTAGGTATGAAAAAGGGGAAATTGAACTTAAGTCAGGAAAAAGAAAGATTAGCTTTCCTATGACCCCAGGAGGTGTGCAAAGAAGCCTAATGAAGAGAAAGCTCGAAAATAACATTGACACATCGCTTAATCATGTTCAAGAAAAACTCCTTGCATGGGAAACAAGAATCAAAAGCTACAAAGAAATTAAGCCTGAGAGAGGCAAAAGCTGCAATAAAATTCATGTCAAGTTTGAATGTAGTCAACCAACAAAGAATCATGTACCATTTGTAGAAGGAGACTTGGTACTCTTAAGGCATTCTGAGATAAAAGTACCTCCCGACAAGCTGAGCCCCTGGTGGTATGGACCATTCACAATTGAAAGCATACGCCAAAATAGGATGGCTACCTTGAGCAGTAAAGGAGGAGGGGAGGTGATTGCAAGTGTCGATCGATTGAAACACCACCACCATGATAGCGAAGATCACAATTATATGGGATATGTCATCTCGAGAGATGAGGTAACGTAATTGCCCATGACCTTGAGTCTAGCTACAAGACTTGTAAATAAAGAAAAGCGCTTCTTGGGAGGCAGCCCATGCTTTGTGTGTTTTTATTTGTTTGATTTTTATTTGTTTGATGTTATTTGTTTCCGAATGCGTGTTTTATTTTTATTGTTGGTAGATCATGTTTCAAACTAAAATTGTTAAAATGCTTTATTTTGTCGTTTAACTTCGTCTTAACTTCATATAAAGGTATTTTGCAAAAGCTAAGTGTAAGGGGAAACCCCAAATTTGTTTATAAGAACAAAAATGATCATGATTCGCCACAATATTAAATGAACATGTATATTAGTATTTGTTAGAGTCAAATGCTTGTATTGAGTCATAATGATGTTTTTGCAGGAAGTAGGACATAAGTTTTTCCAGAAATTTTTCGGAAACTTAACATAAAGATTTCTGCAGGTCACTTCTGACGGCGTCAGGAATTAACACCTGACGGCGTCACGTGTAAAATTCTGGAAATTTTGCGAGTTTTGTTTTTCTAACGAAGTCTAAATTTTTTTGTTAATTCTTTAGTTTTATAAACTCCAGAAAATCTGCAAACATTCATTCCACAAGCATTATATCTTAAATTGCTTTCTAGGATTTCTTAGTATATATAGATTGCCGCCGATTTTACGCGAGGTTGCCTTGATTGTTTTCTCAAGTTTAACAGGTTATATATGACAAGAAGATTATTTATATTTCTGGAAGGGAAGCTTTGAACGTTCATTTTCTTGGAGGAAGATCTAACATTGTTAACACACTATCCACACCGAACAAATCAGGGGAGTATTTATTTTCATTCTTTTACCTATTTTACTTTTACATCATTTAATTGAACATTGGGGACAATGTTCATCCTAAGTGAAAGGGGAGGGTAAATGATGATACCTTATAGGTTACTATTGCACTTGAGTTTGTTTGTTTGATCGTAGGTGTGTAATAAAACTAAGAGAAATACTTGTTAGTGTAATTTTAGCGCCAAATTTAAAATTTTTTACAACATTTAGGAGTGAAACTTTAGCCTTAACAAGCGTCTCATGGATAGGAGTTGTATGACTAGCACAAAACCGTACCATTCAGAAAAATTTTTCACCCAAATATGTGAGGTTCGCCTTTAGATTTGATAGGAAAAACATTCATTTTTAGTGCTTATGAGTGTATAGGTAGCATTTAGATTCTAGAACTTGGGTTAGTGATGCATCCCGAGACCGCCAGTGAGACTACATTCGTGTAGTAGGATTTACTACATGATAAGATGCATTAGGATCACCCTTGTGTTAATCCAGTATCATAATTACTTGACCATTTAAGTCATATTACTTGACTACTAAAGTCAACTAATTTTCCCACACCTTAGCGTTGTACTCATTTTTAGTACATGAAACCCCTAGTACACCCCTCCGAGCCTATCTTTTCATTTCTAACTTTAAGCATTTTACTTAAAGGAAGAATTTGTTACAATCCACCCAAATGTACACCCAAATCGCCTTAGCCTTCCTTATATGCACTCATTTTTAGTGCATTATTGTTATTTGTTTAAACCATTAATTAATTATCTAATTGATTACATGGTTGCTAAGTCAAGTCATATCTTGTACATATTGTTTTGGGACAATTGGGACTCATGGGTAAAGTACTTGTGTTATAGAGTAATGGGGAAGAACATCATATATTACCCCCATAGGTGCATTAATCTTAAAAAGTATTCCAAGTGTTTTGATTATCTTGATTCGAGTCATTAGATTAGTTTATTGTAAAGTATGTAAAAATTCAAGTGTAAGGGCAATGTACATTTCTTATGATGTATTATTTTAGATGGTAGGGCAAGAGTGTATGCAAAAAAAATAAAAAATAAATAAAAAAGATATATATATATATATATATATATAGAAAAAAGAAAAGAGAAAAAAACATGCGGACTACCATCCCGTTTCATTCTATGTTTATTTTATGTTTTTAGTTATTTTTGATTTATTAGCTTAAGTCGAGTTGAGTCTTGGCTTAGCAACGCCATATTGTACATGTAATTAACCAAGATGATTAACTCGCCACCAGTAAATATTGTTTTTTTTCCAACAAAACCGTGTTTTTCCATATCCCTACACCTAACGTTATAACCCTTTAAAAGACCTCTTTGATAGTTTATCCTAGGTGCTTACGCCAAGTGGTGGAGGTTTGATCCTTTCCCAAGCATATGGTAATCTATTTGCTATGACAGGTAGTGAGAGATGTTTTCCATTTCCATATTGTGATATATACTTTATTACACCTGAGAGATGTGAGTATCTAAACACTATTTGTGAGGTGCTAGTATATGACCTTCGTGCTTGTCTTTGGTTTTTAGTGGAACGATTATTTGTTGTAATTACTTTTATATTAGTGTTAAATGACCCCTAACATGTATTTTGATTAGAATAAAGCGCATATGCTTGAGGACAAGCAAATCTCAAGTGTAAGGGTATTTGATGAGGCGAAAAGTGTACCGCTTTTAAGGGGTCATTTAAGCCCGAATTCGTGATTATTTGATCAAATATTGCTCTAAATCGTTCTTTTTGTCATTTTAGGTACTTTTGGAGAGAAATCTGGAAAAGAAAGCATTTTGGACGTTTTTGGAGCATAAAAGTGAAGAAAACGGCAAAGCCTCAATTTTCCTTGCTGGAACAGTACCTGATGGCGTCAAGACTTTCCACATTACGGCGTCAAGAGTTACAAAAGAGGTGGAAGTGGAAAATACATGTGACGATCCAGAGAGTTTTTAATCCTAGGACTTGACGGCGTCACCCAAGGCCGTCAGGGTCCAAACACTAGTGACGGCCCAGAGCACAACTAAACATGACGGCGTCACAAATAGATCTAGGCAATACGATTTTATTATGGCGGCGAGTTGACGGCGTTACAATCTAATACATGACGCTGTCACGATGTGTAATCTATATATAGTTTTCCAAATTTCATTCATTAGGGTGCAACTTTGAGGGAATAAACCCTAGTCCGAATTTTATCAGCTTTTCAAGGGTTTCAACCCCTTGAATCTTTCATATTCAATTAAAGATAAGTATTCCTTCAAATCATTCAATATGTCTATGTGTTGTTTGATTATATCTTACGTTTGTCTTCTATTTAACATGCTAGGCTAGATTTTCTTGTGTTTGCTTAGATGTAGTGAAACCTAGATGTTAATTATGGGTTGATCGTTTGTTTATAATTGTTACGGATGATAGTATTCGATGTTAGGCTTAAGAAAACTGGCAGACTTCCATTGGTAACTTGCTTGAACGTCTTAAGAAACATGATCGGAGGTGTAGTATGATTTTTGGTTGTATTTAATGCGTAGGAGAATTCTAATGATCCCATGTTAGGAGCTTCTAACGGCTCGACATAGGAGTGAAGTAGGATCCTATAGAGTTAGGGAATTGATTAGGCGAAAAATGAACCGTTTTTAGGGGGTCATTTTAGCCCGGATTTGAATTTATTTGATCAAATATTGCCCTAAATCGTTCCTTTTGTCATTTTAGGTACTTTTGGAGTGAATTCTGGAAAAGGAAGCATTTTGGACGTTTTTGGAGCATAAAAGTGACGAAAACGGCAAAGTCTTAATTTTTCTTGTTGGGAACAGTACCTGACGGCGTCACAAGTTCCTTAATGACGCCGTCATTCAGTAATACAAGAGGTGGAAGTGGATAAAGTCTGTGACGATCTAGAAGAGTTTTACACTATGGACATGACGGCGTCACCATCGGCCGTCATAGTCCAAATATGAGTGACGGCCCAGAGTAGAATTGCACATGACGGCGTCAAAAGTAGATCTAGGCAATCCGATTTCATTATGGGCGGCGAGTTGACGGCGTCATAATTTCCTTCTTGACGCCGTCACCCTGTAAAATCTATATATAGTTTTGCAATTTTCATTCATTAGAGAGGGAGAAGTAGGGTATAACTTTGGAGAGAAACCCTAGTACGAATATTACAGCCTTTTCAAGGGTTTTTACCCTTTGAAACCTTTCATGTTCAATTGAGATAAGTACTCTTTCAATTTATTCAATATGTCTATGTGTTGTTTGAATATATCTTACACTTGTCTTGAATTTAACATGCTTGGCTAGATCTCTTGTGTGTTTCCTTAGATGTAGTGAAACCTAGATGTTAATTATGGGTTGATTGTTTGTTTATAGTTGTTACGGATGATTGTATTCGATGTTAGGCTTAAGAAAACTGGCAGACTTCCATTGGTGACATGCTTGAACATCTTAAGAAACATGATCAGAGGTGTACAATGATTTTTAGTTGTATTTAATACGTAGGAGAATTCTAATGATCCCATGTTAGGAGCTTCTAACGGCTCGACATAGGAGTGAAGTAGGATCCTATAGAGTTAGGGAATATTGTACACGGCCCTACGACTAGTATTAAGGAATACGACCCGTCATCCATGCAATTATAAAACTATCAACCTGTAAAAGATATCTAGGGAGTAATGAAACCTAAGTAAACACAACTCTCCCTATTATTGTTCACACCACTAGTTTAATTAGGTTTATTGTCAAAACATAGGGATATCGAGAAATATTAATAACTTTTTTACGCATTATTTATATCAACATAATGAAATCTAAGTAAACACAACTTTCCTCATTATTGTTTCCACCACATTAGTATAATTAGTTTAATTTTCATTTCTGTTATTTTAATTTGATTGCATCTTAGTTAATTGGGTTAGTTAGCTAGCAACTAATTCCGCCCACTCCTTCAAAACCCAAGATTTTAATTGCTTTCTATAAAAATATAAAAATACAAAAAGAATCATCCCTCACCTCTAGACCTAGTTTAGTAGGCTTCCTAATCCTAGCGACACTATTCCTGAGTTGAACGATCAATCCCCCGGTACTTGTCACTATACTATACTACAACGATCAGGTACACTGCCTGGTGGGGGTTGTAAGCTTCTCGAGATCCCTCGAGAGGTAAAGCCTGGTGCGATTCCCACGTATCAGGAATATTGTACACGGCCCTACAACTAGTATTAAGGAATATGACCCGTCATACATGCAATTGTAACAAGCTATCAACCAGTAAAAGATATCTAGGGAGTAATGAAATCTAAGTAAACGCAACTTTCCTCATTATTGTTTCCACCACATTAGTATAATTAGTTTAATTTTCATTTCTGTTATTTTATTTTGATTGCATCTTAGTTAAATGGGTTAGTTGGCTTGCAACTAATTCCTCCCACTCCTTCAAAACCCGAGATTTTAATTGCTTTCTATAAAAATATAAAAATACAAAAAGAATCCTCCCTCACATCTAGACCTAGTTTAGTAGGCTTCCTAATCCTAGCGACACTATTCCTGAGTTGAACGATCAATCCCCCGGTACTTGTCACTATACTATACTACAACGATCAGGTACACTGCCTGGTGGGGGTTGTAAGTGTTGGAATATGTGAATCATAACAATAGTATAAACACATAAACATCAAAGAGTACGCAGCGGAAATAGATCAAATACATGTAAATAAATTAACCGAATATAAAAGGATGCGTACCTCTTTGCGATTTCTAGCAATAACAAGAAATCAATGAACAAGAACTATAAACCCTAATTAGGGTTTAATGGTGGATCGACTAGGGTTAGTCGAATAGGGCAAATCACCTTGTTAGCAAAAGTATGCCAACACTTCGTTCTTGAACACACGTATTAGTAGCGTTTCAATAAGAAAAGCTAGGTTCTTAATTCACAAGCAATCCAAACACAATATTTAGAAGATCGCGTAGGAACCCTATAAGGGTGTAGTTGATCATCTAAAACTAGAATGGATTTGAGCTTAGGAAATCTAGTAGGAACCCTATAAGGGTGTAGTTCGATTTCTAGGCTCAATAAGAGAGAAGAAGAAGAATTAGATTGCAAATGAATCAAGGGATGAGAAAGTGAATACATGAAGGTATGTATTTATTCTATTCTCATAGCTTGGAGCAAAAGACACAATCACAAGCCCTAGAGGGCATGGATCGGCCAAACATGGGTCACTCAAGCCCAATCCATATCATTCTTTAATTCAATTTCAAATCTAGTCCTTCATCTTTTATCTAACGGTCGTTAGGTACCGTTAAGTGCTCATTTCGTGAATTTAATAATTATTCGTCACTAAAACAATAATTATTAATTAATTGAAACTCATACGTAAAGTGTGCAATCCCGATGTCTCGAGTTCGAGTCCGGACATATTCATTAATTTTTATCCGTTAAAACTAACAGCTCCCACTCGGATATACATTAATGTAATAATGATGATGGTTAGTCTAGCATAAAACGCCAATGTCCCCAGAACGATCTCGAGTATGGTTTTCATGGAAAAAACCACATTTGATGATTCATCATCATACTTATCCTTTTGATTCTAATACTATGTTAATATGGATATGGATCGAAGTCATTCCATAATTAACTAGTGTTTCTCGTTATTTATGATCAAGCAAGATTACCAATTCATCTGAACGCATTCCAGATAGACCTTGGGCATGGCCATGCAAACATCTTGTTAATCCTACGAGTGGCCAAACAGTATTAAACTTCAAAACAAATTTGAAGGAACCAAATCATGTTATTGACTACAAGCGTAACCTATGAACTTCGCATCACCTCTGAAAATAATCCTTATAACTACCAGTTACGGATAGCGTTAGATTATCTCACAGAAAATGAGCTACATCCACAGTAGTTACCTGGTATCTCAAGTCTGAGGATAAATATTCATGATTCACTATAATGACAACATCCATAAGTATAATCATGTAATTGGGATTTTGTCCTATATTCAATTTATGCATTATTGAATATCATGTGAATTTGGCATGTCCACGCATCAATATATTTTAATATATTATACCAAAACTCAGATTTGTCTTAGTTCAATGATACTCCCATATCATTAATTGACAACAGACTATTTAGAATAACATAACATAAGTTATTCATGGATTAAACATGCAATTATGGGAAATAATCTATTATTAATGAAAACAAACGTACTCAGTACTTTAATTCATTATTTAATAATAATTGTTTAACATCCCTTATCCAAATACTAAATAGATCAATGCATGAAAATTCTCGTTAATGAATTTTGTCTCAAGTAATACCAATCATACTTGTTGACAATTATGCCTCAAGTAATCATACTTGTTGACAAGGCATTATTCAACTAACTTTGATCTATCGGAATTTTGAGAATACTTATTTCAATAACGAAATTCTTGTATATGTGCATTCAAATAATTTGATATAACCACATAATACATCATAAAATGTGTATGACATCCTCAACATACAATTTATGATAATTAAACTTCCAAACCTTTTAATGTTTAAAGTATTCTTGTTCTTTAACGTATAATGCAACTATGCTTTTCGTTAAGCATAACTAGTACACATGGCTATTAACAAGGATGAAATCCTTCCATGACTAGTATTGAGTGTCATCTCAATTTTATTAGCATCATTGTATGCAAACAACAATATGCTCTTTTCCGTAAACTTCAATGTGTAATGTTTTATTCCTTCCAAACTTTCAAGTTTGTTGGCTATGACAATTTTACAAATTATTCATTTATAGAATCTAGAAATTGTTCCAGGCTGAGGATGTGGTTCTATATCCAAATATATTCCTTTAGAATATTCATTACACAACTTATCTAATATCTTTCAATTAGATATCAATGTTGTCAAATCATCTTTTATCAAAGCATGATATAACAACAACATGATGTACATGAAAAATTCTTGTGTCCAACTTAAATTTCATTCATGTACTACATATCCATTTAAACTTTCTAAATGATATATCATGTTCTATTAGATTCATTTACCGCACATGTTTACATCAATGAACATATATTCAAGGTTGTATGTTTTACTTATTAAATCTTTCAAGTAAAGTTTCATTCCAAGTTATGACTCAACACTTAACTTATATTGAATGTTACTTCCTATATGTTATACAACATATATGATTTAAGTAAGTAAACATAATACTCCCACTAGCTTTCAGAATTACTTAGGAGTTATCTTATTTTAAATTATAAATCAAACATGGATTTAATATTTTAAACATAAGACTTATCTCCTCGATGCATGCATCTATCCATACTTGGATTCTTGCATTTTGTATACTTTCAAGATTAAATGAATTCATAAAACTCTTAATTACTCATCGTCCTCGCTCAAGTAATTATATAAGAAAGAGGTTTTATAATCCATTGTCAAATTTCATATTCATAAAAATGAGTATGACAATTACCATCTTTGTATTTTTAATGTGCTTAGGAAAGAGTATTCAATCATAGTTAATTACTTAAGTATGATTAATAATCTTGTCATAAGACATACATTAAAATATGTATACAATTTTGTCCATATAATTCTTTATGCAAAGATTTAAACCTCTAGGGTTTTTCTTCTCTTGCACAAACTCATCTTCATTAAGATAAACCAAGTTTTCAAAGTTGACTTATCTTTATGGACAACATCTTAACATTTATGAGCAATTTACCATAATTAGTAAATGCGTCATTATGATTAACAGGCTTACTTTGATCCTGTAATTCATAATTCACAGCATATTAATTAAATATCTGAGACATCCCTACGGATCTATGAATGAGAGTTTCATCATATTGAGATTTAACCTTTACATTTCAAACCTCATCATGATTTTCACTAGTGTGGTTTTAGAAGATTATGTATTTTGTAATTTTGATCTTTCAAGATCTAAACAAAACTCCCACTTGCCTTTTGCATTTTATCTATTAATACTTTAGCAAGATGAGCAACACAAAATCGTTCTCATTTGGGATATTACAAAAACATTTTACAGTTCCTGACTCTTAATACTACTTATTAACAAAATCAGAACTTCATTTTAAGACTTTAATGTGATTCATCACATTCCATAATGTCTTATTTAATCTTCTAGGTTGGAGTCTTATTGAGTATATTCAATCCATACTCAATTTTCTAACCTTGATAACTTTTGGAAGAAAAGAAGTCATATTTATCTTTTAATCAAACAATATAACAAGAGTTTGATTTTTCCTAACTGAACACACCGCCAACTTGTGATGTTTTATTAGAATTAATATTGTGAGACAACTAACAATATGTAAGATAAACTTATTTCCTTTTGGCTTAACTATTTACTAACTACGTCAATCTTAATGGTACAATAGAATTTCCAAGCCAATTGCATGTTATATAACATAAGTGTCTTTTTGAACAAGTCACTTCACGTTCATGTCTTAAGAAGACATAAACTGTTATATTCCCACTATACGTTGTACATCATTGATCAACTCAATGATTTCTTGTTTGAAACATAACAAGTTCAACGTCTTACTTTATTATAAGTCTTGTAATAGTTAAAAGACTTCATGTTTATAAGAAGATATAAACATAAACAACTAAAGTATTTGTGAACACCACCACTTGGTTTCAATAGTAATTTCAAGTTAATTTACTACTTCATTTGCTTATGTCATTTTATGAATTATCCAATTTAAGAAACTGCAAACTCACATAATTCCATTACATCAGTTGATTTGCTAGTAATGAAATCGTGTAGTTTACCTTTCTATTGCAATCTAGGCAGGTTACACCCTGACGTAAATTGTAAATTCAAGTGTTTCTTTTAATTTGAATATCATAAGACATAATAGTAGTCTTTATAATAATCTTGACACATGTTCTACATAAGATACCTTTACACATTAAATGTATAAGTCCTATTATAACATAGATCTCTTACCTTGCAATTAAGAGAATCTTTTAATCATATTTCTATGTATTGTTCCTTTGCACACAATAAACAACTCTCCCACTTGTGCATTGAACAATATCATGTAGTATATAAACAACACAACATATGTTTGTTTATGTGATTCAATATGATTTGTGTCATAAGTTAACTAGTAGATGTAGGACTACTTTGTCTTGTCAGGAAACGCACATGGCTATCCTAAAAGCATGAGTGTCTACAATTTGAAAGTAATTATCTTAAAGATAAACTGGGCTACTACACAAAAATTAAGTCTTGTAGCTCCCACTGAATTAGAGAACATAACAATAACTCTATATTCAGTAAACAACACAAAGCTCCCACTGGATTTGACAACATTGTACGTGTTTCATAACCAGTGAAAACAATTTGCTTGTTTTTACTTTCCTGCACATTTAGAAAAACCCATACGTAATAATTACTCAGTATCTAAAATGTGTATTCTACTATATCAATGATATTAACTTGAAGAATTTGGGCATGCAGTTTCTTCCTTAATAGGCCTACCATCCCCATAATGGTATGTAGCACCTTTAAAGCACAACAACTAGATAAAATACTAGCTTTACCTTTTACCAATTTTGCGGTAATCTGTCCAGCTTCAAATAACTCATATTTTCCATTTAACCAAATGCATTGTTTGTTATAGAAGAATTCATTCACCAAATAAGGGTAATGAAATTTCTTATGGAAATAGCATGTGCAATACTCTTGAGTTATATATTAGAATGTAGACAATTCTAATGTTCCTGTCATACCTTTCTCAATCATGAAAAGGAATAGGATTGAGTCTTATTCTTCTCTCATGGAAAATAGACTTAGGATTGAGTCTTATTCTTATGTTCCTATCATACCTTTCTCAATCATGAAAAGGAATAAGATTGAGTCTTATTCTTCTCTCATGGAAAATAGACTTTCTTTCATTTCGGAAATTTTTTCTCAATCAAACATTATGTTTGAAAGCAGAATTAGATCAATTTACCAATTTAAGACCAAACCACATTTACGGCTTTAATGTTGCATTAATACGTTAAAAAGAATTACAAAATTCAATTTTAGTATTTTCGATAATTAAATTTTCAAGAAAATTAAATACCCATGGTTCATAATCATATAACCATTTAATTTTCACTGAAAAACTAGGATCCAAATTGACATAGGTTCATCACATCAGTTGATCTGCTAGTGATGACGGTATTCAATAAGGTACGAGTCGAACCTCAATTGCCAATATTCAATTGCAATTCCTAGAATCGATGAGATTTACATATTTGCCAACCGCAGTTGCAATGTAAGCATGTTTTATCCCCATCTTCTTATGCCTTGAGTGATCAGTCCCACTATCAACTCAATTAAGTTAACCAATTTAAGAAACAACAAACTTACATAATTCCACCACACCAGTTGATCTGCTAGTGATGAAATCATGTAATTTGCCCTTCCATTGCAATCTATCCAGGTTACGCCCTGACGTAGACCCAATTTTAGGTGTTTCCGTTTCATTAGATGGCATATAACTTAAATTTAAGGGTAGTAAATTTGATGTATGTAATCAAAATATATGTACAAAGATGTCATGCATTCATCTTGTAGCATATGTTTCATGTAAAAAACTTTACTCATTAGTTTCTTTACGAGTTTAAATCTCCAAAGTTTTGATTGAGGCGTTGAGAAACTTACAACTTTGCCTTAAGTGCTTCGTAGTTATCATGGATGTTAGGTAAAACTAAATTTGACTCACAGGTGGGCGTCAAGCCAGAATGGAGGCTCACTAAGGCCGCAATTTAATGCTAAGCCATCCTTATACCCACTTTATAGTTTGTCAAAATAGTTTCACCTTACAACCACTGTAATAATTCACATTTTCAGGTTAATTACTATTCCTGAAAAATTTCACTATTCACTTTTACTATTCACTTTTACTATTTATTTTCCCAAAATTTGATTTTTATTTCATATTCTCGTGTGATAAATCATTTCCATGGCAAATTAAGAGTTTAACACTTATCTGATCATTTTCGCAAAAGTTATTAAGGAATTACACGTTTTAGAGTAAAACGTCATTCAAAAATTCCACGCACAACGAAACTCGACCGCGTTAATTTTCCCCGTATCAGAAAAATGTTTGATACACTCATGATTTATTTGAGAATAAATCATGACTGAGAAAAACATGACCAAATAAACCTCGGCCGTGAAAAACAGGAATTTTCATTCTTAAGCGTTTTTACTCAGCCGTAACCTTAGCCTATACCTGCACCGCATTTCTAAGACGATTTGAGTCTTCACATTTTTGGAAAAAGTCAACATATTTTTCCCTCCTCCTTTGACCAAAAATCATTCCTTGATTTTATAAAGCATTCACTGATTTTTAGGCTTACGGTTTTATGTCTAAAAGACATTTAATACCAACCGACACTAGACTGAGCCCAGTCTAGATATTATAAGTCATTTTAAATCATTATTATCACATTAGAAAAAGTAACATTTTACTTTTCTCAATTTTACACAATATTCGTACGTTTTACGTATTACGCGTTTTAGACCCGTGTTTCCAGTTTTAGCAGGGTTTTAGCACCCCAATGGAACCTACCACTCATTTTATATTTTATTATGGAGTATATTGACAAGTTTAATCATTCTTCCAAGTTTCGTATTTTTACGATACCCGGTTTTACGTTCCGTGACTTAACAACTTACGGTTAGCAATTTACGGGTCCAAAACTAGCTCCATAAGTAGGATAATACCAAAACCCACCAAGTCATCTATCCTATCCATTGTGAACCGCCTCTAGGGGGATTCACACCCTTGTGTGTCATGATCTCATGCATAAAGCCCTTGGATGAGTACAAGTGTTCAACTTGCTCTCCAAGTGTTGACAAGTCAAGGAAATGTAACCTCCTCAAGCTACTATAAAAGCCCTCCCCCCCCCCTCCTATTTCCGTCCCATATCTCACCCAAAACCACCCTTTCATTTGCTAGTTTACTTCAAACTTTATTCAAGAAATCAAGTACTAAAACCCTAGTTTGGTTTTAAGTAATCAAACTACTTCCAATCTTTTGAAACTTTGGTGATTTCTCTTGAGTTTGAATCCACTCAAGTCACCTCAACTTTCATCATCTCTCTTTCAAGAATACAAGGGTAGAAAGATTTCATGAAGTGAAGTAGGGTGAAGCTAAAGTCTATCAAAGTCCTTACCTTACATGTTAACTTCCTTTCTTAATTGAAAGCCAAAAGTTGTAAGCAAAACTCTAACATACTTCTTGTTAAATATCATAATCATGTTATTTACATATCATTCATGCTATATTATGTCCTGTGATCATGTCCATGATGTATAAAAATGGGTAAAACAAGTTATAATAAATGATTGTTAAGTTAAGTTATTTAAACAAGTAAACTAGTGACTTTCTTGGTGAAATCTGATCAAAATGGTAAAATTATGATATTGGATCATTACATATTGTAGTAGAGGACTTAACAAGGAAAACATAGCAATTTTAACCACCTAAAACGAGTACCCGAGTCAAAAGTTATGACCATTTGAAGTTACCAAAACTTTGCGGCAAAACTGCCTAAATACTTTCTGTGACAGAACATAAAACACGCAAAAAGAGGCCCTTCTGGTCCGTTTCACGAAAAAGTTAAAGCACGAAAGTTGTCCGGAATCACGTTTTCTTCAAAAACTCAGGGGGCACGTCTCCAGAAAACCAATAACGAATGAGATTTTCTTCAGTTTCTTAACAGTTATTTTATATATATAAGTCACTATAAAATCGTTGTGGTTTAATAAGACCAAGAGGTCTAATGACCTAGATTCAAGACCACAACCATGGCTAAAGCCAAGGTTGAGTCTCAAGACCATGGAACAATAACCAAAGGTCATGGCAAGGCCATGACTAAATGACCATATAAACTTACCTAGGCGAAAACATGAGCTAAAGAGTTAGCGATAACTTAAACATACAATTTGGATCTAATCCATTAAAAGAACCATGAGATATTACAAGTAATTGTCATACAAGGCTTAAGAAACTTACCCTAATAACAATCTTCATGTAAAGATAAACTTTCCTAAGTTTATTCAAATATTGGACATGTAACTTTTCGGATCAAAACTTATATATATATATATATATATATATATATATATATATATATATATATATATATATATATATATATATATATATATATATATATATATATATATATATATATATATTATCAACTACTACAATAGTAGGGAGCCTCATGTGAGGAGTTCATTATGTAAGCCGTCGAGATGAGTTGTGGATTTACGAATTAAAGTGTCCTGGCTCCTCGAACGTTTACTACATGACTTCTGAATTATGTCGGCCTGAACGGTAGTAAACGATATATAAACTATACATGTTTCATGAACCATTTCTTTTCATATACTTACACTATACAAAGTACCACATCATAGACTAAATGCAAGACATATATAGGCAATTCTTCGTATTCTTAGACATTATTCCAAACCTAAGTTACAACAATTATTCTAGGTTGCTCGTAGAAGTTCTCACGGCATATCCATCATTCTCATTATACATCATCCAACTCACGGTGAGTTCATAGCCCCACTTTCCATTACTTAATTGTTTTACAAACCCTTGGGGGGAATACATGGTATTATTTTTCAACCGAACACAATGCTTTTAAATTGTATGCTTGCCTGATTGTTTTATTATCACTAAGTACCATCCTTGCCAATCCAAGATCCCTTATTATGAACCATTTAATCACTAGTAATAGTGAGCGCGAATATTGTGAATAGGCCTATTGGGATTGACGAATCCCATTTGTGTTGACTAAGTTCAAACAAATGCATTAATATTTGAAACATAAGTATGACGGCAAAGTACCTACCGGGATAACTCCGCCGATTGATATTGGTACCCGTTAACGTTTTGGTGTCATAACCTTAGTGTTATAATACCTGTTTTGTTTTCCAACCATTGGTGTGAGTCTATAGCTCACACTACCAACATATTGTGTTCAACCATTAAACAAACTCTATGAATATCACTCAACCTTTGTGTTGACCTCTTAAGCATGTATTTCAGGTCCATGATGATCAAGGATGGCACGGAAGGGCACGGATATTCAAGAGGGCTATAAATTTTATTATCATTCAAAAACTCATTTAATGTAAATTGTAAACATGGAACCATCTGGGACCTCATTTTGTAATCTCTGATATTTATAAAATTTGAATGATAAATCTTTTAAAACGACTCAATTAGAGTTCGTTTTCTATTATTGTGACTGTTGTGCCATCGAGTAACACCCAGTTTGAATTCCGCTGCATCCATGAATTGGGGGTGTTACAGATTGTTACCAGAGCCATGGTTATAGAGAAACGGGTCTACTTGAGACCTAAACTATAACTACAATTACAAGCAAAAATATTTTTTATAGCCTTCTGCTCTCCGTGTCTTCCATCCTCCAGACGATTATGGACTTAGTAAGCATTTTATACTACATAAACATATTAGTTTATATACACTTGTCACATTTTGAGCACTTCCCATAAACATTGAATTGTTTTAACATAGTAATTCTTCTCATAGAAATCATGTGCGTACCCACTTCTCCCGACTATGTTCCCACTCTACCTAATAACTTCCAAGTCTTACCACCCTCACCCGAGTTCGGATTTGACTTCGTAAATGCCTTTGCTTCTGATGACGAAGAAGAACCTTTCGAAGATTCAACCGACGAAGAAGAGGAGGAACCAATGCCAACTAATTTTGCGTCAAATACTTCTAATTATTTTGAACAAAATTGGGTTGAGGCAGATTCCGAGGAGGATAATGAGTATGAATATGTACTAGCACCATTACCACCACCACTATCACTTCCCTTTGATATCCCTACATGTGATGAATTGGATCACTCATTATGGATCGTATCACGACCACCATTGATCCAACAAGAAAGTCAGCATGGGAACTACAGCCTCTCAAACTTCATTGACTCGTACCCCTATGACACACTAAACCAAGAAGTTGCCGATCAATCAGAGCTGCTCGGACCTTCTAACCCGCAATAGACTAGTGTGAAGATACTAGTTATCTTTTGTACTACTATACTGATTAGATTCAGTTAGTAAATGTTATGAAATCCATGTAATAACCAGCGATAGTAAAAACGTTGTAATTACTAAACTGAAAGTATCAGTTAGTAAATTTTGAAGAAGCTTGTAATAGGTTTCGATTTTGTAAATCAACCAACGTTGTATGAATAAAACTCTTGTTTTATACTATCATGTGTTATGCCTTTAAATCTTCAACGTAATTATTCTATCATTTCCCATCAAAAATCATGCTTATTTCACAACTCTCTACTCACGACGTACTTTTTATATAATAGAATCATGGCGCCAACAAAAAAGACACCACCAGCAATGACTCAAGCTGCTATTCGCAAACTAGTTAAAGATAGTTTAAATGCAGCACTCACAACTGAACAAGCAACCGTAGCTGCAAAAGCTGCAGCAGCTGCTGAAGCCGCTACAGCTACTGATGCTGCAGCAGCTGCTGAAGCCGCCATAGCTGCGAAAGTTGCTAGAGCTGCAGAAGCTGCCAGAATTGCCACAACCACACTTAACACCGGAGGACCAAACCCAACTAGTCCTCCAGTGATGAATGTTGATTCGGTACCTAAGGGCTGCTCATTCATGTCCTATTTGAAATGCGAGCCCTTAAAATTCAAGGGTACTGAAGGAGCCGTAGGTTTGACTCGCTGGTTTGAGAAAGCGGAGTCGGTATTTTTGGTCAGCAAATGTACTGAGAGTGATAAAGTTCAATATCCCAATAGTACACTGCTGGATGAAGCATTATCATGGTGGAATTCAATATCTCAACTAATAGGCATTGAAAATGCTTATAAGATTTCTTGGGATAACTTGAAGAAGACGATGATCAAAGAGTACTGCCCCCGCAGTGAAATGCAGAAGTTAGAAGTGGAATTTTGGGACCATGTTGTTAAAGGAAATGACATCATAACTTACAACCGTCGATTCCAAAAATTGAGGATTCTATGTCCAACAATGGTTTCAACCAAAGAGAAATTATTGGAACGATATATCTGGGGACTTCCACCAAGTATACAAGGGAATGTAACTTCAACCAATCCCAAGGAACTTGATGAGGCTATGCGGATGTCTCGCAGCCTCATGGATCAAGTGGTGTGTACAGCAGAAACCCGAAGACAAAACAACACCAACAACTCCAACTACCATAACAACAATAACAATAGGAATAACAACAACAAGCGACCATGGGATGGTAACCGTGGAAGTAACAGTAACAACAACAACAACAACCCAAATCAAAACAACAATCATCATAACCAGCAAAACAAAAGACAAGAAGCCGCAAGGGCTTATGTTGCTGCACCAGCCGGAGGTAAATACATTGGGACTCTACCACAGTGTACCAAGTGCAACTACCATCATGAAGGTCCTTGCCCGGCCAAGTGCAACAATTGCCAAAAGCTAGGACATCTTGCCAAGGATTGTAGAAGAAATACTGTAGCTACTGGTAGCGATACACCGCCGATAGTTATATGCTTCGGGTGTGGAGAAAGTGGACATTACAAGAATCGATGTCCCCAAAACCAAGGTCAACAAGTTGAAGACAACCAGGGGAGAGCATATATGTTAGGAGGAGAAGGAGCTTATCAGAATCTCAACAACACTGCAGAACAATGAAGTTTAGAACTTAGCAGTCATATTTATTTATGCACTATGTTGTACTACGTGTATGTCATCCCTAGTAATGGGAGTTTTTATGACTTAAGAATATTTTCTGTTCAATAAACAACTCTTTGTGATAATTTTCATCTACTGTATTTTTATCTCCAAACCAATTTGATTGGTTAGTAGACTATTACCATTCTATAAGGTTTACACAGTTATCCTATAAACCATTCAACAAATTTTACTTCAAGCTATTTTACTACCACTTTATTGTTTCACATCATTTTACTCCAAGATATTTGATGAGGCGAAAAATGAACCACTTTTAGGGGGTCATTTAAGCCAGAATTCGAATTTATTTGATCAAATATTGCCCTAAATCGTTCCTTTTGTGATTTTAGGTACTTTGGGAGAGAAATCTGGAAAAGGAAGCAATTCGGACGTTTTTGGAGCATAAAAGTGAAGAAAACGCCAAAGTCTTAATTTTCCTTGCTGGGAACAGTAGGTGACGGCGTCAAGAGTAACATCCTGACGGCGTCAAGAGCAATTTCCATGACGATCCAGAACAGATTTGACGGTGTCACAAGGAAGGGCGTCAAGAGGAAAATGCATTACGGCCTGGAAATGATTAACACATGACGGCGTCAGAAGTAGATCATGGCAGTCCGAGAATTATTTTGGCGGTGAGGTGACGGCGTCACCTATTTGGTCTTGACGCCGTCAGACCCTATTTCCTATATATAGTTTTCTAATTTTTACACATTAGGGAGAGAAGTTTTGGAGAAACCCTAAGTACGATTTTGGTGCGAATTTTACAGGTTTTTCAAGGGTTCCAAGCCCTTGATACCTTTCATGTGTAATTGAGATAAGTGTTCTTTTAATTCAATCAATATGTCTATGTGTTGGTTGTCTATATCTTGTTCTTGTCTTAATTCCATCATGCTAGGCTAGATCTATCTTGTGTTTGCTTGGATCTAATGAAACCTAAATGTTAATTATGTGTTGATTACTTGTTTATACTTGTCTTGGATGAATGATTTATATGTTAGGCTTAAGAAAACTGGCAGATCTCCAAATGGTAACATGCTTGAACGTCTTAGGAAACATGAACCTATTGCACTAAGGTCTTTATTGGTTGTATTTAATGCATGAGCCACTGTTTACAATCCCTATAGTTGTGTTGGGCATGGTGTAGGAGGAGATAAGAGCTCATAGAATTAGGGAGTTATGTGCGATACCCCATGAATGGTATTATGGAATACGATCTGTCATCCATGCAATTATAACAAGTAATTAACGTGTAAAAGATGTCTAGGGAGTAGTGAAATCTAAGTAAACACATTTTCTCCACTTATTGCTCACAACTTTAGTATAATTTAGTTTATTTTCATTTCTAGTATTTTATTTTGATTGCATCTTTAGTATTGGGTTAGTTGATTAGCAACTAATTCCGCCCAAATCCTTCAAACCCGAGATTTTTACTTGCTTTCTAAAAAAATATAAAATACAAAAATAATCATCCCTCACCTTTAGAACTAGTATTTAGGCTTTCTAATCCTAGCGACACTATTCCTAAGCAGAACGATCAATCCCCCGGTACTTGTCACTATACTATACTACAACGATCAGGTACACTGCCTGGTGGGGGTTGTAAGCTTCTCAAGATCCCTTGAGAGGTAAAGCCTGTTGCGATTCCCACGCATCAAGTTTTTGGCGCCGCAGCCTGGGGAATAGTTATTGTCTAGGTTAGAATTTCTTTTTATTAGGTCTACTTGCTAGATTCCTTTCTAGTAAGATTTTATTTTTATTTTTAGGTTTTCTTTAGTCTATCTCATTTCTTTGTGTCTTTGTTCGTAACCACCCAACATCATGGACAACGGGAACATCTTTGAACCCGTCATCCTACCACAACAAAACCCACCACTAGAACCCCTTAGGCCCCGAACCTTAAGAGAGTATTCCCGACCTAGCCACCAAGGCTACCGAAACACCATTGAGCTCACCGGAGCCAATGTGACCCCCTTGCGATCCGACACCATCCGGTTGGTGCAAAGCGGATGTGCATTCCATGGACTTCGTTCCGAAGATCCAAACCAACATCTTAAGGACTTTCTCAAAATCGTAGATTCCATAGACTTAGGTGTTGAAACTAGAGAGACAACCCGTTTACGCCTATTCCAATTCTCTCTACGGGATCAAGCTAGTCAATGGCTTGAGCGTTTACCCACGGGATCCATCACCACATGGGATGATCTTACCACTCGTTTCCTTGCTCAATTTTTCCCACCGGGGAGAACTACTAAGCTTAGAAATGACATCTTGATGTTCCAACAACGTCAAAATGAATCTCTTTATGAAGCATGGACTCGTTTCAAGGACTTACTCCAAAAAGTCCCTCATCATGGCATAGATCTTTGGCTCCAAGTCCAAATTTTTTATGACCATATCGATATCTCCACGAGGCGAGCCATTGACCAATCGGCCGGTGGTAAGCTACGTGATCTAAGTGCGGAACAATCATGGGAACTCATAGAAGATCTTGCTTTCTATGACAACGAAAGTTGGAATGATCCCCGTGATTTGAACAAAACGGTCAAGGCAATATCTTTGCCTTCGAACAATTTGATGAGGCAAAAAATGATCCGTTTTTAGGGGGTCATTTAAGCCGGAATTCGAATTTATTTGATCAAATATTGCCCTAAATCGTTCCTTTTGTGATTTTAGGTACTTTGGGAGTGAAATCTGGAAAAGGATTCGGGCGTTTTTGGAGCATAAAAGTGAAGAAAACGCCAAAGTCTTAATTTTCCATGCTGGGAACAGTAGGTGACGGCGTCAAGAGCAACTTCCTGACGGCGTCAAGAGCAAAATTCCATGACGATCCAGAAGAGATTTGACGGCGTCATGAAGGTAGGGCGTCAAGAGTGAAAGTCATGACGGCCTGGAAATGATTAAGTCTTGACGGCGTCAAATGTAGATCTAGGCAGTCCGAGATTAGTTTTGGCGGCGAGGTGACGGCGTCACAAGCTTTGTCTTGACACCGTCAGACCACTTTTCCTATATATAATTTTCTAATTTTTACACATAAAGGAGAGAAGTTTTGGGAGAAACCCTAAGTACGATTTTGGTGTAACTTTACAGGTTTTTCAAGGGTTCCAACCCCTTGATACCTTGCATGTTTAATCAAGATAAGTGTTCTTCTAATTCAATCAATATGTCTATGTGTTATTGTCTATATCTTGTTCTTGTCTTAATTTCATCATGCTAGGCTAGATCTATCTTGTGTTTGGTTAGATCTAATGAAATCTAGATGTTGATTATGTGTTGATTACTTGTTTATTCTTGTCTTGGATGAATGATTTATATGTTAGGCTTAAGAAAACTGGCAGATCTCCAATTGGTAACATGCTTGAACGTCTTAAGAAACATGAACCGACGCGCACTAGGTCTTTATTGGTTGTATTTAATGCATGAGCCACTGTTTACAATCCCTATAGTTGTGCTGGGCATGGTGTAGGAGGAGATAAGAGCTCATAGAATTGGGGAGTTAAGTGTGCCACCCCATGAATGGTATTATGGAATACGATCCGTCATCCATACAATTATAACAAGTAATTAACGTGTAAAAGATGTCTAGGGAGTAGTGAAATCTAAGTAAACACATCTGCTCACAACTTTAGTATAATTTAGTTTATTTTCATTTTTAGTATTTTATTTTGGTTGCATCTTAGTATTGGGTTAGTTGAATAGCAACTAATTCTGCCCAAATCCTTCAAACCAGAGATTTTAACTTGCTTTTCATAAAATATAAAAATACAAAAAGAATCTTCCCTCACCTTTAGAACTAGTATTTAGGTTTTCTAATCCTAGCGACACTATTCCTAGCTGAACGATCAATCCCCCGGTACTTGTCACTATACTATACTACAACGATCAGGTACACTGCCTGGTGGGGGTTGTAAGCTTCTCAAGATCCCTTGAGAGGTAAAGCCTGGTGCGATTCCCACGTATCAAGTTTTTGGCGCCGCAGCCCGGGGAATAGTTATTGTCTAGGTTAGAATTTCTTTTTATTAGGTCTACTTGCTAGATTCCTTTCTAGTAAGATTTTATTTTTATTTTTAGTTTTTCTTTAGTCTATCTTTTTCTTTGTGCCTTTGTTAGTAAATTAAAATTCATTGACTATTCCGTTGACCAATATGGAAAACGCGAATCCACCCCTTTCCCCTAGAGAAGTGGTTGTGTTACGTGAACAAATTGAGAGTGAGATTAGGGAACTTAGGGAGCTTAATAAGTTGATTAAGGTTGAGCTCGAACATGCATTTAGTGACCTAGCGACCGCCTTGTATTCAAATGAGGACCTAGGGCCTAATGACTGTGTGAACGTTATTGAGGGATTTGAAGAGGGGGAAATAGATACGAAGCTTAATGATTATTTTAATCTATATCCCACTAAGGAAGAGATTGCATATTATAATAATCTTATCGATAACCCGCGATCTCCTTTTACTATAATTGAACCTAAGATAAAGAGAGGGGATACCATGTATGATTGGGTATAGGCACATTAGCAATGCTTACATTGACTTTAAATCTCCAATCAACATTATGTCCTCAACTGTTTATAATGATATAGTGAAAACAAGACTTGAACCTAGAAGAGATCCCAAATACCCCGGTGGAGTTTGTAACTTTGTCGGAAGAGTCAAGGGTCTACATGTCTTTGTTGGTAATTTCACTTTTGTCACCGACTTTATGATTGTGGAAGATCTTGCTAATGTTATTGATTGTCGGTTATCAAATGTTGTGTTTGGCAAACCGTTTGTTGAGGAGTCTAAGTTGGAATATGATGAGATGGAAGGAACGATTCGATTCGCAAGAAGCACCGATAGTATCACTTATAGGATGCCTAATAGGATGAAAGAATTTCGCTTTATATCCCGGTTTGATAAGGACAACGTTGGTGCTTTTGAGGACATCAACGAAGAGGATAAGAGAAAGGGCATGGATTATGTATGGGAAAAAAGGAGTCTTTATTACAAAGATTGCTTGGCCTTAGGACCAAGGTATAAAGTCGATAAAGAATTTGCCCAAATGATTATGGGGGCGGTTGAGAAAAAGGTGATTGATTTCTACAAAGAAAATCTACAATCGGAGAGTGAAACCAATGATGAGGTCACACGTTAACCCATGACCTTGAGTCTAGCTACAAGACTCGTAAATAAAGAAAAGCGCTTCTTGGGAGGCAACCCATGTTTTGTGTGATTTTATTTGTTTGTTTGTTATTTGCTTCCGTATGCATGCTTTATTTTTATTTTTGGTAGATCATGTTTCTCAATTAAAAAGTGGAAATACTTTACTTTGTTGTTTAGCCTAGTCTTAACTCCACCTAAAAGTATTTTTGCAAAAGATAAGTGTAAGGGGAAACCCCAAATATGTTTTTAAGAAACAAAACCGATCATGATTCTCCACAATATTAAATGAACATGTATATTCGTACCTGTTAGAGTCAAATGCTTGTATTGAGTCATAATAAAGTTTTGCAAGATTTTCCAGGAAGTAGGACCAAGTTTTTCCAGAAATTTTCCGGAAACTTAACATAAAAATTTCTGCAGGTCAATTCTGATGGCGTCAGGAGTTTACTCTTGACGGCGTCAGGTGTAAAAATCTGGAAATTTTACCGGTTTTGTTTTTCTAACGGAGTCTTATGGTTTTTGTGAATTATTAAGTTTTATAATCTCCAGGAGATCTGCAAACTTCATTCCACAAGCATTATATCTTATCTTGTTTTCTAGGATTTAGTAACTTATATAGGATGCCGCCGATTTTACGCGAGGTTGTCTTGTCTATTTTGTCAGGTTTTACAGGTTATGTATGACAAGAAGATGATTTATATTTTGGATGGGAAGCTTTGATTGTTCATTTTCTTGGAGGAAGATTTAACCTGGCCACCTAATTATCCATACCGAGCGAATCAGGGGAGTATTTGATTTCATTCTCATTACTTTTTCACTTTTACATTCTTTACTTGAACATTGGAGACAATGTTCATCCTAAGTGTAAGGGGAGGGTAAAAAGATGATACCTTACATATGCACTTTCACTTGAGTTTGTTTTGTTTAATGGTAGATGTGTAATAAAACTATGAGAAATACTTGTTAGTGTAATTTTAGCGCCAAATTTAAAAATTTTTACAACATTTAGGAGTGAAACTTTAGCCATAGCAAGCGTCTCAAGGATAGGAGATTGTATGACTAGCACATAACCGTATATTCAGAAAAATTTTCCACCCAAATATGTGAGGTTCGCCTTTAGATTTGATAGGAAAAACATTTATTATTAGTGCTTATGAGTGTACCAGTAGTATTTAGATTCTAGAACTTGCATTAGTAATGCATCCCGAGACCGCTAGTGAGACTACATTCGTGTGGTAGGATTTACTACATGATAAGAGGCATTAGGATTACCCTTGTGTTAAACCCGTATTATAATTAGTTGACCATTTAAGTCATATTACTTGGCTAGTTAAGTCAACTAATTTTTTCCAAACCCTTAGCGTTGTACTCATTTTTAGTACACGAAACCCCTAGTACACCTCTCCGAGCCTATCTTTTCGTTTCTAACTTTAAGCATCTTACTTAAAGGAAGAATTTGTTACACCCCACTTAAATGTACAACCAAATCGCCTTAGCCTTCCGTGTATGCGCTCATTTTTAGTGCATTATTGTTATTTGTTAAACCTTAAATTAACTATCTAATTGATTACATGGTTGCTAAGTCGAGTCATATCCTTGTACATATTGTTTTGGGACGATTGGGACTCATGGGTAAGTACTTATTTTATGGAGTAATGGGGAAGAACATCATTTATTACCCCCATATGTACGTTAATCTTAAAAGTGCTCCAAGTGTTTTGATTATCTTGATTCGAGTCATTAGTTTAGTTAATTGTAAAGTATGTAAAGATTCAAGTGTAAGGGGAATTTCCATTCCCTATGATGTATTATTTTGGATGGTAGGGTAAGAGTGTATGCAAAAAAAAAAAAAAAAAAAAAAAAACGAACTACCATCCCGTTTTCATTCTATGTTCATTTTATGTTTTTGTTATTTTTCATTTATTAGCTTAAGTCGAGTCTAGTCTTGGCTTAGCAACGCCACATTGTACATGTAATTAACCAAGATTGTTAACTTGCCACCAGTAAAACTTCCTTTATCCAACAAAACCGTGTATTTCATATCCCTACACCTAACGTTACAACTTTTTAAAAGACCTCTTTGATAGTTTATCCTAGGTGCTTACGCCATGTGGTGGAGGTTTGATAATTTCCCAAGCCTATGGTAATCTATTTTGCTATGACAGGTAGTGAGAGATATCTTCCGTTTCCATATTGTAATTTGTACTTTATTACACCCGAGAGATGTGAGTATCTAAACACTATTTGTGAGGTGCTTGTGTATGACCTCCGTGCTTGTCTATTGGTCTTTAGTGGAACGATTATTTGTTGTAATTACTTTTATATTAGTGTTAAATGACCCCTAACTTGTATTTTGACTAGAATAAAAGCGCATTTGCTTGAGGACAAGCAAATCTCAAGTGTAAGGGTATATGATGAGGCGAAAAATGATCCGTTTTTAGGGGGTCATTTAAGCCGGAATTCGAATTTATTTGATCAAATATTGCCCTAAATCGTTCCTTTTGTGATTTTAGGTACTTTGGGAGTGAAATCTGGAAAAGGAAGCAATTCGGACGTTTTTGGAGCATAAAAGTGAAGAAAACGCCAAAGTCTTAATTTTCCATGCTGGGAACAGTAGGTGACGGCGTCAAGAGCAACTTCTTGACGGCGTCAAGAGCAAAATTCCATGACGATCCAGAAGAGATTTGACGGCGTCATGAAGGTAGGGCGTCAAGAGTGAAAGTCATGACGGCCTGGAAATGATTAAGTCTTGACGGCGTCAAATGTAGATCTAGGCAGTCCGAGATTAGTTTTGGCGGCGAGGTGACGGCGTCACAAGCTTTGTCTTGACGCCGTCAGACCCCTTTTCCTATATATAGTTTTCTAATTTTTACACATAAAGGAGAGAAGTTTTGGGAGAAACCCTAAGTACGATTTTGGTGTAACTTTACAGGTTTTTCAAGGGTTCCAACCCCTTGATACCTTGCATGTTTAATCAAGATAAGTGTTCTTCTAATTCAATCAATATGTCTATGTGTTGGTTGTCTATATCTTGTTCTTGTCTTAATTTCATCATGCTAGGCTAGATCTATCTTGTGTTTGCTTAGATCTAATGAAACCTAGATGTTGATTATGTGTTGATTACTTGTTTATTCTTGTCTTGGATGCATGATTTATATGTTCGGCTTAAGAAAACTGGCAGATCTCCAATTGGTAACATGCTTGAACGTCTTAAGAAACATGAACTGACGTGCACTAGGTCTTTATTGGTTGTATTTAATGCATGAGCCACTGTTTACAATCCCTATAGTTGTGCTGGGCATGGTGTAGGAGGAGATAAGAGCTCATAGAATTAGGGAGTTAAGTGTGCCACCCTATGAATGGTATTAAGGAATACGATCCGTCATCCATACAATTATAACAAGTAATTAACGTGTAAAAGATGTCTAGGGAGTAGTGAAATCTAAGTAAACACATTTTCTCCAATTACTGCTCACAACTTTAGTATAATTTAGTTTATTTTCATTTTTAGTATTTTATTTTGATTGCATCTTAGTATTGGGTTAGTTGAATAGCAACTAATTCCGCCCAAATCCTTCAAACCAGAGATTTTAACTTGCTTTTCATAAAATATAAAAATACAAAAAGAATCTTCCCTCACCTTTAGAACTAGTATTTAGGTTTTCTAATCCTAGCGACACTATTCCTAGCTGAACGATCAATCCCCCGGTACTTGTCACTATACTATACTACAATGATCAGGTACACTGCCTGGTGGGGGTTGTAAGCTTCTCAAGATCCCTTGAGAGGTAAAGCCTGGTGCGATTCCCACGTATCAAGTTTTTGGCGCCGCAGCCTGGGGAATAGTTATTGTCTAGGTTAGAATTTTTTTTATTAGGTCTACTTGCTAGATTCCTTTCTAGTAAGATTTTATTTTTATTTTCAGTTTTTCTTTAGTCTATCTTTTTCTTTGTGCCTTTGTTAGTAAATTAAAATTCATTGACTATTCCGTTGACCAATATGGAAAACGCGAATCCACCCCTTTCCCCTAGAGAAGTGGTTGTGTTACGTGAACAAATTGAGAGTGAGATTAGGGAACTTAGGGAGCTTAATAAGTTGATTAAGGTTGAGCTCGAACATGCATTTAGTGACCTAGCGACCGCCTTGTATTCAAATGAGGACCTAGGGCCTAATGACTGTGTGAACGTTATTGAGGGATTTGAAGAGGGGGAAATAGATCCGAAGCTTAATGATTATTTTAATCTATATCCCACTAAGGAAGAGATTGCATATTATAATAATCTTATCGATAACCCGCGATCTCCTTTTACTATAATTGAACCTAAGATAAAGAGAGGCGATCCTAAGAATGCTAAGATACCATGTATGATTGGGTATAGGCACATTAGCAATGCTTACATTGACTTTAAATCTCCAATCAACATTATGTCCTCAACTGTTTATAATGATATAGTGAAAACAAGACTTGAACCTAGAAGAGATCCCAAATACCCCGGTGAAGTTTGTAACTTTGTCGGAAGAGTCAAGGGTCTACATGTCTTTGTTGGTAATTTCACTTTTGTCACCGACTTTATGATTGTGGAAGATCTTGCTAATGTTATTGATTGTCGGTTATCAAATGTTGTGTTTGGCAAACCGTTTGTTGAGGAGTCTAAGTTGGAATATGATGAGATGGAAGGAACGATTCGATTCGCAAGAAGCACCGATAGTATCACTTATAGGATGCCTAATAGGATGAAAGAATTTTGCTTTATATCCCGGTTTGATAAGGACAACGTTGGTGCTTTTGAGGACATCAACGAAGAGGATAAGAGAAAGGGCATGGATTATGTATGGGAAAAAAGGAGTCTTTATTACAAAGATTGCTTGGCCTTAGGACCAAGGTATAAAGTCGATAAAGAATTTGCCCAAATGATTATGGGGGCGGTTGAGAAAAAGGTGATTGGTTTCTACAAAGAATATCTACAATCGGAGAGTGAAACCAATGATGAGGTCACACATTAACCCATGACCTTGAGTCTAGCTACAAGACTCGTAAATAAAGAAAAGCGTTTCTTGGGAGGCAACCCATGTTTTGTGTGATTTTATTTATTTGTTTGTTATTTGCTTCCGTATGCATGCTTTATTTTTATTGTTGGTAGATCATGTTTCTCAATTAAAAAGTGGAAATACTTTACTTTGTTGTTTAGCCTAGTCTTAACTCCACCTAAAAGTATTTTTGCAAAAGATAAGTGTAAGGGGAAACCCCAAATATGTTTTTAAGAAACAAAACCGATCATGATTCTCCACAATATTAAATGAACATGTATATTCGTACCTGTTAGAGTCAAATGCTTGTATTGAGTCATAATGAAGTTTTGCAGGATTTTCCAGGAAGTAGGACCAAGTTTTTCCAGAAATTTTCCGGAAACTTAACATAAGAATTTCTGCAGGTCAATTCTGACGGCGTCAGGAGTTTACTCTTGACGGCGTCAGGTGTAAAAATCTGGAAATTTTACCGGTTTTGTTTTTCTAACGGAGTCTTATGGTTTTTGTGAATTATTAAGTTTTATAATCTCCAGGAGATCTGCAAACTTCATTCCACAAGCATTATATCTTATCTTGTTTTCTAGGATTTAGTAACTTATATAGGATGCCGCCGATTTTATGCGTGGTTGTCTTGTCTATTTTGTCAGGTTTTACAGGTTATGTATGACAAGAAGATGATTTATATTCTGGATGGGAAGCTTTGATTGTTCATTTTCTTGGAGGAAGATTTAACCTGGCCACCTAATTATCCATACCGAGCGAATCAGGGGAGTATTTGATTTCATTCTCTTTACTTTTTCACTTTTATATTCTTTACTTGAACATTGGGGACAATGTTCATCCTAAGTGTAAGGGGAAGGTAAAAAGATGATACCTTACATATGCACTTTCGCTTGAGTTTGTTTTGTTTAATGGTAGATGTGTAATAAAACTATGAGAAATACTTGTTAGTGTAATTTTAGCGCCAAATTTAAAATTTTTTACAACATTTAGGAGTGAAACTTTAGCCATAGCAAGCGTCTCATGGATAGGATATTGTATGACTAGCACAAAACCGCACCATTCAGAAAAATTTTCCACCCAAATATGTGAGGTTCGCCTTTAGATTTGATAGGAAAAGCATTTATTATTAGTGCTTATGAGTGTACCGGTAGTATTTAGATTCTAGAACTTGCGTTAGTGATGCATCCCGAGACCGCTAGTGAGACTACATTCGTGTGGTAGGATTTACTACATGATAAGAGGCATTAGGATTACCCTTGTGTTAAACCCGTATTATAATTACTTGACCATTTAAGTCATATTACTTGGCTAGTTAAGTCAACTAATTTTTTCCAAACCCTTAGCGTTGTATGTTGACATAAATAATGCCTAAAAAACATTATTAAGTTTTTATCAATATCTCTATGTTTTGATCATTACAAAATACAACCTCAAAGAACTAAAACTTATGACATAAACAAGTATTTGGTGATTAATATTTCTCTTTACATCCAAATCACTTAAGGTATGAATAAACAAAGTGTTTAGTGCAATGTATGATCAAAGGGGTATTTAATTAACTAATACAAAGTTTATTTAATTATATAATCTTATTATATATTTTTGAAAAACACTTTTGGTAATAAGGAAAAATGTTTTAATCATACTAAATATATGATTTCAAATATTTAACCAAAATCAGTTAGTTTTTCACCAAATAAACTTTCCCCACTAAAAGACAAAGTTTCTGGCCGTTTCAGCTGGGCGGCCCCCTTAATTATAAAGGGCGGTCCCCTTAAAATTAAGGGGACCGGCCATGATTTAAGGGGACCGGCCACGCTCCTCTGT
This sequence comes from Artemisia argyi, assembly GCA_030686995.1. Lineage (NCBI taxonomy): Eukaryota > Viridiplantae > Streptophyta > Magnoliopsida > Asterales > Asteraceae > Artemisia > Artemisia argyi. The sequence goes on from CM060688.1 coordinate 48,364,233, forward strand.
CAGAAACTTTTGCCTATAAATACCACCTTAAACCTGGATTTTTTCCCCACCTTTTGCACTCCAGAACTTTCTGTTCTAGATCTCCATTTCCAATCTATAAATCCTTTGATCATACATTCTTAAATCTTTGTTTCAAAGTGATCCATACATAATCCATTCAAGTGCAAGAGAAGAATACTTCTATCCCTCAAGACAAGAAGTATTACAACTAGTTGTGATCTCCACATCTAAGTTGTTTGAGCATCATCATTGATTATTATTTCATAGTGTGATTAGTTGTGAATATTTGTTAGAGAATAGTTGTGAAAAAGATAAGTTAGGAAGAAGATTGGTGTGTAGAAGAATTGGTGTGTAGAAGTATTGGTGTGTAGAAGATTGGTGTGTAGATTAATGGTGTGTAGAAGATAGGTGTGAAAGAAGTGGTGTGATTAAGTAGTGAATTGGTGTGTAGTAGTTGTGATCTAGGTGTGAAGATATTGTGGTGTGTAAATTGGTGTGTAAGGTTTTCTCTGCCATAAGGGAGCTTGTTGATATAGTGAAGAAAACTCTCGAGTTAGGTGCTCGGGGAGTGGAGTAGGGCATGGAAGGTGCCTTGTAGCCGAACCACTATAAATCGCTTGTCTCTCGGTTTGATCTTTCCATCTTTTACTTATTTCATTACTTACATAATTATTGCTTCATAGTATATATACTTAGTGTTGTTCATATTGTGTATAACTAGATTTCATATACCATCGAATCTATATTTTATAAATCAACGAAAACTTTTAAACAATTTGTTTTATAACAATTAAAACAACGTAAAACTATTCAACCCCCCTTCTAGTTTTCCACATTGTACTCATTTTTAGTACACGAAACCCCTAGTACACCCCTCCGAGCCTATCTTTTCGTTTCTAACTTTAAGCATCTTACTTAAAGGAAGAATTTGTTACACCCCACTTAAATGTACAACCAAATCGTCTTAGCCTTCCGTGTATGCGCTCATTTTTAGTGCATTATTGTTATTTGTTAAACCTTAAGTTAACTATCTAATTGATTACATGGTTGCTAAGTCGAGTCATATCCTTGTACATATTGTTTTGGGACGATTGGGACTCATGGGTAAGTACTTATTTTATGGAGTAATGGGGAAGAACATCATTTATTACCCCCATATGTACGTTAATCTTAAAAGTGCTCCAAGTGTTTTGATTATCCTTGTACATATTGTTTTGGGACGATTTTGGTGCGAATTTTACAGGTTTTTCAAGGGTTCCAAGCCCTTGATACCTTTCATGTGTAATTGAGATAAGTGTTCTTTTAATTCAATCAATATGTCTATGTGTTGGTTGTCTATATCTTGTTCTTGTCTTAATTCCATCATGCTAGGCTAGATCTATCTTGTGTTTGCTTGGATCTAATGAAACCTAGATGTTAATTATGTGTTGATTACTTGTTTATACTTGTCTTGGATGAATGATTTATATGTTAGGCTTAAGAAAACTGACAGATCTCCAAATGGTAACATGCTTGAACGTCTTAGGAAACATGAACCTATTGCACTAAGGTCTTTATTGGTTGTATTTAATGCATGAGCCACTGTTTACAATCCCTATAGTTGTGCTGGGCATGGTGTAGGAGGAGATAAGAGCTCATAGAATTGGGGAGTTATGTGCGATACCCCATGAATGGTATTAAGGAATACGATCCGTCATCCATGCAATTATAACAAGTAATTAACGTGTAAAAGATGTCTAGCGAGTAGTGAAATCTAAGTAAACACATTTTCTCCACTTATTGCTCACAATTTTAGTATAATTTAGTTTATTTTCATTTCTAGTATTTTATTTTGATTGCATCTTTAGTATTGGGTTAGTTGATTAGCAACTAATTCCGCCCAAATCCTTCAAACCCGAGATTTTTACTTGCTTTCTAAAAAAATATAAAATACAAAGATAATCATCCCTCACCTTTAGAACTAGTATTTAGGCTTTCTAATCCTAGCGACACTATTCCTAAGCTGAACGATCAATCCCCCGGTACTAGTCACTATACTATACTACAACGATCAGGTACACTGCCTGGTGGGGGTTGTAAGCTTCTCAAGATCCCCTGAGAGGTAAAGCCTGTTGCGATTCCCACGCATCAATATTCTACCACCATCTTAGAAAAATTACTTCGTTGATACCACCCTATAAATTGATATCAAATCTTCTTTACCAAGCTTCATCTCAAACCACTAAAACTCATCAAACCAAAATGAAGGACACAAGCCTCGTTCGTCTTTTCACCATCATTATCTTCACAACCATTGCAACCACAAGCTCATTAACAGATCTTGATACACTTTTAAAGCTCAAATCATCCTTAGTTACATCACAAGCACCCTCATCAGCATTATAAGATTGAATACCATCTAAAACTTTTAAGAAACACAATACTACGTGACTAAACCGAACATCACATTATCGGTCCTAAATTATACATAGCCTGATCACCTATGTCTAATTCAGGAGGGATCATGTTATGCTGGGAGCAGTCACTTGTATGTTTTCTTAGAAACAAACTTCTCACCTATAATCATAAAACAAATTTCGTGTGAGTATAGGCAATTCAAAAGTATTCATACGATAGAGTACGACAATTAATCACTCTTACTCTACCTTTCCCACATAAAAGTAAACCTCATCCTACGCCATACACTGAAATGACAAATCAAACTACATCACTCTAGTCCTCATAAGTAACCACACCTCTTCATCGACACCACTCCAACATATAACACACATAGAACTTCGGGACGAAGTTCCCCGTAAGGGGTAGAGACTGTAACAATTCACATTTTCAGGTTAACTACTATTCCCGAAAAATTTTACTATTCACTTTTACTATTGATTTTCCCATAATTTGATTTTTATTTCATATTCTCGTGTGATAAATTATTTACATGGCAAATTAAAAGTTTGACACTCATCAGATCATTTTTGCGAAAGTTATTAAGGAATTACACGTTTTAGGGTAAAACGTCATTCAAAAATTCCACACACAACGAAACTCGACCGCGTTAATTTTCCCCGTATCAGAAAAATGTTTGATACACTCATGATTTATTTGAGAATAAATCATGACTGAGAAAAACATGACCAAATAAACCTCGACCGTGAAAAACAGGAATTTTCATTCTTAAGCGTTTTTACTCAGCCGTAACCTTAGCCTATACCTGCACCGCGTTTCTAAGATGATTTGAGATTTCACATTTTTGGAAAAAGTCAACATATTTTTCCCTCCTCCTTTGACCAAAAATCATTCCTTGATTTTATAAAGCATTCATTGATTTTTATGCTTACGGTTTTATGTCTAAAAGACATTTAATACCAACCGACACTAGACTGAGCCCAGTCTAGACATTATAAGTCATTTTAAATCATTATTATCACATTAGAAAAGTAACATTTTCTTTTTCTCAATTTTACACAATATTCGTACGTTTTACTTATTTCGCGTTTTAGACCCGTGTTTCCAGTTTTAGCAGGGTTTTAGCACCCCAATGGAACCTACCACTCATTTTATATTTTATTATGGAGTATATTGACAAGTTTAATCATTCTTCCAAGTTTCGTATTTTTACGATACCCGGTTCTACGTTTCGTGACAACAACTTACAGTTAGCAATTTACGGGTCCAAAACTAGCTCCATAAGTAGGATAATACCAAAACCCACCAAGTCATCTATCCTATCCATTGTGAACTGCCTCTAGGGGGGGATTCACACCCTTGTGTGTCATGATCTCATGCATAAAGCCCTTGGATGAGTACAAGTGTTCAACTTGCTCTCCAACTGTTGACAAGTCAAGGAAATGTAACCTCCTCAAGCTACTATAAAAGCCCCTCTCCCCCTCCTATTGCCGTCCCATATCTCACCCAAAACCACCCTTTCATTAGCTAGTTTACTTCAAACTTTATTCAAGAAATCAAGTACTAAAACCCTAGTTTGGTTTTAAGTAATCAAACTACTTCCAATCTTTTGAAACTTTGGTGATTTCTCTTGAGTTTGAATCCACTCAAGTCACCTCAACTTTCATCATCTCTCTTTCAAGAATACAAGGGTAGAAAGATTTCATGAAGTGAAGTAGGGTAAAGCTAAAGTCTATCAAAGTCCTTACCTTACATGTTAACTTCCTTTCTTAATTGAAAGCCAAAAGTTGTAAGCAAAACCCTAACATACTTCTTGTTAAATATCATAATCATGTTATTTACATATCATTCATGCTATATTATGTCTTGTGATCATGTCCATGATGTATAAAAATGGGTAAAACAAGTTATAATAAATGATTGTTAAGTTAAGTTATTTAAACAAGTAAACTAGTGACTTTCTTGGTGAAATCTGATCAAAATGGTAAAATTATGATATTGGATCATTACATATTGTAGTAGAGGACTTAACAAGGAAAACATAGCAATTTTAACCACCTAAAACGAGTACCCGAGTCAAAAGTTATGACCATTTGAAGTTACCAAAACTTTGCGGCAAGACTGCCTAAATACTTTCTGTGACAGAACATAAAACACGCAAAAAGAGGCCCTTCTGGTCCGTTTCACGAAAAAGTTAAAGCACGAAAGTTGTCCGGAATCACGTTTTCTTCAAAAACTCAGGAGCACGTCTCCAGAAAACCAATAACGAATGAGATTTTCTTTAGTTTCTTAACAGCTATTTTATATATATAAGTCACTATAAAATCGTTGTGGTTTAATAAGACCAAGAGGTCTAATGACCTAGATTCAAGACCACAACCATGGCTAAAGCCAAGGTTGAGTCTCAAGACCATGGAACAATAACCAAAGGTCATGGCAAGGCCATGACTAAATGACCATATAAACTTACCTAGGCGAAAACATGAGCTAAAGAGTTAGCGATAACTTAAACATACAATTTGGATCTACTCCATTAAAAGAACCATGAGATATTACAAGTAATTGTCATACAAGGCGTAAGAAACTTACCGTAATAACAATTTTCATGTAAAGATAAACTTTCTTAAGTTTATTCAAATATTGGACATGTAATTTTTCGGATCAAAACTTATATATATATATATATATATATATATATATATATATATATATATATATATATATATATATATATATATATATATATATATATATATATATATATATATTATCAACTACTACAATAGTAGGGAGCCTGTTGCGATTCCCACGCATCAATATTCTACCACCATCTTAGAAAAATTACTTCGTTGATACAACCCTATAAATTGATATCATATCTTCTTTACCCAGCTTCATCTCAAACCACTAAAACTCATCAAACCAAAATGAAGGACACAAGCCTCGTTCGTCTTTTCACCCTCATTATCTTCACAATCATTGCAACCACAAGCTCATTAACAGATCTTGATGCACTTTTAAAGCTCAAATCATCCTTAGTTACATCACAAGCACCCTTATCAGCTTTACAAGATTGAATACCATCTAAAACTTTTAAGAAACACAATACTACGTGACTAAACCGAACATCACATTATCGGTCCTAAATTATACATAGCCTGATCACCTATGTCTAATTCAGGAGGGATCATGTTATGCTGGGAGCAGTCACTTGTATGTTTTCTTAGAAACAAACTTCTCACCTATAATCTTAAAACAAATTTCGTGTGAGTATAGGCAATTCAAAAGTATTCATACGATAGAGTACGACAATTAATCACTCTTACTCTACCTTTCTCACATAAAAGTAAACCTCATCTTACGCCATACACTGAAATGACAAATCAAACTACATCACTCTAGTCCTCATAAGTAACTACACCTCTTCATCGACACCACTCCAACATATAACACACATATAACTTCGGGACGAAGTTCCCCGTAAGGGGTAGAAACTATAACAATTCACATTTTCAGGTTAATTACTATTCCCGAAAAATTTTACTATTCATTTTCCCAAAATTTGATTTTTATTTCATATTCTCGTGTGATAAATCATTTCCATAGCAAATTAAAAGTTTGACACTCATCAGATCATTTTCGCGAAAGTTATTAAGGAATTACACGTTTTAGGGTAAAACGTCATTCAAAAATTCTACGCACAACGAAACTCGACCGCATTAATTTTTCCCGTATCAGAAAAATGTTTGATACACTCATGATTTATTTGAGAATAAATCATGACTGAGAAAAACATGACCAAATAAACCTCGGCCGTGAAAAACAGGAATTTTCATTCTTAAGCGTTTTTACTCAGCCGTAACCTTAGCCTATACCTGCACCGCGTTCTAAGACGATTTGAGTTTTCACATTTTTGGAAAAAGTCAACATATTTTTTCCTCCTCCTTTGACCAAAAATCATTCCTTGATTTTATAAAGCATTCATTGATTTTTAGGCTTACGGTTTTATGTCTAAAAGACATTTAATACCAACCGACGCTAGACTGAGCCCAGTCTAGATATTATAAGTCATTTTAAATCATTATTATCACATTAGAAAATTAACATTTTACTTTTCTCAATTTTACACAATATTCGTACGTTTTACTTATTTCGCGTTTTAGACCCGTGTTTCCAGTTTTAGCAGGGTTTTAGCACCCCAATGGAACCTACCACTCATTTTATATTTTATTATGGAGTATATTGACAAGTTTAATCATTCTTCCAAGTTTCGTATTTTTACGATACCCAGTTCTATGTTTCGTGACAACAACTTACGGTTAGCAATTTACGGGTCCAAAACTAGCTCCATAAGTAGGATAATACCAAAACCCACCAAGTCATCTATCCTATCCATTGTGAACCACCTCTAGGGGGGATTCACACCCTTGTGTGTAATGATCTCATGCATAAAGCCCTTGGATGAGTACAAGTGTTCAACTTGCTCTCCAAGTGTTGACAAGTCAAGGAAATGTAACCTCCTCAAGCTACTATAAAAGCCCCTCTCCCCCTCCTATTGCCGTCCCATATCTCACCCAAAACCACCCTTTCATTAGCTAGTTTACTTCAAACTTTATTCAAGAAATCAAGTACTAAAACCCTAGTTTGGTTTTAAGTAATCAAACTACTTCCAATCTTTTGAAACTTTGGTGATTTCTCTTGAGTTTGAATCCACTCAAGTCACCTCAACTTTCATCATCTCTCTTTCAAGAATACAAGGGTAGAAAGATTTCATGAAGTGAAGTAGGGTGAAGCTAAAGTCTATCAAAGTCCTTACCTTACATGTTAACTTCCTTTCTTAATTGAAAGCCAAAAGTTGTAAGCAAAACCCTAACATACTTCTTGTTAAATATCATAATCATGTTATTTACATATCATTCATGCTATATTATGTCTTGTGATCATGTCCATGATGTATAAAAATGGGTAAAACAAGTTATAATAAATGATTGTTAAGTTAAGTTATTTAAACAAGTAAACTAGTGACTTTCTTGGTGAAAGCTGATCAAAATGGTAAAATTATGATATTGGATCATTACATATTGTAGTAGAGGACTTAACAAGGAAAACATAGCAATTTGAACCAACTAAAACGAGTACCCGAGTCAAAAGTTATGACCATTTGAAGTTACCAAAACTTTGCGGCAAAACTGCCTAAATACTTTCTGTGACAGAACATACGCAAAAAGAGGCCCTTCAGGTCCATTTCACGAAAAAGTTAAAGCACGAAAGTTGTCCGGAATCACGTTTTCTTCAAAAACTCAGGAGCACGTCTCCAGAAAACCAATAACGAATGAGATTTTCTTCAGTTTCTTAACAACTATTTTATATATATAAGTCACTATAAAATCATTGTGGTTTAATAAGACCAAGAGGTCTAATGACCTAGATTCAAGACCACAACCATGGCTAAAGCCAAGGTTGAGTCTCAAGACCATGGAACAATAACCAAAGGTCATGGCAAGGCCATGACTAAATGACCATATAAACTTACCTAGGCGAAAACATGAGCTAAAGAGTTAGCGATAACTTAAACATACAATTTGGATCTACTCCATTAAAAGAACCATGAGATATTACAAGTAATTGTCATACAAGGCTTAAGAAACTTACCCTAATAACAATCTTCATGTGAAGATAAACCTTCCTAAGTTTATTCAAATATTAGATATGTAACTTTTCGGATCAAAACTTATATATATATATATATATATATATATATATATATATATTATCAACTACTACAATAGTAGGGAGCCTCATGTGAGGAGTTCATTATGTAAGCCGTCGAGATGAGTTGTGGATTTACGAGTTAAAGTGTCCTGGCTCCTCGAACGTTTACTACATGACTTCTGAATTATGTCGGCCCGAATGGTAGTAAACGATATATAAACTATACATGTTTCATGAACCATTTCTTTTCATATACTTACACTATACAAAGTACCACATCATGGACTAAATGCAAGACATATATAGGCAATTCTCCGTATTCTTAGACATTATTCCAAACCTAAGTTACAACAATTATTCTAGGTTGCTCGTAGAAGTTCTCACGGCATATCCATCATTCTCATTATACATCATCCAACTCACGGTGAGTTCATAGCCCCACTTTCCATTACTTAATTGTTTTACAAACCCTTGGGGGGAATACATGCTATTATTTTTCAACCGAACACAATGCTTTTAAATTGTATGCTTGCCTGATTGTTTTATTATCACTAAGTACCATCCTTGCCAATCCAAGATCCCTTATTATGAACCATTTAATCACTAGTGATAGTGAGCGTGAATATTGTGAACAGGCCTATTGGGATTGACGAATCCCATTTGTGTTGACTAAGTTCAAACAAATGCATTAATATTTGAAACATAAGTATGACGGCAAAGTACCTATCGGGATAACTCCGCCGATTGATATTGGTACCCGTTAATGTTTTGGTGTCATAAGCTTTGTGTTATAATACCTGTTTTATTTTCCAACCATTGGTGTGAGTTTATAGCTCACACTACCAACATATTGTGTTCAACCATTAAACAAACTCTATGAATATCACTCAACCTTTGTGTTGACCTCTTAAGCATGTATTTCAGGTCCATGATGATCAAGGATGGCACGGAAGGGCACGGATATTCAAGAGGGCTATAAATTTTATTATCATTCAAAAACTCATTTAATGTAAATTGTAAACATGGAACCATCTGGGACCTCATTTTGTAATCTCTGATATTTATAAAATTTGAATGATAAATCTTTTAAAACGACTCAATTAGAGTTCGTTTTCTATTATTGTGACTGTTGTGCCGTCGAGTAACACCCAGTTTGAATTCCGCTGCATCCATGAATTGGGGGTGTTACAGATTGTTACCAGAGCCATGGTTTTAGAGAAACGGGTCTACTTGAGACCTAAACTGTAACTACAATTACAAGCAAAAACATTTTTTATAGCCTTCCGCTCTCCGTGTCTTCCATCCTCCAGACGATTATGGACTTAGTAAGCATTTTATACTACATAAACATATTAGTTTATATACACTTGTCACATTTTGAGCACTTCCCATAAACATTGAATTGTTTTAACATAGTAATTCTTCTCATAGAAATCATGTGCGTACCCACTTCTCCCGACTATGTTCCCACTCTACCTAATAACTTCCAAGTCTTACCACCCTCACCCGAGTTCGGATTTGACTTCGTAAATGCCTTCGCTTCTGATGACGAAGAAGAACCTTTCGAAGATTCAACCGACGAAGAAGAGGAGGAACCAATGCCAACTAATTTTGCGTCAAATACTTCTAATTATTTTGAACAAAATTGGGTTGAGGCAGACTCCGAGGAGGATAATGAGTATGAATATGTACTAGCACCATTACCACCACCACTATCACTTCCCTTTGATATCCCTACATGTGATGAATTGGATCACTCATTATGGATCGTATCACGACCACCATTGATCCAACAAGAAAGTCAGCATGGGAACTACAGCCTCTCAAACTTCATTGACTCGTACCCCTATGACACACTAAACCAAGAAGTTGCCAATCAATCAGAGCTGCTCGGACCTTCTAACCCGCAATAGACTAGTGTGAAGATACTAGTTATCTTTTGTACTACTATACTGATTAGACTCAGTTAGTAAATGTTATGAAATCCATGTAATAACCAGCGATAGTAAAAACGTTGTAATTACTAAACTGAAAGTATCAGTTAGTAAATTTTGAAGAAGCTTGTAAAATGTTTCGATTTTGTAAATCAACCAACGTTGTATGAATAAAACTCTTGTTTTATACTATCATGTGTTATGCCTTTAAATCTTCAACATAATTATTCTATCATTTCCCATCAAAAATCATGCTTATTTCACAACTCTCTACTCACGACGTACTTTTTATATAATAGAATCATGGCGCCAACAAAGAAGACACCACCAGCAATGACTCAAGCTGATATTCGCAAACTAGTTAAAGATAGTGTAAATGCAGCACTCACAACTGAACGAGCAGCCGTAGCTGCAAAAGTTGCAGCAGCCGCTGAAGCCGTTACAGCTGCTGATGCTGCAGCAGCTGCTGAAGCCGCCACAGCTGCGAAAGTTGCTAGAGCTGCAGAAGCTGCCAGAATTGCCACAGCCACACTTAAAACCGGAGGACCAAACCCAACTAGTCCTCCAGTGATAAATGTTGATTCGGTACCTAAGGGCTGCTCATTCATGTCCTATTTGAAATACGAGCCCATAAAATTCAAGGGTACTGAAGGAGCCGTAGGTTTGACTCGCTGGTTTGAGAAAGCGGAGTCAGTATTTTTGGTCAGCAAATGTACTGAGAGTGATAAAGTTCAATATGCCACTAGTACACTGCTGGATGAAGCATTATCATGGTGGAATTCAATATCTCAACTAATAGGCATTGAAAATGCTTATAAGATTTCTTGGGATAACTTGAAGAAGATGATGATCAAAGAGTACTGCCCCCGCAGTGAAATGCAGAAGTTAGAAGTGGAATTTTGGGACCATGTTGTTAAAGGAAATGACATCATAACTTACAACCGTCGATTCCAAGAATTGAGGATTCTATGTCCAACAATGGTTTCAACCAAAGAGAAATTATTGGAACGATATATCTGGGGACTTCCACCAAGTATACAAGGGAATGTAACTTCAACCAATCCCAAGGAACTTGATGAAGCTATGAGGATGTCTCGCAGCCTCATGGATCAAGTGGTGCGTACAGCAGAAACCCGAAGACAAAACAACACCAACAACTCCAACTACCATAACAACAATAACAATAGGAATAACAACAACAAGCGACCATGGGATGGTAACCGTAGAAGTAACAGTAACTACAACAACAACCCAAATCAAAACAACAATCATCATAACCAGCAAAACAAAAGACAAGAAGCTGCAAGGGCTTATGTTGCTGCACCAGCCGGAGGTAAATACATTGGGACTCTACCACAGTGTACCAAGTGCAACTACCATCATGAAGGTCCTTGCCCGGCCAAGTGCAACAATTGCCAAAAGCCAGGACATCTTGCCAAGGATTGTAGAAGAAATATTGTAGCTACTGGTAGCGATACACCGCCGATAGTTATATGCTTTGGGTGTGGAGAAAGTGGACATTACAAGAATCGATGTCCCCAAAACCAAGGTCAACAAGTTGAAGACAACCAGGGGAGAGCATATATGTTAGGAGGAGAAGGAGCTTATCAGAATCTCAACAACACTGCAGAACAATGAAGTTTAGAACTTAGCAGTCATATTTATTTATGCACTATGTTATACTACGTGTATGTCATCCCTAGTAATGGGAGTTTTTATGACTTAAGAATATTTTCTGTTCAATAAACAACTCTTTGTGATAATTTTCATCTACTGTATTTTTATCTCCAAACCAATTTGATTGGTTAGTAGACTATTACCATTCTATAAGGTTTACCCAGTTATCCTATAAACCATTCAACAAATTTTACTTCAAGCTATTTTACTACCACTTTATTGTTTCACATCATTTTACTCCAAGATATTCTACCACCATCTTAGAAAAATTACTTCGTTGATACCACCCTATAAATTGATATCATATCTTCTTTACCCAGCTTCATCTCAAACCACTAAAACTCATCAAACCAAAATGAAGGACACAAGCCTCGTTCGTCTTTTCACCATCATTATCTTCACAACCATTGCAACCACAACCTCATTAACAGATCTTGATGCACTTTTAAAGCTCAAATCATCCTTAGTTACATCACAAGCACCCTCATCAGCTTTACAAGATTGAATACCATCTAAAACTTTTAAGAAACACAATACTACGTGACTAAACCGAACATCACATTATCGGTCCTAAATTATACATAGCCTGATCACCTATGTCTAATTCAGGAGGGATCATGTTATGCTGGGAGCAGTCACTTGTATGTTTTCTTAGAAACAAACTTCTCACCTATAATCTTAAAACAAATTTCGTGTGAGTATAGGCAATTCAAAAGTATTCATACGATAGAGTACGACAATTAATCACTCTTACTCTACCTTTCCCACATAAAAGTAAACCTCATCTTACGCCATACACTGAAATGACAAATCAAACTACATCACTCTAGTCCTCATAAGTAACCACACCTCTTCATCGACACCACTCCAACATATAACACACATAGAACTTCGGGACGAAATTCCCCGTAAGGGGTAGAAACTATAACAATTCACATTTTCAGGTTAATTACTATTCCCGAAAAATTTTACTATTCACTTTTACTATTCATTTTCCCGAAATTTGATTTTTATTTCATATTCTCGTGTGATAAATCATTTCCATGGCAAATTAAAAGTTTGACACTCATCAGATCATTTTCGCGAAAGTTATTAAGGAATTACACGTTTTAGGGTAAAACGTCATTCAAAAATTCCACGCACAACGAAACTCGACCGCGTTAATTTTCCCCATATCAGAAAAATGTTTGATACACTCATGATTTATTTTAGAATAAATCATGACTGAGAAAAACATGACCAAATAAACCTCGGCCGTGAAAAACAGGAATTTTCATTCTTAAGCGTTTTTACTCAGCCGTAACCTTAGCCTATACCTGCACCGCGTTTCTAAGACGATTTGAGTTTTCACATTTTTGGAAAAAGTCAACATATTTTTTCCTCCTCCTTTGACCAAAAATCATTCCTTGATTTTATAAAGCATTCATTGATTTTTAGGCTTACGGTTTTATGTCTAAAAGACATTTAATACCAACCGACACTAGACTGAGCCCAGTCTAGACATTATAAGTCATTTTAAATCATTATTATCACATTAGAAAAGTAACATTTTACTTTTCTCAATTTTACACAATATTCGTACGTTTTACTTATTTCGCGTTTTAGACCCGTGTTTCCAGTTTTAGCAGGGTTTTAGCACCCCAATGGAACCTACCACTCATTTTATATTTTATTATGGAGTATATTGACAAGTTTAATCATTCTTCCAAGTTTCGTATTTTTACGATACCCGGTTCTACGTTTCGTGACAACAACTTACGGTTAGCAATTTACGGGTCCAAAACTAGCTCCATAAGTAGGATAATACCAAAACCCACCAAGTCATCTATCCTATCCATTGTGAACCGCCTCAAGGGGGGGATTCACACCCTTGTTTGTCATGATCTCATGCATAAAGCCCTTGGATGAGTACAAGTGTTCAACTTGCTCTCCAAGTGTTGACAAGTCAAGGAAATGTAACCTCCTCAAGCTACTATAAAAGCCCCTCTCCCCCTCCTATTGCCGTCCCATATCTCACCCAAAACCACCCTTTCATTAGCTAGTTTACTTCAAACTTTATTCAAGAAATCAAGTACTAAAACCCTAGTTTGGTTTTAAGTAATCAAACTACTTCCAATCTTTTGAAACTTTGGTGATTTCTCTTGAGTTTGAATCCACTCAAGTCACCTCAACTTTCATCATCTTTCTTTCAAGAATACAAGGGTAGAAAGATTTCATGAAGTGAAGTAGGGTGAAGCTAAAGTCTATCAAAGTCCTTACCTTACATGTTAACTTCCTTTCTTAATTGAAAGCCAAAAGTTGTAAGCAAAACCCTAACATACTTCTTGTTAAATATCATAATCATGTTATTTACATATCATTCATGCTATATTATATCTTGTGATCATGTCCATGATGTATAAAAATGGGTAAAACAAGTTATAATAAATGATTGTTAAGTTAAGTTATTTAAACAAGTAAACTAGTGACTTTCTTGGTGAAATCTGATCAAAATGGTAAAATTATGATATTGGATCATTACATATTGTAGTAGAGGACTTAACAAGGAAAACATAGCAATTTTAACCACCTAAAACGAGTACCCGAGTCAAAAGTTATGACCATTTGAAGTTACCAAAACTTTGCGGCAAGACTGCCTAAATACTTTCTGTGACAGAACATAAAACACGCAAAAAGAGGCCCTTCTGGTCCGTTTCACGAAAAAGTTAAAGCACGAAAGTTGTCCGGAATCACGTTTTCTTCAAAAACTCGGGGGCACGTCCCCAGAAAACTAATAACGAATGAGATTTTCTTTAGTTTCTTAACAGCTATTTTATATATATAAGTCACTATAAAATCGTTGTGGTTTAATAAGACCAAGAGGTCTAATGACCTAGATTCAAGACCACAACCATGGCTAAAGCCAAGGTTGAGTCTCAAGACCATGGAACAATAACCAAAGGTCATGGCAAGGCCATGACTAAATGACCATATAAACTTACCTAGGCGAAAACATGAGCTAAAGAGTTAGCGATAACTTAAACATACAATTTGGATATACTCCATTAAAAGAACCATGAGATATTACAAGTAATTGTCATACAATGCTTAAGAAACTTACCCTAATAACAATCTTCATGTAAAGATAAACTTTCCTAAGTTTATTCAAATATTGGACATGTAACTTTTCGGATCAAAACTTATATATATATATATATATATATATATATATATATATATATATATATATATATATATATATTATCAACTACTACAGTAGTATGGAGCCTCATGTGATGAGTTCATTATGTAAGCCGTCGAGATGAGTTGTGGATTTATGAATTAAAGTGTCCTAGCTCCTCGAACATTTACTACATGACTTCTGAATTATGTCAGCCCGAACGGTAGTAAACGATATATAAACTATACATGTTTCATGAACCATTTCTTTTCATATACTTACACTATACAAAGTACCACATCATGGACTAAATGCAAGACATATATAGGCAATTCTTCGTATTCTTAGATATTATTCCAAACCTAAGTTACAACAATTATTCTAGGTTGCTCGTAGAAGTTCTCACGGCATATCCATCATTCTCATTATACATCATCCAACTCACGGTGAGTTCATAGCCCCACTTTCCATTACTTAATTGTTTTACAAACTCTTGGGGGGAATACATGCTATTATTTTTCAACCGAACACAATGCTTTTAAATTGTATGCTTGCCTGATTATTTTATTATCACTAAGTACCATCCTTGCCAATCCAAGATCCCTTATTATGAACCATTTAATCACTAGTAATAGTGAGCGCGAATATTGTGAATAGGCCTATTGGGATTGACGAATCCCATTTGTGTTGACTAAGTTCAAACAAATGCATTAATATTTGAAACATAAGTATGACGGCAAAGTACCTACCGGGATAACTCCGCCGATTGATATTGGTACCCGTTAACGTTTTGGTGTCATAACCTTAGTGTTATAATACCTGTTTTGTTTTCCAACCATTGGTGTGAGTCTATAGCTCACACTACCAACATATTGTGTTCAACCATTAAACAAACTCTATGAATATCATTCAACCTTTGTGTTGACCTCTTAAGCATGTATTTCAGGTCCATGATGATCAAGGATGGCACGGAAGGGCACGGATATTCAAGAGGGCTATAAATTTTATTATCATTCAAAAACTCATTTAATGTAAATTGTAAACATGGAACCATCTGGGACCTCATTTTGTAATCTCTGATATTTATATAATTTGAATGATAAATCTTTTAAAACGACTCAATTAGAGTTCGTTTTCTATTATTGTTACTGTTGTGCCGTCGAGTAACACCCAGTTTGAATTCCGCTGCATCCATGAATTGGGGGTGTTACAACCACTTAATACAGTCGCGATCAATCAACCAAAAGTTCAAGATTATATGTAAGCTCAAAACAAGATTTCACCATTATTTAGTCCGTTTAATATTTTATTTTTGAAATTACCCTTTTGTTACTATCATGTCACAAAACATATAAAACAAAAGTAATTAAATAAAATAAACAAACGACAACAATAATGGACATGCAAATAAAAATCAATTTAAAACACACAATTGATTTAATACACGATTAATAGGGTCTTCCCTAATTTTATAATTAATCAAATTTTAGTAATCTTTATTCATAATATTTACTAAACAACTTATCAATTATAATAAAATCGCATAAATAGGCATGAAATTAAACAAAACATAATCCATAACAACACATGCATAGTTTGTCATGGATGCCCTAATAGCACATATTATAAACATATAATGTCAATCAGGAACGCAACCAAACGGCATATCACCAATATTTATTTATATACACATAAATATTACATGCAACCTAGGGTTTCTACAAGTTTTTATTCAAAATTCCAAAACCCTAATTTTATTAAAAAAAAATCGACATTTATAAAAAATAAATAGAAGTCGACTTATTAAAAAAAAATCTAAGGTTTAAGAGAGATTTAAAAAACATAAGAACACCAAGCATGTAATAATCAAACGATTCAATTTTATGTGTTTCGGTAATATATTACATGTATTAATGGCTCTTGATGCCACTGTTAAGTGCTCATTTCGTGAATTTAATAATTATTCGTCACTAAAACAATAATTATTAATTAATTGAAACTCATACGTAAAGTGTGCAATCCCGAAGTCTCGAGTTCGAGTCCGGACATATTCATTAATTTTTATCCGTTAAAACTAAGAGTAAGCTTCTTGAGATCCATTGAGAGGTAAAACCTGTTGCGAGGGTGCAATCCCCACGTATCAGGTACTCATCTTGTCGTTCTCAAGAATCATCTCATAGACCTTGAGGTTCCAATGAGCTCGTCAAGAGGTAGTTCCGCCAAATTCTTGGCTTATTCAATGGTCGTCATCTTTGGCCTCCACTTTATTGGAAGTGCTCGAAGAAACTTCCTCACATGGTTCTTGTTATAGAAGCTAGGATCTAGAGCCGTGAGGCTAGTGATAATAGCATTGAACCTTGTGTAACCATTATCAATGGTTTCTTCATCCGAGACCGTAAACTTCTCATATTGTTATATGAGCAAGTCGATCTTGCAATCTTTCACTTGAGAGTTGCCTTGATGAGTGATGATGAGAGAGTGCCAAATTTCCTTGGCGGTCTTGTAAACATGAACCCTCTCGAACCCCCTTCGAGGTAGAGCATTATAGATCAACATCTTGGCTTCATCATTCTTACCAAGCTTTCTCCTTTCATCATCATTAAGATCCAAATGTGGCTTTTTCACCAACAACTTTGTTTCTGAGTCTTCCACCATGAACTCAAAGTTGCCATTTTGGATGATTTCCCACAAATCAAGATCTTTGGACCTAACATAGGTCTCAAACCGGGTTTTCCAAAAACAAAACCCATCGGTCTCTAGCAAAGGTGGTCTTTACATAGAACATCCCTCTACATACTTCTCTTGAGCCATGGATCTATACTCAACTTTACCAAAAATCTTTGTCAGGATTTTAGAATTTTTGGAAAAGAAGTTTTGACTTAAAATGACTTCTCGGGAAGGCTTTAACGCTCAAAAACTTGAGTATTCCGCTCTGATACCAATTGTAGAACCGTAGAGGGGGGTGGTGAATACGGTTTCTTCGGCTTTTAGATGTTTAAAAACTTTAAGCCAAAGAGAACACCAAGTGGTTGTACAATAATCCAACAACCACTAACACAACTAAAGTATATAAAGCAAGTAAGAACACAACGATATATACTGGTTCGGGATGGGGGTTTATACCATCCGTACGTCCAGTTGCGAATCCGTGACTCTGATACTATTCACTAGTATAATCCTTTCGGTGGACTACAAACCATTACAATTCACTCCACCGATATTCAACAATATCGATGCTGACAAAGAAGGAGTTACTCCCACGGTATTCCGCCCCGGAAACCACCCAAAAGAATCTCGCGATTCGACTTCACCTAAGGATCACCAAGACCACTACCAAAACTTCCCACCGGAAGTATCAAACCCCAACTAGATCCCCAATTATCTAGGCTTGGTCACCAAGATACAAGACTTCCCTTACAAACAATTGAATGAATGAATAAGTGTTTGTTCAACCAAGTCCTAACCTAACCTAGAGACTCGATTGTAATAGAAAGGGTATAAGGAAGATGACCCTCGACACAATCATAAGAGTGGATTAAGTTCTTGTGATTCTTCCCTTGCAAGGAGATGTGTTCTTTCAAAGATGTTAGAGTGAGAATCAAGAACACAAGATTCGAGATAGAGAGATTTGAGAGTGTTTAGAGAGAAAGAATGTAAAGAGAAAGAATAATGGCAAGTGGTGAGGAATACAAGAGGCAAGGGAGGTATTTATAGGCCAAGACCCAAGCTTGGGAAAAATATACTGAGGCCGGCGCGTCACCCGCGCGTGCGCCAGGACTCTGTCTCAAGTTTTCCCAAGACTTGGGTGTTAGTCCTTGTAAATACCTATCCTTGCTAAACCCCCAATTGTACTTCACACTAAACCTTAACATTAATCAATCTAAGGTTTACCAACTCAAATAGCCAATTTGGAAAATGCTTTGTGAAGTGTTATAAGAAAACCAAATACCAAGGGTAGAAGAGTAGAAAGGGTAATTTGGTAGGGGTAGAAATGGTATTCCTCAAGTGGCATAGAAAAGAGAGAAAGAATATGCCAAGTTATATTCCTCAAGGGAAGTGTGAAGAAGGTTGGGTTAAGAAAGTAACCATGGTTAGGGTTAGGTGTAGAGAACTAACCATAGTTAGGTTTGGTTAGAAGCAAACTAGGGTTTGGGTTAAGAGAGAATATTCCAAAGGTATATTCCTTTGCTTGGGGGGAAAGAATGAGATGGATGGTTGAGATGGTTTTAGTTTGAATTGGATAGTGGAGATCAAAGGGAGCCTCCTTTGGTTTTCAAATTATTTGGCATGTGAGAAATATGGAGGGTTGAGGTGGTTTTGTTTGAAATGGATGATGGAGATCAAGGGGAGCCTCCTTTGGATTTCAAAATAATTCCCATGTGTTGATTATGGATGGTTGGGATGTGTTGTAAGGGAATGAATGGTTGAGATGTAGAGTGTGTAAGGAATATAAGAGATGTGATGTTGTAAGGGATTGTGTAAGAGATTTGTGTAAGAGAATATATGATTTGGATATGATCAGTTGGCTAGTGTGTGTAGAGAGGAGATGGTTGTGAGAGTAGTGTGTGTAAATTTGAAATCAAGTGTGTGTACACAAGGTGTATAAGTGTGTATACAAAGATTGTATATGGAGAGGGAATATTTGGGAAGGATTGTGGGAGATTTGGTGGTATTAGTCATTTGTAAAAATGAGATTAAGAAGAAGATTAAGAAATAATATAATTGTCATTAAGAAGAGAATGTTTAGACAATTAAGATTATGAGTTGAGAAATTCATAGGTTACTTATAAGTTCAAGTAACATAACGTCGAGAATCCATAGTTTCATATCTCGTGACTTTCCACGACTCGACGTTCTCAACTAATACCTTGGTTCAAACAAGTTAAGTGATTTGCCTTGATGTAAAGCATAACCCAAGTGGGAAAGGATGCGTTTACGCAAAGTGACCTTTGACTTAGTTTGACCAATAAGGGAGTAAACCCGTTACGTAATTAGAGAAGACGTAAGCACCGGATATGAGCATATGAATGCTTTCACTTGATGTTACGTGAAGTATATAAGCTCCCTAAGTTTAGAAAAAGCCTTGGCTAGAGGCGATTGTTAGAAAATATGAGTTGGTGTTTTCCCGTAAATTGGTGCTTTAAAAGTTGGATCTCTCTAATCCCAAAACTCGTTTCGAGTGTTCTCAATTAAGCACATAACATATTCATACCTGTATTGAAAGATCCACATTTGTCGGGTAAGGTGATTGAGCCTAAACCGTCAGGTAATATTGACCAAGTGATTTGGTCAACAAAGTCAAACAGTCTAAGGTCAATGCTCCGTGGATAGTATAGTTTTTCCCCAGGTCGTTATGTCCCGACGAGATTGCAATGGTGCTTGAAAACGTTTATGAGAATAAGTGGCACTGAGGACAGTAACCAGAGATGATTGGGAATTGATTATGCTACTGATTTCTTGGTATTTGAACAATTGAAACAGTATTAACAATAACAGATACACAGATATAATTACACGTATGCAAATTAGAAATCAGAAATAATTGCAGACTGAAGAAAAGGTGAGCTTTTAAACAATTTACAACTACAGGGGATGCAAATGAAAATTTTACAAACTTAATTATAAAAGAAAATGAAATTAAAAAGAAAATTATTTTTTTGAATATTTTATTATTTAACATTAATTATTTAAATAAAAACTACTACCTCCGTCCCACAATTATTGTCCACGTTTGACTTTTGAAGTCTTTATTTTGCAACTTTGACCTTAAATATTTTTATTTGTGTTATATAATACTTGATGAAAATTATATGAATGAAAACACATTTACAACTCAATCCATTTATATTTTTTGCATCAACTAATATATATCACAAAAAAAAATATTTACGGTCAAAGTTGAAGGCCAAAGACTAAAAAAGTCAAATGTGGACAATAATTATGGGACGGAGGGAGTATTTAACTATTTAATTAAAACTAATTAACTTAAAAGCTTAATAATACAAATTTTAACTAGGAAATTGCAAAATTAATTTCTAAAAGTCTAAAATAACTTAAAATAAAATTAAAAAATTAAAAATATGTATTTTTGTCTTTTTGTCGGGTTTTTATTAATTAAATACTAATTATATTAATTAAACTATTTAAACTATTTTAAATTACTAATAATACTAAAAATTACTAGAAAATTTAAGAAAAATTTATAAATCTAATTAACCATCTCAGGAATCCTAAAAAATTATAAAAAACTTATAAAAATTATTTTTAGACTATTTTACTAATTATTTACTTATTAATTAATTAAAATCTAATTTAACTAAATTAATTATGAAAATTAGAAAATGAACAGTGGAAATTAAGAAACTATTTTCTAAAAATTCTAAATGATTTATAAAACCTAGGAAAAGTTTAAAAAGGTACTGTTGTTAATTACAAATTAATAAAACTATTTAATTACTAATATTACCTAATTATTTAATTAAACTAATATTAATTCTAATAATTACTAAATTAAAAGAGAAAAATCTAAGAAAATTACTAAAAATACTTTAAGATGAAAGAAAATTAAGAAAAATATAAAAATGAAAAATGTTTTTTCAAAAAGCTGAACAATAAGCCAAATGGCTTAAATAGAAGCTATTACTATTTTTAAATTTGGTTTTTGTTGGTTTTTCTTATTGACAGATGATTATAAGCTAAAAATAAGAAACTTTAATGAAAACACTTTTGAGATAGCTTATTAATAAGATATGTGCACCTCCTTGTGCTTAACATTGGACTTAATAGCTTATTAGGACTTTGTGATTTTTGAAAAAGCTAAGAAATGAACAAATAAGCCACAACAGATGTATAACAACTTGAAATAAGACAAATGGCACAAATAAGCACTATGGATAAGTTGTATATGAACCAATAAGCACTTAGCAAAACACTAGGCCTAAACAGGCCAAACAAAGGGGTTTTGGACCTCTGTGGGGTCCACAGAAGTCAAGGGGGTCCAAACTAAGACTTGACCTTCCAAGTTGACCTGGTCAACTTTCAAATAAGCCACTAAGCTGGGCTTATTGCTTATTTTTTAGCACTGGGTGGTGCTTGGAACTTGGGCTCAAAAACTGAGTCACTTAGTGTACTCAGGAAAATGGACAACCTAAAAGCTACTTGCAGCCCTATCAAATAAGCTTGAAATGGTGAAATAAGCCCTGATCTATCAAGATGGGTTGCTTGGATTTCCAAAAGCCAATAAGCTATGGGTGGGGCCCACTAATGAATCAGCTATGGTCTTGGGAATATTGGTCACTTATACTGATGACTCAGTATAAAGGGTTGAAATAAGCAAACTTAAAGACAAAAATAAGCTATGCTACAGTGAACTGAGATCCAATATTATTGAAGATCTAAAAAGACAAGCTGATAAGATTTCCAAAAAGCTAAAAATCAAGAGCTAAGGTTTTGGTTTGCACCCTGGAGGGGGTTTGAAACTTTGACCAATTGCACAAAGTGCCCTGGTGCAAAAGTGAAAGTTGCCCTACAGGCTTAAAGAAGTACTTGCACAAGCTTGAATAAAATACAAAAAAATAAGCTGATGGTAGGTTTTGAAAGATGAGCTGATAGACTTATGACTTGTGAAAAGCTCAGGTTCCCAATCCAATCACAAAAATCAAAACAATTCTTCCCATTTTTGGTTTTCTGAGACAAGAGTATTTTTGACTTTTTGAAATTATGAACCAAGTTGACTTTTATGAACTTAGACCTTGATTTTAGGAATGATTAAGGTTTAATAAGCTGTATTAAGTCTAAAATAAGCTACACCACTCACTTGTGAATGGAAATGGGGCATAAGCCACTCTTTAACCAACACAGAGGGTTAATTAGGCCTAATGGTGTGTGATTTTGACTTTTTTATGAATAAGGCCTGTATTTAAGTGATGTTCTGAGTTAATGTGACACTAAGGAACTTGTATGAACAAGAAAAAACAACAAGAACAAGCCTAATCACAGAGAAAAACACAAATCCGAACACTACTTTATAAGACAGATTTGTAGAAAGCTTTAGCAAATAAAGATCTAAGCACAAGATATTGATTAAAAACACTCTAATAAGCTAAAAGCAATCTAAAGAAACATAAATAAATAATTTCAGATCAAGTTTATACTATAAAGAGTAGGAATTTAGAATTAGGCTTACAAATGCCTTCCAGCCAAACTTTTATGAACCAAGGACCACTGAATCATTCCTAACACTCCCCATGGAGTACTAAACCAAGGCCATCCATAATATACCCTGCTCCAGCCATGAACACCATGAAACTTGAACTTTGAGTATTGTTGACTTTTTTGTATTTTTAATTTTTTGATACTAGACTGAGTTTTAAGGTTTCTAAAAGCTTTTATAAGCTTTCTAGGAGCCTATGTGAGCTTAAGAGTCCATATCATTACACAGAAACAGTAAATAAGCTTAATGATAATTTTGAAATTAAAGAGAAATTGCATAAACTGAGATTGAGATTAAAACTTGAAATTGATTAATGGAAAAGTTGAGATTACACTTAAACACACTAGTACAATGCTTAAAAGCTTGAAATATGACTGAGAATAAAAGTTACAAACTAAACGATACACTTAAATTAAAATTATACTACACACTACTTCTCCTTGCTTCTCTTCTATTTAGCTTGAATTTAGGGTTCCCCTTGATCCTCTGAGCATTTCCCACTTTGAATTGGGACCATTGGATTAGAAACTTTTGATCTTGGCCGTTTGATTGCTTTGGCGCCAAAAGTGAAAACAGAGCAAATTGCTCTATTGCGTGTAGAATGGGGGGGGGGGGGGGGCATTTATTGTGGAGGTGATGTTAGGTGAGGGTGGTGGAGTGGTGATGATGTTTATGCAAGTGGTGATGGAGAGGGGAGGTGGTTTTGCAGAGAAGGAGGCGGTTTGGGGGGAAAGGGTGGTAACGGTTTGACCGGGGGATTATTTAAACGGTTCTTGTGGGATTTTGGGCTTAGGGATGGGCTTGGATAAGGGTGTTGGGCTGGGTGGTGTTTATATGTTGGGATGGATTTGGTTTTGGGTTTTTAATAATAGTAAGGTCCGTTTGGTTTGGTAAGTTATCACAATGACCAATTATGCAATTTACTTTGAGGGGCTGATTCTGGCATTCTTCTAAAGTTCTTAAAGGGATGAAAATTGCCAATCCTCAATAGTACAAGGACCCTTGTTGATGTTTCCATTTTTAAATTCCCTAGGGACTAAATCTGCCAAACTTGAAACTTCAAGGACCAATCTTGTAATTTCACCAAACTTTTCAATCAAGGACAATTCCTGCCATAGATGAGAAGTACAAGGACAAAATTGTTTTTCTCAAAGTTTTTATATCCCAGGGACCATTTTTGTCAATTTTGCAAAGTTGAGGGACTAAACTTGTAATTTTGTGAAACTTTACACCAAATGACTAAATATGTAATTTGTGATTCAAAAAGGACCTTTGGTGACTTTTTTATGTTTTAGAATAACCAGGGACTAGTTTTGACAACTTTTGAAAGATGAGGGACTGAAACTGCCAATTATGCAAACTTTGTTCATTTTTCATTTGTTTTTGATTATTTTGCATCTGAAACATATAAAACACATTCCTGGGATATTTTCAGTATTTTGATGCATATATGAGTGTTTTTATATGTTTTGGCAGCTCAAAATAGGTAAAAATGATGAGTATTTACACACTCATCATAAGGGGAAAGCCGACTTTCAAAATTCGTCCCGATATTCACAAACGCCTGGCGCGTTACCCACGCGTTGACGCGTGGGTGGCGCGCCAGCAGCAGACTTTTGATTCGGGGAATTTCGGCTAACGTTTGTTATTTTATGTGTTTCGATGGTTTATTTGTCATCATTAAAACATAAAGAGATCTTGATCATGTTGCCTCGATAGTTTTTTCCACCAACTTACTCAGACAGTGTCACTCTTTAACTCGTGACGGCGTCACCCATTTCTTGTAATGGCGTCACTACCCACGTCTCCACACACTAACCGATCACGAAAAATATCAAAATCCACTTTATTGGCAATTCTGGTGACGACGTCAGGATGTCGGTTACGGCTTGAAACGTTTGTCTTTTCCTTCCAAGCTTCATCCAAATGAGCCCAAAACTTGCACGTTTATACAAAATGCATACTGTTAGACTCGTTTCCCGTGTACTTGGACCCCACCTTAGATGAAAATGGATTATGGCCTTACTTGATTGGCTAGTCAACAAATATTACATTATAGTTAAACCTGATAGTCAACTAATAGTCAATGAATGTATTATATAATTCTGAAAGTATTATGTATCACAACTAGTAAGAAAATAGACTTAGAAGGCTAGAGTTGTAATTTGATAAATGTATTATAAGTGAAGTGTGGCTAAAGTAGGAAGAAAGAGACTTAAGGGACTAATTATGTCATTTGGCCAAAGATGCAATCTAACTAGTATAACCTAGGAAGTTCTAGTCATTTCCATAAGTTTCAAGAGGATGTTTGTTTAGTCCGGTTATAGGGAAAGAAAAAAGGGGGGGGGGGATAGGTTAAGCTTTGATGATCTTGATGAAGAAGTAAGAGTGTTTATCCAAGGGTTAAGCCTAAGCTATAAACATCCCAAGTAAGTAATCTCCCTATCTTGTTGTTATTGAGGATAAGGTTTATGATTGAAGTGGGAAATCATCATATGATCAAGGTATGATCATATGATAAAGGAAGATCAGTATGTTTGATGGGTTATATAAACCCTTGATCATGCTTTTGATGTATTATGTTAATAGGTTTTGATTTTAAAGAGTAAAGGATGATGATGAAGGATGGTGATGATGATGAAGCGGATGCTTATGTTCTTGTTAAACTTAGCTTTGAAAGCTAAGGTAAGTAAACCGGTTATGATTTGATATTATAATGACTTCTTACATTTTGTGTTATATAATTGTTATAATGAGATAATTGAAAGTGTTTGAATGATGATGTGATGAAGAAGTAGATGTAAGGCTAGTTTGGCATAACTAGCAAAAGAGATTGAGAATTTAGTTGGATTAGTGTAAGTGAGTAGGAAAGGTAGAGATGTGAAGATTAGGCTTGAAGTGGCTACGGTATGTGTTATGTTAGTATTGTGATGAAATGAATGGATTATGATGCTTAATGTGTGAATGAGTTATAATGTTATGTTATACTCGTTTTACTTACTAAGCGAAAGCTTATGGCTTAGTTGTCTACCCTTTTTGTAGGTTCTTGTGATTATGGATGGCGTGAAATATGGAGTAAGGTTTGATTATGCAGAAGGTTAGAAGGTAGTAAGCATTTAGGAGCTTAGTATAGAATACCAAGCTCTATGATGGTATCGTACCCCCGTGAGTCTTTTATCGAGTTGTATACGTGTACCCATGTGTCAAAGTTATGTTGTGATATGTTAAAGTCGAGTATGTCTAATGGTTCATGTTGTAAATGGAGTTTAGTATTTATGGTAATGAATAAAGGGGTGTTTGGATTAAGGTGTGTTTCTACCCATTTCGGATTGTAACAGGTCAAATGGTTATGGAAATGATTTATTATGTTATGTTAAAGATTTATGGAAAGTTTCATTAATTTTTGAGTCTCGAAAGTATGGTTTCCGGAAGAGGTGTAAAGTATTGTTTTATAAAGTTTTCTGCAGGTCCCATATACCCACTTGGTTGTATCAGATTTTTAGTAAAGGGTCATATGGCCAACATATGGCCATATGAAATTTTGGCATATGGGCATATGTTTCTGTCTGTGTATAAATGGAATATTTTCCGGATTTTGTCGATTTAGAAAAATCATATCTTTTAAACCGTAAGTTGTCACGGGTCGTGCCACCCGGCCTTTCGAAGGTAATTAGTTCTAATTTCATTTAAAAATGGTTTCAAGGTCTGAAATGTTATAGATTTTTGGTAATGGTTAAAAGAGTAACAAAGGGTCCGTTAAAGTGAAGTCGTTTCCGTGTTAAAGTTTTAATTTTTGGTCAAAGCGGGCACGGGGTGTAACACATACTCCAAGGACTAAAAACCAAATGCGAAGGATTTTAAGCAATAATAATATTAAATGACATAAAATGCTTGAATAGTGGGGTAAATAGACCCTAAAATCGTTACCAAATTGCAACACATCATCTATACTATACATGAATGGGTACACTGCCCGAGAGTGTATTGGTTATTCTTGTTAAAATTAGTTTACATAAATAAAAAGATGTTGTGATTCCCTGCCAAGATACGGGTCGCTTTCAACTGCCATAGCAAGCGTTAGCAAATGCAAGCCAGCATTAGCAAAGCATCAACAAAGGGTATCTGACACGCCATGGCTGCAAATACGATGTCATGCTGCCCCACTAAGATACGGGTCGATTTCACCAATCACAATCCAACAACCTATTGTAGTTGCAAAATAATAAACGCACAAACACAGTTTTATCTTAATCGCTTACAACAAAGTTAAAATAACCTCACCAGCAACGCGAATTCGAACATGTAACTCATAAATGAAGCTGTTTGGCTCATCTCATTTAGCCTGTTTTATGGCCTTATTTGAGTTTAGGAAAGCCGAAAAGCTCGCTCTTTGGACCTTAGCAACTTCAATAAGACCTTATTGGCTTAAGCCAATAAGGTAATGGCAATAAGGGTCTAAAAAATCAGCTTGTAAGCTTTTTCCTAAAATCAAATAGGTCTAAACGCAGCCTAAATAAGCTACTAATCCAACCGCCTACCTTCATCTCCTATTCTCGGTAATTTGGATAAACAAAAAACCCTAAATTTAAACACCATAAAATTAAACATAATTAAACCACCATCAAATTCCAACTTATTTAAACCCCCATTTCAATACCAATATTTGAATTTATCATAGTTCTAAAAACCAATATATATTTACACACACACATTAATATTCGAAAAAAATAATAATAAAAGTTAATCAAGGAGTATACCTTTTTTGTCATGACACTTGATGAATTCAGGACCACTTTATACTCGTATCAAAAAGTGAGATCTAGTAAAATAAGCCAATCCAAAGACTTCCTAAATTATTTTCCGGATTTTTTTTAATTATAATGAAATGGGAGAAAGCTTGAGGAAGTGTTTGGTGAGTATATAAAAACCCCAGTTTCTGTAGTAACAAATGGCAGTCACACAACAACCTTAGGATTAAAATAATCGGGTTCATGTACATTTCTCTGTTCACCCCCTCATAGATCACTGTAGAAGCAATAAAATATTCACTAATTCATTGGTTGATCGGGTTAGGATGAATCGGCCGGTGGTTTAATCTGTCGGATCAACACCGAATCGGGAAAAGGTCTGAGAGATAAGTGTGAGAGATGAGCTACTATGCACGTTCGGATACCGAAAACCAAATATTCGGGTATGGGCGCCCAAAGAAGTATGGGCCAAAAAGTTTGTGGGACTTACAAAGTGCTTTATTATTATTATTATTATTATTATTATTATTATTATTATTATTATTATTATTATTATTATTATTATTTAGTTATTAGTGACATAATGGGGTTACACTGACACACGAATAACATGTTATTCGTAATGCTTCTACCGAGCACTCTTATAAGTAGTAGAGATGATCCACCCCATTTCAAATATATAATAAGGGTGTGTTTGGTTTGTTAGAAGGAATCACTATCTGTAATGCTATCATTATAGGGTGGAATGAAAATAAATATATCATTGTTGATATTCTTGTTTGGTTTGTTAATATGGTATGAGTGTTTGATTTCAAAAAGTGGGCATATTTATCATTTTATGTGATGATTAATAAGTAAAGTAGAGGGACTAACGGGAATCCCTAAAAAAACCCACCTCTACCCACTTCAATGGATCTATGACTATGAAATGATAGTTTGATTGTGATAGTAGTAAAGAAAACATCTTTAAGGTACGTTTAGTATGCTATCATTAATCACAATGATTATGGGTTTAGATATACACTGTGTTCTTTATGAAAGAAAAGAGAAGAAAATTAGGGTGTGTTTGGTAGGGAGAAATGAGACTTCAGAAATTGAAATGTCTCAAATTCCCATGTTTGGTAGCTTAGAGAGTTTAAAACACGGAGAAATGGGAATTCTTGAGAAAACACATCCTTTGTATTTTGATTCATTTGATTTCCATTCGTTTTAAGAAGAATTGTAGAGAATTCATTTTAACTTGAATAAAAAAGGAGTATAAGTTGCAAATGTCACGTGCCACTCACATTTATCATAACAAAACCTACTTTTCTAACATTTGCTTCTTCCCCAAATATTTCTTCAGCAGATTTGACGCCTTTGCTGCTACCTTTAATGTATGTATTTTCATTTATTATTTAGGTGACATGTAAAAATAGTAGTTTTTCCATTTGGGTATCCTAGATCTGAATCTTAACTTATTTGGTTATCTAGATCTAAATAGATCATTGAAAGGGAGTTGCATATTTCTTGCTTATCTCTATTCGAATCCATTAATATGTCAGGTCAACATAATCTTTATGAATCGCAAAAATGGTGATTTTGTATTCAATTTTGATGGTGGGTTTGTTGCGTGTATCTTTTGTTCATGTTTTAATTTTAATTTTTTTTTCTTTTTTAAATTTAGATTTAAGAATGTAAAGTAAATTAAAATAGATAAACTGATATGTTGTATTGTTGTTGCAAATAAAATAATTTTTCATTGTGTGTCTCGTAAAATTCATTTTTTGTATTCATTTCCGTGATCAATTCTCTGTCGTTACCAAACGAGGGCAATTTATAAAATTTCTCAACCAATTTCAATTCTCTAAATTTCTATTCTCTGCTTCATTTCTAATATCTGAAATTCTCTCTACCAAACGTGCCCTTAAAGGATAGGAAGGACCCACACTTTTTTTTTTCCTTCTTTAAGTTATTTATTGAGGAGGAAAGAAAATGAGTGGAAGGGATATGAAAGGACCCATATTGTTTTTTGTTATAAAAATGACCACTCAAAAAATGAGATGAAAGCTAAAGGAAGGGACCACACCTGTCGACTCCTTCCCTCTTCTCTCCTTCAATTTTCTTTCCATCACTTTTCTTTCTTAAATTTTTTTAAAGAACACAGTGATAAGGTGGGCCCTCAGTATGAAAGTTCCATACATTGCCTTTTTGAATGGTATGAAAGATATGTAACTTTCCAATCTCATATTTAAAAAGGGTTTTTCTAACATGTACCCTTAGGCATATGTTAAAAAGTGGGTCCCTGAGTCTTTTTGTGTGGGTTTTTGTCACTTTTCAAATAAAAAACTATTACGTAGTATTTTGTATCCTTTTTACGGGATCCTGAGTCTTTTTTGTGGGTCCCTGGCTCCTTATCATGTACCTATGGGCACAAGTTAGATAAATCCATTTAAAAAATATACAATATATATTAACAAAACACAATCATATCTAATATGATTCCCTCATTCTAGGGATGGCAACGGGTTGGGTTCGGGGCGGGTTTTAGTGTACCCGTACCCATACCCGTTTATAATATCCAAACCCGTATCCGCCCTATTAACCGCCGGGTATCCGGTTATTATTATCCATCGGTTTTTCGGGTTTCCCCGCGGGTTCGGTTTTCCCCAATTGAATAATATATGGACAAAATGACGGTATTAAGATTAAGTCACACACTAAAATACGGAAAACACCGTAATATATTCATTTTTTGTTAAACTTAAAGAAAATGAATATCGTATCAAACGATTTAATGCTTTGCATAACTCATATACAAAATAAAATATATTATGTAATAGAGATACGTATATAAAATAATATAATGGAAGAAATTATATACAATGTATATATATTCTAGTTAAATATAATATCAATAAAGCGGATGTAGATTCGAGTAAACGAATACGGGTACGGGTAATCTGGCGGGTATTACCAGAACCCGTACCCGACTAAAAAATTATATCAATACCCAAACCCGCCAACCCGCCCCCGAACCCGACCCAACCGGTTCGGGTTTCGGTTTTCCCCGTCGGTTTGAGGTGCTTTTGCCATCCCTACCTCATTCCAATTCTCCTATACCAAACGCACCCTTAATTCCTATAAAAGTATTACTCCTACTTGATTCCATTTCCACATATCAAACACCCCACCATTGGAAATTTCTCCAAAACACAGATCTAATCAAAGTTTAAAAAACTTGACTTCAAATAAAAGAAACGAATAAATAAATAAAATAAAAGCCAAACAAAACAAGCATGTGAGTCGGTCCGAAAAAAGTCTCGTTACATCCTTCGTCTTCATCACCATCACCACCACCACCACCACCAAAGCCAAGCATATTCTTTCCTTCCCAAATATCCCCCCTCCCCGATCGTGACGTCACACACATATGACATCTAATCTCATCATTTTCTAAATATATAAATATTTAAATATATATATGCATCCTTTCTGTTGTGTCCCCGATCACACCAACTCCATGCCCTCAAATCACGTGCATCACAACAATCACAACAGTTTTACATATAACAATAACCCTAACCCTAACCCTAATAATAATAATATGCTCGTGACTTTTAACGATCAACGAGATGTGAAGATAAACGATATCGTAGGGAGCGGGATATCGGGGATATTACATAAATGGGTGAATTATGGTAAAGGATGGAGGCCGAGATGGTTTGTGTTGCAGGACGGTGTGTTGAGTTATTATAAGATTCATGGGCCTGATAAGATTGTGGTTAGTAAGGAGACGGAGAAAGGGGCGAGGGTGATTGGGGATGAGTCGTTTAGGCGATTGGCGAGGAGTCGGAATGGGGTGGGGAGTAGTGGTGCTAGTGCGTATAGGAAGCCGTTTGGCGAAGTTCATCTTAAGGTTCGGTGATTGTTTTTTGTTGTTTTTGTGATGTTTTGTAAAAGTGTTTGGTAATGTATGTGTAGTTGTGATTATAAAGTGTGATTATAAGCGCCGGTTTTCTGGCTTATTTTGAGACTTGTGGGCTTATATGAGTTTATTGTGATATGATAAACTCATATAAGCCCATAGGTCTCGAAATAAGCCGGAAAATTGTGGCTTATAAAACATACGTCGAAATCAAATAAGCTCATAAGCCCACATATAAGCTTAAACAAACAGCCCTTGAATGGATTATTTTGTTACAGTTTGGCATATGGCTTGTGACTATCATCATTGAATTATTAGAGAGGGCTTTACCCAGTTTGAGTCTGTGTGGTGGCGGGTTCAAACCTAGTGGATTAATTGGCCAAAAGGCCGGAAACCATGGCTACCCAAAAAAAAGGAATAGGAGCGTTTAAGCAAAATCCAAAAGCTAAATACTCGTTGCCAAACAAGGATTATATTCTTAACGCTCCAAAAAGCTCGTTACTAAACACAGCCAATATTGTTTCTAAACATGTGAATGTTTTCCGCCTTACTTATTTTGAATTTGATGGTTTTGTTTAGTTATGTCTTATGTTGATCTCACATAATGAGAATGTGTTATGTTATAATTTCTAGGTTTCATCTATTCGTGAAAGTAGATCAGATGACAAAAGGTTTTCCATTTTTACGGGGACAAAAAGGCTTCATTTGAGGGCAGATACTAGGGAGGATCGCCTTGCATGGATGGAAGCATTGCAGGCTGTGAAGGGCATGTTCCCTCGCATGTCTAACAGTGAATTGATGGCTCCTATAGGTGGTATTACAGTGTCAACGGAAAAGTTGAGGCAACGGTTATTGGAGGAAGGTGTAAGTGAGGCAGCCATTCAGGACAGTGAACAGATTATGAGGAATGAGTTTTCAGCAATGCAAGATCAGTTGGTGCTTCTTAAGCAGAAGCACTTGCTTCTCATGGACACACTTCGTATGCTAGAGGTACATGTGATATCTCTTTTTGTCTTTACTAATTCCATCATGACTTGTTTCTGGAAGTGGGATTTGTTAATCATATTGGCTTGGTAGGTCGTTAATTGGATATCATTTGGATTTGCGTATATGCCTTTGTACTTTCAATGCATTTGAGTGAACTAGATTGTATTTGCTGTAAAAAAAATCCATTACAATTATAGTTCTTACATAACCTTATGCTTTGATGGCACCCGGTTGTCATTTCTCATTAGATATTTAGTCGGTAAGACAGTAACTATATCAGCATCTAATTGCCAAAGATTTGATCAAGTCATTCATGTAAGATTTTTTATTTTTATTTTTTAGGTTCTTAGAACCTAAGCATGGAATTATGGTGACTCAAACACATACTTGCGAAAAAAAATAAAAATAAAAATAAATATCGACTTGACAACCAAGATACCTCATACAGCCGTATCACATGATAGAAACTGTTGTTAGGTTTATACCTGTGATGCTTCCTTTAAAGGCCAGGGTTCCCTGCGCATCTAACTTTTGTATACAAGTGAACATCACTGAATCTCTATAGCAATGTGGAGGGCAGAACAAGTCTTGCATGAAATACGACAACACTCTTGGTTGTTTTTTTAAGATTAAAACGAGCAACATTATTACCTGTTAGGATTTGCATTTACATATCATCGGATATCGAGTTAGTGTTCACCCAACTGCCCCCAAATATCAGTAACTCCAATACATTCCAAATTTATGCTAGCACGTGATAAAAATATGGGGTATCAGTATTTAGATTATGATTTCTCTGCTTTGTGTCCCAGCATTGCTGTCTGTTGTGCTTATACTTAGTATCGTTTGCTATTGGCATGATGCACGGTATTACTAGATGAGAAGACTCCTAATTATCTCTACTTTTGTGTATTTTCAAGTTTTTGTAATATGTTTCTTTTGCTTGTAGACAGAAAAGGTTGACCTCGAGAACACAGTAGTAGATGAGAGCCAAAGGCAGTCGAAAGAGGTTGGGGCAACTTCAAGACTAAGACAAGAGAAATACAGTGGTATGCTTATGAATTTGTATTTCGTATATGAGCCTAGTTATTTCTGTTATTGCTCTCTTGACTTATATTATATGATTGTTTCTTCTCCCTACTAGGAATATGATATAGGATTGTTTGGTTTTCATCAGCTGTTAAGGTAGACAGGACTGTACAAGTCTTAAGGGAATTAGGTTAATCTATCTATACTATCTATAATGAGTTTAAACTTCTCTTAATCCCTTAAAATGAGAAATGTCAAATTATCCAATGGTAATTGAATCCAATTTAATTAATTAATGAAAAATTATTGTTTAATCCTTAAACTTGCGTCATTTTTTTGCAATAGTTTCATCCTAATTTTTTTCATAATGGTTGCATCAAGGGTCACCAGGCGGAATATCATCAGGTTAATACTTGAAACCATCAAATAAACAAAAGAAGAGAAGTCGTAAATAAATTAATCGTTACTGCCTGACTGCGCATACTATGCTATAGTTATTATTGGAAGAAGTTAGGGTCAGCATTTGATTTGCTAAAGAATTAATTTACTTTTTCTTCTGTGACATTAATTGTTAAATAGCAAATGAAGCTCTTTTAATTCACAATTGTTTTTCACTGAACAAACATCAAATGAAAAGGACACTTGCAGCTCCATACAAGCTATGTTTCTAATTATGCTACAAAAGATAACTGTTGAATAGGAGTCTATAAAGGTTGAAAGTTAGAAGTTCATGTATTGAGAAGGCTTGGTGGATAAACGCATAATAGGAACATAATCCAAGAATTTAATCATTGTGGAGCCTATGGTCACACATAAGCTTTGTTTCATCTTCATGGCTTTCCTCTTAGAAGCAGGCTTGTACTTGATAGTTTGGAACTTTTTTGAAGTTTGTAAAACCTTTTTTGTAAATTGCAGGCGTAGTCGTATTAGCTTCTAAGCTTGCAAATTTGTTGATTATGGCACATGAGAAATTAATTTATGATGTATATTGAAGGTTTTAATTTCCTCTGTTAGATGATGGTTTCTGTGTTATTTCTGCTTTGTATCCTGCACTTTCGTAATCTGAATTATGAGAATCTATAAAATTGCATTGGAGGTCTGTTGTTTAAGATGATATAGGAAATGACACATGCTGTTTAACATGGACACTATTTAATATTTTCTATTATTTGTTAGAAGCAAGTGGAAGTGAATCTGAGGATGATAATGATAGGGGAGATGCTGCAGAGGAAGAGTCAGATGAAGAAGATAATGCGTTTTTTGACACTCGGGACTTTCTGTCATCAGGTTCTTTTAGGAGTACTGGGTCCGACATGCGGTCATCATCTTTTTCTTCCGATGATGAAGACTTTCTATACAATGATCCAGAACTGGATCCTTCCATTAAAGCAGTTGGTGCTAACTTCCCTCATATTAAGAGACGGAAGAAGTTGCCTGATCCTGTTGAAAAAGAGAAGGGAGTAAGTCTGTGGTCAATGATCAAAGATAACATTGGAAAGGATCTTACCAAAGTCTGTCTTCCTGTATACTTCAATGAACCTATATCTTCTCTGCAAAAATGTTTTGAAGATTTGGAGTACTCTTATCTTCTTGACCGGGCATATGAATGGGGCAAAAGGGTGAGTTTTTCTAATGACTATGGATATATTAGCCACATATGTTCTGTTGCTGAATCACATCACTATCTGGGTATCGTAATTTAATCAGTCATGTGTTTTCACCTTTGTATTCTCAAGTTGCCTGATATTCTATTAGCTACATTTATTCTGTTGTTGCATCACATCACTAAATGCAATCAATCATTCATTTTCCGCGTTTGTATAGTCAAGTTGTTTGATATATGCTAACCAAAATATCATGTGAAGTAGTATAACTATGAAGATTTGATAATGATATAGTATAAAAAATATATAGATTGGATAATTTGCATCATTTCAATTGTCATATGGTAACTTATGGATCATGAGATCAGACTTTCCTATGCTATATTTTTTGTATAAAGGTGTTTTGGTTAAGCATTCACAAACCTGTTTTCTAAATTCATATTAAGATTTTGTCCTGACTTAAAATGGTAGTGATAAATTGATGTGTGGTCACCATGATGGGATCATTATTTTTAACCAAATAAATGGCTAATTTTTCATTCTAGATTCAATTTTTATCATATGAGATCACTCTTAGGGTATCTTGGTTGAGAGTTGTTGATATTTGAGCGCATATTCATCTACTTGAGTGTAACAAGTTTTGGGCATTGAGGGAATCTCTTAAATTAATCTGGCTCCCTGAAATCATGTTGTGTAAACTTTATCATCCCTGCTCTTTATTCCCCATAGCAAGGTGTATATTGATTTGGTTTGATTCTCCCCATAAGTCAACAGTAGAGACAGTAGAGACCAGCTGTTCAGGCATCTGTTTCTCTGTTAGGACGCTAGATAATTACTTCCATGGTTCATGCTTCTATAAAAATAAATTGAGGAGTATGTCCATTGTTTGCTGATAGTGAAATTGATTACTAGTATGAATGGTTGCCAATCAATTGATTACTAGATAATTACTTCCATGGTTCATGCTTCTATAAAAATAAATTGAGTATGTCCATTGTTTGCTGATAGTGAAATTGATTACTAGTATGAATGGTTGCCAATCAATTGGCAACAACATTAGTTCATGTGGTGTTTGGTGGCTGTATTGGATGGTGGTGGAGGTGTCAGTAGTGGGTGTTGTGTTGTTCTAATCACAAGTAGCGGAATAAGAAATCATTATGTTGATTAGTTTATGGTTACATATCTGTGATTAGCTCTTGTTTGTTTATTGTTGATTTATCTGCTATTGGTTCTTCTATGTCTGACATATTTGTCTTTTTAATATCCATTTGAATGACCGTACTACATACTTCTTTCATTTGAGTCTCACCTCTAACTATGGAATCTGTTTTAGGGTAACAGCCTTATGCGGATTTTGAATGTGGCTGCATTTGCAGTATCTGGATATGCTTCTACTGAAGGAAGAAACTGCAAACCATTTAACCCGTTGCTTGGAGAGACTTACGAGGCAGACTATCCAGATAAAGGACTTCGGTTTTTCTCTGAAAAGGTTTGGTCCCTACTATAACCATGAACCATTATTTTCCTATAATATCTCTTTTCCTCAAGTTGTTCTGCATCCTACCTCCCCCTTACCCCGATCTGGTGGGATCGGGTATTGTTATTGTTGTACTTCATTTGTATGACGCCATGACATCATACGCATAACCAAAAATTTGTAACTACTCAGGCTGCTGATAATAACTTGCATCTTAGAGCATCTATTTTCCATAAATTTTTTAGAGTGAAAATTTGCATCTCATGCAATTTGTAATCTTAGCTGTTGTTTTGGACGCTGTTGGTCTATGGAGGTGAATGTCAGGGACAGTGTTACTGGTTAGGAACATTAGGATGATACTCCAAAAACTGGGAATAATAATTTAGGCGGTAAAGAGTATCTGTGACATATGCTGAACACCGGCTATGTTTTCGTAATCAATGATGTCGATATCACATTTGTCATGACTAGATTATTCAGAATTTGAAAAGGTATGTGGGGTGGGAAGAACTTGCAGGGGTGAGACTGTGAACTATATGTTGTAAGGGCCAAAAGAAGAGGAGAGTGTTAAGTGATTGTTTACAGAGGCACATAGATCATGAAACTTTGTTTGTGTCCTTTCTTCGTACTTAGCTGGTTATTTTAGGAGATACTCCGTATAAGTTATAGCAGGAGATCCTATAAGGCTATAAGTCTAAACTCTAAGTTTTAAGTTGCAGGTTTATGGTTTTCTCTCAGACCATTGACCAATTCGCAAGGTTAATACTGAAGAAAAACGTATGGTGAGGATTGTGCAAGGCTTACTTCCTGAGCTTATTAAATGGATCTCTCTTTCATGCTTCTATTTCTTATTGTGACTTTTCACTTCTGATGATGTTTGATATCTTATTGTGTGTATACTTTTGACTGCATTCTAGCAATTGACAAGCCTAGTATTTTATAGTCATGTGTGCTTAATAAATTCCAATACATTATATAGTTGGTTCTTAAAATGATAATATTGGTAATGTAAGTGTCCTTGAACATATGTGCATGCCCACCACCAACATATTCTCTTCTCTTTAAGTTTGTTTTGGTGTGTAATATTGTGTCGATTTCTCTAATTTACCAGGTTTTCTCTTGCAACAGGTCAGTCATCATCCAATGATTGTAGCGTGTCACTGCGAGGGTAAAGGATGGAAATTTTGGGGAGATAGCAACCTGAAAAGCAAATTTTGGGGTCGTTCGATTCAGCTTGACCCTGTTGGAGTTTTAACTTTGAAATTTGATGATGGAGAAGTTTTTCAGTGGAGTAAGGTACTGCATAAATGTTCATTAATTATTATTATTATTATTTTATTTATTTATTATTATTATTTTTAATCTATGTTCAATATATATGTCATATCGAACCTTCTTTCAGGTTACAACATCCATATACAACCTTATTTTGGGGAAACTGTATTGCGACCACTATGGCACGATGCGTATCCAAGGGAACCAGAACTATTCCTGTAAGCTGAAATTTAAGGAGCAGTCAATCATAGAACGTAACCCGCATCAGGTTTTTCCCCTTTGTATCATAGAATACAATCCACATCAGTTTATCACTATTTTGAACTTTAACACTCATTCTTGATTCAGGTACAAGGTGTTGTTCAAGATAAAAGTGGAAAGACTGCGGCAACACTAATTGGCAAATGGGATGAGAGCATGCATTTTATGAATGGAGACTGTTCTGGAAAGGGAAAAGACCCTTTTACAGATGCTCATTTGCTCTGGAGAAGGAGCAAACCTCCAAAGGTTCCCACTAGATATAATCTGACGCGCTTTGCTATTACGTTGAATGAGCTTACCCCTGGACTGAAGGTGAGAGTTCACTTGCTAAGTCATCTAATTTTGCTAGTTATATTTTCCTTCTTATCTATCGAAGAAGGGATGTTCTGATTTAAATTAAGCAACCTATGGTCTTTTAAACATCATTCATGACACTTTCTGTGTGTAATGTTTCCTTCTTAATCTTAAATCATTGGTTGCTGTATATTTGTTTCAGGAGAAGCTTCCACCAACTGATTCAAGGTTAAGACCAGATCAAAGGTGCTTAGAAAATGGCGAGTATGAAATGGCAAATGCAGAGAAGCTGAGACTAGAACAGCGGCAGCGGCAGGTATACACATTCTGTTGTTTGTGTGTTTCGGTCTAAGGCCACCAGTACATAGTTGCTAGAAACAATTTAGGGGTGGCCAGGGAAGGGTCGGAGACGGTCCCGGGATTAACCCGGTGAGGCCGTGTACATCTGGGTCAAAAGGTTCACCCTCCCCAGGTAACCTGAAGAGGGAAAACCTCATCCATTTGTAAGTTTCGAAGCTAAAAAGTGCATCTCTTAAAATGACACTTAAAAGCATTCTTCTTGACTAAATCCAATTCCTTGTATCTTTTTTGGTAACTTTCTCCCACCTCTAATACTTTCATCCCGAAAGGAATGTTCCATTCTTACTGATGCAGCCATAGACTGTAGATGGCCAAGGGAATGAGTAGATTGAGGATTTGGGAATGAGGGTAAAAAAATGCAATGATGGCATGATAAGAAATTAAGGGTCCGCTTGGTTCAAAGTGGGGAAAGGGAAAGGGAAAGGAATGCAAAGGAATGAGTGAGGTGGGTAATCAATACCTTACCCCCCAATTTACTCTATAATGGTTGATTACCCACTACAGGGTAATCAATACCTTTCCCCTTATTAACCAAGCACAAACATTGTTTGATGTGGGCCCATCATTATTCCTTTACCCATTCCCCACCCCCACTTAACCCCTCACCAAGCACTCCCCAGTATGATTAAATAAGTTAATGAACAAACAATTACCCTGCATAGGTGCTTTTGTTCAACTTGGCACTGTAGGAAATGAAATATTATGTGGTCTTTCCCTGTTTGCCATCAATAAATCTTATTTGGTCTTAGTTAACATGACGTTTGTAGAACCAATTCTTCTCCCAGCATATATTTCAATAAATATAAAACCCGAATTCAAAATGCCTAATCAAAAATTTCATTCTTAATGTTCTTCATCATCTATGACCAACTTTGTGTTGATGAATCTACTAAATCAACAAATGTCCAAAGATCAAGAATTCACACACTAACCCAAGCCAGATTATCTTGCCCTCAAACAAACCTATAGTTTCAACTAATATGAGTCCAAGAGCTTCAGCTCTTCAAACAATTCAATGGAAGAACTTAACTTTTTATTAAACAGAAACTGATAACATGCACTCAACATATGCAATAATCCAATGTACTCCTAAACATGCAATGTCTTATCACACCAGACCAATCAGTGGGGGCCTTTCAATGCCCACTCAACATGGTTCTTCGTAATTGTTTGATTTAGAAAGTGTGCCTCTAGCTTATTTTATTGTTTTTAACCAAATGTTTGTTTAATGTGATTCAGGCTCGAAAAATGCAAGAAAGGGGATGGAAGCCACAGTGGTTTGCGAAGGATAAAGGAAGTGATAGTTTTGTTTATTCTGGGGGATATTGGGAGGCTAGAGAACAAGCCAAGTGGGATTCATGTCCCGACATTTTCGGACAAATTTCTTCAGATCAGACATTAGACTGAGAAAAGCTTCAATATATTCAATACTCACAATTTTCAATTCAGAAGGCGAGGCTGCTGACGAGACGATATTCAGGGTCCATGAGGATATTCGTAGGGACTTTAGAATATTGTTTATGGTCCTCTTTGTTGTGTTGTGTTTTCTATACCCCCCCTTCCCCCACATTGTAATTTTATGTACTCTTGTTTTTATTTGTTCCTATAGTGTC
Source organism: Artemisia argyi (assembly GCA_030686995.1). NCBI lineage: Eukaryota > Viridiplantae > Streptophyta > Magnoliopsida > Asterales > Asteraceae > Artemisia > Artemisia argyi. The sequence continues at coordinate 48,404,880 of CM060688.1, forward strand.
TTTTTCATAAGGCCCCTAATTTGTGGTCTTTTTTATACATATTCTATTGGATGTTGACTTTGCATATAAGTCCCAAAGGCTCCTAACTCATCAAACATATTTTACACAAGTCGGAAATGCGACTATTTGAGTTTTTTAATACAAGGACAATTTGTTAAATTTGAGCTTTGTCTTGCGGATTTCAACTGTTTTACATTCTCATGCATTTGTAAAATACGAATATATAACCTGACGTTGTGTTCAATTCATAAAGAAGAAACCAAGGGGTCAATTTGAAAAGCCCTTGGTCTCAAGATATTAGCGCTAAACCAAAGCGTTTTGTTTATTATTACTGGTCGGAGTGAATAAATTGCTAACTCAAGTCTCCCTGCAATTATTTACCCGCTTATAGAAGTCGTTATACAATACTCTCAATATCTATGCGTTCGTGTATGTGTATGTTTGGGTTTCCCGAAGCTTTCCCGCAATGCCATATTGACCATCATAATTTTCGCATGTACAAAGACCCTCACACTTTTTTACACATGTACAAAGACCCTCATACTTAACCGTCAAACACTCTCTCCATAAGTATATAATTTTGACGAATCAAGTTTGTATTGATTCAAATTAAGGTTAAAGTTGTAAGAAAATTAAACTAAAATAAAATAAAATAAACCAGTTAAAAATGCAAAAAAAACTAAAAATTCATGAAGTATATCAAAATAGATATTGAATTAAAGAGCAAAATATTTTAAAAAATTATGGTAAAATTAGATCATAAAAAAATAAATGATTAAGAAGATATTTTAAAGAGAGAACTGCAAAATACATCCCTGTGGTTTACAACTTTTGCCATCTTACATCCCTGTGAGAAACTTTTGGCAAGATACATCATTCGTTAGTCAAAAGTGTGCCACCATACATCCCTAGTCCCTAACTTCGTTATTGTTTAGTCCTAACTGACGTTAAGTTGCAAAAAATGGGGGGTATTTATGTCTTTTTGCTTACCACCTACCCTTTCCCTCTTTTAAATACTCGTATACCCAAACTAGGGTTAATGACCACCCACTTTTACACCCACACTTATCACCACAGTAAAAAAACCCCAAATCAACAAAACACTCAAACCCTAAATTAAGAAGCACTAATTATGGAAGCAAGAAATTGTTTTGTGGCCATCAAGCAATTATTTGTACTTCATGGACACAAGCAAATCTAGGTCGTCGTTTTTATTATTGTGCTAGGACTGTAAGTGTTCATCATTATTTCTATAAAAATTGATTTTGTAATGTGTTAAGTTATTGCTAATTGTTGATATTTTAGGTACAAAACTGTGGTTATTTTGGGTGGGCTGAACCACAATTGTGTGCAAGAGCCATGGAGATCATTCCTGGACTTTTGAATAACATGAACAACCTTCGAGCTTTATCAAGGAAAATGCAAACCAAGCTCGCAAATTTAAGTTCTTATTAGCTTTTAGTTGGTGTTTGTTTTTGTTTTATGTTGTTATGAATTGAAGTATGGGTTACTAGTTATTTCATGTTGGGTTAGAAGTAAGGTTTGGATTAGAAATGTATGGGTTAGGAAGATGGTCAAACAAAGCTTTTGTGGTTTATGAAGAATGTAATGTTTTGGAACATCAATGAATGTAATGTTAATTTCTGTAAATCCAATTGGTATTTAATGAATGCAAAACCAAATTGCAAATGACACTAAATTGCAAATACATAAACAAGAGCTTGCAAATGACACCAAATTGCAATTGACACTAAATTGCAAATACATAAACAAGGGCTTGCAAATACATTGTTTGATGGTGGCTAACATAAGTTTGAAAATAACCATAACACTAAATTGCAAATACATTGTTTGATAGTGGCTAACATAAGTTAATGTTTCAAAATAACCACTTAAAGATTACATATTCAGAACATAGTTTGAAAATAACCAAAACACTTAAACCAATTTTTCTTTTCCCCTGGAGTTTGCAGACTTTTGTGATGCTCTTGTTGGAGTACTTGCAGACCTCTGGGATGCTCTGGTTGGAGTACTTGCAGACATATGTGATGTTCCTTTATTTGCAGCAGAACCACCCATGGGTTGATACCCTCCAACTTTAACTTTACATGATCTTTTATTATGTCCTGGAGTCTTGCAAGCAGTACAAGTAACTGTCTTGCCAACCCTAGACAGTTTCCCACCACTACTCATTTTTTGGCTTGACAACTCATCAGCAGATTTCTTCCTTTTTTTGGGTGGTCTTCCTATTTGTGTGTGATGCTTTGGTGGAATGAGAGTATTAGGACAAGGATGTTTCTTCCAAAGGTGTGGGCCATTCAAACAATAGAGCTTGTAACTGTAAACCTTTTTCCATGTAGTAAGCCAATAAGATTCATGGACCCAACTTTCTGGTATGCCAACATCTTCTCTGTGTCCAGCCCTGTCCCACAATGCTGCCACAGCTTGCTTGCAAGGCATGCCAGTTAATTCCCACTTTCTACAGCTGCAACTTTTCTGCATAATATCCACTACTACCTGGTCATCCCATGGACCTGTCACATGATATTGATATTCACCATTCCACAACACCTTCATAAAAAAGAAACTATTTTATCTTTGATTAACCCTAAACATTTAAGAGATACTATGTTGTACAGTTAATTAAAACACATTACCTGATAAAGACTAGCTTTCTCTTTGATGGCATTGAACAATTTAGTAGCAGATGGTGTTAGAGGACCCTTTGACTTGTCAATCACCTTTTGAACATTGACTATTCTTTTCATTAAGTACTCTCTAACAAACTTTAAACATGTGATTATGGGAACATCCCTTCCATCCACCAATTGTCTGTTGAACACTTCACAGATATTGTTCAACAACATATCACATTTAGCTCTCCCTGCAAATGAAATAAAGATACCACAATAGTACATAAGGATTTCAAAGCTTGAAATGTATTTAATAAAGGTAATAAGAATGTATACCACTAAAATGAGCTCTTGACCAATGTTGAGGAGGTATCTTTTTGAGCCATTCATAAGCTTTTTCATTTGCCTTTCTTAACTCATCCATTGCTTTGTCAAAATATGGTATAGTTGTTGCAGAGGCACACATCCATAGCAAATCCTTAAACAAATCACCTTTCCACTGAAGCTTCATGTTTTCATATATGTGCCTAACACAAAATCTATGCTCAGCTGATGGGAATACCTTTGCAATTGCTGGTATGATGCCCTAAATTCAACAAGGTAAACACATATGTATTAAAATTCCAATAGTTAAAAAAGTGTAAACATGAATAAGGTAAAAATAGTTGTGTACCTTTTGCCTAACACAAAATCTATGCTCAGCTGATGGGAATACCTACAGCAGTTAGTAGTTGCCCGGGGTACTGACCTTTCATGAAAGACCCATCAAGCCCTAATAACTCTTTCTTTCCTGCTTTAAACCCCTTCTTTAGAGCTCTTAAGCATATGTAAATCCTTCTAAATTGCCTAGTAGGTTCAGAAGGATCACCTCTATCAACATCTAGCTTGACTGTTGTGTCAGGATTAGTCCTTTGCAACTCCAACACACAGTCTCTTAATTTTGCATACTGCTCAGTGTAATCTCCCTTAACTTTCATAGTTGCTTTAGCTTTTGCCCTATAGAGCTTGTTGTCTGAAATCCCCAACTGATACTTCTTTTGTAACTGGTCTTTAAGAGCTCTAATTGGCACCTCTGGATTTGGTCTAATATTATCTTCAATATCTTTAATCAAGAATGAATTGGAAAGCCTGTTGACATTTCTAGTTTGGAGACAATCATGCTCAGATTTCAATGTTTTCACTCTCCAAGTTGACTGATCTTTGCTTTTAGATATGTGCAGGACCCATGGACATGTGATATCTTCATATTTGTATTGTCCTTTTGTGCCTCCCACTTTAATATGCTTCACACCAACCTTATTAAAATCCCCACCAGTGGACCCTTTCTTTTGTACAGTTGCCCTACTAGTGGACCCTTTGCTTTTCTGTGGACTTTGCTTAATCCATTTACCTCCAACCTTTTTCAAACACTTTGTATCTTTTGGCCCATTATCCGTGGATTCACTTGGCCCATCTTCAGGGTGATTAAATACAGGACACTTACCTCTACACACAACCCTAATTCTCTCCTTGTCATTCTTCCATATATACAACTGTCGTCTTGTTGCCACAGCATGAGCATAAACTAAATTCGTAATACTATCTTTCACAGGAAACAACTTACCCACAAAAAAAGGATCAATGTTGTCAACACTGCCTTGTTTCTTATGTTCTTTCAATAAGTTTCTCAAAGCTTTATTCCTTTCACCCTCTGATGCGTGGGAATCGCACCTTGCTTTACCTCTCGAGGGATCTCGAGAAGCTTACAACCCCCACCAGGCAGTGTACCTGATCGTTGTAGTATAGTATAGTGACAAGTACCGGGGGATTGATCGTTCAGCTTAGGAATAGTGTCGCTAGGATTAGAAAACCTAATTAATAGTTCTAGAGGTGAAAGATGATTATTTTTGTATTTTTGTATTTTTATGAAAGCAAGTAAAATCTCGGGTTTTGAAAGAGTGGGCGGAATTAGTTGCTATTCAACTAACCCAAAGCTATTATATAATTAAAATAAAATAATGAAAATAAAATTAAACTAAATTATACTAAGGTTGTGAGCAGTAATTGGAGAAATTGTGTTTACTTAGACTTCATTACTCCCTATATATCTTTTACATGTTAATTACTTGTTACACTTGTATGAATGACGGATTGTATTCCTTAATACCATTCGTGGGGTGGCATACATAACTCCCCAACTCTATGAGCTCTTATCTCCTCCTACACCATGACCCAGCACAACTATAGGGATTGTAAACAGTGGCTCATGCATTAAATACAACCAATAAAGACCTAGTACGCATCGGTTCATGTTTCTTAAGACGTTCAAGCATGTTACCATTTGGAGATCTGCCAGTTTTCTTAAGCCTAACATATAAATCATTCATTCAAAACAAGAGTAGACAAGTAATCAACACATAATCAACATCTAGGTTTCATTAGATCTAAGCAAACACAAGAGAGATCTAGCCTAGCATAGTAGAATTGAGACAAGAACAAGAGATAAACAACCAACACATAGACATATTGATTGAATTGAAAGTACACTTATCTCAATTACAATGCAAGGTCTCAAGGGTTTAGAACCCTTGAAAAACCTGTAAAAGAGGCACCAAAATCGTCTTTAGGGTTTCACCAAAACTTCTCTCTTTTAATGAAAAAACTAGAAAACTATATATAGGAAAAACAGTCTGACGGCGTCAAGAGTAACTTCTGACGCCGTCACCTCGCCGCCATATACTTCCTCGGACGGCCTTGATCCACTTATGACAGCCTATGTGACGCCGTCACCACCCACGGTATATTATTTTAGCCACTTTGACGCCGTCACGAGTCCGTCTGACGCCGTCACCACCTTCGATATTTAATTCTTTATGTCTGACGCGGTCAAGCTGATGGTCTTGACGCCGTCACCTTGTATTTTCAGCATGCAAATTAGGTACTTAGCCGTTTTCTTCACTTTTATGCTCCAAAAACGTCCAAAATAGCTTCTTTTCCAGAATTCACTCTCCAAACACCTAAAATCACAAAAGAAACGATTTAGGGCAATATTTGATCAAATAAAGTCGGATTCGGGCTTAAATGACCCCCTAAAAACGGATCATTTTTCGCCTCATCATATACCCTTACACTTGAGATTTGCTTGTCCTCAAGCAAATGAGCTTTTATTCTACTCAAAAGACAAGTTAGGGGTCATTTAACACTAATATAAAAGTAATTACAACAAATAATCGTTCCACAAAAGACCAATAGACAAGCACGGAGGTCATACACAAGCACCTCACAAATAGTGTTTAGATACTCACATCTCTCGGGTGTAATAAAGTAATATAACATTATGAAAATGGAAGATATCTCTTACTACCTGTCATAGCAAAATAGATTACCATAGGCTTGGGAAAGGATCAAACCTCCACCACATGGCGTAAGCACCTAGGATAAACTATCAAAGAGGTCTTTTTAAAGGGTTATAACGTTAGGTGTAGGGATATGAATTACACGGTTTTGTTGGATAAAGGAGGTTTTACTGGTGGCGAGTTAACAATCTCAGTTAATTACATGTACAAGTTGGCGTTGCTAAGCCAAGACTAGACTCGACTTAAGCTAATAAATGAAAAATAACAAAAACATAAAATAAACATAGAATGAAAACGGGATGGTAGTCCGTATGTTTTTTCTTTCTTTTTCCTTTTTCTATTTTTTTTTTCTTTTTCTTGATTTTTTTTTTTTTTTTTTTTTTTTTTTTTTTTTTTTTTTTGCATACACTCTTACCCTACCATCCAAAATAATACATCATAGGGGATGAGAATTCCCCTTACACTTGAATCTTTACATACTTTACAATAAACTAATCTAATGACTCGAATTAAGAAAATCAAAACACTTGGAGCACTTTTAAGATTAACGTACATATAGGGGTAATAAGTGATGTTCTTCCCCATTACTCCATAAAATAAGTACTTACCCATGAGTCCCAATCGTCCTAAAACAATATGTACAAGGATATGACTCGACTTAGCAACCATGTAATCAATTAGAAAGTTAACTTAGGGTTTAACAAATAACAATAATGCACTAAAAATGAGCGCATACACGGAAGGCTAAGGCGATTTGGGTGTACATTTAAGTGGGGTGTAACAAATTCTTCCTTTAAGTAAAATGCTTAAAGTTAGAAACGAAAAGATAGGCTCGGAGGGGTGTACTAGGGGTTTCGTGTACTAAAAATGAGTACAACGCTAAGGGTGTGGGAAAAATTAGTTGACTTAACTAGCCAAGTAATATGACTTAAATGGTCAAGTAATTATAATACGGGTTTAACACAAGGGTGATCCTAATGCCTCTTATCATGTAGTAAATCCTACCACACGAATGTAGTCTCACTAGCGGTCTCGGGATGCATCACTAATGCAAGTTCTAGAATCTAAATGCTACCGGTACACTCATAAGAACTAATAGTAAATGCTTTTCCTATCAAATCTAAAGGCGAACCTCACATTTTTGGGTGGAAAATTTTTCTGAATATACGGTTATGTGCTAGTCATACAATCTCCTATCCATGAGACGCTTGCTCTGGCTAAAGTTTCACTCCTAAATGTTGTAAAAAATTTTAAATTTGGCGCTAAAATTACACTAACAAGTATTTCTCGTAGTTTTATTACTCATCTACTATCAAACAAAACAAACTCAAGCGAAAGTGCATATGTAAAGTATCATCTTTTTACCCTCCCCTTACACTTAAGATGAACATTGTCCCCAATATTCAAGTAAAGAATGTAAAAGTTAAAAAGTAAAGAGAATGAAATCAAATACTCCCCTGATTCGCTCGGTATGGATTTTAGTTGGCCAGGTTAAATCTTCTTCCAAGAAAACGAACAATCAAAGCTTCCCTTCCAAAATATAAATCATCTTCTTGTCACAAATAACCTGTAAATCCTGACAAAAGTAGACAAGGCAACCTCGCGTAAAATCGGCGGCATCCTATATAAGTTACTAAATCCTAGAAAACAAAGTAAGATATAATGCTTGTGGAATGAAGTTTGCAGATTTCCTAGAGATTATAAAACTTAATAATTCACAAAAACCATAAGACTCCGTTAGAAAAACAAAACCGGTAAAATTTCCAGATTTTAACTCCTGACGCCGTCAAGAGCAATACCCTGACGCCGTCAGAATAGACCTGCAGAAATTCTTATGTTAAGTTTCCGGAAAATTTCTGGAAAAACTTTGTCCTACTTCCTGGAAAATCCTGCAAAACTTCATTATGACTCAATACAAGCATTTGACTCTAACAAATACGAATATACATGTTCATTTAATATTGTGGAGAATCATGATCGGTTTGTTTCTTAAAACATATTTGGGGTTTCCCCTTACACTTATCTTTTGCAAAAATACCTTTAGGTTGAAGTTAAGACTAGGCCAAACAACATAATAAAGTATTTCCACATTTTAGTAGAGAAACATGATCAACCAACAATAAAAACAAAGCATGCATACGGAAGCAAATAACAATCATACAAATTAAAATCACACAAAACATGGGTTGCCTCCCAAGAAGCGCTTTTCTTTATTTACGAGTCTTGTAGCTAGACTCAAAGTCGTGGGTTACTACGTGATCTCATCATTTGAAATGATGTACCCCATATAATTGTGATCATTACTGTTATGGTGGTAGTGCCTTAATCTATCAATACTTGCAATCACCTTCCCACCTAACTTGCTTCTCAAGTTAGCTACCCCATCTTGGCTCAATCCTTCGATTGTGAATGGCCCATACCACCAAGGACTTGGTTTATCGGGTGGTATTGTTGTTTCTAAGTGTCTCAAGAGTACTAAGTTCCCTTCCTCAAACGGTGTATGAGTGCTTTCGTGTTGAGTGTGTTTGAGTTCAATCGGAACCTTATTGCTTTTTCTTCTTTCATCCTTAGCTTTCTTATAGCTTTTGATTCTTGCCTCCCATGCAAGAATTTTATTCTGAACACGAATGGGCGTCGTGCCAATGTTGTTTTTAATCATTCTCCAACTCAAATTCTCATGCCCACTTCGCGGAGTCATGTGGAAGCTAATCTTTCTCTTCCCAGATTTAAGCTCAATCTTCCTATCTTCATACTTAATGACAGGCCTAGCGGTGGTGAGGAATGGTGCCCCAAGGATTATTGGCATGCATCCATCCCCTTTATCATCAATGATCATAAAATCGACGGGGTACATGAATCCTGCAACACTGACTAATACATCTTCTGCTATTCCTAGGGGGTATATGTATGAGTGCCCAACAAGAGACAGCCTAACACGAGTGGGTATTGGCATCTTTGATGTTAGTTGGATGTAGATAGTCAGGGGCATAAGATTTACTTCCGATCCTTGGTCGGCGAAAGCACTAAGATGTTTCAAGTCCCCGATGCTCGTTGGTAATTCAAAATTCCCACATGCTACCTGCTTGGTGGCCACTTTCTATACCAGTAACCTCTCGACCACTGATCCTCCAATAAGCGTATCATACTCATCTTCCTCTTCTTTCTCTTTCTCGGGAACCTGTTCGGAGGATTGGTTACGCCTATCATCCTTAATCCAATTTGTTATGGTGTTTTTGTTTATGTCGTGTTTCAGGTAGTAGCTCAAAGGTTGGGACTCAGGCGGTTTTTCTAAGGTCTGTTTAGCAGGAGTTTTTACCTTCTCGTTATCTTTATGGACAATGGTGATTGAGTTAACAAATTGGGTGGTGGGAGTGACGCTTTCTTTCCTTAGTAGTATTCGTTCGGGGGTTTTCTGATTGGCATACTCCTCCAATAGACTCAATATCTCATTCATTTTCTCCTGCATCTCCTCTTTTTGCTTATAAACTGCTTCTTCGAATCTAGCAAGCCGATTAGAGTGAGTCGCCATATATTCTCTCATCCTAGCCTCAAATTCCGAGCTAAGTTCCTTGGGAGGGGAGCAAGGTGGGGTGTATCTCTGAAAAGTTTCGACATGTTCTCTAGAAAGTGATTCAGATAATGGTGCCGAAGTTGATCTTGAGACAGAATTGACAGTGGCTTGTCTAAGACTTAAGGGTCTCCTTTGCCTTTCCTCAAAATAGTCAACTTTTGCCTCAAGTTTGCATAAGAGTTCATCGGGGATTTCGGTGGTTCCTCCAGATGCCGAGACTGCATTGATGGCCGCTTCCACCGTATGTTTAAATTCCTAAATCTCATTATTATCGACAGCGAGCTCTTCTATAATTGCCCATGACTCCTCGACATTCTTATCACGCAATTTGCCTCCCGCGGCTCTGTCGATGGTACGCTTAGTGTGATAGTCAACATAGTCGTAGAAAATTTGAACTAATAACCAAAGGTTTATGCCATGATGAGGGATCTTGTGGAGGAGATCCTTAAAACGGGCCCAAGCCTCGTAGAAAGGTTCACCCCGCTGTTGCTCAAACATCAAAATGTCCCTTCTAAGCATTGCAGTTTTTTCCGGCGGAAAGAATTGGGTGAGGAAGCGGTTGGCGAGATTATCCCATGTGGTGATGGATCCCGCAGGTAAACGTTCAAGCCATTGACTAGCTTGATCTCGTAGAGAGAATGGGAATAGGCGTAATCGGGTTGTCTCTCTGGTCTCAACACCTGGGTCTATGGAATCTATGGTTTTGAGGAAGTCCTTAAGGTGTTGGTTTGGATCTTCGGAACGAAGTCCATGGAATGCACATCCGCTTTGCACCAACCGGATGGTGTCGGATCGCAAGGGGGTCACATTGGCTCCGGTGAGCTCAATGGTGTTTCGGTAGCCTTGGTGGCTAGGTCGGGAATACTCTCCTAAGGTTCGGGGCCTAAGGGGTTCTAATGGTGGGTTTTGTTGTGGTGGGATGATGGGTTCAAAGATGTTACCACCTTCCATGATGTCGGATGGTAAAGAGTTACGAACAAAGGCACGAAGAAATAAGATAGACTAAAGAAGACCTAAAAATAAAAATAAAAATCTTACTAGAAAGGAATCTAGCAAGTAGACCTAATAAAAAGAAATCCTAACCTAGACAATAACTATTCCCCGGGCTGCGGCGCCAAAAACTTGATGCGTGGGAATCGCACCTTGCTTTACCTCTCGAGGGATCTCGAGAAGCTTACAACCCCCACCAGGCAGTGTACCTGATCGTTGTAGTATAGTATAGTGACAAGTACCGGGGGATTGATCGTTCAGCTTAGGAATAGTGTCGCTAGGATTAGAAAACCTAATTAATAGTTCTAGAGGTGAAAGATGATTATTTTTGTATTTTTATGAAAGCAAGTAAAATCTCGGGTTTTGAAAGAGTGGGCGGAATTAGTTGCTATTCAACTAACCCAAAGCTATTATATAATTAAAATAAAATAATGAAAATGAAATTAAACTAAATTATACTAAGGTTGTGAGCAGTAATTGGAGAAATTGTGTTTACTTAGACTTCATTACTCCCTAGATATCTTTTACATGTTAATTACTTGTTACACTTGTATGAATGACGGATTGTATTCCTTAATACCATTCGTGGGGTGGCATACATAACTCCCCAACTCTATGAGCTCTTATCTCCTCCTACACCATGACCCAGCACAACTATAGGGATTGTAAACAGTGGCTCATGCATTAAATACAACCAATAAAGACCTAGTACGCCTCAGTTCATGTTTCTTAAGACGTTCAAGCATGTTACCATTTGGAGATCTGCTAGTTTTCTTAAGCCTAACATATAAATCATTCATTCAAAACAAGAGTAGACAAGTAATCAACACATAATCAACATCTAGGTTTCATTAGATCTAAGCAAACACAAGAGAGATCTAGCCTAGCATAGTAGAATTGAGACAAGAACAAGAGATAAACAACCAACACATAGACATATTGATTGAATTGAAAGTACACTTATCTCAATTACAATGCAAGGTCTCAAGGGTTTGGAACCCTTGAAAAACCTGTAAAAGAGGCACCAAAATCGTCTTTAGGGTTTCACCAAAACTTCTCTCTTTTAATGAAAAAACTAGAAAACTATATATAGGAAAAACAGTCTGACGGCGTCAAGAGTAACTTCTGACGCCGTCACCTCGCCGCCATATACTTCCTCGGACGGCCTTGATCCACTTATGACGGCCTATGTGACGCCGTCACCACCCACGGTATATTATTTTAGCCACTTTGACGCCATCACGAGTCCGTCTGACGCCGTCACCACCTTCGATATTTAATTCTTTATGTCTGACGCCGTCAAGCTGATGGTCTTGACGCCGTCACCTTGTATTTTCAGCATGCAAATTAGGTACTTAGCCGTTTTCTTCACTTTTATGCTCCAAAAACGTCCAAAATAGCTTCTTTTCCAGAATTCACTCTCCAAACACCTAAAATCACAAAAGGAACGATTTAGGGCAATATTTGATCAAATAAAGTCGGATTCGGGCTTAAATGACCCCCTAAAAACGGATCATTTTTCGCCTCATCACCCTCTAACTCTTCTGTATCACTGGCACTATCAAAATCATCAAGATCATAACCTTCTTCAACATTGTGCTCAATATGCTCATCATCTATAACTTTCTTCCCATTACTGCATCCAATCCATTCAACCTCTTCATCTATGTGATCATAATAGTCTTTCATGTCAACCTCTACTTCATTCAATTCATGTTCATCATCTGTAAAGTCACTATCATTCTCATCACTGTCATTATCATTATCACTACTAACTTCCATATCATTATCAATATCATTATCATGTTCCATCTCCACAAAGTTGTCATTCCTAATGGGGGCTATGTTGGGGGCATTTGGTTCACCAAAAAAGGGATCAAATTCTTCATCCATTGCCTGCCTTAACATATCATTGCCTACATCACTACCCTGCCCAAGTACATTAGCATTGCCAACATCACTACCCTGCCCAGGTACATTAGCATTGCCTACATCACTACCCTGCCCAGGTACATTAGCATTGCCTACATCATTATCCTCCTCATCACTCCCATCTCCCATAGTAAGTAGCAATGGTAACCTTTTTCTCTTCTTAGGAGCCTTTTTATTAACTAAGTCTGTCTTTGGTTCATCTGGGAGTTCCTCAATCACTAATGATCTAGGGGATTTCATATAAGTCTCCAAATCTGTAGTCTCATGCTCAATGTAAACCTCTATTAACTTGTACTTATCTGTATATTTAAGCAAGTTCAAAACATCTTGATCATTTCCTAATGCTTGCAACCCATAATCTAAATTGCTATTTAGAATTTTGAAATGATAGTACATAAGATTCCTCTTTTTATAACCTATCTTTTTAACCATGTCGTTTAACTCAATAACTGAAAACAAATCAACATCAACCTGGTCAATATAATTAAAGGAGCCATTCATGTATTTTCTGTTGGGTGTATCACTGAAAAAGCCCCCATGATGAATCTTCAAGCTGAAATAGTTGGGGAAATTACCTGTTCCAATTGTACAAAACAAAATTAGGGTTTGAAAATGAGGGTACCAAAATTAGGGGTTCCAAGACTAAATTAGTGATACAACAAATTGAACCAAGAATGAAACAACAAGATTTAAGGTTAACAACATTATAACTTACGATAAGCATGTGATTCATTAACTTCGTCATCATGATCACGAATGCAACACTCACAAACCACCATCAGAAAAACAAGGTTCTTGATTCAAGAGTTTTTTTTAGGGATTGGATTGTTTTTGTTTTTGTTGTTGTTGTTGTTGTTTTTTTTTTTTTTTTTTTTTTTTTTTTTTTTTTTTTTTTGAGAGAGAGAGAAACAAGCGTTTTTGATTTTGTTAGGGAATGAATCGGTGGAATATCACTGTAAGTAATAAAAGAAGAGGGAAAGGGTAGGTGGTAAGCAAAAAGACATAAATACCCCCCATTTTTTGCAACTTAACGTCAGTTAGGACTAAACAATAACGAAGTTAGGGACTAGGGATGTATGGTGGCACACTTTTGACTAACGAATGATGTATCTTGCCAAAAGTTTCTGACAGAGATGTAAGATGGCAAAAGTTGTAAACCACAGGGATGTATTTTGCAGTTCTCTCTATTTTAAATTTGAAAATAATGTGGATTTTAATTGAGAGTGACACATGTCACTTTAGGATGGAACACCCTGACCTCGGATGTCTTTTGGCACCAGTCATTATCAACCATACAAGGAATAGCTCCGGTAACTCTCCTGGCCAGTGAGGCACCAACTGGAGTGAGCAAGAGGCGAGACTCAAATCCTTAACCTTTTATCCATAAAATCTCTCCAGTGGCCTATGTGTTTTTTCAGAGATGGGTGCCAACAGAGCCAAAGCACTTTGTTGATATAATACAAATTATTATTATTTTATTTTTTATTTTATATATATATATATATATATATATATATATATATATATATATATATATATATATACTGTATTGAAGTTGATTTTGAGTTCATTAGATACGAAGGAACAAAGTTGGTCAACATTTAAATCATGAGTAATTTAGAACATATCACGACGATTATGATATATATTACAGATGCACGAATAGTCATGATGCAGTGAAGAACATTCGTGGTGTATGTGTCGCATCAATCAAAGTGAAGGGAGAAATATAACAAAAAGAATCTTGTATTTTTTTTTTTTTGAACAGCGTTGGGGGGCTAGACGTTGTCTAAACCGGGCCCGGCTAGCACTTGGCCGCCAACCTTGTTCACCCGATGGGAGGAAAACCTGCCAACCTAAGCCGCCCGAAGGCACGACACTTAAAGTTGGAGAAAACCTTGCCTTATCCAGACTCGAACCCCCGCCACAGGAGCTGAGCCCTTCATTTAAGGACTTGATGAGAACCAACTGCGCTAGGCAGCCGTTCTCAAGAATCTTGTATTTTAAAGATATGATTTTGGTTCCAAAGGGAATTTTGATTATTAAAAATCATGGAGGCACATAATCCCAAAATACTCTATTCAATCATCGTTTGAAGATGTGTTAAATAAATTGTTAGCGATCGTGATTGAATAATGAATAGCAAGGTTATAAAAGGCGTGAGACGTTGCGTGGCAGCATGGTCACGCCTCAAGCCTTATGAGCCATGGCAGAGCCTTTGCGTTTCTTAAGGCGTCACTAAAACGAGAAAAAAATATTTATAAATTTATATATTTATAATTTTAGATCATATTACTCGTACTATATTAAAAATTTACACTATTACATACTATATAAGTACCATGCCGATATACCAAATAGACCAAATTTCAAATACGGGTTCAAAATAGTTTAAAAAAAAAAGGTTCAAAAAGTGGCGTCACGCCTTACCAAAAGGCACGCCTTTTCTCGCCTTATTTCACACATTTTCCTGCCACGGCTAGATCAGCCACCAAAGTTCATTTCGTGACGACTGACCACGCCTCGCGCCTTGACGACACTTTTGCGGCGCCTTAACGCGTCTTTTAGAACACTAATCAATAGACAAATGTGATACATTATGTTATAAGGGAAAGATGAGCATCAAAAGACCTAAGGAGCATTGTACTAGTGGTTTGAAACTTCATATACAAGTGGGATAAATAGTCATAGATTTCGTTACGAAAGCATTCAAAGGCGTGTAAGGGCCACGATACTAATAGGGTCATAAGATAGTAGTCTGTCTAACCAAAGTTAGCTCGTTTTCAATATGAGATAGGAGCGACAAATCAATGTGAGTATTACCTATCATCGCAAAACATGTATACAAAGTGGATGAGCTACTAGACAATTTGAGTGCTTTGTGTTGTTGATTTGGGAGAGAATATGAAGCTATTAGAAGAGTGACTTAAACTCTAAAGGTCGTTCGTTAAATTTGATATTTAGTTTCTAGTATGTTTCCTTTATTTGAGTATGTTTAGAATTTGGCAATCCGGTTAGTGGTGATCTATAAATAGAAATCAATAACATTAGTTTTCTTCGTACCTTTGTATTAGATTTTGTATTTTGGTACCTTTGGAATTTTGTATCGATTGAATTCGTTTAATTATTTTGAACAAAGCTTCCCTTTGTTTGTCAAGTTTATTATCTGTGTATTTCGTCTCTTTTGATTGCCAACAGAATCAACATTGAACATATTACATATGCTATTGACAGAAGTTGCAAATGTCGCACACTCACGCTTCACCATGTTAGTTTGCCACAATAGAAAAGAGATAATCGAGACCATGCAGTATTCAGTAGACCAACTTAGGTGGTGTTTGTTTTTCAAAAAATGCCTCTTAATAATATATTAATCTGACTCATTCAGACGTGGTCAGATATTTAGGTCATTAAAAGTGTTTGTTTTTTTCATGTCATTCATAAGCGTAAGAAGCAACCAGCGTTAAGAGCATTTGTTTTTTTCTAATCATTAAGAGGAGTAAGAGGCAAACACATCTTACTGGACTAGATGTGAAAAAGGTGTCTTAACACCTCTTAATGTCTCTTTTGTTTGTTCTTAATTTTTTCAAACTTTTTTTTTTTTTTTCTTATTCTATACTGTTATAATATTTTTATTTTGGTGTTTTTGTTCATTTTTTTTGTCTTGTTTTACTTTTTTCTTTCGTATTAAAAAGTAATAAATAGAATCATTGCATATGTTTTATTAGATAAAAGAATGTATGTGACAATTTATGTTTTGTTCAAATTGAAAGGTTCGGTTTTGGACACATATACTCAATTATAACGCGACCCATTAATTTAATCATTTTAAAAAGCTCAAACTAAACTCCGACAAATTTATTTTTGTCAAATAAACATTAAATTGCACGTTTTGTTTAAAATATTTTTAACTTTAAATTGTTTATATATATATATATATATATATATATATATATATATATATATATATATATATATATATATATATATAATAAAGTTTATTTCTTATGCGAATGCAATTATTTTATATTTAATTTGTAAAAACTGATAGTCTAACATATCTAGACATTTTTACAAAAACAACCTGTGTTATTTGAGTCAGATTCAGATTTCTCAGCCATTTATTCAGATTAAGATTGAAATCAGATTTAGACTTTTCTATCGCATATTTAGATTCAGATGTGCGAATCAAATTCAGATTCAGAGTCTCTTAATAAACAAACATCGTCTTACTGTTATGAAACTAGATTGAATCTTAAGACATATAAGATCGCCTACGATTGAAAAAAGGTTGCGTTGACAAGAAAAGACGGTCCGATAGGATTCTACCAAACTAAAGAGGTACAATTTCAAAAGTGAGAAAAGTGAAGTCCACGATTCATAAAACATTAAAACCATTCAATTTTTTAAAACAAAATAGATTCGATATACCCCAAGATTCGGGAAGGCTTATATACTACTCGACGACATCTTCAATGGGATGGCTACACAACATCCACCCCTATGTCATTCATCTTTAAAGTTACTACATGTTCACTAAAATGAAAAGAAAACATTTTATAGGTGACAAAATGTGCGAGCTGACCTACAACACAACTCTTTTTAGTCAATAATTTTACTTTGAGCAACGACGAAAATAAACTCGAAATACTTGCATACATATAGAAACTC
The DNA here is from genome assembly GCA_030686995.1 of Artemisia argyi. Lineage (NCBI taxonomy): Eukaryota > Viridiplantae > Streptophyta > Magnoliopsida > Asterales > Asteraceae > Artemisia > Artemisia argyi. Next base: position 48,422,012 of record CM060688.1, read on the forward strand.
CTTCATAGTTCACAAGAATTGTCATAGAGCAAGGTATTATAAGTAACACTGTTTTGTCTTATTGAGTTTGGTGCAACCAACATGCATTCGTATATACATATGAAATGCAAGACGTAATCATGTATTTAATAAGTGAGGGGAAAAAAAAAAAAAAAAAAAAGTTTAAAGAACACCCCCCTTAGACCTACGAAGTTTCATAGAAAATGATTATCATTCGCACAAATGTTTTGATTAGTATTTGTGTAAAGCTAACATAGGACATGAATAATCATATTCATGTCAACATGGACCATTAAGTAGTATATGTTACTTTTAATTATACACCAAAATTGAACTAATTAGGTATCACTTTTTCTTTATACCATACAAAAGCGAATCTCTGAAATAAAATATTAAAAGAATCAACACAAGTCTTCGTGCTATGGCAACTTGGAGCGTTGAAAATTTTAGCTACTTGAAGTTCTTTACGAGAACAAATGCTACATTTAAATATTCCGAAGACCATATTAATTAAACATTAGTACTATCTAAGATGTTAACTTCGATTCGTGTCATTACAAATGAGTCAACACGAAAATTTTCTTGAAAAGAAATTGAACAAGGTAAGTCAAAAGTATTTAAAGATGTATTTTAATATATACAGCTTTCTGAATTACGTATTTTATTAAAAAGTTAGTTTATTCTTGTACAAACTATTTTTCAATCATCTATAGTACTACTAAGTACTAACTAATTACATAGTACTATAGGAGGAGAGTTATATTAAATAACAAAATTTATTTTACATACCAAGGGATTCATCCTTACCATCCATCTAAAAATAAATCAATTGTTGAGATTAAAAGTATTTTAATATTACACTCATTTTTTATAATTTAAATATCTCTTAAACCGTTAATCGTTAAGCGAAAAACTCATTTTTTATAATTTAAATATCTCTTAAACCGTTAATCGTTAAGCGAAAATAATTAAACCATCGCGACGAGCATTTAATTATTTTTCTATAGACGGACACTTTGATATCCTTTCGACAAAAAAAAAATCGGTTTTTTCACGTTTTTTTTCTTGGCCCAAAAAATCATATATGATATGATATGTAATATCATATATGATTTTTCGGTCACAAAAAAAAGGTGAAAAGAACGAAAAAAAAATTTTTGCCAAAAAATATATCAAAGTGTCTATCTATATAAAGATAATTAAGTGCTCGTCGTAACAGTATATTTTTTTTTTTCGCTTAACGATTAACGGTTTGAAAGATATTAATATTTGAAAAAAAAAAGATGAAGGTGGGTTTTTTAAATTATTGAGATTAATTTAATCCATTAGATCAAATAAAAATGAAAGGAAGATAAAGGGTGAAAATTAGTCCCTTGCTATATAAAAAATGTTTGATCCTCAAATGATCTTATATCAGTACTATAGAACTAAACAAAAGAATGTTTATACTTCACGGCAACCTTTTATTTTATTAACTTTTTGAATATATATATATATATATATATATATATATATATATATATATATATATATATATATATAGCGTATCTTTATTTTCAGAACCCTGTTAAGTGTGGGAACTGCGAGAACTCTAATTTTGCATTAGAAAACATGCATGTTCATATAAAAATCTGTCAAGTGCAACAGATCAATGCAAAATGGTATTATTTTTAGAACCCTATTAAGTGCATGAACTGCGAGAACTCCAATTATGCATTAGAAAACATGCATGTTCATATAAAACATGTATGTTCATATAAAACATGTATGTTTTCTTACATACACCTTAATACGCAGGCATGTGTATTAAGGTGTATGTAAAAAAACATACATGTTTTATATGAACATCCATTTTTTCTAATGCAAAATTGAAGTTCTCGCAGTTCCCGCACTTAACAGGGTTCTGAAAATAATACCCCCTATATATATATATATATATATATATATATATATATATATATATATATAATTTAGCAAAATTAGCTGTAAGCTATAAATTGTAAAGCTGTTAACACTCAAAATAAGTGTTTGGTAAGTTAGTAGTTAAATAAAATATACGATGTAAAATAACAAAAAATGACATATTTAGGATTGTAAACAAATTTTTTGAAGGTATATCAGTAATTTAAAGTTTTTAACAGCTTCAAAATGTTAAAAAAACTTTATGAATCAACTTTCATTTAGAAGCTATTTGTTTGAAATAAAAACTTAAAGTTAATGTATTCAAACAGAGCTATTTATTTTAAAGACGATTATTTTTGTAACAAAAAACTAACAGCTTCTTAAAAGCCCTTACCAAACAGGCCTCAGTTACATCTTAAACGAGACATAACTTACAAACTTTTAGTTATAATTCAATCACTTAATATGTTACTTGCTAAAGGTGCAAAAAAATCGGTTTTTTTTTTCGGTTTTCGGTTTTAGAAAAACCGGTTTTTCTAATAACCAGTTTCAGTTTTTCGGAATCGGTTTTCTTCGGTTATAAATGTTTGGAATCGGTTTTTTTCGGTTATAAATTTTAGGAATCGGTTTTTTTTTCGGTTTTTTACCGGTTCTTTTTTTCGGTTAAAAATGTTCAAATTTGGATTTTTTATCGGTTACTTACCGGTTCGTTTTTTTTCGAAATTTTTCTAAAAACTTCGAACATTTATTTAATAAACTTGTTAATTATCAAACATATAATTAAACAATATTCTCATAACTTTTATTTAAACAATACAATTATACAATCATAATTTTGTTCTTATTAGTTCTATAATTAAACAATTTTTTAAAACACGACATCACACGCGTACCGACACCGCATTAGTAATGGTTTAAGTTCAATAATTATTTTTCAGAGTCACTAATTTTGTTCTTATTAGTTCTATAAAAACGTTCCAAAAAATGTATTCCTCGCATTTTTGCTAAACCGGTCTAACCGGTTCGGTTAAAAAAAACTGGACCGGTTAAAAAAAACCGGTTCCGGTTATTTTTTCGGTTTAAAAAAAAAAACCGGTTTTCAACTTGCATCTCTATTACTTGCTAATCCATTACACTTTTCGAAATCATCTGTGCAACCTGATTAATCGGCCAAAGGTTAAAATTTCGTCTACCAAAATCGTAACAAAAATAACACTATATATATTTTACAAGCAACTAAATGTTTTCTAAAATGACTAGCCTTGTATATCAATCGAAAAGATCATCTAACTCGGTTTTCTTAAATTTATATTTTTAGAAAATTAGTTTAACTTTACATTCGTGGATGTATTTTGCTAGTTATAATGGTGAAGTGATACAAGTAAAACAAAAGAAAATGGAGTAGTGGAACTCTAAAGTAAAGCAATTCATCATTTACTTATAAAAACCCCTACAACCTTTCCACGTACATGACTATTTTGTCCCCCTCAAATCTGAAAAAGACAATATTTAAACAAAATTTAAAAAAAAAAAAAAAAAAAAAAAAATGTAATTTTGTATCACTATATTTGTTCTTTTAAGTTTCAACATATACGATCATGTAAAACTTCTCTTTCACATGAGTTGACAAGTTTTATCTCTTGAACAGATCATAGAGTAAAACAATTGCCTTCTACATCGAATATTCTTGAGCTGTGGCACATAAACTAATCACTTACGAAACGTTCTCGGGTTATTGATCAAACGAAAAGAAAGTAAGAAGAAAAGTAAAGAATGAAAAGTTAGAAAAAATATTTGTGTTCTTTAGTTGAAAGTAAACAAAGAAATACTAAAAAACTTTTGTGTTCTTGAGTCGTAGAGAAAGGGAAAAAAAATGATTCATTTAAAATTATACCCGTATTAAAAGAGTTAAAGTTAAAAAAAAAATAAGTACAATTTTATCATTATTTTACATCCATTTCCTCCCATTTTTGAAAGAAAAATTTTAAGCTATATTTTACTTCCAGTTTTCTCCACATCGTCCAATATTGATACCAAAGGCGTATGATTCGGTTAGTAGTCCAGTATCTTTTAAAGATTATTGTCCAATAAGCTTAATTGGGATTCAGTACAGTATTCTTGCAAAACTGTTAGCTAGTCGGATGGTAAAAGTAATAGATGATCAAGTGCATCCGGTGCAATCGTCGTTTGTTAAAGGCCGTCAAATATTAGATGGCAATGTTGGTAAACAAAGTGATAGAGTGGCATAAGAAGAAAAAGAAAAAGGCATGAGTTAACCACACCCTCCCTGTAGAGAGGGTGTGTTGACTGACACTGCTGCCGCCGCTTGTACAGTCTGCATTAATGCTTGTATTTTTTGATTAAAATAGGTGGACCCCCCATGATAGGGAGGGTGCGGTTAATGCATCCCAAGAAAAAATGTACAATATTTAAGGTAGATTTTGATAAGGCATATGATTCGGTGAGTTGGGATTATTTATTACAAACTAGCAGGGTACCCGCGTGATGCAGCAGCGGGTACCTTGAAATTAAATTTCTGGTGAATCATGTATTTTAGTTTATTATGGTCTTTTTGATAATAAATTTACTGATATCATGAATTTTGTTTAGCCTGTGCTCATTCGGGCTCGAGCCTGTTGACTCGTGCCCGTTCGAGCCCATTGGCTCATGCACGTTCTGGCTCGAGCCCATTGGCTCGTGCCTATTTAGGCTCGATCCCGTTTGGCCCACAACCATTCGGGCTCAAGCCCGTTCGGGCTTGAATATTTGTATAATTTGCTTTATTATTTGTATCAGTGACATTTAATGCAAGAATTGTGTTTAATTTGCATTTTTTTTTTTGTAAGGTGTGTTTTAAAAGTTGTATTAATTGTATTTATTGACTATTAATTAATTGACTACATTAAATAACATTAATTATTGTGTGTTTTTTTTTTAATATATGCATAAAAGTGGTGTACACTATGTTTCTTGTTTTGTAAGTCTGAAAATTATGTGCATTAAAGTGGTGTACATTATGCTTCTTTTCTTGTAAGTATTAAAAAATTACAAGCAATGAAAGTTATACTTGTAACAACCCAAAAACACTTAAATTTTTAGGATTTTAATTATATATGTATACATCTTTCCTATTAAAGAAATGTTTTTTTATCTTAAATATTTTAAGACTTCTAAATATAGATGTCCTAAATACATTATAAGGTAGTATAGATTATGGCATGGATAGGATTTAATGAAAAATGGATTCAATGGATACGAGCTTTGATTGACTCCAAACGGTCAATCTAAATTGACCAAAGGAATGGTCAACAAGGTTAAACTGCTTAGAGTCAATCTTCGCGGAATGCAGGGTTTCCCAGGGTCGTTATGTCCCGACGAGGTGTGAATTATATTCAAACGGGTTTGTGATCGGGAGAATTTGGACAGAAAAGTGTTTGTTATTGATTACACTACTGAAATGTACAAGGAAATAGCTTAACTAAGCTATATTAACAAGATTGTAAACTTAGAAAACCCAGAAACATTTAAAACTTAAAAACGTGTACGTTCAATTTAAAGTTACGTGAACGTACGAAATAAAACGCGAGTTCTATAGAAATAAAATACTTACGAATATGAAAATTACATTTTTATAATCCTAATAATAAAATAAAATTTTTGGAAAATTAAAATTAATTTTTACATTATTTATATAATTATTATTAATTAATTACTAATTTCCTAATTACTTTTAATTATTTAAATTACACTAAAATACAAATAATTATAAATTTAACTTAGAAAAATAAAATTTAAATTTGGAAAAATCTAAAATATATAAAACAAATTTTAAAACTGAAAATATATTTTTAAGACTTTTTAAATAATTATTATTAATTATCAACTAATTATTAATTAATAAAAACTAAACTAAATTATAAAAAATACTAAATGAAAAGAGAAAAATATGAAAAAATTACTAAAATTATTTTATTATATCAGGAACCTAGGAAAATTATATATGAGATTTGCTTTTGGAAAAAGCTGAAAATAAGCCAATTTGCTTAAATAGAAACTATCACTATTTTTATATATATATATATATTTTTTTTTTTGGAATTTTCTTTTACAAAACCCTTTAATTAACTAAAATAATAAACTTTTAAAAAGGAACTATGGCTGGAAGCTTATAAATAAGCAAATAAGATCTCAAATCATTAACAGTTTTGGCATATTAACTTATTAGGACTTGTGAAGTATGAATAAGCTTATAAAAAGCTTCCACAAGGACAGATAAGCTAAAACACCCTTACAGGAACTTGGAATAAGCAAAATGAACTAGAAAAGTACAAGTAATAATCTGGAAACAAGCAATAAGCAATTCCAAACCACCCTGATTGAACAGCAGGCCTACAGGCTTGTTTATGGCCAAATCTAGCTTATCAAATAAGCTTTAAAGCCACAAATAAGCACTGATCCTTAGAGTTGGGCTCATGAGCATTCCAAAAAGCTAAATCTCACAGGATGGGGCCCATTAATGCACCTAGGGGAGGCCTTGTAAATTTGGTGTTTAAGCTGCTAAATAAGCCTCAAATAAAAATCTAAAAAATTATGCACTGAGTGGTTTCCTAAAGATGAGCTGGTGGAGTACAACATGTAAAAATCTCAAGTCCTAACTCTAAATACAAAAATCACACAAATTCACCCAAGATTTGGGTTTCTTCCAAAGGGACACTTTTGACTTTTTGAGCTTTGATGGAATTTTGACTACTATGAACTTTTGATTGCTTCAAAGACTGAATAAAGTGAAATAAGCTAAGATAAAGCTAGAGTAATCTAAAACAACAACCTTTGAACTGATAAAAGGGCTTAATGATCCTAAATCCTACATAGTAAATAAGTATGAGTGGATTTGCGTTGATTTTGACTTTTGGCTTATACTGACCTAAAAACCTTTTTGTTCTGGTTTAATTAGGTAATAAGTAAGATGGTAGAGCAAGGCCTAGACACTGAGTACCACTAATGCACTTCAATACAGATTAATCCAAACACTCTCTAAAGAAGCTGTTTACACTACAACTATGGATTTAAACTTCTATCCTACAATTTTTATGCTTGAAACAGAATCTAAGAATATTATAAAAGCTAAATGAGCAAAAATACCATAGAAATAACATCAATAACTAAGAAATGCGAAAATCATATTTGTGACTTACAAAATGGTTCAAGGCTGAGATCAAGTGACCAAGGACCAAAAATGCTTCCAATGGCTTGTCACTAGGCCACTAGATTCATTTCAACCCAAATGAATCCCCTGCTGAGCTCATTCTCCTTCTCCCTTAGAATTTTTCATTTTCTTATCTATTTTTATGTATTTTTGGATTTTTGATTTGAGACAAGTAACAATGCTTAACAAGCTTACAAAAGCTTTTCAGTGACTAAATTGATTCTAAACAACCATTAAACCACAACCTAGAACAATCTTAAAGCTAATAATGAGAATTTGAAGATTTGACATGAAAATGGAAACTTGAACTTAAAGCTTATTTTACTGATAAATATCACTTCCTATTACATTAGTAAGTTCCAAATTACATTTTACAACTGAAATCTATATTAAAGAAACTAAAAATGACATAAAACGATTTCCTCTGCTATACTACAACTATTACTACACTACTAATAAGCTACACTAATTACCCTTTCTTCTTCTCTCTTTCATCACTTTTATAAGCTTTTTGGTGATTCTCTGACTTTCCCACTCTATTGTGAACCCTTGGATGGCTTCCAATCCATCTTGACCTTTGAAACCCATTTTGGCGCCAAATTGACTTTTGTGAGTTTAGGGGTTGTGTAAAAGGGAAGAAATTGCAATTAATGCATCTTGGATAGCAGTGTGAGGTGGGGGGGACATGGAGTGGGGGAAGGTGAGGAAAAAGTGAAGTAAGAGGGGGGCTGGTTGCAGGCTGTGGCAGAGGGGAAAGAGGAGGGTCAAACCCTGTGTTTTATTATTGTAGGTGATTGGGCCAGGAGGGAGTTTGGGCTTGGGGTGGATTAGTGGTAGGTTGGAGTTGTAGTGTGGGCTTAGGTAGTGGATTTGGTTTATGGATTGGGTTTGTTTGTTAATTTTGTAAATTTAAAACCACAAGGACGTTTCATGTAAAAGCTGAAAATGGAGGGGGCTGTTTTGCCAATTTCTAATAGTACAAGTAAGGACCAAACCTGCCAAGTGTAATAACCCAAGGACCATAAATGTTATTTTTCCACTTTTACACCTCCAGGGGTATTTTCTGCCATATTGGAAACATGAGGGACCTTACTTGCCAATTTTCCAATTTTGTATCCAAGGACCAATATTATCAATTTGTGATTTCCCAAGGACCAAAATTGACTTTTTATAAAAAGAAATATTTCCAGGGACCAAATATGCCATTTTGTGAAACTCTAGGGACTAAACTTGTAAATTCTCAAAACTTTTGAAAATTTTCACCAAAGGACTAAATATGACAACTTATGGTTTCAAAAGGACCTTTGGTGACTTTTCTTTTAAAATAAGTGCTCAGGGACTATTTTTGCCAAATTTTGAAAGTTGGGGGACTGAACTGCCAATTATGCAAATTTTGTTCGTTTTTCATCTGTTTTTACTCATTTTGCATCTAAAACATATAAAACACAATCCCTGGAATATTTTTAGTATTTTGATGCGTTATTGAGTGTTTTTAAATGTTTTTGCAGTTCAGATTGACAAAAAATGATGAGTGTTTGAGCACTCATCAATCCCCCACACTAAACTATTGCTAGTCCCTAGCAATCTTTTGAGAAAACTTAATGGATTTGAATCTCTTTACCAAAAGCCATTACTTCTGGAGTAGCCAAATGTTTCAGTTCAAGTAAGAACTATGGTACACTGATAACCATATGATTTTAAGCAAACCATCAGCTTTAAACGGATTTGATTTGTCTTTACTAGAAGCCGTTTACTTCTGGACTAGCCAACTTTTGATGGACATAGTCAACATCTTGGTGAGTTGATTACCAATTATGATTTTTCACTGCCTTTACCACAAGCCATAACCTTGCGGGCTAGCCAACTCTTTTACTTTTTAGGATATGGTGAGCTGAGTACCATACAATTTTCAGCAAATTGTCAGCCATCAACGGATTTGATATATCTTTACCAAGAGCCGTTTGCTCCTGGATTAGCCAGTCCTTTTGTCGTTTAGACATGGTGAACTGATAACCACAAAAATTTTGAAACTTAAGTGAATAAAATTTTAAAATTTTGGCCAAAAACGGGGGTACTAGAAGGTAAAATGTGATCAACTTCGCTAGAATTCCCCCCCCCCCCACCCCATACTTAGAATTGAATATTGTCCTCAATATTCAAAGTCCCGGCTATTATGCCAACTCTTTGAACGTAAAAGGGCAACATTACAAGCTAAATGTGGAAACACAATTTTTCACTTTATTTTATTTATTGATATATACATGGTAACACAGCAGGGGCACTCCCCCACACTTAGGGTGAAAACCCCATATGCATGCTACTATTTTTGATTACCGAGTCGCTAGCTTGACTCGACCCCGAATTCAATTGTTCATGGGGAAGTAGGATGTGGAAGAAACAATCTCCATTGGACTTTCATTCAAGATGTTTGGATAGACAAACATTTGAAGCACGTGAAAGTTCCACACCGATGAGATATATAGACCCTGGCTTTAAATAATATAAACTATAAGCGGTGATGCCGGGGTCAAAGATAATGTCTTCATTCCCGAAGGAATGAAGAACAGGAGAAATCACCCGGTAGGTGAAGAAGGGAAGAAAGATCTTGATGACAATCAAGATAAAGTCATCATCATCAGAAAGAGAATTATAATTGGTATATCATGAATCTCATCATTGAAGCTCATTTGATCTAAACATATTATGGGCGGGAGGGATGAGATTTTGATATCAAGCAACTTCTCATAGTTGAGAACATTTCCCCCCGGGACACAAGGATCATCTTTGTCTAGATCAAAGTAGAAGTTATCATACTCCGGTGGAGATATGATATGAGTGAGTTCACAGGAGAACTCCTCAAAGGTGAATAAATCATATACGGGGAGAGAAATTTGAGAATGAGAAGTGGTACTACCACTAATCTTCTCTCCCATATGATCAAAAGTAAAGGCTTCAAATTCAGGAATAGAATTATCGGAAAGAATGTCACTATCCTTAATGGGGATAGGAGATGAAATAGGTTTCTCTTTGAAAGCCTCGATTTTAGAAATGAGGAGATTGACATTCAGTAATGTAGCACGAAGAGCTTCATCTTGGATTTCAGTGTCAATCTCTTCATCATTCTCTTCTTCTAAACTGACTAGCTTAGAAGGTAATTCTTCCACATAAACGATGTCTCCACAAGACAACGAATCGTCATCAGTAGAATCGGAGAACATCTCAACATGATCAGTTTGGAAGATAAGAGGAGGAGGGATATCACACACATGATCAAGAATTCCCTGTGACTCTCTTGGGATTGGGACAAGGTTCTCAACACTAGACTTTATGAATTCGTCGGATTCCCTTTCAGGAACAGTGTCAAGATGCTCGTCCCCCATGCTCGGAGAGTGAGTGGGAACCTCGGGTGTGATAACAGTAGATTGAGATGGAATCTCAACTGATGGAATTTCAACTGATGAACTAGACGAATCTTTATAAAATTGAAGAATATCAAGTGTATCTTCATCATCACTGTCATCAGGAATGAAACGAAATCGAGAGCTAGATCTGGCTGCTTTTTCTTTTTCAATTGATTCCCTAATAGATTTCTCAATGGCATCCTGGGAATTTATTTTAGCAGCCTGTTCTTCAGCTAACAATTCTTCCATCGATTTTTGTTTTGGATTATCTGGGGTATGTATGATTCATTTCAAATCTTTCACTAAATCCAAAAGATCAAGGAGAAGACTTTGAGGAATTGGCTGAGGTGGAGGTTCGTCATAATACGGTGTGTCAAAATTGTTACAAGGAAATGGATTCCTTGTTTGACAATCGGAGCTGCAGTGTAGACCTCCACAATAATCACAGCAGTAAAACTGATGTGGTTGTGAGTCGTATGTGCTAGAGTCATAATCGTTATCAGGAAACTGCTCATAGACAAGCGTGTTTCCCGATTGACAATCAGAACTGTAGTGTGAACCACCACAGTACTCACAACAGTAAAACTGCTGAGTCTCATGGTGTGGAAGCTGGTGGAATAAATCAGTCGTGTCATGGTAGGAATAGGGATCTTGGTTATAGATAGACCTGTTTCCTGACTCTACCATGCCACAACTGGGGCAATTACCACCATTATAAGAACTACCACACCATTCACAAATCAGAAGGTGTGGATGAGACATCGAAAGAATCAAAAGGTTTGGGAGGGTAAGGAATGAAGAATCGACAAGGTAGGAGGGTAAAGATGAATATTTTTGGATTTTTGGAAAGACATTTTATATAAAAATAAGAAAGAAAATCTTTTTGGGTTTTTGTGTTCGCTAAAAACTGATTTTAAAATGTTTTCAGGAACTGTTTTGTTTTTATATGAAAATAAGAAGATAATATGAACAAGGATGGGTAAATATACAATGAGTGTATATCCAGATGCACTAATCTGCAAACCGTTCAGAATAACGCGCACACCTCCCCGACAGCGGCGCCAAAATTTGATTGGCTCCAAACGGTCAATCTAAATTGACCAAAGGAATGGTCAACAAGGTCAAACTTCTTAGAGTCAATCTCCACGGAATACAGGGTTTCCCCGGGTCGTTATGTCCCGACGAGGTGTGAATTGTATTCAAACGGGTTTGTGATCGGGTGAATTTGGACAGAAAAGTGTTTATGATTGATTACACTACTCAAATGTACAAGGAAATAGCTTAACTAAGCTATATTAACAAGATTGTAAACTTAGAAAACCCAGAAACGTTTAAAACTTAAAAACGTGTACGTTCAGTTTAAAGTTACGTGAACGTACGAAATAAAACGCGAGTTTTATAGAAATAAAATACTTACGAATATGAAAATTACATTTTTATAATCCTAATAATAAAAGAAAATTTTTGGAAAATTAAAATTAATTTTTACACTATTTATATAATTATTATTAATTAATTTCTAATTTCCTAATTACTTTTAATTATTAAAATTACACTAAAATACAAATAATTATAAATTTAACTTAGAAAAATAAAATTTAAATTTGGAAAAATCTAAAATAATATAAAACTAATTTTAAAACAGAAAATATATTTTTAAGACTTTTTAAATAATTATTATGAATTATTAACTAATTATTAATTAATAAAAACTAAACTAAATTATAAAAAAAATACTAAATAAAAAGAGAAAAATATGGAAAAATTACTAAAATTATTTTATTATATCAGGAACCTAGGAAAATTATAAAAATGAGATTTGCTTTTTGAAAAAGCAGAAAATAAGCCAATTGGCTTAAATAGAAGCTATCACTATTTTTATATTTGGTTTTTAGAAATTTTCTTTTACAAAACTCTTTAATTACCTAAAATAATAAACTTTAAAAAGGAACTATGGCTGGAAGCTTATAAATAAGCAAATGGGATATCAAATCCTTAACAGTTTTGGCATATTAGCTTATTAGGACTTGTGAAGTATGAATAAGCTTATAAAAAGCTTCCTCAAGGACAGATAAGCTAAAACACCCTTACAGGAACTTGGAATAAGCAAAATGAACTAGAAAAGTACAAGTAATAATCTGGAAATAAGCAATAAGCAATAAGCAATTCCAAACCACCCTGATTGAACAACAGGCCTACAGGCTTGTTTATGGCCAAATCTAGCTTATCAAATAAGCTTCAAAGCCACAAATAAGCACTGATCCTTAGAGTTGGGCTCATGAGCATTCCAAAAAGCTAAATCTCACAGGATGGGGCCCACTAATGCACCTAGGGGAGGCCTTGGAAATTTGGTGTTTGGGACAGATAGCATGGTGCAGGGCATCCACATGCCCTGCAGGTCTGTTTAAGCTGCTAAATAAGCCTCAAATAAAAATCTAAAAAAATAAGCACTAGGTGGTTTCCTAAAGATGAGCTGGTGGAGTACAACATGTAAAAATCTCAAGTCCTAACTCTAAATACAAAAATCACACAAATTCACCCAAGATTTAGGTTTCTTCCAAAGGGATACTTTTGACTTTTTGAGCTTTGATGGAATTTTGACTATTATGAACTTTTGATTGCTTCTAAGGACTGAATAAAGTGAAATAAGCTTAGATAAAGCTAGAATAATCAAAAACAACAACCTTTGAACTGATAAAAGGGCTTAATGATCCTAAATCCTACATAGTAAACAAGTATGAGTGGATTTGCATTGATTTTGAATTTTGGGTTATACTGACCTAAAAACCTTTTTGTTCTGGTTTAATTAGGTAATAAGTAAGATGGTAGATGATGAGTGTGTAAATACTCATCATTTTTATCGTATCTAAATTGCCAAAACATCCAAAAACACTCAGAAATGCATCAAAATACAGAAATTATTCCAGGAATTGTGTTTTATATGTTTTAGATGCAAAATGTTTAAAAACAAAGTTTGCATAATTGGCAGTTTCAGTCCCTCAACTTTCAAAATTTGACAAAACAAGTCCCTGAAGGTTTTAAATGGAATAAAAGTCAACTTAAGTCCTTGGGAAGTCAAACTTATTCAAAATTAGTCCCTGAATGAAAGTTTACACAAAATGGCAACTTTTACCCCTAAAGTTTCAAAATTGGCAAAATTAGTCCCTGGGTGGTTAAAAATGGAAATTTAATAAATAACACCCTTGTACTATTCATAACTTACAAATTGGAACTATTTTGATAACTTTTGGGAAATTACAATTTCACCCCTCAAACTTTGGTGAAATTACAAAAATGGTCCCTGGGCTTATAAAAATGGAATTTTAGCAACTTTGACCCTTTGGTTATCACACATTGGCATGATTAGTCCTTGAATATATTTTTGTAAACTTGCCACAACAGGTCCCTATACTTTCAGCTTATTACAATTTTGGTCCTTGTTGTATTCATTAAAATTAACTAAACGGATTCCTTTGTTATTATTAGCCCAAGAATAAACCAAATCCAAACCACAAATAAAACACAACCATAGTCAAACCCTCACCTCCCTCAAAACCACTTCCCCCCAATAATACCACCCTTCCCATGTGACCTGCAAGCCTGCCATCTCTTCATCATCACCACCTCTCCCCTCCACTGCCACCCCTACTTCCAAACAAATACCCCAGTCCAAAACAACACTCCTGGCACAAGTATTCAGAAGGAACAAGCCAAAATTGATTTTGGCGCCAAAACGTCCCAACGGCCATGATCAAATTCTCTCATCCAACGGCCTAGGACAGAAGTGGGAAAGTGCTTGGAGCACTTTTGGAAGTATTTAAATAAAGAAAAAAGCAGGAAGCAAGGGAGTTAGTTAGTAGGTAGTTTAGTTTTAATTTTAATATGTCGTTTAAATTGTAACTGGTTATTTAAGTTTAATTCAAAGCTTCTAAGCATTGTACTGGTGTTTTTCATGTTGTAATAAAACCTTATTCAAGTTTAATTTCAGGTTCTCTTTATTAATTTCTGTTTTGGCAGTTTTAAGTGAAATTGACAAATTCTCTTAAATCTTGTTATAAGTTGTTACCAGTGTTCATTTAAGCTTTATCATGTTTATTTAAAGTTTTTTTTTAGTTTCTAAGGTGTTTTAATCAGCTTGGTTCAAGTTACTAAAAAATCTAGAAAATACCTCAAAAATAGAAAATAAATCAGTAAAAATAAAAAATAAAAATAAAAATCAGAAGAGAAGAAAAAAAGAAAGCAAGAAGAAGGATGAATGTTGGATTCTCAATGGTTTAGTACCTCATGGGAGGCTATAGGTTGTGATCTATGATCCTTGGTTACATGTTCTGAGCTTGGACACTCTTGTAAGCTAATTTCCCTTTTTAAGCCAATCTACTGTAGTCTAGCTTATATAACTGCTTTTCTGTTATACGTGCATTCATTTGATAAGTTGAGTTGATTGGATGCTATTGTGATCTCAGTTGTTCAAATAATCCATTTGTTGCTCTCTTATTCACATCACTGTCACATTTTAGCCTTCCATAGCTTATGCTTAGTTGCTTTTTCAAAGTGCTTATCCATTGTTGAAAATCTCTTTTTCAGTAGTTATTAGGATAGAGGAATGATTTGTGTTCAAAATTATGGCTTAAAACAACTTTTGATAGTTAAAAATTGAAAACTGTTGAGCATAAAGGGGTGTTTGGCTTAACTTCATTTAGGGTGTTCTACCCCTTTTTATGCCTTATTTCCTGTTGCCTCAACTTGCATTAGGGTAGTTATGGCTAACTTAGGTCTATAAACAGGTAGTTCAAAGCAAGAAAGTAAAAATCATCACCCAAGGACCATAGCAGTTCCACTGTTGGAACTTTTGAGTCCAAACTCACCCAAAACCTTTTCCTTAGTTGTTGTTTTAACTTAATATAGTCCTAATGTAGCTAATTACATGTCTTACAGTCATTAGATTAAGTTTTAAATCCAACAAAGTCAACTTATCAAGTTTCATCAAAAAGTCAATTTGCATGTTTTCATTTTTCTCAAATCTAGCAAGATTTATGTAGAATTTTGTAATGTGTTTTAGACTTTGATCTTTTGAGGTTTAGCAGTTCCCCACCTCATCTCCTAGGTCCCATTGTCCCCTTATTTTTAGTATTTTTCTATGGGCCCCACCATCACCCTAAACACAGCTACAGGGGGCATCACTCCCCTGCTGCAGCAGACAACATAGCAGCCACCACCACTTTGGTGGTTGCTACAGCCCACCACAGTGGTCCCACAAGCCCCATTTTTGGTTCATTCAACCCCCCTCCTGGTAGGCTTCATGTTTTGACCCTTAGTTTGACCTTAATCACTGTGGACCCCACTTGGAATTGCCTCTAAACCTTGTCCCATTTTCTGAGTTGAAATAAGTAGTTAATTGCTTAATCTTGGCTTATTTGCTTATTTAATGGAGCAACTCCTTTGCTTCTTGCTTAAACTTGTCCAACACATTTATTTAGACCAGAATCATCCATAGTGGGTCCCACTTAAGCTCATTTGAGCTTATTTTCCTTTTTGGTCAACTCAAGTCAACTGTCATGACTTATAGCCTCCACATTACTTATTTTTTATTTATAAAAAAGTTGTTTTTACAAAAGTTGTTTGTTTTTAGGTGTAAAATAGTTTTCAAAAAGAAAAATCCAGAAAAAACAATTTAATTTTAAGTGATAGTTTCTATTTAATGTAATTTAAATTTTAATTTTCATTTTTAAATTTTTCTTAAATTCCTTTTATATTAAAGTAATTTTAGTAATTTTCTCGGATTCTTATTTTGACATTTAGTATTTATTAGATTTAATTTTAGTTTTATTAGTGATTAATTAATATTTAATTTTTAAATAGCATAATTAGTTTTTATTAAGTAAGCCCTAGTTTTTATATTTTTTCTAGCTTTTATATGTTGTAAAATAATTTTAGAAATTCTCTTGTAATTCCTACTGTTCATTTACTAGTTTTTATAATTTAAATAGTTTAATTAGGTAATTAATATTTAATTAGTAATTAATTAATATAAAAATCACAAAAAGACAAAAATACATATTTTTAACTTTAAAACTTATTTTTTGTTATTTTATAATTTTAGAAATTAAATTTTCACTTTTTTAGTATTTAATTAATATTATATTGTATTTAAGTTATTTAAATATTAATAATAAGTATTTAATTAATATTAAATAATTAATTAGTGTAAAAATTAATTTTCTTCTACTAAAAATTTTCTTTTAACCTTAGGTTTGTATAAAAGTCCTTTTCACCCCCTGTGGGTTTTCAGATTTCAGTTTTCACGTTTTATTTTGTACGTTTACGTTATTTTAAATGTAAACGTACGCGTTTTAGGTTTTAAACGTTTCTGGTTTTTCTAAATTTCCAGTCTTGTTCATATAGTTGATTTAAGCTATTCCTTTGCAGATTCCTTAGCTTAATCATTCACAAACCCCTTTCTGTCTAAATTCACCCGATCTCAAACCCGTTTGATAACCATCACACCTCGTCGGGACATAACGACCCTGAGAAACCTTATACTTCCACGGAGCATTGACTCTAGGCAGTTTGACCTTGTTGACCATTCACCTGGTCAATTTAGGTTGACCGTTTGGAGCCAATCAGTAAAGCAAGGCCTAGACACAGAGTACCACTAATGCACTTCAACACAGATTAATCCAAACACTCTCTAAAGAAGCTGTTTACACTACAACTATGGATTTAAACTTATATCCTACAATTTTTATGCTTGAAACAGAATCTAAGAATATTATAAAAGCTAAATGAGCAAAAATACCATAGAAATAACATCAATAACTAAGAAATGCAAAAATCATATTTGTGACTTACAAAATGGTTCAAGGCTGAGATCAAGTGACCAAGGACCAAAAATGCTTCCAATGGCTTGTCACTAGGCCACTAGATTCATTTCAACCCAAATGAATCCCCTGCTGAGCTCATTCTCCTTCTCCCTTAGAATTTTTCATTTTCTTATCTATTTTTATGTATTTTTGGATTTTTGATTTGAGACAAGTAACAATGCTTTACAAGCTTACAAAAGCTTTTCAGTGACTAAATTGATTCTAAACAACCATTAAACCACAACCTGGAACAATCTTAAAGCTAATAATGAGAATTTGAAGATTTGACATGAAAATGGAAACTTGAACTTAAAGCTTATTTTACTGATAAATATCACTTCCTATTACATTAATAAGTTCCAAATTACATTTTACAACTGAAATCTATATTAAAGAAACTAAAAATGACATAAAACGATTTCCTCTGCTATACTACAACTATTACTACACTACTAATAAGCTACACTAATTACCCTCTCTTCTTCTCTCTTTCATCACTTTTATAAGCTTTTTGGTGATTCTCTGACTTTCCCACTCTATTGTGAACCCTTGGATGGCTTCCAATCCATCTTGACCTTTGAAACCCATTTTGGCGCCAAATTGACTTTTGTGAGTTTAGGGGTTGTGTAAAAGGGAAGAAATTGCAATTAATGCATCTTGGATAGCAGTGTGAGGTGGGGGGGACATGGAGTGGGGGAAGGTGAGGAAAAAGTGGAGTAAGAGGGGGGCTGGTTGCAGGCTGTGGCAGAGGGGAAAGAGGAGGGTCAAACGGGGTCAAACCCCGTGTTTTATTCTTGTAGGTGATTGGGCCAGGAGGGAGTTTGGGCTTGGGGTGGATTAGTGGTAGGCTGGAGTTGTAGTGTGGGCTTAGGTAGTGGATTTGGTTTATGGATTGGGTTTGTTTGTTAATTTTGTAAATTTAAAACCACAAGGACGTTTCATGTAAAAGCTGAAAATGGAGGGGGGCTATTTTGCCAATTTCCAATAGTACAAGTAAGGACCAAACCTGCCAAGTGTAATAACCCAAGGACCATAACTGTTATTTTTCCACTTTTACACCTCTAGGGGTATTTTCTGCCATATTGGAAACCTGAGGGACCTTACTTGCCAATTTTCCAATTTTATATCCAAGGACCAATATTGTAAATTTGTGATTTCCCAAGGACCAAAATTGACTTTTTATAAAAAGAAATATTTCCAGGGACCAAATATGCCATTTTGTGAAACTCTAGGGACTAAACTTGTAAATTCTCAAAACTTTTGAAATTTTCCACCAAATGACTAAATATGACAACTTATGATTTCAAAAGGACCTTTGGTGACTTTTTTTTTAAAATAAGTGCTCAGGGACTATTTTTGCCAAATTTTGAAAGTTGGGGGACTGAAACTGCCAATTATGCAAACTTTGTTCGTTTTTCATCTGTTTTTACTCATTTTGCATCTAAAACATATAAAACACAATCCCTGGAATATTTTTAGTATTTTGATGCGTTATTGAGTGTTTTTAAATGTTTTTGCCGTTCAGATTGACCAAAAATGATGAGTGTTTGAGCACTCATCAAGCTTACTTGAGCTCCTCTCGGGCATCAGTTTTGGTAAATGGTAGCACGACTAACGAATTCCTGCTTCAACAGGGTCTTCGTCAAGGGGATCCGCTTTCACCATTTCTATTCATTATAGCTATGAAGGGGCTGCATGTTGCTATGGAGGACGCAGTAGAGCATGGTATTTTCCATGACATTCGGGAGGGGCCTGATGAGGCTCGCATTTCTCATCTATTCTATGCCAATTATACAATGTTTATGGGAGAATGGGATGATGAAAACGTGTCTAACGTTATAACCATTCTTAAGTGTTTCTATCTTGTATCAGGTTTGCGCATCAATCTACACAAGGCTAATCTAAATGGAGTTGGTGTTCCATCGGACGAGGTGGAAGAATTTTCTCATAATACAAGTTGCTCGAATGCCTCTCTCCCATTTACATACCTGAGGTTACCTATTGGGTGTAACAGCATAGGATTTCGAGCTGGTAGGATATGGTGTTGAAAGTCTAAAAAAAGCTTTCAAAATGGAAGATCAAATTGTTATCCATAGGAGGCAGGCTAACTTTTATAAAATCAGTATTGGGAAGTCTTGGTATTTACTTTATGTCGGTGTTCAAGATGCTCGAAGTTGTTAATAAGAAGATGGAAGCTCTTCGTGCTCAAATTTTTTGAGATGGTGATGATGTAGATCGGAAAATTGTGTGGGTTCAATGGACTCAAGTTCTCAATTCAAAAGAAAAAGGTGGTCTTGGTATAAGGAGTTTGAAAGCGTTGAACCTTGCTTTGATTCAAAAATGGTGGTGGCGCTTTCATACTGATAAAAAAAAGGATTTAGAATAAAATTATTTCGAGTATATATGGGCAACAGGGAGGATTTGGATCAATCGGGTCTCATGTGCATGGAATTAGGGTTTGGAGCTCTATCTTAAAAGTTGTACACCATATGCATGAAAAAAATACGGTGAACTATTCATCCATGCGAAAAAGAATTGGTCATGGAAGAAACACTCGGTTTTGGTCAGATTTATGGGTTGGTGATCAGACTTTAAAGGAGAGGTTCCCAAGAGTCTTTGCGTTGGAAAGGATCAAAGATTGTAGCATTGCGGATCGATGGTGTGACGACAATTGGAATTGGATCAGAAATATGCATACCGAGGGTCGTACGGGACAACAGTTTATTGACCTTCTAAGTGTGTTTGAGGGTATAGATTGGTCGGAGAATGAATATGTGTGGACGTGGGAGCTAGATCAGTAAGGTATCCTGTCTATAGCATGTACTCGGAGTCATATAGACAATCTTTTATTACATTCCAGTGAGCTTCCAACTAGATAGGACACGTTAGTGCCAATAAAATTGAATATTCTAGGATGGAGGATAAGATTGGATCGGTTACCCACTCGGGAAAAGCTAGATCAGAAAGGGATAGATTTGCTTTCTCTTTTATGCCCAGTGTGTGATACGTACATAGAAAATGTTAATCATGTGTTCGTGAGATGTGAGCTTGCGTCCCATATTTGGGATATGTTGATACAAATAATGTCGAAAAACGTTATTTGTATATTTCGACATCTCTACGTTTTGATAATAACAAAATGTAAAACCATATTACTTCAAAATTAACGTAAACAAGTTTTTAGTTGTAATATTCCATTTATACGTAAATCACTCAAGGTATGAACAAACAAATCTACAATTTGACAAATGACCAAAGGATTAAATTTTGTTCTAAACTTCACATTTTTAATGTGACAAAACATTTTTTCAAAAATAATTTTACAAATTATTTTTGAATTAAAAAGAAATCTTTTATTTGAAAAAATAAGTTTAAAAATCCCAACAACTATTTTTCTCCCAAAAACAGCTCCAAACATTCACAAATAAACCTTCCCCACTGAAAATAAAAGGAGCGTTTTTGTTTGGCACGGTACCACAAAAGGACCGACGACACCATTAAATCTAGTGGTGCCATCCAAACTTTAATGGTACCGTCTCTTTTGTAACGGCTAGTATTTGTTTGCCTATAAATACTAGATCAATTTACAGTTTTTACTAACCCATTTTCACAGAAAACTTTCTAAGTAAAATCCACACACTCTACTCTTCTTTCTTTGATCATTTAGTTAGTTTATTTTTGTATAAGAGTGATCCAGTCATCCAACAAAGTGATCACCTTCATTCCTCTACTAGTGCAAGAGAAGAACACATCGTATCAAGAAGATACAAAGTGTTGTAGTGATAGTTTAGTGCACTCTTAACATTTGTTACATACTTGTTGTATCTAGATATACATCGTTGTCCATCATCTTGTTTAGTTAGATTGTGTAGATGATTGTGATCTTGTTGAGATCGTGCATATCTTGTGTAGCTTGTGTTGATAGTGTGTTGATCGAGTGGATTGAGGGTAGATCGTGTGGATCTTGTAGATTGAGGGATTTGTGAGGATCGGTTAGATCGTGAGAGTGGTACTAGCTAGAAGGGAGTTTGTTGACATAGTGCTTTGAAATATCGAGTTGGGTACTCGAGGAGTAGAGTAGGGCGAAGAGGAGATTCGTTACCGAACCACTATAAATCCTTGTGTCCCGGTTTAATCTTTCAATCTCTTACTCTTTACCTTGCATTTTACATTCTAGTAGTTATTATTTGTTTGTTCTAGTATAGCTATATAGTGTTCATATTGCAATCGATTGTTTCACAAAACTCCGAATGAAAGTTTTTCAAAACTAAATCTTATAACGAATTAAAAACGGTAAAACTATTCAACCCACCCCCATTCTAGTTTTCCACATGATAGAATCTTCCGTTGGCTTGATATAGTTCAACCGATTTTCTTATCAATTGCGGATATCATGGATTGGATAGTCTCGATGCATTGTAGTCTCAAATGCAAAAAGGTATTGGAAGCTATTATCCTAACGTCTATGTGGGTGATATGGAAGTATCGGAATAATAATCTTTTTGGGTCAGTAAAGATGAACGAGTAGTATTTTTGATGTTATTGTGTCAAAGGCTTTTGAGTTGTGTTCGAGTAGGAGTAGATATTACTCTAGAAACTGGTTGTTGTGGTTGCAAATCACAATGCTCTATATTTTGTAAATGTTGTTTTCGCTAGCTCCTTACTAGTTTATAAATTTTGAGCCGTTCAAAAAAATAGTTCCTCCACATCCTTTTCTTTCCTTCCTTAAAAAAACTGGAGAACACAACTTTATCAAAGTTTCTTTTCATTTTCTTCATTCTCTCCGAAATTGAACTCCAGATCACATTGTTAATCAAAATTTTCGGTTATCAATATTTTGCAAAAACAATTTTTATCTTATTTTGAAAAGTGTACACGACTCATTCACAATAAATTATACTGTACTAATACGAAAAATGTACCCCTCCTTTAAGCGTAACAACAAGTAAAATTGTGACTTTTGTTTTAAAGTAGGGGTAAAGCTAAAGATACGCAACATATTTCTACAAATAAACACAAGTACGCAACATACTTAGTAAAGTGTCAAACGTACGCAACATATTTTTAAAAAATCGTCGATCTACGCAATATGACCTGCTGGCAGCAGGTTACCAGGTCACCTAACTTTAAAAGTTACACCTTTGGTCCCTAAACTGTCTCATATCTCGCGTACATGATCCTATTTTGGTAACGGTCATTAAAAAGGTTAATATTTAAAAAAAAAAATAGAAAAAAGAAAAGTTAAAAAAAAAGGAAAAAAATTTTAAAAATTATTTTTTTAAAAGTTAATATTTAAAAAAAATCAAAATTTTTTAAAAAAATTAATATTTGCGAAAAAAAAAATTAATTTTTTTTATAAATACGCATTTTTTAAAAAAATTAAAAAAAGAAAAAAAAAATAAAATAAAATTATTTTTTTAAAAGTTAATATTTTTAAAAAAAACAAAATTTAAAAAAAAAATTAATATTTGCGAAAAAAAAATAAAATTTTTTTTATAAAAAAATTAATTTTTTTAAAAAATGCGTATTTTTAAAAAAATTAAGTTTATAAAAAAAATGCGTATTTTAAAAAAAAAATAATTTTTTTTATAAAAATTAATTTTTTTTTAAAATTAATTTTTAAAAAAAAAATAATTTTTTTTCGCAAATATTATTTTTTTTTAAATTTTGATTTTTTTAAATATTAAATTAAAAAAATATTAAATTTTTAATTTTTTTTTTCCTTTTTTTTATTTTAACTTTTTTTTTTTAATTTTAAATTTTTTAAACTATTTTTTTTTTCTTTCTAAATTTTAGTTAAAAAAAAAGATTTTATCTTGATTTTAAAAAAAATGTTAAATAGTTTTTTTAAAAACTTTTTAATGACCGTTACCAAAATAAGATCATGTACGCGAGATATGAGACAATTTAGGGACCAAAGGTGTAACTTTTAAAGTTAGGTGACCTGGTAACGGGCATATTGCGTAGATCGACGATTGTTTGAAAATATGTTGCGTACGTTTGACACTTTACTAAGTATGTTGCATACTTGTGTTTATTTGTAGAAACATGTTGCGTATCTTTAGCTTTACCCCTTTAAAGTATAAGTACGACATTACTTCATTATTTTTTTGTTGGGCTGATATTGAATAACAGGTTCTGGTAGGATGACATTACAATATGTATAAATTGGTTGAACAAATTAAACAAATGATTTATACTTATGAATTAACTAGCAGATTACTCACGCATTACGGCATTGAATACCATGTAATTTTAATTTCTGACGACTAATATTTTTTGATTAAACATTTTTCGTAACGAATGCGGATAATGTTATAGAGTTAATAGGTACTCGACCATTGTTTCTTATGATAATAAATGTAACAAGAGGCGTTTGTTAGAAAACATGAATACAAGAAAGATGACATAGATGACGATAA
Source organism: Artemisia argyi (assembly GCA_030686995.1). Classification (NCBI taxonomy): domain Eukaryota; kingdom Viridiplantae; phylum Streptophyta; class Magnoliopsida; order Asterales; family Asteraceae; genus Artemisia; species Artemisia argyi. The sequence goes on from CM060688.1 coordinate 48,445,803, forward strand.
AGAGAAAAGTATAAAATATATGACCATTACGCTTAAAAATATTAAGGTAGTTAAAGGATCATTACAAAAGTAAACTACTGGGGATTGGCGTAAATATAGAAGAGGTAGATTCAGCCACTAGTTTCGTGGGTTGTTCTACTTTCTCTGCTCCTTTCACTTATCTTGGAGTTAAAGTGGGCGGTGTTATATCGAGAATTAGCTCTTGGGATGAAGTTACTTCTACGTTGTCTTCTCAGTTATCTAAATAGAAGCTTAAAACTCTCTCAATAGGTGGCTGTCTCACTTTAATTAAATCGGTTCTAAGCTCCATTCCGATATATCATATGTCTATTTTCAAAGTTCCCAAGGGTGTGCTAAATGATATGGAGTTAATTCGTAAAAAAAATTTCAATGGTGTTGAAGGTTCGAAGAGAAAAATATCGTGGATTGGTTGGAAAAAAGTTTCGGGTTCAAAGAAAAACGGAGGTCTTGGCGTGTCTAGCTTCTTTGCCACTAAATGTGCTCTTCTTTTTAAAATGGGTGTGGCTTTTTATAATCCAAGGATCTTCATAATGATCTAGGTTCATTAGATCCATTCATGGTGATCGACTTGCTCTTTATAACTACATCTCTTTGTCTAGGGGTTCTCTTTGTCTAGGGGTTCTCTTTGGATTGACATTGTTAGAGAGATATGCTCTTTCTCATCAAGGTATTGACTTATTGTCTTTCATTAGAAAAACGGTGGGTAACGGGGAAGACACTCTTTTTTTGGATGAAATTTGGCTAGATAAGATAGCTTTGAAGTACCAATATCCGAGACTTTACACCTTAGAGTCTCATAAGCAAATTAGTGTGGTTGCGAAAATGAGGCATGCTTCATTGGATTTTACAAACTATCATGCTCCTAGAGGTGGGGTCGAAGAGGAGCAACAACTTCATCTCTTATCCCGTACAGCTGATCTTCTTTTGCCTTCTATGCTAGATCGTTGGGTTTGGTCGTCGGAGGCTTCAGGAGATTTCTCGGTGAAATCAGATCGTAACATTATTGATGATATGTTATTGTCAAAGGAGGAGGTGCCTACTAGATGGGTCAATGTTATCCCCATTAAGATAAATATTTTTGCTTGGAGACTTTGCTTGGATAAGTTACCTATGCGGTTGAATCTTTCCCTTAGAGGGCCGGAAATTCCATCTATCCTTTGCCCATTATGTAGCATTTCAGTGGAGTCTACATCTCACCTTTTTTTCTCGTGTCCTTTGGCTCGTCAAGTAAGGAATAAGGTAAACCGTTGGTGGGAGCTTGAAGATCCCACCAACGGTTTACCTTACTCCGAATTCTTATGAAGAGTGGCTTCTTTGGTTTAATAACCTTCGTTTGTCTAAGCGCTTGAAAGAGGTTTTTGAAGGCGTTTACAATGTGATGTGGTGGTTTATATGGCGATTCAGAAATTGCTTCTTATTCGGGGATAGTCATCCGAGAAGAAATATTCTTCTTGACGATATAGTTCAATTATCATTTACTTGGTGTTCTAGTCGTTGTACTTCTAAAATTATTGGTTTACTTGGATGTAATATCCTAGTAACATTAGTTTGTAATCTCTTCTAGTTCCTTGTTAGTTTTATAATAGTAGTTGGTTTGTATCATGTCAATGTGATAATGAACACATTTGTTAGTAGCTTTCATCATTTGTTTTATTAGTTGTATTTTTCATGTAGGGGGCTTTTTATTAGTTATACTAATTGTACGTAGGCGTTTAAATTAGTTAGTAGCTTTCATCATTTATACCATTTGTTTTATTAGTTGTATTTTTCATGTATAAGTGTTTATTAGTTACATTACATTAATTGTAGGTGTTTAAGACACAATTTACAATTTCATAATTACTAAGTGTCTAGGCTCAGTATTTTAAAATTTTCATTTTCAAAATATCCAAAATAATTTATAATATAGTAGAGATTCGTTATTAATCGTTACAGTTCTCCTTCAGCACCAATGACTTGGGATAATTAATTTTGCAACAAAAATAATAATAAAATAAAATAAAATTATAAGTTTTGCAAGTTGGTCTATAGAGTCTCAGGTTTAACTATCATGTTATTAATGGTAACTCAAATAAAGTTTTCCATATGGGTTGTGTTATTAAGACCCTTACTTCACTTTTTACCGCCCTCACTTCTTGATTTCTTGAATATAAAACATTTTTTTTATCAGTTTTTGTTTTGTATTTTTTGACAGTTTAATACTTTTGGCTTGTTAAACTTTATATTTTTTGTTTCGTACTTTAAATTTCACAGTTTTATAACGAAAACATTATTAGAATTTTTTTTCTTAAAATAAAAAGTAAAAATATAAAATATAAAACATAAAACAAAGGAAGATGCCGTTTTTTAAAAAATAAAATAAAACAAAATAAGATATTACTTATAGTTTATAGGTACATATAACCTATCTCTTTCCATATATAACAAGAATGCGTGTGTGTTACAGGAATAATACAAAGAAATTTGCTACATCCACATAAAAACCCTACAAAAAACTCCCACTCGCTGACGTGTCAGCGGGTGATTGGTTTTTTGTGGGTTCCACATCCCACTAAAAACCAATCACCCGCTGACACGTCAGCGAGTGGGAGTTTTTTGTGGGGTTTTTATGTGGATGTAGCATCCCTCACCTAATACAAAACTACAAAAGAAAGACTATTACTCCTACATACCTAAAAATGATTCTTTTAACATGATAAAAAACCAATACGCAAAAAAGATTAATTCATACTAAATAAACTTTGAAACATAAGTTAATTATTATTATTTTTTCAGAAAAGATTGAGAATTCAACGTCTATAATGGATTTAGCATTAGCAAATTATGTTCGTTTTTCAAACTTTGTTTTTCACCCTCGCTAGATATGTGTCCTCATTAACTAACGTCAGTTGGCAAACTATCTTCATCCACTTTCTTTTATGAGGTTACTTTTTTCAATTAACAAAGCATGTAGAATTTTGCGAATCTATATATGGGTATCGCACTTTTAACTTAAAACACAGACACGTTTACGTTTTCCTATAACTAAGAGAATATTAAATTAGCTCAACGTTTATTCTTTTTCAGTGTGATTATAAGTAAGCCATGATCAAATAGAAACCGCTTTTAACCTAAAAGGTTTAACAGAATCCATTAAGACAACTAAATGGGCAACAAAAGGCATCATTAAATAGATGTGAAAATAATTTATTGGTTTGTCAAGAAGCGGTCTCCGTGCTGTCAACAACAAGATGCTGAGTGCTGACATATAAGTTTTAACATACCAGTTAGACATTTCAGTCAATGCTTATTTCATAAACCATGTTATTAATTATAAAAAAAACTAACAAAATTTGTCTACAAAAACGCTCTCCACAATAAATAACCTAACCTTAAAAAAACAAAAAACATTCGCCTCCTTCTCTGGCCGTCGGCTTCGCTGGCGGTCCGGAGGTTCCCTCCATCATTCTTTTCAGTACATATCTTCTTTCTTTTATATCTCATCTTTTCTCATTAGTCATGTTGCATAATAGACAAACAAATGATCGATCAGTTATATCGTCTTCTCTGGTAAGTTAGAAAAGCTTTAGATCGTGTCGGTTGTGCTCTATAAGTCGTAGTATTAGTATTTTATCGTTAAGTCTTTAGTTTCTGGTAAGGGTTCATGGTGGTTCGAGATGGTGAGGTTGTTGAGATAGTTCAGGTTTTATTTGAAGGTGAGATGGTGAGGATATAAGGTCATGAGGTGAGTCACGTCGTGAATGTGATAAGGTCATGAGATGGTTTGTGTCGTGGGTATGGTGAGGTCATGAGATGGTTTGGGTCGTGGGTAACTAGGTATGGTGTGCTTGCGAGATGGTTTCGGGTCGTGGGTATAGTGTGTTCACAAGATGGTTAATGGTCGTGAGTATTGTGAGGTCGCGAGATAGTTTTGAGTCGTTGGTATGGTGAGGTAATGAGATGTTTTGGGTCGTGGGTATGATGAGGTCGCAAGATAGTATGTGTCGTGGGTATTGTAAGGTCGCGAGATGGTTTTGATTTTGGGTATGGTGAGGTCATGAGAAGGTTTTGGGTTATGGGTATTCTGAGGTCATGAGATGGTTTTGGTCGCGGGTATGGTGAGGTCGTACAAGGGTCGTGGGTATAGTGAAGTCATGAGAGGTCTAGGTCATGGTTACGGTGAAGTCGCGAAAATGGTTCGGTCATAGGAGATGGTGAGATTGTGAGGTGAGGTGGTCAGGTCGTGAGATGGTATTGCCGTCGAAGATGAAGATGAAGATGAAGATGGAGATGGTCAGATCAACGTTGTTATTCAGATCGTGAGATGGTGAGAGTCACATGTTTTAAAACGAGGGTCGTTTGAAGCAAAAGTTTGAAGGATCGATGGTTTTAGTATGGGGTTTTCGGGTTTTCATTAGGTGGTATTTTACATCTTGGGATATTCTCTTCAATCTACCATCCTTGCTATTCGTAGTGACACACTGACACCACTTGGTCAAATTGTATGTTGAAGTGTTTGCTTTGAAGTTCTTACCGGTTATGTTTCATGTGTGTGGTCGTGTGTCGTGGTCGGTATCAACCTGTGTCATACTTTCTACCGGGTGTTTGCCCTTAGTGTCATTGTGTTTGGTTGGTTTGGTATGTCGGAGTTGTATCTCGGTATGTCAGTCCACTTTATGATATCCTTATTTGATCCGAGTGTAAGTGTTGGTCATCGAGTCAGTTCATAGGTGTAGCTTGCTCGGTATATTATGTTTGTGTCTTTGTAATTTTAGCATCTTGCTAGTTTATCTATATATTATATATTGCTTTCCAAAAACAACTCTATTTTTGAAGAATTGCAAATAGTACTTTTTTTTTACTCACACCCAAATTTTGAAAACTAAAGTGTTAACCACAAACGGTTTTTCTTTCCATGAGTCCTTAATCCTATCCCAACCCACTAAAGCAAACACACCCTAAGTTTTTAGTCCCTTTAATAGGGGTGGCAATTCGGGTCGGGTTCGGGTTGGCGGGTCAGAAAACCCCAACCCGAACCTGACCCATTTAAATCATCGGGTCAGCTACGTCAACCCTAACCTGTTTACACGTAACCCGAACCTGACCCATTTAACCCGTATATATATACTTGGATTGACAGCTTAAATAGGTTACACGGGTTGAATATGTTAAACGGGTTTCGGGTTGACCCATTTAACTCATTTTATATACAAAAGTTAGCGGTTAACACATTACACGAGTTAAACGGGTTAAACAAGTTAGTGGGTCAACCCGTTTAACCCATTTAAAACATATAATTAAACATAAATAGTAATTTTTAATTTAAGGAAATAAAATCTTAAAAAGATTAGCGGGTCGACCCGTTTATTTTATTCCCAACCCGAACCTGACCTGTTTAATAAACGGGTTAGATATGTCAACCTAAACTTGACCCGAAATCTATTTAGCTTAACCCGAACCTGTTAATTTTCGTGTCGGTTTCAAATCAGGTTTCGTGTCAGGTCAAAAATTACCACCCCTAGTCCCTTATATTCCTTTAATTTTGACTCATTACTTACAACCTATAACTTCCCAACCCACTAAAGCAAACACACCCTAAGTTTTTAATCCCTTATATTCCTTTAATTTTGACTCATTACTTACAACCTATAACCTCACTTTTGTTACAAACCATATAATAATCTATTACAAATCATAGAGGTATAGCTTTGGTTAATTCTAGATTTGTATTTGTACTATTTAGCATCTAGTGTCTTGCTAGGTTTATTTTTTTATTATTATTATTTTTTAAACTAAAATATAAGTCTCGTAAAATCATAATCAAAGTAATGCAATTGAGATGTTTAATTCTCATCCCAAAATGGCATCCCGTCACACCGTGTTAGCTTAAAAAAAATCTAGACATGCTATTCATTCTTACGGCCAAACGTGTGTTTTCATCTCTAATTCAAATGCTAACGATATTCATCACTCGATCATCAAGAAGCCTTTTTCATTATCATGACTAGCGTCGTGACCTTCTGTGACCATTTCCATGACACAACTTGTATTCGTCAACTTTTGCGCTCTCAATGCCTCCCCTTCCCAATCTGTTTGAACAAGTACCGAATACAACACAGAAATCACGCACGCAATTTGAGCTGACAAAAGCCCAATCCATAGACCACTAAACCCAACATTATAATAAAACGCCAAGGCCACGGCCACAGGGGTGCCAACAAAGTAAAATGAGCCAAGGTTTATACGTGCACCAACAGCTGGTCTAGCAGTGCCACGTAGGATCCCACAACCAGTTGTTTGGGGACAATTGCCAAGTTCACATAGCCCCATGATCGGCATGACGGATGAAACAAGGGATCGAAGCATTTGGTCTTTGGTGAAAAGGGCACTCCATTTGTCACGAAAGACGATTGTCCAAATGACATTGATGAAACCTACTACGAAAGCACACGACAAGGCAACGAGTGCAGCTAGTTTCGCCTTGTTTGGTCTTCCTGCTCCTAGCTCATTACCCACCTTGAAATCAAACATATATACCATTGTTAGTGTAAAATATCTATACCATCATCCACTAAAAGCATAATGTTGTTATCGATGCATCAAGACAGAAAGTAAGAAATAGAATATGAGCGTCACAAAGAATTGATTCTACCACATCCAACCCATAACCAAATACTTTAATCATCAATTAATTGTTTATTGGCTTATCTAAACTTTGATGCAAAAAGCAAATTACACATAAAGAAATATTTCACTAACTATAAGTGAAACTATATTCAAACATATGAGGGAAAGAAGTGTATAAAAGTTATAAGAGGACATAAATATTTGTAAAACAATTATGAATTTTCATTGTACTGTTTTTTAAATAAAAACAGTCCATATTTTTTTTGGAAAAGGAAAAACAGTCCATATTATCTCACATGTTCTTTTTGATTGCATAAAAATAACCTTTACTTGGGACTTATGATATTGTCGTTTTCATAGTGAAGACAACAATATATGATTTTTGGGTAACCACATCCTGCATCTCAAAAAGAGCATAAAAAACACAAATATTTAAAAAGTTCAAGATTTGCAGAAAGCAACACTAAAAGTTGATCGATATCATTTACTCATGCATTCTGCAAAAAATAAAAATATCTTTTCTTTATGAGTAGCTTCAAATAGAATCTCAATATCCATAGTAATCATTAGAATATATTTTTTGATATCTACAGATTTTGTTAGCATTTTTAAATTTGATGTTGATTTATAAGACAATGTTATATGAGTAAAAGCTGATGTTAAGGTGTTAACACATGTTGTATGGTAAGTATACTGCGAGATATATTTTTTGTTCAATAGCTTTTGCTAGTTAGAGAAAAGAAAAATAAAATTTTTATTTAAGTGTCGCAATAAAATAACGAAATATATACTAGTCTTTCAAAACACATCTTTAGTCTTTCAAAATTCCCACTTAGACTTGCATAAATTAAAAATAAATCATCAAATATATAATTTGTGACCAAAAAAGAAACATTAGTGTTTGATTAAAATTACCAATTAATTAATTAAAGTCTTGTGATGATCGTCATTAAAGTTTGAAGATGTTATGTTCATTTAAATTACTGTTAAGTGTAAACAAACTTAAGCAGTTAAGCATATATGACACGGGTTCAAACTATGAGAATTAGTCTATCAAATAATCGAAAACCATGATAAAATGAATACACTATATTACTATAAAGAGACTAAGTTTTTAGTTCTAAACATGTGGTTGATGGTTAAGATTAAAAACCAATATTTCCTGTTAGTAATGAATATACATTCCTTAGCTCATATACAAACAAAAGTAAAAAAGTTGATGTGTCAAAATGACAAATCAGGAGAGTTGTTTATAGAATCAAAACGAATGGATAGGTAAAAGCATTCTTGTCCATACTTATACAGTAAAGTAATATAAAGTTATAAACAACTATTTTGTCTAGAACTATTACAAAAGTTGTATATCATCACTATACTTGTTAATACAACTATCAGTTTAAAGAATTACGAGTGGTAAGAAATCCAAATGATATTTTTTTATGTCATATACAAAAATCAGCATCTCTAGTCTTCAAAAGCAAACTACCAATACTTTAAATGGAAATTTAGGATCACAATCTTTTTAGTTAACACTGCAGTATTTAGACAACTAAAACCCAGTCACTCTAAGAGAATATAAGATTGGTCAGGGTGGTGCACCACCTCCACTTAGGCAACCACACGCGGTCAACCATAGTGAAGACCCACCGCGTGTGTGTCTGGGGTATATTGTTTTTTTGGTTTGCGAGTGTGTGGGGTATATTGTGAGGTATATTTGTATAAAGTGGGGTACTGTTATATTTTTGGTTCGGTAGTAGGTTAGATGGTGACTATAGCGAGTAAAAAATGGTGGATTTGCGGTGTGCTGAATTGTGATGTGGCGCTCATGTGAAACAGTGAAAGTGGTGTTTTGGTGACCATAGTGCTTAATTTAACTACAACAAATTAACAATGATGAAAAAAAAAAAAAAAAAATTATCATAGAATAATTGCAAACTTACCCGAGCAGATACACAGCCAGCCAAAGCCATGGGGACAGTGTACATCAAACTAGTTGTTTGTATCAATATCCCAGTCCCAGCCACTGCTAACCGAGGATTCGCCAAGTATCCTGCTAGAACGGTCACGATTTCGTACCACCACCACTCTAAACAAATTCCCATACAGCTCGTTAGAGACAGGCCCAACAACTTTTTTAAAGCAATCCCGTCCATCCATATCCATGTCCATATCCATCTATCGTACGCCCACACGTACACTATCATTAGTACCATCATGTTTAAATTTGTTATCACAGATGCTATTGCTACCCCACCTACACCTAATCCTAGGCGCACTACTAGTACGTAGTTTAATGGCACGTGGAATGCCACTGCTATTAAACTACAATACATTTGTGGCTTTGTCACGCCTTGTGACCTTAAATACACGCGTAAAGGTTGTAGAATACAGTTAGTCAGCAAATCGGGTAGGGAATATAGACAGTATGTCGCGGCCATTGATGTGATCGCAACATCCTGTCCCATCATTAGCATGATGGGTTGTAAGTTTATCCATAAGAAACTAATTGGTATAATTGCTATTAGTAGTATAAAAATCATACGGAGCAGCGATGCAGACAATAATTCCCATTTATTGTTTGCATTGCTTCCGTATGCCTGGCTACATACAGGTTCTAGACCGGATGCTAGTCCGACTAGAACAGAGTAGCCAGTTATGTTTGTGAAGCCTAGGGATAGTGAGCCGCCAGCTAGCTCTAGGCTTCCGAGCCGTCCTAGAAAAAGCACTGACACGACGGCTCGAAGGTAGACTAGACAATTCATTGCAGTTATTGGAATAGCCATGGATAAAAGTTCCTTTAGTTCCTCCAACACCTATATATATAGACATGTTTAAAAGTATACGAGTTAGTCATGTCAATCATTTTCTTATAGAATATTTTACAACAAATTAATGATATACTACATATATACCTGTGAGGTGGTGAAGGCCCTCTTGTTAGTAAACTGTGAATTAAGATCCTTCATGACTGCAAAATGAACACTAACTTAAGTAAAGATGTTGTATAGGAATAAAAGTTGATATATATTTTGTATATAAAAATAGGTTATGGTAAGAAATGAAAGATTGAAGGTGAAGAGAGAAGTAGCGTAAAGAGAAGAAAGAAAGTAACCTTGCAGAGCAGTGGAAGTGGAGGTTATGGGAATACAAAGAGATTTTGCAGGGGTAATATACTAGTAGTACAATTTTTGAATATATTTTTTTATACGCATAAATATTCTTTTTGTCTTTTTAAAAAAGTTGTCATGATTAATTAAGCGTTAAAGTATCCCTTCTTTATTTACATGCGCATTAACTACATCTTCTTTAACTAAATAGACTATATCTGAGTAGGTGAGTATATTTAGAGGATGTGGTAAGGTAACGGTGAGTTAAGTCTTAACTCACTGCCACCTTAGAGCCACGTCAGCTTTTCTCTTTTAACTTTAACTTTTGACTTTTCACTCCGGTAAGGTAACTCACCTATAACTCATCTTAATTCACCTCCACCACAAATATTTTCAATTTCAACCCCAAATTTTAACAAACACTTCATTTATTTAAAACATAACATTAATTAAAACACAACATTATATTACATTACGAAATTAAAAAAAATAAAAATAAAATAACGATACTAAAAAAAATACGAAATCAATAAAACACTACATCACATAATTATTCATAATTGACGCGGAGGCAACCCAAGTTTCATGGCGATTCGATCCTTTTCTGCATTAATGAATGCCACTCAATGTGGATCTTTGCCGGTGGTGTCAAGCATCAAAAATTCTAGCTCTTTCATCCTTTGTTGTGCGGCTTGATTTTTGGCTGTCGCCTGATACGCCCTACTCGCCTCTTCACGTTTTGACCTTAACTCTGCGCACAACATATCCGCAAAAGCTAACGAAGAAATGGACCCACCGGTACTAGCCGTGGCTCCGATGCTTGTCGTGGCCTCGGATTTTTGTTTCTTGGCGGCCCTTTTTTTGCCAATGGGCCGTGGTTCTTCGTCATGACCAAACAAAGACTCATTTGTTTGGCTTGGGACGTCGCCGATTAAATCAACCGCTTCCGGCGCGTCCCATTTTTTATGTTTGCGCAACACCAACCAAGCGTCTTCATTAGCGAACAACGGATTTTCTTGACGATAGAGTTGGTGAGCACGTGTTAGGACATCCACTTCACTTTTCCCACTCTTGATCTCGCGTTGCGCCTTTTTGTAAAAAGCGTTGAACTTAGTATAATCACGGTTCAACGTTTTCCACTTAGATTGTAGCATATCTTTGTTGCGGTCTTTTGGACTTAATCTATTGAACTCGTGTCGTATACGTTGCCATAACGTATCCTTGGTTTGTGAAATCCCCAACAGCGAATCCTCTGAACACGCAACCCAACACTCGGCAAGCAACTTTTCCTCACTTGACGTCCAACGTTCCACCCCCTTTTTTGTTGCACCTGCATCCCCGTCTTCAACGGGTTCTTTGGATTTTTTTGCCTTACGTTTTCCACGTCTTTTTGGTTTTTGAGGAGAGGTTGGTGTTTCCGGAACTTCATATGTTTCCGTTTGGGAATGTTGTGAGTTTTGGGAGAATTGAAGATTTTGGAAATTGTAATTTAAGTCGCTTTGTTGACTTTCGGTCCAATATTGGGAATCTTGTGGGTTACCCCACATCGGTGGTGCCGAAACGTCGTTTGGATTTGAGGAAGAACCCGCGTATGGGTGATTCCACCCACCACCGAGAAGATTCGTAAACGAGTTGTTGTTGTCACCCGACATTCTTTTTTTTTTTTTTTTTTTTCTAATAGAAGAGTATTGTAGATAAAAATAGTTGTGAAAGTGTGAAAAAATATTGTGGGGGTGAAGGGGTATTTATAGTTGTAATAAAATGGGTTTGAAAAAAGTTTTTTTTTTTTTTTTTTTTTTTACACTACTAGCCGTTTACAAACGGTCAAATAATATAGGGGGTGGAAATGAAAGTTTTTTTTTTTAAAAAAAAAACTAGCCGTTGAGGCTTGAATGTATTTTTTTTTTTTTACACCTTGTTAACGCACGTTAACCGCTTGCCCAAGCGAGTTAACGCACGTTAACCGCTTGCCCAAGCGAGTTAACGCACGTTAACCGCTTGCCCAAGCGAGTTAACGCACCTCTATACGTTAATGGAAATCAAACTATAACTTTCATAGTGATTTCAATTGTTTGGTTAAATATATAGCAATCAAAAATTGATAGCACATCCATAGAACCATAGTAGTGAGGTGAGGTGACTTTTTGATGCTCATTTCAGTGGGTCTCACTTCTTTGTATCTGTATGACATTATTTTCTTTACATGAGCACTTAAATATATTCAATGTGATATCGACACTGATACATAAAATTTTATACCATTTAGTGATTCCGGATAATCGGAATGTTTTCGTAAAAGAAATTGATTTGCATACTCAATCAATCATCATGACAATATAAGCAACAATCAACACATATTTGCAAGCATAGATATAAAGCGATAAATGCAAGAATAAATGTGAAAAGATAAGAGAAAGAGGATGCAAATTGGACACGATGATTTATAGTGGTTCGTCTACAAAGACACCTTTCTTGCCCTACTCCACTCCCCGAGTCACCTACTCGAGAGTTTTCTTCACTACTCAACAAGCTCCCTTTTGGCGGAGAAAACCTTACACAACTTTTGCTTACACCATTTAACGACACTAAGCTAAATGTCGAGTTCTAATAGTAGCTAGAACCAATCTCACAACACGAATTCGATCACTATACAACTTCTACACGACTTCACGACTACTTCACAACTTCTTCTATACTCCACTACTTATTCACACACCTACTTCTTCACAACTACATGACTTCTCCACACTACTACTTCTTCCCACTACTTCTTACTCACTCATTGACTCACTACTAAGTAAGATCATCTTGATCTACTTATTACATAAACATAACTCACAATTTCACATAAACACTAACTAGACTCTAATACATCTTTGACTTTATGATAGGGAGGATTCTTCTCTTGCACTTTGAGTGATGAGGGATTTAATCACTTGAAACAAAGACTAATAAACTTATGATCAAAGGATTTAGAAGTGTGTTTGGAAAGGTTTAGGACTGAAAATTTTGGTGCAAAAGGTTGGAAAAATAGCAGAAATAAACCAGTATTTATAGGCAAAAGTTTCTGACAATTCTGACAAAATGGAGCGTGTGCCGGCCCCTTTAATTGTGTGCCGGCCCCCTTAAAATTAAGGGGGACGCCCAGACGAAAATGGCAGTTTTTCTTGTCTTTTTTGGGGAAGGTTTATCTAGTGAAATTTTAACTGTTTTTGGCTAAAAATTTGAATTCATATATTTATTATGAATTAAACATTTTCCTTTAATTACCAAAAGTGTTTTTCTAAGTATATAAAATATTTATATTATTTTATATAATTTGTAGTGTTTAAATAAAACTCCCTTTGATCATAAAATGTATTAGACATTTGTTTATACATACCTTAAGTGATTGTTGAAGCTTACTCGAGACGTTGAGATGTCGAGGCTTGTTGACGTATGAATGCATAGATGAATTGTGATTACAAGTAACTTAAGCATTTTACGTTATATGTTGTAACTTACATCTTTGTCATTATCAAAACGTGAAGAGGATGTTTAGATTAAATATCGTAATATTCATGCCAACAATATCCCCCTTTTTGATGATGACAAACTATGTAAACTATAACTTGTAGTAGAATGTATAAGTTACTTGTTTACACTTCTTCTCCCCCTTTTGTCGAAGCAAAAAGGTGGACTCCTAGACGAGACTTCAACTAAACTTCAATTCTTGAAATAAAGAGGCGAGCTTGCATCATCGTAAGTGAAGCCTTGATCATATCAACCTCTAAAAAACGACTCTAGCGAATCCATGGATCAAATAAATTGCAAACTTATAACCTGCATCAAGGGTTAGTTTCCTGCAACAAAAAAATATATAGATAGGGATGTAATACACATCACCAATGCTCCCCCTTGGTGTATGCTCCCCCTAGGTGTATGCTCCCCCTTATTTGAGGCATCAAGAAATCAAGCAACGGAAGAGTGCTACAAGCCAAAGTTAGTTGAAAAAGAATGCACATATACATAATGATGACGATAGATATATGCATGGCACTTATTGTGGAACAAGATATGGATGTCTAAGGTATATGGACTAAAAAATATGACACATGCAATTATTGTTTTAAAAACAACAACCTAAATTCCCAAAAGAAAATAATATGACCAACGCTTAAGACATGACAATGATTAGGACCTAATGCAGAGATTCGACCGAAAGATCCCAAAAAAATGTATACTAAAGAGTTAAAGGGAAATGAAGATGAGAATGATACGTTTTTTTTTTTTTTTTTTAAACGTAGAAAAATGAGGAAGGATGAGCGTGAATGTAAAGGGAAGGTGATGACAAAGGGTTGACATTTATGGTTTAGATTAATATATCGTTTGACAAAGGTGGATGATAGGGAATCATGGGATTTTTAGGTGTTTTGTTGGTTGATGACCGAAGGTGGATATGTGAAATGAGGTGATGATGACTCGAAAACACTTGAAGCTTGGATTTCTTCATTGTGTTCTTCACTTGCTAGAAAGTGGAAATGACGCATTTCGTAATGAAATTCACTTGGATGAGGTGGTGATGACTCGACAACACTTGAAGCTTGGATATCTTCTTTGTGTTCTTCACTTTCTAGAAAGTGGAAAGGACGCATTTCATAATGAAATTCACTTGACTTTCAAGGATTTAAGTTTTGGTGGTGATGACGCACTTAGTAGAATGTAGGAAATGGTTACATGGTTGAATCTTCTTTTGAAGATGGGAAATGAGGATCAAGTGTAGATGACTAGGTGGAAGCGAAAGAGTGATGTTCAAGGAAGGAATTTCTTGGGTAGGAGGTAGTGGTGATGCTTTTGGTGGTGGAGACAATTGTGAGTTGATATATCCATTGATAGATGTAGTGGTGTCATCTTCATCAGTAAGGTCAATGAAGAGTTGTTTTGGTGGTATGATGACAAGTTTTTGTTGGAGATGGTGGTTCTTGGTGGAGGTGACAAGTGGGTATTGATATAGTCATTGATTGATGATGATGATGATGATGATGATGATATGGAGGAGGTAGAGGTTCCATGAGGTGATGGTGTTTTGGAAGGTGCATTAGGAGCACTAAGAGATGAGCATTGAGGTGGTGGTGATAGAGTGTTGGTGTTATCTTGTGTTAAATTAATGAGTAGTGGTTTAGGAGGTATGATATTGATTCTTGGTTTCTTTGAGGGCATGGAAATGGTGGATGACTCGAGATTGGTAGTACAAAGGATGACTCGGTTTTGGGTATGAGGTAGAAGGATATATGTGAGTGAGTGTGATTTCCCTTCCCATTAAATTTATGCTCATCCGGACATAGAGTGTGACACAAATAAAGACAAACCAACATGAAAACGATAATCTTGACAATGACACGAAGGATGAAGGATAACATACAAGGAGGTTTTCCTAAAGGTGGACGGAAGGTGTTTGACATCTATATAATAATAGAGTCATGACTCAAGAAGTGAACATGAATAATGAGTGACATTTTAATTTGCATTTGGCGAATTAAAAATACTTAAATATTTCGGATGAAATATTTAAGTTGCCACATCAACTTAGAGAGGTATTAGATTACAATCTAACTATCTCTTGACAAAGGAGTGGATTGTTTGGAAGGAAACAAGATGATGAATGAGGTAGTGACTATGCATGGAGACTCTAGAACACCTAAGACAATTATGAGACTATTATGACCTATCGGATTGTGACACTAAGGTTCTCATGAAATAAGGGTGTAGGATCTAAAGGCAAGAAATATAAACCTAGATGAATGAGACATATAGAGTTAAGCATGTAAAGGCATGAAATCAAATCTCATAGGAGCAAATAAACATCTAGAAACAACATATATGCGATATGCCATAAATATAGGAATGAAAGCATCTAATGAGAAGCAAAGTTCATAAAAGTAAGCTTAGCGTTAGGTATATTTAGGAATAGAAATTTAATCAAGTTGGAGAATGAGTATGAGACTATTACTAGTGGTGCTCAATTAAGGCTAAACACGACCATTTTTACGGGTTACACACACCCAACTTCTCACATAGAAGCAATTCAACCGTTAGGTTAAATTGAGTTTCTAGACAATAGGTTCTCCAGTAGTCATTCTCTTTTTAGAAGAAATTAAATTCCTAAATTTACCTATCGAAGAGTACCAAATATGAAGTTTGCTTGGTTCACTAATGCTTGGCTTAATGTGACTCAAATGTCATATTTTTATGAAGGTAAATCTAGATGATATATTTTATTCACGATCCCAATAGAGACGTGTTGAATGTTTAGATAACAGTAAACAAAAAGTTTTAATCTTTTGTTCATGATTTACCGGTTGTTTGGTTTTGATTGCATATTACTTGATTTAATGAATGTGCTAGACTTAAGAGTGCACCTTAGCATCTCTTGTGAAATGAATCTCATTAAGATTATTTATCTTAAATGAGTTTGTGATTCTCAAATGATATCAAAACTAGACATTAATATATTTTTAAAAAAATATCATTTTCTATGATTTTTGCCAATGTTATATATCATACTTTAACAAGTATTTGAAAAAATAAATTTTACTTGTTTATGGATTGTGACAAGTTATTTTTCAATTCTAATAACTTATTTTATTTCATAAAGGAAAGTGTAGTGCATTATCTTGTAACACAACCATTTATGCTACAAAGAAAATGAAATACATAGATTATATAGTGTGTATTATTCTTAAATATGTATTTTATCTTGAAGTAATGATTTTAAGTAGTGTGAGGAAAGTTTACATATGTTGTTAGTTTGCTCATGTTTGGTTTTTCGGATATGACACATTTATCCATTGCATTGTGATGAGGCGAAAAATGATCCGTTTTTAGGGGATCATTTAAGCCCGAATTCGAATTTATTTGATCAAATATTGCCCTAAATCGTTCCTTTTGTGATTTTAGGTACTTTTGGAGTGAATTCTGGAAAAGGAAGCATTTTGGACATTTTTGGAGCATAAAAGTGAAGAAAACGGCAAAGTCTTAATTTTCCTTGCTGGGAACAGTACCTGAAGGCGTCAAGAGCATTCATGTGACGGCGTCAAGAGTAAAAGTGGTGACGGTCCAGAAGAAACGTGACGGCGTCACCCAAGGCCGTCACGTGTTAACTTGTCAAAACTGGCGCGCGGAGTAGCTGATATTGTTTTGGTCATAACTTTTGCATACGAACTTGGATTTAGGTGATTCAAAAGCCCACGCGAAGAGGACGAAGAAAACTACAATTTGGTGAAAGAATGGGTGTGACGTCGTCATGTGTAACGAGCTGATGCCGTCATGCCTTGCCGACAGAAAACTTGCCTATAAATATAACATCATAACTTCACTTTTTGTAGGCCCTAAACCCTAAGGTCGATTCCTGGGTTTAGGTGGGTGTTTTTCCAGCAACTTAGAGGGTTTCAATCACTCCATAAACATCATGTATTGGTTTGATGATTCTATCTCAATTATGTCTTTCATTATTATTGTTGATTGTCCTTCTTTGATTATGTTTTGCTAATTCACCTTGTGTCTACTTATGTTTATGTGAAACTTGTATATAATTGATTAGATCTTATTGATTCCTTGTTGATGTTTGTGTCTATCTTCATCAATTAGGGTGTGACACTTCGATAGATCTAATTGGTTTAGCTTATAATTCTTGTTTCCTATTGTCTCTTGTTTAATTAGGTGATATCGATGTTAGGCTTAAGAAAAATGGCAGACTTCCAATTGGTAACATGCTTGAACGTCTTAAGAAACATGAACCAATGCGTACTAGGTTATTATGGTTGTATTTAATGCATGAGCGAATTCTAATGATCCCATGTTAGGAGCTTCTTGCAGGCTCGACATAGGAGTGAAGTAGGAGCTTATAGAGTTAGGGAAGTACGTACGCCACCCCACAAATGGTATTAAGGAATACAACCCGTCAATTAAAACAAGGTGTGATAATTCAATAGGTAGAATTGGATAGCTAACAAGGAGTAACATATCATGGGTAGACATGCTTCACTTACCTTGTAGAACCTTAGTTTAGTTTTCTTGCACATTAGTTTAATTAGTAGCTTTTGGGTTAGTTGATTAGCAACTAATTCCGCCCCTCCTTCCAATACCCGAGACTTTTACCTGCTTTTCATAAAATATAAAAACATAAAAAGAATCATCCTTCACCTTTAGACCTAGTTAGATTAATTTCAATCCTAACGACACTATTCCTGAGTTGAACAATCAATCCCCCGGTACTTGTCACTATACTATACTACAACGATCAGGTACACTGCCTGGTGGGGGTTGTAAGCTTCTCGAGATCCCTCGAGAGGTAAATCCTGGTGCAATTCTCACGCATCACATTGCAATGTAAATTGCTTGAATATTTCGGACGAAACATCCAAGTCGTCAATCCTACTTCATTGTATATTTTATGCATGTGTTAAACATGTTATTCTAATATTTGAAACACAACTATTGGACAAGTAGATTCAATATGGCATTATCAACACAAGTGTGAGTTATGATCCAATGCATATTCTTTTCATCTACAAAGGACGTAAATATTTTCATATCAATCTAGTGTGATTGAATATGTAGATTCAAGACTATATCTTTTGTTAAAATTTGATGTAATCTTGAAACTAAATAAATAACAATCCAATTTCTTGTCCACACTCAAAAACATGTCAATTAGAATTGATGAATATATCAACCATAATTTGAATAATGAATTGATATAGTATCAAGATCTTTCTTGACCCTCACAAACACTCATTTAAAATAAATAGGCATTTTGATAGTGTGTTCCATTAATCCTAAGATTATTTATGAGTGAGGTTGGTGAATGATTGAAATTTGACTTATTACTTCATGATTGTTATATGTTGTGTTTATGTGAAAGACTCTTCATTGTTACTTATAATGAACACACTTAGATTTTGAAAATACTTTTTCTTTTATATAACTACTAATGTTTTACAATGATTCAATTTCTCTTATTAAACAACTTAAGGTAAAACAAGGTAATTTGTTAAAAATATTTAAGTGTGTTGTTAAGAGTAGATTAAATTGTTTGAAATATTTAGGTGACTAGATTTAACTCATTTACAAGATGTTTGAGTAATATTAAGTCATATATATGATTGAGTCTAAACCGTCAGATATAATTGACCAAGGTCAATTAGTCAAAAACAGCTTATCTCAATGCTCCGTGGATAGTATAGTGTTTCCCCGGGTCGTTAAAGTCCCAGCGAGATTGAAATGGTGCTTTGGGAATCGTTTATGAATGAGTGGTACTGAGGACAGTAGCCGGATGATGTGGAATTAGTATTGCTACTGTTATTATGGTATTTGTACACAGATATAATATTCACAAAAAATCAGATACCAGATATATGCACGTATTCACAATTCAGATCACGTAACAGACAGAGAAAATGAGATTTGGTATTTAACAAACTACAGGGGGTGCTTTTGACACTTTTTGAAACTTTAAAATTAAAAATGAAAATGAAATTATGAAAATGATTAAAATATTATTTAAATATTATTTAATTAATAAAACTATTTAAAATCTAAATTAAAACCTAATTTAAATTAACTAATAATTATAACTATTACAAATTAAACTAATAATTTGCAAAAACAATTTCTAAACTTAAATTAGAACTTGAAGAAAGTATATAAAATAAAAATATATATTTTGTCTTTTTATGGGTTTTTTATAAATTAAAAACTATTTAACATAATTAAACTAATTAAACTACTTTTAATTATTATTAATACTAAATTAACTTAGAAAATTAAGAGAAAATTTATAAATTACTTAACCATCACAGGAATCCTACAAAATTATAAAAACTTTAAAAATTATGTTTTAAGATTAATCCACTAATTATTTACCTTTTAATTAACTTAAGTCTAATTTAAACAATTAAAATAAGAAAAATGTAAAATGAACAGTAGTAATTCAAAATATATTTTCTAAAAGTCTATTATACTATATTAGAGCTAGGAAAAATATAAAATCTAGGTTTTACTTTATAAAAACTAAATATGATATTTAATACTTAATATTAATTAATAATAAAGAAAACTAGAATTGAATCTAATAAATACTAAAAGGCAGAATAAAAATCTAAAAAATTTACTAAAAATACTTTACTATATGAGGTAATTAATAAAAATATAAAAATACTAAATACTTAATAAAAATCTAAAAATGAAAATTAAAATTAAATTGAATTAAATAGAAACTATCACTTAATTTAAACTTGACTTTTTTGGATTTTTCTTTTACAAACTAACTTTACTACTAAAAATGAAAGACTTTTGTGAAAACACTTTGAAAATTAGCTTATTTATAAGCAGTAGCACCCCCTAAGCTTAATCAGTTTGACTTTGGTTGACTGTGTGGACAAATAAGCTCAAATGACTGATGGTGGGGTCCACAATGATGGAAATGGGTGCAAACAAGCTCAACAATCTCAAATAAGCCAGAAACAACAAGAATTAAGCACAAATAAGCTGAATGAGATCAAATAAGCACTTTTCACAATGGAAATGAACACAGAACTGGGACAAAGTTTGGGATGAATTCTAGGTGGGGTCCACTTGATCCTAGGTCAAACCAAGGGTCAATATATGTACCCTGGTAGGAGGGGGTTGTCAAAACCAAAAATGAACCTCTGGGGTTCACTGGGTTAGGCTGCAGCCACCACTAAAGGTGGTGGTGTGGGTGAGGTCTGCTGGTGCAGGGGAATTGCTTGCCCTGCAAGTGATTTGCCTGGCCTGTGGGGCCCACACAAAATTTCAAAAAAATCAAACAAAAATTTGAGCTTAAAGATCAGCTTGTAGACTATAACTACAACAAGTTTCAGCCATTAACTCCCATCACACAGATCACAATTAAACTTGGAATTTTAGCAAAAATCTGAGAAGATGAAATTTGACTTTTTAGTGAAATGTGAACTTTTGACTTTGATGAAATTCCAATGACTCCTACTGATCCAAAGTGATGTAATAAGATGTAATTAAGCTATTTTACTCTATATTAACTACTTATTAAGCTAATGAGATGGTTTTGAACAACAAAAACTCTCACAGTTAACTGTGAGAGACAAGTCTTTGAGATTTTGACTTTGGATTAAAACAACAACTGGTTTAAGACTTTGTAACTATCAAATAGGACTATGGTATGTTGTCTATACTATTGTTGCCTTCTGGGATCCACAACAACACAACCAATTAGACTAATCCAAACACCCCTTTTGTGGGACTGTTTTGTGGTTTTCAAAGCAAATGATCACAAGGGTATGCAAACTTGATTTCTAACTACTGATTATGACTAAGTGTCTTAGTTTAAGTAATTAAAAACAGGTTACAACTACAATCACACCAATTTATCCCTTAAAGCTAATTAGACAGACAAATATTGGAATATTAAGTAACTATGTAATCTAACAAGCTAGTAATGATTACTAAGCTAAAAACAACTAAAACACAACCAACTAGCACAGATTAACACAAATTAGCAATGATCAAACAATCAACTTAAGGCTACTCAGACTAGAATTTTAGTAAATAAAAATGAAATAAACAAGATCTTACTAGGATACCCTCAGCATGAACAGAGGGTTTTCCTATGAAGCCTATCTTTAGATAGGCAAATTCTAGCTCCAATCTTGCTCACCAATCCTTCTTCAAACCTGAAAACAAAACTAAACACCACAGTTGACCAAGGTTGACTTATTTTGTATTTTTGGTTTTCTTCTAGTATAACTGATTTTTAGAGTCTCTAAAGCTTGAATAAGCTTGTTGGAACCTATATGAGCTTATTTCAGTCCATAATTCAGTACACCAATGATACTTGAGCTTATTTGAAAAATTCAGAAATGAGTAGATTGCAATTATAGAAGATAGAACTGAAACTTGTGATTTTATAACTTTAAAAGGTTTAAGATACAACACTAACACTACTACAATGCTTGAATTTGAAAATTACACTGAGATAAGAACTTAATTTAAAATACGACTCTAAAAATTAACTAAAAGACTACACAATCTAATTCCTTGCTATCTTCTCCTTTTATAGCCTTCCTTTTGGGTTCTTGAGCATCTCTGAGCATTTCCCAATCAATCTTGGCCGTTCAATTGCTCTGTTTTGATCTCACCCTTTAAATTGGTTTTTGGCGCCAAAATTGGGTAAGGGAGATTTGGACTGTTATTACAACTGAGGGGGGTAGCATTTAATGTGGTGTGATAAGTAGGTGTAGTTGGTTGGGCGGTGGCGTATGATGGGAGTTGATGGGACCTGCAAGTGGTGGTGGTGGTGGTGGGCAATACCAGGGGTGAAGGGCAGTTGGGCGGTTTGGTGGTTTTGACTGGTATTTGACCAGGTCAAATAGTTTGACCCGGCTATTAATATTAAAGGGTGCGTTGGTTGGGCTATGGTGTGGACTGGTATTCATTGGGCCCAAAAAAGGATGGGGGATGGGCTTGTGGCATGGATTGGACTAAGGATGGAGTGGTATTATTTGTATGGATCCGGTTTGGTTTATGATATACACAAGGACCTTTTTTGTAATTTTTCGAAAGTTGAGGGGTGGGTTTTGGCATGTTTCCAATTTGATTTAAAGGGTGTATTATGCCATATCATGAATAGTATAAGGTCCTTTGATGATTTTTCAAATTTATTTTCACCAGGGACTGAAACCGTCAAACTTTCAAACTTCAGGGACCATTTGTGTAATTTTCACCAAACTTTCCACCAAGGACCAATCCTGTCATAAAAGGTTAGTGCAAGGACAAAATTTGTTTTTCTCAAAGTTTTTCATATCCCAGGGACCATTTTTGACAATTTTCAAAGTTTAGGGACTAAACTTGACATTTTGTGAAACTTTTCACCAAAGGACTAATTATGTAACTTTTTGATTTATATGGACCTTTGGTGACTTTTTCAAGTTTTTAGAATGACCAGGGACTAGATTTGACAACTTTTGAAAGTTGGGGGACTGAAACTGCCAATTATGCAAACTTTGTGCGTTTTTCATCTGTTTTTGATATTTTTGCATTTGAAACATGTAAAACACTTTTCTGGGATATTTTCACTATTTTGATTCATTATTGAGTGTTTTTGGATGTTTTGGCAGCTCAGAAATGGTAAAAATGATGAGTATTTACACACTCATCAATCCCCCACACTAAAACATTGCTAGTCCCTAGCAATCTTTTGAGAAAAACCTGATGGATTTGAAATTCTCTTTACCAAAAGCCATCACTTCTGGAGTAGCCAGGTGTAAGAACTGTGGCACACCTGATAACCGTGTGATTTTGAGCAAACCACCAGCTGTCAACGGATTTGATTAGTCTTTACCAAAAGCCGTTTGTTTCTGGACTAGCCAGCATCTTGATGGACTAAGTCAACATCTTGGTGAGCTGATTACCAATTATGGATATTCCACGGCCTTTACCACAAGCCATAATCTTGTGGGCTAGCCAACTCATTTGTTTTTGGGGAGCTGAGGAACCATACAATTTTTGGCAAATTGCAAGCCATCAACGGGTTTGAGATGTCTTTACCAAGAGCCGTTTGCTCCTGGACTAGCCAATCCATTTGTCATTTAGACTTTGGCGGACTGATTACCACAAAAATTTTGAAATAAAGTGAAAAATTTTTGAAAAATTTAGGCCTAAAAATGGGGGTACTTAGAAAGTTTTGTGATAAAATTCGTAAGAATTTCCCCCCCCCCCCCTCCCACACTAGAACTGAATATTGTCCTCAATATTCAAAGTCCCGACTATTATGCCGAATCTCTGAACGGAAAAAGCTAATATTCGAATCTAACTGTGGAAATATCGATTTTATTTTTCACTTTATTTATCTGTACATACAATTTTTTTTTTTTTTTTTTTTTTTTTTTTTGAAATGAGACTTATATACATATTTACTTTTCAACAGGTGGGGGACGGCCACTCCCCCACACTAGGGTGGTAGAAAGTAGAAAGAAGTCAGAAATACGGGTGAAAACCCATATATGTTGCTAATTTTTTTTCGCCGAGTCACTAGCTTGACTCGATCCCTGAATTCATTGGTCCATGGGGAAAGTTTGGAGATCCGGGACAACCATGGGTGGTATGTCCTCTCCAAAATAATGTTTCAATCTATGACCATTCACTTTGAAGTTGGGACCTTCGGGTTGAGATAACTCAACAGTCCCGTATGGATATACTTTAGCAATAGTGAATGGTCCAGTCCATCGGGTTTTTAATTTCCCCGAGAAGATCTTTAATCTTGAGTTGAAAAGAAGGACTCTGTCACCGACGTTGAAAACGCGGTTCTTAATCTTAGAGTCGTGGATCTTCTTTGTATTTTCTTTGTAGATCAAAGAGTTCTCGTAGGCTTGATCACGAAGTTCGTTTCATTCATTGAGTTGAACCTTACGGTGATCACCCGCTTTATGAAGGTCGTAGTTAGCATGTTTCAAGGCCCAGTAGGCTTTGTGCTCAAGCTCGATCGGTAAATGACACGCCTTCCCGTACACAAGCTTGTATGGAGTACACCCAATGGGTGTTTTGTAAGCTGTACGGAAGACCCAGAGTGCATCATCTAGTTTGTCCGACCAGGAAGCACGGTTTTCACCTACTGTCCTCTCAAGAATCCGTTTTATACCACGGTTGGAAACCTCCACCTGCCCACTTGTTTGGGGGTGATATGTGGTGGAAAGACGATGAGTAACACCGTACTTAAGCATGACTTTTGCAAATTGATCATTGCAAAAGTGAGTACCGCGATCACTAATGATGGCACGTGGAGTTCCAAAATGAGCAAAGAGGGATTTCAAGAATTTCACAACAACTCGGGCATCATTAGTGGGTAAGGCCTTAGCCTCAACCCATTTTGACAAATAGTCAACAGCCACGAAAATATACTTGTTGCCACGAGAAGATGGGAATGGCCCCATAAAATCAATGCCCCAGACGTCAAAGATTTCACAAACTTGAATAGCATTTTGTGGCATTTCGTTCTTTTGTGAAATATTCCCGTGACGCTGACAAGCATCACAGGCTTTGACTAACTCGTGGGCATCCTTATAGATCGTGGGCCAATAGAAACCGGAATCAAACACCTTTTTGGCGGTGTAGTTAGGACTATGGTGGCCCCCGGTGGGTCCAGCATGGCAAGCCTTGAGAATATCAGCGGCTTCCTGTCCGTATACACAGCGCCTGATGACTTGATCGGCACAGATTTTGAAGAGGAAGGGGTCGTCCCAGAAATAATGTTTGACGTCTTTAAAAAATTTGTTTTTCTGTTGGGACGTCATCCCCTTCACGATGAAGTTACCCGCATGGTAATTTGCAAAGTCGGCAAACCATGGGGTAGTAGAGTCACCACGAAAAGTAACCGCACTGAGTGTCTCGAGAGGGAATGTTTAATTTTTCAAAGATATATCGACTAGGAATGCCCGACTCGAAGGAAAAGGTAAAATACAAGTTTTACGTTAAAACGAGACTCAAATTTTTGACCGCCGTGTAGTATTTTGACTTTCTGACTTATTTAAGTTTGTAATGGTTACTTTTAAGCATTTTTAAATGAAAGTAAACTCAATTACCTTTAAAATTCCGGGTGGCACGACTTCTACGGAGTTACGGATATTTTTATATGATTTTTCAAAGTTTCTGAAAAAAACTGCGAACAGACAGGCGGACCCCTTAAATAATCAAGGGGACCGCCCAGTATTTAAGGGGGCCGTCCAGACAATAAAAGGGGGCGCCCATCTGGTACTCAAAATTTCATTTTTTGTAAAAAAATTATTTTCTGACTTTGCTAAAAGTTGTGAAACTTTTTGAATTTGATACCGAACATATAATACTTATTTAAAGCATAATCTAATCTCAAGCTAGTATAATTAGTATATATAACATCAAAACTAATACAAGTTAATCAACAAAACACTTTTCATACTTAATCCTCCTTAATGGGTAATTTGATACATGGATCGTTCTCAATTTTTAAAACCATTTGTTTTGAAAATTAGAGCGACGTGGCTTTGGTACTAATTGTGGAAAACTAGAAGGGGGTTGAATAGTTTTCCCCTCTTTTTGATTTTATAAAAACTTGGTTTCAAAATGTTGATTCAAATTTATTCAATTGTTTGTTTGAAAAACCTTCAATTAGAGTTTAGTATGAAAATAACATATAATCAATATGATCAATTATATATGTGAGCTTTTGGATTAGTTTTCAAAACTTAGTTTTACGAATGAAGCTTTGGTCGATCTTTATGTGAATACGTTTTCCTTTTAAAATTTTAAAACGTTTTGTATCAAATTATCGATTAAGTCAAACTCAACATGAGAAGTGTTAATAATATATGTAAGTCCATTAGACCATATCATACAATTATATATCCTATCACAATATTAACTTGTAACTACACCATAATCAATCATCATGACAATATAAGCAACAATCAACACATATTTGCAAGCATAGATATAAAGCGATAAATGCAAGAATAAATGTGAAAAGATAAGAGAAAGAGGATGCAAACCGGACACGATGATTTATAGTGGTTCGTCTACAAGGACACCTTCCTTGCCCTACTCCACTCCCCGAGTCACCTACTCGAGAGTTTTCTTCACTACTCAACAAGCTCCCTTTTGGCGGAGAAAACCTTACACAACTTTTGCTTACACCATTTAACGACACCAAGCTAAATGTCGAGTTCTAATAGTAGCTAGAACCAATCTCACAACACGACTTCGATCACTACACAACTTCTACACGACTTCACGACTTCACAACTTCTTCTATACTCCACTACTTATTCACACACCTACTTCTTCACAACCATGACTTCTCCACACTACTACTTCTTCCTACTACTTCTTACTCACTTATTGACTCACTACTAAGTAAGATCATCTTGAACTACTTATTACATAAACATAACTCACAACTTCACATAAACACTAACTAGACTCTAATACATCTTTGGCTTTATGATAGGGAGGATTTTTCTCTTGCACTTTGAGTGATGAGGGATTGAATCACTTGAAACAAAGACTAATAAACTTATGATCAAAGGATTTAGAAGTGTGTTTGGAAAGGTTTAGGACTGAAATTTTCTGTGCAAAAGGTTGGAAAAATAGCAGAAATGAACCAGTATTTATAGGTAAAAGTTTCTGACAATTCTGACAAAATGGAGCGTGTGCCGGCCCCTTTAATTGTGTGTCAGCCCCCTTAAAATTAAGGGGGCCGCCCAAACGAAAACGGCAATTTTTCTTGTCTTTTCTGGGGAAGGTTTATCTAGTGAAATTTTAATTGTTTTTTGCTAAAAATTTGAATTTATATATTTATTATGAATTAAACATTTTTCTTTAATTACCAAAAGTGTTTTTCTAAGTATATAAAATATTTATATCATTTTATATAATTTGTAGTGTTTAAATAAAACTCCCTTTGATCATAAAATGTATTAGACATTTGTTTATACATACCTTAAGTGATTGTTGAAGCATACTCGAGACGTTGAGATGTCGAGGCTTGTTGACGTATGAATGCATAGATGAATTGTGATCACAAGTAACTTAAGCATTTTACGTTATATGTTATAACTTACATCTTTGTCATTATCAAAACGTGAAAAAGATGTTTAGATTAAATATCGTAATATTCATGCCAACAGTAGAGTTATTCAACTTGTAAGGAAAAGTACTATGTGGCATGGTCAAACTTATATTTGGTTTTTTGATGATGGGTGATTCGGGGTGTTATGAATACTCCCTTTAACAAATTATTATTATTATTTTTTTTTATTATTATTATTTTTTACAACTTCCTCCTTTTTCACCACTACCATCATATCAACATGATAATAAAGTTTTTTATCTTTTTTTTTAATCCATTTTTGGAGGGTATATATAACCCGCCCTTTCGAGTTTCGACAATATGAATTTGTGATACACAAATTGGGTGTTGCAATATGCATTACGGGTGTCGTGTAGTGTGAAGTGAATGAATCATAAACTTTAACTAATTCAAGAAAGGGTAACTAAACAAGGAGTCATCATAATTTGTGAGTTGTATTGTAGCAATATATGAACTAGAATAAAAGTTTGATGCATATATGATAGACTCACAAACATGCTTTTTATAACCAAGTGGCAGGGTCATTTCTTAGATGTGTGAGAAAATCAGAAAACCGAACTTAAACCGAAAAACAAGAAACTCAAACGAATGATTTGGTTTTCATATTTTGGAAAAACCGGAGTTTATGTTTCGATCCGTCTTTAGCATAAAGACCAAACCATAATAATAATAATAATAATAATAATAATAATAACCGATAAAATATATATAATCTTAAAAACTCATATTTAGATTGTTTTTCCGAAGATATCATTTAGTACGCATAAATAATTTTGTCAAGGATTTTTTTGCCATTAGTCTTTTATTGTTATTAATGTGTCTATTTATGACAAATAAACATTTTTTATTATTATTATTTTTTTTTTGTCATAAATTTTTTATCATCATTTTGTGTTTATTTATGCTTGAAACTTGAAAGTTTATTATGCATTACAAATTCGACTTTTGTTCAAACCTCGATAAATCAAATAGAAATCGAGAAGCCAAGCTGAAAAGAAACAAAAACCAGAAAAACCAAATTTGTTGTAAAAAGAAAAAACCTAAAAAAATTGTTCGGTTTTGGTTTTAACCAAAATCAAACCATGCTCACCCCTAACGTTCCTAGGTTTTTTAGGTTTTGAGCAAGAATTAAAAATGAGGCCTCGAAGTAAAAGTTAAATAAAAAGTGTGAATCTTTTTAGTATATACAGTGAGAACTGTTACGTAAAATATTATACGTTACACATTATTATATAGTTTATTTAACTTTTTTTTCAAATTGAGGCGCTGTAGTGTCTTTGTTTTCGATCATATTCCTACAATCTATATAGCTTTATGCATCAAACATAATTTTCTGGTTCAAAAAAATTGAGAGACATCAGCGGGCGCCAAATTCACCCAACCTCGAGGACGGCCCTGCCAAGTGGCATCTTAAAAAACAAACTTAAATGCCCAAAACTAAGAACATGAAGTGCTCTTTGGGGAAGGTGATTACAGAATTATGCAAACAATTGGTTGAATGATGTAGTACAAAAGGCTAAAAAGAAACTTTAAATTAATGTGGCATGCCACTAAATGAAGGTTTTACGTGACTACACGATACAAATGATATAGCCAAGAAGCATGAATATAGCCGTCCGAAAATTAAGAAGCATGTATAAAAGAGCAAATAGACAAGTAAAACCATTAATTAACACATTAGCAAGATAATGACTGTGGGGTGTGGTTGAAAAGGATGTTTAGCGAATGAAATTATGAAATAAAGTGAATATATAGTCCAGTCGAGGTGTCACATTGATGAAGATGTATGACCAAAATCACGTTGTGAAGTAAAACTTGAGGATAAAAACCATGTCACATGAAAATGGATAAACAAACTTAGCAAAAAAAGTGAATCCTAAGGAAACAAAGAGGAAAACCCAAGGCATAAATATGAAAAAAAAAAAAAAAAAAAAAAAAAAAAACCATATTAGTGGAAACGAGAACAAAATTTAACAGGTTTATTTAAAAAAAAGTTAAACAAGACTATAAACACAATCTTTTTGGACTAGGTATTATCAAGAAGAGAAAAAACAAAGGTTTTTTTTCCAAGTATTTAACTACGTCGCAAAATTAAATGGGTGTCTAGATTCCCCGAGAACCCACACGGTTCCATCTCTGCATATAGGTGTTTGATTTAAATAGAAGAGACCAAGTATGCATCTTAAAATTTGTTTTCAAAACAAATGCATCTCCTATTCAACTTCTTATACATCCATATCATAATATGTTATCTTTTTATACATATGTATTGTGATTGTTGATGATCAAAGAAATTTCATCTAAAGTATTCTAAGTATATTGACTAAACGATACACCAGGATGATATGTGTTCTGCGATGTTGTAGCATACATCCTGTAAGTCGTATAAAACGATGTGTACAAATTAGCCCATTTGTGTAAGTTTCAAACTTTTAAATTAATGTTTGTATCGTATATCATATAAGTCATATAAAACAATATGCACAAATAACCTCCTAACTCATTTGTGTAAGCTTTAGAGTTCTACATTCATGATTGAAACAATACAGTTTCGTACATAGAGCAAGTAATTCGATCTATTTAGTCTTTGCATCTAAAACTTCAAAAACCGGCATGAGTTATAGTTAGAATATTAGTGTGTAATAGTCAGGATATAAGTTTAGGGGTAGTTGTAGACTTGTAGTTTAGCTCAAACTTAAGGAGGCTAGTCATGTATTAGGAAATCTCCTAACCTCCTCAATTGCAGATTCCTTGTTCACAAAGGATTAGGTTTCTCCCCCTCATTTCTCTATAAATAGAGATGTGAGGTTGAGGTTTATGTGTACCTTCTTTTCTTGCTCACGTTAATAAACATTTGAGTATAAAATATCTCGTGTGTGTGTGTGTGTGTGTATGTGTTGGTGCCACTCGATGTTAAGGGATCATAACCCTTTGTAGAGGCCTTGTTGGAGTTGTTGTTGATTCTTGGTTCCGCTCTAGAAACCGGTTTGTTGGATTTTATTCCCAAAATTAGCATCAGAGCCTTGTTCGAGAAGAACGAATCGCACATCATAGAGAGAGCCGAAATAAGAGAAACGACTTAACTGGGTTTGGTTCGTCGGTTACTGCTCAGTCGTGGGAGAATTGGCACTGCGGGTTCGTTAATTATTGGGTTTCTACGAAATTCGAACAGTAGGTTGAAGACACATAGATCTAGAATCTCACATGAGGGGCCTTGCATATGAGATTCCATGAAGGAGATATAGCTCATCGAAGTTACTGATCTAGTTGGTGTCTTGTTTGTCATTTTCAGTTATTGTTTAGCTATCGTTGTGTAGATCACACGTTTTAAGGTTTCTAGGTTTACGAGTCAAGATTACTTGGGCAACAAGGTTCTTGAAGTTGTCTTGCAAGGAGGTGGATCGATTCTCCTAGGGTTATAGGAAATCACTGTCTTTTGTCACAAGGTTATTGGAGTTTCGGTTTTTAGCTTCAGAGGGCAAAAGGTTTTGAAAGAGTTTCAACTTCAAGGTTTCAGATTAAAGAAGGTTACTAGCTGGTGAAGTTTGATCGATATTAGCAAGGGTGGCATCGAATGGTTTTTTTTAATCAATTTTGTTCAAGGTTTTCAATTAGAGTTCTTTTATCATCAATGCTTTGTTAAATAGTTTGTTACTTGGGTTTCAAGTTTCAGGTTTACTAGGGTATAATCGACAAAAGATTTACTTCAAAGGGTTTTTCGGGGTAGCTCTCGGGTAAGTCGATTTCTTGTAAGGGGTTTCTACAAGGGTTGAATCGATCGAAGAGTGAAGAAAAATCAATCCTTTGAAGGGTTGCACACACGGTACTTGTTAGTCGATTTTGGGTGAGGTTTTTCACTAGGTTCAATCGATTTTACAAGATTTTACAGGATTTAAACTGTAAAGTTTGACATTTTCATGTTTGGGAACATGGTTTGCTTTGAGAATGGTCAGTATACGGATACTCTCAAAGGGTATGGTGTAGGTATGGGTTCAACACAAACGTTGCATTGAGTTGAGTTTGAGGCGGAACCACAGGATGATCGTGGAGTTGAGGTGGACCTCTAGGGAGTTGCAATCTGGGTGACAGTTTATAGGTTTTTCAGACTCAAGATTTAATTGCCTATCGGTTTGCACAAGATAAGGAGCAATGATTAGTACGAGAACCATTCAGGTATAGAGGTGATAGTAATATGGTTGCTTTAGGAGTTGGTGCAGTGATAGAAGAATATGCACACGAGTCATTGACTTTGAGGGATGCAGTTGCTTGTGAGGTAATTTCCAAGTGGATGGTTGTAATGAAAAAAGATATGGATACTCGGTCTAGTATGTGTATGCTCAGCGACGGTTTCAGACGAAGTAGTGACGACGGTAACATATATTACTATAAATCTGCATGAGATATATTCATATATCTATTCCTCTATATAAATTATATGAGGTTTACTTGTGAAAGCAAGGCTGAGATATGGGTTACCAAGGGTTTTTGAATGAAGCAAAAGAAAATATACTTGGTATGGAGATCTTCAGGACTCAGTGGTAATACTCGGAGGGTGTCACGATTCAGATTTTCCAACGGAACTCGATTCAGATATTGTTGGGGGGACACTCTACGCTGTCGTTAGAGGGTGGCCTGTCATGGAATCGTGATGAAAAGAAGAAGAGTAAGGGGTCATGTATTTATGCAGTTGGAAGTCATGAGTATCAAGTGGTCTGCACGAGACCTGACATAGTATCTACGAATGTAGGAATGTTGGATGGGTTTGATCGTGGATTACAGATAGACGTACAAAGCTTTTATGGATTCTGTTTACGCCATGGGTAGATCAATCACTGTCATGGGTAGATCAATCACAATGTACACGTTTATGATACAGGAATGTGCAGTGAACTTGGAAGCTATATTGCAGCACATGATGGCTTTGTCAACAACTGAAGCAGAGTATATGACACTTACTATGGAATTGAATGAGGATACATAGCTAAAGGGACTCTCTCCAGAGTCATGATTTGAGCTAAGGTTAGTAGTAGGTATTGCTATTGGTACCTAGATGAAGGCAGTCTGAGGTTCCAACACATGTTGAAGCTGTTGCGGATCGGAGAAGGCTAACTATTACCACTAAGGTGGAAATTGTTAGAATATTAGTATGTAATAGTTACGATATAAGTTTAGGGGGTTAGTTGTAGTTTAGCTCAAACTTAAAGAGGTTAGTCATGTATTAGAAAATCTCCTAACCTCCTCAATTGTAGATTCCTTGTTCACCAAGGATTAGGTTTCTCCTCCATCGTTCTCTATAAATAATAGAGATGGGTGAGATTTATTTGTACCTTTTTTTGCTCACGTTTAATAAACATTTTAATGTAAAATATCTCGTGTGTGTTGGTGCCACTTGACATTAAGTGATCATAACCTTTTGTCGAGGTCTTGTTGGAGTTGTTCTTGATTTGTGGTTCCGCTCTAAAAACCGATTTGTTGGATATTATTCCAAACAGTTGCCATCTAGATAAGTAAGGTGACAATATCCATTACAAAATAGACACAGGACAATGATTCCAAAACATTAGTACATTTTATCATATGTGAAACAAAAGTATTCAACTTGCAATCTGTAGCAACTTGCATTTCAACCTTTCTAGCATAGACATGGATATTTTGTTTTGTTACTTCATGATATGTCGTATAAGTCGTATGCTAAAAACTTCTATTATTTGAAGTTACATGTACAATTCTTTGAAAACATACCATAACAATGAGCCAGACAGATATTCACCGATGAAACACTAGGTTCTAGGGGTTGAATATGCACTAGAAACATGTTATTTCATTGTCAAATCTGAATAAAGATTATGTGATGAAGACATTATGATTCGATGGTAATGAATCGACTATACGATGATAAGGACTACACTTATTGCTAACTTGCTTTATGAGAAAAATGATGTATGTACCTGAGAACATGAGTGAGCATTAAAAACAGGATCTTTAATCGCAAAGATGAATAAATGCAACCAGAATCAAAATTTGAACTAATATATCTATCCCATTAACTTTATAATGGAAATAATTTTATCAGAACCAAGCAGAGAGACTAAAAAAAGAATCAGTACAATCGGGAGATAGGGAAAAAACCAAAACTTGTACATAAACAGACTATTTGAAACCATTTTATATGCCGAAATCCAACCATTAATCAAGCTGGGTAGAAATTAGCTAGCTCCTCTGAAAACGTCTTCCTGATGACGTCTCTCTTGAGCTTTAATGCTGCAGTAACCAGTCCGGATTCAGGAGTCCATGGTTCCGAAAGCAGTTTAATCTTTGCAGGAACCTCGAACTTTTGCAATCCTCCCGTTTTTGCAGCCTGTAAAAACATCAAACAATGTTATTTTAGTTTAGTAAAGAAAATGTTAACTATGATCAGATGGTCCAGAATGCGCCTTCATAAGCCAAGATCATGGTGACTAAAAGGGAAATGTTTCAATCGTTTTGTGGTTGGATTAGATGTAACCTCTTCAAAATAACAAATTATCATGAAAGTTTTTTAAATAACTGTGCATCTATGAACTAATATGTACCTTTACAAGGGAACCATAAACCTCCTTGACCGTTTCTTCCTTTTCACACAAACTTGCGAAGTCATTAAACTCGACACCTTTCTGCACAGCCCAAGATTCTACTGCAGACTGTGAAGCCACCACAAGAGCCACACAGTAGCTATGGAACGAATTGGCATACAACATGATGTTATCAACATATGGGCTGGTACTTAGAACAGCCTCAACCTGTAGAACAAATATTAATCTGTGAGTGGAAGCTCGTTCCAATTGATACAAAATAGAAGTGGCAATTTCAATCCGTATACTAATAAATAGGTCGATTAAGGAAAAGTATCAAACGGGTCAAAAGTCACTAAAAGTCTATTTCTGATGTACAGATCCTCCTCAATCATACTAAATAACATGAAGTAGAACATTATTAAAATAAAACGATTTTTTTTAATTATATTTGCGATTTGCCAAACTGATTTTTTATAATATAATCAATTATGTACCTTTCCCAGAGAAACATATTCTCCATGTTGAAGTTTGACAATATCCTTTTTACGGTCAATTATCTCAAGACATCCATCCTTATGGAACTGTCCAACATCACCTGTGTAGAACCACCTCAATCCCTTCTCATCAACCTTTGATGCAACAAAAGATTTCAAAATTAGATTTCCAGTGAAAACTTCCAACTAGCAAAAATCAAAGAATGAAAGAAAGAGTATTACTTTGTAAACTTCCTTTGTCTTCTCGTCATTTTTGAAGTACCCAAGAGTAACATTTGGCCCACCGATCAATATTTCTCCTCGTGGCATGGGTGAATCACTGGTTAAGTAACCACCTTCAGGCCAATCTATTAACTACACAAAAAGAAATTAAATCATTAGTGTCAAAAGCTGCAGCAGTAAGCATAGAATTAATATAACAAGACAGAATGAAACAGGGCTAACTGTAACCGTTCTGAATGCCTTTAAGCCAAATGAAAGAGTAATGTCTGATAAAAGTGTGTCGGATACATATGACTAGTATAAAGTTGACTATTAAACAATCAAAATTATTCAAATAGACTTAATAATAAATGTTGGATAAAAATTATTCCATCATGATTCAGTAATCAGTATAGTCATTATAAGTATACCTAAATGTGACAATTCACCGTAAAACAAGCAAAAAGTATGACCACAGATCTTATTGTGAAACAGTTGCTAATGAGTACCAACTTTTGAAGAATCACTGACATGGATTTTAAGATTCGACTCAAACTTTTGAGTATAAAAAGTACAATGAGGATTTTACAATCTTGAAGATATGTGGATGATAAAATCAATAAAAATATGATAATACAAGTTTTCATATCCCCATTGAATATTACCTTGATATAGGAGCAAGGAAGGGGTGCACCAACCCGACCAACAGATATATCATCATACTCAGAAAATGTCCCACCAGCACATGTCTCAGTAAGACCATACCCTTGCCCGATTGGAGCACTGTGGTAGTGGCGGGCCACATAAAAAATGAAAAAATTAATAAAGTAACAAACCCTTTTATCATTGTCCATTTATACAAACAGATCACTTTGTTAGTACTAACCCAAGACAGACGTTGATAAATCTTTGAGTATCAGCAGACAGAGGTGCACCTCCAGACAAAATGAACCGGATACGACCCCCCAAAATAGCTCGAACCTTTCTAAACACGAGAAAGCTCCATATAAGCTTTTCTAACCCCCATGCCCCAAACCAACTTCCATTTATTGCAGATAACCGCCGACTATATGCTAAATCAAACAATGTCTTGGATAATCCACCTGCTGAATCCACCTGAAAATTTTCAGCTCAAATTAGTATAAGACATAAGATACAATGGAAGTAATACACACACACACACACACAAAAATATATATATGCATAGAATTTTAACCAACCTTTTTCCGTACACCATCTCTGACACGATCAAGAATAGCGGGAACAGACGCCATTAAAGTTGGCCTTAAAACAGATGCATCTCCTTTTGTACCTCTTTTAATTTTGCTTGATGTATCTGTAAGTGTTAAAGGGGTTCCATAACCTATTGAGCTTCCCACCGCTGCAAACAGATTCTGTGACAAACATAAAATGAACACAAAAATTCGTTTATAAATAATTATGTCATAATATTTCAAGAAGAAATTATATCATAATTCAAAGGTTTGGCATACCTCAGCTGCAAGTTCAAGAATATGTGCTAGCGGTAAGTATGCTAAATAGACATCACTGCTTCCAAGGCCAGGTACAATTGTCATGACAGCAGAAAGGGTCGCAAGAACGTTACCGTGTGTCATCATTACACCCTGTAATACATATTATAAAATAAGCGCCTTTTTCAATTAGTATGAAAAACCGAAATATTAAGAAAAGGGCTATTGAAGATTTTTACTAACCTTAGGCAAGCCGGTACTTCCACTTGTATACATAATCACTGCCACATCAGCAGGAAGCGGTAGATCTGCTTCAACAGGGTTCTCTTTGCCAATTCGCTCTACTTCAGAGTATGAAAAGATTTTCCAACTGTTGGTTCCCTCGGTCGACACAAAATCATCATCCATGCATATTACTCGTTCTACCGTGTCTATTTGTCCACTTATGTCTATAAGCTTCTTTAGCTCTTTGTTTCCACAAATTACGGTAGTTACCTCTGTCTGAAAAACATTTTAGAACGAAATTAGATGGCAGCTGGAGCCTCATTTTTAAACAAGGGTCTTTACTTATAATTAAGTTATATCAATTGCTCAAAAAATATTTTGATAGTAATTTTCCAAGTGAGGAATGTGTAAAACATAGAACTATTAAAAGTTGCAAGCTTTGCACCTAAAACAACCAATTATTCAATTAATTGTTTTATTGTTAGCTGAATGTGCACTCATGTATAGAAATAGCCAGATAGTAAATTTAGCTAACTATGCTGACTCAGGTACTAAGATAAACGCACTATGATAAAAAAATTTAGTTGTGCCAGAATAAGAAGATAGTAAAATTATAGTTGCAATTCTTTTTGATAGACAATAACTTATGACATGTTTGAAAACAATACTTTTTTGGACATTGTTAGTTTCTTATATAAATTTTTAATGGTAGTTCCACTTATAAAGGCTGACAGGACCACAAAAGCACAGATATACGGTGTTTTTATTAAATCAATAGGTTATGTAATCCCACTTATAAATAGTTCGATCGATGACCTTATAAGTGGTCCCACTTATGTAATCCCACAAATATACGTTTGTTTTATTAAATCAATACGTTATGTAATCCCACTTATAAATAGTTCAATCGATGACCTTATCAGCTCGATTTCAATGTCCCTGCCTATTGCTGCATTATGGATATAATATCACATGAAGTTAAACTTCAATATTTCTAA
Organism: Artemisia argyi; assembly: GCA_030686995.1. Taxonomy (NCBI): domain Eukaryota; kingdom Viridiplantae; phylum Streptophyta; class Magnoliopsida; order Asterales; family Asteraceae; genus Artemisia; species Artemisia argyi. The sequence goes on from CM060688.1 coordinate 48,483,134, forward strand.
ATTTTTCCAGTGACGTTATTTTGATTAAAAATACAAAATTTCGATTATTTATCAATTTCTTTCTTGCTGAATTTCTATGGGCATGTCCTACTTCTTGCAATCTTGTGGACAGTTGTACCATGACTACCATCACCATGTATACTTATTACTTAATGTTTTTCTATGAAAATTAATGCATTTATATAACAATAAAAGAGAAGAAATACCTCATTTAATGAGTGGCAAATGGCTTCTTCTCCCAAAGATGCATACATGGTCACGACTGTGACATTTCGCCTGAAACAAGCCTGATTGACAGAATAACATAAGTTAGTTATAGCTCCCAAATCATAAAATCTTACTAGTGTGAGGTGCAGGTAAGTTAAAAATAAAAACTAGTGGATCTAACTAGAAACATACAAACGTGATTGTCCCATATAGTACTACTCTCTTCGTTTTGAGCATGAATAACAAAATCTAATTTTACAGGTAGCAGTTCTGACCCATTTACTAATAGTGGACTATTTCGAGTTATGTTCTATCCTTAATGGGTCAAAACGGGTCAAAAAAAACTATAGAGGAAACGGTTTAACATGTCATTAAATAGTTATAGTTATCGTAATGGCATACCTTTTTGTAATCATATATCATCACACAAACTATTTATAAAAAATAAATAAATAAATAAATATTGGCCTAACCAAGCCCGGTCTGCACTGGACATGAACAAATTTTCGCTATTTTTGACCCGTTATCCAACCTACCCAACCCGCCCATTTTGTCACTTCTAATATTTATATAAGAGTTGTGTATGCAGTACCTGAAGTGCAACAAACCATTCTTCACGTGTATCCGCAAAGATTGCAACACGTTCACCACTTTTGTGCCCAACTTGCACCAACCCGGATGCAACATTACACACAACTTGAAACACTTGACGATAGTTCTTCCACTCATACTCACCTAAATGAAGCTTTTCAAATGACCTCCCATCTTGATGTACTTCTGTCTCTTTAGATATTATTTTACGTGTTCCAAGTAAATTCTTGTCACGATGCTGTTTGCATCCTTGCTCAAATAGATCTGCAAGCGTTCTGATTCCTTCCCATGCTGTTTCGACAGGAGATGTAAACCGATAGTTTCTTATCGCGTACCCTGGTTCCCCGCCCACATCAGCGGGCAAACCTCGGTTTTTCCCTTTTTTACTCCGGAGGGCGAGAGTGAGTAAAAGAGGAGCCAAGACTCCGACAATATACGCACTCATCACTGAAACAACAATTTTACTGATCAAGAATAATTCATTATCAAGACTAAGAGAAGGGTACAATGTTATTTGTGATCAATTATTGTTAGTTTTAAGTAACTATTGACTTTATTGACCGACATGGAATGTAAAACAACAAAAGGTACTAGTAAGAGTCCTACCACAAATGCACCGCAGAGCTTTTAGGAGCGGTGAGCGGTAAGCATTGAGCATTGTGATTTTTAATGCTCGTTTGGCAAGCAGCAAGTAGCTTTATCAATTTTTTCAGAATGCTCCTTTTCAAACGCTCCATAAAGTAGCATTTAGGAGTTGTTTGACACATTATAATTACAACTACAGCTACGTTACCAAACGTTTTTATAGAAAAGTACAGCTACTGCTTTTGCTGCTACTGCTATGTTTGCCAAACACACCCTAGCATGATTACAAATACTATGAAGTAAATGGGTACAAGTATAGTAGATATGATTATCTAACTTTAAACTAATTTATTTTTTTGGGTAACCGTGGTTTCCGACCTTTTGGCCGACAAACCAACGGAGTTTGAGCCCACCACCACATAAACACAAACCGGGTAATTTCCTACCATTTTTTTTCGGGAAAGGTGTGTGGCCACATTAGGATTGTTTGCACCAAGCAGTAATTGAACTTGGGATCTCTCGCATTTTAGTGTCACAAGCCTTTTCCCACTAGGTCACCCATAAGTGATTGCTTTAAACTAATTCATATAACTAATTCATAAGAGCAAGGTTGGATCAAGCGGTTAACACCCTTGCCTCTGGAGACAGAGGTCAAGGGTTCGATCCTCACCCCTTGCAAGGCCGGAGGTCCTCTTCTACCTTTGGTAGAACCGGAAGCGGCCTCTCTACCTTAGGTAGGGGTAAGGCTGTCTACGTCTCAACCTCCCCCATACACCGTGGAAGACGGTATTAGGACCCATAACCCGGTGGAAGACGGTATTGGGAGTTACTTTAGTCACATGGAACGCTGACTCGGCCGCGTTCCACGTTCCGGATCGTTCGTACCCAAACGCGGTACGATCGCGATCCGGATCACTCGGAATCGTGTTCCGGATCGTTATTTTCAGCGTTCCCAAACATCAACAATCGCCGTACCGAAGTCTACTGGTTCGGCGTACCAAAACAAATCAGTACAGCGTACCAAAATGAATTGGTACAGCGTACCTAAACGAATTGGTACAAAAAACCAACTTTTAACCAATAATTACTCAACTAATTTAATTTTATTCACTTATATTAAAATCCAAAACAATCTTTTGATTATTAATATATCATATGGATATTTAGCTTATACTTATCGTAATGTAGAATTTTAATATTATTATTAATATGATACATTGTACCGAATTGGGTACATCGTACCAAACTTTATGGTACAACGAACCAAAGTGTACCGTAGCGTTCCGAAATGAGCCTACCCCCCCCCCCCCCCCCCCCCCCGTCGTACCATATTTTAGGGACCTAGCGTTTCCCGTTCCCGTACCGAAGCGACCCGCGTTTCATGTGACTAAGTTTATATATATATATATATATATATATATATATATATATATATATATATATATATATATATATATATATATTTTGGAGTTCCCGCACTTAACAGGTTCTGAAAATAAAGCCCCACCATATATATATATATATATATATATATATATATATATATATATATATATATATATATATATATATATATATATATATATATATATATATATTGGAGTTCCCGCACTTAACAGGTTGTATATACTTGCGAACTTGTGGTTATGATGTGATATGCAACAAAAATTGTTACCGTTGTACACTCTTGTGTTGTAAATATTTGTTAAAACTTAAGATAGAGCATCAAAACACTATGATTTTGGCTTCCATAGTCGGTATAATATATTTTTTACCATCGTATGTAGTTATAGTATAAGCTTTCGCACAGGGCCTCCGGTCGCTTAGCTACGGCACTACCTTAACTACAACAATTTCCATGAATATACAAATCTTAACACATTTAATTAAGAAAAGTGAGAATGCAAATATATACAAATTAAGTTTATCTTCGTAAATTAAGTAAGGTTAACCATAAACCTTAATCAATAAATAATCAATCATAACAACCAAGTGAGTTGCACCAATAAGCAAAGAAGATATCACATTGATCTCAAAAACTAGTTTTTTTTTTTTGAAAGGTAAAATTCATAATCTCAAAAACTAGTTAATGTCATAATAATAATCTATAAACAACATTAGCATTACATAAAAAAAGAAATAACAAATTCGACAATGTGACCCTTATTCATAGAAAATAATAACTAAACAGTGATCTGAAAGCAATATGAAATCATTAATATAAAAATTAATCCGGGTTTATACTAATAAAATATACCTCGATCGGTTTTTTGTTGGAAGAGTAAGCTGGTGGCAGGGGTTTAATAAGAAGAGGATGAATTAATATAAGGTGGGTGTGACGGAGTAAACAAAGTTTGAAGTGAGATATATTGTAGTTTCAGACGTTGAATTTTATTTACTAGCAATTGAATGGATTGAGTAAAACAAGAAACTAAAAAACAAAAACCAAACAGGTTGTGTTATAGTCCAACTGTGTGGACGCAACCTCGTGTGTATCCTCCCTACACTTGGATCCTTATCTACCCCTTTGACTCCAACTGGCTTCTCCACCTATGTAGGCTAACATGAAATCTGTTGTTTTTAGTCAACATAAAAAATTGCAAAAATAAAATAAAATATAAATAAAATAAATCCATAAAAGTTTATCTAATATGAAAACAAATAAAAATTTTGCAAAAAACATCCAAGCTTTTGCTGAGTTTACTTTTTTGCACGACAAAAATACACCGTTGGTTCCTAAACTTTTCATGAAACATCACAGGGCACCATAACTTTTAAAAAGCATCGTGTGGCGTTTAAAACTTGGGATTTTGAGGCCGATTGCGTCCCTCGGCCCGTAATAGGAACAGCAACGTATTCTTGGTGAGGGCAAAATCGTCATTCACTGTAGCGATCTAGTTTCTAACCGTTGGACATTGTCCCGGTTCCTTATATTACTGTGAGTCAAAATTATATTGTCACTCATGATCCTTTAATCTTTCCTCCAAAACCTTTCCTCCTTCAACATGGTACGCTGCTGGTGTGTTAAGCAAGCTATAACACGCACTTCGTGGACATTGGCCAACCCAGGGCGTCAATTCTATGCTTATCCTGATAAAGTAAGTGCGTTTTAAGATTGATTGTATTACCTTGCTTTCGCAAGTAGTAAAGTACATTGTAACAATGGTGGTTCATTAACGGAATGTCATATTAATGATTAGGGGTCTTCTTGTCGGTGGATAAGATGGTATGATCCTGAAATGTGTGCACATTCAAGAATGATCATACCAGGCCTTTTGAAGGGGAGAAATGAGCTCCAGGAAAGATTAGAAGTTGCTCAAGGTGATGTGTGGAAGTGGAAGATTTACCTGGTGCTCAGTTGGATATTGTTCTTGATTGTTTATGCATTTGGTTAACTTTTTAGCTTTAAAGTATGATGGCCGTGTTTTGTGTTTTGTGGAAAATGTAATTACTTGTTAGGCCACCTTGGTAGTGTTAGAACCTTTACCAAAACTATTTTGTACTAGTATTTTTTATCTTTAGATTGTATTGAATGGTAGTAACATTGTTTCCAACATGGATATGAAGTTTGGTTCTTTTTCTGAGTTTACGTTATGGGTATATATGCAGATGCATAGAAATTTGGTTATAATTGACTTTGAATAGTCAACATTCTTTTGAAGTTTTAGTTTTGATTAGTTTTGCCTGCATCATTTCGCAGTAGCATATTATGCAGTTATACAGTTAGATATAACACACGTTGCACACAACATACATATTTTGGACACAATTACAATTCAGAAACATAACATGGTTCTGTAGATAATGCAATTGGATATAATTCCAAATGCATAAAATTTTATACTTTTCGAAGCATGATAATCAGAGTACATAACTTGTTCATAGTTAACATAAATAAATATTGTCTACTTCATTAGCATAATATAAAGAAAGCCCTATGGTAAGGGCATCATTTTATCCATTAAAGCCTGCTGCCTAGTCACTCTTCTTGTAGTATGCTGGGATGAAACATAAACTGCTTGCATATTACTTGAATGGACCTGAGATTGAGACTGTGATTGATCTTGTTGCTGGGATTGACACTGGGATTCATCAATAGGTTGATCTTGACTATGAGATTGAACACCTGCAATTTCATCTTGTTTCTCTGTTGCAACATCCTGAGTACCTTGATCTTGAATTCCAAATTGCACACAAGTTCCTTCAACTGCAACATCTTCACTTTCATCAGCACCTGTACCTTCATCTTGTTTATCTGCTGCAACTTTGTTCCCTGTAGGATGTGTCTTCTTTGATGCAACCTTTTGAGTCACTTGTTTACCTTTTCCCTTAGAACTTGAACTATTTTGTTTTTTACCGCCAGTTTGACTACTTTGGGTTCCACCATAGCCAATACATGTTTTTAGGTTGTGTTGAGATAGTAACAAGGATGCGCCCATGTTTCAACAGCTCCTACTTGTTGTCCATTTAAAGCCATATTCCAATTAGTAGCGACAACATGTTTACATGGTAAACCTGTAATATCCCATCTTCTGCAAGTACAAGACTTCTCTACAATATTAACTACACATTGGTCTCCCCATGGTCCACTGACCTGAAACTTATCTCCCTCATTCCATAAAACATTATACCTAACTGTCTATTTCTTAATACCGTCTAACATGTGTTGTGCAGTAGGTGTTAGTGGCCCATCACTCTTCTCAATGACCTTTGCAATATGTATTATTCTCTTCATACAATATTCCCTGATGTATTCTAATGCTGTAATAATTGGTTTGTTTACACCCTCAATTACTTTCTCATAAAACACTTGACACATGTTATTAAGTAACACATCAGAATGGGGTAGCCCTAAAACAAGACAAATAAAGTTGTATTACTTATACATTTCATACTACTTTACCATATACCACTAAATTTACACAGTTAGATGACTTACATGAGAAATGTGACCTTGACCAATGGATTGGTGGTATCTGACTTAACCAAGCATGGGCATCTTGACTAAATGTCTTTAAAGCATCCATAGATTTCTCAAACTGTACAATAGTTGAGGCTGTTACACATCTCCAAAGATGGTCTTTGAAGGCCCCACCCTGCCAATTAACTTTCATTTGCTCATGAATGCTTCTAAGACAAAATCTGTGCTCCGCATTTGGGAAAACTTCTCTTAATGCTGATGTAATATCCTGCACAAAAACATATATATTTACTGTCTGTTTAAAAAAAAATAGAAAATTCAATTCATTTATAGTTTATGGGAGTACCTTGTTCATGTCAGTAACAAAAGTGAAGATTGAATTTAGCTCAAGTTCAAGATCATCAGATAAACAATGAAGAAACCAAATCCAAGCTATTGTGTTTGCTGATTCAGCAAAAGCATAAGCTACTTTGTGGAAAACTAGAAGGGGGGTTGAATAGTTTTACGTCCTTTTAAAATTTATTTCCAAAATATTTTGTAGGTTATAAAAACTTTCGATTCGATCTTAAGTGAGTTCAAGCAACAACCAATATAAGCAAGTCTAAACTAATAATGAAAGTATTGAAATATAATGAAGAAAAGATAGAGTTAGAAAGATCAAACCACAACACGTGAATTTATAGTGGTTCTGCTACAAGGACACCTTCCTTGCCCTACTCCACTCCCCGAGTACCACACTCGAGAGTTTTCTTCACTATGTCAACAAACTCCTTATGGTGGAGAAACCTTACACACCTTGGCTTACACAAGTTAACGACACTAAGCTAAATGTCGAGTTCTAATCGTAGCTAGAACCAATCTCACACCAAATATCACACCACGTGATCTTCACACCTTTATCACACCTTCACACCTTCTTCAAGACTTCACACCGTCTTCACACCTTGTCAATCTTCACACCTTCTTCTATGCACAACTAAGTCACAACTACTAAACTAGTTTACAACACACCAAGATTCTACAATCAACAAATATACACAACACCTTCACAAATATCTATCACTAGTACTATATGAAACTAGCTATACACAACACCACTACAATAAGATGGATGTAGAGAAGTGTTCTTCTTCTTGCACTTGAATGGATGAAGCTTTGGATCACTTAGAAACAAAGACTTATGAAATATATGATCAAAGGATTTTAGATCTAGAGAAGAAGATTGGATCAGAAAGTTTATAGTGCAAAAAGGTGAGGAAAATGTGTAAAATGATCCAGTATTTAAAGGGCCAGATTTTACTGTTCGGGAGCGTGCCGGTCCCCTTAATCATTAAGGGGGCCGCCTAGTAAAATTAAGGGGGCCGCCCTCCTGAACGTTTGAAAAGTTTTTCTGGATAAAATTTGCCCTTTTTGGTTGGAAATTTGAAATCATATTTTTGTGGTTTAATAAAGCTTTACCAAAAATGATTTACAAGTATATATAAAATGTTAAAATCATTTTATATAATGTTATGTATTAATATAAAATTTCCTTTGATCATGTAATGCATAAGTTGCTAAGTTTATGCATACCTTGAGTGATATAAGATGTAGAGGTAAATATTTGTCACCAAATACTTGTTTATGTCTTATTCTTAACTTAATTTGATTTGAGTTTTGTGATTATCAAAACATAGGTTTATTGAGAGATATTAATAACATTTACAAACATTATTTATATCAACAATCTCCCCCTTTTTGATGATTACAAAACTTAAACTCATTAACTCAAAAATTAATTTTTAAACAAGTATTTTAGTGAGTTTATATTTACTTCTCCCCCTTTTTGTAGAATCAAAAAGGTTAAGCCGACAATTTTCAAATGTGAAAAATTGACGGGTAGAAACTCCCCCTTGATGTGTACTCCCCCTTGTTTGGGGGCACCAAGAGAACGAGCTATGGAATGCTTGCAAAACAAAAATATTAGAAGCACAAGTATAGACATGCACACAAATATAAGGTAATAAGAAAAGAGGGAAGCATTCATATTAGATCAATAGTTGTGTCAAGACACAGCAATACAAGTACAAATAATGAAGAGTACAAGATAATAGCAATTACATAAGCTAACAACAAGAAAAATACATCATCATGCAAAGGGTACATGGACTTCATAGAGCTTGCAAGCAAAAGGGGTGGCAAAGACTTTATTTATTAAGCATATCAAATGCTTAATTTGGAGAGCATGATGGTGATGGTGGAGGAGTGGATGAGAATTGTGGTGGAGGAATTATAGGAGAGGATGGTGGAGTTGGAGGTGGTGGTGGGTTGGTAAGCAAATGTTCAATATATGAAAACATATATTGAATTTCATCTTTAAGGCCAAAGATGATGGTTCGGTTGTGGATACAACAAAGGCAAGTATCACCATGTGATTCAAGCATCCTCCAAGGTACGGGATTTGCAAAGTATGGTGGTGTAATTTGTGGAGATGAGAGTTGAGTATCAAGTGGTGTTATTGGTGAAAGTGAGATTGTAAGATGGGTGGATATAGGTTCTTGTGTGGGAAGTGGTGATGATACTTGTGGTGACAAGTGTGAATTGATGTAGTCATTGATTGATGAGGTTGAGGGTAAGGAAGATGAGGAAGTTCCATGAGTGGAAGGTGTTTTGGATGGTGCATTAGGTGCACTTGGAGAGGAGCATTTTGGTGGAGGTGATGGGGTTATGTTGTCTTCATTTGTTAAGTCAATGAAGAGTTGTTTTGGAGGAATGACCACAAGTTTTTGTTTCTTGGAGGTTTTGGAGTTTGAGGTGCTTGGAGGAGTCATGATGATATGATGAATGATGAGATGAAGAATGGTGATAATGGAGGGAATTTATAGTATGGAAATGGTTTATTTAGGTATATATTTGAAATGGTTGAATGAGATTCTAAAATCAGTTGGGTTAAAATGGGAAATGGTAGCTGAAACTAGAGAAATGGTTCACAAGATGCAAAAGAAAACAGTAAACCCAGTTCCAGATGGCCGGTCCCCTTAATTGTATGCCGGCCCCCTTAATCATTAAGGGGACCGCCTAGGGAATTAAGGGGGCCGCCCATCTGGTGTTTTCCCAGACGACCAGAAACCCAAAATTTGCAGAATTTGGCCATTTTTCAAGTTTGTTTTTCCAGCAAGCTCTATTAGAAGCATATACACTAGGAATGATGATATATAAACATATATATATAACCAAATTTTGCATGCAAATAAACATATTATAATCCATATTTGAAAAGAAGCATAGCATAGCATGATAATTATTCAAAGACTAAAAATTATCCAAGAGATAAGCAAGAACAAACACAAGTATTTCCGAATAAGTCGGACAAGTAGCAAACCATACACATGTTAAATAGAAACAAGTAATAACAAGTAGCAATGCATCAATGTCTTCTACTTCTTCTTCTTTCCAATCATCTTCCTAAACATCTTCCCAACGGATTTGAATCCTCCTCGAAGTTCTTCATGCATTTGTTTTTGACGGTTGATGATAGACGTTGACGAGTGAAAAGAAGCTCATCGGTACGTTCATGAGGAAGAGGAATTTGATACTCGGTATCATCAATATCGGAAAGATCTTCAACAAAGGTCGTGGGGGATGGAGTACTAACACGTGAGGTGTCTTCCTCCTCATACGAGGACGGCGAGTACGAACACGAGTAAGTTGGTTCAAAGTAGGAAGGATATGAACGTAGTAGTCTCTTTGAAGATATGGGTAATGTTCCATCACATAACGATAAAGTCGTGTGAGAAACATACCGTAAGGAAGATTGGCATTTGGGGTATTTTTGGCGGACATGATTCGATGAATAAAGAGATAAGCCAAATTGTATTGCTCTTCAGCAATAACACAATAAAGCATGTGGGCAATGCTCGCCGTGACATGATCACGGTGACCACCCGTACCAAACGCATTCTCGCGAATGAGTTCTTCCCACTTCTTCATGTCGGGACTTAGCTCTTTGAGGAGGATTTGATTAGCATGAATGTCGACATTCTTTGATTTGATTACTCGACTAGTCGTACGACGTTCTAGTTCGAGCATTCGACGAATGTCTTCAGGACTAGGAATCTCAGAATAGTAGGGGCCATCCTGAGGACGATTTCTTTCAAGAGTGGAAAGATCCCATTCATTTGAGAAAACGGCTTGGCCGTTGAATGGGATTATAAGAATTTGCCCAAATTGAGCAAGAGTAAGAGTGATGAATTGATTTTGAATCATGAAGGAAATGAGGAGATGACCATAGGGATCGGTTTGCACCGTCACTTGGCTATAGAAGTCGAGGATGAATCGAGGAATAATAGGTTCGTTGATTTGGAAAAGACATTCAAAACGAATATTGGAGAACATTCGTTCGGTGTCATCAGATTCATAGAAAGATGGATCGACAATTCTTCCTTCGTGAATGTTTCTATTTTCAATAGGTCGATAGAAACATGCAACTGAAGGAGACATGCCGGGAGTAGAGGAGACATTTGGAATGTATTGTTTGGTTTTGGATACATCACCAACCGTGGTCTTAGGTATTTTCACCTAAACAATATAATAACAAAAAAATAAAATTAATATAAAAACAACTATCATGCATATGTTATATATTTATATAATTATATGCACTATATGTGGAACGAAATTCTACTTCGACACAAAAAAAAATATTCAATGAAGTAGTTTCATAATGTTCCTTTTATTTTGATTTTAAACTCGTTTAGAATGTATAATATCAACAGGGTATGATATCACAATTCATTTCGAAATAAAGCTAGATATATATTAGATTATATATCTTCCATTTCGTAAGAGTTTGACACAGCATAAGCTTGTTTAAAAGGTTAAAATATGAATTTTGGTTTTCAAAATGTCTTGTTCAAGATGAACCAAACGCTCCCTTTACTACATAATTATAACATAAAATATCAATATATATATATATATATATATATATATATATATATATATATATATATATATATATATATATATATATATATATATATATTGATTATATATCTTGATGACCTCTATTGATTCTAGTATTATTAACAAAACTTATAAGCTAGTTTTAGGTTTCAAATAACTTCATATAGTTATGGTTTGTTCATGAACCAAACGCCCATGTTGTCTTCATGAACCATTTTACAACAACTTGAAAAGTATGTTTTGATTGTTTAGAACGTTAAAACAATGTAATGTAGTAAGTTTTAAATGGTTTTTAAGAGTTATATCAACAATGTTCCTTTTGAAAAATAAAATTCAACGAGGGTTTATGGGCGATTAATGATTTTGACAAGATGATATGTTATACTAATTTTGAGTTGCAAAACATCATCCTAATCCTATGGGGAGCATTTGGTAGTTCAATTTCTAGCTTCAATTACACTTAAAAACGAATTACAATGAATTTTAATAAAATGCATAATTATTGATTAGACACCAAATCGAATGAAATGTGATGAAATGCATGTTGGAAAACTTACAAAAGATGTTGTTATATGTTTGGTTGATGTTTGCCCTTTGCGAAATAACCCCGGATTGGTGATTTGGTGAAGGATTTTGGTGGTTTTGGAGGTTTAGTTTCGTTCACAGCAGCATAGGGGAAGAGGTGAGTGAGTAAATGGAGTGTTTGGGAATAAAATTAAGGAGGAAAAACGATTTTGTAAGTGTCAGATGGCCGGCCCCCTTAAACATTAAGGGGACCGCCCTCGATAACAAGCCGGTCCCCTTAATTATTAAGGGGGCCGCCTTTGAAATTTTCCAAATTTCGCGGAGTTAGTTTCTGGAACAAAAATATTTATACGTATATAATTAGATTTATAGTATATCAAAAATACGTAAACGTTCATTGGCACGATGATAGAATCCTTAACAATTTTTAATTATCGTTTCGATAATTAAAATATACCTTTGATAATTTTGGATAAAATGATCAAAGTGTTAAGTTGATGAAGGGTTTTAGGTGTATTCGGGAATATGTGAATAAGTGTGTATATATATATATATATATATATATATATATATATATATATATATATATATATATATATATATATATATATATATATATTATAAGTGTAAGTGTGAGTGAAAGATGGGTTGATGGGTGAGGTTTGAAGGATAGTAGCGGAGATAGGATATAATCGGCGAGAGGAGTTTGTTTCATCCATAGTGTTCACGTGCGAAGGCGTTCTTGCATTACAAAAGTCCACTTGACTCATATCCCTTCATCATCATGAGTCTCCTAAAAGATGACTTACTAAAATAACGTGAGGGGGGAAGGAAAGGGTTCGATAAAGAACGATTTCCTGGAGTTCTAGAGAGTCAACAAATGACGTATCTAGGTTATGTGCAAGTGAATATATATATGTATAAATATATTTAATATATTACGTATAATAGTGTATATATATATATATATATATATATATATATATATATATATATATATATATATGTGTGTGTGTGTGTGTGTGTGTGTGTGTGTGTGTGTGATTCTAACAAATAGAAGAAAATAACAAATTATATCTAAATACTTTACGAAATCAAACAATGCATATTTATCTAAGCATGGCAATGAGTTGTGAAAGAGTGGCGTACCAGGTGGTCTTCAAAAGAAATCTTCAACATCATCAAGATGAAATATAGACTTTGAAAAAGTCTATGTTGAGAGAAACACCAAGATTGCCTCAAGGAATGTTCGTCTAGCCATTTGATCCCCATTGTCCTTTTGGTCCAAAGTTGTTTGGTCCAAACATGTTTAACATTTGACTCGGGTGCATGAAAGGTGGTAGAATGCCCCAAGGATTGTAGCTTTGTTGGTAGTTCCACATTTGATTACTATTGTTATTATAGTTTTGCCTATTTTGGTTTCTTCTTGGTTGAGGTGTTTTAGACCTAGGGTAAGAATTATTTGGTTTTCTAGGTGGCGGAGTTTTAGATCTTATCTTGGGTTTAGAAGATCCTACTTCGGTCTTTAAGGACGGTTTATAAAAAACTTTAACTTCTTCATCGTTGACAAGAGGTATTTTCTTATCATTCATAAGTATATACTTAGGATTAGATTTTAAGGGTTTTTGTTTGTTGAGTTCACTTTCAAATTTTACATTTTTAATCTCGCTTGTTGAAGCTTCATTTGAATTAAATCCTAAGCCGGTTTTGTCTCCAGATGTTCTTTGAATACTTATTATTTTACTAAGTGATTGACTACTATTTTCAAATTTGTCAAGTTTGCGAATTTCTTCCCTAAGTGTTTCATTTTCACCTTTAAGCTCTTGACATGATTTATATTCTTCAAAAATTTCTTTACCTTTTTCTAGTTGATGTATTTTAATTTTTAGTTCTAGTACTTCACTTTCTAATTGATTGTTTATGTATTTTAGTGATTTGTTTTTGGCCATTACTAGTTGTCCTAATTTGCATAGTTTATTATATTCATTATCTAGATCTTTTTCATCTAATGATATACTTTCATCACTAAAATATTCGGTTTCGGAACGTACCTCATTTGATGTGTTCGCCATAAGACACTTTTCTTCTTTTGTCGTTTCTTTCTCATCTTCGTCACTATCACTCCAAGCACCTCCAACAAAAGCTCTTTGATTTTGATCTCTTGTCATCATTGGACATTTTCCGATGAGGTGATTTGGATCACCACACTTGAAGCACTTTCTTTCAATCTTGTTGTTCTTGTCATCTTTACTCTTTTGAAGTGTTTTCTTTTCATCATACGGTTGTCTTACGAATCTTCCTCGCCTTTTGAAGAATTTCTTGAAGTCTCTTACAGCCATGGCGTATTCTTCATCATCACTTTCGGAAGATGAGCTATCTTCGAAACTAGATTCCTTTCTAGCTTTCAAGGCGATTGAATTTCTTTGCTCTCGTTTTTCCTTGACCATTTCGGAGTCCTTCTTAATGATGACTTCGTAGACTTTTAGATTTCCAATTAATTCGTCAAGTTGCAAAGTTGACAAATTCTTCGATTCTTCAATAGCCGTCACTTTAGCTCGCCATTTTGGATGAAGAGCCCTAAGAAACTTCCTAACAAAATTCTTACTAGAAAAATTCTCATCAAGTGCTTTTAAACTTGTGATGATAGTGTTAAATCTAGCAAAAGCATTGTCAATTGATTCCTCTTCCGGAATCGTGAATTGCTCGTATTGTTGAACAAGTAGATCTATCTTATTATCTTTGACTTGACTATTACCTTGGTGAGTTATTAGTAAAGAGTTCCAAATTTCTTTTGCGGTTTCACACATAAAGATCCTTTCGTACTCTTTACGTGGTAGCGCATTATAAATAACCATTTTTGCTTCATTATTTTTAGCAAGTTTTCTTTTTAAATCATCATTTTGTTTTTCAAAAGGTACGATTTCATCTTTCTTAGTTTCCGGGTTATTTTGAATAGGTAAAAAATCACCATTAGTAATAACATGCCAAAGATCTAGATCTTTTGACTTCACATAAGTTTCGAATCGATTTTTCCAATATAAAAATCCATCACTTTCAAATAGTGGTGGTCTTTGCATAGATTGCCCTTCTAAATATTTTTCAGATTCCATAGATCGTTACAAGTTTTAAAATACAATATATTTTAAAGATCTTGCTAAACCTGGCTCTGATACCAATTGTGGAAAACTAGAAGGGGGGTTGAATAGTTTTACGTCATTTTAAAATTTATTTCCAAAATATTTTGTAGGTTATAAAAACTTTCGATTCGATCTTAAGTGAGTTCAAGCAACAACCAATATAAGCAAGTCTAAACTAATAATGAAAGTATTGAAATATAATGAAGAAAAGATAGAGTTAGAAAGATCAAACCACAACACGTGAATTTATAGTGGTTCTGCTACAAGGACACCTTCCTTGCCCTACTCCACTCCCCGAGTACCACACTCGAGAGTTTTCTTCACTATGTCAACAAACTCCTTATGGTGGAGAAACCTTACACACCTTGGCTTACACAAGTTAACGACACTAAGCTAAATGTCGAGTTCTAATCGTAGCTAGAACCAATCTCACACCAAATATCACACCACGTGATCTTCACACCTTTATCACACCTTCACACCTTCTTCAAGACTTCACACCGTCTTCACACCTTGTCAATCTTCACACCTTCTTCTATGCACAACTAAGTCACAACTACTAAACTAGTTTACAACACACCAAGATTCTACAATCAACAAATATACACAACACCTTCACAAATATCTATCACTAGTACTATATGAAACTAGCTATACACAACACCACTACAATAAGATGGATGTAGAGAAGTGTTCTTCTTCTTGCACTTGAATGGATGAAGCTTTGGATCACTTAGAAATAAAGACTTATGAAATATATGATCAAAGGATTTTAGATCTAGAGAAGAAGATTGGATCAGAAAGTTTATAGTGCAAAAAGGTGAGGAAAATGTGTAAAATGATCCAGTATTTAAAGGGCCAGATTTTACTGTTCGGGAGCGTGCCGGTCCCCTTAATCATTAAGGGGGCCGCCTAGTAAAATTAAGGGGGCCGCCCTCCTGAACGTTTGAAAAGTTTTTCTGGATAAAATTTGCCCTTTTTGGTTGGAAATTTGAAATCATATTTTTGTGGTTTAATAAAGCTTTACCAAAAATGATTTACAAATATATATAAAATGTTAAAATCATTTTATATAATGTTATGTATTAATATAAAATTTCCTTTGATCATGTAATGCATAAGTTGCTAAGTTTATGCATACCTTGAGTGATATAAGATGTAGAGGTAAATATTTGTCACCAAATACTTGTTTATGTCTTATTCTTAACTTAATTTGATTTGAGTTTTGTGATTATCAAAACATAGGTTTATTGAGAGATATTAATAACATTCACAAACATTATTTATATCAACATACTTGGTATATACGATTGTTGCTATCAATTCCCACAGCTGTTAGAAGTTGACCCTTCAAAGGACCATCAATTGGAAAAGCATTTATCCCCAACAACCGTCTGTGACAGGCTTTAAATCCTTCCTTCAAGGCACCTAAACAAACATAGAGTCTCTTGAATTCTCTTGTTGGAATACTATCCTCAGCAGGCCGTTCCACATGAATCACAACTGTTGTATCAGGGTTCCTCTTCTGCAACTCTTGAACTTAGTCTCTCAACATGGTGAATTGGAGCTTGAATTCCTTCCTAATGCCTCTGACTGCTATTCTTTTAGCTCTTAAAACCTTCTGCATTGAGACTTCAAGCTCAAATTGGTTGGTAAGCTAATTATGAACCGACTTGACAGGAATCCTTGGATTGGTTTGAATCGTATCTTTAATTTTATTTGAGATAAAGTTGAGGTCAAAATGTTTGAGCGCCCTTAATTGCAAACACGTGTATTTATCATTATATCTTCTCACTGTCCAAGCACCTTTTTCAGTACCATCCCTGCCGACAAGCAACAACCATGGGCAGAATATTTGGGAAGGGTCATTTTTACCAGCAATTAATGCTTCCAAACCCCTTCTTGTTAATGGACCTCTAACTGGGCCTATACCCGGTCCAGCAGGAGCAATTGGGCCAGATAGGGGAACACAACCCACACATCTGACTCTTATTCTTTTTTTGTCATTCTTTAGAAATAGCTGCTCCCTTCTTGTTTCTATGGAATGCTCTCTTACCCTCTCTTTCACATCTTTTGTAGTATCAAAGGATTGACTAAAAAAAAAAAGTTTCAACAACACCATCATCAACATAATATGTCCTAACCCATGGCACCACAGAGTGACCTATGCCTGATTCAGAAGCATAAGCAGTGTAAAATGCATCATCATCCAACACAGGTAATTGAGTTTCCAAATTCAAGTCATCACTTTTTTTAGTAGATGTTCCTGTGTTGCCTAACTCATGACTCTGTTGGAACAAAGCAACCTGTACATGATTCTCTTCAGTAACATTATTTTCATTTGCTTGAATTGTGTCATCACCTACATTGCCTAAGTGACTAGTATCACTCTGTTGGATCAGAGTGATATCAACATCACCATCCTCTTCCATATTATTGCCACCAACAGGTTCTCCTCCTACATTCTCTAACTGGTTATCCTGATTGACTTGGAATAGAGTAACTTCCACATCAGGTTCCTCAAAGGTGTTATTGCCATCAACTAGTGGTCTCCCTACTTTCTCCAACGTCTTATCCTTAGTCACTCTGAACAGACTAACATCAAAACTATCAAGGTCCTGAAAACTATTTTCCTTATCAATAATGACTAATGCACCATCACTGTTATCAACAGGTTGGCTGGCAAAGGCAGACATGTCAAGACTTGAAAAACCGGGCTCAATGTGTGGCAAGTCACTAGATTCCCCAACATATGAGACATCTACAAGTAGTTGCGTAAGTTGCATAAATGGGTTAAGGTCTGGGTCCTTATCTATGTCATCTAGAACCAAACGTCTGTAGCACGATTGAATAGCAGCACGAGCTATTTTTCTACTAGGTTCATCAATCTCCAAAAATACAGTCTTAATTGACTGTGGGGACATCTCAGACAACTCTAACCTAGTCTTACCTATTTCAACATACACATCTATCAGCTTATGTTCTTCCACAATTTCTTTCAACAGCTCAAGATTGACAGCTTCACGAAAACTATATAAGCCATCGTCCAATGTCATGCCAGGTTTAAGAATAGTAGTAATTGGTTTGGACTTCAGCATAACCGATTTGGGTCATCAGAGCATCAAGTTCGTCAATAGAAATCTCATTAATACTAACATAATCAACCTGACATTCCTGACCTCCTTTGTAGATCCTGTCTGGCCAGTTTTTGAATAAGCCATTATGGTGAACTCGCATGCTAAAATCACCATGTCGATCTGCTGTTCAAAAAGTAAACAAAACACTGTTACGATTCTCTAACAAAAAAGGGGAATACCATTAAACAATCTAAGATACATACGCTAGTAAAAGATCATCATCAAAAACACTAACCATATTGCCTCATTGCCCAATTTCTCTCGACTTCATGGCTATCAAAGTAAGGTGCATCCCTGATTTGCCATAATGTAAATCCAAGGTTTGAGATTCTTGATTTTTTACTTAAATTATTAGATTTGGTGGGTGACATTGCATTAGGGTTTTTTTTGTAGGCTTCCAAAACAAGTTTGGGGATGAGCAATGAGTACTTGTGCTACTTATATTAGTCATAATGGCGGGAAAAAGGATTAGACGTCTGCTGGGAAGTATACAGAGAGAGAGAGAGAAAAATGCGACTATGTAAAAAGACAGGAATACCCTCCAAAGTAAACATGTAACGGGGTTTTGGGAACTATAACGGGACGTTACTGTTCCTATTACGGGCCGAGGGACGCAATCGGCCTCAAAATCCCAAGTTTTGGACGTCACATGATGTTTTTTAAAAGTTAAGGTGTCCTGTGATGTTTCGTGGGAAGTACGGTGTATTTTTGTCTTTTTGCACCCACTAACTATTTTCACATATTTATCATTTTATTTAATAATCTACTACTTTCCCAACATCACATAATCACTCATATCTCATCGCACGCACCTCCATTCTTTCCGCAAATTACACCTTTTCACCCCCGTTTCATTCCAATCACGATGACACCTGTCTCGTCCATTTTCATGCACATCAGTTTTCGACTGGTTTGAAATCGAAGATTCTGCGATCTAGTTGTGAAATGAGGGTCACGTGACAAAAAAAGGACCCGCTCTCACCCAATAGTTTCTACACTGTGATAGCTTGCGGATCGATTACAACTAGTTCAACAGAACGGGTTATTTATGATAAGAATGCAACCACGTTGTGAATATATTACGAATGCGTGTGAGAGGGAACACTGACAAGAAAGTTGTTCATATATTGCGAATGAGGTGCAAATTGGTAACAATTTTATGGGTCATTTACCCCATTATTTTGTGCATTTTATGTCATTTTAATAATTTATCCCTATTATTGCTTAAAATCCTTAATATTTGGTCATTTACCCCATTAAAGAGTAACTTCGTCAGAGCAGGTCGGTTGGAAAAACCCTAAATTATAACGGTGAGGTGACGGCGTCACAGCCAAAGGCGGACATCGTCACACCCAGTTTTCTATATATATTTTTGCCTTGCTTTCATAATTCGTGTGCAATTCTTGGGAACCAAACCCTGACCGAATATTGATGATATTTTTAGTTTTTTTCTTCACTGTAACCCTATCATAACATTAAGATAAGTTATTTCTTCACTGTAACCCTATCTTTGTTTGCATTTGTTCATATAAATTAAAATACATGAATTTTAAATTTCTTAAGAATTTACATGTGCTAGAATTTAAAATTGCCCTTTACATGTTTGGTTCGTCCAAGATATTCATTTCATTTGAGAGTGGGTCCAAGATAGTGGGTATTTATAAGTGTTAAAAGTTGTGTCCCCGCTACTTTCTTAACTTGTCCCTACAGAAATTAAATTTTCTTACTCATTGGATGAAATTAAATCAAGATACTTTAATTTCAAATTCCATCAAATTTTTTGAATTTACCCCAACTAAACATTACATAAAACTTGTTAATGTATGATTATATATGTTGTCTTCTTAATTGGTGAATGAGATAATTTGTTAAAAACTAGTTAGGAACCGCCTTATTAGATTGTTAACCAGAAGTAACTAATTAGACATCAAGCTAAGATCCACATAAAAGTTAGTTTATCTATATTATGTGCAACCATTGTGACTGTAAGGTTGGCTTGATTATTAGATTTGGATATTTATTGTGTGCTTGATAATCATTTTGTGTACATTGTGAGTGTATAGTTGGTCGGATAGGCTATCTTGCATAGGTTGTAGGTCACACCTACACGATTGGAATTAGGAATATTCATCATTACACTAATTGAGGTGTGATAATTCAATAGGTATAGTTAGATCACTAGTGAGGAGTAGTGCATCCTAGATAAATACGTTTCTCAATATATGCGTTTGCACCAATTTACTTTTCTTGCAATTTCATTTAATTGTCTTTTAGGTCAATATTAGCCTTAAAATCAAAATCTATAAAACCTCGATATTTACTTGCTTTCTAAAATATAGAAAAATACCAAAAAGAATCTCCTTATGTCCTTTAGATCATTTTGTCATACTTTACGAGTCTACCTCACTATTCCTCTAGAGAAAGATCAATCCCCCAGACTCACTTTTACTACACTACCTAAGGGGTGGGTAGCTTGTTTTGCAACCCATCCATGAAGTTGCTTTTTTTCCTCTATAAATTCACTCTATATTTTAACGAACTGACTTAGCTCAGTTGGCCACTTGAGTTCCTTCTGGAGCTTGGGGAGGGGTTTTACCTGGGTTCGAGTCTCGCAAGTGACAACGAAAATCCGGATTTTCCTCTTAGTGCGAAGCCGTGAGTTCTAGGGGTTTTCATTCGCGGGTCTCTCCTAGTGGTTAGGGTCCCGGGCCTACCCGTTTTGATGGTTTAACTCGTAGGTTGGATTTCATGTTTGGTGTTGTTCTAAAAAATAAATAATTAAAAAAATAAAAGAAATCACTCTATATTTTTCTATTTAGCCTATCCCTCTTAAACTCTTCCTACCTATAAACATCATCATAAAATCTACTTATGATATTTGTGGCTACCTACAAACACCATCTTAAACTCTACTTATGATATTTCCGGCTAATCTATTTACCACTTTATGAAGGTTAATGACAAAGTTCAATGGAAACCGAGAACTTTGACGGTTGGTTTTTCAACTGTTCAAGTTTTTTGACGTTTCCAATGAGATGGTTGCAGTGATAGTCAAGATACTACAGGGTGGCACTTTGCTTCTAAAACACCAACAATCTGCTATGATTGTTTGTCTGGTGTCTAAAGTGTCTCAAGTTACCTACAAGATGCTGGTGCATCAAAAACCTAGTCGCATAAACCAAGTGTGTGAACTTGAACATATTAGAGTACATGGCTATTTATCAACCACAACCACCCTCATTGCACTTTTTGCAGAAATTTCCCCATCTTTATCACATCTTTTTGTGTGAAGGATGAAATCAAACGTTTGAGGGGAAGATGCTTCAACTACGATTGTTTCTACATGAATGTGGGTGTAGATCTTTCCCTTTATGGTATCGTTTTGGTTCACCTATGATATCACATTTTCTAAGAAAATGCTAGATTGAAATATGAGGCCATTGATGCAAAAAGTGCAGTGTGATACTCGAGGGTCGTGTGTCCCCGCCAAATTTTTTAGCTTTTTTATGCACGCACCCTCTTTATCCAACTTTTTTATTGCAAGCACCTCTATCATGTGTTTGATTTGGGTATTGTGTTCGCAGCCCGAGGTTTCCCAACTTTTCAAAGCAATCACCCAATCATCTTATTCATTATCTCCAAGATGCTTCAACTACGATTGCGATTTTCATAATTTGTTGATCTATTTGTTATTATGTAATGTAATATTTTTCGACTTAATAGAATGTATAGGCATTGCTATAAGATGTGATGTTACATAATTTATGATAGCTTTTATTAAAAATAAATAAATAAAATAAAATAAAAAAATACATTAACATAAACTAAAAACGATTGAAACAAACATTCAAAATAAAATGCTACAACGTCAAAGATTTTTAGTATTGTAGTACTCAATGTCTCTTTTTCTTTCTTCAACATTCCTTTTCTTTTCTTCTTTAGCTATTTTTTTTTTCTTTCAATATTGCGACATATCTCTTCTCTGCAAGATGAACTTGTCGTTCTTATGACTCCCAGTTCGATATCATACCTCTTCCTTTACTTTTATTTTCCTTTTCTTCCCAAATTTTTGTTTAATGTAAGACCCACTATAACTCCCACATACAAACTTTTGTTTTATAGTATAGTCATCGCAACTTCAGGTTATAACGCCTCTACATCTCCACAATCCTTGGACCAACGTGGTAACTCTATTGTGGATGTTTAACGGCAAGAAAAGCCAATGTACCTGATACTCTAACTATATGGAGCTACAATTGATGAGAACTGTAGGCAAAGCTTATGAATTCAATTTTGAATATGTTTGACAAAGTAGTAAAATCTTACAATTGTAACATGACAGAAAAAGTACAAACAAACCCACAAGGTAACAACGTAATTAACCTTTTAAATAGCTTAATTTGCTTTGACAACCTATTGCAAAAGAGCTTCTACTCTGAGCGGTTTATAGGAGGTTAAGTATTTAGATTTAGTTTTAATAAGCTTCTCGTCAAAAAGAAGCTTGTAGCCGCTGAGAGTCCATGTATATTATAAACTTGACTTCTCATAAGCTCCGATAAAGTAAGTGCCGTGGTGTGAATCTGTGTGCGAAACCGGACAATAGTAGAAAAAAAATATATATGACAATTGAACCTTTCCGATTGCTAGTTTGGCTGGAGTTGTTCGTTTCAAAATGATAAAATGGCACCATATTATTTCAGTTCAGTAAAGTATATATACACGATTATACGGTTAATTGAAATTTTGAAAAAGCTTATGCATAAACGTCCATTCACAAGTTTCGCACTACTCGACAAAACAAACTACAAAAGTGTTAAGGATCGTTCACTAAACTTTTGATAGGAAGTATGTTTTTATAAACGCAATAAACTTGTAATAAACGAGTCTCATTTGGCATGCTATACAAGTTTTCAGTATATAGAAGTGTCTCATTTCAGTCATTTGGTATAACAGTATGCTTTGAAGCAATTGCAATCCATCATTTTCTTCACACAAAAAGATGAATTGAGCTGCTTTTACCACTTAAATCAATATATTTTCGAATTGGTAGCTAGTAGTTTGTACAATAACTGCTTACTAGTGATGTTCTTAGCAACAAAACTGAAAAACTGAACCAAAACTAAACCGTTTCTCATGATTAATAATGGGTTAGCCAGTGAGGGATCTCACAAGACGCACGGAAGAAGGTGGTATCTGAAATAATGTTTAATTAGAACTTGAACTACGAATTACAGAAAGACTACATGATTTAACCTTTTTTCCGTAAGAATGTGTGCCGCCAAACTCCACATCAGCACCAGGATATGTTTTACTTTCACCGGTGCAAGGAAACTTCATTGACTAGACCCACCACGAAACCGGGCCCAAACCCCCATCCGACACAAGTGATCCCTGCAAAAGTCAAATTTATTCTCACAATTTAGTTTTTTTGCTTCAAAATATGCTATAAGATTGTATCGGTTCCATGGGAGTTCTAAAAATACCTTCTTTGTAATGGGTCAGATTAGGTAGACCCTAAACACTTTTTGTAGAAATTTTAGGAATAACTAACGTGTCAAATATGACTCTGAATATTATATCATTTCGAGGATGTAATTTTTTTTACCGAGATTTTCGAGTTTAGAGAATTTAGCAGCTTACAGTGATCTCCATAGGAGCAAATGGCTTCGTGCCTGTTTGCTCCTTTGGAATTTCAGGGAATTTGACATTTTGAACTCGGAACCTAATCTGCAATCAGATATTGAAACATTAGCAACTTCCAATAAAAACATCTTGGTACCACTTATGCCGCAAGACCAAATACAGATTCAGACTAAATAATATCAACCTCGTCTTGTCCGTCTATAAAGTACTCCTCGTCATTGAAAACCCATGTCCATATGACTTGGTTCCTGGTTTATTTAATTACAAATACACACTTGATCAAATATTGGAAAACAAAAATTCTATAGTGCCTCGCAAACTACTTATGGGAATTCGTAAGAACTTACTTGTGGTCCTCGTCAGGCTTGAAATGGGAAGGTTCAGGCATTAGCAACTCTGGTATGTATATATCATCAAAAAATCCAAGTGTTACTGCAATTTTAATCAAAATTAGTAAGGGGCTGATATTTAGACATTAAATTGTTTGATTCTTATGGTGTGTTTGAAATGAGAAAATGACAAATCAATGTGCAAATTATAATTAAAAATGACATGTTGGTGATGAAATCAACTTACATGACTAGACTCTAAGAAAGGAAAAAGAATCGTATAAATGTTCAGCAAAAAAGGGGAAAAAAAACTCGGTGACTAAGCTGAACTGTTCACGTGGTGTTAGTCAGAGTCATATGTTATTAACAGATGAAGAAAACAACTTACAGCGTAAACCATTACGATTAGACTCCTTGAGTTTTGCAGATACAATTTCTCCTACATAGGGCCGAAAGATTATCAGCCTAAATTTTACCTGCGAAAAACAATTTCTCCTTCATTTTTAACTAGTTTTCGGAAGGATATGTCGATGCACAAATGTAACAATACGGAGACTCATTTAACAGCAATCAAAGTGGCTCAACAAAAACATTTCAATTCTTACGAATGGGTCAATTTGGGTCGTGTTTTATCTCAAATGGGTAAAATATAAAATTTTAGCTAAAACGGAACAGGAAAATGGGCCATAGGTTGAGACGAACTGAAGTTGACCAAGGTCTATGTGCATTCTTACAACGTCCTAGATCGTTGAAGTCAAAGACTTAGACTATTATCGTGATAATATTGATTTTGATCCCACATTTAACAGGTCTGTTGATCCGGTGCAGCCCATTAACCCATACTAATTAATGAGGGGACTAACCCAACCTGTTTTGACTAATTGCCAAAGCCAACCATCTTGTCAAATTGTGGAATTTGACCAGATTGTGAAATACTAACACAATCAGCCATAAGCCAATTACATTTATAGTAACACCTAGTCAACAATAGATAAATTGTGTTGGATAAAGAACATAAATGTAACTTACTGTGTAGGTTGGAGCACCCTCGTTTGCAAAGATAAAACCACCATCAATTGATTCGATATCATACACAGATACGCATAGCCCCAAGTTTGCAATGACCTGTTATTCAAAAGAAAATAAGAGTTAATAATTTCCTAAGGTATTATGAGCTAAAACAAGTTTTTTTATTGACTAGTGTAAAAAGTGTGGGGAAAATGATTGTTGAAAAATTCCAACTGATTAATGGAACACAACTGCCCACCTTCCCCATGTCACATCTTTTTTGCAGAGATTTCTTTCGATCAAAGTGCATATATTTTAGCACATGTCGATACACACATATCACTGCTTTATTACTATATGTTTTCTTAACAAATGAAAATAATTTTAAGATTTTGAAACAAAAATAAAACATAAAGAGAAACACTAGATAGATCAAACGAAAATATAAGAAACCGAGGAGCTTAACAAGCATATACATCTTAATTTTGAAAAGAAAAGAAAAACCGTCTTTCTAGACCTTATCAACGAAGAGACTCTCTAGCTCTCCCTTAACCGCTTCTTCAAGAGAAAGGCTTAAAAGATGAGGTTTCAGTCGCAAAGTGTGCTCCAATTTGGTTAAGTTGAACATATTTACACCTGGTCACGTAAAAAGACCACCATCATCAGAACTATTAGCGAGGTGGAATATACAAAATGTGTTGTACAGACCACTCATATACAAAATTTAACCACACAAAAAAGAGTCAAAATTTTGCTATGATACAACTTTAAATTTACAAAATAAACTAGTGTTAAAAATTAAAACGAGGGCCTTTGTAATATGGATGTGGACTCGAAACCATCTACAAAGATCCATCATTTTTCCAAAACAAATCATCTAACCATATACTTCTAACATTAAAAAAGTACCCAAGATCCAGTTTTTAACATACCCACAACCTTAAATGATGAAATTGGTACTTAAATAGTTAAATATCATGGGTTAAAGATCAAAATCTCAATTTTTAACAAACAAAAGAATGAAAACACCCTAAACTTTTAATGGTGGTGGCGGCTGAGATAGTGGATGGTGGACTGCGAATGGTGGGAGGTGGGTGAGAAGAGAAAGAGATATATGGTTTGTAGGGTCTGTACTTTGAAGGGGGAAAAATGTTTTATATGTCTGAAAATATGAAGAGGAAAAAGCACTTATGTCTGCAGAAAAACAAAAAAAAAATTCTTTTGTAACTTTTTTCTGGCCTGCAGACATAAGTGGTGTTGAGGTGCTTTTGTTGAAAAACAAACAACACCTGCTGCTGAGGCAACCCAACGAATCATGGTCGCATATAGCACAATTATGGCTCGCTTCACTTTGCCGCTAACTTGTATATTCATACAATCAAATATTACTCTTAACTTCAATTTTAATGTTATTTAATGTTCCCCATCATAACAACCACACATTTTACCTATTACTCTAATGTATTGAATCACTTTAACCTAGTGTTACAAAACAAAAGCTATTGGCGATTACTCGCTACAAAGTCAATGACCCACTCACTACAGGGTCAAAACTTAATCTTATTTTGTATTTGAACAATTTTGTTGTTTTTCTAAACATATTTCTATGGTCATATCAAAATGTCATACATATAATTTCAAAATTTATACGTAAAAAGTCCAATCCGATTAATCCCCGATTACTCTCCGCCTAGGCCAATCACAAGCTACAAGGTAGTCGACCGCCCGACTAGCGCTTAGCGTTTCTTGCAACCATTCTTAAACCAATGATGCAGAACAATTAAACTTAAGAGTCAATATACAGCATGTAAAAGTACAATCATAAAAGTTTAACCGTAATTTCCCAAACATCGAAACCTCAAACATACAAACCTTAAACACCAAATAAATGATCTGTGCACCAAAATTAGCAGATGACCAACACATACCTATCTTGAAACGGGTTGTTCTACAGGCAAACTCATTAAAATGAAGAAAAAGGACAGTGAAATGGTTAGCATCGGGAACTTCATTCAAAAATTGATCAATACCGACAATTTTCCGGTTAAGAAGTAGTCCAAGCAATATTTTTGGGGAAAACGGCATCAACAGAAATACAGCTTGGTCAACATTTGGCTTGTCAAGTTTTCTGTAATTTGTTGTCATTGAAGTAATCTAATGAGATAATAACTAAATTTTGGTACAAAATCTCAGAGTTGGTAAATGTTTATGGGGTCAAATTCCCCCTCTAACTTAAGTGTAGCTCCGTCCATTGCTCCCTAGCTCCTATCCAAACGATATAAACCAACATTAAAACCCTCATAGCTC
Source organism: Artemisia argyi (assembly GCA_030686995.1). NCBI lineage: Eukaryota > Viridiplantae > Streptophyta > Magnoliopsida > Asterales > Asteraceae > Artemisia > Artemisia argyi. Next base: position 48,510,468 of record CM060688.1, read on the forward strand.
ATTATCCTAATAGAACTATCAACTGGCAACTGCAATATACCCACTTATCCTCGGAATGAAAACACAGTCCAACCCAATTTGCGAGTTTCTTTGTAAGGTCTGACTAATAAAGATGACTCTGGGCACTGTCTACAACGAACTTGGGATTCTTGACTAAAACGCGAAAATACACCTAAATGCCAAAGTTCATATTTTACGCAACATATCGCTCTTGGGTACTGTGCATACAAACACCAAGGGAATGCTACCCAATTTTCAACTACTTCAAGAACTCATAAAGGCACAAATTTCATATTTTAAAGCCACAGTTTCTCAAATAAAATCAAACAAGCAGATACAAAGGCATACATAAAAAATAAAAATCCTAAAATTATAAAACACAAAATAAATTCAAAAATATATTTACCTCTGTGAACTAAATGAATCAGAATTCGTATGTAGGAGGATGACAGTGTACTTCTTTTGTAGGGGACAAGGAGAAACAAGCCAATAAGGGCTTTTAAATTAAGGTTTGGGCTTTGTACACTTATTTTGGGCTGTTAGATTTTGAGCCTAGTTCAGTTGCTGAAATTAACAAAAACAATATATAGCTATGAAAAAAATATTAGCGGAAACTTGGTCAATCAAATTAAGTTTTATCTTTAGCGGAAACTTATTCTTGCATGAAAATTTAAGCTCTCATCAAATTGTGTAAGCTTGTGTGTCGTGGATCGGATCGGGTGGAGCCGTATCCATTTACGTATCTATATAATTTTTTTGTATCATCTATATCCATTTAGCTTTGATTGATCAATTCATATCTATTGAATTCAGATAAACTGTGTGTGAAATTAATAAAATTATGAATTCTCATTACCAAACTATAGCTGCATAAGCAGTATTTATACAAGATGTAAAAGTCAAATTATACAAAAGTCAAACTAACTAAAGTTGTACAATACAACTACTGTTACATTGAATTACATTTTACTAAGCTACTTCTATGTCTCAATTGCATTCCATTAAGGCTGTGTCTTCTTGCTGAAAGCACTGTTACATTAGTTTGAGCTTGAGCTTGTGATGATGACTTTGTTGTAGTTGACTTTGTAGCTTCTTTAACCCCCCCCCCCCCCCCCCCCCAAGTTGGCACTGTGTAGATCACATATGCTCAACTTGGAAAGACATGAGTAATGTAGATACTTACTGAGCCCTTTAGTGAGAATATCAGCAACTTGAGCTTGTGTAGGTACAAAAATAGGTTTGATCTGACCAGCTCTTATCTTATCTATTACAAAGTGACAATCAATTTCAATATGCTTTGTCCTAGCATGTTGAACTGGATTGTTGGCTAGAGCAATGGTTGAAACATTATCACACATGACTAGAGATGGTGTAGGAACCTGAACACCCAAGTCATTTAATAAACACTTGATCCATGAAATCTCACAAGTACTGTATGCTAGGGATCTGTATTCAGCTTCATTTGAGGATCTAGATACCACTAATTGTTTCTTAGATTGCCATGAAATTAAGCTCTTTCCTAGGAAGATTGCATAGCCAGAAACTGATCTCCTAGTAGTGGCACAACTTGCCCAATCACTGTCACAATAAGTGGTGAGAGACATGGTATTAGAAGCAGGAAAGAAGATAACTTGACCTGGGCAAAGTTTTATGTATCTGAGAACCCTTTGGAGAGCTTTGAAATGTGAGGTTCTTGGACAATGACTTAACTGACTGAGAGCATGAGCAGCAAAAGAGAGGTCAGGTGATACGCGGGATTGCGCCCTCGCAACAGGTTTTACCTCTCAAGGGATCTTGAGAAGCTTGCAATCCCCGCCAGGCAGTGTACCTGATCGTTGTAGTATAGTATGGTGACAAGTACCGGGGATTGATCGTTCAACTCAGGAATAGTGTTCGCTAGGATTAGAAAGCCTGCTAAACTAGGTCTAGAGGTGAGGGATGATTCTTTTTGTATTTTTATATTTTATGAAAAGCAGGTAAAAATCTCGGGTTTTGAAGGAGTGGCGAAATTAGTTGCTAGTCAACTAACCCAATTAACTACAGATGCAATCAAAATAAAATAAAAAGAAATGAAAATAAACTAATGTGGCGGAAACAATAATAAGAAAAAGATGTGTTTACTTAGATTTCATTACTCCCTATATATCTTTTACCGGTTGATTAGCTTGTTACAATTGCATGGATGACGGGTTATATTCTTTAATACTAGTCGTAGGGCCGTGTATAATATTCCCTAACTCTATAAGCTCCTACTTCACTCCTATGTCGAGCCAACTAAAAGCTCCTAACATGGGATCACTAGAATTCACTTATGCATTAAATACAACCAAAAATCGTAGTACACCTTCGATCATGTTTCTTAAGACGTTCAAGCAAGTTACCAATTGGAAGTCTGCCAGTTTTCTTAAGCCTAACATCGAATACAATCATCCACAACAATTATAAACAAACCATCAACCAATAATCAACATCTAGGTTTCACTATATCTAAGCAAACACAATAAAAACCTAGCATAACATGTTAAAAGAAAGATAAGCATAAGATAGAATCACACAACACATAGACATATCGTATGATTATTGGAAAACTTATCTTCAATTAAGCATGGATGGAACAAAGGTTGAAACCCTTATTTTTACAGAAAATTCGTCTAGGGTTTAAGCTCTCCAAAGTTCTCCTAATGTTCCACCTCTTTACAATGAAAAATTGGAAAAAAATATATATAGATAAAACATCCTGACGGCGTCACGTTGTAGTTTCTGACGCCGACAACTCGCCTCCAAATTAAAGATCGTATTGCCTAGATCCAATCTTGACGACGTCAAGAAGGAATTATGCTCTGGGCCGTCATGGGCCGTCATATACATTTTGACCCTGACGGCCTTGGTGACGCCGTCAGGTCAATTGCACTAAAAATGTTCTGGGCCGCCACTTGTATTTTCCACTTCCACCTCTTTTGCCAAGCTTGACGCCGTCATGTGTGAAGTCTTGACGTCGTCAGGTACTGTTCCCAGCAAGGATTTTGAGACTTTGCCGTTTTCTTCACTTTTATGCTCCAAAAACGTACAAAATGTTTCCTTTTCCAGATTTCTTCTCAAAAGTACTTAAAATGACAAAAGGAACGATTTAGGGCAATAATTGATCAAGGCAATATTTACTGGTTGCGAGTTAATCATCTTGGTTAATTACATGTACAATATGGCGTTGCTAAGCCAAGACTCGACTCGACTTAAGCTAATCAAAATCTAACAAACTATGAAACAAACATAAAATGAAACGGGATGGTAATCCGTATGTTTTTCTCTTTCTTTTTCTCTTTTTTTTTTTTCTTTTTTTCACTTTTTTTTTCTTTTTTTTCGATTTTTTTTTTTTTTTTTTTTTTTTTTTTTGCATTCACTTTTACCCTACCATCCAAAATAATACATCGTAGGGAATTTGCATTCCCCTTACACTTGAATTTTTACATACTTTACAATAAACTACTCTAATGACTCGAATCAAGATAATCAAAACACTTGGAGTACTTTTTAAATATCAACGCACATATGGGGGTAATAAATTGATGTCTTCCGCATTACTCCATATTACTAGTACTTTACCCATGAGTCTGAATCGTCCTAAAACAATATGTACAAGATATGACTCGACTTAGCAACCATGTAATCAATTAGATAATTAACTAAGGGTTTAAACAAATAACAATAATGCACTAAAGATGAGTACATACAAGGAAGGCTAAGGCGATTTGGTTGCACATTTTGGTGGATTGTAAACAAATTCTTCCTTTAAGTAAAATGCTTAAAGTTAGAAACGAAAAGATAGGCTCGGAGGGGGTGTACTAGGGGTTTCGTGTACTAAAAATGAGTACAACGTTAAGGTGTGGGAAAATTAATTGACTTCGCTAGTCAAGTAATATGACTTAAATGGTCAAGTAATTATGATACGGGTTTAAACATAAGTGTGATCCTAATGCCTCTTATCATGTAGTAAATCCTAACCACACGAATGTAGTCTCACTAGCGGTCTCGGGATGTATCACTAATGCAAGTTCTAGAATCTAAATACTACCGGTACACTCATAAGCACTAATGATGAATGCTTTTCCTATCAAATCTAAAGGCGAACCTCACATATTTGGGTAGAAATTTTTTTTAAGTGGTACGGTTTTGTGCTAGTCATACAACTCCTATCCATGAGACGCTTGTTAAGGCTAAAGTTTCACTCGTAAATGTTGTAAAAAATTGCACTAAAATTGCTCTAGCAAGTATTTCTCTTAGTTTTATTACACACCTACTATCGAACAAACAAACTCAAGTGCAATTGTATCCTATAAAGTATCATCATTTACCCTCCCCTTACACTTAGGATGAACATTGTCCCCAATGTTCAATTAAAGGATGTAAAAGTAAAACAGGTAAAAGAATGAAAACAAATACTCCCCTGATTCGTTCGGTGTGGATAGTGTATCAACAAGGTTAGATCTTCCTCCAAGAAAATGAACTTTGAAAGCTTCCCTCCAAAAATATAAATCATCTTCTTGTCATATATAACCTGTTAAACCTGAGAAAACAATCAAGTTAAACCTCGCGTAAAATCGGCGGCAATCTATATATACTAAAAAAATCCTAGAAACAAATTAAGATATAAAGTTTGTGGAATGAATGTTTGCAGATTTCCTGGAGTTTATAAAACTAAAGAATCAACAAAAACTTTAAGACTCCGGTTTAAACAAAACTCGCAAAATTTTTCAGAATTTTAGTACCTGACGCCGTCAGGTTGTAACTTCTGACGCCGTCAGAATGTTCCTGGAAAAATCTTATGTTAAGTTTCCGGAAAATTTCTGGAAAAACTTATGCCTTATTTCCTGGAAAATTCTGCAAAACATCATTATGACTCGATACAAGCATTTGACTCTAACGAATACTAATATACATGCTCATTTAATATTGTAGTGAATCATGCTCGTTTTCATTCTTATAAACAAATTTGGATTTCCCTTACACTTAGCTTTTGCAAAATACCTTTATATGTAATTAAGACGAGGTTAAAAACAAAATAAAGCATTTTCACAATTTACTTTGAAACATGATTTACCAACAATAAAAATAAAACACGCATACGGAAACAAATAAAATCAAACAAATAAAAACACACAAAACATGGGTTGCCTCCCAAGAAGCGTTTTTCTTTATTTACGAGTCTTGTAGCTAGACTCAAGGTCACGGGCAATTACGTGACCTCGTCATTGGTCACATTCTCTAGGTCATCCTCAATCTTAGTTTTGTATTTCGGACCTAGTTGCAAACATTCCTTGTAGAAACCGAATATTCTACTCATGACATAGTCTACTCCTCTACGTCTATTCTCATCATTCCTATAGTAGACCGCTTGTTTGTGTTCCTTTTCAAGGTTTGATAGAAGACGGAATTGTTCAATCTTATAGGACATTTGGTAAGCTATTTCATCGTTCTCATCCTTGAATCTAACTATCCCTAGTGACGGGTCATAATTCATCTTAGAGGCCTCAACAAATGGCTTTCCGAATACTACTTGACTTAAACAACCATCTATTACCGGACGAATATCCTCTACAATCACAAAGTCGGTAACATAAGTGAAATTTCCTATAAAGACGTGCAATTCCTTCACTCTTCCCACAAAGTTACTCATCTAACTCGTGTTGGGCATCATCCAATATCCAAGTTGCTTCTTCATTACCCAATTGTAATGAGTCCTAGTCATAATGTTTATGGGAGATCTAAGATTGATGTAGGCTTTCCACACATGCACATGTCCAATGTTGCATGGTATGTTGATGTTAGAGGGATCACCCACTTTGATGAGTGGTGAACCAAGGACGTATGGTGTCTCTGGGTCATCGAATAGAGCATTATGGTATTCCCGTTCTTCCTTGGTGGGTAACTTATCAAAGTATTCCTCTACATTTTCTACTTCCTCTAACTTTTCTTCCTTTTTATCCTCAACTTCCTTAACCTCATCCTTAGATCCAATTTCTATTCCAACTTCATCCTTGTCACTTTCTTCTATATTCTTATCTATTGGCTTAATGGTGACAACATTGACAAAGTGGACGTGTTTGGATGATGAGGGGTCCTTAATTTGGATACCACTAATAGTGCCTAGTGTCCTTCCTAGGTGTAGTTAGCGCTTGGTTGTTGAGGGCTTTCAACAAGTTGTCAATTTTATTAGTCATCTCCGTTTGTTGTTGATTGAATTCGACTTCAAACTTAGCTATGCGAGCTTCTTGAGATGCTATAAACTTGGACATCAATCTTTCAAGATTATTGGGACTACCATAGTTATTGGAAGGATTGTTGTTGAAAGTACGGTTAGAGGGTGGACCGTTTGGTTGGCAACGATTAGGTAGATTGGAAGAATTGTTTTGGGGCATGTTTTGGTTTTGTTTCCACCTAAGGTTCGGGTGATTTTTCCAAGAAGGATTGTAGGAGAAACCGTAAGGGTTTGGCTCGGGTTTGAAAGTGTACCACTTGTCTCCTGCTTCATCGGTACGCGAGGATGCGTAATACGCAAAAGCTTTTCCGGGGAGTTCCATGCAATCACAAGTGTCATGGGGACCACTACATAATTCGCATGAAGAAGTGATTTTGTTCACTTGGCTTGAAGGCTTAGGAGCTTCGTAGGATTTCATGAGAAACTTGACTTGGTCCTCAAGTTCCATGATCCTACGGTCGGGAGTGCTAGAATTGTTCGAAGGCAAAGATATTGCCTTGACCGTTTTGTTCAAATCACGGGGATCATTCCAACTTTCGTTGTCATAAAGAGCAAGATCTTCTATGAGTTCCCATGACTCTTCCGCACTTAGATCACGTAGCTTGACACCCAAGTCATTTAATAGACACTTGATCCATGAAATCTCACAAGTACTGTATGCTAGGGATCTGTATTCAGCTTCAGTTGAGGATCTAGATACCACTAATTGTTTCTTAGATTGCCATGAAATTAAGCTCTTTCCTAGGAAGATTGCATAGCCAGAAACTGATCTCCTAGTAGTGGCATAACTTGCCCAATCACTGTCACAATAAGTGGTGAGAGACATGGTATTAGAAGCAGGAAAGAAGATACCTTGACCTGGGCAAAGTTTTATGTATCTGAGAACCCTTTGGAGAGCTTTGAAATGTGAGGTTCTTGGACAATGACTGAACTGACTTTACCTCTCAAGGGATCTTAAGAAGCTTATCGTTCAACTCAGGAATAGTGTTCGCTAGGATTAGAAAGCCTACTAAACTAGGTCTAAAGGTGAGGGATGATTCTTTTTGTATTTTTATATTTTATGAAAAGTAGGTAAAAATCTCGGGTTTTGAAGGAGTGGGCGAAATTAGTTGCTAGTCAACTAACCCAATTAACTACAGATGCAATCAAAATAAAATAAAAAGAAATGAAAATAAACTAATGTGGTGGAAACAATAATAAGAAAAGATGTGTTTACTTAGATTTCATTACTCCCTAGATATCTTTTACCAGTTGATTAGCTTGTTACAATTGCATGGATGACGGGTTATATTCCTTAATACTAGTCGTAGGGTCGTGTACAATATTCCCTAACTCTATAAGCTCTTACTTCACTCCTATGTCGAGCCAACTAAAAGCTCTTAACATGGGATCACTAGAATTCACTTATGCATTAAATACAACCAAAAATCGTAATAGACCTCCGATCATGTTTCTTTAGATGTTCAAGCAAGTTACCAATTGGAAATCTGTCAATTTTCTTAAGCCTAACATCGAATACAATCATCTACAACAATTATAAACAAACCATCAACCAATAATCAACATCTAGGTTTCACTACATCTAAGCAAACATGATAAAAACCTAGCCTAACATGTTAAAAGAAAGACAAGCATAGGATAGAATCACACAACACATAGACATATCGTATGATTATTGGAAAACTTATCTTCAATTAAGCATGGATGGAACAAGGGTTGAAACCGTTATTTTTACAGAAAATTCGTCTAGGGTTTAAGCTCTCCAAAGTTCTCCTAATGTTCCACCTCTTTACAATGAAAAATTGGAAAAATATATATAGATAAAACATCCTAACGGCGTCACGTTGTAGTTTCTGACGCCGTCAACTCATCGCCAAATTAAAGATCGTATTGCCTAGACCCAATCTTGACGCCGTCAAGAAGGAATTATGCTCTTGGCCGTCACATACATTTTGACCCTGACGGCCTTGGTGACTGTTGGGAATAAAATGCACAAAGTAAAGAGTCTGCCAGAAGAGCCTGCTAGTGATAGTTAAGCATGCCTCTTCAGTTTTGCTGATGTTGAAGATATACTAATAGTACCTTCTGGGTGAGAAGGTACTGCTAGTTAAAGAAGGTCCTGCCAGTTTTCACGACAAGTTGCTATATTTTAATTAGAGATATTTACTTGTATTATTAGTCTTTGTACAAAGTTATACGTTAAGTAGAAGTAGTACAGAAGTCTCAGTAGATATAATGGAGTATTTTACCTTGAAAGGTGTAATATTAGGATAAGATAAACCTCTAGTATATTATATTAAGCAACTTGACCACTTGTAATAAGGGCTCCTTATACTATAAAAGGAACCCTTAAGACACCTTCTTAGATAGAACTTACACAACTTTTCAAGCTCTTACACTCATCTTTTCCATGCATAACTTCCATATTTAAACCCTTTCACGTATCAAAGATTCAAGGTTACACTTGTAATCCTGGTGATAGTTTAGATCACCCGTATTATTTCATCAATAATATTGAATCGTTTTGTGTTATTCATGTTGTGTTCATTCTCATTTACTTATTCACCACCTTTGTTCCTTTAGTGTGTTTTAGTAAATTCCGCATGCTAACTCACATTCATTCATAAATATCCTAAACACATTACTGAGATTAACATCCCAAGTGTTTGCATAATTCAATAAACAATCCTTCCACAAGTGGTATCAGAGCAAGGCTGATATTTACGACATAAAAGAACAAAGCAAAAATGGATGTTGAGCACATTCAAACCAATGTGGCTGCAAAACTTTCATTACTCAAACAGAATGAGTTTGAGATGTGGAGACTGAGGGTTGAACAATACTTCCAAGTGCAAGACTATGCACTTTGGGAGATTATTGAAGAAGGAAACTCTTTTAAACCAGTAACCACCACCTCCACAGTAAATGATGCACTTGTCACAACTGTGCAAGTAAACCCAATAACCGCTGAAGAAAGAATTCAAAAGAGAAATGATCTTAAAGCCAGGAGTATGCTTCTCATGTCTATTCCAAATGACCAGCTTTTAATCTTTAACAAGTACAAGTGTGCTAAAACCCTTTTTCAAGCTATTGTGGCTAGATTTGGTGGTAATGATGCTACCAAGAAAACCCAGAAAACACTTTTAAAACAACAGTTTGAAGACTTTTCAGCCACAACAAATGAGTCTTTGGACAACATGTTCAATAGACTACAAAAGCTTTCTAGTCAGTTAGCCATTCATGAAGTGATAATATCTCAAGAAGACTTAAAATCCAAATTCCTTAGAAGTCTACCCTCTGAATGGGCCATGCATGTCATTGTCTGGAAAAACAAACCAGATATTGATTCCATGAGTCTCAATGATCTTTACAGCAACTTCAAGATAGTAGAGCATGAACTAAAGAAGTCTACTAGTTCAAGCCCAGGAAATATGGCATTTATGTCATCTCATGGTACTTCCAAGAAAGTTGATGAAGAAAAAGATGGTAGAGAAGAAGGTACTGCCAACACAAATTTTGGTACTGCCAGTACTTCCAGCAGTACCAAAACCATTTTAGATGAAACAATTGGTTGTGCTTTCCTAACATCACAACACAATGGTTCCACATTGACCTTTGAAGATCTTCAAGAGATCAGTGATGGTGATCTTGAAGAAATGGACATAAAATGGCAGCTTTCACTTCTTAGCATGAGGGCTAAGAAATATTTGATGAGGACTGGAAATAAGATTGTCATCAATGGCAATGAACCTGCTGGGTATGACAAATCTAAAGTGGAGTGTTACAACTGCCACATGAAGGGTCACTACTCAAGAGAATGTAGAAGACCAAAGAAGCAGGGTGATAAGGGAAGAGGTTTTGAGAACAAGAACAGGGGAAACAATGAGAACAAGAGCAAGGAAGTGGACATCACTGAAACAAAAGCTATGGTAGCTATTGATGGGCTGGGTTTTGATTGGAGCTTTATGGGTGAAGAAGAGTCATCCTCAAATGAAATGGCTTTAATGGCTCTCTCCAATCCTGAGGTACAAATTACTAAATGTTCTGCTACTTGTGAAGTTTTTAAAGAACTAGAAATCTTAAGAAAACTTTATGATGAACTGAAAGAAGAACAAAGAAAAACTCATCAAGACCTAGTTAATCATAAGTGTGGTATGTCCAAACTTGAGAAACAGATAATTCACTTTAGAGAAAATGAACTCACCTTTTCTGACATAAAAGCTATTCTTAATAGAGACATATTTCTTAAAGATGCTGAAATAAACCTGTTAAGAACTGAGTTTGCTAAAGTGAAACAAGCAAAAGATAATATTCAACTCACTGTTACAACATTAGAAAATGCTTCTGCTTGTACTAAAAGTATAGTTGAGAACCAAATGAACAAGAAAATCAAATCTGGGATTGGATACAACACATGTCCACCTCCTTACAGAGGAATTCCCTGTCCCCCAGGTTTAGATCTTGCTGAATCAGGTTTACATGAGCTCACAAATAAACCACTAGAAAAAGTAAAACCTGTAGAAAATAGTGAACCTTTTGAGAGTGCAAGTGATACTTCACTTTCCAAAGAAAAGGTGCTCACTGATAAGAGCTCAGATGTTACATCTAATAAAGGTTGGACATCTGATGAAAATGGAAAAGAAATTGTTTCTAAGAAAAGAAACAAAGTAGGACCAACCAGTCCTAAAAGTGTAGAAAGTATCACAAAGACTAAAGTTGTTCTAAAAATAGTTGAATGTTGTGCTAAATGTAATAGCAAACCTAGAGGTAGTCAGAGAAATTGGAACAATCTTAAGTCACATCAACTTGGTGATAACTTTGTTTTGTACAATAAGGCATGCTATTACTGTGGTAGTTTTAATCATACTCATGCTTATTGTAACAATTGGGTTTCTGGGAGTACATCAAGGTCTAAAACAAGTAAAACAAACCCCAGAAAAGGTTCTGTGAAATCTAACACACCAAAAGTTAATCATACTGTTAGACCAAATGAGCCTGTTTACCCAAAATTCACTACTAAGGGTGCAAATAATACTTTCAAACATACACCAAGAGTTGTGAAAAGTCTCACTGAAAGGGATTATGTGGTTAAAACACAAAATTGGAGACCAAAACCAAAAGGTCCTGCTAGACCAAATGGTACTGCCAAATTTGGTACTGTCAGACCAAAAACCACAAAATATGTCAAAAATAAAAATGCTGTTAAGTCCTCAGCATGTTGGATTTGGAGACCACTCCAACCAAATGGTGCATCAACAGTCCTAAAAAGGTTTGATTACATTGATGCACAAGGCAAACCCAAGTCAGTCATGGCTTGGGTACCCCAAGGAAACTAATATGTGTATACATGTGCAGGAACATTCAAATGATATTGCAGATAAAGGATATGTAGATAGTGGATGTTCAAGGCACATGACAGGCAACATGTCTTACCTCACAGACTTCAAATCATTTGATGGAGGATATGTTACCTTTGGGGGAGGAATCAAAGGAAAGATTACTGGTAAAGGTACAATCAAAACCAGTAAATTAGATTTTGAAAATGTGTACTTTGTGAAAGAACTACAGTTTAATCTCTTAAGTGTCTCACAAATGTGTGACACAAAGAACAAAGTTCTTTTTACTGACACTGAATGCATTGTACTTTCTCCTGATTTTAAAATTCTTGATGAAAGTCAGATTCTTCTTAAAATCCCTAGAAAGAACAATATGTACATTGTTGACTTAAAAAACATTGCTCCTAAAGAGAGTTTAACCTGTCTAGTAGCAAAAGCCTCATTGGATGAATCTATGCTTTGGCATAGAAGACTTGGTCATGTAAACTTTAAAACAATCAATATAATTGCAAAATATGATTTGGTTAGAGGTTTACCCAAAAAGATTTTTCAAAATGACCAAACCTGTGTTGATTGTCTAAAAGGCAAACAACATAGAGCTTCTTGTAAGCCCAAGACCCATAACTCAATTTCTCAAGCTTTATACATGCTTCATATGGACCTCTTTGGTCCTACTTCTGTGAATAGCTTGAATGGTAAAAGATATTGTCTTGTAGTTACTGATGATTACAGCAGATTCTCTTGGGTTTTCTTTTTAAGTACTAAGGATGAAACAAGTGAGATCCTTAAGTCCTACATTACAGGGATAGAAAACCAAATTGATAAGAAAGTAAAAGTAATTAGATGTGACAATGGGACAGAATTCAAGAATAGAGTTATGGATGAATTTTGCAAAGAAAAAGGAATAAAAAGAGAATATAGTGTAGCTAGAACCCCACAGCAAAATGGAGTAGCAGAAAGGAAAAATAGAACACTTATAGAGGCTGCTAGAACAATGCTAGTAGATTCTAAGTTGCCTGTCTCATTTTGGGCTGAAGCAGTAGGTACTGCTTGTTATGTACAGAATAGGGTTCTTGTGATTAAACCTCATAGAAAGACTCCTTATGAACTTTTGTTTGGTAGAACACCATCTCTAAGTTTTATGAGACCTTTTGGATGTCATGTCACTATTCTCAATACCAAAGATCATCTAGGAAAGTTTGAAGGAAAAGCTGATGAAGGATACATGATAGGGTATTCTTTGCAAAGTAAGGCCTATATGGTATATAATAAATGCACTAGGCTAGTGGAAGAAAACCTGCACATAGAGTTTCAAGAGAAACTACCAAATGTTGCAGGCACTGGACCAGATTGGTGTTTTGACATTGATAAACTTTCAGAATCTATGAATTATGTGCCTGTCACAGGTACAAATACTAATGATAATGCAGGTTTTGAAGACAATGATGAAACAACTAAGGATCAAGATTACATCTTGATGCCAATTTGGACAGGATTGGATTCATCTTCAAGTCTTGGAGAGCCCTTAAATACTACAAATGAAGGTGTTGAAGATGATCATGGAACTCAAGATCAAAGGAATCAACAAAATTCTGAAAATGAAGATGGTACTGCCAGTTCAACTGATGGTACTGCCAGTTCACAAATTGGTCCTGCTGAACCATTAAATGTTCTATCAGATGATTCCTTACCAGAAGATATAGGGATTGGAAACCTTCCAATTTCCTATGATGTTCCTACAACACACAACCCAAGAATTCTCAAAGATCACTCCATTGAAAATGTGATTGGCAGCATTGATTCTGGTGTTAAAACAAGAACTCAAGTCTTATCTTCAGACAAAGATGGGTTTGTCCTAGCTGTGTATGAAGAAAAGAACCATGAAGTTGCCCACATATGCCTATTTTCATGCTTTCTCTCTCAAGTAGAACCCAAAAACATTACAAAAGCCTTAGATGATTCAAGCTGGGTTGAAGCAATGCAAGAAAAGCTACTTCAATTCAAACTACAGAAGGTTTGGGTACTGGTTGATTTGCCCAAAGGTTACAGGGGAATTGGAACCAAATGGGTTTTCAGAAATAAGAAAGATGAAAGGGGAATAGTGATCAAAAACAAAGCCAGATTGGTGGCCCAAGGGTATACTCAAGAAGAAGGAGTGGATTATGAAGAAGTTTTTGCTCCAGTTGCAAGAATTGAAGCAATTAGGCTATTCTTGGCCTATGCTTCTTTCATAGGATTCACTGTCTACCAAATGGATGTCAAAAGTGCCTTTTTATATGGTACTATTGAAGAAGAGGTGTATATTTCTCAACCTCCAGGCTTCATTGATGCAGAATATCCAGACAAGGTGTACAAGGTTACCAAAGCTCTTTATGGTCTACACCAAGCTCCTAGAGCATGGTATGAAACATTGGCTTTCTATTTAATGGAAAATGGATTTCAAAGAGGCAAGATTGATCCAACTTTGTTCATTAAAAGAACCAAGAAAGACATCTTACTGGTGCAGATTTATGTTGATGACATTATCTTTGGATCTACAAATCAGGAATTGTGTGTAGAGTTTGAAAAACTTATGCATAGTAAGTTTGAAATGAGTTCCATGGGGGAACTTACTTTCTTTCTGGGTCTCCAAGTGAAACAATCTAATGAAGGCATATTTATCAGCCAAGATAAGTATGTAGCAGAGATCCTAAGGAAATTTGGGTTTGCAGATTCAAAGGTTGCAAGTACACCAATGGATCCAGAAAAGGGGTTACACAAAGATGCTGAGGGTGAAGATGTTGATGTGCACAACTACAGATCAATGATTGGGTCCCTAATGTACCTTACTTCATCAAGACCAGATATCATGTTCTCAGTATGTGTATGTGCAAGGTTTCAAGTCAATCCAAAAGTTTCTCATCTCACAGCAGTCAAAAGAATCTTCAGATATCTCAAGGGTCAGCCTAAGTTGGGTCTGTGGTATCCAAGGGAGTCATCTTTTGATTTGGTAGCTTACTCAGATAGTGACTATGCTGGTGCAACCCTAGACAGAAAATCCACAACTGGTGGATGTCAATTTCTTGGCTGCAGACTCATATCATGGCAATGCAAGAAGCAAACAATGGTGGCCAACTCTACACCTGATGCAGAATATGTTGCAAGTGCAAGTTGTTGTGGCCAAGTTCTTTGGATCCAGAATCAATTGCTTGACTATGGGTACAATTTTCTTAACACTATTATTTACATTGACAACAGCAGTACTATTTGTATCATTAAAAATCCAGTTCAACATTCAAAAACAAAACACATTGAAATCAGACACCATTTCATAAGAGATTGCAATGAGAAAAGGTTAATTCAAGTTGTCAAAATTGATTCTGAAAATAATTTTGCAGACCTTCTCACCAAAGCTTTTGATTTAGGTAGGTTTAAATACCTGGTAGCAGGTATTGGTATGATAAATCTTTGAAAAACATGTGTTTTGTATATAAATAAACAAGTTCTGGCCTCTAATCATGGTACTGCTAGTTAGTCATAAGGTACTGTCAGTACAAAATTGGTACTGCTAGTTCAAAGTTTGCTCTGTTTTTGCTCATCTTGATGTTTAAATGTTAACAATGCTATAAAACAAGTAATTTGCACTCTGTTCTTTTGGTTTACAACTAACCATTTCAGGTTACTCAAAGCTTGCTAACACAATCAGGATATGGAAATGGTAATCAGTTCACCAAGTTGTTCAAAACTTTAAGAGCTGGCTAGTCCAAAGCAAACGGCTCTTGGTAAAGACTTCTCAAATCCGTTGATAGCTGATAGTTTGCTAAAAACTATAAGGTAATCAGTTCACCCAGTTTCACAAAAACTTAAACGAACTGACTAGTCCAAAGCAAACGGCTCTTGGTAAAGACTTATCAAATCCGTTGATAGCTGATAGTTTGCTAAAAACTATAAGGGATATTTTCTAAAATTTCAAAGAGACTGCCAAGTTTTATTTAAAAAACAAGGTACTGGTAGTTCAAATTTTAGTACTGGTAGAGTAAAATGGTACTGCTACATAGCCGTTGAGTCTGTCAGGTTAAAATATAGCCGTTGTTTTTAAAGGGTATTTTTGTGAATTATTCATGTTTTCCTCGAATTAAGGATATAGTTATTATAATAAAAGATCTTTTTGACCGCCTCTTCCATTTCTTATCCATAACTTTTATAGTCGGTCAAAAGTCATTTTTCTCATAATCAATCCTTATCATAATTCACACTCACCTTTCATCTTCTACCAGTACAACAATAAAATCCCACCATTGAAATCAAAATTTTCATCAAACCCTTCACCATGGCTCGTCTAAGTTTTGTCAAACGTCACAACCAATTAGCATTTTTGAAAAAGTCTGATGACAATGAAACTTTCCATCAAGCAGTTGATTTTCTAAACAATTCTTATGTCAGGTTTGCTTTACTCGTGAATCCCACTATTTTTGAATCTCAAATTTCACAATTTTGGCAAACTGTTAAACTTAACACTCTTGAGGATGGGATTCAAGAGTTAATGGTCAAAGTGGATGGTAGAACATTGACTTTTACCGAATCATCCATTAGAAGACACCTTCGTTTGGATGATTCAGATGGCATTAGTCAACTACCTGATACTAAAATATTTGAAAATTTGACAAAAATGGGGTATAATGTAACTTCTACAAATCTTACATTTCTTAAAAAGCATTTTACCCCTCAATGGAGATTTTTGATTCACACCATCCTTCACTGTTTAAGCCAAAAGAAAACCTCATGGGAGCAATTTAGTGGTAACTTGGCTGCAGCTCTCATTTGCCTGGCAACAAACAAGAAATTCAACTTTTCAAAATATATTTTTGAAGGAATGGTTAAAAATGTGGACAGTGAAACAAAGTTTTTGATGTACCCAAGGTTCATTCAGTGCCTCATCAACAAATCCAAACATTTGTTACTTCCCCCAAACAAACCTATTAAAACTCCTAAACTTACACACAAAGTGTTTTCAAACATGAAAATTGGTTTTCAAGGAGAAGAAGTACCACTTTTTGAGGAAATGTTACCACAACATTCTGAAGAACCTGATCATTCATCATCACATCCATCACCAGTACCATCACTCACACCAACAGCACCATCAGTCACACCACCATCATCAGTACCATTACCATCTCATCAACAAACACAAACACCATCTGCAACATCACCATCATTATCACATCATACCTCACCACCTCAATCTCCTCCACAACAAAGTGTAGATGCTCAGACTATCAGGGAATTAAAGGAGCAAGTGCAGTACTTACAAACTTCTCTTGAAAGTCAAAAAAAACATTTTACAGAGATCAACACCAAGTTAGTTAAGAGGGTTGAGAAATTAGAGTTGAAAGTGAAGTTGCTGAAGGGTAAAAAGTCTACTCAGTTGGTTGTTTCTAGTTCCTCAAGTTCAGATGCAGAGGGTTTGGGTCTCTCTTCCAAAAAGGGGAGGATGGGTAGTTCTAAAAATGAAGAAGAGATTCAATTTCAGTTTCATGAAGGAACTCCAGTAATTGATGAATAGCCTGCTACTCAAGAACAAGAGCCTTTTAGCTTGAAAGATACTGCTGCAACAGATACTGCTGAAGCAAAGCAAGATACTGCTGAAGCAGAGCAAGAGCCTGCTGGGATTCAGAGGCTATTAGCTATGAAATTAAAAGGATCTGATCAAGTGTCTTACAAAAGAAAGAGAGGATCACAGCCTCAGGGGAGGTTTCTTGTTTCTGATGAACAATCTGCTGCTCCAAGTCCAGTATCATCACCAAAAGACAAGGGCAAGAAAATTGTGGTTGAAGATGAACCAAAGCCTAAAAAGATGAAGCAGAAAGAACAAGCACAATTGGCTGTAGATGAAGAGTTGTCCAAAAAGCTTCATAAAGAAGAAGTATTGCGGGCTGAAGAAGAATCAAGAATGCTGCAAGAAAAGTTTGATGCTCAGCTGCAATACATCATTTCCATTGATCCAATTGTAAGAGGTGAAACTTATACCCTGATTTGTGATGAATCTCTTAGCTCAGATGAAATGACAATCAAGCTCAATGATTTCATCACCAAGAAATACAATCAAGAGGCATTGGATGATGTCTATCAGCAGATTCAGAAGAAAGGATTTAAAATGCCACATTCTGAAGCACATCAGAAGAAGTTCTTCAAGATATATCTGAAAAGAGAAGTGAACATGAAAGATTATCAACTCAAAGGTAAATCTTTTGATGAATTGAAGCTTCTATATTTAGAGGCTTACAGAAGAAACAAACCCAGTTTTCTCATGGATACTCAAGAAAGGCCTTCCAAAGGAAGAGAAGATGATCAGAAGGAACAAAAAGAGAAAGCAGAATTGCCTCCTGTTCAATCAAGAGAAATGGTTGTCCATGTTCCACAAGTTATTTTTGCTGAACCCTTACATGTAAGGCATCCAGTCATAGATTGGGAAATCTTCAATGACAAGTTTGGCAAAGCATGGAAGATAACAAGAGTTGGAAACAAGGTTGAGATTTTCAAGAACTTTGAAAATCTTCTTAGAGCATGTAACAGAATGGATTTAGATGAATTATGGGTATTAGTTCAAGAGAAGCTGAAAACCAAGTATAATCCTGATGTAAAGGAGCAAGAGCTATGGGTTGAGTTCAGCAGACTATATGATCCAAATCCTTCTGATACTCATTGGAAATTTCCTTACTATGATTTATCTGTTACATGGGAATACTTCAGCATGAGTCATGTTCATCATCTTTCCACTCAGAGTGGAATAGAGCTCTTTATGCTAGGTGAGAAGGAGTATCCTTTAAGCTATGAAGTATTATCAGTCTTGATCTCTAATAAGCTTTTGTGTGAAGATGAGACTGATGCAGTCAAAAGATTGAAGGAGAGCATACTTGATCAGTATGAAAGCCTAAGAAGAAAAAGATAAGGTTTTTGGAAGAGTTCCCTCAAATCCTCAAGGTATGAATTTTATTCACAAAGAAACTTGGTTATTTTATATGGGAATAACAAGTTTAGGGGAGGATTGTTGGGAATAAAATGCACAAAGTAAAGAGTCTGCCAGAAGAGCCTGCTAGTGATAGTTAAGCCTGCCTCTTCAGTTTTGCTGATGTTGAAGATATACTAACAGTACCTTCTGGGTGAGAAGGTACTGCTAGTTAAAGAAGGTCCTGCCAGTTTTCACGACAAGTTGCTATATTTTAATTAGAGATATTTACTTGTATTATTAGTCTTTGTACAAAGTTATACGTTAAGTAGAAGTAGTACAGAAGTCTCAGTAGATATAATGGAGTATTTTACCTTAAAAGGTGTAATATTAGGATAAGATAAACCTCTAGTATATTATATTAAGCAACTTGACCACTTGTAATAAGGGCTCCTTATACTATAAAAGGAACCCTTAAGACACCTTCTTAGATAGAACTTACACAACTTTTCCAGCTCTTACACTCATCTTTTCCATGCATAACTTCCATATTTAAACCCTTTCACGTATCAAAGATTCAAGGTTACACTTGTAATCCTGGTGATAGTTTAGATCACCCGTATTATTTCATCAATAATATTGAATCATTTTGTGTTATTCATGTTGTGTTCATTCTCATTTACTTATTCACCACCTTTGTTCCTTTAGTGTGTTTTAGTAAATTCCGCGTGCTAACTCACATTCATTCATAAATATCCTAAACACATTACTGAGATTAACATCCCAAGTGTTTGCATAATTCAATAAACAATCCTTCCACAGTGACGCCGTCAAGTCAATTGCACTAAAAATGTTCTAGGCCATCACGTGTATTTTTCACTTCCACTTCTTTTGCCAAGCTTGACGCCGTCATGTGTAAAGTCTTGATGTCGTCAGGTACTGTTCCCAGCAAGGGTTTTGAGACTTTGCTGTTTTCTTCACTTTTATGCTCCAAAAACGTCCAAAATGCTTCCTTTTCCAGATTTCTTCTCAAAAGTACCTAAAATGACAAAAAGAACGATTTAGGGCAGTAATTGATCAAATAATTACAAATTCGGGCTTAAATGACCCCTTAAAAGCGGTACACTTTTCGCCTTATCATCAGGTCTTGTAATGGTAAGGTATATGAATTTCCCAACAATGGTCCTATAGAGTGTTGGATCAGGAAGGAGTTCTCCATCATGATCATTGAGCTTGACAATAGGATCCATTGGTGTAGCAACTGGTTTAAGATCAAGTGTGTCTGTATACTTGAGTAAATCCAGAGCATACTTCCTTTGACTCATTGCTAAACCAGTAGAATTCCTCAGTATCTTAATTCCCAAATAGTAGTGAATATTGCCCAAGTCTTTGATGCTAAACTTGTTGTGAAGTTGTGTCTTGATATGTTGAATGAAAGAAGAGTCTTTGCCAGTTATCAAGATGTCATCAACATAGACTAGGAGTGCAGTGAGTGAACCTTGATGATTAATGGTGAAGAGTGAAGTATCCACATAGCTCTGTTTGAAGCCCAAATGAATGAGGAATGTGGTTAACTTTTCAAGCCATTGTCTGTTTGCCTGCTTTAGTCCATATAATGATTTGGTGAGTTTGCATACAGTGTTGGGAGGAAGTGATTTGTTGCAGCCTGGTGGAACAGTCATGTACACTTCTTCATTCAAATCACCATGTAAAAATGCACTGTTCACATCCAGTTGTTGAATCTCCCAGCCATTGTGTACTGCAATAGCAATCAAGGTCCTCACTATATGCATCTTTACAACTGGAGCAAATGTTTCAGCATAGTCCACCCCTTCTTTTTGGTTGAAACCTTTGCCAACCAATCTTGCCTTGAATCTTTCAATGGTGCCATCAGCCCTGAGCTTGATCTTGTAGACCCATTTGCAGCCAATGGGTATCTTGCCAGGTGGTAGAATAGTATAAATCTAGGTATTATTCTGCTCTAGTGCTGAGATCTCTCTATCCATAGCTTCTCTCCATTTAGGATGCTTGGAAGCCTGAGCAAAAGATTGTGGTTCTTTGATAACCATCTGTACTTAGGGTGAGTATGAGTGATATAGGTGTTAAATTAGAATTATTTAAGTAATGTGAGTGGTGGTATTTGGTTTTGGTGTTGTTGACAAGTGATGGTGGTAAAGTGCACTTAAATTCTTTGAGTTTAGGTTGTAGTGTTTTTGTCATGGTAGATGTCCTGGTAGGTTGAGGTGGTAGAAGTGTTGAGGTAGGTTGTGATGTAGTAGGTATAAATGGGGGAGCTTATGATGGTTGAGATGGTATAGGTACTGATGTAGATGTTGAAATAAGTGGTGGTGGTGGTGGAGGAGGAGGTGTTGTGTGTGTTGTTTGTTGTGGTATGGTGTCTTGTTCCTGCTAATAATGTTGTGTGGTGTCCTGTTTCTGCTGATGGTGTGGTGTGTTTGAAGGTGCTGATTGAGCTGGTAAGTTGGATAGAGGATGTATGGAGGAGTATTGCAGAGGTGAAGTAAATGGATCATGATGTGTGTTGTTTTGAGTTGAATGGAATGGAAACAATGTTTCATCAAAAATGACATTTCTGCTGATAGTTGTCTTTTGAGTGTGAATGTCATAAAGGATATATCCTTTCTGGTTTGTGGGTAACCAACTAGGACACTGGGTTTGGATTTTATTTCAAACTTGTCAGTTGTGTGAATGTAAGCATGAGTTTTATATCCAATGATTCTGAGGTGTTCAAGGTTAGGAGGTGTTTGGTATAGTAGTTCAAATGGACTTTTGTTGTTCAAAACAGATGAAGGTAGTCTATTGATAATGTATGTTGAGGCTAGAATGCAGTATCCCCATAAATGTATTGGAAATTGGGCTTGAAAGTACATGGATCTGGCCATCTCTAGGAGTTGTCTGTGTTTTCTTTCTACTCTTGAATTTTGTTGTGGGGTGTAGGGACATGAGGTTTGATGAATGATTCCATGTGACTGTGTGAATTGTGTGAAAGATTAATTGAGAAATTATGTTCCATTGTCACTTCTAATGATTTGTATGTTAGTTTTGAACTGAGTTTGAACATAAGAGTAGAAACTTTGGAAAACTGTGAATACATGATGTTTATTAGGAATGAGATATGTCCATGTAGCTCTTGAATAATCATCAACAAGGGTTAGAAAATACTTGCATTTATTGATAGTTGGGTGTTTGTATGGACCCTAGACATCCATATGTATAAGAGAAAACATACTACTAGCATGTGAATTGCTAGTTGGAAATGGAAGCAAATGATGTTTAGCTAATGGACAAACTGAACATTTGGTATCTGAATTACAATGAAATAAAGGTGAAATATTTTTGATTTTCTTCAGAACATGAAATGAAGAGTGACCAAGTCTTGCATGCCACAAGTAAGCTGAGCTATGATTGGTAAGGATAGTTGAGGATTTGGGAGTAGAGATGCCAGTTGATGTAGTTGTAAGAGTGTAAAGTCCTCCATGTAGATTCCCTGTTGTCTTTGAGCCATCATGGCCCTGAAAAATGCACTTATTGTGAGTGAATGTCACTGATGAGTGTGTGGAGTTAGTGATTTTACTTATAGAGATGAGATTGTAGGTAAATGTTGGTATGTACATGACACCTTGAGGTAGCATGTTTGGTGTTACTTGAACAGATCCAGTCATAGTGACTAATGTGGTATTACCATTTGGAAGGTGAACTGTGATTGGTTGTGTGCACTTTTGTAAATCAAACATTAAGGTTAAGCATGTATAGATGTGATCAGTTGCCCCACTATCAATTACCCAAATTTCCTTAATCCCAGATGAAAATGAAGCAATGAAAATGTATTTTATACTTGCCATGTGGGGCAAATTGGCAGCTGTGAACTCACTGTGATTCTGACTTTGCATCATGAGGAGCACTTGATTGAGTTGGTTCTGCAGCTGGTCCATCTTAGTGAAGACATATGGATCAGTTGTGGTGCCTGATGTGCTAGCTTTTGGATCATTTGTGGCTTCCTCACCATCCATTGTCATATTCACTGACCCTTGTACCCTTGTGAAGCCCTTTGTGATTGAGGTACAAATTTACCATGAAGTGGATGGCATGGATGAAATCCAACAATTCTGTAACATTCATTACCATAATGCCCCTTCTTCTTGCAATTTGTGCAGATAATTCCTTTCCTAAATGGTGTTCTTCTGGTGCCAGTTGAAGATTGACCAGTTGAAGGAGTGTTTGGTTTGGGTGAGTTTGAAGTGATTTTGTGAGTATAGGTATTGAGAGCAGTTGGAATGGTCAATGGGTTAGATTTTGGGATATCTCTTTGCTTTTCCTCTTGCCTGAGCATGCTGTATACTTTGGACACTTGTGGTAATGGTTGCATCAGCAAGATCTGTCCCCTAATGTTAGTGTAGCTATCATCTAATCCCGTGAGAAATTGAATCAACCTTTTCCTCTGTTCCCTTTCACCATTTGTCCTCCCATTCTCACAATCACATCTACAAGTGCATGCATATGGTGCTTCCAATGCATCTAATTCATCCCAATACCACTTCAATTTGTGATAATACAACTCAACTGGTTTGTTAATTTGCTTCAATTGAATTATTTCATTGGAAACTTGGTAAATTCTGTGCCCATCTAACTGACTGTAATGTTCATGTAACTCTTTCCACAAAGCACTAGCAGAATTCACAAAAATGAGATTATTACCAATTTGTTCTGAAACTGTATTGAGAATCTAAGAGATAACCATGTCCTTAGCCCTTTCCCACAAAGATCTGATTGGTGAGTCATTTGGTGGTTCAGTAAAGCCTCCATTGATCAATTGTAACTTGTTTCTTGCATTCAAAGCAATCATCATGGATCTTTTCCAGCTACTATAGTTTTCTGATCCAGTTAGTTTCTTGGAGATGAGTACCAAACCTGGATGATCATTCTGATGGAAGTATAGTGGGTGATGAACTGAATTAATTTCATTTGGATCTCGATTGTTTGTGTTGATGTTTGAATTAGATGAAGTAGTCATGGTGATAGGTAGAAATGATCAAGAAAGTTAGTTATGAGGTTATGGAGTTTTGGCGGGAAAAAACTGTTGGGATTGAATTTTGAATGATTCTTAATAAAGTGAGTTATTTCTGTTGATAGAATAGTGATCTTGATGATGTTTGTTGTTGTTTGATGTGAAATTGGTTTGATTTAAAGTGATTATGGTGGTTGATGGTGGTTTATGGTGGTAAAAGTTTGTTAGAATGGTGGTGGAAGTTTGTTGGTGGTGGTTTGTTATGACAGATGTTTGTTAGAGTGGTGGCCGGTGTTAGTTAGAGTGGTGGCCGGAATGGTTGAGCAAATTATGCTCTGATACCATATTGAATTCAGAGAAACTGTGTGTGAAATGAATGAAATTATGAACTCTAATTACCAAACTATAGCTGCATAAGCAGTATTTATACAAGATGTAAAAGTCAAGCTATACAAAAGTCAAACTAACTAAAGTTGTACAATACAACTACTGTTACATTGAATTACATTTCACTAAGCTACTTCTATGTCTCAATTGCATTCTATGAAGGCTGTGTCTTCTTGCTGAAAGCACTGTTACATTAGCTTGAGCTTGTGATGCTGACTTTGTTGTAGTTGACTCTGTAGCTTCTTTAATATCCATATCAAATGAATGAAGCGGGCAAATATGATTTTTTCCACTTCATATTTCTTGAAGACTTCATGCCCACATCTTTTCTTGCAAACATGGCATTATAAATCAAACAAAAAATATTTGAAAAATGAAATAACACCTTATGTTCTGTTCAGATGTTTTATGTCTGATGTGCAAAACAATGTATTTAAGTTACAAGAAATGACAACCAAACAAAAAAAGATCTACAAAATTTAAGAGTAAAAGTTCTGTTTACAAATAAGTAAACACACGTCTTTCACTTTCTCTTTCCGCTTGCAGATATAAAGAGAAAACACAAACACATTTTTTTATTCCCTCGTCCCGTTTACAAGCAAAAATGAAAAAAAAAAGTTTTTTAAGAATATAAACAATGCCTTTTCAAAAGCAAAAAATATATTATTTATTTGAAATTATTTGGTAGTATTAACCGAGAAATGATTTCTTTTATTGTTAACCTTATTAACAATTCATTAAAGATGACAATTTGAAACTAATTGGTTAAACATGAGTCTAATTGGGTAAATATCTAGTAGGTGATGGGTCTAATTAGGTCTCCCTAAATATTATAAATGGGTCTAATTGGGTATTTGATCAAAATTGCAAAGGTTGCAAAAATCGCTAATCGGTAGTCGGGCGGTCGACCCTCATATAGCTTGTAATCAATCTATGCGGGATTAATCGGACTGGCGTTTTTGACAAGTTTTGGGTATTCCCAACAGATTTTCCGTAAAAAGAACATTTTGTAATAGATATAAAGAGTGGCTATACGTGATTAAAACTAGTTTACAGCGACTTTTGGGTATTTTCGACAAAATTTGCAAGTTTCCAGCAAGTTTGACCACCGTTGACCCCATTGATCGGTTTACACAAATCGAAAAGGTAGGTGGTCTAGTAGCGCCTAGGCGGCGATTAATGGGTCTTGTAGGGCATTTTCTGCAACATTGAAAAGTGTAATTATATAATAATTACCCAACGGGGTAACCTGGGAACAAAAGGTAATACACAAGTAACTTTTGTGGGTAGTGTTAGCATCTAACTTGTGAATAAACAATGATCTCGATTTTACGCTTAGTTTGGGAGCTTGTGAAAAATCAAGGATGACGATTTTTATCCGTACGGTCTCTTCTCTGTGAGAAGTGTTTCTACTCGTTGACCCTGAAAGTTATCAACAGATAAGAATTGATAATGAGAGTCAAAGCAAACCGTCACATATATATATATATATATATATATATATATATATATATATATATATATATATATATATATAAAGTAGAAAAAAATAGTAGTTGTAGTTGATTCAGAAAAATCGGAAAACGGAGCGTTTCTGAGAATAAATGATTTTGATATCTCTTTTGAACATCATTGCTACTTTACAACGTCAGTAAAAAGAGGTTTTGAAATTATTTATCTCTTAAGCGTGAGGTGATGACATTGCGTGAGGGCACGGCAATACCTTAGTCTGGGGGATTTTGATGAGTGATTAATCACACATCCTTTTTAGGCCTTATTTCAGACCAAATACACCAAATACTAACCAAAAATGCCAAGAGAATGTATGTTTTTGTATTTGTGTATGTGCAGGTACGGATATAAGTAAAATAAACAAAAACGATGCCAAAACCGACAAAAACGAGCTCAAGAATGGAAAGTATCAAATACCGAAGCCGGGGAAGTCAAATGGTCAAAGTTTAAGCTCAAAAAGTCAAATTCAACCTTGGAGATTCATAAAGTGTCAAGAATAGTCCTTGGAAGAAGTTTGAAGAAATCTACAAGAGTGGTCTCTCAACTTTCCAAACTTGTCAGAAATAGCCCTTTGAAGCAAAATTAAAGAAATGGCAACAATAGCCCTTCAAGAAATTCAGAAGTGACAAGAATAGCCCTTGGAATTAAGTTTCAAAAATTACAGTTTTGGCCCTTGAAGTTTGCAGAATTACAAGAATAGTCCTTGAAAGTTTATTCCTAAAATCCACTAATCCTAAACCAAAAATATAACACAACTGGATCCACAAAACTTACCAAACCCAAAAGAAACCAAAGCCCAAAACATTATAAGCCCACCACCTTTTTTATACAACCCGATCCAACACCCTTACACCTCCGGTCAGATACCCAGTCAACGCACCCTTAATATAAAAAATCCCCAAACCAAAAACCCCGCCTCCCCAATTCCTATTTTTTACCCAGATATTCACTGTACGATGAACCCTAGAAATCACCACCCCTTTAATTACCTCGGATCAATAAATTACCCAATGATTGGGTAATTCTAGAAACACACGCACATGTCAGGGGTGTATGTCAGGACACGTGGGCCAATCACAAGCCTCACGCAGGATCAATCACACCAATCAATCAAACGGCTAAGAATAAAAGATTGGAGGCCAAGGAGATATCAAGGGACCTAATTACTCAGAGAAAACACAAAAGTGGTGTGGATTGCTGAGCTGGAATACCAGAACCTTCGCCAAAGGGCTCCCCCATTCGTGTATAAATACTCCCTTGTATTCACAAATTGTGTGTAGTAGTTTTTTTAATATTGTTTAGCTTTCTGTTTCAAGTTATCATTGTAATTTCCTTTTAAAAAAGCATTGTACTAATTTCATTAATATAATCCAAGTTTTTATTTTCAGCTTATTGTTTTAAGTTTCTTTTTAGTTTAATTTCTTTATTTACTTATTGTTAGTTTAAATCAGTAGTAGTAGTTTTAAATCTCTGTTTTACATTTCTGTTTCAAATTAAAAATAAAATATATATATATATATAAAAAAAAATAGAAAAAAATAAAAAAAATTGTTTCAATTATAAGTTCAAGTTTAATATAGCTTATTTACTGATTTGTATAAGTCTATATCAGATTCCATATAACTTTTGTAAGTTTTTCAAATCACAATTTTCAAAAATCACAAAGGTCAAACTTAGTCAACTGAGGAGCTTATTGAGAATAAGCTTAGCTTATTGGGAGTAAAAGGCAGTCAAGTAGGAGCACTTGGCCTGTCAAAAGACAGGCAAGCATAGTGAACCCCCTCTTTTCATGTTGAGGGGGATTTGAGTTTGTAAGTTTCCATTTTAGTTTCCTTTGCATTAGTAGAGGATTATTAGTATAGATCTATTAGTAGTTGTTTATTTCTGATTTAGTTCTTCATTAATAGCTTAGTTGTGATCTGTTTCAGCATTTAGACTTGTTTGTATTTGGATTGGTACTGTTTCATTAACTGACTTGCCTTGAAATCTGTGTTGTCTAGCTTCTGTGTTTGAGTTGCTTTTGAGATCTGTGTTTTTAAGTTTGATTGGTGAGATTAGATCTATTTTAGTCACTGAGTTTAAGTTAGGATATCAATTGGTTGGATCTGTGGTGGATTTTAGTATTGACTGTCACATAAGAGGGTGTTTGGGTCTAAGTAGGTTGCTGATATAAACTATTATTCAGAGGGAATTGATGGTTTAAACTCATACAATAGGCTGGATTTAGGTAAAACAAAACCTAAAATCAGTTAGTTATTACACTAATAGTATAAATCATTTTTATCTCTTCATAATTTCTTATCTGTCAATTATTGTAGACTGCATCATTATTATAGTAGTAGTATTAGTTAAAAGTTTAGTTTATTTAACTTGTAAATTAGGTTATTATAACATTCTCAGTGAGATTTAAGCATTTAAAAGTCAATTTAGTCAAATCATCTTTGAAATCAAAAAGTCAAAAGTCATTGGCAACTTAGTATTCTGTCATAAGTTTGAGAGAGGTTTTAGGATTCAATACTCATTGGGAATTCTTCTGAAATGTTGTTTTGGAAAGGTTATCAGCTTGTAAATCATTATCAGAAAGAAAATTAAGAATTGGATCCTAACTGCTTATTGGAAAAGTGATTTGAACTTGCCTGTTTGAGCTCACATCTCCCCTGTACCACAGGTTTTGACCACTTTTGGAGGGTAATTTTAGGGCATTGTGATAGATCTAGTAACTATTTTCTTGGTGATTTTGTGATCTCAGCTAGTTGGTAGTTGTTTTGCACCCATAAGTTTCACCTAATCAGCTTATTGGAATTGCTTTTTGAGCTTATTTAGTTGTTAGGTTGTGATTGATATCTGTCATTTTTTTAAGGCTGCAATTGCTCATTGTTGATTATTATTTGAGTATTATTGATTATCTGAGCTCACTTACTCATTTAGTTGTTGTGTGCATTGAGATTTTGCTTATAGCTTTTTCTGCTTGTGCTTATTGCTTTTCAATTGAGCTTATTGGGCTGATTTTGGTGCTTTTCTATATTTTTGAGCATCATTTGTCTTTAAAATTGTTTTTATAAGCTTACTGGAGTCTAAAAATCAATTGGATAAGTTTTGGTCAACTCAGAGTCAAAGAGTGCTTATAAATAAGCACTTTGTATAAGCAGTTTTAAGCCATTAAGCACTTCCATTGCTTATTTTTCAATTTTTATATTTTTTCTAGTTTCAAAATATTATTTTAGATTTTCCCTGAAATTTTCAGATTTTTCTGAGTTGATTTGCTATTTTTCTTATTTAATTTTCATTTTTAATGACTTTTTATTAATTTTTAATTACTAAAAAATCCAAAAAAAATCAGAAAAAGCCAAGAAAAATCCAAAAATATTTTAGAAAATTATTTTCATTTATTTTAGAATTTTAAAAATTTATTTTGCAATTTTCCCATTTATTTTGAATTTAATTTGAATTTTTAATTAGTTAAATAGTTTTTAATTCATAAAAAATAAATAAAAAGTCAAAAAAATATTTTTCTTTTTCTCAAAATTTTCTTTTATCATTTTTTACTTTTGAAAATTATTTCCAAGTCCGTAGGAATCGTGTAGCTTAAAAGTTGCGTTTTATTTCGTACGTTAATGTTCACTTTACGTTTTAGTTTACGTTTTTGATTTTACGTTACGTTTCTAGTTGCCTTATTTGAATTACGTGTTTAGTTGATTATTTATGCTTCATTTACTATTTCATTAGTATAATCTCATTCAAATCACTTTTTATCACTTTCACGACACGAATTCACGAATCGGGAATTCGAAATTCCATTCATCCTTCACACGGACTACGACCTCGGGTTATCCGTATTTCTTTGCGGATCTCTTGAGTAATACTTATACTATTTATATAACTTTGATTTTCACAAATCAATGCTTAACGAATTTTAATTCTGAAACCATCAATCGATTCAGCTCATCCTTACGCACATAATAATGTGCTTGGATTAGATTTTCGTTAAGTTTTGAGAAACTCCCTAATTTTGATGATGTTAATGTCAAGCGATCATTTTTTGACTTAATTTTCAATTCTAATCCATTCAAATGAATTGGAATTCCATTCCGCATATTTATAATCGTATTTTGATTTTGGTATTTCGTTTGAGTAGCCTAAATTCAGTACTGGAACAATGTCTAACGTAAATCATCCAAACTTCAAATAAGAATACCAGCTAGGTTTGAGGAATGTGTATGTGATTTAGGCATAAATAAGAATAAGAGTAATAAGAAGGATAAGGAAGTTATTGGAGATAATCATGTTGATTGCTGTAACAGTGGAAAAAAGGATGATGAAAGGGATATGGTTGTGGATAAGGACATTGGTACAGAGGAAATGGTGAATGAAACTACATAGAATAGTTTAGATGATTTGGAAGGGGAAAGAGATGAGGATAGTGGCTTAGTTGGGAATACTGCAGTTAGTGATAGTGCTATGAAACAACGTGAGTGTGGTGATCAGCCTGAGAAACTATCAGAAAGCACTGTAAGTCATTAAACTTCATCAGTGAATGTACAACCTAGTAGTACAAATACTAGTGTTGTTGGAAGTATTGATAGTCATATTAATGGTATTAGTTATGCTAGTATGACTAAAAATAACTTGGAATGTTTGAGTAATAAACTAAGTCATATACCTGCTAGTATTAATGAAGATGGTTCAGAGGTGGTCATTTTTTATGAGGAATGGTTATGAAAGGTAGCAAAAGGTGGGAGTTAATAACTTATAGATATTTTGTGGGGTATAATATTTATGCACAATAGCTTAACTATCACTTGTTCAGAATGTGGGGTAAACATGGGCTAAAATGTATTCTAAACTCGGGAAATGGTACTTTTGTATTCAAATTTAATAGTGAGATTAGACTGCAAACTGTTGTGGAGATAGTGAGATCATACGAAGGGTATGTTATTAGTTTAGATCTAACCAATTTAATGAATTACTCCTAAAGGTTCACATCAAACTAGTGCTAGTTGATGCGAGTTACTTCGGAAACAAAAGGACTAAAATAAAATTCATTGGGGTATTCTCTCAATTCCAAAAAAAAGCAACTGGATCAACTATGAGTTGTCGATCAGAACATATAAGGATAGAACCTATAACAGGGGCTCGAAAAACAAGTAATTTATGCTGGGCTGTTATCCTTTTTTTAGGTTCATTAGGATTCTTGTTGGTTGGAACCAATGGTGGTGCAGAGATGGGATATTAGTGTGGATGTCAATAAAACTGAACTTGATGTGTTACCAGTTTGGATCAAAATGTTAAACATACCATTAGAAGCCTAGATTGCTAAAGGTATAAGTGCTAATAAGGATTTAAAACATACATTTTAACGGGTCATTTAGTCCCAAAAGTCGTATGTATTTGATCATATCTTTTATATAATAAAACAAAACCCCTATTGGGAATTTTCCATTTCAAAAAAATGGATTCATACCTTATTTAGTAATAATTGTATTTAAAAAAAGATTATTTTTTTATTATATAACATTTTATATTTATCCATAACACAAGTAGAAGATAAATACAAAAAATATAGATAAGATGCAATTAATAATAGGATTAGAATTTTTAAATAATTGTCTTTAATAAAAAAAAACTATAATTAAACACCATAAATCAAACAAAACAAAGATTAAATTATTTGTTTTTTAATAAATAAAAATATATGATTCAAAAAATTTTAAAAAACCTGCGCGTGCGCGGGCATTATAACTAGTATTGCCCTATATCGTTTCTTTTTGCAGTTTAGGTACTTTGGATGCAAAAGACGAATACCAGCATGTTTTGGGCTAAAATCGACAAGAAATCAAAGAAAATGACAAAATCGTGAATCTGTCTGGAAAAGGGCTCCAGACGGCGTCACACTTTACACGTGATGCCGTCACTTGCAAATTGGAGATGAAAATTTATACATATTTTACAAGCGGTGGCTCAGAACTTTTGAAGACCTTATAACCTGACGGCGTCACTTGTATTTGAAGACCAAGATCCAGAGTAAAACTTACACATGACGGCCTAGAACTTTTAAAGGCTGATGACATCAAGACCCTCATGACGGCGTCAGAAGGCACTAGCGACGGCGTCACAGTGGCAATTTTGCAAAGACGAAACCCTAATGATGGCGGGCTGACGGCGTCACAACCCATAGCGTAACACCGTCACACTTGTGAAACTATATATACTTTCGCATGTTTTTCATAATTTGTATAACACTTTGGAGAGGCAAACCCTGGACGTTTTTTCAGCTTATGTAAGGCTTTTACAGCCCTCAAAACTCATGTTTCATTGAAGTTAAGCTATTCATCTTTAATCATGCAATATGTCTATGTGTTGTTTGATTATATGTTTTCTTGTCTTCACTTTAACATGCTAGGCTAGATTTATTAGTGTTTACTTAGATTTAATGAAACCTAGTTACGGAGTATTAATTATTGATTGTCATCTCTTGTTTGATTGATTGTTTGTGTTGGGGGTAGGAAAACTAGCTATAATCTTACAAATGTTAGCTTGAACATCCGATTTAATGCCTTTACACACTAGAGTGCACTAGTGGTTATTTTCGTTATATTTATTGCGTGAGTTACGGCTTGTAGATAGGACGAGATCCTAAGCAGATGACTTAATTGTCACTTATAGATCCAAGGTTTTCTAAAGGAGACTTATACACTCATAGTTAGGGAATTTGACACCACCCAACGACAACATAGGAATACAATGCGCCAATTAAACAAGGACATAACAATTCGACTAATCAATAGGAGATAACTAAGGATTAAAGAAATCTAAGTGATGATACGTAAATTCAGATGCTTCTACATATGATCGTTTCTTCCAAATTCTCGACATGTTTATCTGTATCAATCAATGAGAGAAAGATAGCGTTAGGAATAATACGGGACTTACTCCCCGTATTAAACTCCGACGCTCAAGTCAGATGGCGTAATTATTATTAATATATATGAATGTTAAATATAGAGAGAGATATGTAAATATATTTGTGCTATTTGTGCTACTGTGTATTTTTTGCGAGCTTACCAACGCCTCTATTTATACTGGGAGAAATCGAATATCAATCTAATAATATCAGATCAAAAATCGAATAACAATCGAATAATATCTGGGTAGATAAAGAATATATTCCTTCCACATATTCTCTTGGCCCACTCATTTGATATTTATTTGATTACATTTTCACAACTTGTGCTATTTCCTTATCCATGTGGTCCCATTTATTTTGTTTGATATTTAATATATTGTTTTTTGTATCCGAGGATTTCATTTGATTTGCAAATATGTAGACACATGTCATATGGCTACTTATCATGTCCCCCATGTTAGACATATTTCAAGTCTACTATGTGATGTGGCTACTCTATTTCCAATGATTAGTGTCCCTGGTTGTAGTCTCTCCTTCTATAAAGTGATTCTTTATTCAAGATACCACTCGCAAGTATCGTTTATTTCTTTCTTTTTTTTTTTTCTTTTTTTCCTCTTTTCTTTTAACTTCTTTGAGTAATGGAGGAAACAAACAATACTTTAAGCATTCCCTGTCAGAGTAAGATTTCTGGTCCCTACTCTATTTTTTTTATTTCCGCATGCAGCTTTTAGTACTTATTTTAGTACTTGCATTTTGATAAAGCATATATATATATATATATATATATATATATATATATATATATATATATATATATATATATATATATATATATATATATATATATATATATATATATATATATATATATGGGCTGGGCATCGCTGCTGCCACAGCAGATAAATTATCTGCAGTACACACACAAACCCACCCCCCGATGTTACTAAATGGTCCTTGAATGTTCATTTTGCGGCAAAAATGGCCCCCCCCACGAAGCTGTCACAGCAGCTATTGATCACTGCTGTCACAGCAGTGATCATTTTCCCTATATATATATATATATATATATATATATATATATATATATATATATATATACAGTGTCAGGTTATTTTCAGAATTAAATAAATTGCGAGAACCACCTTTTTACTCCTAATAAAGCATATTGTACATCATATCAATGCAAGATGGCATTTTTGAAAATATCTACAACTTATTTTATAAAATTAATAAATAAACAAAAGGGCATTAAAGTAATTTAGGTTTAACACAAAAATAGAGTGGATCCAGAAATTGTGGACCAGTTACAATAGTTTTCAAAACAATATATTTTTTTCATCAATTCTCTTTCCCCACCATGCTTCTCTCTTTTTTCATGAGTTCATGGGATTAGGAAATCAATTCAATATAAAAATGCAACCTCTCAATCTTTTATCTATGGTTCAATAAGTAAATATCCAAAAGAAAAAACTTCCTCCAATGGTTTAATCTTCCAAAAAAGGATATCTATGGAATACCACTTTGATTGTACGTGGGGTAATATTCAGTCATCGATTTCGATTAACA
The DNA here is from genome assembly GCA_030686995.1 of Artemisia argyi. Taxonomy (NCBI): domain Eukaryota; kingdom Viridiplantae; phylum Streptophyta; class Magnoliopsida; order Asterales; family Asteraceae; genus Artemisia; species Artemisia argyi. The sequence goes on from CM060688.1 coordinate 48,544,380, forward strand.
TATTCATTTAAAAAAAGGTACAGCCACTTCATCTTTACATAAACTTGATGAAATTGTTTTTTTGTTATTGGATAATTTTGTAAATTTGATTATAGATTCGATATGATATGTACTACTTTAGATCCTTTTTTCTTTTCTTTTTTTTACTTTCGATCTGAATTTATTTTGGCTTCGGATCTGATATATATATATATATATATACTAGACGAGTACCCGTGCATAGCAACGGAATTTTATAGCGACAGATAGTTTATAAACGAAAAATAATAAAAGTTTGAAGATTTGGGAATTAAACATAATGTTTTGAAACCCGGTTCGACCCGGGTGGTTCAACTGGTTGAACTATTCCGGTCAAAAAACGGGTTTGAAGCTTCCCGGGTCAACCCGGTTTGTGTTTTAATTGGTTGTATTTAATTTGGTAGATATGTTTTTAATTGGTTGTACAATGTGAATAAATCATTATACTTTTAAGTAATGGATAATGTTTTGAAACCCAGTTCAACCCGGGTGGTTCAACTGGTTGAACCGTTCCGGTCGAAAAATGGGTCGATTTAAACCGTGTCAACTTGCTAGGTTGGATCGAAAATGGGTCAAATTGAACCGGGTCGACCCGCCGGGTTTGAATCGTCCCGGGTCAACCCGATTTATTTTTGAATTGGTTGTATTAAATTTGGTAGATACGCTTTAATTTGGTTGTACAATGTGAATAAATAATTGTACTTTTAAGTATTGGGGTGTTTTAATAAGAATATTAATTACATTTCACTTTCTCTTTCATTTGACTATTGTTGAAAACTCAACATTTCACTTTTGACTATTTTTCTATTATATGTAGTAAATATATATATATATATATATATATATATATATATATATATATATATATATATATATATATATATATATATATATATATATATATATATATATATATATTACCTTTGATCAGTTTGTTTTGTTTGTTTCGATTTGAAAAAAATATGTTTTTCAATGATCGTAGATTCGATATGATTTTTTTAACTTTTGATCTGATTTTATTTATTTATTTTATTACTTTCAATCAGAAAAGAAATTAGATTTGAAAAACTCAGAAAAATAAAACCTTATTAGATATAGGATTAACTTTAGTAGACTTGACTGGAGGCTCGAAAAGATAATTAACTGTGAGCAAATCAAGGTGGGATCTTGTTACTACTCATTAACATGCTTGAGAGAAACTTGAATCTTTGTGTGTTTATCTAGGATCCTGTAATACCTCGTAATTTACCCAGTTATTAAGTAATGTTAAACTCGCAATAAATTCAATTTACAAGTTTGATTAACCATTTTCATGAGTTATATTTTTTTTATTGCAATGCAATTACAACTATAACTATGTGACGCGATTCACATTTCACTTGGAACAAGCTCATATGCGTGCCACAATAATTTAGCAACCCAAATAATTAAATTGTGAATATATTGAGTCTCGTTACTTAACCCAACACACTCCTAATTAATTTAGCCCTTGGCCGCTCGCTAACAAACCAAACGGACACTTTATTAATTTAGGCTTGACCACCCAATAGACCATTAAAAACAAGACCATCACGTTTATTTTTGAAGTATGACCGAGATATAAATATTATTAATACACATAAATATACAAATAGAAACATACAATTTTGTTCCATTATATTTTGAGCCACCACCATGACATAACTGCAAAAATACCTCACTCCATCACATGGCACATTTAATTAAAGACAAGACCATTCTTCCCAAATTTAGCCGAATTCGTAACATGTGAATGACACCAAATAGTTGAATTCACCCTGTTGCATATCACATCCAAAACAATGCATGCCACATTCAAAATAATAGTAGAAAAATGGTGAATGATCATATCATTTTTAAAACTTCACTTCAACACCACTTGTCCTTTTCTCAATCTTTCCCCTGAAAATTTTGTTGTACATTTGACCAACCCAAGTGGGTAGTGATGCATGGGAATTGCACCAGGCTTTACCTCTCAAGGGATCCTGAGAAGCTTACAACCCCCACCAGGCAGTGTACCTGATTGTTGTAGTATAGTATAGTGACAAGTACCGGGGGATTGATCGTTCAGCTTAGGAATAGTGTCGCTAGGATTAGAAAGCCTAAATACTAGTTCTAAAGGTGAGGGATGATTATTTTTGTATTTATATATTTTATGAAAAGCAAGTAAAAATCTCGGGTTTGAAGGATTTGGGCGGAATTAGTTGCTAATCAACTAACCCAATACTAAAGATGCAATCAAAATAAAATACTAGAAATGAAAATAAACTAAATTATACTAAAGTTGTGAGCAATAAGTGGAGAAAATGTGTTTACTTAGATTTCACTACTCCCTAGACATCTTTTACACGTTAATTACTTGTTATAATTGCATGGATGACGAATCGTATTCCTTAATACTATTCATGGGGTGGCACACTTAACTCCCCAATTCTATGAGCTCTTATCTCCTCCTATACCATGCCCAGCACAACTATAGGGATTGTAAACAGTGGCTCATGCATTAAATACAACCAATAAAGACCTAGTGCGCGTCGGTTCATGTTTCTTAAGACGTTCAAGCATGTTACCAATTGGAGATCTGCCAGTTTTCTTAAGCCTAACATATAAATCATTCATCCAAGACAAGTATAAACAAGTAATCAACACATAATTAACATCTAGGTTTCATTAGATCCAAGCAAACACAAGATAGATCTAGCCTAGCATGATGGAATTAAGACAAGAACAAGATATAGACAACCAACGCATAGACATATTGATTGAATTAAAAGAACACTTATCTCAATTACACATGAAAGGTATCAAGGGCTTGGAACCCTTGAAAAACCTGTAAAATTCGCACCAAGTTCGTACTTAGGGTTTCTCCAAAACTTCTCTCTTTTTAATGTGAAAATTAGAAAACTGTATATAGGAAAAGGGGTCTGACGGCGTCAAGACCAAGCTTGTGACGCCGTCACCTCGCCGCCAAAACTATTCTCGAACTTCCTTGATCTACATTTGACGCCGTCAAGTGATAATCATTTCCAGGCCGTCATGACTTTTACTCTTGACACCCTACTTCGTGACGCCGTCAAATCTTTACTGGATCGTCATGGAATTTTGCTCTTGACGCCGTCAAGGAGTTACTCTTGACGCCATCACCTACTGTTCCCAGCATGGAAAATTAAGACTTTGGCGTTTTCTTCTCTTTTATGCTCCAAAAACGTCCGAATTGCTTCCTTTTCCCGATTTCACTCCCAAAGTACCTAAAATCACAAAAGGAACGATTTAGGGCAATATTTGATCAAATAAATTCAATTCCGGGCTTAAATGACCCCCTAAAAACGGATCATTTTTCGCCTCATCATATACCCTTACACTTGAGATTTGCTTGTCCTCAAGCAAATGCGCTTTTATTCTAGTCAAAATACAAGTTAGGGGTCATTTAACACTAATATAAAAGTAATTATAACAAATAATCGTTCCACTAAAGACCAATAGACAAGCACGGAGGTCATACACAAGCACCTCACAAATAGTGTTTAGATACTCACATCTCTCGGGTGTAATAAAGTGTGAATTACAATATGGAAACGGAAGATATCTCTCACTATCTGTCATAGCAAAATAGATTACCATAGGCTTGGGAAAGGATCAAACCTCCACCACATGGCGTAAGCACCTAGGATAAACTATCAAAGAGGTCTTTTAAAGGGTTGTAACGTTAGGTGTAGGGATATGAAATACACGGTTTTGTTGGATAAAGGAAGTTTTACTGGTGGCGAGTTAACAATCTTGGTTAATTACATATACAAGATGGCGTTGCTAAGCCAAGACTAGACTCGACTTAAGCTAATAAATGAAAAACAACAAAAACATAAAATGAACATACAATAAAAAGGGATGGTAGTCCGTATGTTTTTTTTTTTTCTTTTTTTTTCTTTTTTCTATTTTTTTTCTTTTTCTTGATTTTTCATTTTTTTTTTTTTTTTTTTTTTTTTTTTGCATACACTCTTACCCTACCATCCAAAATAATACATCATAGGGAATGAACGTTCCCCTTACACTTGAATCTTTACATACTTTACAATAAACTAATCTAATGACTCGAATTAAGAAAATCAAAACACTTTGAGTACTTTTAAGATTAACGCACGTATGGGGGTAATAAATGATGTTCTTCCCCATTACTCCATAAATAAGTACTTTACCCATGAGTCCCAATCGTCCCAAAACAATATGTACAAGGATATGACTCGACTTAGCAACCATGTAATCAATTAGATAGTTAACTTAGGGTTTAACAAATAACAATAATGCACTAAAAATGAGCGCATACACGGAAGGCTAAGGCGATTTGGTTGTACATTTAAGTGGGGTGTAACAAATTCTTCCTTTAAGTAAAATGCTTAAAGTTAGAAACGAAAAGATAGGCTCGGAGGGGTGTACTAGGGGTTTCGTGTACTAAAAATGAGTACAACGCTAAGGGTGTGGGAAAAATTAGTTGACTTAACTAGCCAAGTAATATGACTTAAATGGTCAAGTAATTATAATACGGGTTTAACACAAGGGTGATCCTAATGCCTCTTATCATGTAGTAAATCCTACCACACGAATGTAGTCTCACTAGCGGTCTCGGGATGCATCACTAACGCAAGTTCTAGAATCTAAATGCTATTGGTACACTCATAAGCACTAATAGTAAATGCTTTTCCTATCAAATCTAAAGGTGAACCTCACATATTTGGGTGGAAAATTTTTCTGAATATACGGTTATGTGCTAGTTATACAATCTCCTATCCATGAGACGCTTGCTATGGCTAAAGTTTCACTCCTAAATGTTGTAAAAAAATTTAAATTTGGCGCTAAAATTGCACTAACAAGTATTTCTCATAGTTTTATTACACATCTACCAGTAAACAAAACAAACTCAAGCGAAAGTGTATTTGTAAGGTATCATCTTTTTACCCTCCCCTTACACTTAATATGAACATTGTCCCCAATGTTCAAGTAAAGAATGTAAAAGTGAAAAAGTAAAGAGAATGAAATCAAATACTCCCCTGATTCGCTCGGTATGGATAATAAGGTAGCCAGGTTAAATCTTCCTCCAAGAAAATGAACAATCAAAGCTTCCCTTCCAGAATATAAATCATCTTCTTGTCATACATAACCTGTAAAACCTGATAAAATAGACAAGACAACCTCGCGTAAAATCGGCGGCATCCTATACAAGTTACTAAATCCAAGAAAACAAGATAAGATATAATGCTTGTGGAATGAAGTTTGCAGATCTCCTGGAGATTATAAAACTTAATAATTCACAAAAACCATAAGACTGCGTTAGAAAAACAAAACCGGTAAAATTTCCAGATTTTTACACGTGACGCCGTCAAGAGTTAACTCTTGACGCCGTCAGAAGTGACCTGCATAAATTCTTATGTTAAGTTTCCGGAAAATTTCTGGAAAAACTTGGTCCTACTTCCTGGAAAATCCTGCAAAACTTCATTATGACTCAATACAAGCATTTGACTCTAACAAATACGAATATACATGTTCATTTAATATTGTGGAGAATCATGATCGGTTTGTTTCTTGAAAAACATATTTGGGGTTTCCCCTTACACTTATCTTTTGCAAAAATACCTTTAGGTGGAGTTAAGACTAGGCCAAAACAGCAAAGTAAAGTATTTCCACTATTTAGTTTAGAAACATGATCTACCAACAATAAAAATTAAGCATGCATACAGAAGCAAATGACAAACAAACAAAATAAAATCACACAAAACATGGGTTGCCTCCCAAGAAGCGCTTTTCTTTATTTATGAGTCTTGTAGCTAGACTCAAGGTCATGGGTTACTACGTGACCTTGTCGTTGGTTCCACTCTCTAGGTCGTCTTCTAAACTAGTATCGCTTTCATAGTGTAAGTACTTCGGGTCTTCGAACTCGAAGATATCTTTTCGATACTTAGAACCAAGCTTACTAACATCCTTAAAGAATCCACATGATAGATCAGAAGTGTTCTTACACCCTCTCCGAACATCTTCATCGCACAAAATAAGTTGGGAGCTTATCTTATCAAGCCCGTCACAATCGATTTCCTTAAGGTCTCTTCTCTTGTAGGGCGTTTGGTATGAAACCCTCCTAATCCCATCAGCGAAGGTCATAATACCGTTCCGATCATCAATTATCAGATTAGTAATCTCACAAAAGGGTGCCCCAAAAATAATTTGTGATAATCTAGGGTCGACATAGTCTTCGATGTTGTCCACGATCATAAATTCCATAGTAAATGCCATATTTCCTATAAACACCTGAATCTCATGATCCTTACCTACCACTTTCTCTCCCTTGTAAATCATTCCCCATCTGCAGATATTGTTATAATGGAATAAGGACATAAAATTCTTTCGCAGGAATACGTTAATGTAGATGTTATCGAAGTACTTATGGCCGATCATGCAGGGGATCTTGAGATTGTTCAGATCACGCCGTCTTATCTTCCTCGACCCTCCATCCTTTGACCTATATAGATTCCCTTCAAGGGAAGGACGATACTCGTACACCTCCTCATTACCCTTACGAAAGATTACCTTCTTAACACCATTGGTGAATAATGCACTACCATCTTTCTCATCAAGGATCACTCCTGATTCATTGATAAATGGTTTTCCAAGAACAAGGTTGGTTAATGTTTGATTGGTGAAAGAGTCCACGTCATCGACCACGGTGAGGTTAGTATTGTAAACAAGCTCTCCATTACTGATTGACAAATTTTTCATCACTCTCTCGCACGCAATGTGTCCTGGGAAGGCTTCGTGGTATAAGGAAAGGGGGACTATGTTGACTGGGAAGCTAGGATCTATTTGACTATCGGTTAAGAGCTTTTCCTTAATGGTGCAGGAGATCTTGAAAACTTTAGGATTACTTTCCTTAGTCCTATCGTTATTCCCACTAGTAATATCCTCCATTTTTCTCTCGGGTTCTTCTATAATAGACTTACCCCAATTGGTTGGATTTCTCTCATGCTCTTCCGATCTCTCTTTCCTTTCATTCGATTTGCCAGAGTCTTGCGCGGTGTATTGCTCGGATGAGTTGGTAGGTTTTCTGGCCAAATCATGGTCTACCCTTCAGGTCTCATCTTTAGCTGTCTGACTGAATTTGTCAGTTTGTTTTTGGGTTGGGTTGGGTGTAGAAGCAGATATCGTGGTGATGGTGTTTACGAAATGGATTGGTCCTAAGGGGTTGACAGGTTCTTTTCCTTTGGGGGATAGATGTTTGAATAACTTGCTAGGACTTTTTATTTTCACAGGGGAGGTTGGTGGACTCATGACGGTAACAGATTTAACCTCATCAACGTGAACGGGCTTATTAACAACATGCTCTTTGATAGCAGTTAACAGATTACTAATCTTGTTGTTCACATCAGCCTGCTGTTGTCTAAATTTAGCCTCGAGCGTAGAGAGCTGTAATTCTTGAGATAGAATGAATTTTTTTAGGGCATCTTCACAGCTTTGCCTGGGAATGCCTTGTGACGGAAAATGCTCAGACCAAGTGAGTGGTGAGGAGTCATTGAAAGATACGCTCCGCGTTTGGTACCCTTTGAAATTAGGTTTATCCTTCCATGCCTCATAGGCCTCGCTAGAAGTTCGAGGACCTTGACCCATGTGTGATGACGTGAATTCGTTATAAGCACGTTTTGGAAGTTCCATGCAGTTATGAGTCTCGTGAGGGCCACGACATAATTTACATGTAGAAGCGATTCTGCTTACTTGGCTTAAAGATTTTGGAGCTTCGTAAGATTTCATGAGAGACTTGACTCGACCTTCAAGTTCCATGATCCTACAGTCGGGAGTGCTAGATTTGTTCGAAGGCAAAGATATTGCCTTGACCGTTTTGTTCAAGTCACGGGGATCATTCCAACTTTCGTTGTCATAGAGAGCAAGATCTTCTATGAGTTCCCATGATTGTTCCGCACTTAGATCACGTAGCTTACCACCGGCCGATTGGTCAATGGCTCACCTCGTGGAGATGTCGATATGGTCATAAAAGATTTGGACTTGGAGCCAAAGATCTATGTCATGATGAGGGACTTTTTGGAGTAAGTCCTTGAAACGAGTCCATGCTTCATAAAGAGATTCATTTTGACGTTGTTGGAACATCAAGATGTCATTTCTAAGCTTAGTAGTTCTCCCCGGTGGGAAAAATTGAGCAAGGAAACGAGTGGTGAGATCATCCCATGTGGTGATGGATCCCGCGGGTAAACGCTCAAGCCATTGACTAGCTTGATCCCGTAGAGAGAATTGGAATAGGCGTAATCGGGTTGTCTCTCTAGTTGCAACATCTAGGTCTATGGAATCTACGATTTTGAGGAAGTCCTTAAGATGTTGGTTTGGATCTTCGGAACGAAGTCCATGGAATGCACATCCGCCTTGCACCAACCGGATGGTGTTGGATCGCAAGGGGGTCACATTGGCTCCGGTGAGCTCAATGGTGTTTCGGTAGCCTTGGTGGCTAGGTCGGGAATACTCTCCTAAGGTTCGGGGCCTAAGGGTTTCTAATGGTGGGTTTTGTTGTGGTGGGATGACGGGTTCAAAGATGTTCCCGTTGTCCATGATGTCGGGTGGTTACGAACAAAGACACAAAGAAATAAGATAGACTAAAGAGAACCTAAAAATAAAAGTAAAATCTTACTAGAAAGGAATCTAGCAAGTAGACCTAATAAAAAGAAATTCTAACTTAGACAATAGCTATTCCCCGGGCTGCGGCGCCAAAAACTTGATGCGTGAGAATTGCACCAGGCTTTACCTCTCAAGGGATCCTGAGAAGCTTACAACCCCCACCAGGCAGTGTACCTGATCGTTGTAGTATAGTATAGTGACAAGTATCGGGGGATTGATCGTTCAGCTTAGGAATAGTGTCGCTAGGATTAGAAAGCCTAAATACTAGTTCTAAAGGTGAGGGATGATTATTTTTGTATTTTTATATTTTATGAAAAGCAAGTAAAAATCTCGGGTTTGAAGGATTTGGGCGGAATTAGTTGCTAATCAACTAACCCAATACTAAAGATGCAATCAAAATAAAATACTAGAAATGAAAATAAACTAAATTATACTAAAGTTGTGAGCAATAAGTGGAGAAAATGTGTTTACTTAGATTTCACTACTCCCTAGACATCTTTTACACGTTAATTACTTGTTATAATTGCATGGATGACGGATCATATTCCTTAATACCATTCATGGGGTGGCACACTTAACTCCCCAATTCTATGAGCTCTTATCTCCTCCTATACCATGCCCAGCACAACTATAGGGATTGTAAACAGTGGCTCATGCATTAAATACAACCAATAAAGACCTAGTGCGCGTCGGTTCATGTTTCTTAAGACGTTCAAGCATGTTACCAATTGGAGATCTGCCAGTTTTCTTAAGCCTAACATATAAATCATTCATCCAAGACAAGTATAAACAAGTAATCAACACATAATTAACATCTAGGTTTCATTAGATCCAAGCAAACACAAGATAGATCTAGCCTAGCATGATGGAATTAATACAAGAACAAGATATAGACAACCAACACATAGACATATTGATTGAATTAAAAGAACACTTATCTCAATTACACATGAAAGGTATCAAGGGCTTGGAACCCTTGAAAAACCTGTAAAATTCGCACCAAGTTCGTACTTAGGGTTTCTCCAAAACTTCTCTCTTTTTAATTTGAAAATTAGAAAACTATATATAGGAAAAGGGGTCTGACGGCGTCAAGACCAAGCTTGTGACGCCGTCACCTCGCCGCCAAAACTATTCTCGGACTTCCTTGATCTACATTTGACGTCGTCAAGTGATAATCATTTCCAGGCCGTCATGACTTTTACTCTTGACGCCCTACTTCATGACGCCGTCAAATCTTTACTGGATCGTCATGGAATTTTGCTCTTGACGCGGTCAGGGAGTTACTCTTGACGCCGTCACCTACTATTCCCAGCATGGAAAATTAAGACTTTGGCGTTTTCTTCACTTTTATGCTCCAAAAACGTCCGAATTGCTTCCTTTTCCCGATTTCACTCCCAAAGTACCTAAAATCACAAAAGGAACGATTTAGGGCAATATTTGATCAAATAAATTCAATTCCGGGCTTAAATGACCCCCTAAAAACGGATCATTTTTCGCCTCATCAGGTAGCCATCATTTTCTACATATAATTACTGTACCAAAAATTTATTATTATTTTATCTTCTAGCTATAAATACCATGCAAGTTCTCCACCATTTTGTCATGAACTAAAAACAACATCAAATAAACACTTCTGTGATACTGCTACATAACGAGAGAGTCTAAGGGACCAGATTTCGGTTGGGTCCTTGAGTCCTAAGGCCTCACTTGTTCTAGTACGTGACGGGTTTGAAAGCTTGGAAGCTTGGGAGTCTTGACTTTGTATCTCGTTTGCCTCTCGCTCACATTTTCACTTCGTTTACTCACCACACTTTTAGTGAAGTAAGTTTTTCCAATCTCATTTCAATACGTATGCACAACCTTTATCATGATACGTGACATATTTAAACTCTAAACGCACCTCATACTATTGACGTACTGCTCTAGAGCTCACTAAAAATAAACTTAAAGTATCGCGATCTTGTGTGGCTACCTTAACAAACTAACAAACGACCAAGTAATCCCACTCGACAATCTCTTGAAACTTTGACAAAAACAGTAGGCATGCATGCAATGGGAAATTCATTTCATACTACTTATTTGCTTTTGTGACATGCACCAGAAATACATCAAGTTCTATGTATATATACACGTACACATTCACACATGCAAGAGAGTATTCTCTTGGAAGGGATAATCTGTTGTGTTATAAATGTATATATAAAAATAAAAAAAACCTCACGTTACTAATTTTTATTTTCATACGCAACCCATAAACACTGTTAAGGATGAACATACGTTTACTAGCAAGTTAAAGTAACTAACTAAACAAGTTTTGTTTTCTGAAGCATGCTCATAATTTTTTCACTTCAAGATAGTTTCATTGAAAAGGGTTTTGTTATAAAACTTGTGTAGGTGACTGTACCAAAAGCTTAAAAAGATTTCAAACTCGAATTCATGTTCGACCTTCATGCAAACTATGTGTCGTTGAAGCTTGAGTGGAACCTTGCCACGATAACGAACTCGACAAAAATAAACGAATACCATGGTCTGTCACACCCCGCCACAGCGGAAAAGCGCGGGTGTAAATTCATGGATATCATCACAACACCTGGTGTCTACATAGAGAACAACTACATGCACATAAATAGAACAATGTACAAACACAAAGTGTTGTAACAATACCCCAAAATAAAATATCCAAAACAAAACGTAAATCCAAACATAGATGATAAACAACTTCCAATACAACTAAGGTCTCGTCTATCCACATCCTTCTATCTTATCCTTAGAAAGCTCACCTGAAAATGATGCTTAAAACATCAACATAATGTTGGTGAGATTCATAGGTTTAAGACACACATACACTCTCAAGGCAACCAGTTCACTGTGATTATAAAACATAGCTGGACAAATAAATTATAGTTATCATATAGCTACATGCATTTGCAAGTCATTAATCACACACAAAGGCAACGACACTCATAAGGCAACCAATAGGACGACTCGTGTCCTCCGACCCCAAAATAATTACAACAGGACGGCTCGTGTCCTCCGACCCCACAATGATTACATCAGGACGGCTCGTGTCCCCCGACCCCATTAAACATCAATTAGGTCGCATGCGTGAGCAACAGAATAAGAATCCTCCTAATTGGATCCCATATATATCCACACAAGCAAATAATCACACATAGCATGCATACGATAACATTATAGGTCCAAGCTCTTTAACACCACACACATAATCACAGTAAATCAAATCATTTAAGACAAGCATCATTCTCATCCCAAGTTTAAAACAAGTTAAAAAAATGGGACTATGAACTCACCTCAAACCTTGCAGCTTCCACAATACAAATCACAATCTATAACAACACAAATAAGTCCACGTTACACAATGCCAAGTTAAAAGCTACAACCCATGTAATACACATATGATGGATGTCTAAGACTCATATGACCCACCATGGATCTCCTAAACACCATACTATCCATTACCATAACTTAACACTCACTAAATCCCTTGCACTCTCAAAATCAGAAAACGCAGAATTTTTGGATACATTCTCCCACATGAAATCACGACAAATAAAGCTCAACAACTCACACAAAAAATTCACCATGGTCCCTCATAAGCATAGAAGCTAATCCCAGAAGGCCATGGACCAATAACACACACAAATACTCATAATAAATTCAAACTTGCCAACTACTCAAATTTGGATCTGAACGCGCACCAAAAAGTTTTGATTTTTAATAATTACTTTCACAAGTTTTTATCGCGAATCCTCTTCTTGGTAGTATAACATAACCTAATACTTAACTATTCCATAAGGCCTAGTCAAAATACCACTTTTACAACCACATGACACCCTCAAACTTTTACCCAAAATCTGACCCGGTTTGACAGCTTTGACACCTTAACAAAGAAAAATCAAAAGACCAACTTCCCGACCTTGAAATCAATCGTGGCTGGACTTTTTTGGAAAGCTATTTCATTAAACTTCAATTTAGAGCTAAAATTCGTGACTTAACTCTTCACCATCTGTTATTTACACTCACATCTTTACAACCTTACAAATTTGTCCAAACCCTAACTCAATAACTAGCATGTTTTACGCTCAATTCTCTTAACCAATCAGCATACTATTATCATTAATTGATCCCAACATGTTTAATAACATTAATTTACAGAAGTTAACACAAACCCTAATCCATCATACTTTATATTACATGAATTAGATCAATAACTAATTAATTACACATAAGGGTTAAGGATTTTACCTTGATTCTTGATTTTTGCTAGACAATTATGAAACCCTAATTTTTTTCTTCTTGTTTCCTCCTTGTGTCGACTCTAAACTGCAGGAAAAGGGGTAGGGAGGTTTTAATTTTGTATTTATAATTATTTAGTAGATAATTACCTAACTTAGTGTTGTAATTGGGCTACTATTGGGTTTCCTTTTCCTTCTTTTTTTCCCTAGCCTATTTTTGTACTATATATATATATATATATATATATATATATATATATATATATATATAAACTTAATTATTACACTCAAAACCTCATACTTTTCATATTTTATGTATTCCCATATCGAAACCTAACGTATATCACGATAAACCTTAATTTTACGATAAACCGGAAAATAATCATTTTCAAAATAAAGTTTCCAAAAATAGAATTTCACATTCTTTTTGAAATATAACTCATAAAAACAAATCCCACGTAACTTACTAACGCTCAATTACTTGAACGAAGTCTCGTTACGCAAAAACACAAAAACACCAAAACTACACAAGTCATTTCTACACCACAAAGGTGATCAAAATGAACTTTTCCAAATTCCAAACTTTCCAAATCACGATAAAACCATTTACGCAAAGGGATTTAGTGCTAAAACTCACCTATATCACTCCTATATCACTTCAAACACCTAATACACACCAAACAAACGTCAACCGAGTCAAGACTATCAGTCAAACTGACCTGCTAAAACACGATTGTTACATCATCCCCCACTTAGGGAAATCGCGTCCCGAGATTTCAACTACTATAGTCACCACTCACAACAGTAAAAGGAAATTTATGGATTTTTAAGCGGATAAATACCACACCATAAAATGACAGAGAAAGAATCGCAAAAATGTGAACCGACTAAATACTTAAATTCACACGATAAAAACATTTCGTCACTCCAACAATAGACGCAAATAGATACACTACACCGATCAACAACACCAAAAATCCGAACGACTTCTCACAGGTAGGTACGATACTCTCGAACCAAATGAAAATCCAAATGGTAACCGCAGGGAACACCACATATAATGGATACACGCAAAACAAACATTAATTACCTCTGATTCCTCACGCTCCCAAGTAAACTCAGGACCACGCTTAGAATCCCACCATACCTTTACCAATACTATCTCACCAAACTTCAAACCCTTAACATCTCGATCCATAATCTTAATAGGTTTCTTGACAAAACGGAGGGTCTTGTCAACCTTACTTTCATCTATTGGCACATGCGGACTAGCAGCCACCAAACACTTCTTTCAATTAGATACGTGAAACATATCATGTACACCACTTAATTCCTCAACTTACTCCAACCGTGAACCGGTATGCCACAAATCAAATCCTTTCCGTAAATCTCAAATGGTCCTACGTATCTCGGTGCTAGCCTGCCTTTCTTATCGAAACGCACAACACCCTTCCAAGGAGATACTTTTAACCTCACAATATCACCAACACCAAACTCTAAGGGCATTACGAAAATAATCCGCATAACTCTTTTGGCGATCTCTTGCTGCCTTAAGTCTTTCCTTAGCTAGAAAACCTTATTCGTAGTCTCTCGTTCTAGTTCAGGACCAATTATTTGGCTTGTTCCAACCTTTGCCCACAGAACATTCCATACAACTTTTCACACGACACATACTCCATACTAGAATGATAGTTGTTGATATACGAGAACTCTGCTAAGGGTAAATGTATACCCCGGCTTCCTCCAAAATCAAACACACCCATGCTCTCAGCTCACCATCCAACGCCTGATTTGTACGCTCACTTAGTTCACTCATTAGAGAATGATAAGTCGCACTCATCTACATACGCGTTCTCAAGACTCCATAACACGTTTACCACTATCGTAAAGTAAGTATTTCATCATGTTTCTTGATGATCAATGCGACACCCCATGGCTCATTACCAACTCACCGAGCGAAAAGTCTCGCCTGCTCCTCCATACATCTCTTGCTAAGGTAATAATACGTCTTATCCATTCTCAGATGTATCAAATACCTTTCATGATTGATGTCCTTACGCTTCCTCTCAATGGAACCAATAGCTGGAACGCAAAGTACATTCCTCCATCTTTGTTCCTTTCCATTTACTGGTCTAAACCAAGTAATCATTCTTCTTTCATGTTCTCAACCTTGAGCCTCTCTCTCTAGGCTCCCAGTATCATCCTCTTAACTCCGAACCGAATTATCATAACCATTGCTCACAAACATCCAAGTTTCACTCGTTCACTCCCGCTCAACGCTCTTACCACGATGTCCTCCCTTCCTTGACGATAGCGAATTAGACAATCGTAGTCACTGAGAAATTCCACACCCAACTTCTCTTCAACATATATTAACTTCCTATCAAATATATGCTAAAGATTCTTATGATCTGGGTAGACCACACTCTTTGCTCCATAAAATATCATCTCCAAGTTCTACTCCCCAATTCTAGGTCATGCATCACATAGTTTCTCTTATGGATCTTCTACCTCCGCGATGCCCACGCAATCTGAAGAACGTATATCATGAAGCTAAACCTCTCACTTGAACAACTTGGCAACATCCTCTTCTTCTTCAACAAACAAATTGATAATCAAAACGACAATCTATCCTAAGTAAATGACGCGAACCATGAAACCGATCGAACTAGAACGTATATCAACGAACTCAAAAGGGGTACGAATTACCGAATAGCGAAGTAGCGAACATCAAAATCAAAGCTAGAAAAACACAATGAGAAATTTTCCCAATAAAAGTAGACACAGATAAAATATTTCATGAAAACCCATACAAAGAAAATACACATACCCATAAAACATCCACAAGCGTACCTCAACGAAAGAAACACTCGATGAATCAAATATAACAAGTTTGGTAAATGAGAACCATATACAATTCTTATTCCCTTACTCGAACTTCCCAAAAACAATGAACACCGTTTTTCACAAGACATATATTAAACTTATACATTTTTTTTATAAAAAATATATATAAACCATTTTATGCAAGACATCAACATAATCATTTCTTTTTTTCTTCACACTTCATTTCCCATAAAAATATTAGTTTCCATCAAACGACCTTGAAATACCCAAAACGAATTTGTATAATGCCATAAAGACTCTAACACAACCTCTAAATCGAACGCGAAAGACATTGAAGAATTTCGTAGTCAAAATAATCCTCAAACAAACTCATACCAGTGAACACTCACGCAAATACATTGCAAACCAAGCGAAGAACGCAAAGGCTCATTCGTGCAACAATCAAACCAAAATCATAGAAAAATACCGATACTAACAGGTCACAAAAACATGTCACGAAATCCAATTGGTGTGTGTAAATGAGGGATCAAATATCCACACCAACTTGTCATGAATCAACAATACTTGAAAAATAGTATAACATTCCTTAGAGAAATGAATACAAGGAATAACCAAGAAAACGAACCAGTATCCAAGAAAAATGAATTCGATTACCCAAAACCTATCACGACATCGAATAGAAAGAATATGGCATCTGTACCATCATGGTACGAATAGGAATGCCAACCAAAGAATTAGGTATACAAACGGAGTGTCTAGCAAACAAATCAACTTAAATACCACAACATAAGTACCCACCGATAATTGAGGTATCAACATATGATAGGTAGGATGGAACCTCACCACCTACACACCCCAACATATAACGACTGCCCAGACGGTTAAGAGAATACTTCTCTAACCATACAGCCATCACCAACATGATATCACATACCATCTACCACAACATATAACAACAAACATCAATCAATGCAATAATGGTCACAAGTCCACATGTGTAATACCCCTATAATTATGTTCGCGACCATAGTTATAAGCCTATTCCACACGCATTCTTACTTCCAAAACCACACATCTCAATGATAACGCACATATATCACATAGCACCTAATACACCATGCAATCCATGCCATCATACTTGCAAGTCCACTTGTGTTGTGACGCATGTATAATTATGTTGGCCACCATAATTATCTATGCCCCCTTTCATAAGTGTACTCCCTCCTATGACAACACATCATGCAAACAATCATACAAACAAAAGCAAAAGACGTCGCAAAATACTCATCTCGCATGGAAGAATTCCAACGATCACGTAAACTCTATAATCAAAATCACTTGGATAAGGTCGATCCAATATCCAAAAGTAATCATGCTCCAACATGGCTCCAGACGGCAAAAGACAATATACGAATTCCAAAACATGACACAAAACAAAAGACGTCGCATAACGGCTCAAACTCCACTCTCACACTTATCTCCCTACTCAGATCAATTCAACTTACTACTCGCTGTGGACTCTAGATCCGAATCCACACCATTCCATCCTAACTCCCTTTCATCTTTACTCGACCACCCATTCATGTTTCCTACATGTTGAGGTAGTCGACAACATGCAAAACCATCTATATTCTTTTCTTCCAATTCCACATGATTCACAAGCGCATACAAATCACGAGGTTTAGACTAAACCACATCTCCTTCCAATGTGAAGTGAGGATACTACCAAGGGTATTTGGTAATGGCTCCATCTCCAGAAGTCACCGTGCTTCCAAACCTCTCCACTTCTTATCCACCAACGTTTCCTATAAACGTCCTATCCTTGTCCGAACATAGATACATGCTACCGGGAACTCGGATTCTGCAGTTAATCCGTTTCATCCGACCACTTCTCCCGCATCTGATAGCAACAACGGTAGACCAACGAAGCATCTTACGCGTGGAAGTCGATATAATAAAGTCGATATATACAATACTACGTATAGAGGATAGAACAGACGTCCGAAACTCAATAAAACATCTCATAAATATAGGAAAATAGACATATAAAATATTATACTTATACACAGGCCCTAAATGCAACTATATGAGGGACTCCTAGGTTATAGTCTAGGTCCAACCGCCTAATTCTCTATAACCAAGGCTCTTATACCAATCTGTCACACCCCGCCACGGCGAAAACGCGCGGGTGTAACTTCATGGATATCATCACAACACCTGGTGTCTACATAGAGAACAACTACATGCACATAAATAGAGCAATGTACAAACACAAAGTGTTGTAACAATACCCCAAAACAAAATATCCAAAACAAAACGTAAATCCAAACATAGATGATAAACCACTTCCAATGCAACTAAGGTCTCGTCTATCCACATCCTTCTATCTTATCCTTAGAAAGCTCACCTGAAAATGATGCTTAAAACGTCAACATAATGTTGGTGAGATTCATAGGTTTAAGACACACATACACTCTCAAGGCAACCAGTTCACTGTGATTATAAAACATAGCTGGACAAATAAATTATAGTTATCATATAGCTACATGCATTTGC
Source organism: Artemisia argyi (assembly GCA_030686995.1). Classification (NCBI taxonomy): domain Eukaryota; kingdom Viridiplantae; phylum Streptophyta; class Magnoliopsida; order Asterales; family Asteraceae; genus Artemisia; species Artemisia argyi. The sequence goes on from CM060688.1 coordinate 48,562,736, forward strand.
AAGTCATTAATCACATACAAAGGCAACAGCACTCATAAGGCAACCAATAGGACGGCTCGTGTCCTCCGACCCCAAAATAATTACAACAGGACGGCTCGTGTCCTCCGACCCCACAATGATTACATCAGGACGGCTCGTGTCCCCCGACCCCATTAAACATCAATTAGGTCGCATGCGCGAGCAACGTAATAAGCATCCTCCTAATTGGATCCCATATATATCCACACAAGCAAATAATCACACATAGCATGCATACGATAACATTATAGGTCCAAGTTCTTTAACACCACACACATAATCACAGTAAATCAAATCATTTAAGACAAACATCATTCTCATCCCAAGTTTAAAACAAGTTAAAAATATGGGACTATGAACTCACCTCAAACTTTGCAGCTTCCACAATACAAATCACAATCTATAACAACACAAATAAGTCCACGTTACACAAGGCCAAGCTAAAAGCTACAACCCATGTAATACACATATGATGGATGTCTAAGACTCATATGACCCACCATGGATCTCCTAAACACCATACTATCCATTACCATAACTTAACACTCACTAAATCCCTTGCACTCTCAAAATCAGAAAACGCAGAATTTTTGGATACATTCTCCCACATGAAATCACGACAAATAAAGCTCAACAACTCACACAAAAAATTCACCATGGTCCCTCATAAGCATAGAAGCTAATCCCAGAAGGCCATGGACCAATAACACACACAAATACTCATAATAAATTCAGACTTGCCAACTACTCAAATTCGGATCTGAACGCACACCAAAAAGTTTTGATTTTTAATAATTACTTCCACAAGTTTTTATCGTGAATCCTCTTCTTGGTAGTATAAAATAACCTAATACTTAACTATTCCAGAAGGCCTAGTCAAAATACCACTTTTACAACCACATGACACCCTCAAACTTTTACCCAAAATCTGTCCCGGTTTGACGGCTTTGACACCTTAACAAAGAAAAATCAAAAGACCAACTTCCCGACCTTGAAATCAATCGTGGCTGGACTTTTTGGAAAGCTCTTTCATTAAAATTCAATTTAGACCTAAAATTCGTGACTTAACTCTTCACCGTCTATTATTTACACTCACATCTTTACAACCTTACAAATCTGTCCAAACCCTAACTCAATAACTAGCATGTTTTACGCTCAATTCTCTTAACCAATCATCATACTATTATCATTAATTGATCCCAACATGTTTAATAACATTAATTTACAGAAGTTAACACAAACCCTAATCCATCATACTTTATATTACATGAATTAGATCAATAACTAATTAATTACACATAAGGGTTAAGGATTTTACCTTGATTCTTGATTTTTGCTAGACAATTATGAAACCCTATATCACTCCTAATACACACCAAAAAAACGTCAACCGAGTCAAGACTATCAGTCAAACTGATCTACTAAAACCACGGTTGTTACATGGTCCATACGTCGACCCTTTTTTTGGCCACGCATGCTGCACTTCCAAACCTTAAACAACTAATAGAAACAAAAACTAAAAAGAAACTAAGTTTTGTTCTCAGGTGAAACTTTGAGTCGATAAACAAATGAAGCCGAGACTAACCTTGTATCCACTTCGACACCCTCCTGACAACTAAGGACTCATTATAGGTTTACATGAAAAGTTAACAACCTCATTTGAGAAAGCAGAAAACGAATGAAACGTAAATCTTGCATGACTAATTACTGAATAATATTTGTAACAAATAATAAGCAGTAGAAATTCACCTTAAACTCAAACATTTGTGATAGAAAACATAATAAGTAGCCTAGCTCAAATGGATGGAACGTTGGACTTTTAAACGAGAGGTCGGAGGTTCGAGCCCTGTCATTGTTCTTTTATATTTTTTTTACAAGAGTATCACTTTCAAAAAGTAACACATTAGACCCTGGAGTTGTAAAGACCTGCCAATATTTATTTGAAAAGTAAAAATTATCATTCTAAAAAGTATCAATAAAAATTATAATTGTAGACTAAATGAAAAACTTATTTAATCACAATATTTTTTTATAAAAACATACATATAAGACATAAAAACGACATTGTCTAAAATAACAATGTAAATTTTGTTTAACGAATAATAAATAGAATAACTTTAAAAATAAATAACACAAGCATTCTAATCACCAATCATTTACCGGCTTAAATATTTAAAGTAAATATTTAAATTTTGCTTAACGACTGTATTATAAACTTCGTTGTATCGAGGAACAATTACATACGCACAAATTATATAAATATATAACGTCATTTTTGAAATTTAAGCAATTGCCACACAAGTAACGACGATACGAATATTTTTCAAAACAATGCCTTTTGAACATTCAAGACTTAAATCATGAACCGTCTAAATTTAAGGTTGCCATATTAATTCAGGTCGCGTGTCTTGAGCCGTTCCTTTCCACACTTGCTATTTCTATATCTGGATCACTGTACTACCGAGGTGCGTTCATAGTCCCACCTTTTTATATGTTTTTCAAATCCCGTGGGGAGATACATGCTCTAAACATGAACACAAGTATTTTCTGTATGCTATCCTGATTTGGTATTGCTTAAGTTACCTATTATTGCCATCAAAAGTCCCTCACATCATGAACCATTAATCACTTGCGAGTGAACGCGAATTTAGTGAATAGATCTATTGGCAGTTGACGCCCCATTTGAGTTGTTGGATAAGCAGCCAAATGAACTATATTTGAATTAAACATGAGGACGACAACCTCCTGCACGAGGGCATTCGTACTAACATTATCCCTATAATGTAGTACTTAACGTCATTATTTAATGATGTCACCAGTTAAAGTTTGCGTGTCATGAGGCTTAAGGCAATATATATTTTCAATACTGCGGTATTGATGTTTTTACTTTAATTGTATTTCTATACAGTTAACTACTTGAAACTTGTGTTCAACTATTATAACTTAAACACTGTGGATTCACTCAACCTTTGTGTTGACTTTTAGCATGTTTATCTCAGGTAATTAATGAAGGCAGATCGGGCACGGAGTTGGCAAATGACCCCTCTTTATGAACCATGTTTAATAAGATTATCATTCACGTTAAACGTAAACTGTTTTATGTGTGTAACTTTAAATGTGTCGTGGAACTTCTTTTGAAACTTATTATGCTAAGTATTGAATGATAATCAAATTTTTCTAAAAACGTCTCTTTTGGGTCGTTTTCTATCTAATACCCCAATTAAGTCTTCCGGTGCTTGTTGAATTTTTGGGGGTGTTACAGATCCCATTAATATGTGCATTTTTCTTTTTTCTTTTTTTTGAAGGAACATGTGTATTTTTCTAATATTTCAGTTTTATGGTTTTGAACAGGTGACAACAAAGACTACAATTGGCACTACTTAAAACAAATAAAAAGATAGATTTAAACGGCTGATGAGGTTCATTCCTTTTGGGTTGTATGTGTTCTTTCTTTGGGTCTTAATTATGTGCATATATGTTTTATAGTTAGAGTGCATATGTGTTTTATTACTGGTAAAAAAATCAACGAAAGGGGTTTGTATATGTGTTTTATGGCTGGTAAAAATTTAATAAAAAGGGTGTGCATATGTGTTTTAAGGTTGTATAAAACCAAGATAAGAGTTATGCATATATGTTTTAAATTGTGCATATGTGTTTGCTAGTTGTTTATGTTAAAAAAAATAACATGTCAAATGATAATTGATGGTGGCATGTTACTTGACGTTAGGGATGCTGACACATACTTTTATCAATCAAGATGAGTGAGACGATAAAAACATATGTGCAGATTTCATGGTTCTTGAACTCGGCAAGGAATACATGTGCACGCCGAAAAGATGACCCAAATGTTAAATACATTGGATTATGCACATGTGCACGCTTCATATATTGATAATAAAATTGAATACAAATGTAAACATAATGAGCATTGTGATAAAGCTGAATCATATTACCAGAGTAATACAATTTGTAAATTTATAAATTGCATAAATCTATTGTTAAAGTTTTGTTGTTTGTATTTATATTTATGTAATGTTTCTTAAAGATACATGTGCATATACAAAACACCGATGCATAGACGAAAAATACAACTGTCATCATCTAGTTAGTAGTTAACATTCTTTTTTACAAAACACATATGCAAATAATGTATTTTTAAACATGTATAATGCCAAAATAATAATAATAATAATAATAATAATAATAATAATAATAATAATAATAATAATAATAATAATAATAATAATAAAATATAAAAAAATGATTTTTATTTAAAAAATTCAAAAAGAAATAAAAAAAGTAATTTTACCATTATACCCTTTTTAATTGAATAATAAAAATTAATATCCCAAAAAATCTGATTGGTTGATGCTGGTTCTCGCAGTTCTCGAAATTTATTTAGTTCTGAAAAGAACTTCACCATATATATATATATATATATACATATTATATATAACAAGATGCGTACGACGGCATTTATTCGCCATGTCCAGTAATGAGGCTGAAATACCATGTCATCAGCATGCCTTCATTATTTTGATTTTAATTTTATTTCATGTGCCATGTCATATTTTTTTAAATTCCATGTCATTAATTAGTTTTCCACGTGTGCAATATTTGTTAATTGTTTTTTTTATATATAAATTTTGGTTTTAAATCATTAATTAAAAATGTCATTGGCAAGATTCGAACCTTTGATCTGTTAGTTTACTGATAAGGATCTTTACTATTGGACCATTTTATTTTTTGAGATATACCATCCTAAACTATATATATAATCTTCAAAGGAATTCTTATATCATGTATTTAAAAAATTTCGTTTATTTTATGGAAGATATCTTTTGAAAGATAATTTCAAAGAAATTCGTATAACATGTTTTAAAAAAATTTCGTTTAATTTATGAAAGATATCTTTTAGAAGATAAGTTTAGAATGTATTTTGTATGTATTTTTTATTTGGAAACTGAATATAATCTTTGCTATACGTCTCTTCATCTTTAACCAAACTTGACAGTATATATAGATCATAACATAGCCATTATTGTCACGTCAAAAATCAAGAAGCCATATTCAGATAAATAAATTACATTATGCAGGCTCAAAGACAATCTGCAAGGCTCAAAAGAGTATCCGAGAAGAAAAACACCGAGTCTCTTTCAGAAGGTTGGTTTGTAACAAATGATGTATTCATTGAGTTGTTATGTTGTTATTTATGCGGTTGAAGAATTTTTCATTTGTGTCGTTGCATAATCGTTTTCTAATTTATTATAGTTGTTGAACCACAAAACAATAATATCATGCAGAAGAAAAACTCTAAAACCCCTTCACAAGGTATTGTTTTGTTATGTACGTTTACATGTGGTGTGCATTAATATTAATAATTTAAACATGCACGTTTATGATTATGTGACAGGGAAGCCTCCACAAAATTTGTCTGCAAATGTCAAAAAATCCATGTTTGAAAGTGATACACCAGGCAGAAGATCTCGCCATGATGTTTCTGATGTTGTTAAACAATCAGCAGGTAGTAACCTTTTTAATGTTTTATTTAGATGGATTATACATGTTGTATATATTTTGGTAATTAATTTATAAATTCTATATCAACACCGAAGAAAAGTTTGGTACAACAATCTACCTTAATTGTAATGTAAAACTCCATATTTGAAAGTGATACACCTGCTATAAGCTATGGAAAAGGTGTTACTAATGTTGTTAACCATGCAATATCTAAACCACCTACGAAGCGAAGTTTTGGTAAATCTATATGTTTCTAAACTATTTTTCACATATTATAAATGCTTTTATAGCATATTTATTGATTGTGTTATGTTAAATCTATATCCATTAAATATCAGGTTCTGATCGATCATTGAAAAGAAAAACTATGAATGAATCAAACTTTGTTGAAGCACATTCCACTAATGAAAATTATGAGCTTGATTCTTCCAGCTTTGAGACTCAGTCAGGTACGAATATTTGTTTTTTAAACCCTAATATTTTATGAATGCATATAATATAACAATTTGTTTAATGTTTCTTGCTAGGGAAAACATCTTCAGAAGTTGAATCTAAAAGGCTGGCCTACACTAGAAATCAACTAAAAGATCCTAGATATCAATCAAAATTTGGATATCAGACAACATTTTCGGCTATACATTCAAACAGAGTCCATAAAACTGTGATCAATACATCATCTTATGGAAGTTTTTCAACAGGTTTTGTATTCAGTTTAAGAATAATATATATTTTGATTCTATTAATTTATATAAACTACATTGTCATAATATCTTTGTGTAATTGTAGGAGGTAATTCTCATCAAAAGAAAAACAATGGAAAGAGTATGTCCAATGTTAAAAGTTCTACACCAGGTTATTTAAAATGTTTAATTCATTATACATTATGATTTAATAGAGTACAAAAAAAATATATATATGTTTTTGAATTTTGACATTTAGTAGTGAGAGAGCGAACAATTGCTCTCATAAAAGATATCAGTCCGATGAATTTAAACATGGCGATTAAAGGAAGGTGCATCTCCGTATGGCATTCACACAAGCTTAACGAAGAACAAGATCCTTACAGTCTTATTTTGTTTCCAAGATGAAGAGGTAACTTAAATTAAATCAGTGATTATTTATATCTATGTCTATTTATTTTACATCATTAATGTTTGAATTTTGTAAATAGTCAAACCGTATTCAGATTTACATCAAGAAAGAGTTTACGTTTAAATTTGAACCTCTTTTACAAGAGGGTCAATGTTACATAATCTCTAATTTTGGAGTGGCAGAGAATGCTGGAAAGTTACCTTTGTTACCAAACCATTGGAAAATATTTTTTTATAAAGGAACCGACGTTACTCATGTTGATCCTATCGATGACAACTTTGTTGGGTTCATTAATGAGCCATTCTCGCCTATTCTTGATACAAAAAATGAGTACCACGACCATGATTGTGTTGGTACGTGTTTTTATAAAAAGTATATGCAACATTTGACATTATTGAAAAATTTATTTGCATAGTTTTAATAACAGATTTTTTTTAGATATCGTTGGTATAGTTGTAGCTATTGGAAAAATAGTGACTGTGACCAGTGCTGGCGATCCTAAGATACGTAGGTCAATTGTTGTTGAAGACTCCGAGTAAGTAGACTTTATACATTCTAGTTTAATTAAAATAATGTATACAGAATAATATTCAAACGTAATGATGCATTGATTATATACTATGCTCAAAAGATCTTTAAGACTTGATTGTACATTTTGGGACAATTGGGCGTTAATGTGGAATGAATACGACAACAAGCGTGATGAGATTGGTCATATAGATATTCTCTTGATGTTGGCAAAAGTGAGATATTGGGATAGTAAGTTATACGGATGTGTATTAAAATTTGGGTCGCAAGAGTAAGATTTTTAACTTATATTATTAATTGTTTAAATTGTCTTTCTTTGTTGTACAAAACAGACAAGTTGTCCATACATAACGCTTTATTTGGCACAATGATATATTATAAATAGAGATGATTAATCGGCCTTGTAGGGCATTTTCTGCAACACTAAAAAGTGTAATTATATAATAATTACCCAATAGGGTAACCGTTTTCCCTCCTTTTTTCCACACCATTAAAGTTCATCTTAAAGCTTCATTTCTACTCGAATTCTTAGCGAATTTTAATTCTGAAACCATCAATCGATTCAGCTCATCACTACGCACACAATGATGCTTGGGTTAGATTTTCATTAAGTTTTAAGAAAATCCCTGATTTTGATGATTTTAATGTCAATCGATAATTTTCTGACTTAATTTTCAATTCTAATCCATTCAAATGAATTAGAATTCCATTCCGCATAGTTATAACGGTTGATTTTACTATTTCATTTAAGTAGCCTAAATTCAGTACTGGAACAATGTCTAAACGTAAATCATCCAAACATAAAATAAGAATACCAACTAGGTTTGAGGAATGTGTATGTGATTTAGGCATAAATAAGAATAAGAGTAATAAGAAGGATAATGAAGTGATTGGGGAAAATCTTGTTGATTGATGTAATAGTGGAAAAAAGGATGATGAAAGGGACATGGTTGTGGATAAGGACACTGGTATAGAGGAAAGGGTGAAGGAAAATACAGAGAATAGTCTGGATGCTTTGGAGGAGGGAAGAGATGAGGATAGTGGCTTAGTTGGGAATACTGCAGTTAGTGATAGTGCTGTGAAACAACATGAGTGTGGTGATCAGCCTGAGAAACTACCAGAAAGCACTGTAAGTCATTCAACTTCACGAGTTAATGTACAACCTAGTAGCACAAATACTAGGGTTGTTGGAAGTATTGATAATCGTATTAATGGTACTAGTTATGCTAATATGACTAAAAGTAACTTGGAATGTTTGAGTAACAAACTAAGTCATATACCTACTAGTATTAATGAAGATGGTTCAGAGTTGGTCATTTTTTATGAGGAATGATTATGAAAGGTAGCAAAAGGTGGGAGTTAACAGCTTGTAGATATTTTGTGGGGTATAATATGTGTGCATAAGAGCTTAACTATCACTTGTTCATAATGTGGGGTAAACATGGGCAAAAATGTATTCTAAACTTAGGAAATGGTACTTTTGTATTCAAATTTAATAGTGAGATTGGATTGCAAACTGTTGTGGAGAATGGATTTTGGATGGTAAAAAATAAACCAATAGTGGTGCAGAGATGGGATATTAGTGTGGATGTCAATAAAACTGAACTTGATGTGTTACCAGTTTGGATCAAAATGCTACACATACCTTTAGAAGCCTGGAGTGCTAAAGGTATAAGTGCTAATAAGGATTTAAAACATACCTTTTTAAGGGGTCATTTAGTCCAAAAGTCATATGTATTTGATCATATATTGCCATAAATCGTTTCTTTTTGCATTTTAGGTAATTTGGATGCAAAAGAAGAAAACCAACATGTTTTGGGCTAAAATCGACAAGAAAGTGAAGAAAATGACAAAGTCGTGAATATGTCTGGGAAAGGGCTCCAGACGGCATCACACTTTACACGTGACGCCGTCACTTGCAAATTGGAGATGAAGATTTATACAAATTTTACAAGCGCGGCTCATAACTTTCGAAGACTTTATAACTAGACGGCGTCACTTGTATTTGAAGACCAAGATCTAAAGTAAAATTTACACATGACGACCCAGCACTTTTAAAGGCTGACGGCATCAAGACCCTCATGACGGTGTCAGAAGGCACTAGCGACAACGTCACAACGGCGATTTTGCAAAGACAAAACCCTAATGACGGCGGCCTGACGGCGTCACAACCCATAACGTGACGCTGTCACACTTGTGAAACTATATTTACTTTCACATGTTTTTCATAATTTGTGTAACACTTTGGAGAGGCAAACCCTGGACGTTTTTTCAGCTTTTGTAAGGCTTTTACAGCCCTTAAAACTCATGTTTCATTAAAGTTAAGCTATTCATCTTTAATTATTCAATATGTCTATGTGTTGTTTGATTATATGTTTTTCTTGTCTTCACTTTAACATGCTAGGCTATATTTATTAGTGTTTACTCAGATTTAATGAAACCTAGTTATTAATTATTGATTGTCGTCTCTTGTTTGATTGGTTGTTTGCGTTGGAGGTAGGAAAACTAGCTATAATCTTACAAGTGTTAGCTTGAACGTCCGACTTAACGCCTTTACACCCTAAAGTGCACTAGTGGTTATTTTCGTAATATTTATTGCGTAAGTTGCGGCTTGTAGATAGTAGGAGATCCTAAGGAGATGACTTAATTGTCACTTATAGATCTAGGGTTTTCTATAAGAGCACCATTTGCTTCATCTCCTCATATAGACCATTTAATAGAAAATGAAACATATTATATGTGTGGCCCTACCACTATCTCCCCATTAAGACTCATTAACATAAAAAAGAAACACCCTTTAAGACAACATAGGAATACAATGGGCCAATTAAACAAGAACGTGGCAGTTCGACTAATCAATATGAGATAACTAGGGAGTAAAGAAATCTAAGTAAACACATTTTTCTATCATAAGAGTTACCACCAGTTTTACTTTTCTGCATATTAGTTTAATTAGTTTTAATTAATTAGTAGTTAAACGCCCACAATCCAAACACCATGATTTTAATTGCTTTTAGCATTTTATAAAAAAATTGTAAAAATACAAAAAGAATCATCCCTCACCTTTAGACCTATATCGACATACACTTCGGCCTTCACAACATTATTCCCCTAAAGAACGATCAATCCCTCCTGTCTTGCCTATACCACACTATAACAGTTAGGTATATTGCATAGGAGGATTGTAAATTTCTTGAGGTTTACAATAATCTGCATCAAGTGCCCTAGCAAGCAGATTGGGAAAGCCCATAACTATGGATGCTATGACAAGCAAGATGTGTAACCAAGGTGTTGGTATACTAGGCTATGCAAGGGTTCTAGTTGAAGTAGATGCAAAGAAAGGATTGCAGGAGTCTATTGAAATTCAGTATTGTGACAAAAATAATAATAAGAATGCTGTCAAAACTGTCAAGGTGGAGATGATTGGAGGCCTCCAATTTATGACAAGTGCTAAGTCTTTGGTCATAGTATTATGAGATGTGGATTAAATAATGTGAATGAAGGGGAAAAGGTGGATAATAATAATGAGGTGTCAAAGATAGAAAGATTAATAATGCAGTAAAAAAACAACAAAATAGGGATGTGACTCAGTGTAATGTGCAGATGCAGGGTGGTCAAAAGGGTGTGACAACTAAATATGCATATAAACCAAAGATTGGGATAAATGTTAGCAATAAAAATACTATGAAAAAAGAGAACACTACAAAAAAAAGCAATGAAAAAGAGGGAAAAAATGAAATGCTGAGGGAAGGTCAGCCTAATATTAATGGAATACTCCATATCCGTCTTAAAAAAAGTTTCCACAAACAAAAAATGAATAAATTATGATTTGTGTAATCAATGCTAGTTTTGATCGATAAAAAATCATTTTTACCCCCATAATTAATGTGGAAATAAAAAATGAGTAATCAATGCAAGTTTTGATTAGAATAGTAAAGTAGGAAAATCAGTCATAATTACTGTCCATATTTAAAAACTGTACACTTATTTTGGGACAAACATAAATAGTAAGATGAACATTTTTTTGGAACGGAAAGAGTAACTCATGAGGTAGCTTTAACTTCAAAAGAAACGAAGGGTGGTAAGTCTGGGGATGGGAAAAGGGAATGGAAGACCAATAAAGAAACTATGGAAAGTGTGAGAACTAGCAACAAATTTGCTATTTTGCAAGAAGAATATAATGTTGAATTTCCTGCCATTCCTATTTCATAAAACCAAAGGCTTGGGAAGGAAGTGCCTTTTATAATTTTACATTGGCAAAAGGAGTTAGAACTTGTTGGAAAGCTTGTAAACAATAAGAGGATACCTACTATTGAAGAAACAAAGCTTTGGCCAAGAAGAATGTTTGAGAACTACTAGATCGATAGGAAGCCAAGTGGAACAATGAGTTTCCCATATTAAGAAGGTGGACATGATATAATAAATGGAATTACAAAATGAATGGTGGAATGAATTGGTGAATTGGTCACTGATGTTTGTTTTCTTGTATTGATGTTTGTATGGTGTTCTTTGTTTAGTATGTTGTTTGTTTTGTGTTAGCCTCACATTCAGGTGTTGTGGTATGTTACTAGCTAGGATTTGGATGCTTATCATTTATTTTTTTTTGAGCTAATATATTTTTCACAGTTACACAAAAAAATAATAATTACCCAACGGATCTAGGTGGGTCTAATGGGTCATTTTTTTGTTATTTTGTTTTTTGGGGCAATTTCATTCAAATTTCAAAAATTTCATAAATATCCTTTTGATGCATTAAATGCATTGTACTTTATGCATAAAAAACTAGTAAAAAAGATATATATGAAATTTTTGAAATTTTCAAGGATATACATGAAATTTTCCTTTTATTTTTTTAACTTTCTTTTTCACTTTTTTCGTCTTTTACTAAAAAAACAATGTCTTGTCGACCAGACCAAAACCACCTAGACTCGGACCCGACCCATCTAGACCCGAACCCATTTAGACAATGTTTCTTAAAAGACCATCTAAACCAGACTCGTCTAAACCCAAACCCAAACCCGACCCAACCCACCTATTTTGCCACTCCCCACTTGATAAATAAGTTAGATTAAAATCTACTATAAAAATTATTTTTAGAAATATCATTATAATAAGCAGAATTCCATTTCCAAAGACCCGCTCAAAGGAAAAAGTTGAAAAGCAATTCCCTCTCAAAAGAAAAAGCAAAACCCCCCCAAAATGACGGATGATGACGGCAAGGCCGCAATGGACCTTATTCACGATGTCGGAAAACAACTCGCTGCTAAACAAAAATGCCCCAACAAAGATTTCTTAGTCAAGCTGCTCAAAGTAAATATACTTCATTTTTTTTATATATATTTTTTACTGTTTTATTTATTTTTATGTTGTTGTATGAGTTTATTTACTATGAAATGTGGGTTTATTGAAAGTAGATATTGTGTTTTATTATTTAGGGTTTAGTTGCTTTAAGATTAATTTGTTGGTATAAAAATAAATGAAAGGGTTTCATGTTAGAGTATGTTTGGCAAATAGGGTTTAAGAGCGGTTAGCGTTATGAATTGAAAAGCTCCTTAGGCAACTGAGTTGCGTTTAGTTGGTGAGAAATGGGGCATTTTTTTGAAACGAGCTATTTACACCTCTCAACTTTTTTCATCGCACTTTTTTTTTACAAAACCCTTCATATTTTATTTTTTCTAAAAAATATCATCTGAACACATTTTCTAAATTTTCAACACTTTTAACCTTTTTAGGGATAAAAACCCCTTTGTTTTTCTAAATTTTTAAGGGATAAAAGCTACTTCAAGAAGCGTTTAGCTTTTATAATTATAAATATAGCTACGTTATTGTAAACTTTTAGAAAGCAAACAATACTGCTAACTCCTAGTGCTAGTTTTGCTAAACATACCCAGTGTAGTTGTTTTACATACAATTAACAAAGTACAGTGTATATGATGACGAAAAATGTGAGTTTAGGTTGCATTTGGTGCAAAAGGTGTTATCTGATTAGTTAACTAAAGGGCTTATCTCAGTATTGCGTTTAAAACGCAGATAAGTGTTTTGGAGTGTTTGGATGAAAAAAAAAAAAAAAAAAATTGTTTAGATTATTGGGTCCATTTTATTCTTTTTGTTTGTCCCCAATAGTTGTTCACGTTCAGTAAATAAGAGTAATAGTAAACTGGTTTTCCTATTTTACTCTTAAATACTTTCCATATCATAAATTGTAAAAGATTTGTTTGTGGACAGTTAAAGTGGACGAAGGTATTAGCAGATAAACAATTTTGACTGATCAATCCCAAACACCCTGTGATCATATATTTATATTGTTTTCAGTTAGGGGTTTGTTTGATTCTTGCGGGTAGGGGTTATTAATTGGTTTTTACACTTACTTGACAGCCTTATCTAATGCTTGTTGGCTTTATTGAATATTGATTCATTATGGTCCAATTAAGGAGGTTGTCAGCTTTAGCTCGAATAAGGATGACTCACGGGAAGGTGAAATGCAAGAAGGGTATACCACCTAGGCTGTAAAGCTAATGGGTCAAAAACTCAAACTGGTATTAGATGTGTGATTACTGATCAACAACATATCAAGCTTTTTGTTTATGTGATAAAAAGTTGGTAAATGTTTAGCGAGAGTGTTGGGATTGGTTAAAGAGAAAATGCGCAAATGTTGCTGGCTTAGACATAGTTACGGATATCTGTATGAAAATAGGGCAATTGGCTGGTTTGTTGTTGGACATTGTACTTGTTTAATGTGGAGGCAGGGTAGTGTTTCTTTGTTCTAAAATGCTTATATGCGGTCTGCATTAGGTCATTGGAGGACACGTGTGACTAAAACTTAAGTTTGCTGTCATTTGAAGGGTAATTGCTAGTAACAAATTAAATTTGAGGATTCTGTTCCTTTTGTTGAATGAATTTGCTACCACATTAACAAATTTGGCTGGAATTAGTCAACATGTTAACGTTCTTAATATAGATACTCTTGTATGTTGACGTTATCTGTAGATAGTTACATTATGATCAGCAAATTGAAAAAATTGGCATGTTTGGATGTTGGTATAGACTTATTAAACAAGACGTTCTTTTATATCTTATACATTCTACATGTGATGATGTCGAACCTTATTATCTATTTATCTCTAGTTAATGCAAGATTATTTATTTATTTATTTATTATTATTATTTTTTAAAATTTTTGTATGATAAAATTTTTATACGTATCGTGGCTTTTGGCAGCAAGCTGCAAGTGCGTTACCAAAGTTAAAAAGACAATCAGAATCGCTAAAGCCCACCATTAAGCCGTTAAGTGATTCTATTCTGAAGCATGGCTTGCTGAAGCAAAAGGACAAAGATGTGAGACTTTTGGTTGCCATCTGTGTATGTGAAATACTTCGGATCCTTGCTCCAGAACCTGGTTTCAGTGATGAAGATTTCAGGGTAAATACTAAATAGTTTTACACTTTTACTTGAGTATAATATCAATTCTTTATTTACACGGCTAATGTCTAAAGCACATATATATCTTAGGACATCTTTCAACTTTTATTGGGTATGTTTGTGGAGCTTGCTGATACCAAGAGCCCATATTATTCAAGGAGGGTAGAGCTATTGGAGACTATCGCAAAATATAATTTCTGTGTGCGAATGCTCGATATAAGGGGTGAAGATTTAGTTCTGAAGATGTTCAATATATTTTTCAGTGTTATTAGGTATGTTGCTTATGCTTGTTCTTTTCTGTGTTACACATTTAGACTATTTATTTGCTTCTCCACACAAAGGAACATTTAAAAAAAAAAAAAACGAAAAAAAAAAAAAAAAAAAGAATATTTATATGCATTATTTACCGTTTACAGTGATCTATGGATTTTTTTTTTTTTTTTTTTTTTTTTTTTTTTGTTGTTGTTGCAGGAAAGAGCATTCTTCAAGTGTATTTGGCGCAATGTCATCGATAATGTCGGGTATTTTTCAGGAGAAAGTTTCTCAACCACTTCTAGAAGTGGTTTTGCGTAGTCTTTTAAAGGACAGAAAGGTAACTTTCTACCATCTTACTTAAATGCTCTTTAACATCATGTTTGTCAACTTAAATGGTATCCCGCTCATTTGCAACTGGTCCAAAACCCATTCCCTTGTTATCATATAAGACATTAATCTGATTTAGTGATACAATTAGTAAACATGATGTTTTTGCATCCTTAATTGGTTATTTACTTAGAAACAATTTTAGGTACCTCTTGTTCACATGCACGCTTAAAGAGAATCCTCATATCTTTGGATATATTGTAAGATAGGATCCCATTAAATGAAGATTTATATAAACCATGTGTTGGGTGCAAACCCATCTACATCAAAAAGAAAAATAACTAATTAGCAGCATATAAGCTTGATGAGTTACTCGTATTGCCAATTGGTTATAGAGTGGAACTCCATGTGGGCTCGGTAGCAATCCTAACACTATATTATGAGAGTACAAATACACATCTCAACTCTCAACCATAAGTCAGAGCATAGATGTTGAACATCTTAATCCAGTGTAGTGCGTGCTTAATAGAATAGTAGTAGTTATTTGCTCTTAATTTTCACTTATTATTTATGATGGCAAGACTCATTTTTGTTTTTTCATGTTTTCTCTGAGTATTCACAACTCTTTTTCAGGATGCATCTCCAGCTTCTTTTCAGCTTGCTGTTTCTGTTATCGACCATTGCAGTCAGGCACTCCAACCATTAGTTTGTCGTTTTCTCAACCGTTGTATCTTGGACCGAGACAGTGTAAACAGTGAACTCAAAGAATCATATCATGATATTATATACGAAATCTTCCAATGTGCTCCACAAATGCTTATTGCTGTTGTACCCAACTTAACTCAGGAACTATTGGTCGGTCTTTCTCTTTTCGCAAGTTCAATGTTTTGTACAGTATATTTGTTACACAGTATATACAGTTATTGAGTCTGAGTTAATCAACTTATTGAGCTAAAATTTCAGAACAACAATTTCCTTGGAATTCTTATTTGAGTTTACTTTCTGTAACTTACAGACTGATCAGGTTGATGTTCGGATAACAGCTGTGAAGTTTGTTGGAAAACTTTTCTCAATTCCAGGACATCATGTTGCTCAAGAGTATCATCATCTCTTCATAGAATTTCTAAATAGATTCACTGATAAATCTGCTTCTGTTAGACTTAACGCCGTAGTATGTGCTAGATCTTTCTACTTAACCAATCCATTAGGGGAAGAATCCACTGCTGTTCTGAGTAAGTTAATGTCATATCATCATCTCTCACATTTTATGTTATTTTTTTTTATTCTATTAATGTTATGAGTGAGCAGGTGAACTTGAAGGCCGATTATTAGACTTTGATGATAAAGTGAGAACACAAGCGGTAGCAGTTATATGTGATCTTGCAAAGTCTAATATTAGACCTTTGCCATCCGAAATGATAACTCAAGCTGCTAAAAGACTACGCGATAAAAAGGTGTCAGTTTTTTCACAGCAGTATTTCAGTCAAGTTTATATATTTATTGCATAAAAAATAAATGTATTATTAGTTTTGTTTTAGTCATTTTACTTGTATATTTGTACATCTGATAGTAAGATGGTTGCTTCTCCCGCTTGGGTCACTTTGTAATTCGTATGCTTTACACTTTTATGTGGAAGTTAAAAATGAATTGTACATTATTTTAACATTTTTAATTTTAAAATTATATACACTGTTTTTTGATTTTTTTTTTTTAATTAATTCATTTATTTTTTAATATATAAACATTATCATTTCTGCAAGCCTGTTTGTAAGAGTTCTTTGGCTACATACTGACTTAAGGGGGACACAGAGCCAATCGTTTTATGGCTCAGATGTACAAAAAAGAGTACAATGACTAGAATGGGACCAAGAAGATAGTATACTGAAATTTAATGCGAAATAACTTTCAATAATGATCCAGTTGTTCAACAACTTAATATCGTTTTGTTTTTCACTATGAAGGTATCTGTCAGGAAGAAAGCTTTGCAATTGTTACTTGATGTGTATCATCATTATTGCATTAGATGTTCTGAAGGTATCATCCAATTGAGTGTTGACTTTGAACAAATGCCTTGTGGTATTTTGATGCTTTGCTATGATAAAGACACAGATTTCGGGTATGATAATTGACACATCGTTGTTGTCCTTATAACTTTAACATTTCATTTTTATACAGATGTAACTCTTTATAATATGTTGTCCCTCAGGCCTCAGAACATCGAGGATGTGCTCGAAAAAGATTTGTTTCCTGTTTCGCTTTCGGTCGAGGAGAGGATTAGGCATTGGCTTTTCTTGTTTTCACATTCGGTAACGGATCACAAAAATGGGTTTTTTAGCTCTGCTCATGCGAAGGCGTTAACTGCTGTTGTGTCTCAAAAGAAAAGGTGATTATATTATATAACCAGATGTTGATCTTAATAGGAGTGTGCATTAGGTTGGAACCGTACCAAAACCAGAAACTGAAAAATCTAACAAAAAAAGAACAGATTTCAATCGTGTTGATATTCAACCCAGACTGAACTGAATACACACTTGGTTTTTATTTTAATTAAACAAAAAACAGAACTAGAGGGACTTTATATTTAGATTATATAAAAAGCGGTTTGGTTCCGGTTCTGAACTGGACAGAACTGAACATAGCTGGTTTTGGTATTGGTTCGTTATTTTTTTGCAGGTTGGGCCGAGTTTTGTATGTATACTTAACTGGCTGAGACAATTTTTTTACAAGCTTAGTTTGTTACAGGTTGCAAAACGAGATGCAGAGTTACCTGGATCTTCGTACAGATGAAAAGGTTTAGAATGTTAATCATCTGTTTATGTTCTATTATTGTGATCATATAGAAACTCTATTCATGAACCCTTGCATCTCTAATATGGTAGTCCTTTTTAAGTATTGTTGGATGGAGCGTGATTTGCTAATTGCGTATCTTGTGTGTTCTATATGATCTATGGTGCAGCAGATTTTCTCTGAGAAAGGGGAAGAAAGAGTTAAAAAAATGTTTGCAAAAATGTCAACGTGCTTCCCTAAATCTATAAAGGCAGAAGAGTGTTTTCATAGGCTACATTTGGTGAAAGATGCTGATCTTTTTAACAAACTGAAGGAGATTTTGGCTGAAGTAAAGCTTGAAAAGGCACAGATCATCAGAGTGAGTTCTTTAATTTTTTTTTTTTTTTATTCCGTAATCTCTGCTAAATATTGCTTTGGCTTTTATAAAAAATACTCTGTTTACAAATATTATTAGTAGGCTTTTTAGTTGTTTTTATTAATAGCTTTGGCTATTTGGAAAAATACCTCTACTTTTTATTATAGGCATCAATCTGCTCTAAAAGTGTAATCATACTCTATTTTATGTTTCTATAGATTTTTGTTATAATATCTCTGCTGAAATTTTCTTTTTTTGAAGGATAATTTTCTCAAAAAGATTAAGGATACACATAAGGATTTCGAGTTTCTACAATCACTCGTGACAAGATGTTCATTTAATATATTTAGCTCTGATCACGTGAGCTGTATATTTGATCATCTTTCGGACGAAAATTTTGGACAGGCGAATTCAAAGAACGCTTGTGTGACACTTCTTATGGTACTGCTTCTTAAACATTGGTAGTTACTTCAATTGATTCATTTACTACTGCTTTGTAATTTATGCTAATCAGACAGTATGTGTTTTTATATTCAGATTATTGTTAATACTTTCCCACTACTTCTGAAAGGCTCTGAAGAACAATTCTGCACATTGTTATTACAAAAAGAAACCCCTTTCTGTAATGAACTGCTTCAAATGTTAGTCAAAGCTGGACCTCATATATCTATTGACCTCAGGTAATCCACTTTTAGTCAATGCACGTTTTATGTATGTTTTGTGTAACTTGGTATTAAACTTCTTTTTTATTTTTTCTGTGTAGTGTTATCTACCCTTTCTTGGAGAATATTTGCCTGAATGGAACCCGTACTCAGGCGAAACTTGCAATTTCTGCAATCAATGAATTAATAGTTACTTCTAAGCAGTTTGTTTACACAGACCTGTGCAAGGTTTGGTTATATTGGTCTTTTCACTAGCTAACTGCTTAAAAAAATACTCTTCAAAGAGTTAAAAAAAAACCTAATTTGGCACTGTTGGTTATGTTTCTAGACACTTGTAGATGCACTTGAAAGTGGGAAGAACACCCCTACGGTTTTGCAGTCTTTGGGTTGCATGGCTCAGCATTCTGTTTCTGCATTCGAGTCCCATGCTGAAGAGATCACTCGGTATATTGTTGACAATATCTTTCTGGCAAACGAGGTAATCTTCAACTTGTCCTCTCTAGCTATCTTTAATTTACAAGTATACGATAAGTTTCACACCAAATTTCTTTTTTTTTAGGTTGATGTAGTTTCATCCGGCTCTGAATGCACTAGTTCATGCAAATTGAAGGTGCACACTGTTTTTTATTTTCATTTACTGCTTCAAATTCTGTATATAATATATAGAATTATGGATAAATGGTATTTTACTATGTTATAGCAATTATTTCATTTGATCTTCTGGCAAAGCCCATTTTTTAAAGGCGTACCCATGCAAACTTATGATTGGAATGTTGGTCTTCTTTCAGATTTATGGGCTTAAAACACTTGTCAAAAGCTTTTTGCCACATCAGCGTACAGGTGTCACTCGTGAAATTGATGAAGTACTTGATATAATATCACAGATGCTTGAAAGGGGTGATATATCTGAAGGCACACTCTCCGGGTATGAATTTTTATGGAAGAGCTTATTTTATTGAAATGTATTTGCATGTCAAAAACATAAAATTCTATGATATACGGAATTTATGACAAATTATGACTAATCTATAATTTCGTGCAATACAGGGAAATTGACAAGGATCATCTCAGATTATCTGCAGCTACTTCTGTTCTCAAGCTTTCCCAAATATGGGATCCACATATTCCACCAGACATGTACCACAAAACAGTGTTGATGGCCAAGGTGTGCATTTTTATACGTTTATCAGAAAAAATGCTATTTACTCTAGTGTTAAAGTGGCATTTATCTATGTCAGGACAATTCTTCTCTGGTACGAAGATCGTTTCTCATGAAAACATTTAAGCTTTTGAGGAATAATGTTCTTCATTGTAAATATCTATGTGCTTTTGCATTGGATGGTTCTGATCCATTAGAAGATTCACAAAGAGATGAAGTATGTCCAACAACTTGGTTAAATTATGTTAACGATTATCATATTTCCTATTCTAATACTTTTCTTTTCTTAGTCCCTCAAGTATATGGCAGAAATTATAAGGAACCGTTACATAGAGGAGAAAGCATCCCTAACCTCATCATCAAAGCGAGATGCAACAGATAATCCAGTTTCTTCAGTGATGTTTTTAATCCACATTCTTGCCCATGATACTGACTTTCCCGCCGATTCTGAAAATGAAGATACAATCAGTTCATTTTCCAGGTAACTTAGCAGTTTGAATAAACTCTAGTTTGATAATGGTGGCCAACTGAACAATCTGCCTTATCCATTTGTTAAGCTGGTTGAAGATACCCGTTTTGTCCTTTTCTGACTGCCCCTTGCTGTTTTGCAGGCCACTTATTTTCACCATGCAGGCACTACTCAACCCTATATATGTAGATGGTGATATGAATAGAGTCCAAACAGTGGTTTCTGAATTGCATAGTATTTTCAATGCTATTAAGAGGGCTGAAGATGCACATGATGTTCAGATGACCTCTGTAAGTTTTGTATTTTCTGTTGCATTATTTGCTGAACTCGTTACTATCAGATTCATGAATCATGTACCTTGCAGAGGCTACATGTTCTAGCTGACTTTGGAGCCAAGAATTTGGTTGAAACAAAAAGCAGTGACATATCCGCATCACACGGTCCAACTAAAATCTTACTTCCGTCATCGCTATATAGGAAACGTGAGCCCGAGCAAGAGGCAAGTAACTAATTATCTCCAATATTTTTATTGGTGCATTCTTTTAGTATTTTTGACAATCTTTTCTGTGTTTCAGCCTGTTAAAAAGCATACTAAGAAGGGTGTCCGGAAGAGCTTAGAGGATGTTTTAGACACTGATGGTCAAGTGCCAAAAAGATGCAAGAGTTTGAATTCACATAAAGGAAAACCGCACGAAACTCCAAAGCAAATTATATCTGCTGAAAATGAGAATCAGGATTTTATATCTCCTGAATCAATTACATGTCATGGTGGGTTTTATCAAGAATGAGTATTAAATTACATAACACATATTTTTGATTCTGAAGGTTAATTTGTTTTTGTTTGTATCGTGTAGCAGATAATGCTCTACTATTTCAGATGGAGGATTCTTCATGTGGCGACTGATTATGAGATGCAACAGTCACTGCCTAAAGGTATGTTCTTGATTGGTATGTTAAATACTATAGTAGACTTACTTTTGTTAAACCATGTCTGCATTGTTTGACCTCATATTATTTTCTGATACAGTTCAGGTTTACAACATGAGATAGGGATCTTACAAAAGAATATGGCCAACTTTAGATTCTGTTTCTACCTTCTGCTCGAGTTTTGTATATAAGCTAACAATGTATTCAGAAAGATGTAGTGCAGCTTACAGACCATCATGACTATATACCCCAGATGGCTTTGCACGTCGAAGTAAGAGTTATGTATCTATACTGGAGTTGATGTTCAAATATATCATATTACTTGCTAGATCCTTGACATGTGAAAAAAGTCCAAACTCCAAACACGATGCATGTAGGCATGGGGGTTCTCTATGTTAGCGTTTAAAAATTAGCGTACATGAATATATTAACCACTGTCTAGACTATGATGCTTCAGTCTGAAATTGTGGGACATTATTTAAAACCGATGAAATGCTGTTTTAAGAATATGCTCAGCCGCTCAGGCTATTGGACATATTCGAGCATAGGAGTATAATACAACTTTTAACTTTGGAGCAATCTTACACGAATCACTTACACGCAATGAACCAAATAGCAACGAGAAATCAAACCCTGATCAAGATCATAGTTCTAATCCGATCTTGGTTAATAAAGTACACATCCTGAAATTGTCTCGTCTTGCTAAAGATTGTTGTTCGTCGCTGTTCATTTACACCGGACATGAAACCCATTTGCAAGAAGCTACAAGAAACTGATTCATGAAGACAAGCGTTCCCATATTATATAATATGGTTACATTTGTAGCATATGTTTTGTACTTTAGTGAATAAATAGTAGCTTATAATGTTTATCATATCTACTACGAGTATATCACCGGTAAATATATTACTCTAAAAAAGCGTTTAAGTACATATG
This sequence comes from Artemisia argyi, assembly GCA_030686995.1. Taxonomy (NCBI): domain Eukaryota; kingdom Viridiplantae; phylum Streptophyta; class Magnoliopsida; order Asterales; family Asteraceae; genus Artemisia; species Artemisia argyi. The sequence goes on from CM060688.1 coordinate 48,585,190, forward strand.
ATGCGGGTGAATCCATTTGACTCAAGACCAAACGTAAACTAACATCTAATATGTCTAGGAAGTCTTCAGTTAAGTCTTCGCATTCATCCTCATCGTATGGGTTGGCATAGTCTTCCTTCCAAATTGTAAGACTAAAATAGCCATGCTATATAAATTACAATGCTATCTATTAAAAATTTAAATACTTAATTATAGTTTAAGCCACTAATGATCTTCCACAAATTAACGTTATTATACAGCATCACAGCTATGCGTGGGTAAACGTCTAGCTCGGTTGAACACACATATTCTTTTGGCAAAACACACAAAGTTTATGAATACAAGAATCACACTCCAAGATACTTGAATTCAGGATCTTGTTTAGAAAGAAGTTAAGGTTTGAGTATAACGATGAACTTGTGAGAATCCGATACTTCCGTAGGAAATGTTGGTCGGATCAAGTATCTGCTTGAAACTCTTGTCAGCAACATTGTACCTTATGATCTTACCAGGAATCCGCACCACCATGAATGCATCTTCTTCTTTTTCACCTCTAACCACATCAAACACGTCGAATTCATAATAATGGCGGCTCGAGGGAGGTTGGTTGCTACGGATAATCTCCGGGTAAGCAACTGGAAGCTCATCAAGCTCCACTTGGTACTTGATAAACCACCCTGAATGATCACTTGACATTTCATAGACATTCAGGTGACCTCAGAACTTTGTCATAAAGGAGAGTAAAATGACGTTGACGCAAAAGTGATCGCCAGTGTTTAGATACAGATTTGAATCGAAGGACAGAAGTGACAGGGAGCCTGCGAAGGATCTCGGTTAAAAGATCATCGTTTGAACCCACCAAAGCTCCAGATTGAGTCGATATAGCATCTAAATCTGCGATGGAAGCCTGTGAGAAGCAGATTTTACGGATGTTTTGGATTTTTCTGATTTTGGCTCTGGTGTTCACCATTTTCGGATGTGGATTAAGTCTGTTGGAGAAAAGGTGTATATAAGGGTGTGTTTTCAAAGTGAAAGATTGCAATGGTAGCTGATGAAAACAAGATTGCTATGGAAGTTTTGACCAAGACTAACTTGTTGGTTGACTTGAATTAGTCAATACATTTTTCATAAGCCTAACTTTTCTCTATCAAGATCAAGCTATTCAGATGAGAGTAACGAACTACAATCCCTCACAGCTCATTTTCCATAAAAAGCTGTAAATTTAACATGAGCTGCAAAAAAAGCACCGAGAAAAATAAAGTTGGGCAACATTTGAAACATTTGTTGCCTTCAGTTCACTAGGTCAGCCCAATGGTGTAGGTGCATGGAATCTCAGAAAAGCCTTGCGAGATTCTTGGCCATTTTGGAAAGGTCAGAAACCATGGTTACCAAAACAAATAAAATTCCCTTATCTTAATATAGTCGTTATCTTATCAATGCACTAACTAGTTTAAGGAAAAAGTTCAGAAAAATGTTAGCGAGTCAACCTTACAAACCACTTATGTTCTAACATGTGTTAAAAAGACCCATTCTACATATACTGTACCAATTTTGATGACACTTACCAACCATTTCCGACCCGATCACACATATCACATATAATAAGGAGAGTGAGCAAATGCACTGACAATGACTTACCCATAGCTACAGCCTCAAAATATAACGATTCATGTGGGTAACAAATAGCCCTATAATGGTTAAAGGTAATATTCCGCAAAATCTACATAATTGTTTCCCGGAGTAGTAAAAGGGATAATTTCTTCACAAATATGGATATTGCCAACATTATCCAGTATCGAATCTGAAATAAACTCTACGATTCATGAGTTTTATCTCGAGTTCTCTCCCTCCGAAAAGCTTTTAAGAGATCCACACCAAGAAAAACATTGAGTAAATTCATCCCGGCCATACCAAATAGAGCGAGAGGCAGTTCAATACCTTTCTCAAACTTAGAAGCATCTTTGACTAACTTGACAGTAATTAGTACATGAGATAAGAGACGTGCCAATAAGAAGGTGCATATATTTAGGAACCATTCGATTTTCACAAACTTGCTATTTCCATCACGTAATCCAGCCATCCTTCTGATTTTTCTCACATGAAGAAATATGGAATGCAACTGTTGACCACAATTATAGAAAGTTTAGAACCTTAGCCATAATGGTACTAATGTTTGACCTCAAAAGTCAAAATACAAATACATGTACCTCACATATAAGAGTTAGAATAAGGTAGTTGATTGTAACATTTCGGTATAGGGCTAGAGTAAAGCATCCAAGGAGTATAAAATGATGCAATAGGATAGAAGGTATCCATCCACTATATAATCCATAGATCAACATATCCAATTGATCGTACGCAAAATAGCCACTTGAAACGCACAATGCAGAATAGGCCCATGGCCATGTTGCGTTAACAAGCTGCGAATGCTCAAATACTTCATCTATACCATTAGATGAGAGCTGCTTCACCAAAATGAACACCACTGTCAAGAAATTCAGCGCATGTTTACTGAATATACAATTATAAATGCGTAATACACAATCTGTCAAACTGCTTATTGCTTATTAGAAAGTGCCCCCCCCCCCCCCCCCCCCCCCCCCCCCAATCTCCTAAATGGGTTATTTGAGTCAAACCCAACACTTGTAAAATTCAGAATTCTAATTAAATTACTCATAAGTTCTACCCAACAAAAAGTACCCATTATTTTTTACATTATACCATATCCAAAACAGCCAAAAATCTCTAGATCATAACAATAATTCCAAACAAATTTGAACCTAAAGAACACCTCATTTGACTTCCAAAAGTCAGCCAAAGACAAAGCATAATCTTGCTACATCATATAATTACAACCATCTAAACCAATACAAAAAAAAAAAAAAAAAAAAAAAAAAGGAAAATCATACCTGAAGCAGAAGTTAATGTAGAATGAAGTAAAGAAACACAAGTGTTGACCAAAAGAGGGTCTCTGGATACAAACTTACGACAAACCAAGTTAGAACTTTGGTAAAAAAGGAAGCCAAAAACAAGTGGAAGAAGTTGTGTACGTTTGTTGAATATAATTTCGAAAAAAACAGACAGCCCACATGACTAAAGTTGCCATGAAGAATAAAAAGGCACCACTTGGTGCTTTTTTCTTCTTCTTTTGAGGACCAAGATCATGGTTCTTGTTCTGGTTTGCCATGGTGTTTTACTTGAGTTGAGTTGAGTTGAAGATGTTGTGTTTTTGTTTAATGTTTTTGACTGCGGTGATGTCGGAGTATCGACATGGGATTGGGTGGGTGATGGGATTGATGTGGCTTATCTACTATCGTCCCTTTTTGGAATAAAATATTTTTACCGTACTGTCTCTTTTTTTATTTATTTTATTTTATATTTTTTTTGTTGCCGTTCTTACACAACTCATATTTGTGGTAGAACAAATGAACCAATGATAGTCATTAATTTTTTTGATCAAAATAAAAAAATAAACTTTCACAATTTTTTTTAAATTCTCGCAAACTGTTAATTGTTATGCGAAAAAATTCATTCTATCGCGACCAGAATTAAATTATCTTTCTATAGATATGCATTTTTTTAATACTCCCAGAAAATCACATGTGATTTGTAAAAATTACATGTGGTTCGTAAAAATCAAATCATACGTGATTTTTCTGGGCAGAAATTAAAAAAAAAAATCGTCAAAAATATATAACAATGCATATTTATATAAAGATAATTTAATTCTCGTCGCGATGGTTTATTTTTTGTAGCTTAAAGATTTAACGTTTGCAAGATATGTTGTTTTAAAAAATAGGTGGAAAATAATTTTTTATTAGTTTAGATAAAAAATGGATGAATATAATTGATTCATTGATTCTATAACAAATATGAGTTTTATATTGCTCTCACCTCACTCATTTTTTAACTTGAAACTAGAAAACTCCTCTATAAAAAAACATTAGTAAAAGTCTGTAAAAATTTGACCAAGTGAGATTTTTTTTTTTTTTTTCTTTTTTTTAATGGTTTTATTCAACTAGTAATTATAACCATTTATGTTGTATAACGAGTTTTTCCTAACTCGCAGCGTTGCCGCAGGGCGATTGTGTCAATGCTTTTGATTGTGCGATTAAGAGAGATTTAGTTAAAACTTAAAATGTTTAGGATTAAGTCAATGCTTAGAACTGAATGGTAAAGTGATATGTAGCTTAGAAGTTTAATAAATAAGTACATTTGCAATAAAACTATTGGTTCTAAAAGGACATCAACGCCACAAATCAGATAGAAAAATAACACGGTGTGACAAAATAGACAGCGTCACAAGAGAGTACACATTTTACATCCAACACACCTTCACAACATATTTTTACTACATTTATCATGTACTATGGATAACTATGTACATCCTATAACGGGTATCCGAATTAACTCTTTCGCTACAAATAATGTTGGTTGAAAAACATCTTGTTCACCCGCACTCTATTCATATTACATAATGTTGCTTGCTAAATGTGTTGTTTTCGGGTATCTTTGAATAAATAGGGATCTTCTTTGTTCTGGTAAATATGGAATAAGTGTTTATGGTATTTGTTTTAAGGTATCTTTGATGAATAAATAAGGACCTATTTTGTTCTTGTAAATCTGAAATAACTGCTTAGAGTATTTAAATGCAAGTGGCCTATAGAACTCAATCCCTTTGAGTCATACATTTGCAATTTCAAAAATGACCCAGTTTCCCATTGCTTTTCCCTTTCTAGACGGAATCTTTGCTCCTTCCGCAACTAGACCATGGCAACCTGTTCTTTTTGGGCAACTAAAATCTGCAAGTGACAAGTGTGACTTTACGGATTACAAGGTAGGGCAATTTGTGTACTTTTTGGGTAACTGATATACTTTTTGGCCAACTGGTGTACTTTATGTCGGACAAGTGGGAACACATGGTTGGCTAATGCAAGTTTCCCAGGGCAACTAGTCTAGAAAAGCAAAAGCAAAAGATTTCGTTTAGAAAAGCAAAAGCATTGGGCAACTGGAGCATTTAAGGAATTATCCCATTTTTTGCTAGATGTTCTAAGAGCTTAACGCCAAATGGATTAAATCTAACTCCAATGGGCGAACCGGAGCCATTCTTCCGATGCCTTCGTATTAAAACATAAAAAATATTATAAAATGTATAACACCAAAGAACGTATATCGGCAAGAAAAACGGGTGCATTTTATGCCTCTCATTTTTTTCTATGCCAAAATTAAGATGCACCGGGTGACTGAATCATCATAGCCAAACAACTATTATCCAAATTCAATTAACGAAAGGAAACCATGGAGTATATGGAAATCTGTTTAGCCTTAAAAAGTTATAGTTGATGGTCTAAAGTATTTGCAATCGAATAAAATTTTTACACAAAAGCGAAAAATGGCATACCTTAACAAATCCCTTTAGTTAGGGCAGCCAATCCTACATAGTGGTTCACTTAGGTACCAGAGATGGCCTATTAATCGGTCATAATTCGTAACCAAATCCTCCTTCAAGCATCATACACAACCTTTATATCGATTTCTTCCATCGTCCTCACCTCAACATTAGTTTGTCCAGTTAGGGTTTCTTATATAGCCTAAATACAAAAGAGAACAATCTATTAACAATTATACGAATAATACTAATGCCGATGTTCAAATCACCCTATACACAACTTATGGCAATAACTAATAAATAGTTTATACACTTATAACGAAAACCTATTCATAGCTTGCATGTAATATGCAACACATGAGGACACAAATAATGCATCACAAAAATTAAAACAAAACATCAACAATGCACGAAAAGGCTAAAAAACCATATACGTAAAACATTAAACAATATCATGGTGCTTGACCAACATTAAGCAAACTCTTCTCTACATCATAAGCAAACTGTCTACCATTCACATATTCTGTGAATTCGATTGAGTAGTTTTCGTTCTTTATTTTTTTGTTATGTATTAAATCCTTCATGAACAGGGAAGTATCGTTTTGGGCATCTAAGAAGCCACGTATTCTGGCCCCGTTAAATTAGACATCGTTCATATCTTCTTGGCTCAAATTAATATTATCTTCTTGGCTCAGATTAATATATCTTCTTGGCCAAAAAGCGGGTAAAAAAAATATGGGTTTTTAAAAACGGGTTAACCGGTTAGACCCGTCGGGTTTTAAGTGACCCGGAGCAACCAGGTTCTCGAAACCCGGCCGGGTTTGATTTTTTTTATTTTTTTAATAGAAAACCGGGTTGACCTGGTTGTTGAACCGGTTGAAAAAAAAGAGTTTTTTTAGATAGGAAACCGGGTTGACCCAGCGGTCGAACGGGTAACCCGATAACTCGACCGGGTCAATTAAAAACCCGGTTTTCGAAACATTGATTGTCGAGCCGACTTACTGCTGCACTCATCCGTCCTTCTATTCAATGTAGGAAAACAATATTTTAAAAATTTATCACAGCTTAGTAAAACAATGCCTATTGTACCCAAGAAATCAACATTTATGAGAACATGTTGTATGCAAGATGTCAGGACACAAATAATGCATCACAAATACCAAAAATATTACATATGCGACCCCCATCCCAAAACTGAGTGAGCACTACAAAACACCAACAATGCTTGGGAAGGCTGAAAAATCATATATGTAAAATATCAAAGAATATCATGATGGATCACCAACAGTGAACAAACTCTTCTTTCCGTCATAAGTAAACTGTTTACTATTCACATGTTATTGAAAAAATAAAAGATTAACAACACACACATAAACTCACACCAAATCAAAAACCTTCAAGCATAAAGCATATACATGAACCGCACGAATTTCCAGCAATGTATAACGTAGCGTTTGGTATCTCGTAATCAAAGGGGAAATGGAAAGGATTATTACGATGTAATGAGAAAATGTTGTTTGTTCATATTTATGTAATGTAATAATTCATTACACCAAAATCATTCCATAAGGGGCCCCTACTTTTTGTTCATTACATCCCGTAATGGAATCAAAATTACATAAAACTCCACCATTAACTAACCATATTAATGAAACTTCTCATCAATAACGGACATTTTAGTCTTTTTATTATGATTCCATTACGTCTTCTCAAACAAACCAAACATGATAAATAATGGTAATGACTCATTACATTACAACACTTATTCCATTACATTAGTCATTCCATTCATTTGACATTTTATTTCGTCCTACCAAACGAACCCTAATAAAATACATAAATGACGATGCCATTTGTGATGTTCAGTGTTCAGCCCAAAAATAAATATGCATAGGGTGGTACATGATAGTATCAAATTCGTTCTACTAATAAGTTTATAAGCTTCTTCTACACACGGAAATGTAGTCATCATCATCATCATATGTTTATAAACTTGAAATTAGCAAAAATTCTAAGAGGCGGTTAAGTGGTAACTTTATTGGGAAGCAGCCCAAGCATCACTAAGAGGGAAATAGCGGGCAATATTACTCCGTAGTTTATTAATTTTCAACATGAACAACAACCATGTGAAAGGAAACTGGCGGGGTGACTTAGTGTCGTATTGAACCTTCTTTCTACTTTACGAAATAGGATCAACCCACATGGCTTCAAATTAAGTATGTTGCCTTGCCAGGATGCTGATAATATGGCCTTTACCCTGGTTTATAGGTGGTAAACAGGCACATTGCAAAAACATAGTCCATTTAGAATTATCGAAGGCCCAGACTTGTGAACACTCGAAGAAAAAGGATTGATCCCCCATGGCTGCAAACTTATTAAGTTGCCCCACCAAGATGTGAATGATGTCAACATGAGCCGGTTTAATTACTATCATCACAACCTGTTAGACTTAATAGTCTTTCATCGTATGAAAAAACTTTATAATAGAATAGCTCACGGTAAACTATTTCGGTTGATGAAAAAAGAAACACTCCTATTAGAACGACTAGTGGCAGCTAGCTTTGCTTAGTTCGTTCCTAGGGTAGGGGATCCTATCAACTATAATACTAAGTATTACTTTATCTGTTTGTTTAAGATCTCTACTTATCTCAGTTACAAAGTTTCGTTTAAATAGGAAGGGAAATACTGTGGATGCACATGGGTATAGTAGTTTGCCAACTTGGTGTAGATAGCACGTGCCTAGCATACTAGGTTAAGCGTGTTTTTGGTTTACCAGTAATGACAACCTTTTGCACCTAAAATCTTGCTTTATCGTCCTTTGATAAGACCTTTCGCTTATCTTCCCAAGAAGATTCCCGCCCATTTATTAGAGACTAAGTTTCTCTTCAGAGTTAAGTCTTCAGGGTCATTGAGACATTTGTCAGATCTCAGTGCCTCTGGTGTTGCTTGTAGCTCCTTATACTTTGCTCCCTGACACTGCATCGGTTTACAAGGTGTTTCTTCAGTTGGTCTTCGACTTCCCTGAAGCTTGACTGTGGATTGAGCTTTATACAACTCTTACTGATTTCTTTTATCAGTGATTTACATCCACTAATGATCATTAGTGAGTTACATTCACTGATAACCATCAGGGTGTGATACTCTCTGATAATCATCTGGGAGTAACACTTTTTGATAACCACAAGAGAGTAAGACTTCTGATTTCCATCAAGGGATGTCTTACTCTTTGATCCTTATCAGTGAGCGTTGTTCTCGCTGATCATTATTAGAGACTTTTACAAATTAGGCTATTTTATGTTTAAATAATTGTTCGAGACAATTGGGTCGAAAATCAGACCCAACACCAAAGTTCTCTGTGACTTAAGACATTGGGGCACGCGCTGTTGTTCATATATTTAGTAGGATTAGTTTTGCTATTCCTAGGGGAATGAGGGCCCAGATAGTATATCGACTTCCCACTAATATCTTTTAAAACCATTGAATTTGTTAATACAAATATCGCCTAAAAACGTTATTTATATTTTAACGATCTTTGCTAAGTTTTGTTAATGACAAAGTACAAACTTTAGATTGTAGTAAAACATCATTTTAGTTTTAAGTCTTGTATAACTAGTCTTTATATTTCTATTTAAACTTAACATTGTTTTTGTTTCTTTAATAAGAAAGTGTCACATCTCATCAATGTGCATTTATGGTAAGTTTATGTGTTTGACTATCCATGAAGTTCTTACACATTTTGGAAGTATTCCATGTTTGGTGCAATGCATGTTGACATAATAAGAAAGTGTCACATTACATTTAGGGCAAGCTTTGTCAATATACATTTATGGTAAGAAAGTGTGTTTGACTAACCATATGTTTGCTTGCAAGTGTTGTGTTTGACTAGGTGTAATGAGATGTGACCTTGTTTGGTTTGGAAGATTTATTGCAAAACCAACTGCAGCCCTGACGGTACCCTGGGGATACACGGGCGGAACCCTTCTGAGGGGTCCGCCGTATCCGCCAGACCTGCAGAATATTTTGCTATAAATACCAAACCATTTGTTAGTTTTGTGTCACCACTTTAGGACATATTTTCATATACTCTCTCAAACTAACTCAGTAACATTTGACTTGTGTGATTCTCTTATGTAGCAAGGGACTTCACAAGATCATTCAAGAAGTTACAAGCTTCAACTCTAAAGTTGCAAGTCTTGTTAGCTTGGTCATGTATAAGCTTTGGTAGTTTATACTTCATTTGTGTCATGTATGTAGAAGTGATTAGTATTTTAGGCCTCAAAATACATAGTGTGTCGGGAGTTGTTGTACCCTTGTAAAAGAACTAACGGGAGTGGTTGTACCCTTGGTAAAGAACTCGACATCTAGCTTAGTGTCGGTAAAAGTGTAAGCGATGATGGGAGTGGTTGTACCCGTGTAAAAGAACTAGACATCTAGCTTAGTGTCGGTAAAAGTATAAGCGACGTTGTAAAGGTTTTCTCCGCCGGTGAAAGGAGCTTGTTGATTAGTGCTTAAATCTCTCGAGTTGAAAACTCGGGGTGTGGATGTAGGGCAAGGAAAAAGAGTCCTTGTAGCCGAACCACGATAAACAATCGTGTTGTGGTTTGATCGTTTCTTTCTTTATCTTTGCTTATTACATGTTGTCTTTTAGTTAGAATTGCTAGTCACATATAAAGCTTTTCAAAGAATTAAACAAGTAAAGTTGTGTTTATATCTTTAAACAAATGTAAAACTTTTCAAAGAACTAAAACAAGCAAAGTTAGGATCATCACAAGTAAAGCTTTTCAAAGTATGAAACAAGTAAAGTTAGAATTGTTATTCACGTGAAAAGCTTTTCAAAGAATCAAACATATAAAGTTGTGTTTATATCTTTAAGCAAACGTAAAGTTTTTAAAGGATATTCAAGCTAAAAAGGATTTAAAAAGTGGTAAACTATTCAACCCCCCTTCTAGTTTTCCACAGAATTTATAATAAAGTGCTGTTATAATTAGGGGTGTTCACGAGTCGGTTCAGTTTGGTTAGTTGGAAGATTTAAGCTATCTATCACGAGGTGGGTAATTCATTTTACTACCCGAAATCGAACCGTATTAAGCAGCTAAACGGACATGCGGGCACCCACAATGAGCGGCTAACCTCAATTCGGGTCACAGTTAACCATTTTAGATGTTTGATCAAGTTTAACTGTATAAATAAGTGAGTTCATATTAAAGTTAATCCGTCACAATAAGTAAGTTCATATAAGCATACATATCAGATTAACAAAAAATATTTATTCGAATTTTATAGGTTACGATCACGTTAATCAATTTTCACACATGGATGTTTAGTAAATGTTTACGTTAGAACCAAAAAGGTCAGCATACAACAAAAGTAGTGCAATAATATAATCAATATTTGTACAATTATTTGAATATTTTATGAAAAGCCTTCATATATATTACATACGGTTCGGTTTGGTTAACCGCAGATATCTAAAAATAAAACCGAAGAACCGTGGTAAGCGGGTTTTCTCGCTTTCGGTTTATTCGGTTTCAGGTTTTTTGGGCTTCGCGTTGATCTGTTTACCTAATAATAATAATAATAATAATAATAATAATAATAATAATAATAATAATAATAATAATAATAATAATAATAACAGCAACAACAATAATAATAATAATAAGGGGCGGAGCTATCTTGTAGATAGCGGGAGAAAAAGCCCCCAACAAAGCTTCTGCAGAATAACGAGATTAGTAGAGAAAAAAAATAATGATATTAGACACAAAAAGTCTTGGTGCCTTCATAAGTAAAGTGCCCTTAATATCTATAATACTATAAGATTCAGTCCCTAAATTTAATGTGGAATTATGATGATAGAGTTTTAGAGTTGGAAATAAGTTGGAGTCGTTTAGTAGTTGCATAGAGTACAAGATAGCTAATGCTCGGAATTCAATGCAGCCTCGTAATATCTATACAATCATGAAAGGAGGTGAAGTTCAAGGGTTGCCCGAGTTGATCACCATAGCATTTAGTATAGAATTAAAAGTCGGTTAGATGAAGTGCAAGGGTTGCGAAAAGTTGCAAGAATAATTAATGATTTAACCTAATTCATGCCTATATAAACCGGCCAAAATCACATTTAGTATGTACATTTGAAGATGATTCACACATCTTTTAGATATTTGATTGTTGGTAGCGGTATATAAATTATCTTTTGCAACATTTTGGAGATGATTCACACATCTTTTAGATTTTTGTAATTAACTTGGTCTTCTTTTTTTCTTAATTTAGTTATCATATGCAAGTACTATGAAAATCACACAAGATCATGCATGCTCAGATAAATGAAACCAAAGATTGGGATACCAACTATTTTCTTTATTTCTTACATATTTAAGTGATTGTTATAGATAAGCATATATATATATATATTTATATATAGATAGATATATGTATTATTTTAATGCATTTTCATATACAAGTAATTTATGTGCGTTTTCTATTGATGTAGCTCACATGTGCGAATTGATTCAAGAAAATGTGCACGAGCATGTATGTAAAGCAACATTTAAATGGTTAATGATACTTTTTAGCGTGATTAGTTTATTTAAGTAGTTGCTTTCTAATGCTCTTTGAGAAATATTAGAATAAATTTATCGCGTGAAATTGAATTATTATTGAAAAGAAGAAGGTCGCGCATCGCAAAGTGTTTTCTTTTTTCTATATGTAGAATCATTAGTGAGAAACAAATATTTACGCCAATTAAATGAGTTTGCCATAATAGCAAAATACGACATATTGAAAATATCACATTGAGTAATGAATAAAAAGGAAAAAATGCATAATTTTAACTTAAATCCGTTTTTAAATTATAATATCAAATAAAAAAGTTAAGTTTTAAACATAAGCAAAAGTTCAAACTTTTATCAAAAAACAAAACCGGTGCATTTAATGTGAAGTATATATACAACATCGAGATGGAAGTGCAAGACTTGCCGGAATTTATCACATGATATTTAGTAATTAGTATACAATTAAAAGTCGGTTATGAATTGAGATGAAGTTGAAAAGGTTGCAAGAATAATTGATGATTTAACCTAATGCAATATATATATATATATATATATATATATATATATATATATATATATATACATTTTCATATACAAGTAATTTACGTGTGTTTTCTATTGATGTAGCTCACATGTGCGAATTGATTAAAGAAAATGTGCACGAGCATGCATGTAAAACAACATTTAAATGGTTAAATGATACTTTTAAGCATGATTAGTTTTTTTTTTTTTTTTTTTGGCAACATGGGTTTCCGACTCGACATTGCGAGCCGACTAATCCCACGGCGACTACCCTTAAGCATGATTGGTTTATGTAAGCATGCAACTTGAATAATGAATATAAAAGAAAAAATATATAATTTTTGCTCAAACTCATTTATAAATTAAAAAAAATTAAGTTTAAGACATAATAGTGGAGTCCAAAGGTTTTAGGAATTATTAATTGTGTGTTAATTAATATTCATTTAGTTAGCTATTTAGAATTGAGTTTATTGATAAAATTTATTAATATTAGTTAGAATTCAATATTAATTTTCAATAAAATTAGTATACAATAAAATTAGATGGAGCTAAAAAGGTTTGTAACGATTTTTATACAGTTTATATGACATTATTATACATACATTATTACACAAACTTAATAACGAAAATATTTAATGCACATTAAACTATGACCAATTAGATAGACCCCGTGTGCTTTATATTATCATGCAAAAATCATCTAATAGACAAATATTGTAGGGCTAAGTAATAGAACAAAAGAAACAAAGTCATTTTTTATCATGCAAATAAGTAATAGGCCAAAAGAAACAAAGCTATCAAAACTTAATAGCCAAAAGCCCATATATAGAATACAACACCGCAAAACTAAAACAACATCAAACACTTTTAAATTTTTATACAAGAAAGTTAAAACATTTCATACAACATACTAAACAATAATTAAATATACACTCGCCAATATATATAAAAAATACATGATTAACAATTAGATTCTTAACCCGTACGTAGCACGGGTTCTGCCTGCCTCGTTATAGTAAATCTTCAATATTTTTTTGCTTCTATAATATATCAATCAAGGGAGGTGAAAAAGTTCGGTGGAGACACAATCGGAAGACGAAAAAAGAAGATGGTAGCAATAAATACAATTTAATATTGTAAAACCTTGAATTCATATTTTTTATTTTTCTTTAATCTTTTGTATAAGTAGTCAAATTTTGTGAATTGTGTATTTTAATACATGCATTTTAATTTGAATATAGTCTTTGTAACTTAATGTAAGATTTGTAAATCTAAATACACTCCTTATGCTTTTTTTTGTACCTTGATGAAATTACATTATTAGTTGGGTTTTAATTCGCAGCCATCAATTCCTTTAGCTAAGTACGTGTTAATTGCTATAAATACGTGGGCTTTGCATTTAGGTAAACTGACCCGATCTGTATCGGATATTTTTATTTATTTTTAATTTAACCTGTTATCGAGCAGTTCTCATTAATCATTAGACTCGTTAATTAGATTTTCTGACTCTACCACCACCACCAATAATAATAATAATAATAATAATAATAATAATAATAATAATAATAATAATAAATGTTTTGTGATTTTCTTATAAAATACTCTCCGTCTCTGGGCTAGCTCAGTTGGCCACCAAGTGTAACATTGGGGAGGTATCCTTGGAGAGGTCTCAGGTTCGTGGGGTTTATCCCCTAAGGAGAAAGGTTTGATGCTTGCATATTGCCCAATTGGATGTCACTGTGAGCTCAAATCACTAACTACTAACTCGCTGTTCAAAAAATAAAAAAATAAAAAATAAAAAATAAAAAATAAAAATAAACTCCATCCGTCTCATAATAATAGTCCATATTTCATTTTATGGATGTCGAAAAGATTATCCATTTTCTATTTTAAGTAAAAAAAAGAGAATTTAGTGGAGTAATATTTTGTGGTTGAAAATTATACGGATCCCATTTTTATTAAACTTTGTAATTTTTGTCTCGTGACAATAATTTTGAGACGGGTAAGTATTTTATAAAAATGAAACTAGTTTAGGGTTTAGGGCAGGGAAATCTAGTTTGTAGCTGAAGTTGTCCATACGTCACAACGAACTAGAAATCCCGCGGCAGAGCAAACGTATAGTACACGGTACATCTTTTTATCTTCAAACAAACCAAAATATATTTCCTTAATAAAAATGTCACAAATTCTATTCACTCTCAAAATTTGTCACCATGAACACCATAGGTGCAGCCACACCTTTTTCTCTTCCAATCTCTTTATCTCGCTCATCCAAATTCTCCACAACAAAGGTTATACTTATAATGATGATCACCTTCATATTTTTCAAACTTAAACTTATATACCATGTCTCACTATGTATCTAGTTTCATGCATTTATACTAGCTGGATTGAGCTTAAAACATGCTAAATAGCTTAAACACAATAGCTTAAACTGACACATGCATTTCTAAAGAATTGAATGATAGTTTTCTTTAGTTTACAATATATACATATATATAAAATAACTTGGTTTGATTTTCTTTCTTTAACTCTTTTGGTGATTGTAAACATGTTTTTGGCTTAATCTGGTATAAACGAAAGTGAATACATAGATGTATAGTTGTTTTAATACATGTGTGACATTGATGTAATAAGTTGAATAATATAGTGACTTTCATAATCATTTTAATATATAGCTAAATGCAGTTTAGTATTTGATGAACCATAGTATTTGCTTGAATAAACTCACTATATATAGAACTTTAATGTTACCAAATGATCTTCCTGAAACTTATATATGAACTATATATGTTTTTGGAACAAAAGATAACTTTAGGATAAATTGGCTAAGTAAAGAAAAGTAAAGTAAAGTAACTCCCAATGCCGTCTTCCACGGGTTATGGGTCCCAATACCGTCTTCCACGGTGTATGGGGGAGGTTGAGACGTAGACAACCATACCCCTATCTAAGATAGAGAGGCTGCTTCCGGTTCTACCTAAGGTAGAAAAGGACCTCCGACCTTTTGTAGGGAGTGAGATCGAACCCTTGACCTCTAGGTTAAGAGGCAAGAGGTTTTCCAACTGATCCAACCCTACTTGATAAATTGGCTAAGTATGGCAATGATATCTAGTAATGACTTGATGTTGGATTTTATGGAACATAGGGATATAAAGGAGGATTTGTGGTGTTTGCGGCATTGAAAGGTGGTGGCGAGGAAAGTGGATTTGAGGAGAAGAAAGACTTATGGAGTAGTTTGTTTGATGTTGAAGATCCATGGTCTAAATTAGTCCCACAAGTTAACAAGAAGTTTTTGGATGTAAATCAAGCACTTGAGGTGGCTAGATATGGTCTACAATATTGTGATTGGCGAGCTCGGCAAGATCTTTTGAAAATCATGCTTCTTCATGACAAGGTTACTAGCACTTCCATCTTTACACCATACTAAAACCAAATAGATAATTTGTTAACATGGTTTAGATATTTAACCATGTTCACCATACCTAGCTAGAGTGCCCTACCACCCCCACGTTATGGGTTCAAGACTTAATTCAAGTCTTGTAAGAGACCACCGATTAACTAAGGTTTTGGGTTCAAGTCCTAAAGTGTGAGTGAGTATATATATGTTGTTAAAACTGAAATAACATCCTTTCCATCAATTGTTGTTGATCTCGTCAATTTTATCCTAATATTTATCAGTCTTATGTTGGTTCATTGTGTTAGTTTTAACGGATAATAAATTAATATATCATGACCGGACTCGAACTCGAGACTTCGGGATTGCACACTTTATGTATGAGTTTTAATTAATTAATAATTATTGTTTTGGTGACGAATAATTATTAAATTCACAAAATGATCGTTGGAGGAAAGATGAAGGATTGAACTTAAAATAAAGTTCAAGAAAAACATGGAATAGGCTTGTAAAACCCATGTTTGGCCAAACCCAACCCATTAGGGTGTAGGGTTTGTGTCTTGTGCTCCAAGATGTTGATTAGTATATAAACAAACCCCTTTGTTCATTCTAATCATCCCTTGGTTCACTTGCAAACCAAATCTCCTTCTCTTTCTCCTCTTGAGTTAGAAATCGAACTACACCCTTATAGGGTTCCTACTAGATTTCTAAGCTCAAAACCATTCTTGTTTAGTTGATCAACTACACCCTTCTAGGGTTCCTACGCGATCTTCTAAATATTGTGTTTGGATTGCTTGTGAATTAAGAAACTAACTTTTCTTATTGAAACGCTACTAATACGTGTGTTCAAGAACGAAGTGTTGGCATACTTTTGCTAACAAGGTGATTTGCCCTATTCGACTAACCCTAGTCGATCCACCATTAAACCCAATTAGGGTTTATAGTTCTCGTTCAATTGGTTTCTTGTTCTTGCTAGAAATCACAAAGAGGTACGCATCTATTTATATTCGGTTAATTTATTATTTGTATTTGATCTATTCCGCTGCGTACTCTTTGATGCTTATATGTTTATAGTTTATTATTATTCATATATTCCAACAGTGGCATCAAGAGCCGTTAATACATTATAATGAATTACCGAAACACATAAAAATTGAATCATTTGATTAATCACATGCTTCGTGTTCTTATGTTTTTATATTTTTCATAAACCCTAGATTTTAATTTTTCGATTTTTTTTTTTTTTTTTTTTTTTTTTTTTTTTTTTTATATAAATGTCGAATTTTTTTTATTTTAAAAAAGGAAATTAGGGTCTGATGAATTATGTGATAAAAACTTGTAGAAACCCTAGGTTGCATGTAATTTATGTGTATATAAATGGATATTTGTGATATGCCGTTTGGTTGCGTTCCTTGATTGACATGATTATTTGTTATAATATGTGCAATATGGGCATCCATGACAAACCATGCATGTGTTGTCTTGGATTATGATGATTTGGTTTTAAGATTTC
Organism: Artemisia argyi; assembly: GCA_030686995.1. NCBI lineage: Eukaryota > Viridiplantae > Streptophyta > Magnoliopsida > Asterales > Asteraceae > Artemisia > Artemisia argyi. Next base: position 48,602,538 of record CM060688.1, read on the forward strand.
ATGCTTATTATGCAATTCTTTTATAATTGATAAATTGTTTAGTAAATATTATGAATAAAGATTACTAAAATTTGATTAATTATAAGATTAGGGAAAACCCTATTAATCGTGTATTAAATCAATTGTGTGTTTTAAATTGATTTTTATTTGCATGTCCATTATTGTTGTCGTTTGTTTATTTTATTTAATTACTTTTGTTTTATATGTTTTGTGACATAATAGTAACAAAAGGGTAATTTCAAAATAAAATATTAAACGGACTTAATAATGGTGAAATCCTGTTTTGAGCTTATATATATATAAATCTTGAACTTTTGGTTGATTGATCGCAACTGTATTAAGTGGTTGTAAGGTGAAACTATTTTGATAAACTATAAAGTGGGTATAAGGATGGCTTTGCATTAAATTGCGGTCTTAGTGAGCCTCCATTCTGGCTTGCCGCTCGCCTGTGAGTCAAATTTAGTTTTACCTAACATCCATGATAACTACGAAGCACTTAAGGCAAAGTTGTAAGTTTCTCAACGCCTCAATCAAAACTTTGGAGATTTAAGCTCGTAAAGAAACTAATGAGTAAAGTTTTTTACATGAAACATATGCTACAAGATGAATGCATGACATCTTTGTACATATATTTTGATTACACACATCAAATTTACTATCCTTAAATTTAAGTTATATGCCATCCAATGAAACGGAAACACCTACAATTAGGTCTACGTCAGGGCGTAACCTGGCTAGATTGCAATGGAAGGGCAAATTACATGATTTCATCACTAGCAAATCAACTGGTGTGGTGTAATTATGTAAGTTTGCTGTTTCTTAAATTGGTTAACTTAATTGAGTTGATAGCGGGTTCTGATCACTCAAGGCATAAGAAGATGGGGATAAAACATGCTTACATTGCAACTGCGGTTGGCAAATATGTAAATCCCATCGTTTATAGGAATTGCAATTGAATATTGGCAATTGGGACACGTCTCGTACCTTGTTGAACACCGTCATCACTAGCAGATCAACTGATGTGATGAACCTATGTCAATTTGGATCCTAGTTTTTCAGTGAAAATTAAATGGTTATATGATTATGAACCATGGGTATTTAATTTTCTTGAAAATTTAATTATCGAAAATACTAAAATTGAATTTTGTAATTCTTTTTAACGTATTAATGCAACATTAAAGCCGTAAACGTGGTTTGGTCTTAAATTAGTAAATTGATCTAATTCTGTTTTCAAACATAATGTTTGATTGAGAAAATTTACCGAAATGAAAGAAAGTCTATTTTCCATGAGAGAAGAATAAGACTCAATCCTATTCCTTTTCATGATTGAGAAAGGTATGATAGGAACATAAGAATAAGACTCAATCCTAAGTCTATTTTCCATGAGAAAAGAATAAAACTCAATCCTATACCTTTTCATGATTGAGAAAGGTATGATAGGAACATTAGAATTGTCTACATTCTAATATATAACTCATAGCAATCTTCAATATTTAAGGATATAGCACATCTTATTTTCCATAGAAATTTCATTACTCTAATTTGGTGAATGAATTCTTCTATAACAAACAAGGCATTTAGTTAAATGGAAAATACGAGTTATTAGAAGCTGGACAGATTACCGCAAAATTGGTAAAAGGCAAAGCTAGTATTTTATCTAGTTGTTGTGCTTTAAAGGTGCTACATACCATTATGGGGATGGTAGGCCTATTAAGGAAGAAGCTGCATGACTCAAATTCTTCAAGTTAATATCATTGATGGATAATCCATCATAAACATAGTAGAATACACATTTTAGAACCTGAGTAATTATTACGTATGGGTTTTTCTAAATGTATAGGAAAGTAAAAACAAACAAATTGTTTTCACTGGTTATGAAACACGTACAATGTTGTCAAATCCAGTGGGAGCTTTGTGTTGTTTACTGAATATATAGTTATTGTTATGTTCTCTAATTCAGTGGGAGCTACAAGACTTAATTTCTGTGTAGTAGCCCAAAATTATCTTCAAGATAATTACTTTCAAATTGTAGACACTCATGTTCTTAGGATAGCCATATGCGTTTCCTGATAAGACAAAGTAGTCCTACATCTACTTATGACACAAATCATATCGAATCACATAAACAAACTTATGTTGTGTTGTTTATATACTACATGATATTGTTCAATGCACAAGTGGGAGAATTGTTTATTGTGTGCAAAGGAACAATACATAGAAATATGATGATAGGATTCTCTTAATTGCAAGGTAAGAGATCAATGTTCTAATAGGACTTATACATTTAATGTGTAAGATTATCTTATGTAGAACATGTGTCATGATTATAAGACTACTTTTATGTCTTATGATATTCAAATTAAAAGAAACACTTGAATTTACAATTTACGTCAGGGTGTAACCTGCCTAGATTGCAATAGAAAGGTAAACTACATGATTTCATTACTAGCAGATCAACTGATGTAATGGAATTATGTGAGTTTGCAGTTTCTTAAATTGGATAATTCATAAAATGACATAAGCAAATGAAGTAGTAAATTAACTTGAAATTACTATTGAAACCAAGTGGTGGTGTTCACAAATACTTTAGTTATTTATGTTTATATCTTCTTATAAACATGAAGTCTTTTAACTATTACAAGACTTATAATAAACTAAGACGTTAAACTTGTTATGTTTCAAACAAGAAATCATTGAGTTGATCAAATGATGTACAACGTAAAGTGGGAATATAACAGTTTATGTCTTCTTAAGACATGAACATGTAGTAACTTGTTCAAAAGGTACTTATGTTATATAGCATGCAATTGGCTTGGAAATTCTATTGTACCATTAAGTTGACTTAGTTGGTAAATAGGTAAGCCAAAGGGAATACGTTTATCTTACATATTGTTAGTTTGTCTCACAATATTAATTCTAATGAAACATCACAAGTTGGTGGTGTATTCAGTTAGGAAAAATCAAACTCTTGTTATATTGTTTGATTAAAAGATAAATATGACTTCTTTTCTTCTAAAAGTTATCAAGGTTAGAATATTGAGTATGGATTGAATATACTTAATAAGACTCCAACCTAGAAGATTAAATAAGACATTATGGAATGTGATGAATCACATTAAAGTCTTAAAATGAAGTTCTGATTTTGTTAATAAGTAGTTTTAACAAACAAGAGTCAGGAACTGTAAAATATTTTGTAATATCCCAAATGAGAACGATTTAGTGTTGCTCATCTTGCTAAAGTATTTATAAAATACAAAAGGCAAGTGGGAATTTTTTTTAGATCTTGAAAGATCAAAATTACAAAATATATAATCTTCTAAAACCACACTAGTGAAAATCATGATGAGGTTTGAAATGTAAAGGTTAAATCTCAACATGATGAAACTCTCATTCATAGATCCGTAGGGATGTCTCAGATATTTAATTAATATGCTGAGAATTATGAATTACAGGATCAAAGTAAGCCTGTTAATCATAATGACGAATTTACTAATTATGGTAAATTGCTCATACTATGAATGTTAAGATGTTGTCCATAAAGATAAGTAAACTTTGAAAACTTGGTTTATCTTAATGAAGATGAGTTTCTGCAAGAGTAGAAAAACCCTAGAGGTTTAAATCTTTGCATAAAGAATCATATGGACAAAATTGTATACATATTTTAATGTATGTCTTATAACAAGATTATTAATCATACTTAAGTAATTAACTATGATTGAATACTCTTTCCTAAACACATTAAAAATACAAAGATGGTAATTGTCATATTCATTTTTATGAATATGAAATTTGACAATGGATTATAAAACCTCTTTCTTATATAATTACTTAAGCGAGGACGATGAGTAATTAAGAGTTTTATGAATTCATTTAATCTTTGAAAGTATACAAAATGCAAGAATCCAAGTATGGATAGATGCATGCATCAAGGAGATAAATCTTATGTTTATATATTAAATCTATGTTTTGATTTATAATTTAAAATAAGATAACTCTTAAGTAATTCTGAAAGCTAGTGGGAGTTTTATGTTTACTTATTTAAATCATATATTTTGTATAACATATAGGAAGTAACATTCTATATAAGTTAAATGGTAAGTCATAACTTGGAATGAAACTTTACTTGAAAGATTTAATAAGTAAAACATACAACCTTGAATATATGTTTATTGATGTAAACATGTGCGGAAAATGAATCTAATAGAACATGATATATTATTTAGAAAGTTTAAATGGATATGTAGTACATGAATGAAATTAAGTTGGACACGAGAATTTTTCATGTACATCATATTGTTGTTATATCATGCTTTGATAAAAGATGATTTGACAACATTGATATCTAATGAAAGATATTAGATAAGTTGTGTAATGAATATTCTAAAGGAATATATTTGGATATAGAATCACATCCTCAGCCTGGAACAATTTCTAGATTCTATAAATGAACAATTTGTAAAATTGTCATAGCCAACAAACTTAAAAGTTTGGAAGGAATAAAACATTACACATTGAAGTTTACGGAAAAGAGCATATTGTTGTTTGCATACAATGATGCTAATATAAATTGAGATGACACTCAATACTAGTCATGGAAGGATTTCATCCTTGTTAATAGCCTTGTGTACTAGTTATGCTTAACGAAAAGCATAGTTGCATTATATGTTAAAGAATAAGAATACTTTAAACTTTAAAGGTTTGGAAGTTTAATTATCATAAAGTGTATGTTGAGGATGTCATACACATTTTATGATGTATTATGTGGTTATATCAAATTATTTGAATGCACATATACAAGAATTTCATTATTGAAATAAGGATTCTCAAAATTCCGATAGATCAAAGTTAGTTGAATAATGCCTTGTCAACAAGTATGATTATCATTACTTAGGCATAATTGTCAACAAGTATGATTGTTATTACTTGAGACAAAATTCATTAACAAGAATTTTTCATGCATTGATCTATTTAGTATTTGGATAAGGGATGTTAAACAATTATTATTTAATAATGAATTAAAGTACTGAGTACGTTTGTTTTCATTAATAATAGATTGTATCCCATATTTGCATGTTTAATCCATGAATAACTTATGTTATGTTATTTTAAATAGTCCGTTGTCAATTAATGATATGGGAGTATCATTGAAATAAGAAAAATCTGAGTTTTGGTATAATATATTAAAATATATTGATGCGTGGACATGCCAAATTCACATGATATTCAATACTGGATAAATTGGATATAGGACAAAATCCTAATTACATGATTGTACTTATGGATGTTGTCATTAGAGTAAATCATGAATATTTATCCTCAGACTTGAGATACCAGGTAACTACTGTGGATGTAACTCATTTTCTGTGAGATAATCTAACGCTATCCGTAACTGGTAGTTATAAGGATTATTTTCAGAGGTGATGCGAAGTTCATAGGTTATGCTTGTAGTCAATACAGGATTTGGTTCCTTCAAATTTGTTTTGAAGTTTAATACTGTTTGGCCACTCATAGGATTAACAAGATGTTTGCATGGCCATGCCCAAGGTCTATCTGGAATGCGTTCAGATGAATTGGTAATCTTGCTTGATCTTAAATAACGAGAAACACTAGTTAATTATGGAATGACTTCGATCCATATCCATATTAACATAGTATTAGAATCAAAAGGATAAGTATGATGATGAATCATCAAAGGTGGTTTTTTCCAGGAAACCATACTCGAGATCGTTCTGGGGACATTGGCGTGTTATGCTAGACTAACCATGGTCATTGTTACATTAATCTATATCCGAGTGGGAGCTGTTAGTTTTAACGGATAATAAATTAATATATCATGACGGGACTCGAACTCGAGACTTCGGGATTGCACACTTTAAGTATGAGTTTCAATTAATTAATAATTATTGTTTTGGTGACGAATAATTATTAAATTCACAAAATGATCGTTGGAGAAAAGATGAAGGACTGAACTTAAAATAAAGTTCAAGAAAAACATGGAATGGGCTTGTAAAACCCATGTTTGGCCAAACCCAACCCATTAGGGTGTAGGGTTTGTGTCTTGTGCTCCAAGATGTTGATTAGTATATAAACAAACCCCTTTGTTCATTCTAATCATCCCTTGGTTCACTTGCAAACCAAATCTCCTTCTCTTTCTCCTCTTGAGTTAGAAATCGAACTACACCCTTATAGGGTTCCTACTAGATTTCTAAGCTCAAAACCATTCTTGTTTAGTTGATCAACTACACCCTTCTAGGGTTCCTACGCGATCTTCTAAATATTGTGTTTGGATTGCTTGTGAATTAAGAACCTAGCTTTTCTTATTGAAACGCTACTAATACGTGTGTTCAAGAACGAAGTGTTGGCATACTTTTGCTAACAAGGTGATTTGCCCTATTCGACTAACCCTAGTCGATCCACCATTAAACCCAATTAGGGTTTATAGTTCTTGTTCCATTGGTTTCTTGTTCTTGCTAGAAATCACAAAGAGGTACGCATCCATTTATATTCGGTTAATTTATTATTTGTATTTGATCTATTCCGCTGCGTACTCTTTGATGCTTATATGTTTATAGTTTATTATTATTCATATATTCCAACACATTGGATTAAAAACGGATGAGAAGATGCATATTCATTGATTGTGAGAGCACAAAATGTGACCAATTATTATCTTTCGTTGCCATTTATAAGTTGGGTTTCTATTTCCAGGTGGTGGATGTTTTAAACCCTCTTGCTCGAGAGTACAAGTCCAAAAAGGAGTTAGCGGAGCTACAAGAAGAGCTTGCACAAGCACATAAATAGGTGAGCAAATGTGTGGATAAATTGGCATGAGTATATAACTATTCAATCATACGTAGTATTTATCTTGCGGATCACACAAATTTTAGGTACACATTTCAGAAGCAAGGGTTGGTGCAGCTTTAGATAAGTTAGCATACATGGAGACCTTAGTCAATGACAAACTTTTGGAGGACAAAATCACAGGAACATCAGAAACAACAACTTTATCTCGCCCTAATAATACTCCACCTTTTGAAACGGCCGAAAGTAAAGCTGAGCAAAAAAGCATAATGGTGTCTGGTCCAGTCAAACCTTATCATCCTCAGCTAAAAAACTTCTGGTACCCTGTTGCTTTCTCCACTGACCTCAAGGATGACACACTAGTTAACCATTTTATCAATGAATTTGCGTTTCATTAGGCTTCATAGAGCTAGCATGATCTTATATTATGATTTATATTTACATAGATTAGAGTTTTCCCCCCTCTAAACTTTGTTTATTTGAATACCCATTTTTGATTTGATAATGTAGATACCTATTGAGTGCTTTGAAGAACCATGGGTGTTATTTCGTGGGAAAGATGGAAAACCAGGTTGTATAAAGAACACATGTGCACATAGATCATGCCCTCTTGACTTAGGTTTAGTGAATGAGGGTCGGGTGTAATGTCCATACCTTGGTATAAACGAGATCAAAAAACTATAGGCTTTCGGTATATGTGAAGACGTCGTATCTTATTATTTACTTATGATCCTCAGGGTGGGAGTACTCTGCAGACGGGACATGTGAGAAAATGCCTTCAACAAAATTAGTCAACGTGAAGATAAAATCACTCCAATGCATTGAGCATGAGCGAATGATATGGATCTGGCCCGGCAATGAACCATCTTCACCCATTATCCCTTCACTACTACCACCTCCAGGATTCCAGATACATGCTGAGGTCTGATACTGCAAATTCTAAAAAATATTAAATCATGTTAATCGACAAAAAGTATTTAACATCTGATATATATTCATTATCATGTCATTATGCTAATTGCACCAATAGATTATGATGGAACTGCCTGTGGAGCTTGGACTGCTTCTTGAAAACCTTTTGGATCTAGCACACGCGCCTTTCACTCATACTTCCACCTTTGCAAAGGGGTGGAGTGTTCCAAGGTCTACTTCCCACCTTCACATTTAAAAAATTTAGAACATTATAATTTTAAACTTTAGATGACTAACATTTGCTATCATGTTCCAGTTTTGTAAAGTTTTTGACCCCTGAATCCGGTCTTCAAGGAAACTGGGATCCATATCCGATTGATATGGAGTTTAGACCACCTTGTGTAGTTTTATCAACCATTGGGATATCAAAACCAGGAAAACTAGAGGGCCAAAGCACCAAACAGAGTGCGACACATCTTCATCAGCTACACGTGTGTTTACCATCATCAAGAAATAAGACAAGACTATTGTACAGAATGTCACTTGATTTTGCTCCTCTTTTGCAAAAGATTCCGTTCATGCATATCCTATGGAAGCATTTTGCAGAAAAGGTAACGTTAATCAGAAACATTAAAGTTCAATTTTTTTCTAATGGTGGAAATTTTGACCCATTTACTTAAGAATGGGTTGATTAGGTTGTTTACATTGTCAAACATGTCGAATAAGTCAAAGCAAATAATGTAGTAACATGTCAACTAGTTTAGAAAGTTTATTTTTAATTCATACAACCTCCCACACAATTTTATTGAATATTCAGATTATGATTGTAATCATCTTTTTGTATTCATAAGTAAAGCATTATTTATTTATACGAAGTTTTAAATTTTGGACATTTTTTGTACCGGTCAACCAGCCGGTACTAAAAATTACCTGTTTCAGTATGGAACTAGTTAGTTCAAAAAAAAGTATGAACTAGTTTTGACCAGTTTTGTAAAATAGAAGATTTTTCAAAGTCCATTAATGATACTATAACCATTTCTTAATATTATGTTAATTAACTCTTTAAAAAGAAATAGAATTAGTAATCTTTACCTGACCATTCGGGAGTTGTGTTAATATTAGTGAAATCGGTCGCTAAAATTTTGACTTTGTCCTTCTAAATTGCAGGTTTTAAATGAGGATTTAAGGCTTGTGCTTGGCCAGCAAGATAGGATGATCAATGGAGCTAATGTGTGGAACTGGCCTGTATCATATGATAAGCTAGGAGTAAGATACAGGTTGTGGAGAAATGCTTTGGAGAAAGGAGCTAAGCAATTACCCTTCATCAAATGATACCACTCATTTAACACTTTGTAAATGTTAGTAGATCTTATATTGTATATTAGGCCAAGCCCATGTGTTGCTTAAGTATTGTATTTATATTGTAAAATATCATTCATTATTAATTAATCACATTACGGGTGGCAAAAATAGATGTTGTTGTTGCTGATGCTGGTGTTGTTACTCAGGATTAAAACTAATGTATAGTGTTTTATTTATTTATTTATTTATTATTATTATTATTTTTTGAGAAACTAGTTATAATTATAGATTAAAAGTGTAATATGACATAATTGGACATATACATATTATGGTTATGGAATCATGTAGGATACGTGAGTAATTTCAAAAGGTAAATCGGTAATTTTGTGAAATATAATCTTCAGGATGTTTTTAAAAGCTGATTTATGGCTTTATGCAACTTATTTTTCTAAAATAATCCAAAATCTTTGTTACTCAAACAAAGATTATTTTTCAAATGTGGCATTTTTTTAGCAAAATAATATTAAGCTCTTATAATCTTTCATAATATGCTGCACCAAGCACACTTACATGGTATCAAAGCCACAATCCCCTAGAATCTCCAAAATTTCGCCCCCAAAATTACACCTCATTTTTTCCTTGCATCCCACCGTACCATTCTCAATAAATTCACATACAAGTATACCAGTAGCTATTTTGTTTCTTCATATCATTTATACTTTGCATGCTTGCTATCTCCATATTATATGTGCTAGTAGCCATTTTGTTTCTTCCATTGCATACTACAAACCCAAGTACCTTCGGCGATACTACTGTTTCTTCCTACTAATAACATCAGTATGGTCAATACCACCGTACCTCCTTGTAACGAGCTTTAGGTTTTTAAAACAGTAAAGATAGTATTTGATCACAATTAGGCACTCCAAGTGAGAAAAGGAATGCAAAATTGTAAAATCAATGGGATTTGTTATTTGATAGATGTGGTGGAAATATTACAGAGTGAATGAGAAAATTACAATTCAAACATGAAATGAAATGAAAGAGGAAACAACTATTTAAAAGAAAAGGAAGAGGAGGGAAAACAATTGGGGTTTGATTGGAGCGGATGACGTGCTTAAGCCAATAGCAGGATGACATCAGGCACTCATGATGACTGGAGCCAAGGGATTATTTGAATAGAAACGTACAAGGCACGTGTCTTATTATTTGAATTTGGCTCCATTTCTTTCGGCATATAACAATTTATTCCCCTTAACATTCTTGTCCTCAAGAATGTAATTCCATCTCTGGAAACCTCTCAATCAAGTCTGAGTAAAGTTCCCATGTTGCATCCTCATCACAGCTTTGTTATTCAATTTTCCCTATATTCTTCCAATAATAGCAAATGGTTCCACACTTAGCATTCCATTAGGGTCACATTGTGGCAAAACTCACACCATTTTGTCATTTCCTTTGCACAACTTAAGCTGAGAAACATGGAAGAAAGGATGGATTTGGCTGTGATCAGGCAATTGGAGCTCATAAGCTACTTTCCCAATCTTGGCAATAATGAGAAAAGGACCATAATACTTTGCAGCAAACTTGTGGTTACCTCCTTGTCTAATTGTCAATTGTCTGTATGGCTGTAGTTTCAACTAAACCCACATTCCAACATCAAAATTCCTATCACTCCTATGTTTGTTAGCCATGTTCTTCATTCTATCTTGGGACTTTCTCGAATGAATCTTTAACATCTCAATGGCTTGTTCTCTGGCCTGCAATGTTCTGTTCACCTATTCTACTGCATTAGTGCCAACCACATAAGGAAGGTCAACATTTGGCACTTGCCCATAAACAATCTCAAAGGGAGTGATTTGAGCTGAACTGTGAAAGTTGGTGTTATACCAATATTCAGCTAAAGATACCCAATTGACCCATTCTTTAGGCTTCTCCCCACTCATGCATCTCATAAAGCACTGATAAGTCATATATTGTTGAATACTTATCACATGTTTATTCCTCATATTATGCATGTTTATATCTAAATTACTTAATTGCCTAAGTTTTCCTATTTCAGTGATCATGGAGCAATATTACAAATGACACAAAAAATGGCGTTAAAATGAAGATAAAAAGCAAACGTTATTTCTGGAGGAAGAATATGGCGTATCCCAGCTAATGGAGGAAGCGCCGTATACATAACTAAGAAGATTCCAAGACCTATTCGTACTAAGAAGAATACAGTGTATCCATTTCTGGAGATACGCCGTCTAGAAGCCCTAGCTCACGAAGACCCAATATATGCTTTAAAGACATACAGGGTATCCATTTATAGGAATACGTCATATAGACGTCCCATAAGGAAACTGAGAGAAGAAATAGAATCAAGAAGAGAAATCAAGTTTACATGATGGCCTTGAGGATGTTTTAGTATTTTGGCCATAATTTCTTCATCCTGACTCTGATTTACGTGATTCAAGCGACCACGAAAAGAGAAAAAGAAGATCTACATGTTCTTGAAGAGAATATGGCATATTCCTGATGAGGCAAAAAATGAACCACTTTTAGAGGGTCATTTAAGCCCGGAATTGACTTTATTTGATCAAATATTACCCTAAATCGTTCCTCTTGTGATTTTAGGTACTTTGGAAGTGAAATCTGAAAAAGGAAGCAATTCGGACATTTTTGGAGCATAAAAGTGAAGAAAACGCCAAAGACTTAATTTTCCAAGCTGGGAACAGTGTGTGACGGCATCAAGAGTAAGAAGATGACGGCGTCGAGAGTAAATATCATGACGACCCAGTACAGAAATGAAGGCATCACAAAGAAGAGCGTCAAGAGTAAAATACGTGACGGCCTGGAAAAGTGTATAACATGACGGCGTCAGATGTAGATCAAGGTAGTCCGAGGATTATTTTGGCGGCGAGATGACGGCGTCACAAGGTTGTTCTTGACGCCGTCAGCCTCTATTATCTATATATAGTTTTCTAATTTTCATTCATTAGGAGGAACAAGTTTGGAGAAACCCTAAGGCCGAACCATATACGAATTTTATAGGTTTTTCAAGGGTTTTCAGCCCTTGAATGCTTACATGTGCTATTGAGATAAGCGTTCTTTTAATTCAATCAATATGTCTATGTGTTGGTTGTCTATATCTTGTGCTTGTCTTGATTCCACCATGCTAGGCTAGATTTATCTTGTGTTTGCTTAGATCTAATGAAACCTAGATGTTGATTATGTGTTGATTACTTGTTTATGGTTGTATTGGATGAATGATTTCAATGTTAGGCTTAAGAAAACTGGCAGATCTCCAATTGGTAACATGCTTGAACGTCTTAAGAAACATGAACCGATGTGTACTAGGTTTTATTGGTTGTATTTAATGCATGAGTAAATTCTAATGATCCCATGTTAGGAGCTTCTTAGCCGGCTCGACATAGGAGTGAAGTAGGCACTCATAGGATTGGGGAGTTAAGTACGCCACCCCATGAATGGTATTAAGGAATACAATCCGTCATCCACGCAACTATAACAAGTAATTAACGTGTAAAAGATATCTAGGGAGTAATGAAATCTAAGTAAACACATTTCTCCACTTATTGCTCACAACCTTAGTTTAATTTAGTTTTATTTTCATTTTTAGTATTTTATTTTGATTGCATCTTTAGTATTGGGTTAGTTGACTAGCAACTAATTCCGCCCTAATCCTTCAAAACCGAGATTTTTACTTGCTTTCATAAAAATATAAAAATACAAAAAGAATCATCCCTCATCTCTAGAACTAGTATTTAGGTTTTCTAATCCTAGCGACACTATTCCTAGCTGAACGATCAATCCCCCTGTACTTGTCACTAAACTATACTACAACGATCAGGTACACTGCCTGGTGGGGGTTGTAAGCTTCTTGAGATCCATCGAGAGGTAAAGCCTGGTGCAATCCCCACGCATCAAGTTTTTGGCACCGCAGCCCGGGGAATAGTTATTGTCTAGGTTAGAATTTCTTTTTATTAGGTCTACTTGCTAGATTCCTTTCTAGTAATATTTTATTTTTATTTTTAGGTTTTCTTTAGTCTATCTTTTTCTTCGTGCCTTTGTTAGTAAATTAAATTCATTGACTATTCCGTTGACCATTATGGAAAACGTGAATCCACCCCTTTCCCCTAGAGAAGTGGCTATGTTACATGAACAAATTGATAGTGAGATTAGGGAACTTAGGGAGCTTAATAGGTTGATTAAGGTTGAGCTCGACCATGCATTTAGTGACCTAGCGATCACCTTGTATTCAAATGAGGACCTAGGGCCTAATGATTTTTTGAATGTTGTTGAGGAACTAGAAGAGGGGGAAATAGATCCGAAGCTAAATGATTATTTTAATCTATACCCCACTAAGGAGGAGATTGCATACTATAATAATCTTATTAATAACCCTCGATCTCCTTTTGCTAGAATCGAACCTAAGATAAAGAGAGGCGATCCTAAGAATGCTAAGATACCATGTATGATTGGGTATAGACACGTTGACAATGCTTACATTGACTTTAAATACCCAATCAACATTATGGCCTCAAGTGTTTATAATGATATAGTGAAAACAAAACTTGAACTGAGAAGAGATCCCAAATAGCCCGGTGGAGTTTGTAACTTTGTCGGGAGAGTTAAAGGTCTACATGTCTTTGTTGGGAATTTCACTTTTGTTACCGACTTTATGATTGTGGAAGATCTTGCTAATGTTATTGATTGTCGATTGTCCAATGTTGTGTTTGGCAAACCGTTTGTTGAGGAGTCAAAGTTAGAATATGATGAGATAGAAGGGACAATCCGATTCGCAAGTAACACCGATAGGATCACTTATAGGATGCCTAATAGAATGAAAGAATTTCGCTTTATATCCCGATTTGATAAGGATAACGTTGGTGCTTTTGAGGACATCAATGAAGAGGATAAGAAAAAGAGCATGGATTATGTATGGGAAAAGAGGAGTCTTTTCTACAAGGATTGCTTGGCTTTAGGACCAAAGTATAAAGTCGATAAGGAATTTGCCCATATGATTATAGGAGCGATTGAGAAAAAGGTGATTGGTTTCTACAAAGAGCATTTACAATCAGAGAGTGAAACCAATGATGAGGTCACGTAGTAACCCATGACCTTGAGTCTAGCTACAAGACTCGTAAATAAAGAAAAGCGCTTCTTGGGAGGCAACCCATGTTTTGTGTGATTTTATTTTGTTTGTTTGTTATTTGCTTCCGTATGCATGCTTTATTTTTATTGTTGGTAGATCATGTTTCTAAACTAAAAAGTGGAAATACTTTACTTTGTTGTTTTGGCCTAGTCTTAACTCCACCTAAAGGTATTTTTGCAAAAGATAAGTATAAGGGGAAACCCCAAATATGTTTTTAAGAAACAAACCGATCATGATTCTCCACAATATTAAGTGAACATGTATATTCGTATTTGTTAGAGTCAAATGCTTGTATTGAGTCATAATGAAGTTTTGCAGGATTTTCCAGGAAGTAGGACCAAGTTTTTCCAGAAATTTTCCGGAAACTTAACATAAGAATTTCTGCAGGTCACTTCTGACGGCGTCATGAGCTTGCTCTTGACGGCGTCACGGGTAAAAAATCTGGAAATTTTACCAGTGTTGACATAAATAATGCCTAAAAACATTATTAAGTTTTTATCAATATCTCTATGTTTTGATCATTACAAAATATAACCTCAAAGAACTAAAACTTATGACATAAACAAGTATTTGGTGATTAATATTTCTCTTTACATCCAAATCACTTAAGGTATGAATAAACAAAGTGTTTAGTGCAATGTATGATCAAAGGGGTATTTAATTAACTAATACAAAGTTTATTTAATTATATAATCTTATTATATATTTTTGAAAAACACTTTTGGTAATAAGGAAAAATGTTTTAATCATACTAAATATACGATTTCAAATATTTAACCAAAATCAGTTAGTTTTTCACCAAATAAACTTTCCCCACTAAAAGACAAAGTTTCTGGCCGTTTCAGCTGGGCGGCCCCCTTAATTATAAAGGGCGGTCCCCTTAAATTTAAGGGGACCGGTCATGATTTAAGGGGACCGGCCACGCTCCTCTGTCAGAAACTTTTGCCTATAAATACCACCTTAAACCTGGATTTTTTCCCCACCTTTTGCACTCCAGAACTTTCTGTTCTAGATCTCCATTTCCAATCTATAAATCCTTTGATCATACATTCTTAAATATTTGTTTCAAAGTGATCCATACATAATCCATTCAAGTGCAAGAGAAGAATACTTCTATCTCTCAAGAGAAGAAGTATTACAACTAGTTGTGATCTCCACATCTAAGTTGTTTGAGCATCATCATTGATTATTATTTCATAGTGTGATTAGTTGTGAATATTTGTTAGAGAATAGTTGAGAAAAAGATAAGTTAGGAAGAAGATTGGTGTGTAGAAGAATTGGTGTGTAGAAGTATTGGTGTGTAGAAGATTGGTGTGTAGATTAATGGTGTGTAGAAGATAGGTGTGAAAGAAGTGGTGTGATTAAGTAGTGAATTGGTGTGTACTAGTTATGATCTAGGTGTGAAGATATTGTGGTGTGTAAATTGGTGTGTAAGGTTTTCTCCGCCATAAGGGAGCTTGTTGATATAGTGAAGAAAACTCTTGAGTTAGGTGCTCGGGGAGTGGAGTAGGGCAAGGAAGGTGCCTTGTAGCCGAACCACTATAAATCGCTTGTCTCTCGGTTTGATCTTTCCATCTTTTACTTATTTCATTACTTACATAATTATTGCTTCATAGTATATATACTTAGTGTTGTTCATATTGTGTATAACTAGATTTCATATACCATCGAATCTATATTTTATAAATCAACGAAAACTTTTAAACAATTTGTTTTATAACAATTAAAACGACGTAAAACTATTCAACCCCCTTCTAGTTTTCCACAATTGGTATCAGGAGCCACGTCTTGCAAGATTTTTAAAATATATTGTATTTTAAAACTTGTAACGATCTATGGAATCTGAAAAATATTTAGAAGGGCAATCTATGCAAAGACCACCACTATTTGAAAGTGATGGATTTTTATATTGGAAAAATAGATTCGAAACCTATGTGAAATCAAAAGATCTTGATCTTTGGCATATTATTACCTTTGGTGATTTTCCTCCTATTCAATATAATGTTGAAACTAAAATGGATGAAATTGTAGATTTTGAAAAACAAAATGATGATTTGAAAAAGAAACTAGCAAAAAATAATGAGGCTAAAATGGTTATTTATAATGCGTTACCACGTAAAGAATATGAAAGAATTTTTATGTGTAAAACCGCAAAAGAAATTTGGGATTCTTTACTAATCACTCACCAAGGTAATAGTCAAGTTAAAGATAACAAAATAGATCTTCTTGTACATCAATATGAACAATTTACGATTCCGGAAGAGGAATCAATTGATAATGCTTTTGCTAAATTTAACACCATCATCACAAGTTTAAAAGCACTTGATGAGACATTTTCTAGTAAAAATTGTGTTAGGAAATTTCTTAGGGCATTACATCCGAAATGGCGAGCTAAAGTCATGGCTATTGAAGAATCAAAGAATTTGATGACATTATCACTAGATGAGCTTATCGGCAACTTGAAAGTCCATGAAGAAATTATAAGAAGAGATTTGGAAACGGTCAAAGTCAAGAAAGAACAAATCAAATCCATTGCTCTAAAAGCCAAAATGGAACCTTGTGAAGATGATGATTCAAGTGACGAGAGTGAAGATGAAGAATATGCGATGGCCGTAAGAGAATTCAAGAAATTCTTCAAGAGACGAGGAAGATTCACTAGATCACCACGTGACGAAAGAAAGGTGTTCCAAAGAAATAGGAGTGATAATTACGTGAAAAGAAAGTGCTTTAGATGTGGAAGTCCAAATCATCTCGTTGGAGAATGTTTAAAGCCGCCGGGTTATGAAAATCAAAGCGCATGTGTTAGTGGAACATGGAGTGATAGTGATAAAGAAGAAGTGGAAAAACCAAAAGAAGAAAAGTGCTTTGTGGCAAATGCAACCGACGAAATATGCCTTGGAATTGACTTGGAGCCTGATGAATGGATCAAGGATAGCGGATGTTCGAGGCACATGACGGGGAATCGCAAGCTATTCTCTACATACAAGGCATACAATGGAGGTAACGTTATTTTCGGTAGTGACTTGCGTGGAAAAATTATTGGCAAAGGTACGATTTCTCAAGACTCACTTACTATTGAAAATGTTGAACATGTAAATAATTTAACATATAACTTACTTAGTGTAGGCCAAATATGCGATAATAAATGTAGAGTTATCTTTTCCGAAGAAGATAGCGAAATAGTTAAGAATGGAAAAATTATAGGTAGAGGTATTAGGAAAGGAGGAGTATATGTTATGAAACTAGGAAACAAACCTGAAGATAGGATATGCCTAACGACCCTAGATGAAAACTCTACATTGTGGCATAGGAGATTAGGACATGCTAACATGCAACAAATACAATCTTTGGCCTCTAAGGAATTAGTTAGAAATTTGCCTGATCTAAAATATGACAAGCATTTTTGTGATGCATGCAAAATTGGAAAACAAGCTCATGCTAGTCACAAAGCTAAGAATATAGTATCCACTACTAGGTGCCTAGAATTATTACATATGGATCTTTTTGGTCCATCCGCTGTGCGGAGCTATGGAGGAAACAAATATACCTTAGTAATAGTAGATGACTACTCACGATACACGTGGACTAGGTTTTTAAGTGACAAAACCCAAGCCTTTAAAAAAATTTGAAATATTTAGTAAAATGATTCAAAATAAATTAGGATGCTCAATAGTTGCCATTAGGACGGACCATGGTAGGGAATTTGATAACGAAATACAATTCGGAAAATATTGTGAGTTAAATGGAATATCTCACAATTTCTCCGCTCCTCGTACTCCTCAATCAAATGGGGTAGTAGAAAGAAAAAATAGGTCACTACAAGAAATGAGTAGAACTATGTTAAATGAACAATCCATTCCACAAAAATTTTGGTGTCACGCCGTAGATACATCGACTTATATTTTAAATAGGGTATCAATTAGAAGAATTCTAGGAAAAACTCCTTATGAGTTATTAAGAGATAGAAAACCAAACTTAAGCTACTTTAGGGTATTTGGAAGTAAATGCTATATTTTAAACACTAAGGACTACCTCACTAAGTTTGATCCAAAATCATATGAAGGAATATTTTTAGGATACTCACAAAATAGTAAAGCATATATAATACTTAACAAACACTCCATGAAAGTAGAGGAATCACTAAATGTAACATTTGATGAAACACCACCACCTCCTAAAACGCTACCTTTAGAAGATGATAATTTAGTCGAAGATGAAGCTATTGAGGTTAGTAAAACAAAACTCATAGGAAATGATAATGAAGACATCCACTTAGAAAATAACGAAACTGTTAATATTAAAGAATCTAGATCACATCCATTAGATAATATAATAGGACATCTTAACCAAAGAACCCTTAGGTCACAAGCCCAAGATAAAAACAACTTCTTTTGTTTCCTCTCAGCAATAGAACCTAAGAATATTAGTGAGGCTTTAAAGGATGAAAGTTGGATTATAGCTATGCAAGAAGAATTAAATTAATTTAAGGCAAATGATGTTTGGGAACTAGTCCCAAATCCAAAGGATATGACCATCATAGGAACCAAATGGGTATATAGAAATAAGTTAGACGAGAATGGAATAGTTACTAGGAATAAAGCTAGGTTAGTTGCCCAAGGTTATAATCAACAAGAAGGAATTGATTATGATGAAACTTATGCCCCCGTAGCTAGACTAGAATCAATTAGGATATTACTTGCCTATGCTTGCGCCCTAGATTTTAAGTTATTTCAAATGGATGTGAAAAGTGCATTCCTTAACGGTTTTATCAATGAGGAGGTATATGTGGCACAACCTCCAGGATTCATTGACTTCGCAAAACCTGATTATGTTTATAAGTTAAAGAAAGCTTTGTATGGACTCAAACAAGCTCCCAAAGCTTGGTATGATCGATTAAAAGCTTTTCTTATTGAACATGATTATTCCATGGGAATGGTAGATAACACTCTTTTCACTAAAAGGAAAGACCCAAATCTCATCATTGTTCAAATATATGTTGATGACATTATATTTGGATCGACTTGTCAAGACATGTGTGATGAGTTTGCCAAAATCATGCATGATGAGTTTGAGATGAGTATGATGGGTGAACTTAACTTCTTCCTAGGATTACAAATAAAACAATTAGATGATGGAATATTCTTTAACCAATCTAAGTACATTAAGGAAATGCTTAAGAAATTTGGCCTAGAAGACTCAAAACCCATGAAAACACCCATAAAGGATGATGAAGGTGAGTCCGTAGATAACACCAAGTATAGAGGAATGATAGGTAGTTTACTATACTTGACGGCAAGTAGACCCGATATCATGTTTAGTGTCTGCCTTTGTGCCCGTTTTCAAGAGGATCCCAAAACCTCTCACCTAGAAGCGGTTAAGCGTATCTTCCGATACGTTAAAGGCACTATACACTTAGGATTATGGTATCCTAAGGAATCCGGCATAGAAACCATTGTCTATGCGGATTCGGATCATGCGGGAGACTACGTAGATAGAAAGAGTACTAGCGGTATTTGCACGTTTATGGGATGTTGTCTAACGTCTTGGTTTTCGAAAAAGCAAACCGCTCTTGCTATCTCTACCACCGAAGCCGAATATGTAAGCGCCGGAAAGGCATGTCAACAAGCACTATGGATGAAACAAGCTCTCGTAGACTATGGCATTAGGTTAGAAAATGTCCCAATTATGTGCGATAACAATGGTGCGATAGATTTAAGCAAAAATCCGGTACAACACTCTAGGACTAAACACATAGAAATACGTCACCATTTTCTTAGGGATAATGTACAAAAAGGAAATATATCTATAGAAAAGGTTGCATCGGAAGACAATATTGCGGATATATTCACAAAACCCCTTAAGCGTGAATTATTCAACCACTTGCGTATAGGATTAGGAATGATGGAACAAGTTGACTAAATTACATTGAATTAATTCTAAGTTATACTTGCATGAAAATTTATTTTTCTTTCATTCCATCTTCTCTGAGTCTAGGAATCTATTTCGCACAAAACTTAAGATTGAGAAGATTTATTTTCTTTGCATAATTTTTTTTAAAAAAAAACTCAATCAATTCTCTCTAATCTTTATTCTCACAATCTAGGAATCACATGAAAATCATTTTCATTGCATTGTTGACTAATTCTAAAAACATTGTATTTCAAAATCATGCATAAACTCTCACATAAATTGTCAAGGTATATAATCTAATATATGTCTTTGACATTCATGATCGAGCAAAAATTGAATCAAGGAGATCATTTGGATTGTTTCTTAGGATCGTTATTTCTTTTTGCTTCTAGGTGTCGAAACAATCACAACTCCACATTTGTTGCATATAGACACTCACTAGGACATATTCACTAGTAATGGTGTCATCTTGATCCATCATTAGTCTTTCACTCACTAATTGCCCTTGCCTTTAATTCAAGATAGGTGCCTTAGGAAGCTTAAGTGTGCTTGCATTTACTTACCTCCTATTGCTTATTATGTGTTGATTATTTGCTCTTGTGCCTATGTGTTTTTGCATGATATCTAATGTTAGATAAGATGCTATATTGCCTAAAGGAATTGAACTTGCTTGAATCCAAGTCCAAAAACACAACCTTTCTGCAAATTTTCTGCCAAAAACCCAATTCTGGCAATCTGGAAATCACCAGATGGGCGGCCCCCTTAATTATGTAAGGCGGCCCCCTTAATTTTAAGGGGACCGCCCCCTAATTAAGGGGACCGGCCATCTGATGGTCGGGTTTACAGAATCTTTTCTGCTTTTTAGCCCATTTCAACCTACATTTCCCATTTTTCACCAATACATTTTGTCCTAATCCTCCAAACAAACTTTATCCATCCTTAAACACACAAATCTTACACTATAAATAACCCCAATCCTCAAAGCTCTCCATTCATCCCATCATGAACTCTCCAAACAAACCAAAATCAAAAGCCTCAAGGCTAGCAAGGATGACGGAAAAACCCGTTTGGCGACGAAAAAGTCCTCGAAACAAATCCATCATCACAAATGAAGTTGGAAATCATTCCTCACCACCAACCTCTTATTTCCCAAACTTTGCATCAAACCAACAAAGGCATTCATTTGATCCACTTTACAAACCATACAACATTGGCCAAACATCTTCCTTCAAGCCAAACTACACCTCTCAACCTCCAACAACTTATAATGATCCATGCAAGTTTGATCAACCATCAAACTACAATTCCAACTACTCAAACCCAACTCATCCATACCAAACCTATGATCCCCTCCACATTGCCACGGAAAAACAAAAGTTCCGTGATGAAATAAACCAAATCCATGATCTTAGTGATCTCCTTGCTATGCATCTTGCACAACGCAACAAAGGGCTACCTCCATCATCACCCTATGCAAATTGCCTTCCCCACTCTCTTAACTTGGATCAAGTTACAAATCACACTCACCTTTGCCCTTGTTGCATATTCCTTCAAAAACAAATCCTCTACTTGAGTGAAGATATTTCTTGGATTGAATATCTTCTCACTCGTAATCATCCAATACCACCCTTAACACGATACAACATCGTGAGATCCACTTCTTCCGCTCCATACAACACCCCATATCCACCTCAATCAAACATCTAAGCTCCATGCTTATGTTTTCCTTCAAGCAAATAAAACAAATCAACCATGGGTTGCAAGCAAGTCCAAGTGCTCTCTTAGGCAATATAGGACTATATCTTTTATTTTGTTTTATTGTAATCAATATGCTACAAGCATATTGAATGTTGTTATGCTAATTATTTCTATCATGCTTGAATGAATCTATTTTTATTTGCATAATTGTTGTTTTTGCATATATATGTGTGTTGTTCTCTTCAAAATATTTTTATAGCCAAGATTCCAATTGCTCGTTCCCTTTGTGCTCTCAAACGAGGGGGAGCATACATCAAGGGGGAGTTCTCTACCCGTTTAAACTTCTTTCACGAAGATTATTCGGCCTAACCTTTTTGATTTTACAAAAATGGGGAGAAGAGAAATGGTAAACTCTATAATACTTGTCTAATAACAAGTTTTAAATCTTTTGAGTTTAAGGTTTTGTAATAATCAAAAAGGGGGAGATTGTTGACATAAATAATGCCTAAAAACATTATTAAGTTTTTATCAATATCTCTATGTTTTGATCATTACAAAATATAACCTCAAAGAACTAAAACTTATGACATAAACAAGTATTTGGTGATTAATATTTCTCTTTACATCCAAATCACTTAAGGTATGAATAAACAAAGTGTTTAGTGCAATGTATGATCAAAGGGGTATTTAATTAACTAATACAAAGTTTATTTAATTATATAATCTTATTATATATTTTTGAAAAACACTTTTGGTAATAAGGAAAAATGTTTTAATCATACTAAATATATGATTTCAAATATTTAACCAAAATCAGTTAGTTTTTCACCAAATAAACTTTCCCCACTAAAAGACAAAGTTTCTGGCCGTTTCAGCTGGGCGGCCCCCTTAATTATAAAGGGCGGTCCCCTTAAATTTAAGGGGACCGGCCATGATTTAAGGGGACCGGCCACGCTCCTCTGTCAGAAACTTTTGCCTATAAATACCACCTTAAACCTGGATTTTTTCCCCACCTTTTGCACTCCAGAACTTTCTGTTCTAGATCTCCATTTCCAATCTATAAATCCTTTGATCATACATTCTTAAATCTTTGTTTCAAAGTGATCCATACATAATCCATTCAAGTGCAAGAGAAGAATACTTCTATCCCTCAAGACAAGAAGTATTACAACTAGTTGTGATCTCCACATCTAAGTTGTTTGAGCATCATCATTGATTATTATTTCATAGTGTGATTAGTTGTGAATATTTGTTAGAGAATAGTTGAGAAAAAGATAAGTTAGGAAGAAGATTGGTGTGTAGAAGAATTGGTGTGTAGAAGTATTGGTGTGTAGAAGATTGGTGTGTAGATTAATGGTGTGTAGAAGATAGGTGTGAAAGAAGTGGTGTGATTAAGTAGTGAATTGGTGTGTACTAGTTGTGATCTAGGTGTGAAGATATTGTGGTGTGTAAATTGGTGTGTAAGGTTTTCTCCGCCATAAGGGAGCTTGTTGATATAGTGAAGAAAACTCTCGAGTTAGGTGCTCGGGGAGTGGAGTAGGGCAAGGAAGGTGCCTTGTAGCCGAACCACTATAAATCGCTTGTCTCTCGGTTTGATCTTTCCATCTTTTACTTATTTCATTACTTACATAATTATTGCTTCATAGTATATATACTTAGTGTTGTTCATATTGTGTATAACTAGATTTCATATACCATCGAATCTATATTTTATAAATCAACGAAAACTTTTAAACAATTTGTTTTATAACAATTAAAACGACGTAAAACTATTCAACCCCTCCTTCTAGTTTTCCACAACCAGTTTTGTTTTGTCTAATGGAGTCTTAAAGTTTTTGTTGAATTATTAACTTTTATAATCTCCAGGAAATCTGCAAACTTCATTCCACAAGCATTATATCTTACTTTGTTTTCTAGGATTTAGTAACTTAAGTAGATTGCCGCCGATTTTATGCGAGGTTGCTTTGTTTGTTTTCTCAAGATTTACAGGTTATGTATGACAAGAAGATGATTATTTTTCTGGAAGGGAAGCTTTGATTGTTCATTTTCTTGGAGGAAGATTTAACCTGGCCACCTTATTATCCATACCGAGCGAATCAGGGGAGTATTTGATTTCATTCTTTTTACTTATTTCATTTTTACATTCTTTACTTGAACATTGGGGACAATGTTCATCCTAAGTGTAAAGGGAGGGTAAAATGATGATACCTTACAGATACACTTTCGCTTGAGTTTGTTTGTTTGATAGTAGATGTGTAATAAAACTATGAGAAATGTTTGTTAGCGCAATTTTTGCGCCAAATTTAAAATTTTTTACAACATTTAGGAGTGAAACTTTACCCATAGCAAGCGTCTCATTTTTAGTACACGAAACCCCTAGTACAACCCTCCGAGCCTATCTTTTCATTTCTAACTTTAAGCATTTTACTTAAAGGAAGAATTTGTTACACCCCACTTAAATGTACACCCAAATCGCCTTAGCCTTCCGTGTATGCACTCATCTTTAGTGCATTATTGTTATTTGTTAAACCCTAAGTTAACTATCTAATTGATTACATGGTTGCTAAGTCGAGTCATATCCTTGTACATATTGTTTTGGGACGATTGGGACTCATGGGCAAAGTACTTATTTTATGGAGTAATGGGGAAGAACATCATTTATTACCCCCATATGTACGTTAATCTTAAAAGTGCTCCAACTGTTTTGATTATCTTAATTCGAGTCATTAGATTAGTTTATTGTAAAGTATGTAAAGATTCAAGTGTAAGGGGAATGTTCATTCCCTATGATGTATTATTTTGGATGGAAGGGTAAGAGTGTATGCAAAAAAAAAAAAAAAAAAAAAAAAAAAAAAAAAAAAAAAAATCCAAAAAATCTAGAAAAAGAAAAGAAAAAAATAGAAAAATAAAGATGAGA
Organism: Artemisia argyi; assembly: GCA_030686995.1. Taxonomy (NCBI): domain Eukaryota; kingdom Viridiplantae; phylum Streptophyta; class Magnoliopsida; order Asterales; family Asteraceae; genus Artemisia; species Artemisia argyi. The sequence goes on from CM060688.1 coordinate 48,627,236, forward strand.
AAAACATACGGACTACCATCCCGTTTAATTCTATGTTTATTTTATGTTTTCGTTATTTTTCATTTATTAGCTTAAGACGAGTCTAGTCTTGGCTTAGCAACGCCATATTGTACATGTAATTAACCATGATTGTTAACTCGCCACCAGTAAAGACTACCTATATCCAACAAAACCGTGTATTTCATATCCCTACACCTAACGTTACAACCTTTTAAAAGACCTCTTTGATAGTTTATCCTAGGTGCTTACGCCATGTGGTGGAGGTTTGATCATTTTCCAAGCCTATGGTAATCTATTTTGCTATGACAGGTAGTGAGAGATATCTTCCGTTTCCATATTGTAATTTATACTTTATTACACCCGAGAGATGTGAGTATCTAAACACTATTTGTGAGGTGCTAGTATATGACCTCCGTGCTTGTCTATTGGTCTTTAGTGGAACGATTATTTTTTGTAATTATTTTTATATTAGTGTTAAATGACCCCTAACTTGTATTTTGACTAGAATAAAAGCGCATTTGCTTGAGGACAAGCAAATCTCAAGTGTAAGGGTATATGATGAGGTGAAAAATGAACCACTTTTAGGGGGTCATTTAAGCCCAGAATTGAATTTATTTGATCAAATATTGCCCTAAATCATTCCTTTTGTGATTTTAGGAACTTTGGGAGTGAAATCTGGAAAAGGAAGCAATTCGGACGTTCTTGGAGCATAAAAGTGAAGAAAACGCCAAAGACTTAATTTTCCAAGCTGAGAACAGTGTGTGACGGCGTCAAGAGTAAGAAGATGACGGCGTCAAGAGTAAATATCATGACGACCCAGTACAGAAATGAAGGCGTCACAAAGAAGAGCGTCAAGAGTAAAATACGTGACGGCCTGGAAAAGTGTATAACATGACGGCGTCAGATGTAGATCAAGGCAGTCCGAGTATTATTTTGGCGGCGAGATGACGGCGTCACAAAGTTGTTCTTGACGCCGTCAGCCTCTATTATCTATATATAGTTTTCTAATTTCCATTCATTAGGAGGAACAAGTTTGGAGAAACCCTAAGGCCGAACCATATACGAATTTTACAGGTTTTTCAAGGGTTTTCAGCCCTTGAATGCTTACATGTGCTATTGAGATAAGTGTTCTTTTAATTCAATCAATATGTCTATGTGTTGGTTGTCTATATCTTGTGCTTGTCTTGATTCCATCATGCTAGGCTAGATTTATCTTGTGTTTGCTTAGATCTAATGAAACCTAGATGTTGATTATGTGTTGATTACTTGTTTATGGTTGTATTGGATGAATGATTTCAATGTTAGGCTTAAGAAAATTGGCAGATCTCCAATTGGTAACATGCTTGAACGTCTTAAGAAACATGAACCGATGTGTACTAGGTTTTATTGGTTGTATTTAATGCATGAGTAAATTCTAATGATCCCATGTTAGGAGCTTCTTAGCCGGCTTGACATAGGAGTGAAGTAGGCACTCATAGGATTGGGGAGTTAAGTACGCCACCCCATGAATGGTATTAAGGAATACAATCCGTCATCCACACAACTATAACAAGTAATTAGCGTGTAAAAGATATCTAGGGAGTAATGAAATCTAAGTAAACACATTTCTCCACTTATTGCTCACAACCTTAGTTTAATTTAGTTTTATTTTCATTTTTAGTATTTTATTTTGATTGCATCTTTAGTATTGGGTTAGTTGACTAGCAACTAATTCCGCCCTAATCCTTCAAAACCGAGATTTTTACTTGCTTTCATAAAAATATAAAAATATGATGAGGCGAAAAATGAACCACTTTTAGGGGGTCATTTAAGCCCGGAATCGACTTTATTTGATCAAATATTGCCTTAAATCGCTCTTTTTGTGATTTTAGGTACTTTGGGAGTGAAATCTGGAAAAGGAAGCAATTCGGACGTTTTTGGAGCATAAAAGTGAAGAAAACGCCAAAGTCTTAATTTTCCTTGCTGGGAACAGTAGGTGACGGCGTCAAGAGTAACATCCTGACGGCGTCAAGAGCAAATTTCTATGACGATCCAGTATAGATTTGACGGCGTCACGAAGTAGGGCGTCAAGAGTAAAATTCATGACGGCCTGGAAATGCATAATACATGACAACGTCAAAAGTAGTTCAAGGCAGTCCGAGAAGAGTTTTGACGGCCTGGAAATGCATAATTTTTCTAATTTTCCTATATATAGTTTTCTAATTTTCACATTAAGAAGAGAGAAGTCTTTGAAGAAACCCTAAGTACGAACTTGGTGCGAATTTTACAGGTTTTTCAAGGGTTCCAAGCCCTTGATACCTTTCATGTGTAATTGAGATAAGTGTTCTTTTAATTCAATCAATATGTCTATGTGTTGGTTGTCTATATCTTGTTCTTGTCTTAATTTCATCATGCTAGGCTAGATCTATCTTGTGTTTGCTTGGATCTAATGAAACCTAGATGTTAATTATGTGTTGATTACTTGTTTATAATTGTCTTGGATGAATGATTTATATGTTAGGCTTAAGAAAACTGGCAGATCTCCAATTGGTAACATGCTTGAACGTCTTAAGAAACATGAACCGATGTGCACTAGGTCTTTATTGGTTGTATTTAATGCATGAGCCACTGTTTATAATCCCTATGGTTGTGCTGGGCATGGTATAGGAGGAGATAAGAGCTCATAGAATTGGGGAGTTAAGTGCGCCACCCCATGAATGATATTAAGGAATACGATCCGTCATCCATGCAACTATAACAGGTAATTAACATGTAAAAGATGTCTAGGGAGTAGTGAAATCTAAGTAAACACATTTTCTCCACTTATTGCTCACAACTTTAGTATAATTTAGTTTATTTTCATTTCTAGCATTTTATTTTGATTGCATCTTTAGTATTGGGTTAGTTGACTAGCAACTAATTCCGCCGAAATCCTTTATACCCGAGATTTTTACTTGCTTTCTAAAAAAATATAAAAATACAAAAATAATCATCCTTCACCTTTAGAACTAGTATTTAGGCTTTCTAATCCTAGCGACACTATTCCTAGCTGAACGATCAATCCCCCGGTACTTGTCACTATACTATACTACAACGATCAGGTACACTGCCTGGTGGGGGTTGTAAGCTTCTCAAGATCCCTTGAGAGGTAAAGCCTGGTGCGATTCCTACGTATCAAGTTTTTGGTGCCGCAGCCCGGGGAATAGTTATTGTCTAGGTTAGAATTTCTTTTTATTAGGTCTACTTGCTAGATTCCTTTCTAGTAAGATTTTATTTTTATTTTTTAGGTTTCTTTAGTCTATCTTATTTCTTTGTGTCTTTGTTCGTAACCACCCGACATCATGGACAACGGGAACATCTTTGAACCCGTCATCCCACCACAACAAAACCCACCATTAGAACCCCTTAGGCCCCGAACCTTAGGAGAGTATTCCCGACCTAGCCATCAAGGCTACCGAAACACCATTGAGCTCACCGGAGCCAATGTGACCCTCTTGCGATTCGAAATCATCCGGTTGGTGCAAAGCGGATGTGCATTCCATGGACTTCATTCCGAAGATCCAAACCAACATCTTAAGGACTTCCTCAAAATCGTAGATTCCATAGACCTAGATGTTGAAACTAGAGAGACAACCCGATTACGCCTATTCCAATTCTCTCTATGGGATCAAGCTAGTCAATGGCTTGAGCGTTTACTCGCGGGATCCATCACCACATGGGATGATCTCACCACTCGTTTCCTTGCTCAATTTTTCCCACCGGGGAGAACTACTAAGCTTAGAAATGACATCTTGATGTTCCAACAACGTCAAAATGAATCTCTTTATGAAGCATGGACTCGTTTCAAGGACTTACTCCAAAAAGTCCCTCATCATGGCATAGATCTTTGGCTCCAAGTCCAAATCTTTTATGACCATATCGATATCTCCACGAGGCGAGCCATTGACCAATCGGCCGGTGGTAAGCTACGTGATCTAAGTGCGGAACAATCATGGGAACTCATAGAAGATCTTGCTCTCTATGACAACGAAAGTTGGAATGATCCCCGTGATTTGAACAAAATGGTCAAGGCAATATCTTTGCCTTCGAACAATTCTAGCACTCCCGACCGTAGGATCATGGAACTTGAAGGTCGAGTCAAGTCTCTCATGAAATCTTACGAAGCTCAATAATCCTCAAGCCAAATAAGCCGCTTCTACATGCAAATTATTTAATGGCCCTCACGAGACTCATAACTGCATGGAGCTTCCGAAATGTGCTTATAACAAATTCACGTCGTCACGCGTGGGTCGAGGTCCTCGAACTTCTGGCGAGGCATATGAGGCATGGAAGGATAAACCTCATTTCAGAGGGTACCAAACGCGGAGCGTATCTTTCAATGACTCCTCACCACTCACTTGGTCCGAGCATTTTCCATCACAAGGCATTCCTAGGCAAAGCTGTGAAGATGCCCTAAAAAAATTTATTCTATCTCAAGAATTACAGCTCTCTACGCTCGAGGCTAAATTTAGACAACAGCAGGCTGATATGAACAACAAGATTTGTAATCTGTTAACTGCTATCAAAGAGCATGTTGTTAATAAACCCATTCACGTTGATGAGGTTAAATCTGTTACCGTCATGAGTCCACCAACCTCCCCTGTGAAAATAAAAAGTCCTAGCAAGTTATTCAAACATCTATCCCCTAAAGGAAAAGAACCTGTCAACCCCCTAGGACCAATCCATTTCGTAAACACCATCACCACGATATCTGCTTCTACACCCAACCCAACCCAACCCAACAACAAACTAACAAATTCGGTCAAACAGCTAAAGATGAGACCTTAAGGATAGACCACGATTCGACCAGAAAACCTACCAACTCATCCGAGCAGTACACCGCGCGAGAACCTGGCAAATCGAATGAAGGGAAAGAGAGATCGGAAGAGCATGAGAGAAATCCAGCCATTTTAGGTAAATCTATTATAGAAGAACCCGAGAGAGAAATGGAGGATGCTACTAGTGGGAATAGAGATAGGACTAAGGAAAGTAACCCTAAAGTTTTCAAGATCTCCTGCACCATTAAGGAAAAGCTCTTAACCGATAGTCATATAGATCCTAGCTTCCCAGTCAACATAGTCCCCCTTTCCTTATACCACGAAGCCTTCCCAGAACGCATTGCGTGCGAGAGAGTGATGAAAAATTTATCAATCAGGATTGGAGAGCTTGTTTACAATACTGACCTCACCGTGGTCGATGACGTGGACCCTCTCACCAATCAAACATTAACCAACCTTGTTCTTGGAAAACCATTTATCAATGAATCGGGAGTGATCCTTGATGAGAAAGATGGTAGTGCATTATTCACCAATGGTGTTAAGAAGGTAATTTTTCGTAAGGGTAATGAGGAGTTGTATGAGTATCGTCCTTCCATTGAGGGGAATCTATATGGGTCGAAGGATGGAGAGTCGAGGAAGATAAGACGGCGTGATCCAAATAATCTCAAAATCCCCTGCATGATCGGTCATAAGTACTTCGATAACATCTACATTAACGTATTCCTGCCAAAGAATTTTATGTCCTTATTCCATTATAACAATATCTGTAGATGGGGAATGATTTACAAGGGAGAGAAAGTGGTTGGTAAGGATCATGAAATCCAGGTGTTTGTAGGAAATATGGCATTTACTATGGAATTTACGATCGTGGACAACATCGAAGACTATGTCGACCCTAGATTATCACAAATTATTTTTGGGGCGCCCTTTTGCGAGATTACTAATCTGATCATTGATGACCGGAACGGAATTATGACCTTCGCTGATGGGATTAGGAGGGTTTCATACCAAACGCCATACAAGAGAAGAGACCTTAAGGAAATCGATTGTGACGGGCTTGATAAGATAAGTTCCCAACTTATTTTGTGCGATGAAGATGTTCGGAGAGGGTGTAAGAACACTTCTGATTTATCATGTGGATTCTTTAAGGAAGTTAGTAAGCTTGGTTCTAAGTATCGAAAAGATATCTTCGAGTTCGAAGACCCGAAGTACTTACACTATGAAAGCGATACTAGTTTAGAAGACGACCTAGAGAGTGGAACCAACGATGAGGTCACGTAGTAACCCATGACCTTGAGTCTAGCTACAAGACTCGTAAATAAAGAAAAGCGCTTCTTGGGAGGCAACCCATGTTTTGTGTGATTTTATTTTGTTTGTTTGTTATTTGTTTCCGTATGCATGCTTAATTTTTATTGTTGGTAGATCATGTTTCTAAACTAAATAATGGAAATACTTTACTTTGTTGTTTTGGCCTAGTCTTAACTCCGCCTAAAAGTATTTTTGCAAAAGATAAGTGTAAGGGGAAACCCCAAATATGTTTTTAAGAAACAAACTAATCATGATTCTCCACAATATTAAATGAACATGTATATTCGTACTTGTTAGAGTCAAATGCTTGTATTGAGTCATAATGAAGTTTTGCAGGATTTTCCAGGAAGTAGGACCAAGTTTTTCCAGAAATTTTCAGGAAACTTAACATAAGAATTTCTGCAGGTCACTTCTGACGGCGTCAAGAGTTAACTCTTGACGGCGTCAAGTGTAAAAATCTGGAAATTTTACCGGTTTTGTTTTTCTAACGGAGTCTTATGGTTTTTGTGAATTATTAAGTTTTATAATCTCCAGGAAATCTGCAAACTTCATTCCACAAGCATTACATCTTATCTTGTTTTCTAGGATTTAGTAACTTATATAGCATGCCGCCGATTTTACGCGAGGTTGTCTTGTCTATTTTCTCAGGTTTTACAGGTTATGTATGACAAGAAGATGATTATTTTTCTGGAAGGGAAGCTTTGATTGTTCATTTTCTTGGAGGAAGATTTAACCTGGCCACCTTATTATCCATACCGAGCGAATCAGGGGAGTATTTGATTTCATTCTTTTTACTTATTTCACTTTTACATTCTTTACTTGAACATTGGGGACAATGTTCATCCTAAGTGTAAGGGGAGGGTAAAATGATGATACCTTACAGATACACTTTCGCTTGAGTTTGTTTGTTTGATAGTAGATGTGTAATAAAACTATGAGAAATACTTGTTAGTGCAATTTTAGCGCCAAGTTTAAATTTTTTTACAACATTTAGGAGTGAAACTTTAGCCATAGCAAGCGTCTCATGGATAGGAGATTGTATGACCAGCACATAACCGTATATTTAGAAAAATTTTCCACCCAAATATGTGAGGTTTGCCTTTAGATTTGATAGGAAAAGCATTCACTATTAGTGCTTATGAGTGTACCGGTAGCATTTAGATTCTAGAACTTGCGTTAGTGATGCATCCCGAGAACGCTAGTGAGACTACATTCGTGTGGTAGGATTTACTACATGATAAGAGGCATTAGGATCACCCTTGTGTTAAACCCGTATTATAATTACTTGACCATTTAAGTCATATTACTTGGCTAGTTAAGTCAACTAATTTTTCCCACACCTTAGCGTTGTACTCATTTTTAGTACACGAAACCCCTAGTACACCCCTCCGAGCCTATCTTTTCGTTTCTAACTTTAAGCATTTTACTTAAAGGAAGAATTTGTTACACCCCACTTAAATGTACACCCAAATCGCCTTAGCCTTCCGTGTATGCGCTCATTTTTAGTGCATTATTGTTATATGTTAAACAATAAGTTAACTATCTAATTGATTACATGGTTGCTAAGTCGAGTCATATCCTTGTACAAATTGTTTTGGGACAATTGGGACTCATGGGTAAAGTACTTATATTATGGAGATGACGGCGTCAAGAGTAAATATCATGACGACCCAGTACAGAAATGAAGGCGTCACAAAGAAGAGCGTCAAGAGTAAAATAGGTGACGGCCTGGAAAAGTGTATAACATGACGGCGTCAGATGTAGATCAAGGCAGTCCGAGTATTATTTTGGCGGCGAGATGACGGCGTCACAAGGTTGTTCTTGACGCCATCAGCCTCTATTATCTATATATAGTTTTCTAATTTCCATTCATTAGGAGGAACAAGTTTGGAGAAACCCTAAGGCCGAACCATATACGAATTTTTCAGGTTTTTCAAGGGTTTTTAGCCCTTTAATGCTTACATGTGCTATTGAGATAAGTGTTCTTTTAATTCAATCAATATGTCTATGTGTTGGTTGTCTATATCTTGTGCTTGTCTTGATTCCATCATGCTAGGCTAGATTTATCTTGTGTTTGCTTAGATCTAATGAAACCTAGATGTTGATTATGTGTTGATTACTTGTTTATGGTTGTATTGGATGAATGATTTCAATGTTAGGCTTAAGAAAACTGGCAGATCTCCAATTGGTAACATGCTTGAACGTCTTAAGAAACATGAACCGATGTGTACTAGGTTTTATTGGTTGTATTTAATGCATGAGTAAATTCTAATGATCCCATGTTAGGAGCTTCTTAGCCGGCTTGACATAGGAGTGAAGTAGGCACTCATAGAATTGGGGAGTTAAGTACGCCACCCTATGAATGGTATTAAGGAATACAATCCGTCATCCACACAACTATAACAAGTAATTAACGTGTAAAAGATATCTAGGGAGTAATGAAATCTAAGTAAACACATTTCTCCACTTATTGCTCACAACCTTAGTTTAATTTAGTTTTATTTTCATTTTTAGTATTTTATTTTGATTGCATCTTTAGTATTGGGTTAGTTGACTAGCAACTAATTCCGCCCTAATCCTTCAAAACCGAGATTTTTTCTTGCTTTCATAAAAATATAAAAATATGATGAGGCGAAAAATGAACCACTTTTAGGGGGTCATTTAAGCCCGGAATCGACTTTATTTGATCAAATATTGCCCTAAATCGTTCCTTTTGTGATTTTAGGTACTTTGGGAGTGAAATCTGGAAAAGAAAGCAATTCGGACGTTTTTGGAGCATAAAAGTGAAGAAAACGCCAAAGTCTTAATTTTCCTTGCTGGGAACAGTAGGTGACGGCGTCAAGAGTAACATCCTGACGGCGTCAAGAGCAAATTTCCATGACGATCCAGTACAGATTTGACGGCGTCACGAAGTAGGGCATCAAGAGTAAAATTCATGACGGCCTGGAAATGCATAATACATGACGGAGTCAAAAGTAGATCAAGGCAGTCCGAGAAGAGTTTTGGCGGCGAGGTGACGGCGTCACAAGCTTGGTCTTAACGCCGTCAGACCCCTTTTCCTATATATAGTTTTCTAATTTTCACATTAAGAAGAGAGAAGTTTTTGAAGAAACCCTAAGTACGAACTTGGTGCGAATTTTACAGGTTTTTCAAGGGTTCCAAGCCCTTGATACCTTTTATGTGTAATTGAGATAAGTGTTCTTTTAATTCAATCAATATGTCTATGTGTTGGTTGTCTATATCTTGTTCTTGTCTTAATTCCATCATGCTAGGCTAGATCTATCTTGTGTTTGCTTGGATCTAATGAAACCTAGATGTTAATTATGTGTTGATTACTTGTTTATAATTGTCTTGGATGAATGATTTATATGTTAGGCTTAAGAAAACTCGCAGATCTCCAATTGGTAACATGCTTGAACGTCTTAAGAAACATGAACCGATGTGCACTAGGTCTTTATTGGTTGTATTTAATGCATGAGCCACTGTTTATAATCCCTATGGTTGTGCTGGGCATGGTATAGGAGGAGATAAGAGCTCATAGAATTGGAGAGTTAAGTGCGCCACCCCAAGAATGATATTAAGGAATACGATCTGTCATCCATGCAACTATAACAAGTAATTAACATGTAAAAGATGTCTAGGGAGTAGTGAAATCTAAGTAAACACATTTTCTCCACTTATTGCTCACAACTTTAGTATAATTTAGTTTATTTTCATTTCTAGTATTTTATTTTAATTGCATCTTTAGTATTGGGTTAGTTGACTAGCAACTAATTCCGCCCAAATCCTTTAAACCCGAGATTTTTACTTGCTTTCTAAAAAAATATAAAAATACAAAAATAATCATCCTTCACCTTTAGAACTAGTATTTAGACTTTCTAATCCTAGCGACACTATTCCTAGCTGAACGATCAATCCCCCGGTACTTGTCACTATACTATACTACAACGATCAGGTACACTGCCTGGTGGGGGTTGTAAGCTTCTCAAGATCCCTTGAGAGGTAAAGCCTGGTGCGATCCCCACGTATCAAAATACAAAAAGAATCATCCCTCATCTCTAGAACTAGTATTCAGGTTTTCTAATCCTAGCGACACTATTCCTAGCTGAACGATCAATCCCCCGGTACTTGTCACTATACTATGCTACAACGATCAGGTACACTGCCTGGTGGGGGTTGTAAGCTTCTCGAGATCCCTCGAGAGGTAAAGTCTGGTGCAATCCCCACGCATCAATTCCCCTCTAGGATACGCCGTATTCGCCTATACGCCGTATCAACTTTCAAGTATGCCGTATTTGGAAGCGTATCCTAGAATATTCTTTTGGATACGACGTATCCGTTTTTAGATACACCGTATTGGGCCCAGATCTGCAACTTTAAATACAGAACTGATAAGGAATATTTGTCACGCTTTTAGGGGGTCATTTAAACCCTAAATCGTGCTATTATGGTCAAATATTACCTCAAATCGTTTCTTTTGTCATTTTAGGTACTTTGGACGAGAATTCTGGAAAATGGAGCATTTTGGACGTTTTTAGAGTCAAAAGTGAAGAAAATGACAAAGTCAAGAAACCATGCTGAAAATAGTACCTGACGGCGTCAGGAGTCACTAAGTGACGCCGTCATGTGATGAATCAAGATGAGGATGATTATTTGCACTTGAAACGCCAGAGAAGAATTTTATGATTACAACGTGACGGCGTCACGTTATATTGCAAGTAGGCCGTCACGTATTACCACAAAGAGAGACGACCCAGAAGACAATAACAAGTGACGGCGTCAAGAAGATTAATTGGGCGTCACAAAACCCTACTGACAGCGACTTGATGGCGTCATGATCCAAAACCTGATGCCGTCACCTTTGTATATCTATATATAGTTTTGGATTTTTCATTCATTGGTGTGCAACTTTTGGTAGATAAACCCTAGACGAATTTTCCTGCAAACTTAGGGTTTCCAAGCCCTCTTTTCTTTCATGTTCAATTGAAGATAAGTCGCCTTTTAATCATTCAATATGTCTATGTGTTGTTTGATTGATTGTTTATCTTATCTTTACATTAACATGCTAGCTTAATTTCCTTTGTGTTTGCTTAGATCTAATGAAACCTAGTTGTTAATTATTGGTTGTTGACTTGTTATTAGTTGATTTGGGTGATTGATTTCGCGTTAGGCTTATGAAAATTGGCTAATCTCCTATACAGTAACAAGCTTGAACGTCTTAAGAAACGTAATCAGATGTGTACTATGATTTTATTGGTTGTATTTAATGCATAAGTAACTATTAATGAGGCCATGATAGGATACTAAACGTGTCGTCATAGGAAGAGATAGAAGCTTATAGAGTTGGGGAAGGACGTACACAGCCCCATGACTGGTATTAAGGAAAACAACCCTTCATCCAAACAACTGTTGCAAGTCAATTAATCAGTAAAAGATAATTAGGGAGTAGTAAAATCTAAGTAAACACGCTTTTCCCATCATAAGAAGTTCACCAATTTACTTTTCTTGTTATTTTTATTTATTTTGTTTAAGTAGTAATTTTAGGTTAGTTGACTAGCAACTAATTCTGCCTACTCTTCCAATACCTGAGATCTTTACTTTGCTTTCATAAAATATAAAAATACAAAAAGAATCATCACTCACCTTTAGACCTAGTTTAAGTAGTTTTCAATCCTAACGACACTATTTCTCTAGAGAACGATCAATACCCCGGTACTTGCCACTCACTATACTACATCGGTCAGGTACACTGCCTGGTGGGGATTGCAAGCTTCTCAAGATCCCTTGAGAAGTAAAACCTTTTGCAAGGTTGCAAAACCACACATCAAGAACCCTAACCACGAACCTAAGGATCATTAGGGTTCCTTAGGACCATTCCCAGACACCCAAAACAGCCTCCAAATAGCAGCAAACACCCATTGAAGAACAAATCAATCAAAAAGGATATCTCGATTCATCATTCATTTGTTTATCGTTAGGTTTGATTATAGTTTTTTCTATGAACTTATTTTCATTATCGTTTGATTATACTTTGATTATGTTTTCTGAGATTATGGGCTAACACCCTTGGGTGTTAGCCATGTTTATGAATATTCTATGATAGTTATTTCCGTTCGTTTAGATCTAATGTCTTGTATTATTTAGTTTATATGTTTATCATTTAATCAATGCTTGTTTATATGTTTGAGTAGCTTAAGTCTAATATCGCATGGACCAAGTGGGTATTGGATTTATATTATGAGAACATTTAAGTTAGTATAATGCTTTTCTTACATGGACCAAGTGGGGAAGGGTAAGGTATCACATGGACCAAGTGGGTACCACTGATAAATCACAAAGATTAGTTGACACGACTTAATGCATGCTTGTGGGCCGGTAGTTGCATGGACCAAATGGCCTAGGAGATTACATGTGTAGTGGCTAGATGCATGGACCAAGTGGTCTAGCCTAGGTTAGATAGGAGTGTGGGGGTATTGTCTGGACCAAGGAGATATTCCCCACATATCCTGGTGTCACCAGTATTTTACAATTATATCATTACACTAATAAACGGATGACTAGAATGGAATAGGATTAACATGGCTAACACTTCCTTCTCTTAGTTGATCATAACCGTAGTATAAATTAGTCTAGTTTACATTTTATGTTCTTAGTTATTAATTAATCAAATCAATCAAAAACCCCATTTTAACTTGTAAAATACACTAGACCAAACCTAGGCGCACTATTCCCGAGATCGACCTCGTACTTACCCCACTGACTACATATGATCGGGTACACTGCCCGTGAAAGTGTGTCTTAATGTATAAGTCCGGCTAAATATAAATTTAAAATTTGAATATAAAAATACCTACAATGAAAAACACATCAAGTTTTTGGCGTCACTGCCGTGGAATAGTTTAGCTTTAGGTTAATTTAGTGTGTTTGTATTTTTGTTAGATTAGTTTAGTTGTTATTCGTTTTATTTTTTTTCTTTGTTTGTTAACTGGCTTCTGTCTTAGGTTAGGTTTATGACAGATTCACTTCCATTGGATACGGCGTAATTCTTGATTCTCATATACGACGTATTGCTTTTCAGCATACGGTGTAATCGTTGCTGAAATAGATTAGTTGTCTTAGTTCCATTTTCATTTTCTTTTTAGTTTTAGTTTTTATTTTTAATTAGATTAATCTGTTAGTTTTTTATTAAAATTTTCTAAAAAAAAAAGCGAAATTTTTTATAAAAAAATTATTATTATTTATCTATACGGTGTATTAATTTATTTTGATACGACGTATCAATTTTAAATTCATTATACATATCCTGAGTAATTGGGATACTGCGTATTGTTTTAATATTGAATACAACGTATACAGTTTTCTATATACGGTGTATTATGTGAACAGTAACATCAATTTTTTTTTCGTATTTAGGATTAAGTTTCTTTTTATTAGTGTACTAATAGTTTTTGTTAGTTTTTGCATTTTTTTTTCTTTTGTTTAGAAATTTTTCAGGAAATCATGGAGGGAGAAAAAGACATTATGAAGATGACGATTGAGGAATACATGAGACACGAAAATGAAAAAGCTTGGGAAAGAAATAGAATACTTAGGCAAAGGAATAAGGTTAAAAGTCAAAAATAAAGAGGTGGTACTTGGATAACGAAGATGATGAATATGAAGAGTGTATGCAATACGATGACAATGAATTCCCCATAATTGTAATACCTAAGCTAACACCGATTGTCCAACCACACTACCCACCACAACCTTCACCCAACAAGAAAGATTTAACCTTTGAAGAAGCCTTAGATTTAAGTTTGGAAGATATTTTGGATGACTTATTCTTAACGAAACCTAGCAACAGGAAGGAGGAAGAAATCAAGCCATTTGAAGAAAATGATTTGGAAGAGGGAGATATAAATACAACTCTAAATGGTATTTTCTATCCCAAATTTTTTAATCTTGATACTAATGATCTTGCTAGTGTTCCTAAACAGGTTGCAGAAAAGGTGGAGCATACGATCTTAGAATCTACCATCCACGTCACACCACCTACTGATGTTTGTGAAGCACATGTTCTTAGTCTGATTTTGGTTGAATGTGTCAAAGAATTTGATGATGATCGTAGGGATATTGCCACCATTGAAGAGGATGTTGATGTTGACCCTAGGAGGGATATTGATTTTGAAAGTTTACTAGTGAATGATCCTTTCTCATCCCTTATGGAGATCAAGGAAATCCCAACTACCGTAGGGGCAAAAGAAGAACTAATGTCACTAGTTCATCCTCAACAAATGGTGCCCGCACATAGAATGTTCTAATCGTCAGATTCATCAACCAAACTAGGTAACCTAAAGATAGGAGAAAAAAAATTGGCAAGGTACAACTTTTACATCTCATATACTTCTCCCGTAGCATATTTACACCCTTATGATGTTTATTGCTACTATCACCCGCACTTGATTTCAAGTAGGGGGGGGGGGGGGAACACCCTATTACATAGTAAATAAGGGTGGAGTCAGGCTCATGACTCGGAAAAAACAAGCGCTTCGTAGGAGGCAACCCATGCTTATATTTTATTTTATGTCATTTTCATTTCTATTTGTTTGCTGTATTTGTCAGGTGGTTGATACGGTGTATCCAATTTCATGGATACGGCATATCAACACTACATCTTGTATTTTTCTTATTTCTATTTTATAACGGATGATTAACAAGATGTTTCGAGTTTGTTTTTCTGTGATCTATATATTTTTGCAGGTTAATGGTCTTGGTATTATTAAGATTAATGGAAGGAAAACGAAGTGATTTGGAGCTTATTTGAAGAATCTGTATGCACACTGTAAAGAGCATACGACGTATGTAACTCTGGCCATACGCCGTATTGAAGGAATTTAGGATTCACTAAGTATTGGTGAAAATGAAGGCATACGACATATTTTACTCTAGCAATACACCATATTGGAAGCTCTGCAATCAAAGATCAAGTCAACCGTTGAAGGAATACAACGTATGAAACTCTAGCCATATGTTACATTAAAGATCTTATCCCCAGTCATAGTGTATCATTATTTGAAGGCATATGGCATACTTAACTCTGGCAATACGATGTATTTATTGAAGACAGACTACATACACTTTCTTGCTCACATTCTTACCATGGAGGATCATTCCGAGCAATTTCAGGAGAGTTTTCCGTTTCTAATTCTACTCTTTTTATATTCATGTGTTCATTTGTACAACGAGGGCGTTGTTGGTGAGTGCTTATTCACGCACCTTTTCTTTATCAAAATGAGACTAAATAATCCAAAAACTAACCCAAAACACCAAAGAAAATGTGTTTTTGTGATTGTGAATGTGCAAGTACGGATATTTTAATAAAAGACAAAAACCAAACGGAAACCGGTAAAAACGAGCACGAGAGTGGAACGAGTCAAAGAAAGTCAAAGTTGAGCCTACAAAGTCCAAAGAAGTCCTTAAAGATTCAAAGAATGACGAATTTAACCCTTGGATGAAGTTTGATGAGATTGACAGATTTAGTCCTCCGAATTTCAACAAGTTGTCAATTCTGGTCTTTTGAAGAATATTTCTAAAGAATTACATGTTTGGTCCTCTTAGATTCAGAATAATACATGAATGGCCCTTGAATCACATATTATGAAGTTTGGCAGATTCAGTCCTTATAGTTTCATTAAAAACACACTTGGTGCTTGTTTATTATTTGGTACTAAACTTGAAATTACAAGTGTTGGTCCATGTATCTAGCCCAAATCCAATCACTTAAAACCAAGCCCAAAAATTCCTTGGTCAAACCCCTTTAGTCTTCTCAGTCAAATGAAGGTAATAAAATATTACCTTTAAAAACTCCCGCCCCCAAATCTCCTTGAACCCAGAACCCCTCATGAACCCTAGAAACATACCAAGACTCAATTGACCCTTGTCACTTCAAATTTACCATTATTGACTCATTATTAATCCTTCTAGAAGTGCATACACGTGCACAGGTCTTGTCAGAAAGAATATTCGAGATTGATTGGAGCTCATGGACACATGGCAGAGGTCTATTGGTATGAACACACCATTAGCTCATCATTGGATTCCATTTCTAGAAGGGTCAGACACGGACAGAGAGTATATGCACGAATGGGACATGTAGCAGCAATTCATTGGTTGTGACACATCACTAATTGTGATCCAAGGGCTGTTATATGATCAAAGAAGCACAGATGTGATCTAAGGGATATGAACGGGTGAGAAGAAGCACATTTCACCTGGATTGCCAGCTTGGCATTTGAGACTCTAACCCTCTCACCCTCCGTTATAAATAGTGCTCATTTTTCACTCAAATGTATGTAGTTTTTAGGGTAGATTTACTATGCAGAAATTTACACTCAATTTGTAATTTCAATTACTGTTTTGTAATTTTTTTCAGTAGATAATAAAATCTTAGTTCAAGTTTTTATTATACCTTGTATTCATTCAGAAATTTTTAATAAATTTTTAGTTTAATCCATAGTTCTAGTAGTTTAATCAATGTTATATTCAAGTTTCTCAGTAGTTTCTTTACAAGTTTCTTATCATTAACTTTTCACTTTTACAAACTCTTACATCAAAAATATAAAAAAATAATAAAAAATTAATAAAAATATAAAAATATTTTGAAAGTATTGAATTCAGCTTGCAAACAAGCTATTTGCAGTAGTATACAGCTCATATTAGCTTAATAGCTATTGTGAGTGTGACATTTAGTTTAAATAAGTACTGTAGTTAAAGTGTTTATGCAGTCAACAAAAGTCAAAGATTCAGTTCAGATGATGAATATTGGGGTTCCATTGATAGTTCAAGCTGGATTTGGATGAGCTTGGCCTATCTAAAGATAGGCTTCATAGGAAAAATCTATGTTTGAGCTGAGAGTATTAAGTGTGAGATCTTCATTTGATATTTCACTCAAATTTGCATAACTGTTTAGATTTATTAGTAGTTAGTAGTTTATTTGTTTGATTGTTTCTGCTAGAGTTTAATTAGTAGAGTTGTTAGTGTTGTTAGTTAATAAGCTCATTTGTGATTGTTTAGTTCTCATTTTATTACTTATTTGCATGAAAATTGGTGAACTGTTATAGAGATTTTATGTTGTTCATTGTAGTAGTAATTGTTGAATTAGCTACTGTAGTGTAATAAGATTAGATTGATCACTGTTTGAGTGACTTGGAGTTTGAATTTTGGCTTGTCAAGTGATATTACATAGGACTTACATTAATTCTAGTAGGACCGTGATATTGAGATACTGAGGTTCAAAGTTAGAGTTTACTGTTTCATTAATCTATATTAAAGAACTGTAAAATATTTTGATCATTGCTATGGGTATCATTGGTCTTAATCTGTAATTTGTAGTACAATCTGCTGTTACAAGGGTGTTTGGATTAGTGTTGTGTAGGTTGCTTTTGTAGTATTTTGTGTGGTAATTTAGTTAGGACAGTTTACTTAGGGTAATAATAGTCTAGTTTGCTTATAAAATCAGTAGGATAGATATTAGATAGTCAAAATAAGATTTCTTCTTAATATACTGTTAGAATTAATAAATTTAGGTTAGTGAAATTTATTTTACAGTTGTAATTTAGAATTAGTTAGCTTATTTCAGTTTTATTATGGCCTTTTCATAACAATTAGGAGTAGACTAAATTGGTAGAAATTAGATTTGGTCAAAGGTTTGTGCATCTAAAATTGTCAACTATTTCAGCTAAATAGTTTAACAGGTTGCTGTATTTGGCTTTAATTGGTATACAATTGGTGTTACATTCATAGGGCTTTTGGTATTTTTAGATACTCATAGTATAGAGTATCCTTTGCCCCACTGTGTTTTTAGAATAGTGTTTATTTTATTAGCTTAATTAGGTCTGCAAATTAGGAGTATTAACAAGGTTTGCTGAATTGAAAACAGGGCTGCAATTGTTGTAGATAGATAATTCATTAAGTTTCTATACATATTCTGAGTTGTTCTGATGTGCCTTAAGTGATTCTAATTGATTCTGTGAACTTAGCTTATTCTTTTGTATATCTGCTTATTTGTTTGCTTATTGCAAACTGCTTATTGCTTGATACTAGTGTTTCTGTGCTTAACTTGGTCTGATTTGTTCTCAATTGAGCTAATTAGAGTATTTTGAACCTTCTGTATCAATCTTACATAGATTGGTCACAAGTGCTTATAAATAAACACTTGTGATTAGCTGTTTTCAGCTTAATAAGCACTTTTCTGGCTTATTTTCATTTCAAAATTTTTTCTCAAGTTCCTTTTATTATTTTAGATTTTCTGTAAATTTTTCAGATTTTTCTGATTAGTTTTACTATTTTTCTCCTTTTATATTAGTTTTAAATCAATTTTTAATTACTTTTTAATAAAGAAAATTCAAATAAAAATCAATAAAGTTCTGAAAAAATCCAAAAATATTTTAGATAATTCTTTTCTTTTATTTTAGAATTTTCAAAATTTATTTTGTATTTTTCACTTTTATTTTTACATTTTCTCTTATTTTTAATTTATTTAAAAATACAAAAATAGAAATAAATTCATAGAAAATCAATAAAAAGTCAAAAAAATGTTTTTCTTTTTCTCAAAATTATTTTTAGTTGCTTAAGATTTTTAGAAAATTAATTTTATATTTTTAGGATAATTTTTCATTAAAAGTTACGTTCTAATTTGTACGTTACGTTTTAAAAATTCACGTTTGAATTTCCATTTTTAGCTTTAAATCATTTGTGCATGCATAGCTTGTACCTTATGCATATTTTGTGATTTCTAATCATAACTTGAGGTTTTTAATCACAATTTTCACTTTTCCACTTTTCACGACACAATTTCACGAATCGAATTTCAACGATTCCATTCACTCCTTCACGGGATACGACTCGGGTAATCCGTATTTCTAGCGGATTTCCTTGAACTTTATAGATATATTATATACATATTGATTTTCAAAGAATCAATTTTTGGCACCGCTGCCGGGGAAGGTTTGAAGTGAGTTTTTGAATTTCGTTTTTAAAAATCGTGTTTTGAAAAACCTTCCTCTTATTTTGTGAATATTTTCTATAAAAATAAAAAAAGTAAAAATCAAAAACACTTTTACTAAAGTGTTTTAAAAAATACCAAAAGAAAATTATAGCCTCAACTCCCTCGTGGAAGAGGGGGCGTTGTAAACCAAATAAGCATTCCAACATAAGAACACGTGAAATTAGTTGTTAATCGGATTACTTTGATTCTACAACTGAATAAGTGGGAAATACGCTTAGACATTAATTTGCAAGCTGAAGAGAGATTCATTCTTCTCTCCCGTTTCGTCGCGAGTAGTTTTGTAGGAAACGATTACGATTAACGTAACGGTTGAAAAAAGAGAGTAAAAGTTTGTTTTTTTTTTTTTTTTTTTTTTTTTTTTTTTTTTTTTTTTGTGATTTGTTTTTCAATAAATTTAAAAAAACCAAAAATAATTCCAAATCAAAAATACAAAAAGATTTTTCTTTGTCTTTTTCTTTTTGATTTTATTTTTGGTGTATGAACACCCGATCATCTTCTGAAAGTCTTATTTCTCCATTGTCAAACCCCGAAAGGGTAATTCGACACACACACCGTGTCCATTTCCCCAACGTTGAGGAAATGGACCCAAATAATCAACACCCTCCGGTGGGTGGTGATAATCACCAACACATGCCAGCTCCCGATCTCCGAACGATGGAGGAGTTGTGCCAACCAACAATGCACGGAAGAGGTGGCCCGATTGCCCCTCTTAATATTGAGGCTACGGATTTTGGACTCAAGCATCATATGATACAACAAGTCCAAAATTCATGCCAATTTCACGGTTTACCGGGTGACGATGCCAATAAGCATCTTGATAAATTTTTTACCGTCACCCAAAGTATGAAACAAAATGGGGTCTCCGATGACGCCCTCTTTCTTTCTCTTTTCCCAACTCTCTAACGCATCATGCCACCGCTTGGTTTGATCGTCTTCCCAAGAACTCGATTCATACTTTCGAAGAAATGGTCTCGAAGTTCTTGGCAAAGTATTTTCCACCATCGATGGTGACGAAGTTAAGAAACGATATTAGCAATTTTCGGCAACTTCCCGATGAGTCTTTATTCGAGGCTTGGGAACTTTATAAGCTTGCCATTGATCGGTGTCCGAACCATAATATGCTTCTCGTTACGATCATTGATACGTTTTACAATGGTCTAACTCTTCGACATCGGGACACGATCAATGCTGCAGCTGGTGGAACTTTTATGAAATGATGTCTTGAAGATTGTTACGAATTAATCGAGAATATGACGGCCCATTAAAATTATTGGGATTCCTTAGCCGAGAGGAATGAGCCAATAAAATCGACTGCGAATCAAAATTCTTCTTCCTCTTACAATTCTGAGTTGGTCGCAATTACAAAGAAACATGATGATATGTCTACGGCTATGTTACGGATGTATCAAATGACTCAGAATCAAGTTAAGAACCCTCAAGTCAATATGGTTAATAATGGTTGTGAGACTTGTGGTGGTCCTCATTCGTATCTTGAGTGCCCAGCCTCCGGTGGCTTCTCTCAATAAAATGTGTATGCTACTACGGGAACCTATAATACCGGTGGTAATGGTTACCCACCACAAGGTGACCGTAATCTTCTTAGCTACCGTTCCGACAATTATCTTGGACCAACCAGTTTCAATCAACCAAACCAAGTGAATCATAATAATAATGTGCAAAACCGGAATCATTAATTCAATCACAATCAAAATCAAAACCGGGGGAATAATGGTTTTCAAGGTCAAAATCAAGGTTTTCATCAAAATCAAAATCGGGGGAATTACAATCAAGGCCCGACTCAAGGGAATGCTTTTCAAAATCATGGAAATTTTCAAAATACGAATCAAGGAAATCAAAATCAAGGCTTTAATCAAAACAACCGAGGGCAAAACTTTCAAAATCAAAATCAGAATGTGGTTCAAAATCCGTCGCCCTCGGATGAGCTTCTTAAGCAGATTATGAAAAACCAAGAGTTAATGGCTAAGGAAATTCTTGAACTAAACAAGCGTTTAAATGATCGACCCTCGGGCTCGGGAACTCTTCCAAGCAACACGATCGCTAACCCGATGGGCGATGCAAAAGTGATCACGACTAAGAGTGGTGTTTCATATGATGGACCAACGGCTCCGACTACCTCTTCTTCTCTTCCTCCCAAGGTAGTCGCCCGTGAAACCAAGGTGACAACGGATCCGGAAATTTCTATTAATAACGGAAGGACCGAAAACATCCAACCTCCTGTGGTCCAAACGTCAAAATGAAAAGAAAAAGTCGTTTACGAAGCTAAGAAAGAAATTCCTGTCAAAACAAAATTGCCTTATCCGTCACGCTTAAATGAACAAAAGCACCGTGAGAAAGATAAAAACTAGATGGAAAAGTTTTATCAGATCTTTCAAGAATTGCATTTTGATATAAGTCTCGCGGATGCTATACTTTTGATGCCAAAATTTGCTTCAATGCTAAAAGGTCTTTTGAATAACAAAGAAAAATTGTTTGAAATGTCAAAAACCCAGATGAATGAGAATTGCTCAGTGGTTCTTCTTAAAAAGCTGCCCGAAAAGCTTGAAGACCCTGGCAAGTTTCTTATTCCATGCAATTTTCCGGGTATGGTTCAATGCTTCGCCTTGGCCGATCTAGGTGCTAGATTTAACCTCATGCCATTATCGATTTGTCAAAAGTTGTCTCTTCCCAATTTGACACCGACTCTTATGACCCTCGAGCATGCTGACCGATCTACGTCCCGACCAATTGAGATAGACGAGGATATTTTCGTCAATGTTGGGAAATTTAATTTCCCTACTGATTTTGTGGTTGTTGATTTTGATACTGATCCACGGGTTCCTCTCATTCTCGGGAGAGGTTCCCTACGGACTGGCCGTGCTTTAACTGATTTCTACGATGAGGAGATTACCTTACATGTTAGAAATGAAGCTGTTACGTTCAATCTCGATCAAACCGCGAGATATTCCTCCAATACAGTCATGTTTCCGTCAACCGAGTCAATGTTATCGATGAAGCTACGGAGGAGTATTCTCAAGAGCTTCTTGGTTTTACAAATAATGCTTCGAGTGGTAATCCCACTCCTTCTTCTAAACCAATCGTCTCTGATTCTTCCCTTCCCTCACTCCGTTTGAGGGAAGTGACTTCGCTTGGGAAGAAATCAAAGCTTGTCTTTCAAATGAATCGATTTCACCGGAAATTGATAATTCAGATTTTGATCCGGATGGGGATATTTTATTGCTTGAAAAACTTTTAAATGAAGACCCGATTCCTTCTTCCCCTCTGATGGACCTAAAAATGGCAGATGTAAAAGAAGTAAACCCGTCTATTGAGAATCCTCCGGAGCTCGAGCTCAAGGATTTACCTCCTCATCTCGAATACGCATATTTAGAAACGAATAATAAATTGCCCGTCATAATTTTGAAAGACCTTAAAGATAAGGAGAAGACCTGACTCTTAGATGTGCTTAAGAAGCATAAAAGTGCTATTACCTGGCAAATCTCCGACATTAAGGGAATTGACCCTCGATTCTGCACACATAAGATTCTCCTTGAAGATAATCACAAAGCTTCCGTCCAACAACAACGACGGGTTAATCCACAAATCCATGAAGCGATCAAAAAGGAAGTTATAAAACTTCTTGACGCTGGAATGATTTATCCAATCTTGGATAGCTCATGGGTTAGTGATGCGTGGGGATTGCACCAGGCTTTACCTCTCGAGGGATCTCGAGAAGCTTACAACCCCCACCAGGCAGTGTACCTGATCATTGTAGTATAGTATAGTGACAAGTACCGGGGGATTGTTCGTTCAGCTAGGAATAGTGTCGCTAGGATTAGAAAAACCTAATTACTAGTTCTAGAGATGAGGGTTGATTCTTTTTGTATTTTTATATTTTTATGAAAGCAAGTAAAAATCTCGGTTTTAAAGGATTAGGGCGGAATTAGTTGCTAGTCAACTAACCCAATACTAAAGATGCAATCAAAATAAAATACTAAAAATGAAAATAAAACTAAATTAAACTAAGGTTGTGAGCAATAAGTGGAGAAATGTGTTTACTTAGATTTCACTACTCCCTAGATATCTTTTACACGTTAATTACTTGTTATAGTTACGTGGATGACGGATTGTATTCCTTAATACCATTCATGGGGTCGCGTACTTAACTCCCCAATCCTATGAGTGCCTACTTCACTCCTATGTCGAGCCGGCTAAGAAGCTCCTAACATGGGATCATTAGAATTTACTCATGCATTAAGTACAACCAATAAAACCTAGTACACATCGGTTCATGTTTCCTAAGACGTTCAAGCATGTTACCATTTGGAGATCTGCCAGTTTTCTTAAGCCTAACATTGAAATCATTCATCCAATACAACCATAAAAAAGTGATCAACACATAATCAACATCTAGGTTTCATTAGATCTAAGTAAACACAAGATAAATCTAGCCTAACATGGTGGAATCAAGACAAGCACAAGATATAGACAACCAACACATAGACATATTGATTGAATTAAAAGAACACTTATCTCAATAGCACATGTAAGTATTCAAGGGCTGAAAACCCTTGAAAAATCTGTAAAATTCGTATATGGTTCGGCCTTAGGGTTTCTCCAAACTTTATCCTTTTAATGATTGAAAATTAGAAAACTATATATAGAAAATAGAGGCTGACGGCGTCAAGAACATCCTTGTGACGCCGTCATCTCGCCGCCAAAATAATCCTCGGACTGCCTTGATCTACATCTGACGCCGTCATGTTATACACTTTTCCAGGCCGTCACGTATTTTACTCTTGACGCTCTACCTTGTGACGCCTTCATTTCTGTACTGGGTCGTCATGATATTTACTCTTGACGCCGTCAACTTCTTACTCTTGACGCCGTCACACACTGTTCCCAGCTTGAAAAATTAAGTCTTTGGCGTTTTCTTCACTTTTATGCTCCAAAAATGTCCGAATTACTTCCTTTTCCAGATTTCACTCCCAAATTACCTAAAATCACAAAAGGAACGATTTAGGGCAATATTTGATCAAATAAATTCAATTCCGGGCTTAAATGACCCCCTAAAAGTGGTTCATTTTTCACCTCATCATATACCCTTACACTTGAGATTTGCTTGTCCTCAAGCAAATGCGCTTTTATTCTAGTCAAAATACAAGTTAGGGGTCATTTAACACTAATATAAAAGTAATTACAACAAATAATCGTTTCACTAAAGACCAAAGACAAGCACGGAGGTCATACACAAGCACCTCACAAATAGTGTTTAGATACTCACATCTCTCGGGTGTAATAAAGTATAAATTACAATATGGAAATGGAAGATATCTCTCACTACCTGTCATAGCAAAATAGATTACCATAGGCTTGGGAAAGGATCAAACCTCCACCACATGGCGTAAGCACCTAGGATAAACTATCAAAGAGGTCTTTTAAAGGGTTGTAACGTTAGGTGTAGGGATATGAAATACACGGTTTTGTTGGATATAGGCAGTCTTTACTGGTGGCGAGTTAACAATCTTGGTTAATTACATGTACAATATGGCGTTTCTAAGCCAAGACTAGACTCGACTTATGCTAATAAATGAAAAATAACAAAAACATAAAATAAACATAGAATGAAACGGGATGGTAGTCCGTATGTTTTTCTCTTCTTTTTTTTTTTTTTCTATTTCTTGATTTTTTCGATTTTTTTTTTTTTTTTTTTTTTTTTTTTTTTTTTTTTGCATACACTCTTACCCTACCATCCAAAATAATACATCATAGGGAATGAACATTCCCCTTACACTTGAATCTTTACATACTTTACAATAAACTAATCTAATGACTCGAATTAAGATAATCAAAACACTTGGAGCACTTTTAAGATTAACGTACATATGGGGGTAATAAATGATGTTCTTCCCCATTACTCCATAAAATAAGTACCTTACCCATGAGTCCCAATCGTCCCAGAACAATATGTACAAGGATATGACTCGACTTAGCAACCATGTAATCAATTAGATAGTTAACTTAGGGTTTAACAAATAACAATAATGTACTAAAGATGAGTGCATACACGGAAGGCTAAGGCGATTTGGGTGTACATTTAAGTGGGGTGTAACAAATTCTTCCTTTAAGCAAAATGCTTAAAGTTAGAAACGAAAAGATAGGCTCGGAGGGTTGTACTAGGGGTTTCATGTACTAAAAATGAGTACAACGCTAAGGGTGTGGGAAAAATTAGTTGACTAAACTAGCCAAGTAATATGACTTAAATTGTCAATTAATTATGATACGGGTTTAACACAAGGGTGATCCTAATGCCTCTTATCATGTAGTAAATCCTACTACACGAATGTAGTCTCACTAGCGGTCTCTGAATGCATCACTAACGCAAGTTATAGAATCTAAATGCTACCGGTACACACATAAGCACTAATATTAAATGCTTTTCCTATCAAATCTAAAGGCGAACCTCACATATTTGGGTAGAAAATTTTTCTGAATAGTATGGTTTTGTGCTAGTCATACAATCTTCTATCCATGAGACGCTTGCTATGGCTAAAGTTTCACTCCTAAATGTTGTAAAAAATTTTAAATTTGGCGCTAAAATTACACTAACAGGTATTTCTCATAGTTTTATTACATATCTACCATCAAACAAACAAACTCAAGCGAAAGTGTATCTGTAAGGTATCATCATTTTACCCTCCCCTTACACTTAAGATGAATATTGTCCCCAATGTTCAAGTAAAGAATGTAAAAGTGCAACAAGTAAAACAAATGAAATCAAATACTCCCCTGATTCGCTCGGTATGGATAATAAGGTGGCCATGTTAAATCTTCCTCCAAGAAAATGAACAATCAAAGCTTCCCTTCCAGAAAAATAATTATCTTCTTGTCATACATAACCTGTAAATCCTGAGAAAACAAACAAAGCAACATCGCATAAAATCGGCGGCAATCTACATAAGTTACTAAATCCAAGAAAACAAAATAAGATATAATGCTTGTGGAATGAAGTTTGCAGATTTCCTGGAGATTATAAAACTTAATAATTCAACAAAAACTTTAAGACTCCGTTAGAAAAACAAAACCGGTAAAATTTCCAGATTTTTACACGTGACGCCGTCAAGAGCAAGCTCATGACGCCGTCAGAAGTGACCTGCAGAAATTCTTATGTTAAGTTTCTGGAAAATTTCTGGAAAAACTTGGTCCTACTTCCTGGAAAATCCTGCAAAACTTCATTATAACTCAATACAAGCATTTGACTCTAACAAATACGAATATACATGTTCACTTAATATTGTGGAGAATCATGATCGGTTTGTTTCTTAAAAACATATTTGGGGTTTCCCCTTACACTTATCTTTTGCAAAAATACCTTTAGGTGGAGTTAAGACTAGGCCAAAACAACAAAGTAAAGTATTTCCACTTTTTAGCTTAGAAACATGATCTACCAACAATAAAAATAAAGCATGCATACGGAAACAAATAACAAAGAAACAAAATAAAATCACACAAAACATGGGTTGCCTCCCAAGAAGCGCTTTTCTTTATTTACGAGTCTTGTAGCTAGACTCAAGGTCATGGGTTACTACGTGACTTCATCCCTTGAGATGATGTACCCCATGTAATTGTGATCATTACTATTGTGGTGGTAGTGCCTCAACCTGTTGATACTTGCAATCACCTCTCCACCTACTTTACTTCTCAGGTTAACCATCCCATCTTGGCTCACGCCTTCAATTGTGAAAGGCCCATACCACCAAGGACTTGGTTTATCGGGTGGTATTGTTGTTTCCAAGTGTCTTAAGAGTACCAAGTTCCCTTCCTCAAATGGTACATGACTTTCTGTTGGTCGATTATGTTCGAATTCGACATGAACCTTATTGCTTTTGCTTCTTTCATATTTAGCCTGCTTGTAGCTTTTGATTCTTGCCTCCCATGCAAGAATTTTATTCTGAACACGAATGGGTGTCGTGTCAATGTTGTTTTTGAGCTTTCTCCAACTTAAATTCTCATGCCCACTTCGCGGAGTCATGGGGAAACTAATATTCTTTTTCTAGATTTAAGCTCAATTTTCCTGCCTTCATACTTAATGACAGCCCTAGCGGTGGCGAGGAATGGTGCCCCAAGGATTATTGGCATGCATCCATCTCCCTTATCATCGATGATCATAAAATCAACGGGGTACATGAATCCTGCGACATTAACTAATACATCTTCTGCGATTCCTAGAGGGTATACGTACGAGTGTCTAGCGAGGGACAACCTTACACGAGTGGGTGTTGGCATTTTTGACGTTAGTTGGATGTAAATAGTTAGGGGCATAAGATTTACTTCCGATCCTTGGTCGGCGAAGGCACTAAGATATTTCAATTCCTCGATGCTAGTTGGTATCTCAAATTCCCACATGCTATCTGCTTAGTAGCCACTTTTTGTACCAATAGCCTCTCGAATATTGACCTCCCAGGTAACGTATCATACTCATCTTTTCCCTTTTCCTCTTTCTCAGAACCCTGTTTGGAAGGTTGGTTATGCCCGTCACCCTTAATCCAATTTGTTATGGTGTTTTCGTTTATATCATGTTTCAGGTAGTGACTCATGGGTTGGGATTTTGGTGGCTTATCTAAGGTCTGTTTTGTAGAGGCTTCTACCTTCTCGTCATCCTTGTGGACAATTGTGATGGAATTAACAAATTGGGTAGTGGGGGTGACGCTTTCTTTCCTTAGTAGCATTCTTTCGGGGGTTCTCTGGTTGGCATACTCCTCCAATAGACTCATCATCTCATTCATTTTCTCTTGCATCTCCTCTTTTTGCTTATAAACTGCTTCCTCGAATCTAGCAAGCCGATCCGAATGAGTTGCCATATATTCTCTCATCCTAGCTTCAAACTCCGAGCTAAGCTCCTCGGGAGGGGAATAAGGTAGGGCATAGTTTTGAAAAGTCTCGATATTTTCTCTAGAGGGTGACTCTGATAATGGTGTTGAAGTCGGTTTCGAGACAGAATTGACAGTAGCCCGTCTAGGACTTAAATGTCTCCTTTGCCTTTCCTCAAAATAGTCAACTTTTGCCTCGAGTTTGCATAGGAGTTCATCGGGGATTTCGGTGGTTCCTCCAGATGTTGAGACTGCATTGATGGCCGCTTTTATCGTATGATTAAACTCCCACATTTCTTGATTATCGGCGGCGAGCTCCTCAATAATTGCCCAGGACTCCTTGGCATTCTTATCACGCAGTTTACCTCCCGCGGCCCTATCGATTGTACGTTTAGTGTGATAGTCAACATGGTCGTAGAAAATCTGAACTAATAACCAAATGTTTATACCATGATGAGGGACCTTATGGAGGAGATTCTTAAAACGGCCCATGCTTCGTAGAAAGTTTCACCCTGATGTTGTTCAAACATCAAAGTGTCATTTCTAAGCATTACCGTCTTCCCCGGTGGGAAGAATTGAGTAAGGAAGCGGTTGGTGAGATTATCCCATGTGGTGATGGATCCCGCGGGTAAACGCTCAAGCCATTGACTAGCTTGATCCCGTAGAGAGAATTGGAATAGGCGTAATCGGGTTGTATCTCTAGTTGCAACATCTAGGTCTATGGAGTATACAATTTTTAGGAAGTCCTTAAGATGTTGGTTTGGATCTTCGGAACGAAGTCCATGAAATGCACATACGCTTTGCACAAACCGGATGGTGTCGGATCGCAAGGGGGTCACATTGGCTCCGGTGAGCTCAATGGTGTTTCGGTAGCCTTGGTGGCTAGGTCGGGAATACTCTCCTAAGATTCGGGGCCTAAGAGGTTCTAGTGGTGGGTTTTGTTGTGGTGGGATGACGGGTTCAAAGATGTTCCCATCGTCCATGATGTCGGGTGGTGAAAAGTTACGAACAAAAACACAAAGAAAAAAGATAGACTAAAGAAAACCTAAAAATTAAAAATAAAATCTTACTAGAAAGGGATCTAGCAAGTAGACCTAATAAAAAGAGATTCTAACCTAGACAATAACTACTCCCCGGGCTGCGGTGCCAAAAATTTGATGCGTGGGGATTGCACCAGGCTTTACCTCTTGAGGGATCTCGAGAAGCTTCCAACCCCCACCAGGCAGTGTACCTGATCGTTGTAGTATAGTATAGTGACAAGTACCGGAGGATTGATCGTTCAGCTAGGAATAGTGTCGCTAGGATTAGAAAAACCTAATTACTAGTTCAAGAGATGAGGGATGATTCTTTTTGTATTTTTATATTTTTATGAAAGCAAGTAAAAATCTCGGTTTTAAAGGATTAGGGCGGAATTAGTTGCTAGTCAACTAACCCAATACTAAAGATGCAATCAAAATAAAATACTAAAAATGAAAATAAAACTAAATTAAACTAAGGTTGTGAGCAATAAGTGGAGAAATGTGTTTACTTAGATTTCACTACTCCCTAGATATCTTTTATACGTTAATTACTTGTTATAGTTGCGTGGATGACGGATTGTATTCCTTAATACCATTCATGGGGTGGCGTACTTAACTCCCCAATCCTATGAGTGCCTACTTCACTCCTATGTCGAGCCGGCTAAGAAGCTCCTAACATGGGATCATTAGAATTTACTCATGCATTAAATACAACCAATAAAACCTAGTACACATCGGTTCATGTTTCCTAAGACGTTCAAGCATGTTACCATTTGGAGATCTGCCAGTTTTCTTAAGCCTAACATTGAAATCATTCATCCAATACAACCATAAACAAGTAATCAACACATAATCAACATCTAGGTTTCATTAGATCTAAGCAAACACAAGATAAATCTAGCCTAACATGGTGGAATCAAGACAAGCACAAGATATAGACAACCAACACATAGACATATTGATTGAATTAAAAGAACACTTATCTCAATAGCACATGTAAGCATTCAAGGGCTGAAAACCCTTGAAAAACCTGTAAAATTCGTATATGGTTCGGCCTTAGGGTTTCTCCAAACTTGTTCCTTTTAATGAATGAAAATTAGAAAACTATATATAGAAAATAGAGGCTGACGGCGTCAAGAACATCCTTGTGATGCCGTCATCTCGCCGCCAAAATAATCCTCGGACTGCCTTGATCTACATCTGACGCCGTCATGTTATACACTTTTCCAGGCCGTCACGTATTTTACTCTTGACGCTCTACCTTGTGACGCCTTCATTTCTGTAATGGGTCGTCATGATATTTACTCTTGACGCCGTCAACTTCTTACTCTTGACGCCGTCACACACTGTTCCCAGCTTGGAAAATTAAGTCTTTGGCGTTTTCTTCACTTTTATGCTCCAAAAACGTCCGAATTGCTTCCTTTTCCAGATTTCACTCCCAAAGTACCTAAAATCACAAAAGGAACGATTTAGGGCAATATTTGATTAAATAAATTCAATTCCGGGCTTAAATGACCCCCTAAAAGTGGTTCATTTTTCGCCTCATCAGTTAGCCCGGTTCATTGTGTTCCAAAAAAGGGCGGAATTACTGTTGTGAAAAGTGAAGATAATGAGCTTATACCGACAAGACTTGTGACCGGATGGAGAGTTTGCGTTGACTACCGCAAGTTGAATGACGCGACTTGTAAAGACCATTTCCCGCTCCCTTTTATGGACCAAATGCTTGAACGTTTAGCAGGAAATGAGTTCTATTGTTTTCTCGATGGCCTTTCTGGGTATTTTTAAATTCCCATTGATCCCCAGGATCAAGAAAATACCACTTTTACTTGCCCTTATGGAACGTTTGCCTACCATCGAATGCCCTTTGGCTTATGTAATGCTCCAGGCACGTTCCAAAGGTGCATGATGGCCATTTTCTCCGACATGATTGAAAAAACCATGGAAGTATTCATGGACGACTTCTCCGTCTATGGAAATTCTTTCGATTCTTGCCTCTCCCATTTAGAGAATATGCTGAAACGGTGTGAAAACACCAACTTGGTTCTAAATTAGGAGAAGTGCCACTTCATGCTTAAAGAGGGCATTATTCTCGGCTATAAAATCTCAAAATGTGGGATTGAGTTAGATCGTGACAAAGTTGATGTAATCGCTAAGCTACCTCATCCTACTACCGTAAAAGGAATCCGAAGCTTCCTTGGTCATGCCGGCTTTTACCGATGTTTTATACAAGATTTCTCTAAAATAGCCCGACCTCTGACCCAACTTTTATAAAAAGATGCTCCGTTTAATTTCACAAATGAATGCATCGATGCATTTAATTTCTTAAAAAAGAAGTTAACGGAGGCACCAATCTTAGTTGCCCCCGATTGGAGCTTACCATTTGAGCTAATGTGCGATGCAAGTGATTATGCCATTGGTGCAGTTCTGGGGCAACGAAAGAGAAAATACTTTCAGCCGATACACTATGCAAGTAAGACAATGAATGACGCCCAACATCACTATATGACTACTGAGAAAGAGATGTTAGCCGTTGTCTATGCTTTTGAAAAATTTAGACCTTATTTTCTTTTAAAGAAGTGCATAGTATATACGGATCATTCAGCTCTAAAATATTTAATGGCAAAACAAGATGCTAAGCCACGCTTGATGCGGTGGGTTCTACTCCTTCAAGAATTCGACGTTGAAATTCGAGATAAAAAAGGAGCTGAGAACCTTGCTGCTGATCACCTTTCACGTCTAGAGAATCCCCATCAAAGTGTTCTCGAGAAAAAGGAAATTACCGAAACATTTCCTCTCGAGACACTTGGGAGTGTGTCTAATAGTGACCCAAGTACCCCATGATTCACTGACTTTGCGAATTACCATGCGGGGAATTTCATTAGGAAAGGGATGTCGTCCCAACAAAAAAAGAAAATTTTCAAAGATGTTAAACATTATTTTTGGGACGACCCTTACTTGTTCAAAGTTTATGCGGATCAAGTGATCCGGCGGTGCGTTCACGGCAAGGAAGCCGCTGAAATTCTTATGGCATGCCATAGTAGACCTACGGGGGGACATCATGGTGCCAACTTCACCACAAAGAAAGTCTTCGATTTCGGCTTCTACTGGCCGACGATTTATCGGGATGCCCATGAATTGGTGAAATCATGTGATTCTTGCCAACGTCAAGGAAAAATTTCTCAAACAGATGAAATGCCTCAAAATGCTATTCAAGTTTGTGAGACTTTTGACGTTTGGGGTATTGATTTCATGGGACCATTCCCGTCATCTAGAGGAAACAAGTATATTCTCGTGGCCGTCGATTACTTGTTGAAATGGGTTGAAGTGAAGGCGCTCCCCACCAATGACGCCCGAGTTGTTGACAAATTTCTGAAAAGTCTTTGCCTGATTCGGTGCACCTCGAGCTATAATAAGTGATTGTGGGACCCATTTCTGTAATGACCAATTTTCTAAAGTTATGCTTAAATATGGTGTCACACATCGTGTTTCTACTGCTTATCATCCACAAACTAGAAGTTGAGGTGTCCAATCATGGTTTAAAATGTATCTTAGAAAGGACCGTAGAAGAGCACTGTGCCTCATGGGCTGATAAGTTAGACGATGAATTATGGGCTTTCCGGACTGCTTACAAAACACCCATTGGGTGTACTCCTTATAAGCTGGTTTACGGGAAGGCTTGTCATTTGCCCCTAGAACTTGAGCACAAGGCCTACTGGGCCTTGAAACATGCAAATTTCGACCTCAAAACCGTGGGTGATCACCATAAAATTCAATTGAATGAATTAGTCGAACTTCGTGATCAAGCTTACGAGAATTCTTTGATCTATAAAGAGAAAACTAAAAGACTTCATGATGCCAAGATTAAAGACCGCGTTTTCAACGTTGGTGATCAAGTGCTTCTTTTTAACTCACGATTAAAGATTTTCTCGGGTAAGCTTAAAACCCATTGGTTTGGACCATTCACCATAACCCAAGTATTCCCTTATGGCACCATTGAGTTAGCTCAACCCGATGGTCCCAATTTTAAGGTGAATGGTCACCGTTTGAAACATTACTTCGGAGGGGACGTACCAACCATGGTAGTCCCGGATCTCCAAGCTTTCCCCAAGGACGAATGAATTCGGGGATCGAGTCAAGCTACGTGACTTGGTAATAAAAAACAAAGCGCTTCGTGGGTGGCAACCCATGCTTATCCAATTCATCTTCTTATTTCTAACAAATAACGTGAGGAAGGGGTGCCTTTTCCAATCTTGTGTTTCGTGGTTGTTTGTGAATGTTTGTCCAGGATTGTCCGCAATTTATGATGACTCTCGTGCTCGTCGTTATTTTTTCTCCGCTCGAGTCTCATTCATCGATGCTTTTGGAAATCCTATATCCGAAAATCTTATCGACTAACATTTTCTTTGGCATAATTAATAAACGGCCCTAGAATTTTGTTAGGATTGCCTTTACCCGTAAAACATTGAGGACAATGTTCCATTCTAGTCTGGGGGAGGGTGAATCTTCGATTCAATTTGACCTTGCATTTTTCACCATGTCGTGTACTCTCGCAACTCTGTTTTTCCCTAAAAAATTGAAAAAATTGAAAAATTTGAAAATTTTTGAAGAAAAATGAATGAAAAAGTCATGAAAAAGCACAAAAAATGAGAAAAAATTGAAAAAGTTGTGCAAAAATATAATAAAGTTTTGAATAAGTGTTTTGACACCTTGTTGACTTTCCAGCTGGCGAGAGTAGAAATAAATATTTTGACTTGACCGGGCGTGTTGAGCCCTAGTTTGTTCCCTTAACCAATGATAATCGCATAAGCTTGTGCTAGTCTTGTACACCAGGAGCTAAAAAATGCGAATTATTTCCTAAGAATCTGCAAGTTCCCATACTTGATTTTATACATGCGCAGCTTAAAAGCTTTCGCTAGTCACTTACACTAGGAGCTAGAAAACGCGAATTCTTTATAAGAGTTTGCAAGTTCCCGTATTTGACTTTATATATGTGTGGTTGATTATCGGCTAAGTATTCGCTGGTTTCATTATTTGAGATCTTAAATTGTGAAGAGCGAGAAATGATAGAGTTTATTTAGAAGTTAGATGCTAAACGTGGAGTAGTTGGTTCTCTATAGAGCTTATAGGAGGTACTTGTGGCTTTTTGCTCCCACAAAATTGTTTCACCGATATATAATAGATGTTCTAGGTTAATTAGTGGTATTTAGGTTTGGATAATATTTAGGGGGCGTTTGGTTCAAGATACGTAAATGATGCTATTTAAAATTCTAAGCAAATTTAATTGCTTCCCAAGTGGAAGGAAATTAAATTGGCCCACTTTTAGCCTCATTAATGCAATTAAAATTACTGGGCCCAAGTTTTTATTATGAACCAAACAAGGCTATTTGAGCAATTTTAATTTCAAATTACCTCAATTGCCTTCAATTTACCCCAACCAAACACCCCCTTAGTTTCTTATTTTCTTAAAAGAATCGTTGCTCTAGAAGTTGGCTACATATCAAGAAACATAAAAAATAAAAGCAAAAATGAAAAAAATCAAAAGTTAAAAGTTGATTATGTATGTGGTTTTGGAGCTACCCGATAAGCTTCCATTGATGATGAAAAAAGTAAAAAAGAAAAAGTATGAAATATGAAAAAAGTGAAAAATAAAAAATATGATGAAAAGTGAAAGTTATGTTGAATAAAAGCTTAAGTGTTATAAAAATTGTTGGCACGTGAGGTGCATGTGAATGATTCTGAATTGGACACATGAGGTGTGGTTGATGAAAATCAATAGTAGTATATATTATAAGTAAGTATCGATGAAATCCGCGAGAAATACGGATTTACCGAGTCGTTTCTCAACGAAAGTTGAATGGAATCTTAGAATTATCGAATTGTGAATCGTGTAGTGACAAGTGAATAGTGAATAAAGCAGAAAGTACAAGTTATATATGCACAAGTGTCTAAAATCGAAAAACGAAAATGCAAATGTGATTATTTAACGTAACGTACAAAATAAAGCGTGACTTTAATACTAAAAATGATCATACAAATGTGAAACAAGTTTCTAAAAATCTTAAACTAATAAAAATAATTTTGAGAAAATGAAAATTATTTTTTAGACTTTTATTTATTTTCTATTTTTGGATTTAAAAAGTAATTAAAAATTAAGGAAAATGTAAAAAATAATGAGAAAAATATAAAATTAATTTTGAAAAATATAAAATATTATAAAAGAATTATCTAAAATATTTTTGTATTTTTTATTGCTTTTTCTGAATTTTTATTGATTTTTGTTTATTAAAAAGGATTTAAAAATGATTATAATTGAAAAAAAATTAAGAAAAATATCAAATCAACTCAGAAAAATATAAAAATTTTACAGAAAATCTAGAGTATTATGAAAAGCTTGCAGAAAAATTTTGAAAAGAAAATAATAAGCAGAAGTGCTTATTTGGACTAAAACAGCTTATGGCAAGTGCTTATTAATAAGCACTTGCCACAAAACTTAACCAAACTTAAACCACAGATGTATAATACTCAAGTAAACTCAGTAATGCTCAGAAATGATGATAAATCACACATAAACACTAGATGCAAGCAATAAGCAGTTTGACAATAAGCTCAAGTATAAGCATAATAAGAAACTGAATAAGCCAGCAACTCAAGAACAATGTATTAACTACTAAAAACTATGTGGAACTAAAAATAACCAACAAATCTCAATAACAAGCTCAAATAAAAACTAGCAGGCCTATTCTCCAAAACAGTCACCTTATTCCAATCTACTAATAAGCAGGCCTAAAATAAGCACTCAATTAAGCTCAAAAATTCAAATCAATGGGGGCAAAAGCTCACTAGTAATACTGAGAGTGCACAAATAGCAAAAACTCTATCTCTAAAAACTAATAGATGCTCTAAATTGATACAAGATCAGCAGCTAGTAGAGACTATAAACTGAAAATAGTTGACTAAATAAGTGCTATAATTAGTTGACTTAATCCAACTTCTATTGATTATAACTACTCTTATTTGTAATGAAAAGCTAAAATGAAATTGAAATAAGCTAACTAATACTAAATCACAGCTAATACATCAATTTCACTAACTGAATCCTGCTACTCTAACCGTTAACTAACATTGAACCTAACTTTGACTATTTAATGAACTACACTACCATTTTAATGATCTAAATCTCTATTACTAATCTAAATGAACTTATTTGAGACAGAAAACCAGCAGATAAACCACAATCATACACAGTAAATGCTAGATCCAAACACCCCCTTAAAACCTGTTAACACTATGAATTGATGCAAATCACCACAAACTTCCAAATCATTGATTCAACAAGCAGAAATAACAATAACAGAAGCTATTCCAACAATCAGTTACAATTAAATCTAACAAATACTCAGAAAACAGATGTATGCTAAATAGAAGCAGAACTTTCAAACACAATTCACCTCAGCTAGAAAAGAGGTGATTCACTTAGCTTGCCTAACTTTTAGATAGGCTGAGATCTTCCAAAGCTATCTCAATCTACCACATTAACTCCAATTATCAACTGATTTAACAAAGTTTGACTTTTGTTGACCAAAATACCAATGAATAAGGAACTAAATCTACAGTCTCACAAAAGCTATATAGAGTTGATATGAGAAGTATTGAACTACAAACAAGCTTAACTAAGAGCTGGAAGACTAGATTAGACAACTTTTATATTTTTTTTTTCTGATTTGTATAAAACTATTTGAATGAAACAGTAAATGATTTGAAAACAAAGAAGTAAAAAATGATTTAAACTATTGAGACATAAGTAAAAGCTATTTTATAAATTGTAAACTATAATTAGCAGAAATGATAAGAGTAAAAACTGATTGTATTCATAAAAGAGAATTACAATTGAAATCTAAGAGAACTACAATTCAAAAACTGATTATATTAATAAAAGAGAATTACAATTGAAATCTAAGAGAATTACAATAAAAGAGTTTCTACACTATACTCCACACCTATTACACTGATACTACACTTCTATTTATACTAAATGAGTGAGAAGGATTAAGAGTGAGGTAGCCACGGATTGCCAGCTTGGCAATCCGTGTGGTGTGCTTCTTGAGTACCATTATGAGCCTTCAAATCATCTCTAATCATTTGCCCTCTAATACCATCCCTTGGATTGAGTATCATGACATGTTTGAGCCAATAGAGTGCTGCAACGTGTCCCTTTTGTGCTTGTTAGAGTCTGACAAGCACTGATAACTCTGACACCCTTCTAGAAACTCACTTGATTGTACTAATTTTCCCTTAATTACAGTAATTGTGTGGATAGGTAACTTAGGGTTCATAGGTGAATAGTAACTTCTGGGAAAGGGTTGAAAAGGGGGGCGGGTAAGGTTTTTTTTTATATTTGTTTGACTTGTATATGGTGTGTTGAACGTGGGAAGAGATGGGCTCGAGTTTGTTTGTTGTGGATTGGGCTTGGGTATCTAGGGAGTAGTTGGGCTTTGATATTGAATCAGGCTTTGTTATTATTGGACTTGTATCATTTTCAGATTTTGAGATATGAAATTACAAGGACAAATTATGAATATCATGAAACTATAAGAGCTGAATTTGTCATTTTCCAATTAAGTGATCCAAGGGCTTTAAATGTGATTTTATGATTCTCAAAAGACCAAAGTTGTCACTTCTGTAAAGATGTCTTTAAAGGACCATATTTGACAACTTCTGAAACTTGAGGGACTGATTCTGACAATCTATGAAACTTAGACCAAGGACCAAATCTGATGAATCTCAAATCTCTAAGGTCTTCTAAGGCTCAAAATTGACTTTCATTGATTGATCTGCACACGCTCTACTCTCGTGCTCATTTTTGCTTGTTTCTGTTTGTTTTTCGTCTTTTAACGAGATATCCGTACTGCACATTCACAATCACAAAGACATGTTTTCTTTGGCGTTTTGGTTAGTTTTTGGATTAATAATTACCTATTTTGGCTAAGAAAGGGTGAGTGAATAAGGACTCACCAAGGTGCACGTGTAGTACTCCGCAACTTATATATGAGATTGTATGTACCCAATTCCTTGATGTGGACCAAATTTCTATTGTAGTGGTTCTTGAGAGAAAATGAAAAACTACTTAGTGTTTAAACTTGGTATCTCTATCGGACAAAAAAGTATTGAAACGAGAAAATATGAAGAAATTCATTTCTCAACAGAAATAAAATCTTGAGATACAAAACTTAGGACATGGGAGTAAGAGGTTTCCACAAGTAACTTTTATAAGTAGTGTTAGCATCTAACTTGTAGATAAGCTGTGATCTCGTTTGTACGCTTAGTTTGGGGGCTTGTGAAAAATCAAGGATGACGATTTTTAACCGTATGGTCACTTTTCCATGATAAGTGTTTCTACTCTTTGACCCTAACAATTATTGCAAAATAATGAAAGTTCAACAAACCGTCACAAGAATAAAGTGAGAAAAGTCCAAAAATAGAAGTAAAAAGTAGAATAAAGAATAAATTTTCGAAAATGGAGCGTTTGCGGGAATAAATGATTTTATAGCTTCTTTTGAACCTCCTTGCTACTTTACAACGTTAGTAGGAAGATTTATAAAATTATTTATCCCAAAAGCGTGAATTGATCACATTACGTGAGGGCATGACAATACTTTAGTCGGGGGGATTTTGGTGAGTGCTTATTCACTCACCTTTTGTTTATCAAAATGAGACTAAATAATCCAAAAACTAACCCAAAATGCCAAAGAAATGTGTTTTTGTGATTGTGAATGTGCAGGTACGGATATTTTAATAAAAGACAAAAACCAAACGAAAACCAGTAAAAACGAGCACAAGAGTGGAACAAGTCAAAGAAAGTCAAAGTTGAGCCTACAAAGTCCAAAGAAGTCCTCAAAGTTTCAAAGAATGATGAATTTAACCCTTGGACGAAGTTTGATGAGATTGACAGATTTAGTCCTCCAAATTTCAACAAGTTGTCAATTCTGGTATTTTGAAGAATATTTCTGAAGAATTACATGTT
Source organism: Artemisia argyi (assembly GCA_030686995.1). Taxonomy (NCBI): domain Eukaryota; kingdom Viridiplantae; phylum Streptophyta; class Magnoliopsida; order Asterales; family Asteraceae; genus Artemisia; species Artemisia argyi. The sequence continues at coordinate 48,666,295 of CM060688.1, forward strand.
TTGTCCTCTTAGATTCAGAATAATACATGAATGGCCCTTGGATCACATATTATGAAGTTTGGCATATTCAGTCATTATAGTTTCATTAAAAACACACTTAGTCCTTGTTTATTATTTGGTACTAAACTTGAAATTGCAAGTGTTGGTCCATGTATCTAGCCCAAATCCAATCACTTAAAACCAAGCCCAAAAATCCCTTGGTCAAACCCCTTTAGTCTTCTCAGTCAAATGAAGGTAATAAAATATTACCTTTAATAACTCCCGCCCCCCAAATCTCCTTGAACCCAGAACCCCTCATGAATCCTAAAAACGTACCAAGACTCAATTGACCATTGTCACTTCAAATTTACCATTATTGACTCATTATTAATCCTTCTAGAAGTGCATACACGTGCACAAGTCTTGTCAGAAAGAATATTCGAGATTGATTGGAGTTCATGGACACATGGCAGAGTTCTATTGGTATGAACACATCATTAGCTCATCATTGGATTCCATTTCTAGAAGGGTCTGACACGGACAGAGAGTATATGAACGAATGGGACATGTGGCAGGTATTCATTGGTTGTGACAAATCACTAATTGTGATCCAAGGGCAGTTATATGATCAAAGAAGCACAGATGTGATCTAAGGGATATGAAGGGGTGAGAAGAAGCACATTTCACCTGGATTGCCAGCTTGGCATTTGAGACTCCAACCCTCTCACCCTCCATTATAAATAGTGCTCATTTTTCACTCAAATGTATGTAGTTTTTAGGGTAGAGTTACTATGCATAAATTTACACTCAATTTGTAATTTCAATTTACTATTTTGTATTTTTTTTTTCATTAGAGTAATAAAATCTTAGTTCAAGTTTTTATTATACCTTGTATTCATTCAGAAATTTTTAATAAATTTTTAGTTTAATCCATAGTTCTATTAGTTTAATCATTGTTATATTCAAGTTTTTCTCAGTAGTTTCTTTACAAGTTTCTTATCATTAACTTTTCACTTTTACAAACTCTTACATCAAAAATATAAAAAAATTAAAAAAAATAATAATAATAAAAATATTTTGAAAGTATTGAATTTAGCTTGCAAACAAGCTATTTGCAGTAGTATACAGCTCATATTAGCTTAATAGCTATTGTGAGTGTGACATTCAGTTTAAATAAGTACTATAGTTAAAGTGTTTCTATAGTCAACAAAAGTCAAAGATTCAGTTCAGATGATGAATATTGGGGCTCCATTGATAGTTCAAGCTGGATTTGGATGAGCTTGGCCTATCTAAAGATAGGCTTCATAGGAAAACCCTCTGTTTGAGCTGAGAGTATTAAGTGTAAGATCTCCATCTGATATTTCACTCAAATTTGCATAACTGTTTAGATTTATTAGTAGTTAGTAGTTTATTTGTTTGATTGTTTCTGCTAGAGTTTACTTAGTAGAGTTGTTAGTGTCATTAGTTAATAAGCTCATTTGTGATTTTTTAGTTCTCATTTTATTACTTATTTGCATGAAATTGGTGAACTGTTATAGAGATTTTCTGTTGTTCATTGTAGTAGTAATTGTTGAATTAGCTACTGTAGTATAATAAGATTAGATTGATCACTGTTTGAGTGACTTGGAGTTTGAATTTTGGCTTGTCAAGTGATATTACATAGGACTTCCATTGATTCTAGTAGGACTGTGATATTGAGATACTGAGGTTCAAAGTTAGAGTTTACTGTTTCATTAATCTATATTAGTGAACTGTAAAATATTTTGATCATTGCTAGGGGTATCGTTGGTCTTAATCTATAATTTGTAGTACAATTTGCTATTACAAGGGTGTTTGGATTAGTGTTGTGTAGGTTGCTTTTGTAGTATTTTGTGTGGTAATTTAGTTAGGACAGTTTACTTAGGGTAATAATAGTCTAGTTTGCTTATAAAATCAGTAGGATAGATATTAGATAGTCAAAATAAGATTTATTCTTAATATACTGATAGAATTAATAAATTTAGGTTAGTGAAATTGATTTTACAATTGTAATTTAGAATTAGTTAGCTTATTTCAGTTTTATTATAGCTTTTTCATAACAATTAGTAGTAGACTAAATTGGTAGAAATTAGATTTGGTCAAAGGTTTGTGCATCTAAAATTGTCAACTATTTCAGCTAAATAGTTTCACAGGTTGCTGTATTTGGCTTCAATTGGTATACAATTGGTGTTACATTCATAGGGCTTTTGGTATTTTTAGATACTCAGTAGTATAGAGTATCTTTTGCCCCACTGTGTTTTTAGAATAGTGCTTATTTTATTAGCTTAATTAGGTCTGCAAATTAGGAGTATTAACTAGGTCTGCTGAATTGAAAACAGGGCTGCAATTGTTGTAGATAGATAATTCATTGAGTTTCTATACATATTCTGAGTTGTTCTGATGTGCCTTAAGTGATTCTAATTGATTCTGTGAACTTGGCTTATTCTTTTGTATATCTGCTTATTTGTTTGCTTATTGCAAACTGCTTATTGCTTGATACTAGTGTTTCTGTGCTTAACTTGGCTTGATTTGTTCTCAATTGAGCTAATTAGAGTATTTTGAGCCTTATGTATCAATTTTACATAGATTGGTTACAAGTGCTTATAAATAAGCACTTGTGATTAGCTGTTTTCAGCTCAATAAGCACTTTTCTGGTTTATTTTCATTTCAAAATTTTTTCTCAAATTCCTTTTATTATCTTATATTTTCTGTAAATTTTCCAGATTTTTCTGATTAGTTTTACTATTTTTCTCCTTTTATATTAGTTTTAAATCAATTTTTAATTACTTTTTAATAAAGAAAATTCAAATAAAAATCAATAAAGTTCTGAAAAAATCCAAAAATATTTTAGATAATTCTTTTCTTTTATTTTAGAATTTTTTAAAATTTATTTTGTATTTTTCACTTTTATTTTTACATTTTCTCTTATTTTTAATTCATTTAAAAATACAAAAATAGAAATAAATTCATAGAAAATTAATAAAATATCAAAAAAATGTTTTTCTTTTTCTCAAAATTATTTTTAGTTGTTTAAGATTTTTAGAAAATTATTTTATATTTTTAGGATAATTTTTCATTAAAAGTTACGTTTTAATTTGTACGTTACGTTTTAAAAATTCGCGTTTGAATTTCCATTTTTAGCTTTAAATCATTTGTGCATACATAACTAGTACCTACTGCATATATTGTGATTTCTAATCATAATTTGAGTTTCTTAATCACAATTTTCACTTTTCCACTTTTCACGACACGATTTCACGAATCGAATTTCAACGATTACATTCACTCCTTCACGGGATACGACTCGGGTAATCCGTATTTCTAGCGGATTTCCTTGAACTTTATAGATATATTATATACATATTGATTTTCAAAGAATCAGTTGTACATCTCAAGTGGGGGGAGGTGGCTAGAATTAGAATTTTACTTGTCCTATTCTACAAAATTTGACTAAAAATGGTTAAATTTAAAAAAAAAAAAAAAAAAAAAAAAAAAAAGAAAAAAAAAAAAAAAAAAAAAAAAAAAAACACATGTTTTTCGTAGATCATTAGTAGCATAACCTGCACACAATACCCTTTGATACTATTCGTGAGGATTGAAACCTTTCCGTTTCCACTATTTTACCCAAAATTCCACAAAAATATGTGTGTGATGATGAATTGATGTATTAGAACTTGGCTTGGTATATCTATTCGAAACCACGAAAATGAGCATTACATTGAGGAAACTTGGTGTAATCGGCTTTAATCAACGTAAGAGGCAAAATTACTAGGATTCACCCAAATGGACCATGTCATTATATATGTTTGTTTATCAACTAACTACACTAGTTAGTTGACCACTTGTTTAAACTCTTTGTTACTCTCATCTTTAGAGTAAGATACCCCTAGTATAACCTGTTGAGGCTTTCTTTTCCTTTGTGACACCACTAAATGTTTATTGTTTCGTTACACCCTTACACCTTAGCCTACCGTGTAGATTTAAGTCTATTGTTTGGTTGCTAGTTGCTACGTGTATCTCGTGTATTTCATGTGGTCGTGTGAGTTTTTCATTCGATTCTTTTCTAGAGAGACATTGGTCACGAAAATTGCATTATGCAATGGGAATGTGAAAGTATGTAATTTGTGTCATACCCTTGTACTTCTACTTTCACTAGTGTTTATTTTATAAGGATTTCTATACGTTCATGAGTATCATATGATGCAGTATTATTGGTGAGATGGTAAAGTAATGTACTATCAGTTTGATTTTAGAGTTTCCGTTTGTTTGAAAAAAATATGAATTTCAGTATGTAGTTTAAGTGGTATGTAATATAAACCACTTATGTTAGTGTGCACTGGCCGTAACTTTGCCACTATTGTTGTATATTTTTGGGATCTTATGGGAATTGGCAATTAGGGATAGTCAACTTGGATTATTGATGATGATTATTGAGGTATATTTGAGTCTTATTCGCTATCATTAAAGCGTGTGTTTTTCATGTTAAAGCGTGAGTTCAATGATAATATGTGTCTTTCAGGTTTGTGGTAAGGTAGTAACTGGTAGCAATTGGTTGTGTCGGACTTAATCTATTTGTTTTATTTATTTTCTCTTTACACCAATTATAAATGTTTCCCATGTCGTATCTATACCCTTACCAAATTACTTTATTCGTTGTTAGCTTTTGAGCATCCAGATATAGTAATGGCTTTTTGAAAATATCTAGTGCATTAATATTTTAGTGACCATCTGGTTTGAGTAATCCAATGACGTGCCAGCGATTTAGTGTATTTTGGTGACCATCTGTTATGTAAATAACATGCCAGTGATCCGTGATATACTTTGGTGACCATCTGTTGTTTGAGTAAATCAAGAATTCGCGCTAGCGATCTAATTTGTTTCTGTACAAAATGTTGAAACATAAGCTTGGTACAACCCTTAAGCCTTCATAATTTTAACCCATTTTTCCTTTGAATTTGGTTTTAGTTCTAAAACTCTAGCGGTAGAGATGTGTATCCTTGCCAAACCTATGATAGAATACTCACCACGACTGTGCAATTGAGTGTACCGCTAAATAAACACACTAGATTAGTTACGAGAGATGAGCAAATTTCATTTCCTATTTCATGAGGTGTAATGGTTATGCACTTTTGGTTGAGTTAATTCCTTTGATGCTTAATTCCTTAACTACGGTTTTGGATGTTTTTCTAATTACTTAATCTACAGTCTACTTGAGGACAAGTAGAAGTTAAGTGGGGGGATGTGTGATAACTCCTATATTGTAGAATACTTATCACATGTTTATTGCTCATATTATGCATGTTTATATCTGAATTGATACTTAGTTGCCTAAGTTTTTCTATTTCAGTGATCATGGAGCAATATTAAAAATGACATGGAAAATGGTGTTAAAACGAAGATAACAAGCAAACGTTATTTTTGTAGGAAGAATACGACGTATCCTAGCTAATGAGGAAGCATCGTATATATAACTAAGAAGATTCCAAGACCTATTCGTACTAAGAAGAATACGGCGTATCCATTTATGGAGATACGCCATATAGAAGCCCTAGCTCATGAAGACCCAAGATGTGATTTAAAGACATACGGCATATCCATTTATAGGAATACGTCGTATAGACGTCCCAAAAGGAAACGAGAGAAGAAATATAATCAAGAAGAGAAATCAAGTTTACATGATGGCCTTGAGGATGCTTTAGTATTTTGGCCATAATTTCTTCATCCGGACTCCGATTTATGTGATTCAAGCGGCCACAGAAAGAGAAAAAGAAGATCTACATGTTCATGAAGAGAACTGTATTCCCTTTTTGGATACGCCGTATTGGCCTATACGCTGTATCAACTTTCGAATACACCGTATTCGAAAGCATATCCTAGAATATTCTTTTGGATACGCCATATCCACTTTTGGATACGCCGTATTGGGCCCAGATCTGTAACTTTAAATACAGAACCCTAACCACGAACCTAAGAATCATTAGGGTTCCTTATGACCATTCCCAGACACCCAAAACAGCCTCCAAACAGCAACAAACACCCATTGAAGACCAAATCAATCAAGAAGGAGATCTCGATTCATCATTCATTTGTTTGTCGTTGGGTTTTATTATAGCTTTGTCTATGAACTCATTTTCATTATCGTTTTTTAATCCTTAAGTAGCTTTATGCGGATTTTGACTAATCGTGACAGGATTAGATCTGTTGAAAAATACTTAATACGAAAATCTAGAGTCTAGGGATGCCCGGATTTAGGACAGACCATGATTTAGGACAGACCATGACAGGTTGTGAGTACCGTCGCTATAGGTCTTAGACTTATCAAACATCTTATATGACCAAACATTGGCTAATACGTTTTCCTTACTATCGGCTTGACCTCTTCTTTATTATCTGTGTTTACACTTGTGTGTGTTATTTGTCTAGTTGCATTTACAGTTTTTATTAAATCCAAACCACGTGCCAGTCTTTCAGGCTGAAAACCCCTTTGTTGTGTTAGAATTAGGTTTAATTAGACTAACTTGTAGAATTAAAATACTGATAGATTTAAAGTGTTAATGTTCCACTCTTAGTGATCCACACCCTACTTACCAACTAGCTTACCATCGATCACGTAACTGCCCGTTAGTGTTTGTTATAGGTAAAGTCGGCAAAATATAAATATTAAAACTTGATAACAGAATAATACCTATACTAAACGACACATCAAGTAGGTACAAATCTAATTTTGTAGGTTTTACCTTTTATTTACCAAATTTTTTATAATATCTACGTAATTATAGATATTGTTATTCTAAAAACGGGTTAGATTTAATTTTTAAAAAATCACATAAGTTTCTTTAGATGAAAAAGTCACATTCAAACTTTGAAAAGATATATACCATACAAATTTAGAACTTATCACGTAACATAATTTAAATATAGAAAAAGTATCGACGAAGATAACTATTGTTTTTAAAACATTCTAGAACATGCATCTTATATTTGGAAACGATTCTGATGGGGCGACTTTTATTATTATATTTCTGACAAGTTAATGTTATCAATAAGTTGGTTTATTTGTTTCTGATGGTTTTGTATTGCTAACAAAATAATTTTATTACTTATACATACCATCAAGAAAACAACAATAGCAAAAATATAAAAATTCAATATGTTTAACCATTTTTTAATCATTTTCTATTGAACGACTGGTTTATGATTTAAGACCATAACGGTTTTTGATGATCCATGAGTTGTTTATGTATTATATATCTAACGGGTTCAAGATGATACATGTGCATGATGTTGTTTTTTTAGAAAGTAGATACAAATCAAATTGTAGGTTTTACCTTTACTTTATGTTCGTATACCAAATTTTCCTCCGAAAGAAACTTATTTGATTTTTTTAAAATTAAATCAAACCCATTCTTAAGATAATAATATCTATAATTACATAGATATTATAAAAGAGTTTAAAAAATTAATGTAAATGAGACTCAATAATTATGTGTGTGTTTCTATATGCATTAGAGCGGATAGTTTGATTAAAAATTAGATATTAGGGTTATTTACATAAGAAAAAAATGTAGTTATTTGAAGGTAAATTAATGAATTTAATTTATGGTAGGTGGTAGTAAAAATTAAATAGTGATAAGTGTCATAATTAATTATGCTATATTTCTATATTTTACTATTTAATTTGTGATACGTGTCAATCTTTTATATAATAAAATAAAACTCATATTGGGAATTTTCCATTTCAAAAAAATCAATTCATACCTTATTAGGCAATATTTTATTAATTATTGTTTATTTATTTTAAGTATTTTTAATTAAAAAGTATAAATATTTCCATATTTGTCAATAATACTTATAAATTCGTTTTTTCAAAAAAATTGTGTATAAAAGTATATGTGTCAAAAGTATAATAAAAAAACTTTGAAAAAGCGGAAATAATTCACAAAGAACTAAGGGGTGTTAAAAGAAAACTTTGCACAAACAAAACCACACAATAATTAGGCGCCACACCTACATTCTTTTTCTATTAACCGACTCTCCAAAGTCGATCCCCTAAATAAAATAACTGAGCGATAACAAAAACTGGGTTAAAAACATGAAAAAATTCTCCTGCAAAATTAAGTGACTACTATATGAATTTGAGCATCAGTCATCAGATTAAGGTAATAATCTATTTGTATTAATTTTTTTATACCCGATTCATATTTGGGGTTTTTTCATCATAATGATTCATATTGGGGGTTTTGTTATGATGATTCATTTTAGAGGTTATTTGAATCTTCATTTTAATTTTTATGATTGTTTTTTATTTTAATTTATGTGTTCATGTACGTTGTAATTGTATTTGAGCATCAGTCATCAGGTATGGTTAATTGTGGGATTTGAGTATGACGATTGATATTAGGGATTTTAAAATGATTCTTTATTTTAATTGAAATTAGGAATCAGTTTGCTCTTAATTTACATCTTCATTATAGTTTCTGTGATTTTAATTTGGGATTTATCTTTTTCATAATTTTAGATAATGTTTCATTAAAAATAAGTTTAAAATTTGGCAAAAACTAATGGAGTTACAAGATAATCATTTACCTATTGGATTACTCGGGTCATTCCCCACTAGACATGCTTAACAAACATTAAGGTCCTCCTACTGCACGCAGGACACTTGCATCATAAATATAGCCGGCCATTATATTTTAAGTGAATATATATATATATATTGGCACAAGAATATGATAGCATTGATACTAATTAGGTGTTATTTGCAAGGGACCTAAGACCTAAAATAACCTTGTGCGCAATCACCCACACATAGCATGATGATTATGGCTTTATTTGAAGCATAATTGCTTGATATACCTATATGGACACCTTGGTAAAGTTGTTCTTTACGTCTGCCTAGCTAAACATAACACAGGGCAGTATCAAAATAACATTTCTCAACTATTCTATGTTAATACAAAATTCAACATATTATCAAATGCAATACGGTATTATATACCTTTTGAAAAAGTGCCCAAGGTTCCTATGTCTCTTATCAGTTACGTAATCCACATTCTGATACATGTAGTTAAATTATGCATGTGCCCATGTTTTTTTCAACTTTTTGGCCTGATATATCATGGTTTCTTAAGGGTATAGTTACATTAAGTACATGAATGTCAGTGGTGCTGATATTAGAATTTTAAGGGATATAGTCTCATTGGTTTAATCACCCCCACATGGAAATATTGAACGCCATAAGCGTGGTTTATGGTTATGGGTGGACTGTTTTTGTGCTTATGAAATAGGTGTCCTAACTGCTAACAGCTTATCTTCATGTCGTTAGTTATGGAACATTTTGTTAATTGTACAACAAGCAAGTTTGGGTTATGTCTACTATAATCTTTTTGTGAAATTGGAAGTAGATTCAACATGGTGATCATGATATTTTCTTTTTGCGAAATTTGAAGTAGATTTCACTTGCTTATCTAGGAATTGAAGATTTGTATGATGTCTCTTTTGTCTGTTAAGGAAATGAATAATCTGTTGGCCCCAACACCAAGGCTATTGGTTCAAACTATTAGCTATTGCTGATAATATGGTTATTTAGGTCATTTGAAGGTACATAATTTTTTAATGAAAGTTTGTTTGATATTATTGTGTACGTGGTTGCTAGATTACGCTTTCATCATGTTAGTTCTTTTGTTTACTTTAAGTCAAATGTGATCACAAAGCCAAAGAGATTGGGTTGTAAGTCGCGGAGAGTTTAAAAAAATCAAGTATAGGCATTGATGAGAGTCGATTTAGATGTATGTAAATAAGGAGTGTGGTGTGATTCAAGAAAAATATTGGTGATAGATCTACTTATTGGTGGCGACTATAGAGGAATCAGGTCATTTTTAATCTTTCATCTTCATTATATCTATGGTTTATAAATTGACTTTTTCAGTTCAGTAATAATATGATGATTCATGGTTGTAAAATACTTTTTGCTTATTGCGGTCGTTTATCTTAGAATAGGTTAATTTGAAAGATAATGCCGAAAATGTAGGAAGAATATGATGACTATCTGATGATGAAAAAGAGTCAATGATGGATTTTCGATAAACTAGGTAATGCTGATCTATACAATTGTGTCATCGACCTTCTTACAATAAATTTGTTTGGTTTCATTATTATACATGATAGATTTTTAACTTTATTAAATTTAGGTTATTCGGAATTTATCTCAGTGATATTGAAAGCTCAAAGCTTTATTCTTTTCATATCAGATAAACCATTATTATACATGATATTGAAAGCTTTATTCTTTTTATATTAGATAAACCATAATGTATTCAGAATTTATAGTAATATGGTATTCAAACTTTCAAGACTAAAAGATTATTTATTCATGCATGTATTTATGAGCCTATGTGTCATGGGTTGGGTTAGGTTCGGTTTACAGTACTTAATTAGAGCCATATTAACATTGATATTTTTAAACTTGCAGGTTAACGTTGAAAGTTGCCGCTTCATTTATGTTACTTTGTAACATTGATTAAACTGCCAGTTTATGCAATGGAACTAGATTTGTGGGTTCGAAGACTCAACATGCGTGTTATTGAGGCTGACACATAATTGAAACACATATAGGTAATGCAACTATAATTCTAAGAATGAAGCTTCAGTCCTTTAGACAAAAGGCTACCCTTGAAGATCTATGTGTGTTTTACATTGACTTACGCATCTTGACCCAGAATAGCTCTAGCTTACCCATTCTGGCCTGTTTTTTTGTTGAACGGCTCTCAGGTGCTGCAAAGAAAAGAAGACTTTGCACATACACGGAGTTCAATTGTTAATATGCATTGTTTGATTGTTTCCAAGAATAACCTTTTGTAGCATGTTTCCTAAATGGAGTTCGCTCGCTATCTTTTATTGTTAACATACACATACTTTTCTCGCTATCTTATATTTGCGACGAGTTTTAAAGTTTCTATAAAACAAACATATACTGAACTTGGCTATATTTCCGGTTTGGATTAATCATGTATCACTTATTAATGCTTTAGAGATTTTTTTATTTTATTTTATTTTATTATTTTTTTTTTTAAACAAAAAAAAAAGGAGGGGGGGGGAAGCTTTTACTTATAAGAGGTTGGTAATTTTGACAAATTGAAGGTTTATGGGACGTCTTTGACATCGCTTAACTATGTATCCGAAAATCACAATTGATTAATAAGCTTAAGATTTTAGAGCTTTATGTATTTCATATTTAGCTGCATACATCAAAAGCTTAAGATTTGTACTTTGTTGTTATTTCGTTAGCAAAGCCGCGAAGCAGATGGTCTCAAAAAGAGGTATATATGTGTAGAGTTAGTTCGACACCACCTAATGTAGGAGGTATGTTAAGTAAAGTTGGGTTTAATAATAGTAATAGTCATTGTCAAAATAATTAATGGTTCAACTTTTTTTTTGAAAATGCAGAGAATTGTCAATTTACTCACAGGCTGCGGGGTAAGGCGGAATCGGTAATAGGGGAAAAGCTAATAGGAGTGATGGTGGTTGTGGAGGAAGTGTGGGTGGCGGTGAAAGTTAACGTTTCAGTTGAGCGGGGTGATCACGATATATTTATTGGCCAGCGATGTAATATTGTACGGAGTAATTAAGTATTTTAATGACACATAGTTAAAGCAATTGGTTGACTATGTTGTTGTGCAAGTAAATTTCCCAACAACTAGATGTTTGAGAGTGCATTGTCAACATTATGAGTATGGTTTTCTGATTGAATTTTTTTCAGAGTACCACCAGTTTATAATGTTCAGTTATGAGCAGAGGCGAAGTATTATGAACGAATAATTATATAGTGTGTACGAATTAGGTAATGAAATTAGCCTTGATCACCTTAAGAACAATACTTCTATTAAAAATATTTGTCAATGACAAAAAAGACGTGTCATTATCTTTTACTGTTACATACAACCATGATGCTCAAGAACTCAATTTTATTTATAATTGATCACTTAATTGACAAACCTGAGATTGTTGTTAATGTATCATTTGTTTATTGACACAATGTTCTTTGTAGTGAATGATCTTCCAGCCAACACAAAGTATGTCAATTAATGGTTTTGGAATGTTTTTAGAACATTTATCGACCCAATTAGTTTCACGTAAAGCAAATCACATCACAAATAAATAAATAAATAAATAAATATATGCGTAAAATTTCCTATTTTTAATCCAACGAACAAAATTATTTAGAACACATTAACATGTTTGTTTTTAATCGATAATAATATATAATTAAAAAATTTAGAAAAAAACCCGTGCGTGCACGGATATTATAACTAGTTCAATATACTAAAAGAAAACCAATTAAAGAATTTTACTATATTTACTTTCAACAACCATTTATCTAACAAAATTTAAGACAAAGTTTAATATAACAAAAATTAAACCTAAAGCCCCATGCATGCACTAGTGATATAAAACTAGTTGCACATCAATATTAAACTTAAAATAAAATAGCACAACTATTTATTCAGAGTGGACAAAGAACATTTTGAAAAATGTCTTCATAGTAATTACAGGTCAAATAATTACTTTGGTTTTGAGGAGTTGTTATAAATTCACCAGTTTTCAATTGACCAATTGAGGTTTTTTTTTTTTTTTTTTTTTTTTTTTTTTAATAGTAATTATAATCATTTATGTTGTGAATATTAGTTGTTGAATCTCGCGCGAGCGAGAGTTACTCTATCAATTCTAAAAAAAAGAAAATTGTAAGTTTGTATATATACTTTTATATTATTTATTACTTTTGAATTACTACTTGATATATGAAAGTTAATTTAGTCTCATAACAATAGATATATAATATTTCATAAATTGAAAGCTTTTGTTTCTTAATAACCTATATTTCAATTTGATATATTGTATTACAATTAGTTTAATAATAATAAATAACAATAATAATATTAATAATATTGATAGTAAATGTTTTGTGATTTTCTTATAAAATAACTTAAAAAAAAATGAAAAGATCATTTACAAAGGAGGGAAATCTAGTTTGTGGCTGAAGTTGTCCAAACGTCACAACCAGGAGACCAACTAGAAATCATATCCCGCGGTAGAGCAAACATCTCTTATCTTCAAACAAACAAACCAAAATATCTTTCCTTTAATAAAAATGTCACAAATTATTCACTCTCAAAATTTGTCACCATGAACGCCATAGGTGCAGCTGCACCTTTTTCTCTTCCAATCTCTTTATCTCGCTCATCCAAATTCACCACAACAAAGGTTACACTTCTAATGATGACCACCTTCATATTTTTTGTAGTTAAACTTATATACCATATTTCACTACTAAAGTTCGACAGATATATATGTATACTAGGTTGAGCTTAAAACATGCTAAATAGCGTAAACACATGCATTTCTTAAAGAATGATAGTTTTCTTTAGTTCACAATAAATAAATAAATAAAATAAAATAATAATAACTTGTTTTGGTTTTCTTTCTTTAAGTCTTTTGGTGATTGTAAACATGTTTTTGGCTTAATTTGGTATAAACGAAAGTACGAAACTGAATACATAGATGTATAGTTGTTTAAATTTAATACATGTGTGACATTGATGTAATAAGTTGAATAATATAGTGACTTTCATAATCTTTAATATATAGCTAAATTCAATTTAGTATTTGATGAACTATTTGCTTGTATAAACTCACTTTATATAGAACTTTATATGTTAACAAATGATCTATTTGATCCTGAAACTTAGGTTTTTGGAACAAAAGATAACTTTAGGATAAATTGGCTAAGTATGGCAATGATATCTAGTAATGACTTGATGTTGGATTTTATGGAACATAGGGATATAAAGGAGGATTTGGGGTGTTTGCGGCATCGAAAGGTGGTGGCGAGGAAAGTGGATTTGAGGAGAAGAAAGACTTATGGAGTAGTTTGTTTGATGTTGAAGATCCAAGGTCTAAATTAGTTCCACAAGTTAACAAAAAGTTTTTGGATGTATATCAAGCACTTGAGGTGGCTAGATATGATTTACAGTATTGCGATTGGCGCGCTCGGCAAGATCTTCTTACAATCATGCTTCTTCATGACAAGGTTACTAGCTCTTCTATCTTTACACCCATACTAAAACCAAATTGATAATGTGTTAACATGGTTTAGATATTTAACCATTTTCACCATACATAGCTAGAGTGCCCTACCACCCCCATGTTACGGGTTCAAGACTTAATTCAAGTCTTGTAAGAGACCCACCGCTTAACCAAAGGTTTTGGGTTCAAGTCCTAAAAGTGTGAGTGAGTATATATATGTTGTTAAAACTGAAATAACATCCTTTCCATCAATTGTTGTTCATCTGTCAATTTTATCATAACATTTATCAGTCTTATGTTGGTTCATTGGATTAAAATTGGACGAGAAGATGCATATTCATTGATTGTGAGAGCACAAAAATGTGACTGATTATTATCTTTCATTTCCATTTCCAGGTGGTGGATGTTTTAAACCCTCTTGCTCGAGATTACAAGTCCATTGGGACATTGAAAAAGGATTTGGCGGAGCTACAAGAAGAGCTTGCACAAGCACATAAACAGGTGAACAAATATGTGGATAAATTGGCATGAGTATATAATTATTCAATCATACGGAGTATTTATCTTGCGGATCACGCAAATATTAGGTACACATTTCAGAAGCAAGGGTTGGTGCAGCTTTAGATAAGCTAGCATACATGGAAACATTAGTCAATGACAAACTTTTGGACGACAAAAACACAGCATCATCAGCCACCACAACTTTATCTCACACGACTTACACTCCACCTTATGAAACTGCTGAAAGTAAATCTGAACGGAAAAGCATAAGAGTATCAGGTCCAGTCAAACCTTACCATCCTCGTTTGAAAAACTTTTGGTACCCTGTTGCTTTCTCCAATGATCTCAAAGATGACTCACTGGTAAGCCATTGAATTCATAATTTTGGGGGGTTCGTTAGGCTAGTTCTTATAGTATCATTTGATATTTTAGATACCAATTGAGTGCTTTGAAGAACCTTGGGTGTTATTTCGTGGGAAAGATGGCAAACCGGGATGTATAAAGAACACATGTGCACATAGAGCGTGCCCTCTTGACTTGGGCTCAGTGAATGAGGGTCGTGTGCAATGTCCATACCATGGTAAGAACGAGAAGGCTAAACTATAGGCTTTTTAGTAATGTAAAGACGCCGTATCTTATTATTTACATCATGGTCTTCAGGGTGGGAGTACTCTGCAGATGGGACATGTGAGAAAATGCCTTCAACAAAATTTGTCAATGTGAAGATAAAATCACTTACATGCATTGAGCATGAGCGAATGATATGGATCTGGCCCGGCAATGAACCATCTTCACCCATTATCCCTTCACTATTACCACCTCCAGGATTCCAGATACATGCTGAGGTCTGATACTGCAAATTTTAAAAGATATTAAATCATTTAATCGACAAAAAGTATTTAACATCTGATATATATTCATTATATCATGTCATTATGCTAATTGCACCAATAGATTGTGATGGAACTGCCTGTGGAGCATGGACTGCTTCTTGACAACCTTTTGGATTTAGCACACGCACCTTTCACTCACACTTCCACCTTTGCAAAGGGGTGGAGTGTTCCAAGGTCTACTTCCCACCTTCACATTTAAAAATTTAGAACACTAATTTTTAAAGTATAGATTTCTAACATTTGCTTTCATGTTACAGTTTTGTGAAGTTTTTGACCCCTGAATCTGGCCTTCAAGGATACTGGGATCCATATCCAATTGATATGGAATTTAGACCGCCTTGTATAGTTTTATCAACCATTGGGATATCAAAACCAGGAAAACTAGAGGGCCAAAGCACAAAACAGTGTGCGACACATCTTCATCAGCTACATGTGTGTTTACCATCATCAAGAAATAAGACGAGACTATTGTACAGAATGTCACTTGATTTTGCTCCTCTTTTGCAAAACGTTCCATTCATGCATATCCTATGGAAGCATTTTGCAGAAAAGGTAACATACATTATTTACTTATGAATGGGCCCATTTTGGGTAAGTTTGAGATAAAACTGGTCAAATGGTTGAATAGTTGTTTTTGTTGAATGAATGGATTCACAGTTGTCCAAAGTCTACTTTTAAATCATACAGTCTCTCAAACTGTTTTTATATAATGATTTAAACTACAATTTGATAGTATTGTTGATTTTACTGCAATCATTATGAACATACAAGTTACTTTCAGTCCCTTTTTTACCGATTTCAACCTGAACCTGTTTTGACCCATTATGGAATCCGCCCATTATGGCAGCTCTACTAAATTTTCTATTTGTACATATCAGTCATTTATGGTACAGAATGTTTAACATCTGCATGGTCATACAATACACATCTAGACATCTAGTATGTAAAATATAAAAGGTCCATTATATTAACCTATGGGAAACTATAACCATATGTAACTAAATCTTTGACCATATAAAAAAATTTGAGGATAGTGATGGCTTCCTGAATTAGTCATAAAATGTTATATTTAGGACTAAGTGTCAATAAGGAATCAGTTAATAACATTTAATGGAATATCAACCCTGATTTTTACATTACAGGTTCTAAACGAGGATTTAAGGCTTGTACTTGGCCAGCAAGATAGGATGATCAATGGAGCTAATGTGTGGAACTGGCCCGTTTCGTATGATAAGCTAGGCGTAAGATACAGGTTGTGGAGAAATACTTTGGAGAAAGGAGCTAAGCAATTTCCCTTCATCAAATGATACCATTAACTAACTTTTGGGAGTGATTTAACACTTTGTAAACGGTTTTGGTCAAGTGATTTATGGAGAATCCAATGATTCGTGCTCCTACACAGATTTTGCAGAGCATCACAAGTCGAAGTATGTGATTAAAAGGACAAAGTTAGACAATTTCCGTGGACCAAAATTTGTAAAATGAAAGGAAGTATAGGAGAACTTTTCATCATCTTTCTTCATTTTGTACAGTCGTGATAAAGCTTATTTTTCAGGTTCTATAGCCTGATTCATGACATTGAACATTAGCTAAACTCTGTATCAAAACATCCTATAGTCTTGTCGGTCAGCGCTATATAATTGATTACAGGAACATAAAAGCTTACGTCCATTAGTTTGATCTATGTCATGGCACAAATAGGAAAAGTTTCAGTATATCAAATAATCTAGTACGGATGGGAGAGGGGTCTAAACAACTTATGAATGAAGAGATCCTCATTAAAATTGTATCAGAAAATACTTAGCGAAACCCAACGCTTATCAAATGTTCAAAACTGGCTTAGATGTTGTCATAAAAATATGATACATGGAAGACTTGATCCTTATGACCTTAAATGCGATCACGGTCATCACGCCTTGTGGATGAACCTCTTGTGTGTATGTTGTCTACTATGTCTAAAGGTGTTATCACGAGAACTGTTTTTTGTTCATTAACAACATAAAGCACTCAACAAATCTTCGCCGTGCATGAATTCCTTAAAGTCAAACAAATTCCTCGTATAGACGTATACCTTAGCTTCACGTAGGATACAAGTGATAAACAAAAGAGCATACAACTATATGCATCACAATGTTATGATTAAGTATTAGTTACTCCTTGTATTATTGGATGGCCAATTTTTTCATGCTTAATGTCAAGACCCTAGTATCCTACTTGTCTCCTAACTACTATGTTTGATTGTATTAGTAAACTTGTAATAAAACTAACATTTTCTAATATAAAATGAAGAGTAGACTGCATATCCATGTGGTTCCTCAATTTGAAATCAATTTACAGTAGTCAATTTATCACTAAAGTGATAGTTTTTGCAAAACCTTCCACAAAAATCATCTCTTATTATTTTTTTCGTTAAACTTGTGACATTCTAAAGATGATTCTTACCAATAACATCCGACAAGATTAATACTAAATAAAACACGTCATAGAGATGATTTTTATAGTTTATTATAGGAAACTGATAAATAGATTAAAAAAAAAAAAAAAAAAGGATAAATAATGGATTAAACATGTTAAAATTTAGGTAAAGTAAAAAGATAATTAGGAAAATGTGTGGGAATATTCAAAGTATTACAAAGTTATATGATGTATATTAAGTTTACATAAAGAAATACTTTTCACGAAATATCTCTTACAAAAGTAATAAACAATATTTTTTTTTAATTCATTTTAATAAAAGTATGTTTGACAAAAGTAACGAGATATAACAGTAGATGAAGATGCAACGGGAGATTAGTTATTGAGATTTTTTTATAAGTTACATGAATTAGCATTTAATTTTAAAAAATTAATTACTTTTCTAAAATCCTTGATAATCTCAATAGTTTATCTATACTAAATTATAATGCATTTGAGATTATTTTATAATTAGAACGGCTTAAAATTCAGACTTTTTTAAAAGATTTCAAAATTAATTTGTTATGAAGTAAGTTGGTTATGAAATTTGTTAGGAAGCGGTTGGTTGTTCAAACTAAAATTATTTGACTTAACCATCTCTATATCTCTATTTATAAATCATGAAGACAACTAAACATGTAACCAAATAACGCAAAATATAATCACACGGTACCCGCCGCCATATTACACAGACACCATTCTAGTTTTTTTAAAAAGATAAACATAATTTTGGCGTGATAAAAATGCATTAAGCAAAAGTCAGAATAACATAAAGTCATAAAGAATCTCTAGTGACAAGTGAGTAACCAACCACTAGTACCAGTATGCGTTGAAAAAACACATACCAAAACAAGCAACCATCAAACCCTTATTAGTTGTTTCAAAATCATCATAAATTCATAATCATAATCATAATCATACACACCAATATAGTAATGGTAGATACAAAAGTAGAAACAATATCACGATTAGCCCAATGGCGTATCGACAATTTCGGCCCTGTTACTTACAAACGCTCCGAGCCTTTCAAAATCGGTATTTGGAACTGGTATAAATACTAGTTTTTTTATGTTGATGATCATTTCTTATTATTATTAACTGATGTTTCTGTAAATAAAAATATAACTGATTATGAATGAATGAATGATATACTAGGCAATTATCAGTTGAGAAGAATCGGTATTTGTACATACGTTTGTTTCCGGAGCCATCAAAGTTGTCGAAAGAACAACCGCCGATCGCGAAGTTTATTCTACGTGTTACCACTGCTGGAACTAATCGCAGACCTTATATTTCACCAAGTATATATACACAAACTTATTACATGTGTTTCCGTATTTTAGTGTATGTTTGTTTCAGCTTATTTGTGTGCTTTATAAGATTACTCACTCCGCCCCAAAATAATTGTCAAAAAAAAAATAATAATAAAATAAAATATATATATATATATATATATATATATTACTGTTTTCTCTCTCTTGCTTTTTGCAGAATGACATGTTTATCCTTAACTAATTAATTACTGCATTACTAAAAGTTTGTAATAACAATATCAAGTAAGGGTAATATAGTAGTCTCGACCAAATTTTCTTATCTATTTTTAGTAGAGTACAATTAATTTGGGACAACTTGAAATGGAAATGTCGACAATAATATTAAGACAGAGTGAGTATTTGATGTTTGTTTATTCTCCCTCCGTCTCAAAAATATTGTCAATATTTCCTTTTTGAGTTGTCTCAAAATTATTGTCCATTTTCCATTTTAAGCAAAAACTAGAGAATAAAATAGGGGAATATTCTCTTTGAGTGGTTAAAAACTAAAGTGGTCCCACTTTTATTAAACTTTGTAATTCTTGTCTCCTAAAAATTATTTTGAGACGGAGGTAGTATTTCTTAAGCCCAAATTTTGCTCGCTTATTTTGGGACTATGGGCTTATAAAAGTCTATTATGTCACAGTGAACAAACTTATATAAGCCCATGAGTCTTAGGATAACTTATGAAATATAAGCCGAAATCAAATAAGCTCATAAGCCCACAAATAAGCTTAAACAAACACCCCTTTAGTAGTTGTGTTTGTGATGTTTAAATTGATAGTATTGTCGATCATACAATGTTGTGGATTTTTATCGATACTAATTTATTGTTTATTAATGGGATTATATATAGTTGATTAGTGTTTTGGGAGTATATAAGATGTTTTTATGGTTTATTGATTAGTATTAATGAGTTCATGTATGATGTATCAACCAATTATTTAGTTTAATAAAAGTAGTTTAAGGACATGTAAGTAGGTGAATCTTTAATACCAAGTAATTTAGGCATAAGTTTCATGCACCATTTGGTATTGATGTTGAGTTACATAATATCAACTTGTATTAGTCATAAGTATAAGAATTGAAAGAAGGGATTGGCTGATGTCGTGCAGTAAAAATATGGGCCTTTGTGTTTTGGGTTCTTTTATAAATTGCAAAAGAAGAAGCTTCGTGAGATTCAAAAGGGATGTGGTATGTGAGCTAGTTCAGTCTAGGGGTTATAATGTTTTGAATTGATTGCTGATGGCAGTTTCGATGTTTTTTTGGGGATTCTATACCAAACTAGTTAAAGTATAGCTATGAAAAAAGAAATGATTACTAGTGCAATATAGGGACTAGTTTTATTGGGGTTCACATGAATACTAGACATTCAGGCTATACTTTATTACAAATATCTTTCCTGTACTATATTGACCCTTATGACAACTAGCTCCTATTGTCCTTATGAAAGTCTTCGTCACAAAATGCAATTTATTTTTCCACACCTTTTCTCTGTACTTTCATGAATCAGTTCAGCAGATTATGCTAATCCCATGTTAGGCTTGTTCCTAACAATATGTGAATAAGCCAATAACTACAAGCTTTATTCTGCTTCAAAGAGTTGTCCAAGCTTGAGAATTTACTGTAAAACTGGTAGAACTTTAACTTATATTTTGTAAGTATTATTTTGCTTCGCTAGAGCCTAGAACAACTATCTATATAATCTCATTTTAATGTAACTTCATAATAAAAGTTGGACTCTTTTTGGGCAAAGGGAGAATATATATTACTGTGTATGTTGCAAGTATTCCAGCTAGAGGTGCAATTTCAACCCATTTATGTGAACTTGGTCAATTTGTGTTATATCGTATTGATAATGGGTCAAACTGGTCTAACATGTTTGTTTAGCTAACATAGTTCCCTATTACACTTTGTTTAATGCTGCAGTTCATGAGAGACTTCTTCGGACAAGTGAAGACTTTGTCTGGCCTGTTGATTCTACTTTTCATGGTCGCTTCATCATTGATGTTGAGTTTCTGAACCTGCAGGTTTATTCAGCAAATGTAAGCAACTTGACTTCATGACACTTCATTTCATTTCTTTCATGGTTGGATGATCATAGAGCTGCAAATTGCAAGTCATTTTTGAAGAAATAATTTTTTTTTTTTTTATTTGTACTGATAATTAGTCCAAGTAGTTAAAAGATGAAAATAACCTAAACAAATACGGGTCAATGTGAGATTTGGGTTGAAAAGATGTCGGGTTTGGTCAGGCTGATACAGAAACACATTTTAGGCTGCTAATTTTATGTAAATATTAAATGTCTTCCTTATGATTACCTAATTAAATTGCTTGATCAGTATTGTCAAAATATGAATGCAACCATTAACGAGGCTGTATACTGTTGGCTTTAAAATGACTTTGGGGATTTTCACCCATTTGACGTGTTCTTTTGGCTAAGCATTCTGAATCGACCCATTCACAAGTACATGGGTTGAAATTGCCTCCTTAAATTAACAACCTCCTAAATCACTTTACCTAAAGAAGTTAGGTTATCATTATAACAGAACTAGTAGTAAATTCTATAAGAATATTGGTGAATTAACCCGACCCATTCTTATCCATCATAAAAGTTTACCTGTTTTAACGTCTTTCGGTGTGCAGGGTGAGGAAGCAAGCTCAATATGGCCAAATGATGGAATGCTGCGATCATCAGCAAGCGAAAGCATACTGCGGTGCCTTTCTCGCATGCTTCACGAGTCAATCGATGCTGATGTCACCATCAACACAGGGGAAGGAACTTTAAAAGCTCACAAAGCAATTCTCTCAGCAAGTTCACCCGTTTTCCACAGTATGTTCCTACACAACCTCAAGGAAAAAGAATCCTCAACCATCAATATCCAAGACATGTCACTTGATTCATGCACCGCCCTTTTATCTTACTTATACGGAACCATTAAACAAGAAGATTTCTGGAAGCACCGTCTTGCACTATTGGGTGCTGCAAACAAGTATGCGATATCAAATTTGAAAGATTTGTGTGAAGAAAGTTTGTTGGAAGACATTAATTCTGGTAATGTTCTTGAGAGACTGCAAGAGGCGTGGCTTTACCAACTTGATAAGTTGAAGAAGGGATGTTTGACTTATTTGTTTGACTTTGGGAAGATATATGATATTAGAGATGAAGTTAATGACTTCTTTAGGAGTGCGGAGAGAGAACTGATACAGGAGATGTTTCAAGAGGTGCTTACGGTATGGAAGCCAGCTTAAGAGTTGTGGGTTTCTGATAATTTTGGATTTTAGTATGTGATGGGTGTATAGATGTGTGCTTATTTTATATGAATGAAGAACTATATAAGCTTTGAACTTATGAACATAACCCGAGGCATTGTAAGCAGAAAATTAAGGAATGTTAAATGGTTGTAATATATGTGGGCATGTTTGGCTTTGTTTTGTTGGTTTTTAGTGTGTTCTTTGACTTGTTTTACTGAGCTTGCTGCTCCTTGATTTGCAGAATGTTACATATTATCATCCGAAACATTGATTTACATACGACCTCAATCATAAATCTGAATATAAGCATATGAATAAGCAGACGGAATCAAAATTGTTGTTCATGGTATAAAATCCAATGCTTGAATGCCTAATTTATAACATCAACTCATGTGGCTTGAAATTCCAGACCAAATAGTGATATATTAACCAAGAATAATACAACGCAATCAAACATGTGCTATCCCCATCTATCTCTAATTGCCTAATATTTTCTTCCTAAACAAAAATCTTTCAACCAAAAACAGTTCATATATGAATTATGTTACACCTCACTTATCATTAGGCTGTAGCATCTCTGCCACCTCTACGGCTAATTGCCTCACAGAGCCTACATGGCAATGTATCTAGACTTGCTGCTCGTGTATTCCCATAGTTTCCCAACACACCACACCTTCTCCATGCATGATACTCTGCATAAGCTATCGGATCTCTAGCAAGTCCCTTTACATAATCAGCTAGTTCCTCCATTGACTTAAATTTACTGCCATCAATAATTGAATGTGGAGGTACAAAATCCATCACATTCGGTGCACCAAAATATATAGGAACTGCCCCAGAATCTAACGCATAAAACAACTTCTCAGTTACATAGCTCTCTGTATACGTGTTTTCGATTGCTAGAACAAATTTGTAGTGTGACATGGCACAGTGGAGATGGTCCCACCATTTAGGAGATGCGTTTGGATCTTTATAGCACTCGGGATATAATGAGAGTGCCATATCGAGACCACCCACGTTGTTTAAACATTTACCAAATGAATGATGAGGTAGTAATTTGAGTATGCTCTTTGCAAGCTGGTTTCTTTGAGGAAGACAGCGTGACGAAGACCAATAAACGAGAGTCTCCTGTTAAGTTTACAGTCCAATATAAGTTTATGTTATTGTTATAGTATACAGACTAAATGCGTGTGATATGCACTTACATTGTTTTTATAGGGAGATAGATAATAATTACGATTATTATGAAAGAGACCACCAGCATAAGTTGACTGAACATCATCTTTGGCATGATAACTTATGAAAATGTCTTCAAAACCTGATCTTTTTCTGCCAGCCTCAAGATCCATGTACACTCGAAGCGGATCTCCAGTGCGTCTCTAAAGAGATGAAAAGAAAATGCATATGAGCTACACATAACCATTCTTAAATAAAACAGAATCCATAGGAATCATCACCACATAATAGCAAGTGAACATTTTTTTTTTTTTTTTTTTTTTTTTTTATTCTGTGACATATGAGAGAGACATAGAGATCACCGATCACCCATTTATTATTTTGCATAGTCTTTATATATCGTTTGTTCTAAGGTAGATTGCAATAAAAGACGGCATACTTTTACTTCTCTTTAGAACCATAACCAAAATCACTCAAGTTTTCAGACTTGATTATTTTGAGCAATTTCAACCAAAAAGTAGACATCTGTCATGTCAACAAAGTTAATTGGTTTCGATAGTTGGATGTTTTTTTAACGCCTTTTGAAATGCTAAAAGTGTTATAATGGCCTTTATGATAGATATAAGGTTTATAACAATCTCTAGAGTCCAGTAACCGAATTAGATGTGAGGTGAAAGTGGGTGCTAGTTATTTCAATTTTACACCTAGTACATAACTTGGTTAGGAAAGTAGATGACCTTTAACCAAAGATAAAATCAAAGACCTCTCAATTATAAGACAAACATAGAAACATAACGGGATAATGATTAATAATTGCATTTCCTGATCCTATAGAGCATCAATATATCCAAAGGCAACCATTAACAAGGTTCAGGTAGCACTTCCCAAGCAAAGGCAATGAAAAAGAACGACACTAACAAAATTGCCTATTTGTTGGCAGTAAGGCACAACTCATAGAACCAAATAAAAGTTACTTGTAAGAGATGGGTTATTATAAAAGACTAATAACAAAAAATTCCCAATATAACCCTCTTGTCAGAATTTCATGAAGCCCTTCTCTTCCCAATCTCAAAATGTAATTCTTGCAAGGAATCAACTACACAAAGTACAAACCAATATGGAAAACTCAATAACAAGACTTATCTCCTTGAAATCTATCAAAGAACTTAATTTTCATTCTGCCATACACACTTGAAAATGGGTCACAGAATCACACACAAGAACAGTACTGTGCCAAGCGCCAACCTTCTCATGGGAATAAAACACTTTTGAACCACCGAATTTAAAGCCCATCTCAACAAGCCCGGAAAATTATGATCGCCAAAGGAAATATCAACAACAACTATACATTTGCATTGACCGAATAATCACTCCAAACAAGGTTCATCACTTCGTTCGATCATAACCAGGATAGCGAATAACAACAACTTCACAATAAACTATGATAACAGTAACATTTTCAGATCAAATCTAAGAGATGTTTGGGATTGTTTATGAGCTTATTTACTTGAGCTTATGAGCTTCATAAGCACATAAGCTCAAGTAGATAAGTTCATAAGCCCACAAAATTGAGAGCTTATAAAATTTTCAATAAGCTCATAAGCCAATCATATAAGCTTAAACAAACACCCCCTAAAACTGTTCATCTCATTGTTGCAATGTGATCACCAGATTCGATTTTTAGTGTTCGGATACATACAAACTCATTATCTGATCATGACCATTTTACCTCTGGAGTCCATTAGAATCATAGTAGGCAAACACTCATGCAACTAAATAGCTAATTCTAACCAAGTCAAAATGCACAAACAAGAATAATATTCAATCCCAAACACCTCCTAATAACATCCATGCCAATTAATAATCAAAATCCTAACAAGTACTCAAATCCATCATTAAATATACAACAACAATAGTTGTTGCAGGGCAAGGTATGGGGGAGGTAGTATGTAGACAGTCATACCCCTACTGAGGGGTAAACCAATATCAAACCTAATAACACATATATCCTACAATGACACATTACGCATAATTATCACATGGTATCTACCTACTAACCGAACACAACTACTAGCACGAAAACACAAAGTATCATACCCGAGACGGAGGCGTAGTAGTCTCATAAAACAAAGCATCAGGCCTATCAACAAGCACACTACTCTTACTCCACAAACAACTCATTCCACACCGACACGAATACAAATTATCCAAATTATCAGGAATCCAAGTCCACCCTTTAATCAAAACACCAACATGACCCATTTTCAACCCACCACACTCATTCTCACCACCCACTTGCAAAGATGTCAAATTTAGCCCATTTTGAACCAAACCCACATTTCTTTCCTTAAAACTAACACAACCCACTTGGGAATCCCATTTCTTGTAAGCACCCAGTAAGTTCTCAAATGGGTCAAACTGGGTATGAAGTTGACTTTGACTTTGACTTTTTGGAAATGGGATTTGTGAAGTTGGTGAGGCAGATGGGAATTCTATAAAGATGTAGAAAAATAAGATTAGGAGTGATGAAGCTAACATTGTTGTTATGGCTAATGAATTTAAGGGTTTTAGATTAAATGGCATAGTTTTTATGAATGTGTTTGTGTATCATGTGTTGGTGTTTTTCAAGGTTTTGTAGATCGGTGTAGGTGGTGGTGATCAAGAGTTTGTAGAATGAAGAAGAACAGGCGTTGTAAAATAGTGGGGTTGAGGATGAATAATTGATTGTTAAATATAAGGCTTAATTTGCAAGTTTGATTTGGTGAGGTTAGAAAATTCTAAATAAGATCTATACCAAAAGTCTTTTCTTCTGCATACCAAATCACTCATTTTTTTTCTTAATAAAAAATAACTTATAATTTAATTAAAAACCCATTTTTTATAATTTAAATATCTTATAGTACGTTAGTTGTGACTTGTGAGAGAAAATAAATATATGATAGTAGCGGGTATTTTATTATCTTTTAATAAGTGAGCACTTTTATATACTTTCGACAAATTTTTTTGTTTTTTTTGTTTTACGTTTTTTTCAATATTGAAGTTCCCATAACATATCACATGTAATTTAATACTAATATAAAAATTCGAACGCTAAACAATTGTACTAAATTTGACATAAATATTTCTGTATATTTAAAAAAACTTTTCTCATTTAAAAAAAATAAAATAAAATAAAAACATTCATTGCTTTCGAACAATATATTACAATGTTGTATTTAAATTATAGATTATATCAGTTCATTTATGAAACTCCTATAATCACCATGTGGTAAGAATCACATGCGATTGAGATCACGTGTGGTAAAATCCCATGTGATTTTATATGTTATATACTTATATAGTTATTTTCAACTTTAATAAATTAATTGCATTAATCTACAATTTAAAATATAATTGATGTGTTATATATGATTGCAAAGCTATAAATATCTAGTTTCCAGAAAGAAAGAAAAAAAACGATGAAACTTTTAGCATTTTGTAGAAAAACTTATGTTCATTTTATTACATGTTTAAATATTTGAATATTTAAATTAGTGTTGAATCGCATGTGATTTCTCATGCAAGTTTCAAGAAAGAAAAAAATGTGAAAAAGTTTTAAAAAAATTGTCAAAACCATATCAAGACGCTCGTCTATTTAAATATAATTAACTGCTCGTTGCGATAGTATAAGTTTTTTCGTTTAACAATTAACAGTTTAAGAAACCAATTTTTGAAAGGAAAAAAATACGTGAAAGTGAATTTGTTATTTAATAGTATAAAATAGAGGAAATTACCAAACTAAGCCAAAAAAAACTCTTTTTGTACTATTTTTTTATTTTGGTCATGCTTAACTGCTCAACTGATTAACTCCATTCATTTAGTTCACATGTCCATGACTTGTACTTTTTTTAAAAACTTTAGCCCACTATAGGTGGAGTCTAGCAGTTGAGATGACACATGTCACTAAAATGAGTGGAGTCGAAGTCGAAGTGTTGAACAGTTGAACGCCCAAAATGAGAAAAGGTCCAAAAAAGATCATGTCTTGGATCAAGGGTGTTTCTTTTTCCTACTTAGTTTGGTAATTTTCTCCGTAAAATATTAAAATATGAGTAGCAAAAATTAATTTCTTAGTATGCAGAAATTTTGAATATGTAATTATCTCTCATCTTTGTAATAAAGTGGAACAAATGGTTGTATTTGACGAAAAACTCTAAAAAGGGCTTATGAAAATTTCATTTACCCCTGACTCCCCGAGAAACTTGATATCTTATGATAAACTATCTTTTAGTTTAAGTTTTGTTTGCAATAAATTTTACAGAGTTCAAGGAATTCAAACATCTTTTCTTAGGCTGTGTTTGTTTTTTTTATTTTTGCCTCTTAACAGCCTCTGAATGGGCACTGTGTCTGAATCGGTCAGACATTTTGCCGTTTAGACCGTTTGTTTTTTTTTTCCGTTCAGACGCGTTCAGATGCAGTAAGATCTTAATGGTTTAGACTTGATAGGGGTGTCTGAATGCGTCTTGTTGCCTCTTGCTGACACAAATAAAAACCAAAAAAAATTAGTACGAGCAAGCAAATGTGCGGTTCAAACATGAGTTTTTTTTTCCCGTTCAGATGCGATTAAATTCAGATATTTACGCATCAGATGTGCGGTTCAGATTCAGATTCAGACCCTCTTAACAAACAAACACCACTTTATAAGCTATTTGAAATGAGTTTGAAACCATGAAGAGACTGCCAATGATAAGCCGGAAAAAGGTGAGAATGACGTCAAGTAATCATGCCCCTTATGCCCTGGGCGACGCATGTGCTACAATGATCGGGACAAAGGGTCGCGATCCCACAAGGGTGAGCTAACTCCAAAAACCCGTCCTTAGTTTGGATTGCATGCTATAACCCGCCTGCATGAAGCCATAATCGCTAGTAATCGTCGGTCAACCATACGGCGATGAATCCATCCCGCTCTAATGGTTTGTAGCGGAACCCTACCCTCTTTAGATCCATTCAACACACGCAATTATTTTTGTTTGAATATCTTTTTATGTCATTTTAGGTTCATACGTTTCAGCTTTCACCAAATTTACTAAACATATATAAAAATAAAATCTACAACTTAAGCTCCGGTTTTTAAAAGGTCCGGCTTCCATTAGAAGTTCCATCTTCCAAATAAATGAATTTAAGATTAGCTAACTATTACTTTTTTTTTTTTTTTAGTTTCTCATTAAAATGTAAATCTTTTAATAACGGGAATACAAGTTACTACTTTTTACACTTACATTCAAAAGAAAAGTTACAAATTTCAAATATGCGTGTTTTTATAAATGTTAGCCGAGTACCCGTGCATAGCAATGGGATTTTATAGCGACAGATAATTTTTTCGTGATAAAAAAATATTTATGGGTTATAAACGAAAAATAATAAAACTTTGAGGATTCGGGGATTAAACATAATGTTTTAAAATCGGGTTCGACCCGGGTGGTTCAATCGGTTGAACCGTTCTAGTCGAAAAACGGATCAATCTAAACTGGGTCAACCCAACGGGTTGGGTCGGAAAAACGGGTCAAATTAAACCGTTTCAATCCGGTTTTTTATGTGTATTAATAATTTCTTTTTGAAATATATGTTTTCAACATTTCTTTTTTTAGTTTTAACTTTTTTTCACTTTTCGCTTTTTTGTTTTTCCTTTATTTATTTATTTTATTTTTTTGAACGGCAAGTTAGTTAATACTAGTGTCAGAGACTCGATGCATCTGAGTAGGCAAAGCTCAACATAGATTATTACCTAGAAGGAAAACCCAGTGAGGCTCAAACTTGAAATCGACCTCATGGAAACAATCTCCCACAAAGCTCATTAGAAGACCTTGGCCAACTGAGATAAGCCCGGTTGATTTGTTTTTTCTTTATATATAATTCAGCTTTAAATCAAATTTGGCTAAATTCGGCATTTGTTGTCCCATTAGTTTGTTGTATTTGCCAAGTGACAAAACTAAGTTATTTGATTCGTTCAATTTGATGTTAGTTTCTCTTAAGTGAAATCTCAGATGCGTTTTTTTTAGTTATTATGTAAAAGATTTGTAACTCAACTAAGCTTGTTTGGCTACATTCTTTTAGCTTCCGATATTTTTTAACACTTAATTAAATGAAACGCTAATCAGAGAAGCGTTTAGTTTTTAGCATTGTATGCTTGTTTCACACTTATAATTACCGCTATAACTTTTTATTAAACGATTTTACAAAACGAAGTTCTAAGTTTGATTCACATAAGCAAAAGATTTGCATGTAACTGGATGAAATACATGCAATCGTTCATGGTACGTAACTTAATAAGATTATCCTTTGTATTGTAGCCCGATACTTTTGTCTGATCAAGAAATGACATCTTCACCTACCATATACTTGCATAGCTAGTTGCATGGATTTTTGAATTCTAAAATAGAGTTTGTGACAATTTACTTGCACTAGAAAACCCCTACTGTGAAAATATTATATGCCATCTTGCATTCTAGACGATGAATAACAACGATTTAACGGCCCAGTGAACCCACTGTAAAAGCATATACTAAAAGACCATTTATTACATAAACAAACAGTACGTAAATGCCATCTTGCATTCTAGACTATGAATAACGACGAGTTAACGACCCACAATAGAAGGGCATATATTTGAGATTGTTAGTTGTATGTATATAGTCCATGTGTATTTGTACGGGCTAAGGCCCAAGGTCTAGAATACTCTTTGTATTTGTATTTATATATCGTTTTATGATTAATGACAATTCACGATTCACATATTTACCTACATGGTATCACAGCCTAACTTCGAACGACATATGAGGCTCTTAATATGGCTGTTTATCTTTTAAATATTTTACCCTCACGTGCCATTGATAATGAAGTTCTATTTACCCGTCTTTTTGGATTAACCCCTGACTATAGTCTCTTACGTACCTTTGGGTGTCTTTGTTATCCTCACATTGATACTAATAACAAACTGGGTGCTCGGGCCCACTTACTACACCAATCTCACCTCCTACTGCACCAACTTCATCACCTACTGCCCCAACCTCACCACCTACCCCATCATCACAGCCGACTCCCATCTGTTTCCCATGATACACCCACTCCATCTGCTCACCCGCCCACTGTCTCGATTCACCCCATGGTGACATGTGCTCGTGTCGGGACTACTCGTCCTAATCCTCGTTATGTTGGTCTTGTGTCTACGATTTCTCCTTTACCTAGGTCTTATAATGATGCGTTTCATGATCCAATTGGCAAAATGCTATGTGTGATGAGCACGATGCACTTATTATAAATAAAACTTGGACTCTTGTACCAAAACCCCAAGATGCGAATATTATTCGCAGTATGTGGTTGTTTCGCCACAAGTATTTAGCTGATGGCACTCTTAGTCGTTACAAGGCTCACTTTGTTGCAAATGGTAGCAATCAGATAGACGGTGTTGATGTTGATGAGACCTTTAGTCCGGTTGTTAAACCAGGCACTATTCGGACTGTTCTTAGTTTGGCTATTTCTCAACATTGGCCGGTTAATCAGCTAGATGTCAAGAATGTTTTTTTTAATGGGGATTTGGCTGAGACAGTTTATATGTATCAGTCGCTTGGGTTTCGTGATCATGTTCATCCTGATTATATCTGTTTATTGCAGCGTTCTCTGTATGGTCTTAAAGCAAGCACCTCGGGCATGGTTTCAGCGGTTTGCTACTTATATTACTACTGTTGGGTTTAGTCTTAGCTGTTGTGACTCCTCTTTATTTATTTACAAACAGGGTGATGATACTGCATTTTTGTTACTTTATGTGGATGATATTGTTCTCACTGCTTCATCTGATAGTTTGTTACAGCGGATTATTGATTCTTTACATACGGAGTTCTCTATGACCGATTTGAGTGCTCTTAATTATTTTTTGGGTGTTTCAGTTATGCGTGACTATTATGGGATGTTTTTGTCACAGCGAAAGTATGCTATAGAGATTTTGGAACGTGCACATATGGTTGGTTGTAACTCGTCTCGGACTCCTGTAGACACTGAGTCTAAATTGGGTGGTGATGGTGATCCGGTTTCTGATCCTAAGTTATATCGGAGTCTTGCTGGTTCTCTGCAGTATCTTACCTTTACTAGACCTCATATTTCTTATGCAGTGCAGCAGGTTTGTCTTTTCATGCATGATCCTCGGGAGCCTAATTTCTCGGCCCTTAAGTTGATATTAAGGTATGTTCGGTGTACATTAGACTATGGTTTACAGTTGTTTTCATCCTCTACTTCTTCTTTGGTTGCTTATTCTGATGTTGATTGGGCCGGATGCCCTACTACTCGGAGATCAACTTCCGGCTATTGTGTTTTCCTAGGCAACAATCTCCTCTCCTGGGCCTCTAAGCGTCAACCGACGGTTTCTCGTTCTAGTGCCGAGGCAGAGTATCGTGGTGTTGCTAATGTAGTTGCTGAGACCTGTTGGTTGCGGAATCTATTGCGTGAGTTGCATACATCTATGTCTTCTGCTACGCTAGTCTACTGTGATAATTTTAATGTCGTATATTTATCTTCTAATCCGGTTCAGCATCAACGTACGAAACATATAGAGATTGATATTCATTTTATACGGGATTTAATTGTTGCTAGTCAAGTTAGAGTGCTTCATGTACTACCGCATTATCAGTATGGAGATATTTTTACCAAAGGCTTGTCATCCGCTTTGATTGAGGAGTTTCGTATCAGTTTGAGTGTCTGGTGTCCCCCCCCCCCCCCCCCGCTCCAACTGTGGGGGAGTGTTAGCCATATGTATATAGTCCATGTGTATTTGTACGGGCTAAGGACCAAGGTCTAGAATACTCTTTGTATTGGTATTTATATACCGGTTTATGATTAATGACAATTCACGATTCACATATTTACCTACAGAGACAACCTGATCATACCATTGAACTTGAAATACATATAATACTAGATACTTATTCAACTTGACCATAATCGTCGTAAAAACATTTTACAAGTTACACCTCTCTTGGCACTTGGCAGATGCAAATATTCCTACAAACAACCATCTCTGCAGGTCAGCTTGAGCCAGCATTTCTTCCACTACGGTACTCGAGCGACTTGTAGTTCTTGTCCAACTTTGCCACAACCACCATGGCTAGCAACTTCTTTGGTTCCATCGACATCAAAAGCAGTAATACTAAAGTAGTCAGTGTTGTAAATATCGGTCTTGGTGGCCGATATATCACTGATTTATCACTTATCTGCGGTCCACCGCCACGATATTTTGCATATCAGTCAAATATATCGGTCATGGTCAAAATCCGCCAAAATCAGTTAAATATCGATCAAAATCGGTCAATTATTGGTAGAAGACATAATCGGAAATAAAGAGTAGAAGACATACCTTTTTTCGGAGATGGTGACAGTGGTGAGAAGGTGGTGCTTCAATATTCTGGAAGTTGCCGAACAGGAGGGAGAAGATGAAAGGAGAAGAGAGGGGTGGTATTTACAATTTTTAGTTAACCTAATAAGTTATATGGTTTTTAAGTGGTTATGTGAGCTCAATAAATAGCTTACACAATTGACCCAACAAATATCTTGGTGTTTAATTAAAACTTACCAAAATCACATATAATGTAAATTTTTGCAACATATAAATAAATGTATAACTAAAAATAATAGAAAAACTAATAAATTTAATAAAAATATGTAAATTATGCACAATTTATATCAAATAAATGTTTTATAATTTATGGTCTCCGATATATTAATGATATATCACCGCCAAGACTGATATGACGCTTGACACGATACCGCCGAGCGATATTTACAACCATGAAAGTAGTCGTGTTTACTCGTATCCCGCCCAAAATCTCGGTCTTCAACTTTATCACCATATTCATTATTGCATTCTATAGTCACAACGACGTCCCCAAATTTGAAATCTAGACTTATGAAATGTAACAATTCGCAATTTCAGGTTAACTTTTATTCCCGAAAATTTCACTATTCACTTTTTACTATTCACTTTTTACTATTCACTTTTCACTATTCATCTCAGAAATTTTTATTTCATATTCTCGTAAGTTAAACTATTTTAACGATAATCCGAGAGTTTGACGCTCGTCGGATCATTTCTGCAAAAATTACAAAGCCGTGTCCGAGATTTACTTTTAGGTTTAAACGTCCTTCTAGCATCCCGATATGTCCATAAAACATTATAAACAATAGAAATATGATTTTCTCTCATTTTAGGACAATTCCAAAAGTTTCAGAATTTTACGTTTTTCAGTTCAGCGTTTTACGCGAATTGCGCGTTTTAGACCCGTGTTTCCAGTTTTTAGCAGGGTTTTCGCACCCGATAGAACCTACCACTCATTTTATATTTTATTATGGACTATATTGACATGTTTGACCATACTTTCAAGTTTCATATTTTTAGGATACCCGGTTTTACGTTTCGTGGCCTAAAAACTTACGGTTAGCAACTTACGGAGTCAAAACTAGCTCTATATCTAGGATAATACCAACCAAGGCACACCTCACCCTCCTTATCCATCTTGAACCGCCACTTAGGGGGGGAGTCACCCTTTAGGTGTCTTGATCTTATGCTTAGTGATTTAGGATGATTACATGTGTTTTTCTTGCAAAAATATCCTAAAATCCTAACCTCCTCATTTTTAGTATAAAAGAGAGCATTCTCTTATCAAATTATGATTTTGAAAGTCCCACTTCTGGTCCGATTCATCAAAAAGTTAAAACACGAAAGTTGTCCGGAACGACGTTTTCATTCAGGAACAAAGAAGCTCGAGCCCTGAAAACGCTTTCTGAGTGATAATTTTCTTCAAATTCTTAACAGCCCGTTTTAAGTACCAAGTAACTATATAATTGTTATAATTAGATGAGACCAAGAGGTCTAATGACCTAAAGCCAAGACCACAACCATGGCTAAAGCCAAGGTTGAGTCTCAAGACCATGGTAACATGACCAAAGTCACGGCAAAGCCACGGCTAAAGACCATATAACTATTAAAGATCAAAAGCTTATATATATATATATATATATATATATATATATATATATATATATATATATATATATATATATATATATATGTTATCGAATACTACAATAGTAGGGAGCCTCATGTGAGGAGTTCATTGAGTAAGCCGTCGAGACGAGTTGTGGATTTACGAGTTAAAGTGTCCTGGCTCCTCGAACGTTTACTTCATGACTTCTGAATTATGTCGGCCCGAACGGTAGTAAGAGATATACAAACTATACATGTTTCATAGACCACTTATATTCAACGACTTAATCTATATACTAAGTACTACATCATGAACTATATGCAAGACATATATAGGCAATTCTTCGTATTCTTAGACGTTACTCCAAACCTAAGTCGCAACGTTCTATTATAGGCTGCTCTTAGAGACTTTCGCGATTCGACTACCACTATCATTTCTCATTACATAAGCTTAAGGTAAGTCATAGCCCCTACTTTTTCATACTTGTTTTAACTCTTTGGGGGAGATACATGCACAACTACTTGCTTACTTGTACAAATACTCTTAAACATTTATACTTGATTGTGTTATACTTGATTGGCATTATACTTGATTGCGTTATACATACTTGTTACACTATACTTGCTTAATTTAAATACAAGATTCGTATTTATGTGCATACATAATACTCTATTCTGTCGGAGAGGTATTGGTAGTACTCATGGGAAGATGCCCCCTACCCTTGTGTCTATACTTGACCTTGGATGTCGTAGTACTATTTGGGGAGAGGCCCCCGCCCTTGTGTCTATTCTTGACCTTGGGTGAATATAATCCGGTGCATTGTATAAACTATCTTTAGCAGTGGGTTGTGGACACACAGGTTGCAAGTCTCTTATGGCGGGACTTGCAACTGAGTGGATTCACGATGCCTTTGCTGTGTGATCATTCTTTAAGGCTTTTTCAACTGTTTTAAGACAAACTCTATGAACTCACCAACCATTGTGTTGACACTTTAGCATGTTTATCTCAGGTTAGTAAGGCGATAGCTAGTGCGTGGAACTTAGAGTCAAACTGCATATTCTGAAGACTTACGCTTTTATCATTTACCATTCAACATTTTGTATACATTTATGTATCATACTTTGGAATCTCATGTTTGTAACTTTGAATTCATTAATCGAATGGTAACTTTTCAAAACGTCTCATTTAGAGTTCGTTTTCTATAACTTGTACTTTGTATTATGAAGTAGCACCCCAATGACACAGTCTTCCGCTGCGGTATTTTGGGGGTGTTACATGAAACAAGGGGTCTTCCTGTCTCTCAATCTTTGATCCGCCATGATTTACTTGATTTTTGTTTCTAAAATTTTGTCTCAGTCAGACCATCACTACTATTATTTATTCCACGCGACGACTTCAGCGAAGACTTCTCTAAACTGTAGTAAGTATTGCAAAAACATGAGCTTATGCGGACGCAATTTCTCCCCAAAAGAAAGTAATGAAAAATTACAATTTTACTGCTCTCTATGTCCCATCAAAACACCCGCTTTTGAAATTACTATACTTTTTACCGATTAAATATTATTTTTACTCATTAAAATCTCTTTCATGATTGGAATATAATGAACATTTATTATGAGACATCCAAAATAGAATTATGAACATTTATTATAATAGTATGAGAATTGCTAAACAATACCCACTGGGCAATCCTTAATGCACATTAAATAGTGAGAGTTTTTGTAAACTAAAATACTCTGTAGTTCTATTCTTTTAACATACACCAGATTATTTTGGAACTCTAAATTCAGTATCTCGCTTTTTTTCTTTTTTTTTTTAGAATCGTCAAAAGGGTCGTGTAGGGAATAGGAAATGCTTATATGCCAAGCTCAACTTTTACGAGTAAATCCATGGTTCTCCCAATTAATTTCTACCTTTTTAGAGGAACATGATTGTAATTTGTAAAGATCAACATTACATGAACTATGTTCATAAACCACACCAAAAAAGAACAAACTTCAAACAAAAGCCGATCCAAAACTATATTTTTATTAATTAAATTATGTTATTACATTTTCCCTAAC
The DNA here is from genome assembly GCA_030686995.1 of Artemisia argyi. NCBI lineage: Eukaryota > Viridiplantae > Streptophyta > Magnoliopsida > Asterales > Asteraceae > Artemisia > Artemisia argyi. The sequence goes on from CM060688.1 coordinate 48,703,032, forward strand.
TAGATAAATTCAACCATTCATTAGTGGTCATTTGAACACCGTAAATCTTTTCATCATTTATGGGTATACACATGTCCCGAAAGCTGCATCAAGAAACAAAAATCAGTGTTAGTCAAACTTTGTGATATGTGTTCAAGTACAAGAAATTGACCAGCACATAGATGTTATGTACAAATGAAGTTTATGAGCCAAGATCCAAACTAAAAGAAACTTACAAGGGTCGTTGGCAGTAAATGTAGCATAACCTATATCACATTGGTTATTAACTCGAAAATCAAGATTAATAGCGTAAGATCCATGGTTCATATAATTGTCAGGGGCGAAACACAAACCACCTGGCAAAATCTCCTTACAGTCGAGTCTCGCACACACATTGTCAAGAACTTGTTGCAACTTCGAGTCTGGAGTTTGGCTTTGAGAGACGCACCAAGTTTTAACTAGCTGTTCGATAATCGTTACGGTAAAATCAAAATATGTCAATATATATTAAAAAGAACAAAACAAAAACAAAAAAAAAAAAAAAAAAAAAAAAAAAAAAAAAAAAAACACTTAGTATCCAAATAACTATTTTTATCGATGCATTTGTGAATCATATTTTTAAAATTTTACCTGTGCATGAATGGAGCACATACTTAAACATAATAAGATACCAAGAAAACTCAAAGAAAATGCTACTTTTGCCATGATACTATGAAACAAATTATGAAGATTCATCTGGTTTTATAGTGTGAAAAGGTTGAGCCATATATTTCAATTAAATGAATATATTTGTAATTAACATATTAACATATTAACATTAATGTGGAATATTAGAAACAAATAAATGTTATAGTAACTTAAATATATAGCATTTATCTCGACCTTATCTTCTATACTACATATAATGTAAAAATGGTCAAAGTTGAATTGTTGAATGTTGAAACATGGTCAAATGTGAGAGAAATCATTAATTAAGGAAAAGATACACTTTTAGTCAAAGCTTGTGAGGAAAACCTTGTTGGGAATTAAACTAACAGTACAAACTGCTAGTGTTGGAGTTCCCACTGCTGGTCGAATACACTAGCAGTGGAAACATTATTCCCACTGCTGGAAGACTACACTAGCAGTGGAAACATCATTACCACTGCTAGTACAAAGATAAATATAGAAAAGATTTGGTGTATATCTTATTCTGTTAGAATATACTTATCTTGTAAAGGACTCCTTGTGTCTTATAAAAGGAGATCCTAGGATTAGGGTTTTATACATCAGTTCTCAATATATACGTTTTTCTAGAGCTTCAAGGTGTAACCCTAGTGATACTAAGATCACTCGTATTATTATCATTAATAATATTGGAGCTTACGGTTTGTTACATACATTGTTCTCATTCATAAACAACTGTTTCATTCACAATCAAACTTCTAAGTATTACTAGGTAGATTCTGCATACTTAGTGATATAACTCAAAGTATCAATCTAACACAGTTCAAGGTGTTTAGATCCATCAAGTAGTATCAGAGACAGGTTCTGATACTTTGAATTAGAAGATCCAGAAGAACAGTTTACTCACAAGAAGATGGCATTATCCGATTCAGAGGTACGTTTAATTATAAGTTGTGCTAAATCTTGTTCTGCTTTAAAAGAATATGAAAAACTTAAAAAGCAATATGATGAACAGAGGTTAGAGCTAAATCAAACTAGTTATAATCTATCTAATCATAAAAGAGGTCTTGTTGTGCTAGAAGAACAGATTTTGCATTATAGAGAAAATGAGTCTAAATTTAATGATGACATTGATGTGTTAAAAAGGGATTTAGACTATAAGATTGCAGTAAATGTGGCACTTAGAGAAGAATTGGAGAAGGTTAAAAAGGCTAATGAAAATATTCAGATAACCTGTAATACTTTAGATCATCAGTCTAAGTGCATTGATAAAATTTGGGAAGCACAGGTTGTAAACAAGGTTAAATCTGGTATAGGTTATACGTCTGTTCCTCCACCATACATAGGTGTTCCTTCACCTCCTGGTATTGACCTAGCACACACAGGTCTTGAGGAATTTCAAGAACCTCAGATGAATACACACACAGGTGTTCCTTCAACTATTCATTGTTTCTGATTCTTTTTTCTTTGTGTGGTCATTTTATGATTGTAGGTAGAAGCTCATTGAAGAAGATGAATACACCATCTAGTGTGTATAATTTTCATCAAGGTAATCACTTTCAGTTAACCCAAGGTAGGTAATCAAATTTATGTCAGCCGTTTTATTGAATTGATTATATTCGATTTATAATTGAATTGGGTTGAACCAAAACTATTGTCGGCCACCTGTTCGATGAATGTTCTTTGAACCAAATTGTTCATTAATTGTAAATTTATAATAAATTTTAATTTCTAATTGCATATAGTCTTGAAGTGTGCAAAGTTTAAAGGTTCTTAAGATCAAACTAATTGATTTAAGTAGCATCCCAATCTGAGGAACATTTTTGTTGTGGCAATTGCAAACTGTTTCAACCTATCTATATGTATGAAGTTTCATCTATGTAGTTACAACTTACAACCCATAGATTATAATCCGGGGAACTCATTTCGTTTCAGATCATTCTACGTTTTGCTATTGTTGATCTCTCGAAGTTGTACTTTGATGTTGCAAAAGAAGACCTTTATCTCGGGCAAAAATGAGGGAAAAAAACTCAACATGGGAAAATGTATGAAGTTATTTGTTGTGCTTCTCTTTTAAAGATTGTGGTTTATTTGAAATCCAGGGATATAATATGGTCAATGTGTGGAACTGTTGTTTCTTAAGTTTATGTTATTAAGTTGTGATATGATATGGAGTATTTTGTGGCTTTCAGATATTAGGTTATGGTGGCATACAGGAAGGAAAAAAAATTCAATATGGAGAATATGTATCAGATAATAAACAATCACTCTTTGAAGTCCATTCCTTTTATTGTTCTCTTTTTTATCTTAAGGATTAATAGTGACCACAACAAGCGTATGAAGTGTGAACACGTTGATCAATGAGAACGTAACGGGAAATTTGAACAAAGTTAAAAATGCAGGGATACACAATCTCAACTTTCTCAGGTTAGCGTCTCTTTTACTAAAATGCTTACCAATAAATGGGGCAATTTGGGTTATAATTTAATTCAAATAGGTCACAAACAAGTCAATTCAGTTCCAAAAGAAAATGAATCCAATTGGTCATACTTATAGCAACCACAGTGCATTGTCATGTTTCAAAAGATGCTAAATATTAATCAATACTATCACAATGAAAAGTTTAAATAAAACGCATGCGTGCACCAAGTATTATCACCGGTATATCTATTGTATAATAAACTAACAAACAAAAAAAAAGTGATCAAATATTATAATTTTATTAATTAAAATATATTATTACATCTTCCCTTGCAAACCGGATAAGTTCAATCCCTCATAAAATAATTGAAACCCCTTAAAGCTTTTCACCTCTTATGGGCAGACACATATCCCGAAAGCTACATCAAGAAACAAAAGTCAGTGTTAGTAAAAAAAACCAACCGGTATTAGTCAAACTTTATGATATGTGTTAGTACAAGAAATTGACTAACGCATGATGTTATGTGCAAATAAAAGTTGATGAGCTAAGATCCAAACTAAAAGCAACTAGAGTATACGTAGCGTAACTTTCATCACACACATTATGAACTCGATAATCAAGATCAGTAGCATAGGATCCATGGTTCATATAATTATCAGGGGCATAACACGAACCCCTTGGCAAGATCTCCATACAGGAGAGTCTTGCACACACATCGTCAAGAACTTGTTGCAACTTCAAGTCTGGAATTTGGCTCTGAGAGACACACCACCTTTTATCCTATTTAATAATCATTATAGTGAAAAATAAAATGTGTTAATCAAACATATGCACGCATGCAACACTTAGTACTTGGAATGAAAGATGTTCGCTATAACCATGCACTCGTGAATCACAAAGTTTAATTTTACCTTAGCATAAATGAAGCACATACTTTAAAATAATAAGACGCCAATAAAACACAAATAAAATAATACTTTTGCCATGATTATGTGGTGAAAAAAACTAATAATAATAATCCTCCTGATATTCTTTGTTTTTCTTTTTTGGTTTTATACTGTGAAAAGGTTGTGAATTATGAAATCTTTCAACTAATGTATTAACATTAATGTAGAAGTACGAACAAATAAATTTTATGGTAATAATTTTTTTTTTTTTTTTTTTTTGAACGAAATGTAATGGTAATTGGAATCATGAAATTTAGCATTTATCTTACCCTTATTCATATATTAAAATTATATCATTATGCTTTTTCGCAAAAAAAAATATCTAAAAATAAATATGTATCATTTTCTAACTTATTTGCCATATAATACTTGAGATATGGAATAAACGGGGATTATAGAGTCCGCGCGTTTAAATCTGACATTTATGGACGGGTAAAGTGCCAAAATATATTCAAACACTAGCTTATAGACCCGTTGGTATTTGAAAAAAATAGAGAAAATGAGATGATAAGAAAAGTAATAGCGTAAACTGGTTCCATTTAAAATATGAAACAAAGAATGAGACAATGCGTCCATTATAAGATAAGAAATTGGTTATGTTACAATTACACTAACAAACGTCCAAGCTTGGGGTCTCCAAATTGATTGTCTTTAGTAGCAAAAGATGTGTGAGAGCGCCTATCGATTTACAACCATAGCGTTGGCGAATATAAAATAGATTGACTCGAACATAAAATGATGTGTGTGAGCGCCTATCGATTCAAAACCCAAACCTTGACATGATGATAGGCCTTCAAGTACTTCTCTACATGTAGACTTTTACCTATGTATATGATCAATTTTTAATCTTTTATCGGTTTAATTGGTGCGGGATAAAATGCTAAATGTGCATTTTCGTAATGAATGGCATCAAAACTCTCCTCGTCATTGAAAAAGCCCACATCAGTCGAATCCTCTTCATGAACCAACACGCGCCTTTGATGGAGCATATTCCTTCTCATTTTTAGCAATTTGAAGCAAACTTTCTTTGTTTGCTACTTTCTTTTCTTCATAAATCCACCACTCGTACCACTCATTAAGAGCCAATTTTCCTTGTCTTTCAAAGTTTAAAACCGTATGTTGTTTGTTACCTGCACATAGTAGCTTAAAGACCCGTGGATTCACGGGGTTTTTTAAGAAATATGAAATTGAGATAATAAGAAAACAATGAACGTAAACATTTCCATTAATATTCGAAAGAAGCAATGAGATAATAAGTGAATTATTCGATAATCAATTGAGTTTGTAACAATTAAATTAATAAACATTCATGCATTGTCGTCTCCAAACTTGATGGTCTTGAATAACAAATGACGTGTGTGAGCGCTAATCAATTTAATAGCCAATGACCATTCCGTAAACACCTAATAGTCCATAGAAAATGTAAGTAAAAGTATGTTGTGATTACGTAACTAAAAAAACACTAAATAAAATTCAGTAGATTAAAAAATCACCCGGGTCACACACCATCTAACTATGAAGACAAAATGTGTTCTTTTACATTTCTTGTAAGTATAAGCATAAGAAAAAGGAAAAAAAAAAATCACACACGGCATACACCATCTAACTCATATATATCACATCAGCAAAAGAAGGAAACATATATGAATTCGAGCTATATAAAGGGGGTGTTTGGGTTTGCTTACTTTTTGCATTTCCGATGAGCTTATTGGTTAGCAAAACAAATCACACACGGCATACACCATCTAACTCATATACTATCACATTAGCAAAAAAAGGAAACATATATGAATTCAAGCTATATAAAGGGGGTGTTTGGGTTAGCTTACTTTTCATTTTCGATGAGCTTATTGATTATTTTAAGCAATTTACTTCAAGTGTTCATACTCCATGAAATATGTAGCATAAACGTTCGAAATATCTTATTCTGAACGTGCTATGACTAAGTTGATATATCATGTTGTTGACAGAAGAGTCAATGCATTTAATTTATCTGCTAAATATCAAACTCCTTTCACGTAACAGATATGAAAAAAAAATGAAAGAGAAGATAAACACCTTCTGTAAACCCGTACCTTGATCAGTTGATGTACTATTGGAATTTCACGTCGCTCCATACAAAAAATAGCAGAAAAATACAGAGATATTAGTTTGGTCAGCTTGTCAAGTAATACTGTAATAATTTAGCATCTATCAATTCATAGAAATGCTACATTGCCACCTTATAACTTACTGATTAAAGAGGAAATATCTGATGAATTGCAGCGCAAAAATCATAACGATTAAAAAGAAAAGTTAACTGATCTATGCAAAATTCTCCTAATATTATAAGGTATTACTCAAGTATTTTTATTCAGTAACTAAAAGAGATAATCTACTAAAAATAAAAAGCAATAACAATGAAGAAGCTAAGTAAGAAGCATACATTAACATTGAACCACGATTTCACCAGCACGAATTGGATCCTTACTCATATGGAGAAACAAAATATCACCCTACACAACATTCAAAAGGGGCATACGTCAAGAAACAACAATGATATTCAGTAAACAACAAACTTGGGTGATTAACATTCAAAAGGGGCATAAAGTCAACTATAACTTGGGTGATTAACATTTAAATTACATGTATAGATGACCCGTAACAGGATTTTATTTTATTTTATTTATTTTTACATTATAGATGACCCTTCACCTAAAAAGAGTAAAGTGACAAAGGTAGTCGAAAATAAACTTGTTTTTGTCATCTAATAAGAGTAAATCATACTTAGGCAGAGGCCCATTATAGAGGGTAACAGCTATTAATTGCAGAGATCACATGAAAACATACGAAAGTAAAGCTTACAGATCACAATATTAGAAACAGAAAGCAGAATAATAAAAAACCTCTTATACCCTATAAAAGCTCTCGACTTTAAATGCTTTTCAGTGGATATTGGTACAATACAGATAACACGCTTTTTTCCCCTTTCCTTTGCCCCAATTTCAGCAACCAAACACACCAATGCACAATGGACCGACTTAGGAGTAGGCGCAGTAAGATACCTTCAATTACCAATGTTGGACTTCCATCTCTTGAGTTTAAGGTCTTGTCTATCATTACACATGTGGCACCGTTTTGTATCTACACAATATGGAAGAGGTTTTAAGACTTCATTAGAAAAAATTTACCAAAATTTACTACAACAAAAAGTTAAGAATAACCTAGTTAGTACATGACATGCAGATTGATAGCATTTTTTTTCCCAATTCTATATAGCCATTTATCTTTGCGGCAACAACAACAATACATTAATTCCCTTGTGATATGAAATATTCGTCTTCTGTATAATATAGTAGTTCAATGCAAGTATGCTAACCATTAAGTCTAAAACGTAATGAGTGGATCCTTGAGTAACTCTGTATCACATAAGCATAAGCAATTATTCTATATATGTGACTTTATTACAGTATTCTATTTACGTTATTAACTTGAATATAGGTATCTATGTATGCCGCCAAGACCAAACAAACTTTTAATACCATTTACTTCCTTCTTATTATAATGCCATGTAATGACCAATAAATCCTCTAAATTTAGAATCATTTAGGTATCTACCAGGCAAGAACCTTAAAATTAACATTTCATTTATAAACAAATTTTGACCCGTTTCTTTTTAAAAGTGTGTTCTTTTACCTATTTCGACAGTTAATAACCTAATTCAAATCGGTCCGTTTCTCATGGGTTCATTGATATTACCTCACATAAGTCTCAAACATAGAAGATGCCCAATATTAAACTAAGAGACACTCATATAGTATCCCACCTCTTTAAATCCCAAATCAAACGAAATATTTACCTATTTTTAGATGCATTGCATTATTTTTAAACTTTAAAATTAAAACTAATAGTTGAAGGATAAAGGATACCATATCAAAAGGTTGTAGCCTTAACTAATAAAGCTTGGTCATACAACTGAAAATGCTTTGATGGGGCCAACGTAGCTTGGACAGTCTTTACCACGGTTAGCTTCATTAGCAGCTGCAATGAAGGAGCTGGAGCAAAACATAGATAAGCATTTCTGTTAAGGGTAAATAGAAATAAATAAATATACATTTCAAAATCAATGATTTAATGTAAAAGTTATATATAAGGAAAGGTGCACCCGCAATATTTCTTCGTCAATTTGTTTGAGATAAAAAAATTTCGACATGTGTCCTGCATTTATCTTCTTGATTTCCTTTTCCTTTTGCTTTCTACTTCCACACGAAATAATGCAAAAAGGACTCATGTTGGGAGTAAAGTATTAGAACAATAAGAGAAAAAAAACATGGTAAAGTCTAAGTTTTATATGTATTTCTTTATACTCCTATAAAGTATTTACTTATAGCAGTATTTATGTTCGGTCCAACATAATTATAAACTATGACATAACTCTAAGATACATTAATGGTTAAAAAATGTATAAAGTTAAAGACATAAACGTTTGAATAACATTGAATCACACCTTCCTTCCATACGATTTTCTCTTGCTGAATTTGTAACTCCTATCCTACCTCTTTTTCAACTCATTTCCCTTCTTGTAAGCAACAGTCATACATCAATCACAATCCTATATGAACTTCTATTATTATGAATAAGAGAAATAGTTAGCATTTAAACTTAGATTATGATATATTACATATGAAAGGTATACAGTGTTACTATTGAACCGTTGAACCCAATCGACCCTGGACAACAACTTCAAAGTTAAGATCCCGGGTCTCCCTAAACATCTTCTTACTGAATTAATATCAAATTACAAAAAGTATAAGCAATAGGAGAAGCGTCAAAAGCTACACTAAAAGCTTGTAATAAAACAAAATCATCATTGAGAAAATACGGATAAAAAATAAGATAAGTTTATCAATGACAATGATCAACAAACAAAAAGTTATACATACAACAAAATAGAATCATAACAAATTACATTGCTAAAAAAGCCATCACGATAACAAAGAACGTGTAAAATACTCGATCACGATAACCGAAAGCCTCTCACAACATCAAAGTTAAAATAAATCAAATATTTGCATACCGTCAAAAGAAGACGTTGCTTGTCTTTGATAAGCTTAAATTTATTGCAGTTCATCAAACATTGCATTTCCATCCGTAAGAAAAACAAAGTTATGAAATTAGGATGAGAACAACTTTGCTTAAAATCAATCAAGAATATTTATATATTACATGAAAATTTATTAAATACAAAATGATCTATTACTTTACCTTTATTGACATACAAATACAAACCTATGAACAAAGAAGAAGTAGAAACTGCAGACTTTATCATTTGTATTGATTTAAAATTTATTGTATGACTCAATCTCAAACGAAAACAATATTATATCTGGTACAAAAATATATAAAAAAAAAAAACTAAATCGTAGTCCCTTTTCTTTTGTAATTGATTAAAACTGAGCTTCAATGACATTTACTTATGGCCTAAAGTGGGCCTTTTTCTTTTGTAGTTGGAATTACTTGTTTTTTACCCGTTTGAAATAAGATATTACCCGACTCTCCATATTCGTTTGAAATGATAAGTCAATATTGTTAGCCCATAACATGACATACTTCAAGATGAGCGTATACTTCTCTTTTCTTGAGCTTGTTCATTGCATAAAACTGGTTCAAACATGATAATACTAAAGAATCATGCCGCAAAAAATCGTTTAACCCTTATTTGCCTCAAATGATTAACTCTAAAATCAATTTCTGATCAATTATAATCAAACTTGGACTTATAACGTAAATAAAACTTACCAGTTACCAGTGACCACTTGAGAGCCTTCCAAACTTCCTAATATCCAATTCAATTCATATAAACAGTCTTCCTCAAATACTTTTTTAGGGTTTAAAAAAAATAATGATTTAATTAACCTTAATCAAAGCAAATATATTAAATGAAATATGCACAAAATTAAGAGATAATTACCACAAAAAATCCACTCCATAGATCGACTGGCATCGATTCAACTGCTTAGGGTTCAAGAATCTGGTTAGGCATCAAAAAACTGTATGCAATCGAGATTAAAAAAAACGCGTAACATATTTTAGGGATGATTTGAATAACACGTATGGTAATTAATGTGTTGTAAAAAATTATTCTTCAATTGAAAGTGATTAGCTGTGATTGAATGGGTTTGAAAAATAGCCGTGATCAGGAAGCTTTGACTTTGTTCATCAGATCTACAAAAACTCTTGCATTGTGCTATTGTACTTTGGAGCTAAATATGGTAGTTACACGTCAAGAAATTAAATGGATTTTTAATGCTTCACGCTTAATGCACTTGTTCAAAACCTTCGTTTATTATATAAAATAGATAAGTTAACTAACATTAATATAAGTGAAACATCTACTTTACATATTATATATGCATTTGATCAAATCCGTATATGATATGCAAATATGTATTTAGTGTTAACATGATAACTAATCTACATCATTCGTTAGTTTGAGCAAAACTGTTAAAATGGCATACGGTTACCTACAGCAAAAATATATCAATAAAAAGGTCTTCAAAACACGATTAAGTTAAGCCTAATGTTACAATACTATTGATTAACAAACAATTTTATAATAAAATTAAAATTTTGTTTCTTAAAACCAATTATCAAAGTTCAATCAAAAGAATATAATATTACAAAAATCTTCTGAAATGCGTGCTAGGTTTTGAGAGATTTGTGATTTCTAACTTATTCCCGCTTGATAATTTGAATTTTTTGACCTCGCTGCAATGCACAAGCTTTATATATATATATATATATATATATATATATATATATATATATATATATATATATAGTGAGACTTTCTTGCGAGAAACATCTTATCAGCGAGAACTGAGATAACTACTAAAAACATACATGCACGCCTTCAATAATTATATTTTTGCACATATGCTCTAAAAACAACACATATGTTTTAAAAAAAAAACATAGTTGTTCTAAAGAATTTGATAAGAAATTAGAAATACAAAATTTTTCTTTGAAGGTGTGCATGTATGTTCTTATAAGGCGTGCAACGACAATATTGCGGCCGTGTGTAAGGTTTTTCTGAAAAAAGTAGGATGAGTTCATGATGCTATTGAAGAACATAGGTGGATACTTACGATTTTTGATGATTTGCATATATTTTAAAAGGCGTGCATGCATGTTTTTTGTGGTTCTCTCAGTTCTCGCAGATAAGATGTTTCTCGTAAGAAAGTCTCCCTATATATATATATATATAGGGTAAAGTTAAAATAAAAAGACAAATATCCGTAAAAATAATAAAAATAAATTATTTTTTTTAAGTTCTCGAAAAATTCCAAAAACATTCCACAAGATCGTGTATGTTGGTGCAAAAAACTTTTGTGAAAGAAGTTTTTCTAATTTTGAGTTTTTATACGTTTTTTTTTTAATGCACAAAAAACGAATTTTAATGCGCAAAAAAATTTTAATGCACAGAATTTTTAACTTATTTTAGTTAGATGCATAATGTTATTTTGATGAAAAAAGTCAAAAGAAGTTGGGTCCAAAAACGAAGTTTTAATTCACAAAAAAGCGATTTAATGAATAAACGTATTGTTTTATAATTTTTTTCTGATAAAGTATCCACTTTTAGAAAAAACTTCTTTCACAACCTTTTTATGCACCAACATACCCGATCTTGTGGAATTTTTTTGGAATTTTTCAAAAACTTTTTTAAAATATATATATTTTTATTCTTTTTACGGAAATTTGTCTTTTTATTTGATCTTTATCCTATATATATATATATATATATATATATATATATATATATATACATATATATATATATATATATATATATATATATATATATATATATATATATATATATATATATATATATATAGGGTGAGGATCAGGTATGTTTTTGTCTTTTAGTGCGGATGGTACGGACGAATCTCAGCCCTCCATCTAGTCAACCATCTAAAAGAGGCGGAGTAGCAATATCGTAAATATCCCGTCTTTTTTCAAAATCGTTACTATCGTATTAGCTTTTTTTCTGAAAAAAATTCAAAAAAATCTGAAAAAATTTAAAAAAAAAAAAAAGAGGACAACAAATAATTAAGAATTGCTGAAAAAAAAATCAAAAAAAAATCGTTTTCATCGTTAAATGTATTGTGATATTAGCGTATGATTTTGACTTTTTTACAAAAGTCAAGATCAGATATTGACTTTTGTAAAAAAGTCAAAATCAGATTCTGAAACTTTTTTTTTTAATAAAAAATTTAATATCACAATAACTTTTTTAATATCGTAAAAACTTTTTCTTAATAAAAATTGTTAATATCGCCATAACTATCATGCTTTCTTAATATCACTCTAATACTCATACATTCTTTTTCAGTTTTTTTAATATCACCGTAAGTTTTTTTAATATCGTAATAAAAAAAAACAATTATATTAAGCTTTTCACTAATATCACGGTTCATTTTTACATGTAAAAAAGTTTAATATCACGTTGGTTTTACAATATCACCGTAGCTATCATGGGTTTTTAATATCACGGCTCATAATATTGTTAATATCACGGTAGAACTCATAATATGGTTAATATCACGGTAGCACTCATAATCAAAAAAACAGAAAGTTCTCAGAAAAATCTGAAAAAAATAAAAAATGAAAGAAGATAACTATATTAAGGATCGCTCAAAAGGAAAAAAATTAAAAAAATCATTTGAATGGTGATTTGGTACCGTGATAGTTGCGTAGATCTTGACTTTTTTACAAAAAGTCAAGATCAGATCTGGATTGGACGGCCTAGATCTATCCGCACGTCCGCACTAAAACAAAACATCCGCACGTGATCCTCACTATATATATATATATATATATATATATATATATATATATATATATATATATATATATATATATATATATATTGAAAGACTGAGATATCATTAAAATCCCGGCTCTAAAGAGGAGGCCGAGCAAAAGTTACACAGAAGCATATACACAGAAACAGAATAGGAGCTAACACAAGAAAAGCTCCGGAGACACATTAATCATTTTATTCCCTCGCTTCCAAATCACCCAAATAGAAACTTGGAAAACCCCGTTGAATATCTTCTTAAGCTTCGAACATCCAAATATAAACTTGTAAAACCCCGCTACAATGCACAAGCTAATCCAAATAAAAGATAATTCAAAATTATAACTTAAATTTTAGAGATGAAGACTCTCTTGAATGGATGGACGGATAATTTGTTGTTTGGTTACCCATAGCTATAAACAGTTACGACTTACGAGTATACGTAAAATGTTGATTCAATAATTTTTTTTGAAAAGGCACTAACAATAATTTCTAACCTAAATGAATCTAAATTATTAAATTATATTTAAAGACGAATTAATTCTGTGGCAGTGCATAGCTAACTTATTCCTTGTATATGCTAGTCATGCATACCCGTGAAATGCACGTATTTTAATATTTTTCATAAAATTATGAATTTTAACATCATATATCTACTTAAAAATCTATTATACACGATTTTCTAAATGAAACTTGGAAACAAAATGATTTTTTTTAAAAGAATCTCTTACATCAAAATTTAATTATAAACCTAGTTTTTATTAATACATTTAATTCTTATTGTTGTATAGATATATAAAGCAATATTTATAAAACATATATGATAAGTATTATTTTATAATCACTAATACGTAAGTTTATTGCATGAAACTTAATTTTGATATATTATTATAGAAGATTATAGATTTTAAATAAAATATATTTACAAAATACATATTGTATTCATTAATTTATACCGTAGTTACTAGTACTTGCACTACATTTAATAACTGCAAATATATACGGAGTATGTATTTATCATTTGCTGCATATATTACTCGTATTTGTTAACCATAAATATTGTAATTATTACTCCCTCCGTCCCATATTAAGTGTCCACAATGGAATCTTGGGATGTCCCAAATTAAGTGTCCAGATTCTGTTTCAACCAATGGGATGAGACTTTAGTGGATAATAATTATATTTGATTGGTGAAAAGTGTAGTTAATGGAATTTCCTAAAACTTTGTGCATTTAGAAAGTGGACACTTAATATGGGACGGAGGGAGTATTTGCTAACCATAAACAATTTACATTTATTATAGATAGGGTTTTGGTAATATGTGTCAATTGGTTACTCTTTGTATATGAAATGTTTAATTTAATTAATATCAAATTTTTATTTAATTTAGGTAATTTTAAAGTTTAATTAATGTTTATTTAATATATTTTTTGATTTAGAAAGAAATTTTATGTTCATTAATTGCACTTTACGGTGTGATCAGTTGACACATATTTTGCAAAACCCTTTTATATAAAAAGTTTTGCTAATGTGCCCACTGGGTACACCGTAAAGTGCAATTAATGAACATGAAATTTCTTTTTAAATAAAAAAATACATTAAATGAACATTAATTAAACTTTAAAATTACCTTAATTAAATAGAAATTTGATATTAATTCAAGTATTCAACACCACCATCCCATCGACTAGCAGTACTCTAGCATACTCACTTACGGATATCTATCGGTCATACAGTTTTAAGTTGTCAATTGATGGGTCAATGTACAAACTTTGGCACCGAATTTTTCAAGATATTTGCAAAAGAGCTAAAATGCTTGATGAGCATATAACCGATGATTCTAAACCTAATGGCCCCGATGATGTTGATTGGCATTCGATTGATTCTCGTATTAAAACGTGGTTTTATAATACATGTGATGCTATGTTAAAGTTCCATACTTTCATTCATACTGAAAAAAATAATACCCAGCCACTAGTGAACCCGATCCCAAACCTCAATACTAAAAGGGCACAAGAATAGTATTGGATTTTCATATTCAACATCAACATCACGAATGGGACACAATAGAGTATTAAGGTCAATATCACGCTTATCTACATTTATCCTCAGACAAAGCCGGCATACTAGTATGTAATTTACATGATAATACCCTATTGTAATGTGTTGTATCACCTGTGGGCAACACGAAGTTACTATCTACTTATCTAGTATCTACAACTGTGAACTGACCAGATGACTTGTCTACCCAAAGCCATGGATTGGGCTACACTGAGTTTCACATCCCCAAAAGAAACCCAATCAATCTTCTTTTTTCCCAAACACCCGTCCTAAAAGAATGTACAACGGATGCCTTCAAAACTCTATATAACATTAGCAAGAACAGATTATAGACTAGTAACATAGTACAGCAAGCAACTAAACGCAGAGTTTGAACCAACCTAGGGTCATATGGTTGAGACTTGATGACAAGTTTCAATTATCAGCAGATTCCATTCAAGGCACCAATAACTTACAACACATTACTAGCCGAAAGCAGCAGATTTCCAACACTACTACTTGTTTACACAACAAATTCTTATAGTATATGCATTGTAATAACAATGTTTTTTCATTTATTATTCTGCTTAAACTATGGAACAGCTCAAACAACTTGTGCAGATCCTGAATACACACTAGATCCACATCAAATATACACTGCAACCTTAGTAAACTATGCTCCTATTCCAATGTAACATTTGGATTTTCAACCCTCAGTTACATTCCTAGCAGAAAATACTCAATCTCCATTGGACTCGTTTCATATCTACAATCACAGTTAATAGTTCGACCATCGCCTTTATAGTAGAACAAAAAAGGCCTAACATTCTAAAATTTATTTTGTTGCTCTTACTGACCAGTTAAGCTTCTATACAAACAAAAGGCTTAACAACTTATATTAAATCAATGAAACATACAAACAATAACCCAATCACTTATGGGTTGATTGGATAAGCTTATTTAGCCGGCTTATGGGCTTATTTGACTTTGGAAAAGCCGATAGCTTATTGACTTTTCCATAATCAAATAAGCCCATAAGCCAGCCAAATAAGCTAATCCAAACTCCCTACAACTTATGTGCGAAAAAAAATATACTAACAGATCTAACATTTCACATCACAAATTGACATCCAAAATACCAAATTCCATTAAAAACAACCATTAATACATCATTTCTTCACATAACATAAACCCTAACAATCACAACCCAACGAGTTCACAAAACATAAACCCGAACAACCATAACCCAAACTCTAAGCCCTCTCACCCCTAATCCTCCTGGCAAGCTGCATATCTTTCGGCATAATGGTAACTCTCTTAGCATGAATCGCACACAAGTTGGTATCCTCAAACAACCCCACCAAATACGCCTCACTCGCTTCCTGCAACGCGGCCACAGCGGAACTCTGAAACCTCAAATCCGTCTTGAAATCCTGCGCAATTTCCCTGACGAGGCGCTGAAACGGGAGCTTCCTGATAAGCAATTCAGTGCTCTTTTGGTACTTGCGAATCTCTCGCAATGCGACGGTTCCGGGGCGGAACCTGTGGGGTTTCTTGACGCCTCCTGTTGCTGGTGCGGACTTTCGAGCGGCTTTTGTTGCGAGTTGCTTTCGTGGGGCTTTGCCTCCGGTGGATTTGCGAGCTGTTTGTTTGGTACGTGCCATTGTTGTTGTTAATTGATTGGATTCTGGAGATTTTTTATAAAATTTGGATTGTTTGATGATTGTGTGATTTGGGATGGTGAATGTGTGGGTGTTTTTAAAGGGGTGTTTGGGTGGTGATGGGCGGGAAGATGTGAAAATTTGGGTGAGATGTGTTTGTTTGGAGTGAGGTGGGCCGTTGGATGGGATGGGAGTGTATTGGAATGGGTGGTTGAGATTTGGAGAAGGGGTGATGCGGATTGTGATCCGTGTGAGGAGCTTTTCGCCAATAAGATATCTACACGTCCCTCTTACTTTTAAAGTTGTTTTACTCTATTTTTTTTTTGTATAAATATTTACACTTTCATTTACTCCGTATGTAATATTTTCTTGTTGAATAAATTTAAGAAAAAAAGTAAATATATTTTTTTTATATTTTTTTAAAAAATTATTTTTTTAAATAAATTTTTTAAAAGAATAAATTTTTGTTTTTAGTTTTTTAAAAAATATTTTTTTTAATAATTTTTTTAAGAAAAATAATTATTTCTTTAAAAAATATTTTTTTAAATAGTTTTTTTAAGAATTGTTATTTATAAAATAACAAAAAATAAAAAAAATAATAAATAAATGTGAGTCTTATATGATGAAATGTTATTTGTTTATTTATTTTATTTTTATTTTTTCATTTCTCGGGTCAAGTATCTAGTGTTATCAAACATTAAAATTGAACAAAATTCTATACTGATTTCTCTTATCTGAATTTCTATTCTCTTTTTTATTTCATTTCTTTGAAATTCTCTCTACCAAACGTGCCCTTAATGATTTTAATCTTATATGCCTCAACCAAATCCAAGCAGGAGCTAGAGACTGAAAGGGCTTGTTGTGATTCTGAGACGATATCCTTCACCAACGAGCTCAAGAAAACCGTGGAATAAAAGGACAACGCTACCTTTCAGGCGCAGGTGAAAGAAACTACGTTGGTTGATTTGCTAGTAGCCGAGAAAGAGAAGGAAGCTCGCCTAGAGACTCATCTTGGTAAATTGAAATCTTCATCTCAAGATGATTTGAATGCGGTTGAGTCTAATAAAAAAGAGTTTGTGAAGTAGTTGTTAAATTTTTTTCCTGCTCTTTTAGGCTATGTTTATCAATGAGTCGTGAACCCAATTGATTAGCAAAAAAGTATTAAATATTTAATATTATATTAAAAAGGTATAAATGGTAGAATGTGTCATATGCAATCTAGTCGTTTAGTGATTTATAGATTATGGAGCCAACCTTCCACATGTCATAATAATAGTGGCTTTGTATATTTTTATTCATTTAAAAATTAAATATAATGGAAATAATATTATATATTAGGTTGATTTGTTGATAAATGGTAAAATAGTTAGATTTGTTGTATGTGTTGGTCGTATAGGGGGAAGAATAGAAAAATACGTAGTAATATTTAAAAAAAAATGAGTTTGTGATAAATTGTGAATAAACATAGTCTTAGGAAGCTTTTTGTTTCACGAGAGTTTGGGATTTGTTTAAGAGTGACTCAAAAGAACATATACATGGAGCCATGTAATTTTACATACATCGTTGATTAAACGATCACATATAGACATATAGCATGCCACACGACATCATTTATTTCTTTATGAGTGATGGACAACTAAACAAGAACGAGTGGTTGCTTTACCATCTTTTTTATTCGCGTGTCGTTTTTTTCTGAACATTAATTTTAATTGGTTTGCTAGGACTTTTTTTTTTTTTTTTTTTTTTTTTTTTTTTAACGGCTTGTTAGTTGTTAGTGGTTCAGGTAGCAGTGACATTCAATCGGGCAGTATGCTGACCCTGAACTCCCACTGTACTTCCTCCTATTCTACCTAAAGGGGTAAAAGTCTTGGGTGAGACTCGAACTTGAGACCTCCCCTCCCCAAGCCCTGAGAAATCTTGGTGGCCAACTGAACTAGTCCAATTGGTTAATTGGTTTGCTAAGATTGACTTGATAGTTGCCATTAGTGAGAACTTTGCTATGCGGTTTGGAAGTTATTAATGTCCTTTTCACTTGTTTTATATATATATATATATATATATATATATATATATATATATATATATATATATATATATATATATATATATATATATATTCTTTTTAGAGATCTTTACGACCAATGACCCTTTTATCAATTAATAATATATGGGAGGTGATTCGCACACCAACCTTTTTTATTCTTGCACCACACTCTGTGCATTACAGTGTTATACTGTGTACTTTCTATGCATTACAGTGTTGTACAAAATGGTGTGCGAATCAATGCCCATAATATATAGGTTGTATGAGTTCACTAGTGTTTATTTGAAACTTTATTATTGTCTACTTTTGGGTGTAAACATTTTTTTTTTCCTTTTCTCCAAAGACAACTTTCATGGTCTATTTGTTTGGAGGGTTTATATAAACTATAAAAGGTTTGGTATATAGTTTTTTTAGGATGTTCATCTTCTTAGAACCAAAAGTTTTCTAAATCTCTATAAAATAGCTAGTTTTTACACCAACCTCTGAGACCTTTTTATATTATTTCACATTCTTTGCTATTTTGTTATTCAAATATATATTTTTTTTTATTTACTTATAACACATATTTTTAAATAAATATAGTTTATTTTTCCTAAACCCACCTTAAATTCAATTCCTAATCTAACCAAACTTATAAACCAAACGAGCCCTTAATACAACCAAAAAGTACTTTTTATTTGGAAATAGCAAACAACTCCATTAAAAAGGTATACCTCATTAATACACTACCTTAACTTCTTGTACATTAATGTGTATGTGTCATAGTAAAAACTTATGTTTATAACAGTGTAAGGGTGTGTTTGTTTTTTTACAAAAATATATGACTAGTCTTTTATCCACTTACAAGTCCGACGCGATAAGAGGCATTTTTTTTTCGGCAGACATGATAAGAGGTTATACATCTTACCCAATAACATAACATGTGGTGGTAATGTTTGATTGTGTCTTAAAAAACACCGTCGTATCCCTTCACCCCAGTAACACCATGTTCTTGAGATCTATAAATAGGAGAAAGGAAGAGAAGTGGAAAGAATTTGTAGTTGCTTTTGTTGGATCAAATCTTCTTTCCGTTTTTTTTTTTAGGAAGAGAACTTCTCTTCTTTTATATTCTTTCCCTTCTATTCTATTATATTCTTTTAATAATTAAACTCGAGAACATAGCAAAGTCAAACCCATCATCGATTTTGAACATAAAACAACCAAACCTTACTCAAGACCTTCTTATAAAGTTTTTAGCCGTGGTCCTTGTGTGATTCGAGATTAAATGAGATAAAAAACCAAGTTTTCTAGTGTTTGTAACTCCGTAAACCATAGTTTGGTCGGTGGGTGTTGTGGTGCAAAGATAAATAAATATGAAGGGTAGGTAGTAAAGTTGTAGTTGTGAGTTGTGACTACATTTTCTTAGGGTCATGAAGTGAAATAGGATTGTGCACCAGTATTATGTTAAGTAGTTGGTGGGATAGTTCGGTTTAACAAGTTTTAATTGGGATGATTTTTCTTTTGAGATAACAATGGGCCAAGTACTTGAGTATTAAGAGCATTCGGTGTGGTGGTGCCATGGCTTAAATCCGTGGCACAAAAAGTGATGCCACGTCAGTAAAAATCTCCATGGCACCAGAAATTCTACGGTACCACATTTTTCTTGTAATCGTTGGCACCAGAAATTCTGGTGCCGTCGGCCAATTTTTATTTTCTTTTATATAAAATAAAATATACACAATATTAACTAAAATAAACTTCATTAATTAAAAAAAAAAAAAAAAAAAAAAAAAAAAAAAAAAAAAAACATTACTTTTAAAAAAATAAAAATTACATTATTTTTTATTTTTACATGATTTGTGGACTTGTGGTACCATTATTTTATATTCACAAGACACAACCCAAAAATAAAGTTACCAAACAAACTAACACGTACATGGATTTTTTTTTTTTTTTTAAACCTACTATATCACCAACATCCTTTCTTTCTTCCTCCCCACTAATTGGTCCCGAAACGGTCAGATATTATTGACCAAGGTCAACAAGTCAAAGACAGCTCAGTTCCAATTCTCCGGTGATAGTATAGTGTGTCCCCGGGTCGTTATGTCCTAGCGAGATTGAAATGGTGTTTTTGGAAAACGTTTTTGGGAATGAGTGGCACTGAGGACAGTAGCCAAGATGATATGGAATTGATTTTGCTACTGATATTTTGGTATTTACACAATGATATAAATATTCACAGATATACAGATATATGCACAAATTCACAATTACGAATCAGGTAACAGACAGAAAAGTGGGTTTTATCAGATTACAAACTACAGGGGGTGCAAGTGAACTTTTAAAAACTTAAAATTTAAAATAAAATCTAAAATGAAAATGAGATTATAAAAATGATTATTTAAATATTTAAATATTATTTAATTAATTAAAACTATTTAAAATGTAAATTAAACCTAAATTAAATTAACTAAAAATTACAAGGATTACAAGTTAAACTAAAAACTTGCAAAAATAATTTCTAAACCTTAAAATGAACTTGAAGAAAGTATAAAAAATAAAAATAAATATTTTTGTCTTTTTATGAGTTTGTTATTAATTAAAAACTAATTATCTTAATTAAACTAATTAAATTATTTTAAATTACTAGTAATACCTAAATGACTTAGAAAATTATGGAAAAATTTATAAACTAATTAACCATCACAGGAATCCTGCAAAATTATAAAAAACTTCTAAAACTTATTTTTAGACTATTTCACTAATTATTTATATTTTAATTAACTTAAATCTAATTTAAATAATTAAAATAAGAAAATTGGAAAATGAACAATAGAATCTAAAAATATATTTTCAAAAAGTCTTAACTAATTTATAAAAACTAGAAAAAATATAAAAAAAATATTGTTGTTAATTAAAATTTAAGAAAACTAATTAATTACTAATATTACTTATTTAATTAATTAAACTACTTTTAATTATAATAAATAGTAAACTGATTAGGAAAAATCTAAGAAAATTATTTTAAATACTTAAAGGTATTAGGAAATTAAGAAAATTATAAAAATGGAAAAGTGCTTATTAATAAGCTTAAAAGAAAATTAAAAAATATATAATCTATTAAATAGAAGCTATCACTAATTTTATGTTTGCTTTTTTGATGTTTTTCTTTTTGACAGCTAAATATGAGATGAAAATAAGAAACTTTTGTGAAACAACTTTTTATATAGCTTAAAAATAAGCTGTGTGCACCCCCTTAAGCAAAACAGTTTGACTATCTTTGACCAAATAGGAAATTGAGCTCAAATGACTATATGTGGGGTCCACATATGTAAATTAAGGTTCAAATAAGTTACTTGGACTTAAATAAGTTAGAAACAACAAGCTATAAGCACATATAAGCTAATTAGAACCAAAATAAGCACTTTGATACTTTAAGATAAACACATAAATGGGACAAACTTAAGCAATGATTCCAGGTGGGGTCCACTGGTTCCTAGGTCAAACTAATGGTCAAATCTTGTAACCTGGTAGGAGGGGGTTGGGAAAACCCAAGGTGGATCACTGGGACCCATTGAGGTGGCCTACAACAACCACTAAAGGTGGTGGTGTTGTGGTGGTTAGCTGATGCAGGGGAGGTCAGTGGGGTGTAATCGAGCCGAGTCGAGTCGAGTATTGACATGCTCGAGCTCGGCTCGTTTAAAATCGAGTCGAGTCGAGTATTTTTCGAGTCGATCTCGAGTTGTTCGCGAGTTGTCTCGGCTCGATTACACCCCTATATATATATATATATATATATATATATATATATATATATATATATATATATATATATATATATATATATATATATATATATTGGGGTGTAAATGTGTAGTCGAGTCGAGTAGCTCGCGAGTTGTCTCGGCTCGTTTAAAACCGAGTCGAATCGAGTATTTTTCGAGTCGATCTCGAGTTGCTCGCGAGTTGTCTCGGCTCGTTTACACCCCTAGGTCAGTCCCCCTGCAAGTGTTTTTGGCTAGGTGTGGGGTCCACAATAAAATTCACAAAAATGAACAAATGTGAGACCTTAAAGAAGAACTGGGGGGCTACTAATCCTAGAAATTACAAGGCCTAGATCCTTACTCAAAAATCACAAATAATCTTCCCATTTTTGCAAAAACTGAGACATGCAACTTTGACTTTTTACCTTTTTGTTCCTCAGTTGACTATTATGAATTTTAACCTTGCTCAACTGATCAATTATGACTTAACAAACTAAAATGGGTGATGGTGACCACTAATAAGCTAGGAAACAAAGTTTTGGGTGCCAAATCCCTCACAGTTAACTGTGAGGGCACAAAGAGTGGGATTTTGACTTTTTCCCACTTTAGACCTAGATTTTATGGTTCCAATGTTTTACCTAAACCTATTATGAGTTATCTAAACCACAAAAACCTACTGAAACATAGGACAAAAGGGTGAAAGCTAATGATCCAAACACCCCTTTAAAATCAGTATTGAGAGCTTTTAAAAGATTTTCACTTATTTAACCCATGATTCTGTTTCCAAATGTTTTAATATGATTTAAAAGGATGAATTAAACTCATAAACACAGGTTGTATTCACTTAAGCACAAGAAAACAATATTATTGCTATAATGGCAGTTTCAACAAAGATTGTGAGCAACAAAGAAAACTAAATACAAACACCTAATTTCAAACCACAATCTTAACTAACAATACCTAACAAGTACAAAGGACACAGAATAACAAGCAAGCTACATAAATTATAGGGAATTAAGATTTAGAGGAAAATCAAAATAAGTCAAACTCACAAACTACCCTTAGCATGAACAAAGGGTTTTCCACATAAGCCTATCTTTAGATAGGCTTATCCACTTCCAAACTTGCCTTGCATTGCTTCTGAATACCTGAAATCAATCTCAAACAAACCACAGTTGACTTATGTTGACTGTTTTTATATTTTAGATTTTTATTACACTTGATGAGGCAAAAAATGATCCGTTTTTGGGGGTCATTGAAGCCCGAATCCGAATTTATTTGATCAAATATTGCCCTAAATCGTTCCTTTTGTGATTTTAGGTACTTGGAGAGTGAATTCTGGAAAAGAAGCCATTTTGGACATTTTTGGACATAAAAGTGAAGAAAACGGCAAAGTCTCAAATTTCTATGCTGGGAACAGTACCTGAAGACGTCAAGAGTTGTTCTTGACGGCGTCAAAGTCCCAAGAATAAAATACCGTGGTTGATGACGGCGTCACATATGCCGTCATAAGTAGATCAAGGCCGTCCGAGGAAGTATTTGGCGGCGAGATGACGGCGTCACACCCTTGCTCTTGACGCCGTCACCCCGATTTTCCTATATATAGTTTTCTAGTTTTTCACATTAAAAGAGATAAGTTTTGGAGAAACCCTAAAGACGAATTTGGTGCAACTTTTACAGGTTTTTCAAGGGTTCCAAACCCTTGATACCTTGCATTGTAATTGAGATAAGTGTTCTTCTAATTCAATCAATATGTCTATGTGTTGGTTGTCTATATCTTGTTCTTGTCTCAATTCCATTATGCTAGGCTAGATCTCTTTTGTGTTTGCTTGGATCTAATGAAACCTAGACATTGATTATGTGTTGATTACTTGTTTATTCTTGTCTTGGATGAATGATTTTATATGTTAGGCTTAAGAAAACTGGCAGATCTCCAAATGGTAACATGCTTGAACGTCTTAAGAAACATGAACCGAGGCGTACTAGGTCTTTATTGGTTGTATTTAATGCATGAGCCACTGTTTACAATCCCTATAGTTGTGCTGGGTCATGGTGTAGGAGGAGATAAGAGCTCATAGAATTGGGGAGTTATGTATGCCACCCCATGAATGGTATTAAGGAATACAATCCGTCATCCATACAATTATAACAGGTAATTAACGTGTAAAAGATATCTGGGGAGTAATGAAGTCTAAGTAAACACATTTTCTCCAATAACTGCTCACAACTTTAGTATAAATTAGTTTAATTTCATTTTTAGTATTTTATTTTGATTGCATCTTAGTTTTGGGTTAGTTGAATAGCAACTAATTCCGCCCACTCTTCCAAAACCCTGAGATTTTAATTGCTTTCTAAAAAATATAAAAACACAAAAATAATCATCCCTCACCCTTAGAACTAGTAATTAGGCTTTCTAATCCTAGCGACACTATTCCTAAGCTGAACGATCAATCCCCCGGTACTTGTCACTATACTATACTACAACGATCAGGTACACTGCCTGGTGGGGGTTGTAAGCTTCTCGAGATCCCTCGAGAGGTAAAGCCTGTTGCGATTCCCACGCATCAAGTTTTTGGCGCCGCAGCCCGGGGAATAGTTATTGTCTAGGTTAGAATTTCTTTTTATTAGGTCTACTTGCTAGATTCCTTTCTAGTAAGATTTTATTTTTATTTTTAGGTCTTCTTTAGTTTATCTTATTTCTTTGTGCCTTTGTTCGTAACTCTTTACCATCCGACATCATGGAAGGTGGTAAAATCTTTGAACCCGTCATCCCACCACAACAAAACCCATCATTAGAACCCCTTAGGCCCCGAACCTTAGGAGAGTATTCCCGACCTAGCCACCAAGGCTACCGAAACACCATTGAGCTCACCGGAGACAATGTGACCCCCTTGCGATCCGACACCATCCGGTTGGTGCAAAGCGGATGTGCATTCCATGGACTTCGTTCCGAAGATCCAAACCAACATCTTAAGGACTTTCTCAAAATCGTATATTCCATAGACCTAGGTGTTGAAACTAGAGAGACTACCCGTTTATGCCTATTCCAATTCTCTCTACGGGATCAAGCTAGTCAATGGCTTGAACGTTTACCCGCGGGATCAAGCTAGTCAACGCCTATTCCAATTCTCTCCACATGGGATGATCTCACCACTCGTTTCCTTGCTCAATTTTTCCCACCAGGGAGAACTACTAAGCTTAGAAATGACATTTTGATGTTCCAACAACGTCAAAATGAAACCTTTTATGAAGCATGGACTCGTTTCAAGGACTTACTCCAAAAAGTCCCTCATCATGGCATAGATCTTTGGCTCCAAGTCCAAATCTTCTATGACTATATCGACATCTCCACGAGGCGAGCCATTGACCAATCGGCCGGTGGTAAGCTACGTGATCTTAGTGCGGAACAATCATGGGAACTCATAGAAGATCTTGCTCTCTATGACAACGAAAGTTGGAACGATCCCCGTGACTTGAACAAAACGGTCAAGGCAATATCTTTGCCTTCGAACAACTCTAGCACTCCCGACCGTAGGATCATGGAACTTGAGGACCAACTCGAACAACGAAAGTTGGAACGATCCCCGTGACTTGAACCACGCGTACCGACGAAGCGGGAGATAAGTGGTACACTTTCAAGCCCGAGCCAAACCCTTACGGTTATTCATACAACCCCTCATGGAAAAATCACCCAAACCTTAGATGGAAACAAAATCAACCCAATTCTTCCAATCCGCCTAATCGTTACCAACCAAACGGTCCACCATCCAACCGTACTTTCAACAACAATCCTTCTAACAACTATGGTAGTACCAACAATCTTGAAGGATTGATGTCTAAATTCATGGCATCTCAAGAAGCCCGCATAGCTAGGTTTGAAACCGAATTCAACCAACAACAAACGGAGATGACCAACAAGATTGACAACTTGTTGAAAGCCCTCAACAACCAATCGTTAATCACACCTAGGAAGGACACTAGGGACACCAATAGTGGAAGCCAAATTAAGGATCCCTCATCATCCAAACATGTCCACTTTGTCAATGTTGTCACCATTAAGCCAATAGATAAGGAGATAGAGGAAAGTGACAAGGAGGAAGTTAGAATAGAAGCCGATAGTAAGGATGAGAGTAGGGAAGTTGAGGTTAATAAGGATGAGGAATTAGAGGAGGTAGAACCTATAGAAGAATACTTTGATAAGTTGCCAACCAAGGAAGAACATGAATACCATAGGGATTTATTCGATAGTCCCGAGAGAACATATATCTTTGGCACACCCCTTATCAAAATGGGAGACCCCTCTAACATTAACATCCCATGCAATATCGGGCACATGCATATATGGAAAGCTTACATCGACCTTAGATCCCCCGTGAACATCATGACTAGGACTTATTACAATTGGGTGATGAAGAAGCAACTCAATTTTAGGATGATGCCCGGTAAGAATCTGATAAGTAATTTTGCAGGAAGAGTGAAGGGACTGCATGTGATTATAGGGAATCTCACTTATGAGATCGATTTTATGATAGTTGAAGACACTCGTCCGGTGATTGATGCTAACCTAAGCCAAATAATATTCGGAAAACCATTTGTTGAGGCCACTAGGATGAGTTATGATCCGACTTTAGGGATAGTTAAATTCAAGAAAGAGAATGATGAGGTTGCTTATCTAATGCCCTACAAGATCGAACAATACCGCCTTCTCTCTAATTTCAAAAAGGAACATAAGCAAGCGGCTTATTATAGGAATGAGGAGGATAGACGTAGGGGAGTAGAATATGTAAAGAATAGGATGCTTGGTTTCTACAAAGAGTGTTTGCAACTAGGTCCGGAATACAAAACTGGTTTAGAAGATGACCTAGAGAATGGAACCAATGATGAGATCACGTAGTAACCCATGACCTTGAGTCTAGCTACAAGACTCGTAAATAAGAAAAGCGCTTCTTGGGAGGCAACCCATGTTTTGTGTGATTTTTATTTGTTTGTTTGTTATTTGCTTCCGTATGCATGTTTTATTTTTATTGTTGGTTGATCATGTTTCTCAATTAAAATGTGGAAATACTTTACTATGTTGTTTGGCCTAGTCTTAACTCCAACCTAAAAGTATTTTTGCAAAAGATAAGTGTAAGGGGAAACCCCGAATATGTTTTTAAGAAACAAACCGATCATGATTCTCCACAATATTAACTGAGCATGTATATTCGTATTTGTTAGAGTCAAATGCTTGTATTGAGTCATAATGAAGTTTTGCAGGATTTTCCAGGAAGTAGAACCAAGTTTTTCCATAAATTTTCCGGAAATTTAACATAAGAATTTCTGCAGGTCCATTCTGACGGCGTCATAGGATTACTCTTGACGGCGTCAGGAGTTAAAATCTGGAAATTTTACTGGTTTTGTTTTTCTAACGGAGTCTTATGGTTTTTGTGAATTATTAAGTTTTATAATCTCCAGGAATTCTGCAAACTTCATTCCACAAGCATTATATCTTACTTTGTTTTTTTTAGGATTTAGTAACTTATATAGGATGCCGCCGATTTTACGCGAGGTTGTCTTGTCTATTTTTGTCAGGATTTACAGGTTATGTATGACAAGGAGATGATTTATATTCTGGAAGGGAAGCTTTGATTGTTCATTTTCTTGAAGGAAGATTTAACCTGGCCAACCTATAATCCATACCGAGCGAATCAGGGGAGTATTTAATTTCATTCTCTTTACTTTTTTTCACTTTTACATTCTTTACTTGAACATTGGGGACAATGTTCATCTTAAGTGTAAGGGGAGGGTAAAAAGATGATACCTTACATATGCACTTTCGCTTGAGTTTGTTTTGTTTGATGGTAGATGTGTAATAAAACTATGAGAAATACTTGTTAGTGCAATTTTAGCGCTAAATTTAAATTTTTTTACAACATTTAGGAGTGAAACTTTAGCCATAGCAAGCGTCTCATGTATAGGAGATTGTATGACTAGCACATAACCGTATATTCAGAAAAATTTTCCACCCAAAATTGTGAGGTTCGCCTTTAGATTTGATAGGAAAAGCATTCACTATTAGTGCTTATAAGTGTACCGGTAGCATTTAGATTCTAGAACTTGCGTTAGTGATGCATCCCGAGACCGCTAGTGAGACTACATTCGTGTGGTAGGATTTACTACATGATAAGAGGCATTAGGATCACCCTTGTGTTAAACTCGTATTATAATTACTTGACCATTTAAGTCATATTACTTGGCTAGTTAAGTCAAGTAATTTTCCCACACCCTTAGCGTTGTACTCATTTTTAGTACACGATACCCCTAGTACACCCCTCCGAGCCTATATTTTCGTTTCTAACTTTAAGCATTTTACTTAAAGGAAGAATTTGTTACACCCCACTTAAATGTACACCCAAATCGCCTTAGCCTTCCGTGTATGCGCTCATTTTTAGTGCATTATTGTTATTTGTTAAACCCTAAGTTAACTTTCTAATTGATTACATGGTTGCTAAGTCGAGTCATATCCTTGTACATATTGTTTTGGGACGATTGAGACTCATGGGTAAGTACTTATTTTATGGAGAAATGGGGAAGAACATCATTTATTACCCCCATATGTGCGTTAATATTAAAAGTGCTTCAAGTGTTTTGATTTTCTTAATTCGAGTCATTAGAGTAGTTGAATGTAAAGTATGTAAAAATTCAAGTGTAAGGGGAATATTCATTCCCTATGATGTATTATTTTGGATGGTAGGGTAAGAGTGTATGCAAAAAAAAAAAAAAAAAAAAAAAAAAAAAAAAAAAATCGAAAAATCAAGAAAAAGAAAAAAAAAAGGAAAAAGAGAAAAAAACATACGGACTACCATCCCGTTTTTATTCTATGTTTATTTTATGTTTTTGTTATTTTTCATTTATTAGCTTAAGTCGAGTCTAGTCTTGGCTTAGCAACGCCACATTGTACATGTAATTAACTAAGATTGTTAACTCGCCACCAGTAAAACTTCCTTTATCCAACAAAACCGTGTAATTCATATCCCTATACCTAACGTTACAACCCTTTAAAAGACCTCTTTGATAGTTTATCCTAGGTGCTTACGCCATGTGGTGGTGGTTTGATCCTTTCCCAAGCCTATGGTAATCTATTTTGCTATGACAGGTAGTGAGAGATATCTTCCATTTCCATAATGTTATATTACTTTATTACACCCGAGAGATGTAAGTATCTAAACACTATTTGTGAGGTGCTAGTGTATGACCTCCGTGCTTGTCTATTGGTCTTTAGTGGAACGATTATTTGTTGTAATTACTTTTATATTAGTGTTAAATGACCCCTAACTTGTCTTTTGAGTAGAATAAAAGCGCATTTGCTTGAGGACAAGCAAATCTCAAGTGTAAGGGTATATGATGAGGCGAAAAATGATCCGTTTTTGGGGGTTAGTTAAGCCCGAATCCGAATTTATTTGATCAAATATTGCCCTAAATCGTTCCTTTTGTGATTTTAGGTACTTGGAGAGTGAATTCTGGAAAAGAAGCCATTTTGGACGTTTTTGGAGCATAAAAGTGAAGAAAACGGCAAAGTCTCAAATTTCTATGCTGGGAACAGTACCTGAAGGCGTCAAGAGTTGTTCTTGACGGCGTCAAAGTCCCAAGAATAAAATACCGTGGTTGATGACGGCGTCACATAGGCCGTCATAAGTAGATCAAGGCCGTCCGAGGAAGTATTTGGCGGCGAGATAACGGCGTCACACCCTTGCTCTTGACGCCGTCACCCCGATTTTCCTATATATAGTTTTCTAGTTTTTCACATTAAAAGAGAGAAGTTTTGGAGAAACCCTAAGGACGAATTTGGTGCAACTTTTACAGGTTTTTCAAGGGTTCCAAACCCTTGATACCTTGCATTGTAATTGAGATAATTGTTCTTCTAATTCAATCAATATGTCTATGTGTTGGTTGTCTATATCTTGGTCTTGTCTCAATTCCATTATGCTAGGCTAGATCTCTTTTGTATTTGCTTAGATCTAATGAAACCTAGATATTGATTATGTGTTGATTACTTGTTTATTCTTGTCTTGGATGAATGAATTTATATGTTAGGCTTAAGAAAACTGGCAGATCTCCAAATGGTAACATGCTTGAACGTCTTAAGAAACATGAACCGAGGCGTACTAGGTCTTTATTGGTTGTATTTAATACATGAGCCACTGTTTACAATCCCTATAGTTGTGTTGGGTCATGGTGTAGGAGGAGATAAGAGCTCATAGAATTGGGGAGTTATGTATGCCACCCCATGAATGGTATTAAGGAATACAATCCGTCATCCATACAATTATAACAAGTAATTAAAGTGTAAAAGATATCTAGGGAGTAATGAAGTCTAAGTAAACACATTTTCTCCAATTACTGCTCACAACTTTAGTATAAATTAGTTTAATTTCATTTTTAGTATTTTATTTTGATTGCATCTTAGTTTTGGGTTAGTTGAATAACAACTAATTCCGCCCACTCTTCCAAAACCCCGAGATTTTAATTGCTTTCTAAAAAATATAAAAACAAAAAAATAATCATCCCTCACCCTTAGAACTAGTAATTAGGCTTTCTAATCCTAGCGACACTATTCCTAAGCTGAACGATCAATCCCCCGGTACTTGTCACTATACTATACTACAACGATCAGGTACACTGCCTGGTGGGGGTTGTAAGCTTCTCGAGATCCCTCGAGAGGTAAAGCCTGTTGCGATTCCCACGCATCAACACTAATGCTGATTTTTATGGTCTCTACAAGCTTTAACAAGCTTAAGGGAACCTATGTGATCCTAAAAGTCCATTAACACAACTACAAACAACTTTAAACAGATTTGAGATTTTTAAAAATGCATAAACTAAATTAAACAAGATAGGACTGAAATTGATTATCATAAAAGGTTTCAAATACACTGAGAACACTAGAATTACAATTGGAAAGCTTGAAATTACACTAGAATTTAAGAAAATTATTAGTCGACACTAATTTTGCTAAATTACACTAGTTATCCTTCTCTTCTTCATCTCCTTCTTTATATAGGGATCTTCTAGTGTTTTTGTAAGCTTCTGAGCAAATCCTGAGCCATTGGATGAGAGAGGGATGATCTTAGCCCTCCACGTAATTTTTGGCGCCAAAATTGGTTTTACAATTGGCTCTGATAATTGCCAAAGGGGGGTGCATTAAATGCTGAGGTGATTAGGTATATGGTGAGTGATTTGGGCGGTGGATTTGACAAGGATGGTGGGGTGGTGGTGATGTGATGTTCTGCAAGTGGGAGGGAAGGCTGGGAAGGGGAGAAGAGGGTGGTTGTTTGACTTGTTTGATCGAGGGTCAAACGTTGACCCTGGTTTATTAAAACGGGGTGTTGGGCTGGGGTTGTTTTGGGCTTAGGATAATAAAAGGGTGGGTTGGTTGTGGATTGGACTTGGTTTTGGTTTGGGTAATAATATTTAAGGGTCCGGTTTTGGTTTAATGTATCACAAGGACTAATTTTGTAAATAGCCAAAAGTTTGGGGTTGAGGTTTGGCATTCTTCCAAAGTTTTTCCAAGGATATTTTATGCCATATGATGAATAGTTCAAGGACCTGAGATGATTTTTCCATTTTAAATTTCCAGGGACTAAAACTGCCAAACTTTGAAACTTCAGGGACCAGTTGTGTAATTTCACCAAACTTTTCCACCAAGGACCAATCCTGCCATATATGATAAGTACAAGGACAAAATTTGTTTTTCTCAAAGTTTTAATATCCCAGGGACCATTTTTTATAATTTTCCAAACTTCAGGGACTAAACTTGATATTTTGTGAAACTTTGCACTAAAGGACTAATTATGTAACTTTTGATTTAAAATGACCTTTGGTGACTTTTTCAAGTTTTTAGAACAACCAGGGACTAGATTTGACAACTTTTGAAAGTTGAGGGACTGAAACTGCCAATTTTGCAAACTTTGTACGTTTTTCATCTGTTTTTGATTGTTTTGCATTTGAAACATATAAAACACATTCCTGGGATATTTTTACTATTTTAATTCAATATTGAGTGTTTTTAGATGTTTTGGCAGCTCAGAAAAGGTAAAAATGATGAGTATTTACACACTCATCACCCACCTTTCTTCTTCCTCCCCAAACCTGCAAAAAAAAAAATAAATAATAAAAAAATTAAAATAAAAAAACCTGAAAAACGCAAACAAATCACAAACACAACAACACAAACAAAAAAAAGGCTCCAACGTTCCATTTTTCTCAAAAAAAAAACAAATAAAAAAAAAGGAAAACAGCCACGACGTAGGCTGGCCACCACGACGCGAGTGGCCATGGCGCTAGTTTTGGTGTGATGCGTCGTCGTCTATTTTGGGCTGGTGGCCATGGCGCCAGCAATGGCACGACCGCACCTCCTGCTCTAAGTCAAGACTAGTTGACAAAATGCAATTTTAATTATTGTTGTGAGTTGGGTTTGTGAATTTCTTTAACCTATTATTCATCTTATAATGTTAAAAAAGAAAAGAAAAAAATCATCTTATACCGTAATACGTGTGTTGACAAGGGTGAATAGAAAACGTGTGTTTGTGAATTCATAGATTGATTTCCTTTTTTCCAAGTATTTATCTTCAAAGATACATATAGGTGTTGTTTGGTACGAGTGTAAGAATCACTTTCAGAATCGGATTCATAATAAATGGAAACGTAAATAATTTGATGATTCCGTTGTAGTTGTTTGGTTGTGCATGATTATTTTTTTTCTATCATTAGCTCCACAATTATTTATGATGGATTTTAGTCACACAAATAAATTGATAACTCAGTGAAAAGTAATGATCTTTAGTTTAATAATGTAAAATGGCCCACATTTATATCAAATCAACAAGTATTTATTAATGTTCAAAAAAAAAAAAAAGAAAACAAAAAAAAGTATTCATTAGGTTATTTAGGGTACTGGGTGTAGTGAGCACATTCACTTCGTCATTTGAGGCTCACGGGGCGCCACATCACTTTAATAAACCTCCACAACTAACCCTTTTCACTAACAACTAACTTCAACTTACTCATTTGAGGCCCACCATTTACAACTTTATTTTTTATTCATTTCATTAAATAAACTAAATTTATTTCATTAAATATAAAAATACAATACAACACAATAAAAACATATGAAATGTAAAATGATACGGAAAAATAAATTAACACGATCGGAAAAACAAATAAACATGATACGGAAAACAAACATATCATTCCTTCCCATTTGAGGTGGTTTCTCAAAATGAACCACATGTTAACATATTGGAAGCTTCTCCCACCAAATCGTTCTTCAAAATTCAAAAAACTGATTTTTTTTTTTTTTTTTTTTTTTTTATTTAAATAGGGGTTTATAGAAATTTGAAATATGAAATGCCGTGTCATATGGTATGTTATTTATAGGGGTTTATAGAAATTTGAAATATGAAATTCAAAATTCAAAAACAAGCGGGATAAATTCAAATTCAAAACCGAGCCGGATTTTTTCAAATTTCAAAATTCAAACTTAAAGCGGGATAACTTCAAATTCAAAACCGAGTGGGATTTTTTCCAATTTTCAAAATTTAAACTTAAAGCGGGATAAATTCAAATTGCAAAAAGGGTCCTATAAATACCCATTCACAGATGCACACAAACAACTCACACGCAATTCACACACAACTCATACACAATCCACACACAACAATGCCACACAACACTTCACCTAATGAATCTGTTTATAACACCCCACCGGAATATCTCTTTCCGATATTCCCAAATGAAAACGAACCACAAAACACTCCACCTGCATATCTGTTGTATGAGAATCAACCACTAAACACTCTACCGGAAGTTCTCTTTCCACCGGCAAACAATCAACCGAAAAACAATCCACCGGTTGACCTCCAAAACAATCCGTTTGGGTTTTCAGAGGAATATATCTGACAACTGGAGTAAGATATGAAAGTATTCATAGAGTTTGAACAAGACCAAGCACGTGAGGAAGCTGCTCGTAGGGAGCGTGAAAGAAGAGAAGCTGAATACCGCTGGGGAATGGGGCTTGGCCCTCAGCTATCAGAGACTTCGAGTGAGGAGGAGGGTTGGGTCTTAGATGATTAATTTTATTAATTCGTAGTTTATTGTAATTACCGTATCATAGTTTAATGCTTTAGCTACCGTACGTTTTTTAATGAATTTCAATTATATGTTTAATGTATTTTCATTTCATACTTTAATAATCATTACAAGTTGTATAAAATATTACAAGTTTTATAAAAAAAAAAAAAAAAAAAAAAAAAAAAAAAAAAAAAAAAGCTTTACAAGTTTACAAAACATTATATTTACAAACCATAAATATAAACACTTACATATTTAAAAATAGGGAAAAAAAATAAACTAACAATTGTCAAGAAACTTGCCTCGTCGTGCAGACAATATGCTTCAAAGTGGCGAGAAAAGATGAAGGGTGAGGGTGCAGTGGCGAACTTCAACGAGGTGCCATGTTAGACTGGCGAGGTGCTCCAACGAGCTACACCCAGTAGCCTTATAATGCATTTGAAAGGAGGCTACCTCCTAGACTTTCGAGTATGCCTAATATTTTTCATTCATTCTATTACTTTAATCTAATATGCCTACACCAAACATAATTAATAAGATTAAAAGTATTCCTTGATTGTTATACTTATTCCTGTCAACCAAACAACACCTTAAGCTTTTTATTTATCGTATTTTTATAATTTAATAAGATTAATCTTAACTACATTATAATGCATTTAGGCAATTCCTAAAAAGGAAGTCTTAAAAAATTAAGACAAAAAACATATATTTAATTGAAAGGATTTCAAACTAACACATACATATGAATAGGAGTTACATTACATTATGAATTTTAATCTCTTTAATTGTAGGAGCCACTAATATTTATAAACCTCATTAGCTTGCAATACTCCATTTAATCAATGTTATATAACAGTCCATTTAATCAATGTGATATAACTACTTTTTAATGCATATTTTGTATATATATATAAAGCCTACAAACTAACCCACAAACTAATACAGTTTCTTTTCAGCTTCTAAACACACATTACACTAAATAAGGAGGGTTTAAAATGAAAAGCATTTGTTCGCCACAAATATAGTCACCGGGTACCCGCCGCCGCATTGCGCGGGTACCCTTCTAGTTTCATATATCACCCAAAGTGCAATACTTTTATTTATGATTAATTTCATATATACTCAAAATGTAAGTATTAATGCATAATGTATAATGATTTTAATGCATTTATATATAAAATTTTCAAGGGAGATATAAAATTGCCTTGTTTAATATATAATTTTTTTGAAGGACCTATTTAATATATACTTAAAATTCGAATAATAAAAAAAAAACAAACATTACTATATATATAATTTTGCGTCAAATCGGTGCACTGTGATTTGCTGGCTTTCGTGACATCAAAATTACATCATCAAAGCCCATACCGATAGCTGGCCCAAATTTTTAGCCTTTTTTACTTTTCCGTGGCTTCCTTTTTTTTTTTTTTTTTTTTTTTTTTGGTTTTTGGTTTTTGGTTTTTGGTTTTCTGCCCTTTGCTATTATAACAAGTAGTATCTTGATATTCAAGTTCAACGAAGGGGCCTCGATTGAAGTGATGTCTCAGTCAAAGTTTGGACCATATAATAACCCGTGGGCATATCTTTGCTTATTATTTTAATTACAGTAATATTTTATAAATGCATGCAAAATATTTTTTAGGCCCAACTCAATAACTACTGGCTTTTTTTTAAACAACAATTGGCCTTTTTTTCGTATTTTTTGGAACTTATAGGAAGAAAAAAAAAACTTTTTTTTTTCACAAAACTTCAGGATACAAAAAATATTTTGACATAAAACAATTGCATCAAATAACTCCGCAAAACCTGCTTCGATGACTTATCATGTTACTTGAGTCTTTTGGACTATTTCGCTAAAAATGACAAACCGAAAACCCTAAACACACTATAAAAAATTGACATACATTTAAGTGCATGACCAATGCCCCGCCGCAACGCGGCGGCTCGAAGCCATCCTCGTTATTATATAATATACTAAAAGGCATTGGGGGGTTGTGAGTGTGCTGGCACTGTTCATGCTACAGTGCAGCACAGTGCACCACTTTTTTTTTCGTTTGCTACAGTGCAAAACAATAATTTTTTTTTTTTAAATATAAAAGAGATGCACCGCCCTCTAATTAAATTTTCGTTTTAGACCATGAGGTTATGGATCTATTGCAAAGTTAGTCCGGCCGTTAATATTGTACAGAAGAAGGCCCTCATATTAACTTTTAATTTCAAAGTTAGTCCCTAAATACTAACTTTGCAACATACCGACAATCTCAGGCCGTAAAAAAAATACTATTTTCAGAAACACTTTACGAAAATAGTACTTACGGTTATCAACCTTTTGCATATTTAGTCCTTAATAACAAATTTTTTTTATACAACCGTTTAATTTCGAGTTTAGATTAAACAAAACATTCCCGCAGCAACGCGCGGGTAAACCCACTCGTTACTAGTATTTCATATTTTCATTAGATTGAAATTACGCCGTTGCCTAAATGAGTAAATGCAGCATCACATTACTTGCAAAGAAAGAAGGACACCATCACTTATTTAATTAACCTTGTCTTGTTTTCTTGATTTGATAATAATGGCGGCTAGGCGATTATTTTCAATCTTCACAAACGCCATTAGACAACCTAACATCTCTATTCGTAACGGTCAGTCAGCTCTCTATTTAGAAAAATAAAAATTAAAAATGATCTTGTTTTTGTTTGCCCACAATTTATAAAATTTCATGTTTGGTAATGGGCTTTGAATTGTTAGTGAGTATTTTGTATGAAATTATATGGGATTATATTATTAGGGGATGTTTGGAATTGCTTATTTTTAAGCACAAGGGAGTTTCTGTGTCCTAATATTTAAACCTTTAATGATAGAGTTTGATTAGATTTTCCAAGAAATTATTGGTTTTTCGAGGATATTGCATTTTTTACATAGTATAAGGAGCTTATAAGTACTTATCCCAACACTATTTACCTAAGTCCTTATTCTTAAGGAGCTTATAAGTACTTATGTATATGCAGAAGCATAACGGCGTAAGTGATCCCGAACATCATTCTAGCTGTAATAAAACATAATGGGAAATAGTGTTTGGGCGCAATTAAGTTGTTTTTTAAGCTGTTATTGTTATAATCAGATACTAAGATGTTTGCGTTTTAGGAAACGTTTTAGTTGTTAGGGATTACTTGTTTAATCACTTTTTATAAGAGAATCAGTATCATTTTTATTTAAGCTGTTTATAATAAGATGATAAAATGTTTGCATTTTTAGAAACATTTTACTTGTTAGGGATTTACTTGTTTAATCACTTTTGATAAAAGAATCAGTATCATTTTTTTGTAGCTATTACCAATCGGTCTATCTGAAAGGGACTTTTTGACCGGTTTTGTAATAAGTAGACAATCACCCTCACGGTGGCTAAAAACGGGATTAGAAGGTTTAGTTTTTGTTTGCGTTGATTGTATTGAGCAAATTAGTAGTAGCTTGATTGTATTGATAAAGTCCATCGCAGTGTAGTCTTTGTGCCAAGTTAGAATATAATGAAATGCAATTTGATGTTTAGAAAATCTTAATTACGTTATCAGTTTTGAAAGGAAACGCCAAACACCCTTTACGAGAAGATGGTGAATCTGAGTATGTGATGAAGTTAATTGACCACTTAAAAGTAGGAGTAAAAGAATTTTGTGAAGTGGAACTACAATAATTTGAGAAGTTCATCACATGTAAATAAATATCGGGTTGTGAATTTAAAAAGTTTGATGACACTTCATTCTTCCCAAATGTAGAATAAAGTCATACGTATTAGTTTCTGATCTAATATTGGTTGCGAAAATGAATTGATGGCTGCACATGAAAGTGTCTGAGATACTACTTTTCCATATTTTATTTATGTTAAATCATGTTTACTCTCGACAGATTCTGCAACGCAGTTTCTTCCTTCTCTTAGCGCATTCATTCGTGGTGGACAAGTCCATAGAACACAAACCCGAAGATTTTCACAAATCAGCAGTCCATCTGTCAGGAACACTATAAAGCATGAAGCTGCAGTAGCTCCAGTTTCAAAAGCGATCGAGAACTTAGCAAACACTCATACCTCTGCAACCAACAACACTGGGGTCACATTCACTGCTAAATCTAATTTAAAAATATCTCCCAGACATGATCTTGCCATGATGTTTACTTGCAAAGTGTGTGATACGAGATCAGTGAAGACAATTTCTCGTGAATCATACGATAAAGGTGTGGTGGTGGCTCGATGTGGCGGATGTAATAAGTACCATCTGATTGCCGATCACTTGGGGATGTTTGGAGAGAAAGGGAACATTGAGGATATTCTTGCTGCTCGTGGTGAGGAAGTCAGGAAAGGAAATTCGGATACTTTGAATCTTACACTTGAGGATCTGGTTGGAATGGCGAAATCATGAAAATGAAATGCTGGTTTTTGTTGCATTGGTAGTCGTAAGATAGTTACTGGTATGATTAATTTCTTTTTATGCGCTGTGATAGAATTTTGAACTTGATTTATGGTGGAAGAAATTAATAAGTTTGGATAAGTTAGAATCATATAGAACTTATGTTTCATTTGCCTATATCATTTATGGCTCGTTTACATATT
Organism: Artemisia argyi; assembly: GCA_030686995.1. Lineage (NCBI taxonomy): Eukaryota > Viridiplantae > Streptophyta > Magnoliopsida > Asterales > Asteraceae > Artemisia > Artemisia argyi. The sequence goes on from CM060688.1 coordinate 48,742,087, forward strand.
GTTTCAGTAGATAGGTTTGGTCTCATTTCACTTTGGTTCTAGTCACAGATGTAGTGCCAGCCTTCGACTTTATATAGCTTTCAATATCTCTGTTTTTGTTGCTGCTGCTCATAGTTAGATTCTGAAGTATCTGTTATCTGCTTAACTTATCTCTGCGTGTATTGAGTCTGTCTAGCCTGACCCATGTGGTGACACTTCTGGTGTTTGTTCAGATTTTTAAGTAGTGTTTAGCCGGTGCAGATTTTTAAGGGTGTAACAAATATGTTGTTACACTTGAATAAATTGATTGATAAACAACAAATGGATAACGATGTACAACAAAATGATGATAGGAAAACGTAGCAACACAATCGCTCAATGTTTTTTTAAATTTCTTGATCGCATTGATTTATAATAATTAGGGATTTCGAGTTAACTTGTATGTGTTTATAACAATACTACGCGGCGGGTATCCGTGTGATTATATTTGCCAGTGATAATCTTTTTCAAAGTACTTTATTTACGATAGCACATTATTTCAGTTGCATAATCAGTTAAGATTGAATTAATGATAGCATCAAGTATCTAGAAAGATAATGTACAACGAATGTAGTGTTAAAGCTGATAAAAAGATCTTTTGCTTTTATAGAAGGGGAAAAAATGTCCGATATGGGTTATTAATTAGAAATTATCTTCGTTCAAAAAAATAAATAAATAAATAGAAATTATCTCCTACTTATGCATTCAATAACACTAGCGTGGTACCCGCGCAAAGCAGCGGGTTCGAAGACGAATGTTGTTTAACGATTTGATTATAGGTACCCATCGTCGAATGTAGTTTAACGAATGTTGTTCGAAGGCGAATTGAATTGAATTTGAGTTTTTCTTTTTGAATGAGTAAGATTAAAACGCTATCAGAAAAACATGTATTTGATGTTGCTTATTAGAAGAACAAAAAGAAGAAAAAAATAAAATAAATAAACAACAAATTTGTAAGGCTCGTGTAAAATATTCATAAAAACTTGTATATGTGGTTGGTTGTGCAATAAATGAACAAAAGTCCATTGTAATCTAATGGTAGGAATATTTTGCTTTCACTTAGAAGACCCTGGTTCGAATCTTGCCACTACATGTTTTTTAAATCTTACACAATTTTACAATTAGCAAGTGTTTAATTTTAAAATTTTAAGCCTTCAATAAATAGAATGTCCCAAATAATTTATATAGTATAGATTATAAAAAGCTTATTACATTATAAAAAAATGTCCAATATGGGTTTTTAATGGACTATTACATGTATTTAAATCTTACACAATTTTACAATTAGCAAGTGTTTAATTTTAAAATTTTAAGCCTTCAATAAATAGAATGTCCCAAATAATTTATATAGTATAGATTATAAAAAGCTTATTACATTATAAAAAAAATGTCCAATATGGGTTTTTAATGGACTATTACATGTATTTGAAACGGGTTGTTGTTACAAGTCCAAACAATTTAAAATAATTAATCAACTTTTTTGGAAATGGGTTGCTGTTACAAGTTCAAACAATTTAAGACAATTAATCAACTTTTAATTATGTGTATGCAGGCTATTTATTATCCTTTTATAGTAAGTGTGTAGGCTTATTTTTTTTAAAACTTCCTCTTATAGAAAGTCCAAATACATTATAAAGTAATATAGATGAAAATTATAAGTCATATGCATATATATAAATATTTAAACTAACATTTAAATCATTAATAAAAGTAATTAAAAATATCACATAACAAATTTAGCTTGTCATTAGTCATGAAATGTCATATTAGTAATGATATTATATATATACTAAACCCCAAGAGGTTACTGTAGCAACCACTATAGTTGCTATATCCGAATCCAAACCGAGCCTTGGGCTACCTAACAAAAAGTTAATTTATGCATTCCTATATTTTACATTGTATGCATATGCAATATGCTATAATGAAGTAATGTGATTTTCCTTTTAGATTTTATGTACAACCCAGATCTCATAAATAAAATAGGATAGATAGTATGAAGGAGTCAAAAGGAGGCGCGTGGGAGAAAACGGGGGTGTTTGGTGGTGCGTGGGTGGTACGATGGTGTCGGGGATATCACGATCTACAAGTTGGTGTAAAAAGGTGAGGTGGCCGGAAAGTTTTCCGACGATGGTGGCCGAATTCTGCTGGTGTCCGGCGATGGGCGGCGGCCGGAAAAATCAAGAGAGGGAGAGAGAGTTTGTGAGGTGTGTGTGTTTTATTTGAGTGGAAATGAGAGAAAGTAGGGGTAATGGGGCTATATATATGAAATAAAAGTATGGGGTAGTTTTTGAATATCATGAAAGTATAGGGTGAAATAAAAAGATAAGTCAAGGGACCAAAACTGACAATGCATTAAACTTCTCACGATAAACGCTTCGGGGTCCAAACGACATAGGAAACGGACTCGAAAAATTACGAAACATGCGTCATTGTTCACGAAATAAATTTTCTAATAAAATCAAGCATAAACTTCAGAGTTTTTCTCAAACTCAAAATAATTCAAATAATTTGGCAAGTGCAATACGATTCGAGTTTTCTAGGTTGTGCTGGGTCAATCAAGGGAAGATTTTGCTCACCAAGCATAAGATTCAAGAGTCTATCTTGCAATAGACCCTTTCTTTCTAATACCGTGACAAACCAATATTAGAAAATCGACGAAGTTTTAAAATCGTAAAACCTATTGTTCGCAAAACACAAAACATACAACATAAAACACATATCTAAACACTCCCGCCGCAACGCGCGGGTTTCCCACTCGTTAGAACTAAATTTGAAAGTATGAATGCTACTTTGGTATATTTTAAAGTTCGCGAATGATTTTTGTGTTTTTCTAAAAGTATGTTGCTATAATATAGGTAACTAGCTTATAGACCTGCGGAATCCACGGGATTTTAGAGGGTTTTTTATTAAAAAAAAAGGAAAAAAGTAAGTATGTGAATAAAGTAAGAAAGAACAATGCACGTAAACGCTATGAAATTTTCTTGTAATGGAATAATAAGTTATAAGTGACTGATAGTATAAAATACAATGCTTGTGAATATCTGTGTAATAAACGTTCATTGCCTCGTGATCTCCAATATGTTTGTCTTCAGAACCAAATGTATGTATTGATCATTCTAACACTTTAATAAAAGGTCCATTACGTGAACATCTAATAAATTTAAAAAATATGCAAGTAAAAGAAGTTTGAGATTTATAATAAATGTATATATATATATATATATATATATATATATATATATATATATATATATATATATATATATATATATATATATATATATATTGTACATATCTATTGACCGTTTAATTATAAACCTTGAAGAACTTCTTTATATACCACATTTATAGTAGTTTTTTATAGGTTACCATCCACAAATGAGGCAACAACCTTCAAATATTTTCTGCTTTTAACACGTGAAAGAGCCACATATAGCTGTCCATGTGTGAAAACATGACGTGGCAAATACAATCCGGCTTTTGAAAACGATTGCCCTTGGCTCTTGTTTATTGTCATAAAAAATAGCTTTTGCCTTGATTCAAGATCATCCCCGATTTTAGCTTTTGCCCTTGGCTCTTGTTTATTTTTTTTATAGACCCATGGAATTACGGGGCTTTTAAAGGGTTTATGCATTAAAAAATTAAATGCATGAATAAAGTAAAAATGAGCGACGAACGTAAATGGTATGAAATATTCTTTTGACGGAACAATAAGTTATAAGTTAATGATAGTATAAACTACTATACTTGTAAATATCTATGTCATAAACGTCTATTGCCACGTGATCTCCAATTTTGATAGTCTTGAGAAGCAAATGTATGTAGTGACTATTGTAACACTTCAACACACAAGGTCCAATACATTAATACCTAATGAGTTTAAACCATGTGTAAGCAAAAGAATTTTGTGATTAATAATAAGTGTAAATAAAAAAAATGGCATAAAACATGTCATATGTATATTGTACATACCTATTTTTAACACCTAAATTAAACAAACAAAACAACTGCAAGTGTTGACCAATAGGAGAAGAGACATCATCAAATTAAGTGCATTGTGTGCTTCATTGGTTGATACATTTTTCTATAATATTACACAGTATAGCTTAATGACCCGTGAAATACGGAGTATTTAAAGAAGTTATGCATCAAGAAATTAAGTGTGTGAATAAAGTAAAAAAAAAAAAAAAAAAAACAGCGAACGTAAACATGTTGAATTATTTTTTGAAAAAAATAATAGTAATAAGCCAATGATCCTATAAAATACTATGCTCCATGTACCGTGTCCTCCCATTTTGATGGTCTTAAGAAAAATATTTCGAAGCTCTGGTGGCTACTGATGTAAAGTTGTAAACCTCTACATACTCTTTTAGGAAGAGCCACTTCCTGCAAATAACAAAAATATTTCAAACAATTAAATGTATAGTTAAATAATTATTAGATGGTAAGCAAAAGGAACAGAGTATCAGATTATTGCATCCATGGCAACAACTAAAAAATAAAGAGCGCATTTGATATTCGTAGTTGCCACCCTTTTTAAGAGCAGTAAGTATAGTTATTGATATAGCTACATCTAAAATACTTGACTATAACTAAATTTAGAACTTTCATTTAGAATCAATAAGGAAACAAAATTGTTAGAATAACGTTTAGTCTCACGCACGTCACATGGGTAATAAGCGAGAATTAGCCTACTGGAAATAGAGTAGAAAACCTCTACATGTAATTATCAAGTTGCAGTAAAACAAACAGTATAGCAAGAAAGTTAGTTTGAAAAGATACCTGCTATTGTTTGTTAGACAATATAAAACCCCGTAGGTAATCCTTTATTATTAATCACTATTTATAATAGTGAAACCCTAATACCCAAAACCCACAAACCTGGCTTGGGCCTAATTATCCACTAATACTCCCCCGCAGTTCGAGCTGCGAAATCGCGAAAGCTCGAACTGGAGTAGTAAACTAAAAAAGGAAATTAAAACAATAAACCAAAATAAATTAAGAAAGCAAATTTGACACAAATAAAAGTCGTCTCGGGAATTAATACCCTTGATTCGACACAAACAAAAGTCGTCTCGGGAATTGATACCCTGGATTCGACACCAACAAAAGTCGTCTCGGGAATTGATACCCTGGATTCGACACAAACCAAAGTCGTCTCGGGAATTGATACCCTGGATTCGACACCAACAGAAGTCGTCTTGGGAATTGATACCCTGGATTCGACATAAAAAAAACAATTAAATAACTTTAAAGAAAAGTAAACGTAATAGATAACTAAAAACATAAAACAAAATCACTAATCTCGTTCCCGTAATTTTTCGTAATCCCATTCCCAAACACCACCACTTGTAGCCCATAAAAAACAGTCTCAACTCTCAATATGCTTCTCCTTCTTATGCCCTTGATAAAAGCATCCAAATACCATTCCAATACCTTCTTCGTTAACCACTATAAATGAAGCACTTAATATTAAATTAAGCCACTAGATCTGACCCACTTATATGCTTATTATATGTGTTTGGGAATTAATTAGTGGACATGGGCAAAAGAATTGCTTTGTTGATGGCAACACGTGGAATGAGAATTTCACACAAAATTGTAGAGGCAAGGTGATGTTGTATTGGTTGGTTTAGTTTACTGTCGAATATTATATGCAACGGAAGAAAGAAAAAAAAAATATGTAGGTGTGACGGGGTGGCGGCTTGATGACCGATTAGGTCTCAAAATCATACATGCTCATGATACCATGTTAGACAATATAAAACCCCGTAGGTAATCCTTTATTATTAATCACTATTTATAATAGTGAACTCTAATACCCAAAACCCACAAACCGGGCTTGGGCCTAATTATCCACTAATTTTGTTAACATTGATTTTATGAAGAGTAACACAATGCACAACCTCTTTGCATTTTTGAAGCTCCTCATCGGGGCATTGAACAAACTTGGTATGCTGGCCCATTGCATCATAATCCCTAGACCTCTAAAAGGACCTCTCGAGTTTAGCAATCTTCTCAGACGCCTTATCAATAGCGATGACATCGCCACTATGCACTTTATCCTTCCCTAAATTTAGAACTTTCTAACCAAGTTACTATCATCACATAATGGAACATAAGAAGTTACAACTCTCCACATTCATTTAGTTAGGGCCTATAAGTGGACCCTTTTCTTTGTAGTTCCTAATTGATAAAACTAAACTTCAATGACATTTAGTTATGGCCTATAAGTGGACCATTTTCTTTGTAGTTGAAATTACTTGTTTTTTTTACCCATTTGAAATAAGATACGGAGTATTACCCAACTCTCCACATTCATTTGTAAGCCTATTAATTTGGTTTAATAAAGAGAGATTAACCTGAGCACATTGTAAGCAACCCGTGTCATCAATTTTCATTCAACATGTGTTCAGTGTGTTCCTTTAGCATTCAGTGTGTTCGTTCACCAACCCGTTTCATTAATTTTCTTGCAACTTCCATCAGCAACTTACATCATGAAGCTACTTTTGACTGCATAAACTACGACAACAAATAAAATTTAATGCATTAGAGCATTGTTTATTGAGATAGAGGTCTACAAATAAGTTCTCTACGTTAAAACCAATTAGAATTTATAAGTTATAAACAAATTACATCATTTCATGTAAGCAATTTAGAGAATCTTTGTATGCATCAGAATATGGAGAAACCGATTACCAACTTGCTTTAGTTTTACCTTTTAAAACCAACAAACTTAGGTTCAAGAACTTACACAAAACACCTATTGAGCAGCCATGAGAGCTTTTCCCACATGTTTCATCTTCGTAGGTACCGTAGTAGTTTCCTGCAACAACTCCTAAAAAGACTACATGTTAAAAAAAATGTGTTTTAGAAATCTTTGTAGTTTGTTTCAGAAAATTAAGTATACATAAAAATTAAAAAAAGTGTGTTCAGTTAACATGCAATTTACTCTATACAGCACTCAATCTTCTTTAACGTTAGGAACTTCGAGGTTTTCTTTTGTGTCTATTCTGCATCATTTCATATAGTAATGCAAAAATAATTGGCCAAATAATTGAATATCACTATCATTTCATCCAGTTTTGAAAAAATAATGAATAATCCTTGATGAATAAGTTCGAGTACACAACTTAAACAATATTTCTTTTTAGAGAAATCATATCGTTCTTCCATGTGCAAAGTGATTGAATATCACTAAACCTTGGCCAGAGCAGAAGTTATACCAAGAGATATTGTTTGGTAACTTAGGGCTATCAATGATACATTTGTTCAACTAAAATATTATCTAACCAGTTTGATTTGATCAAAAATCAACTCTGTAAGAACACACTTGAAGAAGAGATAAAAATTATCTCTTTCTTGGTTGCTTCACAGGATTAGAAATTCAATCCCGAATGGATTGATCGGATCTTGAATCCAAGATTGGCTTGTACATCTATTTTGTTATGTTTTCCTTCTAGCTTCTTGTTAGTCTCAATAAAATTTGTCGTTAAAAAAAGACAAAGGACTACAATAAGCATAAAGTAATGTAATATCTATTACATACATATGGGAAGATTTGTCCAAATTTTAATACATTGATCTTTTATCTTAGTATCACCACATATGTAAAGACTTTTACACAACCAAGAAATTGCTTCAAGTTCCTAAAATCAACAGTTAGGAAATTAGAATATCTTTATTCAGCCTTTTTACCATTTAATGAACTTGACCTATATGACACCATAATGTTTAACATGTATAGTTTCAGTGAACGCTTAAAAGTTATTGCCCATAAACACCTCCCAACACTGTCCTGCTCCAATAAAAAGTGCAACACATGTAGTTGTTAGGTGCTACACAAAAAAGGAACCAACAAAAAAGAGGGCATCCTATAGAAAGATAACACATATAAAGTATTTCATTATTCCATATGCATAGCGATGATGTTAAGAAGCTTGGTGGAAAATAATATTACCTGAATTTGGAGAAATTCTTAAGCAGATGAGCAGCAACCTGAGTACCTGATGTGTGCTTTTTCACACATCCTTTTTAGCCTTAAATCAGACCAAATACACCAAATACTAACAAAATATGCCAAGAGAATGTGTGTTTTTGTATTTGTGTATGTGCAGGTACGGATATGTGAAAAATGGACAAAAACAAGCAAAAAAAACCCGACAAGAACGAGCACGAGATTGGAAAAAGGTAAAAAGCCGAAGCCGGGGAAGAAATTTATCCAAGAAAAGCCCAAAATGACAAAAGTAATCCTTAGAGATTCAGAGAATAATAAAAGAGACTCTTAGTTGAAGTATGAAGACCTTTACATTAATGGTCCTCCAAGTTTCAGCAAGTTGTCAACTTTGGTCCTTTAAAGAACTTTGGAAGAAAAGTCAACTCAACTCCTCCAAGTTACAAGATCGTTACGTGTAGTATTTAGTTGCATTTGTAGCATTTTAATATGTTTTAAGTAGTTTTTCATGTTTTGTAAAGGTACAGGGGCTAATCTTGCAACTATGTCAAAGATTAGAGAAGCCCTAGCCCCTAGCCTATAAATACCCCTTAACCACCAACTTTGAGAGGTTGGTTGTTGAGGGTTGGTCCTCATAGTAGTAGGAGTAGTGTAGTTTTATTTTAATGAAGTATGTGTTTTATTTTACTTTCTCTCTCTAAAAAGCTTTATCTTTCTAAAAATCTTTAATTTTTAGTTGTTAAATTCGTGTTTTTATTAGTGGGATTTAAAGTTTATGGTTAAACTAGTTAGTCTAGTGTTAAATTTGGTGAAAAACATTAGTTTTTAGGCTTAATTTTAGATCAAAATGGTGTTTTGTTATGATGTTATCGAGTTAGCTTTTTATAAAATTTCATCGAGTTAGGATTATAAAAAAATTGTACCGAGTTTGATTTTTCATTTTTTGTTACCGAGTTTGAGTTTGTTGTAAGGGACTAAAATGCAAATCTTTTTTACCGAGTTTGGTATTTGAAAAAAAAAAAATATATCGAGTTTGATATTTCTTTTTTTATAGTTATCGAGTTAAGATTTTAACTAGGGACTTGTTTGCAAAATTTTGTTTTTGAGTTATGAAAATAAAAACAAAAAATATATATATATCGAGTTACCTTTTTAAAATAAAAAGTTATCGAGTTAGATTTTTCAACTAGGGACTTTTTTGCAAAATTTTTTCATCGAGTTTGATTTTTTTAAATTTTATTTCGAGTTTGATTTTATTTATTTATTTATTTTTTTTCGAGTTTCATTTCTTATGGCGAGTAAGCCAAGATTATCGAGTTAGATAATCTATACCTCATCGTTTATCGAGTGAGGTTCTCTTATGCTTTATGCTTAGGCGAAACTCTGCCGAATTTTATTTTGGCTTATCTAGTTTGTTTCTTTTATCGAGTCTTTTTCTTTTGTCAAGTAACTTTATCTTATTAATATGAGTTTCGAGTAGTTTATTAGTGTTTGCTTTGTGGCACGAGTTTGTGAGTTAAGTGTGGACATAAAAGAAGACTGTGATAAATAATTAGTGAGATTGTTTAGATTTGTAGTTTTATTATTTGAAGGGCAAAAGCCGGAGAATAATCAAATTACACATCTAGAAATTATTTTCTTTTTAAAGGATTGTTTTCAAAATAAACCAACGTTGTGAGAAAATAGTCTTGTTTAAGGAATATAATTCATCGTCAAACAAAAACGAATAAAATCAAAATGGCGCCGTTGCCGGGGAAGGTTTGAAACGAGAGCGTCGTACTTGTATCGTTTGTTGGTGATTTGAAGACCCTTCTCCCGAGAAGTTATCGTTTTTTGTAAATACTCTCAAAAATAAAAAATAAAATAAAAACCAAAATATATATATATATATATATATATATATATATATATATATATATATATATATATATATATATATATATATATATATATAATTATGACTAAAAGTATATAAAAACCAAAAAAAAAAATAATTTTAAAGTTTCTTTAAAAATATAAAATCCAAAAATATTTTTCTTTTTCATATTTGATTTTCACTTTTATTTTGATTTGTTTTTATGATACGGAAAAACCAAAAATAATCTTCTTATCCTCTTATCATTTGATTCTTCTTCTTTAACCCTCTTACGTTTAATTCTTATGGATCCGATTTGTTTCAATTGTGGAGAATCGTTCTTCGGAGGGTTGTGTGTGTGGTGTACATGCGACCAATGTGGTGATGATATTCATGATGGCGTTTGTTGGAATTGTAATTCTCCCACGTATGATCAAAGATTGTTCAACAATCCGTCAAACGTTCCTAATAACTATCCAACACCACCACCACCTTCGTTTTATTGCTATAATTGTGGAAACCCTTCCGAAGAAGGAGCACCTTGTGGGCAATGTTTTTGTAGTCAATGTCGATACACCAATTGTATGTGCTATGCCCCGAATGCTGACACGTCTTACGCTTGTGATACGAGTTTTGATAATTATCCTCAGAACGATTTAAATCTTCCTTTTCAAAACTTTTATGAGCAAGTACCAAATTACAATGGTGATTCATTTCAAAATTCATCGAATTTTGAAAATTGTGGGGGATCGTTTGAAATTTTTTATTATGAGCCAAATTCAAGTTACGATTCTCATGGTTTTAACCAACTCCCACAAACTTCCGATTTTACTAATAATATTTGCGAAATTAAATCCATGATCGAGAAGTTAAAAGAGTTGGTGGCTAATCGTTATACGCATACTCCCGAGCCTCGTGAGAAATCTATTGCAGAGTTACTTGCTGAAGAGAGAGCGTCTAATCCTTTTAAAAATTTTAATTACTATGATTTCGACGATGATGATGAGAAAATTACGTTCGTTCTTAATCCTCACAAAACTTCCGATGTTTCTCCCGTAGAACCCGAGGACTCTATAAAAATGGGGGACGAGCATCTAAACACTATTCCGGCAACGGAATCAGACGAATTCAATAAGTCTAGTGTTGAGAACCTCGTCTCAATCCCAGTGAGTCTGGGGAAATTTCTAATGGTGATTCTGAAATTGTTTCTAATTCTTCCTATCCTTCTTTCACACCGGTTGAGAGGAGTGATGTCTTTTTAGACGAGATTGAGGCTTGTCTTGCTAACAACGATTCTAATTCGATGATGGTTGATGATACTAATTTTGATCCTGAGGGAGATATCCGTTTGATTGAAGAATTATTGAATGAAGAACCGTCAACTTCTCTCCCTCCGATGAGCAATGAAGATTTTGATGAAGTTGAAAGTTATTCCGATTCTCACAATGAGTATACTACGAGTGATGAAGATTCTTGTGGAGATATAGATAATAATGATGAAGATGATGATGCGGAAATACAAGATGAAGCTCTTCGTGAGAAATTATCCAAAGTTTATCTTCTCATTTCTAAAATCGAGGCATTTAAAGATCATCCGATTTCTTCTCATATCCCCGTTATGGATAGTGATTTTTTACCCGAGCTTGAAATTTTTCGATTTGAAGAGACGAGTAGTGGCAGTCCCACTATTCATGCTGATATCTCTCTTCCGGATTATGAGTGTTTTAATTTTGAGATTGATTATGTGCTTATTTCCGATAATCCGTCACGTGACCCTCTTTTAGAGGATGTTGATCGATTTCTTGCTACGGATGACTCGATACCACCGGGTATTGAGAATGACGAGAATGATATTCTTTCCGATTTACTTTCTTCTCGTCCACCCGCGAAACCACCCGATGTAGATTATGAATCATATACGGATAAAGATATTCTTGGAGTGGTGGACGAGACTTATGATCTTGATGATCCCGTGCTTGATATTTTACCCACCCAACTCACCTATGATTCTGATGATGTTTATGCTTTTACCATCCGTGTGTTTCACCCTTTCTATCTTTATCCCATTATTTCTTCACCTTTCCACTCCACCGAGAGTGAGGATACCGTCTTTGACCCTGGCATCTCCGTTTATCATGTCGGGTGTCCATTGCTCTCCTCAAGGACGAATTAATTCGGGGATCGAGTCAAGCTCATGTGACTCGGTGAACAAAAACAAGCGCTTCGTGGGAGGCACCCCATGCTTATCTTTCATCTTCTTAAAATTCTTATTTCTAATGTGACGTGAGGAGGGCAACCTCTTCCATACTCTTGTGTTCCGTGGTTGTTTGTGATGTTTGTTAGGATTGTCCGCGATTTATGATGACTCTCGTGCTCGTTATCTTCTCTCCGCTCGAGTTTCATTCATCGGTGCTACTTGGAAATCCTATATCCGTGAATCTTATCGACTAACGTTTTCTTTGGCATAATTAATAAACGGCCTAGAACTTTGTTAGGATTACCTTAACCCGTAAAAACATTGAGGACAATGTTTCGTTCTAGTCTGGGGGAGGGTGAATCTTCGATTCGATTATAACTTTGCATTTTTCACAAGTCGTGCACTCTTGCAACTCCGTTTTTCCATCAAAAATAAAAAAAAATGAAAAAATTGAAAATTTTAAAAATTTTTGAATAAAAAGCAATGAAAAAGTACAAAAAAAAAAAAAAGTTAAAAAGTTGTACAAAAATATAATAAAGTTTGAATAAGTGTTTTGACACCTTGTTGACTTTCTTGCTGGCGAGAGTAGGAATAAATATTTTGACTTGACCGGGCGTGTTGAGCCCTAGCTTGTTCCCTTAACCAATGATGATCATATAAGCTTGTGCTAGTTTTGTACACAAGGAGCTATAAAATGCGAATTCTTTCTTAAGAATCTGCAAGTTCCCGTACTTGACTTTATACATGCGCAGCTTAAAAGCTTTCGCTAGTCTTTTACATCAGGAGCTAGAAAACGCGAATTCTTATTTTAGAATTTGCAAGTTTCCGTATCTGACTTTATATATGCGTGGCTGATTATCGGCTAAGTATTCGCTGGTTTCATTATTTGAAATCTTAAATTGCGAAGAGCGAGAAATGATAGAGTTTATTTAGAGTTAGATGCTAAACGTGGAGTGTTGGTTCTCTTTAGAGCTCATGAGAGGTACTTGTGGCTTTTTACTCCCATTAGATACGTCACCATATAAAATAGATGTTCTAGGTTAATTAGTGGTATTTCAGTTTGAATAATATTTAGTTCTTTATTTTCTTAAGAGAATTTTTGCTTTAAAAGTTGGGTACATATCAAGGAACATCAAAAATAAGAGCAAAAAGTGAAAAAAAATCAAAAGTCAAAAGTTGATTATCTATGTGGTTTTGAAGCTACCCGATAAGCTTCCATTGAGGTTATGAGAAAAAAAAGTCAAGAAAGAAAAAAGTGAAAAGTATGAAAAATATGAGAAAAGTGAAAAAAGTGAAAGAAAAAAAAAATGATGAAAGTTGAAAGTTATGTTGAATAAGAGTTTGAATGTAAAATAAGTTGTTGGCGCGTGAGGTGCATGTGTGTAATTCTGAATTGGACACATGAGGTGCACGTGTAGTACTCCGCAACTTATATTTCTGATATTGTATGTACCAAAATTCGTTGATATGGACCGAATTCTATTGCAGTGGTTCTTAAGAGAAAATAAATAACTACTTATCGTTTAAACTTATATGTCACTATCGGACTAAAAATTAGTGAAACGAGAAAATATGAAGTAATTCATTTCTCAACATAAATAAAATATTGAGATACAAAACTTAGGACATGGGAGTAAGGAGTTTCCACAAGTAACTTTTATGAGTAGTGTTAGCATCTAATTTGTAGATAAGCTGTGATCTCGTTTGTACGTGATTCGTGTCAATTATAGTATAATTATATTCCAAAGAAATACTAGTGAAAGTATTTCTCGGGTCATTCTCCCAACGAAAGCTCGAATGGAAAATCCGAATTCTCGAATTGGAAAATCGTGAATTGAAAAGTGAGAAAATGAAAAATAGCAATCAAATAGTTCACGTATTCACAAACAAGTATGAAATATGCAAAGATTACAAGCTAATTATGCACCGAAATGAAAAACGTAAGAACGGAAATGCAACCGTAAAATTTAAAACGTAACGTATATCGAAAAATTATCCTACGAACTTGAAAATATTTTCTAAAAATCTTAAACTACTAAAAAGAATTTTTAGAAAAAGAAAAATATTTTTTTGCCTTTTTATTTATTTTCTAGAATTAATTCTCTATTTTTGGAATTAAAAATGAATTAAAAATTAAGAAAAATAGAAAAATAACTTGGAAAAATAAAAATTAAATTCTAAAATATTATAAAAGAAATTCTAAAAATATTTTTGTATTTTTCAGACCTTTTTCTAATTTTTTAATGATTTTTGCTATTTAAAACTATTTAAAAATTGAATAAAAATCAAAATAAAATAAGTAAAATAGTAAAAAGCTTTGGAAAAATTTGGAAAAATTCCAGAAATTCTAAAATAATATGGAAATTATACAGAAAAATTTTGGATTCAAAACAATGAACAGAAGTGCTTATTCTTATGTAACTGCTTATCACACGTGCTTATTTATAAGCACTTGTGATTCGCACTGTTTGAAACTTTAAACTCAGATGGTTTATGAGCTAAATTGCTCAAAAGTTCAGATTAACAAATCTTAATAGGCTCAAAATCTTAATAAACAAGCAAACAAAATGAACAAGCTATGCAATAAGCTCACATCACAAGCATAAACTGAAACAGACATATCCAGTCACTAAATTCCAATCACAACATTAATTTTACTCTAAATAAACTCAGTTATGCCAATTAAACACTAGTACAAGCTTGTAAATGCAATAGCAAGCCCACAGCTTAATTCAGTTACTAGTCTCAAATATCCAAACTCACAGATGCATAAAGCTCACAGAACAATGCTCAAATCTACCGGTTTATGGGACAAAAACTTGAATGAATAGCAGAGAAGCAATATCAAACTACTATAAGACCAAAAACTAATGAATGCTAATCTAGAATAAGACAAGCTCAGCAGCTATGACACTATAATGCGATGTAACAGAAGCAGAATGCATGTCATACAGCAGGTTAACTAACTACTAGATGCCGTAAACTAATCTAGCATACAAACTCAATATAGCAAATTAAGCTCAATCTAATCAGATTCTAACTGAAACAGCCCAATTTAATCAATTACAAGCTACAATCACATATAATCTCAAAAGAAAGTAACAAGCTGAAACTGTTAAGGACTAAGTCCAAACAGTCCTATAAAACTACAATAACACTACAATAAGCAGGTTTAGACTACAATCCCACTCAATAATGATCAAATTGATTCACATAACTGTTATAGATTCCATATGAACAGTAAACAACTACGAATTCCATCAAGTACTCAGGTTCACAAGCTCACCAAGTATGTCAGATAATCAACTAGAAACTCAGATCAGGGATAGTCCAAAACTAAGCTTACAAGCTATGCAACCACTTCAATGATATAGTGATGATATCCAATGAAACAGTAATTCCGAACCAATACAATATCAGATCCACTATATCCAATCCTCAGATTCATTCAAATGACAGAATACTCATCAAACTTAGATCCACAGTTATGCAAATTTCTCTTGAACTCAGTCAAACATTAACTCACAACAATGAACAAAATCAAAATAACAATAACTCAGATCTATAGACTAACAGATATAATCTAAAATGATAAAACAGAAATCAAACAAACTCAAATATAACAAGCAACAATCTCAGCTAAACTACAACAATGGCAGCAATCTAATTCAATGTAACAGTGATTATTTCAAATTAGAAATTGAAACTTACAAAGTTTTTCAATCCAGCCAAACAGGATTGATTCACTTAGCTAGCCTATCTCTAGGATAGGCTGATGTCACTTCTATCTGTATCAGCTTATCCATACACCTTAGCATCAATGATAACTCCAATGATTTGAATGGAACAGTTCTTTTTAACCACAAACTTTCAAAGCTTGAACATGAAATGTTTACACTATTTGTAACTAAATTGAGATATGAAACATTGGATTTAAAACTATATTTATTTATTTATTTATTTATTTTTTATTATTTTCTAAACTTGAAGTAGTAATGACTGATTTGAAAAGTAAACTCGAATAAGCTAATTTTGAAAACAAATGAGAGTTTAAAAGAGTGAAATAAGCAGAAGCTTAATGAATATAAGCTGAATGTAAGCTAGATTAAAAAATCAGAATAAGCAATAAAAGTGGATTAATAAGCTGAAAATTGTAAAGAAGAAACTCAGAATTTTATTAAAAGCTCAATGAAAATATTACAATAACTAGTCTAAGTACATTTAAACAGCATAACACTACCTAAAATTCTACACAAAATGAGCTAAAAACTACACCTATTTATAGGAAGAGTGAGAGGGTTTGGGTCTGAATCCACGCTGGCAATCCGTGCAACTATTTGTGCTTCTTTCATCTTATATCAGCCCTTAGATTAGAACGTGCTTCTTCACAGCAACCACAACCCTTGGATGAGATTATGAGACGTGGCTTGACCAGTAATAATGTGCCATCTGTCCCCATTCGTGTATACTCAATGCCATGTGCTGACAACTCTTCTAGAAATAGAATCCAAGGAAAGAATGATGAATTATGCCCACTAATACTCTGCCATGTGTCCGCTTCTAATCATTTTCTTCTCTCTGACACATGATGTATCACGTGACAGGCTTCTAGAAGCACCACTGATTAGCTAATGATTGGTTAATTGATGAAAGAAGGGTCAATTGAACCTTGTGAAAATTAGGGTTCATGTGAGGTGTGAGAGGTTCTGGGTATTATTAGGAATTTGGGGGGAAATGGGAGCGGGGTACTTTTATGTTTGTTTGACTTGACCGATTGACCAAAAGGGTGTGGGTTGGACCGGTTTAAGTAATTAGGTGATGGGTTAAAATGAAGTTGGGCTTGGGTAGAATTTAAAGGATTGGGCTTGGCTTATGATTTGTAAATTGGATTTGGACCAGGTTTTGATTGTGAGTGTTTTTTAGGCTTATGATGTAAAAAATTACAAGGATCATTTATGTAAACTTCCAAACTCCAAGGGCTGAATATGACTTTCTTCAAAAATATAATTCAAGGACCATTCTTGCCAAGTCTGAATAGATGAAGGACAGTAAATGACTTTTGGATCCTCGGCATTGACTTTTTGACCAACTTCAACTCTCGTGCCCGTTTTCATTGTTTTCCCGTGATTTTTCGTCTTTTTATGATAAATCCGTTCCTGCACATTCACAACATACAAACACATGTTTTCTTGGCATTTGTTAGCTCAAATAGTCGTTTTGGGTCGGTTTTTGGCCATATAATAGTGAGTGAATCGGCACTCACCAAAATCCCCCCGACTAAGGTATTGCCGTGTCCTCACGCAATGTGATCAATTCACGCTCTTGAGATAAATAATTTCAAAACTCTAACTTTGTAAAGTAGCAAGGAGGTTCGAAAGAAGTAATAAAATCATTTATTCCCGAAAACGCTCCATTTTCCAAAATTTTCCTTTTATTCCTTTATTCCTCTTTCAACTTTTTTTTTTTTTTTTTTTTTTTTTTTTTTTTTTTTTTTTTTTTTTACTTTTCCATACTTCAAACTTGTGACGGTTTGTTGAACTTTCATTATTTTTGCATAACTATTAGGGTCAACGTGTAGAAACACTTCTATTAAGAAGCGACCATACAGATAAAAATTCGTCATCCTTGATTTTTCACGAGCCCCCAAACTAAGCGTACAAACTAGATCACAGCTTATTTACAAATTAGATGCTAACAATACTCATAAGAGTTACTTGTCGAAACTCCTTACTCCCATTTCCTAGGTTTTGTATCTCAATATTTTTTTTGTTGAGAAATGAATTGCTTCATATTTTCTCGTTTCACTATTTTTTTTAGTCCGATAGTGATACCTAAGTTAAAACGATAAGTAGTTATTCATTTTCTCTTAAGAACCACTGCAATAGAAATTCGGTCCACATCAAGGAATTTGGGGTACATACAATATCAAAGATATAAGTTGCGGAGTACGATCACGTGCACCTCATATGACTGATTACTAATCACTTATCACATGCACCTCACGCGCCAACAACTTATTGACATACATAAGCTCTTATTCAACAATACTTCAACTTTCATTTTTTTTCATTTTTCACTTTTTTCACTTTTTTTCATACTTTTCATTTTTTTCTTTTCTTGACTTTTTTTCAATACATCAATGGAAGCTTATCGGGTAACTCCAAAATCACATAGATAATCAAGTTTTGACTTTTGATTTTTTCACTTTTTGCTCTTATTTTTTATGTTCCTTGATATGTACCCAACTTCTAAAGCAAAAATTCTCTTAAGAAAACAAAGAACTAAATATTATTCAAACCTAAATACCACTAATTAACCTAGAACATCTATTATATATGGGTGACGTTTCTGATGGGAGTAAAAAGCCGCAAGTACCTCTTATGAGCTCTAAAGAGAACCACTACTCCACGTTTAACATCTAACTTCTAAATAAACTCTATCATTTCTCGCTCTTCGCAATTTAAGATTCCAAATAATGAAACCAGCGAATACTTAGCCGATAATCAGCCACGCATATATAAAGTCAGATACAGAAACTTGCAAATTCTAGAAGAAGAATTCGCGTTTTCTAGCTCCTTATGTAAAAGACTAGCGAAAGCTTTTAAGCTGCGCATGTATAAAGTCAAGTACGGGAACTTGCAGATTCTTAAGAAAGAATTCGCATTTTATAGCTCCTTGTGTACAAAACTAGCACAAGCTTATGCGATTATCATTGGTTAAGGGAACAAGCTAGGGCTCAACACGCCCGGTCAAGTCAAAATATTTATTCCTACTCTCGCCAACAAGAAAGTCAACAATGTGTCAAAACACTTATTCAAACTTTATTATATTTTTGAACAACTTTTTCAACTTTTTCTCATTTTTTTTACTTTTCCATGACTTTTTTCATCAAAATTTTTGAAATTTTCAATTTTTTCAATTTTTTTTCATTTTTGGTGGAAAAACGGAGTTGCAAGAGTGCACGACTTTGTGAAAAATGCAAGGTCAAAATCGAATCGAAGATTCACCCTCCCCCCGACTAGAACGAAACATTGTCCTCAATGTTTTATGGGTTAAGGCAATCCTAACAAAATTCTAGGCCGTTTATTAATTATGCCAAAGAAAACGTTAGTCGATAAGATTTAACGGATATAGGATTTCCAAATAGCATCAATGAATGAGACTCCAAGTGAAGAGATAACGAGCACGAGACTCATCATAAATCGCGGACAATCCTGAACAAACATCAGAAACAACCACGGAATACAAGAGTAGAAGAGGCACCCCCTCCTCACGTTATTTGTTAGAAAATAGAAAGTAAGAAGATGAAATTGGATAAACATGGGTTGCCACCCACGAAGCGCTTGTTTTTGTTCACCGAGTCACATGAGCTTGACTCGATCCCCGAATTCATTCGTCCTTGGGGAAAAACCGTGGAAAAATAATCTCATTCGGGCTTTCATTGAAAAACATAAAACTTATTTGAAAGTTCCATCCCGAAGAGATAACCATTGGTATTTTAAGTATGAAAACTTTGAAAATCGATACCAGGATCAACAACAACATCCTCACTCCCCACTGAGTGAAGGATAAGAGAAACCACACCAAATGTTACAAACGGCAAGAACGTTATGATAACAATCTTGAAAAACTCATCTTCATCAAAATAAAACTTCATAATTATGGAATTATGAATTTTATCATTTAAGCTCATTTTAAACTCTTTTCCGGGTGGGAGGGATGGGATAAACTTTTCTTTAAAACTCTCATTCTTAAGAACTCCACCCGGATCATGATTAACTTCAAGATCAAAACTGAAACTTTCATATTCAGATTTAGAAAACTTTTCCATTTCATATTCAGATTCATCAAAACGAAATGACTCAACCTCCGGAAGAGAGATAAAAGCATGAGAAATGGTACTGCCACGACTCGTCTCTTCCGAGTGATCGAAATGAAAAGCTTCAAATGTCGGATCAGAAAAATCAGGACGATAAGTGGGATTGCCACTTATTTCCTCAGTCGTATCGAAAGTAAAACTCTCAAAGTCTGGTAAAAATTCCTCGAGCTCGGGCTCCAGAGGATCATCAATTATAAGCTCAATCTTTGTCTTAACTTTATCTGGAGGGATTGACGATTCATCGTTCAACAAATTGTTCGGAAAAATAATATTCCCCTCCGAATCAAAGTAAGATTCGTCAGTCTTAGAAATCGGAATCGTTTCAATTGCAAGAAATTCATCGACCTCTTCCCAAAAAGAATCATATCCCTTAGTCGAAGGAAATGATGGGGAAGAGTTGGAGACGAAAGTTTTAACAAAATCATCAAAAGTAAAATCACAAACATCGATGCTTTTGACGGAATACTTCTTTGATTTTGAATCATCGGCTTTAAAAATCATAATATCATCATCGTGTCGTAAAGTTAGAGTATCCTCAAAATGGTCTACTAGGGCTTTAGCGGTTCGTAAAAATGGTCGCCCTAGTATTAGAGGAACTCTCGGATCAGCTTCAAAATTGACAACAACAAAATATGCCGGAAAATTACACGAATTTACACGAACAAAAACGTCCTCAGCAATTCCAACTGGATGAGTGATCGATCGATTAGCAAGCTCCAAAGTCATTCACGTCGGTTTAAGAGCCCCCATTCCAAGTTGTTCGTAGATCGATAATGGCATGAGGTTTATACTCGCACCGGAATCGGCCAGGGCATTACAAACTTCTTGATCTTTCAATGAACAAGGAATGAGAAACTTTCCCGAGTCACCAAGCTTTTCGGGAAGCTTCTTGAGAAGAATCGCGGAACATTGAGCATTTATCGGCGTTTCGGATAATTCAAGCAATTTCTCTTTATTACTTATGAGGTTTTTGAACGTGGAAGCAAATTTCGGCATGTACACGAGAGCATCCATAAAACTTATATCAAAGTGCAACTTTTGAAAAATATCCAGAAATTTTTCCATTTGTATTTTAGACTTTGCACGGAGCTCTTTATCATTAAATCATGACGGATATGGCAGTTTAGACTTGTATTTCACTTTATTCTCAAAAACAACTTTTTCTTTATCTTTTGTCTTTTGGACAACCGGAGGTTGGACGTTTTCAGCTCCTCCATTATTACTAGGAGGAACCGGGTCCTTTGTCGCCTCGGTCTCACAGTCCACTTCCTTGGTTGGAGACGAAGAAGAATAAGAGGTAGTAGGAGCTGTGGGTCCCTCATATGTAGCACCACTGCGAGTTATGATCGCCTTTATTTCGCCCATCGGGTTTGCGATCGTGTTGCTTGGCAAAGATGTAATACCCGAACCCGAGGGTCGATCATTTAAACGTTTGTTAATATCACTGATTTGATTAGCAAACAACCGTGTCGACTCTTCATATTTTGCCATAAAAGATTGTTGGTTTTGAATCAATTGCTTAATCAAATCTTCCGTGGGCGACGGATTTGGAATAACAGCTTGATTTTGATTATTGTTGAAATTCTGCCCACGGTTTTGGAAATTACCATTATTTTGATTTCCATGATTAGCGTTCTGAAAATTCCCAGGGTTTCCATGGTTTTGTTGGTTTTGAAGATTGTTCCCTTGAGGCGGGCCTTGATTGAAATTACCTTGAAAACCCCGGTTTTGATTAAACCCTTGATTATGAATTTGAAAACCATTATTAGTTCGACTCTGATTTTGATTTCCTTGATTATTACGATTTTGCACATTATGATTCTGATTGACTTGATTGACTTGGTTTGGTTGTTCGAAACCGGGTGGTCCAAGAAAATGAGAAGAACGGTAGTTGAGGAGATTACGGTCTCCTTGAGGTTGTGGGTAACCGGTGTTACCCGCGTTTGCAGCATACGCGTTTTGAGAAAAGGCACCGGTGGCCGGACATTCATAATACAAATGTGGACCACCACAAGTCTCACAACCGCGACTAACCATATTGACTTGATGGTTTGGTTTTTCAATAGACATTGCATCAACTTTCTTTATTAAAGCCACAATCATATTTACCAATTCATCATTATTTTTACCATTATTAGACACTTGAGGTTTATTCCTTGACATTCTCACACGAGCTTTATTCTCAATTATCATGAAAGCATCATTCGTGTTCCTAGCCAACAAGTTACCACCCGCAGCAGAGTTAAGCGAATCTTGATCAGCATGACATAACCCATTATAAAACGTATCAATCTGCTGAAGGTCGGTAAACCCGTGGTTCGGACATTTCTCCTTCAAATCTTTGAATCGGTCCCAAGCTTCACTAAACGTTTCATCAAAAGCTTGTTGGAACCGAAAGATTTGAGAACGTAGGTTAGAAGTTTTAGAGGGAGGATAGAAGTAATTCACAAACTTAGAAGCGAGATCATTCCAAGTGTGAATCGAATTAGGCGGTTCCTTTTCCAGCCAAGTCCGGGCTGCTCCTTTTAAGGAGAAAGGAAATAACTTCAATTTCACCGCATCGGAGGAACTTGGTTCATTCTGATCGTCTCAGCGATGTCGGTGAAATTTCTTATGTGAGCATAGGGGTCTTCGTGATCGAACCCGTGAAAGGATATACCCGTGATCAAATTGAGTAATCCGTGATTAATCTCAAAGTTAGCATTGATGTCCGGAATCACAATAGCTCTTCTCACACCATTGAGTGGTGATTGAAGTTGTTCTTCCATCGGACGTGGATCAAATGCCGGTTGTTGTCCCATCGGCGGGATAACATTGTGCTGCGGACTACCCATCGGCGGGGGTCCGTTGTGTTCGTTTTGGTTCATCTCCTCGTCGTCAAGGAAATGAACCCGACTCGTATGTCGTAAAACCCGCTCGGGGTTAGAGAACGAAGACGTAAGACTCTCAAACGAAGATCGGGTGTGCATACACCACGAACAAAATTAAAAAGAAAACGAAAAAGAAAATAGAAAAGAAAATCTTTTTATTTTTATTTTTTTTTCACAAAAACTTTTTATTTCTTTTGTTTTTCTTTTTTTAAAACGTAATGTTAATCGAAAACCGTTTCTTTCAAAACCACGCGCGACGGGACGGGAGAGAAGAATGGATCTCTCTTCAGCTAGCAATTTAATGTCTTAGCTATCCGTATTTCCCGCTTATTCGGTTGTAGTAATTGAAATAGTCCGATAAACAACTAAATTACGTTTTCGTTATATTGTGAGACTTATTTGGTTTACAACGCCCTTTCTTTCGATCGAGTCGAGGCTGTAATTTTTTTTTTTTTTTTTTTTTTTTTTTTTTTTTTTTTTGGTATTTTGTAAACACTTTAGGAAAAGTGTTTTTGATTTTTCAATTTTTTTTATAGAGATATATATACAAAGTAGAGGAAGGCTTAACAAAACACGATTTTTCAAAAAGATATTCAAAAATTCACTTCGGCCTTCCCAGGCAGCGGCGCCAAAAATTGATTCGTGTCAATTATAGTATAATTATATTCCAAAGAAATACTAGTGAAAGTATTTCTCGGGTCGTTCTCCCAACGAAAGCTCGAAT
This sequence comes from Artemisia argyi, assembly GCA_030686995.1. Lineage (NCBI taxonomy): Eukaryota > Viridiplantae > Streptophyta > Magnoliopsida > Asterales > Asteraceae > Artemisia > Artemisia argyi. The sequence continues at coordinate 48,765,587 of CM060688.1, forward strand.
GGAAAATCCGAATTCTCGAATTGGAAAATCGTGAATTGAAAAGTGAGAAAATGAAAAATAGCAATCAAATAGTTCACGTATTCACAAACAAGTATGAAATATGCAAAGATTACAAGCTAATTATGCACCGAAATGAAAAACGTAAGAACGGAAATGCAACCGTAAAATTTAAAACGTAACGTATATCGAAAAATTATCCTACGAACTTGAAAATATTTTCTAAAAATCTTAAACTACTAAAAAGAATTTTTAGAAAAAGAAAAATATTTTTTTGCCTTTTAATTTATTTTCTAGAATTAATTCTCTATTTTTGGAATTAAAAATGAATTAAAAATTAAGAAAAATAGAAAAATAACTTGGAAAAATAAAAATTAAATTCTAAAAATTCTAAAATATTATAAAAGAAATTCTAAAAATATTTTTGTATTTTTCAGACCTTTTTCTAATTTTTTTAATGATTTTTGCTATTTAAAACTATTTAAAAATTGAATAAAAATCAAAATAAAATAAGTAAAATAGTAAAAAGCTTTGGAAAAATCTGGAAAAATTCCAGAAATTCTAAAATAATATGGAAATTATACAGAAAATTTTGGATTCAAAACAATGAGCAGAAGTGCTTATTCTTATGTAACTGCTTATCACAAGTGCTTATTTATAAGCACTTGTGATTCGCACTGTTTGAAACTTTAAACTCAGATGGTTTATGAGCTAAATTGCTCAAAAGTTCAGATTAACAAATCTTAATAGGCTCAAAATCTTAATAAACAAGCAAACAAAATGAACAAGCTATGCAATAAGCTCACATCACAAGCATAAACTGAAACAGACAGATCCAGTCACTAAATTTCAATCACAACACTAATTTTACTCTAAATAAACTCAGTTATGCCAATTAAACACTAGTACAAGCTTGTAAATGCAATAGCAGGCCCACAGCTTAATTCAGTTACTAGTCTCAAATATCCAAACTCACAGATGCATAAAGCTCACAGAACAATGCTCAAATCTACCGGTTTATGGGACAAAAACTTGAATGAATAGCAGAGAAGCAATATCAAACTACTATAAGACCAAAAACTAATGAATGCTAATCTAGAATAAGACAAGCTCGGCAGCTATGACACTATAATGCGATGTAACAGAAGCAGAATGCAGGTCATACAGCAGGTTAACTAACTACTAGATGCCGTAAACTAATCTAGCATACAAACTCAATATAGCAAATTAAGCTCAATCTAATCAGATTCTAACTGAAACAGCCCAATTTAATCAATTACAAGCTACAATCACAGATAATCTCAAAAGAAAGTAACAAGCTGAAACTGTTAAGGACTAAGTCCAAACAGTCCTATAAAACTACAATAACACTACAATAAGCAGGTTTAGACTACAATCCCACTCAATAATGATCAAATTGATTCACATAACTGTTATAGATTCCATATGAACAGTAAACAACTACGAATTCCATCAAGTACTCAGGTTCACAAGCTCACCAAGTATGTCAGATAATCAACTAGAAACTCAGATCAGGGATAGTCCAAAACTAAGCTTACAAGCTATGCAACCACTTCAATGATATAGTGATGATATCCAATGAAACAGTAATTCCGAACCAATACAATATCAGATCCACTATATCCAATCCTCAGATTCATTCAAATGACAGAATACTCATCAAACTTAGATCCACAGTTATGCAAATTTCTCTTGAACTCAGTCAAACATTAACTCACAACAATGAACAAAATCAAAATAACAATAACTCAGATCTATAGACTAACAGATATAATCTAAAATGATAAAACAGAAATCAAACAAACTCAAATATAACAAGCAACAATCTCAGCTAAACTACAACAATGGCAGCAATCTAATTCAATGTAACAGTGATTATTTCAAATTAGAAATTGAAACTTACAAAGTTTTTCAATCCAGCCAAACAGGATTGATTCACTTAGCTAGCCTATCTCTAGGATAGGCTGATGTCACTTCTATCTGTATCAGCTTATCCATACACCTTAGCATCAATGATAACTCCAATGATTTGAATGGAACAGTTCTTTTTAACCACAAACTTTCAAAGCTTGAACATGAAATGTTTACACTATTTGTAACTAAATTGAGATATGAAACATTGGATTTAAAACTATATTTATTTATTTATTTATTTATTTTTTATTATTTTCTAAACTTGAAGTAGTAATGACTGATTTGAAAAGTAAACTCGAATAAGCTAATTTTGAAAACAAATGAGAGTTTAAAAGAGTGAAATAAGCAGAAGCTTAATGAATATAAGCTGAATGTAAGCTAGATTAAAAAATCAGAATAAGCAATAAAAGTGGATTAATAAGCTGAAAATTGTAAAGAAGAAACTCAGAATTTTATTAAAAGCTCAATGAAAATATTACAATAACTAGTCTAAGTACATTTAAACAGCAGAACACTACCTAAAATTCTACACAAAATGAGCTAAAAACTACACCTATTTATAGGAAGAGTGAGAGGGTTTGGGTCTGAATCCACGCTGGCAATCCGTGCAACTATTTGTGCTTCTTTCATCTTATATCATCCCTTAGATTAGAATGTGCTTCTTCACAGCAACCACAACCCTTGGATGAGATTATGAGACGTGGCTTGCCCAGTAATAATGTGCCATCTGTCCCCATTCGTGTATACTCAATGCCATGTGCTGACAACTCTTCTAGAAATAGAATCCAAGGAAAGAATGATGAATTATGCCCACTAATACTCTGCCATGTGTCCTCTTCTAATCATTTTCTTCTCTCTGACACATGATGTATCACGTGACAGGCTTCTAGAAGCACCACTGATTAGCTAATGATTGGTTAATTGATGAAAGAAGGGTCAATTGAACCTTGTGAAAATTAGGGTTCATGTGAGGTGTGAGAGGTTCTGGGTATTATTAGGAATTTGGGGGGAAATGGGAGCGGGGTACTTTTATGTTTGTTTGACTTGACCGATTAACTAAAAGGGTGTGGGTTGGACCGGTTTAAGTAATTAGGTGATGGATTAAAATGAAGTTTGGCTTGGGTAGAATTTAAAGGATTGGGCTTGGCTTATGATTTGTAAATTGGATTTGGACCAGGTTTTGATTGTGAGTGTTTTTTAGGCTTATGATGTAAAAAATTACAAGGATCATTTATGTAAACTTCCAAACTCCAAGGGCTGAATATGACTTTCTTCAAAAATATAATTCAAGGTCTATTCTTGCCAAGTATGAATAGATGAAGGACAGTAAATGACTTTTGGATCCTCGGCATTGACTTTTTGACCAACTTCAACTCTCGTGCCCGTTTTCATTGTTTTATCGTGATTTTTCGTCTTTTTATGATAAATCCGTTCCTGCACATTCACAACATACAAACACATGTTTTCTTGGCATTTGTTAGCTCAAATAGTCGTTTTGGGTCGGTTTTTGGCCATATAATAGTGAGTGAATCGGCACTCACCAGTACGCTTAGTTTGGGAGCTCGTGAAAAATCAAGGATGACGATTTTTATCCGTATGGTCACTTTTCTATGAGAAGTGTATCTACTTGTTGACCTTAAAAATTTTGCAAGATAATGAAAGTTCAACAAACCGTCACAAGTATAAAGTATGAAAAGTCCAATAATAGAAATGAAAGTAGAATAAAGGAAAAATTTTTGAAAACGGAGCGTTTGCGGGAATAAATGGTTTCGTAATCTCTTTTGAACCTCCTTGCTACTTTTCAAAGTTAGTAGAAAGAGTATCAAAATTATTTATCCCAAAAGTGTGTATTGATCACATTGCGTGAGGACACGACAATACCTTAGTCTGGGGGATTTTGATGTGTGCTTTTTCACACATCCTTTTTAGCCTTAAATCAGACCAAATACACCAAATACTAACAAAATATGCCAAGAGAATGTGTGTTTTTGTATTTGTGTATGTACAGGTACGGATATGTGAAAAATGGACAAAAACAAGCAAAAAAACCCCGACAAAAACGAGCACGAGATTGGAAAAAGGTAAAAAGCCGAAGCCGAGGAAGAAATTTATCCAAGAAAAGCCCAAAATGACAAAAGTAATCCTTAGAGATTCAGAGAATAATAAAAGAGACTCTTAGTTGAAGTATGAAGACCTTTACATTAATGGTCCTCCAAGTTTCAGCAAGTTGTCAACTTTGGTCCTTTGAAGAACTTTGGAAGAAAAGTCAACTCAACTCCTCCAAGTTACAAGATCGTTACGTGTAGTATTTAGTTGCATTTGTAGCATTTTAATATGTTTTAAGTAGTTTTTCATGTTTTGTAAAGGTCTAGGGGTTAATCTTGCAACTATGTCAAAGATTAGAGAAGCCCTAGCCCCTAGCCTATAAATACCCCTTAACCACCAACTTTGAGAGGTTGGTTGTTGAGGGTTGGTCCTCATAGTAGTAGTAGTAGTGTAGTTTTATTTTAATGAAGTATGTGTTTTATTTTACTTTCTCTCTCTAAAAAGCTTTATCTTTCTAAAAATATTTAATTTTTAGTTGTTAAATTCGTGTTTTTATTGGTGGGATTTAAAGTTTATGGTTAAACTAGTTAGTCTAGTGTTAAATTTGGTGAAAAACATTAGTTTTTAGGCTTAATTTTGGATCAAAATGGTGTTTTGTTATGATGTTAGCGAGTTAGCTTTTTATAAAATTTCATCGAGTTAGGATTATAAAAAAATTGTACCGAGTTTGATTTTTCATTTTTTGTTACCGAGTTTGAGTTTGTTGTAAGGGACTAAAATGCAAATCTTTTTTACCGAGTTTGGTATTTGAATAAAAAAATATATCGAGTTTGATATTTCTTTTTTTAAAGTTATCGAGTTAAGATTTTAACTAGGGACTTGCTTGCAAAATTTTGTTTTCGAGTTATGAATATATATATATATATATATATATATATATATATATATATATATATATATATATATATATATATATATATATATATATATATATATATATATATATATCGAGTTACCTTTTTAAAATAAAAAGTTATCGAGTTAGGTTTTTCAACTAGGGACTTTTTTGCAAAATTTTTTAATCGAGTTTGATTTTTAAAATTTTTTTTTCGAGTTTGATTTTTTTTTTTTTTTTTTTTTTTTTTCGAGTTTCATTTCTTATGGCGAGTTAGCCAAGATTATCGAGTTAGATAATCTATACCTCATCGTTTATCGAGTGAGGTTCTCTTATGCTTTATGCTTAGGCGAAACTCTGCCGAATTTTATTTTGGTTTATCTAGTTTGTTTATTTTATCGAGTCTTTTTCTTTTGTCAAGTAACTTTATCTTATTAATATGAGTTTCGAGTAGTTTATTAGTGTTTGCTTTGTGGCACGAGTTTGTGAGTTAAGTGTGGACATAAAAGAAGATTGTGATAAATAATTAGTGAGATTGTTTAGATTTGTAGTTTTATTATTTGAAGGGCAAAAGCCGGAGAATAATCAAATTACACATCTAGTAATTATTTTCTTTTTAAAGGATTATTTTCAAAATAAACCAACGTTGTGAGAAAATAGTCTTGTTTAAGGAAAATAATTCGTCATCAATCCTTGACCCACACTTGATGAACTTATTCACGTCGCTTAGCAAACATATTGTTTTTAAATTCATTTCCCGTCTTAGTTTTCTTTCCTATTTTAAATCTCTTATTGTTTTATTGTTTTTAATTGCTATTTCATTTTCTTTAGAATAAAAACTCCTTTTAGTAGTTTAATCAAAAACCAACCATAATATCTCTTTTAAAACCCCATTCACTTCACAATCACGCGACTCAAGCCGACTCAATCGCCGTCTTACCTTCGTTGGGACATAACGACCCGGGGAACATACTTTCGCGAGCATTTCTTTGGTTAAAAAACTATACTAAAACGAATAAAATCAGTACCGAAAGTCAAAAATAAGTATAACATAAAAAAGACCCACTTAACGAAAAGAATAAAGTTTAAAATATGCTTTTGATTCATCCATTGCAATAATAGAACGATCAGATAGTGTAATGAACATAATCATTAAATAATGGCTATGCATCAAGAGCATTCCAACCTTAATGCTTAACAAAGAAGAGCTATAAGATACACAAAATCTTCAATAGACCCACTAAATGCTTAAAGGTAACATGTCCGCCTTCACAATCTTCACTATCTTTATTAGACTTTGGGAAGAACTTAATTGTTGGATAACCACTGACACCATACCTACATAAACCTCATGTTTTCCGTTCACTTCAATCAAAGGAGGAATAATTGGTACACCAACTTGTTGTTGCTTTAGTAGAGCTACAACGCAAAAGTAGCATAAGAAAGTCAAAGCAGATCATTATTCTAGTACATGTCCAGTTCTACCTATCTGACCCGCACGATATAAAACACAACTCAAATTGACCATTCATATTACCTGATTATTTTCCTATATTCTCGGCGACTTTTCCTCTATTTTGAGCAGATGATGGCCAGGAGTCAAGGTAGACTTGAAAGAATGTGCAACACATAACATTGAATTACTCATGTTACACGGGCGGCTTTTGGTCGATTATTGTTGGTGATAAACTCCTGTAGATGGTTAATGGTAACTATTAGTACATAACTGATATATGGAGTTATTTAAATGAGAATTCAAAAACCAAGCTAACCTCTGCAGCCTGCGAGGCAACTTTTCTATCGCCAACTGTGTTGCTCGGCCAACCCAAACAAACACCTTTAATCCAAAGTCCATTCAAAAGCATTTGTTAGTTTCAAATGTTGATTTTGAAAATTCTTCAATCAGGTCTACAACCTGCCCTCCAACAATGCTGCAAAAGGAACACAGGTAAGCTCATAAACCACATATAAGCCTAAAAAACTACCACATTATGAATTAGAAGCAATGAGGCTACCTGAAGCAAAGTCATGGCATAGGTAATATAGCTCCACATCATCCCTTGGCTAGTATTCAGATCTCGTTCTCAAAAATGGGTTGCTTTGCTCTTGGCTTCTCCACCTTCTGGTACCACCAATCCATCTTTCAAAACAAAAATTTATCTATATAAATGATACAAAAAATAAAATTTGTGATACTTTAAAGAAGACACAAATAACACATACCTTTCTGAAATGGTTTTGTCAAGATCTATAAACTAAGCTGGAAATGATTAAAATACTAAAATAATGCTCAAATGATTAAATTACTAAATCAATGCACAAATGATTACCTCCCACAGTTTCCTATCTTTTAAACATTCCATCGAACATCTTCTCAAACCATCTCACATTTGCTTCTCAAACCATCTCACATTTGGCTCTCTATATCTGCATAAACAAACGGACTTTTCATCAAATACCTCATGTGTATGCAATTGGCTACGAATCCAAATTACTCGTATAAGTGTACCACAAATCAAAACAATAACATGTGTTTTTGAGACTTTAACCAAATCAGCGATGATATACAAACGGACTGAAACAATTACATGATTGATTTTTGAAGAACATAAATTCGATTTCCTCGACTCATCACATGATGCTCTTTTGGCCTACAAAAAACAATGACACAAACATAATTAAATCAAAACAGATGAATTGTCATTCAAACCAAAACCGAGCCGCAACATTTACACCTCAACAAACAAATCAAAACAAATGAATCATAATTCAAACTGCACATCCTAACAACAACATTCAAACATCACAGTTGTATATTCATTCAAGATTTCTAAAAACTACCATAACTTATACTTTCAACTTAAAACTATCAAATCATACTTATCAAGGGAAATACATTAAACTAAAATTATCAAATATTTATAAATTAAAAATAAACCCAATTACTTTGATTATATATAATGGAATACACATAACAAACACATTAAAAAAAAATCATCAATGTAATTTCCCCCAATTTTTTAGGGTTCTTGTTACATTAAAATACTAAAAGCTAATCAAATGAATCGAAACAAAATAATTGTAATTTGCAACTAATAATTCAAATCCATAATATAAAATACTTACCAATTTTTCTATGTTGACATCATAGAAATGACTTGCACATGGATTTGACACTGAAATGGCTGGTGTTTTTGAATCTGTAATTGTTATTGTGTGGTAATAGAGTTAGAACGAAAGTATCTTGAATCGGTGTATTGAATTAGGGATTTTGGTTCGTAGGTTTTGAATTGGTTATTAAGGAAGCTGATAAAATTGATTTAATTTTTATGATTGCGGTGTTTAATGTTGGAAGCGTGTAGAGGAAGAATATATGTTTAATGGTTTACAAAAATAGGATTGAAGAGCGTATAGTTTAGTGGTTAAAGAATAGAGTGCATTGACTTGTTGTACGCAATAAATATTCGACCAATCATATTTGAGACACATCAACGAATTTATTACAACGGGTGCTTCATTGAGTTGTAAATTATTCTGGTTTATTATATTTTATAGATATAGATGTTTGGAAGCAAACATTTAAAGCTTTTTGTAGCAACTAGCGTTTTAAATGCAAAACTTGTTTATCAACAAGCAACTAGCATTTGCATTTTGCGTAACTGCTCTTATTCAAAACGTTTTCTTGTGAAGCATTAGAATATTGCTACTAGCGTTATGCTTATCAAATTACATATGAACCCTCAATTTATTTAATAAAATTATTGTACTATGCATATTTTTTTACGTCATTTACACCTTATAATCAGAGCTACAATTACATTAAATATTTTTATTAAGCAAATAACTAATGTCAACTGCTACTATTTTACATTTCACTGATATCGCTACGTTTAGCCAAACATACTCGTGGACTTAAGGGTATCCACTATGGTGGACTTTTTAAAAGGTTTATAAACTTGCCACATCTTACATTATCATTAATTATTAAACATTGTCATATTATGAACCTATTCCTATTATGGTTAAAACTTTTAAAATTTATAAATTGTTCCAACATCTACTATCTATATAAAACAGGGTTTTCTTGATCAATCTCCTCTCTAAAAATCTTCTAAACCTGCCATGTGACATTTCCCCCTATCCAACGGTTCTCCTTGCTTTCACATCTAAAAAAGTCAATGCAAAAAAAAAAAAAATTGGGCGGAATACCTTTTCATACTCTCATTTGCTACAACTGCTCCAACAAAAAACACACACACTTCTCTCAATCATCCCTTTTCAAGCATAAGCCCTAATCCATCCCACCTCAATTCAATAACACCACAAATAAAAAACAAGATCCATACCGATTAAATCATTTATTGATAAATCACCTTTTTCGATTTCATTATCATCTATTATACATAAACAAATCCGAATCAATCTCCATTTTGGCCAAAACAATAACGCTTGATAACTATAATAATTATTTTCAAATTGTTGATTTCAAGATTCATTATTTTAGTATATTATCATAGTCCAAAATCCATTTGGTGCTTATCGAATTATCCTTAAAATATTTCGATGATGCCTGATAAATCTAATGTTCAAATGGGTACGTTTTCCAACACACACACACACACACACACACACACACACACACACACACACACACACATATATATATATATATATATATATATATATATATATATATATATATATATTCGTTTGATTCATTATATATCTGTCAATTTAGATTTTGTATAATTTATATTTGTTCTGTATGATTTAGGTGTCATTATGTGTTGGTTCAATTCTTCAACCAATCATGTAGTGATGAAGTGGAACTGGAATGGATTTGCCAGTCTTTGTGGATTTGTTCATCCAGAGATGATGCTTGATAATATTTAGGTTCCAATGTTCCATTTATGTTAAATTGTTAATCATGATCTGGATAAACATTTGCTTTTGATTCACTATAGGTTGTATCATAAATTTATTACGATTTGTTATTTTATCATACATATTATTTGCTTTTGATTTGATTCAATTTGATTCATTATAGGTTGTATCATACATATCATTTGGTACATTATAGATTCAATTTGATCCTCACAATGAAAATAGTAAATGTTAATGTTAGTGTTAATGTAATTTTTAGATTAAATCTCATGATAAGACTATCAAATATTTTGTCAACTTTTAATGTAGGTAAGTGTTTTTAAAAAATCTCAAAAAATCGCCCCTAAATAAATATACTACAACAAAATTCCATGATTTTTGCGGATAATTAAAGTTTTCAAATTGTTTCCTTAGTTATCCATCTAAATTTTTAAATTTTGAAAACTATTTTAACCTAATGTTTGATCTATAAAAAGGCAACTCATATGCAGAGATTATCATTTATCTCTTCCCTCTCCTACTTTCTATTAGTCCGGTAACAACTATAATTGTTTTTCCTATTAGCATTTCTATTCATGTCTTTTCTATTTACACCAGTTATCAAATGATTAATTTTTAATTTCTTTTGTAGATACATCAATGGAATAGAACATCACTCTCTTGTGCGACATTGATCCTATGTTATATTATATGTTTTTTATGAAAGTGTTATCATTTTTTCTAATACAGCTTGACAATCGTAGAAATTAGCTCATTAAGGTCTGTTATATTGTATGTTTTTTATGAATGCACCTGGAACTCTTTCTAAGCTGAGGAACTATATGTCTGTCAATTTATGCATTACTGACGGGTATATTTGGCATGAATGTACCTTACACGTGGAATGAAGATCATGGCTAAATGTTCAAATGGGTGAGTGTAAAAATTTTAAGTCAACATGCCAGTTCTGAGTGACATATATTTCTATTCCAAAATATTGACATATTGTATCACGCATCGAGACAGGTGGCAATTTTATGTATTTAAAATTTGGCTTCTAATGCTTGAGTTATCGTTTTGTTTTCCTGACAAATTCTTCCGCCTGCAGCATTAACAAAATACCGAGTCCAGAATCAATCCGCTAGAGAATATCAGAAGTGATCTTTATATATATGTACACACCAGAAAAGACTCTTCACAACCAGGAAACACCAGTTTTAAGCATGTTTTTGTTATTTAGAATGTTTTATCTCTTTAAATTATGGATTTAGTTTGGTCATTTGTTTTTCCTTTTTTTTTTTTCTTTTTTTTCTTCAGATTAATAAAAAATAACGCGAAGCATTAGAGGAGAAGAATTCAGCAACCTTACAAGCTAAACGTAGAAAACGAATGCACCTGATGGTTAACTAATATGTTTGAATGGTCAATATCAGGTTTAACACATAAGTAGATTGAGATGGAAAAAGACACTAAGCCAACCCCGACCGAGAACATAGATTAAAAGAGACTGTTTGAATCAGGCCAAAAAGTTGTTATGGACCAAGATGGTGAGCCAAAGCCAAGTGTTGAGATGGAGAAAAACTGAAAAAGAGATTATCCAAATCAAGTTAGATGATTGGTGCGAATGACAATCGATTGGAAATGCTTAAAACTCACCACAGGTTTGTTGTTACATCATTTACTTTTAGGCGAAAACATAAAAAACTTTCCCAACTCATAGTTTGATCATCAATAGGTGCTGATAACATAACAAAAACAATTTTACTTCTATCTTAATCGAGTGGATATTTTTATTATTATCCTATAGGTTCTTGCATATATGTTTTGGCCCTAAGTCATACAATTTTGCACATTTATCAGGATAGTTTAGTCAGAAAGTAAGGTCCTTTGTTTGGAATAGAGGAAACCTGGCATGATTGTTATTTGCAACTGGGTGGATTGAATTTGGAAATTAACTATCCCTGTTTAAGCTGAACCCATTTTCATTTTAGTGTAAACTTCTAACTTGAATCGTTCCCCTCTTTATCACTTTATACCCGTTTCCCAATATATATAACGACCGTACCAGGTAATACTAAAATATAGCTTAGTTTTTGCTTATAGTATCACGAAAAATATGCAATTATGCATCTTGGAGATAAAACGTATACACAATAAATTATAGGATAACACAAAAAACAAAATTCTAAAAAGATCCAAAGACAGCAACGTATCCTATATGGGTTTAGTTTATGTGTTATGGCAGCTCTGTGTTCTTTCCCACCTAAAGTAAACTACCACCTCTTTTTACCTTTTTTTCAGGGAACATGTTCTTCAAAAATGTGATAATAAAAAAAAAATTGCAAGTGAAACTTTGTGTTACTTAGAATTAACTCGAGGTATCATTGATTTTATAAATATTAAAACATGAATAAGCTTCTTTACGAATTGGCTATTTTTTTAATTGCTTTTGCTATGAGTGAACACAAGGCTGTTTGAATGGGCATCCTCAAAATGATTATTGTGACTTATAATAGTTAGGAATAGAATCAGATGATGAAAGATACTTAGTCTTGAATAATCAGGTAACTTTTACTTTTATGGTTAGCTTTATTTAGCGAGTTCTTATGCACTACAAAATTGATTTTGTGTCTCATATTTTTTAGAAAGTTAAAATCCTAATAAGAAATTCCAAAAACTTATCAAGTTATTGCAATAATCAGAGTAACTCACATCCAAACACTTAGAAATTCGTATTCACTTTTCTAATGTTTTATAGATTGGTTGCTTATAATTTATAAATGCTCGAAAATGCAAGGTGTAATCATTACGCTTTATATCTTATATATGCCTTTATATCTTATTTTTTTTTACTGCAGTAGGGTCGTGCATTGCTAAATGCCATTGGTAATTTAGAGTTATCAAGGGCTTATACTAAGTCTTTAACGAAATTGGGTCATGATTTGGACGGCATTGCTAGGCAGGTGAGCGTATTATCTTTACTTATGTAACTGGTGTTGTTTATTAGTATCGGTTTAATAAAGGTAAAACCATTAAAGTTTTAACTTTTTGGTAGTTTGATCATTAAAACTTCTTGGGTCATTACTACACAATTTTTCTAGACTCACAACAAGAGTTAACGAACCAATGCTAAAAGAAGTCAAGGGATTAATTGAAAAAATGGTGAAAGCTCAGTGGTTTACCATTAGTAACCCCTTAATATTTTCATTTGCTTGATGAGTTAGTAGTTGACAGGAGCCAGATGCAACACTTGGAAATGGTGGTTTGGGTCGACTTGCGTCCTGTTTGCTAGACTCATTAGCACCATTGAATTACCCTGCATGGGGTTACGGTCTTCATTGCAGACATGGTCTGTTTAAGCAACTCATTACAAAAGACGGTCAAGAACAAGTTGCAGAAAGTTGGTCTTGAAGATGTGCTTTGAAGATGTATTTAGTCTTCCCTAGATGTGAGAGTAGTTAGTATTCTCTATATGTCCTTTGGAGATGTAGTAATCGGTTTATATATACTTAAAGTTATATGGTATTATGATTGCCCATCACTGGATGGATTTTCCAAACACCAGAACATATAGTTACCTGCTCTTTTACATAGTGAATCTATATATACACACCCAGATAATGTTATTATCAAGTTCATAGTCATAGATTATATGTTTGTTTTTTAATCTTTTTTTAAACACAATAATTCGTTCATACTTTTCTTGCAGTTATTAAGAGCATGATTTATATTCGTTTAACGTTATTCTATCAACCATTTTAGTATTTCTTTTTTCTTATATGCAATTAACATCGTGCTAAATGAATTAGAATCACAAAGTTTGTTGCAATTTTCATTGCTATTCTATTATTAAACCATTTGTGCTATCTTTATTTTTTTACAAACAATTTCTTAAAACTAGTCGGCGAACGGCAGGGCCTAGAAGCTAGTAAATGATAATAAACACTTCTTAAACCTCTCCAAAATCCTACACCTTTTCATGTCACCTAGATATGAAATGGTTCTTCACTACAATTTTTTTATTTTTATTATTATTATTTTTATTTATTTATTTATTTTTTTAATGATTTTCCCGTTAGAAAACTAAAAATAATGAAAATTGTATTACTAGAAGATCACCGACAGGAACGAGATCTGAGAAAAATCAATGTGACCACGATCAAAATGAGCTGACATGCATAAAATCACCACCACCACAAAAGCGCGTCATCTACACTCGCCCCTCTTTAAATAACCCACTTCAAACTCCCACACCAAAACCCACGCACACACACTTTAGTCAAAATCCACAATGGCAACAACCACCACCACCACCGACACCACCACCACAGTCAACGGCGTTGAATCCGGCAGCAAGGTCGCCCTAATCACCGGAATCACCGGCCAAGACGGATCCTACCTAACCGAACTCCTGTTATCCAAAGGCTACTCCGTCCACGGCCTAATCCGTCGTTCATCCAATTTCAACACACAACGAATCAACCACATCTACATCGACCCACACAACGCGCACAAGGCGCGTATGAAGCTCCACTACGCTGACTTAACCGACGCGTCATCTCTTCGTCGTTGGATCGACACGATTGCGCCAGATGAGATCTATAACTTGGCTGCTCAGTCGCATGTGGCTGTGAGCTTTGAGATACCTGATTACACTGCTGATGTTGTTGCTACTGGGAGTTTGAGGCTGCTTGAGGCGCTAAGGTCGCATATTAGTGCTACTGGGAGGACGGGGGTGAAGTATTATCAGGCGGGGTCGAGTGAGATGTTTGGGTCGACTCCGCCTCCACAGGCTGAGGATACGCCGTTTCATCCGAGGTCGCCTTATGCTGCGTCCAAAGTTGCGGCTCATTGGTATGGATTTGATCTGCATTGTAGTTTATAGATCGTAATTGGATTTTTAGGTTATAATGCGAAAAATAGAAAATGTAGATCTTTGGTATAAGTATGGTAGCACCGGGGGCGGAGCGGCCGAGGGGGCAAACTTTGATAATTTTTAGAAACTACACTAGAAATCGGTTTGTTAGGGGGGGGGGGGGGGGGGGGGGGGGGCAAATTACAAAAATAGCCAGAAATGTAGTTTAATCTACATTGTATATATCGTTTAGGATCACGTAAGGACTTTTATTTGTTGCAGGTGAAACGTGTTTCTAACGCAAAGTAATTTAACTGACAAGTCATTGGTAACACTAGTTAGAACTTAGAAGTTTGATTCGTGCTTCTAGGAATTGAACTTGTCCAGGTACAACAATCTAGTTTTTCCAAATTATAATTGTTGTTGTATAATATGTTCCTTGATCACAGCAAGACTACATTTCTTTGATGCGGGGAAAATGTTGGTTTGTGTTACAAATATAGAACATACATCTAGTTATTGGTGGCATTTAGAAATATCATGCAGTTAAAATTTGTTGCTTGATACATGAAAGGAGTTATGCTTACGAGCTAATAGTTCATATATGTATTTCGCATCAGATTCTTATCAAATATTTATTATGTGATACAGGTATACAGTCAACTACAGGGAAGCATACGGGATCTATGCCTGCAATGGTATTCTCTTCAACCATGAATCACCTCGAAGAGGTGAAAACTTTGTCACCAGGAAGATCACAAGGGCAGTTGGCAGAATCAAGATCGGTCTGCAGAACAAGCTGTTTTTAGGGAATTTGCAGGCTTCTAGAGATTGGGGATTTGCAGGGGACTATGTGGAGGCAATGTGGTTGATGCTACAGCAAGAGAAGCCAGACGACTACGTGGTGGCTACTGAGGAATCACACACAGTGGAGGAGTTTCTTGAGAAGGCATTTGGGTATGTTGGTTTGAACTGGAAAGATCATGTGGAGATTGATAAGCGGTATTTCAGGCCAACGGAAGTCGATAACTTGAAAGGTGATTCGACCAAGGCGAGGAAAGTTCTTGGTTGGAAACCGAAAGTAGGTTTTGAGCAGTTGGTGAAGATGATGGTTGATGAAGATATTGAGTTGGCTAAAAGGGAAAAGGTTCTTGTTGATGCAGGATACATGGATGCTCAACAACAGCCTTGATCTTGTTCTAGATCTGGTATGAAATCTACTATAGCTATACCCATAATTAGTTGGTCTTTTCGTGAAATTTTTGTTATAGTTATTCAATTGTAATTCTTTCTTTTCCACATTAGATGTTGGTTTTAATTTATGTCGGGGGTTACGAGCATAATCTTGATTTGTTGTTAAGAACCCCAGAAAACTTATGAGGTTTACAGAGAGGGATGTAACTTTATGTGGTGATCTAATAGTGTTATTTTGCGAAGTTTTATACAATGTACTTTTGGGCTTATCGGAATGAACTTCGTCTGTTGTTAGCAAAATTTACTATGGTATAAAAAAGGTGATTATGAATATTTGATCTATGATCGATTATGTTTGCTACTTATTTTGTAAGAGAGTCGATTAGTTGTCTCATAATATTTTTAAGAGAAATTATAGTTATGAATAAAGTTTGATGGGTTAACTGGTACAAGCATGTTAGATCTGATATCAAAACAATGAGAGTCTATATTAGTAGTAGATATCAAAGTTTCAAGCCTTGCTATCCGAATTTATTGTCGATGCTAAGTTGCCAACACCGTAAACATTAAAGATCAAACCTTGCTATCTGAATTACTACTAGTAAAGGTTAAACTTAATGGTAAGGTTGCCCAAGCTACACGTAGATAGATTCTGACAAAACAGCATTTCGTTTCGTGTCCATTTGGAATTCTGGAAAGCTATGCAAAATGGTTGGTACTACCATTCTGAAGCGGCGAGAAAATTACTCAACTTCTGTTCAAGTATTTAAGCGCCACTGAAGTGGGTTTTTCTCATGTCACATCTTGTGATGAACTTGTCAAAACATTAGTTCCGTGATTGAAATATATGGCAAATCCTTGAGTCGGTTGACTTGGTAATATTGTTACATTCTTTGCACATTATTGATACGTTAGATGTGAATCACAAAAACAAAATATCGTCATTGTAACTTTTTTTGAATAAAAGGATTTGGGAGGTGCATTTTAGGCGACAATTGACATATTTGACCTAGTCGAGTTGTTTGCTTTCTAACTACTTTTCTACTCTGTTAAAGATAGAAAGTAATCCAAATCAACTTATTTATAAGCGGATGAGCTAAACACCTTGCAGTGACGCCAACAATATCGATACTTGTCAGAGCTTGAATGCCAGCCGACAGTTGAAGACAGACTTGCCCCATACCTGAAGATGGACCAACCTGTGAGTACCCAAATCCAACCACCAATCCACTAAACACTTGCTCCTGTTACAATACACACCAACAATGCATTAAATCTTGTTCAGCAAGAACAAACAAAGTATATCGAGCTAGATTGACAAGTCTCTGTTATTATAGAGCCTAAAATGTAGTTAGTCCTTAACTTAGTTTAGCTTTACATGAGACTCCCTCTGCAACATCTAAATGACACCTATTAACTTATCTCCATCGTGAATAATAAAAACGTTATTATATAAGGCTCTAAGTCACTAAGTGTACTTCATCATGTACGTTGTCTTTACGGAACCAAGGGCATATGAGATTCTAATTTCATATTTTTGCGTCTCTTGACAACGAATCTCAAGTTATTATATTAAAGGTAGCAAGATGGGTAAGTTGGGTAACTACTCAAAACATGCTCATATCTGAAACGAGTCCAAATACTGTTTTGTCCACATAAAATTATAACAGATTGTTTGCGAGGTTGTATGCATTAAAACTAGAATGTTGGCAACTTTTAACCCGTTTGGCCCGTTCCTTTATTAGCACATTTCACATTTTTCATTTGACGTGTTTGAGATGAAACAGCCACCTTAAGTTAACCAAATAAGTAAATGAGTATAAATCGTCACCTTCAAATATATGAGAACTTTAAGAGGAGCTAGTAGCATAATGATTTATACGATATACCTCACTAAAGTTCACTATCATAGTGATAATGATTGATCTTTTGGTGTAGACGACAAGCTACTGGTAGAAAAAGCAGCTGTAAATGGCTTGACCGTTGAACGAAGTGATTCAGGGCCCTCCGCCACAATTCTCTTGCGTAAACCCTCACAATTACTTATAATTTCAGTTAGCCTTCCTTTCAGCTCTCCGACTTCCACCGGTAACTGATGAACTGCTAGGATTTTTCTTCACTATTAGGTGTAAAATATATGACAACAATTTTCTTTCAATAACGACTCGATGGATTGCATCGGAAAACAGAATTTATACCTCCTGATAGGTGACTTGAAGTTTTCTTCATCGAGGACACAGATAAATTATATGTCTGAAAAAGTTTTACGGCCAGATTATTTACTACTTCTATTTTGTTTTCCAGCTCTTCCTGCGAGAATGTTCAAAATAAACGCTCTATTACAAAAGAGAATGGAAATACTAGTAAGACTAGTAAAAACTTCATATTTTCTTTTCTGCTAATCTAACAGAGCCGCCCTGTAATTGATACAAAATCAGGACACAATAAGATCCAGTAGCATGTGTATCATTTTTTGATATTAAGGTATCCTATGCAGAACTATTGGTCGACTGACAAAGATGTTAAATGATTTATAGACCTTCTCACATTTCAAGTGTGAGTTTATCGTATTGAAAAAACCTGCTGTGTGTTAATGTTGTGAGTCTGCTGTTCTTGCCACTCTTGGTACATCGAGAACAATTCTAGTAGCACTTTAGGATCGACAACACCTATTTCGTTAACAAAAGATAAAACTGTTACTTGGTCACCATCACATAGTAAAAGAAAGTGCTTATCAAGTTCACTTATTCATAATTAGCTAATGAAATGTAAAGCAGGGA
Organism: Artemisia argyi; assembly: GCA_030686995.1. Lineage (NCBI taxonomy): Eukaryota > Viridiplantae > Streptophyta > Magnoliopsida > Asterales > Asteraceae > Artemisia > Artemisia argyi. Next base: position 48,784,152 of record CM060688.1, read on the forward strand.
AAATGGAATTGAAAACACACTATTTGTCTATGGGGGTGTTTGGATGCTTATTTGAACACTCGGATCCATTGTTTAAACAATACGATAAACAGATAGTTAATTTAAATAAGCAATAATCCCAAACCGTTCCAACTTTCTAATAAATGATCGACATATGTTTGCGACTGCCTTTATAAAGGAAACACACCTGAACCGGACAAATTAGAGTGCTTCCTGACCAAGATATCTGTCAAACTACTCTCTGTTGGATCAGATATGAATATAGGATTCACCTGCAGACATGTTTTAATAACAACCATTTAATAAACACACACAAATTGTTATCTATATACTACTTATAAAGCATATAAGACCTTTTCTCCTATTTATTATTTTAAGATTTCCTAAATTAGAATTTAAGTAAATACTACTTATAAAACATAATGTACAACTATGTAAAACATAATTGATTTTAAGCAAATAATATTTCCTACATACAATTAATACATAATTTAAAACACCCCATCACCAATATATACAAACACCTAAGCATAATGTACACATACAATTTAAACTAAATACACATTATTCAACACATACAATTAATACACAATTTAATTCACCCTTTCACCAAAATATACAACTATTTAACTACAACGTACAATCTAATTAAGCTTCCAAAATATAAATATGAAATTCAGTAGCCCAAAACAAAATAACATTTGTTCGCCGGAAAACTTAGTCATAGGGTACCCGCCGCCGCATCGCGCGGGTACCATGCTATATTTATAATAAAAACTCACAATTTCGAGGGATTTAAGCTTGTCTAACACATGATCGACGGTTTCTGTTCGCGCGGAAACGGTGGTTATTCCATCTTCCACACCCTTTAAAGCAAGAAATTAAGGCGGGTAAATATTAGTAAAGAATGACGAAATTTGGAGCGGACCCAGGACTAAAATTCATGGGGGTGCATTTATTAAAACTTCGAAACAAAAAAAATTGGGGCAAGGTGCATTTCTGAAAAATCGGTCTAGTTGACATAATTTTACACTACGCATGACTAAAAATCCACGTGGTTTCGGAACCCCTTGGTCCGCCCCCCTGGATGAAAATATAAAAAGGTGGTGCATTACATGTATAGCTGAGAGTGTAGATTCTGATGAGCCCATTGTTGATTGATTTGGTGAAAGTGTGAGGAATAATACCGTTAGAGAAGTTGGTTTATGTTTTGGAGCGACTACAGACCAATGGTCGGGTTGAAAGTATTCGTTAATTAGATGTGACCCGGTTGGGTAGTTTGAATTTGGATTTACAGTTTTTTCAGATCTGTTTGGATTGAAATTCAAGTGGTGTTTGTATTTAGGTTATGTTTGGTTGATGGGTGTGGTGTGGGTTTAGTGAAAGTAATCCCAAATTTATTTGTTTGGTTTGTTACTTTGTTTGGTGGGCCTATAAATAATCAAAAATTAATAGATCATGCATTTGCCTAAAATCAATCGTCATCAACTCTTGGTTTTACCTTAAAACACATAGACTCTTTTGTGGTGACTCAATGCTCATTGATATATATCACAATAAAGACAATGTCGGTTATAATAATACCACTTATGCCTTTCAAAAATAAAAAAATAAAAATAATAATAATACCACTTATGACCTTATCCTGCAAACCTAAGTCTCCCATAACATGTTTTGATATTAATCCAAACCAAAGGGTTGTAAGAAACACATAGATGAAAGGTTCACGATTTCTCAAAATATGACAAATGGATTATGAAATTTTATTATTTAATTTATCGAAAGTTCTAAGTTAAATATTTATGGTGTAAAACGCAAACACCTCCATAATAGGAGTGTTTGACCACACTGAGTAAGAATATTCTACTTACCTTGTTCAAAGCATCGATTATGATGATTATCAACACATATGAAAAACAGCTTATCGGTAAAATATAAGATTGTAGAATAAACATGAAAGAACTATTTTAGCATGTGTAAGTAATAGCTTAACTTTATAGGTATCCACTCAAAGCACTTGTGTTGCGATCTTTCTATATGAGGATGTGAGTCTTGTCACTACGTCATTGTCATTTCTGAATTACACTATTAACTAAAGTTACAAGTTTCTTTTTATGGTTTATACTACAATCAAGCGGTGATTATTTAACACACATTCATATTTTACTTCAACATAATTTTTTCAATCCGAGTTAGAAATCGGATTATATGCATGTCGCACTCTCGTTGTTCCACCCCATTTCGCGTCGTTATCATTGACACTCCCGCAAGATAATTGACTAAAAACCAAAATTTCAGGGAACTTGTATACATTGATGAATTTATAGAAAATCTAGATATTAACAATTATGGTAAGTTTGTATAAAAATTTGTACGGGGAATGATTAGATCAAACCATGCCCTAGTACCAAACCCGAAAGCATATAAACATAACACATACCTCAACTCACTTTCAGAACACAACACAGTAAGTGACTAGTGATTACCCCCACCCACCCAACCCATATGAAAAAAACCTTATCGGTAAAATATAATATTAAAGAATAAATATGAAAGAACTATTTTAGCGTGTGTAAATAATTAATAACTTAACCTTATGGATATCCACTCAAAGCACTCTTGTTGTGATCTTGCCATATGAGGATGCGAGTCTCGTCACTACGTCATTGTGATTTCCGATTTGCGCTATTAACTATAATTACAAGTTTCTTTTTATGGTTTGCACTACGATTGAACTGTTATTATTCAACACACATTCATATCTTAATTCGATATAATTTTCTCAATCCGAGTAGAAATCAAATTAGATGCATGTCCAACTCTCATTGTTCCATCTCATTTAACGCCGTTATCATCGACACTCCCGCAAAATAATTGACTAAAAACCAAAATTTCAAGAAACTTGTATACATTGATGAATTTATAGGAAGTCTAGATATTAGCGATTATGGTAAGTTCGTATAAAATTTGTACGTGAAATGATTAGATCGGATCCTACCCTAGTACCAAACCCAAAAGCATATAAACATAACACATATCTAACATGACTTTCATAAGATAATACAGTAAGTGACTTGTGATTAACAACTTTCATAACCCCCCCCCCCCCCCCCCCCCCCCCCCCACCCCTCAAAAAAAAAAAAAAAAAAAAAAAAAAACTATGGTTTCATCCTACAATCCTTTTGATCAATCAATTTTAATTAAAAATTTGATAATGAGAACTCGAAACGCAAATAATCAAAAATCACCACCACCTCACAACAAAAAAACACCACCATCAAAAAAATTAGCAACTAAAAGACCGCCAACGAAATCCAAATCGGAAGCTCCAAAAAAATACCTCTTACGACCTCATGTTTGAAACTTATCGTTTTAATATTTATCCAAACATAGAGGCTTTAAGAAACACATAGATGAAAGGTTCATAGATTCTCAAAATATGACGAGCCAATTATGAAATTACATTGTTTAATCTATCGAAAGCTTTAAAGTAAAACATCCATGGTGTAAAACGTATACATTGAGTAAGAATATTTCACGTACCACGTTCAAAACATCTATTATGTAAATAGATGATTATCAATGCTCTTAACATGTCTCACAATTAAATTAACTACACTCAAACCATTAACGGTATCATCCTGTCATGTAAAGATGCTCGTCACGTCACTATATCATTGCCATTTCCGGTTCATGCTATCGATTACAGTTACCAGTTTTTTTTTATAGTTTACATTACGATTAAACGGTTTTCTTCTAACATACATTCATATTCTGATTCAACGTAATTTCACAATTCCAGTTACAAATCCGATTACACACGCGTCGCTCTCTCATCGTTTTACCTTATTTCGCGCCATTATCATCGACACTCCTGCAAAATCATTGACTAAAAACCAAAAGTATCATAAAACTTTTGTATAAATTGATAAGAGTAGAACTTAAACAGTTATAAATAGGAAGTGTAACATTGACAAATGTGATACAGAGCAGTACGGTAAATGATTGACCGAAAGCATATATAAAACACAACACGTAACTCACATGACTTTATCAGAACCCAGTAACTAACTGACTAGTGACTAGTAACAACTTTTATACCCACTACCCTACCCTCTAGGGTTTCATTCTACAATCCCAAAAATAAATCAATTTTAATTCAATTGAATCCAATCAAATCAAATTATGAGAACTAGAAACGCAGATAATCCAAAGTCACCACCCGCTAAAAAAACACCACCGGCAAAAAAATCAGCCACACCGGCGACGGAGTCCACGTCGGCAGGTAAGCGTGGTCGGGGAAAGGCTGCCGTAACCGCCACAACGACTCCAGAACCAATAGGTATAACTATTTTATTACCTAATTATGTTTAGCTACTATTTAATTTTAATTAATGACGTCATACAGTAATTGTTATTAAAAAGTTAATTGATTTGATTCTGTTAGACGGTTAGAGGATTTTTCGGATATTTGTTTAAGAAGATTGATAATCAACACACAACAGTAAAAAAATTTGTGTATGCCAGAGCTAATTTAGCTTCGTCTCGAATAGTTACTTTGATAGTTTGATAGTTTGATATATGGCGAAAGTAAATACGGTTTATGGCATCTCGAATAAGCAGAAGCAGTTTGTTTGATCCAAACTGTCGAAGCTTCTTATCTGCTTAAATCCATGCGAATTATAGGTTGTTTGGGATTGCTTATTATGCTTCGGCTTATATAATAAAAATAAGCACTTATTAGCTGTTGGAAAATATCTACTTCAGGAAATAGTTTTTGGATTTGCTTGTTTTGTAAAATAGTTTTATTAGAAGATTGCAATTTAATTCATTTGTAATGGATTTTAAATTGGATATGATGACTAAATTTAGTAATTTTAGTTTCCTTTGAAATAAGCATATCCGAACCTGCTTAGCGGAAGCATTTTCATTTTGGATGAACCAAACACATCAAACTACTTATTTGCTTTATATAGATAATAAGCAGTTAGGCAGAAAAATTATTAAGCAATTCCAAACACCGTTTAAAACTTATCAGTTTATGGAACAGTCAAGGGTGGACTTTTTAAGGGGCAGGGGAGGGTCCTGGTCCCCCCAAAAGTTGCGACGACTAGTGTAAATTTTATATGTTTTAGGGGTAATTTAGTTGATAATACAAACAAATCTACGATTTGCCCCTCCCACACCCCCCCCCCCCCCCACCCCACCCCCAAGAATAAGTGTTCAAGTTCCGCCACTGGAACAGTGTTTCAATTTCTTATGCCGACAAAAAATAGGGTTTTAGTTTAGGTACAAGGGCAAACAAGTAAATTTAGTTTCATTTTACATTATTACTTTGAAATAATCTGGTCCCAACTTGCTTAATAAAAAGTGATTGTTTTACTCCAAATTAAGCATGGAGTAGAGGCAGTTTGTTTTATACAAAGACTCAAACTGCTTATACTCTAAAAAATAAGCAGAAAAAAAATAAACAGTCCCAAGCCCTCTTGTAATTATTTGTTTGTTGTTCATGTAAGCTTTAACTTATTGTGATGTTATGCATGTAGTTGATGCCCCAAAGGTAGAGGATGAGACAGTGAAGGTAACTCCTGGAACGAAATCTGGAACTAAAAGGACTGTCAAGAAAGTGGTTAAAAGAACTGTTATCAGGAAAAAAGCCAAAGCGGGTGATAGCAAGACAGCGTCTGCTTCAGTTAAAGCTGAAGAAGATGATAGCGAAGTACCTGCGGAAAAAGATAGCGTGGAGCATGTAGAAGAGATGAAGGACGCAGAGCCTGTGAAACAGGAAGAGTTGAGCCCAAATGATGAAAATGATGATGTTGGTGTGTCCCAAGAAGATGATAAAGATGTTGCTGAAGGTGAAGATACGGTGAAGGATGTGGAAGATGGTGGTGATATTCAGCCTTCAGTTGAGAATGTCGTGGGTAATTCAACGCAGGAAAGTTCTGATGCTGTGAAATCGGTTGAGCTTGAGGAACCAGAAGTGGATGAGAAAGATAACATGGAAACAGAAGAGGAACCGGTTGAAGATGAGGAAGCTGATATGGAAAAGGAGGAAGTGGATGAAAAGGAAAATAGGGTAACAAATGATGAAGAAGTGGTTAAAGTTCAGGAAACGAATATTGAAAAGGTGGAAGTGAATGAGAATGAAAATAAGGCGTCCAGTGACGAAGAACCATTTGAGATCGAGGAACCTAGCATGGAAGTTGGTAAAGACGAACCTGATGTTGAGAAACAGGATAGTACTATGGAAGAAGAGAAAAAGGTTGAGACAAATGCTGATGAGGATAAAGTTGAGTTGGAGAATGAACCGATTGACATGGAGAAAGATCACAATGAGGAACTGAAGGCAGAAGATGATCGACAAGAGCGTTTATGTTTCAGTGATGAGGAAAAAGATAAGGACATGGATGAAGATGAGCTCACAGATGAAAAGAGGGAAGAACATGGTGATTTAGGGTTCGAAGAGGAACATGAAGAGATTACAGCAGCTGCAGAGGAGCGTAGGAGAAGGAAAGAATTTGAGATATTTGTTGGTGGATTGGATCGAGATGCAACAGAAGAAGAGGTAAAGAAAGCTTTTCAGTATGTCGGGGAGGTTGTTGAAGTTCGAATACATAAGGAACTGCCAACTAATAAAAACAAGGGATATGCATTTGTGAGATTTGCGACGAAGGAACACGTAGCCCGTGCGTTGGCTGAAATGAAAAATCCTGTTGTATGTTTCTTTCTGCTGCATTACTTGTTTGTTTAGAGTAGATTGTACTGGTAGATGCTAATAAGATATTATTCACAGATACATGGAAAGCGTTGCGGGACTGCACCAAGTGAGGACAATGATACTTTGTTTTTGGGTAATATCTGCAATACGTGGACAAAGGAAGCTGTAAGAATATTGTCCTGATTTGCTTTTAAATTTTTTCTTTCTTCATGTAGACGCTTTTTAACAGTCACTATGGTATCAGGTAAGACAAAAGCTAAAAGATTATGGCATTGAAGGTGTTGAAAGGATTACACTTGTTGCTGATCCACAGCATGAAGGGTTGAGTCGTGGTTTTGCATTTATTGAGTTTTCAGGTCACCCAGATGCTCAACTTGCCTATAAAAGGCTTCAAAAGCCTGATGCTATTTTTGGGCATTCTGATAGAACCGCCAAAGTAGCTTTTGCAGAACCTTTGCGTGAGCCAGATCCAGAGGTTTTGGCTCAGGTTAAGTCTGTCTTTGTTGATGGCCTCCCACCTCATTGGGATGAAGACATTGTTAGGGAGCACTTAAAAAGCTATGGTACTATTGAGCGTGTCATGCTGGCACGGAACATGTCATCTGCCAAGAGAAAGGATTTTGGATTTATTGATTTCACTACTCATGAAGCTGCTGTTACTTGCATTGATGGAATAAATAGCAGAGAATTGGGTGATGGGAAGGTAAAGGAACCTTATTTTATCTAGTTTATGTTTGTGTGTTTGACTTATTTTAACTGCCTTGAAGTCACAAAGTAGTGACTAAAGTTGTTCCTTATTCATTTTTCAGTGATGAAATAGAAATGTTGGGTGGTTAATTATTTTCTGGACATAAAAAGGAAAATAAAGTTTTAATAAAGGGCGAAGAGTGTAGATAACGAAAGTTGAGATAATAAAGAAAAATGTATGATAGTAGCCAACTCATTTCAGTTTACAATGCTCTTGAGAGTTGAGCTATACTATAGTACATTAATCCAGAGTAGTTCCATACTTAAGCTCTTTCAAGTTGAGCTATACTAGTATACATTAATCCAGAGTTGAGCTATACTATAGTACATCTTTGTTTTTATAAATTATTCAATTTGTGGAACCGAATTTCTTGGGGAGTGGTACAGAAAAGGAAACTTAAAGTATATACAATTCTTAGTGTTACAAAATGCCCGTTCTTAATCGCCATTCAGCTAACAAAATATGTTTGCATAGATGAAAGTGAGAGCAAGGCTTTCAAATCCTTTGCCCAAAACTCAGGCTGTGAAAGGTGGAATAGCGGGGGGATTTCGAATTGGTCAAGGCAGTGGTGCTACATTTCCAAGAGCTGGTATATACATATAATCAAACAATTATACTGTTCACATCTTCACTATATAAAATGTTGTTTAATCTGGCTCACAGGTAGGGGCTTTGGTAGAGGTGCAACTCCGTCCAACCGTACGAATTTTCAACGAGGCAGAGGTTCCTATCAACATGGACATGCACAAACCAGTAGATTTGCAGAGGATTATCCGCCTGCTGGTCCTCGTCCTCCTTTCAGAGGGAGACATAATTTTGGTCCTGCAGGAGGGAGGTGGAATCATTTCAGGGGTTCCCATCAGCCATCTGGTCGAGGCACCATGCCACCAAGATATGATGTTGATAGACCGAGGCATGGTGTTATGATGAATCAAGATCATCCTATGCCAATGAGAGGCCAACCATTTCCGCGTGAAGAAGAGTTTGGCAGACCTTACAGCGGGAGGCATTATGAAGACCCATACACTTACGGAGATGGTTCACGTGGTGTAAAACGTCCTTATTATGCAGTAAAGTTCACTCATGATGTCCAAACTCTTATTTTTATTTATTTATTTATTTAATTTATTTATTATTTTTTTTATATGTTTCTGTTGTGGGAAAAGAAACAAAAATGGATAGTCTTATGTTACCCTGTTTAATTTATTTTTATGTTTGAATAGTTTTCTTTTGGTTTTCATGACCAGGATCCTGACTATAGTGAGTCTAGCAGAGGTCGGCCTCGTTTGGATTACTCTGGCCCAGCAAATTCAGCTCCTGGAACTCGTTATCAAGGTTTAGCATTAGTCTTTAATTGGTTATGTGGATTTTAATACTTGCCCAATTTGTTATCTGTTGATTTACCAACTTTTTATTTCTTTCTGATTTTCTAGTAGGTGGCAGCGGTGCTCCCTCACGAGACTATTACAACTATGATGTGAGTATTTTATTTTCTACCCATGTAAATCAGTTCAATATACTTTCACTATCTGCTACTTTGACATCCAGTATCTTATCATATGCAGTATTCATCTTACTATGGTAATAACCAGCCTTATGGTGGTAACCGGTCTTATGGTGGTGATCGGTCTTATGGTGGTGTACGGCCTTATGGTGGTGACGGACCTCATGGTGGTGAGCGGCCTTATGGTGGCGAGCGGCCTTTTGGAGGTGAGCGGCCTTCTGTAGGTGACAGGCCTTTTGTAGCTGACCGGCCTTTTGGGGGTGACCGGCCTTATGGCGGTGATCGGCCTTATGGTGGTAATCAGCCTACTGGCGGTGATCGGCCTTATGCTGGGCGATATTATTAGACTACGTAACAACTGGTAATTCAAGTTCTTTGCATCTGTTACCTGCCTTATGTTCCACATTTGATATTTGTATTTGATGTCATTTTTTGTACTGAATTGTGTACAGGGCTGACACACAGAGGCAGGATGTTTTGGAGTATTTGTATCTTTTGTGGCCGTTCTGCAGGAAAGGCTCAAATTATTTTCATTTCTTTTCTTAAGACTGTCCTTTCTTTGAGGTTCTTAGGTCACTCCAAGGCTGTTTCCTGCTAGATCTCAGTCCGGTCTGTTTTGGTTGAATATATGACATGTTGGTCTAATCTTTAGATTGTCCTTCCAATAGGTCATTGATCTGTCATTTATGGAAGGTGTTAAGTCTAAGATGGTACACACCCTACTAAGTCTAGGTACCGCATAAGAGTTAATTTAGGGACCAGAGGTTATCTAAAGATGTAAGAGATGTCTTTATTATGGATACTGTTATGGATTAATTTCAGCCTTTTTATATTCTGAAGTTTAAGAAACAGATTGACTCTTGCAGTTGTTAAGCGAAAGGTTTGAAATAAAAGGGGTTTTACATAGTGTTTGAAGGGCATTGAAGTGATTTAGAAACTAAGCCCTCTAGACATGTCTTTTGAAGATTTTATGGATTTACATATTGCTTGTGTGTCACATGGTGTTTTGATCAGCTTGAAGGAAAATATACTAAGGCACGTCTCTAAAATTCTGATCGATTATGGTTGTAATGTTGTGGAAGTACTTTTGAGGGTATTTATGTGGATGTTTGATTATGGACACGAGAACCATATGCGACTTGGGGTTAAATTGCCGGTATCTAGTGTTCAAAAGGCATATAACTATCTTGATATCTCATTATATGAATGTTTTGGTGGTTTACTATGGTTACTTTATGGTTATTCTCTGAATCCAACTTGTTGACGATTGGTATCCCATTAAAGACCAATTTGATGTTTAAGATTGTCTGTGAAAACAAGAGGTGGCCAGGCCTCGGCTAATCCAGTTTTTGTGATTACATATCCTAATACAGTTAGGGTCCATTTATAGCATGTAGTATGGTACATATTACAGTTTATCACTTTATCTAGGAGAATTCTGCAAGGATTTTTATTATTACAATCACTTGGTACCCATCGGATAGTCATTAGGAAAGACACATCAAATATTGGTTCATTTGCAGTGTGTGTGGCTCACTGAGTCACTACTAAGGGCTACAGACAGTTTGATGCCCACTCGCTTCAAATTTCATTTCACCTAAACTCTGTACCAGGTTAATGAAAAAAAATTGTGTTTCTGTTAAGGTTAATCTTCAAATCGAGGGGTTCCTTTTTAATGTTCCAGTTGCTGAAGGTTTCTTTCAGTTTGTCGGACTATTTTGACTAACTTGATAAACGACTTAGGATTATATAGGTGGGATATAAATGTGTGGTTTAAGGTTAGAGGGTTGCATTATTACAAGTTTTCCTCGTGCATAGGCTCATCCTGCTTTAGGGATTGATTCTAATCCTTGTAATTTGAAGCTTTAGGTTTTTATATTAATGTGCTATATTGGCTATGTAGTTGAAATTAAGTCATTAGTTCTTTATATCATTTGTATTTGGAATTAAGCCTAACACAAGGGCAACTAAGATGCGCATCATTTTGACCTCGGCACCCATTACTATAAATAATGCTGTTAACTTGCTGTCACATGTACAACATGGTTGTTTGATGGTTCATGATTTTAGGACAAGAAACTATTTTTTTCCTTCTTTTACCTGTGGCAAATAGAAGTGTAGGTGATAGAAGAGCATAGGCTCAACTATTTTTTGCAATCTTGCTTTCTTTTCTTTCATTGTCTGTCCATTGACAAGTATGAGGACTTAGAGGTGGGTAACTAGAATAGTGAGTCATGGTTTTCATGCAAGAATAAGTTTAAATGGTTCATGCTCTGTCTGATCAAACATAACTCCAATATCATTGAATTTTGGGTTTCGAGTTGCTTCTTTAACTTTTCATTTGAGTCTGTTCACTTGTTTTGCAACTGAGAAACATAACACAATATTGATTGGATCTGTTGTCTGTTGGTTCTATTTAACTGCAAATTTTGCCTCCGAAATTCTAGTTCCCTTCGCAGGCATATATGTTTAAGTTAACTAGATAGACATTCAAATATTTCTATTGCATCTGCGTATATGAAGTCCATAATGCTGCTTATGCCAAAGTCAAACTAATTTTACTTCTGGTTTGTTTCAAATTCATGATCTGACGGGTAGAGAACCTACATTCCCTAGTTGGCAAGAGAGTGAAGGCATGACATTTCAAAGAATGAATTATATAAAGAACTTGGATGGGCGGCTACTGTTCTTATTTCAAGACGGCCTTTATTCGACGGCTACTTTTCAAATACAATGAGTTAATGGCACCATTTCTAATACTGTAAAAATAAAGTTATGACCATTGTATAACGGCTATACTCTAATAGCTGTTTTCATACGTCATGCTCACTAGTCGAAATGGCCAACTAGTCGAAATTTAATTAGAAAATGAGTTTCTTATCTTGAAACTCTTTAGAACATCAATTTTTCCAACATCTCGTGGTGAAGTTATATATATTTCCACTTTTACTTGAAAGGATTTAAGCAATACAAAATAATTGGGCTAAGCACGCAAAACATCAAGCTAAATGAACATTTGTTAACACTACGTGTTATATATTTTCCTGCTTCAAATATATCAACCACCTTTACTATTATAGATCACAAACAAGGCAGTTCTTAACCGTTTCAAGTTCTTTGACCATTGCCAGAAAACCTAGGTGAAGTTTGAAAATGTGGTTGATTTGATATTTACATATTGTGACAACATATATTAGAACTAATTCTAAATATTTCTATAACTTAAAAGCTAACAATTGTAATTCAAATGGCTTGAGAAAAATATTAGTTGGTAAAATTTGTGCAGTGATAAAAATGTAAAGTCAAGAAGGTTGTGAAACCTTTTGTGAATATTGAAGTTCTTTACAGGTTATATAGAGAAATTGTAGATACGGTAAAAATAAAACATGGAAATATGTAATGCATATAGGAATTATTCAAGTCAGATATAAACATAATGCGCTACTCATATTGTTTTAACTTATGTAGTTCAAAGAAGAATACACCAATAGTATTTGTGACGATATATAGGAAACAAAATAGAATCAGTAATCAGGTTAAAGGAGTATGCAGGAGATCGATCTATGCTACTTGCTATATCGATTAGGTGATATAAACGTCTCGTTGTATCTCACATCTTTACATATACTCGTGCCGAGGGTAAGCAACATGTCTTTGCCTTTTCCTTTGCTCTGCTTCTTCTTTTTCACTTCGAGCACTTCGAGTTTATAAAGATTCTTTCCTTTTTCATAACTAGACATCAACATATTGCCATTCCTCATCAAGTGTAGCGGCTTAAATTTGAGATAACCATACGGATTGTCTACCTGATTATAATTAGTAACCACCTTCGTCCAATATCCATCTTCATTCATCTTCCGCAATTCGATGCATGTCGTTAGATCATAGCTTCTCCCCTTGTTGTATATGATACAAAGATGAATGCAGCCCGTATGAACCATGAGAGACACATGCATCGAGTTTTGATCATGTATATTATCCAAAGAGGGAGTTTCTATCTCAGTGAACTTTTCAGTCTTCGTGTCAAACTTTATAACTGAAATTTTTTTTGTCTCGAAAGTGGATAAAAAATACATAATTCCATTCAAACAAGTACTTGACGACCATTCGGGCTTATTACGAAAGAAAATCAATGATTTGACTCTTCTCCATGAGTCAGATTTCAATGAGTATATGCACGCATTGCAATCTATTAAATGCAGAAGCTTGTAGTCGTCTTCACAAGAATTGTAATATAATCTGAATGCACTTCCATATGATAATTTTATGCCAGAATTGGTTGACAATCTTTTATACTCCTTCGTCAAAGGATTCCATAAAAATAAACGAGAGTATTTATCATAGAAATTTATGCCTACACATACCAGTCCATGATAAGATGTTAGAATCTCAATTTCTTTTGTGCCATCAAACTGCGGTATAGGGCGGCTAGGAACTAAACCATTTATAGGTGCTTCACAGTCGATAGTGCCAAACATGCGTTGTTTTGTAGATAAGAAAAGAAGTTTGTGGTGATTTTGATCGTCGTTTACAGATTCGGCAGGAACCCTAGGTAGTATGTGGATTGATAGCGCCTCATCTGGAAGAGTAGTCACCATATAGTCGATCCTCTATGGTTTTAAGTTTGAGACTTCGAGTTTCAATGAGTATAAAATATATATATATGAATATACGTCGGTCTCTTAACCGACATTCTCATAGTCCATTGTCGGCGGAAATTACTACATATACTAATATAGCGTCAAGTGACGCCATGATCACCTGCTGCTAACGTTATCTTTGCAGTTCAGTCCATTACGTTTGTCCGGCCCATAATGTTAGCCCGTAACATTTTTTTTCCTTCATTTTTTTAGTTCTTGGATATTAATGAACCCACCGCCCGTCTTTTAATACTTATCTTCTTCTTGCATCTCTTCTGGAAGTGCCGACTCTCCATCTTCTGCAGCCGTTGCTTCGTTTTCGATTGAAGTTGGGTTATTTTTGGTGGAACGGTATTGTCTCACTGGTAATATAGTGTTGGTAGGTGTTTGTGTCACAATTTTTTGTTTTATCAGTAGTTGGTTTATATGTGCATAACTGCATATGTTTCTTCTCTTGCGTTGACATCTTTGGTTTACGTGCAGTTATACATGCATGTAGTGTGTGGTTTATTTATTTATTTATTTTTTTCTTCGTTTAGTGTTGTGTACGTTGCTTCATTAAGTATGAGAACCAAAGTAGAGGCTGTACCTAGACCTCATGGGGAACCTATGTTGGAAGACGATGTGTCTGTTAGTGTTGTGGCTGGCATGGGTTTCGCTAATCCTTTGTGACCTTTTAGCGACTTAGATTCTGTTAGGTGTCCAAATTTCGAAAGCTTGAAGTGGCTTGCATGGACGTAGCACTACACCAAATGAAAGCCTTTGGGACGGGGCAAACAAATGGGACGACATATGTTGTCCCAAATGGACAAAGGGTCCCACTTTCTTCAACAAATATAGTAGTCAACGTGAATGTTTTGGGCTCACTCATTTTGGAACGACAATGTCGTGCCAATGGTTTAAAAATCAATTTTATTTTATATAAAGACCAAAGGAACGACATTGTCGTTCCTTCTGGGTTTTTTTTTTTTTTTTTTTTTTTTTTTTTTCATTTATCTGTTGTGAAAAAATCAATTTTATTTTACATAAAAACTAAAGGAACGACAATGTCGTGCCAATGGTTTAAAAATCAATTTTATTTTACATAAAAACCAAAGGGACGACATTGTCGTTCCTTCTGGGTTTATTATTTTTTTTTTCATTTATCTGTTGCAAAAATTTTTGGTGAAACCCAAAGGGACGACATTGTCGTTCCTTCCGGGTTTTTTTTTTTTTTTTTTTTTTTTTTTTTTTTTTTATTATTATTATTATTATTTTTTATTTATCTTTTGTATACTAAAAATGATTTTAATTATTTAATTAATACTAAATAAATTAAAAATGATTTAAATTATTTAATTAATACTAAATAAATAAATAATGATTTAAATTAATTAAAAAAATATTTAAATAAATTAAAATTATTTAAATAGATGTTGTAATCTTGTTTTGAATTATTTAATTAATACTAAATAAATACCAAAAACGAGACAATCTTTTATTTAATAATCGTTCCAAAATGGGACGACAATGTCGTCCCAAAATTACAAGCAAATAATCGTTCCAGTTGGTAAAATGTTTAAATATTTAAAAACTTTGGAACGACAATGTCGTTCCATTGGTTATTTTCCAAAATATTTTTAGTATATAAATAACTAAAAAACGGAAAATAAATCAAGGTTTGGAACGACATTGTCGTTCCATTGGGCATTTTCCAAAATATTTTTAGTATTTAAATAACTAAAAAACGGAAAATAAATCAAGGTTTGGAACGACATTGTCGTTCCATTGGGCATTTTCCAAAATATTTTTAGTATTTAAATAAATGATTTGCAAAAAATAAATAAAGATTTGGAACGACAATGTCGTTCCAAACGTAATATTCATGTTTGACTGGTTAGTGGGTCTCCTTTCTATGTCGTGCCATTCGTTTTAAAAATGTCGACCCAAACGTTTTTGGGACGAGGAAAATGGTACAACCAAAAAGGGTCGAGATTGTCGACCCAAAACGTTTGGTACGACCCCACTTCATTCTTTAGGTCGAGATTGTCGACCCAAATCGATCCCATTTTTGTAGTGTAGAGGGGTTGGATGCTTACGCTGATAGTATTATAACTATCAACAAAAGATACAAAACTTGCCGTCAGGCTTACACTTAAACACAAAGTATGCTTAACTAAGAAACATTCCCAACAGGGTACAAAGAACCTAACAAATGACTAATAACCGATTTCTTGAACATCTTTCTCTTCCGATAACTTTGATTCATCAAAGATATGAATAAAAGCATATCTTTACCCAACACGCTTAAACACCTTACCAACCACACACCTGTGAACCAGTCGGCCTTCAAGCACTACAATCATCTTCAGATAAAACAGCATGTCATATACATACCTGGCACTTGCTACAGATAAAAAAAACACAACCATCATTCAACATTTTGCGAACATATACAACGAACAATATAAAAGAAAAGCACCCCTACAAACGCATGATAACCGCCCCGCCGCAACGCGGCGGCTCGCAGCCATCCTCGTTATAAAAACGGGAAGGTCGGTTGTATATATAATAAGCGCTGGATTGGGCTGTGTATGATAGTCCAGTTGTTTGTCAAAAGTTAGCCTACCTCATTGTGGCCCAAACTCCAGAACAATTGGTTTCTTTTGTCTGAAGATAACTACTGGACTAAGCTGCTTCCCAAGGTTTTGGTAGGTGTATGATCCATTCAATGTTTTTTGTGATTTGCATGTTTGCGTTTCTTTCCAAAACCACCAGAAAAAAATAGCAACAAAATAAACCCCCGTAATGTACTGAAAAAATAAATAAATAAACGAAGCCGTCGCAGCGCGGCGGGGGATTCTTCCTCGTTAAGAAATATAACTTAAGAACACTTAAATATATTTATTAATTTATTTTGTTGAGAGGTGAATATATATTAACTTTAATTTAAAACCAATATTTACAAGAAGCTGGCAAACATAATGAGTTTTGACAATTCCCGAACACATCAGTTGCAGCAACACAAATACAATGTAACATTCTAGCATTATTCCACACAAAAAATATTCACGCAAGTCTTTAAAAAAAATACTCCATTCACCTATTCGCCATTTAAAAAAAAAAAGAAAAAAAAAAAAAAAAAAAAACTCCATTCACCTATTCGCCATTTTAAGGATATCTCAAAGCATAAAGTACGTTTCCTTCATTATTCCAAACACCCCATATCACCAATGTGAGCAGCATCCTCACACGTCACACAGTTAACAATATGGCTACTAAAACAAGAAGGCATCATCAAATGCTCAAGTTCACTTAAATTTAAGCTCACCAAGTATGGCTACATTTCCTATCACTACCATAAAACCAAAAAAAGTGAAATTGGCGCGGAAGTTTTTCCCCGGGACACAAAGTCCTCAGCAAAATACACTAAACAACAAAAAAATTCATTGACCGAGACTTGAATGGGTTAAAAAAATTTACCAAATCTTTTCCCGAGGACATGTCCTCGGGGATAATATGGTGACTTTTTCGCCAAATTTTTCGCACCGATTATTTTGGAGGTGAAGTTTCCCACCAATCATTTCCCCGAGGACATGTCCTCGGGAATACTTATTTACAATATTGACCAAATTTTGACCTTTATTAGCACTAATTACCGTTGTTAACAGTAATTGACACTGTGACGTGTCACAATTGTTTTCCTGACATATAATTAGTTACGGTTTTGATCAAAACTTTTGACCTTGTTTAGCCATTTGATTAGCCGTAATTTTGACCTTTATAGTGTTTAAGATTAATATAATAATTGTTATATCTTCAAAACGAACGTAATTTTGACCTTCATCTTATAATTTTCGAGCCGATCGAGCTCAAGTCTTATCAAGCTCGAGCTCTACTTAACTCGATTAGAGCCCTACGTTGAGCATTAAACAAGTTTTGGGTATTTCTTGTTAAATTAAAGATTAAATTATCTACTATACATGTTTGTTTAGGGTGCTTCTTATAAAAAGGGTAAGTTGCGCGATGTTAAATCAACAAAGAAGTAAAATACATACGAAGCAAAACCCTAAAGTACATTACAAAACAATAATGTGTTTTTTTTTTCTTTTCTAAACACGCACTTTAATGATTTATTGATGTAGTAACCCGACTAATATATTAATTTTATCGTTTTTTTTTGTAACTACACAGGAAGAGATGATCAGGCTGCGCAATCTGGGATCTAATACGCCTAGTGGACTACCTTACACGGACGAAGAGATACTTGCCAAAGTGATTAAGGGCAAGCAACGGGGTCACATTGCTGGGTTATGTAGGCAGTTTGCTGGCAAGGGCAAGAGTAAGGTGTTTGACTCGCAGCCAGGTACGTACTTGCATGATCAGATTGATCGTACGATGGCTCAGAGAGACGAGGATGTTGCTTCGGCTAAACGAGAGGCTAAGGCTGCTCGGCGTGAACTCACTGAGGTGTTGTTCGTATTAAGGACTAACCCTCAGTGGGTCGAGTTACTTAGCCAGGTTGGTTCCCAGAGCGAGCATGGCTCGGGCAGCGGGAGTGGGGGCGGGGGTGGCGAGGGCGGGAGCTGCAACGGGGATGACGGGGAGGACGATGGGTAGTAGCATATGGGTATGGACTAGTTTTTGTGACTTATACATTTGAACTCTATTTTGGCGACCTGTATGTTATTATTGTACACTTAAAACATATTATGTACCATTTTTGCGACTTGTAACTAGCGGATATTGCAAGTTTTGTCGATTGGCAGCGGGGATGTGGTGGTTAGAACACCCGTTTTGGATAATTTTTAGCTGTTATAAGTTTTTTTTATCGATTATATGTATTTTATTCGTTATATATATATAAGTGTTTTAGCGTTATAAGTTGATTTCAGATATTGGCGCTGTTGGTTGTGTTTTGGTTGTGCTAAGAGGTTTGGTTGACAGGTTTTAGTGTACAGGTTTTGATAATTTTTTCTAGAAAAATTTCCGAAAAAAATATGAAAATTTGCTGCTCATAGTCCTCGGCAATACGTATTCAGTATTTTGACTTTTTTATCACAAACTAATTTTGACTTTTTCGTTGACTTTCTCATCTGGTTTGCCGAGGACATGTCCTTGGCAAAAAGTATATAAAGTTTAACTTTATTGACCGATTAATTTAGTTAATCACTTGACTTTTTGACCCCGACCATAGTTTCCTCGAGGACTTGTCCTCGGGTAAAAAGTTGGTCAAACTTTTGGTAAGTCTGGTTGGAAAGTTAGTGGGGCCCACGTTGCCCTCAGGGACAGTCCCCGGTATTGTTATCACTGACCAGGTATTACCGAGGACTTTAGCCTAAGGAATTGTCCTCGGCAATACTCTTTCCCGAGGACATGTCCAAGGCGAAAGCCATAAAAAGTCCTCGGGAATTGCCTCAATTGTGCTAGTGTATTTGGATCTATCCTCCGCATGTCTGTAGTTTACATCCTCACAACCATGAGAAAGCGCCTCCATAACTGGTGTCACCAAAACTTTGAGCTCTTCGAGAAGAATTCATCATTTCTAAGGATATCTTGAATCCATGACTACATTTTCTTTACCGGAAGGCATCATTATAAAGTCCAAGAGCACATAAAAATGGTATATCATAATTTTTTATGTCATTTGCAATGAGTACTTCATTCCATTCCTTAGAACACGAAACTATCTTATGAGAACTACTCTCCTTTAAACTTTAACGTATGTCACCTCCATAGTTTAGGTTCCACATCCAAGCCCACCACAACTAAGATATGCACAAACACATAAGCAAAGGCTTCTTTACCATGCTATTAGCCATCTGTTCTTCCAATAAAATTCATCCATCCTTATTCCTCCACTAATCCAACTCATTTATCTCTGTTATGATCATATCATAATCATTTTTGAATTTCATATGTGCAGAATTTTCATGAATACGGCATAAAAAAATTTCATGTCAAAACTTGGGTATAGGATAACGAACGTCGCTCCTTTAATATGGAGTAAGATATCATTTAATATTTAGATATTCAATATATCAGCAACATAATAACCATTTGGAGAAAACAATATAGCAAATTTTTTATGATATAGTCTTTAAAGGTATTAATTTAGGTTAAAAGACTTTAAGGTTTATAGTGAATGGATTAAACCACATGTAAATAAAATTTGTGAAAGTAAAGAACTACTCCCTCCTTTTCATTGGAATGATTCTTATTCTTATCTTTGCTGAAGCACTTTCTTTATATGGTCTCATTGTTGGCATTATTCTCTCATACTGGCCAGTCCAAGGCCGATTAAGTATTACTATTTCTCATTTTTCAGAAATTAGCATGTTATTAGGTTAGTTTAGTCATTTCGAAGATCTCATTTCTCTATTCAAGACAATGCTCCTTTCTCCTGTTATTAATTCAGTTTTTAGTTATTAGATTGGAAGCAACTTTTGTTCTCAAATAAAGCCATAGGCAACTTTGTACACTGTTTCTAAAAGCCAACCGCTCATAAACTAAGGTTTTTCTCTTGATTACGTACATGAGCTTCTCTTGTGGTTAAGCTAGAATTCGATTGTTATGTTTGTTGGAACATGATTAGAACATAATCATATTTTGCATGGGTAATCATATGATGTTGTTGGAACATGATTTAGGCACATAATCATCATTTTTTACTAGATAATCTTATGATTATACTTACAGATTATATGGTTATCATGCTATAATCATCTTTGATTGGAGGATCATATGATTATAGCTACATATTATATGATTATCACATTGGGCTTAATGATTCGGTTTGTGCTTGCTTAGGCTTCATTGAGCCATGGGGCTCTTGGGCTCTTCTTCATAAAAAGAATTTCATATCTATTTTTTAGGTTTTATATAAACCATTGCAAAGTTTCCTTTCTAAACCATTGTAACATTTCTTTTGACAGTTACAGCAGTTTTGCTAACGTTTCTTGAAGTATACCGGTTCCCCAAAAAGCAAGAGTGATGATGAGTGCTCAAACACTCATCATTTTTGGTCAATTTGAACTGTAAAAACGTTTAAAAACACTCAGAAATGCATCAAAATATTGAAAATATCACAGGATTGTGTTTTATATGTTTCAGGTGCAAAAGGATTGAAAACAGACGAAAAATGAGCAAAGTTTGCACAATTGGCAGAAACAATCCCTGAACTTTCAAAAAATGACAGAATTGGTCCTTGGTGGAATATTTTGGATGAAAAGTCAACATTGGTCCATGGAAAGTCACAAGTAGAGGATGAAGAAGAAGGAGAGAGAGAAAAAGTAACCGGACCCCCCTGTAGGGAGGGTTTGTGGAAGACAGTGTTGCCGCCGCCTGTACTGTCTGCATTAAAACTTGTACATTTTGACTAAAGTAGGTGGACCCCCATGGTAGGGAGGGTCCGGTTAACACATCCCTTTACACTTTTATCAATAGTATTTACTGTTATTTAGGCCAAATAGTCAAATTTTATTGTTTTTAATTTATTTCTACATTACTCCGTATTTCACTAAATTTATTAGTATTCCATGCTCTTCTATCAACTACTAGAAGTAACGAAGTTTTTAATAGTTACATATACTTCATTATTTAATGTGTCATAGTTAGACACAACTTTTTTAATCCTTGTCATATAAATATAGGTAGTAAATTATTATAGTAATTGGTAAAATGTTGCTAATGATTACTTGAAGTTAAGCAGTTTTAATGGTTTTACATAATCATTTCCAAATATTTAGGGCTCGTTTGGTTTGTAGATGGGTTTATGATTAGGATTTGGATTAGGATTTTAATTTGGATTTAGATTTGGATTTGGATTTGGTTTTGAAATAAATGAGGAGAGCGAAAATTAATAATTATTTTATAAACTAATTAAATAAGATGTAATAATTTTAAATAAAAAAAAATCGAATAAGACCAAAAAAATAACACATTTATATGGTTGAGATAAAAAGAAATAAAGATGGAACCAAAAGAATTGTATAAACCCACCTTACTAGTGGGTATTTAAAAAGTGTGGGTCCAATGGGAATGGTTCCCAATTTATAAGCCACGCTTTTAAAACAAACATGAGTTTTTGTATTTTAACCCAAATCCAAAAGAGAATACCCCATACCAAACGGACCTTTAGTACATAACCGCAAGAATTTAGCTATGTACATTAATTGTTAATGATATCTCAAAGTCAATCAAAATCAATCGAATTTTGTGAAACTAAACCAACATTGAATAACCCGAACTGGAAAGAAAACTGGAGTTAGTTTAGCGTTACAAAACGTATCCAAAAGTACATTTAACTAGGAAGATATTTTGTAACATATTATGGTAACGGTTCATTATCAAATAACATTCGGTGTGGGAATGAGACAATAGCTTGATTAGTTTCTAAACTAAAAACTAGTGTGTTGTTCGATTTAAAGGGGCATTTTTCGACCGGCTCGCCCAGGGTAGCCGAAAACTCAGGACCGGCCCTGACGTTATGATTATTGTTTGAAAAAAAAAACGTGTAATCGAATATTATTTGCTCGCCGCAAAATATAGTCACAGGGTATTCGCCGTCGCATCGCACGAATACGCTGGTAGTTAACTTATAATAGTATAAGCTAAAATCGTTTCAGTTCAGTACTTCGAACATGCGCAAGAGATATAAAAAATAAGCTGGTCAATTTTACAATCAATAAACTTATTAAAAAAAAAATAATAATAATAAAAAATAAAAATAAAAATCTGACTGGCCATTAATGTCATTCAAACTCTTTTGCGATTAAATGAGTATTAACTCTGAATTTATGAATCATGATGAATACAATATTTAAGAATACCATGTGCAACCAATTGAAGAAATGTCGTTAGGTTTCCAAGGTACATATATACAAATCGTTATTTTATAAAAAAAAATTGACATCAATTATCACAAACGACAAAATTATCATGTGTCCCTAAGCAGTGCTGCATTTGTTGCGTAACGGTTGCTTTGCTGCATCATTTACTAGTGTGTTGAAAATTACATAAATTCTGTAATTCTTATACAGTAATAATTTTAATTTACATTCTTGCTTTTTAATTATTGTCAGGTTTAATTTGTTAGTACTAACATTTATTTGATCTACAGTAAATTGTAACATCGTCAATTTTAATGAATGGAAAGAGTCACTCATGCATATCGATATTGAAAGGGTAAATGGCGTAAAAATTATCATACTAAGGTTAATTTGAATTTCAGATACTTAACTTTTTTGCTCTCAATTTAAAGTACCAAAGTTATATTTTTGCAATGCAAGATTTCAAGGTTTTTTTTACTTTTCAAAAGCGATTACCAATTATAATTTAAGTCAAAATGACTTTTAAATGCTCAACTATAACGATACATTATATTAATTAACCAATTCGGCTGAGAAAATGACGGATAATATCTTTCAAAAAGTCGTAAAAACCTTACATTACACAAAAAGTTACTTGGATAACTCAAATTAAGAAAAATAAAGTTGAGTGTCTAAAATTTAAATTGATCTTACATGTAATGCTTTTTTGCGATTTGCCCATATTGAAATACTAATAAAGACATTATTCCTCAAATTATCTTATAAACAGTATATTTACTTCTATGATAAAGGAATAAATTTTAGCTTGGAACATAAAATAAGTATAGGTTTAATATGCAAATATGCAATGTTTATGCAGATTGCAGAAGCAGAACCATAAAAAAAAAAAAAAAAAAAAAAAAAAAAAAAAAAAAAAATATGGAGCAAAATAAGTGATTTAAATCATTTTAAAAAAAAATGAAAAATAAAAATAACGTTTTGCTAAACAATGCATAAAAAGAAACTTAGACTTTGCTAAATCAAAAATGACATATATTTAAATAAATTTTTATGTTCGTTTATTGTGCATTAAATGCATAACTAATTAATATATGAAAATAAACAGATTATTTAATATGATTTAAACATTACCCAGTTAGCAGAGTTTAGCAAAATCTATAAAAATAAAATCTACATTTATAATGTCATTTAAAAAAAATAGCTAATATGAGATGGTAGTATGTTTAACTCAAGTGATATTGGCAAACATCATTATCAAAGTAATTAAAATGTGATTTTATTTTATTATTTTATTATTTTATTATTTTTTATTAAGAAAAGCATGTGATTTTATTATTAATTTTGTTTGTGACGGGACTTAAACAAACAATAACTAGGTTAACAAAATACAAGTATATATCTTCTTACATTTCTTGACGACTTATTTTTCTACCCGCATTAAAATCCAACATGTGTTTTTCACTCATAATCTCTTGATCTAAATCGCCAGCTTTTGCAAATGTCAATATCCTGTAAGTAAAAAAAATAAGTAGGAGTATCAAGTAGGAAGAAATATCACTTCTTAAAAAACACCCTATTATATTTCAGACACCGCAGGCCAAATCTCATTGATATTGGTTTTACATGGTCTGACTTCTAACTAGTTACAGTACTGCAAGCTAGGTTGGTTAAGTAAAAAACCTGGGAACGTCCTAGGTTTAACATACAATAAACTCATAATGAATACAGTACTACATAGAATGTGAATCCCTTAGCTAAACCTTTGATTTTTCACAATAATCGAATAGGCCAAAGATGCGGTTGAGTAGACTGTGAGCGCCTTGGATTCTTTGGCTATTCACAAGAATCGCAGAGGCCAAAGGTGCATTGCGAGCTCACGAGTATGTTTGTCAAATGCAGGAGTGAAAATACTCAAAGCAGAGGGTATGTACGTGCATAACTTAAGAGCGACATCATTATCGTAAGAATTAAGATCCTCTCATTTACAAATCTCCCATGTTCCTTTCATGTTAACATGTTGTGAAATGGAGCAATTTAATAAGTCACGTATTTTACTCGATTATGGCCACTATTTAGTATTCTTTTATTTGATTGGTTTAACATTACAACACCTGAGAGACAAACATTAGAGGATCATAATCCTTATTGTAAAAACATAATTATTCTATACATATTTTAGTTCTTAATTCTAAGTGCATGTTTTTTTTTTTTTTTCAAATTTTACTGAATATTGCATATCCTCTGATAAATTCTTGTGTCCGCCACTCTGACCAAATAAATAGCGAGTGTTATACTGTGTGAATCATCTTTTTATTACCTCATGTGTTGTGAAAATCTCTCCAACCAAATGTTGTGGGTTCAAATTATTGTCAGGAGATAAAAATAACATAGTTTAATAAAAGTTTGATCACTTTAATTTTCAACTACTCAAATAAAATATTTTCTTAATTAAATTTTTAAGATTTTACTTAAAGATAGTATAATTTTAAGCCGGTGGGGTAATAAAAATGTAGTATACACACATCACATGTTTTGCAAAGTTCCTAAATTCTTTAGGAGAAATTTATTTCCCGCTTATTCGCCAAAAGAGAAAGTCAAACATCATATTCTATTACTTTCCTGTCACACGAAACACCAAGAACTGGACTGTTACGACCGCATATCAAAACAAGTAGTTTTTTAAACATTACAGGTTCACAGCTATCATTTTTCCAATACAGAATAAATACTTTTTGGGTAATGAATAATGGAAATAAAATAGTACTGGTATCAGTGTAATGCATTAACGGCTATATTGTCAGTACCCCCCACTAAGCACCACGTGAGTACTATACTAATATAGTGCCCTACTGTACTTTTGTCCTCTACTTTTCATCGCCGGAAAACCATATTCCGGTACCGACACGGCATCTATAAATCAGTGATGAATCTAGAAATTTGATAAAAGGATAGCAAAAGGTATGCAGTTGGCGTTAAATTCTATAGAAAAACCTTTATGTCCGCGCTGTAAAAGATATAAACTACAAACATGAAACATTTCAACATAACTAGTGACCCTAAAAATTGACAGATTTTAAATTATCAAATTCCTGAACTACAATTACTACAATCAAATCATCACTGAAAAAACATCAATAGAAAATTAATGTTTAAAAAAAAAACAAAACAGCTCGGGTTATTTTGGCGTCTAAGCTGGGGAGGGTTGGGAGGTTGGGTCAGCGGAGGATGGAATATCAGGACCAACACGGCAACCTTCGAGCATGAATACAATGTCTGGCATGGTGGGTCGGTCATGTGGGTCGGGTGCTGTACAAAGCAGCCCGACCTTGACACCGAGTAGAAACTCTTCCCATTCGGATGATTCTGGGTCTAATTCAAGCAACCCGGGTTCCAAAAGCTCGGATACTTGACCTCTTTGCAACTGTCTTTTGACCCATTTGACTATGTCTTCGTCTTGTGTGAACATTACTGGCTTTTTCCCGGTTAATAGCTCTAGTAAAACTATACCAAAACTGTAGACATCTGACTCCAATGTCACTTCACCGGTTAGAATTGCTTCGGGTGACACATAGCCCAATGTACCGACTGAACCGGAAGTGGAAGTAGCGGAGGCTTCTGGTGATCGACTGGTGGCAAGTGAGTTCAGCCCGAATTCGGAGACATGGGCTTCAAAGTCCGCATCAAAGAGGACGTTTTGTGGTTTGATGTCTCCATGGACCATGGTGGTGGAATGAAGGAAAGATATACCACGAGCTATGCCCAAGGCGATCAAGTGCCTCATCGGCCAATTCAAAACATGTCCGTCTTGGTGAGATGCTTCTTGAAGCAATGTAGCAAGGTTTCCATTTGGCATGTAGTCGTACACGAGCAGGCGAAGGTCGGGTGGGCCTGCATAATACCCACGTAGAACAGTCAAATTCCGGTGACGGACTTTCCCCAGCAATTCAGCTTCTTTCTTAAACATGGTCTCATCAAGTAACCCGTTTTGCAGTCTACGGATCGACAGCACCATTCCATCATTATAACATGCTTTAAAGATTAACCCGAATCTGGTTCGGCTCAAAACATTTTCTTCATCAAATTGTCTGGTTGCTTCTAGTGTTTCAGCTAATGTTATCTTGTTATTAAACATTACAAGCTTTGGTCCCCCATTTTCACCACTACTTCGAGTCCCTGAGCTTCTTTGTGGACTAGTCCGTTTCTTTTCCCCTAACTTTGCCCTTTCTATAAGCTTTTTCCGCCATTTGAAAAGACTGTATGTATAGACACAACAGCAAATCGACATGAAAATAGCTCCAGCAACAGCCACAACAATCAGCAAAATCATTCTTTTGTTACTACCACCACCTTCGCCCTTGCATTTTCGATCCAATGGCTTACCACATAAACCACTATTACCCTCATAAAAAGATTCGTTATTGAATCTAGAAGCCAATGGGTCTGGTATTTTCCCTTCAAGGTCATTGTTTGACACATTAAAATACATCAAACTTGAAACAGCTGTAAGATTTGCCGGAATCTCACCAGTCAAGTTATTTGAACTAATGTCTAGTGAACTGAGGTTAGACAAATGGGACAATGACTCTGGGATGTCACCGGATAAATTGTTATTACTCAAATCGAGTTGGGTCAGATGTGAAAGACGTGAAAGATGGGTAGGGATTGTCCCAAACAAAGTATTTGACCCGAGATCAAGTATTTGAAGATCAGAACAATTACCAAGCTCGGGTGGGATCGTACCAGAGACATTGTTACTCGACAAAGATAGGACAACTAACGACTTTAGAAAGCTAAAAGTTGAAGGAATGTGACCGGAAAACATATTTGAAGAAAGATTCAAGTAATGCAAACCTAACAAGCTGCTGAAACCTTCGGGAACATCACCGGAAAACTTATTTTCTTGTAAAGCAATCACTTGCAAATTAGGCAAACCAAACAGATCCAACGGCAACTCACCCGTGAGATTCTGTCTACTCAAATCAAGAGCAGTCAATTTATAAAGACTCCCAATACTTCCCGGAATCCTACCAGAAAACTCATTCCCACTCAAGTTTAGCACCGACAACCCTTTCAAATTCCCAATGGTCACCGGAATATCACCAGAAAACATATTTCCTTCAAGCTCCAACGTCGTAAGATTGCTCATTGACATCAAATCTTCAGGCAATCTTCCAGTAAGACTATTATCTCTCAAGCTTAACGTATCAAGCTGTGAAAGACTACTAAAACCCGAAGGAACACTACCATTAAACCGATTCCCACCCAAATACAACATCTTAAGCTCTTTCAACTCACTCAAAAACTTCGGAATCTCACCACTAAACAAATTCCCTTCCAAATTCAAAACTCTTAAACCACTCATCTCCTTGATCTCACTCGGAAACAAACCAGTCAACGAATTATTCGCCAACTTCAACTCCTCCAACCGCTTCAAACCCCCAATCCCCCTCGGCACCCCACCCGTTAACCTATTCCCCGAAACATCTAAACTAGTCAACGCAGTCAAATTACTAAACCACAAAGGAAACCCCCCACGTATCTCATTATTCTGCAACTCCAAAACCTGCACAACACTAATACACCCACCCGAACTCGGAGGGACAATATCCGTAAACTTATTAAACCCTAACTTAACAACCCTAACCTTACTCCTATAATCCGAAACATTACAAAAAATCGAAATCGGAACCAAACCAGTCAAATTATTACTACTCAAACTTAACACCTCCAAACTAGTTATAGATCCTATTCCAGGTGGAATAACTCCACCTATGGCGTTACCGTCTGCGCTAAAATGTACTAAACTAGTACAGTTAGCTAGCGCAGACGGTAACGTACCTTCTAATAAATTCTCCTCAAGAGAGAGAAACTTTAACTTTTGCAAGGCTCCGTACATTTCAGGTATTGCTCCTGTAAACATATTATACGACAAATTCATATACTGTAAATCAGGCAGATTTAACGGTAATTCACCTGATAACATATTTACCGATAGATCCAGATACCGTAAACTCGCCGGAAACATCACCGGAGCTTTGCCGGAGATTCTGTTTCCGGCGAGGTCAAGTATTAAAAGCTTGTTTAAGTTATAGATCTCTGGTGGTAAGTTTCCTGAGAATGAGTTGAACTTAAGGCTTAACCTACGCAACATGCGCAAGTTAGCAAGTTTATTAGAAAGTGCGCCGTGTAGCTGTAAGCGCGGGAGGCGTAAGTCGGTGACGTGGCTAGAGGATGAGCAAGTGACGCCGCGCCAGTCGCATGGAGCCGCCGGCGTGGAGGCGTTCCAGCCGGCTAGTGAGCCGAGCGGGTCGTTGAGCTTGTGTTTGAAGTCTAGTAGAGCTTCGGTTTCTATATTTTGGTCGGCGTATGTTAGCAATGCGGCGTAGGATAAGAGGACGGTGATGAGGAAATACGACATTGTAATGGAAAGGCGCATGATAGCATGAGGTAGTGAGAGAGGTGTAGGTTAGACTGAGGAGTGGTGGTTGAGCGTATTTTGCGCCGCTATGCGCATTTTTTCACTCACTCAGTTTTTGTATGTAGGTTTTATGAGAGAGAGGGTACCAAAAAGACGCACAGATATAAAGAGACACTTTGAGTACTTGACTACAGCACTTGGCTATTGTTTTCTCTCTCACCTAGTAACATACACATACACGCACTGGTCTGAATGTAAATATTTGAATATCCTTTTTTGTTCATTTTCATTTAATATGTTACTTAATTATTGTGGTTTAAAGCTGAAGTTATTTAAGATATAATTTGCGTAACGGTTAGCTAATTATTGATTTATTATATATCTATTTATAGATTTGTAAGAATCGTCGTCAAACTAATGTTATGGATTTGTGCAAGAAATGCTTGCATTACGATATGCTTTTAGTGATCCTAATCAATATGCTTAGCAAGTCCGATTTGTATCTGTTTTCTCTAGTCAACTTTTGTTGAATGATGATTTTTCAATACGGCTTTGATTGTTATTACTTTTGCAGGAGCTATGACGTCATTCCTTGCGGCAACTACTGGAATATCACAGAATGATCTAAAGAGGGTCAACTGACTCATTCACTTTCTCTATTTTTCTGTTTTTTAGCAAAAAAAAAATGTGAAGTCATCTAACATTCTTATACATTTCGAACGAAATGATAACTTGATTATCAAAATTCAAAAGGTTTTTAGAAGATGATAGTCCTCTTTTCTCCAAAAAAAAAAAAAAACAAAAAAACAAAAAAAACACTTTATCAAACTCCCCGACAACAAATTAATATTCAACTAAAAAAAAGTTTTCCTCATCACAGATTAATTTGTTCATAAAAGGAATGTTTTAATTCTTTCAAGTGAAAATCATGTTCAAAGTAGTAATTTATAAGTTCATTTAATGTGTATTTAATACTACATTTTTTGATTAGTTAAAAAAGTTTGTGTTCAATAATTAAACCTTAACCTCTACCCAATGAGCACTTGTTAGCAAATTCCAAGAGAGAAATATATAAGATGACAATTTTTGCATTTAAGACAAATTTAGGGCCCGCTTGGTTCAAAGTGGGGAAAGGGAAAAGGAAAAGGAATGCAAAGGAATGAATGAGGTGGGTAATCAATACCTTACCCCTCCAATTTACTCTATAATGGTTGATTACCCACTTTGGGGTAATCAATCCCTTTGCACCTCTTTACCAAGCACCATATAATAAGAAATGTGGGCCCTTTCCAATACCTTACCCATTCCCCACCCCTCTTTAACCTTCCACCAAGCACCCCCTTAGTGTCTTTATTTATGACAAAAGGTTTAATCAAAAGTGTAAATTAGTTGAGCACAATCAAGCTCGAGCTTGACTAAACTACTAAAACTCTAGCTTATAAATCGACTTGAGGTTGCTTGATGATTTAGAGCTCGAGCTCGAATCGTCATCAAAAACATGAGCTCGAAACTTGACTTGAGCTCAATTTGTTTTCATGTTAAGCTCGAATTCAATGAATAATCGGTATAACAAACTCGACTCGACTTGATTTTTGTAGAAATTAATCTTTTTTTTTTTAAGAATGGCAATTTTAACTATCTCACAACATATACACCAAAATCTATCTCACATTGTTAAGCAGGACTTGAACCAACGACCATTTGATTGAGGAGTTTCTCACACAACATGAGATACCATTCAGACACAAACTCTTTGGTGTAAAAATTAAGTAACTACATGTATATAAAAAGGTAAAAGTGTAATTTAATACTCGTTAAGGCTCACGAGCTTCACGAGTCTAGTGTCTTGGAGCTCAAACTCAACTCGAAAGCATATTCGAG
This sequence comes from Artemisia argyi, assembly GCA_030686995.1. Lineage (NCBI taxonomy): Eukaryota > Viridiplantae > Streptophyta > Magnoliopsida > Asterales > Asteraceae > Artemisia > Artemisia argyi. The sequence goes on from CM060688.1 coordinate 48,814,874, forward strand.
TAGCTCGAGCACGGCTCGTTAAAACCGAGTTGATTTTGAGTAGTTTAAGAGTCGATTTCGGATATCTCGCGAGTTGTATCTCGTTTACACCCTTAACTTTATTAAAAAGTTAACGGATCGGAGACGTAGATTTTAAGCTTAACTAAAGGACATATTAAGGTTAAAAAAATAATAAAAAATAAATAAATAAAAACTAAAAAAAAGGTTGAAACGGTTTTACAAAGATATTCGGGTTAAACCTTATTCATCTCGGCCAAATACTCATCCCCTCCTGAATAATATGAAAAATGCCCTTTCATTTATTAGTCATGTACTTGTGAAAGTTGATATACTAAGAGCACTTACATCAGTCACGCAATGTATGCGTTAAACACGAGTTAACGTGCGTTAAAGGCATGTTAGCCTTTGCATCAAGTCGCGTTAAGTGTGCGTTAACGAGCCAGGTTAAGCCCTTAACCCGGCGTTAAGGGTGACTTGTGTAAAAAAATTAAAAAAAAAAAAAATAAAAAAAATAAAAAAATAAAAAAAAAAAAAAAAAAAAACTTTTTTTTGACACTTTTGGCCCCTATAAAGTTTATAACATTTGGAATAAAAGATAATGGGAATTGCAAAACACCCCCTTAGTTTAATACAATGCAATAAAAATGTTCAATACAACGCAAGAAAATGTTCAATACAACGCAAGAAAAACATAAAACTAAGAAAAACGATACAACTAATTAAGTTTTTAGATAGATTTGTAATTGTCGATGAGATCTGACTTCTCCTCCCACACTTGCAACACTTGTTCCCTAACCATTTTCAAGGCGACCTGAAGTTGCAGATCCGTTTCATCATTTCTTAATAGAATTTCTAGACCGACCCTGATAATTGGATGGTCTTGAGGCAGCTCACGTAACCTTTCGATCTCTGGAGCACGATCTTCTTTCTGCAACATAATTCTTGTTATCTCAACTAGCAAATTGTTAATCAGCCTTAGCTCTTTTTCTTGTTCTTTTCGTAATCGTGTAAGGATATTCCTTTGCACAATAGATGGATCATTAGCCATAGTGTTTGTGTGAGAGTATGAAGTGTTGTTAAAGTGCTATTTAAGTGGTATTTATAGGGGAACTTGCCACATGTCGGCTAGCAAGCATTCTTCTTCAACAGACCAACGATTAGCCATTGTAAAAAAATTTAGAAAGTGAAGTGTGTGCAAAATAGTATGATATGGTGTGCTATATATAGAGGTGTTTAGAAATTCAAATATCTAAAACTGGAGGGCGGGATAATATTTAAAATTTAAATTCAAACTGAAGGGCAGGATAGTATTTAAAATTCAAATTCAAACTGAAGGGCGGGATAGTATTTAAAATTCAAATTCAAATTCAAAAAAAAAAAATAAAACGTGTGTATAATTACAAAAACGTGTGGAAACACCTTTCAAATTCAAATTTGAGGGGCAGGATAAATTTAAAATTCAAATTCAAATTTTGAATTTCAAACATTTACCTATATATAGGCTTATTCCCTGGCTGCTTTATACATACACAACTCACACAAAACCACATAAAATTTATCAACTATCTACACAACAATGTCTCGAAAAGACTTCTCCCAACAATTCCCAACTCACCGTGACTTCTCCCAACAATTCCCAACTCACCGTGACTTCTCCCAGCAATTCCCAAGTCACCATGACTTTTTCCAGCAATTCCCAAGTCACCATGACTTTTTCCAGCAATTCCCAAGCTTCAGCATGATTCTGAATGCACCGGTGAACACTCCACCGGAAGACATCTTTCCGGTATTCACACCGGATAATGAACCGGTGCCCAATCCACAGGTTGTCTAACAACAACCCGATCAACCGGTGAACAATCCACCAGTGTAAAACCAACTCATTTGGAGACTGGATAGGGTTGAGTGATGAAGAACTATTTCAGCAAGATATGCAAGAATTGTTACGTGTTCAAGCAAAGGAAGAAAGTGAGGCAAGAGCTCGTGAGGCGCGAGCAAAAGCTAAATAGGATCGGATAAACCGTCGAGCAGAATGGCGATGGAAAATGGGACTTCCACGTGTGCCATCGAGCGAGGACGATTCGAGTGCCTCCTATTCGAGTCACGAGGGCTATGTGTCGGATGATTCATTTTATTGATTCATAGTTTTATGTTTCATGTTTGTTGTAGTTCGTGTTTTAAGTTTAATGTGTGTTTAAATTTTAAGTGACTTTTAAGTTTAATGTGTGTTTAAATTTTAAGTATTAATATAAGTTGTGTTTTACCAAGTAGGGTTGGATCAGTTGGAAAACCCCTTGCCTCTTAACCTAGAGGTCAAGGGTTCAATCCTCACTCCCTACAAAAGGCCGGAGGTCCTTTTCTACCTTAGGTAGAACCGGAAACAGCCTCTCTACCTTAGGTAGCGGTATGGATGTCTACGTCTCAACCTCCCCCATACACCGTGGAAGACGGTATTGGGACCCATAACCCGTGGAAGACGGTATTGGGAGTTACTTTACTTTACTTTACTTAATATAAGTTGTGTTTTATTAGTTATTAAATGAAGTGTATGTTTGGCAAAACTAGCTGTAAACTGTATGCTGTAAGCTGTAAACTGTAAGCTGTAATCTGTAAACTGCAAAGCTGTTAACATGAGCTACAAGCTGTATCTTTTTTTTAATAAAAGTGTTTGGTAAGTTAGCTGTTAAATGTAGTTATAAGATGTAAAATGACATAAAAGGACATATTTATATTTATAAATAAATATTTGGAGGGTATATCAGTAATTTAAAGTTTTAACAGCTTCAAAATATTTAAAAAGTTTTATGGATCAGCTTTTCATTTAGGAGCTATTTGATTGAAATAAAAGCTTGAAGTTAATGTATCCAAACGGAGCTACTTATTTTAGAAGAGATTATTTTTATAAAATAAAGCTAACAGCTCCTCAAAAAGCTCCTGCCAAACAGGCCCGAAATATTAGTTTTAGTTGAGGGTTGAATTTGAAAATATTTGAGTTAAAGCTGTGTTATTGTTGAAGGTGTTTTTTTGTGAGTTAAGGTGAAAGTGTTAAAGCTGATGTGGTGATGACGTGGCACTGAGTTAAGTTATAACTTAGGTTACTGATGTAAGTGCTCTAAGGAATATTAGATTTTTTTTTCTTTTTTTTTTACATCATAAAAAAGTTCGAAGTATTTATTTATTAAGAATGTATACATCTTTTTGGATAATTATAAAGTCAACAATTTAAGGGGGGGAAATGTGCACAATGTACAATTTTTTATATGTATACTAGCAGGGTCTTAGCGTGATGCGGTTGAGGATACTCTGAAAATTAATTTTTTGGCTAATAATTTATATTATTTATATCTTTTTTGGCAATAGTACGTGCTGGTCAGAAATCCAAGATTATCAAAAAGCTTAGCAAATTGGAGTAAGCTTGTTGGTGTCTCTGTCTTTTATCTATTTCCATCTTTTGCAGTGCCGTTGTGTTTTGTGTAAGTCTGTTGGGTTAAATGGTCAGGGGACCTGTAGCTGTATTAGGATATGTAATTAGTGTAGCTTATGTAAGTTGGATGGATAAAGGTTTAGATGTAAGTGGCACTGGTTGTATCTTTATGTTGATATTAATAGAAGTCTTAAATTATTACCTCTATTAAATGTTTTTAGTATTTCAGATTGGCTTTTTCAGTGTTTAGAATGTAATTGTAGTGCTTTTTACACGTGTTTGTGGATCATTCTGACCCTATTGGATACCGTATGTAGCTCTATATTCTCTATTTGTTGCTGGGAGGGTGATTGGTGCTAAACCGTCAACTTATATTGACCAAGGAATGGTCAACAAAGTCAAATAGCCTAGACCAATGCTCCGGGTAATATAAGGTATCACCAGGTCGTTAAATCCCGACAAGGTGTGAATTGTGACTGAGCGTGCTTTGTGATCGGGTGATTATTCACAGAAAGGGTTTGTTATGAGAGTTATTTGGAAATGATTAAACAAAATAGCTTAGGAAATCTATGTGAAAGATTACTGGAACTTAGATTGAGAATAAATTGCTTAAAACTTAAAAGCCGTACGTTTGCTGAAAACGCGAACAAACGTACGAGAAATAAAAGTGAACCGGGTGATCTGAAAAGGCTACTGGTATGAAAATGGTATTTTTTTGGAAATTTAAAATTAATTTTTACATTAATTTTATAATTACTATTAATTAAATACTAATTTTCTAATTATCTTTAATTAACTAAATTAACCTAAATTACAAATAAATATGAAATTAACTTGGAAAAATAAAAATTAAACTTAGAAAAATCCAAAATACTATAAAACTAATTTTAGAAATGAAAATATATTTTTAAGACTTTTTAATTAATTATTACTAATTATTAACTAATTATTAATTACTTTTTAATTATTTAAATTATCCTAAATTCTAATTAATTATTAAATTACACTAGAAAATTGAAAATAAAATTTGGAAAAATTAAAAATAACTAAAAACTAATTTTAAAATTTAATTTATATTTTTCTGATTTTCTAATTAATTATTATTAATTATTAACTATTTAATAATTACTAAAGACTAATTTAAATTAAGAAAAATACTAAATGATGCAAGAAAAATCTGAAAAAATTATAGAAATTATTTTTATATACCAGAAGCCTAGGAAAATTATAAAAATAGGAATTGCTTATTAATAAGCTGAAGAATAAGCCAATTGACTTAAATAGAAGCTATCACTTCTATTAAGTTGGGCTTATTTGGGATTTTCTTCTTCAAAACTGCTTATTAGATGTTTTCAAGCAACTTTTGTGAAGTGGGTTTGACTGAGACCAAGTGAATAAGCACTTCAAGTGTTTAAACCCTTGACAGTTGACTATCTTTGACCAAAGGTGAAATTAAGCTTAAATGAACTTATGTGGGGTCCACCTTGGTAAAAACTGATTCAAATAAGTTAAATGAACAATTCTAAACAAATTTCACACAATTAAGCTAACTAAATAAGCTACAAATCCAGAATAAGCACTTTGCTTGTTTTGTTTCTGAGGCAGAAAAGGGACAACCTTTTGGGTCAATTCCAGGTGGGGTCCACAAGTCTAATGGTCAAAACACCAACCATGGTAGGAGGGGGGGTTGAATGATACTAAGTTGGGTCAGTGGGACCCACTGAGTTGGTCACAATGAACCACCAAAGTGGTGGTTGTGACTGAGTCAGCTGGTGCACAGGGCAACACCTTGCCCTGCAAGTGTTTTCAAGGGGCAAAAAGGTCCAACAGAAAAAATTATAAAAATGTAACAAGTATATGATTCCAAAGTTCTACTGGTAGACTATGAGCACAACAAGTTTGAGAACCTAAAACCACCCACAAAAATCACAATAAATCAACCCATTTTGGGAAAAATCTGAGTCTTGTGTTTTTGACTTTTTGAAAAACTTTGATACTTTGACTTTTATGAAACTCAGATGCTTTTTATTGCTTGAATATGTTATGATAAGCTATATAAAGACCAACTTAAGTAAAAATACAAACTTGTGAAAAGGTTTGATGGGTTTTGGACTCCAAAGATCACCACAGTTAACTGTGGTGATGATTTTCTTAGGATTTTGACCTTTGTGGTATTTGTGAATAAGAAATTGGTTCCCCTGACCTTATATCTACCCAAGCAACTAAATGAAACACAGAGTTGTACAATGAAGCAAGTAGAACACCACAAACAAGCTTAAACCAAACACCCCTATCTAGAACTGATTTGAGTTTTAGTTAAGCCAAATAAGATTCAAACATACAAAACTACTAACTACTGATTTGTGATGCTATAATAAGGAATTATGAACTAAAAAACACAAGTTTAGACTACAATAACTTAGATTCACTTGATATTGGCAAAATGATAGTTAAATGAGTACAATGAGCAACAAGCAAATCCAAACTATAACTACCCAATTTTAAGCTATAACTCAACTTAACTACACCTAAATAACACAAAAGATTCAAAGTTAAGCAAATTCAAGCACAAACACAGTGGAATGGAAAATTGAACCAAGGACTTACAAAAGCCTTCCAAGCTAAGATCATGAACCAAGACCAAACTATACTACCTAATGGCTTCCACAAGCCTCTATTACCCTCTGCAATCCACAAATCAACCAAACTTCCAAGCTGCTTCAACCTTTGTCCATTTTTTATTTTATTTTTATTTTTCTTAATTTTTTTAGTATTTATGGAAACTGAGTTTAGGAAGTTACCACAAACTTGAAAAGTTTTTAAAAAGTTGTTTTCTGAGTTTACATGAGTTTATGAATAGCTTAATCACACATTGGAACCTTAAATTAGCACTTGAGAAATTTGAATGGCACTTGAAAATTCAAACAAGAAATAAACTTAAAACATTGCTTTCATTGATTAAAAACTGAGTTACAAAAGTAAATTACAACATTTCTAAAGCTACTACTACAATATTACACACATTTTAAGGCTTCTATGAGCTTAATATATAATACGAGCTAAAATAAATCCCTAGGTCTTCCCACATGGCTTCCACTTGAATTCTGAGTCTCCCAATAGACTTTGTGTTGACCCTTGACCATATCCCAGCCATTCAATTGCATTAGGATCAATCCCAGCCCTTGATTAGGATTTCCCGCCAAAAACGAGTCAGGGTAAAATTAGTAGAACTGGTGAGGGTGTATTTATTGTGGTGGTAGGGGTTGTTGTGGGTTGGTAATATCATTAATTGTGGGGGGGGGGGGTTATGGTGAAAAGGTGAAGAGGGGGGAGGCAAAGTACCCTGGTTTTGGGGGATACGGTTGGGGGGAAGAAGGTGGTCAAGGGTGGGTTTGACCCGCGTTGACTGTTTGACCATGCTTGGGTTTTTATTAAAATGGGAATTGGGCTGGGCTTGGTGTGGACTGGATCATGGTTGGTTTGTGAAATGGATTTGGGTTTGGTTTTGGAAATGATAATAAGAGTCCGGTTGGTTAACGTTGTAACAAGGACCATATTTGCAATTTTACCAAACATGAAGGACTGAATATGTAGTTTTCCAAATTGCTTCCAAGGACCAACATTGCCATAATTCCAAAGTTCAAAAACCATTTTTGCCATTTTCTAATTTTCAAAATTTCCCAGGGACCTTTTTTGCCATTTTTGAATTCTCAGGGACCAAACTTGTAATTTTGGAAAACTTATTACCCAAGTGTAGTTTTTTATGATTTTTGACTTTCAAAACCTTTGGTTGACTTTTCCTTTCAAAATAAATGCATAGGGACTAATTTTGACAAGTTTTGAAACTTGGGGGACTGAAACTGCCAATATTGCAAACTTTGTACGTTTTTCCTTTGTTTTTGCACATTTTGCATTTAAAACACAAAAAACACAATCCCTGGGATAATTTAAGTATTTTGATATCTTTTTGATTGTTTTTGTATGTTTTGGCAGTTTAAATACGACAAAAATGATAAGTGTTTGAGCACTCATCAATCCCCCACACTAAACTATTGCTAGTCCCTAGCAATCTTTTTAGAAAACTTGATGGATTTGAAAAACTCTTTACCAAAAGCCATCACTTCTGGAGTAGCCAGGTGTAAGAACTGTGGCACACCTGATAACCGTGTGATTTTGTGCAAACCACCAGCTGTCAACGGATTTGTTTAGTCTTTACCAAGAGCTGTTTGCTCCTGGACTAGCCAACTCTTGATGGACCTAGTCAACATCTTGGTGAGCTGATTACCAATTATGGATTTTCCACAAGCCATAATCTTGCAGGCTAGCCAACTCTTTCGCTTTATGTGATATGGGGAGTTGAGGAACCATACAATTTTGGGCAAATTGCAACCCGTAAACGGATTTGAGTTATCTTTACCAAGAGCCGTTTGCTCCTGGATTAGCCAATCCCTTTGTCGGTTAGACCTGGCGGACTGATTACCACAAAAAATTTGAAATAAAGTGAAAAAATTTTGAAAATTTTGGCCAAAAACGGGGGTACTAGAAGATATATTTTGATAAAATTCACTAGAATTTCCCCCCCACACTTAGAAATGAATATTGTCCTCAATATTCAAAGTCCCGGCTATCATGCCGACTCTTTGAACGGAAAAAGCTAATATTCGAATCTAACTGTGGAAGTACCATATTTCACTTTATTTCTATATATACACATCTTTTTTTTTTTTTTTTTGAACTTATATACATATATACATTTTTCAAACAGCGGGGGGTTGGCCATTCCCCCACACTAGGTGGCAGAAAATAGAAAGAATCAGAGATACGGGTGAAAACCCGTATTGTGTTATTGTTTTTGTTCATCGAGTCGCTAGCTTGACTCGATCCCCAAATTCAATTGTCCTTGGGGAAAGTTTGGAGATCTGGGACAACCATGGATGGTATGTCCTCTCCAAAGTAGTGTTTCAACCGATGTCCATTCACTTTGAAATTTGGACCGTCATTTTGAGATAATTTGACGGTACCATAAGGATAAACTTTAGTGATAGTGAATGGACCAGTCCATCGGGTTTTGAGCTTTCCCGAGAAGATCTTGAGTCTAGAGTTGAAAAGAAGGACTCGATCACCAACGTTAAAAACGCGGTTTTTGATTTTTGAGTCATGAATCTTCTTTGTCTTTTCTTTATAGATCAAAGAGTTCTCGTAAGCTTGATCACGAAGTTCGTTTAATTCATTTAGTTGAACTTTTCTATGATCACCCGCAGTTTTGAGGTCAAAATTGGCATGCTTGAGAGCCCAATAGGCTTTGTGCTCAAGCTCGATCGGAAGATGGCATGCTTTCCCGTACACAAGTTTGTAAGGCGTACACCCAATGGGTGTTTTGTAAGCCGTACGGAAAGCCCAAAGTGCATCATCTAATTTATCCGACCACGATGCACGATTTTCACCTACGGTTCTTTCTAAAATTCTTTTAATGCCCCGATTGGAGACCTCGACTTGTCCACTTGTTTGAGGGTGATTGATGAGTGCTCAAACACTCATCATTTTTGACGTATTTAAACTGCCAAAACATACAAAAACAATCAAAAAGATATCAAAATACTTAAATTATCCCAGGGATTGTGTTTTATGTGTTTTAAAAGCAAAATGAGCAAAAACAAAGAAAAACGTACAAAGTTTGCAATATTGGCAGTTTCAGTCCCCCAAGTTTTAAAACTTGTCAAATTTAGTCCCTATGCATTTATTTTGTAAGGAAAAGTCAACCCAAGGTTTTAAAAGTCAAATTTCACAAAATATTACATTTGGGTAACAAGTTTTCCAAAATTACAAGTTTGGTCCCTGAAAATCCAAAATTGGCAAAATGAGTCCTTGGGAAATTTTGAGATTTGGAAAATGAAAAAAATGGTTTTGGAACTTTGATTTTGTAACAAATTTGGTCCTTGGAATAATGTGGAAAAGTTACACTCTTAATCCCTCATCTTTGGAAGAATTACAAAATTGGTCCTTGTTAACTTACAAGCCATCCGGACCCTTTTTGTTAACCACAAAACCAAGCCCACCCAAACCTAATCCAAATACCACCCCACACCATTGGCCTGGTCCAACACAGAACAACCCCAAAGCCCAATCTCCCAGGCCCGCTCCCATTTTTGCTAATAAGCCACGGGGTCAAACAGTCAAAGGGTCAAACCCTTTGACCCTCCTTCTTCCCCAACATACCCGCGCAAAACCAAGGAATACTTTTCCCCCCTCCTCACCTTTTTCACCTCAGCCTCCCCCACAATTAATGCCCTCACCAACTTAACCCACCACAATAAATTTCTACACCAACACCCACCAGAACCACTAAATCTTGCCCCGTATAAGTTTTGGCGCCATTTTTCAATTCAAAGGCCAGGATGAGGCAAGGATGAAATTAACGATGGGGATTTGGTCATTGGTCAACAAGGAGACACGTGGAACTCTAAAAAGATAGCTGAGATGCACATGGAAGCTGGGAGGACTTGTTTTAATATCGTAGTATAAGTAGTAAGGTGTAGAAGCCATATGAGGCATGTATAACTTTAATTTAGTCTTTTTTTATGTTTAGTTTATGTATTGTAATCTGTTTTCAATTAATGAAAGTGCAATTCTGAGTTTATCTCTTATTTTCAAATTTCAAGTTTCATAAAATTTCCAAGTAATAATTCAAGGTGTGTTAATAATCACTGGTTGTTTGAAAACTCTCATAAGTTCATACAGAAAGCTTGTAGAAGCTCAGTGAGCCTCTATATCAATCAAAAACCAAGTTTTAGAAAATATTAAGAAAATAAAAGAAAAATAAAAAATAAATTATAAAAAGCATGTTACATGGTGAAGAAGCATGGAGCACAGTACATTAGGGATGGTTGTGGGTTAGAGACCTCATGGGAGGTCATTAGGTTGTTTCAATTGGTCCTTGGTTTGAAATCTGAGCTTGGAAGGCTTATGTAAGCTTTGCTTTTAATTTTTACTCTCCTTAGTAGTTTATTTGTTTGTTCTTGTCTCAATTACTTAATTGTTGCTTAACATTGTAGTTGTAATCAGTAGATTGTGTTGTGTATTTGTTTGACTCAAGTTTCCATCACAGATTGCTCTTTAAAGGGTGTTTGGTTGTTGTCTGTTTATACCATGCTACTTGTGTGATTGCACATCTCTGTGTTTTAATAAGTGGTCTGGGTGTCATTAAGCTAAGAGAAACCATTTTCTTGTTCAAAAACACCACAAAAGTCAAAATCATAAAGAATTAATCACCACAGTTAACTGTGGTGATTTTTCAAGTTCAAATCAAATCAAATCTTTTTATAAGTGGATGTTTTTACTTAAATCAGTTTTCATATAGCTTATCATAACATATTTGATCACTAAATCAGTAATCAAAGTTCCCAAAAGTCAAAATTTAAGTTTTCCTAAAAAGTCAAAAATACATATCTCAGATTTTTGCAAAACTTGGGACAATTTATCTGATTTTTGTGTTTGGACTTAAGGTCTGAATTTTGTTGTGAGTAGTCTCTATCAGCTGATCTTTTGAATTTCATGATTGGTTGATTTTTGTGATTTTTTCTTAATGACCAAAGTACCCTTGGAAGACACCTGCAGGGCAAGGTAGTTGCCCTGTCTCAGCAGACCTCAGCTCACCCATCACCTTTGGTGGTGGATTGTGGCTAACCTAGTGGGTCCCACACCTCCAACTTGGCACCATTCAACCCCCCTCCTACCCAGGATTAAGGGTTGACCATTTGTTTGACCTGTAGACCAGTGGACCCCACTTAGTTTGGCATCAAAAGTCTGTCCCCAGACTGCCTCAGAACCAAATAAGCCAAGTGCTTATTTTGGTGTTGTAGCTTATTTAAACATCTTATTTGTGATTTATCTGTTTAAACTTGTTCATTACACTTGCTTACATTTGTTTTCACCAAAGTGGACCCCACACAAGCTGATTTTGGCTTATTTCCACTCTTGGTCAAGAAAAGTCAACTGTCAAGGTTTTAAGCACTTGAAGTGCTTATTTCCTTGACCACAGTCAAAGTCACTTCACAAAAGTTCCTTATAAACTTATAATAAGCAGTTTGGAAAAAGAAAATATCAAATAAGCCCAACTTAATAGAAGTGATAGCTTCTATTTAAGCTAATTGGCTTATTCTTCAGCTTATTAATAAGCAATTCTCATTTTTATAATTTTCCTAGGCTTCTGGTGTGTAAAAACAATTTCTGTAATTTTTTCAGATTTTTCTTTTATCATTTAGTATTTTTCCTAATTAAAAATAGTTTTTAGTAATTATTAAATAGTTAATAATTAATAATAATTAATTAGTAAATCCGAAAAATATAAATTAAATTTTAAAATTAGTTTTTAGTTACTTTTAAGTTTTCCAAATTTTATTTTCACTTTTCTAGTGCATTTTAATAATTAATTAGGATTTAGGTTATTTTAAATAATTAAAAAGTAATTAATAATTAGTTAATAATTAATAATGATTAATTAAATAGTCTTAAAAATATATTTTCATTTCTAAAATTTGTTTTTTAGTATTTTAGATTTTTCTAAGTTTAATTTTTATTTTTCCAAGTTAATTTCTCATTTATTTACAATTTAGGTTAATTTAGTTAATTAAAAGTAATTAGGAAAATAGTATTTAATTAATACTAACTATAAAATTAGTGTAAAAATTAATTTTAAATTTCCAAAAATTTTCCCTTATCATTAGGTTTGTAAAAAGTAAATTTTCATACCAGTAGCCTTTCCAGATCACCGTATTCACATTTTTGTACGTTTGTTCACGTCTTCGGCAAACGTACGGTTTTTAAGTTTTAGGTGATTCCTTCTGAATCTTAATTCCAGTAATCATTCACATAGCTTTCTTAAGCTATTTCTGTTAATAATCTCCAAATAATTCTCACAACAAACCCTTTCTGTGAATAATCACCCGATCACAAGGCACGCTAAAGTTACAATTCACACCTCAACGGGATTTAACGACCCGGTGATACCTTATATTACCCGGAGTATTGATCTAGGCTATTTGACTTAATTGACCATTCCTTGGTCAATTTAAGTTGGTGGTTTAGCATCAATCAATTTTTGGCGCCGCTGCCGGGGAGGTGTGTGCGTTTCTGCAGCGTCTTTTGAGATTAGTGTTATCTCACCTCACTCACTGTACAAATACCATCACTTGTGAATATTTTCAAAATCAAAACACATAAAAAAGTCATTGACACTTTTCCTAAAGTGTTAAAACGCCAAAAAAAAAGTAAAAAAACAACAAAACATATCGTAACGTTTTCTGATTCGGTTTTCTTTTAAGGTGATTCTTAAAGAGAAACGATTCTGGATTACGGGACGATAACAAAAATATTGTCCAAAAAGTTTTTATCCCTAGTGCATGCGCACTCGTTCTTCAAGGTCCACTAGCCCACTACGTGAGTTTGTCCGGAAACCTCGAAGACCTCGTAGACGTTCTGCACCAACAGTCGGATCTGAGATCCGTACTGTTCCACCTTCAGCTGTCATCATGGCGGCTGAACCCACTATGAATGAGCTTCTCCAAGCACCCGTCGAGGGTTACGGAGATGCTATCGTTGTTCCGGCAATCTTGGCCGATAATTTTGAGCTTAAAACCGGGTTGATAAACCTGGCCACCTCACGTCAATTCTACGGTTTTGAGAGGGACGATCCTCAAGATCACATTCGATGGTTTAATAAAATCACATCCACCATCAAATGCAAAAATGTCCCTGAAGAGGCAATCAAACTCCTTCTCTTCCCTTTTTCTATCGATGGGGCTGCCCGGATTTGGCTTGATAAACAACCCCCTCGATCAATTGAAACATGGGAAGATTTGAATAAAAAGTTTGTGAATGAATTCTTTCCTCCTTCCAAAACCACGAGTCTTAAGAATGAGATCATGAAATTCACGCAGAAATTTGATGAATCCTTTAGTGAGGCATGGGATCGTTACAAGGAATTGCTCCGAAAATGCCCTCACCACGGTTTCTTCGATCTCATGCAACTTGATACTTTCTACAATGGTGTAAGCCAATCCGATCAAGACTCTCTAAATGCCTCCGCTGGAGGTAACTTCTTGAATCGTACCACAAAGGATGCTTTAGCGATCATTGAGAATAAATCAAAGGACCGCATTCCCCGAAGCAAACCGGTTGTTTCCCAAGGGAATGTTGTTCCTTCTACCTCATCGCCCGTGGCTCAATCCAGCACCGATGCTAGGCTTTACAAACTCACGGAAGCTATCCATGCATTGGTTCTTACCCAAAACTCAGTTCTGACTCAAAGTCAGAAATTTTCTTCTCCTCATCCCTCTCCACAAGCTGAAATCAAAAAGATAGAAGTTTGTGTCACTTGTGGTGGTCCACACTCATATTATAATTGCACTGCCACCGAAGGCAATCCATTCGAAGTAAATGCAATAGCCGGCAATTCCAACCGAGGAGGTAACCAATACCGTCCTCAAGTGGAACCAAATTACCGGGCTAGCAACCAGGGTGGACCACCCGGGTTTCCTCCACCTCAAAATCCAAATAGGTTTAATCCTAATCCACCCAGGGGGCCTAATATGCAAAATCAAAATCCTGCCCCCGTCAATTAGTACCCACCCCAAAGGGGTAATCAAGGGTATTCAGCTCCGAATTATCAAGATCCCCTCCCAAACGAGCTCAATAACTACATCAAAGTTAATGAGACCGAAATGAGGGCAATGCAAAATCAAATCTCAAATTTGAAGAATGATTTCCAATCATCAATAGCCAAACAGGGTCATGAGCTGAAGAGTGAGTTGATGGCAACAAACAACAAAACTGATCAATCTCAAAACAAGATTGAGAATATGTTTGCCAGTCTTATGAGTCATCTCACTCCACCCTCTACATCAGGAGGTCTCCCGGCTAATACAGTTGTCAACCCTAAGGGTGAACTCAAAGCTATTACTACACGCAGTGGTAAAGCTTATGAAGAGCCGCCACTTCCTCCTATTCCTCCTCCTCTTTATTCCGAGGAAGTGGAAATTGAGCCTGAGGCAACCACGGACAAGGTGCAATCTACTAGCCCACGAAGTACCGCACACGTCCACCCTCAGGTTGTACCAGAAATTGTACCAAAACCAGGAATCGTACCAAAACCGGGTGTTGTGTTTGAACCATCAACAACTCCTGGAGAGAACCCTAAATCCAGACCTTCACTACCATATCCATCTAGGTTACAAGACCAGAAGCTCCGCGAAAAAGCAAACCATCAAATGGAAAAGTTTTTTCAAATCTTCCGTGATATTCATTTTGATATCAGTTTCGCGGATGCTCTCCTGTTGATGCCTAAATTCGCATCAACAATCAAAAATTTGTTAAACAATAAAGAGAAGCTATTCGAAATGGCTCGAACTCCACTCAATGAAAACTGCTCTGCAGTTCTTCTGAAAAAGCTTCCCAAGAAGCTAGGAGATCCGGGAAAATTTCTCATTCCATGTGTTTTTCCCGGAATGGTTGAGTGCTTCGCCCTAGCCGATCTAGGTGCAAGCAGCAACTTGATGCCTTATTCAATATGGAAAAAGCTCTCTCTTCCAGAACTCACAACCACCTGCATGACTCTCGAGCTGGCAGACCGCTCAACATCTCGTCCCCTCGGCATTGCCGAGGATGTATTTGTGAAAGTGGGAACTTCCACTTTTCGGCAGATTTTGTGGTTGTGGATTTCGATGCTGACCCACGAGTTCCTCTCATTCTTGGGAGAGGATTCTTAAGGACGGGTCGTGCGTTAATTGATGTGCACGAAGAGGAAATAACTCTTCGTGTTGGTAATGAAGCTGTAACCTTTAACCTCGATCAAACTTCGAGGTACTCCTCTAATTATGACGCCGAAACGGTTAACCGGATTGATGTCATTGATGTTACGTCTGAGGAGTACGCTCAAGAGGTTTTAGGTTTTGTCGATGATTCTCCAAGTGAAAACTTCACTCCCTCCTCTCACCCCATTATTGCCAATTCTTCTCTTTCCCTCACTCCGTTTGAGGGAAGTGACTTCATCTTAGAAGAAATTGAGGCCTTTCTCAAAAGTGATTCGATTCCCGATGGAATCGATAACCAAGAGATTGACCTCGAGGGGGATGTTCTCATGCTTGAAAAGTTATTAAATGAAGATCCCTCTCCTCTTCCTGTTCTACCACAAATACTTCATAAGGAGGAAGTCAAAAATGTTGAGAAAACTGATGACTTTCCCGCGGTTGAACTTAAGGACTTGCCGCCTCATCTTGAATATGCATTTCTGGAGGGTGATGATAAATTACCCGTCATAATTGCTAAAGACTTAAGTATTGAGGAAAAGGCTGCTCTTATAAAGGTTTTGAAGTCTCATAAGCAAGCAATTGCTTGGCGTCTCTCCGACATCAAGGGCATCGACCCTGAGTTTTGTACTCACAAGATATTAATGGAGGATGACTTCAAACCTGCGGTCCAACATCAAAGAAGGGTGAATCCAAAAATTCACGAGGTTATCAAACAAGAGGTTTTAAAACTTCTTGATGCCGGATTGATTTACCCTATCTCGGACAGTCCTTGGGTCAGCCCAGTTCATTGTGTTCCAAAAAAGGGTGGCATTACTGTTGTCACAAACGAGGAGAATGAGTTAATTCCAACTCGTTTGGTTACGGGTTGGCGCGTCTGCATTGATTATCATAAATTGAATGACGCCACTCGTAAGGATCATTTTCCTCTGCCCTTTATGGATCAGATGCTCGAGATATTAGCGGGGAATGAGTACTATTGCTTCCTCGATGGTTTCTCGGGTTACTTTCAGATTCCCATTGACCCGCAAGACCAAGAAAAGACCACTTTTACGTGCCCCTATGGAACTTTTGCATATAAACGTATGCTATTTGGCCTATGTAATGCTCCTGGCACGTTTCAAAGATGTATGATGGCCATTTTTTCCGACATGATCGGGAAAACTATGGAGGTCTTTATGGACGATTTCTCGGTCATTGGGGATTCGTTTAAATCATGTCTCTCCCATTTAGACAGCATGCTAAAACGTTGTGAAGACACAAAGTTATGTCTAAATTGGGAGAAGAGTCACTTTATGGTCAAAGAGGGCATTGTCCTCGGCCATAAAATTTCAAAAAACAGGATTGAGGTTGACAGAGCCAAAGTGGACGTCATTGCAAAATTGCCTCATCCCACGACTGTGAAAGGTGTTAGGAGCTTTTTGGGTCATGCCGGTTTCTATCGTAGGTTTATTCAATATTTTTCTAAAATCGCCCGGCCTATGACCCATCTCCTCGAAAAGGATGCTCCTTTTATCTTCTCCCCTGAGTGCATCGAAGCCTTTGAAACATTAAAGAAAAGGCTTACCGAGGCACCGATTCTTGTTGCCCCCGATTGGGACTTGCCCTTCGAGCTCATGTGTGATGCTAGTGATTATGCTATAGGGGCAGTCTTGGGGCAACGCAAAACAAAACATTTTCAGCCTATACACTATGCCAGCAAGACTATGACTGAGGCTCAAAGTCATTACACCACCACTGAAAAAGAATTATTAGCTGTGGTGTATGCTTTTGAAAAATTCCGGCCATACTTGATTCTGACTAAAAGCATAGTGTATACGGATCACTCGGCTTTGAAGTATCTATTTGCAAAACAAGATGGAAAGCCGAGACTCCTCCGTTGGGTTCTCCTCCTTCAGGAATTTGATATCATTATTCGTGATAAAAAAGGAGCTGAGAACCTAGCTGCTAATCATCTCTCCCGTCTTGAAAACCCTCACCAAAATGCTTTCAAGAAAAAGGAAATAAATGTAACATTTCCTCTCGAAACCCTCAATGTGGTTTCATTTCGTGGAGACTCGCTTACCCCATGGTTTGCCGACTTTGCAAACTATCTTGCGGGTAACTTCATTGTGATAGGGATGTCGTCCCAACAAAAAAATAAAATTTTCAAAGATGTAAAACATTACTTTTGGGACGACCCCTACTTGTTTAAGATATGCGCGGATCAAGTCATACGGCGGTGTGTGTATGGTCAGGAAGCCTCAGAAATTTTAAAGGCTTGCCATGCTGGTCCCACGGGGGGCCACCACAATCCCAACTACACCGCCAAAAAGGTGTTTGATTCCAGATTTTATTGGCCCTCGATCTACAAGGATGCCCAAGATTTGGTCAAGTCCTGTGACGCTTGTCAACGTCACGGGAATATTTCACAAAAGAATGAAATGCCTCAGAATGCAATTCAAGTTTGTGAAATTTTTGACATCTGGGGCATCGACTTTATGGGGCCATTTCCATCCTCTCACGGAAACAAATACATACTCGTGGCAGTTGACTACTTGTCAAAATGGGTTGAAGCGAAAGCTTTACCCACAAATGATGCCCGAGTAGTTGTGAAATTTTTAAAAGCTCTTTTTGCCCGATTCGGAACTCCACGTGCTATTATTAGCGATCGTGGTACGCACTTCTGTAATGACAAATTTGACAAAGTCATGCAAAAGTACGGTGTAACTCACCGTCTTTCCACTGCGTACCACCCTCAAACGAGTGGACAAGTCGAAGTTTCCAATCGGGGCATTAAAAGAATCTTGGAAAGAACTGTAGGTGAGAATCGTGCATCGTGGTCGGATAAACTAGATGATGCACTTTGGGCTTTTCGTACGGCTTACAAAACACCCATTGGGTGTACGCCTTATAAACTTGTGTACGGGAAAGCGTGCCATCTTCCGATCGAGCTTGAGCATAAAGCCTATTGGGCCCTCAAGCATGCCAATTTTGACCTCAAAACGGCGGGTGATCACAGAAAAGTTCAACTAAATGAATTAAACGAACTTCGTGATCAAGCTTACGAGAACTCTTTGATCTACAAAGAAAAGACAAAGAAGATTCATGACTCAAAAATCAAAAACCGCGTTTTCAACGTTGGTGATCGAGTCCTTCTTTTCAACTCTAGACTCAAGATCTTCTCGGGAAAGCTCAAAACCCGATGGACTGGTCCATTCACTATCACAAAAGTTTATCCTTATGGTACCGTCGAATTATCTCAAAATGATGGTCCTAATTTCAAAGTGAATGGACATCGGTTGAAACATTACTTTGGAGAGGACATACCATCCATGGTTGTCCCGGATCTCCAAACTTTCCCCAAGGACAATTGAATACGGGGATCGAGTCAAGCTAGCGACTCGATGAACAAAAACAATAGCACAATACGGGTTTTCACCCGTATCTCTGATTCTTTCTATTTTCTACCACCTAGTGTGGGGGAATGGCCAACCCCCCGCTGTTTGAAAAAATGTATATATGTATATAAGTTCAAAAAAAAAAAAAAAAAAAAAAGTTGAATATATATAGAAATAAAGTGAAACTTGGTATTTCCGCAGTTAGATTCGAATCTTGGCTTTTTACATTCAAAGAGTCGGCATAATAGCCGGGACTTTGAATATTGAGGGCAATATTCATTTCTAAGTGTGGGGGGGAAATTCTAGCGAATTTTATCAAAATATCTTTCAAGTACCCCCGTTTTTGGCCAAAATTTTCAAAATTTTTCACTTTATTTCAAAATTTTTGTGGTAATCAGTCCACCAGGTCTAACCGACAAAGGGATTGGCTAATCCAGGAGCAAACTGCTCTTGGTAAAGATAAATCAAATCCATTTACGGCTTGAAATTTGCCCAAAATTGTATGGTTCCTCAACTCCCCGTTATCCTCAAAAGCTAATGAGTTGGCTAGCCCGCAAGATTATGGCTTGTGGTAAAGGCCGTGGAAAATCCATAATTGGTAATCAGCTCACCAAGATGTTGACTAGGTCCATCAAGATGCTGGCTAGTCCAGGAGCAAACGGCTCTTGGTAAAGACTAAACAAATCCGTTGAAAGCTGGTGGTTTGCTCAAAATCACACGGTTATCAGGTGTGCCACAGTTCTTACACCTGGCTACTCCAGAAGTGATGGCTTTTGGTAAAGAATTTAAAATCCATCAAGTTTTCTAAAAAGATTGCTAGGGACTAGCAATAGTTTAGTGTGGGGGATTGATGAGTGCTCAAACACTCATCATTTTTGACGTATTTAAACTGCCAAAACATACAAAAACAATCAAAAAGATATCAAAATACTTAAATTATCCCAGAGATTGTGTTTTATGTGTTTTAAAAGCAAAATGAGCAAAAACAAAGAAAAAACGTACAAAGTTTGCAATATTGGCAGTTTCAGTCCCCCAAGTTTCAAAACTTGTCAAATTTAGTCCCTATGCATTTATTTTGTAAGGAAAAGTCAACCCAAGGTTTTAAAAGTCAAATTTCACAAAATATTACATTTGGGTAACAATTTTTCCAAAATTACAAGTTTGGTCCCTGAAAATCCAAAATTGGCAAAATGAGTCCTTGGGAAATTTTGATATTTGGAAAATGAAAAAAATGGTTTTGGAACTTTGATTTTGTAACAAATTTGGTCCTTGGAAAAATGTGGAAAAGTTACACTCTTAATCCCTCATCTTAGGAAGAATTACAAAATTGGTCCTCGTTAACTTACAAGCCATCCGGACCTTTTTGTTAACCACAAAACCAAGCCCACCCAAACCTAATCCAAATACCACCCCACACCATTGGCCTGGTCCAACACAAAACAACCCCAAAGCCCAATCTCCCAGGCCCGCTCCCATTTTTGCTAATAAGCCACGGGGTCAAAAAGTCAAAGGGTCAAACCCTTTGACCCTCCTTCTTCCCCAACATACCCGCGCAAAACCAGGGAATACTTTTCCCCCTCCTCACCTTTTTCACCTCAGCCTCCCCCACAATTAATGCCCTCACCAACTTAACCCACCACAATAAATTTCTACACCAACACCCACCAGAACCACTAAATCTTGCCCCGTATAAGTTTTGGCGCCATTTTTCAATTCAAAGGCTAGGATGAGGTAAGGATGAAATTAACGATGGGGATTTGGTCATTGGTCAACAAGGAGACACGTGGAACTCTAAAAAGATAGCTGAGATGCACATGGAAGCTGGGAGGACTTGTTTTAATATCGTAGTATAAGTAGTAAGGTGTAGAAGCCATATGAGGCATGTATAACTTTAATTTAGTCTTTTTTTTATGTTTAGTTTATGTATTGTAATCTGTTTTCAATTAATGAAAGTGCAATTATGAGTTTATCTCTTATTTTCAAATTTCAAGTTTCATAAAATTTCCAAGTAATAATTCAAGGTGTGTTAATAATCACTGGTTGTTTGAAAACTCTCATAAGTTCATACAGAAAGCTTGTAGAAGCTCAGTGAGCCTCTATATCAATCAAAAACCAAGTTTTAGAAAATTATTAAGAAAATAAAAAGAAAAATAAAAAATAAATTATAAAAAGCATGTTACATGGTGAAGAAGCATGGAGCACAGTACATTAGGGATGGTTGTGGGTTAGAGACCTCATGGGAGGTCATTAGGTTGTTTCAATTGGTCCTTGGTTTGAAATCTGAGCTTGGAAGGCTTATGTAAGCTTTGCTTTTAATTTTTACTCTCCTTAGTAGTTTATTTGTTTGTTCTTGTCTCAATTACTTAATTGTTGCTTAACATTGTAGTTGTAATCAGTAGATTGTGTTGTGTATTTGTTTGACTCAAGTTTCCATCACAGATTGCTCTTTAAAGGGTGTTTGGTTGTTGTCTGTTTATACCATGCTACTTGTGTGATTGCACATCTCTGTGTTTTAATAAGTGGTCTGGGTGTCATTAAGCTAAGAGAAACCATTTTCTTGTTCAAAAACACCACAAAAGTCAAAATCATAAAGAATTAATCACCACAGTTAACTGTGGTGATTTTTCAAGTTCAAATCAAATCAAATCTTTTTATAAGTGGATGTTTTTACTTAAATCAGTTTTCATATAGCTTATCATAACATATTTGATCACTAAATCAGTAATCAAAGTTCCCAAAAGTCAAAATTTAAGTTTTCCTAAAAAGTCAAAAATACATATCTCAGATTTTTGCAAAACTTGGGACAATTTATCTGATTTTTGTGTTTGGACTTAAGGTCTGAATTTTGTTGTGAGTAGTCTCTATCAGCTGATCTTTTGAATTTCATGATTGGTTGATTTTTGTGATTTTTTCTTAATGACCAAAGTACCCTTGGAAGACACCTGCAGGGCAAGGTAGTTGCCCTGTCTCAGCAGACCTCAGCTCACCCATCACCTTTGGTGGTGGGATTGTGGCTAACCTAGTGGGTCCCACACCTCCAACGTGGCACCATTCAGCCCCCCTCCTACCCAGGATTAAGGGTTGACCATTTGTTTGACCTGTAGACCAGTGGACCCCACTTAGTGTGGCATCAAAAGTCTGTCCCCAGACTGCCTCAGAACCAAATAAGCCAAGTGCTTATTTTGGTGTTGTAGCTTATTTAAACATCTTATTTGTGAGTTATCTGTTTAAACTTGTTCATTACACTTGCTTACATTTGTTTTCACCAAAGTGGACCCCACACAAGCTGATTTTGGCTTATTTCCACTCTTGGTCAAGAAAAGTCAACTGTCAAGGTTTTAAGCACTTGAAGTGCTTATTTCCTTGACCACAGTCAAAGTCACTTCCCAAAAGTTCCTTATAAACTTATAATAAGCAGTTTGGAAAAAGAAAATCTCAAATAAGCCCAACTTAATAGAAGTGATAGCTTCTATTTAAGCCAATTGGCTTATTCTTCAGCTTATTAATAAGCAATTCTCATTTTTATAATTTTCCTAGGCTTCTGGTGTGTAAAAACAATTTCTGTAATTTTTTCAGATTTTTCTTTTATCATTTAGTATTTTTCCTAATTTAAAATAGTTTTTAGTAATTATTAAATAGTTAATAATTAATAATAATTAATTAGTAAATCAGAAAAATATAAATTAAATTTTAAAATTAGTTTTTAGTTATTTTTAAGTTTTCCAAATTTTATTTTCACTTTTCTAGTGCATTTTAATAATTAATTAGGATTTAGGTTATTTTAAATAATTAAAAAGTAATTAACAATTAGTTAATAGTTAATAATGATTAATTAAATAGTCTTAAAAATATATTTTCATTTCTAAAATTTGTTTTTTAGTATTTTAGATTTTTCTAAGTTTAATTTTTATTTTTCCAAGTTAATTTCTCATTTATTTACAATTTAGGTTAATTTAGTTAATTAAAAGTAATTAGAAAAATAGTATTCAATTAATAGTAACTATAAAATTAGTGTAAAAATTAATTTTAAATTTCCAAAAATTTTCCCTTATCATTAGGTTTGTAAAAAGTAAATTTTCATACCAGTAGCCTTTCCAGATCACCGTATTCACATTTTTGTACGTTTGTTCACGTCTTCGGCAAACGTACGGTTTTTAAGTTTTAGGTGATTCCTTCTGAATCTTAATTCCAGTAATCATTCACGTAGCTTTTCTAAGCTATTTCTGTTAATAATCTCCAAATAATTCTCACAACAAACCCTTTCTGTGAATAATCACCCGATCACAAAGCACGCTAAAGTTACAATTCACACCTCAACGAGATTTAACGACCCGGTGATACCTTATATTACCCGGAGCATTGATCTAGGCTATTTGACTTAATTGACCATTCCTTGGTCAATTTAAGTTGGTGGTTTAGCATCAATCAATGATACGCAGTGGAAAGACGGCGAGTTACACCGTACTTTTGCATGACTTTGTCGAATTTGTCATTACAGAAGTGCGTACCACGATCACTAATAATAGCACGTGGAGTTCCGAATCGGGCAAAAAGAGCTTTTAGGAATTTCACAACTACTCGGGCATCATTTGTGGGTAAAGCTTTCGCTTCAACCCATTTTGACAAATAGTCAACTGCCACGAGTATGTATTTGTTGCCAAACACAACTTGGGTCAACTTATCATCAATAAATTCTCCTAGATTCTCTATAACCATGAACTCAACAAGATAGACCAAGCTTCCTACAAACACATGCAATGGTATTGCCCTAGCAATAATGTTTTCTCCTTTGTATTCTAACTCATCTACCATGATTTTATTGTATTCATTACGCGAGATTATGTTCATTGGGAGAGATGAGTTAAGATAGGCGTTAAAGCTCTTAAATCCGATCTTACAAGGAAATTGCATGTTAAATGAACTATCACACTCAATCCTAGTTCTAGGGTCGACATACCTAAGAGGGTTTATTTCCTCTTCCATTCTATCCTCATTAATCACATCACCATCATCAAGATCCTCATCGGAGTCTGAATAGTAAAAGGGACTAGCCCTACGGTCATCATCATGATCAGACTCTTCTAACTCAGAATTATTGTCAAACTGGTGGTTGGGTGAGAGGTTAGGTGGGTTCTTATTCTCCACTAGAGGGGGTGGGGCTGGCATTTGGAAAATCCTATGACGAAAAACACGAATAACAGGAATCAAACTATCAATGTTATTGTTATCCATCGAAATAATTTACGAACAAAGGACACGAAGAACTAAGATAGACTAAAGAAAACCTAAAAATAAAAATAAAATCTTACTAGAACGGAATCTAGCAAGTAGACCTAATAAAAAGAGATTCTAACCTAGACAATAACTATTCCCCAGGCAGCGGCGCCAAAAACTTGATACGTGGGAATCGCACCAGGCTTTACCTCTCAAGGGATCTTGAGAAGCTTACAACCCCCACCAGGCAGTGTACCTGATCGTTGTAGTATAGTATAGTGACAAGTACCGGGGGATTGATCGTTTAGCTAGGAATAGTGTTGCTAGGATTAGAAAACCTAAATACTAGTTCTAAAGGTGAGAGATGATTCTTTTTGTATTTTTATATTTTTTAGAAAGCAAGTAAAATCTCGGGTTTGAAGGATTTGGGCGGAATTAGTTGCTAGTCAACTAACCCAATACTAAAGATGCAAACAAAATAAAATACTAGAAATGAAAATAAACTAAATTATACTAAGGTTGTGAGCAATAAGTGGAGAAAATGTGTTTACTTAGATTTCACTACTCCCTAGACATATTTTACATGTTAATTACTTGTTATAGTTGCATGGATGACGGATTGTATTCCTTAATACCATTCATGGGGTAGCGCACTTAATTCCCCAATTCTATGAGCTCTTATCTCCTCCTATGCCATGCCCAGCACAACCATAGGGATTATAAACAATGGCTCATGCATTAAATACAATCAATAAAGACCTAGTGCCATCGGTTCATGTTTCCTAAGACGTTCAAGCATGTTACCATTTGGAGATCTGCCAGTTTTCTTAAGCCTAACATATAAATCATTCATCCAAAACAATTATAAACAAGTAATCAACACATAATTAACATCTAGGTTTCATTAGATCCAAGCAAACACAAGATAGATCTAGCCTAGCATGATGGAATTAAGACAAGAACAAGATATAGACAACCAACACATAGACATATTGATTGAATTAAAAGAATACTTATCTCAATTACACATGAAAGGTATCAAGGGCTTAGAACCCTTGAAAAACCTGTAAAATTCGCACCAAGTTCGTACTTAGGGTTTCTCCAAAACTTCTCTCTTTTTAATGTGAAAATTAGAAAACTATATATAGGAAATAGGGTCTGACGGCGTCAAGACCAATCTTGTGACGCCGTCACCTCGCCGCCAAAACTCTTCTCGGACTGCCTTGATCTACTTTTGACGCCGTCATGTGTTATGCATTTCCAGGCCGTCATGAATTTTACTCTTGACGCCCTTTCTTGTGACGCCGTCAAATCTGTACTGGGTCGTCATGGAATTTACTCTTGATGCCGTCAGGATGTTACTCTTGACGCCGTCACCTACTGTTCCCAGCAAGGAAAATTAAGACTTTGGCGTTTTCTTCACTTTTATGCTCCAAAAACGTCCGAATTGCTTCCTTTTCCAGATTTCACTCCCAAAGTACCTAAAATCATAAAAGGAACGATTTAGGGCAATATTTGATCAAATAAATTCAATTCCGGGCTTAAATGACCCCCTAAAAGTGGTTCATTTATCGCCTCATCAGTGACAGGACTTGACCAATTCTCGGGCATCCTTGTAGATCGAGGGCCAATAAAAGCCGGAATCAAACACCTTTTTTGGCGGTGTAGTTGGGATTGTGGTGGCCCCCCGTGGGACCAGCATGGCAAGCCTTTAAAATTTCAGCGGCTTCATGACCATACACACACCGCCGGATGACTTGACCAGCGCATATTTTGAACAAGTAGGGGTCGTCCCAGAAGTAATGTTTTACATCTTTGAAAATTTTATTTTTTTGTTGGGACGACATCCCTTTCACAACAAAGTTACCCGCAAGATAGTTTGCAAAGTCAGCAAACCATGGGGTAATCGAGTCTCCACGAAATGAAACCGCATTGAGGGTTTCGAGAGGAAAAGTTTCGTTTATTTCCTTTTTCTCGAAAGCATCTTGGTGAGGGTTTTCAAAACGGGAGAGATGATCAGCAGCTAGGTTCTCAGCTCCTTTTTTATCACGAATAATGATATCAAATTCCTGTAGGAGGAGAACCCAACGGAGGAGTCTTGGCTTTGCATCTTGTTTTGCAAAGAGGTACTTCAAAGCCGAGTGATCCGTATACACTATGCTTTTGGTCAGAATCAAGTATGGCCGGAATTTTTCAAAAGCATACACCACAGCTAATAATTCTTTTTCAGTGGTGGTGTAATGACTTTGAGCCCCGGTCATAGTCTTGCTGGCATAGTGTATAGGCTGAAAATGTTTTGTTTTGCGTTGCCCCAAGACTGCCCCTATCGCATAATCACTAGCATCACACATGAGCTCGAAGGGCAAGTCCCAATCGGGGGCAACAAGAATCGGTGCCTCGGTAAGCCTTTTCTTTAATGTTTCAAAGGCTTCGATGCACTCAGGGGAGAAGATAAAAGGAGCATCCTTTTCGAGGAGATGGGTCATAGGCCGGGCGATTTTAGAAAAATCTTGAATAAACCTACGATAGAAACCGGCATGACCCAAAAAGCTCCTAACACCTTTTACGGTTGTGGGATGAGGTAATTTTGCAATGACGTCCACTTTGGCTCTGTCAACCTCAATCCCGTTTTTTGAAATTTTATGGCCGAGGACAATGCCCTCTTTGACCATAAAGTGACTCTTCTCCCAATTTAGACATAACTTTGTGTCTTCACAACGTTTTAGCATGTTGTCTAAATGGGAGAGACATGATTGGAATGAATCCCCAATGACCAAAAAATCGTCCATAAAGACCTCCATAGTTTTCCCGATCATGTCAGAAAATATGGCCATCATACATCTTTGAAACGTGCCCGGAGCATTACATAAGCCAAATGGCATACGTTTATATGCAAAAGTTCCATAGGGGCACG
Organism: Artemisia argyi; assembly: GCA_030686995.1. Lineage (NCBI taxonomy): Eukaryota > Viridiplantae > Streptophyta > Magnoliopsida > Asterales > Asteraceae > Artemisia > Artemisia argyi. Next base: position 48,841,607 of record CM060688.1, read on the forward strand.
TAAAAGTGGTCTTTTCCTGATCTTGCGGATCAATGAGAATCTGAAAGTAACCCGAGAAACCATCGAGGAAGCAATAGTACTCATTCCCCGCTAATCTCTCGAGTATCTGATCCATAAAGGGCAGAGGAAAATGATCTTTACAGGTGGCGTCATTTAACTTATGATAGTCAATGCAGACACGCCACCTCGTAACCAAACGAGTTGGAATCAACTCATTCTCCTCATTTGTGACCACAGTAATGCCACCCTTTTTTGGAACACAATGAATTAGGCTGACCCAAGGACTGTCTGAGATAGGGTAAATCAATCCGGCATCAAGAAGTTTTAAAACCTCTTGTTTGATAACCTCGTGAATTTTTGGATTCACCCTTCTTTGTTGTTGGACTGCAGGTTTAAAGTCGTCCTCCATTTAAATCTTGTGAGTACAAAATTCAGGGTCAATGCCCTTGATGTCGGAGAGTCGCCAAGCAATTGCTTATTTATGGGACTTCAAAACCTTTATAAGAGCAGCCTTTTCCTCAACACTTAAGTCTTAGCGATTATGACGGGCAATTTATCATCACCCTCCAAAAATGCATATTCAAGATGAGGCGGCAAGTCCTTAAGTTCAACCTCGGGAAAGTCATCAGTTTTCTCAACATTTTTGACTTCCTCCTTATGAAGTGTTTGTGGTAGAACAGGAAGAGGAGAGGGATCTTCGTTTAATAACTTCTCAAGCATGAGAATATCCCTCTCGGGGTCAATCTCTTGGTTATTGATTCCATCAGGAATCGAATCACTTTTGAGAAAGGCCTCAATTTCTTCTAAGATGAAGTCACTTCCCTCAAACGGAGTGAGGGAAGGAGAAGAATTGGCTATGATGGGATGAGAAGAATGAGTGAGGTTTTCACTCGAAGAATCATCAATGAAACCTAAAATCTCTTGAGCATACTCCTCAGCAGCAACATCGATGACATCAATTTGATTCACCGATTCACAGTCATAATTGGAGGAGTATCTCGAAGTTTGATTTAGGTTGAAGGTTATGGCTTCCGTTCCAACACGTAATGTGATCTCATGCTCAAATACATCGATAAGAGCTCGCCCAGTTCTAAAGAATCCCCTTCCAAGAATGAGAGGGACCCTAGAATCGGCATCAAAGTCAACAATCACAAAATCTGCTGGAAAATGGAATTTTCCCACTTTAACGAATACGTCCTCGGCAATGCCAAGAGGACGAGAAATTGAACGATCGGCAAGCTCTAAAGTCATGCACGTGGGAGTGAGTTCGGTGTTAGGTCATGATTTTAATAACATAATCACTAAGAAATCTAGAGAGAGAAAGAGAGTAGAGAGAGAGTGGAAGGAACCCTTGATATGAAAAAGAAAGAGATGAAATTACTAGGAGAACCAACCCCACTCAAAGGAGAGGTTACATAGTATTTATAGGTGAGGACTAGGGCAACACTCCCTTCCTACCTATCTTGAAAATGAAATGGGCTTAAGGCCCATGGGCTTGCTACATAAGCCTTAAGTTATAATAAACATACAAGCCTTAGCAACCTATTACAAGTAAATGACCGAGACTTGATAAATAGTAAAACTACGTTCCCAACAATCTCCCCCTAAGGGTCAGTCATCAAGGTTGCTTGACGTCTTCGTCTTAATCTTTGACTTTCAATGCTTTAGACGTCTTCTAAATCATTCATCGTTCTTTGTTCTTAGTTGATGTAGTTGTGATCATCTTATTACAAAATGTAATGACCGAGACTTGAATAAATATAAAAGTACGTTCCCAACAATCTCCCCCTAAGGGTCGGTCATCACGGTTGCTTGACGTCTTCTTCTTTGTCTTTGCCTTTTGACTTGTATAACTTAAGACGTCTTCAAAAGAGAGTGTGTGTTCTTTTGCTTCATTGTTCATTGTTCGTAATAGATGTGGTAGTGATCATCTTATGAAGTTATCTGCCATGCGTCACTTCTGCGTCTGTGGTGGTCGTCGTCCATTCCAACATGCTCATACACCTTTGAACTTAGACATTCACATGCACGTAGTTCCCTTTCATTCACATAGATCTTTAGTCATTAAACTTTGTAGATTTTTCTTTTTGGCGTAGAATCTAATTTTGAACATTGTGTTGCTTAGATCTTTGAGGGAGTTTTCGTTGACTTCAAGATGTATGTATGAGCATGCGGAATCAGTCTCCATGGAGATGATATGTCCCTGAAAATAAACAGTTAGCAATAAACAACCGGTACTTACAGATAAGAAATTAGAGATCGTCAACAGCATAGTGTGAAGACTCCTTTTAACCCTTATCAAGGCCGTTCACATATCAGATACTCCCGAAGGAGCTTACGAGACCTACTAGGTAGCTCAATGACTGGGTGAGTCGCTGGGGATTACTCCACGACTGTAGACCGTTAGAAACCACCGCAAACACTAAGCGTAACTCACGAGGAGTTACCGAAGTGACCTGTCAAGGCTGTTAGATGATGACCCTGACAGGAGTTTCCGTTCAATCATAGAGAAATACTTATGCAATTCTCTCATAAACGTTCTAGGCAGATTGCTAAGATCTGCGAAGGACTCGATAATTTACAGCTGGTGCCCATTGATGTAGAACACCAGTTGTAGAAATACTAAGTGTTCCTAAGAGATCTTTGATGTATCTCATGGCTCTAGACTCGATAAGTGCTCACTTAGGTTTCCTATACGGAGACTAGGAAGGGGTCTCCTGCTTTAATATCAACTATCTCTAAGAGATAAGTCGATAGATTACACTGGTTCCCCGTGAGAATGAAACAAATTCTTTTAAGAGAACTTGAGTGGCTAGAAGGTTAAGTGCAGTGCGTCACTGGGTCCATGACGGCTTTATCTTCAATACCAGCGTCGCCTTAGCAACAACCAGTAGCATACGAAATGAACCCGGTGTCTGCCCAAAGGTTGAACATATGGAGGGCTATTTCTTTTCACCCTTTTCTTTGCTTTTCTTTTTAATTCTTCAACCCCTTCTTTCTCCTTTCATTCTTTTATCCTTTTTTCATATCATACCTAAGGACTTCTAATTCTAACTATTGGAGATGTCCTTGGGTAGATCCCTCCGGCTCTGGCGGATCATAGGACGGTTTTTTCTTAACCTTAGTCACCTTATCACTCCATGACCATCCTATAGTTGCCATTGAAACCTTTGAAAATCTCTCAAAGTGTTTATGTTTATCAAACATTTTGTTTAACACTTTGAGATTTTTGTGTTAACTTATGAAGGGCTCCCCCTTCACATGTGCTCATAAGTATTTAATAAATTTGCACATGCAGGAGGAGCGAGCACTTTTAGAATTGATCCACATTCAGTGAACAAGACCGATTCGCGACACGCTTACATCACTAGTTAGACTAGCTTGAAGTTATTACCCGGCCTAGTCAAGTTCACAGAAAGTTTCTCGAAACGGTACATTTCTACTAAGACAAATCCTTTTCGAGACACGCTTACGTGGCTAGTTAAAGAGTTCCATTGTCAGCTTTTAGGTGACAACTAGCTCTAGTAACTAACTTGATGTTATTACCCGTCGAGGAAAAGTCTTTTTGAATTTACTAACTTTTATGTTTCAATTCCTGGGTGAATCTGAGTCTAGCTCGCATGAGATTTGACTTTTAAGCAACATTTAACTTTCATATTTTAATCACTTTCACTTTTCTCCCCCTCAAAAATAGCATATGAGATGTTGTTTTTGATAAACTTTTGATTAAAATATGCTTTTTGAGTCTTATGGGGAGATATCAACAAGAACTTTTGCTTTTTAAACGATGAATTTTTCAAGTGCTCCCCCTCAACAAGTGAATACTCATTGAGGTGAAATACTTGTCTTTTGAGCAGAATTATGAAAATCAGAAAATGTTTGATTAATTCTACTCAAAAGTAAGAAGCCTTCGCTCCTTATATAAGGATTGAGACACTGAAGCGTACCTCAGGGTTCTTTAATTACAAGCACGAGTTGTACACTGTTATGTGTGCACAAACCATAAAACATGATTTTGACAAAGCATTTTGATTTCAAAATACTCCCCCTCAAAACGAGCATGTGTTTTGACATTTTTTAAACTGTGGATCGAATAGGGGAGTAATGATTTGAAAAATCTTGAGCAAAATTTTGAAAAAACCTTTTGAAAAACTTTTCAAAATTTTGCTCAAGATTAAGAGAGTTTTAGATAAGCTTTGCATGAGAACTTCTTCTTGTTTTGAAGGATAAGTGCACGTTTTGTTTTAATGAATGGTTTAGCAAGGCACTCTCCTTTCTCTGAAACCCGAGTTGTACACTGAAATTAGTGCACAAGTCGTTGTTTTTATACAAAATTAGTTTTCTATTAAACAAAACACTCCCCCTCAAATAATGAACATTATTCGAGAGATAGTCTTCTTGAGCAGAATTTAGAATCGTATTTAAGAAATACTTTTTGAAAATTCGTGAGATGATTCTGCTCAAGGTTTTAGAAAACACAATCAAGTATTATACAACAAAGGATGCTTGAAACTCAAAACTCTTTTACAGTTGAAAGTTATTTGAGACCCGGAGTCTCTCTTTTGAGTTTTAGAAATCTGAAAAAAATTTCCATCTAAAGTTAAACCTCATGGGTTTTTTTTGAAGATTTGTTTTTGTGATGAATGGAAAACTTCCGGTATTTGGGATGTTCAGATCAGAGACATTCTTTTATTGAAGCCAAAGCATTCCAGATTTTGAAAATATGAAAGGTTTTGAATGACTTTGCTTTGGTCTCCACACTTGCTTTACCGGTGTAAAACAAGAGTGTAGAGTTTGGAAAAATTTGTTTCTCACCATTTTGAATCCATTTACCAGTTTAGCCTTTAAACACATTTTGTCCTTTGACCTCAAAATATGTTCCATAAGAAACATTTTGTCGAATGTTGAAATTTTGACTTTCAATGGGATGACATGTACTTGCACACAGAGAAAATGCATCAGGCACAAACAAGTATACAGATTAGTCAAGAAACTCATTCTAAATCAACCAAAATGCTCAGAATTCTCTAATTAACACACAAGATCACAGATTAACTCATCCTATCACTCGAGATTTTCCAATTATGAAAATGGTTTGGGGTTATGATTTGAGTCTATGCACACTAGTTAGCATCATAATGCCTGAATATTAAACAAACAAACGTCCTAGTAATAGCGGCAAAGACATCGGCATCTTAAACCCTAAATCACATGATTTCAAACCTATGTTGTTACTAATCGAGCAAGTACCAATCGAGCATTCTTTAGTGATGAGGCGAAAAATGATCCGTTTTTAGGGGGTCATTTAAGCCCGAATCCGACTTTATTTGATCAAATATTGCCCTAAATCGTTCCTTTTGTGATTTTAGGTACTTGGAGAGTGAATTCTGGAAAAGAAGCCATTTTGGACATTTTTGGAGCATAAAAGTGAAGAAAACGGCAAAGTCTCAATTTTCCATGCTGGAAACAGTAGGTGACGGCGTCAAGAGTTATACTCTGACGGCGTCAAACATCAAGAATAAAATACCGTAGTTGATGACGGCGTCAAAAGTCATCCTGACGGCGTCAAAGTCCCAAGAATAAAATACCGTGGTTGATGACGGCGTCACATAGGCCGTCATAAGTAGATCAAGGCCGTCCGAGGAAGTATTTGGCGGTGAGATGACGGCGTCACACCCTTGCTCTTGACGTCGTCACCTCGATTTTCCTATATATAGTTTTCTAGTTTTTTACTTTAAAAGAGAGAAGTTTTGGAGAAACCCTAAAGACGAATTTGGTGCAACTTTTACAGGTTTTTCAAGGGTTCCAAACCCTTGATACCTTGCATTGTAATTGAGATAAGTGTTCTTCTAATTCAATCAATATGTCTATGTGTTGGTTGTCTATATCTTGTTCTTGTCTTAATTCCATTATGCTAGGCTAGATCTCCTTTGTGTTTGCTTAGATCTAATGAAACCTAGATATTGATTATGTGTTGATTACTTGTTTATTCTTGTTCTTGGATGAATGATTTTATATGTTAGGCTTAAGAAAACTGGCAGATCTCCAAATGGTAACATGCTTGAACGTCTTAAGAAACATGAACCGAGGCGTACTAGGTCTTTATTGGTTGTATTTAATGCATGAGCCACTGTTTACAATCCCTATAGTTGTGCTGGGTCATGGTGTAGGAGGAGATAAGAGCTCATAGAATTGGGGAGTTATGTATGCCACCCCATGAATGGTATTAAGGAATACGATCCGTCATCCATGCAATTATAACAAGTAATTAATGTGTAAAAGATATCTAGGGAGTAATGAAGTCTAAGTAAACACATTTTCTCCAATTACTGCTCACAACCTTAGTATAAATTAGTTTAATTTCATTTTTAGTATTTTATTTTGATTGCATCTTAGCTTTGGGTTAGTTGAATAGCAACTAATTCCGCCCACTCTTTCAAAACCCGAGATTTTACTTGCTTTCATAAAAACATAAAAAGACAAAAAATAATCATCTCTCACCTTTAGAACTAGTAATTAGGCTTTCTAATCCTAGCGACACTATTCCTAAGCTGAACGATCAATCCCCCGGTACTTGTCACTATACTATACTACAACGATCAGGTACACTGCCTGGTGGGGGTTGTAAGCTTCTCGAGATCCCTCGAGAGGTAAAGCCTGGTGCGATTCCCACGCATCAAGTTTTTGGCGCTGCTGTCGGGGAATAGTTATTGTCTAGGTTATGATTTCTTTTTATTAGGTCTACTTGCTAGATTCCTTTCTAGCAAGATTTTATTTTTATTTTTAGGTCTTCTTTAGTCTATCTTATTTCTTCGTGCCTTTGTTAGTAACTCTTTACCATCCGACATCATGGAAGGTGGTAACATCTTTGAACCCGTCATCCCACCACAACAAAACCCACCACTAGAACCCCTTAGGCCCCGAACCTTAGGAGAGTACTCCCGACCTAGCCACCAAGGCTACCGAAACACCATTGAGCTCACCGGAGCCAATGTGACCCCCTTGCGATCCGACACCATCCGGTTGGTGCAAAGCGGATGTGCATTCCATGGACTTCGTTCCGAAGATCCAAACCAACATCTTAAGGACTTTCTCAAAATCGTAAATTCCATAGACCTAGGTGTTGAAACTAGAGAGACTACCCGTTTACGCCTATTCCAATTCTCTCTACGGGATCAAGCTAGTCAATGGCTTGAGCGTTTACCCGCGGGATCCATCACCACATGGGATGATCTCACCACTCGTTTCCTTGCTCAATTTTTCCCACCGGGGAGAACTACTAAGCTTAGGAATGACATCTTGATGTTTCAACAACATCAAAATGAATCTCTTTATGAAGCATGGACTCGTTTCAAGGACTTACTCCAAAAAGTCCCTCATCATGGCATAGATCTTTGGCTCCAAGTCCAAATCTTTTATGACCATATCGAAATCTCCACGAGGCGAGCCATTGACCAATCGGCCGGTGGTAAGCTACGTGATCTTAGTGCGGAACAATCATGGGAACTCATAGAAGATCTTGCTCTCTATGACAACAAAAGTTGGAATGATCCCCGTGACTTGAACAAAACGGTCAAGGCAATATCTTTGCCTTCGAACAATTCTAGCACTCCCGACCGTAGCATCATGGAACTTGAGGACCAAGTCAAGTTTCTCATGAAATCCTACGATGCTCCTAAGCTTTCAAGCCAAGTGAACAAAATCACTTCTTCATACGAATTATGTAGTGGTCCCCATGACACTCGTGATTGTGTGGAACTCACCGGAACAGCTTTTGCGGACTACGCATCCACGCGTACCGACGAAGCGGGAGATAAGTGGTACACTTTCAAGCCCGAGCCAAACACTTACGGTGATTCATACAACCCCTCATGGAAAAATCACCCAAACCTTAGGTGGAAACAAAATCAACCCAATTCCTCCAATCCGCCTAATCGTTACCAACCAAACGGTCCACCATCCAACCGTACTTTCAACAACAATCCTTCTAACAACTATGGTAGTACCAACAATCTTGAAGGATTGATGTCAAAGTTCATGGCATCTCAAGAAGCTCGAATAGCTAGGTTTGAAACCGAATTCAACCAACAACAAACTTAGATGACCAACAAGATTGACAACTTGTTGAAAGCCCTCAACAACCAAGCGTTAATCACACCTAGGAAGGACACTAGGGACACCAATAGTGGAATCCAAATTAAGGACCCCTCATCATCCAAACATGTCCACTTTGTCAATGTTGTCACCATTAAGCCAATAGATAAGGAGATAGAGGAGAGTGACAAGGATGAAGTTAGAATAGAAGCCGATAGTAAGGATGAAAGTAGGGAAGTTGAGGTTAATAAGGATGAGGAACTAGAGGAGGTGGAACCTATAGAAGAATACTTTGATAAGTTGCCAACCAAGGAAGAACGGGAATACCATAAGGATTTATTCGATAGTCCCGAGAAAACATATATCTTTGGCGACCCCCTTATCAAAATGGGAGACCCCTCTAACATTAACATCCCATGCAATATTGGGCACATGCATATATGGAAAGCTTACATCGACCTTAGATCACCCGTGAACATCATGACTAGGACTTATTACAATTGGGTGATGAAGAAGCAACTCAATTTTAGGATGATGCCCGGTAAGAATCTGATAAGTAATTTTGCAGGAAGAGTGAAGGGATTGCATGTGATTATAGGAAAGCTTACCTATGAAATCGATTTCATGATAGTAGAAGACACTCGTCCGGTGATAGATGCTTGCCTAAGTCAAATAATATTCGTAAAACCATTTGTTAAGGCCACTAGGATGAGTTATGATCCGACTTTAGGGATAGTTAGATTTAAGAAAGAGAATGATGAGGTTGCTTATCAAATGCCCTACAAGATCGAACAATACCGCCTTCTCTCTAATTTCGAAAAAGAACACAAACAAGCGGCTTATTATAGGAATGAGGAGGATAGACGTAGGGGAGTAGAGTATGTTAGAAATAGAATGCTTGGTTTCTACAAAGAGTGCTTGCAACTAGGTCCGGAATACAAAACTGGTTTAGAAGACGACCTAGAGAGTGGAACCAATGATGAGATCACGTAGTAACCCATGACTTTGAGTCTAGCTACAAGACTCATAAATAAAGAAAAACGCTTCTTGGGAGGCAACCCATGTTTGTGTGATTTTATTTGTTTGATTGTTATTTGCTTCCGTATGCATGTTTTATTTTTATTGTTGGTTGGTCATGCTTCTCAATTAAAATGTGGAAATACTTTACTATGTTGTTTGGCCTAGTCTTAACTCCAACCTAAAAGTATTTTTGCAAAAGATAAGTGTAAGGGGAAACCCCAAATATGTTTTTAAGAAACAAACCGATCATGATTCTCCACAATAATAAATGAACATGTATATTCGTATTTGTTAGAGTCAAATGCTTGTATTGAGTCACAATGAAGTTTTGCAGGATTTTCCAGGAAGTAGGACCAAGTTTTTCCAGAAATTTTCCGGAAACTTAACATAAGAATTTCTGCAGGTCCATTCTGACGGCGTTAGAGTTTTACTCTTGACGGCGTCAGGTGTAAAAATCTGGAAATTTTACCGGTTTTGTTTTTCTAACGGAGTCTTATGGTTTTTGTGACTTATTAAGTTTTATAATCTCCAAGAAATCTGCAAACTTCATTCCACAAGCATTAAATCTTACTTTGTTTTCTAGGATTTAGTAACTTATATAGGATGCCGCCGATTTTACGCGAGGTTGTCTTGTCTATTTTGTCAGGATTTACAGGTTATGTTTGACAAGGAGATGATTTATATTCTGGAAGGGAAGCTTTGATTGTTCGTTTTCTTGGAAGAAGATTTAACCTGGCCAACCTATAGTCCATACCGAGCGAATCAGGGGAGTATTTGATTTCATTCTCTTTTTGCTTTTTCACTTTTACATTCTTTACTTGAATATTGGGGACAATGTTCATCTTAAGTGTAAGGGGAGGGTAAAAAGATGATACCTTACATATGCACTTTCGCTTGAGTTTGTTTTGTTTGATAGTAGATGTGTAATAAAACTACGAGAAATACTTGTTAGTGTAATTTTAGCACCAAATTTAAAATTTTTTACAACATTTAGGAGTGAAAGTTTAGCCATAGCAAGCGTCTCATGGATAGGAGATTGTATGACTAGCACATAACCGTATATTCAGAAAAATTTTCCACCCAAAAATGTGAGGTTCGCCTTTAGATTTGATAGGAAAAGCATTTACTATTAGTGCTTATGAGTGTACCGGTAGCATTTAGATTCTAGAACTTGCGTTAGTGATGCATTCCGAGACCGCTAGTGAGACTACATTCGTGTGGTAGGATTTACTACATGATAAGAGGCATTAGGATCACCCTTGTGTTAAACCCGTATTACAATTACTTGACCATTTAAGTCATATTACTTGGCTAGTTAAGTCAACTAATTTTTCCCACACCCTTAGCGTTGTACTCATTTTTAGTACACGAAACCCCTAGTACACCCCTCCGAGCCTATCTTTTCGTTTCTAACTTTAAGCATTTTACTTAAAGGAAGAATTTGTTACACCCCACTTAAATGTACAACCAAATCGCCTTAGCCTTCCGTGTATGCGCTCATTTTTAGTGCATTATTGTTATTTGTTAAACCCTAAGTTAACTTTCTAACTGATTACATGGTTGCTAAGTCGAGTCATATCCTTGTACATATTGTTTTGGGACGATTGGCACTCATGGGTAAGTACTTATTTTATGGAGTAATGGGGAAGAACATAATATTATTACCCCCATATGTACGTTAATCTTAAAAGTGATCCAAGTGTTTTGATTTTCTTAATTCGAGTCATTAGTTTAGTTTAATGTAAAGTATGTAAAGATTCAAGTGTAAGGGGAATTCTCATCCCCTATGATGTATTGTTTTGGATGGTAGGGTAAGAGTGTATGCAAAAAAAAAAAAAAAAAAAAAAAAAAAAAAAAAAAAAAAATCGAAAAATCAAGAAAAAGAAAAAAAAAATAGAAAAAGGAAAAAGAGAAAAAACATACGGACTACCATCCCGTTTCATTCTATGTTTATTTTATGTTTTTGTTATTTTTCATTTATTAGCTTAAGTCGAGTCTAGTCTTGGCTTAGCAACGCCATCTTGTACATGTAATTAACCAAGATTGTTAACTCGCCACCAGTAAAACTTCCTTTATCCAACAAAACCGTGTAATTCATATCCCTATACCTAACGTTACAACCCTTTAAAAGACCTCTTTGATAGTTTATTCTAGGTGCTTACGCCATGTGGTGGAGGTTTGATTCTTTCCCAAGCCTATGGTAATCTATTTTGCAATGACAGGTAGTGAGAGATATCTTCCATTTCCATAATGTTATATTACTTTATTACACCCGAGAGATGTGAGTATCTAAACACTATTTGTGAGGTGCTTGTGTATGACCTCCGTGCTTGTCTATTGGTCTTTAGTGGAATGATTATTTGTTGTAATTAATTTTATATTAGTGTTAAATGACCCCTAACTTGTCTTTTGAGTAGAATAAAAGTGCATTTGCTTGAGGACAAGCAAATCTCAAGTGTAAGGGTATATGATGAGGCGAAAAATGATCCGTTTTTAGGGGGTCATTTAAGCCCGAATCCGACTTTATTTGATTAAATATTGCCCTAAATCGTTGCTTTTGTGATTTTAGGTACTTGGAGAGTGAATTTTGGAAAAGAAGCCATTTTGGACATTTTTGGAGCATAAAAGTGAAGAAAACGGCAAAGTCTCAATTTTCCATGCTGGAAACAGTAGGTGACGGCGTCAAGAGTTATACTCTGACGGCGTCAGACATCAAGAATAAAATACCGTAGTTGATGACGGCGTCAAAAGTCATCCTGACGGCGTCAAAGTCCCAAGAATAAAATACCGTGGTTGATGACGGCGTCACATAGGCCGTCATAAGTAGATAAAGGCCGTCCGAGGAAGTATTTGGCGGCGAGATGACGGCGTCACACCCTTGCTCTTGACGCCGTCACCTCGATTTTCCTATATATAGTTTTCTAGTTTTTTACTTTAAAAGAGAGAAGTTTTGGAGAAACCCTAAAGACGAATTTGGTGCAACTTTTACAGGTTTTTCAAGGGTTCCAAACCCTTGATACCTTGCATTGTAATTGAGATAAGTGTTCTTCTAATTCAATCAATATGTCTATGTGTTGGTTGTCTATATCTTGTTCTTGTCTTAATTCCATTATGCTAGGCTAGATCTCCTTTGTGTTTGCTTAGATCTAATGAAACCTAGAGATTGATTATGTGTTGATTACTTGTTTATTCTTGTTCTTGGATGAATGATTTTAAATGTTAGGCTTAAGAAAACTGGCAGATCTCCAAATGGTAACATGCTTGAACGTCTTAAGAAACATGAACCGAGGCGTACTAGGTCTTTATTGGTTGTATTTAATGCATGAGCCACTGTTTACAATCCCTATAGTTGTGCTGGGTCATGGTGTAGGAGGAGATAAGAGCTCATAGAATTGGGGAGTTATGTATGCCACCCCATGAATGGTATTAAGGAATACGATCCGTCATCCATGCAATTATAACAAGTAATTAACGTGTAAAAGATATCTAGGGAGTAACGAAGTCTAAGTAAACACATTTTCTCCAATTACTGCTCACAACCTTAGTATAAATTAGTTTAATTTCATTTTTAGTATTTTATTTTGATTGCATCTTAGCTTTGGGTTAGTTGAATAGCAACTAATTCCGCCCACTCTTTCAAAACCCGAGATTTTACTTGCTTTCATAAAAACATAAAAAGACAAAAAATAATCATCTCTCACCTTTAGAACTAGTAATTAGGCTTTCTAATCCTAGCGACACTATTCCTAAGCTGAACGATCAATCCCCCGGTACTTGTCACTATACTATACTACAACGATCAGGTACACTGCCTGGTGGGGGTTGTAAGCTTCTCGAGATCCCTCGAGAGGTAAAGCCTGGTGCGATTCCCACGCATCATTTAGCGTTCTCTAAAGCTATATAAACTAGTTAATTAGACTAAACACAAAAAAAATTAAAGCCCTGATTGATAACCCTAGTTTCTGATTATGCCTTTTTGACCGTTGAAAACACTTGAAACATTTAGGGAATGATTAGACAACAACCATAAAGAAATTTGAAACTCACAATTGTGGATAAAATCGAGGAAAAAATCGTTAGTCTGATTTGTTGAGGTTTTAATCAAGTGTGCAACTTTTGAGAACATATGTGAAAACATTGATTAGAGCCTGTTTTATTTTCCATGCAAGGTCCTTTTACCTAAGTTTAAGACTTTTGTGAACTTTACTCATTAAAGGTTAATTACTTTTCCATTTGAAGTCCAAACAAGGTTAACTTGGAATCATTGCAGAAAGAATTTCCTTTCTCCCCCTCGAATTAGCATATATTTTGTGAAATCTTTTTGTACATTTTAATTCGAGAGATCATAGAAGTTTATGAAAATGAGATTTTAATACGAATGATGAAGAAACATTTTATCCTTGAAGAATTATGATGAGGTATGCAAACTTCATGATAATGTGAAAAGTTTTCTCCCCCTCAAAACATGTTCCATTTTGACAGAGAAAAGCAAAATTGGTTTAAATGGAGGAACATAGTTTTGAAGATTTGAAGTTTGTACACAAAGAAAGAAGATTCTTTTTGTGGAAAAAATATTTACAGAAAGACTTTGATGTTTGACTCTTCTTAGGTTTTAAGAAAATTTTGCAAATCATCTGAGTCAAACATCACATACCATTATGGTGAATTAAATCAACAAACCTTGATTGAGGTAATTATCTCGCATGTGAGCAGGATCCAAATAGCGTGTAGACGACTCAGTAATGTCAGGAATGAGTTGAGCCGGTGCAAACGGATTAAAGAACGCTTAAAGAACGCCTCTGGGTCATGCTCTGCGGTTTGTTGAACTGATTTAGGTATGGAATCTTCAGCTGATTGTCGTGATTTGGACCCGGTTGGTTCTGTGGTTGTTGGAGATGCAATTGGAGGACCGTCTCTCCCAACAATTGTTGTTGTTTGTGAGGTGAATCAGGTACTTGATGGTGATCAAGATGTGCAGCGGAAATTGGTGAGACCTCAGAAAGACGGTTTTCAATCGTATCATCAAACAATGGAGCAAACAAGGTTTCCACTTCTTTACGGGTGAGAGACAATGGTTCAGCCGAAGAATCCGGAAAGTTCAGACGGTTGAATGCGGGTCCTAAGCTGTTGTGCTCAGAAGCCATTGCTGAAGTGCGGGTCCGAAACTGAGTTGTTCCGAAGCCATTCCTGTTATGTCTGCAAAGAAAGAAAGAAAAGACAAGAAAACAGAGAACAAGGAACCCCAAGAGTAACTGGGTTCCAGATGTTAGAAGCATAAAGATGTAGTGTCAATTATCTTCTTGACACTTGAACACACAGTTCCGACGGTTTTCCTTCTTGTCTCAGGGGTAGAAATAGTGGAGTTCACATTAGTTTTGGTGCAAATATCTAAAATCTTACCTGTAGGAATCCACCTAAGACCAATTGATTTGAAAATTCTACCCGTGGGTACCCACCTAGTGTCAGATCTAGGAGATGTTTTCCTTTTAGATGCAGTTGAGTGAAATGTGGGAGCATCACTTCGTTGAGAAAACCTACGTCCTATATTGATCCACTTCTTAGGTTTCTGACTTATGACTTTTGGTTCAACGGGTTTGTTTGTCTTAGTCGATTGAGCCTTTTCAAGTGAATTTCCCTTTTGAAGATATTTTAAAGCACAAACAACATGATTATTTAAGCAACTACTCTTAGAAGCTATCCAATTCCTATTAGTTTGTTGAGAACTCCTAGGTTTTGGTTTGCTACTACTAGCAGTGTTTTGCACTACATTGGAAGGCTTCACATGAGGTTTTGAACCTAGAATTCCATCCTTTTGAAGTAGCGCCTTTTTCCTAGCCTTTTCTAGGTCATAGTTCTTGTACATGTCATATTTGCCATAAAACTCTTTACTTTTAATGCTCGTTTTAGACACTGTTTTTGAACTAATCCTAGAAGAGCCAGGCATAATCACGTGTTGAGATTTAGCAGACACAGATGCATTTTCCTTAGGACAAGAATGTGGAGTGACTGGTTTTGTCAAATTGTTATTCTCAACAACTTGGGAGGCCAACCGAGGTTTTGAAAATTTAGGTCGTTCAGATTTAAATGCAGTTGGTTGTCGAACCACTGATTGTTTTCTGTTTGTTTGAGAAGGTTGTTTCCCCAAGATTGATGGTTTTGCAAACTTAGTATCCACACTCTGGCCAGTCAGTCTTCTTAATTTGTTTTGTAATGCAGCATGTGCAAACACCTTTTCTTGCATTTGACCTTTTAAAAGCTCATTTTATTTAACTAATGTATCCACACGTTTTCTTTGTTCATTCAAAAATTGACCATTGTTGCCCAAATTTATAGATTCGTTTTGCATTTGAAGTTCAAGTGAGATGCAATGTGCCTCTAGTTTTGAAAAATGTTTATGACACTGGGCAATGGTCTTTTTGAGAAGAAGGTTTTCAGACCCAAGGGTTTGGTATGATGTTTCAGTAATTGGATTATCAGGTAAGGACTCAGACTCAGAATGTATTACTAGACATTGAACAACATCCTGGTCAACCTCTCCTTCATTACTGAAGTTAGGTTGCACAGATTGTTGTTTCTCATATGCGGACATAATATGATCAACAGTAGATTGTACCTCAACCATTTGCTCTTTGTCAAAGTTTGGTTCTTTGTCATAGATGGGTATGAAATCTTCCTCATCCATCTGTCCTTTGTCAAGGTTGGGCTCTGAGTCATAGAAGGGTATGATCTCTGCACAATCTGCATCCTTATCATTCCCCAATCTGCTGTTGTCATCCTGCACTTCTGATTCTGTCCCTTTGCTTTCCATGACAACCACATTAGCTTTCAATGAATCATCTTTATGAACTTGCTCTTCTTGAATCTGCAACTTCTGTTCTTTGATAGCACTCAGATGAAGTGATCTTTCATTAAGCATAAATTCTAAGCGGTTTAGGCGTGAAACAAGTTGATCTCTAAAATCTTCAACCTCCATACTTGTGATGTTCTCTCTCCATACATTGCTTTCATAATTATAGTGTATGAGAGATTTAAAATGCAATGCCATGAACACTTTGAACTGAGACTTGAGCGCTCTAAATCCTGCCATGCAATCGCTTCCCTGTTCAATTCGTTTTTCAATTTGAACAATGTTTTCTCGGAGTTTCCTTTGGAAGGTTAGACGATCCATTCCAGTTCCGAAGAATGCATTAAAGGTACCCCCCGTAGGAAACCATGCATCTGAGAGAATCTTGCATTGAGTCTTAACTGATTCAAAATGAGCTAAGCAATTTTCTGTAGAATTGATGGCTCTTTTCTCAGCTTCAGTCATCTTTCTCTCAAATGGGTCTTTTGAGTCATCAGAAGCATTTGTGTCGTATACTGGTTCAGTATCATCCATGACACCCGAATTATCTTCCAATATTTTAACCTCATTGCCTACATTAACTACATTTGCAGTATTCTCACCATTCCCAACCAGCCTTTGAGTAATACTTCCTTGTATCACAACTCTTTCACCTTGCTTGACAGCTCGATTTCGGGAATTTCGGGAATTTGATAAAGCCTGACTCGTAAATTGTATGAAGTCTGAGATGATGGAGTTGTGACTTCGTTCATGCATTTGAGACCTTGATTGATACATTTTCTCTTTGTTTAATCTCACAACTGGATCTACAGAATCATCAGACTCATACTTTGAGCCAGTATTATCCATGTGAAATTCCTGCATGTTTGCCATTAACATCACAACTGCTGTATCGGCTTCCAAATCTGATGTATTGGATTCCAAATCTGTATATTCATCATCAGATGGAATATCTCCCATGACACTTTGCCAAACTGCATTGAGATTACCCCCTTCAACTTCCATTTGACTAAGTGTGGCATTGTATTCAACATTATCGTCAAAGACTGGAGTTGAATCATAATCCTGAGCTTCCTCATCTGCAATATTTTCTGTATATGCCAAGAATGCCATGCTTGGTTCGATAAGATCTTCTTCATCATCAGTATCTTTCATTGTGTTTAAGCATTCAGAAGTTGAAGTTATATCGCCATTGCCTTTCTTGGAAGATACTTGACTAATCTTCACTAGATTTTGCAGAAGAGATTGCACATTATTATGTAGTGTTGCAGGATGGTACTGTGGAATGAAGAAAGGCTCAGGTGTATTCGGAGGATTGAAGAAGAGACCATTTGGAGTGTAAATTAAGGATCCATGGTCAACAGCTGGAGCAGGGAGAATGGTCTTCAGAGGATTCATGCTTAAACAGGATTCAAGAATTTGCATCATTCTGATGTGATGAAGTTCTTCTGTACGATGCCTAGCTTCAAGATATTTCCACATTTCATAAGCACTGGCTTGAAAGTCCATATTCATGTAAATTGAATTGGGAAGGGCTAATGTCATGAACCATACAGCCTGTTGGTCAGCATCATACTGAGCAAGTTCTGAAGCATTCAAATCTGCAGTAGTTTGTAACCTCATAATCCCTGTTGAGTCAGCAAGAAATATCATTTTGTATGGACCATCTTGAATGGATTTAAGCATTAGATCTGCAGCAGGACGATCTGTGAGCCATTGTAGAAATCTCCGTTTCCAAACAGTATACGTTCCTGGTAGCAACATTAGAGGCCTTGATTCATTGCCAAAGAGCAGAACATGGCGAATGAGGGAGCTGTGACTTTGTTGTTGATGATATTGTTGCTGATGAGAATATTGGTGAGGAAGGTAGTTGGAAGAAGGTCCTGTTGCTGATGACTGTTGCTGATGATAATATTGGTGAGGAAGGTAGTTGGAAGAAGGTCCTGTTGCTGATGACTGTTGCTGATGAGAATATTGGTGAGGAAGGTAGTTGGAAGAAGGTGATTGAGGCGTTGTAGATGACATTGCTCTCCCCCTTGATTGTTGCGATGTAATCGAAAAAATCAAGCAAAATGTCACACGCAAGGTCGAAATAGTGATTTCTGGTTTTCCCTCCAAAAATTATTTGAAAAAAATTATCTTTCCCAAAATTTGAAAATCACTATGAAATGCAATTATAAGGTTGCAAGAAAAATTTGAGTTTCAAAAATTTTGCCGCCAAATTTCACCGAAAAAATTTTAATTTTGGCCTAAAAATTTGAATTTTGGGCCAAAATTTTCAACGTTATACCAAAATTTAAATTTCGCGTAAAAATTGAACGTTTAGTCTACTGTAGAAAATAAATTTTACTCAAAAGATTAGTGATAAAGAAGAGAAATATAGGAAGGAGAAACTTTGAAAAGATTAGTGATAATGTTAAACTTTTGATCGTTAAAGATAAATAAAGGTTGTAATTAGATTTGAAAAATTTGATATCAAACTCGGTATGTAAAGATGTTGTTTCAAACTTGGTATAGTCACTTAGGTTTCAAACTCGGTATGTTCACTTAGGTTTCTAACTCGGTATGTTCACTTAGGTTTCTAACTCGATATGTTCACTTAGGTTTCTAACTCGATAGGTTCACTTAGGTTTCAAACTCGATAAGTTCAGATAAGTTTCTAACTCGATAGGTTCACTTAGGTTTCAAACTCGATAAGTTCAGATAAGTATCCTAAGTCGATAAGTATCCTAACTCGGTAGAGGGACTTGAGTTGGGCAGAGTTTCCCCTTACTTAAAGTCACAATACACCTAACTCGATAAACGATTAGGGAATGAAGGCTAACTCGCCAAGATGATCTCAAACTCGAAAAACCAAACTCGATAATTCAAGAGAGCACCTAACTCGATAAGTCAATAAAAAAACACCTAACTCGATAATTCAAGAGAGCACCTAACTCGATAAGTCAATAAAAAACACCTAACTCGATAATTCAAGAGAGCACCTAACTCGATAAGTCAATAAAAAACACCTAACTCGATAATTCAAGAGAGCACCTAACTCGATAAGAATTAGAAAAAACACCTAACTCGCTAAGAATTTGAAAACACCTAACTCGATACCTATGCGATGAACAGTACCATTATTTCTAAGATACGCAACAAGAACCAAGTTTTTACTACCAAATCAAACCTAAATCAACCTATATTATCCCTTGGCGAATGATACCACTTGTTAGGTCATGATTTTAATAACATAATCACTAAGAAATCTAGAGAGAGAAAGAGAGTAGAGAGAGAGTGGAAGGAACCCTTGATATGAAAAAGAAAGAGATGAAATTACTAGGAGAACCAACCCCACTCAAAGGAGAGGTTACATAGTATTTATAGGTGAGGACTAGGGCAACACTCCCTTCCTCCCTATCTTGAAAATGAAATGGGCTTAAGGCCCATGGGCTTGCTACATAAGCCTTAAGTTATAATAAACATACAAGCCTTAGCAACCTATTACAAGTAAATGACCGAGACTTGATAAATAGTAAAACTACGTTCCCAATATTCGGGAAGAGAAAGTCTCTTCCGCACAGAATATGGCATCAGGTTAATGCTAGCACCTAAATCAGCTAAGGCGAAGCATTCAACCATACCCGGGAAAGTACAAGGAATGAGAAATTTCCCGGGGTCTCCAAGCTTTTCAGGAAGCTTTTTCAAGAGAACTGCTGAGCAGTGCTCATTCAGAGGAGTTCTTGCCATCTCAAAGAGTTTTTCTTTATTACTCAACAGATTTTTGATTGTCGATGCAAACTTGGGCATCAAGAGAATAGCGTCCGCGAAGCTAATATCAAAGTGCAAATCTTGGAAGATTTGGAAAAATTTATCCATTTGGTGATTAGCTTTTTCGCGGAGCTTTTGTTCATTGAGACGTGATGGATAAGGAATAGAAGTTTTGGATTTAGGGTTGTTCACTGGAGTTTCTGGTGGTTCAAAGACAACTCCAGGCTTACATCAGGTTTTCAGAATAACCTGAGGTTGGACGTGTGCTGTACTTCGTGGGCTAGGAATTTGCACCTTGTCCTTTGTCACCTCAGGTTCACGATCCACTACCTTTGGGGGAGAGGGAGAAGAGGTAGTAGGAATCGCGGGCTCATCATATGAAGTACCACTTCGTGTTGTGATCGCCTTAGCATCGCCCCTCGGGTTGGCGATCGTGTTGCTCGGAAGTTTTCCTGAGCCCGAGGGTTGATCATTTAAAGACTTCTTAAGGTCTGCGATCTGAGTCATTATCACTTTGTTCATCTCCTCCTGAGATTACATGAATTGTTTCAACAACTCATCATTTGATGGGCCAGTTGGAACAATTGCTCGAGCTTGGTTAGGAGGAGCTGGATTAGGGAAATGCTGAGTAGTAGGAGTGATGGCTTGATTTTGATTGGGAAAGTTCTGGACCCGGTTATTTTGATGGGAACCGTGGTTTTGAAAATTTCCCTGATTTTGGTTGCCATATCCATGGTAGTTGTTTCCCTGAAAGTTGTTTTGACCCTGGTTTCGATTATAGTTTCCTTGATTTTGGAAACCTTGGTTTTGATTATGATGGAAACCCTGGTTTTGGTTTTGACTGACATTTCCCGGATTTTGGTAACCTTGGTTTGTTCGATTCTGATTTTGGTTCTGGTTACGATTGTGTTGGACATTATTGTTTTGATTGAAACCAGGTGGTCCAAGGAAATTGTTAGAACGATAGCTTAGAAGATTGTGGTCCCCTTGCGGTGGGTAGCCATTACCTCCCGAATTATAGGAACCCTGAGCAGTGTATACGTTCTCTAGAATGTAGCCACCAGTGGCTGGACACTCGAAGTAGGGATGTGGACCTCCACAAGTTTCACAACTTTGATTTACAGCTTTGGCTTGTTGATTTTGCATAGTTTGGTTTATTCTCAACACAGCCGTAGAGATATCATCCATCTTTTTGGCAAGAGCCGTTATTTCAGAGGATGAAGATGCTGGAGTGATAGAATTACATGACGCATCCCTCTCGGCTGAGGAATCCCAAAAGTTATGGTGGGCAGTCATGTTCTCAATGAGGTCGTAGCACTCTTCGGGACGCCTTTTCATAAAGGTCCCTCCAGCAGCAGCATTGAGGATATCTCGGTGTCTCAAGGTCAAACCATTGTAGAAGGTATCTATAATGGAGACTTGCAACATATTGTGGTTAGGACACCGATTAATCGCAAGCTTATAGCGTTCCCAAGCTTCGAATAAAGATTCATTGGGAAGCTGACGAAAGTTGCTAATGTCATTACGCAACTTGGTAACCATCGATGGTGGAAAGTATTTGGCTAAAAATTTTGTGACCATCTCATCGAAAGTGTGAATCGAATTTTTGGAAAGTCGATCAAACCATGCAGTGGCATGATGAGTCAGAGAGTAGGGGAAGAGGTATAAACGAAGGGCATCATCGGTGACATCGTTCTGCTTCATGCTTTGGGTGACGGTAAGATACTTATCAAGATGCTTGTTTGCATCATCACCCGGTAAACCATGGAATTGGCATGAATTCTGGACTTGTTGTATCATATGATGCTTAAGTCCAAAATCAGTGGCCGCAATGTCAATGGGAGCAATGGGTCCTCCCCTTCCTTGCATTGTGGGTTGACACAACTCCTCCATAGTTCGGAGATCAGGAGCTGCATCATCCTTGGGTGGTTCTAGATTGTCGTTTCCGTCCATTTTCGGAACTGGATCCTCAACAATAGGACGTAACTCAGTTACGTTTCTTAGTTGACGATTTCGTTTCGATTGTGAACGAGTGCGCATGCACTAGGGATAAAACTTTTTGGACAATATTTTTGGTATCGTCCCGTAATCTAAAATCGTTTTTCTTTAAGAATCACCTTAAAAGAAAACCGAATCAGAAAACGTTACGATATGTTTTGTTGTTTTTTAATTTTTTTTTTTGGTGTTTTAACACTTTAGGAAAAGTGTTAATGACTTTTTTTTGTGTTTTGATTTTGAAAATTTACACAAGTGGTGGTATTTGTACAGTGAGTGAGGTGAGATAACACTAATCTCAAAAGACGCTGCAGAAACGCGCACACCTCCCCGGCAGCGGCGCCAAAATTTGATTGGTGCTAAACCGTCAAATTATATTGACCAAGGAATGGTCAACAAAGTCAAATAGCCTAGACCAATGCTCCGGGTAATATAAGGTATCACCAGGTCATTAAATCCCGACAATGTGTGAATTGTGACTGAGCGTGCTTTGTGATCGGGTGATTATTCACAGAAAGGGTTTGTTATGAGAGTTATTTGGAAATGATTAAACAAAATAGCTTAGGAAAGCTATGTGAAAGATTACTGGAACTTAGATTGAGAATAAATTGCTTAAAACTTAAAAACCGTACGTTTGCTGAAAACGCGAACAAACGTACGAGAAATAAAAGTGAACGAGGTGATCTGAAAAGGCTACTGGTATGAAAATGGTATTTTTACAAACCTAATGATTAAAGAAATTTTTTTTGGAAATTTAAAATTAATTTTTACATTAATTTTATAATTACTATTAATTAAATACTAATTTTCTAATTATCTTTAATTAACTAAATTAACCTAAATTACAAATAAATATGAAATTAACTTGGAAAAATAAAAATTAAACTTAGAAAAATCCAAAATACTATAAAACTAATTTTAGAAATGAAAATATATTTTTAAGACTTTTTAATTAATTATTACTAATTATTAACTAATTATTAATTACTTTTTAATTATTTAAATTATCCTAAATTCTAATTAATTATTAAATTACACTAGAAAATTGAAAATAAAATTTGGAAAAATTAAAAATAACTAAAAACTAATTTTAAAATTTAATTTATATTTTTCTGATTTTTTAATTAATTATTATTAATTATTAACTATTTAATAATTACTAAAGACTAATTTAAATTAAGAAAAATACTAAATGATGCAAGAAAAATCTGAAAAAATTACAGAAATTATTTTTATATACCAGAAGCCTAGGAAAATTATAAAAATAGGAATTGCTTATTAATAAGCTGAAGAATAAGCCAATTGGCTTAAATAGAAGCTATCACTTCTATTAAGTTGGGCTTATTTGGGATTTTCTTCTTCAAAACTGCTTATTAGATGTTTTCAAGCAACTTTTGTGAAGTGGGTTTGACTAAGACCAAGTGAATAAGCACTTCAAGTGCTTAAACCCTTGACAGTTGACTATCTTTGACCAAAGGTGAAATTAAGCTTAAATGAACTTATGTGGGGTCCACCTTGGTAAAAACTGATTCAAATAAGTTAAATGAACAATTCTAAACAAATTTCACACAATTAAGCTAACTGAATAAGCTAAAAATCCAGAATAAGCACTTTGCTTGTTTTGTTTCTGAGGCAGAAAAGGGACAACCTTTTGGGTCAATTCCAGGTGGGGTTCACAAGTCTAATGGTCAAAAAAATGGTCAAAACACAAACCCTGGTAGGAGGGGGGGTTGAATGATACTAAGTTGGGTCAGTGGGACCCACTGAGTTGGTCACAATGAACCACCAAAGTGGTGGTTGTGACTGAGTTAGCTGGTGCACAGGGCAACACCTTGCCATGCAAGTGTTTTCAAGGGGCAAAAAGGTCCAACAGAAAAAATTATAAAAATGCAACAAGTGTATGATTCCAAAGTTCTACTGGTAGACTATGAGCACAACAAGTTTGAGAACCTAAAACCACCCACAAAAATCACAATAAATCAACCCATTTTGGGAAAAATCTGAGTCTTGTGTTTTTGACTTTTTGAAAAACTTTGATACTTTGACTTTTATGAAACTCAGATGCTTTTTATTGCTTGAATATGTTATGATAAGCTATATAAAGACCAACTTAAGTAAAAATACAAACTTGTGAAAAGGTTTGATGGGTTTTGGACTCCAAAGATCACCACAGTTAACTGTGGTGATGATTTTCTTAGGATTTTGACCTTTGTGGTATTTGTGAATAAGAAATTGGTTCCCCTGACCTTATATCTACCCAAGCAACTAAATGAAACACAGAGTTGTACAATGAAGCAAGTAGAACACCACAAACAAGCTTAAACCAAACACCCCTATCTAGAACTGATTTGAGTTTTAGTTAAGCCAAATAAGATTCAAACATACAAAACTACTAATTACTGATTTGTGATGCTATAATAAGGAATTATGAACTAAAAAAACACAGGTTTAGACTACAATAACTTAGATTCACTTGATATTGGCAAAATGATAGTTAAATGAGTACAATGAGCAACAAGCAAATCCAAACTATAACTACCCAATTTTAAGCTATAACTCAACTTAACTACACCTAAATAACACAAAAGATTCAAAGTTAAGCAAATTCAAGCACAAACACAGTGGAATGAAAAATTGAACCAAGGACTTACAAAAGCC
The DNA here is from genome assembly GCA_030686995.1 of Artemisia argyi. NCBI lineage: Eukaryota > Viridiplantae > Streptophyta > Magnoliopsida > Asterales > Asteraceae > Artemisia > Artemisia argyi. The sequence continues at coordinate 48,865,971 of CM060688.1, forward strand.
TTCCAAGCTAAGATCATGAACCAAGACCAAACTATACTACCTAATGGCTTCCACAAGCCTCTATTACCCTCTGCAATCCATAAATCAACCAAACTTCCAAGCTGCTTCAACCTTTGTCCATTTTTTATTTTATTTTTATTTTTCTTAATTTTTTTAGTATTTATGGAAACTGAGTTTAGGAAGTTACCACAAACTTGAAAAGTTTCTAAAAAGTTGTTTTCTGAGTTTACATGAGCTTATGAATAGCTTAAACACACATTGGAACCTTAAATTAGCACTTGAGAAATTCGAATGGCACTTGAAAATTCAAACAAGAAATAAACTTAAAACATTGCTTTCATTGATTAAAAACTAAGTTACAAAAGTAAATTACAACATTTCTAAAGCTACTACTACAATATTACACACATTCTAAGGCTTCTATGAGCTTAATATATAATACGAGCTAAAATAAATCCCTAGGTCTTCCCACATGGCTTCCACTTGAATTCTGAGTCTCCCAATAGACTTTGTGTTGACCCTTGACCATATCCCAGCCATTCAATTGCATTAGGATCAATCCCAGCCCTTGATTAGGATTTCCCGCCAAAAACGAGTAGGGGTAAAATTAGTGGAACTGGTGAGGGTGTATTTATTGTGGTGGTAGGGGTTGGTAATATCATTAATTGTGGGGGGGGGGGGGGTTATGGTGAAAAGGTGAAGAGGGGGGAGGCAAAGTACCCTGGTTTTGGGGGATACGGTTGGGGGGAAGAAGGTGGTCAAGGGTGGGTTTGACCCGCGTTGACTGTTTGACCCTGCTTGGGTTTTTATTAAAATGGGAATTGGGCTGGGCTTGGTGTGGACTGGATCATGGTTGGTTTGTGAAATGGATTTGGTTTTGGTTTTGGAAATGATAATAAGGGTTCGGTTGGTTAATGTTGTAACAAGGACCATATTTGCAATTTTACCAAACATGAAGGACTGAATATGTAGTTTTCCAAATTGCTTCCAAGGACCAACATTGCCATAATTCCAAAGTTCAAAAACCATTTTTGCCATTTTCCAATTTTCAAAATTTCCCAGGGACCTATTTTGCCATTTTTGAATTCTCAGGGACCAAACTTGTAATTTTGGAAAACTTATTACCCAAGTGTAGTTTTTTATGATTTTTGACTTTCAAAACCTTGGGTTGACTTTTCCTTTCAAAATAAATGCATAGGGACTAATTTTGACAAGTTTTGAAACTTGGGGGACTGAAACTGCCAATATTGCAAACTTTGTACGTTTTTCCTTTGTTTTTGCACATTTTGCATTTAAAACACATAAAACACAATCCCTGGGATAATTGAAGTATTTTGATATCTTTTTGATTGTTTTTGTATGTTTTGGCAGTTTAAATACGACAAAAATGATGAGTGTTTGAGCACTCATCAGAGGGTTTGACAGTCTTTGAAACAGTGGATTGCTTTAAGAATATAGTACTACCATGTGAAAAGTTTTTTGAACAATGTTTGTTTCCTGCATTTGCTTTCCTTTAGATTCTGTATATAGAGTGTAGAGGGTGTGAGTTGGTTTAAAAAAAAGAGTTACCATGTGATGGTTACAGGCATCTTGTATGTAACTGTATTGGATAGGAAATGTAGGTGGAAATTCCTTATTTGTGGCTAGCAGTCTATGACAATATTTAAAACAGTTACTGGTGTTGCATTTTGTTTATTATTATTTTTTTGTCTAATTATTTGAACTTACTATATTGTATGGGAAATATAAAGCTAAGAAACACTTTTTTGTTTGGTTAGTTGCACTGTTCTTAGTTATATGGGCTGCCTATATAAGTAGTGTCAATGTGTGTATTATTGTGACCCATATCTCATAACCTTTCTTCCAAAAAGTCTATCAAAAAATATGGTTTCACTTCCTAATTTCGAACAACTGAAATAAGCATGTCGTTCTGATGAGTTGCAGCATTGCTTCTGTTTCCTGTTTCTGCAAGAGGAGGCTGAGAGTGAAGGATTCATAATGCTTTTGGGTGAAAAATGGGATGATGTGCGGTGTAGGATTCAAAAAAGATAGGAGTTGCTTTAAGAGGGTCAAGCTTTTAGTCCTTTTGATCATGTTCCTGGTGATGACTTGCAGTGTATGGAGGAGGCGCACTATAAGGATGGACAGATCTTGGCTGCTCTGTTTGTTGTCCTGGATTTGGCACGTGAAGCAAGGTTTGAGAGGCGCCAACATGTGGTGATGATGGAGCAGTATCATTAAGTTGTTGTTTTGTGGTTTCTGATGTTATTATGTTTGTTGGTAGAAGTCCATGTAGGTTGTTGCTTTCGTCTTGTGTTATGGTATTGTGTCATTGATTAAAACTATGGTGTTAATCTTTGTGCTCATGGTTGTAATTGATGCTAGTTATGAATAAAAAGTACCACTGTATTTGTGTGTTTACGGTATTGTTGTTATATTTTTGTAGTAGTTCTATAATGACCCAAAAATCCATTATATAAAAACTATACGTTATATTTGAAAATTTGAAATATATTAAATATGTAAAAATAAAACTAACGACTACGATAAAATTTTACGTCACGCAACTACTTGGTGGGCCGAATTTTTAAGCACAAACAAACTCAACCTTAAAGTTTTCGTGTGGGCCTTCCAAACCCAAGCCAGAACCGGCCTAGCAATCCCATCTCTCGTTTTTTTTTTTTTTTTTTTTTTTTTCTTCTTCTCGGTTCTTTTGTTCCACTCAAAACACACGACACTCAAATAAACCCTAAGGCAACAAAAAATCCTTGCGGCTCTCTCCCTTGTTCCTGGCTCCATTCGACAGCAAATAGACAAGGGATTCAAGTTTTCTTGCTCATTTGATCCTCGTGTACATGTGAAGGTTGTGGTGATTTGCTCGGTTCTTTTATTTCTTTTTCTTTTGGTTCGGTCCCTTCTCAAATCGACTAGCTTATTTTTCTTTCACTCATTATCATTTTTCGTTGCATCTCATATGATCTAGACACTTATATAACTTGTTTACATGAACATTTGGATCGATATATATGTATAAGAAAAGAGTCCACATGAAATCATAAGAATAACATACTAAAATTGTGTAATCGACCCATGATTTTCTGTTTTGTTCGACCTAAACATTCAACCCTAGACCTGAACATAACAGAAGATAAGAAAGCAGAAGAAAAAGAAAACATGAAATAAGATATAGGAAAATAAAGAAAGACAACGTCTACCTTGGTTATTCTGGTAATAATCGGATACGAATTCTCATTCAACGAATAATAACGACTTAGCCCAACCCAGCAAAGGAACGGCTCCGGAAACTTAACAAACGGGGCTCGGTTGGCAACCAAGGAAACAACATCGCTAGCACTATAATCACCAACCTCTGGCATCTTATCCCAAGGCACAGTCTGAGCAACATAGTAAGGAAAGATAGCAGGACAAGCAAATCTGTCAATCCAAAAGAAGCGCTCCTTCTAATTTTTCAACAAATCAGGCACATCCGTGTAGCATACATTATCGGAACGCTTGCCAAAAGATAACCAACCATTTTTCTTGTTTTTCACATAAAAACAGCGGAACAACGAAACAGATGGCTCAATGCCACAAACACGGCAGAGAACCTCGAAATGAGACACCCTAGCTGCACCAAGAGGATTAAGTTGAGAAATGTCAATCCTATAATGCGTTAGGATGCTAACAAAAAACTTGGTCAGTGGTAGGTTGTACTGCGCATAATCAAACAAACGGGTGTAGACACCTATTTTCTCCTCCGGAGGAAAACGAATAAGAGCACCCTTATTTGGCCGGACCGGTTGTACTTCCGGAAAAATATGACAATCTCGTAAAACTTTTTCAAAAGCATACTGGGAAAGATTGCACTCGCAATTCCATAATGAAATCATTACGACGACGATTCCCTTGAGAAGTTAAAAATGAAGAAGAAGCGGAAAAGCCAGAAAAGTTACGGTGGCCGCAAATTAAAATAAAAAGGAAAAAACATAAATAATGAAAAAGGACACTATTTATATACGCGGTACATTTAGTTAAGGATGGGATAATCAAGCGACGCGTATCGATAAACACCCTAACAAACGGTCGAGATTAAACGGTAAAAAGATAAGGATGACAGCTCAGAATGACCCAAGCGGTCAAATCATATCAGAAGGTAAAATGACCACAACGGTCCATGTTCCCCCTACAACCTTACTCGCTAGTAATTCGAGATCCGTAAAACAAAGGGCATATGCCAAGAGCGGAACAACTAGCTATATAGTCTAGGTACATTCACCGCACGCTACAAAAGCACGCGAACAATGAACGCACTAGACTGGGGGGACTTGATGACGTATAGTACAGATAGCAGGCCTACCGGGCCTAGACTATCTCACACGAATTGGGCTACGACCCAACAAGCATAAATGGGCTCCGGCCCAATAAGCCAAAACGGGCTCCGGCCTTATGAGCAAAACCGGGCTCCGACCTAATAAGCCAAACAAGGCTGAAAGCCCATGTCACGAGCATGGCACAGTCCGGACAAACCAGGACACATATAAGCGGCACTCCCGAAGTACGCCCGCGGATTGTACCCCAGTCCATCCGCATCCACAAACATCGATTAAGCTCCGGACCCTTGCCCGACAAGGGTCCCACTTCGGCCACTACAGCAATACGTGAAATATTAGGAAACCCTAATATTTCCACTACCTATAAAAGGATGCCTCAATTCACATTCTCGAGGTAATGACTTTCTCACTCATCACAACTCAGACATTTCTCTGACAAACATGAGTACTTACTCTCACGCCGGAGCTTAATCGCGTGGTCCGTCCCCATGGTAAGGCTAACGGTTTACTTTAATTTGTGCAGGATACTTCATCCTCTACTTGGATTAGTGCATAAACCCACAACGGACGGCCCGCACCTAACTAAACCCAATTCTATACTATCCACACTTTTTGCACTAACAGACATAAACAAATGTTTGGTTAAAATATTTCATGGAATCATATATAAAATAAGGTACGGGTAGTCGTGGATTGATTCTGTAACATATTGGTTGGTGTCATGTGATTCTTTCTTACAAGTGAGACCTCATCACACACAAATACAACTTTTTCACACTATTTTCCACTAACAACTTTTGTTTTTTTATTACTTATATTAAAAATAATATATAAATATTAGTTTAAACTTTATCTTAAATTATAAAATAAACAAATTATTATAATAATCATATCCTTTCTCTCTCCACATTTTATTTCAAACCGACTCCCACTCTCGTACCCATTTACAAACCAAACGGACCTTAAGAGTAAACACTAATGATATTCTATGCACTATCTTAGATAACTTAATATGCTTCCACTACTATTTTTATTATCATTCAACTAAATATTTTTTACGTTCAACGGCCTATTAGGCTGGTTGTAATAAAGAGAACCAAATATCGCATTCATCACCGTCACCTAAGCATCACACTAGTTTTCTCTATCTATAACCAACTTCACCATCAACTTAGTGTAATAAGACAACAAACTTCACCACCATAAAATACTCTACGTAAACACAAATATACCTAACAAAAACCATTTAATAAACGCACACAAAACAAAACTCCAAGACCTGGCTGTCCAGACGACTGAGTTCTCCAACTTTTAGCCAAAGACGCGTGCGTCATGAGTGAATGTAGTAAGCATGACGCATGCAAGGGAGTGTCAGGTAGATCTAGACGTGTGCTTTATGGTATTATTACAGGTGGTTTTATACATTACAAGTTCACTCGCTTTCACAATAAAATATTTGTGTACCCTTTTGTCTTCTTCAACAAGCATCACCACCATCTATCGCTACCAACACCATCGCTGCCGACTATAAACACCACCACATGAAAACCATGAAATTTTCCAATGGTAAAGTCTTACAAAACATAAAAACCATAAAAAGCAAATTAATAACACCACCACCACATGAATCTCATCGAAAGCAAATTAATATATATATATATATATATATATATATATATATATATATATATATATATATATATATATATATATATATATATATATATATAGAGGCCGGTTATTGTAAGATAGTATATTAAAGTAGGAAGTGTAGGAAGGGCTATAAGCATGACACGTGGCACTTTAAAGCTGGAATTCTGGAATAGCATTTTAGAAATTAGATGTTGTCACAGGGGTATTTTGGTCCAAACTGGTCTTAAACAAATACTGTATAATATAAATAACTAAAATATCATAAATATTATTTAGTTCTTATTCACATAAACCAAAAAGATCAGTATGTACCGATCACGAATGCACGAATTACAAATTACACGAATGCAATTTATTTGAGAAAATGATACACCAATATAATAGTTTATTTACAAATTACAAGCTGCTGAAGCATAAATCTATAAACATACAACACTAATATACAATTTAGCAATATTGATACACAGATCTATAAAGATTGATACATCATTCACAAATTTGATCATAAATCTTCAAATATTCATGACTCATAAATTTGATAAACAGATCTTCAAACATAGATACATCAATTGTACTTCAAAAGTTCGACATGTATCACGTCGTATGTAGGTTTTGACGTAAACGAGATCATATCATGAATTCATGACGACGGCCATGATAAAGAGGAAATCCTCCGACCAGGATTCCGTCCACCGTGGTGTTGCAGTTTATGGATGATAGAGCAAAGCAGGGCCATCGCCGGGTTTAGAGGACGTTTTACGGTTTTCATGGATACGGCCGACTATGGAAGATAGTTTATGTTTGTTGTTGAAGATTAGATTATAGGGAGAAGATAAAGAAAAAAAAAAAAACCATTATTTGATGAAAAGACGATGTGTGAGGATGAAATACAGGAAAAAAATGTATGACTCAAATTACACTATTGTCCTTTTAACTTATTCATCATTTTAATTTAACTTCAAATAATATTTTCCACATGTCATCTTTTTATTGGCTTCTTACACTATTCTATTTTAACAACTATCCTACATGAACCTCATTATATATATATATATATATATATATATATATATATATATATATATATGGGAATATATTAGCTACAATTTATTGTAGCTAATTGGCTATAATTTTAAGCTATAAAATGTGAGACCCTGATTCTTTTTGTGGGTCCTAATTCTAATCTGTGGGTCCCTGATTAATTGCTAGTGTAATATTTGTGAAGGATTGTAGACAAGATATCCCATATATATATATATATATATATATATATATATATATATATATATATATATATATATATATATATAAGAGAAAAGAAGATGAAGAAGAGGAAAGAAGCAAGAAGTTTTTTGTTTTTAGTCAAAAAATAAGGTGCCGTTTAGTTGTAAAAATTTTCTGCTCTTTTTCCGTTTCTAAATTCATTTAGAAGTTAATGATTTTTCTTTTATTAAGAAAAGTTGAAAATTTTGAAGGGTTCTTAAAATGAGAAGGGTAGGACATGTGCCACTTTGCCACATCATCATGCCACATCATATCACATGTGTCACCCCCACCCCCATCCCACCAACCCCCCCCCCCCCCCCCCCGAATTTTTTTTCCGCCAAAATTACTGCATCACGGTTATAAAGTTACTGCATCACATTTATAACTATGATGCAGTAACTTTTTATACCGCATCACATTTATAAAGTTACTGCATCACATTTATGATGTAGTAATCGTGATGCAGTAAAACCATAATTGTGATGCAGTAACCGTGATGCAGTAACAATGAGGTAGGAAACGTGATGCAGTAAAATTATAAGTGTGATTCAGTAAAATCATAATTGTGATGCAGTAACTGTGATGCAGTAACAGTGAGGTAGGAAACGTGATGCAGTAACCGAGATGCAGTAAAATCATAAGTGTGATGCAGTAAATTTTGGCGGGAAAAAAAATTTTTTTTGCCCAATTTTTTTTATTTTTATTTATTTATTTATTTATTTTTGTCGGGAAAAAAAATTTTTCGGGGGGGGGGGGGGGGGGGGGTGTGGGGGGTGGGGTGACACATGTCATATGATGTGGCATGGGAATGACACATGTCACTCCTACAATCCTTCCTACCCTATTATTTTAAGCTCATTCTCATTGTATCCCTACCCTATATATATACGAGGCATGCAGAACCCGTGCTACGCACGGGCTAAGAATTTAATTGTTAATCGTGTATTCTTTCTCTATATTGGCGAGTGTATACTTAATTATTGTTTAGTATATCGTATGAAATGTTTTAACTTTACAACAACAACAACAACAACATACCCAATCCCGCGAAGGCGAGGTATGGGGGAGGTAGAAATGTAGACAGGTCCTACCCCTACCCCAGGTAAAACCTAGGAGTAGAGAGACTGCTTCCAGTGAGACCTCCGGCACGTGCACCAGTGCGAGTGATATAGAAAAAGGTGCAAGTAGTAAAAGAGCATCAGGTAAAAGCAAAAAGAAGCAAGCAACCAACCAGCAAGGGTCCTAGTACAAAAGACAACAAATAAACATGCAAACAAGCAGAGCACCAAAACAACAAACAAACAACAAACCAGGGGCAAGAGAGCAAAAGAAAAGCCAAAAACAAACACAACAAAGCAAGGACGCAAAAGCAAGCGGGCAAAAGGCAAGAAGAGCACCACAACAACAAAGCAAGGCAACGCAGGGGGCTAAAGCTAAGGCAAAGCAAAGGGAAAAGAGGCACCACTAGCCTACTACAAACCTAAAAAGGGAAGAGCAACGGGGCCACTAAACCTAACGAGCAAAGGGCAAACTAAACCTAAAAGTCAAAGGGGCAAGGCAACAAAGGGAAGAGAAACGCAAAGGCAAGCACCTACAACCCATCCGACACTACCCGCAAGACCTAATCCTAGCTCTCCACACATTCCTATCTGAGATCATGTCCTCGGACAAGAGAAGCTCCTTCATGTCTAACCTAAGTCGATCCTCCCACCTGAGCTTAGGTCTTCCCCTCCTCCTCAAACCGTCGACCATCAGCGCTTCGACTCTCCTAACCGGTGCGGTTTGTGGCCTCCTCTTGACATGACCGAACCACCTCAACCTTCCTTCTCGCATCTTCGAGATTATAGTTTCAACTTCAAGTTCCGCTCTGAAAACTCCGTTCGGGATCATGTCAAGCCTCGTCTTACCACAAATCCACCTAAGCATCCTCAGTTCTGCCACTTCCACTCTGTCAGCTTGAGCTTTTGTGATAGGCCAACATTCTGACCCGTACAAGATAGCCGGTCTGATTGCCACCTTATAAAATTTTCCCTTAAGCTTAAGGGGGACTTTCTTATCACAGAGTACTCCTGACGATGCCCTCCATTTCGCCCAACCTGCTCTAATACGGTGGGTAACGTCCTCGTCTATCCTTCCTGATTTGTGTATCACCGAACCCAAATACCTAAAATACTCCTTAGGTTGAAGAAATGTTTTAACTTTCTTGTATAAAAATTTAAAAGTGTTTAATGTTGTTTTGGTTTTGTGATGTTGTATTCTATATATAGGCTTTTGGTTATTAAGTTGTGATGGTTTTGTTTCTTTTGGCCTATTACTTATTTGCATGATGAAAAAATGGTTTTGTTTCTTTTGTTCTATTACTTAGTCTTACAATACTTGTCTATTAGATGGTTTTTGTATGATAATATAAAGCACACAGGGTCTATCTAATTGGTCATAGTTTAATGTGCGTTTAATATTTTCTTTATTAAGTTTGTAAGTTAAAATTTGTGTAATAATGTATATATAATAATGCCACATAAACTATATAAAAATTGTTACAAACCTTTTTACCTTCATCTCATTTTATTGTACAACTAATTTCATTGAAAATTAACATTAAAGTCTAACTAATATTAATAAATCTTATCAATAAACTCGATTCTAAATAGCTAACTAAATGAATATTAATTAACACCTTATTAATAATTCCTAAAACCTTTGGACTCCACTATTATATCTTAAACTTAATTTTTTTTAATTTACAAATGGGTTTGAGCAAAAATTATATACTTTTTCTTTTATATTCATTATTCAAGTTGCATGCTTACATAAACTAATCATGCTAAAAAGTATCATTTAACCATTTAAATGTTGCTTTTCATACATGCTCGTGCACATTTTCTTTAATCAATTCGCATATGTGAGCTACATCAATAGAAAATACACATAAATTACTTGTATATAAAAATGCATTAACATAATACATATATCTATATATATATTACATTAGGTTAAATCATCAATTATTCTTGCAACCTTTTCAACTTCATCTCGATCCATAACCGAATTTTAATTGTATATTAATTACTAAATATCATGTGATAAATTTCAGCAAGCCTTGCACTTCCATCTCGATGTTGTATATACTTCACATTAAATGTACCGGTTTTGTTTTTCGATAAAAGTTTGAACTTTTGCTTATGTTTCAAACTCAACATTCTTTATTTGATATTACAATTTACAAACGGATTTAAGTCAAAATTATATATTTTTCATTTCTATTAATTACTCAATGTGATATTTTGAATATGTCGTATTTTGCTATTATGGCAAACTTATTTAATTGGCGTAAATATTGTTTTCTCACTAATGATTCTACATACAGAAAAAGAAAACACTTTGCGATGTGCGGACCTTCTTCTTTTTAATAATAATTCAATTGCACACGATAAATTCATACTAATGTTTCTCAAAGAGCATTCGAAAGCAACTACTTACATAAACTAATCACGCTAAAAAGTATCATTTAACCATTTAAATGTTGCTTTACATACATGCTAGTGCACATTTTCTTGAATCAATTCGCACATGTGAGCTACATCAATAGAAAACGCACATAAATTACTTGTATATGAAAATGCATTAACATGATACATATATCTATATATATGCTTATCTATAACAATCACCTAAATATGTAAGAAACAAAGAAAATAGTTGGTATCCCAATCTTTGGTTCCATTTATCTGAGCATGCATGATCTTGTGTGATTTTCATGGTACCTGCATATGATAACTAAATTAAGAAAAAAAGAAGACCAAGTTAATTACAAAGATCTAAAAGATGTTGGAATCATCTCCAAAATGTTGCAAAAGAGAATTTACATACATCTACCAACAATCAAAGATCTAAAAGATGTGTGAATCATCTTCAAATGTACATACTAAATGTGATTTTGGCCGGTTTATATAGGCAAGAATTAGGTTAAATCATTAATTATTCTTGCAACCTTTCGCAACCCTTGCACTTCATCTAACCGACTTTTAATTCTATACTAAATGTCATGTGATCAATTCGGGCAACCCTTACCGACTTTTAATTCTATACTAAATGTCATGTGATCAATTCGGGCAACCCTTGCACTTCATCTCCTTTCATGATTGTATAGTTATTATGAGGCTGCATTGAATTCCGAGCATTAGCTATCTTGTACTCTACGCAACTACTAAACGACTCCAACTTGTTTCTAACTCTAAAAACTCCATCATCATAACTCCACATTAAATTTAGGGACTGAATCTTATAGTATTATATATATATATATATATATATATATATATATATATATATATATATATATATATATATACAATCATTAAATAAAAATTCTTAAGCTAAAAATAGAACTAATTAAAACACATTTTCTAACATTAAATACAATCATTAAATAAAAATTTGGCATTACAAGTTTTTAAACTAAAAATACAACTAATTAAAACACATTTATTAACATTAATAAACTGGTCAATAAATACAATTAATGCAGTTATTAAAACACCCCTTACATATGAAATACAAATTATCAAGCATATTGTAAAACCAACTTAAACACAATTACTACATTAAATGTCACTAATATAAATAATAAAGCAGATTATACAAATATTCAAGCCCGAAAGGGCAACGGGCCAAATTGGCTCGAGCCTGAATGGGCACGGGCCAAACGGGCTCGATCCCGAACGAGCACGGGCCAACGGGCTCGAGCCCGAAAGATTTACAACTCTTAGCTATCACTTTTTCCTTTTGATATCGTTAATATTTATTTTAGGGTATCCGCCGCTGCAACGCGCGAATACCCTACTAGTTTCAGATAATACGTAAGTCATTTTAATGTTTACCCATAAATAAATAAAGACACTCATAAACAATTGCTATGTACTTTGTCTATGTTTGACACAAAGCTTTTTGGAGCTTTTTTGGGCAATTAGCGGTGAACAATGAGTTTTTTTTATTTTTAGTTTTTCGTTTGGCATAAGAGCTGTTGGCTTTGCTATTTTTTAGGAAATCTCATTTTCCCAATGCTTATTTATGAAGCTGTGAGTTTTTTTTTGCTACTGCTCATTGTACTTTTGCCAAACATATAGCCTTTATGTTGTCACAATATTCTTTTCATTTTTTTTTTAATTTTTTTAATTTTTTTTTTTTTTTGAAAGGCTATTCTATTTCATTTGTATTTAAATAATTGGAACTCAACCAAAAATATTCTATCACTTGTAAAGAAAAGTATTGGAAAAGAACTTTAAGGGGAATGAAACACTTTTTAGATTCATATGAGTTGCATAAATTATGGTAAACAGACATGGGCATATAACCGCTTTTTCTCGAATCCTGACCTCCCTTTGGCATGGCGTGGGTTCACAGGGTACACTCGTGACTACTTTTTTTTTTTTTTTTTTTCTTCATATTTCTTTAAAACTTTGGAACTTGAAATGTGGTTCAATCTGGTATAGTTCTTTTTAGCAAATTTTGGACATGTATGGATCTCTAACTTCTAATTAAAACACCTATTTCTTTCATATTTAAAAATTTGAGACACAAAACACATCTCCAAGCATCCTACGTGCGAATTATTCATTTGACTATTTGAGGATTTTTTTTTCTTTGGATAGATACTCCTCTATTCGTGGCCCAAAACAAGCAAGATTAATGATGATTGGGCAGTCAAAGATAAAAAGAAAAAGAGAGGAAATTCTGCCAAAATTCGAAATGGAGTTGAGTTTGAATAAGACATGTTCTAAAGTTAATATGAGTTATTTGACAGATTTAGAAGTCTATTGATTTTATTCAATAAAATGCAAGGTTTTGTTACTTGAGACTAGAAATTAATATAATTTATTTAGTAAGTTATATAGATGGTTTGTTTCTCTATTTATCGTATGGGAAAATGATCACTGCTGTGACAGCAGTGATCAATAGCTGCTGTCACAGCTTCGTGGGGGGGCCATTTTTGCCGCAAAATGAACATTCAAGGACCATTTAGTAACATCGGGGGTGGGTTTGTGTGTGTACTGCAGATAATTTATCTGCTGTGGCAGCAGCGATGCCCAGCCCTTATCGTATATTTCACAATTCACTATCAATTATTTGATGTTCATGCAAAACTTATTTAGCATGACAAAGCACAACAAGTCCACCTAATATGCCCTTAGATTTAAAAAGCAAGAGACTGTTTTATTTTGTGTTGGGTGTTCAATTTAAACATGCAAATGATATATGCATGTCTTGTAGTAAAAGAATACCAAACATGTTGATAACTTGACATAATAGACAGCTTCTTTTGTCTTTCCACACTTGTCCAATAAATGATTTAATTGCGGAGAGTCCATAAATTCTAATCAGTCTATTCAAACTTGTGGGGGCCAAATCAGATTATGTGTCACTTTCACACTTATTGAAGCGTTCCAATAAAATTTAAAAGAGCAACTTATATATATTGCCTCCCTTTCAAAAAATTTGTAATGAAATAAGATCGTTTTATTTGACTTGTTTTTTTAAAAGTAAAATATTTGGATCTACTTTTGACCATGATTATGTTGCTTTACCTTAATGACTAAAACATTACTGATATACAAGTAGTTACTTTTTATTTGCTGTTCGTTAAGCAGGTCCGTAGCTTAAAGGTAGTCGGGTTGTATGATATCCTTCATAGTCAAATACTCAAATAGTCGTGTAGTCAATTACCGAAACAAGTGTGTTATATTTGTAGTATAATAGTGTGAGATCGTTTCCTTTTACGTTTTCCAGAAATAGTTAACCTTAAACATTTGAATCGCGAATTACTAACTTAGAACTAGGATTCAAGTCACTCTCTCCATCTAAATCGGGGAACCCCCAAGACAAAACAAACTAATCACAATGCCGTAAAAAAGTTATGGCGGCTTCTTTTACATGTTCTCGCAAACAGACAGTATAAGTTTTGTTATGTTCATAATATAGATTTACTTGTTTAACAGCCATAATGATGTATTAGTTATATATTTCATTTGATTTAGTTAAAGAGTAATTTTGTTTTGTGAGTTATATTTTTTAACCGATTATTTGATATGTATACGTACGTTTATTTACAGTTTTGACGCATATTTCATACTTTTAAACTGGAATGGAATGAGGCCCGTCTTAAAGTCCATTTCACATTTGTTTATGAGACTATGAGCCCATTTGTATTTGGCGTAGAAACTAGAGAAAGACTAATCAGTACCCGGGTTACTGTTCATCAAAGGGGACGGGAAATATATATATATTAGTAATAGTAATGAAATAAATGTTCTTATAATTATATATTATTTATTTCTTATAATTATATACAACTAGTTTTTAACCCGTACATATACGAGTCTAGTAAATAAAACTTTTATATAAAATTATTTAAAAAGTTTTATATTTGTGTACAAGCAGGCTTTATATATTTTTATTATCTATTAATTTTGATTAATATTTTGTATATAATAAATAGTTAACTTGCTTTAACTTAACTGATATGGTTTTGGGTTGATATTGTTTAAAGTTAACAATTGATTTGATATCATGTTACACACATTATGTTTATTTGCTAGCAAGTAATGACACTTGAAAAATTATTTCCTCATAAATCCTTACTCCACCTCTAAAACATGCGTTGTTGCTATATGCATAAATCTCGTGAGTATTCTCATGTATTTTTTTTTTCATCTCACAGTAACTTGTAGGTCATGCCTTCATTTTGATATTTATATTTATGTTAATAATCATTTTACACTTATCTAATTTTAAATTCGTGTACGCACGGGTTAAATTTATAAACAGAAACTCTTTACTTAATCTTATAAATAATAATAACACGAGTCGTTCATACATGTATAATTTTGTGTATTTATTTACATATCATAGTAACTATAATAATGTTTATAATTTCGTGCATATACATTAATTTAATATATAACGATAATAATATTTATTAATAACTATGTTTTTTTATAAAAAAAATATATATATAAAGTATATGGTGTATTTATTAAATTCAAGCGCAAACCCATTTCTTGGTCACCGGGCTGAGCGCACCTTTGGTACTCCAGTAAGGCGAAAATTTATAAAGTTATTAAAAACACGAAAACTCATAATTTTACTTTAAGTCCTTGTAATTTATTTAAAATTTAATAATTAAAGATTTATTACCGCCTCATTTTATTAGTTTATATATATATATATATATATATATATATATATATATATATATATATATATATATATATGGCCATTCATGTGAGAAATCTAATTTTTGTGAGAACGCGAGAACTAATCCTAACCACTCATTTTATCCTCATTAAACTTTGATCTAATAGCTATTATTACCTAACTATTTCTTTTGAAAAAATTTCAAAAAATTTTGAAAATTCTTTTGAAAAATTTTCAAAAAATTTTCAAAATTTTTTTGAAAAATTTTCAAAAAATGAAAATTTTTTTGAAAAATTTTTGAATTTTTTTTTCACATGTGACGGAATTTTTTTTCACATGTGACCAAAAAATTTTTTACATGCGACGAAATTTTTTTTTCGCATGTGACAAATTTTTTTTCACACGTGACAAAAAAAATATCGTGAAAATTTCTAATTTTTTTTTCACATGTGACGAAATTTGTTTTTTTTCACATGTGACGGAATTTTTTTTTCACATGTGATAGAATTTTTTTTTCACATGTGACGATTTTTTTTTTCACACGTGACAAAAAAAAAATTCCAAATTTTTTTTCACATGTGACGAAATTTTTTTTTCACATGTGACGGAAATTTTTTTCACATGTGACGAAAAAAAATTGACATGCGACGAAATTTTCTTTTCAGATGTGACGATTTTTTTTTTCACACTTGACAAAAAAAATTTCGTGAAAATTTCCAAATTTTTTTTCACATGTGACGAAAAAAATTTTCAAAAAAAAATTTCGGAAAAAAAAATTTCGAAAAATTTTTTTTCGGAAAAAAAACTCGGAAATTTTTTTTTCGAAAAAACTTTTTCGAAAAAAAAATTTTCAAAAAAAATTTAGAAAATAATTTTTTCTAAAAAAAATTTTCGAAATTTTTTTTTTCGAAAAAAAGATTTTCGAAAAAAAAAAGTTTTTGAAAAAAAAAAATTCGAATTTTTTTTTTTCGAAAAAAATATTTTCGAAATTTTTTTGAAAATTTTCGAAATTTTTTTAAAAATTTAAGAAATTTTCAAAAAGTTAGATCAACTAATATTAACCATTAAATTAAAGTTAAAGGAAGATAAAATTAGTGGCTAGGATTGCTTCTCGCGTTCTAACAAAATTTAGGCTTTTTATTTGAACGCTTCATTTTATATATATATATATATATATATATATATATATATATATATATATATATATATATATATATATATGGTGAGATTCTTTTCAGAACAAAATAAATTGCGAGAACCGATCTTGGCCACTTTTCTTTTTTTTAATCTTAAAAGATTTCTTTTAAATATAAAGGGCAAATTAGTAAAATTGCAAATTCAGTTTTTTAGAGAAATTAAAAACAAACATACCAGTTAATGAAAAATCCGTAACTTTAGGAAATTATTTTTTTTTTTCCTTTTTCTATTATGTTATAATAGAATCTTTTTTTTTAACCAAATCTTTTAAGTTTTGGTAAAATTGGATATTGCATATGGGGTAAGGATCCAGTGAGAAGAAAACTTAAAATGAGAAGGATGAGAAATAATTATAACCACACATTTGAGATGCATCGACTTGATTTAGATGCATCTCTATTCATTTAGATGCATTCCAATTAGTTTCAAAAGTGATTTTGAAGTGAAAACGATGCAAAGTAGTATTAAAAACAAATTTGACTCGCAGAGGACGAAAAATATATAGGATTCGTCTAACTTGATGAAATGCATCTAATATATGTATATGCATCTAATTTTTTGCTAGAAAATATATTATGGTGCATCTAAAAGACTAGGGATGCATCTAATTCAAGTCGATGCATCTCAAATGTGTAGTTATAATTATTTTTCATCCTTCTCGTTTTAAGTTTTCTTCTCATTTGATCCTTGGTCATTGCATATGTGCATATGTTCGAAATAACTCTTATATTAAGTTGTGCACATGTACATTTTTGTAAAAAAAAAACCCATTTTTCTATAAAATACATATGTGGGAGCTTTATGTATATGAACAGGCATTTCTCAAAACCTCAAACCAATCTTTCGTAACACTAGAACTTGAAAAATAGAATATACACATTAAACTTTATAATCCCAAGCAAAAATAATAACATACACATTGAACATTTTTCGGTTTTGAACTTCTTAACTTTATTATCAACTAAATTTATTACATGTGTAAATGTTGATACAATTTTAAAATGCAAAATGAGCATAGAATAATTTCTTTTACTCATTTCTTCATCATGCACCTATGTATCCATATGTGCATTTTCATCATAATCTTCGTGAGATGCGCCAATTTGGAACTATATACATGTGCATTGAGGTCTTAATGATCCTTAAATCTTCAAACAATGAAATGATCCAAGAGACCTGTGATTATAAAAAACCATAGTATTTTGTTACCCCAATATACACTAATTAGACTATTGCATGAATTTTGTAAGGTTAGATACAAAGATGAGATGCAAAATAAGTCATCATTTAAAAGAGACGTTAATAAAACAATCATATGAGCATGACATAATTTTGCATGACCAATAAAAACATATCCACAATATAAGTCATAATACCGTAGCTTGCAATCTTTTACGCTTAAATAAAAATAGATATCAAACAAAGTATATCACGATTATACATGTGCACACATCAGCATGAAGCCTAAAATCTAATGCATGGACATGTATTTTTCTTTTCATCATTCAATTCACATTCAACATTACTAAGAGACAACACCAATGAACCTTTCAAGAATTGAAGTTGGACGATTTAAAACATATATGCATACATTTTCCTTGACCTTACATCAACCTTAAAACATATATGCACATCCTTTCATTTATTAATATAAGCCATAAAACCTTAAACACTAAATGAACTTTAACATATTAAATAATTTAAGGTTCTGCTTTTGTTAAATAATTCGAATGTTCTTCGACAAATCAAAAGGGTTGAAATTCACTTAGGTGTATTAAAAACTTGCAACATCCTAATCGTTTTCCCAAAATAATGGTAGTACATGCAATATAAGAAGTAAACACCAAAACCAAACAACAAAAATATTAAATTATGCCACAAAGCCTTGACAAAAAATAATAACGAAAATTACATGTGCGCATGAACAATTCGAACCTTTTTCTTTATTTTGTAACCAATTTTGGAAGACGAAAATTCCATCTGATTACATGGCGGTTAATGAATCGGAACGAGAGATTAACAAGATTCCCAATAATTTCTATGAGATCTGCGATTTTTGTCTTTGAACATATAATTATCTCATACATAACCACCGAAAATAACCGCTGATTTGATTTTTAATAATCCCAATTTTTTCCGATTGAAAAAAACCTAGTAATTGAGGATTTTAACTAAGAGATGATAAGTAGTGTGTGTTTTAAATTATGATATATTTTCGGAATTGATATGATTGAATGAAATGAGAGAAGTTATGCCAAATCAGTTACTTTTGAATGTGAAATGTATAATACCTATTTTGACCCTCAATTTAAGAAAAATGCAGGAAAATAGTTCTATTTATTTACAAAAATGCCATGTGTATTCTCAACCATTGATCATAAAATTTAAAGGCTAAAATTGGTTCTCACAGTTCTCGCAATTTATTTGGTTCTGAAAAGAACCTCACACTATATATATATATATATATATATATATATATATATATATATATATATATAATTGACGCTTGTATTTTTATATATTTTTATTTGTTGGATGTAATCTATATAAATTTAACTATATTGAAGCCAATTTCGACTTTTATTAGTCAAACAGAATACTCGATTTCATAATTGAGCTATCTTATTGTTCAATTGAAAAATCAATTTTCCCATCTTGTATCTTTTCTTGTTATATAAGAGATAACGAGAAATGTCATTTAATAATCAGTATAGAAAAATCAATATTAACAAGTGTTAACCCATTTAAATGTTCCACCTATAAAGTATCTTCATACGTTACATGAACTTCCAGAGTAGCTCGAAATTTTACTCATGAGCTACAAACTTATTCTTTTTCAAGCAGTTTGATTGACATATCTAAAATGTTAACCCTTATAGCATATGAGCTTTATTCAACCTATATTTTTCTAGAAATACCATCACTCAAGTATTTCACTTTCATAAGAAATATTTTTTATCATATACGCCTCATATTTGTTTGTATTGCTCATGGGTATATGCCTTGATTCCATCATGACTCGAGATATGTAAATTCTTCAAGTATTAAGAACTCTAGATTCTGGTAGGAATTGTTTGTCATTCCATGACTTTGTTTCTTTTGATTTATCTATCCCAAATAGATCTTTATCAATTCTTATTTCTTTGAACTTCCATCCTAGATGGATTCCATCAAAGACCATTCTCATCGCTAAACTTCTATCCAATTTGTAATATATGCACCCTATTTAAATTTTAGTCATGATAACCAATTGAGAAGAGGTCATCCAACTCGCTTTGTAGCATGGTCCAGACCTTGTGCAATTTCGAGTTAGGAATGGATTGTCGGGAGAGTATTCGAGCGCCTAGACTTTCCATATACTTCTGATTGGGAGACTAAACTGAGTGAACTTCTTAGGGAGCAAACTGAGGAACTGAACAACTCTTTGAGGGAGCATGTTCATCAGCGAGTAAATACGATGGGACTGAATTCAAACTTGCTTGTAACGACTTTGACCTATTTACGGGTAGTTATAACAACTTAATCACCACGTTTAACAGTCATGTAACCACTATTTCCTATAATGGTGGAACATTATGATGTAATTAATGGGCCGGTTAATTATCATAATTCCATTATTGGTTTGAGTTTTTCCTGTAAATTGGAACACATACTTGCATGAAAATATACAAAAAAACCTAAACACTTAGAAGCGAAAGGGTTCTAAAGGGTTCTTACTTTGTGCCTAAAACAAGAACAAAAACTTGGTCTTATCCCAATGAGATATTCGTGTAACCTAGGCATTAAGGTCGAATGGTTTCGTTTGGAAAGTGATTACACGATTCTAAGTGATATCCGGTACATTGATTATCTATACCCAAATAGAAAAACCACCAACAAAAAAATGTAACATACAAAAATATTAATGTGAAACTGTTTTTTTCTCAAACAAATATTATAGAAATAAACTAAAAGAAAAAAAAAATGAATAAAAAGGTTAAAACCTTGAGTCTCTTAGCTCAAGATGCATGTAACTAATTGTTTACGTATGGTATATAAATCGGTAATAAGAGATGGGTTGGGATGATTTTGTTGTTTGGGTTCCCATGTTGAACGATAAGGACCCGATTAGAATGATTGAGATCAAAAAGCTCAGGTAATACTTAAAGAAATACCATTTGAGACTGCGTTTGAAGCAGTATTTACCTAAGTGTGTGAAACTTATGAAGTTGTGTGTGAGGCCTTATATTTATAGAAAGGCGAGTAGGGTTTAGAGATAAACCCTTGAGTGATGATCAACGATTGTGAAGGAGCCAAGTGTCGATAATCTGAAGAGAAGACAAGGGAGACATGTGGACTATCTTCCTTGGCTCGTACAAAGTAGTGCTTGTCGTGCATCCTCATTGTATGATGTTATATGGCACATCTTAGCCGTTAGTGACAGTTGGGGAGTTATAGTACTATGCATTCAGTGTAGCTTGACGAGTTTCATCAGGCCATGTGTGCCTTGGGGTTATAATCTAGCCGCCATCAAGTGTTTATTGATGGGCCTTAGTAATGGGCTGATCCGTGCATATATTTAGTGGACTTAGGCCACTATTATTGATACGCTATTAAACCTCCCCCCCCCCAATTCTCGCATTATATGACGCATAAGTGATATGTTGCTGGACTATTTAACTGAGTCCCCCAAGTTCGTGTTGCGCTACCAAGATTCCTTCTCAGGTTCAATGTTCCTAGGCTTATCTTGTGTATTCTTTTTGTAATGATGACTCGATCATGCTATTTTACCTCGATCACGGTTCTAAGTTGTGTTGGGAAGGATGGGTATTTAATGTTTTCTTGGGAAGTGTAGGAAAGTCCCTTTTTGGGATGATTCGCTATCTTTGGGATTTGATGCTTCGCAGTTTTTTTTCAGACTATAGGCGCATCATCTGACATATATCGAGCGGTGTGTTTTGACCACGCTCTAAAAACTTCTTTCAAAGAAATTTTTTCAGAGGCGTTTCTTGAATTTTACGAAGGCTGGTTGTCATTCTTTGTATGAGAAGAAATGTTTTTTCGGTTTATTTTTTGTGTAATTAGTCATGGCGATTGATGAGGCGAAAAATGATCCGTTTTTAGGGGGTCATTTAAGCCCGAATTCGAATTTATTTGATCAAATATTGCCCTAAATCGTTCCTTTTGTGATTTTAGGTACTTTGGGAGTGAAATCTGGAAAAGGAAGCAATTCGGACGTTTTTGGAGCATAAAAGTAAAGAAAACGCCAAAGTCTTAATTTTCCATGCTGGGAACAGTAGGTGACGGCGTCAAGAGCAAATCCTTGACCGCGTCAAGAGCAAATTTCATGAATTTCCATGACGACCCAGTAGAGTTTTGACGGCGTCACGAGAGAAGGGCGTCAAGAGTAAAAGAGTCATGACGGCCTGGAAGTGTCTAAGTCTTGACGGCGTCAGAAGTAGATCTAGGCAGTCCGAGGAGAGTTTTGGCGGCGAGGTGACGGCGTCACAAGATTACTCTTGACGCCGTCAGACCTGTTTTTTTATATATAGTTTTCTAATTTTTCACATTAAAGGAGAGAAGTTTTGGAGAAACCCTAAGTACGATTTTGGTGCAACTTTTACAGGTTTTTCAAGGGTTCCAAACCCTTGATACCTTGCATTGTAATTGAGATAAGTGTTCTTCTAATTCAATCAATATGTCTATGTGTTGGTTGTCTATATCTTGTTCTTGTCTCAATTCCATTATGCTAGGCTAGATCTCTTTTGTGTTTGCTTAGATCTAATGAAACCTAGATATTGATTATGTGTTGATTACTTGTTTATTCTTGTCTTGGATGAATGATTTATATGTTAGGCTTAAGAAAACTGGCAGATCTCCAAATGGTAACATGCTTGAACGTCTTAAGAAACATGAACCGAGGCGTACTAGGTCTTTATTGGTTGTATTTAATGCATGAGCCACTGTTTACAATCCCTATAGTTGTGCTGGGCATGGTGTAGGAGGAGATAAGAGCTCATAGAATTGGGGCGTTATGTATGCCACCCCATGAATGGTATTAAGGAATACGATCCGTCATCCATACAATTATAACAAGTAATTAACGTGTAAAAGATATCTAAGGAGTAGTGAAATCTAAGTAAGCACATTTTCTCCAATTACTGCTCACAACCTTAGTATAATTAGTTTAATTTCATTTTTAGTATTTTATTTTGATTGCATCTTAGTTTTGGGTTAGTTGAATAGCAACTAATTCCGCCCACTCTTCCAAAACCCGAGATTTTAACTTGCTTTCCATAAAATATAAAAACACAAAAATAATCATCCCTCACCTTTAGATCTAGTATTTAGGCTTTCTAATCCTAGCGACACTATTCCTAAGCTGAACGATCAATCCCCCGGTACTTGTCACTATACTATACTACAATGATCAGGTACACTGCCTGGTGGGGGTTGTAAGCTTCTCGAGATCCCTCGAGAGGTAAAGCCTGTTGCGATTCCCACGCATCAAGTTTTTGGCGCCGCAGCCCGGGGAATAGTTATTGTCTAGGTTAGAATTTCTTTTTATTAGGTCTACTTGCTAGATTCCTTTCTAGTAAGATTTTATTTTTTATTTTTAGGTTTTCTTTAGTCTATCTTATTTCTTCGTGCTTTTGTTCGTAACTCTTTACCATCCGACATCATGGAAGGTGGTAACATCTTTGAACCCGTCATCCCACCACAACAAAACCCACCATTAGAACCCCTTAGGCCCCGAACCTTAGGAGAGTATTCCCGACCTAGCCACCAAGGCTACCGAAACACCATTGAGCTCACCGGAGCCAATGTGACCCCCTTGCGATCCGACACCATCCGGTTGGTGCAAAGCGGATGTGCATTCCATGGACTTCGTTCCGAAGATCCAAACCAACATCTTAAGGACTTTCTCAAAATCGTAGATTCCATAGACCTAGGTGTTGAAACTAGAGAGACGACCCGTTTACGCCTATTCCAATTCTCTCTACGGTATCAAGCTAGTCAATGGCTTGAGCGTTTACCCGCGGGATCCATCACCACATGGGATGATCTCACCACTCGTTTCCTTGCTCAATTTTTCCCACCGGGGAGAACTACTAAGCTTAGAAATGGCATCATGATGTTCCAACAACGTCAAAATGAATCTCTTTATAAAGCATGGACTCGTTTCAAGGACTTACTCCAAAAAGTCCCTCATCATGGCATAGATCTTTGGCTCCAAGTCCAAATTTTTTATGACCATATCGACATCTCCACGAGGCGAGCCATTGACCAATCGGCCGGTGGTAAGCTACGTGATCTTAGTGCGGAACAATCATGGGAACTCATAGAAGATCTTGATCTCTATGACAACGAAAGTTGGAATGATCCCCGTGACTTGAACAAAACAGTCAAGGCAATATCTTTGCCTTCGAACAATTCTAGCACTCCCGACCATAGGATCATGGAACTTGAGGACCAAGTCAAGTTTCTCATGAAATCTTACGAAGCTCCTAAACCTTCAAGCCAAGTGAGCAAAATCACTTCTTCATGCGAATTATGTAGTGGTCCCCATGACACTCGTGATTGTGCGGAACTCCCCGGAACAGCTTTTGCGGACTACGCATCCACGCGTACCGACGAAGCGGGAGATAAGTGGTACACTTTCAAGCCCGAGCCAAACCCTTACGGTGATTCATACAACCCCTCTTGGAAAAATCACCCAAACCTTAGGTGGAAACAAAATCAATCCAATTCTTCCAATCCGCCTAATCGTTACCAACCAAACGGTCCACCATCCAACCGTACTTTCAACAACAATCCTTCTAACAACTATGGTAGTACCGACAATCTTGAAGGATTGATGTCAAAGTTCATGGCATCTCAAGAAGCTCGCATATCTAAGTTTGAAGCCGATTTCAAACAAAAGCAAAGCGAAATGACCACTAGAATTGATGCATTGTTGAAAGTTCTCAATGACCGAGAAATGGGAGCACTCCCAAGCAACACGGTCAAGAATCCGAAACTAACCGTTAATTCCATATCCTCAGTTTCGTCACCTACTTCGTGTCCACAATACTACTCGGTTAAATCAACGAGCACGTGTTTCAAACAAAACCAAGTTCTCCAAAAGGACCAATCAAATAAAGCACCCACTATAGAGCCGGTCAAAAGCATAGTTGAAACACCTCTTACGCAAGTCCTTGACGATGAATTCAAAGAACTTCACCTTGAACGCCCCGTCATTGATGTCTTAGCGCGTGCTCCCTACTATAGTGCCCTCCTAGAAAAATATGAGAAGTGTAAGCTAGGTAAAAATGGGACCGCCTTCGTTCAAAACAAGTTGCCTAAAAAGCTTGATGACCCGGGTATATTTGTTTTGCCTTGTAAGATAGGAAGATCCGAAGCTTTCGACACACTAGCCGATTTAGGGTCAAGCCTCAACTTGATTCCCTTATCCTTATTCACCGCTCTTAAGCTAGGAAAGTTAGAGGAAACGGAGGTATTGATAGGGCTAGCGGATGGGAGTATTGCACACCCGGTTGGAATGATTAAGGATGTAGTTGTTCACGTAGGAAAGTTAACAATATTAGCGGATTTTCACGTCCTAGACATGGTTAGTGACACTACATGCCCATTATTGGTAGGAAGAGGATTTTTAGCAACCGCTAGTGCCATGATAGATTGCAAGGAATCCAAGATAACGGTAGGTGAAGGCGATACTTGGTCGGTGTATGATGTTAAGAAGCATAGTTATGATTGTGATGATGAACCAACACCGCATTGGGTAGAGATGAATAGGAGACCGTCTAGATATGGACCTTGGATAGAAAGGAACTTTATAGGACCTCAATGCCCATTCTATCTAGAAAAAGATTTTGTTGAAAAGACACATTCGGTAGAACAACTCATAGCTAGAGATGAAGAGCTAGACCCCTTTGAAGACACCTTAGTCTTTAGGAAGATGATTGAGTTATTAAGCGTAATGCCCATTAACATAGAAAGGAATAAATGGAAAAGAGAGGGAGATAAGTGTAAATGGAGGTGGGACAAGCCACCTAAAGAAGGTGACGGGTCATGGCATATTAGAATGACCTTGTATGATCCGGATGGAGAAAAGTTTGAAAGGTCATACCATACTAAGGAAACCGATAGGAAGTTGAAACCTAAGTTTGATCCCAAAGATGTCCTCAACGAGGAACTCACCCGAATCACGTAGTAACCCATGACCTTGAGTCTAGCTACAAGACTCGTAAATAAAGAAAAGCGCTTCTTGGGAGGCAACCCATGTTTTGTGTGATTTTATTTGTTTGATTGTTATTTGCTTTCGTATGCATGCTTTATTTTTATTGTTGGTTGATCATGTTTCTAAACTAAAATGTGGAAATACTTTACTTTGTTGTTTTGGCCTAGTCTTAACTCCACCTAGAAGTATTTTTGCAAAAGATAAGTGTAAGGGGAAACCCCAAATATGTTTTTAAGAAACAAACCGATCATGATTCTCCACAATATTAAATGAGCATGTATATTCGTATTTGTTAGAGTCAAATGCTTGTATTGAGTCATAATGAAGTTTTGCAGGATTTTCCAGGAAGTAGGACCAAGTTTTTTCAGAAATTTTCTGGAAACTTAACATAAGAATTTCTGCAGGTCCATTCTGACGGCGTCAGGGTTTTACTCTTGACGGCGTCAGGAGTTAAAATCTGGAAATTTTACCGGTTTTGTTTTTCTAACGGAGTCTTATGGTTTTTGTGAATTATTAAGTTTTATAATCTCCAGGAGATCTGCAAACTTCATTCCACAAGCATTATATCTTATCTTGTTTTCTAGGATTTAGAAACTTATATAGGATGCCGCCGATTTTACGCGAGGTTGTCTTGTCTATTTTGTCAGGTTTTACAGGTTATGTATGACAAGAAGATGATTTATATTCTGGAAGGGAAGCTTTGATTGTTCGTTTTCTTGGAGGAAGATTTAACCTGGCCACCTTATTATCTATACCGAGCGAATCAGGGGAGTATTTGATTTCATTCTCTTTACTTTTTCACTTTTACATTCTTTACTTGAACATTGGGGACAATGTTCATCTTAAGTGTAAGGGGAGGGTAAAAAGATGATACCTTACATTTGCACTTTCGCTTGAGTTTGTTTTGTTTAATAGTAGATGTGTAATAAAACTATGAGAAATACTTGTTAGTGCAATTTTAGCGCCAAATTTAAAATTTTTTACAACATTTAGGAGTGAAACTTTAGCCATAGCAAGCGTCTCATGGATAGGAGATTGTATGACTAGCACATAACCGTATATTCAGAAAAATTTTCCACCCAAATATGTGAGGTTCGCCTTTAGATTTGATAGGAAAAGCATTTACTATTAGTGCTTATGAGTGTACCGGTAGCATTTAGATTCTAGAACTTGCGTTAGTGATGCATCCCGAGACCGCTAGTGAGACTACATTCGTGTAGTAGGATTTACTACATGATAAGAGGCATTAGGATCACCCTTGTGTTAAACCCGTATCATAATTACTTGACCATTTAAGTCATATTACTTGGCTAGTTAAGTCAACTAATTTTTCCCACACCCTTAGCGTTGTACTCATTTTTAGTACACGAAACCCCTAGTACACCCCTCCGAGCCTATCTTCTCGTTTCTAACTTTAAGCATTTTACTTAAAGGAAGAATTTGTTACACTCCACTTAAATGTACAACCAAATCGCCTTAGCCTTCCGTGTATGCGCTCATTTTTAGTGCATTATTGTTATTTGTTAAACCCTAAGTTAACTTTCTAATTGATTACGTGGTTGCTAAGTCGAGTCATATCATTGTACATATTGTTTTGGGACGATTGGGACTCATGGGTAAAGTACTTATTTTATGGAGTAATGGGGAAGAACATCATTTATTACCCCCATATGTACGTTAATCTTAAAAGTGCTCCAAGTGTTTTGATTTTCTTAATTCGAGTCATTAGATTAGTTTAAATGTAAAGTATGTAAAGATTCAAGTGTAAGGGAAATGTTCATTCACTATGATGTATTATTTTGGATGGTAGGGTAAGAGTGTATGCAAAAAAAAAATAATAAAAAAAAAAAAAAATCGAAAAAACAAGAAAAAGAAAAAAAAAAAAAAAAAAAAAAAAAAAAGGAAAAAGAGAAAAAACATACGGACTACCATCCCGTTTCATTCTATGTTTATTTTATGTTTTTGTTATTTTTCATTTATTAGCTTAAGTCGAGTCTAGTCTTGGCTTAGCAACGCCACATTGTACATGTAATTAACTAAGATTGTTAACTCGCCACCAGTAAAACTTCCTTTATCCAACAAAACCGTGTATTTCATATCCCTACACCTAACATTACAACCCTTTAAAAGACCTCTTTGATAGTTTATCCTAGGTGCTTACGCTATGTGGTGGAGGTTTGATCCTTTCCCAAGCCTATGGTAATCTATTTTGCTATGACAGGTAGTGAGAGATATCTTCCGTTTCCATATTGTAATTTACACTTTATTACACCCGAGAGATGTGAGTATCTAAACACTATTTGTGAGGTGCTTGTGTATGACCTCCGTGCTTGTCTATTGGTCTTTAGTGGAACGATTATTTGTTGTAATTACTTTTATATTAGTGTTAAATGACCACTAACTTGTCTTTTGAGTAGAATAAAAGTGCATTTGCTTGAGGACAAGCAAATCTCAAGTGTAAGGGTATATGATGAGGCGAAAAATGATCCGTTTTTAGGGGGTCATTTAAGCCCGAATTCGAATTTATTTGATCAAATATTGCCCTAAATCGTTCCTTTTGTGATTTTAGGTACTTTGGGAGTGAAATCTGGAAAAGGAAGCAATTCGGACGTTTTTGGAGCATAAAAGTGAAGAAAACGCCAAAGTCTTAATTTTCCATGCTGGGAATAGTAGGTGACGGCGTCAAGAGCAAATTTCATGAATTTCCATGACGACCCAGTAGAGTTTTGACGGCGTCACAAGAGAAGGGCGTCAAGAGTAAAAGTGTCATGACGGCCTGGAAGTGTCTAAGTCTTGACGGCGTCAGAAGTAGATCTAGGCAGTCCGAGGAGAGTTTTGGCGGCGAGGTGACGGCGTCACAAGATTACTCTTGACGCCGTCAGACCTGTTTTTCTATATATAGTTTTCTAATTTTTCACATTAAAGGAGAGAAGTTTTGGAGAAACCCTAAGTACGATTTTGGTGCAACTTTTACAGGTTTTTCAAGGGTTCCAAACCCTTGATACCTTGCATTGTAATTGAGATAAGTGTTCTTCTAATTCAATCAATATGTCTATGTGTTGGTTGTCTATATCTTGTTCTTGTCTCAATTCCATTATGCTAGGCTAGATCTCTTTTGTGTTTGCTTAGATCTAATGAAACCTAGATATTGATTATGTGTTGATTACTTGTTTATTCTTGTCTTGGATGAATGATTTATATGTTAGGCTTAAGAAAACTGGCAGATCTCCAAATGGTAACATGCTTGAACGTCTTAAGAAACATGAACCGAGGCGTACTAGGTCTTTATTGGTTGTATTTAATGCATGAGCCACTGTTTACAATCCCTATAGTTGTGCTGGGCATGGTGTAGGAGGAGATAAGAGCTCATAGAATTGGGGAGTTATGTATGCCACCCCATGAATGGTATTAAGGAATACGATCCGTCATCCATACAATTATAACAAGTAATTAACGTGTAAAAGATATCTAGGGAGTAGTGAAATCTAAGTAAACACATTTTCTTCAATTACTGCTCACAACCTTAGTATAATTAGTTTAATTTCATTTTTAGTATTTTATTTTGATTGCATCTTAGTTTTGGGTTAGTTGAATAGCAACTAATTCCGCCCACTCTTCCAAAACCCGAGATTTTAACTTGCTTTCCATAAAATATAAAAACACAAAAATAATCATCCCTCACCTTTAGATCTAGTATTTAGGCTTTCTAATCCTAGCGACACTATTCCTAAGCTGAACGATCAATCCCCCGGTACTTGTCACTATACTATACTACAACGATCAGGTACACTGCCTAGTGGGGGTTGTAAGCTTCTCGAGATCCCTCGAGAGGTAAAGCCTGTTGTGATTCCCACGCATCAGCGATGGTGAAGAAGTTATTGTTTTTCTCGAATTGTTTACCCATGTGTAGGGATTAGATGTGGAGATGTTAACTCCTCTTCCATTCTTGTCCAGCGTTGCTATTCCTTGGGTTCTTGTTGACCTTGGTGGAATTTTGCAAGTGAATGTTGGAATGGAAGATGTAGAGGGTCTTGTATATGACTTTTTTTTAATCATTTTCCTAAGCGCTACCAGGGTGAATTTGGTCGCCTCGATGAGAAACTTAAATGTTACACCGTATATTGTTTGAGTGGCCAGGCGTCCATCCCGGATAGGGTTGTAATTGTGCCTTGTGGCCAATACTTGATTCCCAGAGGAAACTTCATTCAGTGAAGCAATTTACTGTGATATGCAATGTGGTTGGTAGTGCTTGCGCAACGGCAAGAGAAAGGCTGATGGTTGTAGTTGGTGTAAATTATTTGGATTCCCAATGACGGGGTTAGGTCCATACTCTTTCGTATGGGACTATACTTTTTATTGGACCAACATAATTTGGACATGGTATACTAATGCTCTATGCTTTATCCTTTCATGTTGACCATGTCGAGCTTTATCTCATGTTCCCGATTGATGAGAAACATGAGAAGGTGGGTGTTTGGCCTGTTGTCTAAAATGTCGTATCATAGTTACTCAGTTTTTTCGAACTTTTGAAGCAGGTGTCACATTGTGCGTGTGTCTACTTGCTTTGAAAAGTTGGATTGAGGTTTCACGACTTTTTGAAGAAAGCCTAACTTGGAGGTGGACCTGAAGATTTCCTAGGGTTCTTTGGTTTGCTCGTAGGCCGTATCCATGCTCTTATTTTTATGCCTTCCGACTTCGTGCCGTTGTTTGTAAACATTATCTGTTTTAGTCTTAAGATGGGGACAGATATGGCGACCCAAGTATCTCATCTACACATTTCTAGCTTGTCGATTTAAACATCGTATAAGCATCCTTCACATTTTGTGGCAGACTAAAGTCAAAACTCGGAACATCGTTGTTAAAGGTACCGACAACAAACCCATCACGAACATCACATTGACCCAACTGTCATCCGTACCTCATAACATGTTCCAGCAGTTGTAACATTCCCATGGTAAACTCGTCACTCCAAATAACATTGTTAATCATTAGGGGGATTGCAATACGCATCAGCCACATAAAATCTTAACGTACCGCTGCATTTTCTTGACGCAACGATTCAACAACATTTCCCAACTGAAGAGCGGTATCATATTTTTCCTTTAGGTGCTGATTCTTAGATCGAAGTCGCTGAATATCATTATTCAAATTTTGAACCATTACCAGAGCTCTCGTCACAAACTCCTTATTCATAAAATAGAGAGAGTGGTTACTATCAATACATCCTGATAAACGAAGAGCTAGTTGATGTGCATTGTCACGATGCCCACCAATGATTTGTTCCAGTCGTTGAGTGTTCTCCCTCAAAATTTCATTTTGTGCTACCAACTGGTCATACCTTCTTTGCATCTCTAAACCATATTTTAAAGCCTCTTGTAATCCATTCCAAAACGAGGATCGCATAGACATCTCTGATGAATGTGATGCATTTTCTTTTTGATTGGCACCAAACGGTCAACCAAGGTAAACCACGCATGAGGTCAATATGGTCAAACAGCTTGTGCCAATTCACCAAGGAGTATAGAGTTTCCCCAGGTCGTTATGTCCCAACGAGGCGTGAATGGTATTTTAAACGTAATGTGATCGGGTGATTTTCAACGGGAAAAGGTTATGATTGATAAAATGAAGAAAATATAAAAGAAAATAGCTTAGACAAGCTATGTGAACAATTACGTGAAATGAAATTACCTAGAAACGGGTGAAAAACTGAACTTTTGGTCAATTCCGATTTTGCTCTTGTCAAAAATCAAATGCCTATAATAATCGTTTTTTTCACCATTTTCTTCACTGATTCATCTATTTCTTCCTGAATTCTTAACGGATTTCAATTCTGATTTCATCATTAGATTCTGCTAATCATTGCGCACACAATGATTAGATTTGATTTGATTTTCGTTAGGTGTTCAAAAAACCCCCAAATTTGATGATATGGTGCCAAATTTCAATTTTTCTATTTTTGCTTGAATCGTTCAGTTCTTTTGATATTTGTCAATTAGTTTAGTTTTCAATCATGTCGAATAAAAAGAAAACATTAAAAAGACAAATAAAGACTCCTGCACAACTTAGCGATTATGTAGTTGGAAATTTGAGTAAAAAGCGTAATGATGTCATTAATGGTAAGGGTTCTGATGGAAGTAGTAATGCTAATAGCGGAGGAATTAGTATTGAGGCTGAAATGAGTAGTGTATCCAGAGATGTGGGAAGAATTGATGGAGATTCAGAGCATAATGAGGGTAATTTGAGTTGTAAGGAAACAATGGTTGATTGTAATGAGGAGGGGGAGTTTGTGCAGAATTTGGAAGGATCTGTTGCTAGGGATGAATTGATTAGTGGAATTCAAGGAAGTGGAAAAGGTAATCAGGGAAAGGTAAATGCAGGGGGAGTTACTGGTAATGTGAAAACAGATGGGGTGTTTGGAAAAAATGCTGATCCAGCTACTCCTACTGTAAGTACTGATAATGTTGCTACGAATAAATGTGTGAATAATGTCTGTTCTAATCAAATTGATAAGGTTGCTAGTTATGTCAATGTTAGTAGTGGTGCTGATAGCCATGCTGATATGCCTAGTTCAAGTAATGAGAATAATATGACATATGCTAACATGGTCAAAAAAGATGAAATCAATAAAGGCCTGAATTTTATTCCACCTGTGATAACTGATTCTGGTAACGAGGTTGTTATTTTTGATGAATTGATGGTTTCAAAGGGAAGTGAAAGATGGCAGTTGACTATTTGTGGACAGTTTGTTGGCTTTAATATGCATATAAGTGAACTAAGGTACAACATAAGAAGAATGTGGGGTAAGTTTGGTGTAACAAAAATTGATGCTATTAAAAATGGTCTTTATGTGTTCAAATTTAAGGATAGTAAGGGGCTTAATGCAGTACTTGATAAAGGTCCTTGGATTGTTCAAAATAAGTCGTTATTTGTTCAAAAATGGAATCCTGAATTAGGCATCGAAAAATTGGAGCCTAAGAAGTTGCCTGTTTGGGTAAAGATTACTAATGTGCCACTGGAAGCATGGTCAGTTGAAGGGATAAGTGCTGTGGCAAGTAGTTTGGGTATGCCTATTATGATGGATACTATGACTGCTAATATGTGCTATAAGGGTGTAGGTAATCTTGAATTTGCTAGGGTCCTTGTTGAAATGAATGCTGAAAAGGAATTTAAGAAATTCATTGAGATCCAATATAGGGATGTATGCAACAATATTAAGGGTAGCAAAAAGGTTCAGGTAATATATGACTGGAAACCACCAGTGTGTAATCATTGTAAAGTCTTTGGACATGAGGTCAAGCAGTGTAAGAATGTGGTTGTCATTGAAAATGATGTTCAAAAGCCTACAAATGTTACTGGTGGGGAAAAAAGTAAGAATGGTAACAATGAAGAGTCATCTGATAATGTTGGGAAGGGGAATGGGAGGAACTATCAAGCTAGCAATAATAATGTTAAAGACCCAAACTCAAAGAATTTTTCTAATAATGTAAGGCCTTTCAATGGTGATACAAGGAAGAACATGAATGAATACAAAAAGCAAGAGTATAGAAAAAAGCAAGTGGTTAATGATGGTAATGTGAAGAGCACTGGTACTTCTATATTGAAGAATAATATTTGGAATGTTAAAGAAAAGGAAGTACAGGAATTAAGGAGAACTGCAAACAAATACTCTGTTCTAAATTCTTTACCTGAAGAAAGTATATTGGATCAGAATGGGTTGAATACCAATGGGAATGGTCATAGGCAAGAGGGTGTGAATAAAGGTGATGGGGAACCAGGCTTTGAGGATGTGTTAAGCTGTAAAAATGGGACTGCAAAAGTTATGAGTGAGAATGTAGTGAATGGTATAGAGGGTAATGTACTTCATAATGACTGTTAATGGAGTACAAAATTGGAATGTGGAACATCAGAGGAATGAATACTTAAGATAAACAGAAAGAGGTTATGAATTTGATCACAACTGAGTATCTTAATGCTTGTGCAATATTGGAGACAAGATTGAAAAGTAAACTTTTGAATATTTGTGAGAAGGTCTTCCAAGGATGGAGTTGGATATCTAATATGCAAGAATGTGTTAAAGGATGCAGAATTGTGGTTGGATGGGTTAGTAATGAAACTCAGATTCAAATTCTTCACAAAACTAGCCAATCAATTTTTTGTGTCATAAATTCTTCTGATTACAAGGTCCAATGTTTCTACTCTTTAATGTATGCTGCCAATGAAGGAACTGAAAGGAGGAAGTTATGGAGGGAATTAGCTCAAAATAGAAGATATGTTAATGGTAAACCTTGGTGTATTGCAGGTGATATGAATGTTATCCTGCAACCTAATGAACATTCATCTGGAGTTTCCTGTATGACTGCTGATATGATAGAGTTTCAAGATTGTCTGAATAAAGTTGAGGTTGAAGACATTTGTAGATCTAGTTTGCACTTTACATGGACCAAGAATTTGCATAAAGCTAAAGTTGGGGATATGGCTTGAGTTCTAAAGAAACTGGATAAAGTCATGACCAATGAGGAATTTCTTCTTAAGTACCCTCAAGCTAATGCTAAATTTCTCCCTTACATCATTTCTGATCATACCCCTGCTATTCTGAGTATTCCTACTAATGTGAAAAAGAAACTAAAGCCTTTTAGATTTTTTAATTTTCTCACTAAAAAACAGGAATTTATTCCTATTGTTAAAGAGAAATGGAGTCCTGAGGTCCAGGGGGTCTTTATGTATCAATTTGTACAGAAGCTTAAAGGATTGAAGCACCCTCTTAATAAACTTGGATGGAGCAAAGGTAACTTGTTCAAAAGAGTTGAGGATTTGAGAATGAAGCTGCAAGATGTTCAAAAAGCTATTGATGATGACCCTTATAACCAATCTTTAAGGGTGGAAGAAGCTAAATTAGTTGAAGAGTTCTGTGAAGCTGAATCTGATGAGGAAAAGTTTCTATATCAACAAGCTATTATAAAATGGTTGAATGAAGGAGATAAAAACAGCAAATACTTTCATAAAGTTCTTAAAGGAAGATACAATAGATCCAAAATTCACTATTTAGTTGATGAGACTGGGACAAGATATGAAGGTGATCAAATACCACAGCTGTTTCTGAAACATTTTAAGAATTTTCTTGGTACTAGTTGCCCTGTACAAGCCATTGATTCAAGTGAGACACTTTTTCATAAAAAGTTGAGTAATGAGATGGCAGTAAAGATGATTGATGATGTTACTTATGATGAAATTAAAAGTGCAATGTTTGATATTGATGATGCAAAAGCACCAGGTCCTGATGGTTTTACCTTTGCATTTTTCAAGAAAGCTTGGAAAGTTATTAGAGATGATATATGTAAGGCTGTTAAAGAGTTCTTTGTCTCTGGTAGAATGTTGAAGGAAGTGAATGCAACTCTTGTTACTCTTATCCCTAAAATCCAAACACCCAATAAGGTTACTGATTTTAGGCCAATTGCTTGCTGCAATGTGCTCTATAAATGCATCAGTAAAATCATAACCAATAGAATTAAACCAACTCTTGGAAGTCTTGTTAGCCACAACCAAAGTGCTTTCATTCCTGGCAGGCACATACAGGATAATATCATGCTTACTCAGGAAATTATGAAGGGGTATAATAGAATAGGAGGGCCAAAAAGAGTAGCATTTAAAATTGATATCCAAAAGGCATATGATACTGTCAATTGGGGCTTTTTGAGATGTTCACTTGAAGGCTTTGGATTTCATGAAGAATGATTCACTGGATTATGGAGTGTGTAACAACAACAACTTTCACTCTTAATGTAAATGGAGAAAGAATTGGATTTTTCAAAGGTGGAAGAGGTCTTAGGCAAGGAGATCCTATGTCTCCTTACCTGTTTACTTTGATTATGGAAGTTTTCTCATTGCTTATTGGTAGAGAGATTGAGCAAGAACAAAAGTTTTAGTATCATTTTGGGTGTAAAGCAGTTAAATTGTCCCATGTTTATTTTGCAGATGACTTGTTAATTATGTGTCATGGGGACAAGACATCGGTGAAAGTTATTCAGATTGCTTTGGATAAATTTAGTGTCTGCTCTGGTCTTCTACCTAATAATTCAAAAAGCACCGTGTTTTTTGGAAGTTTGAATGAAGAGGATAAGGCTGAAATCAGTGATATTCTTCCTTTTGTTGTAGGGAAACTCCCAGTTAAGTATCTAGGAGTGCCATTGATTGCTAAGAGATTGAGTGTCAAAGATTGTGGTAGCTTGTTGGACAAGATCAAAACCAAAGTTAAGAGTTGGAAGAATAAATGTCTCTCTTATGCAGGGAGACTTCAACTTATAGCTGCTATTTTGGAATCTATTCATGTCTATTGGGCTACAGTTTTTCTTATCCCCAAGACAGTCATCAATGAAATCAATAAACTTTTAAAATGCTTCTTATGGAATCAAGGTGATACAGCTAAGGGTAAGGCTAAAGTTTCTTGGAATACTATTTGTAAACCTAAAAATCAAGGTGGTTTGGGGTTGAAAGATTTGAGGATTTGGAATCATGCTTTGTTAGCTAAGCATATATGGAATATAGCTGTTAAAAAGGATACCTTGTGGGTCAAATGGGTACATACTGTCAAATTAAGAGGAAGAAGTATTTGGTGTATAGAAACTGAAAATAGTGATAGTTGGGGGTGGAGAAATCTTCTTGGTATAAGGGATATTATAAGAGGAAATTTGGTATACAAGATTGGTAATGGTCAGTTAACATCTTTGTGGTATGATAAATGGTGTAATATTAGTCCATTGTCTCAACTTGTAACACATAGAGACATTTATAATGCTAGGCTTCATGATGAACTGAAAGTGTGTGATATGATTGGAAATGGGACATGGTTATGGCCAGATAATTGGCATGAAAGATTTCCATCTATTAGTGATCTAGAAGTTCCAAATATCAATGATGATGTGGAAAACTAGAAGGGGGGTTGAATAGTTTACCGTTTTTTTTTGTTCTTTTTAACTTGAATATCTTTTACGTTTGCTTAAAGATATAAACACAATGTTATATGTTTGATTCTTTGAAAAGCTTTTTATGTAGATATCAATTCTAACTTTACTAGTTTCATACATTGAAAAGCTTTGCTTGTGATGATCTTAACTTTGCTTGTTTAGTTATTAGGAAAGCTTTTACTTTTGTTTGAAGATACAAACACATCTTAACTAGTTTAGTTATTTGAAAAGCTTTATATGTAACTTAGCAATTCTAACTAAATAACAACATGTAATAAGCAAAGATAAAGAAAGAAACGATCAAACCACAACACGATTGTTTATCGTAGTTCGGCTACAAGGACTCTTTTTCCTTTCCCTACATCCACGCCCCGAGTTTCCAACTCGAGAGTTATAAGCACAAATCAACAAGCTCCTTTCACCGGTGGAGAAAACCTTTACAACGTCGCTTACACTTTTACCGACACTAAGCTAGATGTCGAGTTCTTTTACAAGGGTACAACCACTCCCATTCGTCGCTTAAACTTTTATCGACACTAAGCTAGATGCCGAGTTCTTTACCAAGGGTACAACCACTCCCGTTAGTTCTTTTACAAGGGTACAACAACTCCCGACACACTACGTATTTTGAGGCCTAAAATACTAACCACTTACTTCTATATACATGACACACATGAAGTATAAACTACCAATGCTTATACATGACCAAGCTACCAAGACTTGCAACTTTAGAGTTGAAGCTTGTAACTTCTTGAATGATCTTGTGAAGTCCCTTGCTACATAAGAGAATCACAAATCAAAAGGTTACTGAGTTAGTTGAGAGAGTATGTGAATATATGTCCTAAAGGGTTACCAAAAACTAACAAATGGTTTGGTATTTATAGCAAACAATTCTGCAGGTCTGGCGGATCAGGCGGACCCCTCAAACGGGTTCCGCCCGTGTACCCCCAGGGTACCGCCAGGGCTGCAGTTGGTTTTGCAATAAATCTTGCAAACCAAACAAGGTCTTGTCTCATAACTCCTAGCAACCAAACAATGTCACATCTCATAATAACAAGTCAAATACAAAGCTTGCAAGAAACAACAAAGTTAGTCAAACACATTTCTTTCCATAAATGCATCATGACAAAACTTGCCCTAAATGTGATGTGACCTTACCATATAAAGAAATAAATATGATGTGACAAGACTCATTTTAGTTTAAGAAATAAACACAATGTTTTGTTTAAAAGGAAATGTTAACCTTAGTTAAACAAGACTTAAACACTTAAAGTGATGATTTACTTATAGCTAAACTTCATACTTTGTCATTAACAAAACTTAGCAAAGATCGTAAAATATAAATAACGTTTTTAGGCGATATTTGTATTAACAATCTCCCCCTTTTTGTTGATGACAAAGCATAAACTTTATTTATAAGTAAGTCACTAGTTTTAGTGTTTAGTCTTATAAAGTTAGTATAAAAACTTGTTTTTGCAAAGATGAGATGATAAGCACCAAAAAAATGTTTTTGCAAATATGAGGTTGATAAGCACAAGTTTATATAAATTCTCCCCCTTTTTGTCGAAACAAAAAGAAGAGTAGCGAAGCGGAATTAAGACTTGCTCCCCCTTGGACGATACTCCCCCTAAATGGAGTGCCAAGAGAGGAGACATGGATTTTGAACCTACATGAAAAAAAAATTAGTTGTTGCACAAGATAAGTCATGAAAGTATTTCATTTTTAAGCACAACTAAGAGTTAGAAAGTGTAATAGTAAAACACTCATGCTCCCCCTTGAATATTACTCCCCTAAATGGAGTATCAAGGAAGGAAAAACATGGAAAATGGTCCTACAAAAAGAAAGGTTAGTTTAAGAGGCACAAGATTAATGTATGGTACCATTTCAAAGTATAGTTCACACATCATACCTAAATGGTCATCAAACAATTCAAACCTTGTTGTAGAATGAATTTCATTAAATTGTAAAATTTTGACTCTTAGAGAGTCAAAGACACAAAATTAAGATGACAACATCCTACTTTTAAAAACAAAGAAAAACTAAAAATAAACTAAGACCATAAAATGCTACAAGGAAATCATCAATTTCCTTTGTGGGAAACATTTTCCAAAAATAAGGCTAAGGTTGTTTAAGGATGAAAATGTGGGTTGTGGTTGTAGCGGGCTTTATTTTGAAGGTTGAAAGGATGACATGGTTTGGGTTGTTAGTTTAGATGGGAAACATTTTCCAAAAGAAACGGTTTTGTTTCATTTTGGAGACTCTAGGGTTGAGGTGTGTGAGTCGAGGATTGAAGAAGATCCAAAATGTGGTTTAGTATAAACCTCATTTCTTCGGATAGTTCACGAATTTCCCTTCGACACCCTTCACTTATGTGAGCGGTTCTTTCGCAATGATTGCAATCATGGCGGGGAAAGTTTGGTGGAAGGGTGATTTGATATGTTGGTGGTGGATGGTTTGAACTTGAAGGAGCAAAGGTGGAAGGTTGAGTAGTGTTTTTGCTTCCTTCATTTGTTGATTGAAGTGTTGTTTGTAAAACCATGATATGGTTGATTTGAGAGTCAACCATACGTTTGAAGGCATGAAGGTGGTTTAAATGAGTGTCAATCTCATTATGAAGGTTTTGAGGTTTTTCCCATATGGATGCTTCTATTTTCTTATAAGAAGAAAGTAGAGATTCAAGATGTTGGGAAGGTTCTTGTGATGATGGTTGTTGTTGTGGTGGTGGTTGTTGGTTTTGAACAAAATGGCGGAAGCTCGTTTCGCCGGAAGAATTGCCATGAAGGTCTTTGTAAATTGGGTGAAACACAAATGATTGTGAGTAGGTATGGCCTTGATCATTTGGAAAAATGGATGGTCTAGCATACCGGTAAGCCAACCGTTCTACTAATGATGGTTGATGGGGTTCATCATCTAGTTGCTCACTAGGTTGTTGTTGGGTTTCCATTTGAGCAATGGTGTCAAAAAGTGACAAAGATGGTTGGCTAGATGATTTGGGTGATAGGTCTTCTAAAGTTTCCAAATAGGGTAGTGGTGATGTTGGAGGTGTATGGAAAAGTTCCATTGGTGTAGGTGTTGGTGATTGAGGTGATGGAGTTTCAAGATTAAGTAATTCTTGAAAGGTAATTACATTGGTATTAAAATGTGTTGGGGATTGTGTTGAGGTAGTGAGATTTAGGTAATCTTGGATGGGTGAAGAAATGTTAAGCGAAGCATCACTTGAAGAAGATGAGCTTGACTTGACGGTTTTGTTAAAACAACAAGGTTTAACACTAATCCTAGTGATTTTTGAAAGGGATTTTGATGACTCGGATGATGTGTTGGATTTGGTCATTTTTAAAGGTGTGGTTTTGATGTTTTAAGAGAAGAAGGTTTAATGGTGATGGTGTGATTTGAATTGTTGCAAAGCTTTCAAATTTATAGGATGAAGAAGATGTTGAATAGGGTGTTTGGATTTAATGTTCTACCATTCAAAGGTTGAGGTTTCAAATGATTTGCAAAATTTTCATGAATATGTCAAATCAATGCATGTCATTCCAATGGAATAAGGTGGAGTGAAAGACCAACAAATGTACTCAATGCTTGGGTTGGTTATGTTTGAATTTGAATTTTTGGAGGGAAATGGCTTCCTAATTGTTTTAGTGAGTGAGAGTTGTTCTAATATAGTTAATGGAGTTAATGAAAGATGTTTCTCACTTAGGATAATGGTTTTGACATATTACAAGTTTTGGACTTAGAAAAAAATGGAAAAATTTTCTGCAGGTTACTGGCGGCACCCTCAGAATACACAGGTGGAACCCTTTTGAGGGTGCCGTCTGGTCCGTTGGGCCAATTCTAGAATTCCCAGAATTTGTACTGGCGGAACCCAATTTTGGGTACCGCCAGATCCGCCCGGGCTGAAAAAAGTGGCAGTCCACGTTTTTGACCCGCGAGACGTTTTTCAAAATTTTCGAAAACTCCTAAAATCAAAGACATAAGGCATTTCTGGTTGGGCAATGCAAAAATTAGACACGTAAACATGCATTTCATGGGACTTTGACCTTGAGGTCGAGGATTTCACTATACTTAGTAAGAATTGCCATAAGCATAGAAAAAAAATGACAAACACCTTAAACTTTATCATTATGCATAAAGGTTCATACAAACATAATCCAACAAACGTAATAAACCATGAAAGTGAAAAACAAATAATTCACGTAGTTTTATCACAACGACGATTCTAAAGCACTCATAAGCCAAACACTCCTTAATCTTCTCACAACCGGTCTATCTTCTTCTTGAGCTTGTTTAGGTACCTTCCAAAACACTTGAACATTCCTTTGGTTTGCTTGAATTCTTCGGAAGCATTGTCAATGATGGGGAGAGCTTGAAGGTATTCTAAAGGGGGTAACTTAGAGTTTGAAGTTTATCATCCTCGCTCATTCCGGATGATGATGATGATGATGATGGTGTAGGTGATCGAGTACGTTTGCCCTTATTTTTGAAAACTCGTTTATCACTTAAAGGAACGAAGATGTGAGGAACTAGAAAATAGTCAAGGTGCATTCCATTTTCGTTAGGAGAAATGGGTGAGATTCCTCTTGTCACACCCCGCCACGGCGGAAACGCGCGGGTGTAACTTCATGGATATCATCACAACACCTGGTGTCAACATAGAGAACAACTACATGCACATAAATAGAGCAATGTACCAACACATAGTGTTGTAACAATACCCAAAGATAAACATAATAAAATCCAAACATAGATGATACACCACTTCCAATGCAACTAAGGTCTCGTCTATCCACATCCTTCTATCTTATCATTAGAAAGCTCACCTGAAAATGATGCTTAAAACGTCAACATAATGTTGGTGAGATTCATAGGTTTAGACTCAACACACCAGGCAACCGAATTTACTGTGATTACAAAATATAGCTGGACAAATAAATTATAGTTATCATATAGCTACATGCATTTGCAAGTTAATATCCACACATAAAGGCAACAACACTCATAAGGCAACCATTAGGACGTCTCGTGTCCTCCGACCCCATAATTAGTACCACATCAGGACGGCTCATGTCCCCCGACCCCATAATTAGTGCCACATCAAACAGATCATCAATTAGGTCGCATGCGCGAGCAACAGGGTAAGCACCCTCCCAATTGAATCCCAAAATATATCATCAATTAGGTCGCTATCCTAATTGAATCCCAAAACATCCACGCAAGCAAATAATCACACATAGCATACATACAATAACATTATAAGTCCAAGCTCTTTAATACCACACACAAAATCACAGTAAACCAAAACATTTAAGACAAGCATCATTCCCATCCCCAAGTTTAAAACAAAGTAAAAATATGGGACTATGAACTCACCTTAAACTCCACAGCTTCCACAAAAACAATCCACAATCTATAGCACACAAAAAAATAATCCACATTACACAAGGTCAAGCTAAAAGCTACAACCCATGTAATACACATATGATGGATGTCTAAGACTCATATGACCCACCATGGATCTCCTAAACACCACACTAACCACTACCATAACTTAACACTCACTAAATCCCTTGCACTCTAAAACTCAGAAAACGCATAATTTTTGAGTACATTCACTCACATGAAATCTCGACAAATAAAGCTCAACAACTCACACAAAAAATTTACCATGGTCTCTCATAAGCATAGAAGCTAATCCCAGAAGACCATGGACCAATAACACACACAAGTACTCACAAGAAATTCAAACTTGACAACTACTCAAATTCGGATCTGAACACACACCAAAAAGTTTTGATTTTTAATAATTACTTCCACAAGTTTTTATCGCGAATCCTATTCGTGGTAGTCTAATATAACCTAAAACTTAACTATTCCAGAAGACCAAGTCAAAATACCACTTTACAACCACATGCCACCCTCAAACTTTTACCCAAAATCTGTCCCGGTTTGACAGCTTTGACACCTTAACAAAGAAAAATCAAAAGACCGACTTCCCGACCTCAAAATTGATCGTGGCTGGACTTTTTGGAAAGCTCTTTCATTATACTTCAATTTAGACTTAAAATTAGTGACTTAACTCATCACCATCTGTTATATACACTCACATCTTTACAGCCTTACAAATCTGTCCAAACCCTAACATATAATCTAACGCTTTTAACACTCAATTCCTTTAACCGTTACCCATAATATTAACATCTAATCATCCTAACATGTTTTATAACATTAATTTACAGAAGTTAACCCAAACCCTATTCCATCATATAATTATTACATGAATTATATTAATTAATCAAACAATTGAACATGTATTTTAAGAATTTTACCTTGATTCTTGATTATTGCTTCACAATTATAAACCCTAATTTTTTCTCCCTCCTTGGATCGACTAAAATTGCAGTAAAAACGTTTTAGGGGTGTTTGGTTTGGTATATATATTAATTAGGATAATCCTTGGGCCTAAGTGTCATATTTGGACTCAAATTGGGTTTCCTTTTCCCCCCTTATCCCTTAAATCCGAATTTTACATATATAAAATATATATTTTTATTTTTTTTATTAAATTTATTTATTACACTCAAAACCTCATACTTTCATATTTTATAAATACCCATAGCTAATCCTAACGTCTTACCCGATAAACCTCAACTTTTACGACAACCGGAAAAATATCATTTTCAAAAATAAAGTTTCCAAAAATAGAATTCCACACTCTTTTGAAACATAACTCATAAAAACAAATCCCACGTAACTTACTAACGCTCAATTACTTGAACGAAGACTCGTTACGCAAAAACACAAAAACACCAAAACTACACAAGTTATTTCTACTCCACAAAGGTGATCAAAATGAACTTTCCCAAATTACAAACTTTCCAAATCACAATAAAACCACTTACGCAAAGGGATTTAGTGCTAAAACTCACCCATATCACTCATATATCACTACAATCACCCATAACACATCAAAGAAACGTCAACCGAGTCAAGACTATCAGTCAAACCGACCTGCTAAAACCACGATTGTTACATCATCCCCCACTTAGGGAAATCGCGTCCCGAGATTTCAACTACTATAGTCACCACTCACAACATCAAAAGGAAATTTATGGATTTTTAAGCGGATAAATACCACACCATAAACTCACAGAGAAAGAATCGCAAAAATGTGAACCGACTAAATACTCGAATCCACACGATAGAAAAACATTCCGTCACTCCAACGATACACGCAAATAGATACACTCCCCGATCAACAACACCAATGATCAAAACGACTTCTCACAGGTAGGTACGATACCCTCGAACCAAATGAAAACCCGAATGGTAACCGCAAGACGCACTCACAAATAACAAATACTCATAAAACAAACATTAATTACCTCTGATTCCTCACGCTCCCAAGTAAACTCAGGACCACGCTTAGAATCCCACCATACCTTTACCAACGCTATCTCACCACACTTCAAACTCTTAACATCTCATTTCCATAATCTCAACAGGTTTCTCGACAAAACGAAAAGTCTTGTCAACCTTACTCTCATCTAATGGCACATGCAGACTAGCATCCGCCAAACACTTCTTTCAATTAGATACGTGAAACGTATCATGCACTTTACTTCACTCCTCAGACAAATTCAACCGATATGTTTCAAATCCAATCCTTTCCGTAAATCTCAAATGGTCCTACGTATCTCGGTGCTAGCTTGCCTTTCTTACCGAAATGCACAACACCCTTCCAAGGAGATACTTTTAACCACACAATATCACCAACACCAAACTCTAAGGCTTACAGCAATTATTCGCATAACTCT
The DNA here is from genome assembly GCA_030686995.1 of Artemisia argyi. NCBI lineage: Eukaryota > Viridiplantae > Streptophyta > Magnoliopsida > Asterales > Asteraceae > Artemisia > Artemisia argyi. The sequence continues at coordinate 48,910,603 of CM060688.1, forward strand.
TTTTGGCGATCTTTTGCTGCCTTAAGTCTTTTCCTTAGCTAGAAAACCTTATTCGTAGTCTCTTGTTCTAGTTAAGGACCAATTAGTTGGCTTGTTCCAACCTTTGCCCATAGAACAGGTGACCTACATTACCTTCCATACAACTTTTCACACGACACATACTCAATATTAGAATGATATTTGTTGATATAGGAGAACTCAGCTAAGGATAAATGTATACCCCGGCTTCCTCCAAAATCAAACACACCCATGCTCTCAGCTCACCATCCATCTCCTGATTTGTACGCTCACTTAATTTACTCATTAGCGAATGATAAGTCGTACTCATCTACATACGCGTTCTCAAGACTCTATAACACATTTACCACAATCGCGAAGTAAGTATTTCATCATGTTTCTAGATGATCAACGCGACACCCCAAGGTTCTTTACCAACTCACCGAGCAAAAAGTCTCACCAACTCCTCCATACACCTCTTGCTAAGGTAATAATACGTCTTATCCATACTCGGATGTATCAATTACCTTGCATGAATGATGTCCTTACGCTTCCTCTAAATGAAACCAATAGCTGGTCCGCAAAGTACATTCCTCCATCTTCGTTCCTTTCCATTTACTGGTCTAAACCAAGTAATTATTCTTCTTACATGTTCTCATCCTTGAACCTCTCTCTCTAGGCTGTCAACATCATCCTCTTAACTCCGAACTGAATTATCATAATCATTGCTCACAAACATCCAAGTTTCACTCGTTCATTCCCGCTCAGCGCTCTTACCACGATGTCCTCCCTTCCTTGACGATAGCGAATCAGACAATCGTAGTCACTGAGAAACTCCACACCCAACTTCTCTTCAACATATATTAACCTCTTGTCAAATATATGCTAAAGATTCTCATGATCTGGGTAGACCACACTTTCTACTCCATACAAATATCATCTCCAAGTTCTACTCCCCAACTTTAAATCACGTATCACACAGTTCCTCTTATGGATCTTCCACCTTCGCGATGCCTACATAATCTATAGAAAGATAGAAATGAATCGTCAATAGTACCTGCCACCCCTAAGGACAATCGTCTCTCAGATGGTGTCTCAGGTACTTTCCACTCTTCACCACTTTTATCTTACTAGTGTCCACGAACACTCGCTATCGTTAACCACCCTCCTAAAGAACGTACATCTTAAAGCTACACCTCTCACTTGAACAACTTGGCAAACACCCTCTTCCTCTTCAACGAACAAATTGATATCGAAACGACAATCTATCCTAATTAGACGACGCGAACCATGAAACCGGTCGAACTAAAACGTATATCAACGAACTCAAAAGGGGTACGAATTACCGACTAACGAAGTAACGAACATCAAAATCAAAGCTAGAAAAAAAAAACAATGAGAAAATTTTCACAATAAAAGTAGAAACGGATAAAATATTCATGAAAACCCATACAAAGAAACTATAAAATACACGTACCCATAAAACATCCACAAATGTACCTCAACGAAAGAAACACTCGATGAACCAAATACATAACAAGTTTGGTAAATGAGAACCATAGACAGTTCTTATTCCCGTACTCGACCTTCCCAAAAACGAATGAACACCGTTTTTTTTTTTTTTTTTTTTTTTTTTTTTTTTTTTTATTTTTACAAGACATATCTTAAACTTATACATTTTTTATAAAATATATATAGACCATTTTACGTAAGACATCAACATAACCATTTTTTTTCTCACACTTCATTTTTACCATAAAAATAATAGTTTCCAACAAATGGCCTTGAAATACCCAAAACGAATTTTAAAATACCATAAGGACTTTAACACAACCTCTTAATCGAACGCGAAAAACACAGAAGAATCACATAATCAAAATAATCATCAAACGAACCTCATACCAGTGAACACTCACGCAAATACATTGCAAACCAAATGATGAACTCACATACTCCTTCGTACAACGATCAAACCAAAATCATTGTAAAACACCGATACTAACAGGTCACAAAACATGTCACAAAATTCAATTGGTGTGTATAAATGAGGGATCAAATATCCACACCAACTTGTCACGAACCAGCAATACTCGAAGAACAATATAATACTCATTCGCGGAATGAATGCAAGGAATAACCAAAGAAACGAACCAGTATCCAACAAAATGAATTCGATTACCCAACACCTATCACAACGTCAAAGAGAAAGAATATGGCATCTGTACCATCATGGTACGAATAGAAATGCCAACCAAAGAATTAGGTATACAAACGGAGCGTCTAGCAAATGAATCAACTTAAATACCACAACATAAGTACCCACCGATAATTGAGGTATCAACATATGATAGGTAGGATGGAATCTTACCACCCACACACCCCAACATATAACGACTGCTCAAACGGTTAAGAGAATACTTCTCTAACCATACAGCCATCACCAACATGATATCACATACCATCTACTACAACATATAACAACAAACATCAATCAATGCAATAATGGTCACAAGTCCACATGTGTGATACTCTTATAATTATGTTCGCGACCATAGTTATAAGCCTATTCCACACGCATACTTACTTCCAAAACCACACATCTCAATGATAACGCACATATACCACATAGCACCTAATACACCATGCAATCCATGCTATCAGACTTGCAAGTCCACTTGTGTCGTGACGCATGTATAACTATGTTGGCCACCATAATTATCTATACCCCCTTTCATAAGTGTACTCCCTCCTATGACAACACATCATGCAAACAAACATGCAAACAAAAACAAAAGACGTCGCAAACAATCATCTCGCATGGAACAATTCCAATGATCACGTAAACTCTATAATCAAAATCACTTGGATAAGGTCGATCCAATATCCAAGAGTAATCACGCTCCAACATGGCTCCAGACGGCAAAAGACAATATACGAATTCCAAAACATAACACAAAACAAAAGACGTCGCATATTGGCTCAAACTCCACTCTCGCACTTATTTCCCCACTCAGATCAATTCAACTTATTACTCGCTGTGGACTCTCGATCCGAATCCACACCATCCCATCCTAACTCCCTTTCATCTTTACTCAACCACCCATTCATGTTTCCTACATGTTGAGATAGTTGACAACATACAAAACCATCTCTATTCCTTTCTTCCAATTCCGTATAATTCACAAGTGCATACAAATCACAAGGTTTAGACTAAACCACTTCTCCTTCCTATGTGAAGTGAGGACACTACCAAGGGTATTTGGTAACGGCTCCATCTCAAGAAGTCACCGTGGTTCCAAACCTCTCCACTTCTTCTCCACCAACGTTTCCCATAAACATCCTCTCCTTGTCCGAACATGAATACATGCTAGCGAGAACTCAGATTATGCGGTTAATCCGCATCATCCTACCACTTCTCTCGCATCTGATAGCGACAACGGTTGTCCAACGAAGCATCTTACACGCGGAAGACGATATAATAAAGTCGATATATACAATACTACGTATAAGGTATAGAATATACGTTCGAAACTCAATAAAACATCTCATAAATATAGGAAAATAGACATATAAAATACTATACTTACACATAGGTCCTAAATGCAACTATATAAGGGACTCCTAGGTTATAGTCTAGGTCCAACCGCCTAATTCTCTATAACCAAGGCTCTGATACCATTCTGTCACACCCCGCCACGGCGGAAACGCGCGGGTGTAACTTCATGGATATCATCACAACACCTGGTGTCAACATAGAGAACAACTACATGCACATAAATAGAGCAATGTACCAACACATAGTGTTGTAACAATACCCAAAGATAAACATAATAAAATCCAAAACATAAATCCAAACATAGATGATAAACCACTTCCAATGCAACTAAGGTCTCGTCTATCCACATCCTTCTATCTTATCCTTAGAAAGCTCACCTAAAAATGATGCTTAAAACGTCAACATAATGTTGGTGAGATTCATAGGTTTAGACTCAACACACCAGGCAACCGAATTTACTGTGATTACAAAATATAGCTGGACAAATAAATTATAGTTATCATATAGCTACATGCATTTGTAAGTTAATATCTACACATAAAGGCAACAACACTCATAAGGCAACCATTAGGATGGCTCGTGTGCTCCGACCCCATAATTAGTACCACATCAGGACGGCTCGTATCCCCCGACCCTATAATTAGTGCCACATCAAACAGATCATCAATTAGGTCGCATGCGCGAGCAACAGGGTAAGCACCCTCCCAATTGAATCCCAAAATATATCATCAATTAGGTCGCTATCCTAATTGAATCCCAAAACATCCACGCAAGCAAATAATCACACATAGCATACATACAATAACATTATAAGTCCAAGCTCTTTAATACCACACACATAATCACAGTAAACCAAAACATTTAAGACAAGCATTATTCCCATCTCAAGTTTAAAACAAAGTAAAAATATGGGACTATGAACTCACCTTAAACTCCACAGCTTCCACAAAAACAATCCACAATCTATAGCACACAAAAAAATAATCCACATTACACAAGGTCAAGCTAAAAGCTACAACCCATGTAATACACATATGATGGATGTCTAAGACTCATATGACCCACCATGGATCTCCTAGACACCACACTAACCACTACCATAACTTAACACTCACTAAATCCCTTGCACTCTAAAACTCAGAAAACGCAAAATTTTTGAGTACATTCACTCACATGAAATCTCGACAAATAAAGCTCAACAACTCACACAAAAAATTTACCATGGTCTCTCATAAGCATAGAAGCTAATCCCAGAAGGCCATGGACCAATAACACACACAAGTACTCACAAGAAATTCAAACTTGACAACTACTCAAATTCGGATCTGAACACACACCAAAAAGTTTTGATTTTTAATAATTACTTCCACAAGTTTTTATCGCGAATCCTCTTCGTGGTAGTCTAATATAACCTAAAACTTAACTATTCCAGAAGATCAAGTCCAAATACCACTTTTACAACCACATGCCACCCTCATCACCATCTGTTATATACACTCACATCTTTACAGCCTTACAAATCTGTCCAAACCCTAACATATAATCTAACGCGTTTAACACTCAATTCCCTTAACCATTACCCATAATATTAACATCTAATCATCCTAACATGTTTTATAACATTAATTTACAGAAGTTAACCCAAACCCTAATCCATCATATAATTATTACATGAATTATATTAATTAATCAAATAATTGAACATGTATTTTAAGAATTTTACCTTGATTCTTGATTATTGCTTCACAATTATAAACCCTAATTTTTTCTCCCTCCTTGGATCGACTAAAATTGCAGTAAAAACGTTTTAGGGGTGTTTGGTTTGGTATATATATTAATTAGGGATAATCCTTGGGCCTAAGAGTCATATTTGGACTCAAATTGGGTTTCCTTTTTCCCCCTTATCCCTTAAATCCGAATTTTACATATATAAAATATATATTTTTATTTTTTTTATTAAATTTATTTATTACACTCAAAACCTCATACTTTTCATATTTTATAAATACCCATAGCTAATCCTAACGTCTTACCCGATAAACCTCAACTTTTACGACAACCGGAAAAATATCATTTTCAAAAATAAAGTTTCCAAAAATAGAATTCCACACTCTTTTGAAACATAACTCATAAAAACAAATCCCACGTAACTTACTAATGCTCAATTACTTGAACGAAGACTCGTTACGCAAAAACACAAAAACACCAAAACTACACAAGTTATTTCTACACCACAAAGGTGATCAAAATGAACTTTCCCAAATTACAAACTTTCCAAATCACAATAAAACCACTTACGCAAAGGGATTTAGTGCTAAAACTCACCCATATCACTCATATATCACTACAATCACCCATAACACATCAAAGAAACGTCAACCGAGTCAAGACTATCAGTCAAACCGACCTTCTAAAACCACGGTTGTTACACTCTAAAGAGGCGAGTAAGAAGCATACCATAGGGAAGAGCGGTTGTTCCAACTAAGGATATGTCGGCCATCCTTTTGGCTAGGTAGTAGGCTAAGTTGAAGGGTTGACCGGTTGAAATGCTATAGAGCATATAGCAAAGACATGTGTTGATGTGATCTCTATTTCCTATGGTACTTATGACGTTAGCCCTAAGAATTTCTTCCCATTTCTTAAATTGCGGTTTAAGCTCATTGAGCTCCATACCAAAAGGATCCTTATCTACAGTATTCCCCGAACGATTCACCCTAGTGGTAGAGGTTCTAACAAAGAGGTGTTCCTTAATAGTTTCCTTACTAGCAAGAGGTGTATCGTATGGATAAAAACGATCAATAGTATCAAGACATGAAATGGGCCACTTATCCGTGTAGAGACAAGTTCCCTCATTTGGTACACCAAGAATTATAGCTAAGTCTTTTAAATCTATGTCATGTGATATTTGATTGGTTGTGAAGTTTAATGAAATCCTACCACCAGCACATGAGGAAAGGTTTACGGTTGCATAAAATTCCAAGATGAACCTAGGACAAATGGGCTCATCTATATCAAGGAGACAATCAAAGTGAATTGCGGCAAAGTTTTGGCGAATAGATGTTCCTTCTAGAAAGGATGGATCAATGGTTCTACCTTCGTGAACATAGCGTTTTTCTAATGCCTTAAAGGTTTCTACTTGAACCGGGTTGAGACCTTTGGTCATATGGTGTTTGGGCATGTACTTAAGGGTTTCTTTATGATCGGATTTGTTTGCGGGAGGCATGTTGATTCCTAGAAAACATAAAATTGTATGTTAATGACTTTTAACAATGTGGATGTTCTAATATGTTCCTATATGCTAAACAATGTGAAGGCTTGGTTATCTTGACTCATTTTGATTCCCAAATTGTTTTGTTATGCAAATTTTGTTGTAAAAAAAAACAAACAAAAGATAACCAATACTCTCCTAATTGAATGTGTCTTCGATTGAATGTACCCGAAAATACATATTAGTTATGTATCCCCTTTAGCATTCAAGAGATAGTATGCAAGTGATGTTTAAATGATGTTTTTCATTTGTTTTAACAATGTGGTGATGAATCATGTTGCAATTTGAAAAACAATGTACTTGGTGTGTTTGGTAAATCAAAGTAACAATGAAAAGATACATTTCTTAACTAATGAAATACATAATTGACTAGCCACCAAGTTTTTCATGAATCATGAAGTTTTATGCAAAAGCCCTAAGATTCTAGTTAATGATTGTAAGCAAGAATGTTATAATTAAATTAAAAATGCAATTGTGATTAGAATACTTACAAAGTTAGTTGAATTGGAAGAGATTGGATTAGAAGCCCTAAAATTCGTGAGGATATGTGTTTTAGAGAGGGTAATGCTGTTTGTTAGTTTTTGTTAAGATTTTAAGAGGGTGTTTGGTTTTGAAATTACAAATAATACATTCTGAGGTTTGGCGGACCAGGCGGAACCAAAAAATGGGTTCCGCCCGTATGGTCTGAAGGTGCCGTGGGTTCTGCAGGGAAAAACTTAAAAGAAATTGTTTTGATTTTTGTGGTTTTATCCTAATGTTCAAAACTATGGTTTTAGGTCTTATGAGTCCTTGACTAAGCCTAGGGATGATGAATGCTTTTCATTCAAGAGATTTTGATAACGCGATGATGAAATAGTTAACGTAGAAGACTTTCTTAGTTAAGACGTTCCTCAATGAACAATCTTACCAAGGCGATGATGATGGATCACAATATGTCAATTAAGGACATAATGGATTGAATTGTCGCTGACGTCGATGCTTCCTTTGTTGAAGGTATAACAATGTTGATAAGATGAATTCCGTTATTGATGCGAGTTTGCTTGTTCAAGCGGAGCTTGTTGATGTGCTTCTCCATTCGATACTAATTTGAGAGTCATACGCGTTTTGGAGAATCATTGGGTAAGTAAGCATAAAAGTGCAAGTACCACTTGAGCTTTTCTTATCAACTTATTACCGACATAATTCCATTTGTCAAACACTATGGTTTCTATTCCCGTTCTTTTGGGAGACCATAATTCTAGTTGTGTAGTACCTTATGATGTATCCAAATAGGCTCAACTAAAGAGTTGTTTTAGGATTTTCTTTAACACGAGCACATAGAAAAAAGCTAAACATAATGTTAAATCTAATTGTTATGAGAACAAGTAGTCTTCCAAACATTTCTCTACGTTTAGTTTTACCTACGGATTTACTAATCTCATTCTTGATAAGTCATCAATAACTTAACCATTGAGAACAAGAGAGCAACTAGGAATGTCTTTAAGTTAAAATCCCTTGCTTTTGTGGCTTGCTTTTATTATCAAACGGTCTTTCAAATATTGACACTATACTCACTTGATTACTTTGAAATATCAATTTCGTTTCACTAGTTGTTTTATTCTAAATTCCAAAAATTGTTTTTGTTGAATTTGTTTAGACATAACTATGACCTATAAATTAAGTTTTATAACTTATGTCAATTTTGCTTGATTCAATGTTTGTCTCATGGTGAGGAGATATTATTTTATACTTTTATTCTTAATGTTTTACACAACATACTTGTCTTGCCATCATTGGACTTTCGACTAAGTTATCATCTACCAAAGATGATATCATAGAAGGAGGAGATCACTCGTTAAATGTCATATTCAACGACTCCTCGACTCTTTGGGTTTTCTTACTTAAGACACTATGAACTCTATTTATTTTGAAAAAGTCCAAGAGGTACAACATCATGAGACTATGTGTCACATTTGATGTGTAAATCCTAGATGTTGAAAACTCATTTTCTTTCACACATCCTAATGTATGCTAATGTGATTTATTTCACCTTGATGTGTAAATCCTAGCAGGTAGACACTCTAGAGTATTACAAATAACACATATTCGAACATATAATGCTAGAAACAAGATACAATCAAAGTCAAGTTGAAGTAATGCGTACCTTTTAAATTGCATAGAGATGCTATCAAGCGGATAAGCATTACGCGTAAAAACTTGGTTTGACGACACGCTTTGAAACTCAATAACTCATGTATCCAAGAAGGTTAGATAATCATATAAAGGCATAGAGAATGATAGTCTTAATCCTTTTATCATGAGTTTCTATTATAGATTGAATTATCTCTAAATTTCTCTTCTAGGTTTGACAAATTTTACATGCTTTGTTTTATTAGTTGATGATGCTTATGAGTTAAATCCTAATCCGGTTTTATCTTTAAACAACCTTTGACTCTTCAACAATCTTTCAAAAGATTTTGAGCTTTCATCAAATTTAACTAATAATTTTTCCTTTCTCATTTTGCATTATAATCTCATGTTTGTAATCTAGACATAATTTACATTCTAGATTAATTTCAACATTACTCTCAATTCTAGACATTTTATCTTCTAATAAGATTTCCTTTTCAAAGATATTCTTAAAAGATTTTGAAGACTCATTCTTGAAGATAGTTTTTAGGTTCATGTTGCATAAGCGTTTAGACTCATTTTCTAGTTTAGAAAACTCTAGGATAAATTAATCAAAGCAAAAGAGTTTGGTTTCAAAGTGTACCTTGCTTGATGTTTTATCTAGTTTAGAATCACAAACCGGATGATTGACTAAATCTTCATCCGAGTTATTCCATGAATCGCAAGCAAGACTACTACGAGCTTGACACGAGTAATCACCTTTACTAACACCTTGCTTGTTGTTTCAATAAACTGACAATAAACTACCGGATCATTGTCTTCGTCAACATCCATTACATACCAAGATACGCAAGCAGGTTCATCAAAACGCACGTACTCATCTTCACTTGTACCTTCATTTAAAACATTTAAACTAGTAACACATGTATGAACTTCTACTAAGTGTCTATCAATTAGTTTTTCTAAAACTTCTAATTCATATGTAAGATCAAATTGATCATCTTTGACTTGACATATTCCTTGATGAAAGTTTACCATATTTTTCCAAACATCATTAGCCTTTTGACAAAAATACATTCTTTCATATTTGGTACTAAAGCTTTGTAAAGTATTGTTTTAGCTTTAGTTATTTTTATCAAGTTTAAGATAGTTATCTTGGTTTTCAAAAACTTGTTTTCTTTGGTTTGAAATTACCAAAAGAAATAATATGCCAAAGATCTTGATCAATTGATTTCACATAGTTTTCAAAATTACTTTTCCATTCAAGTAAGTTTTCTTTTTCAAATAGCGGTTGGTTTTGAATAGGTTGCCCTTCTTTGAGATTTTCAAAATCCATGGATCGATCCAAGTTTTAAAATACATTCTATTTTAAAGATCTTGAGTAACGTAGCTCCTGATGCCAATTGTGGAAAACTAGAAGGGGGGTTGAATAGTTTACCGTTTTTTTTTGTTCTTTTTAACTTGAATATCTTTTACGTTTGCTTAAAGATATAAACACAATGTTATATGTTTGATTCTTTGAAAAGCTTTTTATGTAGATATCAATTCTAACTTTACTAGTTTCATACATTGAAAAGCTTTGCTTGTGATGATCTTAACTTTGCTTGTTTAGTTATTAGGAAAGCTTTTACTTTTGTTTGAAGATACAAACACATCTTAACTAGTTTAGTTCTTTGAAAAGCTTTATATGTAACTTAGCAATTCTAACTAAATAACAACATGTAATAAGCAAAGATAAAGAAAGAAACGATCAAACCACAACACGATTGTTTATCGTGGTTCGGCTACAAGGACTCTTTTTCCTTGCCCTACATCCACGCCCCGAGTTTCCAACTCGAGAGTTATAAGCACAAATCAACAAGCTCCTTTCACCGGCGGAGAAAACCTTTACAACATCGCTTACACTTTTACCGATACTAAGCTAGATGTCGAGTTCTTTTACAAGGGTACAACCACTCCCGTTCGTCGCTTACACTTTTACCGACACTAAGCTAGATGTTGAGTTCTTTACCAAGGGTACAACCACTCCCGTTAGTTCTTTTACGAGGGTACAACAACTCCCGACACACTACGTATTTTGAGGCCTAAAATACTAACCACTTACTTCTATATACATGACACACATGAAGTATAAACTACCAATGCTTATACATGACTAAGCTACCAAGACTTGCAACTTTAGAGTTGAAGCTTGTAACTTCTTGAATGATCTTGTGAAGTCCCTTGCTACATAAGAGAATCACAAATCAAAAGGTTACTGAGTTAGTTGAGAGAGTATGTGAATATATGTCCTAAAGGGTTACCAAAAACTAACAAATGGTTTGGTATTTATAGCAAACAATTCTGCAGGTCTGGCGGATTAGGCGGACCCCTCAAACGGGTTCCGCCCGTGTACCCCCAGGGTACCGCCAGGGCTGCAGTTGGTTTTGCAATAAATCTTGCAAACCAAACAAGGTCTTGTCTCATAACTCCTAGCAACCAAACAATGTCACATCTCATAATAACAAGTCAAATACAAAGCTTGCAAGAAACAACAAAGTTAGTCAAACACATTTCTTTCCATAAATGCATCATGACAAAATTTGCCCTAAATGTGATGTGACCTTACCATATAAAGAAATAAATATGATGTGACAAGACTCATTTTAGTTTAAGAAATAAACACAATGTTTTGTTTAAAAGGAAATGTTAACCTTAGTTAAACAAGACTTAAACACTTAAAGTGATGATTTACTTATAGCTAAACTTCATACTTTGTCATTAACAAAACTTAGCAAAGATCGTAAAATATAAATAACATTTTTAGGCGATATTTGTATTAACAGATGAGATTGATGATACAGTTGTTTGGAGGAATAATGAAGGAATTGATGTTGATTTTACAGTCAAGAATGTCAATGCTGATCTGAACAGTCAATGTCCTAAGTTGATTGGTGGAAATTAGTATGGTACTCTCAATGTGTCCCAAAGCATTCTTTTATTCTTTGGTTAGCAATTCAAGATAGACTATCTACCCAAGATAAGCTTATGAAATGGGGGATTCAAGGAGCAAATAGATGCAGCTTATGTACTAATGATTCTGAAATTACCTAGAAACGTTTAAAATCCTAAAAACGCATACGTTTAATTTAAAACTACGTGAACGTGCAAAATAAAACGCGAATTCAGACCAATATAAATCCCACGGATGTAAAAATTATATTTTTGGAATCCTAATGACAAAAGAAAGTTTTAGAAAAAAGATTTTTTTTTTGTTTTTAATTATTTATTATTAATTAAATACTAAATAAACTAAATATAATTATTAAAAATACTAAACTATTTTGGAAAATTCTGAATTTTTTTCTAAAAATACTTAACAATGACAGGAAGCAATAAAATTTTTGAAAAACTCCACAAACTTATAAATAAGCTAAACAGAGAAAATAAACTTATTTAACTAAATCTACTATAAAAATAAAATATGTAAGAGTAAACTTGACAAAGACCCTAGGGCAATTGGTGTTTGTGAGTGTGCTTGTGTCTGTGTATTCATGGTACCCCAAGTTCGAATCTAGCTATAACCCAAATTGTTTACACTATTTTTTTTTTTTTTTTTTTTCTTTTAGGAATTTGACAAACACAGAAAATAATTAACTTTTTGTAAAGAATACTTTTCTAAAAACTACTAAATAAGCTGGTAAGAGCTTATTAGCCTAACAGTGGACACAAATCAAACAAGCTTAATTGGATAAGCTGTGAAAAGCTTAACTTTCAAGCTTAAAATGAGCTTAAATAAGCCAAAACCGCCCTAATAAGCTAACAAGACCAAAGTACTAACTAAACAAGCTAAATTAAACACAAATAATCTAACTAGACTAACTGATAAGCTCAAATTACAAGACAACTTAACTGCATTCCTAAGAAACTAATCCTAAGCTAAAAATAATCAAGAATGAAGTTAATAAGCAAAGAGAAATGTAATAAGCTCACAGGTAACTTCAACCAAACATTCCTGACTTGTACAAGCCACCCAACAAGCTAACTTTAAACTGCACCATGGGGGAATAAGCTACAGGGAACTAAAGGGGTTGCAAGAGCAGGCCTGCTGGGTCAGTGGGCTACTTTTAAAGACCTAATAAGCACTAATAAAAAATTCTAAAATTAAAGCAAAAATATAGGCATTAAGATGAGCTGCCAAATAAACCCTATGCTAAATTCTAGGGCTTAAGACCTAATAATAAGCAAACTAAAATTGCAACTCCAGGGGTTGATGGGGCATTTAGTGCACTGATGCAACCGGTGGGTACTATGTAGGCCTAACAGGGCTTAAAGTGGGCACCAACTAAGCAAACGACAACATTCCAAATTTGCAGAATAAGCTCAAACAAATAAACTCCGCACATCAAGCAACTTGAAAAACCAAATGGAAGATCTAAATCCTTCTTACACTATATTTAAAAAAAATAAGATTAGAAGGATTTGATGTAATTGCAAGCCTGAATCAGTTCTGATGGGGGTACTTGCAGCCTCAAAAAATCTGCCCCAAATAGCTATAGAATCAGATATAAGTTGAAATACATGAATAATACCTTATGAGCTAATGGTAAAACAAAAACCACAACCTAAACTCTATTTAAGCTAACCTAAAATAAGATAAAAAAAGGGGGGGGGGCATGGACTGGTAGCTGTTGAAGTAGTTGGGTGAGAATGGGTCAGAATAGGTTTGTATTAAAAAAAAACTGACTCTAAACATAAACAACATGCAAATGCTACTAAGATTGAGCCATAATAACAACTTAAACAGGCCTAAATCTAATTACTATCCTAGCTACTTATGAAAACAGTTATAAGAAAATCTTATCAAAAACTTTTAAACAAACTTAAAAATGATGAAATGTGAATGAATTTCCCTACCAACACCAATGTAAAGCAGGTTCAATTTTTGAAACTTGACCAAAAACACCTTTTAGACCAAAACCAAGCTTGTGCCAAACACTACTTTTGGGAGGCAGTAAATGGATTTTTACACTGAAAAGGCTTTTCTGAGCTTAAGCTTCTGACACAAATGATTGATTAAGTTAACCTAAGACTTAATAGGCGTCTACTAATGGAAAATAAGCAGTTGAAATAAGCTAGCACCTAAATGCTATTATGAGTTAACAATTATAGTTTCACAACAAAACTAGAGCTAAAGTTTAAAATACTACATACTAAGCATATTAGGCAACAAAAAGCATAACTAAGCTATTCTCAAACAAATAAGCAGATCAGGACAGTAAATAAGCACAATGAAAGCTAAATATGTCAGAAATTTAGGAAAGCAATCAAACTTGAAATTGCATTAAACTGAATTTTAAAAAGTACAGAAGCTTGAAATGATTTTAAAACTTTAACTAAATTAAACTAAACTAAACTATTTCTACTCTCAAACCCTACTTACCACCTACTGCCCTTTAATGGCTTACAAGACCCCCTATTTATACTAAAATACTAAAAATAATGTCTTCAAGCCCTTTGTGCTTTCTCTCAGTGTGTAAACAGCTCTGAGATGATACTTGTGCTTCTTTTCGGCTTATCACAGCCCTTGGATTAAACTTGGTGCCTATTCCTTAAATCTGGGCCATAGATGAGAAAGTGGTGTGTGGGATTGCTGACATGAAGGGGGAAAGTGGGATTGGAATTGGTGATATTCTTCTTGGGGTTGGATTGGGGAGCTTTTGAGGAAGGTGGTGGAGTGTTTCAGGGTTGAACAGTGGAGGAGGGGGGATTACTTGGTGGGTAAAAGGGGAGGTTGAAGACAGGTGATGCGTGGGAATTGCACCAGGCTTTACCTCTCGAGGGATCTCGAGAAGCTTACAACCCCCACCAGGCAGTGTACCTGATCGTTGTAGTATAGTATAGTGACAAGTACCGGGGGATTGATTGTTCAACTTGGGAATAGTGTCGCTAGGATTAGAAAACATAAAGACTAGGTCTAGAGATGAGGGATGATTCTTTTTGTATTTTTATATTTTTAGAAAAGCAATTAAAAATCTCGGTTTTGAAGGAGTGGGCGGAATTAGTTGCTAGTCAACTAACCCAATAACTAAGATGCAATCAAAATAAAATACTAAAAATGAAAATAAACTAAATTATACTAGTGGTGTGAGCAATATATGGGAGAATTGTGTTTACTTAGGTTTCACTACTCCCTAGATATCTTTTACAGGTTAATTACTTGTTACAGTTGCGTGGATGACGGATTGTATTCCTTAATACCATTCATGGGGTGGCGTACTTACTTCCCCAATCCTATAAGCTCCTACTTCACTCCTATGTTGAGCCGGCTAAGAAGCTCCTAACATGGGATCACTAGAATTCGCTCATGCATTAAATACAATCATAAAAACCTAGTACACATCGGTTCATGTTTATTAAGACGTTCAAGCAAGTTACACAATAGAGATCTGCCAGTTTTCTTAAGCTTAACATTGAAATCATTCATCCATTACAACTATAAACAAACAATCAACCTATAATCAACATCTAGGTTTCATTACATCTAAGCAAACACATGAGAGATATAGCCTAGCATGTTAAAATCAAGACAAGCATAAGATATATTCAAACAACACATAGACATATTGAATGAATTGAAAGAGGACTTATCTTAATTGAACATGAAAGGTTTCAAGGGGTGAAAACCCTTGAAAATACTGTTACAAATGACCTAGGGTTTATTAGGTTCAACCCTAGTATTCTCCACACAAGTTCCTCTCTTAATGAAGGAAAAATAGAAAAGTATATATAGATTTTGTGAGGTGACGGCGTCAAGAGTAAATTTCTGACGCCGTCATCCCGCCGCCAATAAACTCCCGGACTGCCTAGATCTAGGTTTGACGCCGTCACGTGTAGTCCATTTCCAGGCCGTCACCAAAATAACTCTTGACGCCCTTCTCTTGACGCCTTCAGGTTTTCTCTGGGTCATCATGGATTTTACTCCTGACGCCGTCACAATTCCCTTCTTGACGCCGTCAGGTACTGTTCTCAGTATGGAAAATTAAGTCTTTGCCGTTTTCTTCACTTTTATGCTCCAAAAACGTCCAAAATGCTTCCTTTTCCAGAATTCACTCCCAAAGTACCTAAAATCACAAAAGGAACGATTTAGGGCAATATTTGATCAAATAAATTCAATTCTGGGCTTAAATGACCCCCTAAAAACGGTTCATTTTTCGCCTCATCATATACCCTTACACTTGAGATTTGCTTGTCCTCAAGCAAATGCGCTTTTATTCTAGTCAAAATACAAGTTAGGGGTCATTTAACACTAATATAAAAGTAATTACAACAAATAATCGTTCCACTAAAGACCAAAGACAAGCACGGAGGTCATACACTAGCACCTCACAAATAGTGTTTAGATACTCACATCTCTCGGGTGTAATAAAGTAATATCACAATATGGAAATGGAAAACATCTCTCACTACCTGTCATAGCAAAATAGATTACCATAGGCTTGAGAAAGGATCAAACCTCCACCACATGGCGTAAGCACCTAGGATAAAGTATCAAAGAGGTCTTTCAAAGGGTTGTAACGTTAGGTGTAGGGATATGGAATACACAGTTTTGTTGGATATAGGCAGTCTTTGCTGGTGGCGAGTTAATAATCTTGGTTAATTACATGTACAATATGGCGTTGCTAAGCCAAGACTAGACTCGACTTAAGCTAACAAATGAAAAATAACAAAAATAAAATGAACATAGAATGAAACGGGATGGTAGTCCGTATGTTTTTTCTCTTTTCTTTTTCTATTTTTTCTTGATTTTTTCGATTTTTTTTTCATACACTCTTACCCTACTATCCAAAATAATACATCATAGGGAATGAACATTCCCCTTACACTTGAATTTTTACATACTTTACAAATAACTAATCTAATGACTCGAATTAAGATAATCAAAACACTTGGAGTACTTTTAAGATTAACGCACATATGGGGGTAATAATATTATGTTCTTCCCCATTACTCCATAACTAAGTACTTTACCCATGAGTTCCAATCGTCCCAAAACAATATGTACAAGGATATAACTCGACTTAGCAACCATGTAATCAATTAGATAATTAACTAAGGGTTTAAACATGTAACAATAATGCACTAAAGATGAGTGCATACACGGAAGACTAAGGCGATTTGAGTGTACATTTAAGTGGGGTGTAACAAATTCTTCCTTTAAATAAGATGCTTAAAGTTAGAAACGAAAAGATAGGGTCGGAGGGGTGTACTAGGGGTTTCGTGTACTAAAAATGAGTACAACGCTAAGGTGTGGGAAAAATTAATTGACTTTACTAGCCAAGTAATATGACTTAAATGGTCAAGTAATTATGATACGGGTTTAACACAAGGGTGATCCTAATGCCTCTTATCATGTAGTAAATCCTACTACACGAATGTAGTCTCACTAGCGGTCTCGGGATGCATCACTAACGCAAGTTCTAGAATCTAAATGCTACCGGTACAATCATAAGCACTAATAATAAATGCTTTTCCTATCAAATCTAAAGGCGAACCTCATATATTTGGGTGGAAAATTTTTCGGAATTGTACGGTTTTTTGCTAGTCATACAACTCCTATCCATGAGACGCTTGCTACGGCTAAAGTTTCACTCCTAAATGTTGTAAAAAAAATTAAATTTGGCGCTAAAATTACACTAACAAGTATTTCTCATAGTTTTATTACACATCTACTATCAAACAAACAAACTCAAACGAAAGTGTATTTGTAAGGTATCATCATTTTACCCTCCCCTTACACTTAGGATGAACATTGTCCCCAATGTTCAAGTAAAGAATGTAAAAGTGAAATAAGTAAAAAGAATGAAATCAAATACTCCCCTGATTCGCTCGGTATGGATAATAGGGTGGCCAGGTTAGATCTTCCTCCAAGAAAATGAACAATCAAAGCTTCCCTTCCAGAATATAAATCATCTTCTTGTCAACATAACCTGTTAAACCTGAGAAAACAGACAAGGCAACCTCGCGTAAAATCGGCGGCAATCTATATATGCTAACAAATCCTAGAAAACAAAATAAGATATAATGCTTGTGGAATGATGTTTGCAGATTTCCTGGAGATTATAAAACTAAAGATTCAACAAAAACTTTAAGACTCCGTTAGAAAAACAAAACTGGTAAAATTTCCAGAATTTTACACGTGACGCCGTCAGGGGTTTCTTCCTGACGCCGTCAGAAGTGACCTGCAGAAATTCTTATGTTATGTTTCCGGAAAATTTCTGGAAAAACTTTGTCCTACTTCCTGGAAAATCCTGCAAAACATCATTATGACTCGATACAAGCATGTGACTCTAACAAATACGAATATACATGTTCACTTAATATTGTG
The DNA here is from genome assembly GCA_030686995.1 of Artemisia argyi. Lineage (NCBI taxonomy): Eukaryota > Viridiplantae > Streptophyta > Magnoliopsida > Asterales > Asteraceae > Artemisia > Artemisia argyi. The sequence continues at coordinate 48,928,900 of CM060688.1, forward strand.
GAGATTCATGATCGGTTTTGTTTCTTAAAAACATATTTGGGGTTTCCCCTTACACTTATCTTTTGCGAAATACCTTTGGATGAAGTTGAGATTAAGCCAAACAACAAAATAAAATATTTTCACCATTTTAGTTTGAAACATGATCTACCAACAATAAAAATAAAGCATGCATACGGAAACAAATAACAATCAAACAAATAAAAATCATACGAAACATGGGTTGCCTCCCACGAAGTGCTCTTCTTTATTTACGTGTCTTGTAGCTAGAACATTTATGAGATGATTCACACTTGTAATTCTCAATGATTGAATGGAAACTCCTGCCAGGGTCAACATCAAACAGCCCTGACAGCAGGTCACTTCGGTTATTCTTTATGGGTTACGCTTAGTGTTCGCGGTGGTTTCAAACGGTCTACAGTCGTGGAGTGATCCCCAGCAACTCACCCAGTCATTGAGCTACTAAGTAGGTCTTGTAAGCTCTCTCGAGAGTATCTGACATGGGAACGGCCATGGTAAGGGTTAGAAGGAGTCTTCACACTATGCTGTTGACGATCTCTAATTCTTATCTGTAAGTACCGGATGTTTTATTGCTAACTGTTTATATGCAGGGACACTTCATCTCCATGGCGACAGATTCCACGTGCTCATACATACATCTGGAAGTTAAAGAAAGCTCCCTCAAAGATCTATACAACACAAAGTTCAAAGAAAGATTCTACGCCAAAAAGAAGAATCTACAAAGTATAAAGACTAAAGATCAAAGTGAAAGAAAGGGAACTACGTGTATATGAATATCTAAGTCCAAAGATGTATGAGCATGTTGGAATGGCAAACAACCACCAAAGACGCAGAAGTGACGAAAGGCAGATAACTCCACCTCACAAAGGAACAAAGAACGATGAAAATCAGTTATCAAAGATCACAAAGCATGAAGGAACAAAGACTAACGACTATTCTACAATGACACACAAAGTTAAAGACAAAGAACACGGAAGACCCACTCACGTGGAGCATCATTCGAATGACCACCCCTTAGGGGGAGATTGTTAGCATTAAAAAAATATATATAGAAGTGATGGTCATTCTCATATTGTAACTTTGTGTCGTTTGTTAAGATTAGTAATAGTTTAGTTATTGGGCTTTGGACTTGGCAAGCTAATATGTTATGTGCTAAGCCTTGTTATCTAATCATGTAACCAAGTCCAAGCCCAAGTCCATTAGAAAGCCCATGAGGCCTTTCTCTCTAACTATATAAGGCACCTTACCTCTCATTTGTAAGGTGTGCTTGTGTGTGTATTTGTGTATTTTCTTTAATAAAAGCTCTCATATTTCATCTCTCTCTCTCTAGTATACGAAATATATATCTATACATATCAAGTCACCATCTTTCCATCTCTACTTCTTACAAGCTTCTATTGGTGTGATAAAGTTGTGTTATTTAAGGTCCTACACTCCTGGTCCTGATGGTTTCTCCTCTACTTTTTTTAAAAAAACTTGGGGAACTATAGGTCATGATATCTGTTGTGCTGTTAAAGAATTTTTTGAGAAACGTCAGATGTTGAAGGAGCTAAATGCTACATTGATTACTTTAATCCCAAAGATCCAAATCCCTAGTAAAGTTACTGATTTCAGACCTATTGCTTGTTGCAATGTTTTGTACAAATGCATCAGTAAAGTGATAACAAACAGAATTAAACATGTTTTAAGCACTTTGGTAAGTGACTATCAGAGTGCTTTTATACCTGGAAGACACATACAAGATAACATTCTTCTCACTCAGGAAATCATGAAGGGTTATAATAGAAAGAATGGTCCTAAAAGAGTTGCTCTCAAAATAGATATCCAGAAAGCCTATGACACAGTGAATTGGGGTTTCCTAAGAAGAATTTTGATTGAGTTTGGCTTTCATATGAAGATGGTGGAGTGGATCATGCAATGTGTATCTACAACAGCATTTACTATCAATGTGAATGGGGAAAGAGCAGGGTATTTTAAAGGTGCTAGAGGCTTGAGACAAGGAGATCCTATGTCTCCTTATTTGTTTATTCTGATTATGGAGATTTTTACACTGGTACTGCAAAGGAAGATCAGTAGCAATGAAGAATTTCATTACCATTTTGGATGCAAGGAAATGAAGCTTACCCATGTTTGTTTTGCAGATGATCTTCTTGTCATGTGCCATGGTGATACTACATCTGTTAGGATCATAAAAGAAGCTATAGAAGAGTTTAGTTCATACTCAGGTCTTCTCCCTAATCTATCCAAGAGTACTGTTTTCTTTGGAAGTATGCAAGAGGAGGATAAACAAGCAATTCTGGATATTTTACCTTTAGTTACTGGAAAGCTACCTGTAAGATACTTGGGTGTTCCTCTTTTGGCTAAAAGATTAGGTGTGAAAGATTGTGGAAGTTTGATTGATATGATTAAAAAAAGAGTTGGTGATTGGAAGAATAGGAGCCTTTCTTATGCTGGGAGACTACAATTGATAGCTGCTATATTAGAGTCAATCCATGTTTACTGGGCTTCTGTTTTTCTTCTCCCAATGACTGTTATTAAAGAAATCAATAGATTGCTGAAAGACTTTCTTTGGAATCAAGGTAAGCAGTCTAAAGGCAAATGTAAAATTTCATGGAAACAAGTGTGCAGACCTAAAGATCAAGGGGGATTGGGGCTAAAGGATTTGTACAGTTGGAATGAAGCTCTCCTTTCTAAACATGTGTGGAATATTGCTACTAAGAAAGACTCATTATGGGTTAAATGGGTGCACACAGTGAAACTAAGGGGGAAGAATTTTTGGGTTATTGAGGCTGATAATAATGATAGTTGGGGATGGAAGAATATGATGAAAGTGAGAGATAAAATAAAGGAAAGAATTGTGTATAAAATAGGTGATGGGAGAACAGTGTCCATGTGGTTTGATAATTGGAGTAGTATTGGACCTCTGAATCAGTACTTATCTCACAGAGATTTATATGATGCTAGGGTGGATGTTGATATGAAGGTGAGTGATATGGTTAGAAATAATAATTGGGTTTGGCCTTCTGAATGGTATAGCAAGTTTAATGCTGTAACTAGTATTGAAGTGCCATACATAAATCCTAATAAATGTGATGAGGCAGTGTGGAAGACTAGTAGTGGAATGGAAAAAGAGTTTACTGTTAAAAATGTGTGTAAAGATTTAAGAAGTAATGTTCCAGAAGTCAAATGGTGGAAGCTTGTTTGGTATTCACAGTGTATACCCAAGCATGCTTTCATCATATAGATTGCTATTAATAAAAGAATGAATACTCAAGATAGATTGCAGAGATGGGGTAACTATGTAGTTAATAGATGTTACCTATGCAAAAATGAAAGTGAAGATTTGGAACACTTGTTCTTTAAATGTGAGTACTCAAGTGGTATTTGGAATAAGATCAAAAGCATGGCAGAAATTCATGAAGTGATGAATGAATGGAATGACATTATCCATGAGTTAGCTAATGGGCTGAATGGGAATAACATTGATAGTGTGGTTAAAAGATTAAGTTTTGCTGCAAGTGTGTACTGTATTTGGAATGAGAGAAATAGTAGAATTTTCAGAGAAGAAAGTAAAAGTGTGGAGGAAGTAACTAATAGAATTATGGACATTACTAAAATGAAGTTACTGAGCTTGAAAGTTAAAGAAAGTTTGGCAGTCAAAAGAGTGGAGGAAAAGTGGTGCATTAAGTTCAAGAAGAAAAGCTAAAAGTAAAAGTTTGTATTGAAGAGATTGAATGGCAGATGGCTTGTACCATGTGTTTGAAGGTTTTCATAAGAAATTCTATGCTAATACTTGTGAGGATGGGTTGCAGATGTATTGGCATCAGAGTGTTTTGTGGAAGACTTTTCAAACACATAAAGAAGTTTCCTGCTTTGATGGTTGCTGCTATTACCTTGTTTGTTTTTTAACAGGGTATGTGGTATAAGAAATTACCACATAAAGGCCTGGTTCATGAAGTGCCTGTTTTCTTTATTGGTCTCTACCAATGTTTCTCAATTTTCACACTGGAAATTGAGGAACTTTCTGTTCACAACAGCTGATGGCCTTGTATCTTGATCTATATTGTACACTTTATGGGTCTACTTGATCATGTTCTCAGTGGATCTTTGTTAGATATTGGGGACTGATGTAAGTATAGCTATGCAAATGTATATATAGGTCACAAAGTAGGTTTCCAGTTGTGAGGGTAGTGAACATGGAGGGCAGTGTATGAAGCATGGAATAATGAGGAGTGAAAGATGAACCTACTTGGTCCATGCTATACACTGCCATTGGAGGAATGGTTGGTACTCACCGTAGGGTGTGTGTTCCCAGTTGTGTGATGCCATTGTAGTAGATGGAAATGTAGCACAACTGGTATAGCCCCTATTGTGGAGAGGTTATGGGTTCCTAGTGAAGCCAAACTCTTGTCTATCTTTACCATTGTGGTGACAGGTTGAATGGTTTTGATGGAAAGAGATTTGGAAATGTAGCTAGATGGTAAAGGTGCATTATAAGGTGAATTTGATGATGAAAAGACTTGGAATGATTGCTGATGCAAACATGAAGAATATGCAGAAGTATTACTGAGCTGCTATTGTCAGTTTGCATAGTCTAGCAGATATAGTTTTTGTGGAAAACTAGAAGGGGGGTTGAATAGTTTAGCGTTTTAAAATCTTTTTAACTTGTTTATTTAGCTTTGAAACTTTCCGTTTGATCAAAGATATATGCACAAGCACAATATATAACATGCAAGTAAAGGAAAGAAACGATCAAACCACAACACGAGTATTTATCGTGGTTCGGCTACAAGGACTCTTTTTCCTTGCCCTACGTCCACGCCCCGAGTATCCAACTCGAGAGTTTCTTTCACTAGTCAACAAGCTCCTTTCACCGGCGGAGAAAACCTTACACGTCGCTTATACTTTTACCGACACAAAGCTAGATGTCGAGTTCTTTTACAAGGGTACAACAACTCCCAACACTCTTTGTATTTTGAGGACTAAAATACTAACCACTCACTTCAGATTATACACAAACAAATGACGCGTAAACAATACTAGTTTACACAATACTAAGCTACCAAGTCTTGCAACGTTGTGTTGAAAACTTGTAACTTTAAACGACCTTGTGAGCTTCTTTGCTACAAAAGGAAACTTCACATTTACAATGTTAAAGGGTTAGAAGAAAGGATGAGTACATGTGTGTAAAATATGAGCTCAAGAGGGTAGCCAAAAATCAAGTTATGGCTTGGTATTTATAGCACAACAAACTGTGTGCTCGGCGGATCAGGCGGAACCCTCAAATGGGTTCCGCCCGTGTACCCCCAGGGTACCGCCGGGTCTGCAGTAGGTTTTTGCAATTACTCTTCAAACCAAACAAGGTCTTGTCTCATAACTTCTATCAACCAAACAATGTCACATCACTTAAAGTAAGTCAAACATGATACTTGCAAGCAACATGAAAGCAAGTCAAACACATAACTTGCCATAAATACATAATGACAAAACTTGCCATAAATGTGATGTGACTATTTCTAATTTAAGAAATAAACTTGTGTTATGTTTTATGAAATGTAAAATGTAGCAAAAGTCTTGTTTATGCAAGTCTTAAAAACTAAGAATATGTTTTGCTTAAAACTAAAGTTTACATTTTGTCGTTAACAAAACTTAGCGAAGATCGTAAAATATAAATAACGTTTTTAGGCGATATTTGTATTAACAATCTCCCCCTTTTTGTTGATGACAAAACATAACCTTTGTTTTTAAGTAACACACAAAATCTTGGTTTTTAAGACTTAAAAAAATTATATTAACCTTGTTTTACTTAAGAGATGAAAAGCACATCAAGTATTGAAGGTTTAATATATTTCTCCCCCTTTTTGTCGAAACAAAAAGTAGAGTAGCGAAGCGGAAAAATCGCTATGCTCCCCCTTGCTTGATACTCCCCCTAAATGGAGTACCAATATGGGAAACATGGATTTTGGACCCTACAAAAAAAAATGGTTAGTTGGTGATATATAGTCAAGCTTGTAGTTACCACACACATTGCAACCACAATGACAACACAACATTGATCAACCAACAATAAACAAAAGTAAGTAGAAAGAAATTTCATTCCAAGTAAAATTTTGGCTTATAAAGTCAAAAGACAAGAAATGGTAACTATTCTTCTACTTAGTAACCAAAAGCTAAAAAGAAAAATAACCAAGAAGATAAAATAAAATTCTACATTCCTAAATTGGGGCAAACGGCCTCCAAGGGTTGTTTAGGATTTGTTAGGGTGAGAGAGTGCATCCAAACGTTCAATGACATGTTGGAATGCAAACCGGGTTTCATTTTGGAATTGGTGAAGCAAGGTTTTTATGCTTTCACCCATTTGCTCACAATTTGAGCAAAGTGGGGATGGGTGGGTGAAAATGGGTTGGTTTTGGTTTCTTGGTTTAGGGGTTGGTTTGGTTTTGGTTCTTGGTTGGAGGATGGATTTGGTATTGAGTCAAGCAAGGTGGTTTGAAATTCCATTGCTTGATGAAGGTGGTTTTCAACCATGCTTTGTATTTCCTCATAAGAAGGAAAGAAAGACTCATAGGTTTGGGGTTGAGAAGGTGGTGGAGTTGGGTGATCATGGTGTTCAAAATTTGGTTCTCCATAAAGAGGACCATGGATTTCACGGTAAATTGGGTGAAACAACAACGGTTTGGGTGGTTGGTACACATGTTGTGGTGGTTGAGTAAGTTCAAGATCTTCATCAAGGTCAAGAATTGACCTTGGTGATTGGTTTGCAAAAGGTGGTGGTTGGGTATGTCTTGGTGGAAGATCATTTAAATCTTGGACATATGGGTGTGGTGATGTTGGAGGAGACCCAAAAAGTTCCATAGGTTCAATTTTTGGTAATGGTGATGGTGATGAAGTCTTTGATGGTTGAGTTGGAGCACTTGGTGGAGTTGGGTCAATAGGTGACATAGTAGGTGGTGGAGTGTGCTCATTTAGTTGTTTGGGTGATGGAGATGGAGATGCAAGGTTCAAAAAGTGTTCATTTTTTATGGGTGAGGTGAATTCATCCGAAGATGAGGAGCTAATGTTGATGGATTGGTTTGACCATAGTGGTTTTACACTAATCCGGGCGGTTCTACGGATGGGTCTTGATGGTTGAGAGGTGTTTGTTGACTTGGTCATTGTTAAAATGGTTCAAAGTTTCAGAATTTGTGATGAAGAAAGTGTGGTTTGAGAGTGTTGAGAATGGTTTAATTTATAGTGATGAAGGTTTGTGGGAAGAAGTGTTTGGATTTGATGTAAGGCCATACAAAAATGGTGGTTCCTAATGATTTGGAAAACTAAATGTGGGTTGTCAAGTCATGGAAGTCAATCCAATGAAAATGGTGAAGTAAGAAGAAAAGTTTTGCACTAAATGCTTAGTGGTTTTGGTGAATTTGTTTGATGGAAAAATCTCAGGGATTTCAAGGAGCCTTTAAAAGGGATCCTTCCTTTATGTGTGAAGGAGACTTGAGGTGGTTATGGCTATTTTTGAATTTTGGCGGGAAATGGGTTTGGGTGAGTTCTAAGGAATGCTAAGTACCTTAGTAAGCTAAACACATTGCAAGTAATGGATTTTTAGCTAAGAGGATTGGATTTTGGTGTTTGGATGTTGAAATGTTGAAAAGAAAAAATAAAAAATCTGCAGGCTACTGGCGGCACCCTGGGAATACACAGGCGGAACCCAAATGAGGGTTCCGTCTGGTCCGCTGGGCCAAACCTGGGTTACCCAGATTTTGCACGGGCGGAACCCAAATTTGGGATCCGCCTGATCCGCCAGCACTGAAAAATCAGACAGTATGCGTTTTAAACCCGCGAGACGATTTTCAAATTTTTCGAAAAGTCCTAAAACCAAAAATATAATTCATATCTGGTTAGGAAATGCAAAAATTAGACATGTAGACACTCATATCATAAGACTTTGACCGGGGGCTAGCGAAATTCACTAAACTTAGTGAAAATTTGATAATCATGAAAATTTGACAACTTGCCAAAAGTTGTCTTCCTGCAACATTGTTAGTTAAAACATGTTCCATAGTGTATCAAACATTGTACTAACACACAAATACATCACAAATATTGTTTAAACTACCAAATTGTTCCAAAAGCACCTTGTGCCAAACACTCCTAACACACTCGCACTCATTGTTTGTCGAGCTTCTTCTTCATTTTTCCAAGGAATCTCCCGAGGTTTTTGAACATCCCCTTTGTTTGCTTGAATTCTTCCGATTCATTTGCAATAGCCGGGAGTTGAGAGTGGTATTCTAGTGGTGGGAGCCTAGAGTTTGGCAAATTATCATCTTCACTCATTGAGGAGGAGGATGATGAGGTAGGAGGATGTGGGCGTTTTCCTTGGGCTTTGTACATTCTCTTATCACTAAGTGGGACAAAGGTATGTGGGATGAGAGAGTAGTCAAGACGAAGACGGTTAGGAGTTGGTGGAATGGGTGAAATGAACCTAAAGAGACGGGTCAAGAGCATTCCATACGGCATAGCCGTTGTGCCATGCACGGGAATGTCGGCCATTCTCTTAGCCATGTAGTAAGCAAGATTGAAAGGTTGCCTAGTGGACAAAGAGTAGAGCATGTAGCATAGGCAAAGGTTGATATGGTCTCGGTTTCCTATGGTGCTTATAACATTGGCTCTAAGGACTTCCTCCCATTTCTTGAATTGGGGCAAGAGTTCATTAAGTTCCATTCCATATGGATCCTTTTCAACCTCATTTCCCGCACGGGTTCTCCTAGTGTTGGTTGTCCTAACAAAAAGGTGGTTACGAAGTACATCTTTTGACACTAGAGGGGTGTCATAAGGATGGTGACGGTCATCTAGGGTGTCAAGGGTTGATAGGGAGTGCAAATCGGAGTAGAGGCAAGTACCTTGGTTTGGGACCCCTAAGATTTGAGCAAACTCTTCGAGAGTGAAGGAGTAATGATTACCACTAACCCTAAAGTTGACGGATATGAAATCATATTCTCCCGTGGAGAGGGTGACGGAGGCATAGAATTCTAAGATGAATCTAGGACAAATAGGCTCGTTGATAGTCAAAAGACACTCAAAGTTGATTGTGGCGAATTCGGCATAAAGGTTTGTGCCTTCTAGAAAGGACGGGTCAATGGTTCTACCCTCATGGACATAGTGTTTTTCTAAGGCTTTGAAAATGTTGACTTGGTTTGGGGTAAGGCCTTTGGTTTTGTGGTGTTTTGGTAGGTACTTAATTGTGTCCTTGTGGTCGTAGTGGGTTAGAGGAGGCATGATGATACCTAGAACAACAAAATTTTCACATTTTAGTTTAAGTAAACTACTTATTATAATGTGGATGTTCTAGTGTGTGCCTATATGAAAACTATGTGGAGGTGCGGTTATCTTGACTCATTTTGATGCATCAAAACGTTTTACAATGCAAGTTTTGTTATAAAACAAAAGATAACCCAACACTCCTAGTTCAATGTAGCTTCGTTTGAATGTACCCGAAAATACATATTAGTTATGTATTCCCTTTAGCATTCAAGAGACACTATGCAAGTGATGTTTTGAACATAACGTTTTGATTTTGTATTCTCAATGTGAGACGAAAAAATATTTGTCCTACTTGTGAGAAATTTTTGGAAGGATTTGACATGGGGTGTTTTAGCAAACATGTTTATACTAATTAAAGATGCAATTCCTAACTATGGGAAACATGATTAGTTTTATTAATTACCTAATCTCATGCATGAATTTCTTAAGTTAATGCATAACCCTAAGTTTTTGTTTTTGTGCAAGAAATAGAATTCCTAGACTCAGATCAGGATTGTAATCAAGTTAAGAATACTTACAATGATGATGGATTAGTAATGTGATTGAATGGAAGGCCAAAATTTCGTGGGTATGGATGAGAGGAATGGTGAATAGTAACAGTTTTGGAAGTGGTGGTATGAGATAATGGGTGTTTGGTTTAATATAAACTAATATATTGATTCTGCAGGTCGACGGACACGGCGGATCCCAAATTTGGGTTCCGTCCGTTATGGCTCAGGGTTCCGCCGACCCTGCTGAGAAAAATTGTTATGGATTTGTTTTGATTTTTGTGATTTTTGTCTAATGTCCAGAACTACAATGTAGGTTCCATGAGTCCTAAGCCTAGCCTAAGAAGGTTAAAAGGTTCACGTTTAAGAGGTTTGGTGAGAATGTCGGCTATGTTGTCTTCGGAAGAAACTTTCTCAATTGAGATATTTCCTTTTTGAACGTTGTCGCGAAGGAAATGATGACGGATTTCAATATATTTGGTACGAGCATGTTGAACCGGGTTTTTGCTGAGATCAATGGCACCTTTGTTGTCACAAAGAATTGTGATGTCGTTGAGTTGAATTTCGTAGTCGACAAGAGCTTGCTTCATCCAAAGAGCTTGTTGACATGCCTTTCCGGCCGAAACGTACTCGGCTTCCGTTGTTGAGATAGCAAGAGCCGTTTGCTTCTTCGAGAACCATGAGGTGAGACAATGTCCAACAAAAGTACAAATACCACTTGTGCTTTTTCTATCGACATAGTCACCGGCATGATCCGAGTCGGCATACACTATGGTGTCTATTCCCGTTCCTTTGGGATATCATAAACCTAAATGTGTAGTGCCCTTAATATACCTAAATATCCTTTTAACGGCTTCAAGATGGGTAGTTTTAGGATTTTCTTGAAAACGAGCACATAGACAAACACTAAACATAATGTCGGGTCTACTAGCCGTTAGGTAAAGTAGGCTACCAATCATACCTCTATATTTAGTGCTATCTACGGATTCACTTTCCTCATCCTTGGTGAGTTTAGTTTCCGTGGACATGGGAGTTTTGATAGGTTTCGAATCTTCTAATCCAAATTTCTTAAGCATGTCCTTAATGTACTTAGATTGGTTAAAGAAGATACCATCTTCTAGTTGTTTAATTTGGAGTCCTAGGAAAAAGTTGAGTTCTCCCATCATACTCATTTCAAACTCGTCATGCATGATTTTTGAGAAATCCACACATAATTCTTGACAAGTTGATCCGAATATAATGTCATCAACATAGATTTGGACTATGATAATATGTGAATCTTTCTTCTTAGTGAAGAGAGTATTATCAACTAAGCCCATGGTGTATTTATAGTCAACTAAGAAGGTTTTAAGTCGATCATACCATGCTTTTGGAGCTTGCTTAAGTCCGTAAAGAGCCTTTTTAAGTTTGTAAACATAATTAGGTTTTTCAAAATCGATGAAGCCCGGTGGTTGAGCAACATACACTTCTTCATTAATGACTCCGTTTAGAAATGCACTTTTGACGTCCATTTGAAAAAGTTTAAAATTATGTGCACACGCATAAGCAAGTAAGATTCTAATTGACTCGAGCCTAGCTACTGGAGCAAACGTTTCATCGTAGTCGATGCCTTCTTGTTGATTATATCCTTGTGCTACTAGCCTAGCTTTGTTTCTAGACACAATTCCATTTTCATCCATTTTATTACGAAAGACCCATTTCGTTCCAATTATTGTTTGACTCGTTGGTTGAGGAACTAATGTCCATACATCATTCCTAACAAATTGGTTTAATTCTTCTTGCATTGCAATTACCCAAGACTCATCTTTAATGGTTTCGTTAATGTTTTTCGGTTCAATGGTTGACACGAAACAAAAGTAGTTGCTTTCATTTTGGACTTTTGATCTTAGTGTTCTTTCATTAATGTTGCCTATGACACTATCTAATGGATGACTTTTAGATTCTTTGACATTAACAAGTTCTTTGTTTAATAGTTCATCTTCCTTGTCATTATCTAAGATTTCTTGACTTTCAATTGCTTGGCTTTCAACTAAGTCATCATCTACCAAAGGTGATGTCTTAGAGGGAGGTGGACTTTCGTCAAATGTTACGTTCAACGATTCCTCGACTCTTAAGGTTTCTTTGTTTAAGACAATGTAAGCTTTACTATTTTGTGAATATCCAAGGAATACACCTTCATAAGACTTTGGGTCAAATTTGGTGAGATAATCCTTGGTGTTAAGAATGAAGCATTTACTCCCAAACACTCTAAAATATCCTAATGTAGGCTTTTTACCTTTATAAAGTTCATAAGGTGTTTTATTCAAAAATCGTCTAATTAGGACTCGATTTAAAATGTACGTTGATGTGTCAATGGCATTACACCAAAACTTTTGTGGAATAGTTTGTTCATTAAGCATTGTTCTACTCATCTCTTGTAATGTCCGATTTTTACGTTCTACTACACCATTAGATTGAGGAGTACGTGGAGCCGAAAAGTTATGAGTAATTCCATTATTATCACAAAATTTTCCAAATTGAAATTCATTATCAAATTCACGACCGTGATCCGTTCTAATAGACACAATATTAGATCCTACTTGATTTTGAATTTTCTTACTTAGAATCTCAAATTTATCAAAAGCTTCATTTTTACTTTTCAAAAACTTAGTCCAAGTATAACGTGAGTAATCATCAACTATGACCAAAGTATAGAAGTTGCCTCCATAACTTTGTATAGCGGATGGACCAAATAAATCCATATGTAAAAGTTCTAGACACCTAGACGTAGACACCAAGTTTTTAGCCTTATGGCTACTATGGACTTGTTTACCGACTTTGCAAGCATCACAAAAGTGTTGGTCATATTTCAACTTGGGTAGGGTTCGAACTAAGTCTTTGGAGGAGAGGTTTTGGATTAGTCTCATGTTAGCGTGTCCTAAACGTCTATGCCATAAAGTTGAAGATTCATCTAATGAGGTAAGACAAAGTTTGTCTCTAGATGTTGAATCCAACTTCATGACGTATACGTTGTTCTTAAGGACACCTTTGGCTATGGTTATACCATCTTTAAGTATTTTACTACCGTTTTCACTAAAGAGGACATTATACTTATTACGACAAAGTTGACTAATACTAAGAAGATTAAATCCTAAGTTATCGACATGAGCAACATCATCTATAGAAAGGGAGTCATGAGAGATTGTACCTTTTCCGATGATTTTGCTCTTAGCATTACTACCAAACGTAACATTACCTCCATCACATTTGTGATATGTAGAGAAGAGGCTTTTATTACCCGTCATGTGCCTTGAACAACCGCTATCCTTGATCCATTCATCCGAATCCAAACAAACTTTGAGGCACACCTATTTTACGAAAAACACTCAAACATTTGGTCCCCAATTTCTCATGGGTCCATTTTGGTTAAGCATACCATTAATTTTTCCCAAATATGAAAATAGAGCATAAGGGTTCCATGGCATGTAATTTGAGGTTTGGTAATGTCCAGGAGTGTTTTGGTTCCAAACATGTTGGTAGTTTGATCGAGCATTGAAGTTGCTCTTTGGAAAGGGGCGTTTGGGAATTGGAGTCTTAGGTCTTGGTTGAGTAGTCTTAGCTCTAAATTCATTTTTACTAAGTCCTACTCCAGTTTTAAAGGCAGGTTTGGTTCCATTTTTATATGTAACTTTAACAAATTTAGAACGATCCGATATGGATGGAGTAACTGCTGCAGCAGTCCTGGCGGAACCCTCGGGGCCAACGGGCGGAACCCTAATCTGGGTTCCGTCTGGTCCGCGGGCTGCTGTAGCATTTTTGTTTGTTTCATGTGTGTTCTTTTCTTATTTCGTTTGTTCCTTAATGGTTTCTACTTTCCTGAAACCTAGACCTGTTTTATCAAACGGTGACTTTTGAAGTTTCATTATTTCATCCGCACATGAAATGCTCTTATCGAACTTTTTGAACTTTGTGGTTTGTTTGATTAGATCATTTTGAGTAATTTTAAGTTTTTCAACTTCAAGTTTAAGTTCTTCACATGATTTGCATGCGGTGTCAATACCTTTACTCTTTTCTAATCTCTTAGCTTTTTCTTTTAATTCATAAACTTCATTTTCTAAAAACTCCTTTTTAGTTTTCAAAAATTTGTTTTTGTTTATGATTTTTAAGCTTAGTTCACAAAGTTTGTTATATTCATTTTGTAAAGTATCATCATCTATAGAGGAGTAAGATGAGTCGGAGAGTACCTCATTTGAGTTGTGAGCCATGAGAGCAATATCATCATTCTTTGGCTCATCATCATCTCCTTCATAGTCACTCCAAGCACCGCCCACAAAAGCTTGTTGAGGTTTGCTCTTGGGTGGTTTTGGACATTCTCCTATAAGATGACTCGTGTCTCCACACCGATAACATTTTCTTTCAACTTTTCCTTTTCGATCGTCACGATCTTTCCGGAAGTTTTTCTTGTCATCTTTGGGTTGCCTAACAAACTTCCCTCGCCTACGAAAGAACTTCTTGAAGTCTCTCACGGCCATAGCATATTCCTCATCATCACTATCCGAAGTAGATTCTTCATCATCACTTGATTGGACTCTAGCTTTCAAGGCAATGGACTTAACTTTTTCTTTCTTGCCTCTAACTAGTTCCGAATCTTTTTCTATTACCATTTCATGAACTTTGAGGTTTCCAATAAGCTCATCAAGTGACATGCTTGAAAGATCTTTGGATTCTTCAATTTCCGTCACTTTTGCTCTCCACTTCGGATGGAGTGCTCTAAGAAATTTCCTGACAAAGTTCTTACTACAAAAAGATTCATCAAGTGCTTTAAGTGAAGTAATAATAGTGTTAAACCTAGCAAAAGCATTATCAATAATCTCATCTTCGGTAATAACAAATTGTTCATATTGTTGAACAAGAAGATCAATTTTGTTATCTTTAACTTGTGAATTTCCTTGATGAGTGACAATTAAAGATTGCCAAATATCTTTGGCGGTTTTACACAAAAAGACTCTTTCATATTCTTTCTTAGGCAAAGCGTTGTAAAGCATCATTTTAGCTTCATTATTTTTACCTATTAATTTCTTTTGATCATCATCTTTAATGTTAGTAACTACGTTATCACCATCAACAATTATATACCATAAATCTATATCTTTAGATTTCACGTAAGTTTCAAAACGGTTTTTCCAATAGATAAAACCATTTGCTTCAAAGAGTGGTGGTCTTTGCATACATTGCCCTTCTTTGTAATTTTCAAAATCCATGGATCGTTTCAAGTTTTAAAACATAATATATTTTAAAAGCTTGAGTAACGTAGCTCTTGATGCCAATTGTGGAAAACTAGAAGGGGGGTTGAATAGTTTAGCGTTTTAAAATCTTTTTAACTTGTTTATTTAGCTTTGAAACTTTCCGTTTGATCAAAGATATATGCACAAGCACAATATATAACATGCAAGTAAAGGAAAGAAACGATCAAACCACAACACGAGTATTTATCGTGGTTCGGCTACAAGGACTCTTTTTCCTTGCCCTACGTCCACGCCCCGAGTATCCAACTCGAGAGTTTCTTTCACTAGTCAACAAGCTCCTTTCACCGGCGGAGAAAACCTTACACGTCGCTTATACTTTTACCGACACAAAGCTAGATGTCGAGTTCTTTTACAAGGGTACAACAACTCCCAACACTCTTTGTATTTTGAGGACTAAAATACTAACCACTCACTTCAGATTATACACAAACAAATGACGCGTAAACAATACTAGTTTACACAATACTAAGCTACCAAGTCTTGCAACGTTGTGTTGAAAACTTGTAACTTTAAACGACCTTGTGAGCTTCTTTGCTACAAAAGGAAACTTCACATTTACAATGTTAAAGGGTTAGAAGAAAGGATGAGTACGTGTGTGTAAAATATGAGCTCAAGAGGGTAGCCAAAAATCAAGTTATGGCTTGGTATTTATAGCACAACAAACTGTGTGCTCGGCGGATCAGGCGGAACCCTCAAATGGGTTCCGCCCGTGTACCCCCAGGGTACCGCCGGGTCTGCAGTAGGTTTTTGCAATTACTCTTCAAACCAAACAAGGTCTTGTCTCATAACTTCTATCAACCAAACAATGTCACATCACTTAAAGTAAGTCAAACATGATACTTGCAAGCAACATGAAAGCAAGTCAAACACATAACTTGCCATAAATACATAATGACAAAACTTGCCATAAATGTGATGTGACTATTTCTAATTTAAGAAATAAACTTGTGTTATGTTTTATGAAATGTAAAATGTAGCAAAAGTCTTGTTTATGCAAGTCTTAAAAACTAAGAATATGTTTTGCTTAAAACTAAAGTTTACATTTTGTCGTTAACAAAACTTAGCGAAGATCGTAAAATATAAATAACGTTTTTAGGCGATATTTGTATTAACAGTTTTGATGTCTGATAGAGATAGTATTGGATTTGTTTCTTATCTGTTTTGGGATTGTCCAAAACAGTCTTTATTTTGTTCCAAGCATTGTAAATATTTGGAAGTTTAATATAAATTCACCTTGCACCAAAAAAAAAAAAAAAAAAAATTGAAATAAAAGCTTTTAAAAAAAAAATGATTTTGTGAATTTATTTTTGAAAATGGTTTTGATTTTGAAAGTGATTAAAGTTTTGGGTGAAAGGTAATTTGGTGATTTGGTATCGGGATGAGGGTATTTTGGGAATTTTGGTGTCGGGTGAGGGTAGAAAGGTAATTTTGGGGGTTAGGTTAAAGGTAAAGGGTGATTACGGGTTTTGGGTTTGGTTTTCCACACTCCCTTCAATGTCACATTCCCGGGTTTGACTTCGATCTTGACTTTTTGTCTTTTTCTTCGTTTCTCTTCAAAAATGTGTCGAGTCGATCCGGTAATGCTATGCTCCGTTTCCCATCAAAGTTCCGGCTTTTGACATTTTTCCAAGTCTCGTGCTCGTTTTTATCTTTTTGGCCTCAATTATGCCTGTTTTTGCAATATCCGTTCCTGCACGATCACAAACACAAAAACACAGTATCTTTGGCATTTTTGATTAGTTTTTGGTCATTTTGGTCTTAATTTGGCTAGAAAAAGGTGTGTGAATAAGCTCACACCACTTTTTCAGACGTAGGTAAGACATTGTTTAGTAAATCATTGACCAACATGGGTTGAGTAACACGATTTGAGTTTATCATGGACCTATTCAGGATAAAATTACCTCCATTATCTGGAGCATTAGCAACAGGGGTCTCGAACACATGTTCATCACCCGGAAAAGCACCTCAAAGAGACGTAATCATAAGAACTACACTACTATTACCAACTACTATTGTAAAAACAGGGGAAGTTTGTAAATTAGTAGGCTCACTAACATAACATACCAGTGCATTTGGAAGAACATGTGACTTATCCCCACCCAATATGTCATGCAAACCTTCCCCTCCTATACCCACTTCAACTCCACCGGGCATCACTTGAACACCTCCTCCTAAAAGCCCTTCATTACTAGAAACACGCGATCTCTTGTTTATTGCTCCCGATGCTGATGTATCTACATCTCTTGCACTAAGACCAGTTCTCCCTAGTGGAACTAATATATGATCATCCGTTTCGCCAATACCAAATGACGCATCAACAACCCTCCTCGCGATTGGGATCCTCTATTCCCCCACCTGTATTGTCCTAAGAGAACTGAGTCGGGTCGGGTCAGGTAATCGATCAAACCGACCTTTGGAAAAGATAACAAATAACAAAAGTTAATAACAATTATAGATAAAACGTGAAGATAACTTGCAAAATTCAATACTTTTACTTATTTAGCATATTACCATTTTCTCTTTCCCTAAAGCTTGGTTGAAAGCCAGGGTGTGACCAATTTTCACTCATCCCTGCCGCAACTAAAACGGCTTCAGGAAAATTTTGGTTGTACACAGTATACTCCTTCACAATGTCCACCAATCTCTGTAGATGAGCCGTAAGTTTAGGACAAGTATCACGCTTCAAATGACAAGATTCACCCCTGGGTAATATGAGGAAAATAACTCCTCTTTATCCATAAAAACTTATTCATCCATTTTTTATTATAAGGTTTTAAACCACTAACAATATGTTCGCATTTAGATCGAATCGAAAACGTAAACCATTCATCACTCGCAGCTATATGATAAAAATAACGAAACAACTTTTTAGAGGGCCTTAAGTGAAGCGCCCTACACAATAACTCGAATCACAATAGTTTCTGATAACCATTAGGAGAGAGTTGCGATATGCTTATTCGGTAATGGCGTAAATTTTTTTGATAAAAAATAGAGATAGGAAAACGTAACCCAACTAGTAAAAAGTTTTATATATCTCAACCATATGCTTTGGGTTACTATTAATGGTATTGTTTACATCCGGAGCACAAGCACCCACTTCATCACCAAGTTAAATTTTTTTGGACAAATTTGCAACCTTCTTTGGTGTCAAACTGGAATGGTACGTCTCACTACCGAATGTTTTCATATGTCACAAGTATAAGTTTAGACAGGGAAACTTACTTGTACAGGTTACTTCAGAAGATCGGTAAAACAGGGGATAAGGATAATGCATATAAACTGGTATTGACCCAATTTCACAAAGGCGGTGAAAGAATTTTATAACAGCAAAATAAAGAGTTTAACTGCAACTTGATTACAGGGTAATCATGGCCTAATGTCTACAAATGCTAGTATGGTTGGGCCTCCATACAAAAAGCTAGATATTTTCATTTTCTAGTAAAATCCCAAACATGCCCTTGGATTATGCTTGGTCTTGAGGGGCTTAATGGGGTTAGTATAGTAATTGCACTATGATTATAATAATGGAACATAATGTACGTATACATAGACAAACAAACATTCCATACAAAGAGTCATGCAACTGGTGTACTTTTCCATTTGATAAGAAAGGAAGGACAAATATTGATCTCCATGAAGCCACACAACTGATCTCTCCATGAAGTCATGCAAAGAATAGTTTCATCCTTTCATCTCATAGTTTCATCGTCCTATAAATACCAACTAAGTATTTGAGGTATGACACAACCTAGACACAAACACATTCTATACAACATTCTATGAATATATATGACTTAAGCATCGGAGCCTGCTCCCGGGGTTAATCCTCGGGGTAGTGCTAACAATAAGCTTTCTCTTGTTTTAAGTGATTTCAGGTAATAGGTTGGAGCACGAAAAAGAATCTCGCTCCACTTTCAACCTGCATATCTTGGTAGCATCTTATGTTGTTTGAAATCGCAATAATCAAATAATCGGTTTTTGAGTGTTTGGCAAATTAGATTATTTAATGGCTTATCATGTAAAAATACCAAAAGACATTTTTTTTAAATTGTTAAAGTGGCAAGTGGATTGATATATGTGAGGGTTAGATTGGTGATTTTGGAAAAAAAAAAAGTAAACCACGTTTTGTGGCAGCAACTCATATGTTACTTTTTGAAAATCACGTTTTGAGCACTACATAACGGAAATAATCACTTATCACTTTTTATTTGCCAAACACAAAAAGTAGATTATTCACGATTTGGTAACGTGATAATCTAATAATCTGTTTCATATCGCAATGCCAAACACCTCTCACTAATTCACGGGGTTTAAACTTTCACTTACCGCTACCAATAACCAAACAAGGTAGAACTCTTCATTTTTCATGAGATTGACGCAATCATTTTATTTATGTTTGCACATAGCTGTATTGGACTTGAAACATTTCCTAAATAGCATGAGCAATAGATCTTACATGTAAAAGGTCCTTTACCCAGACTCAAAATTTCCTTGCCAAGACACATTTTCATGGTATCTTTGTGTGATCATTAGTCAATAAATAATGTTTTCATATTTCAAAAAAGACATTTGCTAGATATGAGTAAAAACAATTAATTAAAAAAAGACTTACTTTTTTTACCAATGAAAAATAGCTTAAAAAAAAATGTATTAACCATTTTTGCAAAACTTGCAAGCATCACATACCCAAATCCAAAAAAGAAAAGACCGCATGATCACGTGTAGCCAAGTATCAAAAAGAATCCTCAAAAGAGCCGCGTTCAACTCTCTCTCTCTGTCTGTCTCTCACTTTCAGTTTTAACCAAAAACACTTCCAACATCTCTCATCAAAACGACATCGTTTTAGTCAAACCAACACGTACACACACCCTCCCTCACCTCCATTTTCCTCAAAACAACACATCACCACCAATAAACCACAAACACAATTTTAATTAAATCTAGGGTTTCTAATTCCATTTTAATTTTAATTTCAATTTTATGGATGATAACAAACTCATTCCAAAATTAAATTAAACCAAACAGTTAGTTAGTTAGCTGAAAATGGAAGAAGAAAGTCAAAATTCGGTAGCTGATAATCAAACCTTTGACCAAAGTCAACCGATTGACGCAGCTGTGAAGAAGAAACGTGGACGTCCGCCTAGAGTACACGCGCCGCCGGTGAAGATGATTAAAGAAGAAGATGAAGATGTTTGTTTTATCTGTTTCGATGGCGGTAGTCTCGTCTTATGTGATCGCCGGTGAATTTTATTTATTTATTTCATTCATTCATAATTAGTTTTGTGAAGTTGATTGATTTTGATATGTGAGGTTTGATGATTTCTTTTTTTGTAGAGGATGTCCTAAGGCGTATCATCCGGCTTGCGTGAAGCGTGACGAGGCGTTTTTTCAGTCGAAAGCTAAATGGACTTGTGGTATGTGCATAATTTAGATTGTGTAATCTAGTTGATGTATGAAAGAATATTGAGAACTAATGGAAATCGTGTAATCTAGTTTACGATATAGCCGGTAATGATAGATTGAGTTGATGTAACTAATAGCTTTTGCGGTATAGAAAGTAATGATTTATTGAGTTGATGTAATTAATAGCCGCGGCGAGGCGTTTTTTCAATTTAAAGCCAAGTGGACTTGTGGTATGTGTATGTTGTTCTGTACTTAGATAGTAATTGAGATTGTGTAATCTAGTTTGAGTTATAGGCGGTGATGATTTATTGAGGTGATGTAATTAATACGGAGTAGCTTTGGTAGTAATTTAGGAAAGTGTCAATGGAAGTGAGTGGAGATTAAGAGTGTGTTTGGCGCAGAGCGTTTAAGATAACTAGTATTGTAATTATATTGCCGGTCATCCTTAATAAGTCTCACTGACCTTCTACATCTAAATTTCCCCATACCCTGGTCCATATAGTATTGTATGAGAGAATATCGATAGCTAATGGAGACCGTGTAATGTAGTTTGTGTTATAGGCAGTAATGATTTATTGAGTTGATGTAATTAATAGCTTTTGTGGTAATTTAAGAAAGTGTGAAATGGAAGTGCTAAAGTGAGTGAATGTTAAGTTGTTGATAGTGGTTTATTGTAAGTTATAAGCGCTTAGCCTCATTAATGCTTATTTAAAGTGATTTTTGTATGTTGAATACTTCTTTAATTAGGTAAGTGCTTCTAAGTTTCCCAGGTTATGGCTTTCATTAAATAAGATGCAACATATGTGTCTTGATGTTAAGGGATTGTTTCGGAAGTGTTGTGGTCCAAGGGATTTCTGCTAACAAAGCTTTGCCGTATATATTATCTATGTTGCATACTTGAAATACCTTGTTCTGTACACTTCACTTTGCTCTGATCTGCTTTCTTGCAAATATGATGCCATGGGACCTTTGTTACTTAGCTGTGCCATTGGTTATTTATGGGAGAAGTATTCTTAGGGGTTGTTTGGGATTGCTTATTTTTGTGCTTATGAAACTAAGTATTTGTAATTTGCTTAAAAATAAGTACTTCAGAAACATGTGTTTGGATTTGCTTATTTTGTAAAAAATGTAATGTAATTGAAAAAACATTAATTTGATGAATAAATTTAATCAAATCCATTCAGAAAGGTTTAAGGGTAAATATATTGGTAAAAGAATGATATTATATCTATCTAAAATAAGCGTTTGAAATAAGCAGCTTGCCATTTTCTTATCAGAATCTGCTTATTTTACCTTAAAAATAAGGATAACACAAAGTTGCTTCTGCTATAAGCAGAAAAAAAGGAAAAAAAGCAATCCCAAACACCCCCTTACTTAAGTACCAACTATCCATGTTCTCAACATTATTTCTCTGATGGTTGGTGTAAATCCCGTAGACTATTCCTGGGGGTTACGACACTACCTCAACAGGCTTGCAATCTGTTAGCATTGTTTTTCTGAATATATTACTGGAAAACGATCCTTAAGCTATAGTAAGTGATTCAAATAGCTACCCTGATATCGCACTGTTCTTCAGTTCCCTACATATTATGATATTAGGATGCTAGTTATAGTAATATGTACTACAGTTCTATTATTTGTAATAGGATAAACAGTGAAATGAAGAGTTTATTTTCTGAACAAGATAGAGGTAGGGGAGAAAAAGCTGGTAGAGAAATAGGCACACATCTCCTTTTAATTAAGCAGATTTAAGGTCTGCAGACATAGTTAAATGGCTATTGTTCATGCCATCTGGCATGTTATTGGAACTATTGAGGACTCAATTTTGTATTCTTTCAAAGTCAAACAGAAAATGTGAAGCCGATAAACGTATAACTACTATTGCCAAATGATAAATTGCCTTCTGGTAATGCTTTCCATTGGCATCTCTCATCTAGTTTGGAGTCACCTTGATACGTTTGCACTGGGTACCTTACTCATATGGTTTCTGAAACTAAAAGATAATCGGTGTCTTATGTATTTGGTCTTGACTGAACATTTGATGTGAAATACTAGTTACTACTGAATTACGTTACCCAGTATGGTCTGTCTAATGTGTAATCGAACTTTGCAATTGTGAACACAAATAGCGTAAGTTGAAATAATTGCTGATATCTCGGTGCTTAAATGAATTTCAGGTTGGCATATATGTAGTATATGCCAGAAGGCGGCCCATCATATGTGCTATACTTGTACATATTCATTGTGCAAAGGGTGCATAAAAAAGACTGATTACGTTTGTGTCAGAGGTGATAAAGGCTTTTGCACAGTGTGCCTGAAAACAATCATGCTGATTGAAAATGATGGACAAGGGAAGGATGAGAAGGTATGCCGCATCTTTCCGTATATATCATAACGCTAATGTATATTATACCGTAATATATCCCATATACCATCTTATAACGTGTCTGCATTTTCAAACATGTTATTCAAGCTGAGATTTCCAAAACCGTGCACCTTAAATGATAACTTTGAATTATGCATGAACTGCTATGTGCTACATAAATGTTGGGACGTCATTGAATGTGCTTCCATTATTAGAATAAATATACTTTTTCCTAATGAAGTTTCTTCTCGTTTTCTACTTTCACTTGCACTTTCTCATCTATAACTTGTCCAGGCTCAAGTGGATTTTGATGACAAAACTAGCTGGGAGTATCTCTTCAAGGTGTATTGGGTCTACTTAAAAGGGAAATTATCTCTGACTCTCGATGAACTTACTCAAGCTAAAAATCCACCGAAAGTACCTGAAACAACCCTTTCTGCTAGTCCCTCAACATGTGTACATAATGTAGACAATGATCTGAAAAGCATTAAGACTGACACACCCCCTCAGGTTCTGGAGGCAAGTGAATCTAAAAGAAGAAAGAAAGATGAGCAGACGGTTATACCCCGTAAGGAAACTGTAACTATGAAAAAATTGGCCACTAAAGAAAGCTCGTCTGTGGTTGTACGCAAGGACTGGGCAACTAAAGAGCTATTGGACTTCGTTGCACATATGAGAAATGGCGATACATCGGTGATATCGCAGTTTGATGTTCAGGAACTCATGCTAGAGTACATCAAAAGAAATAATCTCCGGGACCCTAAAAAGAAAAGTCAAATCATATGTGATTCAAGGCTCAAGATTCTCTTCGGGAAACCACGTGTTGGTCATTTTGAAATGTTAAAGCTTCTGGAGTTCCATTTTTTTATGCAAGAAGACCTCTCGAAGAACAAAATCAACAGTATCGCGAAGCAGGTTGACCCTGATTGGAATAGTGATAATATTGTGACAATGAGTAATAAGAAGCGGAAAAATCACAAGAAGGTTGAAGACCGAGCACCGCAAAATAAATTGGATGAATATGCTGCCATTGATATCCATAACATTAACTTAGTATATCTGCGCCGAAAAGTAATGGAGAATCTTATTGGAGACAGTGAAGAGTTTAATAAAAAGGTGGTTGGTGCAATTGTGCGAATAAGAATAACCAGTAAAGATCAAAAGCATGATATATACAGACTTGTCCGAGTTGTAGGTAATGTTTTTGAACAGTAAGCCCCCCATCTATGCGGACAATTGTGTCAATTGTTGCACCTTAAAGTTATAATTGATATATGCAGGTACAAGTAAGGCTGATGCACCATATAAAGTTGGTGATAAATCTGCAGATGTTATGCTTGAAGTATTAAATTTAGACAAGAAAGAGACTGTGTCAATTGATGCAATCTCAAATCAAGATCTGTCTGAGGTGAATTGTTTTTCTGTTTATATTTTTAATAGTAATCATAAAAGGTAGCTTAAAAATTAAACATGCAACGCAGTTTAGCTAATATAAATCACGTCTCACTTTCATTGTACTTTCAGGATGAGTGCAGACGTTTGCGACAAAGTATAAAATGCGGGCTTGTACAGCGGTTTACTGTAGTAAGTCTGCGTATCAATCTCTATCCTCAACTTCCATCCCAAACTCTATCATTCTGTCTCCACTTCTTTCTTGGTTTCTTTGCTCTCCTTTGTGCTAATATTGTGCTTGCTTTAGGGTGAGATACAGGACAAGGCAGTGTCTCTTCAATATGCAAGGCTTAATGATGTGAGTAATTTTGGTTTCAATATTGTTGGACTTATGTAGTTTTGGCATTCCGCGTTCTTAGTTTTTGGGTTGGTGAATTTATTTGGCTTTCTGAAGTATTAAGTTATTTAGCATTTTTTTATTGTTTCAATTTATTATTTTCCGCTTCTTTTCATAATCTAGATATTGGAAGCAGAGACATTGAGGCTTAATAATCTTCGTGACCGAGCAAGTGAGAAAGGGCATAAGAAGAGATATCCTTTGATGATAGATTACTTATTGATATTTGTTGTTTTGTCTTATATTCATCTTCTTCTTGATACTTGTATTTCTTATAAGAGTTATTGCTTCGGGTGAGAGTTTCAGCCTTATTCGGGTTGCGGGTTAACCTGCATAAGGGATTTTTAATTTTTTCCACATCTTTCTTTGGTTTTTTATAAAAATTCAGCCACTTATTTGTATTTTTATGTCATAATTTGTCTTATTCGGGTTAAACTCGTACCCAAATAACCCGCACCTTATTAGGTCGGATATGGCTGTACGGATAAGGTTTCTCTTCCTCCAAACTCGATTAATCCGACCTAAATAAGTGTTATTTGGGTCGGGTTTACCCGATTAACATCCTTAGTTATCGCTAAAGGAACCCACATACTTTTACCAGAAATGCTGTTAAGTCCCATATATTCTTGTGGTTGATTCGGTCCTCAAGATATTTGTATCATAAAATGTTTTCTATTTTTTGTGAGTGGTTAATATACTCTGAACTTCTTTATCGGTTTACTGATTACTTCTCTCAAGTTTATTATTTATATATATATATATATACACATATATTTTGGAGGATTAAATTGCATTTTCAAATTTGGGGGATGTGTCAACCGCGAAAATACTAAGGATTTAACCCCTTTTTTGGTAAAGAGTATTGAGTATATAGGGTTATTCTGACGATAACCCTTCTTATAATAATTGTATGCATCTGGTGAGAGTATATAGTGTTCTTTGACAAATATTACCCTCAGAGAATACGTGGAAAAACTCCAACTTTTGAAGACACCCGAGGAACGTGAGCGCCGAATGCGGGAAATTCCCAATGTGCATTCTGATCCTAAAATGAATCCAGATTATGAAACTGATGACGCTGAGGAATATTCTAACAAGGAAGATGGTTAGTTTTGTTTTTTTTCATGTTTGTTTACTTCAATAATTTATTTTACCCCGCTTACCATCAACTCTTGTTATCTTGTATTTTTACAGAACAAACGAAGACGAAGTTAGCTAGTCGCAAAAATACAAGCACTCCAAAAAAACTAACAGAATTTTCAAATAATGTTAGTAGCAGATCATGGAAAAACGAGAAAAATAAGCAATTAACCATCAAGAGTGAAGAGGATAGAGTGACTACAAGACAAGATGCTCACGGGATAAAGAATAAATCTGGCAGACCACAAAATCAGGTTGAGTCTAATGGCGCGTCAATTACCAACTGGAATCATCGAACTGCTGGAAGCTCATCATTCCCCAACACAGCATCAGAAACTGCTACGACATCCTCTATGAAGAATACTCCAATTTCCAACGATAGTGAAATAGATAAAGTGTGGTATTATAGAGACCCTAGTGGAAAAGTTCAAGGGCCGTTTTGTATGGTACAGCTGCAGAAATGGAGTACCACTGGATACTTCCCAACTGATATGAGAATATGGATAAACCGAGAGGATGAATCTTTACTATTAAATGATGTACTGAAAGAGCAGTTGCAGAAAAAGACTGCCACCGAGAAAGTTGGTATTCGAATTGAGGGTCTCACTGTCCGCACTACTAATCTATTATCTGATAGTCAAAGCTCCTCTGGCCAATCTTCGGTAAATAATTGGATTACCAGCAGTTTTGCAAAGTCAAACGAGTCAACTGCACAGTTTAAAATGCAAGAGATGGCTAGTCCTACACCGATTGAGAATAGTGCTGATAATAAGCCTGTATCTTCGGTTTTTACTGGGAATGCATCACTCGACGATTTGCCAAGTCCCACACCAAATAAGATGACCCTTGAAGGTGAAAAGGTGGAAAATACTATAAAGGAACAATCTTTGCCATCTTCAGAAACTTTGGTTCGAGAAGCCGAAAATTCTGACGTTGGTCGGGGACACCTTCCAAAATCATCTTCAGAAACCCTGGTTCCAGAAGCTGGGAACACCGCTGGTTGGAGTAATGGTTTGAGTCAAGATGTTGGTGACGCCCACCCTCCAAAACCGGCTTCCGAAGACATGGTTCGGGAGTCTGGGAATCCCTCTAGTTGCAGTAATGATTCTAGTCGAGATGTTGGTGGGTCCCAGCTTCCCAAAACAGCTGAAGAATGGAGTGGATATTCGCCTACGCAAGTTAAGCAGGAGGAACGGCATCCTGGTTTGAGTCAAGATATTGGTGGGGCCCAGCTTCCGAAACAGTCTTCTGAAATCCTGGTTCAAGACTCCGGGAACGTCGCTAGTTGGAACAATGGTCCGATACAAGATGTTGGTGGGGCCCAGGTTCCAAAATCGTCTTCTGAAACCCTGGTTCAAGTAGCTGGGAATGAAACTAGTTGGAATAATAATTCGAGACAAGATGTTGGTGGGGCCCAGGTTCCAAAATCGTCTTCTGAAACCGTGGTTCAAGTAGTTGGGAATGAAACTAGTTTGAATGATAATTCGAGACAAGATGTTGGTGGGCCCCAGCTTTCCAAAACCGCTGATGAATGGAGTGGATACTCACCTGCACGAGTTAAAAAGCAGGAGTGGCATCCTGAGGATGATCATGTTGCTAATACAACCGCCAACACTGAGCAAACTATTTCATCAGCTCCACCCTCATCACAGCTTGAATATAACAACTATATGCCACCATGGCAAGGTGTTCGCGAAACAATCGAGTTTAGCACATTGGCAGAGGAGTCTGTTTCAGATCTGCTGGCGGAAGTGGACGCGATGGAGTCTCAAAATGGTTTCCCTTCACCTACATCAAGAAGGAACAATTTTGCAGAGGATATTTTTAATGGGTCATTTGAGGAGTTCAGTCCCACCCCTGTTCATGGTGCAAGAAGTAATGGCTTTAGTTCCAATGGGATCGATATACAGTTGCCTTTTAAGTGGCCTGAAATAGCACAAGAAAATATAACCAAAGATATCCAGGTCACTACCCATTCTTCCGAGGTTCAACCTCCCTCGCAAGACATTATTGATGTAAATAATTCCATAAAATCTGATGAGGGTGAAAGTCAAACCAAAGTGGGCAATGTTCAAATCGAAGAAGAGTCTGTCCCAATGCGCCAAGACAATGATGCTTCTGAGACAAGTCAAGATAGGGAAGGTTGTTTAAACGAACATAAGGAAAGTGAATGCACCCAACCAGCATCTACAAAATCAGAAGACCCAATCCCTGAAAAGGTTAGAGCCGACCACAGTGATGTGATGGCTGTTAATGTAACCTTGCAGTCTGCAAAGGTTGATGCTGTAGGACCACCACCACCTTCACTACCTTTAACCATCGGATCGGACCAAGTTTACCCAAAACAAGGTACCTTGAATAAGTTTGCACAACCAGCTCCAGAAATCACTATTAGAGCTGATACACATTTAAACCCAAGCCAGGGCGTGACATTTGGATGGGACCCACACCAGAGGTATAACAATAACAGTCTCAGAGAAAGAGGTTACAATGTTGAGGATTCAGGATATAGTAGGATCGGTAAACCTTGGGTTAGACAGTCTTCATTTGGTAGTGGTAGTGGTGTTAATGGTGGTGTCGGTTATTCAAGACCACCGCCAAAAGGGCAACGTGTTTGTAAGTTTTACGAGAGTGGACGATGCAAGAGGGGAGCTACCTGCAACTATTGGCACCCGTGAGACAAGACAACTTGTTCTTTGTATTGTTGTCCATTTATGTATAACCCATATATATATGAAGCTCGAGTCTGCTGATATATGTAGATGTAATTTGAAACAGCCCATGATTTAATTGACTGGCAATATATCAGTCATTATTCTAAATACCAATTTTTGTCTTATAATATCAATCTTTTAGAACAGAGTCAATTCGACTCATTACTGGTGCTGTTTGGTGTGTGTTGGCAAACCTTATCGATTTAAAGACATGAGTACTTTTGATTAAACAAAGATAAATAAGTAGTTCATACAACAGACTTCAACGAAAGTACACATATTATCGATTTAAAACGTCAATAGAATTACATAAATCCTATCTAGTTTAGCTGATAGCATAATTAAAGATCTTCGGGCAATTCCATCAATCCATGGAAGCATGTGAGTGCAATGTCAGGTGGAGGGGCACGCAAGAACGAGCCTCGGTTCATTGTGAGCTATGACAGATCTGCAATATCAGAGTGGAAGGTTCCAGTTCCAGTAATGCACCATAAGGCACGAATTACTGCGTCTTCCGGTGTGTAGTTGGACTCAGGGAGGCAGGCATCCAATGTATAAGCTTCTGCGTCATTGTTTGACTTCAATAGCCACCAGGCTGAACCAAGCTTCACGGTCAGGTCTACCTTTTGGAAAGATATCCCTAGACTTTTTGCAAATTCCACAGCCTTTTGGTACGCGGTGGGTGACCATGAGTCATATTCTCCACAAATTGTGCGAGCATCAGTGTCTGAAACAGTGGGGATGAGTTCCAGCTCATGACTCATATTCTCGACTCGAAAAATACCAAGGTATTGAAATGCAAGGGCATACGGGGTAGGAATTTCAAAATTCTCTACAGTGTGTATGAAAGTTTTATAGGTGCCAAGATTGCCTTTATTGATGGTGCGGAGTCGGGAGTAAAGTGCCAGCATGCAGGCAGTTGTCAGTGTTGGAGCTATATTCTGAGAATCTGAGCTATATTGGAAATATCAGCTGGAGCGTTTTCACATCTTTTGTGCAGGGCAAGTTCGAGTGCAGCTGTTAACACTAAAGTAATGCCATCTCGGATGGCAGAGCAATCAAGTGTGATGGGGGTGTAAACTCGTGAGCCATTCGATCCAAAGGGAGGAAGTGGCCGTAGTAACCCATTTCTCGCATCATTACCTCGTGGAGTGTCCTGATCAGAGATGTTGCGGGCATTGGAGGTCGGCATTCTTCAATCACAAATTCTGCGAAAGTGTGCTTCGGCTTGTTGTTTGCGGTGTAAACATGAAATTAAACAAGTATTGATAGGAATTATAAATAACCAGTTTTGAGAATTGACCAATATCATGAACATCTTTCAAAGTAGAGAGTAATATAATGTGGCTAGCTATCAAAAAGCCCGTCTAGCTCAGTTGGTAGAGCGCAAGGCTCTTAACCTTGTGGTCGTGGGTTCGAGCCCCACGGTGGGCGCTTCCTTTTTTTTTTTTTTTTTTTTTTTTTTTTTTTTTTAATAACAACCATTTTCCCCCTTTCATTTTCATTTTTCTAATTCGTTCTTCAACAAATTAACCGTTTAGAATCCACCATTTCCAATCTCTAATTTAACACCAATGGCTACAATTGCGTCTATTATTCGCACAAGAACCAGATTAATAAATTTTAACAACTTTAATCACAAGCAATATTCACAACAACCTAATTCTAAACGCTTATTCCTCGTCGATACCCTTGCCCTAGTAAGCCATTGTTAATCCTTATCTTATTCTATTATGATTCATTCATTTGGTATATGTTGTTATTACGCTGACGTATATGTTTGGCAAAACTAGCTGTAGCTCTTAGTAGTAGCATTTTCTTTTATAGATGTGAAGTGTAAAACAATTAGGGTGTGTTTGGCAAAAATAGCAGTAGCAGTGAACAGTAGCTTAAGCAGGAGTAGCCAAGTAGCAGTGAGCCGGTAGCAGTTTTTTTCTATATAAACATTTGGTAACGTAGCTGTAGGTGTAATAATAATGTGTAAAACAACTCGCCCCTAAATGCTACTTCATGGAGCATTGAAAAATGAGCATTCCGAAGAAATAGATATAGCTACTTGCTGCTTGCCAAACAAGCATTAAAGATCACAAAGCTCAACGTTCACCTTATTTAGTAATATTGTTTTATGTTCGTGAACTTTAACTTTTAGAACTAAGGGCTTATGAGCTTATTAGCTTGTTTAGCATAAGTAAGCCAATTGAAGTGTTTGGATAAGCTTACAAGCTTAGGCTTATGAGCTTTATATACGGGGTCAAGATAAGCCTCTCTTTTTGGCTTATGGGCTTATATAGCTTTGTAAGCAATTTTTTTTCCACCTTTTTGTCATAAGCTAATCCAAACAGTTAGCCTTGGCTTATGAGCTTATATATTATGAGCCATAAGCTTCTAAAATATAATTAGTTAATTTGTGAGTTGACGTGAATGTGTTAGGTGAGGAGATTAGAAGGCGAGGGTGTGCCATCTCAGCAAGCTGAGGCGATTACTTCTGCGATTATCGAGGTTTTGAATGATAGTTTGGAAAATGTGGGAGAGTCTTTTGTTTCCAAGGGTGAAATGCAAATGGTTTGTTTGTTTGTGATGTTAATGATATGTTTAAGTACTCGTATTTGTTAGTTTTGGTTAAAGTTGAAAATGCTTTGGTTTTGTGGTGTAGATTGAGATGACTCAAGATGGTAATCTGGGGAAGTTTAAGTCGCGAGTGCAAAGCTCCTAGGTGAGTGGTTAATTTGTGCTTGCTGGTTGAGTTAAATGTGCCTAGTTTTTAACGGCAGTTTGCTGTTGTGTATGCTACTGTAAAGAATTTTGGTGTTGCACTTTAACTTGTGATCCGAGAAGAACTAAGTTTTATCTTGGCCTCACACCACCATTCATGTGGAATGTACAAAACCCCGTGCTAAATAAAATGTTCTTGGTCTAGGAACTTTTGATTGCATCGTAACTGGGTTAGAAAGGTTATGGGCAAAGGAAATTGGTTTTAATATAGAATTTAAAGGCTTGCAAAGAGAGTATACAAACCAACTGTGTCGTCATACATAACTTTTACAAGACATTGATATGATCCTCTAATGAGAGATCACAATCACTTATTCTCCTTGTTGAGTCACTGGAAGTTCAAACCAATATACTATTTGCTAGCCACTAAGCCCCTTGATCTCTAGATGAGTTAAAACATTTATAACCAAGACAAAGCAATGACGAACTAAAGCAGATTCATGATTGAGTCATAGTGTAATTAGTAATTTTCTACTCCACCTAACTGGTGACTTATGAAATAGAAGCACCTTTATAATTTCCTTGATCTGAGCTCCTTTAAATGAACCCACATAACTATACACTCTTTTGCGGTCTATTCATTTTCAGGAAAATGAGCACAAAGTATCCTTATTGTTCTCTCTACCCTTTTCATATTGTCATGATTCTCATGATTCATTTATGTCGGTCATTGCATCAACTCAAGCTGGTTTTTAGATAACATTATTTCATATCTTGGTTTCATACAGAGCAGTTCCGGCTGGGATTATGCGGTCCATAATTCCATT
The DNA here is from genome assembly GCA_030686995.1 of Artemisia argyi. Taxonomy (NCBI): domain Eukaryota; kingdom Viridiplantae; phylum Streptophyta; class Magnoliopsida; order Asterales; family Asteraceae; genus Artemisia; species Artemisia argyi. The sequence goes on from CM060688.1 coordinate 48,960,950, forward strand.
TTTTCGTCTTATATAGAGGGGTGAATAATGCTGATTCTCGATCAACATTTTGTGTAGGCATCTCATTTATACCAAGTTTTTTACTAATCGACAAGGACATTCTTGTGAAGTTCCTCAAAATTGCTCATATCTTGTAGGAGTATATCCTATATGTCATTGTATTTCTACATGCCGAATGGGCTAATGGCACCACTTCCTGTCAGTTTTGGCAGCTAAGCCATATTCTTTATTTTCAAACTTTATTCATGCATGATGCCTAATTTATAGTCCTTTTGTTCTTGCTAACTTGTTTAACATAGTTTATCTCTTTACTTTTTAGCTGACATTAGCCTAACCTTTTTGTCAAAGCATAATTTTAAAATCTTACTAACCTAATTACCTGAAATGTAAGTTAAAACCTGTTTTTTAATGCAATACTATATGATGAATCTAATCATATCTAGATGTCCATAGTCAAAGATTATCCTCTTCCAAATTTGTTATTCGCATATTATAATTTATTGGCATATTTCAAACCTGTTTCAGTTCAACTATTTTTTGTCATTCTTACAGGAAAATCATTTTTCATTGTTGCAACGTGAGACAGAGAAACTAAAGACTGATATAGAAAAGATGCGAAGTGAGTTAAGGTATGGTGGTTGATGTTTTGTGGCATTGATTTGCTATCATTTTAATGTTTCCACCTGCAATCTTCATTTAATTTGCAATGTGGAATGAATTCAATTAAATCCTGAGATTTAACACACTGTTTCTTTTACCGCAATTTGTGAATCATCGGTTTTTTTTTTCACCATATAGGTATGAAATTGACAAAGTCACTGCAGGACAGCGGCTTGATTTGAATCTTGAGAGGGGGTAATTTGACGGAACTGTTCTTTTACCTAGAAATTAAGTTTTGTGGTGTATACCATTTGAATACATTCTATTTATATACATGCCTGTTCTGTCATTATTAGGTTTGTAATACTGGTTTGATATTTGCGAGTACTTAATATAAATGCAGGCGAATTCGAGATGAGCTATCAAATCAGAATCAAGAAACTACCAACCTCACAAACACACTTGATCGAGTGAGTGTGCATCAATAATATGTATCAACTTATCTAGATCATAACTCAAACTTTTAAAAAATTATTTGAAAACAGGAAATCCACACGTTAAGGGCTGAGCTGGAAGCAGCAAAATACGATGTGATCAAGTACTGTATAGGTACTCTTGCCTCAATATCTGCTGTTGGTTTGGCCGTACTACGGATACTGATGTAAACAGTATTGCTGGTCAGTGGCAATGGTGGTGGTAGGTATTCCAGACCGCTACCAAATGGGCAGCGTGTTTGTAAGTTTTACAAGAATGGGCAGTGCAAGAGGGGGATTCCTGCAACTATTGGCAACCGTGCGACGCAATTCAACTTGTTCTTTGTATTGTTGGCCATTTATGTATAACCCATATATGAAGCACAAGTCTGCTGATATAGACATTTGTAATTTGTAACAGCCCATGATTTAATTCAGTAATCGACTGGCAATATATCAGTCATAATTCCAAATACCATTTTTAGCTCTTACGATATCCTCTTTTCCTTAAAACTGCAACAAGTTACTAATGATGCTGTTTGGGTGTTTAGGGGCAACAAAAACATTTTAATGGGTGTAAAGTTGTTACATTTGATAATATAGAAGTAGATCAGGTAAACTGGATACAGGGTGGCAATTTTCGACACCAAGTATCAATTCTCACATAAATCCATGTTTCAACATATTAATAACTAGATTGTTAAATGTTGAAATACCAAGATTTCATGTTACATTATTGTTGTGAAACACAATAAACACCATATTATAACACTTTTTCCTATCCATTAGTCATGTAGTCGTAGTTAATCATAACAAGAAGCCCGTCTAGCTCAGTTGGTAGAGCGCAAGGCTCTTAACCTTGTGGTCGTGGGTTCGAGCCCCACGGTGGGCGCTTCTAAGTGTATTTTTGAGTAAATTGCATTTTTCGTCCATGTGGTTTCGCCAAATTGCATGTTTGCTCCTTATCTTTTGAAATCGCAGCGGTAGTCCTCATTTTCAAATTTTGATTGCATGTTAGGTCTTTGGTCAAAGTTAAATGACTAAAATACCTTTAATCTATAAAGAAGAAGACATGAGTAATTTTGTCATTTCATATCGATCAAGGGACTGTACTTGCAATTCAGACTTCAAAATATGGACTATTGCTGTACTTTCAAAAGGATAGTGACCAAAATGCAATTTACTCTAGATTTTTTAATTATGAATTTGTGTTTTTGCTAAGGTGAAAACATTTGGTTATGTTTTACTGGTGTAGATTGAGATGGCTCGAGATTTTATTTTATTATGAATTAGATTGCTGGCTCGTATGCATTGATGCACAGGCGTAGTAATGACTATTAGTTTTATCGACCGTTCCAAATCTTGACTCAAAACGTTTAGATAATTATATGGACACAGGAAATTCATACTATACGGACCGAGCTAGAATCAGCAAAATATGATGTGATCTATCTATATCTATATCTATACTACTACTATATAATGTATTTAGGACTATTCTATAATTAGAAAGGCTTAAAAATTCAGACTTTTACTTACTAATTATATAAACAAACACCCCTAACAATCACCCCCATAATTTATAACCACTTCAACAACCACCCCCAACAATTTATAACCACCTCAACAACCACCCCCAACAATTTTTAACCACCTCAACAACCACCCCAACAACCACTTTCCACCACCCCACCTCCCTCATCTTCACCCCAACAATCTGCCCCCGCATCACGCGGGAATCTTTCTAGTATATCTGAAAAAGTTAGGCAATTGGAATCACTCTTCTACTATATGTATGAAAAATTTATATTGATCAATAACGATGTAAATATTCATTTGGTTAAAAGATGAATTTTAATACACAAATTTATAATTAAGAAAATTTAAAAATTATAGAATGTATATTCTAAATAAACAAGCAGGGTTGGATCAGTTAGAGAAACCCTCTCCTTTGAAGACAGATGTGAGAGTTCAATCCTCACTCCTTGCAAAAATGGCTGGAGGTCCTCTTGAAGCACTCCTTGCAAAAATAGCTATTTATGTTTCACCTCCTTCATTCCCTGTGGAAGACGGGATTGGGTACCGTTGATTTATTATTATTATTATTGTTATTATTTTATTTATTTATTTTAATAAACATCACTTTATTAAAAACTCATAGGGTTTACAAGAAATAATAATGTCGATTTCATTAGAAGCAAAATGTGGTCTCGAATGAATCTTAACTACTGATGTTTGTGGTTTCAGTGCGGTGCACTTTCCATTTGCTGAAGTCTTGTAATATGATAAAACCATACTCCCTCCGTCCCAATTTTATTGTCCATCTTTCCTTTTTCATATGTCCCAAAATAATTGTCCATTACTAAAAATAATAGTTGGAGTTGTTTAAGTTTACCATAGTACCCTTAGTCCAATTTGATATTTACAAAAATATAAGAAAACATTAATTAATTATTAAAGGGTAAAGGTGTCTTTTTTTAGCTTTCGTAGAAATCAAAGCAGCAATTAATGCATTTTTCTTAAACTGTGTATTTCTTGTCTGTGGACAATAATATTGGGACGGAGGTAGTATTACTTAATGCTATAACATGGCTTCATGTTGATCAACTTTAGGTTCCATTTATGAATACTAGAACGGTACCCGCGCAATGCGGCGGCGGGTACCGTGTGATTATATTTTGTGTTATTTGGTTACACGTTTAGTTGTTTTGATGCTTTATAAGTAGAGATATTAGAGCTGGTTAAGTCAAATAATTTTAGTTTGAACAACCAACCGCTTCCTAACAAACTTCCTAACCAACCTACTTCCTAGCCAATTAATTTTGAAATCCTTTCATAATTAGCAAGTAAAAGTATGAATTTTAAGCCTTTCTAATTATAGAATAGTCCCAAATACATTATATAATAGTATAGATTAGTTTCATAGCTGTTTTTTCAAGACAATTCATAATATTTACATCACAAATTATGTTACACATCTTAAGCGGGACTTGAACCCAGAACGGGACTTCTAACACAACAATTGTTATAATTGAATATATTCGAATGAATCATGGTTTCTATTGATCTTCTTTATTTTTCATTGCTGCAGTTATCTTTTTGCTAAGTCTTTGTTTATGATAAATTCTTGAGGTTTTCTTTTTTTTTTTTTTTTTTTTTTTTTGAACATAATTCTTGAGTTGATAATCAAACTTTGAGTGATGATTTATTCCTTATCTTTATGTGGGTTCATGTAGACCCACTTTACTGATATAGGTTCCATTTAATTTACGTATATCAGTTTTATATATTCATCGATTATACTCCTAGCTAGTACCAACTAAGAAAGTATACGAGGTTTTCGGGTCATAATTAATCTGATCATACAGGTAAGACTAGGCAATAAATACAGAAGTTGAATGATAAACAGCGGTCAATAAGTATTGCCTTAAAATGTCATGAACACAAAGTTTCGATGACTATTCTAATGCCTAAACCAATGCCTTTTGTTGATCATTTGACAATTGATGTTGAAAATCTACCATCTTGTCATGAAAGCTGCATCAGCGCATCACTATCGTTTTGCTAAGTCTTTATTTATGATAAATTCGTGAGTTGATGATCAAATTTTCTCTCTCCACCAGTAACAAACATATTTCGATGAACAAAAGCTTTACAGACTTTCTCAACTAAAAGTCATTAGCAAAGCTTTGTCACAATGAGTCAAGTCATTCAAATGACTTTTTCAAATAGTAAAAAGTCTTTTCTAAACCTTGCATTATGCATGGTTGCTCTTATGTTAGCGTCACATCAGATTTCTATTTATGCTTTGACTTAACCGAAAAGTTTGCAACACCTTTTTTAATCTCCTGCCAAATTTTCTTATTTAAAAATACCCCCCAATACATATACATACGCACAACACATTAAAATTTGATAACGAAAGGGTGCGTTTTTGTTTTTGACGCTTGGCAAAGAGGATGTCACTTGGCGAGCAAAAGAGGCGGCACAAGGAGGGATCGATGTTAGGTTGCTTTGCCAGCGACATCGGGCCCTGCCTTACCACCTATTACCCTAAACCTTATTTCCAAAACATTTTTAGAGAGTTGATATTTGGGTTAAACTCAAATATATGGTTGAAACTTGAAAGTTGGAACTCTTTTCAATTGTCACTCTCATAGATTATTCATCGATGACCAAATGTTGGTCATATTGGTAGAAGCTAAAACTCTCCAACATTATGTGGTCAAATTATATTAGCACACAAAGGCAACGCAATACTTTTTCGAGAGGCTGATCTTGGCATATGTGTCTTTGTTTTCTAGTACTTGAGAAACGATTCTATTAGAAATCTTATGATAAAAAATATTAACTAACATTAGTAAACTAAATCGGTGCATGGTCATTTATGGAGGCTGGCTTTTGTAGGTCAAAAACTTAACAACACATGGCACAAGTGTATATAACCTTTTATAGATGGCACAAGTGTATATAACCTTTTATAGATAAACGACAAAAGCAATTATTTAGAAATAATAATAATTTAATTACTCCCATATTTTTGGCATATAATAATAATTTAATTACTCCCATATTTTTGGCATGCATGCTAACCAAAATGGTTACATTGATTTTTTTTTGAAAAGTGAGTTTCTTTGAAAACTTCGTGTCGCCATTCGACTGCGGAAGATCTAGCTTACGTTGTCTTAACCGGGCCCGCACTAGAGAGCTCCCTCGAAGTGAAAGCCTTATTCAAATACCCGATGGGGGGAGAACCCCTACTAATCCGTCCGAAGGCACAACGATTAATAGGGGTAAACCCTGCCCCCTCAGACTTGACCTGAGTAAAAACCCAAGCCAAGCCCTCATAGAGGGACTTCCTTATATCTCAAAGATGACCACAGTGAGGTTTGAACTTGAGACCTCTCGGTCAACAAGCCAAGCCCCAACCACTGGACCAACTCATCATTGATAAAATGGTTACATTGATATTCATATTGCCTGACATCTTGGACTTGAGCAAAATATCTATATGTGAAAGTTAAAAAATTAATATTTTCTATAGTTTAAATTAATATATATATCTAATTATACATCTCAAAAAGACACCTACCGACTGAAATTTAGCCAAACAGTAACTTAAGAGCATAGCTGGTCAGGTCGACTACTAAATGATTTTGCGTTCACGTTTAAATTTGGCCTAACAGTAACGTAAAGGCGTAACTGGTCATCTGCTAAGTGATCGTGCGTTCACGTTTATACTTGGTCTAACAGTAACGTAAGAACATAACTAGTCGTGTGCTAAGTGTAAGAGCGTAACTAGCTAGTCATGTACCAAGTGATTGTGCATTCAAGTTTACCGTAAGCAACCGTGAGATATTTATATAGTTTCTGTTAATCTGCCTTTCTAAAAATGAGCAAAGTCACATGCTAAATATCTACGAGTGTTAAACATATAAATATTGGATAAGACGTCGAAGTGTCTCATAAAGTGAATATTCAACAAAAATAGCATGTGCTGCATGGTCTCCAAGGGAGGCTAATTGACAGGATAGTGACACTGGCGTCTTGTCAGCATATGGGAGTATGGGACGATATAGTATGGCAATTGGCAACTAGTATACACTTGTCATGCTTAATCATCTTTTTTCTTGTTTTTTTATGGTAAATCCATGTAACAAGTCTTCAAGTGGAGTTCGTTCAAAAAAGAAGTCTTCAAGTTGATAGATGATATATATGTTTCAGTTATGATAAAATAACTCGAATTACTTTTGTATATAGGTGAGACGCACAAAAAGTTATCACACATATGATCAATTTTAATTTTAAGTACTCAATTGTATTTTCTTAATTTAAGATATCAAGGTTAATTTTGTGCAATGCAAGGTATTTTGATTTTTCGTAAGTGATTATCGGTCATGATTTTAGCCGTAACGACTTTTAAATGCTCAACTATAACAATATATCACATTAATTGACTAACCAAGTTGAAAAAATGACTTAGAACATCTTTCGAAAAGTAAAAAAAACCGCAATTTGAAATCCGTAAATTGAGAAAAATAATTTGAAGTACTTCAAATTCTAAATTAACTTTAAGTGTGATAATTTTTTTGTGATTTGCCTTTTGTATATTTATCGTTATTGTGTTACTATATGTATACACAATGTAAGTGTAATTCTTGATGTCATTTATTCACTTTGCTTTACAAGGTTAGACATTGACATCTCATTTAGCTAAAAACGAATCACATTAACACTAAGAGCACTAGGTGTCCTAGAGTCGTGAAAAAAAGTACTGTCATATCAACATTTTTTTCCACAGCACCACCCAAACACCTCTCCCTCATGCCACACCATTTTTTAGTGTCGTCATGCACTCCTAACCCCACATTATTTAATTTTGTTTCATAAGTGAACCTCATTTAGAATAAAGCGAATGATATGGAAGAATGAGCATTAGCCTCTTTCAGGTTTTGGCTCCTTTGTTCTTGGAACAAATATAAATTAAAGTTTTGGAAAATTATTTCAGAAAAGCAATGTTTTTTAGATAATGTTTTAATCTAAATTCACTTGTTTTGTTGTCATTTTTTCTATTAGACATAGTCATTTTTTCTATTTAAAAAGTAAGCAGTTAGTAACTAGTGACATGTGCATCCAAATATTAGACACTTATGTAGAATAGCTCTTTTATTGTTTAATGCTACGCAATAGCTCTTTTATTGTTTATTCTAAATTCACTTGACTCAAGTTGTAAAACCAACGAGAATCCTTCTCCTAACTTTTTCGCTGGAATGACAAGGATTTTATTAAGAGGTACTTCTCTATATACCCAAAAAGTATACATGTACTTATCTATATGCCTCCTAATAATTTCATTTCTCAAAATGCCCCAAGGGTGAAATTCGCCCCCAAAAGCTTGGGCGACTCCAGAATCATGACAAGTGTCCCTTAGTTGCCGGGATTTTTTATTTTTTATTTATTATTTTTTTTGTTTTTTATTTTCTTTTAGTGTAAATTACATAGAGATCCTCACACGTTCTTGTAAAAACTTGTAAATTTTCATTATTGTACCCACTCCAGCCATCACCACTTACTATGCTTTTGGTAACCGAATATGATCGGTAAAAATCCTACGTGGCTTATCTTTTAAGTACAAAAGGGTCCTTGTGGTTTGTCGGGTTTTACGGATTTAGTTCCTAGACCACTATTTCTGTTAGTTTGACCGCTTTTCTATATTCCATACGTTTTTATCCGTTTTTGTCTATTTTTATACGTTTTCGTCAGTTTTTATCTGTTTTCGCCCGTTTTATAAATTTTATACGTTTTCGTTCATTTTTATACACTTTCGTCTGTTTTTATCTGTTTTCCCTGTCTTTATACGTTTTTGGTAACCGAATAAAAACCAACGAAACGAATAAAGACGGACGAAAATGTATAGCAAATGAACAAAAACATATAAAATAGATGAAAACGGATAAAAACATATAAAAACGGAAGAAAATGTATAAAAATAGACGAAACATTTAAAACAGTTTACAATTGATAAAAACGGACGAAAACGCATAAAAAGGATGAAAACGTATAAAAATAGATAAAAACGTATAAAAAAGGATAAAACGAATAAAAATGTATGAAAATTTAAGAAAAACGTATAAAAACGAAAGAAAATGTATAAAGATAGACGAGTATGTATAAAATGAATGAAAACGGATTAAAACGGATAAAAATGGATAAAACGGATGAAAACATATAAAGATTGATTTAAGCGTATGAAAACTGATAAAACGGATAAAAATGTATAAAAATATAAGAAAACGTTTGAAAACGGAGGAAAAACGTATAAAGATAGACGAATATGTATAAAAACAGATGAAAGCGGATTAAAACGTATAAAAATAGATGAAAACGTATAAAAATGAACGAAAACGGATAACAAAAAAGTAAGAAAATGTATAAAAATGGACCTTACTAACATATTAATAGTTAAATAAAAAAATAAAAAAATAATGGAATAGCTAACAACCGGTTGCCCATCCTGAAAGTGAGTTGAGTATTATCATTTAAAAGGTTTAGTAACAAAATTAACAAACCTGTGACATTGAGTAACCTGCATGACAGTTTTGAAACTTTAATAACTTAAGACAACTTTCAAGCAAACTTTAGTGACTTCTTTGTATATTATCCCTTACATAATTTATATCTTACTAGACAAGTGTTGATTCAAAGAACCATTGCACACAAACTTATAAACCGGCAACAAGAATAGAAACAAAACCACATCAAGACTCGAAACAAAAAGAAAAAGAACAAAAGATCTCAGACCATTATTTAAACTTCAAGAAAAAATCTTTATAGATCTATACCAAGACAAACAAGAACCTACCCGAGACCTTTGGAAAAGATCTTGAAGCCAACTTCAAAGAAAAGGAGATGTTAGGATTAAGAAAAAGGTTCGGTCACCCCATGTATTTACATACTTAGCATAGCTCTTAGTTTTGTATATATTAGATTAGATATAGTCACACCGTGGAGGACGGACGGGTCTTTACCCACTGTACACCTGATCCACAACCCGTAGGAGGGCGTATAATGTAAGTGTATATAAACTCTCTCCAACACAAGGGAAGAGTTGGTTGTTTCAATATTACACACACCTCATTAGGTGTTTTCTCTCACTAGAAACATCCCCTGTCTACTCTCTCTCTCTCTAACTTTTACCATGGCATTCTTGTTCTTCCATCATACAATACCACCCGAATGACCACATAATTAACATAATATTTCGATCCTACAATTGGTACCAGAGCCAAGGTTGCTATTTATGTTGATTTTTGTGGTTGGTACCTATTAATTGAAGCTGTTTACATCACGTTTTTTTGGATCTGAAAATTTATTTTCCTATCTTTACTTGTAACAATTTTTTTATACAGTTTACTGTCTAAATGGTCTCATCTTTTCATTTACTGTTTCACAAATTCACGTTTTGGTACAAATACATTTTGTGTGTAACTTAAATCAGTTTGTTACTTGTTTTGTACCATCCCGTGAGAAGTGGTCAAAATGTGGTCTGAAATTTATGGTCGGAATATGGCCGGAATCTGAGTTTGTTCTTCATAGCGATTTGTTGATAGAGAATACCCATATCTGGTTTGTTTTTTGCTGCTATGGACTGTCTTCTGTGTCTTGTTGCAAAAAGACAAAAAGTACAAGTGAAGATTCGATGTAGCGTTTAGTGTTGAAATGGTGTAGCGGTTACCTCCTGAAAATCAATTTTATTTGCAAAATCTAAAGGAGATGCTGCCAAATTTTCAACTAAAAATCTAGCGATTAGTTCCAAGAAAAGACAAAGATGAAGAAGGCAAAGATAAAAAAATGAAGAAAAAGAAGAAGATGTAGACAAAGAAACCTTTGACCAAAACCTTATACCAACAACTCAAGACCTCAGGCTATTCCATCATCAGTCCATTTGTAAAGCAAAAAGATAGGAAAATGAAAGAAGAAGACCACCACAACCAACTAAACCATATCTAACTTAAAATCATATCTCATTCGCTTAACAACAACATCATCAGTTACTCTTAACATCACGTCTACAACAACTCAGTTTTAGTACTCCCTATGGTGACTTCATTTTTCTAAAACCTTCATCAGTCCAAAAGATCTTACAACATCAAACAACAATGAAAAGGAAAAGATCTCAGTTTAATTTTCGTGACTTTCTATAACCTTCAGCACGAAAATTAGTTCATCACATTAAAAAAAAATTGAAAAGATTGAACGACCTCAGATATTTCATTCGTGTTTCACATGATATTTCAAGTACTTACACTGATCTTAAACACACGAATTGAAAATATCATCATTACTCTGTGAAGAGATCAAACTCATCTTCATTTTAAATATCCGAATCATACAAACAAATGACCAAAACAATTATGTTTCAATTATTTCTTTTCGTTCGTTAAATCAAAACACAAGAACCTACCTTATTTCTTTGATGGCTCTTGAAGCCGAAAGGTTAAGAATATTATTTGAAGGGCTCATCTTTGTTGGTGTCCGTATTCCAATTGAATGAAACCAACATATGAGTGTGGGTCGTTGTTATGTCACCACGAGGAAGATACAAGGCAGGAAGGGATTTCGTTCAAGATGAGATTTGATTTGACTTGGTGTTAGGTTGTCGTTAAATAACTAACAAAGAAGGATTGTCTGTTTTGGTATTTGGATTAAAACACGCATAATTAAACTAGATTTATTTTGTTTAGATGATTGATATGAGATCATTTTTTACGAGTTTGTGTGGAGATAAGATGTGATTCAGATTTGTTTTGGTGAAAGAATATGATAGAGGCGGATGATTAATTGTAATTAGGGTTAAGTTTTTGTGAGGTAAGAGTGTTTATATACCTGAATAATTAGGGTAAGTGTTAGTGGATTTGGGCAGGCGTGATTACTGTTCGGGGCTTCTCTTTGTGTCAACTGGGCTGCTTATTGAATCTAGATTGGGGCCCGATTGGTTTGATATTGATTTTGATTTGGATCAGGCTAATCGATCATTGTGCTTAACTGATATTAATATCATTTGATTTTTTGCTGTAAGACAAGTTATGGACTATCAAAAATTATAATCTAAAATTCACTTTTTGGATTCACAATTTTTGATAGTATTGATATATGAGTGGTATTTTGGTTTTATATATTTCACGGAGGTATGCAGTTCGATCAGCGGAACAGGGGGTATCTAAAGAATTAGGGTGTATTGTGACTACAAACCATTATCAAGACTCGTTTAAAACGTCAAGATGGCTGAGTATTTGGATATGAATGTCAAACTGATTACGGGATTGATTTGGTATTACTAATTTAAGATTGAGGTGGAATTTCACGAAGGCGTGTACTTATTTCATATTGAAGTCGGGGTTGGTTGGATGCATGACTTTCAATGATAACTTGCTCGTGCTTAAGATTTAAGTTGAAGACTTGGTTTATCTAGTTTCCAGAAGTCGGGGTAGATGGTTGAAGACCTGGTTAACTATCACTTAAAGGAGTTACCTTATAGTACTCAGTGTCACACGCAAATGACATTGTGGATAATCTTAAGAGGTGATGATAGTCACATACTTTGTCGGGATAGTATTGAGTACTTAGAGATTTGTATGGTGCACAAATTCTCTACACCGTTCTTCCAACAACAGTGCAAGCTTAAGTAACAAATTTGGGAGATTCTACTTCATTTTCAAGTCTGGTATATCGGGTTTACTTCACCAAGTGGTCACAACAACAGCCGACAGAATACGAGGTTGGTTTTTTAGCTAATGGGTTTAAAGGTTGAGATGTGATCAGCAATTCTCATGGGATATTCGACGCTACTGCACGTCAATGATACTTCACAAGAGCTTCTCGGGTATATGGTCATACACGTCAAATGATGCTTCCGAAAGCTCGAAACCATCATTGGGGGAGAAACGTATACTTTGATGATATAAGGTCAACCTCCAAGGGGAAGTAGTTTATACTACTTTACTAGTATGGTTTGTGAAGTATTCTACATATGTGAGAAGAATTGTTGTTGAGCTCTTGCATGTTTCCCCAAACAGATATTCACCAAAACCAAACTTGTCATAACACATTCAATTTATTATTGTCCCACGGTTTCTTATTGATTTTGTAAAATCCCGCGAAAGAATCTATTTCTCGGTTTAAATCATAGATTTGTAAAATCCCGTGATGATGGAACTATCCTGGAGAATGAAAAGTGCATTTTCGGATCTTAATTGACTCTGGTGCTACGACTTCAACTTCGAAGAAGGGATAATGTGTGTACTTCATGTATTGGATGAGTTGTGACAGACTTCATGGCATTTTGGATATAACGAATTGTTACGGGGTTATGTGTTTTTGACAAGATCAGGATTAAACCATTATCAAAGTTCATTCAAAATATAAAAAGGGCTAGATTTGGACATTTAAACTGCAAGATGTGACTACGGCGTTAATTCATTATTATTTATTTGAGGTTGAAGTGATATTTCACGGGTACGTGTACTTAGTATCTGAAGATATCGGGGTTAGTTGGATGAAGATTCTTCGAGACCCTTGTTCGAGCTTTTAACCTTTACAATGACGGAGACTTGGATATCTAGTTATTTTTGTGATTCTTCCTTTCTATTACCATAAAATAACTATCACTTTAAGGAGTTATGTTGTAGTGCTCAGTGTCACACGAAGTTGTGGATATTCAAGAGGTGATGTACGTCTTATACTTGATGGTTGGTTGGTTGAAGAGTATAGAGTACTTAGGGACTCGAAGTTGCACGAACTCTCTACACCGCTCTTAGTCATACTTTAGGGCAAGTTTAAGTCACAAGTTCATGTTATCTTTCATCAGTCTCAAGTTCATCATATTGGGTTTTCTCCATCAGTAGTCACGACAAAGAACCGACAGAATGATAATGGGGTTGGTAACGAGTTAGATGAGAGAAGTAGAAAAGAGAGAGATGACGTTTGAACACTTCAGTTCAAGCCTCGTTCTTCAACATGATGACGTTCGAACACTTCAGTTCAAGCCTCATTCTTCAAGTTTATGACGTCTGTTCACATTAGTTCAGGCCTCGCTCTTCATCATCATGACGTTTGAACATAACGGTTCAAGCCTCGTTCTTCAATATAATGGCGTCTGCAGATAACATTTCAGGCCCCGTTCCTCAAAGAAAAGAAAGGTGTTCGTTTCAGTGCGCCTTATCTTGGGAAGAAGAGAAATCTTCTTATTTATGACCATTCTCATCAACAAGCTTCATGCTTTTCCCATGTTCGTACCGTCGTCAAGTGGATCGACATACATTGGATCATATTTTTGTGCTTCACTTATTCATTCAAAAATTGCAAACAGGCATATGCAATTTTTGAGGGGGAGAAAGGAAAGGGTGTAGAAACTATATGTTGATGATGTTTGCATAATGGTCATTCGGCTCTTGTACGCAGATATTTTCTCCCTCTAAGGTTGAGGCATATTACAAGCTTCATGGAACTCTTCATTTGCTAAACCATTGATGAGGAAACAAAAGAGGGGCTGCTTCAAGAGTGTTTTAATCATCATCTTCTTCGCAGTAATTTTTGGTACTACACACATATTTATGCTGCATCTGATAAATTTCAACCATCACGGAATCTCAACTATGGCAAAAATGTCATTGCATGCCATTTTTGAGGGGGAGAATAAGCGTATGTCCTTCTCCTTTCGACTATGGCAAAATGGTCATTAGCATGCTACTTCTGAGGGGGAGAATAGGCGTGTGTTCTTTCTAGGTTTTTGTGGGAGGAGAAATATGTATGCTGGGCTTATAAATCACGAAGGGATCGAGCTTAATTATTCATGTTGGGGATATTGGTCTCTACCACTCTGAAATATTCCATGGTTTGTTACTCTGTTCGAGTTCTATTGTCACTTCTGGGATTCGAACTTAGTGTTATCATTTAGTACTCCAGTTGATTGACTGATTCAGATAAAGAAGAAGATGGTTAATATCAAGACCCTCAAACGTGATCATGACGTTAAAGTGTTGAATCTATGAAAGGGGATGATCAGTTTGAGGAGGAGCTGATTCAAAATCTTTACAAGTTATTGAAGAAGATCTCTACATACGATGACCTAATTGAGGGGGAGAAAACTCAATTAGTCATCATCTCATGACTCCTGAATACTTCAGTTTAGGACTCGTGAGAGTTTATCGATATCTTCTCACGGGTTAATATTATTAGTGACGATGGGCTTCCAGTTAATGCTTCATGTACATATCATTGTGATGATTCCGATTAATCGCAACCATCAGGGGAGAGGAATGTATACACCAAGGATGCACAACGAGTTCACGTGATCGGGCTTAATGTCTTATGAAACAAATTAAAGATGATCATTGGTTCAACTTGTTACTTTGGTATTATCATTTCATGTGTATGTCACGGGCTGATTAATCGTAACCATCAGGGGAGAGGAATGTGTACATCAAGGATGCACAACAAGTTCACGTGATCGGGCTTACTCATTTATTCCGGAGTTGATATCCGCAGAGATGATCAGTGCTTCAACCTGTTACTTTGGTGTTATCGTTTCGTCTTGTGTTGGTTACATGTGTGCATTATGGGCTGACTTGGTCTATGTAATCTAACTGGAATGCATTTGGTGAGATGAAGATGTTGATATTCTATTCTCCAAATGGACAACATTGAAGAAGGTTGAGTCTACAGTCTGTTCTACATTCTCCGCTACGTGTTAGAAGACTAAAGACGATATGCAATTAATTAACGAGACTTCTTCATATTCAAGGCACTCATCTGAAAGGTTGCCAGTTTGGGGGATAGCACTAATTAGGGGAGAGTGAAAAGTCTGAGTTAATCTCTAATTAGATGTGCTCACGTTGCTCTTCAGCAAGTTGATTCTCACATGATACATTTGAGCTAATTTTGTTCTTCTCACAAGATTTCAAGTCTATGTGTGTAAAATGTGTTGCTGATTCTGAGGTATCAAAACCAGCAAGGGGGAAGGAGACATACATCGGAACGCACAACGAGTACACGTGATGAGCTTTATACTTCTACTTAATTGAAGTTATTCCGGGAAGACGAATGTCATAACCGCAGAGAAGATCAGTGTTTTAACTCGTATCTCTTGATGTATTATTCCAACTACGTGGGGGAAGAGATGTAAGAAACAATTTCTGATGATAAAAGAGGTGCACAATTGATTATGTGTGTACTTCGGGTTTTTGAGCTTTATATAATGAGACTGGTTGCATCATTTCAACTACTTGGGGGGAAGTGGTCTCTAGATACTTTTTGGTACGCATTACTTCAGCCTTCAGCAGGAAGAAAGATGAGAAGAACTATTCAATCGTGAGATGATACGTTGCTGATCTATTAAAGCTTCACATTAAGAAGGCTCAAGTTCAGTTGATTATTCAGGAGCCTCGAAAGCTTTGGTGGTGATAGCTCAAAAAGATGTTGACATGGACATGGGTGATGATGTAGAGGATGAAGCTGATATGACAGTATTGGTTGACATACGAAATCTCAAGTAATGTTGTCTTCGAAACTAGCAATGCAAATGATACAGATCTTGATGACCTGATCAAGGCAACAAATGATAGTTGAAACTTCCTTCAACCACCGCCAAGTCTGGTTATTCTACCCGGCAATGAAGAGGAAAAGAATGTCATCAACTCACTCTTCACCTCCAACATCACATACAACATCTATTGAGCTTACAGTTATGGCTTTGGAACAACTTAGTTTCAAACCCGAGCTTGCAGTTATGGCTTCTAAGCACTACAGCTTAGGACTCGCAACCAACCGTCTAAATTCTTCTGATCATTTAGCTGTACCACCACTTACATTTACTCATCAAAAATTGGAAAGTTTGTTCGCTCCTATGTTCACCGAGAATGTCGAATAACGTGCTCCAGATGTATCTACTGTTTTCGCTGCTTGACCTGATGTTATTCCAATTCGAGATACACCTGAATCTACAACAACAACATTGCTGCAGATGCACCTCCAATCGATTTTCCAACAAAAGAACAACAAAATGCTTCCAACAACAATGATACAGCTACTGATCAACAAAATCATGAAGTTCCCGCACTTGCAGATCATGACGGACATGCTTTCTTCAATCTATTTACACCGGCTCCAACCGTTCTTGATTTAGCAGAGTCGTCTTCTTGCAATTTGGATCCGTCTAAAATGCATACGTTCTATCAACTTCACCCTACGACACATCATTGGACTCTAATGGATCTGAAAAACAAGCTGAATGCCAAGCATATTGTGCTCAAATATCATCTCATCAAGGAGCGTGTCGAGAAGGGTACTATTGAAGTATATTGTGTGGGACTCGAGCGATAACGACCTATCTGATGAAGAATGGTGGTGGTAATTCTTCATGTATCCTTTTGTACATATTTTAAAACCAAAAAGAAAATAGAAAATTATAAAACCAACAAAATCCATAAAAATCGATAAAAACATAAAATTTCCAAAAAATATTCTTCTCGCGACATGTCTCTCGTATAATCAATGTTATGTACGTTTGTTGAAATGTCATTCAATAATGACATGGAAACATACATATGCTTGAGCGAGAGTTTTTCTATTTTTTCCAAATAATGTTTTTTCTAAAACATGTCGCTTCTCAAAATCTTCTTTAATTATGGCTTGCAGTTATTTCAGACTGTAACCCGGATTTAAACTTATGGCTTGCAGTTATTTCAGACTGTGACCCGGACTTCAAACTTATGGCTTGCTATTACTTCAGATAGCAACCCGGTCTTCAAAATGGGGAAAGCATGTCGCCAAAAAGATGGTTGTTCCTCTCACTGGGTGATGTTCACCCGGGCACGGATTACTTTATATCCGTGTTTCTTCGATTTAATGTACGTTTCAGTGCATTATTTCTTGTTTAAGAAGAGAAGTCTTCTTTTACCAAAACAAATATTTTTCCATCTATGATTTTTCATAAAAATATTTTGTATATAAAATGGTGGTTGAAAACAATATTTGAAAATCAATTGGACTTAAGTTTCTCATAAAATTTGCCACTCAATCTATGACAAAAAGGTTTAATTTTTCACAAAATTTTAAATGTACTAATGGTCATAGATTGAGGGGGAGAGTTATTTCAAATTTTATTTTAGATCATCAAATGTTTTTCTTTGTACATCATAAGTAGTGAATAAACATTTGTTGTTATGTGTCAATGCAAGAATTTTTCATGAGTTTCTCGTTGAACTCAAAATCATTTATAAACTCATCAGTTTTGACACATAATCGTCCCCCTCATAAATTAAGGGGGAGCCCAAAAAATGTTCCTATTATGAGACGAAGTTTAACCTGACCACAGTTTCTCCCAAAAATGTTTTCTAACTTATTTAAATCAATTGAGATAAAAAATCTCAAAAGGTTTGATATTTTTTATCGGGGGAGAGAATGTGATTTAAATATGAAATCTGATAAAATGTGATCTTTTGGACTCAATAATAGGCTCCCTCGTATGTGCTAAACTCTTTCATAATACCGATGCACATATTAAGGGGGAGCAAAAGGCGTTTGTGGAAAAATACCAAAGACCGTCCATTTACTTTAATGCATGGAGTTATAAGGATGGTTAAGGTTAGGTATGAGTTCCCATGATCCACCTGAACCGGAAGGATGTTCCCAGGGACAATCCACTAGATAGATTAGAAGTCCTTAGGAATGATTGAAAAAAGGAGAAAAGTGAGAAAGGGAAGAGTGTCGACTGAGATAGAGCTAGGACTGGAACAAACCCAACAAGGTTCTAGTGATGAAGTCTTGGTAAGCACTGAAGGGGTTGAAGAATGAAAAAGAAATGAAATGAGAAAGGGTGAAAAGAAATAGCCCTCCATATATTCAAACTTAAGGCAGAAACCGGGTTCAATTCATAAGCTACTGGCGGTTACTAAGGTAACACCGGTATTGAAGACAAGACGTCATGGACCCAGTGACGCACTGCACTAAACTTCACAACCTCTCAAGTTCTCTTAAAAGAGCTTGTTTAATTCTCACGGGGAACCATGTGCAATGTATCGACCGCTCATTGCGAGCTATGTGATACCTAAACAGGAGACGCCTCCCCAGTCTCCAAGAGCGGATCAAAACGCACTATTGAGTCTAGAGCCAAAGAGATCATCCATAAATCTCATTAGGACACAGTTACAATATGCTTACTGTTTCACACAATGTGGAAAGTAAGATAATATATTTAGAGTCCTACGCATTATCCTTGCGGTATTGCCAGAACATCTGAGTGATATGCAATTATTTACGATGAAGATGGAAATCCTGCTAGAGTGAACATCAATCAAGCTCTTGGTAGGTAACATGTGAGATCCTTCATGGATCAAACTAGTGACAACTGGAAAGCAACGATGGGGCGATTCGTTTTTGAATCAAACTTGTTCCAGGAAATGAATTGACGGATACTTTTGGAAAACCCTTCGATGTGCTCAACTACTTTCTTTCGAGCACATTGACTGCGTATAATTTTTCAAACAAAAGTATTTGACATAAAATTGATGTTTATCATAAAACTCTCGTTGTATTGCAAAAACTCTTTCTCTAGCAATACGCGATTGTTTTTCAAAATCAATTTCCTCATTAATGGGTGAATCATTAATTCACCGGTTCACTCACTCCGTGTTGTCTACTTTGAGACGCTCCGGTTTGAGAATGGCTAGTACAGCCGCAAAACCCTGTCAAGGAAGTTCTTCGGAATTCTACCTGATCACAGGCACTATTTATACTGATTAACGGGGAACCGTGGTTCTTGCAACCCTATTCAACGAAGGTGAACAAAGATACTTTCGTGTGTTTATTGCTAATTGTTGTTTACAGGAACACCCGATGGTTGCAGTTGATGGCAAATGAGACGGCAATTCATAACCTCATGCCACACTCCACACTCACAATTAAAGACATCATGAAAAGTGAAAGATCAAAAACAATGCTTCCGCAACTCTGATGCAAAGTTTCATGATCTAGAAAGGTGTGAGCATGACGGTCCAATGGTCACTACATCAGATGGAGGCGACTCCACATAGGATGATTTGGAGATTTACGGTGGCTGATGATTTCAATAAAACCTCAAAGATCACACAAGCCAAATGAACTTATGCTCAAAGATCACTACTTGCCGCACAAAGACAACACTTGAAGAATCAACGGATACAAGCTAGAGCTAAAGATCAATATATAGAATGCTAAGATTCAATTTATTTTTTCTGGGGTGACCTCCCTTAGGGGGAGATTGTTTGGATTAAGAAAAAGGTTCGGTCACCCCATGTATTTATATACTTAGCATAGCTATTAGTTTTGTATATATTAGATTAGATATAGTCACATCGTGGAGGACGGACGGTTCTTTACCTACTGTACACCTGATCCACAGCCCGTAGGAGGGCGTATAATGTAAGTGTATATAAACCCTCTCCCACACAATGGAAGGGTTGGTTGTTTCAATATTACACACACCTCATTAGGTGTTTTCTCTCACTAGAAATATCCCCTCTCTCTTCTCTCTCTCTCTCTCTCTCTCTCTCTCTCTCTCTCTCTCTCTCTCTCTCTAACCTTTACCATGGCATTCTTGTTCTTCCATTATACAAGACCACCCGAATGACCACATAATCAACATAATATTTTGATCCTACAGGAGATAACTAACTGGGTTGTGTAGTTCTGTTTGGGGCGACCTCGTTTTCTAGTGTTTTTAATTTTCGGACCTAACAAATTTTCGGATCTAGTTGTGATTGTTAGGGTTTTATTTCTTGTGAATATCGGGGATTTTGTTTGAATTGAAATTTTGTTGTTGAAGGATTAGTGTTAGGTGAGGGTTTGAAAGGCGGTGGGGCGGTAGTGGTGGAGGTAGGTGGCGGTGGTGGGGGTTTTTGGTGGCGGGTATGGTGTTTGGTAGTAGGGGTTTGTGGTGGATATGGTAGTTTGGTGGTTTGGCTTGTTATAGAGAAGATAGATATGGACGGCGATGGAGGTGATGGTGGCTGCCGATTTGATCTGTGTCAAAATCTGCTTCTTTGAACTTTGAAGAAAGAATGAAGAAATATCATAGTTCTAAAAGGCGTGCTATGGAGGCACAAAGGCGCGAGGCATGACCTCCACGCTACGCAATAGACTAAGGCGTTGGCTTAAACCATGGCGTGAGATGAGGTATGAAAAGGTGCGATAAGGCACGCTAATGCGTGAGCCGTGACGTCTTTTTTGAATTCAACTACGATGAAGAAGGTTTTTTCCCTAAAGAAATGAAGAAAATAAAATGTAGGATAGTTTAATAACTTAGTTCTTTATGTATAACACTTTTTGTATACTTGATATACTAGCAGGGTACCTGCGCGTTTCGGCGGCGGGTACCCTGAAATAATATTTTCCGGTGAATCATGTATTTTAGTTATTATGTTCTTTTTGACAATAAATTTACGGATATCAAGAATTTCATAAGACGTATTGTAACTCCTTAACTTAGGAATTTATTTTGTGTTTTTGGTTCTTTTTTAAAGCTATTTATATAATATGATAAGCCTGTTTAGCCCGTGTAAATTAATTTATATCCTAAAAAAGGTAGTTTATGTAATTTCACTTGTCACTTTGTTTCTCCATAAAAACCATGCCTTCAACTCTATCATTTATTTGGTCAACAAAACTCCATCAATTATAAAACAATCTCCTCATTCGTCTCTTCATAAACTGCCATTTTTCCTTCTTCACTTGCTATAATAGCCGCTCTACCTATCGAAGGCTCTTTCCTCTATAATCGTAACCAATTGTTATGTATATTTAAGAAACTATTGTCTCCGGATTTGCGTTGTTGTTGTCATCATAAACTGAATATGTCATAGTTGTTGTTCATTTTTTTCCTGGCGAATGTTGAGATCCGACAACATCGAAGCATGTTTTCTCTCATGAAATTGATGGCATCCGATGGTTTTTATCTAGTGTATAGATGTAGTGCTATATTTGTGAAAACTCATTTTTATTCAGATCGAAACCATAAGCCGCTTGTGCATCACATGTTCGAAGGTTATATAATGATATATCTTGGTTTAAGGTTTTGAAATAAATGGTACATCATTGTTTTCTTTTTTATTTTTTGGTTTCTCATCTATTTCTAACATCTGTTTTTTATTGACTTTTTTTTTCAAAGATTTGAATGTATCAAATGTGATACTTGTAATGTCAATCGCATATTTTATAAAGTTGTTATCAATTTATTTGTTTATTTATTATTTTTTTAATATTTTTGTTGTTGTTTTTAATATTTTTCCGTTAAAGACCTTTCTTCATAAATTTCTGGTATTGTAAGTTGATGTAAATGATTATGTTTGAACCGGTAGTTGGTTGTGTTTTTGTAATCTCAGGTAAGATTTTTTATTCTATTTGTAATGGGAGCGAATGGTGTTCTATTCGGATGGGAGTTATTATTATTATTATTATTATTATTATTATTATTATTATTATTAATCAAACTTTAATTTGATGAATATGTTTGTTGATGATTTATTAGATATCAGGGTACTCGCGTGATGTGGTGGCGGGTACCCTGTAATAAAATTTGCGGCGATGAATATCTCGAATTATTGTTTCAGGTTGCTGGATCTCATATTTTTATTTTGGAAATTTTGGAAGCTTAATTATATTGTATATTGTGGTTAATTTATTTATTTTTAAATGGGTGTTTTTAATAGTGTATTAATTGTGTTAATAGTGTATTTTTTGATGAAGGGGTGGAAGCTTAATTATATTGTATATTGTACTTAAATAGTTGTATTTTTTTGGTGAGAGAGTGTTTTTAATAGTGTATTAATTATATTAGATTTATTGTGTTTTTTTTTGTTTTATATGTGCTTTAAGTACTTGTACTTAATGTTGTATTTATTGTATTGCTGGAAGGAAAAAGAGGCTCGACAGGAAAAGATATTTTGTAGATAATGTTTTATTTATTGTACAATATTTCCTTGTGGAAGCAAAAGATTTTATTGTGTTCTACATACTTGTTTTTTGTGTTTTATGACTTGTATTAATTGGTGATGACGTGTATTAATTGTATGTATGTAAGAAATATGTTGACTTTAAAATCATTGTGCTTTATATACTTGTGCTTTGTGTTTTATCACTTGTATTTATTTAAAATCTATTTTAGGAAATCTTAAAAAAGTTAAATGGGTGAGAGGGTCTAATATGTATTATAAGTAGTATAGATATGAAATATGATATAGAATATATAAATTTATAAATATTTTCATATTTTTTGTCGCTTTAAATTACGCCTTAAAAAAACTAAAGATTCGCATAACTCCTAAGTCGTGAGACTTGCCCATGTTGCCACGCTACGCCTTACGCTATCTAGAAACTTGAGAAATATTGAGTGCAAAAGAGAAAGGGATTAACTTTTCAAAGCTATATGTACAAAAGCATGTGTAAGGCTATATATGTAATTTACAATTAAAAAAAAAACCCTGGGACACGTGCACAATATTATAAGAGTCGCTCAATGATTGGCTCCAAACGGTCAACCTAAACTGACCAGGGAATGGTCAACAAGGTCAAAATGCCTAGAGTCAATGCTCCGCGGATGTATAGTGTTTCCCCGGGTCGTTATGTCCCGACGAGGTATGATGGTTAACAAATGGCTTTGTGATCGGGTGAATTTGGATGAGAAAGGGGTTTGAGATTGGTTATACTAAGGAACTCTACAAGGAAATAGCTTAAATAAGCTATATAAACAAGACTGGAAAGTTTGAAAACCCAGAAACGTCTAAAACCTAAAAACGCGTACGTTCACGTTTTAAATAACGTAAACGTACAAAATAAAACGTGAAAAATAAAATCTGAAAACCCCCAGGGGTGAAAATGACTTTTTTACAAACTAAAAGATAAAAGAAAATTTAGAATGAAAATGAAATTATAAAAATGATTATTTTAATATTTAAATACTATTTAATTAATTAAAACTATTTAAAAAGTAAATTAAACCTAATTTAAATAAAATAAAAATGATAAACACTACAAATTAAACTAAAAACTTGCAAAAATAATTTCTAAAACTTAAAATGAACTTGAAGAAAGTATAAAAATTAAAAATAAATATTTTTTTCTTTTTATGATTTTTCTATTAATTAATTACTTATTAAACATTAATTACCTAATTAAACTATTTAAATTATGAAAAATAGAAAATAAAAAGTAAAAATTCTA
Source organism: Artemisia argyi (assembly GCA_030686995.1). NCBI lineage: Eukaryota > Viridiplantae > Streptophyta > Magnoliopsida > Asterales > Asteraceae > Artemisia > Artemisia argyi. Next base: position 48,984,775 of record CM060688.1, read on the forward strand.
GAAAAATTCCTAAAATTATATTATATTATATAAAAGCTAGGAAAAATATAAAAACAAGGTCTTACTTAATAAAAACTAATTATGCTATTTAAAACTTAATTATTAATAAAATTAATATTAAATCTAATAATTACTAAATGACAAAATAAAAATCTGAGAGAATTACTAAAATTACTTTAATATAATAGGAATTTAAGAAAAATATAAAAAAGCTAAGTACTTAATAAAAATTTAAAAATGAAAATTAAAATTAAATTAAATTAAATAGAAACTATCACTTAAAATTACTTTGTTTTTTCTGGATTTTTATTTTAGAAAACTATTTTATAACTAAAAACTAACAACTTTTGTGAAAACAATTTTTCTACAACTTAAAATTAAGCACAATACAAGCTTATTGTTGTGACAGTTGACTTTGGTCAACTGTCAAGGGAAAATGATGATGTAGGCAGCTAGGGGGGCTCACAATGGTAAAATAAGATGTAAATAAGCTGAGTGAACTAAAATAAGCTAGAAAAGGCACGAAAGTAGCACTGAATAAGCTAAGAGAGTGATTAAGCTAATCCAAATTCCAAACACCCCATCACGAAATGGGACAAAGTTTTTGGCTTGATTCAGGTGGGTCCCAGTGGTTCTCAGGTCAAACCAATGGTCAAACCATGCACCCTACCAGGAGGGGGATTGAAATAGGCCAAGTAGTGGTTGTGGGTCCCACTGAGGTGGTCAGAAAACCACCACCAAGTGGTGGTGGTGGGCTGTGGTTTGTGCAGCAGGGGATGCACCTCCCCTGCAGGTGTATTTGATCAAAAGTGGGGCCCACCAGAAAATTACTAAAAATCAAAAGAACATGGAATCTCAAAGATGAGCTGGTATACTATGAATAGAAACAAGTTCCAAAGGTTAACTCCTAACACAAAAATCAAATTAAATCTAGCAACTTTTGGAAAAAACTGAGAAATGCCAATTTGACTTTTTGATGAAAATAGATATTTTGACTTATATGGATTTCTGAATGATCCTACATGCTAAATAAGTTATATTAAGCTACCATCAACCTAAATTAAGTCATGAAATACCTTTATGCACTGAAATGGGGGTTTGTGGGTTCACAACTGCCCAACAGTTACTGATAAGGGGCAATGTGGGTGATTTTGACTTTTAGTTGACAAATACCAAGTTTAATGACTTACATGAGCTCTACTGACCTGGTATGGGTGATTAAAAACAACAAACAATAGCCAAGGTCTCCTTGGTTACCCTAAGACAGTTTAAGCCAAACACCCCTATTACTAACCTGTTAGGTGATTAGAGATGCAAACATAAAATCTAAACCTTGAAATTGACTTCTAATGTTACACTAAGCTATTTTTAACACAAACAAATAAACATTAACAATAGTTAACCACTAAAACTTGAAATCACAATATATTGCAAAGTTTGATACTTGAACTGAGAAGCAGACTTACAAAGGGCAGTGTGATCAAAGAAAAGCGAGAACCAGGTCTCAAACATTCCCTAACATTTCCCAAGAAGTACTAAACCCATGAGAATCCAAAAGCAACCAGTTTCCTTGCTTCAAGCTTCTTTGCAACTGATTTTTATTTTTTTTATTTATTTATGTGGAATTTTTGATAATTTTTGTGAAAATACTCCCAACTGAGCAATACATCTCAGAAACTTAAGAAAACTGATGGTTGAACTTAAATGAATTAAAAGAAGTACAATGCAACAACAATTATCAATAATAATTGAAATTGTAAATTTCACTAAAAATTGCTAAATCTGATTTTCTTGAACAATACTTAAATTTTACTTGAAATAAAGGTTTTGATACATTAACTGAACTGAATACAAGAGTTTTCAACTAAAAAATACAACTGAAAGTGAAGCTATACTACTATTGACTAAAACTATACTAAACTACTCTAATACTACACTACTTGTCTTTCTTCCAAGCTTTTCTTGACTTAAATAGATCCTAAGAGTCTCTCTCATCCTTTACCACTTGCTTCCAAGCCGTAGGATTGCTTCAATCAATCCCCACCGTTCAAATTAATATTGGCGGGAAAAGTGGGATAGGGCAGGTAATGGAGTTTGGTGAGAATTTATTGAGGAGGGGGGATGTATGGGTGTAGGTGAAGGTATTGATGATAGTTGGTGAGGAGGGGGGAGACAAGGTGCTGGAAATTAGGGATGTTAATGGAGGTTAGGGACGATGGGTTAGGGGTGATGGGTGTTGACTGGTCAACGAGCAGGGAAAGGTGGATTTTTATTATTTTGGAGTGGGCTTTTGTTTGTGTTGGTTTGGGCTGGGGTGATGGTTGGTGGGCTTGTGGATTGGAGTGATAAGGGGTGTAGTGGATTAGGCTTGGTTTGGTTGTTGGATTTTAATAACTTAAAGGGTCCATTTGGTTAAGTGTAAAAACACAAGGACCATAAGTGTAATTTTAGAAAAACCATGGACTGAAATTGCCATCTATCCCAAAGTACAAGTGAGGACATAACTTGCCATTTTCCAAAATCTAAAGACTTATATGATATTTTCCAAATTTAAATTTCCCGGGGACCATTTTTGTAAAATTCCAAACTACGGGGACCAAAAATGTAAATTTCTCAAACTTTCATCCCAAGTCTAAAATTGATATTTGTGATTTCCCCAAGGACCAAAATTGATTTTTCTTTCAAAATTATCCCACCTGGGACCAAATCTGCCAAAATTTGTAACTCCAGGGACCAAACTGTAAATTCTCAAAACTTTTCCAATTTTTCACCAAAGAACAAAATATGACAACTTATGATTGTAAAAGGACCTTTGGTGATAATTTCCATATTTTGAATATCCAGGGACTAGTTTTGTAATTTTTATGAAAGTTGGGGGACTGAAACTGCCAATTTTGCAAACTTTGTACGTTTTTCATTTGTTTTTACTCTTTTTGCATATAAAACACAATTTTGAAATATTTTCGGTATTTTGATGCATTTCTGAGTGTTTTTGTATGTTTTGCAGTTCAGATTTGACCAAAAATGATGAGTGTTTGAGCACTCATCACTCAAACTTTTTGGGGTGATCTTCGCCTCTAGGGCATTTTGAGAAATGAAATTATTTTGAAGCATATGGGGTAAATACATGTGTACTTTTGAAGAATATAGGGAATTGGCTCTTTTATTAATTAGAAAAAACCTACCCAACAACATGGGCAAAAAAAAACATCTTAAAAACATAACACTATTTTAAAAAGAACATCGAATCCACAAAACTAAAAGCCGATTCAAATCAGCCCTTGAGATTATATATGTTTATACTTTTAGGCACCCACGTGTTACACACTTGAGATTAAATTATGTCAATTCAATCGCGCGGCTAAAAAGAAGAGAGTGTGGAACACGTGGGTTTTGTAGTGTTATGACTTATTACGTCGTGTGTTTTGTATGCCATGGCTAAATAGTTCTCGATTAAATTGTTTTGCCCTTGCATTTTTGCATTTTTGTTACTGGGTTTTGTAAGATCAAGTCAAATAATTTGATTCTAATTTAAATGATGGGATGATGTTGTGTTAAAAATGTGTGTTGGTATTCACATTATTGTGTGGTTTAGTGTATATATGTTCCGTAGGTCTTTGGTATTATATTAATTGATTTTGTTGGCGGAAAATGAATTGCGTAAATGTGTTATGTTGATTAAATGTGACGAAAATGAGTGTTGGTGGAGGTGTATTGTCATTAAATAGCGTACACCAAATGGGTATTATATACTGCAACAGGTATTTTGAAATAGCGTACACTAACGGGTATTTTATACTGCAACGGGCATTTTGACATTGCATTTATTAGAAGAAGAAAAAAATGTTACATACTACACTATGTTCTCGAGTTTCGATGAAGGAAAAAAATGAAAGAAAATGAAAAGAAATAGAAAAAGTTGTGTTCTTAAGTTTCACTTAAAGAGGAAAAGAAAAGAAAAATAATGTAATTTGGTTGATTTTAATAGTAAAGTATTTCATTTTAAAAGTGGGCTGAAAATGTTTACTTCCTATTACTTTACTTTAAAAAAATTCAAGAATACAATGAATTGTGTTAGCTTGGATACATTTAAAAACAATTATCCTTACATAGAAATAGGGCATTTTTTCCTTTAGCAAAGAGTAAGGAAACCAAACTACAAAGATAGAGCAATTTTTTTCCTTTTTTTGAAACGACTACATAGATAGATCATTAAAAAGATATATTGTTGAACCATTCCATTCAATGATATGAGAAGTTTTGGAAATAGAAGTAAAAGAACAAAGTTTGATATGTTTTTCTAATCTCTTAGCCCTAAACACCGTGCCATTTCTAAATCTACAGATAAGGTGGTTGAGTACTAACAATGAAATACTCACATTTGGTAGAGAGAAATTAAAATAAATGTAATGAAGTATAGAATAATAAATTAAAGAATAGAATAATAGATATCAATAGAAAATTTTGTTAAATTCTAATATTTGATAACAACAAACGTGACCGAGTAATGAGCAAAAAAATTTTTTTTGATACTTTTTAAATAAGAAGAAAACAAAAACTTACATAGCTAAATTAGAAAACCCAGATTAATTATTATCGATTAATAAATAGAAGTATATTTGCATTAATTAGAAAAACCTAGCACGTCATTATAGGATTGATTGATCTTCTCAATTCGAAAAAAGATGAGGACTTACAATCAGGGTCTTTCCAATGGTCTGGTGCGAAACTACGAATGAGGCTCTGTAATTCACGAACGACTTCTATTATTGAAAATTCAAAACATAATATACATAGACATGTAGAGTTGAGATCCATGAAGAACCATACATGCCATAGAACCTATCAACCAATCATAGCCACCCATTTATATTTTCCACATTTTTTTTCAAAACAACATATCTTGCAAACGGTGAATCGTCAAGCTACAAAAAAAATACCATCGTGACGAGAATTAAATGATCTTTCTATAGATATGCATTGTTATATACTTTCGATGAATTTTTTTTTAATTTCCGCCCAGAAAGAATTATATATGATTCATAAAAATCATATATGATTCGTAAAAAATCATATATGATTCGACTCTTACGAATCATATATGATTCGTAAAGTTCGTCGAAAGTATATAACAATGCATGTCTATAGAAAGATAATTTAATTCTCGTCGCGATGGTATTTTTTTTGTAGTATGACGATTTACGGTTTGCGAAATATTTAAGTTTTAAAAAAATTGTGAAAGTTTATTTTTTTATTTTAATAAAAAAAAAAATGAGTGGCTAAAATTGTTTGATGAGTTCTATGGTAAAAGTTGTATCTATAAAGAACTTTTGGCTAGACATGTATAAATACTAATAAACATATACTAAATCGGATACCCCGCACAGCCGCACATAATATTTAAAAAATGTTATGAAAATTCAAGCTATACATGTATAAATATACTTAGACATGTATAAATACTAATGGACATATAAAAAATCGGAGGCCCGCCATATGCAGCTGCCTCACTTACACATGTTAATCACCACCACTGCTTACCATCAACAACGTATGCATGTTCCTAATTCTACTCTAGATTTTTTTACAACTATTTTTTCTTGCATCAAAATACATGAATATTTGTTTGTCGATATCACAAGATCTACAAATACGTATATATCCATAAATAACCACTATCACTAATCACAACCCATATTCAAATTTAATTTTGCATTGATTCATCAGTTCATATTTTTTTTATCCATCACAAAGTAAAGGTAATTATCACTTAAGCAATTAGTTTTGATTTCAAGCTGTCAACCTTATTAATCATCCATTTTTATACAACTAGTTGCTATAAGTTACTCATATACAAGTAAGGTATTTTGTGAATGTTACGTGTTTTGTTTGTAGCTTAAAAATTCAGAGAATTTGTTTTCCACTACAAAAGTAAGAGAATATAGAGAAATTAGTTTGTGTGTAAAAGCAATTCTAAGAAAAGTAAGTTTCTCTGATTTTTTCAGTTTTTTACCTTGCACTACCAAACAAGATAATTATGTCTATTTTCATTTCCATTTCCATTTCCATAGGTTTATTTCCCTAACCAAACATGCGATATTAACCCTCGCTATCGATTTGATAGGTTGATTGTCTCTTAAACATCACGTTGGCCGTTGGCGTATCTTTGCATGCATGTAAATGCCACCACTTGAAAACCATTGAGTTACCAAGGTTGACTACATTCTACAAACGAATTGAGTCAAATAAAGTTTATCAATATCACGCTATTTTCTTATTGGAGTTAGATTTAATGACTAAATTTAATAAAATTGATTTGATATACTAAATGAAATGAATTAAAAAGAAGAAGATGAAGGAGGTTTTTAGGTTATAAATCAAGATCATTGTGGATGACACCCCAACCGAGCAGCATGGAAGTGGAATATGTAAGTGAAACGTCCACTTGAAATCCTTTCCTTTGGAGACAGGAGCGAATTTTAATACACAAAAATTTATAATTAAGAAAATTCAAAAATTATAGAATGTGTATTCTAAATAAACAAGCAGAGTTGGATCAGTTGGAGAAACCCTCTCCTTTGGAGACCGATGCGAGAATTCAATCCTCACTCCTTGCAAAAATGGCCAGAGGTCGTCCGGAAGCAGCCTCTCTACCTTCGGGTAGGGGTAATGTTGTTTACGTTTCACCTCCTTCATACTCCGTGGAAGACGGGATTGGATGCTGTTGAATTTTTTTTTTATTATTCATTCATTTATTAATTTTTTTAGATTATTATTATTATTATTTTTAATTTTATTCTAAATTTGTCGATTTCATTAGAAGCAAAATGTGGTCTCGAATGAATCTTAACTTCTACTGATGTTTGTGGTTTCAGTGTGGTGCACTTTCCATTTGCTGAAGTCTTTTGCTATGATAAAACCATATTGCTTAATGCTATAACGTGGCTTTCATGTCGATCAACTTTAGGTTCCATTTATGAATATTAGTTTCATAGATTGTTTTTTCAAGACAATAATTATCTCACAATGTTACACCACAAAGTCACAAACTATGTTATACGTCTTAAGTGGGACTTGAACCCACATTGAGAGCTTCTAACACAACCGTTGTTATAATTGAATAAAGGAAAATTATCTAAAAAAATATTATATTTGACACTTTTTACCGTTGTGTGTACTCAATTTTTTTTTTTCCTAAAGTGTCACTAAACTTTGTAATTTGGTACATTGTGTGTACCCGGTGACCTGATAACCGGGCTCGTCCTACGTGGAGCCGGTTGCTTGCCAACTCAGCTTGTCCTACGTACACACAATGGTAAAAAATGTCAAATATGATGCATTTTTAGATAATTTTCACTTTAAAATTCCAAAAAACATATTTTCGAAAAAAAATTTTAAAAATTCGAAAAATTTTCTAATTTTTTTTTTGAATTTCTAAAAATTTCTAAAAATATTTTTTAGAAAAAAATAAAAAAAAAATCTAAAAAATATTTTATAAAAAAAATCGAATAAAATTTTTTTTTGAATAAATTTTTTTAAAAAAAATATTTTTTAGAAAAAATGTTTTTAAAAAAATATTTTTATTCAAATATTTTTCTAAATTTTTTTTATTTTTTTTCTAAAATTTTTTTTTCTCTAAAATATTTTTTAGAAAAAATGAATAACAATAATTTTCTAAAAAAAAATTTAGATTTTTTTAAATTCAAAAACATTTTTTCAAAAATATTTATTCATTTTTTCCAAAAAATTTAGAGAAAAAAATATTTTTAGAAAAAAAAATGCTTAAAAATATTTTAGAAAAAAAAATATTTTTAGAAAAAAAAATAAAAAATTTGTAGAAAAATATTTGAATAAAAATATTTTTTAAAAAATATTTTTTAAAAAACATTTTTTCTAAAAATATATTTTTTTATCAATGGTGGTAGAAATCTTCTCCCATGATTCTTCTTCATGATCTTCAACTGTAGCTGACCTTGTTGAAGATGACATAAAAGGGTCCCATAAATCCCATGTGAGCCACATCAACATGAAGGAAATGATGAATAGTTTATAGTGGTGGTGGCGGTGTATATTAACGCGAGGTGGTGGTGGGGTATTTGGCCAGAAATGATGAGTGTAGGTGAGGTGTGGGTGTCGGCCGAGAAGAAGAGAGAAATGATGAGTGTGGGTAATGGTGGATTAGGGGTTTTTTTGGAATAATATATTAAGTTGGGGAAAAAGGAAAAAAAATAAAGGGAAAATTATCTAAAAATGCATCATATTTGACACTTTTTACCATTGTGTGTACGTAGGACGAGTTGATTTGGCAAGCAACCGGCTCCACGTAGGACGAGCCCGGTTATTAGGTCACCGGGTACACACAATGTACCAAATTACAAAGTTTAGTGATACTTTAGGAAAAAAAAAGTTGAATACACACAACGGTAAAAAGTGTCAAATATGATGCTTTTTTAGATAATTTTCCCTTGAATATATTCGAATGAATCATGGTTTCTATTAATCTTCTTTATTTTTCAAATGCTGCAGTTATCTTTTTGCTAAGCCTTCGTTTATGAAAAATTCTTGCTTTTTTTTTTTTTTTTTTTTTTTTTTTTTTCAACATAATTCTTGAGTTGATAATCAAAATTTGAGTGATGATTTGTTCCTTATCTTTATGTGGGTTCGTGTTGACCCAGTTTACTGAATATAGGTTCCATTTACGTATATCAGTTTTATATATTCATCGATTACACTCCTAGTACCAACCAAGAAGTTTTACCATGTAATGATAAAACTGAATCTTCAAACCAGGTATATGAAAAGAAAGTATACGAGGTTTTCGGGTCATAATCTAATCATACAGGTAACACTAGGCAATAAATAGATAAGTTGAATGATAAACAGGGGCAGTACTACAATGGGGGCAGTGTGGGCAGTTGCTCACACAAAGATTCTAGTAGATGTTAAGACTTCTATCAATGTTGATTTTTCTCTCGGATGATTATGATGTGCAATTTTTTTTATTTGCCCGTAAGAGAAAAAATAGTATAATGGTTAAGGACATTCTTTACTTTTGGTGAGATCTAATGTTCGATTTTTGTGCTACCCCAAATTTTGTTATTTAAATTTTTGTTTTCGCTTTCTCTATTCGTATTAATATCGATGAGGAAATGTAAGTATGTCCTAAATATTGTCCATATAATTACAACTAGTGTATGTTCTACCTAAACAAGTTCTCTTTCATTCAAAATAAAGTCGTTGTCATTACAACAACAAATGCCGAGTTAGTGACATGACCTGACCTCACATTTACTCTCAACTTTTGCCCCTTCTTAAAAAAATTTCTGGTACCGCCCCTGATGATAAACAGCGGTCAATATTCAATAAGTATTCCCTTAAAATGTCATGAACACAAAGTTTCGATGACTATTCTAATGCCTAAAACCAATGCCTTTTGTTGATCATTTGACAATTGATGTTGAAAATCTACCATCTTGTCATGAAAGCTGCATCACAATCGTTTTGCTAAGTCTTTATTTATAATAAATTCTTGAGTTGATAATCAAATTTTATCTCAATCCTCACAAACCTACTCCGATGCACAAAAGCTTTAGGATCTTTCTCAACTAAAAGTCATTAGCAAAGTTTTACAAATTTTCTCAACTAAATAGTAAAAAGTCTTTTGTAAACCTTGCATTATGGTTGCTCTTACGTTAGCGTCACATCAGTTTCTATTTATGCTTTGACTTAACCGAGAAGTTTGCAACATCTTTTTTAATCTCCTATCAAATTTTCTCATTTAAAAATACCCCTAATACATATACATCCGCACAACACATTAAAATTTGATAACGAAAGGGTGCGTTTTGTTTTTTGACGCTTGGCAAAGAGGATGTCACTTGGCGAGCAAAAGAGGCGGCACAAGGAGGGATCGATGTTAGGTTGCTTTGCCGGCAACATCGGGCCTTGCCTTACCACCCATTACCCTAAACCTTATTTCCAAAACATTTTAAAGAGTTGATATTTGGGTTAAACTTATGGTTGAAAGTTAGAACTCTTTTTTAAATTGTCATTCTCATAGATTATTCATCGATGACCAAATGTTTGTCACAATGGTAGAAGCTAACACTCTCCATCATTATGTGGTCAAATTATATTAGCACAAAGGCAACGCAGTATTTTTTCGAGAGGCTGATTTTGGCGTATTGACAATTTGTTTTCTAGTGTACTTGAGAAACGATTCTATTAGAAATCTTATGATAAAAAACTAACTTTAGTAAACTAAATCGGTACATGGTCTTTTATGGAGGCTGGCTTTGTAGGTCAAAACTTAACACAACACATGGCCCAAGGTACGCACAAGTGTTATATAACCTATATATAAACAACAAAAGCAATTATTTAGAAAATCGCTAATAATAATAATTTAATTATATTTTTGGCATGCTAACCAAAACGGTTACATTGATATTCATAAAGGATTAATAAGAAAGGTTTCTTTAGCTTGCCTGACATCTTGGACTTAAGCTAAATATATATATATATATATATAAAAGATAAAAAATTAATATTTCTATAGTTTAAATTATACATCTCAAATAGACACATGCCAATCAAAACTAGATACTCTGTATATAATAAAAGAACAAGGTCAAGTCACGTACCGACTGAAATTTAGCCAAACAGTAACTTAAGAGCGTAGCTGGTCTACTACTAAATGATTTTGCGTTCACGTTTAAATTTGACCAAATGTACATTAACGTAAGGGCGTGACTGGTCATCTGCTAAGTGATTGTGCATGCGTTCACGTTTAAATCTGGTTTAACAGTAACGTAAGAACGTAACTAGCCATGTGCTAAGTGTGAGAGCGTAACTAGCTAGTCATGTACTATGTAATTGTGCATTTGTGCGTTCAAGTTTACCAATTACCATAAGCAACCGTGAGATGTATATATAGTGTAGCATGTGTTAATCTGACTTTCTAAAAAGAGAAATGATTTAGAAACCTAAAAATATAACTACTTTTGTGCCTAAATTGAAGTGTTGGTGCAAAGTCACATAAAATATGACTACAGTTTGGCGCAAAGTCACATAAAACTATCTACGAGTAGTAATCACATAAAACTATGTTTGGCGCGCATCTTATAAGAGCTTAGAGTAATAGAGGCTTAAGTTTTTAAAATAAAGATTTGTTTGTCACACAAATTTATAAAAGGTTTTATAAGCCATGAGACAAAACATATTGAAAGAGGCTTATGGAAGCTTATAACTAATCAAAAAATATCTTTAAAAATATACTTTTTTTTTGTCTCAAAATAATTGTCTACGGACAAAAAACACACAGTTTAAGAAAAACATCACAATTACAGTTTTCTCTTTCTTAATTTTTGTAAAATAACAATTTAACTACTCCCTCCGTCCCATATTAAGTGTCCATAACAAAAAAACACAAAGTTTTAAGAATATTAATTATTATAATTGATTATTAACCAATTGACAATTATACCCTCAATCAATATAAAGCACAAAGTTTTAGGTGTAATAATTAATATAAAAGACAAAGGATAAAATTGGAAATTGAGTTATTAAGATTACTTCATTTATTGTAGTGGACACTTAATATGGGATAATCAAAGATACCATTGTGGACACTTAATATAAGACGGAGGGAGTAATTAATTTTAAACTTATTTAATGTTTCTAATAATAACCTCAAGTGAGGGCAATATGGTAAATTCAAACTAAATTCTCTATCTATTTTTGGAAGTGATTAATTTGGGACAACCAGAAATGGAAATGTGGACAATAAATATGAGACGGAGGGAGTAATTGATTATCACGCAAAAGCTGAATATAGACATGAATTTAATTTGATATATTTTTATGTAATTTTACATTAACCTTTAACTCCAATTATTCGTCAAACAACTTTATAAAAATACAATCTCCAACTTTCGTCTTATAAAAAAGTTTCAGCCCCAACTTCAACCTATTTCGACAAACATATCGTGAGCATGAGAGAAGACATCGAACTCAGCAGCCTCAAAGTGATTATTCAACAAAAATAGCATGCGCTGCATGGTCTAGCAAGGAGGCTAATTGACAGGATAGTGACACTGGCGTTTTGTCAGCCCCAGCTCGAATCCATTTCAACAAGGCAGCAGTTATAAAGACGGGGCTACTTTTTTATTTAAACGGGGGCTACTTTTTTTAATTTTTATTTATTTTTTATTTTTATAATTTTGTTTATATCAAAAAGCTATAAACCTGAAAGTGCGGAACCGAAAATATAAAGTTTAATAAGTCAAACGGTTAAAACTGTCAAAAATACGAAACAGAAACTGACAAAAACTGGTCTGCACTGAAAAAAAATAGGGGACAAATGGGGAGACAAAGTGACTGCCACCTTTGTCCCCCCGTCTTTATAGTACGACCCTTCAACAAGGGTTGCCCTATAAGGACGGGGTCTACATGGGGGGTCCTACCGATTTTAGTCAAAATGTACAAACATTAAAGCAGACAGCACAAGCGGTGGCAGCATCCTCTTCCACAAACCCTCCCTACAGGGAGGGTCCTTATAACTCATGCCCTCAACAAACATATCCCAAGCATCGGAGAAGACGTCGAACTCAGCCTCAAAGTGACTATTCAACAAAAAATAGCATGTGCTGCATGGTCTCCCAAAGAGGCAAGTTGACAGGATAGTGACACTGGCCGTCTTTTCAGCACATATATGGTTTTATTTATGAATCCAATATATGGCAACTAGTATACAATTGTCATGCTTAATCATGTATTTTTCTTGTTTTTTTATGGTAAATCCATGTAACAAGTCTTCAAGTGGAGTTCGTTCAAAAAAGAAGTCTTCAAGTGGATAATATATATGTTTCGGTTATGATAAAATGACTCAAATTACTTTTGTATACAGGCGAATCGCACAAAAAAAATATCACACACATAAGGTCAATTTTAATTTAGATACTCAATTTTTTGTTTCTTAATTTAAGATATCGACATTAATTTTGTGTTATATACAAGGGTTTTTTGACTTTTCAAAAGCGATTATCGGTCATAATTTGAACTGAATGACTTTTAAATGATCAGTTATAGCTATACATCACATTCCACTAATTGACCAATTCAATTAAAAAAATGGCTGATAACATCTTTCCAAAAATTGAAAAAACCATAACATGGAATATGTAAATTGGGAAAAATAATGTTGAATACTTAAAATTTAAATTAGGGAAAATGATAAAAAAAAAAAAAATACATTGAACTTGACACTTTTTTTCATTGTATATTGCCAACTATTTTTTTTTTCATTGTAACATAAAACTTGACAATTTTTGCTATTGTATGTACTGAGCGTCGCATCCTTAGTCCTTTACACTAACGGTCGTTAGCAAATAACTTAAAATTCCGCTTTCTTCCGATTTTTCACGTTTTCATCCGTTTTCTTACGTTTTTGTCCGATTTTACACATTTTCTTCCGTTTTTTTTTATTTATTTATTTATTTTTTTTTTTCGTTTTCGTCTGTTTTTTACGTTTACACCCGATTTTTTACGTTTTCGTCCGTTTTTTTACGTTTACGCCTGTTTTCTTACGTTTTCACCCGGTTTTTTACTTTTCGCCCGTTTTTTTACGTTTTCGCCCGTTTTTTTTACGTTTTCGTCCATTTTTTTAACGTTTACGCCCGCTTTCTTATGTTTCACCCGGTTTTTTATGTTTTCATCCGGTTTTTTACGTTTTATTCCGTTTTTTACGTTTTCACGTGCTTTTTTACATTTTCGTCCATTTTTTTACTTTTACACCCGTTTTTCTACGTTTTCGCCCGGTTTTTTACGTTTTCTTCCATTTTTTACGTTTAAGCCCATTTTTTTTACGTTTTCAACCGGTTTTTTTACGTTTTTCCATGTCTTTTTTCGTCTGTTTTTTTAAGTTTTCGTCTGTTTTTACGCCTGGTTTTTTACGTTTTCACCCATTTTTTTACGTTTTAGCCTGTTCGTTATGTTTTTGTCCCTTTTTTTTACGGGCTTAAACCCGTTTTTCATGTTTTCACCCATTTTTTTCGTTTTCACCAGGGTGAAAACGTATAAAACCGGGTGAAAACAAAAAAACCGGGTGAAAACGTAAAAAACGGGTGTAAACAAAAAAAACGGACGAAAACGTAAAAAATCGAAAGAAAACGAAAAAAACCGGGTGAAAACGTAAAAAAACGGGCGTAAATGTCAAAAAACGGACGAAAACGTAAAAAAACAGAAGAAAACGAAAAAAACTTGGTGAAAACGTAAAAAAACCGGGCGTAAACGTAAAAAAAACGGACGAAAACTGGGTTAAAAATGAAAGAAAACGGAAGAAAACAAAAAAAACGAGTAAAAACGCAAAAAATCATGCGTAACGTAAAAAACGGACAAAAAGGTTAAAAAATGGAAGAAAACGTAAAAAACCGGGTGAAAACGTAAAAATAACAGACGAAAACGTAAAGAAACGGAATGAAACGTACAAAACCGGGTGAAAACATACAAAACCGGGTAAAAACGTAAAATGTGGGCGTAAACGTGAAAAACGGACGAAAATGTAAAAAAAATGGGCGAAAACGTAAAAAAACGGGCGAAAACGTAAAAAAACCAGGTGAAAACGTAAAAAAACGGGTGAAAACATAAAAAACGGGCGTAAACGTAAAATAAATAGACGAAAACGTAAAAAAACGTAAAAACGTAAAAAACCGGGTGAAAACGTAAAAAAAAATGGACGAAAACAAAAAAAACGGAAGAAATCGTGTAAAATCGGACAAAAACGTAAGAAAACGTGTAAAATCGAAAGAAAACGGAATTTCAAGTTATTTACTAACGATCGTTAGTGTAAAGGACTAACGATGCGACGCTTAATACATAAAATAGCAAAAAATGTCAAGTTTTATGTTACAATGAAAAAAAAAATAGTTGGCAACTTATAATGGTAAAATGTGTCAAGTTCAATGTTTTTTTTTTTTTAATCATTTTCCCTTTAAATTAACCTTAAATCTGATAATATTTTATCCGATTTTCCTTTTGTATATTTATCGTTATTGTGTTATATGTATAAATGATGCAATGTAACTGTTGATGTCATTTATTCACTTTGCTTTACAAGGTTAAACATTGACATCTCATTTAGCTAAAAACAAATCACGTTAATATTAAATAGGAGAGTTGTTTTACATATTAAATTTTTTTCACATATTTATATATATTCTAAAAAGCGTTATGGGTACTGTAGCAACAGTACCCACGCAAGTTTCGTAATTGCCTCATTTTAGTCCCTGAAGTTGGTTATCAAGTGCGAAGTTAGTCCTTAAAAGTCCTTAACGGCCGTTATCTAATAAGGGTAGGGACTAATTGTGCAACAGGGCGCCACATTAAGGGCTAAAATTGAAAATTCATTTGCTACAGTGCGAAACAGTGCAACACAGTGTTGCTACAGTGCTGCTACAGTGCCAAATAGTACCGTGTACTGTTACTAACTATTTTACGATTTCAGTCCCTCAGTTAGGTGTAAATTCCACCGTTAGTCCCCTGTTAGCGATTTTTTGCAAATTTAGTCCTTACTAACCAAAAAAAAAAAAAAAAAAAAAAATCGATCGTTTTATTTCGAGTTTATATTAAACACAACAATCCCGCAGCAACGCGCGGGTGCCCCAGCTCGTTAAAGATAAATTTCACATTCATTTTTTGGAGAAAAAAGAGGTTATTAATTAATATTTAAATTAATAATTCAATTACACCCATCTTTTATAATTTAAAATTTTCACGAGCCCTTCATCGTTAGAGAAAACAAATTATACTCTAACGACCAACATTTAATTATCTTTCTATAAATGGACACTTTAATATACTTTCGATAATAATTTTTTTGTCTTTTTTTTTTCATGTTTTCTTAGCTGTATCAAAATTCGAATTACATATCACATGTGATTTAACAATAATATTGAAGTTCGAACACAAAGAGCAATGTTGGATCAAGTGGTTAACACCATTGCCTCTGGAGATAGAGGTCAAGGGTTTGAGCCTCACCCCTTTTGCAAGGCCAGAAGTCCTTTTTTACCTTTGGTAGAACAAAAAGCAGCATCTCTACCTTAGGTAGGGGTAAGGCTGTCTACGTCTCAACCTCTCCCATACACCGTGGAAAACGTTATTGGGACCCATAATCCGTGAAAGACGGTATTGGGAGTTACTTTACTTTACTTTTTTTTATTGATGTTCAAACAATAAACATCCGTACTAAAATTGACATAAGTATTTATCGTATAAATAAAAAAACTTTTTCCTTTTTTGCAATGGAATACATACATTTTTGGCTTTCCAAATATATATCACACACACTATATTTGAATTATAAATTATAGTAGTTCATTTATGAAACTTCTTTATTCACATCTGAAAAAATCAAAGTTGGTAAAAAAATCACATATGAGTGAGATCATGTGTGAGAAAAATCACATGTGACTTTATATGTTTTATCAAAATTAGTGCAATATCACATGATTTCTCATGCAAGTTTCAATAACAGAGGAAAAAAATTGACGAAACAACGTAAAAGAACGTGAAAAAAAGATTTGTCGAAACTATATCAAAATGCCTATTTGTAGAAGATAATTAAATTCTCATCGCGGTGATATATTTTTTTCGCTTAACGATTAACGGTTTAATAGATATTAATATTCGAAGAAAAAAAATGAAAGTGGGTTTATTAAAAATAAGTGCCTAAGATTCGTCCCTTGGGTACGTGAATAAATATTAGGGGTGGCAATTCTCGACACGACACGATAAACGACACGCATGACACGAAGTTAAACAGGTTTAGGTTGAGGGTAAACAGGTTTGGGTCAAAACAGGTCAACCCGTCTAACTCATTTAATAAATGGGTCATGTTTGGATTGAGCAAATATTAAATAGGTCAACCCGTGAACCCGTTTAATTATATAAGACTCTAAAAATAAAATATATAACATGTCTTTTTATGTTGGATGTGGATTAAATGTATTGTGTTATGTACTTAATACGATTGAATTACGATTGTACCCATATATCATAGAAATTGATGCTCATAACTAAGAAAACTGTCGTATAGTTATTTGTCTGTTATTTTTATAATATTTTAAACCCTTATATCATTTTTGCATTTAAACTAGGTAAATCAACAAATCACCAACCTTATTCACTATCTAACCTATTTATTTAAACGGATCAAAATGGGTTACACGTGTTATGCAGGTGTGGGTTAAGGTTGAGTTTCTTAACACGATTAATAAATGCGTCGTGTTTTGCTGGAGGTTATACTAACCCGCCAATACTCGAACCCTTATAGGTTAACACGAACACGACTCTATTAGCACCCTAATAAATATTTGGTATGTAAATGAAACTAAATCTAATACTAAATGTTGTCGAAAGTGAGCCTCATTTAGAATAAAGCGAATGGAAGAATGATCATTTGCCTCTTTTTGGCTTTGGCTCCTTTGTTCTTGGAACAAATAAATAAATTAAAGTCTATAGAAAATTATTTCAGAAAAGCAATGTTTTTTAAGATAAAGTTTTAATCTAAATTCACTTGTTTTGTTATAACTTTTTCTATTAGACATATTAATTTTTTGGTTTTAAAATGTAAGCGGGTAGTTACTAGTGACGGGGTGTTTACTTTTCATTTAAAGGATGATTTGCATATTTTTAAAATTGATTGATACACTTAAACTTAGAGTTCTTTGACATTTATACTTTTACAGTAGTGAAAAATGAGTAAAGTGATGTGAGTGTATAAATGTTAAGACATTCTAAATTAAAGTGTGTCAATCAATTAAAGGAATTTGCAAATCACCTTCTATATATTTAACGAGGATGTAGTTCGTATGGATTTTTTTAAATTGTTGAAGATAACGGTCATTAGCTACTTAACGTCAATTTAGTGATTAAGGACTGACTTTGCAATAGATGTATAACATGAAGAATCAATTATTTAAATTATGAAAGGAGTAAATTTGCAACGAACCTCTGAGATGAAGGACAAATTTGTACGGATTTTTTTTTTAAATGTTAAAGATAACGATCGTTAGTTAACAGTCGTTAAGTAACTAACGACCATTAGTTACTATAGCAGAAATTATTATTTTAAAAATTTACTATTCACTCACTCACAAAATCACTATAGCCGAAATTATTATTTTAAGTTGGGGAATAGTGCAGCCACCATAAATATAATATATATATATATATTGTGAAAAACTAGAAGGGGGGTTGAATAGTTTTACGTCGTTTTTCGTTTTAGAAAAAAACTTTGTTAACAAAATCTTTGATTCTAGTTTTATGTAAGATTAATGTATAAACACTTATGTATACTAATATCTACGAAAGTAAATGACAACAATATAAGAAAATAAGTAAAGAGATAGAGATGGAAAGATCGCACCACAAGACAAAGGATTTATAGTGGTTCGTCTACGAAGCTCCTCTTCGCCCTACTCCACTCCCTGAGTACCTAACTCGAGAGTTTTCTTCACTATGTCAACAAGCTCCCTTATGGCGGAGAAAACCTTATACAACTTTCGCTTACACCAATTTACGACACTAAGCTAGATGTCGAGTTTTAATAATAGCTAGAACCAATCTCACACCACTAGTCACTACACACCTTCTTCACAAATTGTAGACACCACTACTACTACTACACAACTTCACCACTTCTTCTTCACAACACTACTACTTCTTCACTACTTCTTTTCACTACTAATACACCTAAATCTACCTGCTACAAAACTTCTACACCTTTACAAATAATTTACACAACTACAATCAATATTCACAAATCTACAATACTTCTTAACTAGATGTTGAAGGAGTATTCTTCTCTTGCACTTTGAATGATAAGGGATTGGATCACTTGAAACAAGAACTTATAATCTTTTGATCAAAAGATTTAGGAAGATGATTTGAGAGGATTTGAACAGAAAGTTATAGTGCAAAAGGTGAGGAAAAAATCAGGATTGAACCTGTATTTATAGGCAAAGATTTCTGACAACAGGAGCGTGCCGACCCCCTTAAATGGTGGCCGGCCCCCTTAAAATTATGGGGGCCGCCCACCTGTAACGGCCATAAATCTTTGTCTTTTCTGGGGAAAGTTTATTTGGTGAAAATTTAACTGATTTTGGTTAAAATTTTGAATTCATATATTTATTATGAATTAAACATTTTTTTAATTACCAAAAGTGTTTTTCTAAATATATAAAATATTTATACCATTTTATATAATTTTTAATGATTAAATAAACCTTCATTTGATCATAAAATGTATTAGGCAATTGTTTATTCATACCTTAAGTGATTAAGTTGGATATAATGATATTTTGTCACTAAATACTTGTTTACGTAATGATTTTACGTTTAATGATTTAAGATTTTGTGATCGTCAAAACATAGGGATATCGAGAAATATTAATAACGTTTTTACACATTGTTTATATCAACAATCTCCCCCTTTTTGATGATTACAAAACCTAAACTCATTAAATCAAAAATTAATATGTATACAAGTATTTAGTGAGTTTTATATCATTTCTCCCCCTTTTTGTTAGCATCAAAAAGGTTATCCCGACGATGTTAGATCTCCCCCTCGACATGTACTCCCCTTCGTTTTAAGATTATAAGACAATTCGAGATATGAAATGCTTGCAAAAATATTTAGAACACACAATATATGTAATCCATGAAACAAATATATAACAAGAGAACTAATAAAAGTGCACAAAAGAAATAAATCTCAACAAGCATTCATTAATTATTAAAATAGATTATGTTAAAAGCATAATCATTAGTACATAAGCATACATATATGCTTTTCTTAGCAAACTACAATGGATAATACTAAGTTGCCAACTTGAGGTCTCTAGGACTTGCTTGGAGATGGGAAGCATGGTGGATGGATTTAGTGGAGGTAGATTTTTGTGGGAATGTTGTTTGGAGAGTTTGGAGAGTTTGGTGGTGGAGAGTTTGGAGCGGAAAGGTTAGATTGTTGTGGTTGTGATGGCGGTGGAGAAGACCTTGTGAGGAGATACTCAATCCAAGTGAAGTGCTCATTGAGAGCAATGGTTTATTTTTGGAGAAAAATGCAACAAGGACAATTGTTAACATGATTCTCAAGTTGGACTAAATTGTTGGTTGGTGAGGAGTGAGTGAAGGATGGTTGTTGATCCAAATTGCGTTGAGCAAGATGTAAGGCAAGAAGAGCACTAAGCTCATGAGCTTCTTTGAGCTCCTCAACGAACTTTTTATTTTCGGAGGAAGGTGATGATGGTGGAGTTGGATTGAGACTAAGGATTGAGGTTTGAACATGGAGCATAGGATGCATGTTTTGATGAGAGTGATGATTGTTGTTTTGAGATTGAGTATGTTCCTCAAAAGGGTCATTTGGAAGAAGTGAGTGAGATGGATGTGGAATGTTATTGGAAAGTGAAATAGTGAGGTTGTCATGTAGAGGTAAAAGAGAGGTTTCATTTGGGTGAGTTTGATGTTTAGTAGTTGGTTAGTTGGGGACAACATCATTTATTGAGGTGGACTTTTGACAAGTATCAAGTTTTCTTCTCCACACAGGTTTGACGGAGATCTTAGCAACTCTTGAAGGCTTAGGTTTTGGGTGGTTGGGAGATGACATGATGGGTTGAGTAATGATTTGTGATGATGAAGGGTATTTATAATGTGATGATTATATGTTTATGGAAGGATGATATGTGGTGGATTTGCTAGACAAAATGTGTTTGGGTATTTAGGGAAGTGGAGAATCAAAATAGGGTGAAATGGGCTAAAAATCAGAAAGCAAACAGAGAACCTCGACCATCAGATGCTGGCCCCCTTAATTAATGGCCGGCCCCTTTAATTTTAATGGGGCCGCCCTTTATAACTATGGGGGCCGCCCAGGCCTGATTCCCAGATTGCAAGAAATGGGTTTTTGGCAGAAATTTTTCCAGAAAGATGTTTGTTTTGAGGTTTGGTATTGGGTAAGTCCATCTCTTTAGGCAACTATGCATGTATTATGTTAAAGAAGTGTGCATGAAAAGTATCTATGTAAGCAAGTAATCATATAATTACAACTAAGTATACATGCGAAAATAACAATGTAATAGAGCAAATAAGCAAGCATATTTCCTAAGACAACTAACTTAGAGTAAGGGCAAAGGTAACTAGTGAGTGAGAAACTAGTGATGAAACAAATGTGACAAAATGATTCTTGACGTTATTCTAGTGTGTGCCTATATGCAACAAATGTGGAGATGCGATTGCTTCGACTCCTAATGCAAAGATGAATATATCCTAAGAAGCAATCCAAATTCTCCTTGATTCAATTTGCTTAACCCATGATTGCCAAGGATATATATTAGATTATATATTTTGACAATTCATGTGAACTTTCATGCATGATTTTAAAGAAATTTTTTTGGCATTATTCAACAATGCAAAAAAGAAAAGAAATGATTTCATGTGTCTCCTAGAAGTGAGAATTGTTTAGATAAAATAGACTGGGTTTTATGAAAATGTTTATCAATGTAGAATTCCGAATCTTTAATTTTGTGCGAAATAGATTCCTAGACTCAGAGACAAAGAAAAGAAAAGAAAAAAAAAATATGCAATAAGTAATTAATGAAAATTCAATAGAATCTAGTCAATTTGCTCCATCATTCCTAATCCTAAACGCAAGTTGTTAAATAGTTCACGCTTAAGGGGTTTAGTGAATATATCTACATCCGATGCAACCTTTTCTATAGATATATTACCTTTTTGTACATTATCCCTAAGAAAGTGGTGACATATTTCTATGTGTTTAGTCCTAGAGTGTTGAACGGGATTCTTACTTAAATCTATAGCACCTTTATTGTCGCACATTATAGGAATGTTTTCTAACCTAATGCCATAGTGTACGAGAGCTTGTTTCATCCATAGTGCTTGTTGACATGCCTTTCCAGCGCTTACATATTCAGCTTCGGTGGTCGAAATAGCCAGAGCGGTTTGCTTCTTGGAAAACCAAGACGTTAGGCATGATCCGAATCCGCATAGACAATGGTTTCTATGCCGGATCCGTTAGGATACCATAATCCTAAGTGTATAGTGCCTTTAATGTATCGGAAGATACGTATAGCCGCTTCTAGGTGAGAGGTTTTGGGATCCTCTTGAAAGCGGGCAAAAAGGCAAACACTAAACATGATATCGGGTCTACTTGCCGTTAAGTATAGTATACTACCTATCATTCCTCTATACTTAGTGTTATCTACGGACTCACCTTCTTCATCTCTTGTGAGTTTCACTTCCGTAGACATAGGTGTCTTTAGGGGTTTTGAGTCTTCTAGGCTAAATTTCTTAAGCATTTCCTTAATGTATTTAGATTGGTTAAAAAATATTCCATCTTTTAATTGTTTTATTTGTAATCCTAGGAAGAAGTTTAGTTCACCCATCATACTCATCTCGAACTCATCATGTAAGATTTTGGCAAATTCATCGCACATTTCTTGACAAGTCGATCCAAATACAATATCATCAACATATATTTGAACAATGATGAGATTTGGGTTTTTCTTTTTAGTAAAGAGAGTGTTGTCTACCATTCTCATGGAATAATCATGTTTAATAAGAAATGCTTTCAATCGATCATACCAAGCCTTGGGGGCTTGTTTGAGTCCATATAAAGCCTTTTTGAGTTTATAAACATAATCAGGTTTTGTGAAGTCAATAAATCCCGAAGGTTGTGCCACCTATACCTCCTCATTGATAAAATTGTTGAGGAATGCACTCTTCACATCCATTTGGTATAACTTCAAATCTAGGGCGCAGGCATAAGCTAGGAGTATTCTAATAGATTCTAGTCTAGCTACCGGGGCATAGGTTTCGTCATAATCAATTCCTTCTTGTTGATTATAACCTTGGGCTACTAATCTGGCTTTATTCCTAGTTACTATTCCATTTTCATCTAGTTTATTCTTAAATACCCATTTGGTTCCTATTATGGTCATATTTCTAGGATTAGGGACTAGTTCCCAAACATCATTTGTTTTAAATTGATTTAATTCTTCTTGCATAGCCATAATCCAACTTTCATCCTTTATGGCTTCATTTACATTCTTAGGTTCTATTGTTGACACAAAGCAAAAGAAGTTGCTTTCGTCTTGAGCTTGCGATCTTAGGATTCTTTGATTCAAACTACCTATGATGTTACCTAAAGGATGTGACTTAGATTCCTTAATATTTACAACCTCATTTTCTTCTAATGTTTCTACTTCATTATCATTTCCTAATGACTTATTTTTACTAACCTCAATAGCTTCTTCTTCAATCACATCATCATCTTCTAAAGGTAATGTTTTAGGTGGTGGAGGAGTTTCATCAAATGTTACATTTAAGGATTCTTCTAATTTCGTAGTATGTTTATTTAAAATTATGTATGCTTTACTATTTTGTGAATATCCTAGAAAAATTCCTTCGTATGACTTAGGGTCGAACTTAGTGAGGTAATCTTTTGTATTAAGGACAAATCATTTACTTCCAAATACTCTAAAGTAGCATATATTTGGTTTTCTACCTCTTAATAACTCATAAGGAGTTTTTCCTAATATTCGTATAATAGAAACCCTATTAAGTATGTACGTTGATGTATCTACGGCGTGACACCAAAAATTTTGTGGGATAGATTGTTCATTTAACATTGTTCTACTCATCTCTTGTAAAGACCTGTTTTTCCTTTCTACTACCCCATTAGATTGAGGAGTACGAGGAGCGGAAAAGTTGTGAGACATTCCATTTAAATCACAATATATTCCGAATTGTACTTCGTTGTCAAATTCCCTACCATGATCTGTCCTAACTGAAACTATTGAGCATCCTAATTAATTTTGAATCATTTTACTAAATTTCTCAAATTTTTCAAAGGCTTCGGTTTTATCACTTAAGAACCTAGTCCACGTGTATCGTGAATAATCGTCTACTATAACTAAGGTATAACGGTTGCCACCGTAGCTCCACACTGCGTATGGACCAAAAAGATCCATATGAAGTAATTCTAAGCATCTAGTAGTGGATACCATATTTTTAGCTTTGTGACTAGCATGTGTTTGTTTTCCAATTTTACAAGCATCGCAAAAGTGTTGATCATATCTTAGACTAGGCAAATTTCTAACTAGTTCCTTAGAGACTAAAGATTGTAATTATTGCATGTTAGTGTGACCTAATCTTCTATGCCACAAAGTGGAATTTTCATCTATAGTTGCTAAGCATATCCTATCTTCCGGTTTGTATCCTAATTTCATAACATATATCCCTCCTTTCCTAATTCCTCTACCTATGACTTTCTCATCCTTAATTATTTCACTATCTTTATCGGTAAAGGTAACTCTACACTTATTATCACATATTTGACCTATACTAAGCAAGTTATAAGTTAGATTATCTACATGTTTAACATTTTCAATAGTTAGAGAGTCTTGAGAGATCGTACCTTTGCCTATGATTTTTCCACGACGATCACTACCAAAAACAACGTTACCTCCGTTATACGCCTTATATGTAGAAAATAGCTTGCGATTCCTCGTCATGTGTCTTGAGCATCCACTATCCTTTATCCATTTATCGGGCCCCAAATCGACTCCTAGACATACTTCATTAGGTGCTTGAGCTACGAAACATTTGTGTTTCATCGTTTCGTCTTCGTCATTAGATTTTCTTCTTCGGGTGGTTTTTCTTTTATCTTGTGCTTTTAGTCGCTTTTTAATAATATTTTTGAACTCTTTAACGACCTTTGCCTATTCTTCATCTTCGCTTTTGGAACTATAATCGTCATCATCGCTAAGTTCCTTTTCGATCGTTAACTTTATACACCCTTCTTGTTTGCTCTTGATGTGACTCATGAAGTTTTCGCCATCATTACCTTCACACAAAAGATTTGAACTAGTAGCACTTGTACTCATTTCAACTAAATACTTATCTACTATACTTTCATTTTCAACTATTTTGTATGCAAAATTTTCTTTGGCTTGACATTTCTCTTGATGAAAATTTAAACGACTTTTCCACATATCATTTGTCGTTTGACAAAAAAATATTCTTTAATATTCAATTCTTGGTAAAGCTTTGTATATAATCATTTTAGCTATATTATTTTTATCAAGTAATATTTTGAAACAATTATCTTGTTTTTCAAAAAAGGTTTTTGTTAGTTGAAAATCACCAATTGAAATGACATGCCAAAGATCATAATCTATTAACTTCACATAACTTTCGAATCGATTTTTCCATTCAAGAAAACTTGTATTTTCAAAATATGGTGGTTTAAATGTCACGTTCCCTTCTAAATATTTTTCCGATTCAATAGATTGATTTCAAGTTTTAAAATACAATTTATTTTAAAAATCTTGTTTAACGTAGCTCTGATGCCAATTGTGGAAAACTAGAAGGAGGGTTGAATAATTTTATGTCATTTTTCGTTTAAAAAAAAAATTGTTAACAAAATCTTCGATTCTAGTTTTACGTGATATTAATGTTTAAACACTTATGTATACCAATATCTACGAAAGTAAATGACAACAGTATAAGAAAATAAGTAAAGAGATAGAGATGGAAAGATCGCACTACAAGACAAAGGATTTATAGTGGTTCGGCTACGAAGCTCCTCTTCGCCCTACTCCACTCCCCGAGCACCTAACTCGAGAGTTTTCTTCACTATGTCAATAAGCTCCCTTATGGCAGAGAAAACCTTACACAACTTTCGCTTACACCAATTTACGAAACTAAACTAGATATCGAGTCCTAATAGTAGCTAGAACCAATCTTACACCACTAGTCGCTACACACCTTCTTCATAACTTGTACACATCACTACTACTACACAACTTCTCACAACTTCACCACTTCTTCTTCACAACACTACTACTTCTTCATTACTTCTATTCACAACTTCTTTTCACTAGTAACACACCTAAATCTTCCTGCTACAAAACTTCTACACCTTTACAAATAATTTACACAACTACAAGCAATATTCACAAATCTACAATACTTCTTAACTAGATGTTGAAGGAGTATTCTTCTCTTGCACTTTGAATGATAAGGGATTGGATCACTTGAAACAAGAACTTATAATCTTTTGATCAAAAGATTTAGGAAGATGATTTGAGAGGATTTGAACAGAAAGTTATAGTGCAAAAGGTGAGGAAAAAATGCAGGATTGAACCTATATTTATAGGCAAAGATTTCTGACAACAGGAGCGTGCCGACTCCCTTAAATGGTGGCCGCCCCCCTTAAAATTAAGGGGGCCGCCCACCTGTAACGGCCATAAATCTTTGTCTTTTCTGGAGAAAGTTTATTTGGTGAAAATTTAACTGATTTTGGTTAAAATTTTGAATTCATATATTTATTATGAATTAAACATTTTCTTTTAATTACCAAAAGTGTTTTTCTAAATATATAAAATGTTTATACCATTTTATATAATTTGTAATGATTAAATAAACCTTCCTTCGATCATAAAATGTATTAGACAATTGTTTATACATACCTGAAGTGATTAAGTTGGATATAATGATATTTTGTCACTAAATACTTGTTTATGTAATGATTTTACGTTTAATGATTTAAGATTTTGTAATCGTCAAAACATAGGGATATCAAAAAATATTAGTAACGTTTTTACGCATTATTTATGTCAACATATATAATGAGTGAGTCCAATATCTTCACTCATCTTAATAGAGAGGTTCACCAAAATCCAAGCCACTTAGTTTACTAAACATGCCAGCCACATGTAATTATTCAAACAAAATCTAAATTCATATAATTATAACTTTTTACATTAAACAAAAAGAATGGTAGAGTAGCTCTTTAATAGTTAATACTAGACAAAAATACACCGTTGGTCCCTAAACTTTCCTAAAAAATATCGTTTGGGCTCAAACCTGGAGAAAATCGTCGTTGTGAGTCCAAAAGTTGGGTTTCTGAGACTGATTGCGTCCCTTGACCCGTAATGCTCAGGTCAACGCACGTTTAGCGCTATATTTTGAAGGGCATGTGGAAAACTAGAAGGGGGGTTGAATAGTTTACTGTTTAAAATCTTTTTAACTTGTTTAGTTAGCTTTGAAACTTTTCGTTTGATCAAAGATATATACACAAACACAATATATAACATGCAAGTAAATGAAAGAAACGATCAAACCACAACACGAGTATTTATCGTGGTTCGGCTACAAGGACTCTTTTTCCTTGCCCTCCGTCCACGCCCCGAGTATCCAACTCGAGAGTTTCTTTCACTAGTCAACAAGCTCCTTTCACCGACGGAGAAAACCTTACACGTCGCTTATACTTTTACCGACTCTAACCTAGATGTCGAGTTCTTTACCAAGGGTACAACCACTCCCGTTAGTTCTTTTACAAGGGTATAACTACTCCCGATACACTTTGTATTTTGAGGACTAAAATACGATCACTACTGAATATACACAATCAAATGAAGTGTAAACTACACAAGTCTACACAACGCTAAGCTAACAAGTCTTGCAACGTTGTGTTGAATACTTGTTACTTTTTATGAACTCGTGAATCTCTTTGCCACAAAAAGAAACTTCACATATGAAATGTTAAAGGGTTAGATAAAAAATGAATGAATGTGTGTAAATATGATGTAGAGTGATAAGCCAAAAATCAACTTGTGGCTTAGTATTTATAGCAAAGCCTTCTGCAGGCCTGGCGGATACGGCGGAACCCTCAGATGGGTTCCGCCCGTGTACCCCCAGGGTTCCGCCGGGCTTGCAGTTGGTTTTGTAATAAATCTTGCGAACCAAACAATGTCACATCTCATTACACATTGCAAACCAAACAATGTCACATCTCATTACACCTAGTCAAACACAAAACTTGCAAGCAAACACATAGTTAGTCAAACACATTTTCTTTCCATAAATGTATATTGACAAAACTTGCCATAAATGTGATGTGACATTTCTATTTTAAGAAATAAAAAGTGTTGTGTTTTATGAAATGTAAAATGTAGCAAAAGTCTAGTTTATGCAAGTCTTTAAAACTAAGATTATGTTTTACTTAGAAACTAAAGTTTACATTTTGTCGTTAACAAAACTTAGCGAAGATTGTAAAATATAAATAACGTTTTTAGGCGATATTTGTATTAACAATCTCCTCCTTTTTGTTGATGACAAAACATAAATTTTGTTTTTAAGTAACTCACAAAATCTTGGTTTTTTAAGATTTTAAAAAAAATTATATTAAACTTGTTTTACTTAAGTGATGAAAATCACATTAAGTTTTAAAGTTTTAATATATTTCTCCCCCTTTTTGTCGAAACAAAAAGTAGTGTAGCGAAGCGGAATAATGCACGTGCTCCCCCTTGGTTGTTACTCCCCCTAAAAGGAGTTCCAAGATGGGAAACATGGATTTTGATCCTACAAAAAAATGGTTAGTTGGTGATATATATATAGTCAAGCTTGTAGTTACCACACACATTGCAACCACAATGACAACAAAAATGATCAACCAACAATGCAAGTAAGTAAGTAGAAAGAAATATCATTCCATGTAAAATTTGACTCTTAAAAGTCAAAGACAAGAAATGTGAAAGATTCTTCTACTTCTAAAATAAAAAATAAAAATAACCAAGAAAATAAAGGAAAATCAAATCATACTTTCCTAAATGGGGCAAAAGGCCTCCAAAGGTTGTCTAGGATTTGTTTGGGTGGGAAAGAGCATCCAAACGTTCTATGACGTGTTGGAATGCAAACCGGGTTTCATCTTGGAATTGGTGAAGCAAAAATTTAATGCTTGCACCCATTTGCTCATAATTTGAGCAAACATGTGGATGAGTGGGTGGAAATGGGTTGGTTTTGGTTTCTTGGTTTGAGGGTTGGTTGGTTTTTGGTTCTTGGGTGGAGGATGGGTTTGGTATTGAGTCAAGCAAGGTGGTTTGAAATTCCATTGCTTGATGGAGGTGATTCTCAACCATGCTTTGGATTTCCTCATATGAAGGAAAGAAAGACTCAAAGGTTTGGGCTTGAGAATGTGGTGGAGTTGGGTGATCATGGTTTTCAAAGTTTGGTTCCCCATAAAGAGGACCATGGATGTCATGGTAGATAGGGTGAAACAACAATGGTTTGGGTTGATGGTAATCTTGTTGTGGTGGTTGGGTGTGGTTAAAATGCTCATTTTGGTCTAGAATTGACCTTGGTGATTCATTTGCAAAAGGTGGTGGTTGTGCAGGTCTTAGTGGAAGATCATTGAGATCTTGGACAAAAGGGTGTGGTGATGTTGGAGGAGACCCAAATAACTCCATAGATTCAAGTTTGGGTAATGGTGATGGAGCTTTGGATGGTTGGGTTGGAGCACTTGGTGGAGTTGGGTCAATGGGTGATTTAGTTGGTGGTGGAGTGAGCTCATTGGGTGATGGAGATGGAGATGCATGGTTTAAAAAATGTTCATTTTTGATAGGTGAGGTGAATTCATCCGAAGATGAGGAGCTTAGGTTGATGGATTGGTTAGACCAAAGTGGTTTAACACTTATCCGGGCGGTTCTCCGGATGGGTCGTGATGGTTGAGTGGTGATTGTTGACTTAGTCATGGTTAAAAATAGTTTAGAAGTTCAGAAATTGTGATGAAGAAGGTGTGATTTGATAGTGTTTAGGATAGTTTAATTTATAGTGATGAAGGAGTGTGGGAAGGAGTGTTTGGATTTGATGTTAGGCCATACAAAAATGGAGGTTCCTAATGATTTGGAAAACTAATTGTGGGTTGTCATATCATGGAAGTCAATCCAATGAAAATGGTGAAGTGAGAAGACAAGATTTGCACTAAATGCTTAGTGGTTTGGGTAAATTTGTTGAATGATAAATCTCAGGAATTTCAAGGAACCTTTGGGAGGGTTCCTTCCTTTATGTGTGAAGGGTCCTTGGGGTGGTTATGGCTATTTTTGAAATTTGGCAGGAAATGGTTTTGTTTGTGTTATAAGGAATGATAAGTACCCTATTGTGTTAAACAAATTGCAGGAAATTGGTTTCTATCTAAAAGGATTGTATTGTGGTGATTGGATGTTGAAATGTTGAAAAGTTGAAAACTAAAAAAAAAAATTATGCAGGAAACTGGCGGAACCTTCAGGATACACAGGCGGAACCCGTTTGAGGGTTCCGTCCGGTCCGTTGGGCCAATTCTGGGTTGCCCAGAAAATGCACTGGCGGAACCCAATTTTGGGTACCGCCAGATCCGCCAGGGCTGAAAAATTTGGCAGTCCGCGATTTTGACCCGCGAGACGATTTTCAAAATTTTCGAAAACTCCTAAAATCAAAAAGATAATGCATTTCTGGTTAGGCAATGAAAAAAATAGACACGTAAACACACATATCATAGGAGTTTGACCTTGAGGTCGAGAATTTCACTATAGTTAGTGAAAATTTGACAACCACGGTTTGGGACACCTAGGATTTGAGCAAACTCCTCAAGAGTGAAGGAGTATTGATGACCACTAGCCCAAAAGTTGATAGACATTTGACCATAATCATTCATGGAGAGGACGGCGGATGCATAGAATTCTAAAATGAACCTAGGGCAAATAGGCTCGTTGATTTCTAAAAGACACTCAAAGTTGATTGTGGTAAATTTGGCATAAAGGTTTGTGCCTTCTAGGAAAGACGGGTCAATGGTTCTACCCTCATAGACATAGTGCTTTTCTAAGGCTTTGAAAACATTGACTTGGTTTGGGGTAAGGCCTTTGGTTTTGTGGTGTTTTGGTAGGTACTTAATGGTGTCCTTGTGGTCGTAGTGGGTTAGAGGAGGCATGATGATTCCTAGAACAACAAAATTTCACATTTTAGTTTAAGTAAACTACTATTATAATGTGGATGTTCTAGTGTGTGCCTATATGAAAACAATTTGGAGGTGCGGTTATCTTGACTCACTTTGATGCTTCAAAAACGTTTTATAATGCAAGTTTTGTTATAAAACAAAAGATAACCCAAGCGCTCCTAGTTCAATGTAGCTTCGTTTGAATGTACCCAAAAATACATATTGGTTATGTATTCCCTTTAGCATTCAAGAGACATTATGCAAGTGATGTTTTAAACATAACGTTTTGATTTTGTATTCTCAATGTGAGATGAAAAAATATTTGTCCTATTTGTGAGAAATTTTTGGAAAAATTTGACATGGGGTGTTTTAGCAGTCATGTTTACACTTAGTAATAATGCAATTCCTAACTATGGGAAACATGATTAGTTTTGTTAAACACCTAATTTCATGCATGATTTTCTCAAGTTAATGCATAACCCCAAGTTTTTGTTTTTGTGCAAATAATAGAATTCCTAGACTCAGATCAGGATTGTAATCAAGTTTAGAATACTTACAATGATGATTGATTTGCAATGTGAGTGAAAGGAAGACCAAGAAATCATAGGTATGGATGGATGGTAAAGTGAATAGTAACAGTTTGGAAGTGGTGGTATGAGATAATGGGTGTTTGGTTTAATATAAACAAAAATATTGATTCTGCAGGTCGGCGGATATGGCGGATCCCTGAAGTGGGTTCCGTCCGTTGAGTCTGAGGGTTCCGCCGACCCTGGTGAGAAAAAGAGTTATGGATTTGTTTTGATTTTTGTGATTATTGTCTAATGTTCAGAACTACAACGTAGGTTCCATGAGTCCTAAGCCTAGCCTAAGAAGGTTAAAAGGTTCACGTTTAAGGGGTTTTGTGAGAATGTCGGCTATGTTGTCTTCGGAAGAAACTTTCTCAATTGAGATATTTTCTTTTGAACGTTGTCACGAAGGAAATGATGACGGATTTCAATATATTTGGTACGAGCGTGTTGAACCGGGTTTTTGCTAAGATCAATGGCACCTTTGTTGTCACAAAGAATTGTAGTCATTAAGTTGAATTCCGTAGTCGACAAGAGCTTGCTTCATCCAAAGAGCTTGTTGACATGCCTTTCCGACCGAAACGTACTCGGCTTCCGTTGTTGAGATAGCAAGAGCCGTTTGCTTCTTAGAGAACCATGAGGTGAGACAATGTCCAACAAAAGTACAAATACCACTTGTACTTTTTCTATCAACATAGTCACCGGCATGATCCGAGTCGGCATACACTATGGTGTCTATTCCCGTTCCTTTGGGATACCATAAACCTAAATGTGTAGTGCCCTTAATATACCTAAAAATCCTTTTAACGGCTTCGAGATGAGTAGTCTTAGGATCTTCTTGAAAATGAGCACATAGACACTACCAATCATACCTCTATATTTAGTGCTATCTACGGATTCACTTTCCTCATCTTTGGTGAGTTTAGTTTCCGTGGACATGGGTGTTTTGATTGGTTTCGAATCTTCTAATCCAAATTTCTTAAGCATGTCCTTAATATATTTAGATTTGTTAAAGAAGATACCATCTTCTAGTTGTTTAATTTGGAGTCCTAGGAAAAAGTTGAGTTCTCCCATCATACTCATTTCAAACTCGTCATGCATGATTTTTGAGAAATCCACACATAATTCTTGACAAGTTGAACCGAATATAATGTCATTTGGACTATGATAATATGTGAATCTTTCTTCTTAGTGAAGAGAGTATTATCAACTAAGCCCATGGTATACTTATGGTCAACTAGGAATGTTTTAAGTCGATCATACCATGCTTTTGGAGCTTGCTTAAGTCCGTAAAGAGCCTTTTTAAGTTTGTAAACATGATTTGGTTTTTCAAAATCGATGAAGCCCGGTGGTTGAGCAACATACACTTCTTCATTTATGACTCCGTTTAGAAATGCACTTTTGACGTCCATTTGAAAGTGTTTAAAATTGTGTGCGCATGCATATGCAAGTAAGATTCTAATTGACTCGAGCCTAGCAACCGGAGCAAAAGTTTCATCGTAGTCAATGCCTTCTTATTGGTTATATCCTTGTGCAACTAGCCTAGCTTTGTTTCTAGACACAATTCCATTTTCATCCATTTTATTACGAAATACCCATTTTGTTCCAATTATAGTTTGACTCTTTGGTTGAGGAACTAATGTCCATACATCATTCCTAACAAATTGGTTTAACTCTTCTTGCATTGCAATTATCCAAGACTCATCTTTAATGGCTTCATTAATGTTTTTAGGTTCAATGGTTGACACGAAACAAAAGTAGTTGCTTTCATTTTGAACTTTTGACCTTAGTGTTTTGTCGTTAATGTTGCTTATGACACCATCTAATGGATGACTTTTAGATTCTTTGACATTGACAAGTTCTTTGTTTAATAGTTCATCTTCCTTGTCATTACCTAAAATCTCTTGACTTTCTATTACTTGGCTTTCAACTAAGTCATCATCTACCAAAGGTGATGTCTTAGAGGGAGGTGGACTCTCGTCGAATGTTACGTTCAACGATTCCTCGACTCTTAAGGTTTCTTTGTTCAAAACAATGTAAGCTTTACTATTTTGTGAATATCCAAGAAATACACCTTCATAAGACTTTGGGTCAAATTTGGTGAGATAATCATTGGTGTTAAGAATGAAACATTTACTCCCAAACACTCTAAAGTATCCTAATGTAGGCTTTTTACCTTTATATAGTTCATAAGGAGTTTTATTCAAAAATGGTCTAATTAAGACTCGATTTAAAATGTACGTTGATGTGTCAACGGCATGATGAGGCGAAAAATGATCCGTTTTTAGGGGGTCATTTAAGCCCGAATCCGAATTTATTTGATCAAATATTGCCCTAAATCGTTCCTTTTGTGATTTTAGGTGTTTGGAGAGCGAATTCTGGAAAAGAGGCTATTTTGGACGTTTTTGGAGCATAAAGTGAAGAAAACAACAAAGTACCAAATCCAAGCTGGAATTACAAGGTGACGGCGTCAAGGATTTACTCTTGACGGCGTCAGAAAGGATGAATATTTTACCGAAGGTTGTGAAGGCGTCAGATGAAGAGATGACGGCGTCAAAGTGGCCAAGAATAATTTACCGTGGGTGGTGACGGCGTCACATAGGCCGTCACGATTTTATCTAGGGCGTCCGAGGAAGTGTATGGCGGCGAGTTGATGGCGTCAGATTTTACTCTTGACGCCGTCAGGACGATTTTCCTATATATAGTTTTCTAGTTTTTTCATTAAAAAAGGGAGAGAAGTTTTGGTGAAACCCTAAAGACGATTTTGGTGCCTCTTTTACAGGTTTTTCAAGGGTTCCAAACCCTTGAGACCTTGCATTGTAATTGAGATAAGTATACTCTTAATTCAATCAATATGTCTATGTGTTAGTTGTCTATCTTTTGTTCTTATCTTAATTCTACTATGCTAGGCTAAATTTCCTTTGTGTTTGCTTAGATCTAATGAAACCTAGATGTTGATTATGTGTTGATTACTTGTCTATTCTTGTTTTGAATGAATGATATTATATGTTAGGCTTAAGAAAACTGGCAGATCTCCAAATGGTAACATGCTTGAACGTCTTAAGAAACATGAACCGAGGCGTACTAGGTCTTTATTGGTTGTATTTAATGCATGAGCCACTGTTTACAATCCCTATAGTTGTGCTGGGTCATGGTGTAGGAGGAGATAAGAGCTCATAGAGTTGGGGAGTTATGTATGCCACTCCACGAATGGTATTAAGGAATACAACCCGTCATTCATACAAGTGTAACAAGTAATTAACATGTAAAAGATATCTAGGGAGTAATGAAGTCTAAGTAAACACAATTTCTCCAATTACTGCTCACAACCTTAGTTTAATTAGTTTGTTTTCATTTTTTATTATTTTATTTTGATTGCATCTTAGTTTTGGGTTAGTTGATTAGCAACTAATTCCGCCCACTCCTTCAAAACCCGAGATTTTAATTGCTTTCATAAAAATATAAAAACAAAAAAAATAATCATCTCTCACCTCTAGAACTATTAATTAGGCTTTCTAATCCTAGCGACACTATTCCTAAGCTGAACGATCAATCCCCCGGTACTTGTCACTATACTATACTACAACGATCAGGTACACTGCCTGGTGGGGGTTGTAAGCCTCGCGAGATCCCTCGAGAGGTAAAGCAAGGTGCGATTCCCACGCATCAAGTTTTTGGCGCCGCAGCCCGGGGAATAGTTATTGTCTAGGTTAGGATTTCTTTTTATTAGGTCTACTTGCTAGATTCCTTTCTAGTAAGATTTTATTTTTATTTTTAGGTCTTCTTTAGTCTATCTTATTTCTTCGTGCTTTTGTTCGTAACTCTTTACCATCCGACATCATGGAAGGTGGTAACATCTTTGAACCCATCATCCCACCACAACAAAACCCACCATTAGAACCCCTTAGGCCCCGAACCTTAGGAGAGTATTCCCGACCTAGCCACCAAGGCTACCGAAACACCATTGAGCTCACCGGAGCCAATGTGACCCCCTTGCGATCCGACACCATCCGGTTGGTGCAAAGCGGATGTGCATTCCATGGACTTCGTTCCGAAGATCCAAACCAACACCTTAAGGACTTCCTCAAAATTGTAGATTCCATAGACCTAGGTGTTGAAACTAGAGAGACTACCCGTTTACGCCTATTCCAATTCTCTCTACGGGATCAAGCTAGTCAATGGCTTGAGCGTTTACCCGCGGGATCCATCACCACATGGGATGATCTCACCACTCGTTTCCTTGCTCAATTTTTCCCACCGGGGAGAACTACTAAACTTAGGAATGACATCTTGATGTTCCAACAACGTCAAAATGAATCTCTTTATGAAGCATGGACTCGTTTCAAGGACTTACTCCAAAAAGTCCCTCATCATGGCATAGATTTGTGGCTCCAAGTCCAAATTTTTTATGACCATATCGATATCCCCACGAGGCGAACCATTGACCAATCGGCCGGTGGTAAGCTACGTGATCTTAGTGCGGAACAATCATGGGAACTCATAGAAGATCTTGCTCTCTATGACAACGAAAGTTGGAATGATCCCCGTGATTTGAACAAAACGGTCAAGGCAATATCTTTGCCTTCGAATAATTCAAGCACTCCCGACCGTAGGATCATGGAACTTGAGGACCAAGTCGAGTTTCTCATGAAATCTTACGAGGCTCCGAAGCATTCAAGCCAAGTGAACAAAATCACTTCTTCATGCGAATTATGTAGTGGTCCCCATGACACTCGTGATTGTGTGGAACTCCCCGGAACAGCTTTTGCGGACTACGCATCCACGCGTACCGACGAAGCGGGAGATAAGTGGTACACTTTCAAGCCCGAGCCAAACACATACGGTGATTCATATAACCCCTCATGGAAAAATCACCCAAACCTTAGGTGGAAACAAAATCAACCAAATTCATCCAACCCACCTAATCGTTACCAATCAAACGGTCCACCATCCAACCGTATCTTCAACAACAATCCTTCTAACAACTATGGTAGTACCAACAATCTGGAAGGATTGATGTCGAAATTTATGGCATCTCAAGAAGCTCGCATAGCTAGGTTTGAAACCGAATTCAACCAACAACAAACGGAGATGACCAACAAAATCGACAACTTGTTGAAAGCCCTCAACAACCAAACATTAGCCACACCTAGGAAGGACACTAGGGACACCAATAGTGGAATCCAAGCTAAGGACCCCTCATCATCCAAACATGTCCACTTTGTCAATGTTGTCACTATTAAGCCGATAGATAGGGAAATAGAGGAGAGTGACAAAGATGAAGTTAGAGTAGAAGCCAATAGTGAGGATGAGAGTAGGGAAGTTGAGGTTAATAAGGATGAGGAATTAGAGGAGGTAGAACCTATAGAGGAATATTTTGATAAGTTGCCAACCAAGGAAGAACGGGAATACCATAAGTATTTATTCGATAGTCCCGAAACAACATATATCTTTGGCGATCCCCTGATCAAAATGGGAGACCCCTCTAACATTAACATCCCATGCAATATCGGGCACATGCATGTATGGAAAGCTTACATAGATCTTAGATCCCCCGTGAACATCATGTCTAGGACTTATTACAATTGGGTGATGAAGAAGCAACTCAATTTTAGGATAATGCCCGGTAAAAGTTGGATAAGTAATTTTGCGGGAAGAGTGAAGGGATTGCATGTCATTATAGGGAATCTCACCTATGAGATTGATTTTATGATAGTTGAAGACATTCGTCCGGTGATAGATGCTTGCCTAAGTCAAGTAGTATTCGGGAAGCCATTTGTTGAGGCCACTAGGATGAGTTATGATCCGACATTAGGGATAGTTAGATTCAAGGAAGAGAATGATGAGGTTGCTTATCAAATGCCCTACAAGATTGAGCAATACCGCCTTCTCTCTAATTTCGAAAAGGAACGTAAGCAAGCGGCTTATTATAGGAATGAGGAGGATAGACGTAGAGGAGTAGAGTATGTTAGAAATAGGATGCTTGGTTTCTACAAAGAGTGCTTACAACTAGGTCCAGAATACAAAACTGGTTTAGAAGATGACCTAGAGAATGGAACCAATGATGAAATCACGTAGTAACCCACGACTTTGAGTCTAGCTACAAGACTCGTAAATAAAGAAAAGCGCTTCTTGGGAGGCAACCCATGTTTTGTGTGATTTTAATTGTTTGATTGTTATTTGCTTCCGTATGCATGCTTTATTTTTATTGTTGGTTGATCATGTTTCTCAATTAAAATGTGGAAATACTTTATTATGTTGTTTAGCCTAGTCTTAACTTCAACCTAAAGGTATTTTTGCAAAAGATAAGTGTAAGGGGAAACCCCAAATATGTTCTTTAAGAAACAAACCGATCATGATTCTCCACAATATTTAATGAACATGTGTATTCGTATTGTTAGAGTCAAATGCTTGTATTGAGTCGTAATGTAGTTTTGCAGGATTTTCCAGGAAGTAGGACAAAGTTTTTCCAGAAATTTTCCGGAAACTTAACATAAAGATTTCTGCAGGTTCATTCTGACGGCGTCAGGCAATTGCTCTTGACGGCGTCAGGAGTCAAAAATCTGGAAATTTTACCAGTTTTGTTTTTCTAACGGAGTCTTATGAGTTTTTGTGAATTATTAAGTTTTATAATCTCCAGGAAATCTGCAAACTTCATCCCACAAGCATTATATCTTACTTTGTTTTCTAGGATTTAATAACTTATATAGGATGCCGCCGATTTTACGCGAGGTTGCCTTGTCTACTTTTGTCAGGATTTACAGGTTATTTGAGACAAGAAGATGATTTATATTCTGGAAGGGAAGCTTTGATTGTTCGTTTTCTTGGAGGAAGATTTAACCTGGCCAACCTAAAATCCATACCGAGCGAATCAGGGGAGTATTTGATTTCATTCTCTTTACTTTTAACTTTTACATTCTTTACTTGAACATTGGGGACAATGTTCATCTTAAGTGTAAGGGGAGGGTAAAAAGATGATACCTTACATATGCACTTTCGCTTGAGTTTGTTTTGTTTGATAGTAGATGTGTAATAAAACTATGAGAAATACTTGTTAGTGCAATTTTAGCGCCAAATTTAAAATTTTTTACAACATTTAGGAGTGAAACTTTAGCCATAGCAAGCGTCTCATGGATAGGAGGTTGTATGACTAGCACATAACCGTATATTCAGAAAAATTTTCCACCCAAAATTGTGAGGTTCGCCTTTAGATTTGATAGGAAAAGCATTTATTATTAGTGCTTATGAGTGTACCGGTAGCATTTAGATTCTAGAACTTGCGTTAGTGATGCATCCCGAGACCGCTAGTGAGACTACATTCGTGTAGTAGGATTTACTACATGATAAGAGGCATTAGGATCACCCTTGTGTTAAACCCGTATTACGATTACTTGACCATTTAAGTCATATTACTTGGCTAGTTAAGTCAACTAATTTTTCCCACACCCTTTGCGTTGTACTCATTTTTAGTACACGATACCCCTAGTACACCCCTCCGAGCCTATCTTTTCGTTTCTAACTTTAAGCATTTTACTTAAAGGAAGAATTTGTTACACCCCACTTAAATGTACACCCAAATCGCCTTAGCCTTCCGTGTATGCGCTCATTTTTAGTGCATTATTGTTATGTGTTAAACCCTAAGTTAACTTTCTAATTGATTACATGGTTGCTAAGTCGAGTCATATCCTTGTACATATTGTTTTGGGACGATTGGGACTCATGGGTAAGTACTTATTTTATGGAGTAATGGGGAAGAACAACACTTATTACCCCCATATGTACGTTAATCTTAAAAGTGCTCCAAGTGTTTTGATTTTCTTAATTCGAGTCATTAGAATAGTTTAATGTAAAGTATGTAAAGATTCAAGTGTAAGGGGAAT
This sequence comes from Artemisia argyi, assembly GCA_030686995.1. Classification (NCBI taxonomy): domain Eukaryota; kingdom Viridiplantae; phylum Streptophyta; class Magnoliopsida; order Asterales; family Asteraceae; genus Artemisia; species Artemisia argyi. The sequence goes on from CM060688.1 coordinate 49,024,044, forward strand.
GCTCAAACCCCTATGATGTATTATTTTGGATGGTAGGGTAAGAGTGTATGCAAAAAAAAAAAAAAAAAAAAAAAAAAAAAAAAAAAAAATCGAAAAAATCAAGAAAAAGAAAAAAAAAATTAAAAAAAAAAAAAAAAAAAAAAAAATAGAAAAGAAAGAGAGAAAAAAAACATACGGACTACCATCCCGTTTTCATTCTATGTTCATTTTATGTTTTTAGTTATTTTTCATTTATTAGCTTAAGTCGAGTCTAGTCTTGGCTTAGCAACGCCATCTTGTACATGTAATTAACTAAGATTGTTAACTCGCCACCAGTAAAATCCTCTTTATCCAACAAAACCGTGTAATTCATATCCCTACACCTAACATTATAACCCTTTAAAAGACCTCTTTGATAGTTTATCCTAGGTGCTTACGCCATGTGGTGGAGGTTTGATCCTTTCCCAAGCCTATGGTAATCTATTTTGCTATGACAGGTAGTGAGAGATATCTTCCATTTCCATAATGTTATATTACTTTATTACACCCGAGAGATGTGAGTATCTAAACACTATTTGTGAGGTGCTTGTGTATGACCTCCGTGCTTGTCTATTGGTCTTTAGTGGAACGATTATTTGTTGTAATTACTTTTATATTAGTGTTAAATGACCCCTAACTTGTCTTTCGAGTAGAATAAAAGCGCATTTGCTTGAGGACAAGCAAATCTCAAGTGTAAGGGTATATGATGAGGCGAAAAATGATCCGTTTTTAGGGGGTCATTTAAGCCCGAATCCGAATTTATTTGATCAAATATTGCCCTAAATCGTTCCTTTTGTGATTTTAGGTGTTTGGAGAGCGAATTCTGGAAAAGAGGCTATTTTGGACGTTTTTGGAGCATAAAGTGAAGAAAACAACAAAGTACCAAATCCAAGCTGGAATTACAAGGTGACGGCGTCAAGGATTTACTCTTGACGGCGTCAGAAAGGATGAATATTTTACCGAAGGTTGTGAAGGCGTCAGATGAAGAGATGACGGCGTCAAAGTGGCCAAGAATAATTTACCGTGGGTGGTGACGGCGTCACATAGGCCGTCACGATTTTATCTAGGGCGTCCGAGGAAGTGTATGGCGGCGAGTTGACGGCGTCAGATTTTACTCTTGACGCCGTCAGGACGATTTTCCTATATATAGTTTTCTAGTTTTTTCATTAAAAAAGGGAGAGAAGTTTTGGTGAAACCCTAAAGACGATTTTGGTGCCTCTTTTACAGGTTTTTCAAGGGTTCCAAACCCTTGAGACCTTGCATTGTAATTGAGATAAGTATACTCTTAATTCAATCAATATGTCTATGTGTTGGTTGTCTATCTTTTGTTCTTATCTTAATTCTACTATGCTAGGCTAAATTTCCTTTGTGTTTGCTTAGATCTAATGAAACCTAGATGTTGATTATGTGTTGATTACTTGTCTATTCTTGTTTTGAATGAATGATATTATATGTTAGGCTTAAGAAAACTGGCAGATCTCCAAATGGTAACATGCTTGAACGTCTTAAGAAACATGAACCGAGGCGTACTAGGTCTTTATTGGTTGTATTTAATGCATGAGCCACTGTTTACAATCCCTATAGTTGTGCTGGGTCATGGTGTAGGAGGAGATAAGAGCTCATAGAGTTGGGGAGTTATGTATGCCACTCCACGAATGGTATTAAGGAATACAACCCGTCATTCATACAAGTGTAACAAGTAATTAACATGTAAAAGATATCTAGGGAGTAATGAAGTCTAAGTAAACACAATTTCTCCAATTACTGCTCACAACCTTAGTTTAATTAGTTTGTTTTCATTTTTTATTATTTTATTTTGATTGCATCTTAGTTTTGGGTTAGTTGATTAGCAACTAATTCCGCCCACTCCTTCAAAACCCGAGATTTTAATTGCTTTCATAAAAATATAAAAACAAAAAAAATAATCATCTCTCACCTCTAGAACTATTAATTAGGCTTTCTAATCCTAGCGACACTATTCCTAAGCTGAACGATCAATCCCCCGGTACTTGTCACTATACTATACTACAACGATCAGGTACACTGCCTGGTGGGGGTTGTAAGCCTCGCGAGATCCCTCGAGAGGTAAAGCAAGGTGCGATTCCCACGCATCAAGTTTTTGGCGCCGCAGCCCGGGGAATAGTTATTGTCTAGGTTAGGATTTCTTTTTATTAGGTCTACTTGCTAGATTCCTTTCTAGTAAGATTTTATTTTTATTTTTAGGTCTTCTTTAGTCTATCTTATTTCTTCGTGCTTTTGTTCGTAACTCTTTACCATCCGACATCATGGAAGGTGGTAACATCTTTGAACCCATCATCCCACCACAACAAAACCCACCATTAGAACCCCTTAGGCCCCGAACCTTAGGAGAGTATTCCCGACCTAGCCACCAAGGCTACCGAAACACCATTGAGCTCACCGGAGCCAATGTGACCCCCTTGCGATCCGACACCATCCGGTTGGTGCAAAGCGGATGTGCATTCCATGGACTTCGTTCCGAAGATCCAAACCAACACCTTAAGGACTTCCTCAAAATTGTAGATTCCATAGACCTAGGTGTTGAAACTAGAGAGACTACCCGTTTACGCCTATTCCAATTCTCTCTACGGGATCAAGCTAGTCAATGGCTTGAGCGTTTACCCGCGGGATCCATCACCACATGGGATGATCTCACCACTCGTTTCCTTGCTCAATTTTTCCCACCGGGGAGAACTACTAAACTTAGGAATGACATCTTGATGTTCCAACAACGTCAAAATGAATCTCTTTATGAAGCATGGACTCGTTTCAAGGACTTACTCCAAAAAGTCCCTCATCATGGCATAGATTTGTGGCTCCAAGTCCAAATTTTTTATGACCATATCGATATCCCCACGAGGCGAACCATTGACCAATCGGCCGGTGGTAAGCTACGTGATCTTAGTGCGGAACAATCATGGGAACTCATAGAAGATCTTGCTCTCTATGACAACGAAAGTTGGAATGATCCCCGTGATTTGAACAAAACGGTCAAGGCAATATCTTTGCCTTCGAATAATTCAAGCACTCCCGACCGTAGGATCATGGAACTTGAGGACCAAGTCGAGTTTCTCATGAAATCTTACGAGGCTCCGAAGCATTCAAGCCAAGTGAACAAAATCACTTCTTCATGCGAATTATGTAGTGGTCCCCATGACACTCGTGATTGTGTGGAACTCCCCGGAACAGCTTTTGCGGACTACGCATCCACGCGTACCGACGAAGCGGGAGATAAGTGGTACACTTTCAAGCCCGAGCCAAACACATACGGTGATTCATATAACCCCTCATGGAAAAATCACCCAAACCTTAGGTGGAAACAAAATCAACCAAATTCATCCAACCCACCTAATCGTTACCAATCAAACGGTCCACCATCCAACCGTATCTTCAACAACAATCCTTCTAACAACTATGGTAGTACCAACAATCTGGAAGGATTGATGTCGAAATTTATGGCATCTCAAGAAGCTCGCATAGCTAGGTTTGAAACCGAATTCAACCAACAACAAACGGAGATGACCAACAAAATCGACAACTTGTTGAAAGCCCTCAACAACCAAACATTAGCCACACCTAGGAAGGACACTAGGGACACCAATAGTGGAATCCAAGCTAAGGACCCCTCATCATCCAAAAATGTCCACTTTGTCAATGTTGTCACTATTAAGCCGATAGATAGGGAAATAGAGGAGAGTGACAAAGATGAAGTTAGAGTAGAAGCCAATAGTGAGGATGAGAGTAGGGAAGTTGAGGTTAATAAGGATGAGGAATTAGAGGAGGTAGAACCTATAGAGGAATATTTTGATAAGTTGCCAACCAAGGAAGAACGGGAATACCATAAGTATTTATTCGATAGTCCCGAAACAACATATATCTTTGGCGATCCCCTGATCAAAATGGGAGACCCCTCTAACATTAACATCCCATGCAATATCGGGCACATGCATGTATGGAAAGCTTACATAGATCTTAGATCCCCCGTGAACATCATGTCTAGGACTTATTACAATTGGGTGATGAAGAAGCAACTCAATTTTAGGATAATGCCCGGTAAAAGTTGGATAAGTAATTTTGCGGGAAGAGTGAAGGGATTGCATGTCATTATAGGGAATCTCACCTATGAGATTGATTTTATGATAGTTGAAGACATTCGTCCGGTGATAGATGCTTGCCTAAGTCAAGTAGTATTCGGGAAGCCATTTGTTGAGGCCACTAGGATGAGTTATGATCCGACATTAGGGATAGTTAGATTCAAGGAAGAGAATGATGAGGTTGCTTATCAAATGCCCTACAAGATTGAGCAATACCGCCTTCTCTCTAATTTCGAAAAGGAACGTAAGCAAGCGGCTTATTATAGGAATGAGGAGGATAGACGTAGAGGAGTAGAGTATGTTAGAAATAGGATGCTTGGTTTCTACAAAGAGTGCTTACAACTAGGTCCAGAATACAAAACTGGTTTAGAAGATGACCTAGAGAATGGAACCAATGATGAAATCACGTAGTAACCCACGACTTTGAGTCTAGCTACAAGACTCGTAAATAAAGAAAAGCGCTTCTTGGGAGGCAACCCATGTTTTGTGTGATTTTAATTGTTTGATTGTTATTTGCTTCCGTATGCATGCTTTATTTTTATTGTTGGTTGATCATGTTTCTCAATTAAAATGTGGAAATACTTTATTATGTTGTTTAGCCTAGTCTTAACTTCAACCTAAAGGTATTTTTGCAAAAGATAAGTGTAAGGGGAAACCCCAAATATGTTCTTTAAGAAACAAACCGATCATGATTCTCCACAATATTTAATGAACATGTGTATTCGTATTGTTAGAGTCAAATGCTTGTATTGAGTCGTAATGTAGTTTTGCAGGATTTTCCAGGAAGTAGGACAAAGTTTTTCCAGAAATTTTCCGGAAACTTAACATAAAGATTTCTGCAGGTTCATTCTGACGGCGTCAGGCAATTGCTCTTGACGGCGTCAGGAGTCAAAAATCTGGAAATTTTACCAGTTTTGTTTTTCTAATGAAACCTAGATGTTGATTACTTGTCTATTCTTGTTTTGAATGAATGATATTATATGTTAGGCTTAAGAAAACTGGCAGATCTCCAAATGGTAACATGCTTGAACGTCTTAAGAAACATGAACTGAGGCGTACTAGGTCTTTATTGGTTGTATTTAATGCATGAGCCACTGTTTACAATCCCTATAGTTGTGCTGGGTCATGGTGTAGGAGGAGATAAGAGCTCATAGAGTTGGGGAGTTATGTATGCCACTCCACGAATGGTATTAAGGAATACAACCCGTCATTCATACAAGTGTAACAAGTAATTAACATGTAAAAGATATCTAGGGAGTAATGAAGTCTAAGTAAACACAATTTCTCCAATTACTGCTCACAACCTTAGTTTAATTAGTTTGTTTTCATTTTTTATTATTTTATTTTGATTGCATCTTAGTTTTGGGTTAGTTGATTAGCAACTAATTCCGCCCACTCCTTCAAAACCCGAGATTTTAATTGCTTTCATAAAAATATAAAAACAAAAAAAATAATCATCTCTCACCTCTAGAACTATTAATTAGGCTTTCTAATCCTAGCGACACTATTCCTAAGCTGAACGATCAATCCCCCGGTACTTGTCACTATACTATACTACAACGATCAGGTACACTGCCTGGTGGGGGTTGTAAGCCTCGCGAGATCCCTCGAGAGGTAAAGCAAGGTGCGATTCCCACGCATCACGGCATTACACCAAAACTTTTGTGGAATGTTTTGTTCATTAAGCATTGTTCTACTCATCTCTTGCAATGTCCGGTTTTTACGTTCTACTACACCATTAGATTGAGGAGTACGTGGAGCCGAAAAGTTATGAGTAATACCATTAATATCACAAAAGTTTCCAAATTGAAATTCATTATCAAATTCACGACCGTGATCCGTTCTGATAGACACAATATTAGACCCTACTTGATTTTGAATTTTCTTACTTAGAATCTCAAATTTATCAAAAACTTCATTTTTACTTTTCAAAAATTTTGTCCAAGTATATCTTGAGTAATCATCCATTATGACCAAAGTGTAGAAGTTACCTCCATAACTTTGTATAGCAGATGGACCAAATAAATCCATATGTAAAAGTTCTAGACATCTAGATGTAGAAACCAAGTTTTTAGCCTTATGGCTACTATGGACTTGTATACCGACTTTGCAAGCATCACAAAAGTGTTGGTCGTATTTCAACTTAGGTAGGTTTCGAACTAAGTCTTTGGAGGAGAGTTTTTGAATTAGTCTCATGTTAGCGTGTCCTAAACGTCTATTCCATAAAGTTGAAGATTCATCTAATGAGGTAAGACAAAGTTTGTCTCTAGATGTTGGATCCATCTTCATGACATATACGTTGTTCTTAAGGACACCTTTGGCTATGGTTATACCATCTTTAAGTATTTTACTTCCGTTTTCACTAAAAAGGACATTATACTTATTACGATAAAGTTGACTAATACTAAGAAGATTAAAACCTAAGTTATCAACATGAGCTACATCATCTATAAAAAGGGAGTCATGAGAGATTGTACCTTTTTCGATGATTTTGCTCTTAGCTTTACTACCAAACGTAACATTACCTCCGTCACATTTGTGATAAGTAGTGAAGAGGCTTTTGTTACCCGTCATGTGCCTTGACAAACCGCTATCTTTAATCCATTCATCCGGTTCCAAACAAACTTTGAGGCACACCTATTTTATGAAAAACACTCAAACATTTGGTCCCCAATTTCTCATGGGTCCATTTTGGTTAAGCATACCATTAACTTGTTCCAAATATGAGAATAGAACATAAGGGTTCCATGACATGTAATTTGGAGTTTGGTAATGTCCAGAAGTGTTTTGGTTCCAAACATGTTGGTAGTTTGGTCGAGCGTTGAAGTTGTTCTTTGGAAAGGGGCGTTTGGGAGTTGGAGTCTTAGGTCTTGGTTGAGTAGTCTTAGCTCTAAATTCGTTTTTACTAAGTCCTACTCCAGTTTTAAAAGCAGGTTTTGTTCCATTTTTATATGTGACTTGAACAAATTTTGAACGATCCGATGTGGATGGTGTTACTGTTGCAGCAGACCTGGCGGAACCTTCAGGTCCAACGGGCGGAACCCTGGATTGGGTTCCGTCTGTTCCGCGGGCTGCTGTAGCAGTTTTGTTAGTTTCTTGTGCAATCTTTTCTTGTTTCGTTTGACCCTTTGAAGTTTCTATTTTCATGAATCCTAGTCCTGTTTTATCAAAGGGTGACTTTTGAATTTTCATAATTTCAACCGCACAAGAAATGCTCTTATCAAACTTCTTAAACTTTGTGGTTTGTTTTATTAGATCATTTTGAGTAATTTTAAGTTTCTCAACTTCGAGTTTAAGTTCTTCACATGATTTGCAAGATGTGTCAATACCTTTACTCCTTTCTAATCTCTTAGCTTTTTCTTTTAATTCATAAACTTCATTTTCTAAAAACTCCTTTTTAGTTTTCAAAAACTTATTTTTGTTTATGATTTTTAAGCTCAATTCACAAAGTTTGTTATATTCTTTTTGTAAGGTGTCATCATCAATAGAGGAGTAAGACGAGTCGGAGAGTACCTCATTTGAGTTGTGAGCCATGAGAGCAATATCATCATTCTTTGGCTCATCGTCATCTCCTTCATAGTCACTCCAAGCACCACCCACAAAAGCTTGTTGAGGTTTGCTCTTGGGTGGTTTTGGACATTCCTCATCATCACTATCCGAAGTAGATTCTCTAACGGCCATAGCATATTCCTCATCATCACTATCCGAAGTAGATTCTTCATCATCACTTGACTGGACTCTAGCTTTCAAGGCAATGGACTTAACTTTTTATTTCTTGCCTCTAACTAGTTCTGAATCTTTTTCCATTACCATTTCATGAACTTTGAGGTTTCCAATTAGCTCATCAAGTGACATGCTTGAAAGATCTTTGGATTCTTCAATTGCCGTCACTTTTGCTCTCCACTTCGGATGGAGTGCTCTAAGAAATTTCTTGAAAAAGTTCTTACTACAAAAAGATTCATCAAGTGCTTTAAGTGAAGTAATAATAGTGTTAAACCTAGCAAAAGCATTATCAATAATCTCATCTTCGGAAATAACAAATTGTTCATATTGTTGAACAAGAAGATCAATTTTGTTATCTTTAACTTGTGAGTTTCCTTGATAAGTGACAATTAAAGATTGCCAAATATCTTTGGCAGTTTTACACATAAAGACTCTTTCATATTCTTTCTTAAGCAAAGCATTAGCATCATTTTAGCTTCATTATTTTTACCAATCAATTTCTTTTGATCATCATCTTTAATGTTAGTAACTATGTTATCACCATCAATGATTATATACCATAAATCTATATATTTAGATTTCACGTAAGTTTCAAAACGGTTTTTCCAATATATAAAACCATTTGCTTCAAAAAGTGGTGGCCTTTGCATAGATTGCCCTTCTTTGTAATTTTCAAAATCCATGGATCGTTTCAAGTTTTCAAACACAATATATTTTGAAATCTTGAGTAACGTAGCTCTGATGCCAATTGTGGAAAACTAGAAGGGGGGGTTGAATAGTTTACCGTTTAAAATCTTTTTAACTTGTTTAGTTAGCTTTGAAACTTTCCGTTTGATCAAAGATATATACACAAACACAATATATAACATGCAAGTAAATGAAAGAAACGATCAAACCACAACACGAGTATTTATCGTGGTTCGGCTACAAGGACTCTTTTTCCTTACCCTACGTCTACGCCCCGAGTATCCAAATCGAGAGTTTCTTTCACTAGTCAACAAGCTCCTTTCACCGGCGGAGAGAACCTTACACGTCGCTTATACTTTTACCGACACTAAGCTAGATGTCGAGTTCTTTACCAAGGGTACAACCACTCCCGTTAGTTCTTTTACAAGGGTACAACTACTCCCGATACACTTTGTATTTTGAGGACTAAAATACTAACCGATCACTACTGAATATACACAATCAAATGAAGTGTAAACTACACAAGTCTACACAACGCTAAGCTAACAAGTCTTGCAACGTTGTGTTGAATACTTGTTACTTTTTATAAACTCGTGAATCTCTTTGCTACGAAAAGAAACTTCACATATGAAATGTTAAAGGGTTAGATGAAAGAATGAATGAATGTGTGTAAATATGATGTAGAGTAATAAGCCAAAAATCAACTTGTGGCTTAGTATTTATAACAAAGCCTTCTGCAAGCCTGGCGGATACGGCGGAACCCCAGGGTTCCGCCGGGCTTGCAGTTGGTTTTGAAATAAATCTTGCAAACCAAACAATGTCACATCCCATTACACCTAGTCAAACACAAAACTTGCAAGCAAACACATAGTTAGTGGTAGCGTACGGATTGCACCAGGCTTTACCTCTCGAGGGATCTCGAGAAGCTTACAACCCCCACCAGGCAGTGTACCTGATCGATGTACTATAGTATATTAACAAGCATCGGGGGATTGATCGTTCAGCTAGGAATAGTGTCGCTAGTATTAGAAAACCTAAAGACTAGGTCTAGAGATGAGGGATGATTCTTTTTGTATTTTTTTAGTTTTTATAAAAGCAAATAAAAATCTCGGTTTTGAAGGAGTTGGGCGGAATTAGTTGCTAGTCAACTAACCCAATTACTAAGATGCAATCAAAATAAAATACTAAAAATGAAAATAAACTAAATTAACTTTTGGTGTGAGCAATACATGGGAGAATTGTGTTTACTTAGGTTTCACTACTCCCTAGATATCTCTTACAGGTTAGTTACTTGTTATAGTTGCATGGATGACGGGTTGTATTCCTTAATACCATTCATGGGGTGGCGTACTTACTTCCCCAATCCTATAAGCGCTTACTTCACTCCTATGTCGAGCCGGCTAAGAAGCTCCTAACATGGGTTCATTAGAATTTGCTCATGCATTAAATACAACTAATAAAACCTAGTACACATCGGTTCATGTTTCCTAAGACGTTCAAGCATGTTACACAATGGAGATCTGCCAGTTTTCTTAAGCCTAACATTGAAATCATTCATCCATTACAACTATAAACAAGCAATCAACCTATAATTAACATGTAGGTTTCATTACATCTAAGCAAACACATGAAAGATCTAGCCTAGCATGTTGAAATCAAGACAAGCATAAGATATATTCAAACAACACATAGACATATTGAATTAATTGAAAGATGACTTATCTTAATTGAATATGAAAGGTTTCAAGGGGTAAAAACCCTTGAAAATACAGTAAAAAACGACCTAGGGTTATTAGGGTTCGGCCCTAGAATTCTCCACACAAGTTCCTCTCTTATGAATGAAAAATAGAAAAGTATATATAGTTTTTCTGAGGTGACGGCGTCAAGAACAAATGTTTGACGCCGTCATCTCGCCGCCAAATAATTTCTCGGACTGCCTAGATCTGGGTTTGACGCCGTCATGTGTACTCCTTATGCAGGCCGTCACCAAAAATACTCTTGACGCCCTTCTCTTGACGCCTTCAGGTTTTCACAGGGTCGTCATAGATTTTACTCTTGACGCCGTCATGATTTTCTTCTTGACGCCGTCAGGTACTGTTCTCAGCATGGAAAATTAAGTCTTTGTCGTTTTCTTCACTTTTATGCTCCAAAAATGTTCAAAATGCTTCATTTTCCAGAATTCACTCCCAAAGTACCTAAAATCACAAAAGGAACGATTTAGGGCAATATTTGATCAAATAAATTCAATTCCGGGCTTAAATGACCCCTTAAAAGTGGTTCATTTTTCGCCTCATCATATACCCTTACATTTGAGATTTGCTTGTCCTCAAACAAATGCGCTTTTATTCTAGTCAAAATACAAGTTAGGGGTCATTTAACACTAATATAAAAGTAATTACAACAAATAATCGTTCCACTAAAGACCAAAGATAAGCACAGAGGTCATATACTAGCACCTCACAAATAGTGTTTAGATACTCACATCTCTCGGGTGTAATAAAGTAATATCACAATATGGAAATGGAAACATCTCTCACTACCTGTCATAGCAAAATAGATTACCATAGGCTTGGGAAAGGATCAAACCTCCACCGCATGGCGTAAGCACCTAGGATAAACTATCAAAGAGGTCTTTTAAAGGGTTGTAACGTTAGGTGTAAGGATATGGTATACACGGTTTTGTTGGATATAGGCAGTCTTTACTGGTGGCGAGTTAATAATCTTGGTTAATTACATGTACAATATGGCGTTGCTAAGCCAATACTAGACTCGACTTAAGCTAATAAATGAAAATAACAAAAACATAAAATGAACATAGAATGAAAAGGGATGGTAGTCCGTATGTTTTTCTCTCCTTTTTTTTTTTTTTTTTTTTTTTTTTCTTGATTTTTTCGATTTTTTTTTTAATTTTTTTTTGCATACACTCTTGCCCTACCATCCAAAATAATACATCAGAGTGATTAGGGAATGAAAATTCCCCTTACACTTGAATTTTTACATACTTTACAATAAACTAATCTAACGACTCGAATTAAGATAATGAAAACACTTGGAGTACTTTTAAGATTAACGTACATATGTGGGTAATATATGATGTTCTTCCCTATTACTCCATAAAATAAGTACTTTACCCATGAGTCCCAAAACAATATGTGCAAAGATATGACTCGACTTAGCAACCATGTAATTAATTAGATAATTAACTAAGGGTTTAACAAATAACAATAATGCACTAAAAATGAGTGCATACACGGAAGGCTAAGGCGATTTGGTTGTACATTTAAGTGGGGTGTATCAAATTCTTCCTTTAAGTAAAATACTTAAAGTTAGAAACGAAAAGATAGGCTCGGAAGGGTGTACTAGGGGTTTCGTGTACTAAAAATGAGTACAACACTAAGGGTGTGGGAAAATTAGTTGACTTAACTAGCCAAGTAATATGACTTAAATGGTCAAGTAATTATGATACGGGTTTAACACAAGGGTGATCCTAATGCCTATTATCATGTACTAAATCCTACTACACGAATGTAGTCTCACTAGCGGTCTCGGGATGCATCACTAACGCAAGTTCTAGAATCTAAATGCTACCGGTACACTCATAAGCACTAATAGTAAATGCTTTTCCTATCAAATCTAAAGGCGAACCTCACATATTTGGGTGGAAAATTTTTCTAAATGATACGGTTATGTGCTAGTCATACAATCTACTATCCATGAGATGCTTGCTATGGCTAAAGTTTCACTCCTAAATGTTGTAAAAAAATTTAAATTTGGCGCTAAAATTGCACTAACAAGTATTTTTCATAGTTTTATTACACATCTACTATTAAACAAACAAACTCAAGCGAAAGTGTATCTGTAAAGTATCATCATTTTACCCTTCCCTTACACTTAGGATGAACATTGTCCCCAATGTTCAAGTAAAGAATGTAAAAGTGAAATAAGTAAAAAGAATGAAATCAAATACTCCTCTGATTCGCTCGGTATGGATAATAAGGTGGCCAAGTTAGATCTTCCTCCAAGAAAATGAACAATCAAAGCTTCCCTTCCAGAATATAAATCATCTTCTTGTCATAAATAACCTGTAAAACCTGAGAAAACAGACAAGGCAACCTCGCATAAAATCAGCGGAAATCTATATATGCTAACAAATCCTAGAAAACAAAATAAGATATAATGCTTGTGGAATGATGTTTGCAGATTTCCTGGAGATTATAGAACTAATAATTCAACAAAAACTTTAAGACTCCGTTAGAAAAACAAAACTAGTAAAATTTCCAGAATTTTACACGTGACGCCGTCAAGAGGAAACTCATGACGCCGTCAGAAGTGACCTGCAGAAATTCTTATGTTAAGTTTCCGGAAAATTTCTGGAAAAACTTCGTCATACTTCCTGGAAAATCCTGCAAAACATCATTATGACTCGATACAAGCATTTGACTATAACAAATACGAATATACATGTTCACTTAATATTGTGGAGAATCATGATCGGTTTTGTTTCTTAAAAACATATTTGGGGTTTCCCCTTACACTTATCTTTTGCGAAATACCTTTGGATGAAGTTAAGACTAGGCTAAACAACAAAATAAAGTATTTTCACTTTTTAGTTTTGAAACATGATCTACCAATAATAAAAAAATAAAGCATGCATACGGAAACAAATAACAAACAAACAAAATAAAAATCATACAAAACATGGGTTGCCTCCCAAGAAGCGCTTTTCTTTATTTAAGAGTCTTGTAGCTAGACTCAATGTCATGGGTTCCTACGTGACCTCATCGTTGGTTTCACTCTCTAGGTCATCTCCTATACCAGTTTTGTATTCCGGACCTAGTTGCAAGCATTCTTTGTAGAAACCAAGCATCCTATTCATCACATGCTCTACTCCTCTATGTCTATTCTCATCCTTCCTATAGTAAGCTGCTTGTTTGTGTTCCTTTTCTATGTTAGACAGGAGGCGGTACTGCTCAATCTTATATGGCATTTGGTAGGCAATCTCATCATTCTCCTCCTTGAACCTAACTATTCCTAAAGTCGGATCATAACTCATCTTAGTGGCCTCAACGAATGGTTTTCCGAAAACTACTTGACTTAGGCAATCATCTATCACCGGACGAGTATCTTCAACTATCATAAAATCGATCTCATAAGTGAAATTACCTATAATCACATGCAATCCCTTCACTCTTCCTACAAAATTACTTATCAAATTCTTATTGGGCATCATCCTATAACCAAGTTGTTTCTTCATCACCCAATTATAGTAAGTCCTAGTTATGATGTTTATAGGGGATCTAGGATCGATATAAGCTTTCCATATATGCATATGCCCGATGTTGCATGGTATGTTGATGTTAGAGGGGTCTCCCATTTTGATAAGGGGTGTGCCAAGGATGTATGGTGTCTCGGGGCCATCGAATAGATCCTTATGGTATTCCCGTTCTTCCTTGGTGGGCAACTTATCAAAGTACTCGTCTACAGTCTCTACTTCCTCTAACTCTTTTCTTTTATTAACCTCAACTTCCCTAATTTCATCCCTAGTCTCGGTTTCTACTTCAACTTCATCTTTGTCACTTTCTTCTATATCCTTATCTATTGGCTTTATTGTGACAACATTGACAAAGTGGACATGTTTGGATGACGAGGGGTCCTTAGTTTGGATTCCGTTATTGGCGTCCCTAGTCTCCTTCCTAGGTGTAGTTAACGCTTGGTTGTTGAGGGCTTTCAACAAGTTGTCAATTTTATTGGTCATCTCCGTTTGTTGTTGGTTGAATTCGGTTTCAAACCTAGCTATGCGAGCCTTTTGAGATGCCATAAACTTAGACATCAATCCTTCAAGATTGTTGGTACTACCATAGTTGTTAGAAGGATTGTTGTTGAAAGTACGGTTGGAGGGTGGACCATTTGGTTGGTAACGATTAGGCGGATTGGAAGAATTGGGTTGGTTTTGTTTCCACCTAAGGTTTGGGTGATTTTTCCAAGAAGGGTTGTATGAATCACCATAGGGGTTTGGCTCGGGTTTGAAAGTGTACCACTTATCTCCCGCTTCGTCGGTACGCGAGGATGCGTAGTCCGCAAAAGCTGTTCCGGGGAGTTCCACACAATCACGAGTGTCATGGGGACCACTACATAATTCGCATGAAGAAGTGATTTTGTTCACTTGGCTTGAAGGCTTAGGGGCTTTGTAAGATTTCATGAGAAACTTGACTTGGTCCTCAAGTTCCATGATCCTACGGTCGGGAGTGCTAGAATTGTTCGAAGGCAAAGATATTGCCTTGACCGTTTTGTTCAAATCACGGGGATCATTCCAACTTTCGTTGTCATAGAGAGCAAGATCTTCTATGAGTTCCCATGATTGTTCCGCACTTAGATCACGTAGCTTACCACCGCCCGATTGGTCAATGACTCGCCTTGTGGAGAGATCGATATGGTCATAGAAGATTTGGACTTGGAGCCAAAGATCTATGCCATGATGAGGGACTTTTTGGAGTAAGTCCTTGAATCGAGTCCATGCTTCATATAGAGTTTCACCTTGACGTTGTTGGAACATCAAGATATCATTTCTAAGCTTGGTAGTTCTCCCCGGTGGGAAAAATTGAGCAAGGAAACGAGTGGTGAGATCATCCCATGAGGTGATGGATCCCGTGGGTTAACGCTCAAGCCATTGACTAGCTTGATCACGTAGAGAGAATTGGAATAGGCTTAATCGGGTTGACTCTCTAGTTGTAGCATCAAGGTCTATAGAATATCTACGATTTTAAGGAAGTCCTTGAGATGTTGATTTGGATCTTCAGAACGAAGACCATGGAATGCACATCCGCTTTGCACCAACCGGATGGTGTCGGATCGCAAGGGAGACACATTGGCTCCGGTGAGCTCAATGGTGTTTCGATAGCCTTGGTGGCTAGGTCAGGAGTACTCTCCTAAGGTTCAGGGCCTAAGAGGTTGGTTAGCTAGTGATGGGCTTTGTGGGTGGTTTTGTTGTGGTGGGATGATGGGTTCAAAGATGTTACCATCGTCCATGATGTCGGATGGTGAAGATTTACGAACGAAGACACGAAGAAATAAGATAGACTTAAGAGAACCTAAAAAAAAAAAAAAAAAAAAAATCTTACTAGAAAGGAATCTAGCAAGTAGACCTAATAAAAAGAGATTCTAACCTAGACAATAACTATTCCCCGGCAGTGGCGCCAAAAACTTGGTAGCGTAGGGATTGCCCAGGCTTTACCTCTCGAGGGATCTCGAGAAGCTTACAACCCCCACCAGGCAGTGTACCTGATCGATGTAGTATAGTATAATGACAAGCATCGGGGGATTGATCGTTCAGCTAGGAATAGTGTCGCTAGTATTAGAAAACCTAAAGACTAGGTCTATAGTTGAGGGATGATTCTTTTTGTATTTTTTTAGTTTTTATAAAAGCAAATAAAAATCTCGGTTTTGAAGGAGTTGGGCGGAATTAGTTGCTAGTCAACTAACCCAATTACTAAGATGCAATCAAAATAAAATACTAAAAATGAAAATAAACTAAATTAACTATTGGTGTGAGCAATATATGGGAGAATTGTGTTTACTTAGGTTTCACTACTCCCTTGATATCTCTTACAGGTTAATTACTTGTTACAGTTGCGTGGATGACGGGTTGTATTCCTTAATACCATTCATGGGGTGGCGTACTTACTTCCCCAATCCTATAAGCGCCTACTTCACTCCTATGTCGAGCCGGCTAAGAAGCTCCTAACATGGGATCATTAGAATTTGCTCATGCGTTAAATACAACCAATAAAATCTAGTACACATCGGTTCATGTTTCCTAAGACATTCAAGCATGTTACACAATGGAGATCTTCCAGTTTTCTTAAGCCTAACATTGAAATCATTAATCCATTACAACTATAAACAAGCAATCAACCTATAATTAACATCTAGGTTTCATTACATCTAAGCAAACACATGAAAGATCTAGCCTAGCATGTTGAAATCATGACAAGCATAAGATATATTCAAAGAACACATAGACATATTGAATGAATTAAAAGAGGACTTATCTTAATTGAACATGAAAGGTTTCAAGGGGTAAAAACCCTTGAAAATACAGTAAAAACAACCTAGGGTTATTAGGGTTCGGCCATAGAATTCTCCACACAAGTTCCTCTCTTATGAATGAAAAATAGAAAAGTATATATAGTTTTACTGAGGTGACGGCGTCAAGAACAAATGTTTGACGCCGTCATCTCGCCGCCAAATAATTTCTCGGACTGCCAAGATCTGGTTTTGACGCCATCATGTGTACTCCTTATGCAGGCCGTCACCAAAAATACTCTTGACGCCTTCAGGTTTTCACTGGGTCGTCATGGATTTTACTCTTGACGCTGTCATGAGTTTCTTCTTGACGCCGTCAGGTACTGTTCTCAGCATGGAAAATTAAGTCTTTGCCATTTTCTTCACTTTTATGCTCCAAAAACGTCCAAAATGCTTCCTTTTCCAGAATTCACTCCCAAAGTACCTAAAATCACAAAAGGAACGATTTAGGGCAATATTTGATCAAATAAATTCAATTCCGGGCTTAAATGACCCCTTAAAAGTGGTTCATTTTTCGCCTCATCAGTTAGTCAAACACATTTTCTTTCCATAAATATATATTGACAAAACTTGCCATAAATGTGATGTGACATTTCTATTTTAAGAAATAAAAAGTGTTGTGTTTTATGAAATGTAAAATATAGCAAAAGTCTAGTTTATGCAAGTCTTTAAAACTAAGATTATGTTTTACTTAGAAACTAAAGTTTACATTTTGTCGTTAACAAAACTTAGCGAAGATCGTAAAATATAAATAACATTTTTAGGCGATATTTGTATTAACAAGGCATAATAGTGCAAGCACATTTTCCACTTTAATCTAACCCAACCTAACCACGACACTCAACTAGAGGGACCAACTATGAAATTATATAATTTTAACTATGTAATATGATCGTATCTTCTCTGATACGCTTTTTATTTTTTACGCAGGAACCAATAAACCCATAACCAACCAATTAAGACTTAACAAAGACCCGATCATCTAAGACCCAACCTTTCTCCTACCCATATTAGTACCAAAAAGAACTCAAACAATGACAGACAATGACCTTAGTATGATAGCAGTCACGGATCAAATGGTAGAGTATGTGAAGGCTAAATACGGGGATACTTGGTTAAAAAGTGATGAAAGTCTGATGAGATGTATGAAGATTTATGTAGATTTGCCAAAGAAGCTAAGTATGGGAGTAAGTGGGATATAGAAGATGAAATAGTTGATGTTATCATTGAAGACTTGTGGCAAAAATATGAGAATAAGGAGATTACGAAAGGTTTAGAATTAATTATTGAAAAGTATGATTGTAGTAATGGATGAACTCTGATGTCTTTATGTTTTTGCTATTTTTCCAAATACCTACTCTAAAGGAAAAGAGGTTCATTTTGGGTTGTTGTCTTCTAAGAATATTACTTCTACATAAAGAGTTAGAAAGGGAAAGTTTTGCACTTTGAAAGCTTCCACTCCCCAAGCTTCCAAGGCTTCACTCCCCCCATGAATATCAAGTCTCCCATCAAAAAGTTGACATGTTATTTTTATTTGTTTATGTATTGAAGATGTTAATCTTTGCATATGTAGTTTAGGGGGCTGTTTGGAATAACCCATTTTGACTTATAAAGTCAACATATACCAAAAAATTATTAACTGAACTATATTGTTATAATCTTTTAAAACATCCTTTGTTTGCATTTATACTTTTGGTTTTGCTGTTTTCGTTTTTCATTTTGCAATTGCATATGCAGTTTAGTGGACTGTTTGGAATAACCCATTTTGACTTATAAAGTCAACAGATATAAAAAAAATGTCGTAACCAAACTGCATTGTTATAACATATGAACTAAAACGTATCAGTTAAGTTACATATAGTCTAAAAAACAACATAACATTTCTTGCAGGTGATTCACTTGGTTAATTGACTAGCAGGTGAATCACTTGCTTTATGACTTGCAGTTTCTTTACTTGGGCGTACTCCACTTGCTCTTTGAGTTGCAGGTGTTTCACTTTCTTCTTCACCACTATCACTGGGTTGGGGAGACATACAATCTTGAAGTTCATAAGGTCTTGATATAGTCCCACTTTCACCCCCTATGACCAATAAACCACCAACTCTAGTAGATGGAGAAATATGTAGGCCCACAACATATCCACCACTATCTGCTATAGTTGTGTTTTCCCTTGTAACACCACCTCTACCAGTATTAAATGTGTTTCCCCTTCTGTCAAGGCATATTGGACACACAGACCACTTGAAATCTTTATAAGGTGGGCGCGTTGCAAAAAAGTGCAATCCAACCCTGTTTTCACTTTCAACAAAACAGTCTAGGCATACCATTTGACAACCATTTTCTGCATCCATGGTTAAGTGCTTTTGGTATGATAAGGAATTGATGAAATGTGAGGTAAAAAGGGTATTATAGGGTACAATGTGGTTGTTGAACAAGGAAATAAGAGTAAAGACAACATAAATGCTTAAAATGGAGCCAAGACATTGAGAATTTGAAATTTGGACAATTACATCATTGGACAACAGCCATGGTGTCCAAACATACACACTGGTACAAACCTACTAACACTATTTAGACATTTTTTTCGAAGAAGCATTGTGTAATCTACATGCACTCAAAAAGCTGCCCCAATATTCTGCCTCTTCCCTTGATTCTATTTCTGGTTCTTTTCTAGCTCTTTCTTCTTCAAGTTTTTTGAACATTCTCTCCTATTCCAAAAACAGCTAGAATGCTTCTTCATCCAACCTTGTCTTCTCTTCTTCTTTATCCAACATTCTTTGTTCTTCTTCTTTAGCAAAAAGAGCTTCAAGAACCTCTTGTTCCATAGTTTGCCTTATCTCCTCTTCATCCATCCACTGCAAAAAGTAATAGTTCCATACATCAACTATAAAGTAAACACACATCAACCTCTGTCATTCATATGATAAATATATGCATACCTGTTGCCTTCTGCCATCACAATGCCTTTTTCTTCCTCGTACCTTGCTTCCCTTTGATGGTTTTGATACTTGTTCCTTGTTACACCTACTCCTATTATATCCAATAGTATGACAATTAAAGCAATTAATCTGTTTATGAGATCTAGATTTACCCATTGTTAAGCAATTTCAGTGAATTAAGACTTTAGGGTTTTGCATTTGAATTTGGGGACAATTGTGGTTTGCAAGAAACATTGGATATAATCAAATGATATGGGACGAAAACATTAACCTTATATGTATAGACTATTTCTGCAAGGACCAATCTTCTAACAACGATGAATATAATAAAAAAAAAATCAAAAAACAAAGGCACAAGAATATAAACCGATCTTCATTCATTCAATTACTGATTAATTAAATACACTTTCAAAAGACCAAACCAAAAAAAAAAAAAAAAAAAAAAAAAAAAAAAAAAAAAAAAACGTTAAACACTACATGTGCTACCATTAGTGATTAACAACAAAATCAGGTTGTCCTAAGAACATCAGAGAACTTGTTCCTGTCCAACACCTGAGCATAGATTTTAGCAATTAACCTCCTAATTTCCAAAGCCTTGAGGACATTTTTCTTTTGAACCTTTTGAAGATCCTATAGAAGCTTGTATGACATAGCCGAAGGCCGATATCTTTCTACTTCAGCTATAAACTCTTGTGTTTCTTTGGTAACATGAACCAAATCAACATAAGACTTTAGGAGCCCTTTGGCATGTTGTATATCTTTGTCGTTCTCGCGTTGATAGTAAACATCAATGCTATCAAACTTGAGTAAGAATCAGCAGCGGCGGCTAGTTCCTATAGGCGTGGGAAATTGGACATTTTGTTGTGTTTTTGGGTTGGGAACTACGTTAAATGTGTTTTAGGTATGCAAAAGCTTTGGGGTATGGTCCCTTAAATTGCAAAAGAACCGATGACGTTAAATATGTTTTAGGTATGCAAAAGCTTTGGTTGGGGGGGGGGGGGGGGGGGGGGGTTAAAGGGGTGGGGAATAGGTAAGGTATTCATTAAATGTGTTTGGTTAGTGGGGGGGGGGGGGGATTGATTACTCCGTAGTGAGTAATGAACCATTATAGAGTAAATTTGGGGGGAGGGGGGGTAAGAGATTGACTAACCACCTCACTCATTCCTTTGCATTCTTTTTCTCTTTCCCTTTCCCTACTTTGAACCAAACGGGTCCTAAAATGTTTGTTACCGTTAGTTGAGATAACTTAGATATCTTGAATTAGAATTCAAATAAAATGTTGTCTTCATATCAATAGTTTTGCACATTATTTATTAATGTTTTAAATAGTTAATATTTGATTTTAGATATAAATCAAAAGTTATTAATCATAAAAATGTCAACACAAATATAGCTAGGACCTTGGTGCATTTATTTTGATTCGGTATTTTCTTAAATAAATTCAGTTTTTCACTTTTAAAAAAAGATGATTTTTCTATTATATGTGGTTAATATTAGTTTGTGCGTAAAAGCAATTCAGAAAAAAGCAAGTTGCTTAGTTTTTTTTTTTCCTAGCACTGCTAAACAAGATATATGTGCGTTTCCATTTCCTCGGATTCATTTCCCTCAACCAAACATGCGATATAAACCCTCGCTATCGATTTGATAGGTTGATTGTCTCTTAAACATCCGTTGGCGTATCTTTGCATGTATGTAAATGCCGCACTTGAGAACCATAATTGTAGTGGCGGCGAAAAGGGTGTGCAAGTGG
This sequence comes from Artemisia argyi, assembly GCA_030686995.1. NCBI lineage: Eukaryota > Viridiplantae > Streptophyta > Magnoliopsida > Asterales > Asteraceae > Artemisia > Artemisia argyi. Next base: position 49,045,355 of record CM060688.1, read on the forward strand.
TGCTGTCGCACAGGGCCCAACAATTTAAGAGGCCTCACTTTGTGTACTTGTGCTATATATTCGACTGTCTCTTTTTTGTAAATCTCGTTAAATACAACTCATCTTGTCACAATAAATAAAACATTATTAAGAGGCCTCATTATAAAAAACTGTTATAAATGAACAACTTTTGTGCACATTTTAAAGTTTTTTTTGTTTTGTTTTTTGTTTTTTAAGCTTTGATGTGGTATCTTTTTAATTTTCACCTTGAGCCTTTAAATTCATTTGCCGGCCACTTTATAATTGAGTTACTAAGAAGGGTGGCAGTGGGGCGGCATCACCCATCGGCATGGTGATGCCGGTGGTGAACACCGCCGCCACCCCACCGGCATCCCCATCGGCAACCATTGAGCGGCATTTTTTTTGCCTCCGAGGCATTCTTGTTGCATATGCCATTTTCGAACGTTGCATTAATTTTGCTAGCCGTTGGAGTTGAGCTGGAATGGAGCAGTACTATTCATAACAGCTTGCGCATCTTCAATACTAGTATCCGCTTGTTTCTGAACTTCAACTAAAAAGCGGTGCAGATGGTCAACCGTCATTATCCCGTTACTATCGGAGTACTGTTCGAACAACGACTTTATTGGCGGTGGTGCTTCTGTTGCTGCTAGCTTGAATCGACGTCGGAAACAGAAGCATACTTTGTATGTTTGCTTTGACATCTTTTGCTTTTTTTTTTTTTTTTTTTTTTTTTTATAAAATTTTTTGATGGAGTGAATTTGAGTTTATATAATATGAATGATTTTTTGCTTAGATTGATGGGAAGGTATTGATTGATGTTCGTGAATAGTAAAAAGTGATAATTTAATTTATTATTAAAAAAAAAAAAAAAAAAAAAAAAAAAAATTGAGAGGTATGAAAAAGGCATGGTTGCCACTAAAATGGGGTTGGGAGGTATGGAAAAAGTATGAATGAGGTGAAATGATATTATTGGTGGATTTCGGAGGTATGGATGTTTTCGGAATCATGACTGCCAGTGTCCTAAGGTTGACTACTTTCTACAAACGAATTGAGTCCAATAACATTTATCAATATCACGCTATTTTCTGATTGGAGTTAGATTTAATGACTATATTTAATAAAATTGATTTGATATACTAAGTGAAAAGAATTAAAAAAAGAAGAAGAAGAAGGTTTTTAGGTTATAAATCAAGATCATTGTGGATGACACCCCAACCGAGCAGCATGGAAGTGGAATATGTAAGTGAAACGTCCACTTGAAAATTAACATCATCATCATCAATTGTGGTGGTTAATAATTTGGCTTAATAAGAAAAAAACGTTATTTTTTTGGTAAATGATAATGATATTTGGCATATACTATAGCAATGGTGGTTAATGAATAATGATCATGTGGAATCGATAAATAAACAATGGGAACAAAAGAATTATTTTGTTAAAATCAACGCGTTCTTATAATTGGTCTTGTATGAAATGGAATGCATTTAAGAAATGAATAAATCTTATATACTAAAAGCTTAAGTAGTTTTAAAAATGCAAAGTGCTCACAATAAATGTTTCATGAATTGATGGTACCATATGCAAGAGTCAAGATGGGCGAATTGAATGTAAGAATATGAAGAGTGACTATTGAAGTTGAAGTGTTATTGGAGTTATGGGAATATCATTAATATAAGAAAATCAAAAGATTATAAACTCTCAATCTCTTTGCCTCCCATGAGTTACAACTTACAAGCAAATCATACTAAAAAATTACATAAAGAGTTGTGTAGGAATGTGAGTTGGCCATGCTTTCAAACATGGAACGGATGGTGGCACGCATGCCATTGGTAGGTTCTTACAAGATTAAATTCATCTCCTCAGTCTCATTTTAGTTATTGTATATGAGTAGTCAATTAGAAGAGAAATACATGTTGAATATATAATTGTATATGTGTAAGTTGTTGTGTTGTACCCTCAGTGGATTGTAGCAATGGAGGTCGATTTTAATTTTAACTCGATTAGTCAGCCCATGTTTATTACTGTGTATATGTACACAATATGATCATTTTTGTGGTTTATTCTACCAGTAGACTTGCAATGCGTAAAGTTTGATTTGTGTACCTCTCTATGATACCATTGGTAACTTCATTTTTATCATCCTTCTTATATATTTGTTACTCAACCATTTGTAAATCTTGATTCAAAGATTGATTTTTTTCCCTGAATAGTGGCAGGGCAGTAAACTTTATCTTGGAGCATGCAGAAATTGATATAGTTTTTGTCCAAGATAAAAAAGTTAACAAAATGAGCTTAAATAACCCTTCGAATTAACGCATCAAGTTCATTATATATTTCCATAAATTGTTAAGTGTGATTTATCTTTGCAGTTACTAGATCCGGAGCGTATACATACTCAACGCCTCAAGAGTGAGAAATTAGTTTTTAGAAAAATATATATGTGGTTGAGAAATCAAAAATATTAGCCTAAATAATATCATGATATTGTGGTTGCAATGATTGTTTGTTTCACTGCAATGGAAGATGAGGAAAAAGAGTCCTTAAGTTGCCAATAATGATAGTGTATTACCAAAGTTTTTTGATTTGACTTTATGCATATATTAAGTTGTTAACTATACCTTATGTAATATTGGACGAATAATAAATGTGAGACTTCAAGATTGAATCCAAATATATACAACCGCGCCATGTTTAATTGCTAGAAGTAATAAAGGTGAATACGAAGTGTTTGTTGAAACATAAATGAAATGGTTCAGTTACCAGAAAGATGATAGATGCATTAAATGCAGAAGATGTATGGTTTTTGCATTCAAATAAATTATTATAATTAGCAGGGACCAATTGTAGATTTGTAGATAACAAAGTTGAGAACTCATTCAACCTTTTGACAATTTTTATGTTTCTTAATTAAATTAGTGGATTGATGTTAATACCTATTCATTCATCCATACATTTTATGCATAGTAAAAGTTTTGTCACTTTGTGTATTAGAGTTGTCTACTGTTATATATATCCACAAATTTTGTCAATTTAATTTAATGGACATCTATAATGATTATGAAGTTATTTTGTTTTTTCTCCATCCGCCAGTAAAAAGTGTAACATAAACTACGGTGCAATTGACAAGATCAATAACATTATATGGCTAGCAGCCATGAGTATGATAATTTAATGAAGTTTAGAACACTAATCTCATATGAATATTGCCCTTACTAATTTATATGTGTTAAGTACATGGATACGAGTGACATAAAGGCTTCATATGTTAAAGAGTTTTGAACTTATTTTATGCTTAATTTACAAACAATTAATGGCCATCATTAAATTCTGAAGAAAGCTTAACTTTAGCATTTATAGAGATAAATCCATCAAGTCTTTTTATGACTAGATACATTGCTCATGCTATTGGCCTCTTAGGTGTTTGGTTTAACTTATCATGATTGATAAAGTAACATGACAAGGTAAATGAATATTAAAAGAATGTAATTATTAAATAAGGATATAAAAGTCTTTTAATATAACCTCTACTACTTACTATAATGCATGCATAATTTTCTTTAAATTATTATTTTTTTTTTAAATTTGAGTAATTTGTAATGTTTATATTTTATAGTACTCTTTACAAAACAAATTTAAATGCAAGTTGTACTCATTATAATTAATTCGGTTTAAATGACAACATTTAAAACACATCGCGCAACAAGCATTTACCTAAAACCTATAGCAGCACCAAAATGAGTGCCGCACAAAACATAGTAAAAAGTGAAGAAGCACAACTAAAAGAACTATACTATAAATCAACAAAATAATTACCGTTGCGTAAACATTAACCAAATTTTTCCAACAATCAACAAAATTGTCACGAGACAGCACGAGTTATAGATTGTTGTATATTTACACAAACATTATGCTATGAACATTTAGATAAAGCCCAACAAAATCCGACCATCACCAAAAGATGATAGTTTCAAACATGATGAAAATTAGTTCTGAACATTACACTATGAACACTTAGATAGAGCCCGTGTGCAACACACGGGTCTGAATGACTAGTTGTTATATAACATGCAGTTCTAAATTCTAATTGCATAAACGTTGAATATTAATGCTTCTTTGTGTACGTTCATTATAAATTACTATAACGGTACCCGCGCAATGCGACGACAGATACATGTGACTATATTTTGCGTTATTCGGTTACACATTTATTTGTTTTTATGTTTTATAAGTAGAGATGATAGAGAATGTTAAGCCAAATAATTTTAGTTTGAACAACCAACCTACTTCCTAACCAACTTGCTTCCTAACCAACCTACTTCCTAACAAATTAATTTTAAAATCATTCTATAATAAGAAAGTAAAAGTTTGAATTTTAAGTCTTTCTAATTATAGAATATTCCCAAATGCATTATATAGTAGTATAGATATACAGTGCCATCTTTAAGATTACAAATGCCCTGTGCATAATTCAGTTTAAAAAGTTAAACGGGGTCAGAAATAAACAATAAATATTTTTTCTTAAAAGATAATATAAGAAATAATCATTTTCAAAGTGTCTCGGATATTATTTTTCAATATAACAATTTAAATCAAACATATGAAGTCACTTTTATAGAATATATAAATATCATATAAAATTTTTGAGGCCCATAAAGTTTGGAGGCCTTCTACGGCAGCACACCTCGCAAATTTTTATATACGGGTCTGATTATGTATTACAATAACGTTGAAAAATATTTGCATAATTAAATTTAATATTACGAAACAAAAATAATTACGACATGTTAAATATCATACACATTTGTAGCTAGGATTAAAAAGCAAAGTCACACCTAATAGTTTTCAAATAGTTACGTGTTATAAAACATGCATAAAGTCTAGACATGGTAACAATAGTTTAAACAATATCAACGATGAATACAATATCAGTTAAACAAAGTTAGGGGTGCTTGGTTGGGGGTAATGGGAGGTGGAGAATTAGAAAATGTAATGATTAAACATGTATGGTTATGACTAAAAAATGCAATCATTATTTAGTATTGGGTAATGGGGCATTACCCAGTAAATTGGGATGTATGATTACCCAGCAGCAATAGCAGCAGCCACCACCACCAGCCATCTCAATCAGCCACAACCACAACCAATAGCCACCACCACCAGCAGCAGCCACCACCACCAGCAGCCACCAGCATCACCACCAGCAACCACCACCACCAGCACCAGCTACCACAACCACCACCAGCTACCGCCGCCACCTCCACCACCAGCCACCACCACCTTGGAGGTTAATGTGTTTTTCTTAAACCAAGCATCATCAAAGATAATGATAATCTTCATTCTATTCCTTTGCATTCCCTTTGCCTTTTTCTTTCTCATTCCCTATTTTGAACCAAACGTACCCTTAAATTTTTAGTCAAACAAAAATACATACTAACTATAACTGATGTTAATACATAATATAAAACTTTATGTAAAAATTCACGCGTATACAAGTATTTTAAACATAACAGTGTAAATAATTTTATACTACCTCCGTCCCATTATAAGTGTCCAGTTTGACTTTTTACGGTCTAACTTATTCAACTTTGACCTTGAATACTTTTATGTGTATTATATAATACTTGATGCAAAGTATATGAATGGATTGGATTTTAAACGTATTTTCATTGATATATTTTTCATCAAGTATTATATAACACAAATAAAATTATTTAAGGTCAAAGTTAAACAAGAAAGACCAAGAAAAGTCAATATGGACACTTATAGTGGGACGGAGGGAGTACTATTTAATAGAATAATTTTATTTAACAATTTTATGTATGGACCATAACATATTGAGTTGCTGATGTATTGACAACGAGTAAGTATGATTGAGATTAGCAACAAGGAAAATGATTGAACTTTAGTATTATAAAGGAAAATGATGAGGATATCTAATTGTATATGTCAAATTTATGTCTAAACTTATATGATATGATTTTGTTGGGTAAAAAAGTGGGTCTTTTGACTGCGGCTAACAAGATGATGCCACTTAGGTATATGCATAAATTTAAGCACATAGTCTAAGCCTCCCAATCACCTCTCATATATAAATGATGATTAAATGAGGAGAAAACATAACATGATAATAAGGGTCACATATTAAAAATGTATCGGTTTAAATTAGATGTACTTTTAATTTTTTTTACGCTGATGCTAATGGTAAGGGTCCCGCTCCCCATACCTAATTGGTGACGGAATTTCCTTTATTAGCCCGATCGAATTGGTGACCGGTTATCCCAACCTTTTCAAAAGTTACGGTTGGTCTGTTAACCGAAACTTACGTTATCTTTTGTGTTTGCATTTTTTATTAGTTTTTGCAGGGCATTTTTTTGTTGTGATTTCGGTTGGCTTATTATTAAATTTTGGTTGAGTGTAGTCATGGAGACACAAAGCTGGTGTGGCAGGGGTGACCATAATATTTATTGTTGCCATCAGCATTGGCCTTAAATGCATTTTAATGAGGAATGCTAGAATCAGATAAGAATTATATAAGAAAAATCCACATGCTAATGTCTGGAAGTAATTGGTTTATTTTGCTATACTTTCTCTCACTTCTCTCTAATTAGACCAATCACTCCTCAATACATCAGCGTGCAGATTTTTTTCGTATAATTCTTTTGTGGATTTTAGCATTCCTCAAGATGCATATACATATATTAAATGCATTTCATCAAGTTACGCGAATTATATTTATTTTAAGTCTTCTGCGGGTCCAGTGAGTTGCGAATACTACTTTGCATTATTTTCACTTAAAAATCACTTTCAAAACTAACTGAAATGTATCAATCTTTTTCAAAACTAACTAGAATGCATATAAATAAATAAAGTTGTATGTAGTTTAATTCGATTCATAATAAATATGTGATTATAATTCTCTTTTTTTCAATATTAACGCTCTGTTCCTGAGTATAAAACGGAAGGAAGAGAGATGGAGAGGGAAAAACGAGTGAAGTAAAGAGGAGAGGAATAAAAAATATTTTTTTTATCTTGTGTTCCCGAGTTGAAAAGAAAAGAGAAGGAAGTAACAAAAAAAGAGCTTTAAAATCAATTTCACTCCATTTCATCCCAATTTGGGAAGTAAATTAGGAGAGTAATTTTGATGTAATTTACTACCCTTTACTTTCCTCTTCCCTCCTAAAAAATCTCTGGAACACAAACTTTTTTTATTACCATCTCAAACCTTTCCTTTTCACTCCAGAAAATAAACTCGGGAACAGAGTGTAAGTTTTTTTTTCATTAGATCCAGCATATAAAAAAATACCATAAAAGTCTGAAGGTCACATCCAGGGGCGGAACTAGGAGCCAAGTTTAGGGGTAGCGAAATACGAAAAATTTGTTTAGGGGTAGCGAAAATTTGTTTCAGGGGTCGCGAAATCGCCAAAAAATGGCCAAAAATCGCCAAAAATTCCACTACCGGGTAAAAGTTCAGGGGTAGCGACCGCTACCCCTGGCTTGCATGTACATCCGCCCCTGGTCACATCTTAACGTCTTAAATTTAGTGTATAGATAAATGATGCCGTAAAAGTCTGAGGTTCACATTTTAACGTCTGAAATTTGGTACTATATTATATGAAACCAAATGATACCATAAAAGTCTGAAGTTCACATCTAAACTTTCTAAATAGCGTCTATCGTCTTGCTAGAGCCATAATAACGTCCCAAAAATATATTGATGGACTAACTACAATCTATCATAAGTGGATCGGTGACCATTGGTTAATTGTGAGAAAAAAATATAGAGTATCAAGTGAATACCTTAGATGTTATTGTATGCCATACAGCTTTCATAAAATGAAATCATAAAAAGTAAAGAAAAACAAAATACATACACACCAGTTTAATACAATGGACATAATAAACGTGGAGTTGGAATTGCAACTAGTCTCACGGCCTTCGGCGCAGTGAGTCCAAACACATCGCCCATGTCGAGTTCACTTGGTTTCATTCCGTCGGGTAACTCCCACGTGAAACTATGCAGAAGGTGTGCCACAGCCATCTCAGTCGCGTACAATCCAAGTTGCATTCCAGGACACGACCTACGCCCTGAACCAAAAGGTAAAAACTCGAAATTGTTTCCCTTAAAGTCGGGCGCCCCATCTTTTAAAAACCGAGACGGGTTAAAAGTATCAGGATCTTCCCAATAGTCATTGTCGCGATTTATGGCATATTGATTAACCATGACACGTGAACCTTTAGGAATGTAGTAGCCATCAACCGTAGTGGCTTCTGACGATTTGTGGAGTGTAACGGGGATAGGTGGATGCATGCGAAGAGTCTCTTTAATAACGCACTTAAAGTAGGTCAACTTTTCGAAGTCCGACTCTTCAACTCGACGTTCGAGCCCAACTACGTCAGTTAACTCTTGTTGTACGCGTTTAAGTGCTTCCGGGGTATGCATCAACTCGGCTATGGCCCATTCGATAGCCGAAGCAACTGTCTCGGTACCACCAAACATCACATCCTATATAATACAATAAAAATGTCACATGTTAATTGATTTGTTTCATTATTGCTGGTCTGATATTATTTAAAAATGTCACATGCTAATTAAATGATTTGTTTCATTATTGCTCACGCTCTGATATTGAAATCTAGAAATAAAAATCTATATCAAATATTCCTATATCTAGAATAATATCTTTTATAGAAAAATCATTTATATAGAACATAATTTAAACTAAAGTACTTACCATAATTATGGCTTTAATATTATCACGGGTGAGCTTAATCGCGTTTTGCAAATCGTCATCTTCGTTAAGTTTTCCTTCTTCGCTATAGAAGGCCAACATCTCATCAACCATATCGTTTTCGGCATCTTCATCACCTATTTTCTTTCCCTTACTCAAGTGCTCATCGATGATTTTATCGATGAAGCGATCTAGCGCGGCCCGAGCAGCGGGCAGACGAGTATTCAATCCAGCGGGATCAATGAAGCCTAGCCATGGAATGAAGTCAGCCAAATTAAATGCACCAAAAAGCTTGGTGTATTCTTGCAAAATTCTAATAAACTCCTCTTTCCCTTCATGAGAAATGGACCCAAAAGCGGCACGATAAATAATATCATGTGTCAACCCGAATACTAGTTCACCCAAGTTTACGGGTAAACCTGAATTTATCGCGGTGGCTTTCACCATTGTATCCACCTCGTCACGGACCGAATCCCAGGATTCGGCCCGTCTACGGCTAAACAGCTTCATAACACATAACTTCCTCATTTGGCGCCAAAACGGACCATAGTCCGTAAATGCCATGTCAGCACAGTCATAAGTAAGGTATCTTATGGCAATTGTTGCGGGGCGATTAGCAAAGATGTTATCTTTGACTTGAAGAACTTCTTTTGCCATTTCGGGTGATGAGATAGCAATGGTGTGTCCAAATCCCATTTTTAGATGTAGGATTCCACCGTATTTCTTAGCCAAACTGGCTAAGCCACGGTGAGTGAGCTGGTCCATCATTAGCATATTGCCAATGATAGGCCAACCCATTGGACCAGGCGGAAGAGGTTTCCGTCTCATCCAGGTTATGAATAAGAAGGTAATGAGAGCGATTAAGGCATAGATTGCTACATGGAATTGGATAGAATTCATAATTGATTACTTGTGGAGGCAACTCGTTTATTGTTGCTACCTATTGAGTGAGATATTAGTTGAGGTATATATATACAAGTTGAGCGGGCACACCCTAGTTGAAAGGGCAAGGATATTGCGTTATATTATAGTTTTATCTATTTTTTATTTATTTATTTATTTTTTTTAATGAGGATAAATTATGGGAAATTTTGACAAAGTCTTGTTTTGAAATGGAGGGCCGGTCAAACCTATTTATCAGCTTAAGTTGTATTTTTAGTTTCCGGGATAAGATTGAATATGCTAAAGCCAAGGGATTCATTTGTCTAAGAGACCGGCCCAAAAAAAAATAATAAAAAAAAAATAAAAACCTCATTTGTCAATGTTTGTTTGTGAGAATCAGTATCCATCGGCCAGAATCAATTCCAAGCATCGAGGGTTTGTTGGGGTGAAGACCTAATTAAGCATGACATACTTAACAAATTCTACCTTCAGTGTTGTGGTTAATTAAATGAATTTTATCACAATACCACCAATAAATGATTATAATTGTATGATAATCTCAAAAAAATGATTGCAACAATTGATACCTAGTTAAATTGGCTTAATAGTTTGTCTTGCGCACAAAAAAATAAATAAATAAAAGAAAAAAAAAAATCTATAAGGCCGATTAATCGTTGTATAAACACTACTGGATCACCAACCATTTTGAGTTGTGTAAATCGGTCAAATAAAGCGGTCAATCATGGTCAACGGCAGTCAACGACTTTCAACGATTGTCACACTTGTCGGAAATTTGCAAATCATGCGGGAAATATCCAAAACCAGCCATAAACTAGTTTTAACCACTTATAGTCGTTTACATCTATTACTAGATTTTTTTTAAGGAAAATTTTGTCAGAAATTCCCAAAAAACTCAACATAAATAACCAAAACTTGTCGAAAATGTCAATCCGATTAATCCCACCTAAAACGATTACAAGCTACAAAAAGGTCGACCGCTCGGCTAACAATTCGCGATATGTGCGACCTTTGTTTTAGTTGTGACCATGTAAAATATAACCTTAACCACGATCCATAAGGATGTCTAACAAAACCCAAATATTTTTTCATGGATCGATATGTCACCATACTCATATTTTGCATTTTTGCTTGCTTTGTTAGTAGTGACAAATGCCATTAAGCTAAATTTATATGTAACATTTAGCTCAAATCAACGTATTTTAATATTGTGGTTGGCGCATTTGGCAATTAATTAGTAGAGATTATCATCTCCTAGGCCTGTGTTAAACTTCAAATACTTATAGTTATGGTCACAGGCAATTTTGTTTATTTTAAAGACGGTTCCTGATAAAAGTTACTGTATTAGCTTTTCCTTTATAAAATGGTTGATGAACCTAAGGTTTATATTATCCTTGTAAAAAAACTTTGAATCTAACAAAAAGTGAATCAAATGTATCGAAAATCAAGATTACGAATGTCATATGTCGACAATCAAACTTAATAAATTAAACACCCAAAAAGAGTAACGCTGGAAAGTGGTCTCATGCATGGGGTTAAAAAAAAGTGTTAGTACAGAAAATGATTATTTATTTATTTTTTTCAAACTTGAAAGTTACTCCATGGTTATTTTATATATAAAAATTGACCATTCGGAAAGATGTATTATTTGTTCCAAACTAGATCTCAATTTGGTCCGTATATACACCAATGAGGGGATTAAATAAAAAGTGATAAAAAATAAAAAGTTTAAAAGGTAATCTTCACTGTTTATTTGATCCAGATCTTCACGAGTCACTTTTCCTTCCAAGTTTTTTCTCTCTTTACTCTCTCTTACGTTCTATTTTCTTTATTTCTAATTTCTTCAATCTTGATTAAATCCATCAATTAAACATTTGATTGTTTCAATTCGTAATTTAACTAATTTTTTAACGGCTTGTTAGTTGTTAGTGATTCATGTAGCAGTGACATACAATTGAACAGTATGCTGACCTTGAACTCCGCCTATACTTCCTCATATTTCGCCTGAAGAAGTAAAAGTTTCGGGTGGGACTCGAACTTGAGACCTCCCCTAGCCAAACCTCCTCTCTGCAAGCCCATAAGGAATCTTGGTGGCAAACTGAGCTTGCCCAATTAATTCGTAATTTAACTACATTAGTTCAAGATCTAATTATGTTCATTCGGGATCCAATATCTTCAATAATACGATAGGTTTCTTTAATTTCTTTCAAGTTTTTCATCCAAAAATTCAAAATTCTATGATGATTTCTAGTCAACAAACCACAAATTAACATCAATTCTTTATTATTATTATTATTATTATTATTATTATTATTATTATTTAATAAAGTTTTCTCACAAATTTCAAAGAAACATTGTGTTTATGAAAACACAAATAAAGTATTCAATGAAATGTTTCAATGAATAAATTTTGTAATTTTAGAGTTAGAAGGTGTTACTTATAATATAAATGTTTTAATAATTAATAAATGCTTCAATATACTAAAAAAAAAAATTGTGATGAATAAAATTTCGAATCTACAATACGTGTGCATTAGTTTTTTTTTTTATAAACAACATCACAATGTTTATCAGTTAAATCACATTATTCATCAATTTTCTTTTTGATAGTTTTTTTTTTTTTTTTTTTTAATTTTTTTAATTACAATGTTCATTAGTTTTCTTTGATAGTGTTGTTTTCAGTTACATCACAATTTTCATCAACTTAGATCACTTTATTCATCAGTTTTCTTTTTGAAGAACTTTTTTTGTTATCACAATGTTCATCAGTTTTCTTTGATAAATAACATCACAATGTTTATCAGTTAAATCACGTTGTTCATCGTTTTTTTTGTTATCACGATGTTTATTAGTTTCTAAAAAAAATCACGTTATTCATATGTTTTCTAAAAATTAAAAAACAAAATAATCACGATGTTCATCAGTTCAGAGTTAAAAAAAAATGACAGAAGTAAAAAAGGACGCTTGTGACTATGTAACGATTTTTTAAACTTTTTAAATTTTCTTCATTTTCTAGAAGGTCACAACCTTAGGCTTCACGCTGTAGAAGGGAAACGATCGATCAACTTTGTGGTCCCGATTGATCGTCCTTATTGTGCCACAAAAATGATTGTGGATCGTCGGTCGTGTATATGGAGTAAATAGTCGTAGGGGTGACCTTTGTCGTGTGTTTCTTGTGTGTGTGTTTGTGTGTATTTTATTAAATATAAATGGTTTTTTTGTGGGGTATATCTTATGTCGTTTAAATCGCCTTGGTGTGGTAAAAAATCGCCTTTAGTTCGTTGGAGAGAAAAAACTAACGTGATAGATTAAATAGAGGTCAATCGCCTTCCTTACTGTGTCCAGCCTTATATGCTAAATATGCATGTTTGTGTTACTCTAATTATTCATAAAAGTAACGATCATATAGTAAAAAGTAGATATTAGTACTAGTTAGCTTAACAATACTAATGAGTATAGGTCTAAAAGAGGTTTAGGGGGAGTTTCTTTTTCCCTTAGCTAAGGGAATAAGACTACACAAGTATTTAATAATTATTATTTTTTTATGTGGAGCCTATATTTTTTTTACTAATACCTTTATATCATCAAGGCATATAAATATAATCTTCTCCCATTAAGAGACTCATATAGAACGTGAGACCCGCATGACCTTAGCTAAAAAAAAAAAAAAAAAAAAAAAAAAAAAAAAAAAAAAAAAAAAAAAACCCTAACTCACTTTGAAGCCAGGTGAGACACGGGTCACATTCGATTTTAAATCAAGAAGTGTAATATCTTCGATAAGTGTTAATTTTTTTTATTCTTTTATTTTTTTATTTTTTTTATTTATTTTTTATTTTTTTATGGTACAATACCCTAAAATACTTTTATGTTACTCCAATTTAGCATGAAATTAAGTATGTGCAAATTTTATTACTTGTAACAAACAAAATTATATACAAAATCCTTTAAAAAAAATTGTGCGACACCTCCCTAGAACTTCTAGGTCCATCCGTGGGTCTAAAGTAAACTAAGTAAATATGAAAAGCTAGATTGTTAATTAGTTCCCCGCAACTCACATCGTCGGTGGTTTACGTAGTGTGTATATTATGTATCTTATGCGTCATAAACATGAAATTATTTTTTAACCAGATTCTAAGTTCAAAAGACCGATAACTTGCACATTGATAATCTTAATGATCTTTTCTCTTTAGTAAGTCGAGCAAACTTATTGAAGTAAAACCTTGCAAGTGGGTCCAACTTCGAGGTTATCCTTTGGTAAGAGCCCTCCGGATAAATGGAGCGTCCTGCACACGAGAAACACACATTAGGCTCGCCTTGAGTGTTATCCCAAGACCAACCTCCGGTGTGAGAGTAAGTATATGATGACCCGAAGGATGGGAAGTAAATGTAATTAAATGAGGTATGTGTGTGTTAGTTGAAAGACATAAATGAGGTGGGGGTATTTATACTACCCACACCTCTTTACCTGCCCTGTCTTAGGAATAAGCAGGGCGTACTATGCCATGCCTAGTAGGTAGGTGTCAGACCACGTGGCCGACACACTTCCTGAAAACCTGGGTTGGCGGCCTGGCGGCGGTTTGTTCCTTTGTCTATTGGGTAAAAGGAAGCATCTTCCTTGGTCTTCGGCCTGATCAACATCTTTGCCCTTCGGTTATTCTCTTCGGCCTATTTCTTAGCCGAAGGCGGATGAACCGTCCGGATGACCCTGTGTCGTCCGGACACATACGCCAACATGTCCCCCCAGTATTGAAGCATCAGTTGCAGACTGGTGGTCCAATACTTAGAAAATGCCATGTGTACCTGATGTCGTAGTGTGTGGTTGTTTCCGAGAGACAAAAGGCTTCTAAAATGGACTCCTCTAGCCCATTTGGAAGTCAGGCCCATGGGCCGAGTATAATATTATTTTTGGAACGGACAGCTGGGTGCCATTCTCACTTTGTCACGGGGAACGAACGTCTCCTGTCTTGCCACGTCACCCGGGTACTGTTCGATATGACGTTTCATGTTTTTCTAGATTCACCCTATATATATGGTCTTTTAACCGTTCATTTTTCACTTTTACTGCTTCTGCTCTTGTTAGTTTGGGTTTACACTGCGCAATTTCCGGACGGTGATTGCTTCATTTAATTCGAGGTCTTCCAAGGTGCGTTTACCTTCCATTTTGTACTTATCTTTGCATATACATACACTCGTTCGGTATCCTTTTTATACATGGCCGTGAGTGAACTTGGGGAAATGAGTGTCCTAGAAGAAAATCTGGTACCCCTTAAAACTAAACCGCCCGACAAATTTGACATGCATATGCATACCTCGAAATTGTCGCAAGTTGCGTTAGATGATCTCGTTCTAGAATACGGTATTCCGGGGGATTTAAACCCGGTCCTACCTCCGGAAGGTATGACCATGGAGGATCTACCGGAGGACAAAATTGGAATATATGTCCAGAATATTAAACTAGGTGGTGTTCGGATCCCTTTTTCTACATTCCTCTTATCAGTGATAGATTACTTTAGGGTACACATATCGCAGCTTATTCCGATAGGCTTGAATAGCGTGACTCTTTTTTAAGTTAGGTGTTATCGTTTGAATGTCGTGCCAACCGTCCCCCTGTTCAGGGTGTTCTACCGCTTATGTAAGCAAGGCCATTGGTTTTCCTTCGAGAACCGAACGGGTAAGAGGGACAAAAAAAAGTTTTGAAGAGTTGTTGACTAGGCTAAAGTTATGGAAGGCTTTTTTCTTCTTTATAGACCGAAGGGCGATACCGTACGCCATGCCCTGGAGACATAATGATTACAAAATCACCGATAAATTTCCGGAGAACTATTCTGAGCGGGATGCTAGAAAGATTGCTCAGAAAACCGTAGTGCTCCGAAAGCCACCATCGAGCCTTTTATGGGAGTACGGACTCTCCAGTGTTTTCCGAATCACAGGACACAAGCTGGTTGTAAAGGATGCCGGAGGGAGTGGTAATATTTTATTTGTATCATGTAGTGTCCTTGCCACACTGTGTGTTTTATTCTTTTTTTGACATCCTACTTTCTTTTCGCAGTTATTAGTATGGCCGAATATCTGGAACTTCCTGATTTGGATAGCGCAGTTGTGAATCCGGGAGAAGCTTTTCCTGAAGGGCACAAACCACTTGACCAAACAACCAAGCCATTGTCTCCAGCCAAAGAGATCCCTGAGAAAAGTAAGCTTCAAAAAGTTGTCGAGAAGGCTGATGATGATGTGGTGGCTGCGCGAGAGGAAAAAGAACGGAAGTTACAGGAGAAGGGGTCGATTATCAAGTAGAGGGTTGCTGGAGAGCCGAAGGGAGTTTCAAAGAAAAGAAAGAAGAATCAAGCTGATGAAGAAGTAATTTCTGAAGAGAAGACGGTAGATGCTACCCCTCTAAACCAGACGGATCCGCAGGCCGATGCCAACCTTGAGAAGCAGCCTTCTCACCCAGAAGCCGATGATCGCTCCTCTGCCAATTCCGTGCAGAGAAATGACGAAGCTTTCAAAGAGGGAGCCGATTTGAATGTTGAGGATCTTCAGAAGCCTCCATCTGATGGTAAGGGATATTCCTCCTTTCTTTGTTCGTCTTTATATATATATATATATATATATATATATATATATATATATATATATATATATATATATATACCCTCGGCTAAGTCTCATGCGAACGAAGCAGGTAAGTCCTTTTCCTTCGTTGTTCACCCATTGTTCATCATACGCCCGCTCATAATTATTATTGTCCTTGTGTTTCTCCCTAGGTCATTCCGACCAGACCGGTGGATACTTTGTTTCGGGTTGGACGTTGTGAGATGATGTTAGGATGAACTCATTCAGGGCTTGTAGGGAGATGATGAACCATCTTGCCACCCCATCAGAACAGGAAGCCCTTGACGGATTGAACAATAATCAACTGGTTCGTCAGACATACATCATGATCGGGGTTGGGGTGACTCTTCAAGCCGAACTGCTCAAGCGTTTCAGCTAGTTGAACAGGGATTATAGAGCGTTGGATGCCGCTCATCAGAACTGTGGTGAGCTAAATGATAAACTGAAACTTGCCGAAGAGGAATGTGACATCCAAATTGGTAAATTTGATCGGCTGATGAAGGAATTCCGGGCTTTAGAGGACGAAGAACTCACTGCTTCGAACCGTGAAAAGGGGCTATCCGACCAACTGGAAGAAATGGAGAGGGATCGAAATGAATGGCTGTTCGTGGCCTCTTCCTAAACTGCAAAGATTAAAGATCTTGAGAAGCAGCTGTCAAGTAAGTCTTCGGAGGTCGAACAGCTGAAGAAAGACAATAAGCAGTTGTTTGCAGAGGTTGCCCAATCGGAGCACATCCATCACAATACTGTGAAGGAATTGCTCCCGGCCGTTTGTCGCCGTTTATTCAGGAGTCATGAATATAAGAAAAACATGGGGAGGGTTTACAGTTTGTCTTACACCACTGGGTTTATTGATGGTGTCAAAGCTGAGTTTGAAGACGGGGTGAGGGTTTCCCGGAAGGAGGAGGAGGTTCAAAGGATCTTGCAGCAGGTTAAACGGATCAACATGAACGCTCCGTCTATTTGGAAAGAGGAATATAACAAGCTATTTGATGCTGAATATCCGTTTATTCAGAAAGTTTCAGAGTCATTCCTTCTTCCTCTAGGTGATCTAATGAACTTCCAACCTGATGAGCCAACTCCTCATGGCGCAACTGTTCCTCCCAAGAATATTCCCTCGGTTCCTTTCGCCGAGAAGAAAGTCCATCCGGAGGCCGATGTGAAGAAGGCTCCCTGAATTACTTTATGTTTTTGAATGCAATGACAATTTCTTTTCCTTGGATGAATGTAATGAAACAATACCTTTTCTTTAAATGAATGTAATCACTAATGCATCGGATGTTTCGGCTGGAGTTTTTTTTTTTTTTTTTTTTTTTTTTTTTTTTTTTTTTATATCATATTATATGAAGTTTGCTTATGCTCGTATGTTTTAATTTTTCTATATACGGAGTGTTTTTTGTGTGATCTATTTAATAAACGGACAGAGTGTTTTTGCACGATCCGTTTGATAATTGGACGGAGTGTTTTTGCACGATCCGTTTGATAATTGGACGGATTGTTTTTGCACGATCCGTTTGATAAGTTCGTATAATCTTGGAAAATCGTCTCCCGTAACGCTGGGTAGACATCCGTAATCATTAATTTTTTAAAATATCATTACAAGAAGCAATTTCGGAGGTTAATTGCATGCCACGCACGGGGAACTTCTCGATCGTCCATAGTTGTAAGTTTGTACGAACCGTTTTGGTGAGCTTCAACCACTCTGTATGGTCCGTCCCAATTTGGACCCAATTTTCCTATATTTTCGACTCGGCTTGCCTCGTTTCTCCGGTACACAAAGTTTCCCACCTTGAATGCCATTAACTTTACCTTTTGGTTATAGTACTGCTCAACTTTTGGCTTATACTTTGCCTTTCGGATAGCTGCCATTTCGCGTCTTTCTTACAGTAGATCAAAATTTAGACATTGTTGTTCTTCACAGTCTTCTGGGTTGTAGAGCATGGTCCAGTGTGTAGGCATTCCAATTTCAGCCGGTATTACCGCCTCGCTTCCGTAAGTTAGGCTAAAGGGAGTTTCTCCCTTTCTAGTTTTTAGCATGGTTCGGAACACCCATAGAACGTTAGGTAGTTCATCGACCCATCCGGCTCTTTCTCTTCCAAGTCAGGTCTTTATGGCATGCATTAAACTTTTGTTCGCCCTTTCCACCAACCCATTAGCTTGGGGATGTGCCACGGCGGTGTTTATCTGTTTTATTTTTAGTTTTGCACACCATCCTTTAAAAGGATCATTTACAAAGTTCGTACCGTTGTCTGTTACTATGACGCCCGGCAGACTGAACCGACAAACAATGTTCTCCAACACAAACTTCTTTACATCTTTACCGGTGGTCTTGGCTAGCGGTTTAGCTTCGATACAGTTCATAAAATAATCCACTGCGACAATCACGTACTTTACCTTCCCCGGTACCTCCAGAAATGGACCCAGAACATCCATTCCCCACTGATAGAAGGGCCATGGTGCCTTTACGGACGTCAGGATGGTTTTAGGCAACTTGGGAACGGGAGCATGAATTTGATAGGAGTCACACTTTTTGATCTCCTCCCTTGCGTCCCTATGCATCGTCGGCCAATAATAGCCTTGCCTTATTAACTTTGCTACTACCGACCTGGGTCTGGAGTGCATTCCGCACGCTCCCTCATGTACCTCCCGGATGACGTAATTGGCCTGTAACGGTCCTACACACTGTAGCATGGGGTTTAGGTAGGATTTTTTGAAAAGCACACCATTTTCCATCACATATTGAGGAATTTTCATTCGTAGGGCCCTTGCTTCGTTTGAATCTTTCGGCCATATGCCTTCTTCTAAACACCGGATGATTGGGATCATCCAGTTGTCTTCTTCCTCCTCAACTATAGCTCCTACTTGTTCTTCTTCGATTGAAGGCTTTTCAAATACCTCCACCAAGATCTCTTTGGTTATGTGATTAAAGGCTACCGAAGTTAATTTACTCAGTACATCTGCCTTCTGATTTTGAGCTCTCGATATGTTATGAATCATGAACTTCTTGAAATTGCCAATGTACTCTTTCGCCTTTGCCAGATACTGGATCATACTCTCCTTGGCCGCTGTGAAGTTGCCGTTTATTTGGCTTGCTACCAGCTTTGAGTCTACTCCGACCTCCAATTCCTCTACATTCATCTTCTTTGCAATTCTCAGTCCGGCCAGGAGTGCCTCATATTCTGCTTCATTATTCGTACTTGGAAAATTGAGACGGAGGGCATACGTAAGTTCAATTTGGCTAGGACCGATAAGTACCAATCTTGCTCCTGATCCCTTCCTACTGGATGCGCCGTCTTTATACAATACCCAACCGTTCGGTCCTGATATATTATGTACCTCCTTCTCACCGGATCTCCGTCCGACCTCACCGGATTCCACCGAGACCTCCGAAATGAAGTCTGCAAGAACTTGTCCTTTGACCGCATTCCTTGGAATGTAATCTATATCGTAGGCTCCCAACTCTACTGCAAATTTTGTCAATCTACCGGATGCTTCTGCCTTGTTGAGGATTTGCTTTATTGGTTGATCTGTAATGACTCTGATGAGATGGGCTTCGAAGTATCTTCTTAACCTTCGGGAGGAATGTAATAAAGATAGAGCCAATTTTTCCACCGGAGCATGGTTTCTTTCAGCCTCCTGTAACGTTCGGCTTACGTAATGAATAGGTAGGTGCCTTCCTTCCCTCTCCGTCAACAACACAGCACTAATGGCGTCCTTGGCTGCCGCGAGATAGACATAGAGAACCTCTTTTGTCCGAGGTGTTGTTAAGAACGGTAGATCTAATATTACCCTTTTGAGTGCCTGGAAGGCGCTCTAAGCTTCTTTGGTCCACTTATACTCGTCCTTATTCTCCTTGGTTATATTTTTCAACCAATCAAAGAAAGGAAGTGATCTTTCGGACGACCGGGCGAGAACCCTATTTAGAGCAGCCAGTTTTCCGCTCAGAGATTGCATTTCTTTAAGGGTTTCAGGGGACTTCATCTATGAAATTGCCTTCGTCTTCTTGGGGTTTGCCCTAATGCCTTCGGAAGTTATCACGTATCCTAGAAATTTCCCTTCTTTGATGCCGAAAGAGCACTTCTTCGAGTTCAACTTCATGTTAATCCTTCGTAAATTGCCAAAAGTCTCCGCAACATCTGCCAACATCTCTTTTCCCCTTTACTTTTAATCACCATGTCGTCAACATAAGCTTCCAAGTTCCTTCCTATTTGCATCTGAAAAGCTGAATCGATAAGACGCTGATAGGTCGCTCCTGCGTTCTTTAGCCCGAAGGGCATTTTTGTGTAGCAATAAGTTCCTTGTTCCGTATAAAATGCCGTCTTCTCTTCATCTTCTTCTGCTATTTGCACCTGATGGTATCCTTTATACGCGTCTAAGAAGCATTTGTATTTGAATCCTACTACTGATTCTATCTTCCAATCGATTTCCGGAAGAGGGTAATAGTCCTTTGGGCAAGAAGAATTCAGATTTTTGAAGTCAATGCACATTCGCCAGCTCCCGTCACATTTTCTGACAAAAACCGGATTGGAAATCCAAATGGGATACCAAACAGGCCTAACTATTCTGGCCTTCAACCATTCTTCCACTTCCGTTCGTACTACTTGGTTCTTTTCTGCCGAAAGGTTTCGCTTCTTTTGCACAACTGGGGTGCCCGAAACATTCACGTTCAAGTGATGCCTTATCAACCGTCGAGGGACTCCGGTCATGTCCGAAGGTTGCCATGCAAACACATCCTTGTTTCTCCTTAATAGTTCTACGAGGCACCTCCAGCATTCTTTCGAGAACCCTTGTCCTATTGTGACCAGTTGTTCCGGATATGTTGGGTTTACTAGGACTTCCTCTGTCGCTCCCGTCTCTTCATCAATGATTTCTCCTTCCCGGTGTTTTTCTTCCGTTAGCCCTTTTGCTGCCTGGCTCTCTTCCAACCTCCTGCACTCCAATACTATCGTCGGGCGAGCCATTACCGTTGCTATTCCCCTTGGGGTAGGAAACTTAATCATGGAATGGATAGTGGATGGAATAGCCCTAAGTCCCTTCAATCCTGTTCTCCCTATTATCACATTATAAGGCGAAGGGGACCGTACTATGCAAAATTTCATCATGGTCTTTTTGGAAGAGGCCATTATCGCCGAACTTCACCTCAAGTTCTATCTTTCTCAACGGTTTGTTTGTTTCTCCAGAGAAACCGACTAATGACGTGTTTGTCTCCTCAAGCCTCTTCCTTATAGAAGAACTAAGGTTATGGAAACAATGCTCGTACATTATGCTGACAAACGACCCTTCGTCAACGTATATTCTTTGGACCAAATACCATTCTATGTCTCCTTCTATGATAAGTGGTTCCTCTGACAAATCTCCTGTTGTGATGGAGGGAAAAACTATTGGTACTTTCATCTGATCCTCCTCATATCCTCCGTACCCTCTCTTCCGACCTTCCGGTGAACTCCTAATCATATTAATCACTCTGGCCTTCCCCTTGTCATCTCTTCTCCGTGGCTCCCGACTACCCCCAGTGTCTCTCTGTCTCCAATCCTTCAGCAGATGGTCAAGCTTCCTGGATTTCAATGCAACCTCCAATTGCTTTTTAAGCTGATGACAATCGTTGGTAAGATGGCCTTTCTCTCCGTGGTATTCACAGAACCTATCCTTGTTCTCCGCTCTTGGTTTACCAATCATTGGTGGAGGTTGAGGCAGATTTAATTGGTGCTCGGTTGCCAATATTTCCCTTGAAGGCTTGACCAGTGATTCTATTCCCGGACGGCCAATATGGTATCTTGTGGGCTCGTGGCGATGGTAGTCGTTCCGGTTGTTTTCATTACGATTGAAGTTGTTTCGGGGAGCTACATACATAAGGTAGGTATATATCTCTTCGTCGTTGGTCACCTCGGCGGTTATCTATAGGCTTGCCTCCATAACCACCCCTGATCGTCTTGTCTCCTTTAAAACTAGGGTATACCCTTCGGCCTTGATCCAGTCCTTCACCCTTGGGTAATTCTGTATCTCGGAAGGCTTTTTCTGATCTTATGAAGTCATCCACTCAGGTTAACATTTCGGTTACAGTGCGTGGAACCCTGTCAGAAAACTTTTTGGCAAGAGCCGGATACTTGTGTGCCCCCATAAAGGCCGAGATGCACATGATCTCCGGAACACCACTAATGTAACTTGCCTCGTTTGTCCATCGCTCCTTGAAATCCTGTAGGGATTCGTGTTGATGCGTGGGAATCGCACCAGGCTTTACCTTTCAAGGGATCTTGAGAAGCTTACAACCCCCACCAGGCAGTGTACCTGATCGTTGTAGTATAGTATAGTGACAAGTACCGGGGGATTAATCGTTCAACTCAGGAATAGTGTCGCTAAGATTAGAAAACCTAAAAACTAGGTCTAGAGGTGAGGGATGATTCTTTTTGTATTTTTATATTTTATGAAAGCAATTAAAAATCTTGGGTTTTTAGAAGAGTGGGCGGAATTAGTTGCTAGTCAACTAACCCAATAACTAAGATGCAATCAAAATAAAATAACAGAAATGAAAATAAAGCTAATTAAACTAGTGGTGTGAACAATAATGGGGAGAGTTGTGTTTACTTAGGTTTCATTACTCCCTAGATATCTTTTACAGGTTGATAGTTTGTTGCAATTGCGTGGATGACAGGTTATATTCCTTAATACCATTCGTGGGGTGTCGTACGTACTTCCCCAACTATATAAGCTCCTACTTCACTCCTATGTCGAGCCTGCAAGAAGCTCCTAACATGGGATCATTAGAATTCGCTCATGCATTAACTACAACCATAATAACCTAGTACGCATTGGTTCATGTTTCTTAAGACGTTCAAGCATGTTACCCTATGGAAGTCTGCCAGTTTTCTTAAGCCTAACATCGAAATCATTCATCCGTAACAACTATAAACAAATAATCAACCCATAATTAACATCTAGGTTTCACTACATCTAAGCAAACACACAAGAGATCTAGCCTAGCATGTTAAATTCAAGACAAGCGTAAGATATATTCAAACAACACATAGACATATTGAATGAATTTAAAGGATACTTATCTCAATTGAACATGAAAGGTTTCAAAGGGTAAAACGCTTGAAAGAACAGTAAAATTCGTGCTAGGATTTCTCCAAAGTTACCCCCTCTAAAGTTACCTATATTGAATGAAAATTGCAAAACTATATATAGATTTTACAGGGTGACGGCGTCAAGAAGGAATATCTGACGCCGTCAACTCGCCGCCCATAATGAGATCGGATTGCCCAGATCCAAGTTTGACGCTGTCATGTGTAATTTAGTTGTAGGCCGTCACCATCTCATGAATCATGACGCCCAAGCTTGACGCCGTCACGATTTCTCTGGATCGTCGCCACTTCCACCTCTTGTTTACTCTTGACGCCGTCAAATGGAGACTCTTGACGCCGTCAGGTACTGTTCCCAGCAAGGAAAATTAAGACTTTGCCGTGTTCTTCACTTTTATGCTCCAAAAACGTCCAAAATGATTCCTTTTCCAGAATTCACTCCAAAAGTACCTAAAATGACAAAAGGAATGATTTAGGGTAATATTTGATCAAATAAATTCAAATCCGGGCTTAAATGACCCCCTAAAAACGGCTCATTTTTTGCCTCATCACGTGTGCTCTTCGGGAAATCTTTGTGATTTCCGTAGGATCTTTGGTACATTTCTTCTGTAACAAAAACCTAGTCGCGAATTGTTCCCTTAAATCATTCCAACTGTCGATACTGCCTGGCTCCAGACGTTCGAACCATCCCCCAGCAGCTCCATCTAACGTTTGCTGAAACATGAGGCACCAAGTAGGCATAGGCCATTGTCCTTGATTGGCGGCTCAAGCAAATCTAGTGAGGTGGTCATTCAGATCCGTTGATCCATCGTAGAAACTCATATTCAAAGGCATAACATAGTTTTCCCCGGAAAATTCGATTATTCGGTGGGTGAACGGAGATCTCGATACTTCTTTGAATGGCTTATTTAAATCATCGTCGGCCTCCACCACTTTCTCTTTCTCTCCACCATTATCCCCTTCATTCCCGAAATCGAGACGTATCGGCCTGAGCACGTTTCCTCCTTGAGCGTTATGTTTCTTGATCAGTTCGGTTAGAGACGCCACCTGGCCGAGGATTAGCTCTTGCAGGTTGGGTGAATCGTTCTCTGGGTCGCCGTGATTGTCCGTGTTGCTATTGTCGTTATGATTATCAATGTCTCTGCTTCCTCCAGCCTGAGGATCAGGCGTATGGAAAGGTGGAGGACCTGTCATCCTATCTTCCGGGTAGAATGAATAGAGGGTCCCACGGATGGCGCCAATTTGTTGAAGTAAAACCTTGCAAGTGGGTCCAACTTCGAGGTTATCCTTCGGTAAGAGCCCTCCGGATAAATGGAGCGTCCTGTACACGAGAAACACACGTTGAGCTCGCCTTGGGTGTTATCCCAAGACCAACCTCCAGTATGAGAGTAAGTATATGATGACCCGAAGGATGGGAAGTAAATGTAATTAAATGAGGTATGTGTGTGTTAGTTGAAAGACATAAATGAGGTGGGGGTATTTATACACTACAAGAAAAACTGGATTTAGTGACAAGACGAATATGGTCACTATCTGTATAGAATTGGTCACTAACACTGATTAGTGACCAAAACCTGGGTGGTCACTTTTCGTCACTATAGCTCCGTCACTATTTTTATTAGAGACCAAAAATTAAAATCCGTCTCTAACCAGTGACCGTAATACGGTGGTCACTATATTTGTGACGATACATTCGGTCACTAATATTGGTCACTAAGAGTCGAAGGTGGTCACTGAATTGATAGATAGTGACCCGATAACGATGGACATAAAAGTGGTTACTGATTTGTTAAAGATAACGAACCCGTTAACTCACTGTTAACACCCATCAGTGACGATACGTGTGGTCACTTCGTATTAAATTTAGAGACCAACTGGTGGTCACCACCTATTTACTCTCAAAAGCAAAAAGGTGGTCACTTATTCAAACATGATTTCAAAACGATATAGCAATTTCACAAAATATATAACTGCGATAAAAATTGAAACCGACGAATTTGAACAACAAAGATATCAAATAGTACTTATGATTGCATAACATAAGATTCTTTTAACATATAATTTTTTGTATCTCGCTAATCAAAAGAAACAAATGAAACCACAAAAAGAGAAAAACAAAACATTCGTTTAACATCATACATAAAGAGGTACAATACTAAGAAAAAGAACCAGACAAAACTGAAATTCAATTATACAATACCATAGAACAGATCCGTATTAATGCTTTACATCATACATAAAGAGGTAAAATCCATATCATAGGTTCCGATTAACCAGTACAAAAATATCTGTGTGGTACAAGTAGTTGTTAACAATTCATTAAGTGCTTACAGAAATGGATTCCAAGGAATGCAAGAAATACATGGATACCTTTCTAGCTTATACAATCAGTTGCAGAAGAAGTTATATGCATGTGTGTAAATAAGGTTTTTATATATCCTAACGAGGCGGTGTATAAATATTTTGCTAGACTATTGTAGCTAATGCTTGAACCAAAATATGTTATTCATATATTATTCTTAACAAGTCATTTCACATGATATAAGGCTACACGTTAAGCACTCACATGATTAAAACCTTAAAAAGGTGATTTTCTTTTGTTTCTGTAGTACCTAATCGCATATATAGTTTGGTAAGTTCAATTCTCTGATGAAGTCTAAACTTAATTCATAGTTTACAATCAACAAACAAGTTTTGGCTAATGACATCAGTACCCAAAGCAACAAAACCAATATCAGAAGTTACCCCATAATCACCCAACAACAACACCCAATCCTACGGCCCTACGCATACGGAGACGGCTTCCGGAAAGTCCTCCTACATATTTGCGCATATATGACATGTATAATTATATATGTGTGATTATATAGGTAAAATGCATTATATAGAACTAGAGCATATATACATGTACGTCCTAAGGAATGGGGCAAAATTGGCATATGTATATAGCTACGGGTATATATATATATATATATATATATATATATATATATATATATACGTGGAGGCAAGTATGCACACTGTGAGGGAGGCTACTAAAATCGCGTGGAACCTAAAACGTGGGGAGAAATTTAAACTTATAGAAGCTAAGCAAATCTAATTAAACATATAAGTAACGAGAGTTGGAATAGAAGTAAAAAAAAAAAAAAAAAAAAAAAAAAAAAAAAAAAAAAAAAGGTAGTATACCGGAGGCGTAATGCGAAATTCAGGTTTTAAATAGTGATTAAAAACTTACAGGAGGATGATGAGGTGTTAGGACGTGGAGGAGAAGGATTAACTGGATGACCACCACCACCGATCTTAGGGTAAAGAGAAGATGCTGGTTCGTACATCTGATTATGAGATTGTGATGGTCTGCCGTACATAGATGATGATTATGAGAGTATAACCTATGTTCTTCTCATATAAATCTATTAATAGTTGCATACACCACCATCCGCTGTTTTCATAGAAGAAGAAAGTACTAGTTATTTCACGACTACGTGTATATAGATAGCAACTTAAGGCAATACAGGAACTAGTTAGCAGCTTAAGGCAACACAATCACCAATCTAAAGTACTAGTTAGCAGCTTAAGGCAACACAATCACCAATCTAAAGTACTAGTTAGCAGCTTAAGGCAACACGTGAACTAGTTCACCAATCTAAACTACGCATAATACACAAACAATAAATTACTAAAAAATACACAATCACCAATCTAAAGTACTAGTCAGGCATTTCATCAAACACTTGATCTGCACATCCAATCCACAATAAATTACTACATGATAAATTGAACTTGAATTTGACAGCTAAACTACATGATAAATTGAACTTGAATACCTCAAATCAATAGTGAGAGACGGTGGTGAGAGGCGCGATTGTTGTGGTGGTGAGCGACGGCTGGCGTAGTGAGAGACGATGGTGAGAGACGGCGGGCGTAGTGAGAGACGGTGGTGAGAGGCGCGACTATGGTGGTGAGAGACAGTGGTGATGAGCGTTTGTTTGTCTAAACTTGAATACTTATTAATAAGTAATATGCAACATGCTGTTCAAAGTTATTTAGATAAATATTTTTACTTATATAAAGTTACAGTAGTATTTAAATAAATGTAAATATTTTTACTTATTCACTTATTTAAGTGTAAATTTAATCAAAGTTATTTAGATAAAAGAAAAAAGTACATAATATAATAAAATCTTACGAGTATGAGTATGCCTTAAATTGTTAATGTATCACTTTGCCGTTTTTTAATATTGAATATTGATGCATTGTCGTTTTTTAGTTGGTATATAATACTGATGCATTGTCATTTTTTAGTTGGTTTTTAAATTGAACAAGTTTAAATATATTTTTTTTATTTGAAATTTTTGTAATATTTTATATGTATGTGAATTCATTTTAGTTATTCACTTTGACGATTTTTTAAAAAATCTCAATCTGACCGACTTGTGATGTTGCGTAAATTTCATAATTTAATAAACACTAATTTTAGTTTCTAATATATATAGTTACGTGACCACCAACCAAACAACCTCTAAATTTATGGTATAAAATATAGAGGCCAATGTTTATGTGACCACTATTTAATGTCCAATATTTTATAAATCAGTGACCACCAATTTTGGTATCTAATTTGAAAAACTAGTAACCACTAATATTTGGGCTTTAAAATTTAGGGGTTAGGGTTAAAGTTTAGGGGTTAGGGTTTATCATTTATGTGACCACTCTTTTTGTCTCAATATTTTGTAAATCAGTGACCACTAACCTTGGTTTCTAATTTGAAAAACTAGTGACCACCAACCTTGGTCTCTAATTTAAAAAACTAGTGACCACCAATATTTGGTCTTTAGAATTTAGGTTAGGGTTAATGTTTAGGGGTTAGGGTTTATGTGACCACTCTTTTTGTCTCAATATTTTGTAAATCAGTGACCACCAACTTTGGTCTCTAATTTGAAAAACTAGTGACTACCAACCTTGGTTTCTAATTTAAAAAACTAGTGACCACCAACATTTGGTCTTTAGAATATAGGGGTTAGGGTTAATGTTTAGGGGTTAGGGTTTATGTGACCACTCTTTTTGTCTCAATATTTTGTAAATCAGTGACCACCAACCTTGGTCTTTAATTTGAAAAACTAGTGACCACCAACCTTGGTCTCTAATTTGAAAAATAGTGACCACCAATATTTGGTCTTTAAAATTTAAGGGTTATGGTTTTAGTTTAGGGGTTACGGTTTATGTGAGCGCTATTTATTGTCTCAATATTTTATAAATCAGTTACCACCCACCTTGGTCTCTAATTTGAAAAACTAGTGACCACTAATATTTGGTCTTTAAAATTTAGAGGTTAGGGCTAAAGTTTAGGGGTTAGGGCTAAACTTTTGGTCTCTAGTCTAACTCGGCAACTTAGTACTTCACTGAAAATATTATATTCACGGATTAGGGACTATGTGACCATTATTTGTCGTCACTAATACTTGTCATTTGTGACAACTTAGTGACCACATTTTGTAACGGTCACTAATTCTGTGTCAATGACAAAAATGCAGTGACGACAAATATATTGGTGACTAAACTATGATAATAGAGACCAAATCACGAGTGGTCACAAAATAATTGGTCACTAAAGGCACTTTTTCTTGTAGTGATACTACCCACACCTCTTTACCTGCCCTGCCTTGGGAATAAGCAGGCCGTACTATGCCATGTCTAGTAGGTAGGTGTCAGACCACATGACCGACACACTTCCTGAAAAAAACCTGGGTTGGCAGCGTGGCGGCGGTTTGTTCCTTTGTCTGTTGGGTAAAAGGAAGCATCTTCCTTGGTTTTCGGCCTGATCAACATCTTTGCCCTTCGGTTATTCTCTTCGGCCTATTTCTTAGCCGAAGGCGGATGAACCGTCCGGATGACCCTATGTCGTCCGGGCACATATGCCAACACTTATCATGACTGGGATGCTCTTGTTCAATCAAAGTTATGGATCATTCGGTGTTTTTCATGATGCGTTTTATGTTTTCTTTAAATGTCCGATCCAAAGATAGTCTTAAGTTAATGCATCCTAAACAACGTCAAGCAAGAAGCTTTTATTTGGATCTCAAATAGATTTAGGGAAGTCTTTTTAGTTGAATATAATGACTTTGTAACCATTTTAACGTCTTATTCACTTTTTTGTAAATTTTCTAGCTCCTTAGCTTTTCTATATTAATTGTTGTTTGAAAAAAAAGTACCTTGATGTAATATTATTCTTGGTGTAATATTATTGTTGCTAGGTTTTCTATAAAAAAATTTGCTCTTATTACTTATTTTTCGATAGCTGATTCATTTAACATTACATCATTTTTTGAAATGGTCAAACAAATTTTAATATAGTAATAAATTTTTCCCCATCACTTAAGATTCTATGAAGGGAAAATTCCAATTTTACACCTAAAATCGAATTTAGCATCACAACTGAGTCAACTTTCATACAACTTCCAATTTTGGTCATGTGCGACCTGTGCTACTGTGCGACCCAGTCAAATTTGTGACACGTGTCTAGTTGATTTGATATTTTGTCTTCTTATTAAGAGTACAAAAAGACTATATTACCCTTATCTTTATAAAAATACATTCTCTCACCACTCACACTCCATCACCACCTCTTTCTCTCTCAAAAAATTCCGGCCACAAGATCCGGCCACCAGATCTGTTGCTCGTTCTCGACCACCACCACAGGATCCGTTCACTATTCATCATCATCACCAAAACTCTCCCTCTCTCCCCTCAAAACCCTAGCCGCCTACACCATCTCTGCCATCACTCACCGTCGCACACCGCCACCCACATCACCACACCGCTACCACCAAAACACTCCCAGCATCCTTTTCTTCAAGATCTATAACATCACGCGCCACCAAACTCACTACCACCTCTCGTTACGAGGTTTGTCCACATCTTGCCTGTGAACCAATTCGGCGGGGAGGAAAATGTTTTGAACCAGATCACCCACCAAATCTTATAAGTTGGAAACAAAAATGTGTAAGTTGAAAAAAAATATAGAAAGGGTAGCTTTAAAGTCATTTTTCTAGTGTTTATGTACATAAAACGTAAATGTATAGAGTTGGGTAAAAAAGTACCAATAAATGCTATTTAACACCCCTACTGACATGATGATTGATTTTTTGTTTTATTGACATGATGATTGATTTTTTTTTTTTTTTTTTTTTTTTTTTCTTCCGATGCAGCTATTCTTGGTTGTCACTACCCATGAAAAAGAGTTGTTGGTATAATGGAGCGAGATTTGTTGGGTTTTCATTTGTCAACCCCAGATTTGTTGGGTTTTGCCTTTACATTATGTCTTTTTATTTAAAAAAAAAAAAAAAAGAAAAAAAAAAGTTAGCCGGAAACTGGAAAAAAAATGAGCCGGAAAATATTGCCGGCAACATGGTAGCACAGTCGCACATTTAATGGTAGCATAGTCGCACATTTAATGGACACGTGTTACACATTTAAAAGAGGGTATTTTAGTCTTTTAATACCTTTAATAAAAGACAAAATATCAAATCAAACTGGACACATGTCACAATTTTATGACACGTGTCACAATTTTAAGTGGGTAGCACAGTAGCACATGACCAAAATTGGAAGTTGTATGAAAGTTGACTCAATTGTGATGCTAAATTCGATTTTAGGTGTAAAACTGGAATTTTCCCTTCTATGAAATAGTCATCTATGTAATTTAGTCAAGCATTCAAACATCATTCAATGAATATTTTAATTGATATTGCTATTAGCAAAGACAAATAGCCAAACCCAATCAGAGCAAATGGTATATGAGAATCGAAAACAAAAAAACAAAGGTTTGAGTTCACTCAATAGAAAAGAAACACCCTTTTAGCCAACCCTTGGCAGGAATGCAACCCTGCACCCAACCTCTCCACCATTATTTTGGACCCTGTACGGGGTATCTTCCACGCTCCTCCCACTGTATTTTTTTACGTAGGCGTGTGTAGTTTTTAAATAAATTGGCTGCTTTAATATATGCTAGCTATAAGAGAGAAACAACTGTATGTTTTCAAGTTAAAAGATAGCGAAAAAGAAGCGAGTTGGAAGACACGAGGGAGTAGATACTCCTTACTCTCAAAACAATGCAACTTTAATACAAATAGAATTGATCTCCATTCTACTTGTCATGTGTTTTATGAATGCAGTTATGCTGATTCTATTCCATGGATCTTGGTGAGACATATCCAGAAATATATATTTGAAAATCGAAATGAATGATCCACCACGCGCACAGGTACCATGCAACCTCAGTAATCTACTGCTATGGGTACCCAATCCTGATAAATATATTTCTCAATTTGCTCAATCTAAGTTATTGGATTATCAAGTTAGTTGGTCCAAGTAAGGTCATGCTCCACATCATTGTGTTGAAGGTTTTTTTAAGTTTACATGATTCTAGCAAATCTCGTATGTAAATGAACCCTCTATTTTTTAACATAATTTAACTGTTAGCACGAGTGCATATATCAAAATCGTTAGGCATTCAACGAGTATTCAAATTTCTTTAGCTAATGGTTATACGTTCAAATTATGACTAGTTAGATCCGGCTAACAGTTAAACGTCGGAAATTCGACTAAATCTGGACGGGGACTGGTTACATATATACAATTCTTTCTTGATTCACTGTATGATATAATTTGGCTTACTTGAACTGCCCCAAAATCAGACCCCCTTTATTTATTTATTTATTTATTTTATTTTATTTTATTTTTTTAAGTGTAGAATGGACTTGATTATCACTAGAACAAACTTGTAACTTTCACTCACACTCCAGAATATCTTCAGACCATTTCTAAGGCGCTAGGGCCAAACTAACACCGATAAGGTACTATCAAGCTTTCGATTCCATTTTCCATGTTGTTCCCAGGGTAACTCAAAATTTACTTTTAAGGTGCTACTATATATTTTGAGACTTCCTTGGAACCACTTTACATTTCAAGTGTTTTTGTGATCGGTCTAAAACCGTTGAAATTTAGTGGTGACGATTACTTTTTGCAACTATGATATGGCCAGAATTTTATGATTTTCAATTTTCGAGCTCACAATGACATATGAGTTCACACTTAATGATATCATTTAAGTTCACATTTAGCATTATTCATTAAAAAAGTGAAATGTTTTAAGCAATAACACATGCATGAACGTCACTTAAATATGCATTAATAAGTATCTTAATATTATGAATTAAATTAATGAACATAACTGATCGATATACGATAGAATTAAAACAAAAAGAAAACAAGCTGAATGTTTTCTAAATTTTCTAGCTAGGACAGGCTTCGATGAAGCACAAGTTTTTGTTTGCTAACTTAACGATTAAACAAGCAAAATTAGACATTTCAGTTATTATGCTCTAGCAAAGAAGCATATTGAAAAATCAGTTCATATTCGCACAAAGCGTGCATGCGATTTAAAAAAGCTTGCTATTGTAGTGATATATATACATTAAAAAGTATTCGGTTGGTGCATTTGCTTAATTAGGATTTGATTAATTTGCTAATTGTTATTTACAGGCCCGTTGTATATATTGATCTTGCATCTTATACTTTCTTTTATCAGGGTTGAAAGAGGGGCCGGGTCTCGGGACCCTTATTGATTTTTTAAATACAGTGTTAGTTTTTGAAAAAAAATATTGATTTATCATAAATACATTTTAAATTCATCCGATTTAATCGTGTTTATAGTTAATTAGTATACTTAAAAAAAAAAAAAAAAAAAAAAAAAATCACCCGGTCACATTTATTTGATCATGGTTGTGTACCTGTCACATTTATTGGATTGACCGTTGTAAATAAATCGTAATTAAGGACTACGAATAATGATTTTTGGTACATGCAAATGTAATGATGCATATATATATATATATATATATATATATATATATATATATATATATATATATATATATATATATATATATATATATATATATATATATTTTAACCATGATTTCCGACCTTTTGGTCGATTAATCAACGAGATTTGAACTCACTGCCACACAGACTCAAACCAGGTAAAGCCTTTTCTTTTCCGGAGGTTTTCGTGGCCACTAAAGGTTGTTTGCACATAGCAGGAATTGAACTTGAGACCTCACACATTTTTGAGTGATAATCACAAGCTCTTTTACCACTAGACCAACTTTAAGTGGTATTTTTTGCTCTTGTTTACACTTTTTTTTTTTTTTTTTTTTTTTTTTTTTTTTTTTTTTTTAGTTTGCAATATAAGCATTGATGATTAACTTCAAATTTCCATCCCTAAAATATATGATACACATATGATTTTAATTTGAATATTGAGTTGAGTATTTAGATCGTGTTTATTTCGGCTTACATGGCGGGTTTATGGCTTATTTGAATTTCGGCTTACGTTTTATAAGCCCATTTTTTATGGCTTATTTTGATAGTTTTCGGCTTATATAAGCTTATCATATTATAATAAGTTTATATAAGCCAAAAAAGTTTCAAAATAAGCCACAAAAAGTGGGCTTATGAAACATAAGCCGAAAACCAAATAAGTCATAATCCCACTATATAAGCTAAAGCAAACACCCCTAAAAACTATTAAAAACTTGCAAATTAAGGGACTAATCTTCACTATCTATCTAATTAAATCTAATGATCTAAAATAAAAATAAAAAATAATACACTAACTAAATCAGATGGGCAAAATCATCATTTCACATACTAGCTAAAATCTAAACATGAATCAAATATACTCGTAAAAAATCGTTAAATCAAATAAAAAATGGAAGAATCTAACATGTAAGTAGTTGATTTTGGCAAAAATTATGACTCAATATGTATAGATTCAACCTACGATTAAAAAAAATGGCTGAAGGTAAGATTTATAATCAAATGTTCATGATCGGATAACCTGTTTCTTTGAAATTGTGTTGTTTTTATTGCCAACTATAGGAAACTATTGTTTTCATTATCAATAGTAGCCCTCTTCCCCCTTAAAAGTGTCCACATTTATCACAATTAACACTTATTGAGAATCCAGCAGTCGATACACATTTTATTGGACCCTTTAACTTGGTTATAGTTAACTACAAAGTTAATCTAACCAAGTTCCATGATGTAGCGAAATATTGATTAATTATCAAAAGTAAATAAACGTAAAAGATAAGGCACAAAGTTTTCAACGTTTAATTCCTCATTAGAAATTAATCAAAAGAATTATACCCAAGTGTTTGCGGAACAACACTTGGGATTGAAATGACAAGTATTGTGTACTCCTCACTAAACTCAAACTAAGTTTGAGTGACAAAAAAGATCCTGCTGAGCTATCTCAGGGATTGTGTTGTTCTTTGAAGAGAGTAAAGATTTGGTTTGTGAATGTCTAAGCATTGAGTGCACAAACGTAATATTTACCTCTCCCACTTATTCTCTATTTATACACAGGTAGATTCTAACACATACCTAATGGACAAAGACTACAAGACAAATTACATCATTCTACATTGGACAAAATACATAGGTATTTTGTCCCTGTTACAAATGGCTATAAGTAGTAAAGGTCAAGGATGCTTTCTGGTCTTCAGTTTTGACACATGTCTTGGTATTATACTCATTCAGGGAAAGTTGACCTTTGCATGATAAGGACCTTTCCTTATCCATTCAAACTTATCTCGCCTAATCCCGCCCTTACTTCAGTCTTCTTATCTTCAGTCTTTGTTCATTCAGTGATCTTACTTGGTGAGGAGTCATGGGACTCAGTGAGTTATTGTCATCCCTCACTGAGTCCATCATCTTCTTCTTTGGCTCATGTATCATTCACTGAGAACCGCCTCACTGAATTGTGAATCTTTCTTTATAGATCCGCCCTGAGCATCTTGAGGATGACTCACTGAACAACTATGCATTCAGTGACTTGTTTGGTGTTCTCGGTTATCAAACACTTAGGATATTTTATGTTCAAATCCTAGATTAAGGAGTTTGGGTTTTAACAGACCCAACAGTCTCCCCCTATTTGGATATACAAATAGCCTGAGTGTTTCAAGGTTCAGTGAGAGATAGCAAAGGTATTATCTCTACAAACTGAATTGCTACATATTGTTTAGGACACTGAATGTTAAACAAAACAACAATATTATTCATAATTATTACAATCCTAAACAAGACAAAGTAAATAAAAGATAGTTGTTGTTGCAGACTTGCTCAGGCTTTAGAACTTTAGACCCATGGCTTCAAGTTTGGCTTTCTTTGAACTTAGTAAGTGTTTGTTAGGATGCTCTTTGATTTTGATCTTCAGGTCATGACAGAACCTTGCATTAGCCTCATTCTTGATGGGATTGGCCATGAAGAAGTATCCTGTCATTGCTTTGATTCCTGACAGATCAATGTCAGCCCATCTTTGGAAGGCTGGATCTCCATACTCATCTGTGAAGAAGAGACCTCTCTCAGGTTGCTCAATGACTAAGTTGTTCACAAATGTAACTCCTTCAGGGAGGGCTCTGTTGCAGTTTAGGCCCGGAGCACTGACTTCTGGTTCAGTCTCTATCTTCTTTCTTTTCCTCTTAGAAGACTGAGTAGGAGGAGCCTGAATGGCAGGTACTGACAGTGAAGGAAGCCCAAGTTCCTCATGCTTTTTGGCCAACAGATCATACCTGATTCTAAGGGATTTCAGTAGGTTCTTGACAACGACATTGTTCTTCTTTGCAATAATCGGACCTAGCTCATCAAGCTCAGTGATCCCAAAGTCAGCAAATCTGAAAGGATCATGAACTTCAAAGTGTCGTTTGTCCTGACCTCTGTAGACACTGAGAACAGCTGGTTTGGAGTTCTGGTGAATCTTGACATCAGTGATAGTTTCAGGGTTCAGTCTTTGTGTCATGATCCATGTGTACTTTTCAATGTTTTGTTGCCTAACTGCAGCAGCTTTCTTCAGTCTGGTATCCCTCTTTTCTTTCAGAGCCATCAAGGCAGCATCCTGAGCCTGTTTAAACTTTTCACCACCTTCTCTATGTGCAAGGTCCTTAGGCTTCAACCCAATATTTGTGCCTTCCTCATTAACCACCTCAATGAGAGTAGCCTTGCTTGCTTGTTCCTCCAAGGCTACTTTCTTCAGTCTTTCCACTTTATCCATGTGAGCTTGGATTTCATCTTCAGTCATCAGATATGTAACACCATTCATTTGAAAAGGAACCTTGACAGGTGCATTAGGGTCCGGTCTAATGACTGAAGAGGCAGCTACCAGTGTTGTTGTAGGTTCAGACACAACAGTGAGAATGCCTTTGCCCTTATCCGCCTGGTTTGTTGGTTGAGTGGTTGTGTCAGGAGACTGAAAAGAGGAGATTGGAGTGGCTTCAACTATGCGCTCCCCCTCAGCCCGAGAGGAAGGTTGACTGGTGGAAGTTTCAGGGACTTCAGTAGGTGGAACTTCAGTGGATCTCTCCCCGTCAACTGTTGCTGCAACATCAGTGAGAGCAAGAGTTGGTGGCACCACTGAAGGACCCTTGAAGGCCTGGTAAAGTTCAGAGAGCATGTTCTTGATGTTAGCAGTATCCTTTTGAATGGTAGATACTTTGGCATCCAGGGAAGCCTAATATGATTCAATGGCAGACATCCGTGGCCCAAGATTCCAGTCCAAGGAGTTTTAAGACTTAGCCCAAGCAGCCAAGTTTTTCTCCATGAGACTGAGTGATGAACAGATGGAAGTCACTGAAGATTGGGGACCTTGAAGATTGGCAGACTTTAGCATATCTACCAGCTCAGTGAATTGAGCAAAATTCTGCTGGTAGGTCTGAGCAGCCTGAAGTATCTTCCTGTTGAGTTCAGGGTTATCTTTGACAGACTCTTGAATGGTAGAAACACTCTTGGTGATTTGGCTGAGCGATTCATTGAACTTGTTGAGGTGCCCATTAAGTGTAGTCAGTTTGAATGCAACATCAGCCTGCTGTTCCAAAGTGTTGTCATGAAAGGCTTCAACTGAGTCTCTAAGGTTGAAGTAGTGAACAACCTGCTCAGTGTGCATGTCGAACACATCTTCAGTGATGTCATTGTAGATGACTTTGCAGGCCTTTTTCAGAAATTTCATCAGTTTTCTTTCTGTGAGGGGCCTGGAGTCATCATACTTAGCCAGTTTTTCAGGAGAGGAAGACTCTGGTGCATTTTCTTCTTGAGGAGCAACGGGAGACTAAGGAGATTGTTTAGTTGTTGTTGCCTCAGTCTCCATATCATCACCAACTTCATAGAACTCTTCCTCACTGACCTTGGTATCATCATCATCTGTATCAAGAACAACCTGAAAGGTAGCCATTGAATCAATCTGCAAGAACAGGTTAGCCAGCTCCTTTTCAAAAGAAGACTTGCCTTGGTTGTGGTCACTCCCTGACTCCTTTAATCCAACAGACTGGGTTTTGTCCGTTTGGTGACTAGAGTCTTTGGGCAACTCCGTGAGGGGGAGTAGGTTCTATATCAGCGGGTGGTTTCAATCCCTCTGAGTCTTTGACCCCTATGACTCCTTCAGACACTGACGGGTGTGCTTCAGTGGCATCATTAGAAATCAGTGAAATGTTGAGGACCCCCGTTCCAA
Organism: Artemisia argyi; assembly: GCA_030686995.1. NCBI lineage: Eukaryota > Viridiplantae > Streptophyta > Magnoliopsida > Asterales > Asteraceae > Artemisia > Artemisia argyi. The sequence continues at coordinate 49,083,235 of CM060688.1, forward strand.
CAGGCTGGTGCTGGCCTGTCGAAGATTTAGGGGCCGCCACTCCCTGAGACCCTGGTTGTGATGTACCAGAGATGTTAGCGGGAAAAGTGGAAGGCGCTCCCCTACCAGCGGGTTGTATGTTTCCCTCTGAATCTTTGGGAGTAGTCGTGTGGACCAAGGACACTGACTGTGATTTATCAGTGACCTTTGTTGTCCCTGAGGGTGGTGGAGCCTGGTCATGGGTGACTGCTTTAGGCTTGGTACTGAAAGTGAACAGGATCTTCCAAGCAATGGGAAAGGAGCTCTTGGTGACAGGGGTCTTGTCCAAATATTTTGGATCCAAAGCAATTTTTTCTAACCCTGATTTAACATTATTTGGGTCAGGGTGTGCAACATAGTTTCCATTGTTATAATTAAGTCCTGTTGCTGAGCAAAAAGTTTTGAAATCCAGGACAAATTTTCTTTTCCCATCTAAAACAGAGAAGCTGATGAGAAACTCCTTGAGGGGCCTGAGTTCGTTCTCATCAGCACTGGGTGTCAGGTCATGGGCCTGAGCAGTACACCAGAACTCCCTGAAGAGGTGATGGTACTGAAAGTATGGTGTAGAGGTGAAGGCAGTTTTCAAAGGGCAGTTAAACAAAAACTTCATGATTTCCTTGTAGGCAGGGACATTGGTTGGGTGGCTAAAATTGCCTATAACATTGTTGGTTTTGAATTGCACATCAGCTAGAGTCAATTTTGCCCATTGAGGTGCAAGCCTGATTCCTTGGTCCTCTGCAATTTTTAGGTCAAGAAAAAGTTTAAAAATTTCAATGGCAGAATATCACACACCAGATGATCCACAAGTTGAGTCCAACTTGTTTTCTGTTCTTGAAATGGGTGATATTGTTATCAAGATGTTTGCAAACAGGAAGGATTTCTTGTTGCAAAATTCTTAACCAAGAAAAGATATTTTGAAAAAGCCTTTTGTTTTTGAAAAGATTACACACAACTTTGCAATGGAGAAATTTTTGCAGAGTTTCTTTAAGAAATTTTTGTGTGTGTGTTTTGTATGTTTGGAAAGGGGTATTTATAGAGGGTGAGGAATACCATTGGTTAGGAATTTTGAAAATCAAAATGAATAACCATTTTGGGATCCGCAATAAATGCCACCACTCCACTTACCCAAGTTTTTTGCAACTGTCGAGGTAAACAGTACAAGGAGCCTGCTCAAGATGCACTTTTGCAAACATGATGTCACAGAAACATCAAAAGATATTATTTGTATGGGAAGACATTAAATGCCTAGTGGGATGTTGATGTGTAAGTGGGGGCTCAAGGTGTGGATGCCAGTGAGGCAGAGACATATATTCCTATATTAAATAGAAAATTCAGTTACCAACCTAGGACATTTACTAACTAGATACTTGAAGCATTTAGTTATGCATTGAATTGCATTAGAAAAATGTCCTGAGCCCCCTGAATGAGAATTCATTCAATGTGAATTGTTTTGGGTAGGGTATTCAGTAAGTTTAATCTCAATGTGAGAAACTCCCTGCGAATGGATTTTGGTGATGTTGAAAGGTTTCACTGAGGAAGGTTGATTATCATAGGATAAGAATATACACCATATATGATACCTCAATCAGTGACCTGATTATCAATATCTAGCATGCCTAGTTCTACTTTCAGTCTGGTGAAAGTAGGTTCATCCAAGGGTTTTATGAAGATATCAGCTAACTAATACTCAATGGGAATGAAGTGTAATTCAATATCACCTTTCATGATATGATCCCTGATAAAATGATATCTGATATCAACGTGTTTTGTTCTTTGATGAAGCACCGGGTTGTTTGAAATGGCTATTGCACTTGTATTGTCGCAAAACATGGGTACCATTTTGTAATGAATACCATAGTCACTGAGCTGAGTTTTCATCCACAGCACATTTGCGCAGCATCTTGCAGCAGCAACATATTCAGCTTCAGCTGAGGACATTGCAACAGATTGTTGCTTTTTAGCACTCCAATAGACTCGCTTTCCTCCAAGAAATTGGCAGGAGCCTGAAGTACTTTTTCTGTCCATGTTGCATCCTGCATAATCAGAGTCTGAGTATCCTTTAAGATCAAACCCTGAACATTTGGGATAGTAGAGTCCAAGACTAGAAGTGCCCTTAAGATATCTCAGAATCCTTTTGACAGCAGTGAGATGAGATTCTTTTGGATCAGACTGATATCTTGCACACAAGCAGACTGAGAATTGAATATCAGGCCTTGAGGCAAGAAGATACATCAGTGACCCAATCATGCCTCTGAAAAGAGTAGGATTGACTGATTTTCCAGCAAGGTCAGGTCCTAGATTGTTAGGAGGTACCATTGGTGTTTTCACCGAGGCACAGTCACTGAGGTCATACTTTTTGTGTAGATTCCTAGTATACTTTTCTTGACTGATGGAAATGCCTTTCTCAGTTTTTTTGATTTGTAGTCCAAGAAAGTAAGTGAGTTCACCCATCATACTCATTTCAAACTTCTTTGTCATCAGTTTTTCAAACTGCTTACAAAGTTTGTAGCTTGTTGAGCCAAATATGATGTCATCCACATACACTTGGACTAAAATCACATCCTCTTTTGTCTTATAGGTGAACAATGTATTGTCAATTTTACCTCTGACAAACTTGTTTTGTATCAGGAAGGCTGAAAGAGTTTCATACCTTGCCCTGGGAGCTTGTTTTAGTCCATATAGGGCTTTGTTAAGCTTGTAGACATGGTTGGGAAATTCACTACTTTCAAAGCCAAGTGGTTGTTGCACATATACATCTTCTTTAATGTTACTATTTAGGAATGCACTTTTTACATCCATTTGGTAGACTTTAAAGTTCATGTATGTTGCATATGCAAGAAAGATCCTGATGGCTTCCATTCTAGCAACTGGTGCAAAGGTTTCCTTAGAGTCAATACCTTATTGTTGATTATATCCTTTTGCAACAAGTCTTGCCTTGTTTTTGACTACTGTTCCAGACTCATCCGTTTTAATCTTGAAGACCCATTTTATTCCAATGATAAACACACCCTGAGGACATTCAATAAGGTCATGACATCATTTCTATCAAACTGTTCTAACTCATCTCTCATGGCCTGAATCCAACTCTCATATTTAAAGGCTTCTTTAACATTTTTAGGCTCTATTTCTGAGAGAAAATCAACATAGAGTCATACATTGGCTGAGGCCGCCTTGAGTTTGGCAGCCATGCTCCTTGTAAGAATGCCTTTAGAGGGCTCACCTATGATGTTGACAACTTCTTTTAATTTGGACTTAGTCCAGCTATCCTAAGGTCTTAGATAGGAATTAGAACTTGTAGAGACCTGATGTATACATGGAGTGGGGTCTAACATGGGTGCCTGAGGTACTTCAAGATTGAGATTTTCAGCAGCCTCAGTATGATTAGCTTGAGTTGTGGTATTCTGAACAATTGGTTCAGTGGTGGTAGTCTCATTGGAGACTTGTTGAGTTTCTATGAACTCACTGATGGTGGGTTGAGGTAGGTTGTGTGGATTGATGTAGTATGAGACATCTGCATCAGCTTGGTATTGTGTGGAGAGATTACTCTCAGGGTGAAACTCATCAGGAGGATATCTTGATGAGTAATCAATACCAATTTCTTCCACAGTGGAATTTGAAAATCTGACTGCTTCAGTACTCTCATCAAAAGAAACATGGAAGGTCTCCTTAGTCTGTTGCCTCCTTGTGTTGAATACCTTGAAGGCTTTTGAGACAAGGGAGTACCCTAGAAAGTACCCATCATCAGCTTTTGCTTTAAACTTTCCAAGATGATCCTTATGATTATGGATAAACACAGGACATCCAAACACATGGAAATAGCTGATGTCTGGAATTCTTCCTTTAAATAACTCATAGGGAGTTTTGCTATGTCTCTTCACAATGGTGGACCTGTTTTGTGTATAGCAAGCTGTTCTTATGGCCTCAGTCCAAAAATGTTTGGAGAGAGCAAATCCATTAAGCATTGTTCTAGCAGCCTCAATGAGGGTTCTGTTCTTTCTTTCAGCAACTCTATTTTGTTCTGGGGTGTACGGGGAGGTAAATTTTTGAGAGATACCCTTCTCATCACAGAAACATTCAAGGTCATTGTTTTTGAATTCAGTCCCATTATCAGTCCTGATTTGTTTGACCCTGATGTCATTTTGGTTTTCAATCTTCCTAATGAAGGACATGATTGTTTCAGCAGCCTGACTCTTTTTGGTCAGAAAATATACCCAAGTATATCTTGAGTATTCATCCACAATGACCAGAGTGTACTTCTCATGGTGGATAGACATTGGACTGATGGGTCCAAAGAGATCCATGTGAAGTAGGTGCAGGCAGTTGATGATAGAGGAATTTTGTTTGGTTTTAAAGGATACCCTGTGGTGTTTACCTTTTTCACAGGCAGGGCAGGGTTTATCTTTTGAGAACACTAGTGATGGTAAGCCAAGGACTTTGTTTTGTTTGGCCAGGTTGTTTATGTTTTTGAAGTTCAGATGGGAAAGTCTTTTATGCCAAAGCCAATTGAGGGTTTCAGTGGCTTTAGCAAAAAGACACGTTCCATTCTGAGTGAGTGAGGACATATCCAAAACATAGACATCATGCCTACTTGGTGCAATAAGAACAACTTCTTTGTTTGCATTGAAGATAGTACCTTGCTTATCATCAAACTGAACTATGTATTTTGCATCACATAGTTGACTAAAACTGATCAAGTTGTATTTAAAACCATTAACATAAGCAATTCTAGTAAAAACTATTCCACTACAGTTTACCGAACCATAACCCACAGTGAGACAAGATGAATTATCAGCAAATACCACCTTTGGTCCTGGTTCTTCTACATATTTGTGCAGATATTCCTTCACACCAGTCATGCTTCTTGAACATCCTCTATCAAGATGCCAAACAGGATCTCTGGCATGTATCTGCACAAATGTAAACTGAGTTAGTTTTTCTTGTGAACCCTCTTTCTGGTGGGTTTGGCTTTAATGGCCTTTTTGAACTGAGATATTGATCCATGATCAGTGGTGGTGTGAATGTTGCTTCCACAGATATTGCATCTGGGAGAAGGGGTAGTTTGTTGGGTTGGCTTGGTGATTCCTCTCCTGGACTGAATGACTTGTTCATGTCCTGAACAGTCATGAGTAGGATCTTTACAAATATCACAACATGGATACATTAAACAATCATCAAGGAGATGATCATTGAATCCACAGTGAATGAAAGGTGTGAATGGTTTAGCTTTCTGCCTTATCTGTTTGGAGCCTGAGGCATAGTTATGAGACTGAGCATTGTGATAGGATACAACACTTGATGAGACTGTGTAAGATAGATGATCAGAGGTTCTATGATCATCCTTTTTACATATCATGCAAAAAAGGATTCTATAACAGTCATCAGTGGTATGTGTTGTATAACTACACAATTCACATCTCATTTTTGGTTTAGATGTTGCCTTGGATTTGGTAGAATTTGAGGAAGTTGGTTTAATTTCCTTTTCCAAAGGTTGAGTTTTCTTCTCAGATGATTCAATCTTTTCACTCAACTTCCTAACAAGTTCAGCCAACTGATCAAATTTGGAGTTAGGGCTGTCGGTGATAACCTCATTTGAGACTGAGGTTGTGGAGTCATCATTTGGAGTTGAGACTTCAGTGAGTGGTCTTTTCAAGATAGTTCTTCCTAAACCAGCCTTCTCTCTTGGAGAGTGTTGAGTATACACCAAGGGTGTTAGCTCAGAGCTAGGTTCAGCTCCCTGAAGAACTTTCAGTGGTGGGAGTGGACTCTGTGATATAGGTTCAGACACATTTATGGACTCAGGGAGACTAGACTCATCAATGACACCAAGCATATTTTTGATGGCCTGACTTTCAGGTTCCAATATTTTACCAGTGTTAAAGTTTGGTAGTTTGCTATCTGGGTTGACTCTTTCAATCCAGTCACTGGGTTTTGGTGCCATTTCCTTGTTAAAGGATATACCTGAAGGCAGAAATGCCTTTTCACCATGATTCTCACTTGAGGACTCATCGTTTTGATCTTCACCAATAATAGCTTTCTTATTATTTGGTGTGAGACTCACTAAGTCAAAAACCCTAGGGTTTTTCTGAGTCCACTTATATGTCACAGCCTTTTCTTTCTTAAGTTCATCTTGAAGAGCTTGATTTTGTTTTACTAGTTTAGTTTTTTGAATTTGAAGTGTAACAGCCTCAAGTTTTGCTTGTTTTAAAACCAGTAATTCATCTCTACACTTGTTTAATTCAAAAGTTAACTTATTGAATTTTGAAAACAGATTTTGTCTTTGCTCTTCAACGAACTTAAGATCTACATTTAAGTAGTTTAAGTAGGATTGCCAATCAGCATCATCATCCATAGATAACAAAATGTTTACCTTTTACATGGTGATGTTGACCCATTCTCCATTTCTAGCATGGCTTTTTCCAATAGCTAGCTTGTTGTCATCTGAAAGTGCCATCAGTGCACTGACCCTTGCTTGTTCATCAGAGGAGACATCTTTCTCATCCCAATCATAGGCTTCAGCAACAAGTACCTTGTTCTTGCCTTGAGCAGATTTGGAAGGTGCAGCCTGAGGTACTGAGGGAGTTGTCTCAAGGAGAGCAAGTTTAGCTTTGGCTTTTCTGTACTTTGCTTCAAAATCCTTTTGAATATTTGCATTTTGAAAATGTTGAGTGGATTGAAGCATTTTTGGTTGAAACTTGCTAGTTCCTGAGGAAGAACTACTACCAGATGGTTTGTATGAAGGGTCTGAGGTTGTTTTTGAAAAACAGTATTTAGCAAAGTGACCCTTTTTGCCACAGTTGAAACATTCAGTGGATTCATTTGCCTTAGCTTTTTGAAAATTTGACTTGTTTCTTTTAATAAAACGTTTTGAGTTTGCTAAAAGAGCCCTTTCTTGAAATTCAACTTGAAGATCATTGAGGTACTCTTCACTGGTTCTCATATCAACCTCATCATCGGAATCATCTTGAAAATCCTACACAACACCATTAGTATAGAAGGCAGTGGATATGGGTGAAACAGTCAGGGTCTTTTTGGTTTCTTGAGCCTTCTCAGGGTATTGCCTTGCGATTAAGTTGTCTTCATAGACAAACTTCCCATATATTTGAGGAAGCTCAAGGTTCTGAATGTGATTAGCATTCCGAAGACCCTGAGAGAAGTTTAACCACTTCTCAGGGAGACTGTTGACAAAGCCAACGTTAATCTCATGCTTAGACAGTACTACACCATCATTTGAGAGTTCATTGAGCAAGGTTTTGTATCGTGTATAGGTCTGAGAGAGACTTTCAGATTCTTTGGCCCTGAAAGTGTTATACTCAAGTTTCAGGTCCATGATCCTGTTTTCCTTGGTATCTGAGGGACCTTCAAAGCTATGAACCAAGTCAAGCCAGGTTTGTTTGGCTATAGGACAGTTAATGACTGATTCCATTGTATCATCAGGGAGACACGATATAATGATGCTTTTCAGGCGTTGGTCCTGATTGACCACCCTCCTCTCATTAGGAGTCCATTGTGCTTCAGGTTTGGGCAAACCTTGAGCAGTCGTTGGGACAAAGGGACCTTCATTGATGCACGTGATGTAGTATGGTTCCATACCAGTCAAGTAGCAAAGCATACGCTTTTTCCACTTGCTAAATTTTCCAGCTGAATAGCTACCTCCTTTTCTATCATCTAGCTGGGGTACATCGCTATCAGCCATGGTGGGATCTTGATTTTAAAAACTGAGCACTCTTTTAGTTTGAAAGATTTTGAAAAGTTTTATAAATCAGAGGCTCTGATACCACTTGTTGGACCCTTTTACTTGGTTATGGTTAACTACAAAGTTAATCTAACCAAGTTCCATGATGTAGCGAAGTATTGATTAATTATCAAAAGTAAATAAACGTAAAAGATAAGGCACAAAGTTTTCAAAGTTTAATTCTTTATTAGAAATTAATCAAAAGAATTATACCCAAGTGTTTGCGGAAAAACACTTGGGATTGAAATGACAAGTATGGTGTACTCCTCACTAAACTCAAACTAAGTTTGAGTGACAACAAAGATCCTGCTGAGCTATCTCAGGGATTGTGTTGTTCTTTGGAGAGAGTAAAGATTTAGTTTGTGAATGTCTAAGCATTGAGTGCACAAACGTAATCTTTACCTCTCCTACTTATTCTCTATTTATACACAGGTAGATTCTAACGCATACCTAATGGACAAAGACTACAAGACAAATTACATCATCCTACATTGTACAAAATACATAGGTATTTTGTCCCTGTTACAAATGGCTATAAGTAGTGAAGGTCAAGGATGCTTTCTGGTCTTCAGTGTTGATACATGTCTTGGTATTATACTCATTCAGGGAAAGTTGACCTTTGCATGATAAGGACCTTCCCTTATGCATTCAAACTTATCCCGCCTAATCCCGCCTTTACTTCAGTCTTTGTTCATTCAGTGATCTTACTTGGTGAGGAGTCATGGGACTCAGTGAGTTATTGTCATCCCTCACTGAGTCCATCATCTTCTTCTTTGGCTTAGGTATCATTCAATGAGAACCGCCTCACTGAATGGTGAATCTTTCTTCATAGATCCACCCTGAGCATCTTGAGGATGACTCACTGAACAACTATGTATTCAATGACTTGTTTGGTGTTCTCGGTTATCTAACACTTTAGGATATTTTATGTTCAAATCCTAGATTAAGGAGTTTGGGTTTTAACAGAACCAACACATTTCATCACCCATTTTATGAATTTCATAGGAAACCCAAAACCATCTGAAAAAACCCCGTTAAAAGTGTCATAAGCCTTCATTATATCAATCTTGAACGCACATCTCTCCTTACCACTTTTGCAATCATATCCTTTGAGCAATTCTTGTGTGAACATTATATTATCAGTTATACTTCTCTCAGAAATAAAGGCATCATCATTTTTTGAGATTATTTTTCTCCGAACACCCTTTAGCCTATTTGTTAAAATTTTACTTATGCTTGTATACACTATGTTACAACATGCAATAGCCCTATAATCTAAAATCTTAACTAGAGTTTGGATTTTAGGTACTAGAGTAATAAGAGTTGCATTGACTTCCCCAACCATTCTATTATATTTGAAAAACTCATTTACTGCTGCATACACATCTTCTCCAACCCCACTTCAAGTTTTCTTAAAGTACTTAGTTGTATACTCATGACCTATATTACGGATAACAGGCTTACGAGCCCTGGACTATCCCAAATGAATTGGGCTCCGGCCCTACAAACAAAAAGGGCTCCGGCCCTACAAGCAAATCGGGCTCCGGCCCTCCAAGCAAATTGGGCTCTGGCCTACGAGCAAACAGGACTCCGATCCAACAAGCCAACAAAGCCCATGACACAAGCATGGTACAATCCGGACAAACTAGGGTACATACGAGCGGCACTCCTGAAGTACGCTCGCGGACCGGACCCTGGTCCGGAAATCCACCTACGTCGACAAACAAGATTAAGCTGTAGATCCTTGCCCGACAAGGGTCCCACCCCGGCCACTACAGTAATATGCGAGACATTAGGAAACCCTAATATTTCCACTACCTATAAAGGGAAACCCCGATTCACATTTTTGAGGTATGACTTTCTCACTCATCCCAACACACGAATATTTCTCTCACAACGTGAGTAATTATTCTCACGCCGGAGCTTAATCATGGGGTTCGTCCCCACAGTAAGGCTAACGGTGTGCATCTACTTGTGCATGAACTTATTCCTCTACTTGGATTAGTGCATGAACTACACAACGGACGATCCATCAAGGTCGGCCCAACATGGTCTAATCCTAGTCTTAACCAAGCCACACTTTTTGCACTAACAAGTTGGCGCCCTCTGTGGGACCAGTGCATAACTGCTTTCTTAAAAATACTCACCATGAGCAATCACCTTGGCAACATCCTTCCCATGGCGACACCCGCAACGTGGAGGAAGGAAGGGAAGGACAAAAAAAGAGAAAGTTGAAGTAAATCGGCATTGGGCACAACCCTTCGAGGGCCCAGTGGTGGTTACAGCCGACGGTCGTCTACTGACCCGAGTGAGGAAGCTCATCCGCCAACAATGCTGTCAGAAAAGCCCAAAGAGACCTAAACTTGCCCGGATATCAAAATGGCCCCATTCCAGACTCAGTACAAAACAACAAAGTGAAAGTGAGGTGAAAGACACCAAGGCATGTTGAAGTACGAGGGTTCAGGGGCCAGACAGTCGAAGTCGGGGAAGAATAGAGCCCCAAGAATGGAAGCTTTACATTCGCATGTGTACACTGCAGAAAGAACAACTACAAGTTTCCTCAAGAAGTGAAGTTCTCTTCCAGAGAGAGCAGTGACACGAATACTGACGAAGAAGCTGATAATGTGGATGATGGGGGAAATAACCGGATGCAACCATACATGCCAGAGGAAGTCGACCCATTTACGGAAAACATCCGCAATGCCGAGCTGTCCAAAAAGATCTGCATTCCAAACAACATACCACCTTATGACGGGAGCGAGTACCCCGTGGATTGTGTAAGGGCATTTCAAACAACGGTATGGGTAAACAACTGGGACATAGCGACCTAGTGACACATGTTCAAACATACACTCAAGGGAGCAGCCAGGATATGGTTCGAATACCTCCCCCAATAGTCCATAAGTGGGTTCTACGAATTAAGGGACGCATTCCAAGAATCTTTTCTTAACGTAAAGGGGCACGGAAGTAACAAGAAGGCTAGTTTAGAAACATTCACCGCACACTACCAAAGCACGCGAGCAATGAACGCACTAGATTGGGGGGACTTGATGACGTATAGTACGGATAACAGGCTTACGAGGCCTGTACTATCCCAAATGAATTAGGCTCCGGCCCTACAAACAAAACGGCCCCCAGCCCTACAAGCAAATTGGGCTCCGGCCTTCCAAGCAAATCGGGCTCCGGCCCCACGAGCAAACTGGACTCCGGTCCAACAATCCAACAAAGTCAGACATGGCCAAATCCCATGACACAAACATGGCACAGTCCAGATAAACTAGGGCACATACGAGCGGCACTCCTAAAGTACGCTCGCGGACCGGACCCCGGTCCGGAAATCCACCTACATCTACAAACAAGATTACGCTGCGGATCCTTGCCCGACAAGGGTCCCACCCCGGCTACTACAGTAATATGCGAAATATTAGGAAACCCTAATATTTCCACTACCTATAAAAGGAAACCATGATTCACACTTTCGAGGTATGACTTTCTTACTCATCCCAACACATGATTATTTCTCTCACAACATGAGTACTTATTCTCACGCCAGAGCTTAATCGTGGGGTCTGTCCCCACGGTAAGGCTAACGATGTGCTTCTACTTGTGCAGGAACTTATTCCTCTAATTGGATTAGTGCATGAACTACACAACAGACGATCCATCAAGGTCGGCCAAACATGGTCTAAGCCCAGTCTTAACCAAGCCACATTTTTTGCACTAACATATACCCATCACTCTCAAGTGCTTTATTGTCAATAATGCATCTTTAATCTCTAAATCACTCGCTTCCCTGCGTCTCGTTCCCAAATACATTCTTTCAACCTTGAACAACCTTACAACCAACCACGATGATGCAAGTAGTAGGATGACACTTCTCGAAAGTCGAAGCAAATATTACACTAATCTTTTCTTTGTAGGTTCATACATACACTTTGATGTGTATGGCATTCTTGGCTATGGATTAAATTTTGCACTAATCACTTTTGCCTTTTAGGTTCACTCATATACACGGTTTCGTATATGGCATACTTGTCTCTGGACAAAGTTTACTTCTCTTTATGTAGGTTTTCTTGACATCCTCGAGCAAGGGGGAGCTTTCGTCGAGCACCTATAGAGTGCATCGTATGACTTACTTGTCAAAGAACGAATATAGTTTTGCACAAATCCTTGTTTATAGCTTTGTTATCATACCTTGACGCCTTGTACAAGGGGGAGGAATCGTCAAGGGGGAGCTTGCATGCATTCATCATCATCTTCACTCTTTGACATTCCTTTGTGTTTCGACAAAAGGTAGATTTCTTTCTCATCATATATTCTTTCTATTTCTTCTTTGCACAACACTAACCTTGATGTAGGTTAAGCCTCAAAATTTGATCCATTGATCCGTTGGTAACAAAGAATAATCAACTAGGAGGCACAAAACCTTAAAGGGAGCAATAAGGAGTTTTCAATTTAACTTCACTAGAGATGATGCAAGCTCGCTTTCTTGGGAAAAATGAAGTTTAACTCCAAGGACACACCCTTTTTGTTTTGACAAAAGAGGGAGGAGAGAGTAAACAGAGAAGGTAAAGCAAAGGTAGTACGGATTCTTTAACATTTTACTTATCTATTACGTTTACATACATTTTATCATCATCAAAAAGGGGGAGATTGTTAGTGTAAATATTACGATGTTTAATCTATACAGTCTCGTATGTTTTGTTGATGACAAACCATGTAACTTGTAATACATAACGTAAAATATACAAGTTACTCGTAATCGTATTTTTTCTCAACATACTTTCAACACCTCTCAACGTCTCAAGTCCTTATATGTTACAACACAAGTTCGTAAATATTTATTATGTTGCGTTATGATCAAAAGCCAAATAAGCCATCAAACATGTTTAGTTAAATAGTTTATATAAAACCAAAACTATTTTTATGAAACACTTATAAGTAATATTTATTACTTACATTTTCATAAAATACATACTTTAAAACCAACTAGTTAAATGTAATATACTAGTAAAAAGAGTTGGACTATCCATAACCCATAAACCATAGTATAAAATCCATAACCTATAACCCATGACCCATGCTTATTGCATCATGCATGACATCAGAATGGGTAAAATCCATGACCCATGACCCAAAGTCCATAACCCATAACCCATTGTCTATGTTTATTGTATCTAGTTAGGTACCCATGACCCAAGGTCCATGACCCATTACCCGTGACCCATAACCCAAAATATGAGGAGCATCGGCAGATCCCGCGGAACCCTTTGGGTTAGGCAGCCGGATCCCTTTCAGAAGGGACCTGGGGAACATTAACAACTTCTTTTTTCCTTTAAATAGTAAACCACTTCTCACCATTTTCTTACACCTTTTACACACTTTCTTCCACCATTTCTAACATATTTAGATCAGTAGGAAAACATGTTAAAATCCCTCTTTCTCATATGATCATTATGCTTCTAACTTTCATTTTGTTGTAAGCATAGTTTCGAAGTGATCCTCCAAAGCAAACTTAGAGATCTTGCATCCTTATCTACTAAAGTGATCCTCATCCACCACAATTATACATACATGAAGATCTATCACGGTAAGCTTAAGGAACTTGTGATCTTCATTCATTGAAGGCTTCCTATAAATGGAAGTTTATTTAGATTAGGCATTTGTATCCATAGACACATTGTCATGGATCATCTCTTGTATCATCCATGGTGTGTCATAGATGTGTTGTGCAGATTGGTTTAGCAGGGCGTTGGATCCTCATGATGTGTTGTGATAGTAGGTGTTGATTGGGTTGTGGTTCCTCTATTGTAATGGAACCCGATATCTAGCATTGTACAGGATAAAGTGTAGGCGACGTCGTGTAAGGTTTGGTTCTACCTTGGTGAAGAACCCGGTATTTAGCTTTGTATCGGATAAAGTGTAAGCTACATTGTGTAAGGTTTTCTCCGCGGAGAATGGAGCTTGTTGATCTAGTGAAGTAACTATCGAGTTGGGTACTCGGGGAGTGGAGTAGGGCGAAGAGGAGCTTCGTGCCCGAACCACTATAAATCATCGTATCTGATTTACATAACCTTTTTACTTATCGCTTTATTTTTACTCTTGCTTTATATTGTTGATTATCTATGTGGTTGATGTTCATGATTGTGTGGTATACTTATCTTAAGGGTGTTTTTTAGAAAAGAAAATACACCAGACTAGTAATAGTGAAACTTGATTTATTATAAACCGTTAATCTTGCAGAATCTTATATGAAATTAAGGGGCTGGCCTTACATGCCGTAATGCGTTAAATGCATCCTCGCGTCGAGATTAGCAAATCTAATGGTTTATACTATTCTTGCTAAGTATTCATATAGTCATAGATTTTATTTGACACTGACATGCTTGGTCGACAATTTGAAATAAAAGTTTTTAAGTTTTAAACGAAAATGTATCCACTCCTCTACGGTTTCCACAATCTACATTTACCACACTTTCTGCATTTACAACATTTACGATATCACATTTTCTGTACTATAATTAACATTACTTTCATCATTTTTTGTTGGATCATTCCTCTCAGCAGCTATCCCATACTTTACACTTTGCTTTAAAAACTTTCTCATACTCTTCTTCGTTCTTGACACACCAATAGTTAAGTTGTTTCTATCTCACCAACAATGTAATGATAAAAGCATTTTGTGTTCATACTTCATACATTAAAAAATAAAAGTCAATCTCTTTCATGCATGCTCGTTACTATTTTGGCTCGTATATGATAAAAAGAAGCTTTCTTTGACACCCTAATTGTAAAATTAGGTGTTGTTTGTTTTGGGTACATGGAATAAAAGAATGGAATTAGTTTTTTAAATAATTGTTTGTATTGAGTTTTGGGTTATGGAACATTGGATAATACCTTTAGATAAGGTATTTGACAAAACCCCTATAAGTCCTTGTATGTTTTTTGATAGAGCTGGCAAATCGTGTCTTAATAGGTTTTGAGTGCGCGAATAACATAAGTTTCTAACATGAAAACGACTCGTTTAACACTTGGTTTTAGTGGTTTGAGTATGACAGATATACGTTTTATGTATTAAAAAAGTTAAATATTGAACCCTAGAATACAAAAAACAATTATTTTAAAAAATAAAAAAATTGCATAGTACATTTTTTCCCTTAACAAGTCTTAACAGGTACCCAATTTAGCAGCTCTATTTTCTGATAATGCTACCGTAATTGTTGACTTTTGTACACAATTTAGTCAAATGTGTGTACTTCTTTTTTTATTATTTCTTTTTTATTTTCAAATAGGCTGGTTATTTTTTATATAATATTTAGTTTATAAATTAAATTTATTATTTTTTATATAATATATAGTTTTTTTTCAACTTTGATATTAGATATATTTGTTTGTGTTATATAATAATTAATGAAAATTATACAAATGAAAATACATTTAAAAACTTAATTCATTATATATTTTGCATCAAGTATTATATAATACGAATAAAAATATTTAAAGTCAAAGCTGAAGAAAAAAGACTTTAAAATATGACGGAGGGAGTAACATATTTTCACTCTCCAAATTCAAACTCAAATACAAATCTAAATCTAAATCCTAAACTTATTTACAAACCAAACGGGTCCTTAGTCAACTTATTACTCTTTCCATTCTAATATTATTGTTCAAGTTTTTTTATGTCCTAAATTAATTGTCTACAACTAAAAATAGATTTTAAAAGTTGTAAATTACTATATTACACATGCTAGATATTATTATTACAAACTTATAAATTAAAAACAATACTTAATTAGTTAAAAATAAAACTGTTATTTTGTAAAAAGTAAAAGAGTTAACTACATTTTTGGTCCTCGTGGTTTACCGGGTATAACAGTTTTGATCCAATTTTTTAAATTGTAACGGATCCAGTCCAAGATCCGACGACCCGTAACACTTTTGGTTCAATTTTTGTTGACCATAGATTTGACTAGTTAAAATGACTAAAATACCCTCACTGTTACGCACATAATTTGCACAATTCGTCCCTAACCAAACGGCCGTTAGTGCTGTTACTTTAAAAAACTTTTTTTTAATTCGAAAATAAATTTAGAAAAAAAAATCAAAAAAAAAAATTGAAAAAAAAAAAAAAAGTATTTTCGCTAAAAAAGTTTTCCAAAAAAATTTCAAATTTTTTTTTTCAATTTAAAAAAAAATCGAAAAAAAATTTTAGAAAAAAAAGTTCAAAAAAATATTTTAGCTAAAAAAGGTTTCCAAAAAAAATTTCAAAATTTTTTTTTTCAATTTAAAAAAAAATCGAAAAAAAATTATAGAAAAAAATATTCAAAAAAATATATTTTTTTTTGAGAAAAAAACTCAAAAATAAATTTCGGTAAAAATGTTTCCAAAAAAATTTCAAAAACTTTTTTTTCTAAATTTTTTTTTCGAAAATAATTTTAGAAAAAAAATATTTTTGAAAAAATATTTTCGCTAAAAAAATCTAAAATTTTTTTTTTCTTAAAAATTTTGAAAAATTATTTTTGAAAAAAAAAATTATTTGAATTTTTTTTCTAAAATTTTTGGAAAATCTAAAAAAAAATTTCGAATTTTTTTTCTAAAATTTTTGAATTTTTTTTTTGAAAAATCTAAAAAAAAATTTCGAATATTTTTTCTAAAATTTTTGAATTTTTTTTTTTTTTTTTGAAAAATCTAAAATTTTTTTTCGATTTTTTTTAAATTGAATAAAAAAATTTTGAAATTTTTTTGGAAACCTTTTTTAGCTAAAATATTTTTTTGATTTTTTTTTCAAATTTTTTTTTGAACTTTTTTTTTCTAAAGTTTTTTTCGATTTTTTTTTTAAATTGAAAAAAAAAATTTGAAATTTTTTTGGAAAACTTTTTTAGCGAAAATACTTTTTTTTTTTCAATTTTTTTTTTGATTTTTTTTTCTAAATTTTTTTTTTCAAATTAAAAAAAAATTGAAAAAAAAAAGTTTTTTAAAGTAGCAGCACTAACGGCTGTTTGGTTAGGGACGAATGGTGCAAATTATGTGCATAACGGTGGGGGTATTTTAGTCATTTTAACTAGTCAAATCTATGGTCAACAAAAATTGGATCAAAAGTGTTACGGGTCGTCGGATCTTGGACTGGATCCGTTACAATTTAAAAAATTGGACCAAAACTGTTATACCCGGTAAACCACGAGGACCAAAAATGTAGTTAACTCAAAGTAAAATAAATAAAACAGTAATGATTATGCTTTTTATTTTATTTATTTTTATTTTTTTATTTTTTTTTCATGAGACAATTATTTTGAAACATAAGAGTAGTCTATAAGATTACTCAATGTGTCTACATCGTCATCGGAAATAAATAATTTGTTATCAAACAGAATACTTAATTTTGCTTAGCTAACGCTTAGTCATCAACTGAAAAATATATACCCAAAGTTCACGCTTTAATCTTATCGCTAAGAAAAGGGTATACAAGCTCGGTTTTTAGTAATCTGTCTCCTTGATTAATTACTCTATTAGGTTCTTGAAGTCTAGTTTTTAAAAAGTAATCACCCCTAAGTGTGAAAAGTAAAAATTACTATTATTAGATAGATAAATCACTCTACTTATTCAATATTTATAAATGTTACCATAAGTGAAACTGAATCAATCATACACCGTGAGTTACACGAAGCTTTGAACTAGTAACATGAACGAACACAAAATATACCATGCATGACACTAATATATTTTTCCTATGTAGATTCATTGTAGGTAAAATTCGTTACTGTGTTTTTGTTAAACCAATTAACTATTGTATAGTATAAAATTGTTATCCAAACACTCCCTTAAATTCTTAATATGCCAATATAATGGTCGTTTGTTCAAAAGAAGTAATGAGTTTGACTTATGCGTATGTACATAATCAACATTTTGGGCTATTAAATTCTACGTACCACACTACCACGTGCATTTGTTCAAGAATAAACTAACTAAATAAACCATGACCATAGATCATGTCATTAGTCAAACTTTAACACATATAGAGACAAATCATGTTATCTCTTTTGCCGGGTATATCCTAAAATAATAAACTGTTAGCACGAGCATATATCAAAATCGTAAGGCATTCAACGAGTATTTAGTTTTCTATAGCTAATTATGGGTATAAGTTCAAATTATAGATGCAGAAATATGCAACCAAAAGCTTAAAGCCTTGGCGACGATCTGAAATGACTAGTTAGACCTAATAGTTGAACCTAGGAAATTGGACTAGATCGGAACTGGCCGGGACAGGTTAAATACAGTTCGTTCTTACTTCACTGGTCTAATCTTGCCAGCTTACTTGAATCGCTTCGAAATTCGACTTTTTTCTTTTGTATTAATTTATTTTATCGTTCAAGTGTAGAAATGGACTTGAGTCACTACTCGTGTAAGTTTCGCTCACACTCCAGTTCATCATCCTACCGGTTCTAACCCAGGGCCAAACTAACACCGATAAGGTAATGTCAAGCATTCAAATCGATCTATTACATTTCACGTGTCAAAAGACCCGACGGTAAATATAAAATAAGAAATGTAAACATCATACGAATTCACTCACAAAAATTGAGAATCATTGTTTTTGTGATCTTTTTAAAACCGTTGAAATTTAGTGGTGACGATTACTTTTCGCAATTATATATGATATGGCCAGAATTTTATGATTTACAATTTTCAAGCTCACAATGACATGAATTCACACTTAATGGTACTCTCATTTAAGTTCACACTTTCACATTAATCATTAACACAGCGAAAAATGTTTTAAACAATAAACATATGAACGTCACTTAAATATGCATTAAGATCTTAATATTTATAAATTAATCAGCATAACTGATCGATATACGATAGAAATAGAATCAAAACAAAAAGAAAATGAGCAGAATGTTTTTGTAAATTTTCTAGCTAGGACAGGCGGCTTCGATGAAGCACAAGTTTTCGTTTGCTAACGACTGCAAAATTAGACATTTCAGTTATTATTCTCTAACAAAAAAGCATATTGAAAATCAGTTCATATTCTCTCGGCACAAAGCGTGCATGCGATTTGAAAAAGTTTGCTCTTGTAGTGATATATACATTAAAAAAAGTATTCAGTTGGTGCATTTGTTTAAGTGTTACAGCTAAAAATAAGCAATATATTTATTCAAAACAGACAATCTATACAATAAACTTTGAAAATTACCATTCTATACAAGATATTTTCAAATTTGGAACAATATACGTAATATGATCGGTAATTAGCATGTTACCAGGTTTCCAAGTTTGAAATTTGACAGGAATGGTGCCTGTGGCTTGCGTTGACTTTAACCAGTCATCTCTTGACCTTTTTGCACTTAGAAAAGTCACAGTAATGGTCCCTATGGTTTGCGTTGACTTTCACTTTTAGTCCTCGTCTTTCATTCGTTTTTCTTACATTTTCATACGTTTTTATCCGTTTTTATACTTTTCCGGCCACTTTTATACGTTTTTATACATTTTCATCCGTTTATCTAAAATTTTCATACGTTTTATCTATTTCTAGATGGTTATATACATTTTTGTATCTTTTTACATGCTTTTGTACGTTTTTATGCGTTTTTTGTACAATTGTATCCGCTTTTATACATACGAAAAAATATAAAAACGTACACAAATGTAAGAACACGTACATAAATAGACAAAAACGTATAAAAACGGATAAAATCGTATGAAAATGTAAGTAAACGTATAAAAACGGATGAAAACATTTAAAAACGTAAGAAAAAAGAAGGAAAGCGTATTAAAATATATATAAAAACGTATAAAAATGTACACAAATGTAAGAAAACATACATAAACAGACGAAAATATATAAAAACGGAGAAAATCATATAAAAACGTAAGTAAACGTATAAAAACAGATGAAAACGTAAGATAAACGAATGAAAACATATAAAAACAGTTGAAAACGTATAAAACCGTACATAAATGTAAGAAACATACATAAATAGACGAAAACGTAAAAACGTATGAAAACATATAAAAACGGGCGAAAACACATAAAATGGATGAAAACCTATAAAAACGGCCAAAAACGGATAAAACAGATGAAAACGGATAAAAACGAAAGAAAAACGAAAAAAATCATATATAAACGGATGAAAACTTATAAAAATAGACGAAAAACTGATAAAAATATATGAAAACGTAAGAAAACAGATAAAAACGTATGAAAATTGTATAAAACGGATGAAAACTTATAAAAACATAAAAAACCAAATTTTTGGTTAATTAAAATCGGCCGTTAGTAAAAAAAAAGAGTTATAAGTGAAAAAAAGGACAAGGACTAAAAGTGAAAGTCAACGCAAATCAAAAGGACCATTACTGTAACTTTTCTAAGTGAAAAATGTCAAGATGACCGGTGAAAGCTAACGCAAGCCACAGGGACTATTCTTATCAAATTTCAAACTTAGAAACTTGTTAAATTGCTAGTTACCGGTCATATTACGTAGATTGTTCTAAATTTGAAAATATCTTGCGTAGAATGTTAATTTTTAAAGTTTGTTGTATAGATTATCATTGTCTGTTTTAAATATATATGTTGCCTATTTTTGCTCATTGTTATTAACGTACAAGCCCGTTGTATATATATACGGGTCTTGCCTCTCATCCTTTCTTTTATCTTTATATTTTTGGTACATGCATGATGGACGTCGGTAATTTTCGGTTCTTGTTTACACGTTAATCATTTATTTTAATTTGCAATATGATCATTGATTATTTACTTCAAATATTCATTCCTAAAATTTATGATACACATATAATTTAATTTGAATATAGAGTTGAGTTATTTAGGGGGTGTTTGTTTCAGTTTATAATTTATATAGTGGGTTTATGACTTATTTAGTTTTCGGTTTATGTTTCATAAGCAAATTTTTTTGGCTTATTTTGATAGTTTTCGGCTTATATAAAGCTTATCATATTATAATAAGTTTATATAAAGCAAAAAACTTCAAAATAAGCCGCAAAAAGTGGGTTTAGAAATAAGCTAAAAACAAAATAAGTCATAATCCCACTATAAAAGCCAAAGCTAACCACCCCCTAGAGACTATTAAAAACTTTCAAACTAAGAGGCTAATCTCCACTATCCATAATTTCATATAATTTAATTTAATGTGTTACATAAACCATAAAAACGTTTATTTATATTTTGCGATATTCTTATGTTTTGTCGATAATAAACGTAAAATCATTTTAATGAAATAAATAAAATACATAAAGTTTTGAACCAATAGTTTACTAACTCATTTTACTGAACAAATAAACCATTAAACATATTTAGTTATATGGTTTACATAAAACCAAAACCATTTTTATAAAAACACTTATAAGTAACTTTGGTTACTTATATTTTTATAAAATACATACTAACTATATGTAATATGTAATATAAAATAACTTATACTATCCATAACCCAAAACCCATGCCCAAAATCCATGACTCATGGAGCTTGACCTAAAACCCATTGCCCATATGAATGACATCATGCATGACATTAAAAATAGGTATAATCCATGACGCATGACCAAAGTCCATAAACCATGACCCAAGATGTATATTGCATCATGCATAACATCACATAACCTATGGGTTATATCCCATAACCTAATACCTGGAATTATAACCCAAAATCTAGACTAGTACTAACAGTAGTCGGATCCCTTGGATTAATGATGCCTGTTTCGTTGTAGGTATTTTTATATTCAAATTTTAATATTTATATTTAGACGGACTTATACCTTAAAGACACACTTTCACGGGCAGTATACCCGATCAATTGTAGCCAGTGGGGTAAGTACGAGGTCGATCTCGGGAATAGTACGCCTAGGTTTGGTCTAATATATTTTACAAGTTTTAAAGGGGGTTTTGATTGATTGATTAATTATATTGCTAAAGAACACAAAACGTAAACTAAACTAAATTATACTAAAGTTGTGATCAATGAGAGAAATAAGTGCTAGCCATGTTAATCCTATCCCATTTTAGCCATCTGTCTATTAGTGCAATGATCTAATTGTAAAGTACTGGCGACATCAAGATATGTGGGGAGTATCTCCTTTGTCCAGATAATACCCCCACACTCCTATCTAACCTAGACTAGACCACTTAGTCCATGTATCTAGCCACTATCATGTAATCTCCTAGGCCATTTGATCCATGTACCTATCGGACTATAAGCATGCATAAAGTTATGTCATCTAATCTATGTGATTTATTAATGGTATCCACTTGGTCCATGTAACACCGTACTCATTCTCCACTTGGTCCATGTAAGAAGAGCGCGCGCCTACTTAAATGTTCTCATAATATACATCCAATACCCACTTGTTCCATGTGATACTAGACTTAAACTATTCAAACAAATAACGAGCATTGAAATGATAAACACATAAACTAAACAATAGAAGACAATAGATCTTAACAAACGAAAATAAATGTCATAGAATATTCATAAACATGTATAACACTGATGTGTGCTTTTTCACACATCCTTTTTAGACCCAAAATCAGACCAAATATATCAAATACTAACCAAATATGCCAAGAAAATGTGTGTTTTTGTATTTGTGTATGTGCAGGTACGGATATGAGAAAAATGGACAAAAACAAAGCAAAACCGACAAAAACGGGCACGAGATTGGAAAAAGGTCAAAAGCCGGAGTCGGGGAAGAAAAAAAATGCTCAAAATGACAATTCAAGTCCTCAAAGATTCAAAGAATGACAAAAGAGACCCTTGGTTGAAGTTTGAAGATATTGACAATAATGGTCCTTCAATTTTCAACAATTGTCAATTTTAGTCCTTTGAAGAAATATTTGAAGAAAAGTCAAACTTGGTCCTCCATAATTCAAAGATTGACAACAAAGGCCCTTGGATTGTACTTTGGAAGATTTACAGGTTTAGTCCTTGTAATTTGCAAAATTACATGAATGGTCCTTGGTAATTTTAGTCCTAAATCCTAAGATCTACAACCGGACCTAAAAGTTAACCCAATTTATTACTAAGTCCTAAACCCACATCTGCCAAAGCCCAAAACAAAACAGCCCATCACCCTTTTAAATGTTATACCCGATCCACTACCCAAAATATTACCTTAGTCAAACGCCTATACCCGGTCAACCCCCAACTTAATTACCATTTGAAAGAAGAAAAAAACGCGGCCCCCAATATTTACCCAAAACCAAAAGTAAGAACCCTAATTACCCACACGTCTATATTCACCCAATCCCGTAATAATTACCCAATCCTAAGAGGTTATAGAAGGGTTGACAGTTGACCCCTGACAAGGGAATGACACATGGACCAATCCCAGCTGACACGCAGGATTCACAATCATTTACACATGATCCAAGGGTCATTATTGATGGGAAGTATCTGGAAATGGATCAAACGGCTTAGAGAGGACTCAAAGAAACACAATCTCACACGGATTGGTGAGCTGGACAACCTAGAAGCATCCCGAAGCTCCCCTCAACTGCCTATATAATACCCCCTCATTTCACAGCTTAGTGTGTAGGCTTTCATTGTAATTTTACTTTCTTAAATTAGTTTTCAATTGTATTTCACTTTTCAAGTAATGTAATTTGTTTATTTTAATGAAAGTTTAATTCAGTTTTCCTTTAAATTATGTTTCTCATTTATTTTAAGCATTGTTCATTTAAGCTTTTGATTCTGCCTTTATCCTATTATTTAGATTTAGTTCAAGTTAATTTCAAAGTTATTGTTCATTGTTATGTTCTAATTTCATATAAAAAAATAAAAAAAACAGAAAAAAAATAAATAAATAAAAATCTCATAAGCTTCAATAAGCTTAACTTCTGCTTATTTAAACTCATTTAAGCTTTATATAGCTTATAGTGAGTTTAGTCTTAGAATTTACTATATTTAATTCAATTTCACAAAATCAGTCAACTAAAGTCAACTGTTGATGAAGAATGGTGATCATTGGTCTAATCTGATAAGTTAAGCAGGATTGGGAAGTGCGTAGCCTATCTTAAAGATAGGCTGTGTTCAAGAAAATCCCTGTTCAGCTAGGATAAAGCTTGGTGAGTTCCATTTTTCAATTTTAGTTCTAATTTGCATAATAGCTTATTATAGTTTAGATATGAATTTATTGCTTATTTCATGTTTCAATTTAGTAGTTTAGATATGAACTCAGTTTGTGGTTTGGAGTGCTTTAGAACACCTCTGCTTAATTATTTCCTCTAATCAGTCTATTAAGGAGTGTTTGGTAGAATAAATTTTACTTAGTTTAAGTTGTTTATAGGTTGATAGCTTAGTTCAGTTAAGTCACATTAGACTAATATTAGATAGAAATAACATTAAATCCTTAGGTTAATTCATTATTAATCAACTTCATCCTTAATCTCTACTGTTGCTTTCACCTGTTAAGATTTTTGTTATTGAAACATACATACAGTAGCATAATTGGGTAACTTAGCTTGTTTAGGTCTAATATTAGCTAATTACAACA
The DNA here is from genome assembly GCA_030686995.1 of Artemisia argyi. NCBI lineage: Eukaryota > Viridiplantae > Streptophyta > Magnoliopsida > Asterales > Asteraceae > Artemisia > Artemisia argyi. The sequence continues at coordinate 49,107,491 of CM060688.1, forward strand.
TAAGTTGTAATCTAGGGTCAGTCTAAGTTCATATTAGTCAAAGTAGGTTGCATATTCAAAAAAGTAAAAAACACAAAGCCATTTTCAATAGGCCAAATAGAAGCATTTTTAATTTCCATCTTGTTCAGTAAAATCTTTTGAAATTTGGTTTTTAGATAGTCTACTAGGTTAAGTTTTCTAGGATATTTTCTCTAGAATTTTTAAATTTTTTTTCTCAGTAGTTTTTCATTGCTTAATTGGACCTGTTTTGCCTTAGTGTGCCCTGCACCATTAAAGTCTGTCCTAATCAGTTACTTTCATAAGCTGACTATTAGTTCACTGCTTGAGCTTATTGTCTGTATTTAGGGGCTATTAGAAGATCATTAAGCTGGCTTTTGAATTTAGTGCTTAACTTGAACTCAGCAGCTTATTCCTTTAGCTTATTTTGATCCAACTTAGAGCCTAGTTGGCCTGCACAAACTAAGTGGATTTAGGATTGCTTATTGCTATTCTGTTTATTTCCAGGCTTATTTTAGCTCATTAGGTTAGTGTTTAGTTGCTTGTGGGTTATTTCATCAATTGGTAGCTTATTGTATTTTCTGCTTGTTCCTATTGCTTCTTTGTAACTGCTTATTGCTCTTGAGTTGTCTTTCTGTGATTCAATTGGTCTGATCTCAACTCATTTAAGCTTATTTGAGTACTAGATACTTGTGGTTTAAGTCTCATTAATTTTAGTTGCAAGTGCTTATCAATAAGCACTTGCATTAAGCTGTTTTAAGCCTATTAAGTACTTTTCTAGCTTATTTTTCAAGTTTTAAATTTTTCTTACGTTTTAGATATTATTTTAGAATTTCCATAAAATTTTCATATTTTTCTGAGTTAATTTACTATTTTTCTTATTTTATTTTAGTTTTTAATCAATTTCTAATTACTTTTTATTAAAGAAAAATCAAATAAAAATCAGAAAAAGCTTGAAAAATTCTAAAAATATTTTAGGAAATAGTTTTTAGTTATTTTAGATTTTTTAAAATTAGTTTGTATTTTTCTCACTTAATTTCCTTTTTATTTGCATTTTTAATTACTTTTTAATTAGTTAAAATAGTTTTTAATTCATAATAATTAAATAAAAAGTCAAAAATATTTTTCTTTTTCCCAAAATTTTCTTTTATCATTTTTAGCTTAGGAAAATTATTTTCAAACCCGTAGGATTAGTCTAGCTTCAAATTCATTTTTTAATTCGCGCGTTTACGTTTTATTTACCTTTAAGCTTACGTTTTTGATTTTACGTTACGTTTTAGGTTTGGTAATTTGATTTACTTGTTTAATTGTTTAATTGTGCTTCATTTTCTTATTCATTAGTGTAAATCTCATTCGAATCATTTTTTATCACTTTCACGACACTTTTCACGAACCGGGAATTTCAAATTCCATTCACACCTTCACACGGACTACGATCTCGAGATTTGTATTTCCTTCAAATCCTTTGGAGAAATAGAATTAATATACTATATATTATATTTGAAACACATCAAATTTTGGTGCCGCTACCGGGGAAGGTTGAAGTGAATTTTTGATTTTCGTTTTCGAATCGTGTTTCGAAAACCTTCCTCATTCTTATATATATTTTCTATAAAAATATAAAAAGTAAAAAATCAAAAACACTTTTACTAAAGTGTTTTCAAAAATAAAAAATAAAATAAACATCCTCACTCTCGAGAGAGTGTTGTAAACCATTCCGAAAAAACAACAAAAGAAACTGAGAAATTATACGTATTCGGATTACTTTATTACTACAATCAACTAAACGGGGAATACGGAGGTCTTTACATTAAATTGCAGACCGAAAAGAGATCCATTCTTCTCTCCCGCTTCACTGCGCGTAGTTTTAGAGGAAACGGTTACGAATAACGTAACGGTTACAAAAAAGAAAATAAAAGTTTTGTGTTTTGTTTTTTAATATTTAAAAAAGCCAAAAATACTTGCCAACCAAAAATACAAAAAGATTTTCCTTTTCTATTTTGATTTTCTTTTTCATTGGTGTTTTTGTGGTGTATGAACACCCGCTCATCTTCTAAACGTCTTATTTCTCCACTTTCAAATCCAGAAAGTTTATTTCGACACAATCACTGAGTTTTTTTCCCAACCGTTGAGAAAATGAACCAATACGAACAACACTTGGGACCCCCGCCGATGGGTGGTGCTCAAAATAACGGTATCTCTCTGATGGGATCCCAACCGGCTTATGATTTACGTCCGATGGAGGAACAACTCCAATCACCATTTAATGGTGTGAGGAGGGCCATCGTGATTCCCGATATCACTGCAAATCAACTTGATAAATTGCATCCATCACTGTCGTTTTTATGTGGTTTAGTAAGACGGCATAGCTTCCCAGGTTTATTAGGTTTTGGAATAAATGATCTATCTATACACGAAAAGGCTAAAACCTCAAGAAAGAATACCTTAATACCTTATCAATGGAAAGGTCTTCGAAACTATGAATCTTTCATCTCTTCTCCTCCCGCGATAAGGACGTGTTTAAGGATGCGACTTCGGGCGCCTCGTTTTGTTGACGTCGCGCGTAGGATAAATGATTTGTGCTGGATAAGCATTTGTTACAGTCGCGAAATACGGGTTTTTGTAAAAGTTTTCATTTTCTTAGCTGAAGGTAGATCAGAAAATGCCATTGTCCTATAGCTGCACTAAACTTTGAACTGGACTAAACGAAGACAAGGTAAAGTCAAAGAGCAAAGTTTAAACCCTCCATAACATCTTTAAAAGTTTTCATTTCAGTCAATTAATTGGAAGCAGGATTCTTATTCTTGAAAGCGAGTTAAGTGGCTCTGAGAGGCACGAACAGTATAACAATAAGTACTGATTCGACTAGCCCGAACGTGGGGAAAGAATGTTTGAATGTGAACAAATAGCTGACTCTTGCAAGTTTGTGGCCAACGATCACCCTCTAAGCTATACGCTTGATAACGAACTAAGCCTCTCAACCCCTTGACAATAGTGGGTTGTAGCCAGCTTAACATGCTGTCAATCTTGCTTTTATCTGCTGATACCCCTTCACTGCTCACCACATGCCCCAAATACTCTAACCTTGCCTGACCGAAAGAGCATTTCGATTTCTTCACAAACAACTTGTGTTGTTTTCTTTCCCTATGTTTCCTAGTCTATATAGGTCCAATCTCATCTGCTAGCGCTTCTTCGTTGCTTGGTCGGGACACATTCATCGATTTCTTCACCAAGACCAAGTCGATCCGTATATAAAGTCATACTAATCGAGTCCTTCTTTATCTACTGAGTTGTAGTTGTTGGAAGAAAGAAAATAGCACGAGTATGATTGCTGTCGATTGTGTCAATCGGAAGTGCATACGGCAGATCAGCTTCCTCTACCTAGGTATGGATTGGATGCTCCTCCTGCTCGGGCAGCGAATTGAATGTAGAGATCCGTAGGGCCTTATAGTTTAATTGGTTGAAACGTACCGCTCATAACGGTGATATTGTAGGTTTGAGACCTACTAAGCCTACCACCCCCTGCTCTTCTCTTTCATCATTGCTAGTGAAAGTGTTAGAATGAATGTTGGCCTAGATAGAGGAATAAAAACTAGCTCAACCGGAAGGGAGAGGATAGCCGAATCAGTAACTGATATGAAAGCTGCTCCCTTTTGGGTATGCAGGTACTAAGAGTCTTCTCACTACCAACCAGCAGACATCATCTTTTTCATTGTTCCCATGTTTTTTTGGTAATCTGCTCCCACGCTGCAAACAGTCAAATCTGAACTTAACCTTACCACTCTTCTTTCTTTCCTCACGAGCAGGAAGCACACCAGCAGCGTGCGTTGCGTGATTCTACTGTGTTTTTTTGCAGTTGACTGGGTGGACAGTTGACCGGAAGAGAACTTAGATTCGCCCATTCTTTTCTGGTGCACTCGCTTTATATCTTCGACACACAAGGAAGGACGCGGTGGGAAAGAAGGGGCCCTAGCCTCTGTCCGGCCGATCATTCCGCTGGCATCTCGCATTCACGCCCCCGTTTGACTCCCGCTCAGGGATGTAGTTGTAGATATGTTTGTCTTAGTGGGTCTTTGGCTTCACTTGTTATCTCCTTCTACGACATGCTGTTGTCGTCACCATATTCCATATGTCACTTAGTCATCTCAGCCATACCTCCAAGTTGTTGATTGGAATGGAATTTGATGTGCTGGGTTTGGTTGGTTGGTTTCCCGAAGGGCTATCTGATCCGATCAACTGTGTAACACCTATTATAGGTCAGGTCCTAAAGCTATAGTGTAATTCCCTGTGACTATTGACAGGAGATCCTTCTATGCTTTCACCGATAATCACATCCAACTACATCCAGGAATCGCATCCGCTAGATGTGGTTTTGGGACAAGGCGTGTAACCTCGATAGCATGTGCCCTAGCCACCCAAGCCTATTAGTCGCTTAGATAAAGAAGGAAGCCCTTCAGGAGCTATTCTTTCCCTGATATTTGCAGTAACAGAACTACGACAACTCTGGAACGCATCACGCGGTTTGTTTTAAGGCATGGGTTATGGTCTAGGAGAACTCATGCGACTTTTGGCGTTGGGGAAGCCATGTGTTAGGTAAACCAACCGCACATTGCGGATCCCTCTTTCTTCCGGTAAGAAAGCGGTTTTTCCCTTAGGTTCCTCCCTGACCTTAGATGGAGAAAATAAATGCTTAAGGAAAAGGCGCCCTCGAAGCTGACGCGTCATTTTCACTTTCTTTAACCGTACTTAGGTAGCTCTTCGTTCGTTCAGCAGAGGCTCGTACCGAGCTTGAACCATGTCTCCCGAACAATCTCAGTAAATATGTGTAGAACCTTGTAAAAATTTCTTGTAATTATATCGTTAATAAATAAATAATCTTTCGTTACCGTACTGATTCCCATTATTTCAAAAAAATTTGAAAATTTTCTTATCATATTAATTAGTCGTTATCACGATATAATATAATTCACGAAATGACGGGACCAATCCTCGACATGTTACTCGAAACCTAAACATTTCATTTATACTAATTTCATTTCACTAATCCTAAATTAAAATTACTAATTACACATTAATACCAATCGGGCCCTTAATCACTCCAGCCCAACACCTCGAGTACTATTCATCAGCCCAAGTTACAAGCCCAACTCCAAATTTATAATATATCATATAATCGACTAGTAGCATGCTCCAAAAACGACTCTCGTATTCTCTATTCTTTCACACGACACATATATATTATTTCACCACCTCGTTTCTCACCTAGCCAACTATTAGTATGTGGAATCTCAGATCCATAGGTCGACTTTTGATATGTTTTTAGAAGGCAAAGTATTCGACAAAACTCAACCCAATCGACATATAAATAAATTCATTTCTTAACCGTTTTGTTTCCCGTTTGTTTCTAAAGGTTCCTAATAACATTCCTAGCATGATTTCATGTTTAGATGTCATTTATGATCAGCCATAACCAATTGATACACGATTTCTCAAATCGTGTATGAAATAATAAGCTAGTCGACATCTAAGTGAATCACCAATACATGCACCTTATTTCAAGCTCTCACAAAGGTTATTATATGTGAAAATTCAGCCTAAGAATCTATAGTTACTGACATGCATAGTGTATTTGGTTTCCTTGAAAATTATTACACTTACGTGTTATAAAATATCACTATAAGTACTCCTTGTTCATACACCCATTTATATCATTTACCATACTCTCTCAAACTCATATTCCTCCTAAAAATCTTCTCTGAAAGACCAGGAGTTGTTGCATGATCGTTTGGAAGCAAGAAGAAACTATCGAGTTTGTTTATACGTTTGTTATTTTGGGTTATGGTCGAACTTAATCGTTTCTTGTGTTTCCTTCTTCCACTCTCGACTCTCTACCACCCAAGAGGTGTAGTAAGTTGTTTCAATCTCATTTCAATTCATATCACACGTTTAATATGTTCCATGCATCATGTTTATGTTATGTCGAACGTAATTAAGCTTCATATATATTTCTTACGTATATATTTATATATAGTACTCCCTCCGTCCCATAAAAACTGTCCAGTTTGACTTTTCAGAGTCAAACTGGTTCAACTTTGACCTTAAATATTTTTTATGTGTTATATAATACTTGATGAAAAATTATACCAATAAAAAATACACTTAAAACTCAATCTATTCATATATTTTGCATCAGTTATTATATAATAACCACAAAAATAAATAAGGTCAAAGTTCAACCAGTTTGACTTTGAAAAGTCAAACTGGACAGTTTTTATGGGACAGAGGTAGTACACGACAAGTGACTAGCCTCTATCTTGGAAGGCCTAGGAGTCACGACACACACATATTTCACGTTAGTTTTACTTCTCATGCATCATACGAACTCATTTTTAAACCATGCTTAATCGTATAAAAACTATATATATACTTAGAAAAATATACTAAGTTTTTACATATACATGAAACGTGCCATATAACCCAAGGAACCATCAATTATCTTTAAAAATTGCGTAACAAGCATACTATATTTTTACACGACCTATTAGACCACCTAGCTAGCTAACAATTTCGTGTATAAAACTCGTGAAAATAAGTTAGTCTCGACACTGAAATTTCACTAAAGTGAATCGCATTAAACACCCCTTTGAAAACTAAACTTTTAACGTATTGGGCCTAAAAGCCCAATAAGCTGAAAATAAGCTCTTCTGATAAGCTAGCTTATCTAAACTTTTTGATATGAAAATAGAACATGAAAAATGATAGTTTTGATGAGCTCAACTCGTCTCACGAAGTACGGATTTTAAAACGTTAACGGGCCACTTTTTCAACTTGCTAAAAGCCCAATTATTGAAAATAAGCTCTTTTTATCAAATAAGCTGTTAAAATAAGCTTAATATTAACTAAATAAGCCTCGGAAATTTTTAGATAATTTTTCTAATCATTTTTGTAACTTTGGACTAAAAATGTAATGCGACGACACCTAGAAGGCCTAAAACTGTCATTATTGAAAAGTGAGGACTGAAACAGTAAAAACAGAATTATAAGGGTAGAAATTGATAATATTTGATATTCTAAGCCTAGGTTTGACTATTGGGCAATTAGAGGACTATAATTGTAATTTATATATAAAAAGGACTAACGGTGTAACGCAAACGTCGTTAGAGTAAAAATGGTAAAATTGGAAAAGGATAAGGACTACACCTATTCTATTTAACATTCTTAGTTATTTTCTATTTTCGTAAATTTATCTTGTCATATGCATTTAAACTTTCATTTTTATTTATATATATTATATAACGTAACGTTTATAATATATATAACGATATTTCAAATTAAATATATTACTTTTGATTTAGAAGGTAAAACTTCGGAAAATAACTTATATCACGTATTTTGTCATATCATACATAACATAAGAATTTCACTTCATATCATCTATTCATCATAACGAATAATTATTATTCGTTATTCGTTTCGTATTTACCAAATGGTATTTGGTCAAATTCTCAGATAAATCTATTTATCAGGTTGGATTTTGGAGCCGTATTCATAATTTCGTCCGACTTTACTTTTCTTCATTTCAGTATCAATCAAGGTGAGTCATAGCCTCACATTTACTTATTTCAAACTCCGTGAGGGGGATACATGTTATAAACAGATCACAAGTAATTTTCTGTATGCTACCTGATTTGATATATGCCTAAGTTACCTATTGCCAAAAGACCATTGATCATGAGCTATTAATCACTGTTATGTGAGTGCGAATATAATGAATAGATCTATTTAAGGTTTGACAGCCTATCCCATTAATACTTGACGGAATGCCATTATGCATGTGGTTAGTCGTATTAGTCGTGATATATTATATTTGAGTAAAAATAGGAATTGATAAATCACCTATTACATGAGGGCAATATTATCATTAATTTGATAACACCTCCGTATTTACGGTATTTGTTAACATTTTGCGTGTCACGAGACTTAGAGCAATATATACTGCAATATCAATTTTTAATTGATTGTATTCCTAATACAATCTTACTTGTGTATCAAAATGATTACCAAATTCAAACTCTATGATATCACTCAACATTGTTGTTGACTTTTAAACATGTTATCTCAGGTATTTAGCAGAGGAAGCAAGCATGGAACGGGCGAAAGCATTAAAACTTATCTACTTCTTTAAATAATGGTGTAAAATAAAGATGTTTAATTCAGTTTAAAACATCAAGACTTCTAGTTTTACAATACTCTGATGTGACCTCTTGTATTTGAATCTTTATTAATGAACTTATATTTTTAAAACGTCTCTTTCGAGCCATTTTCTATCATTATGACTTCGATCCTCACCGTAACACCCTAATTACTATTCTGCTGCCACATCACGAATTAGGGGGTGTTACAGGAGCTCTCCAAGAAGAAAACCGACAATATCAGAAGATTGACAGAAGGTCAAACAATGAAGAGCAGATTGACAGAATGCCAAATAATGAAAAAGCATTTGTAAGAAGAGATGATGGAATGTTATGTTTTAAGGAAAGATATTGGATTCCTCTCTTTGGAGGTATTTGAGACCTTATCATGCATGAATCTCATAAATCCAAATATCCTATTCATCCTGGTTCCAATAAAATGTATCAAGATCTTAAGAAGATTTATTGGTGGCCAAATATGAAAGCTGATATCGCAGAGTATGTTGGTAAATGTTTAACATGTTCTAGAGTAAAGGCAGAGACTCAGAAACCATCAGGATTACTCGTGCAACCAGAAATACCAGTCTGGAAATGGGAACGAATCACCATGGATTTTATTACCAAATTACCAAGGACTTCGACCGGATTAGACACAATCTGGGTTATCATCGATCGATTAACCAAGTCTGCACATTTTCTACCTATCAAGGAGACTGACGAGATGGAAACACTTACTCAGTTGTATTTTAAGGAAATTGTGATTAGACATGGAGTTCCGATATCCATTATTTCTGATAGAGATAGCCGATTCACTTCAAGATTTTGGGAATCTCTACAAAAATCTCTTGGTACTCATTTAGATATGAGCACCGCTTATCATCCGCAAATCGATGGACAAAGTGAAAGAACAATCCAAACCTTGGAAGTATGCTCCGAGCATGTGTAATTGATTTCGGAAAAGGTTGGGATAAACACTTGCCATTAGTTGAATTCTCTTACAATAACAGCTATCATGCCAGCATAAAAGCTGCACCTTTCGAGGCACTTTACGGAAGAAAGTGCAGATCACCAGTCTGTTGGACAGAAGTTGGTGATATGCAACTCACTGGACCAGAGCTAATACATGACACGACCGAGAAGATATTCCAAATCAAGCAACGCATACAAGCTGCTCGTTACAGACATAAGAGTTATGCTGATGTCAGGAGAAAGCCTATGGAATTTCAGGTAGGAGACAGAGTCATGTTAAAAGTTTCACCCTGTAAGGGAATGATCCGTTTTGGAAGAAGTGGAAAGTTAAATCCAAGGTACATTGGACCTTTCAAAATTCTGGAGAGAATTGGTCCAGTTTCTTATAAGTTAGAACTTCCGGAAGAACTCAGTAGGGTACATCCTACGTTTCACGTATCACAACTCAAGAAACGTTTGTCTGACGAAACTCTCGTTATTCCACTGAAGGAGATCAGATTGGACGACAAACTAGTGTTCACAGAAGAGCCTGTGGAAATAATGGATAGAGAAGTAAAACAACACAAACAGAATCGTATCCCCATTGTAAAGGTTAGATGGGACTCAAAGCGAGGACCAACTTACACATGGGAACGAGAAGATAGATTCCGTGAGAAATATCCACATTTATTTTCATAGATCACACTTGTTAAATTTCTTAAAATCGAATTTCGGGACGAAATTCAGAATAACAAGTGGGTACTGTAGAACCTTGTAAAAATTTATTGTAATTATATCGTTAATAAACAAATAATCTTTTGTTACCGTACTGATTCCCATTATTTCAGAAAAATTTGAAATTTTTCTTATTATATTAATTAGTCGTTATCACGATATAATATAATTCACGAAATGACGGGACCAATCCTCGACACGTTACTCGAAACCTAAACATTTCAATTATACTAATTTCATTTCACTAATCCTAAATTAAAATTACTAATTACACATTAATACCAATCGGGCCCTTAATCATTCCAGCCCAACACCTAGAGTACTATTCATCAGCCCAAGTTACAAGCCCAACTCCAAATCCATAATATTTCATATAATCGACTAGTAACATGCTCCAAAAACGACTCTCGTATTCTCTATTCTTTCATACGACACATATATATTATTTCACCACCTCGTTTCTCACCTAGCCAACTATTAGTATGTCGAATCTCAGATCCATAGGTCAACTTTTGATATGTTTTTAGAAGGCAAAGTATTCGACAAAACTCAACCCAATCGACATATAAATAAATTCATTTCTTAACCGTTTTGCTTCCCGTTTGTTTCTAAAGGTTCCTAATAACATTCCTAGCATGATTTCATGTTTAGATGTCATTTATGATCAGCCATAACCAATTGATACACGATTTCTCAAATCGTGTATGAAATAATAAGCTAGTCGACATCTAAGTGAATCACCAATACATGCACCTTATTTCAAGCTCTCACAAAGGTTATTATATGTGAAAATTCATCCTAAGAACCTATAGTTACTGACATGCATAGTGTATTTGGTTTCCTTGAAAATTATTACACTTACGTATTATAAAATATCACTATAAGTACTCCTTGTTCATACATCCGTTTATATCATTTACCATACTCTCTCAAACCCATATTCCTCCTAAAAATCATCTCTGAAAGACCAGGAGTTGTTGCATGATCGTCTGGAAGCAAGAAGAAACTATCGAGTTTGTTTATACGTTTGTTATTTTGGGTTATGGTCGAACTTAATCGTTTCTTGTGTTTCCTTCTTCCACTCTCGACTCTCTACCACCCAAGAGGTGTAGTAAGTTGTTTCAATCTCATTTCAATTCATATCACATGTTTAATATGTTCCATGCATCATGTTTATGTTATGTCGAACATAATTAAGCTTCATATATATTTCTTACGTATATATTTATATATAGTACACGACAAGTGACTAGCCTCTATCTTGAAAGGCCTAGGAGTCACGACACACACATATTTCACGTTAGTTTTTCTTCTCATGCATCATACGAACTCATTTTTAAACCATGCTTAATCGTATAAAAACTATATATATACTTAGAAAAATATACTAAGTTTTTACATATACATGAAACGTGCCATATGACCCAAGGAATCATCGATTATCTTTAAAAATTGCGTAACAAGCATACTATATTTTTACACGACCTATTAGACAACCTAGCTAGCTAACAATTTCGTGTATAAAACTCGTGAAAATAAGTTAGTCTCGACACTTAAATTTCACCGAAGTGAATCGCATTAAACACCCCTTTGAAAACTAAACTTTTAACGTATTGGGCCTAAAAGCCCAATAAGCTGAAAATAAGCTCTTCTGATAAGCTAGCTTATCTAAACTTTTTGATATGAAAATAGAACATGAAAAATGATAGTTTTGATGAGCTCAACTCGTCTCACGAAGTACGGATTTTAAAACGTTAATGGGCAACCTTTTCAACTCGCTAAAAGCCCAATTATTGAAAATAAGCTCTTTTTATCAAATAAGCTGTAAAAATAAGCTTAATATTAACTAAATAAGCCTCGGAAATTTTTAGATAATTTTTCTAATCATTTTTGTAACTTTGGACTAAAAATGTAACGCAACGACACCTAGAAGGACTAAAACTGTCAATATTTAAAATTGAGGGCTGAAATAGTAAAAACAGAATTATAAGGGTAGAAATTGATAATATTTGATATTCTAAGCCTAGGTTTGACTATTGGACAATTAGAGGACTATAATTGTAATTTATATATAAAAAGGACTAACGGTGTAACGCAAACGTCGTTAGAGTAAAAAATGGTAAAATTGGAAAAGGACAAGGACTACACCTATTCTATTTAACCCTCTTAGTTATTTTCTATTTTCGTAAATTTATCTTGTCATATGCATTTAAACTTTCATTTTTATTTATATATTATATATATAACGTAACGTTTATAATATATATAACGATATTTCAAATTAAATATATTACTTTTGATTTAGAAGGTAAAACTTCGGAAAATAACTTATATCACGTATTTTGTCATATCATACATAACATAAGAATTTCACTTCATATCATCTATTCATCATAACGAATAATTATTATTCGTTATTCGTTTCGTATTTACCAAATGGTATTTGATCAAATTCTCAGATAAATCTATTTATCAGGTTGTATTTTGGAGCCGTATTCATAATTTCATCCGACTTTACTTTTCTTCATTTCAGTATCAATCAAGGTGAGTCATAGCCTCACATTTACTTATTTCAAACTCCGTGAGGGGGATACATGTTATAAACAGATCACAAGTAATTTTTTGTATGCTACCTGACTTGATATATGCCTAAGTTACCTATTGCCAAAAGTCCCTTGATCATGAGCCATTAATCACTGTTATGTGAGCGCGAATATAATGAATAGATTTATTTAAGATTTGACAGCCTATCCCATTAATACTTGACGGAATGCCATTATGCATGTGGTTAGTCGTATTAGTCGTGATATATTATATTTGAGTAAAAATAGGAATTGGCAAATCACCTATTACATGAGGGCAATATTATCATTAATTTGATAACACCTCCGTATTTACGGTATTTGTTAACGTTTTTCGTGTCGTGAGACTTAGAGCAATATATACTGCAATATCAATTTTTATTTGATTGTATTCCTTATACAATCTTACTTGTGTATCAAAATGATTACCAAATTCAAACTCTATGATATCACTCAACGTTGTTGTTGACTTTTAAACATGTTATCTCAGGTATTTAGCAGAGGAAGCAAGCATGGATCGGGCGAAAACATCAAAAGTTATCTACTTCTTTAAATAATGGTGTAAAATAAAGATGTTTAATTCAGTTTAAAACATCAAGACTTCTAGTTTTATAATACTCTGATGTGACCTCTTGTATTTGAATCTTTATTAATGAACTTATGTTTTTAAAACGTCTCTTTCGAGCCATTTTCTATCATTATGACTTCGATCCTCACCGTAACACCCTAATTACTATTCCGCTGCCACATCACGAATTAGGGGGTGTTACAATATGGCGCAAGACAATTGCACATATCGAGGTCGGAATGGGATCGGGTGTTTTCACGTCTCACCGTAGTGCCCGATTTGACTTGTTTTCATATACCCTGTCATTAGCTATCCTTCACCCTCTCCCAGTCATTAGCTATCCTAAACCTTTCTTTCATCTTGCTAGCTATCTAGTGAAAGAGAATCTGCAGGGTGTATGAATAGCACTGATCGTAGACCATCTAGATGCTTATGGGGCAGAAAAGAGCGATTGATTACGCACTGGACAGGAGCGCTAGTGGATACGGGGAGGGAGCAGGCGAAGCGTGTCGTTCGTAATGGAAAGAAAGAGACCACTACTTAGCTTTTTTGTTGGATCGCCGGCGCGAACACAGTGGTCTCTGACCCGGACCAGGAACCAATTCGAATTTTGATCTTGACATGTCGGTGGTTTTTAACCGTAGGCATTTTGCCAGGAAGTTGGTGGGCTCATCATGAATTAGGTCGGATAAAAATCTTTGCGCAGTAGAGGAGTCAAAAGCGAAGGACGAAGCGAATGTAGAGGACACAACATTTCCAGGGAAGGAAGATAGACTGGACTCACTCTCATTCATAGCATCGGAAAAAATAGCCCCTTCAATAGTTCACTGAATTTGGTGTAATAAACCGAAAGCCCTTTAGAAAGAAAGACATAATAATAATAAAAAAAGATAAAAAAAGGTTTGGTTACGGGAACCAACGACTTAAAACCATTTAGTCTAGTTGCTATTTGATTCTTTTTTAATCTAAAAAACTATCCATCCGACTTATATCAAAGCAGATATTGAATTCCTGCTATGGTTCCACATGAGAAACTAGTACGAATATAACCTACGTCTCCAATTTTTGCTTTTCTTCTCCTGTTCTCTTTTCTTAGTTAGGCCCAAGAAAGTACAAGATATAGCTTGACTAATATACTAAGATGATAGCTAGAGACTAGAGATGAGAGTGTAGGATCTAGATTTGTAAGAAATATTCAACTTTGCTTATGCAAATTGTTATGTACCAAAACCAAAGAATATCGTCGATGACATACAAAAAAAGAGGATCCTACTTCGGTCATGCACCTCGACCGGATCAGAGTAAACAACAATGTCGAATCAGGCCGCCCCTTGCCTTGAAAGAATTCACACATGGCCACCATCTTTCCCAAATTAAGGGAAATGCTCCCAGCATAGAAGCCTATGGTTCCATCTTTTTGTTGCTGGAGGTACACATCCCTCTTCTCGGTGTGGAGCGATATACGAGAAATAGATGCTCAGCCTGAATCAGCGCAAGGAAAAATCGGCAAGCAGGAGAACTGTACTAACCTGCCGCCGGTTACTTTATCAGGGCTCCGCTGGAGAAGAAAGAAGGTCTGGGTCCAATTTCTAATGAAGCGAAGGTCCCCTTACTCCCTATTCTCTCTTAAAGCTTTATAAAACTCTAAAGTTGCTCGCTGATGAGGCGAAAACTGTGCCGCTTTTAAGGGGTCATTTAAGCCCGAATTCAAGATTATTTGATCAATTATTGCCCTAAATCGTTCATTTTGTCATTTTAGGTACTTTTGGAGAGAAATCTGGAAAAAAAGCATTTTGGATGTTTTTGGAGCATAAAAGTGAAGAAAACGGCAAAGTCTCAAATTTCCTTGCTGGGAATAGTACCTGACGGCGTCAAGCCTTTGTACATGATGGCGCCAAGAGTTACAAAAGAGGTGGAAGTGGTAAATACACGTGACGATCCAGAGTATTTTTAAGCTTGTGACATGACGGCGTCACCAAAGCCGTCAGGGTCCAACTATTAGTGACGGCCCAGAGTAAACTCCTACATGACGGCGTCACAAACAGATCTAGGCAATACGATTTTATCAAGGCATCGAGTTGACGGCGTCAATATCCAACACATGACGCCGTCAAGATGTATAATCTATATATAGTTTTCCAAATTTCATTCATTAGTGTGCAACTTTGAGGGAATAAACCCTAGTCCGAATTTTAACAGTTTTTCAAGGGTTCCAGCCCCTTGATTCTTCCATGTTCAATTGAAGATAAGTATTCATTCAAATCATTCAATATGTCTATTTGTTGTGTGATTATATCTTACGCTTTTCTTCTCTTTAACATGATAGGCTAGATTTTTATTGTGTTTGCTTAGATGTAGTAAAACCTAGATGTTAATTATGGGTTGATTGTTTGTTTATAGTTGTTACGGATGATTGTATTCGATGTTAGGCTTAAGAAAACTGGCAGACTTCCATTGGTAACTTGCTTGAACGTCTTAAGAAACATGATCGGATGTGTACTACGATTTTTGGTTGTATTTAATGCGTAGGAGAATTCTGATGATCCCATGTTAGGAGCTTCTAACGGCTCGACATAGGAGTGAAGTAGGATCCTATAGAGTTAGGGAATATTGTTCACGGCCCTACGACTAGTATTAAGGAATATGACCCGTCATCCATGCAATTGTGACAAATTAATCAACCTGTAAAAGATATCTAGGGAGTAATGAAATCTAAGTAAACACAACTTTCCTCATTATTGTTTCCACCACATTAGTTTAATAGCTTTATTTTCATTTCTGTTATTTTATTTTGTTTGCATTAGTAGTAAATTGGGTTAGTTGGCTAGCAACTAATTCCGCCCACTCCTTCAAAACCCGAGATTTTACTTGCTTTCATAAAATATAAAAAATACAAAAAGAATCATCCCTCACCTCTAGACCTAGTTTAGGAGGCTTTCTAATCCTAGCGACAGTGTAGAATACTAATCATGTTGGAAACATAATATCCTTGTGGTTATTTGAGGCATTGAGATTGAGAGTAGGAAAGAAAGAGTGGAACCTTGAGAGAAAAAGGAGAAGTATTAGATTAGAATGAATGAAGGTCCAACCCTCTCCACATTTGGAGAGGGGTATTTATACTAAACTACTAACGCCCACACTCGGGCTGTGGATCAGGCATACAGTGGGTAAAGACCCGTCCTTCTTCCACGGTGTTACTTAAACTAATTCTAACTAACTAATACATAAGCTAACTACGAGCTATCTTAATGCTATTACAATAATTAGGTGACCGAGACTTTTACAGGAATATCTGTATTTCTAACAATCTCCCCCTAAGCGAGGTCACCTTGGAGATTAATCTCTTTGATCTTTAAGCATTCATTAGTCTTTGTAGCTCGTAGGTTCTGATTCTTCACTTTTCTACACACTTTGTACATCAAGCAAGCGAACTTGTGATTTGAATTCCTTTGTGATATGTGATCTTTGAGCTTCTTTGAGATCATCAGCCAAAGTGAATCTCCAAGCTCATCCATAGTCGTATTGCCTTCATGTGATGTAGTGACTTAAGGACCATCATGCTCACACCCTTCTGGATCAGGAGACTTTACATTAGAGTTGTGGATCAGGAGACTTTTTCATCAGAGTTGCGGAAACGTTGTTGGTAGTCTCTCAACATTTGTTGTAGCAAGTCTCTCATTGTCATTGATAGTGTGGAGGATGTGTGAGCATGAGGTATGGATTGACCCGATTCAGCTAGAAATAGGAGCCATCAATGCCATCTTTATATGTGTCCCTGAAATAAAACAGTTAGCAATAAAGATAGAGAACGAATATCACTTTGTCATTCGTTCTGCGAGGACAGACTACCCTCCGGTTTTGTGAAAACCGACCTGTGATCAGGTAGAGTCTCTTTTAAAGAAGACTCTCCTTGACAGGAATTTCCAGCTTGTAGTAATGAATTTTCCAAAGAATCCACTTCGGAATCTTCATACTTAGCATGTTCTCATACCGGAACGTCTCAAAGCAGACAACACGATAGAGTGAATCGGTGAATAGATATTCACAGATTGATGAGAAATTGATTTATAGAAATTACTCACGTGTCATATAATAATCATTTTTGAGACACGGCGAGAGTTTTAAGCTTTGAATCAAATTTCCATCAAAAAAATACTTTTGGTTGAAAGGTTATACATAATCAATGTGCTTGAAAATTAGTTTGTGAGCACATTGAAAGGTTTTTGCAAAAGTATCCGTCAATCCATATCCTGGAACAAGTTTGATTCAATTTTGAATCGCACCATTGTTGCTTTCTAGTTGTCACTTGATCATTGATCCAAGATGGATCTCACATGTCACCTACCAAGAGCTTGAGTGATGTTCGCTCTAGAAGGATTTCCATCTTCATTGTGAATATTTTCATATCACTCGGATGTTCTGGCAATACCACAAGGATAATGCGCAGGACTCTAAATATTGTATCTTATTTTCCACATTGCGTGAAACAATAAGAATATTTGGAAGTGTGTCCTGTAACAATTCGCATTTTCGGATTACTATTCATTATTACTATTCACTTTTTACTATTCACTTTCACTATTCACTCCCGAAATTTTTATTTCATATTCTCGTAAGTTAAACTATTTTAATGATAATCCGAGAGTTTGACACTCGTCGGATCATTTCTGCAAAAATCGCGAAACCGTGTCCGAGATTTACTTTTAGGTTTAAACGTCATTCCAGCATCCCGATATGTCCATAAAACACTATAAACAATAGAAATATGAATTTCTCTCATTTTACGACAATCCCAAAAGTTTTGGAATTTTACGTTTTCCAGTTCAGCGTTTTACGCGAATTACGCGTTTAAAACCCGCGTTTCCAGTTTTAACAGCGTTTAAGCAACCCGATAGAACTTAACACTTATTAAATATGCTAAGATAGGTTACATTAATAAGTTCTAACATATTTATAAGTTTCATATTTTTAGGATACCCGATTTTAAGTTTCATGACTTAATGACTTACCGTTAGCAATTACCGGGACCAAAACTTACTCCGTAAGCTAGATAATACCAAGTTTATGTATCTAGTCACCCTAGACTAATCTTGGCCGACTATAGGGGGGGGGGGGGGGTGATTCATCCCTAATGTGTTCTAATCTTAAGCCTTGATCTCCTAGATGCATAACAAGTGTCTTTAGGAAGCAAAATTGATAACATCTAGCCTACCAAAGTAACCTCCTCATTTTAGTATAAAAGGAAGTCATCCCCTCTCCTCTTTGCTCATTCAAACGACCCAAGCACCATAAAAATATCATTTTGATCATTGTTCTTTCAACTTTAATCCATCACAAATGTTAGTCTTATGTTCCTTGTTGATTCCTAGTTCGATTTATACCATAAATCACCATAAACAACACCATAATCTCATCATCATTCCTTGATTGATTTGGAAGCTACACAAAGGTGCTAGGGCTGAGTTAAGAAGGATATTACAAGGGCTACTTAAGGTTATAATCAAGTGATTAAAAGATTTGTAAGCTAGGGATAAAGGATTGGAAGCTAGGGTTTTCGATTGAAGGATTTAGATCTTGTCTTAGTTCATGAGTTCCCTTTTCATTAAGGCCAAAAGTTGTAAGCAAACCCTAACATACTTTCTTATTAAATATCATTTCCATACTATTTATATTTCATTCATACTATATATTGTCTTGTTATTATGTTCATGATCTATAAAAATTGGTAAAACAAGTTATGGTATATATATGTTAACTTATGTTAAGAAAACAAGAAAACTAGTGACTTTCATGGAGAAATCTGTCCAAAATGGTATAATCATGATTTTTGAAAATTAAATATTGTAGTATAGGACTTAACAAAGAAAAAATAGCAATTTGAATCACCCAAAACGAGTACCCGAGTCAAAAGTTATGGCCATAAGAAGTTAGCGAAACCAAAACGGCGAAACTGCCTAAAACAAGCTGCAAACATTCTGACCTTTTTGAAAGTGGCACTTCTGGTCCGATTATCAAAAAGTTAAAACACGAAAGTTGTCCGGAACGACGTTTTCGTTCAGGGACAAAGAAGCTCGAGCCCTGAAAACGCTTTACGAGTGATATTTTTCTTCAAATTCTTAACAGCCCATTTTTATACCAAATGACCATGTAATAGTTATAGTTAATTGAAACCAAGAGGTCTAATGACCTAAAGCCAAGACCACAACCATGGCTAAGGCCAAGTTTGAGTCTCAAACCAATAGTAACAATGACCAAAGCCATGGCAAGGCCACGGCTAAAGACCTTATGGCTTTCTAAGCCGAAACATGAACTAAAGTGTTAGTCGTAACATAATCAACCAATTTAGATCTACTCCATCCAATGACCATGATACTTTACAAGTAATATACATACTAGACTCAAGAAACTCAATGAAATAACAATCTTCATTTAAAAGTAAACTTTCCTAAGTTTATTCAATTATTTGGACATGTAACTTTTCAGATCAAAAACTTATATATTTTTATCAAATACTACAACACTAGGGAGCTTCATGTGAGGGGTTCATTAAAATAAACCGTCGAGATGAGTTGTGGATTTACCAATTAAAGTGTCCTGGCTCCTCGAACGTTTACTACATGGCCTCTGAATTATGTCGGCCCGAACTGTAGTAAGCGATATACAAACTATACATGTTTCACAAACCATTTTTATTTAAAGACTTACACTATACACTAAGTACTACATCATGGACTAAATGCAAGACATATATAGGCAATTCTTTGTATTCTTAGACATTATTCCAAACCTAAGTTGCAACAATTATTTTAGGTTTCTAGTAGAAGTTCTCACGACATATCCATCATTCTCATTAAACATCATCCAACTCACGGTGAGTTCATAGCCCCACTTTCCATTACTTAATTGTTTTACAAACCCTTGGGAGGAATACATGCTATTATTTTTCAACCGAACACAATGTTTTTCAATTGTATGCTTGCCTGATTGTTTTATTATCACTAAGTACCATCCTTGCCAATCCATGATCCCTTATTATGAACCATTTAATCACTTGCGAGGGTTACTTGCGAGTGAGCGCGAATATTGTGAATAGGCCTATTGGGATTGACGAATCCCATTTGTGTTGACTAAGTTCAAACAAATGCATTAATATTTGAAACATAGGTATGACGGCAAAGTACCTACTGGGATAACTCCGCCGATTGATATTGGTACCCGTTAACGTTTTGGTGTCATAAGCTTAGTGAATAATAATAACTGTTTTGTTTTCCAACCATTGGTGTGAATCTATAGCTCACACTACCAACATATTGTGTTCAACCATTAAACAAACTTTATTTAATATCACTCAACCTTTGTGTTGACCTCTTAAGCATGTATTTCAGGTCCATGATGATCAAGGATGGCACGGATATTCAAGAGGGCTATAAAATTTATTATCATTCGAAAAATCATTTAATGTAATTTGTAAACATGGAACCATCTGGGACCTCATTTTGTAATCTCTGATATTTATATAATTTGAATGATAAATCTTTTAAAATGACTCAATTAGAGATCATTTTCTATTATTATGACTGTTGTGCCATCGAGTAACACCCAGTTTGAATTCCGCTGCATCATTGAATTAGGGGTGTTACAGATTGGTACCAGAGCCATGGTTATAGAGAAACGGGTCTAATTGAGACCTAAACTATAACCACACTCACAAGCTAAAACATTTTTATAGCCTTCCGCTCTCCGTGTCTTCCATCCTCCAGACGATTATGGACTTATTAAGCATTTTATACTACACAAACATGTTAGCATATGGATATATGTACCCTTAGCATAATTGAGCATTCCCCCGTAAGCATGTTATGCTACACAAAAATACTAGTATATTGAAATATACATTCAAGTTATTTTCAATCATTTTATCTAAACATATCTGCATATGCCTATTCTAGGGCATTTCGACACAACCACATTCTCCCAATCATGTTCCTACTCCAACATTTTATGTCCAAGATATTGTAACTAATTGCAATGGTCTTTCCTATTTCTCAGACATTGTAATTTATACAATGGTCTCAGTTAATTCTCGAGACATTGTGAACTTACACAATGATCTCTCTACCAATCCTCAGACATTGTGAATTTCACAATGGTCTAATCTACATCCCAGACATTGTGAATTGTACAATGGTCTAATCTACTTCCGAGACATTGTGATTTGCGCAATGGTCTCTGGAATTATTCCATCACCTCATCAATATCATTTCATATGATATCAAAAACCCATCACAATCTATCGATTTCCAAACAGAAATATGAGATTTCTAAAGGATAAACTAATCCATCATCTACAAAAGTTGAAGTTTCTCTACATTCATCAAAGTTCAGCAACTTTCTCTACATTCATCATAAGTTTTCTTCTGAAACCTTCATTCTTAAAAGTTCGTGATCCTGGCCAAGTATGGACTGTTTTAGAATTACTTAAAACTTCCTTTCCACACGTATCTACCCGTACTATCTTCTATCCCTAATGTGTTCTAATCTTAAGCCTTGATCTCCTAGATGCATAACAAGTGTCTTTATGAAGCAAAATTGATAACATCTAGCCTACCAAAGTAACCTCCTCATTTTAGTATAAAAGGAAGTCATCCCCTCTCCTCTTTGCTCATTAAAACGACCCAAGCACCATAAAAACATCATTTTGATCATTGTTCTTTCAACTTTAATCCATCACAAGTGTTAGTCTTATGTTCCTTGTTGATTCCTAGTTCCATTTATACCATAAATCACCATAAACAACACCATAATCTCATCATCATTCCTTGATTGATTTGGAAGCTACACAAAGGTGCTAGGGCTGAGTTAAGAAGGATATTACAAGGGCTACCTAAGGTTATAATCAAGTGATTAAAAGATTTGTAAGCTAGGGATAAAGGATTGGAAGCTAGGGTTTTCGATTGAAGGATTTAGATCTTGTCTTAGTTCATGAGTTCCCTTTTCATTAAGGCCAAAAGTTGTAAGCAAACCCTAACATACTTTCTTATTAAATATCATTTCCATGCTATTCATATTTCATTCATACTATATATTGTCTTGTTATTATGTTAATGATGTATAAAAATTGGTAAAACAAGTTATGGTATATATATGTTAACTTATGTTAAGAAAACAAGAAAGCTAGTGACTTTCATGGAGAAATCTGTCCAAAATAGTATAATCATGATTTTGGAAAACTGCATATTGTTAGCAATTTGAATCACCCAAAACGAGTACCCGAGTCAAGAGTTATGGCCATAAGAAGTTAGCGAAACCAAAACGGCGAAACTGCCTTAAACAAGCTGTAAACATTCTGACCTTTTTAAAAGTGGCACTTATGCTCCGATTTATCAAAAAGTTAAAACACAAAAGTTTTCCGGAACGACGTTTTTGTTCAGGGGTAAAGAAGCTCGAGCCCTGAAAACGCTTTACGAGTGATATTTTTCTTCAAATTCTTAACAGCCCATTTTTATACCAAATGACCATGTAATAGTTATGGTTAATTGAAATCAAGAGGTCTAATGACCTAAAGCCAAGACCACAACCATGGATAAGGCCAAGGTTGAATCTCAAACCCATAGTAACAATGACCAAAGCCACGGCAAGGCCACGGCTAAAGACCTTATGGCTTTCTAAGCCGAAACATGAACTAAAGTGTTAGTCGTAACATAATCAACCAATTTAGATCTACTCCATCCAATGACCATGAGACTTTACAAGTAATATTCATACTAGACTCAAGAAACTCATTGAAATAACAATCTTCATTTAAATGTAAACTTTCCTAAGTTTATTCAATTATTTGGACATGTAACTTTTCGGATCAAAAACTTATATATTTTTATCAAATACTACAACACTAGGGAGCTTCCTGTGAGGGGTTCATTAAAATAAACCGTCGAGATGAGTTGTGGATTTACGAATTGAAGTGTCCTGGCTCCACGAACGTTTACTACATGGCCTCTGAATTATGTCGGCCCAAACTGTAGTAAGCGATATATAAACTATACATGTTTCACAAACCAGTTTTATTCAAAGACTTACACTATACACTAAGTACTACATCATGGACTAAATGCAAGACATATATAGGCAATTCTTCGTATTCTTATACATTATTCCAAACCTAAGTTTCAACAATTATTCTAGGTTGCTCGTAGAAGTTCTCACTGCATATCCATCATTCTCATTATACATCATCCAACTCACGGTGAGTTCATAGCCCCACTTTCCATTACTTAATTGTTTTACAAACCCTTGGGGGGAATACATGCTATTATTTTTCAACCGAACACAATGCTTTTCAATTGTATGCTTGCCTTATTGTTTTATTATCACTAAGTACCATCCTTGCCAATCCAAGATCCCTTATTATGAACCATTTAATCACTTGCGTGGGTTACTTGTGAGTGAGCGCGAATATTGTGAATAGGCCTATTGGGATTGACGAATCCCATTTGTGTTGACTAAGTTCAAACAAATGCATTAATATTTGAAACATAGGTATGACGGCAAAGTACCTACCGGGATAACTCCGCCGATTGATATTGGTACCCGTTAACGTTTTGCTGTCATAAGCTTAGTGAATAATAATAACTGTTTTGTTTTCCAACCATTGGTGTGAGTCTATAGCTCACACTACCAACATATTGTGTTCAACCATTAAACAAACTCTATGAATATCACTCAACCTTTGTGTTGACTTCTTAAACATGTATTTCAGGTCCATGATGATCAAGGATGGCACGGAAGGGCACGGATATTCAAGAGGGCTATAAAATTTATTATCATTCGAAAACTCATTTAATGTAATTTGTAAACATGGAACCATCTGGGACCTCATTTTGTAATCTCTGATATTTATATAATTTGAATGATAAATCTTTTAAAACGACTCAATTAGAGATCATTTTCTATTATTATGACTGTTGTGTCGTCGAGTAACACCCAGTTTGAATTCCGCTGCATCATTGAATTGGGGGTGTTACATGTCCTAACGAGATTTATTATCTCTTTGGCTCTAGACTCAATAGTGCGTTTTGATCCGCTCCTGGAGACTGGGGAGGCGTCTCCTGTTTTAGGTATCAACATAGCTCGCAATGAGCGGTCGATACATTGCACAGGGTTCCCCGTGAGAATGAAACAAGCTCTTTTAAGGGAACTTGTGTGGTTGGGAAGTTTAGTGCAGTGCGTCACTGGGTCCATGACGTCTTGTCATCAATACTGGTGTTACCTTAGTAACCGCCAGTAGATTATGAATTGAACCCGGTTTCTGCCCTAAGGTTGAATATATTGAGGGCTATTTATTTTCACCTTTTCTCATTTCATTTCTTTTTCATTCTTCAACCCCTTCAGTGCTTACCGAGACTTCACCACTAGAACCTTGTTGGGTTTGTTCCAGTCCTAGCTCTATCTTAGTCCGCACTCTTCCCTTTCTCACTTTACTCATTTTTTTTTTCAATCATTCCTAAGGACTTCTAATCTATCTAGAGGATTGTACCTGGGAAGATCCTTCCGGTTCTGTTGGATCATGGGAATTCATATCTAACCTTAACCATCCTTATAACTCCATGCATAAAGATAAATAGTCGGTCTTTGGTATTACTTCCACAAACGCCTTTGCTCCCCCTCAATATGTACATCGATATACGAAAGAGTTTAGCACATATGTGGGAGCCTATTATTGAGTCCAAAAGATCACTTTTGATTATCAGATTTCATATTTAATTCACATTCTCTCCCCCGATAAAAAATTTTAAATCTTTCGAGATTTTTGATCTCAATTGATTTAAATAATTTAGAAAGCGTTTAGGAGAGAAATGCGGCCAGTTTTAATATTTTCTGATAAAAGGAACCTTTTTCTTGCTCCCCCTCAATCTGTGAGGGAGGTTGTTATATGTCAGATTTGATGAGTTTACAAAAGATTTGAAGTTATAATGAAAGCTCTTTGAAAATTTCTCATTCTGACACATAACCATCACAAAATGTATTATTGCTTATGTTGTACAAAGTGTGGAGAGTTTTGATGATACATAAAATTTTGAGAAATCACTCTCCCCCTCAATCAATGACGGATGTTAAAACATAAATAAGTGATGTCATTGATTGAGTGAAAAATTTTTATCGAAATTTTGAGTTCAAATTGATTTTCAAACAAAATCTCATGGTACCACCAAGTTTTGCACAAATACTTTCTGGAAAAATCATAGAAGGAAAAGTATTTGGCGATAAAAAGAAGACTTCTCTTCTTTATCAAGAAATAATGCACTGATGCGTACATTAGATCGAGGGTGCACGGATGTAAAGTAATCCATGCCCGGATGAACTTCACCTGGTAAAAGGAACAACCGTCTTTTTGGCGACGTGTTTTCCCCATTTTGAAAAACGGGTTGCTATCTGAAGTAATAGCAAGCCTAATTTTTGAAGTCCGGGTTACAGCCAGAAATGACTGCAAGTCATACTTTTGAAGAATGTTTTGAGAAACGACATGTTTTAGAAAAAAAAAAAAAAAAAAAAAAAAAAAAAAGAAAAAAAAAAAAAAAACTTTATTTGAAACCGAAAAACTCTTGCTCAGGCATATGTATGATTCCGTGTCATTATTGAATGACATTTCTAGAACCATACATAATATTGATTACACAAGAGACATGTCGTGAGAAGAATATTTTTGGATTTTATGATTTTTTAAGATTTTTATGGTTTTTATAGGTTTTATATTTTTTTTTTCTTTTTGATTTGATACCATGTACAAAGGATATGTGAAGCAACCCCTTTAATCCTCCTGATCTTCTTGAAGACTTAAGAGATCCTCAGGCGTGAGACACTTCATACC
Organism: Artemisia argyi; assembly: GCA_030686995.1. NCBI lineage: Eukaryota > Viridiplantae > Streptophyta > Magnoliopsida > Asterales > Asteraceae > Artemisia > Artemisia argyi. The sequence goes on from CM060688.1 coordinate 49,133,378, forward strand.
AAGACGAGGGAGGATGAATTGAAATCGGTCCCTAGAAAGTGCTTTGGTGAATATATCAGCTAGTTGGAACTCAGTCCTCACGAAGTAAAGTTCCACAATTCCTTTCTCAACTTGCTCTCTGATGAAGTGATGTCGAATGTCAATGTGCTTAGTCCTTGAGTGCTGGACATTGTTGCAACAGAGTGCAATTGCACTTTTGTTGTCACAATACATGGGAATCTTGTTGCATACGAAGCCATAATCCAAAAGTTGAGATCTCATCCATAAGATCTGAGCACAGCAAGAGGACATGGCAATGTATTCAGCCTCTGTGGAGGAGATTGATGTACTAATTTGTTTCTTTGAAGACCAACTGACCAGCTTATTCCCTAAGAACTGAGCACCCCCAGAAGTACTACGACGAGTATCCTGACATCCCGCATGGTCAGCATCAGAATAGGCTGTGAGAGCCATAGAAGTGTCCTTGGGGTACCACAGGCCCATGTGGATTGTTCCTTTAAGATACCGAAAGACTCTCTTGACAGCTTCCAGGTGTTTCTTGGTAGGTTTGGAATGATACCGAGCACACATGCAAACTGCAAAGAGAAGATCCGGTCTGCTAGCAGTAAGATGCATTAAGGAACCAATCATGCTTCGATACTTGGTTTGTTAGACCGGGATCCCAACATCATCTTCATCTAGTTTTGATCTTTCAATCATAGGAGTATCAACTGGGTCACAGGAATCGAATCCAAATTTCTTCAAAATTTCATTAGCATACTTGGATTGATTGATGAAGATGCCATTGGGATTTTGAGATATTTGCTATCCCAGCTGGTTGTGGAATGACTGTGGCTTCTGGAGCATCCACATTTTGAGGTTCAAAGTATTCATCAAACATGGGGTCAAACAGCTTCTTCCAATCTTCACTTGTAGGGGGTACAAAAGGAGTAGCAGGAGTGGGATTTTGTACAAGCCTGGAGCTTATAGGTCCAGGAGACAAAAGGGTGGGAACGGGTCCAGAACTTGATTGTCCAAGAACCGGTTGCTCAGTCAGCTCATCGAAAGTAACGTGGATTGTTTCCATTATGTCTCTGGTACGTTTGTTGTAGATTCGGTATCCCTTTCGTTCTAGAGCATAGCCAACGAAGAAACCAATGTCGGCCTTGGCCTTGAGTTTCCTAAGGTCTTCACTGTCATTGGTTGGATAGCACAATGCACCAAATACTCGAAGAAACGAAAGATCAGGTTTTCTGCCATGAACCAGTTCATATGGAGTCTTGCAGTAGAGAGGATGTATCAAGGATCGGTTCTGTGTGCAACATGCTGTTGCAATTGTGTTGGGAATTAAATAAACAGAAAGAATCAGAAGAATCAGAACATAAAGGTTTAAAGAAATACATCAAGTATGTTCCTACTAATAAAGCTTAAAGCATGTTTCCACTGATGGATTATGCTGAAGAAGGTTTCTACTGAAGGTGTTTCTGCTGATGGATTCTGCTGAAGAACGTTTTCAACTGATGGATTCTACTATGAGTCACGATGCTGCTGAGTGATACTACTGCTGAGTAGATATGCATGGAAAATATCTTTTGTTGTGTCATTGGTTGAGTGTTCAAATTGTATACTCTTATAGGGTATGACACATTATAGATATATGACTTATCATAGTTAGTAGATTGACACATCCTTAGACTAGATTATTGTAAAGATCTTCTTGGACTATGATGCGTGGGAATCGCACCTTGCTTTACCTCTCGAGGGATTTCGCGAGGCTTACAACCCCCACCAGGCAGTGTACCTGATCGTTGTAGTATAGTATAGTGACAAGTACCGGGGGATTGATCGTTCAGCTTAGGAATAGTGTCGCTAGGATTAGAAAACCTAATTAATAGTTCTAGAGATGAAAGATGATTATTTTTGTGTTTTTATATTTTATGAAAGCAATTAAAATCTCGGGTTTTTAGAAGAGTGGGCGGAATTAGTTGTTATTCAACTAACCCAAAAACTACTTTGTAACTAATTAAACTAATGAAAATAAAATTAAACTAATATTAAACTAAGGTTGTGAGCAGTATTTGGAGAAATTGTGTTTACTTAGACTTCATTACTCCCTAGATATCTTTTACATGTTAATTACTTGTTACACTTGTATGAATGACGGGTTGTATTCCTTAATACCATTCGTGGAGTGGCATACATAACTCCCCAACTCTATGAGCTCTTATCTCCTCCTACACCATGACCCAACACAACTATAGGGATTGTAAACAGTGGCTCATGCATTAAATACAACCAATAAAGACCTAGTACGCCTCGGTTCATGTTTCTTAAGACGTTCAAGCATGTTACCATTTGGAGATCTGCCAGTTTTCTTAAGCCTAACATATAAATCATTCATTCAAAACAAGAGTAGACAAGTAATCAACACATAATCAACATCTAGGTTTCATTAGATCTAAGCAAACACAAGAGAGATCTAGCCTAGCATAGTAGAATTAAGATAAGAACAAAAGATAAACAACCAACACATAGACATATTGATTGAATTAAGAGTATACTTATCTCAATTACAATGCAAGGTCTCAAGGGTTTGGAACCCTTGAAAAACCTGTAAAAGAGGCACCAAAATCGTCTTTAGGGTTTCACCAAAACTTCTCTCCTTTAATGAAAAAACTAGAAAACTATATATAGGAAAATCGTCCTGACGGCGTCAAGAGTTAAATCTGACGCCGTCAACTCGCCGCCATACACTTCCTCGGACGCCCTAGATCCAATCGTGACGGCCTATGTGACGCCGTCACCACCCACGGTAAATTAATCTTGGTCACTTTGACGCCGTCATAACTCCATCTGACGCCGTCACCAGCTACGGTAAATTATTCTTCATGTCTGACGCCGTCAAGAGCAAACCCTTGACGCCGTCACCTTGTATTTCCAGCTTGGATTTTTGGTACTTTGTCGTTTTCTTCACTTTATGCTCCAAAAACGTCCAAAATAGCCTCTTTTCCAGAATTCACTCTCCAAACACCTAAAATCACAAAAGGAACGATTTAGGGCAATATTTGATCAAATAAATTCGGATTCGGGCTTAAATGACCCCCTAAAAACGGATCATTTTTCGCCTCATCAGACTATAAAAGATGATCTTAGACTAGATATTGGATATATGTGAAATAACCAATAAACAAAAAGACGTGTGAAAAACATAACTGTTAGAACAATAGAACAAACAAAAATATCACAAGTCACGTAAGATTCAAGGTCTTTGTAACCCTAGTGATAGTGAAGATCACTCGTATTATTTTGAATAATATTGAATCGTTTGGTGTTAACTATTCCATTTCCATATCATAAATATAATCTTCTAAGTGTGGTTAAGTAGATTCCGCATACTTAATCATATTCACACAACATATCTCATACACAAAGAACGAAGGTTTAACCACCTTACCGTGTATCGGTCTAACACACCCGACAAGTGGTTTCAGCCCCCAACAAGTGGTATCAGAGTGTCAGGCTGATATTGTTGTTTTAGAAGAAGAATTAGAAATGGATGTTGAATCTGTTCAAACGAATGTTGCTGCAAAAGTACCAATGCTTAAACAGAATGAGTTTGAGATGTGGAGGTTAAGAATAGAACAATATTTTCAAGTGCAAGATTATACACTTTGGGAAATTATTGAAGATGGAGATTCTTTCAAGTCTACAACCACTACATCAACAATTGATGGTAAGGAAGTTACAAAGCTGCAAACCAAGCCACAATCTGCAGAAGGTAGAATTAGGAAGAAGAATGATCTAAAGGCCAGAAGCATGCTGATGATGACCATTCCAAATGATCAACTTATAAACTTCAGCAAATTCAAAGATGCAAAGTCATTATTTGAGGCCATTATTGCAAGGTATGGTGGGAATGAAGCCACCAAGAAGACCCAGAAAACTCTTCTTAAGCAACAGTTTAAAAATTTCACATCAACCAACCATGAATCTTTAGACCACATGTTTAACAGGCTACAGAATATTGTGAGTCAACTTGCTATACTTGGAGTTGAAATACCTCAAGAAGATTTAAACTCAAAATTTCTGAGAAGCTTACCTGAAGAGTGGGTTATGCATGTTGTTTTCTGGAAGAACAAGTCAGACATTGACACCATGGATCTTATGGATCTGTATAGCAACTTTAAAATTATTGAGCAAGATTTGAAGAAAACTGGAGGTTCTAGTTCAAGCACTGGGAACATGGCATTTATGTCATCTCCTAGTAATTCAGTTCCAGTTACTAATGAGAAAGTTCATGATGGTATAAGTGCTGCAAGTTCATCAAGCAGTACTTTTGGAATTTTGGATGAGAAAACATGTTGTGCTTTTTTCACAAGCAAGCATAATGGATCCATGTTAACTCATGAAGACCTCCAAGAGATCAATGATGATGATCTGGAGGAAATGGATCTAAAATGGCAAATTTCTCTTCTTAGCATGAGAGCTAAGAAATTCTATCAAAGGACGGGGAAGAAGATCACAATCAGTAGCCATGATCCTGCTGGTTATGACAAGTCAAAGATAGAATGCTACAACTGTCACAAGATGGGACACTTCTCAAGAGAGTGTAGAAGGCCAAGACAGCAAGATAGCAGAAATAGAGATGTTGGAAGCAAATCCAATACAGGGGAGATTTCTGAACCAAAAGCTATGGTAGCTATTGATGGGTTAGGTTTTGATTGGAGCTTCATGGATGATGAAGAAAAAGGTTCTTCACAGATGGCTCTTATGGCATTTACTGCAACTGAGGTACAAGATCATAAAGCTTGTTTTAATACTTGTACTGCTCTTAAAGAATTAAAACTATTAATTAAATAGTATGATGACCAAAAGATACAGCTAGCCAAAACTGATCAAGATCTTTTCAATTATAAATGTGGTTTAGAATCTACAGAAAGGCAGATCCTATACTATAAAGGGAATGAACTTACCTTTAGTGATGCTAAAACTTTACTTGAAAATGACATACTCTTTAAAGATGAAATAATTAAGGCTTTAAAAGAAGCATTGGATAGGGTTAAGACTGAAAAAGGAAACATTCAATTAACTGTAGAAAAGCTTGAATATGCTTCTAAAAATGTAAACAACATAATAGACAGTCAAGTGAATAATAAAGTTAAGTTAGGATTAGGATATAATACAGCCCCACCTCCTTATAGAGGTATCCCAAAACCCCCAGGGATAGACCTAGAGCATTCAGGATTACCTGAATTTCAGCTACCTGAGTTACAATATGGAGTTTAACCAAACTCTAACATAGTAGCTGACGAGCCTAAGAAAGAAAGTAAATGTTCATGCAAAACATTACTTTTTCAGGACAAGGTGTCCTTTGTTAAGAAAGCAGATGGTATAGTTGTTGAAAACTGTATATCTGACTGTGATAATAAACAGGTTATGTCTAAACCTAAAGTGGTTAAGAAAGCAAGAACAAGAGTTCCTAAGATAGTCAAACACAATACTAATAGGCCTAAGACCAATGAAAAACATGTTAGGCAACCAGTTAGATATTGTGAGCAATATAGAACCATAAACAAGCCCAGAGGTAACCAAAGAAATTGGAATAACCTCAAGTCTTACCAACTAGGTGATGACTTTGCTTTTCACAATAAAGCTTGTTTCATTTGTGGTAGTTTTGACCATCTTGCAGCTTTCTGCAACCAATGGGTATCTGGGTACGAAAGTAATAGAGTGAACTACAAAAGGCAAACACCTAAATCTCGCTTTCACTCTAATTCTAAAAGATCAAAACCCAAAACAGTCACAAAAGCAGTTCCTGCTGATAGAGCAAAAACTGTTCCTGCTGAAAGGAAAATGGTTTCTGCTGAAAAACCATATATGACTGTTTACCCAAAATCAACAATTAAGGGTGCAAAAACAACTTTCAAACATGCATCTAATATTGTTCAAAGGCCCATTCAAACAAAAGCAGCAGTCCAAAAACAAGTTTGGAGACCAAAGGGTACAACTACAAAGCTAGCAGTTTCTGCTAAGCATACTGCTGCTAAGGGAATCAGGGCAAATGCTGTTAAGGCCTCAGCATATTGGATTCTTAAATCAAATGTTGCATCAACAGTCCTCAAGAGATTACATTTAATTGATGCAAGAGGCAGATCCAAGTCAGTGTTGGCTTAGATCCCCAAAGAAAACTAATTCTTTTATTTGTGTGCAGGGACATTCACCAACAGATCATGAAGATCAAGGATATTCAGATAGTGGGTGTTTAAGGCACATGACAGGGAACATGTCTTATCTTTCCAACTTTCAATCAATTGATGGTGGATATGTTACCTTTAGAGGAGGAATTGGTGGAAAGATTACTAGTAAAGGTACTATCAAAACCAGTAAATTAGATTTTGAAGATGTGTTTTATGTGCAAGAGCTTAAGTATAATCTCTTTAGTGTCTCACAAATGTGTGATAGAAAGAATAATGTTCTTTTTACTGAGACTGAATGTCTTGTACTTTCTCCTGATTTTAAGATGCCTGATGAAAGTCAAGTACTTCTTAAAATTCCTAGGAAGGGCAATATGTACGGTGTTGATATGAATAACATTGTTTCTAAAGATGCTTTAACTTGTCTTGTTGCTAAGGCCACATTGGATGAATCTATGTTATGGCATAGGAGACTTGGTCATATTAACTTCAAAACCATAAATAAGATTGTTAAGAATGGTTTGGTAAGAGGTTTACCTCAAAAACGTTTTGAAAATGATCAAACATGCATTGCTTGTCTTAAAGGCAAACAACACAAAGTCGCTTGTAAGCCCAAGATTTTTAACTCTATCAATCAATCATTGTTTATGCTTTATATGGACTTATTTGGACCTGTTTCAGTAAGTAGTATAATGCATAAGAGATTTTGTCTAGTTGTTACTGATGACTATAGTAGATTTACATGGGTATTCTTTTTAGGTACTAAGGATGAGACACCAAACATCCTTAAGTCTTTTATTACAGAGATAGAAAACCTAGTAAGCAAAAGAGTAAAAGTCATTAGATGTGATAATGGAACATAATTCAAAAATAGAGTTATGGATGATTTCTGCAAAGAAAAAGGTATTAAGAGAGAATTTAGTGTTGCTAGAACTCCTCAACAGAATGGAGTAGCTGAAAGAAAGAATAGAACACTAATAGAAGCTGCTAGAACTATGTTAGCTGATTCAAAGTTGCCTATAACTTTTTGGGCTGAAGCAGTCAACACTGCTTGTTATGTTCAGAACAGAGTTTTAATAGTACAGCCTCACAATAAGACATCATATGAACTTTTTAGAGGTAGAACTCCTGCAATAGGATTTCTTAGACCTTTTGGATGTCATGTGACAATTCTGAATACCTTAGACCATTTGAGAAAATTTGATGGTAAAGCAGATGAAGGTTTCTTTGTTGGATACTCTTTCAATAGCAAAGCTTTTAGAGTATACAACATAAGAACTAAGAAAGTAGAAGAGAGTCTACATATAGAGTTTTTAGAGAACAAGTCTAATGTAGAAGGTCAAGGACCAAAATGGCTATTTGATCTTGAATCTCTAACCCATTCAATGAATTATGTGCCTGTTGTTGCTGAAATTAATGATTTTTCAGGTTCACAAGCAACAGATGAGGCAAGGATAGACAAGAAGACACATCAAGATTATGTGATGATGCCAATATGGTCAAATACAAGTGTGGAATCAACTTCAACAAATGGTGAATCTTCTTCTGGCAAAGCTAAAGAAGGTGTTAAAGATGAAAACAGAGAAGGAAGAACAGATGAACAACATAATGTTTCTGCTGATGAGCAAAATGTTCCTGCTGATGAGCAAACAGTTCCTGCTGATAAGCAAATTGTTTCTGCTGATAGTTCTTCAGAAGAAACAAAAGCAGTCTTTTCAGAAGATGAAGTGGATTTGAGCAATATTCCATCTGATTATCAAGTTCCTTCCACTCCATAAACAAGGATTCACAAAGTCCACTCCCTAGAAAATGTGATTGGAGACGTACAATCTGGTGTGAAGACAAGACAACAATTGATGTCTTCAGATCAAAAAGGGATTCTTGATGCCCTTTATGCTTCAAAACAGCACGAGTTTTCAAACTCTTGCTTGTTTGTATGTTTTCTCTCACAAGATGAACCAAAGAATATTCATAAAGCCCTAGAGAATTCAAGCTGGTTGGAGGCTATGCAAGAGGAGCTTCTTCAGTTCAAGATTCAAAAGGTATGGGTGCTAGTTGATTTACCTAGTGGTGTAAGGGTAATTGGCACTAGATGGGTTTTTAGAAATAAAAGGGATGAAAGAGGCATAGTGATTAAGAGTAAGGCTAGATTAGTAGCACAAGGGTACACACAAGAAGAAGGGATAGACTATGATGAGGTTTATGCTCCAGTAGCTAGAATTGAGGCAATTTGGCTTTTCTTAGCTTATGCTTCATTTATGAACTTCACAGTTTACCAAATGGATGTCAAGAGTGCATTTTTATATGGTTCAATTGAAGAAGAGGTGTATGTTACACAACCTCCAGCCTTCACTGACCCTGACCATCCAGACAAAGTGTACAAGGTAGTTAAAGCTCTATATGGCTTGCATCAAGCACCAAGAGCTTGGTATGCAACACTAGCCTTTTATTTATTAGAGAATGGATTTCAAAGAGGAAAGATTGATCAGACACTTTTCATCAAACAGCACAAGAAAGATCTTCTGTTAGTACAGGTGTATGTGGATGACATTATCTTTAGATCTACAAGGAAGGAGATGTGTTTAGACTTTGAAAAACTTATGAAAGATAAGTTTCAGATGAGTTCTATGGGAGAACTTACATTCTTTTTGGGTCTGCAAGTTAAGCAATCATCTGAAGGCATATTTATTAGTCAAGATAAATATGTTGCTGAGATACTTAGAAAATTTCAATTTGCTGATTCAAAAATAGCAAGCACACCAATGGATCCTGAGAAGCCACTTCTTAAAGATGCAGATGGAGAAAATGTGAATGTACATACATACAGATCTATGATAGGTTCTTTGATGTATCTTACATCATCCAGACCTGATATCATGTTCTCTGTTTGTGCCTGTGCAAGATTTCAAGTAAATCCAAAGGTTTCTCATTTAACAGCAGTCAAAAGAATTTTTAGATATCTCAAAAGTCAACCAAGGTTGGGTTTATGGTATTCTAGAGAATCACCTTTTGATTTGATAGCGTACTCAGACAGTGATTATGCTGGTGCTAGCTTGGACAGAAAGTCAACAACCGGAGGATGTCAATTCCTTGGATGCAGACTTATCTCATGGCAGTGTAAGAAGTAAACAATTGTGGCAAATTCAACAACTGAAGCTAAATATGTAGCTGCTGCAAATTGTTGTGGTCAAGTCCTATGGCTTCAAAACCAACTTCTTGACTATGGGTACAATTTCTTACATACCATTATTCGTATTGATAATAGTAGTACAATTTGCATTATTAAAAATCCAGTGCAACATTCTAAAATAAAACACATTGAAATAAGACATCATTTTATTAGAGATTGCAATGAAAAGAGGTTAATTCAAGTAATGAAAATTGCTTCAGAACAACACTTTGCAGATCTTCTTACAAAAGCTTTTGATGTTGGTAGATTTCAGTACTTGGTAGAAAGTATTGGAATGCTTAATCTTTTAATTTTTCAATATAATGTGTTTTTGTATATAGATTTTGTTAATGCATCTAACTTTGTTATCTAAGACTATTATTAACAATATTTAAAGTTATTCATACAGTTAGTTCTATGATTATTCTAATTCAAGACAAGTACTTTGTACTTTGTTTATTTGGTTTTAAATAACAGTTTCAGGTATGAATGTTTGAGCTGAAAGGCTATTTCAAGTGAAATCTACTGATCAAAGATGCTGATCATTGCTGCTGAAAGCTGATCATTGCTGCTGATCATTTCTACTGATATAATAGGTTCATGATAGAAAAGGTTTGGGACTTCAAAACTCCTTAAAACTTCTTTCTTGAAATCTGATTATGATGTTTCACTTTGAATTGATAAATTAGTTGATCAGAAATTAACTGGTACAACTCACTTTCTATCATTTTATACTCTCAAGTATAATGTGACTAATCTACGGATATCTAATAGAAAGAACAGTGAGCAAAAGTGAATCTAACACTTGTGTTAGAGGTAACAAATGCCACGAGCTGGAAACCCTGTAAAGAAAGCCTTTTGAATAGGTTTATCTATACACAGGCGGTTATTTATAACTGAAAACATTGGTTCTCACACAACCAGAGGTTGCTTTAAACCGAAATTTTGACTAAGTGTCTGTTACACACTTAATCCCTTCAAAATGGTTGTAAGCAGTATGATTTTTCATAATAAAATCATATACATACTGCTAAGGCAAAAGTTTCTTAAAAGGATTTTCAAAAGATGATTTTCAAAACCATCAACAAATGGACCATGAGTCAAAAACGTCCATTGAATCACCTCTCATAGGAGTTAACACACCTAGAAGTGATGAGGGCAGAATCTTAAACTCTTAAGGAATTGATGGCTTCATGTACAAATTGTCTGAAAACATGGAAAAATGCTAGATCAGATGATGATGTTATGATTGTAAGAAATCTTTCAAACAAGGGGAGGATATGAATATAAGATGTTATTTGAATCTCAGGGGAGGAAATTCAAGCCCAGTTTAAGGAAGATTAACCAAATGAAAAGGAAGAAAAGACAAGATCATACAAGATGATGACATAGAGGTTGAAAATGACAAGAACATTCTTTAATGTTGTATTCAGAAGAGATGAAGCATTTCAAAGGAGAAGGTTCTATCTAGGTCAAAAGTTGAAAAGATTCAATTTCAGTTCACTACGTTTGTTCATTACTTACAAAGGTAAATTGATAGATGATATCTTGTTGAGATCAAAGGAAGATTGCACCATCTTTTAGTCCAAGATTGGAGCAAAGTGTTAATTTTGATAAGTCAAAGATCAGAAGATCAAATGAGTTTTTCAGAATAGAAGAAGTTCAGATCAAGGATCTGACAATGAAGTGTTTGAAAGATCTTCACAAAAGTTCTCATTTAATTCAGAAAAACATGTTTGAATGTGATTCACATGTTTAGGGGAGGATTGTTGGGAATTAAATAAACAGAAAGAATCAGAAGAATCAGAACATAAAGGTTTAAAGAAATACATCAAGTATGTTCCTACTAATAAAGCTTAAAGCATGTTTCCACTGATGGATTATGCTGAAGAAGGTTTCTACTGAAGGTGTTTCTGCTGATGGATTCTGCTGAAGAACGTTTTCAACTGATGGATTCTATTATGAGTCACGATGCTGGTGAGTCATACTACTGCTGAGTAGATATGCATGGAAAATATCTTTTGTTGTGTCATTAGTTGAGTGTTCAAATTGTATACTCTTATAGGGTATGACACATTATAGATATATGACTTATCATAGTTAGTAGATTGACACATCCTTAGACTAGATTATTGTAAAGATCTTCTTGGACTATAAAAGATGATCTTAGACTAGATATTGGATATATGTGAAATATCCAATAAACAAAAAGACGTGTGAAAAACATAACTGTTAGAACAGTAGAACAAACAAAAATATCACAAGTCACGTAAGATTCAAGGTCTTTGTAACCCTAGTGATAGTGAAGATCACTCATATTATTTTGAATAATATTGAATCGTTTGGTGTTAACTATTCCATTTCCATATCATAAATATAATCTTCTAAGTGTGGTTAAGTAGATTCCGCATACTTAATCATATTCACACAACATATCTCATACACAAAGAACGAAGGTTTAACCACCTTACCGTGTATCGGTCTAACACACCTGACAAGTGGTTTCAGCCCCCAACAAGTTGCCTCAGCCTAAAGAAACATAGGAGCTTTGGAGAAGATGAGCATAGTCCTTGCAGCTTCAACCAGGGTGCGATTACGTCTTTCAACAACTCCATTTTGTTGAGGAGTACGTGGAATGCTCTTTTGATGACTAATGCCGACACCTTCATAAAATTGAGTAAGTTGTTTATTCACGAACTCCGTTCCATTATCAGTACGAATGAACCCAACTGTTTCGTTGAGTCGAACTTGCAATTGCTTAATGAGTTTGATGATGATTTCAGGAGTTTCATCTTTTGATCGTAAAAACTTTACCCACGTGAAACGAGAATGATCATCAACAATAACAAGCACATATTTCTTTCCATTGATACTTTGAATCCTCATTGGTCCATAGAGATCCATGTGAAGAGTATGCAGGAATTCTATGATGGAATTGACAGTTTTGGGTTTATGGGTGTGCTTTTTGCTCTTGCCCAGTTGACATGCGGAACATAGATGATCTTTTTCATACTTAAGTCTGGGCAAGCCTCGAACAAGATCCTTACGTGTGAGTTTGATGGAACCGAAGTTCAAGTGGTTTAAACGACGATGCCACAACCATTATTTGTTCTTAGAGGCTTTTGAGAGTAAGCAAATTGGAGAGGACCGCAACATGTCTTCAATAGAGATGGTATAAAGGTTAGTCCCTCGACTCCCTTTGAGGAGATCTACACCATCTAATTCTCTAACAAAACAGGTGTGCTTTTTGAAGGCAACTTCAAGATCAGAGTCACAGAATTGACCAACAGAGAATAGATTGTGTCCAAGTCCCTCTACGTAGTATACTCTGGATATCACACTGTCTCCAAAGATGTAATCACCATAACCCATTATAGATCCAAAATGGTCGTTCCCAAATCTGACCGTACCAATGAACTTTTCCACGAAATTCTTGAGCCGCGAGCGATCTCCAGTCATATGTTTTGAGCAGCCTGAGTCCAAATACAAAAGGACGATTTGTACGACCTGCATTTGAAACCAGACAATGGTGGATAACTGAAAAAGCTGGAGCCCCACAAACAGTTGGGGTCCGTTTGGTAAGCACACACAAATATTGGATTATCATATGTCACGGATATATCACTGGAATTTACACATTATGATGCACTAGACCTAGGAGTGGTACTAAGTGCTTCTATTGGGAACTTTCTACCAGTACGTCTCCATTTCTTAATTGGCACAACTTTGGAGTTAGTGATCCTAGTCAATGGGCACTTTTCTCCTAAGGTGAATTTCCTTCCAGTAGGTCTCCATTGATAACCAACATTAGTGAACACCTTTCCTATTTTATTCTAAATTTGTTTAACCCTTTTAGCACTTGAAACATTCATAACCGGAGATTGCATAGTGGATTTTAAAAAGGACACAACACAAGCATCATGATTACCAAAAAATAAACATTCGTTACAAGTCTTACAAATAGCACCAGAATTCGAATTAATTACATCATTGCTAACACAAATGTTTGATTCAACTCGATTCCTTTCATTAAGCATAACTTTATTGTTCTTAGAAGATTCTTCTACTTCCTTCGTAAGTGTACTCTTAGCCGGCAAAGTCCTATCATTCTTTGTATTGCACCTAGGCTGTGACTTGCTAGCATTAGATACACCTTTTACTCCTGTAGAAGCAATGACGGGAACATTAGTATGATTAGTTGCTACTTGTTTACCGGTGATCATGATGGTGGATTGTGACATGGTTTGGGGATAATCAAATGTAACATGTTTGTTGCCACTGTTAGAGTGCGACGCAAATAACCTATCCGACTTGTTATCATTCTTGGGGCATGATCCTATAGCATATTCTAATAATTCCTGGGCTCTATTAGTGAGGAAGCATGCACCAACAATAACATCATCCTGTGGTTTAGGTATCCTCTCATCTTTAATGGTTTCTCTAAATATGACCAGACAATCCTTAAGATATCTAAGATAGTTGCTATGAACTAACTTATTGTTCCTAAGGGGAAGAGAGACATTCACAGCATCGCACGCATATTTCTCACAAGCATGTACATTGGAAATTGCATGATCACAGAAACGACGGGCATTTTACCCTTCACCATAGTCTTTAGATTCTCAATTTCGTTTAACAAAGAAGTGACTCTTTCATCATTTTGGTCAGGTGTTATTTTAATAGACTCAAATAACTCTTTGTAACGTTGTTTAGCGTTTGACATTTCAGCACGAAGCCACTCATTTTCATGTTGTAATTCATTGATAATGCCTTGTTTCTGAAAGTTTTGAGAATCTATTGACTTCTGGTAATTGGTATTGGTCACGTCGCCTTTGTTCGACTTTAATTGTGCAATTTGGACCTTCAATTTCCGAATCGTGTTTGAGTGAGCTTGAATTACTTCATCCTTTTTGGCTAATTCAAAACATGTGTCAAACTCAGGAGCATCCGAAGATGTCTTGGCATTTGATATTTTTATGCTTTCTTCTAGATGTTGATATTTTAGTTGTAAGTTAAGATTATCAACTTCTAGTTTTGAGAAATTCCTGACCATGTTATCATGGTCGTCGTTTTGAATTTTTTCATTAAGTTTGTAATTCTCCCCCTCAAGCTCAATAACCCGATTCTGGAAGACATTCAAAGTAACCGACATTTCATGAAATTGTCGAGCAGATAATGTTGAGTCGGTTACAGTGTAAAACACATCTTTTGAAATGCAATTAGCAATCAAGTTTTCATTCATAATGAGAATGTTTTTCTTGTCAATTTCACTGTATTTGAGATCAATAGTTAATTGGTTACCCTCAATTTCCACTTCATTAAAAACCTTTTTCATTTGAGTCACATCATCATTAATGGTATTTTTAAGGCCCTCAAAATGTTCTTTGAGAAGTTTGAAAAATGGCATAACTTCAGTTAGGTAACACTGTTTTGTTTGCTCAAAACCCCTTTCCCCTTCTATAATCCCTGTTGGTGTAATTCTCATTTTACATGTTTTCTCAAAGTCATTAAACAATTGACCTAGAACATACAACCCAATTAGAGTATTACACTGTGTGGGAAGAGTAAATGGTACGAGATGCCTGGGTGTATTCAGGGGATAAATAGTTGGGTCAGCAATTCTAAAGATAGTGCGTGTGTTACCCACAATTCTTTCAGCTTTCATTTTCTCATTGTCTATATTCCAAAAAACTTTGTCAGGAAGGATTCTCTTCTGAGGAACAAAAATGGCTGAATGATTATCATTCGCATAATCATAGTGAGACACAATATTATTAGCAATGCAC
The DNA here is from genome assembly GCA_030686995.1 of Artemisia argyi. Classification (NCBI taxonomy): domain Eukaryota; kingdom Viridiplantae; phylum Streptophyta; class Magnoliopsida; order Asterales; family Asteraceae; genus Artemisia; species Artemisia argyi. The sequence goes on from CM060688.1 coordinate 49,148,506, forward strand.
TTAGGATCCTTTAATCATTCAGCAAGTTTTATCCTAGATCTATCCTCCGCCTCATCAATCTCGTCATAGGATCTCACATCAGGAGGGGCATGGTTAGGTTCAAGCATAGTGTTTGCATCATATAATGCTGGTTGAGCACCTATACCATCTCTTAGGAATTTTGCTTTAGGCTTAGAGGCATCCTGTTCACTAAATTCATCACTTAGTTTCCTATGGTTTTGCATCATTTGAGCAGATTGAATGGTTTGGCCTTGTGTGTACAACTTATCTTCCAATTTATTTTTCAACATTTTGAGTTTTGAGAAATCATTTAGAAGTTTAGTCTCTTTATCTTTGTATTCGAGTTTGATTGATGTCAAACCTTTTTGAAATTCTTGTTTTTGTTTAACAGTTTGATCCAATTGTTTTTTTAAAGAAACTAACTCCCTTTTCAATGTTTCTTGTTTGGAATTGTTTTCAGATATGTAAGTACGCATTTGCCATTCCATTTTTTGCTCACGTTCATTAAGCTCAAATTTAGCACGCTGTTCATAAATACTCACTTGATCCTTAAGGATGTTAACTCTAGTAATCAAGGAATCATCGGGGTTGTATATCGTGTGCTCATGTAACTCATGTTCACAAGAATCAACAGACGGCATGTCACTTGGTACAACCGGCAGTCTATTGTCATTCACATACATTTCATATGGGATATTATTGGTATTTCCCATATCACTGGTGTCTGTGTTGACAATATTCTTGAGTTGTACAGAGTCACACACCCCCTGTGAATTTGTAGGAGTATTCAGATCAGGATTAAGTGACGTTGGTACCTCAGAAATAGCAGATGTGATGGAGGAGTCAGAATGATGTGGAGAGGATGCAGCTGCAGACAGATTAGCCATGAAGATGGTTTGAGCTGTAGGTTCGTCATCTACGTCTGAGTCGAATGCATCACATTCTTCAACTTGAAAGATATTCGGATCATTTAGAGCCATGTCCTGAACAGGCTGATCATCCACATCAGCATCAAACGTGTTCCCGTCATTACCAGCCAGAAAGAGCAGAGCTTCTTCATCCAATACAGTCCCATTTTCTTGCGCATGCATTAGCAACATCTTGTCCTTGAAGTACTCAGAGTTTTGAGGACGCTTTTGGAGAGTTCAATTCCTGGCTATATGGCCCAACCCTCCACAGTTATACCACTTAGGCTGCTTAGCTTGTACTTGAAGAGCATTCCCAACTCTGTACTGCCCATTTTCTCTACCAGCATTTCTTTGATTGAGGTTTTGTCTTCCCTGCACATTCTGTACCACCACCCTACCATCTTCTATGACTGCCTGATTACGTGGGTTAGACGAAGTCATAAGTTGGTTATTAGTTGATGGAAGTGCAGCCCTGAACTGTTGGACCAGTAAGGAAACTTGGTTCGAGAGATTATCAATCATTATGTCAGTGTGAGAATACCCAGAATCCAGTTGTGTGTTCAAAGCAGATGGTGAGGGAGTTGATGATTGACCATTTGTTGGCGTAGACCTGGAAGACGGTTGTAATGGTTGAGATTGATCATTTGAGGTTTGGGTAAGTTGTTGAACATTAGAGACAAAGGCAAGAGATTCATTTGATGTTGAAGGATTGAGCTTTTCTCGCATTAACCGATCATAAGCAGCATGTTTCTCAGGTTGTTGGAGATATGCATAGAGTTGTTCATGATTTGTATACCTGAGACCTTTGTTGAGTTTAACAGCTGTAACAAACCTATCCCATTCTGGTGCCATGTTATTCACGAATTTGGAATTAAGCTGAATATTGGGCATTGTCATCTGGATGGCTCTCATATCATTGACCAGCTTGTGAAATCTGACGTAATAGTCAGTGATGCTTTCACCTGGGTTCATTTTGAAATGCTCAAATTCATCGTATAGCTGAGACTCCCGATCTTCTTTGGTTAATTCAGACCCCGCAAGAAGCATTTTCACATTATCCCAGATAGCCTTGGCTTCAGTGTTGTAGTTGATAAGTTTGTAGACATCTTTAGGAAGCCCTTGAATAACATGTTCGATGCTCTGATGTCGGCATCATAGCGTTTCTTTTCTTCATCCGACAGCTCATTGTAAGTGCGAGGTCTATCTGGACCAACTACAGCCGGTTGTTGATCAGTCGCTGCGACCGTGTCTCTAGTAGTACCCATTTGAAAGGGTCCCTCATCGATGGATTTCAAAATGTTGACTCCATTTTCCTTACCCAAACAATAGAGACGAATCCTTTGTGCCCATGATTCATAGTCAGTTTTGTCCAACATTGGAGGTCGGGTGTCGGACCCAGCAGATTGAATGTCATCTGAGGATGTCGACATCACAAAATCTTCAAACGAACAAAATAAACCGGATGATATTTTCAGCAGATTAAGCTAAGAGAGAGATACCAGATGAATGACAGTTTACATCAAGTGTTGAGTTGTGACAAGTCAAGTTGCAATCTATCCAATTGAGATTAGTCAAGTCTTAAGGATTAACTTACAACGTCAGATCACAATTAGACTAATTGAAACGACTAAAGTTACAACAATTCACAAATTGCAAAATGATTGTCCTATCACATGAATCTCATCACTTAGTAAATTGTTAAACAATAAGAGAAAGTCGCAACAGAAACTACCAAACCGCAGAGTAGGAGATACTTGCAATAAAGTGCACAAGTCGCAGGGAGAGTTAACCGCAATTTGACCAAACCGCAAGAATATTAAACCGCAGGATAGTTAACCACAATGAAAGATGACCGCAAGTCACTAACCATAGAACGTAGCAAACCGCAGAATAATCCAACCGCAGAATAAGCAAACCGCAGAATAATCAAACCGCAAGTGAGGCTAACCACAAAGAACTAATTGCAAACCACTTAACCGCAGAAAGCTAACCACAATGAACTAACCGCAGACCACTTAACCGCAGGAGCTAATCGCAGAGACAAAAATCCAAAACTGTCACTTTCCTTGCGATTTGTTTGTATTCCCAAAATAGTAATCGCAGACAAACTAACCACAGAGATCAGGAACTAAACGCAGATAAGCAATGCAACAGTAGAACTAACCGCAACTATGAAATACGCCCTAAACCTAATCCAAACTTCAAATAAATTAAAGATATGGTACAACCAACAGAAACACAATGTTATACTAACACCAAGGATCATAAAAGTACATCTCTAACATGTCTAATAACACTAGAAAGATCAAACCAAGATGTTTTTCAAGAAAGTAACTTCAAACTCACAAAAACTACACAAAACCACATCAAATCCGATTCTACAAGGCCCTAAGATGAAACCTTGGCTCTTGATACCAATTGTAGAATACTAATCATGTTGGAAACATAATATCCTTGTGGTTATGTGAGGCGTTGAGATTGAGAGTAAGAAAGAAAGAATGGAACCTTGAGAGAAAAAAGGAGAAGTATTAGATTAGAATGAATGAAGGTCCAACCCTTTCCACATGTGGAGAGGGGTATTTATACTAAACTACTAACGCCCACACCGGGCTGTGGATCAGGCATTGTAAGGAATTATTGAAGTCAGAATTAATACTGTTGACGGATACTGCTGACAGGTTCCTGCGGAAGCTTAGAGTTGTTTCTGCTGATGACTGGTTCCTGCGAATGCATAGAGATCCTGCGGATATAGTTAATCCGTGGATAGAAATTGTTTATTTTAGGACAAGATATATAGAATATCTTTTATTGCTTTATTGTTATTCGTTTCTTGTAAGAAAGGTTAGGGTTTCCACTAGTATATAAAGAACCCTAGGTCATTGTATTATGTACGAGTTTCATAACATTGTTAGTAAAAGAATATTGATCTATAAAGGATCAAGTTTAGTATGCAGTTTGTTTTTTATATTCCGCAATAACTACAAACTCACAGAGATTATCTATTTAGTCTTACTAGTGATTACATTAGTAGGCTAACGATCTATTGGCTCGAGATCTATCAAGGTTTAGATCCCTACAAGTGGTATCAGAGCCACAAGATACTCTCTGTAACCTTAACACAATCACATAACTTTTCACTTAGAACCAATGGGAGACAAACCAGGCAATGATGTCACTCTCACTGAAACCAGCTCTCTCACTCAGCAACTACAACAGGTTGCTTTTTCAAATAGCAATTCCAAGCTTCACTTTTTAAGGAAGGACGAGTATGAGATCTGGGCTATGAAGATGCAAAACTGGATTGCAAGTGTTGACTACAACCTCTGGAATGTGATTCTCAATGGTTGCCGTCCTAAAAAGCAAACAAAAGATGCTGATGGCAACATTAAGATTGTGGAACCTGTTTCTGCTGAAGAAATCCTTGCTGTACAAAGGGAGAACAAAGCAAGAACTATTTTGCTTCAAGCAATCCCTGATGACCACATGGGAGATTTTCATTCCATGACTGATCCTAGAGAAATCTGGTGGGCTATAAAAACTAGATTTGGGGGGAATGAAGAATCTAAAAGGATGAGAAAGAGTATGTTGAAACAAGAATTCCAAGAATTCAGAATAACTGAAGAAGAGGGTCTCCACAAAGGCTATGATAGGTTTCAGAAGATACTGAGTCAGCTGAATCAGCTTCTAGCCAGACCTGACAATGAGGAGGTGAATTCCAGGTTTCTAAGAGCCTTACCTCCCTAATGGTCTCAGGTTAGTATATCCTTGAAAACCAAAGGAGGCCTGGACTACCTCACTTTTGATGACTTGTACAACAAACTCAGAGCTTTGGAAGGCGTCATCAAGGGACACTCTCCATATGCAGCAATTCCTTCACACTCTGCATTTGTCAGCTCTAACTCAAACTACATGCCACATACCTACTCAAGTCCATCCACTCCCAGACAAAGTCTTCCCATTACCACATTGTCTTTTTTAAATGCTAATCCTATAACTCATCCAAAGATTAGTAATGTGATGGAAGATGTACTTCATTCGTTTGTTGCTGAAGTTGATAAACAGCAACAATTAGCTTATGAAGATTTTGAGCAGATTGATGAACTTGCTTTAGAAGAGTTGGACTTAAAGTGGCAAATGGCTATGCTCTCACTCAAGGTCAGAAGATTTGAGCAAAAGGTTGGTAAAAAGCTCAATGTTAATGGTAGAGATGCAACTCGTTTTTACAGGAGAAAAGTGAAGTGCTATGCTTGTGGAGAAATTGGCCATTTTGCAAGAGAGTGCACAACCAAGAAGGGTGAAGTTAGTACCAGATATTCAGCATACAAGAAGAAAGAGGTGGAGGCTGGAGAATCAAAAGCATTGATAACTGCTATAGATGCTGGTGTTGACTGGAATGAGCATGAATCTGATGATGCTACAAGCAGTTCTCCTCAAGTCTCCTGCTTGGCTAGTTGTGATGCTGACTTTGCTTTCATGGGAATAACTCCTCAGGTATCTACTTGTGTTTGTGATTGTGATTCTAAATATAAAACTCCTAAAGAAGCTTATGATGAGATGAAACCAAAATATAATACTTGTTTTGTTGAAGTTCAAACATACAAAGAAGCTCTTAAAACTTTAGAACAACAGAAAGTGTGGTTTCAACAAAATCAATTGGCCTATGAGGAAAAGATAAGAGTTTTAAATAGAGATTTAGAGAATACTAGCAATGAATTAAAGTTTTTTGAAAAAGAAAAAGCTAGAATTGCGTCAGAGAAGGATATTTTGCAAGTGAAATTGGATAGAGAAGTAGCTAGGCATAAAGAGTGGCTAGTTTCAGGTGATAAATTATCTAGTTTGCTCTATGGAAGTAAGTCTGTAACATCTGAGATAGGTCTAGGGTTTAAGAAATATGTTGGTCCAGAAGCAAATCACTATTTAGATAAGAAAAGTCATAATTATTCTGTTCTTGTAAAATATCTAAAGGAAGGTGAGATGCATGCTGTACCAGGACCTATCAGAGGTGTATTTATGCCTACCCCCAAAACCTCTGACTTTGATGGTTCACACCATCTGTTTGGCAAAAAGTCTGAAGACTTGCCAAATCTTTCTTGTAAATCTACCTCTGACTCTCCAACCATAGGAACCCCTAAGCCTACATCCCATAAGTTGGACTTACCATAATCAAATGAACACACTGGCATTAGGATCAATGACTCCCCTGACTCTAGAAATATATCTAGTACTGATTCTAATACATATGTCTCTTGTTCTTTCAGGGACAAGGCTTCAGAGACCTCTAGTTATGCCAGCTGTGATTCCAAGACCAAGTCAGACTCACCCAAGTCCTCAATAAAGTTTTCTGACAAGTCATCTTACAAGTCTGTGGACTCTGAAGTTGCTGCTGATGAAGTTCTTTCTAAGACAGCCTCTTCTGAAGACTTGTTATTTACTTCTTTTGAAAACAATTCCTTTCAGTATTTGCAAAACAATTCTATTTCTGGTGTTTCTTTGAATAATTCTGTGTTTAATAAGACATCTCTTGGATTTAATAAATCTTCTAAGAAGAAGAAGTGTTTTGTTTATGGTAGCAAAGTGCATTTGATTAAGGATTGTGATTTTCATGATAAGAGGATGGGTGTTTCTGTGGCCAATAATAGACCTAGACCAAAGTGGACCAATAATTATTCCAAACCCTCAGTAGTTCCACAGGCACATTACACCATCAGCAGAATGAACTCCATTCCTGCTGATTGGTCTGTTCCTTCTGATAGGTCTGTTTCTGCTAATAGATATATGAATACCAATAGAAATAGATATGTGTCAAGACCATTTTATGGATTTGATCATTGGTATGGATATAATGACCCAATGTTTTTGGGAAGGTCTAATTGGGATTCTGCTGAAAAGTCCTCAGCAGATTGTTCTTGGACATATAAAAGGCCACATAACTACAGGGATTCCTGGAACAATTGTGGATCTAACTCATCTTCTTGGCTGCATAAAAATGATCCACAAGGCAGGCTCAAGTCTTTCATGGCTTAAGTCTCTCCATGTATTCATGTTGTTGTATATTAACTTTTTTTTGTTGTAGGAACATCCTCTTCTTAATAAAGACTTAGGTATTGTTGATAATGGTTGTTCAAGAAGCATGTCTGGGAATCAGGAGAAGCTACATGATTTTGTGCCTTTTAATGGAGGAATAGTAAGATTTGGAAGTGGGGTAGGAAGGATCACTGGTAAAGGAACCATTAGAACTCCAAAGGTGGATTTTGAGAATGTCTATTATGTGAAGGAACTTCAAGGATTCAATTTGTTCTCAGTCTCACAAATCTATGACAAGAAGCTTCCTGTAATTTTCACTGAAGATGGTTGTCTCATTATTTCACCTGACTTCAAAATACCTGATGACAATCATGTATTGCTAAAGGTTCTAAGAAATCACAATCTTTACACATTCGACTTGAATGATGTCAAGCCAGAAGGTGATCTAGCATGTTTGGTGGCTAAAGCATCCTTGGATGAATCTACTAAATGGCACAGAAGGATGGCACATGTTAATTTCAAAGTTATCAACAAGCTTGCTAAAGATGGACTTGTTCATGGACTTCCTTCCAAGATATTCACTAATGAACATAATTGTGTTGCATGTAACAAGGGTAAGCAACACAAAGCTTCCTATAAGGCCATTACTGCTGTGAGCACAATCTCAGAACCATTGCAGCTACTTCATATGGATCTTTTTGGTCCAACATCCATCAGGAGTATTGACCATAAGTACTTCTGTTTGGTAATCACTGATGCTTTCAGTAGATTTAGTTGGACATTCTTTTTGGTGACTAAAGATCAAACCTTTCAGGTACTTAAAGAATTTATGGCTCTCATTGAAAACCAACTAAACAAGAAGATCAAAGGTATAAGGTGTGACAATGGGACAGAGTTCAAAAATGCTAATCTTATTGAACTCTGTGGGTTAAAGGGTATTAAAAGAGACTATAGCACTCCTAGGACTCCACAACAGAATGGAATTGCAAAAAGGAAGAATAGAACCCTTATAGAGGCTGCAAGATCTACGCTTGCTGACTCTAAACTTCCCACCATGTTTTGGACTGAAGTAGTTGGCACTGCTTGTTATGTGTTGAATAGGGTGTTGATTACTAAACCTCATAATAAGACACCCTATGAGCTTTTGACAGGGAAGAAGCCTACCATTGAACACTTGAAACATTTTGGATGTCAAGTGACTATTCTAAACACAAGTGAACACTTAGGCAAATTTGAAGCAAAAGCTGCTAAAGGGTATATTGTTGGGTATTCAGCTCATAGCAAGGCCTACAGGGTATATAACTTGGCTGCAAAGAAGATAGAAGAGACTCTTAACCTGAAATTTATGGAGGATAATGAAAATGTTCAGGGAAAAGGTCATGAATGGTATTTTGACCTTGATTACTTAACAGACTATTTGGGGTATACAAGACATAAGACTAACCCCTCTGCAGGTATACAAGTGTCATCTACTAACAGTGCAGGTACCCTAAAGGATGAATCAGACAGTGATTCAGAATATGATGAACCCACTATTGTTGTATCTTCTCTACCTATTCATATAGCAGGTCCTCCTAACAAAGAAGCCTCTGATGCCAAACCTGCTGATGATGGGGAAAACTCAACCTATGCAGAAGATCTTGCTAGACTCAAAAAGCAAGAGCATGCAGCTGCTGAAGAAGCTGAAAGGCTTGGTCTTGAATTTGCCCAAGACGCTGAAGCACTCTTGAAACAAGCTTCTGTTGAAGAAAGCAGAAAATCTATTTCTGCTGATGCATCTGCTGATGCAGCTGCTGATTCTGCTGACGGCCATTCTGCTGAAGGCAATTCTGCTGCAGTTCCTGTTTCAACTATCACATCCACAAGTTTAGATGAACCTTTTGGCAGGTTTCCCATTCCCCCAGATCTTGGTAATGTTGAACAAGGTGATGGCATTTTTCAATCAGCTTCTTATGATGAAGACTTTCCTCCTACATTAACCAATCTTGATACCTCCATTGATGTTAATCCTGTTACCACTAAAAGGATCAACACCATTCATCCACAAGAAAACATACTTGGTGATCCAAATGCTATGGTTCTCACCAGGAGTGCCATTAAGAATACCAAGTTTGGACAATGTGCATTTCTAACATATGTATCTACTCAGAAGAAAGACAATCACACATATCAGAAGCATTGTCTGTTTGCTTGTTTCTAGTCCCAAGTTGAACCAACAAGCATTAAACAGGCTTTGAGTGAACCTAGTTGGGTTGAAGCTATGCAGGAAGAGATGCTACAATTCAAGAATCAAGATGTGTGGATCCTTGTTGATCTTCCTGCAGGGAAAATTGCTATTGGAACCAAGTGGATATTAAAATGCAAGAGGGATGCAAGAGGTGTTGTGGTAAGGAATAAAGCAAGATTGGTGGCTCAAGGTTTCAGACAAGAAGAAGGGATTGATTATACTGAAGTCTTTGCACCTGTTGCTAGGGTTGAGGCAATTAGATTATTTTTAGCATTTGCCTCATACATGGGGTTTAAGGTATATCAGATGGATGTCAAGAGTGCCTTCCTCTATGGCAAAATTGAAGAGGAGGTCTATGTCACTCAACCACAAGGCTTTGAACATCCCCAGCATCCCAAGAAGGTGTACAAAGTTGTCAAGCACTTTATGGACTTCACCAAGCACCAAGAGCATGGTATGCTAGATTGTCTACATTTCTATTGGAGCATGGCTACAGAAGAGGAGCAATTGACAAGACCCTCTTTATTAAGAAAAACTCCAGGGACATCATTCTAGTACAGGTCTATGTGGATGATTATATTTTTGGCTCCACAAAGGAAGCATGGTGCAGGGAATTTGAAGATTTGATGAAAGGTGAATTTTAGATGAGTGCAATGGGGGAATTAACCTTTTTCTTGGGACTACAAGCCAAACAACAACCTGAAGGGATTTTTATCCATCAGGAGAAATATGTTAAAGACCATCTTGAAGAAGTTTGACTTTGAACATTTGAGGACTGCCACTACTCCATATGAACCACCCAAGCTTAAAAATCCAAATGAACAAGATGAGGCTGTGAATGTTCACCTCTATAGATCCATGATTGGATCACTCATGTATCTCACAGCTTCTAAGCCTGACATTACTTTTGTTGTCAGTGCTTGCTCAAGGCATCAAGTAACTCCTTTGACTTCCCACCTAAATGCAGTGAAGAAGATTTTCAAGTACATCAAAGGCCAACCCAAGTTAGGCCTTTGGTACCCAAGGGAATCACCATTTGTGTTGGAAGCATACAGTGATAGTGATTATGCAGGAGCTAATTTGGACAGGAAATCCACAACAGGAGGTTGTCAATTTCTTGGTAGAAGACTCATCTCTTGGCAGTGCAAGAAACAAACCATTGTGGCTACTTCTACTACTGAAGCAGAATATGTTGCTGCTGCCAATTGTTGTGGTCAGATACTTTGGATTCAGAATCAAATGTTGGATTATGGATTTAACTTTATGAACACTAAAATCTACATTGATAATCAAAGTACTATTTCTATTGTTAAAAATCCTGTTTTTCATCTGAGAACTAAACATATTGAAATTAGGCACCATTTTATAAGAGATGCAAATGAGAAGCATCTAATTCAAGTGCTTAAAATTCATACTGATGATAATGTGGCTGATTTATTAACAAAAGCTTTTGATGGACCTAGGTTTAATCACCTAGTTGTCAACATTGGGATGGTTAACCCTTGAATGCTATGTTTAAGGGGAGGCATATGCCTCAGGGGAGGATTGTACATGTTGTATATTATGTAGATTATTATGTTTACTAACTTTGTTTTGCAGGTTTCTTACTAACTTTGTATATTATTATGGTTGTCTTTTGTGTTCTGTTTGAATGTTTGGTTGCAGGTTATGTTCCTGCTGATGAACAAAGATCTACATAACTTATATCAGTGGAAAAAGATGTAAAAGACAAAATAAAAAAATCTTCCATTATTAAAGAAACAGAAGATACATCATCAACAACATCATACATCAGCAGTACAAAAGACACCATCTAACAACATTATAACAACCAAAACACCACCACCTCCCACAGCCCAACTTACTACTCCATCTTCCTCTTCCCTTTGCCCATGTCCTTGGGGTCAGGCATCCTATTGTGAACTCCTCTGGATTGCATGTCTTTGTTCCAGAGCTTGGGAGCAGCAAGTCCAAGGACAACCTTCAATGGACCCTTGTTCTTTTTAGAAGACTGTGGCTCTTCAGGGACAGAGATTTTCCTCATATCAGCACAAACCCTCTCCATTTCACTTGTAAGGAATGCTGTGACAGGAGTAAAATCAGGGACAACAACAGAAAGAGGAGTTGGAGCTTCCTCTGTTTCTTCTGATGAGGATGGAGATGGACAAAACTCTGATGGTCCCTCACCAAGATAGTAGCATGCTCTTTGTATTTTGGGAATGTCAAAGGTGGAATCAGAAGAAGAATCAAAGGAAATATCAATGATTTTGGGGTTTGATTTCATGATTGAGGTGTTTAGAAAGGCTTTGGTGTGATGGTATTAGTGTATTATTGGACTGTGAGTAGCTTATGCCATGAAGACTTCTATATAAAGACTTGATTTGGGATTAATATGAGTAAATGCAAGTTAATGGGAGGTAGTTGAGTCAGTAGCAATTACTAATTGTGCAAGTTGTCCATTTAAGTGGATTCTTCGGATGAAAGTCACTTGGGTTTGACCAATTGTTGCTGATAGCATCTACTTTATTCTTAAGTTTGTTCCTGCTGATGGTTTATAAAAGATTAATTTATTCAGGGGAATGCAAATCTTTCAGAAGAATCACAATCAAGTAAAGACAAACAAGGCAACATGTTTATTGAATCATTCGAAGTACAAACAGGAATAAGATTGAAAGTTTCAAACAAGCAATACAAGCCTATCAATCCTATAATTCCTATTCTACTTTGCTCTTGCCCTTGCCTTCAGCTATCTTCTCCTTGCCTTTGTTGTTGTTGAAGATTCCTTGCTGCTGAGGACAAGGCAACCCAATCACCTCTTTTCTTGTCTTTGGCAATGGTGGATTTGACTTTCTTCCTCTTGATGGTCGCCTTGGACGAGAGGATTGGGGCTTCTCAGGTGTTGTAGGGTTGTAGAGTGCATCACTCTCATCATCATCTTCATCAGAAGAAGTGAAGATGAAAGGAGACTCATTAGGATTGAGGACTCTGTTTGCCTTCTCCAATGCATTCCACTGTCTCTCCATCTCTCTCTGGTATCCAGGATCATCAATTTTAGAAGGGTATGGTGGAAGATCTTCTGATGATGATGAACTTGGAGCAGGTACATCATGTCTCTTCTTTTTGGCTTGTTCTTTTGTGAGACCCCGGGGGAGAGTTGGCATTCTGAATGGTGGTGGAGATGTTAGTGATTCTGATGAATCAAATGAGTCAGAAGCAAGGTTGATGATACTCGGATTGGATGCCATGGTTTTTAATTGATTGGTGGAATTGTAATTAGGGATTTGTATTGTTAAAGTTGTGTGGTGATATTTGGGGATAATTACTCTATATTTATAAGACCACCCAAATCGTGTGTATTTATTATCATAAATGCGTGGTGGTTTGGAGATAATTAAGGGTGAATCGATATTTGAATTAAGAGATTTTCAAAGATATTTGGTTACCACTGAAGTTGTGATACTGCTGATTGATTCTGCGGATGGTGCTGCGTAATAAATGGTTGACCATAGTCAACGATAGACTTATTTCTACAGATATTATTAATCCGTATCTTTAGTATTTATTTGTTAGGATATGCATGAGCTATTTTAGGTAGTGATATGCATTGATTTTATATTAATTGTATTTTAGGGTTCCTTATGCTTATAAAAAGAACACAGGTTTTATTGTTTAGAGACACTTCAAAGAAAAACATTTTTATTTAGATCCATAGAGGATCATTCTTTATTAGAAAAACCTTGTTGATAATTTTGATTGTGTTCTTGATTATTATTCCACTATGCATATTCAATCATTATTATTATATCCTAGATTGGGCTTAAACGATCTTTAACAATTGGTATCAGAGATAGGTTATGATCCTGTGACCTGTGGGTTATTATAAAGTCGATTATTGGTCAAAGATTACTTTGGCTTCTGCCGTTTGACTTGGTTTCTGCTGGTGAATCAGTTTAATTGGGATATTATAAAGTCGATTATTGGTCAAAGCTTACTTTCCATAATTCATGCCAATTCCATTCCACGTTTGGTAACTTCCATTATTAACCACGACGTGCAAATCCCACTCCTAATTAACTGATTCCCTCTCGCTATAAATTTTAAAAACCATTTCAACTTTATTCAGCACACCAAACCCTAATTTCTTCTTCTCAATCAACTGTTGAAATACTTTTCAAATGTGATCATAACAAACATGCTTTCCTTGGTCGTGGCAAGGGTGATGATGACTATGTGGGAATGATGGAATTTCTCCAAAGATCCAAGATTCATTATGCCTTAATCCATTATCCAAATGTTATTTATGAATCTCTTGTTACACAATTTTGGCAAACGGCAAGGACGAGGACTGTTGATGATGGACCAACAGAGATTGTTGCCATGGTAGATGGGGAAGAATGTGTTGTCACTGAGTCATTGGTCAGAACTCAACTACAATTGGATGATGAAGGTGGGGTGAGCGAATTAGCTAAGGAAGAAATACTTGCAGGTCTTCGGGTTACTGGTTATAGTGGTGATGGGAAAGTGTGGTACAAGAATTTGTTTTGCCCTAAATGGAGGTTTTTGACACACACTTTGCTTCAGTGTATGAGCTCTAAGTCTGGTGGATGGGATCAATTTTCAACAGACATTGCTCTTGCCATTGTGTGTCTTTCTCAGGGAAGAAACTTTAACTTTTCTAAGTATATATTTAATGAAATGCTTGGTAATGTTAAGGATACCAAACTTAAATATTTAATGTATCCTAGGTTTCTTCAAATTATTTTAGGGATTCAAACCACTGATCCTACTCATTTTCCTGTTAAGGGTTTATCAAGAAAGCTGTTTTCTCAAATGAAAATCAAATATACAGGAGAACACAGACCCTTACTCCCTGTTATGTTGCCTGCTGGAAATGCTCTTGATGGAGTAGCTGCTGATGCCCCTGTGGGCAATGCCCCTAATAGAGTTGCTGCTGATGGAGTTGTTGCTGATGCAAGTGCATCAGTTGCTCCTGATGTTCAGCCACCACTCTCTCCTAGGCCACCCACACCTATACCTTCACCCATGGCTAATACTTCTCCTGAGCATGTGCTCAATGAGAACTTAGGCCCTGACCAACCTGTACATTCCCCACAGTATACAAGACTTCCAACACCTAGTCCCTTGAAACCTAACTTTGAAGATCATGTTGATGCAGATGTAGACTTAGATTATTCTACTCATAGGACCAATGATGCTTCCAATGCCACAGATATCCCTGTTGGTGGAACTGAAGGTCCTGTTACTCTTACTTCTTTGTCTGTTTTGTTGAACAGGTATGTGAATAAGGTGGACAAGTTGGAAAAGGATCTGAATTTCACCAAAAAGAATCTTAGTGAAGCAGTTCTGACTCTCATTGGAAGAGTCAAAAAGTTGGAGGTTAAACTCAAGAACAGGAAGAGAAAAGGTGATGTGTGTGAATCAGATGGTGAGTCTACTAAGGCATCTGACACAATTGATTTGGAAGGACTTGAACTTCTTGCTGCTACCATACTAGATAGTGTTCAGAAGGATGCTACTGATACTAGGCCTGCACCACCTACTCATTCTGCTGTTAAAAGTGTTTCAAAAGTTCCAAGAGTAATTTATGTCAGGAGAAAGCATTCTGCTGATAAGACTTCTGCTGATGCTACTAGGAAGGAAGTATTTCCTGATCCCATGCCAGAAGTGGTTACTCATGATACATCAGCAGATATACAAGTTGAGTGTCCTGCTGTTTCTACTGATAAGCATTTTGTTCCTCCTGAGGCTGCTTCAATTCAGAAAGATAAAGGAAAGTCCATCATAGTTGACCAGGACATTCCTTCAAGAGTGAAGTCAAAAGAGGAACTTGCTAAAGAGAAGCTTAGTGAGCTTGTTGCAGCAAACTTGCAAGCTAAAGAGGATGCTGCAGAAACTAAGATTCAGTTGGATATGAAAGCCTCAGAAGAACTTGCTAGGAAAATCCAGGCTGATTTGGATAGAATGGGAACTCCATTTACTAGTACTCTGCCTGCTGAAAGACAAAAGGAACTAGATAAAATTGCTAAGAGTCTATCTGCAAAGCAATGGGAAAATTTGGCTAAACAGGCTGCTACTAAGCCTAATTTGGCTGAATCTGTGCTTGGAGTTAATTATCAGGCCATTGATTTTGCCAAGATGATGGTTGAAAGAGGTAAGTTGCAGAGACAAGAAGAGGAAGAGAGAAAGGCTAAAGAGCTAAGGGAAAGACCTTGGACAAAAGCAGAAATCAAGAAATATATGAGGAAATTTTGTCAAGAATCAAGGGTGTTCTATGTTTGGGTCAGGATGGACTCAAAAGAAGGTTTGGGGATTTTCATATAAACAGCTCACTTACTACTATGACAAAATCATTTCTAATCTTCATTCTTCTGGTATTAATGTCCAAGATGTCTTAGAGAAGCGTGGAAGACTTTTGGATAGGCCTGTTGCTAAGAGACCTAGGCTTGCTGATTCTGCTGATCAGTCTACTGAACCCACTGGGTCATCTTTTGGTGATCAGGAGAAAGTTCATTCTCCTTCAGTGTTAACTCAGATGGATGATTCTACTGATGCTGCTCCTTCAAATGTTGCTCCAGAATCAGTTCATACTGAAGCTTCTCACCCTAATACTCCTGAAGCTTCTCATCCTGATACTGCTGAAGCTCAACCTGATGTTTTACATGATGCTTTAGCAGATGCTCCTATAGAAGTACCTGATGATGCTTCAGAAGATGTTCCTGCTGACACTTCAGAACAAGTTCCTCCTAATGCTTCAAGACAAGTTCCTAAAGAAGAACCTGCTGATGGTCCTTCACTTCCTTCTACTTCTGGTCCTAGGAGAAAAACAAAAGCTAAAAAGAGGAAGGCTTCTAAGGATGCATCATTAGAGGATTGTACATTCATTGATTATGATTCTGATGATGGGCAGGATCTTGTTGTTTGGGAGAAAGTTATTAAATGGGAACTTGTTGACTCTTCACTTGGTCAAGGACAAGTAAATGTCATTCATAGACAAGATGGCTCTACCAAAACATTTACTTTTCTTAGCCAAATATTGCACATGGTGGACAAGCAAGATATTCTCTCCCTTTATGGCAGGGTTGTCTCTCATTATCAAACTCATCCACCTGAAGGGATTGGAATGTATTTGCTGGGAGATTTACAAATTCTTTGTGATTCTCATCTTGGTGATTCTGGTGTTAAATTTCAAGTATGGAAAGGTCAGAAGACATGGGTGGTTGATTATTGGAAGTTCTTTCCTCTTCCTAATGTTTATATGATTGTCATAACCACTGGCAAGACCTTATACTGCTGGGCTGATGTACTTTATCCGATTACCATGGAAGTGATGAATCTCATGCTGGAAGCCAAACTCATTGTTCCTCTGGATATGACTGAGAATGATATGCATCTTGCTGAACAATTGATTAGGTTCATCAGAAGAAGTATCTTGGTTAAGAAGGAACTGAAAACTAAGTATGATATTCAAATGGACTCATATCTGCAATGATCTGGTATTGGTATGGTTCTGTGTTGTATATATATATATATATATATTTTTTTATTTAGAGTTAAAAAAAAAAAAAAAAAAAAAAAAAAAAAAAAAAAAAAAAAAAAAACAGGTTTTTATAGTTTTGTGTATGTTGTTTGCAGGTTTGGTGTTCATTCTTATCACACCTTCTCTGGTCATCAACTTACCTGATGTTGACTATTCCATCAAAAAGTTGGCTAGGCCAAAGGGTACAGCTTTGGTAAAGACATATCAAATCTGTTGATAGCTGTAATAGTTTGCTAAAAACTATTGGGTACTCAACTCACCCATGCTTCACAGCTGAGAGTTGAAATGGTTGTCAATTGACCATGGATTTTTCCTTTATGGATTCCCAATAATTGGCTAGCCCACAAGAGTATGGCTTGTGGTAAAGGCAGTGAAAAACCATATTTGGTATTCAGTTGACCAAGATGATTTTTCAACAAATAATTGACTAGTCCTGAGCAAACGGCTACAGGTAAAGACATCTCAAATCCGTTTATAGCTGATGATTTGCTAAAAATCATATTCTTTGGGTCATCAGTGTACCATAGTTAGTTAACTGAAAACACTTGGCTACTCCAGTAGTGATGGCTATTGGTAAAGAGACAAAAAATCCATTATTTTCAACGATTTACCTCTCACAGGAGTTAACACACCTGGAAGTGATGAGAATAGTATGAAACTACTATGTTTTGATGTACATTTGGTCATGTGTTGCTACAAAGAATGGTGTTTTTCAAGTTTTTGCTGATCATAGAGATTCAACTTCTGAAGATTCTTTGCTACTGAAGTTCATTCTCAATCCTCTTCTTTGTGCTATTGAAGATCTATCCAGAAATCTTGAACTTAACCATGTCAAATTCAAGATTAGGGGAGGATTGTAAGGAATTATTGAAGTTAGAATTAATACTGCTGACAGGTTCCTGCGGAAGCTTAGAGTTGTTTCTGCTGATGACTGGTTCCTGCGGATGCATAGAGATCCTGCGGATATAGTTAATCCGTGGATAGAAATTGTTTATTTTAGGACAAGATATATAGAATATCTTTTATTGCATATATGGAAAGCTTATATCGATCCTAGATCTCCTATAAACATCATGACTAGAACATATTATAATTGGGTAATGAAGAAGCAACTTGGATATAGGATGATGCCTAACACGAATCGGATGAGAAACTTTGTAGGAAGAGTGAAATGATTACATGTCTTTGTAGGAAACTTCACATATGTTACCGACTTTGTGATTGTAGAGGATATTCGTCCGGTAATAGATGGTTGCCTAAGTCAAGTAGTGCTCGGAAGACCGTTTGTTGAGGTCTCTAAGATGAATTATGACCCACCCCTAGGAATAGTTAGACCCAAGGATGAGAACGATGAGATTGCTTACCAAATGCCCTATAAGATTGAACAATACCGTCTTCTATCAAACCTAGAAAAGGAACACAAGCAAGCGATTTACTATAGGAATGATGAGGATAGACGTAGAGGAGTAGATTATGTCATGAGTGGAATACTTGGTTTTTATAAGGAATGTTTGCAACTAGGTCCGGAATACAAAACTAAGATTGGAGATGACCTTGAGAATGAGACCAATGGCGAGGTCACGTAATTTCCCATGGCCTTGAGTCTAGCAACAAGACTCGTAAATAAAGAAAAGCGCTTCTTGGGAGGCAACCCATGTTTTGTGTGTTTTTAATTGTTTGATTGTTATTTGTTTCCGTATGCATGCTTTATTTTTATTGTTGGTTGATCATGTTTCAAACTAAAATTGTGAAAATGCTTTATTTTGTCATTTAACTTCGTATTAACTTCATATAAAGGTATTTTGCAAAAGCTAAGTGTAAGGGGAAACCCCAAATTTGTTTCTAAGAACGAAATTGATCATGATTCTCCACAATATTAAATGAACATGTATTTGTTAGAGTCAAATGCTTGTATCGAGTCATAATAATGTTTTGCATGATTTTCCAGGAAGTAGGACATAAGTTTTTCCAGAAATTTTCCGGAAACTTAACATAAAGATTTCTGCAAGTCACTTCTGACGGCGTCAGGAGTTAACTCCTGACGGCGTCATGTGTAAAATTCTGGAAATTTTGCGAGTTTTGTTTTTCTAACGGAGTCTTAAAGTTTTTGTTAATTATTTAGTTTTATAAACTCCAGGAAATCTGGAAACATTCATTCCACAAGCATTATATCTTAAATTGTTTTCTAGGACTTTTTAGTATATATAGATTGCCGCCGATTTTACGCGAGGTTGCCTTGTTTGTTTCCACAAGCATTCTATCTTTTCGTTTCTAACTTTAAGCATTTTACTTAAAGTAAGAATTTGTTACAACCCACCCAAATGTGCAACCAAATCGCCTTAGCGTTCCGTGTATGCACTCATCTTTAGTGCATTATTGTTATATGTTTGAACCCTTAGTTAATTATCTAATTGATTACATGGTTGCTAAGTCGAGTCATATCTTGTACATATTATTTTTTGACAATTGGGACTCACGGGTAAAGTACTTGTGTTGTGGAGTAATGGGGAAGAACATCATATATTACCCTCATATGGGCGTTAATCTTAAAAAGTACTCCAAGTGTTTTGATTATCTTGATTCGAGTCATTAAATTAGTTTATTGTAAAGTATGTAAAAATTCATGTGTAAGAGGAATGTACATTCCCTATGATGTATTATTTTGGATGGTAGGGCAAGAATGTATGCAAAAAAAAAAAAATCGAAAAATCAAGAAAAAGAAAAAAAATATATATATAGAAAAAAGAAGAGAAAAACATACGGACCACCATCCTGTTTAATTCTATGTTTACTTTACGTTTTTGTTATTTTTGATTCATTAGCCTAAGTCGAGTCGAGTCTTGGCTTAGTAACGCCATATTGTACATGTAATTAACCAAGATGATTAGCTCGCCACCAGTAAATATTGCCTTTATCCAACAAAACCGTATTTTCCATATCCCTACACCTAACGTTATAACCCTCTAAAAGACCTCTTTGATAATTTATCCTAGGTGCTTACGCCAAGTGGTGGAGGTTTGATCCTTTCCCAAGCCTATGGTACTCTATTTGCTATGACAGGTAGTGAGAGATGTTTTCCATTTCCATATTGTGATATATACTTTATTACACCCGAGAGATGTGAGTATCTAAAGACTATTTGTGAGGTGCTAGTGTATGACCTCCGTGCTTGTTTTTGGTTTTTAGTGGAACGATTATTTGTTGTAATTACTTTTATATTAGTGTTAAATGACCCCTAACTTGTATTTTGATTAGAATGAAAGCGCATTTACTTGAGGACAAGCAAATCTCAAGTGTAAGGGTATTTGATGAGGCGAAAAGTGTACCGCTTTTAAGGTTAAGCTCGAACAATATCAATACATATGGCGCAAGACGATTGTACATATCGAGGTCGGAATGGGATTGGGTGTTTTCACGTCTCACCGTAGTGCCCGATTTGACTTGTTTTCATATACCCTGTAATTAGCTATCCTTCACCCTCTCCCAGTCATTAGCTATCCTAAACCTTTCTTTCATCTTGCTAGCTATCTAGTGAAAAAGAATCTGCAGGGTGTATGAATACCACTGATCGTAGACCATCCAGATGCTTATGGGGCAGAACAGAACGATTGATTACGCACTGGACAGGAGCGCTAGTGGATACGGGGGAGGGAGCAGGCGAAGCGTGTCATTCGTAATGGAAAGAAAGAGACCACTACTTTGCTTTTTTTGTTGGATCGCCGGCGCGAACACAGTGGTCTCTGACCCGGACCAGGAACCAATTCGAATTTTGATCTTGACATGTCGGTGGTTTTTAACCGTAGGCATTTTGCCAGGAAGTTGGTGGGCTCATCATGAATTAGGTCGGATCAAAATCTTTGCGCAGTAGAGGAGTCAAAAGCGAAGGACGAAGCGAATGTAGAGGACACAACATTTCCAGGAAAGGAAGATAGACTGGACTCACTCTCATTCATAGCATCGGAAAAAACAACCCCTTCAATAGTTCACTGAATTTGGTGTAATAAACCGAAAGCCCTTCAGAAAGAAAGACATAATAAAAAAAAGATAAAAAAGGTTTGGTTACGGGAACCAACGACTTTATACCATTTAGTCTAGCTGTTATTTGATTCTTTTTAATCTAAAAAACTATCTATCCGACTTATATCAAAGCAGATATTGAATTCCTTCTATGGTTCCACATGAGAAACTAGTACGAATATAACCTACATGTCCAATTTTCGCATTTCTTCTCTTGTTCTCTTTTCTTAGTTAGGCCCAAGAAAGTACAAGATATAGCTTGACTAATATACTAAGATGATAGCTAGAGACTAGAGATGAGATTGTAGGATCTAGATTTGTAAGAAATATTCAACTTTGCTTATGCAAATTGTTATGTACCAAAACCAAAGAATATCGTCGATGAGATACAAAAAAAAGAGGATCCTACTTCGCTCATGCACCTCGACCGGATTAGAGTAAACAACAATGTCGAATCAGGCCGCCCCTTGCCTTGAAAGAATTCACACGCGGCCACCAGCTTTCCCAAATTATGGGAAATGCTCCCAGCATAGAAGCCTATGGTTCCATCTTGTTGTTGCTGTAGGTACACATCCCTCTTCTCGGTGTGGAGCGATATACGAGAAATAGATGCTCAGCCTGAATCAGCGCAAGGAAAAATCGGCAACCAGGAGAACTGTACTAACCTGCCGCCGGTTACTTAATCAGGGCTCCGCTGGAGAAGAAAGAAGGTCTGGGTCCAATTTCTAATGAAGCGAAGGTCCCCTTACTCCCTATTCTCTCTTAAAGCTTTATAAAGCTCTAAAGTTGCTCGCTGATGAGGCGAAAAGTGTGCCGCTTTTAAGGGGTCATTTAAGCCCGAATTCAAGATTATTTGATCAATTATTGCCCTAAATCATTCCTTTTGTCATTTTAGGTACTTTTGGAGAGAAATCTGGAAAAGGAAGCATTTTGGACGTTTTTGGAGCATAAAAGTGAAGAAAACGACAAAGTCTCAAATTTCCTTGCTGGGAACAGTACCTGACGGCGTCAAGCCTTTGTACATGACGACGTCAAGAGTTACAAAAGAGGTCAAAGTGGAAAATATACGTGATGATCCAGGGTATTTTTAAGCTTGTGACCTGACGGCGTCACCAAGGCCGTCAGGGTCCAACTATTAATGACGGCCCAGAGTAAACTCCTACATGACGACGTCACAAACAGATCTAGGCAATACGATTTTATCAAGGCGGCGAGTTGACAGCGTCAAGATCCAACACATAATGCCGTCAAGATGTATAATCTATATATAGTTTTCCAAATTTCATTCATTAGTGTGCAACTTTTAGGGAATAAACCCTAGTCCGAATTTTATCAGTTTTTCAAGGGTTCCAACCCCTTGATTCTTCCATGTTCAATTGAAGATAAGTATTCATTCAAATCATTCAATATGTCTATTTGTTGTATGATTATATCTTACGCTTTTCTTCTCTTTAACATGATAGGCTAGATTTTTATTGTGTTTGCTTAGATGTAGTGAAATCTAGATGTTAATTATGGGTTGATTGTTTATTTATAGTTGTTACGGATGATTGTATTCGATGTTAGGCTTAAGAAAACTGGCAGACTTCCATTGGTAACTTGCTTGAACGTCTTAAGAAACATGATCGGAGGTGTACTACGATTTTTGGTTGTATTTATTGCGTAGGAGAATTCTAATGATCCCATGTTAGGAGCTTCTAACGGCTCGACATAGGAGTGAAGTAGAATCCTATAGAGTTAGGGAATATTGTACACGGCCCTATGACTAGTATTAAGGAATATGACCCGTCATCCATGCAATTGTGACAAATTAATCAACCTGTAAAAGATATCTAGGGAGTAATGAAATCTAAGTAAACACAACTTTCCTCATTATTGTTTCCACCACATTAGTTTAATAGCTTTATTTTCATTTCTGTTATTTTATTTTGTTTGCATTAGTAGTAGATTGGGTTAGTTGGCTAGCAACTAATTCCGCCCACTCCTTCAAAACCAGAGATTTTACTTGCTTTCATAAAATATAAAAAATACAAAAAGAATCATCCCTCACCTCTAGACCTGGTTTAGGAGGCTTTCTAATCCTAGCGACACTATTCCTGAGTTGAACGATCAATCCCCCAGTAGTTGTCACTATACTATACTACAATGATCAGGTACACTGCCTGGTAGGGGTTGTAAGCTTCTCGAGATCCCTTGAGAGGTAAAACTTGCTGCGAGGGTGCAATCCCCACGTATCACTCGCGCATGGCAGGAAAAAGTCCATTATCTCCATCTCTAAGAAGCCCGAAAGCGAGGAATCAACTGCTCCTCCAGAATGGCTGGTAATACCACTTAAGGGCGGATAGACCGTCCACCCAGTGCGACTACCCACTTCTACTAAGGCTGGGCTTAATAGGAGTAAGAGACTTGGTGGCAACAACCATAATGAAATGTTATTTAATCATGGAAATGCCATGTCAGGCACACCTATCAGAATCAGAACAGACCAATTACCAGGTCCACCTATCATCGCCGGCATAACCATAAAAAATATCATCAAAAAATGTGAGCCGTGATTAAAACATTATAAAGTTGATGATTCCCTCCAAGAATTTGATTGCTGGGTCGTGCTAATTCCATACGAATCAGTACTGAGAAGCATGTGCCCATCACTCCAGCAATGGCACCACAGATGAAATATAGACTCCCTATATCCTTGTGGTTAGTGGAGAACAGCCATCAGACCAGATTTGTTGTAAAATTGAGATTCTTTCGTTTTCTTCCTTATCAGAGAGGGTTGTTGAGCGGGGCCTCTTTTTGGAAAAAGGGGGAGTGAGGATTGGGGAAGGTCCGAAACGCCCTCACTTTATTGATGGGGCATTTGGATCCTTCCTCTCGACAAAACTGAAAATACGAAAAAGTGAGAATTCACCCATGGATTCATAAGAAATCGAGAGTTTGTAGTAATAGCGGGTACGTCTGACTTTCAACGCCTAGCCAACACAGATCGTGATACATCGCTGCAAGTAATTGCACGTTGTCCTCCGGGACTAAGGCGTCTATGACGTCATAGGCATCTTTCCCGAGCGGCAAGACCACATTATTATCGTGAAAGAGCGGCGTTATGACTCTTTCACTCAGCAGCTCCTTTATGGTATTTGCAACTGACTCATCCACTTTCTCCGTATAGTTGTGGATTGTTAAATTGCGTAGCCGGGCGACTCGCTAGCTGGCTAAGATTTGGAGAGCCGAAGGTAACGCTAACCGGAAAGTAATTGGATGGTATAATTTAAGATGGTATCAGACATGTCAATAAAATAGAAGCTGGTAATCCAAGCTATCTTGGAGTTTTCTTTTTGAAAAAAATGGAAAGAAAGAGCTCCAGGAAATTCCTCTTCTCTTCTATAGTATAAAGATCAAAGAGTACCCATCCTTTTAGGCATAGGGACGCGAGAACCTAAGAAACAACTTTTTTTTCGAAATCCGCCTCCACCAAGATAGGGCGGCGCAAAAAAGCCGTATACTGCAGGAGCGCTCACATTTTTTGGCGTACTCTTGCACTTGAATTTCAAAATCCAGTCCTCCAGAATGGCTGGTAATACCACTTAAGGGCAGATAGACCATCCACCCAGTGCCACTACCCACTTCTACTAAGGCTGGAAAAAGAGGGAGCGAGCCTATATAAAAAATGGAATCAAGCAAATTCAATGAATAGATAAAGTCAACGGTACGACAGACAGTGCTGCCTACACGCGAATTTGCTTCCGAAGTCGAGCAGTCTCAATTTCATTTCACTACAGTATTTTAGAATGAATGCTGGGCTGGGCCACCTCGAATGGCGTGAGCCGCATACGGAG
Organism: Artemisia argyi; assembly: GCA_030686995.1. Taxonomy (NCBI): domain Eukaryota; kingdom Viridiplantae; phylum Streptophyta; class Magnoliopsida; order Asterales; family Asteraceae; genus Artemisia; species Artemisia argyi. The sequence continues at coordinate 49,173,076 of CM060688.1, forward strand.
AGACCTGCACGTACGGTTTTTAGGGGGATCTGGTCGAAAGACCGGCCGACGCCCACCCGACTTGAGGGACCGCTCACATCACAGTAGTAGTAGCGTAAAGGCCGTAAGCCAGGGGCGGCCATAACATAAAGCTATTACTTTTACACCTCTCTCTCTCTCTTTTTAGATATCTAAAAAGAGAGAGATCCGCTGCGTAAGCAACCCAACTGTGCGTTACATGTGCTCTACAGGCTGCACTCCATCTTTCTTCCCCTCGTATCTCTTTCTCCAATTTCGGTCTCGATTAGTTCACAAGATTGAATGGCAAATTCTCCTCCGGACCCTCGACTCTTTCTAGAAGATTGAAATAAATGTCTGTAAACGCAAAGTATTGTGTTTTAATGCATGGCTTTATCTTTCTTTGTTTGGTGGATATCTACTCTTATGCTTACTAGAGATAGACTCCTATGCTAAGTGTTTTAGTTGTGTTTGGCAAAATTTTCTGTTCACAGCACTTTTCAAATTGAATCAACGGCATCGAATGCAAGCTCTGATAAAGTTTGATTCTTATTTATGGACTACAACGACCTAAAGTAGCTAAATAAGTAGTTAAGGTAAGCTCCACCTACCACTAGTTTTTGGATGGAGGGGTTTATTGCACAAAAACGCTGGGACGGTATAATTATTTACCGTTATAAACCATCATTTTGCACGAACATTCGTTTATTATTAACAAATCTATCTATAATTCAATTGTTGATGCAAACTCTGAACTTTAAAATCCTACATTGCATGAAACATTAAAGAAGGGGTGGGTTATAATGACACTCTCTATTTGGTTAGATTAACCCTCTCTATATTATTAGGGGGTACTTTTTTTTCTGCCTTTTGTCCTTTTTGTCGTGTAGTTTTTTTTTTTTTTTTTTTTTTTTTTTTTTTTTTTTTTTTTTTTTTTTTTTTTAATGTTTGTATAACTATTTTGTATAATGTTTACATTGTATAATGTTTTGTATAATTATTTTGTTTGTATATAGCACTTTAAATATTACCACATTAAATAACTATAATAACAACTGTTATTATTAAATTAAACAACAACGTCAACACATTATTTTAAAACAACAACAACGTTAACACATTATTTAAAAACAACAACATCTACGACATATGAAGATTATTCATTTCATTTAAAAGATCATGGAGCCTTGCACCCGACTGACAAGCGTGATCCTCAGGATTCCTTGCCAATTCTAACTCTATCTTCAGCGCCTTTATTCTTGTCATCAACAGCTTGTTTCTTGCTTCAAGTTGGTCAAACTTATTATCTTTCGCAACGCAGTTTGAGCACTGCGTTGAAGAAGAGACTTGATTAAAGTACGTCCTTTGAAATTCATCATTCCACATGAAGTATCGACACTCATAGTCCTTTGTGCCTGGCTGTTACATGTTAAGAAAATTATAAGAAATGTATTCTTAACAAACAAATTATTTACATAACTAAGCAAACGTATAATTATTTATATGATTATTTACATAACTAAACAAATACATATTTACATAACTAAGCAAACGTATGATTATTTACCTTTGATAAAGGACATGCATAATACGGTATCCCATAAGTATCTTTTGTACGGGATATCCTTTCTATAATGAATCCTCTCTCACATCGACAAAAGAAAGGATTTCTGTGTTCCACCTGACCAAAGAATTTTCATAATAATTTACAACATCAATCAATAATGTTATTACTAATTTAAAGGTTTCTGCAATAATAAAAAAAAAATCATTTGAATTACATAAATAAACATTAGAGTTCAAAGGTTTGTCAAATAACATACTCTATAACATAAATCAATAATCATTTACAATGTTTTGTCAGTATAATTATTTACAATATAAATCAGTAATCATTCACTATGGTTTGTCGGTATCTCTATTATTCACATTATAAATCAGTAATCATTTACAATGGTTTATCTGTATAATTATTTACAACAAGTTTAGCCGATGGGAATATAATGTTTCCCATTGCGATGCATCTTGGGATGTATGCCTCCTCCATTGTGGGTGGAGATGCGGAAGTGGAAAATCGTTGTCTAGCGTCAGATAAACGTAGTGACCGCATCGATTTGGCCCCACACGGGCGATCACAAGGGGGTCAGTTCTTTGTGAGAAGTTAGGACAAAAAAAAGCGGAAAACAGGTGTTCCAACCCCGCCGGGATATCAATACAACAGGTCGGTTAATCCGTGATGCAATAACCAACCCCGTGTCTGGCATCTCCATATAGATTTTTGCAATACTGAAGCAGATTTTGCTCTATATGCCATCGACAGAATAATTTGTGAGCGTTAGGAAATTCTGCTCTGCATGCCCCAACCAACGCTAAATCTCTGTCAGTGACGATAACACGTGGGTAATATCTTTCGTCTATGTCATCCTTCACACGTTGCAATACCCATTGAAAATTATGCCCTTTTTCATTGTTTAAAAAGCTATACGCCATTGAAAATATTTTATTTGTTGAAGTGAATCCGACAATTTCCAACAACGGCAATTTAAACAACGTGGTATTGTACGTGGAGTCCATCAGCGTGATTTCAGGGAATGTACACCATAGAGCATACGACATGGGGTGAACAAAAAATAGCTCCTCAAGCTCGTTATGCTCATTTACCCTCGGGTAATATGTATACCCTGAATCCATTAAATGCGAGTAAAGGACTTGAATTGGAGTTCTATCACCTACTCTGGCTCTCCAGATCTTATTTTGCGCGTTATATATAGTTCTAACGCTAGACACGTTATCCGGATTACGACCTTGTATTGTCTAAAGTATATTACGTGGTCGTACTCTATATTCCATCAATTCTTTGACCACACTGAACTCATCCTCCTATAATCGCATTGCATAAGGCAAACCATGCAACGACTCTAGCATATCATGATTATTCCTATCATCCTTCACCCTAAAAATCTAATAATTTTGTGTTTGATGATATTTCGCAACTAATCTGAATGGACAATTGGTTTTAGATGTTTTGGTTTTCCGTTTTCCACTACCTTGAGGTTCATAATTCTCACCATTGGAACACCTATAATTGACTTCGTACATCTGACCATTTTCTGATTTGGTTCTATTTTTAACAATGACAAAACCTAGCTCCCAAGCTATATTTTTCACCCACTCAGTTACTTGCTCGTGAGAACCGAAAACCTGAAAATACATAACAAATTTTATAACATACTTTTTTTAACAAAATACTTTTACAACTCATTTTTTTTAACAGAATACTTTTACCACTATTTTTTTTAACAAAATACTTTTACAAAATACATTACAAATACTTTTATAACTATTTTTTTAACAAAATATTTTAATAACTTTTTACAAATGATACTTTTTTTAAAATAAATAAAAAAGGTATAATTTTTTTACAATTTTTTTCTTTTTTTTACATAACAACTTTTTTACAAATGTTTACATACTTTTTTTTTTACAAATATAACCTATAAATTTTTTAACTTAACTTTTAAAACAAATAAAAAATTAAATAAAAACGCGTTAAAAGTGGGGAACAGTTGTCCACACCCACACACGCTACTCTCTCTCTCTCTCTCTCTCTCTCTCTCTCTCTCTCTCTCTCTCTCTCTCTCCTTATCACACAGCTCACACACACACACGCTAATCTCTCTCTCTATCTCACATCTGCTCTCTCTTTTTCTCTCTCTATTTTAGATCTAAAAACGTTTTTAGATCTAAAATCACTCTTATTTGTTATGTTGTTGGTGATCTGTGATGGATTTTATGGTGAGTGGTGATGTTGTTGGTGATCTGTGATGGGGGTTTTCCAAAAATTGGGGGTTTCTAATTAGGGTTTCTGTAAAAATTTAGGGGTTTTTAAAATTAACATGAAATCTGTGGTGATTGTTGGGTTTTTTTTACCAACGATTAAAAAATTAGATCTAATTTTTTAGATCTAATCAGGGTTTCGTAAAAAATTGAGGGTTTTTTTGATGATGGTTATGATATGTGATATCTGTGGTGATGGTGGTTATATGTTAACAAAATAATTTTTTAGATCTAATTAGGGTTTCGTAAAAAATTGGGGGGTTTTTAAAATTAACTTAAAATATTTCAATTAACCTATGTTAATTGAAAGATTTACTAATTAATTTTAAAAACCCCCAATTTTTACGAAACCCTAATTAGATCTAAAAAATTAGGGTTTGGTATTTTTGAGGGTTTTTAAAATTGACATGAAATCTGTGGTGATTGTTGGGTTTTTTTATACCAACGATTAAAAAATATAGATCTAATTTTTTAGATCTAATTAGAGTTTCGTAAAAACTTGAGGGTTTTTTTTATGATGGTTATGATATGTGATATCTGTGGTGATGGTGGTTATACGTTAACAAAATATTTTTTTAGATCTAATTAGCGTTTCATAAAAAATTTGGGGTTTTTAAAATTAACTTGAAATCTTTCAATTAACCTATGTTAATTGAAAGATTTACTAATTAATTTTAAACCCCCAACATTTACGAAACCCTAATTAGATCTAAAAAATTAGGGTTTAGTATTTTCGGGGTTTTTTTAAATTAACTTGAAATCTTTCAATTAATCTATGTTAATTGAAAGATTTACTAATTAATTAATTTACAAAACCCCCAATTTTTACGAAACCATAATTGAAAGATTTACTAATGTTGGTGATGATGGTGTTGAAACTGCTTAAATAGTTGTGATGAATACCTGTGGCTGTGGGTAGGTTAACACCTTGATCTGCTACCTTTGCGTGGTATAAATAACTGCTCTGGCCTACCCCCTAGTCCACAGGTATGTGCTTATGTGGTTTTGTGCTCTGACCCCGTTCTCATAACATAACCCAGGGGGTGGGTTATAATGACCCTCTCTATTTGGTTATATTAACCCTCTCTTATATGCTTGATAAGCAGTTTGTTATTTTAAGCAGATTTGAAACTTGGTTTAAGCAGTTTGCTTATGAAACTTGATAAGTAGTTTGTTTTTAAAAAAACTGAGATACGGCGATGATGATTTAAAAAAAGTTTTGATTTTGGCGTGGCATTTTCAAATGGACAGCAAAAAAAAATATTTTACAACATTTAATGTTGCAGCCATATATGATAAAACTAACTTAATTTAATCTGAGCCTAATGTTACCTCTTGTCTGTTAAATGGTGAATTAGACATTGCAGCTGTCACTTGCGGCTTGTGTTTCAGTTGTGTGCAATCTGCAAAGAAATGGTTTGTTAGAATAGGGAGGGTTAATATATCCAAATGGAGAGGGTCATTATAACCCATCCCTTTACAGTATATAGGGTTTATATATATTTGTAATACTGATTGAGAGTTGCCTTCACTTGCGGCTTTCACTTGTGATACTGATTGAGAGTTTCTTTCACTTGTGCAATATGCTTCTTTGTGGTTTGTTATTGTTGTGATACTGCTTATTATTTAGGGGGTACTTGTTTTGCTTTTTTGTGATACTGATTGAGAGTTGCTTTGTTTGTGATATTGATTGTGGTGAGGCTCAATATATCCCGAGCCTTGTTTATAATGGAGCTTATGAACCTTTACTTTTGGAATCTCAGCTTGTGAACCTTACTATTGTCTTGTGTGGAATGTGAGCTTTGTTTATAATCGAGCAAAGATGCAGTTTGTGGAATCTTACTGTTGAGCTTGTAAGTTTTGACAGCCTTGTTGTGATACTGCTTTATTGTGATACTTGTGAAACATGTGGAAGTTGTGGAATCTGCTTTTGTTGTGGATTCATGTGGAAGTTGTAGAAATTGTGGAATCTGCTTTTGTTGTGGATTATGTTGTGGAATCTGGGGATAAACCATGCCGTTGTTGGGTTCTGTATAACACAACCCTTGTGTGCAATTGTGTTTGTGTGATTCTGCACTTTGGACAAAACTGTACTTTGTAACTTTGAAAAAAAATGGTTTTAAAACCTAAGGCGATGACGAATGGTTTTTAAAACCGAATGGATGGCAAAGTGATATTTTTATCACTTTCGCAACATTCAAATCTGAGCCTTACTAAAAATTTGAGCCTATAAGGCGATGACGAATGTTTTTAACTTTGATTTTGGTTTCCACTTCATGTTTTACTTTGTGTTTGTGTGAATCTACACTTTGGACAAAACTGCACTTTGTAACTTTGAAAAAATAAATGAACTTGAAAAAAAAAATGGACTTGGACAAAAACTGCACTTTGTTACTTAAAAAAAAAAACAGATAGTACTCCTTATTTTTAGGGAGGGTTTGTACCTGGGGGGGGGGGGGGGGGGGGGGGGTTAGACCCCGTTCTTATAACATCTAAACTACTTATAATAGAGGAAGAACTCTCTTTCCAAAAAAAATTCAGATGTACGCAAAATGATGCATGGTTTACAACACTTTAAAACAAGCAATTTTCATAATTACAACAACCAAAGCATTGTGTACAACAAAAACTAGCATGAATCGAAATTCAGACCACTTTCCTTAGAATTCTACATTAATAGCATTAAAAACACCCCTACACACAATATTACAATCATTTAAACACAATGTACAACCCTCATTCTATATTAATAGTATTAAAAACACCCTACACCTAATATTACAATCATTTAAACATAATGTACAATTCTCCATCTGAACCTAGGCATGAACCTGTGATCAAGACTCGACTCAATAAAACTTGACTTGATACACAAAGCTGTGACCAAGCAAATTTAGATGTCGGATGACATCCTGTGACATTTTTATTAATTCAATTGAAAATTTTTATTTCAAGATACCCGCCGCTGCAATGCGCGGATACCCTGCTAGTAGCCCTTAAATAATCGAAATGTATATACTACATACGAGCATGTATACTACCCAAAAAAAAAAAAGAGGACGTAACTTCCTTGGTCTATTTTGGAACTCGGCGTTTTATGATTTTCAAATAAACGCGCTGGGAGCCTGGGTCCATTGTGATTCTTGTCGAATTTTGCCCTTATATTAAAATTTATTGATGACATAAATATGTAAGAAAATTATGACATAAAAAATAAAAAAACATGTTGCATATTCGTACACCACGTACATCGTTTGTCATGTCATATTTTCTTTTTAGCTAAACAATCGATCGTCTTCAGCACCAATATTCCTACCATAAAGTCAAGAAATTATATTCTAGAGGCACTAGAGAATAGTATTCTTTTTCTAAACCACAAAACAAAATATTAACATACAGTCAAATTAATACCATAGAATTGAAGGCAAGGGGTTACATCTTCTGATCTATATCATAGGGATAATTATTTTTAAATGTATCGAACTTGCTACCTTTTACTATGTTGTGTAATGAATTTTTTTTTTTTTTTTTGCTAATGTGTGTATCAAACTGCCTAATCCGTTCTATTCAGTGAATGCTAACGTGATTAAGGTTTTTCCGTTAGAGTAAATTACATAAATCATCCTGGTGGTTAGGCTCAAATTTGTAAGTTTCGTCCTTGTCTCTAAAAAATTGCTAACGGCCATTTAAAAAAGGCAATGTTAGTTCATTTACCAACCATCATTTGCAATGTTAGTCCTTTAACAAAGGCAACGTTAGTCAATATACCATCGCCACCACCCGCTACCACCCACCTCCACCACCCACCATCGCCACCACCACCACTACCGTCACCACCACCCACAGCCGCCACCACCACCACTACCGCCGTCGTCACCACCACCGCCGCTACCACTACCCATCACCGCCAGCACCACCCACAGCCACCGCCACCGCCGTCGCTGCCACCGCCGTCGCTGCACCATCACCACCACCACTATCGCCACCACCCACCGCCACCAACTCCACCGCCGCCGCTGCCACCACCACCCACCACCGCCACTCACCATCGCCACCACCACCACCGCCGTCACCACCACCCACCGCCACCACCAACTCCATCGCCGCCGCTGCCACCACCACCCACCAACGCCACCACCACCCACCATCATCGCCATCACCGCCACCAACACACGTCCAAAAGGGTGGCAGCGGGTGGTGGGTGGTGGCGACGATGGCGGTGGTGGTGGCAATGGGTGGCGGTGGGTGGAGGTGGTGGGTAGTGGTGGCGGTGGGTGGCGGCGGCGATGGTGCTGATGGTGGCGGTGGGTGGTGGTGGGTGGTGGCGGCGATGGTGGTGGCGGCGGTGGGTGGTGGGTGGTGGCGACGGCGGCGGCGATGGTGGTGGTGGCGGTGGGTGGTGGTGGTGGTGGCGGTGGGTGGTGGGTGGTGGCGGCGGCGGCGGCGGTGGTGGCAGTGGGTAGCGGTGGGTGCTGGCAACGACGGCGGTAGTGGTGGCAGTGGGTGGCGGTGTGTGGTGGTGGCGGTGGTAGCAGTGGTGGTAGGTGGAGTTGGTGGGTGGCGGTGGTGGAGGTGGGTGGTGGCGATGGTAAATAGACTAACATTGACTTTGATAAATGACTAACGTTGCAAATGATCGTTGGTAAATGGATTAACATTGCCTTTGTTAAACGGCTGTTAGCAATTTTTTAGAGAAAATGACGAAACTTACAATTTGTGCCTAACCACAAGGACGATTTATGTGATTTACTCTAACGGAAAAACCTTAATCACGTTAGCATTTACTGAATAGAATGGATTAGGCAGTTTGACACACACATTAGCAAAAAAAAAAAGTTCATTACACAACATAGTAAAAAGTGACAAGTTCGATATCTTTAAAAACAATTATCCCTATATTATAATATCTTGTGATCGTTATTTATTCACTTGAAATATAATTACTACTTAAATATGATTTGTCAAAAATCCAAACGACGATTGAAAATGGGAGGAAAACAAAAGTGACGTTGTAAAGTATGGGCTTCTAACCGAGAGAAAATTGTTCCATACCGTTCATTTTCATCCCGAACTTCATTCATATCTCCGAAAATAACAAAGTGGCCTTCATGATTTCTAATGAACTCCAATATGCGGTTCCATAATGAAGATTTAGCATTCGGCTCTTGAGGACCATAAATGTTTATTGATGATGCATCTTTGATTGATCTTCCTTTGGGAGGACGTACATATACATGGATGAATAAGGCGGGAACAAAGATGAGTAAACTAGATCGGTTCCTAGTTTCCACTTCTGTGATGGACGCTCTCCCAGACCTCAAAGTTACGGCTTTGCCTCGTGGATGGTCGGATCATATTCCGTTAATGCTTCATAACGAGAAGGTAGATTATGGACCGGTGCCATTTAAATTTTTTCACTCGTGGTTGCAACGTGATGGTTTTGATGAGTGTATAAAAGCTGCTTATGCCGAATGCTCACAAGGTGATTTAGTTTTGTCTTTTCATGAAAAACTAAAGTTCATTAAACAAAAAATAAAGGCTTGGAATCATATTGTAAAATATAGCGAGCTTTCTCGTAAACAGGAGGTGTTATCGAGGTTAATTGACATTGAGGATAAGATTGATAAATGTGTAGCATTAGATATAGAAAAACAGGAGCGGTTGAACTTGTTAAAAGAATGTGATGATCTCAACAAGTTGGAGGAAATGGATGCGGTTCAAAAAGCTAGAATCAAGTGGGACGTTGAAGGAGATGAAAATTCGAAATTCTTTCATGGGATTTTGAAACAAAAAAGACATCAACAAATGGTGAAAGGGATTATGATTGATGGTGAATGGGTAACGAATCCTCATCAGGTAAAAATGGCTTTCTGGAATTTTTATAAGGATAAATTTAAGGATCATGATTCTTTAATGGGTTTAGCTCCTGTTACGCCTCAAGTGAGACTTAATGTAGACGAAATTAAAGATTTGGAAGCTACAGTTACTATGGAAGAGATAAGGGCTGCCGTTTGGGATTGCGGTAGCCAAAAAGCTCCAGGTCCAGATGGATTTTCTTTTCTTTTCATCAAGACATATTGGGAGTTATTCAAACATGATGTTGAAGCTGCTGTGAGGAATTTTTTCGACTCCTTCGTGATGCCTAAGGGTGCAAACTCGTCCTTTATTACTCTTATCCCGAAGGTAGCTAACCCGATAAATGTAAAGGACTTTCGTCCAATCTCGCTAATCGGCATGCAATACAAAATCATAGCAAAGATCTTAGCCAACAGGTTAGCGAAAGTTGTTGATAAAGTGGTAAGTCATGAGCAATCGGCGTTCATCTCGGGTAGGCAAATTCTCGACGGTCCAATTATGCTAAGTGAGGTAATCGCATGGTACAAAAAGAGTAACAAAAAACTTATGATGTTTAAAGTTGATTTTGAAAAAGCTTATGACACCGTAAGTTGGAAGTTCCTTGACCATATGTTAACGAGTCTTGGGTTTGGAATTAATTGGCGGCGTTGGATTCAATTGTGTTTGCAATCGGCGAGATCTTCTGTTCTGGTCAATGGGAGCCCGTCATCTGATTTTCCTATCAAACGTGGCTTAAGACAGGGTGATCCTTTAAGCCCGTTTTTGTTCGTAATTATTATGGAAGGCCTTCATCTAGCATTAAAAGAAGCGGTTGATACAGGTCTTATTCGTGGGACAAAGGTGGGTGATTCGGGATTGAATATATCCCATCTTTTTTATGCAGACGATGTCATTATTTTATCCGAATGGAATAGACAAGACATGGACAATATAATCCGGGTGTTGCAGGTTTTTTATCTTGCATCGGGTCTCAAACTTAATATAGAAAAATCAAATGTGTATGGGATCGGAGTGTCTTCGGATGAAATTACAGGCATGGCTCATGCCACCGGCTGTGCATCAGGTAGTGTTCCGTTTACTTATCTTGGATTGCCGATTGGTTCTAATATGAATTTGATAGCAAATTGGCAGCTTATGATTGATCGTTTTCGTGTTAAACTCTCAACTTGGAAAGCAAATTTGTTGTCAATTGGCGGTCGTTTAACATTGATCAAAGCAGTGTTAGGGAGCCTTGGAATATACTATATGTCAATTTTTAAATGCCCGGAATATGTTCTCAAAACTTTAGAATCTATTCGGGCCTCTTTCTTTTGGGGTGGTAGTGGGAATCAAAAGAAGATGGCGTGGATTAAATGGGATAATATTTTGGCATCTTTTGATAAAGGTGGTTTAGGTATCGGGAGTTTGAAAGCGTTTAATCTCGCTCTCCTCCAAAAATGGAGATGGCGGTTCGTTAATAATCCGGATTCTCTTTGGGCTCGTGTGATAAAAGCTATTCATGGGGTTGATGCGGGTTTGGATTTGAAAGGGTGCAAAAGTAAAGGTACATGGGCGAACATCGTAGCCACGCATTCTATGTTACATGCTAGAGAGATCATTCCGTTACACACGTTACAACATAAGGTGGGTAATGGTTCGTCTATTCGTTTTTGGAAGGATAATTGGGTTGGAAATGGGCCTTTGAATTTGAGATATAACAGATTGTTTCACTTGGATTCAAATGCAAATTGCTTATTATCGGAGCGGATCTCTAATGATAATTGGTCTTGGAATTGGAATAGGCAAAGCTTAGGAAGTCGAAATGAAGAAGCTTTGGAGGCTATGATTTCAGAAATAGGTCACGTTAATATAAGTAGTCTTCCGGACTCTTGGCAATGGAACATTGCTCCTGATGGCGTTTTCTCTGTGCTTGATACGAGACTTCATGTTGATAACTGCCTCCTCCCGTCTCTAAGCCCAAGTACTAGGTGGTCTAAGTTATTGCCTCGAAAGGTAAATATTTTCATTTGGCGTCTTGTTTTGGATAGATTGCCAAATCGTTTAAATTTATCCTCGCGGGGTTTAGAGATTATGTCTATTACATGTCCTTCTTGCAATGTGGGTTTGGAATCTAATGACCACATCTTCTTTGGTTGCGATACGGCTATCAATTTATGGAGGCTTATTCGCGTGTGGATTGATGTTAATATGCCTTCTTTCTCTTCTTGCTACGAATGGTTACAATGGATCGACGATTGGAGAGCTACAAAGGATTCTAAAGATCGTGTGTATGTCATTACCGCGGCTTCTTTGTGGCTATTGTGGCGGTATCGAAATAGTGTCATTTTTAATTCTCAACCTATGAAGAAAAGTGACATATTCGATAATATTCGTATCTTTTCTTTTTCTTGGCTTAAAAATAGAGGTCGTAAAGTTCATTGTTGGAACTCTTGGTTAAACAATCCTTTGTATTCCCTCTTCTAGCTCCTTGCTAGAGAGTTTTTTTCTTTAATGCAATTCATCGTTCAAAAAAAAAAACTAACTACCACCAACGTTCTTGCTGCTTTTCGTTTTAATTACCAAAAGAACAACATAATAATAGAGTACTGTTGTTCTTGTAAACGTATGTTCATTCACACTAACACATATATTGATTTTCCATTTAATTGAACTTTTAAGAGATTTCTGTCGAGTATTTGACATTGTTAATTAGTACTTATTTTCATAGTTCATGCAATGTGATGCTTAGAAATTTGCATTGTTATCATAAAAAAAAAAAAAAAAAAAAAAAAAAAAAAAAAAAAAAAAAAACTTCTTTTTATTATGTAAGCAGTAAGCACCTTCTGCTTTCAACTATTGGTGCAATAAGTCACTTACATTTATACCACTTGCAAATTCGAATATAATTTTAAACTTATATGTTTAGAATCAAATTAACCCAGTACACACGTACCCACACATGTGGATGTAGACCAATTTTATTTTTATTTTTATTAACGCCAATTTTAACTATCTCATAATATTTATACCACAAATCTATCTCACATGTCCTAAGCATGATTTGAACCCGCAGCCATTTGGTTGAGGAACTTTTCACACAACATGGAGTACCATTGTAACACAAGCCCTTTGGTTAGACAGGGCTATACTAACGTGACTTGTGACGTGACGGCATGGCTAAGTCTCACGCTTTATGAGTCATGGCAAAGCTATAGTGTTTTTTAAGGCGTGTCTTAAAACACATAATATGAAGAAAAGAAAATTATAGATTTATATCATATTTTATGTATATCAAGGTTATAAAAAGTGTTATAAATAAGAAATAAAATCAAGAAAATATCCTTGCATGTAATTTTTTTTCATTTCTTTCAAAAAATTAGAGTTGAATTAAAAAAGAGGGCACGCGTCACGCCTTAGCACGCCTTATAGCGCCATTACACACCCGATTTCACGTCACACCTAAAGTCGATGCGTAAGTCTATTTCGTAATGTAGCAGTCATGTCTCACCTTAACGGCGTCATGACACGTGTTTTAGAACCATAGATGTACATAGTTTTTACTTTTACATTTGTTTATAAAGAGTATAATCTATAGTATATATGGCGGATGACTTTTCTGGAATATTAAAACTTAAACTTAAAAATGATAAAAATATTCATCACTAAATTAACAGTTTATTAAATATTGTTTAATCCTCTAATCTTTAAACTTTTATCATTTTTCGTTTATAACCATAAACTTTTTTTTGCAATGACTAAATTAAACATGTAAATATTACATTAAGGGTTATACCAAAATCATCAGTTCGCATATATAATTATTTACCGGTATACATTGTCGCTTTGCGCATGTATTCATTTAGTATTATTTGATGAGCCCACCAAACTATCTAGTATTAATGGGAGACAATTTACACGTATCAATTAAAAGTTGTGTGAAAGTCACCTCTCATAGATTAATGATGATATCCATAAGGTTGAAGGATAGCGTATGATGAGATATTGGATGGGCTTTCATTCATTTGCATTAAACATGTAAGGGTTAGTTATTAAATGAAAAATATTATGGTTCGGAAAAGTGTAGTATATTGTTAGCTATATTAAGGGTTCGCTTGGTTCAAAGTGACGAAGAGGAAAGGGAAAAGTAATGCAAAGAAATAAGTGAGGTGAGTAATCAATCCTTTACCTCCAATTTACTTTATAATGGTTGATTACCCATTATGGGGTAATCAATCCCTTTGCACCCCCTTACCAAGCACAAAACAATGAGTGGGATGGGCCCTTTTAAATACCTTACCCATTTCCCACCCCCTTAAACTCCCCAACAAGCACCCCCTAAGTGGATTATTGCAAATTATGCCAAGGGCAATTGTTGAAAAACCCGAGCCTATTTAATTTCAAGAATGAATATTCACCTTTTATAAGTAGTATAGATAAGTCTAGACCACACCTTTTGCTCTTAAGGAGGTTCCAAATGAGTTTTGTGGTATAAGAATTTAGTTATGAGAAATCAAATTATATGGACATATGTGTGAATCAATCGAGTTTTGAGGTATAAGAATTTAGTTACAAGAAATCAAATTATGTGGACATATATGTGAATTCCGACAAAATAACATTAATGTTCAAACTTAAACTTCTAATAATGGAATCGGGGCGGGTCAAGGGGTTTTGGGACGCCTAAAGGTTTTTGCGACCTAGTGTTAATTTATATAACAAAACAACCCTCGATTCATAAATGCGCCTAGTATAAAGAAATTGTGTTTCCGATATTGTTTGGTTTCCCTTAAATTCACATGATCAATTGTGCCATGGTTCCATCCATATACCCACGTAAATCGCAAATATCTATGAATTAATTAATACTCCCTCTATCCCAAAATATAAGTCTATTTCTAATTTTTTTTAAGTCTTTCTTTTCCGACTTTGACTATAATTATATATTTTCGTGTTATATAATACTTGATGAAAAGTATACCAATGAAAATGTATTTAAAAGACAAATCCATTTATTTATTTTGCATCAACCATTATATAATAAGAAAAAAAATAATCATGATCAAAGTCGGAATAAAAAGACTTTCAAAAAGTCAAAATTGACTTATATTTTAGGACAGAGGGAGTAAGTTGTTATGTGACTTTATGCTGCAAGAACCTATTTTTCGAATATCGGCTTGTGATTCCTTCAATCCTAATTTACATCTATGTTCCAACTTCCAAGTTGGCCTCCTTTCAGCCTCTTACGATTCGAATCTCTCAGCGACTCAGCCTCACCTACTTGGCCATCCTTTTCCCCTAAGACATGTTTCTGGAGTCGAGAGTGTACCCCCATTGTAGTGTCCATCATTACGTGAGTTCAAGGGCACCTTGAAAATGTCAAATGGATATATCAAAGATTCCATCACGAAATTCAACCATGTTGATTATAAAACATATTCTCTTGAGGATACTTATTATCTTGAGGATACTAACTTAACAGAGCCATATATGTCATGGAGTTGGTTACGGGCCATATACAGGGACGGACCCACTTAAGAGCCGGGTGTGGTACGGGTCACACCCGATTTTATGTCACGAAGTGTAAATTCTTTAAAAAATATCGTATTTTTAGTATGTGCAACCCACAATAATATTTAGTGCTACTTCACTTTATGCCAAATCTTCTTTATGTTTCAAATTTTACTATTATGATCGAAATTTTTTGAGCAAAACTTCTCTTAGAAAATTTGTGCAACACCCATCCAAAATTTCTGGGTCCGTCTATGGCCATATATATGTATCGTCATAAGTGACGAAACGAGGATCAAATATGATCGGGGTGCATAAATTTTTTAGAACCGTAATATAAAAACACATTTGATAGACCGGGTGCATTCAAGATGCATTTTAAAAAATTGATTGTTTTTTAAAAAATTAACATTATATCGAAAAAATCCATTGGAGTCCCGAGGCCCCGCGAGAACCCCTGGTTCTCTTTTAGTGGTTTAGAATACAAGTAATCAAATGTAATAAAATGTCTACGAATTTTAATATCAAGTCAAAAGTATAGAATTGGTATATTCATTTTATTTATATTAGAATCTTGGGAAAGGGGAAAGATGTTCTAGATAAGAGCGAGGGTTTTGAATATTAGTCTTGTTGTCCGCTCTGAGCCTGAGAGGATTTCTGATCGTTTGGACGATCCTGTTAGCAATGCTCCTCTAACCTTCAACAATCAGGGTGAGTTGTTAGCTTTATTTTTGCCTTGGTGGATTTCGCTCTCATTTAAAAAAAGTCTGGAATCATGGATTACAAATTGGTGGAATACCAGGCAATCCGAAACTTTTTTGAATGATATTGAATAATAGGCACAAGGAAAAAGCAATAGGCCGGACCAGCCTACAAAAACGAAACGGTCCCTACGTAACCAGTCATCCATAATATCAAACAAATCTTTTTCGTCTTTGATAAATTTACCAAAGGGCTATAGGAAGCAGTGCTAGAGCATGTCGGTTCGAGTCCGAGTGGCGGCATGCTATCTTCTAAAAGATATCAAATAAATCCTATAATAAAATTAAATTAGAATTCCAATTTCTATTTCTTAATTAATCCATCCCTGATTGTCATCCTTTGGTGCCTATTTTTACCCTTATATTGGCTAGCTAGACAAAAACATATACTCCCTCCATTTCAAAATATAAGTTTGTAGTGTCTTTTCAAAGTCTTTTTCTTTCAACTTTGTCATTAATTAATTTTTTCGTGTTATACTTTATGTAATAAAATGATTTGTATTTTAAATGTATTTTTATTGGTATACTTTTTATTAAATATTATCTAACACGAAAAAGTTTAATTAAGGTCAAAGTCGGAATAAAATAATTTTGAAAAGTCAAATTGAATTTATATTTTGAGACGGAGGGAGTATCCATTTTAAATACGCAATGGGAAAGTTAGATATATTTATTTGCAACAAGTCAATACGTTACAGATTAATGGATTAAACTTTAAGTGGATTTAAACGGTCAAATATCACTCACAATATATAATCATGCTTACATCATGCTAAACTGTTAACATTAAATGAAATGTTAATTTAATAGGTAGTTTTTCAACAATATTTAAGATAGTCAACAAATCCTTTTTTTTAGAGAAGATACGTATGCAATCTCACCAAATACATACAATTAACTAAAACATACGTAACCTTTTCTTGTCCTTGCAATATGTTCTTGAGTTTAAAACTCAGGAGAAAAGAAAAAAAAAATGGAAAGAACTAAAGATGATCTTGTGTTCTTGAGATTATTTAGAAGATAAAGAAAGTGAAAGTGAAAGAAAAGTTTCTGTGATAATCTTCCGCTCAGATCTGAGCAGAAAAGGAAGGAAGTATTTTCTTTTTCACTTTTTTTTTTTTTTTTTTTTTTTTTTTTCTAATAAAAAACTAAAAAAAATAGCGTAATGAGACTTAAACCAACAAGCCACCCATCTAAATTTGTACCATATTACTAGTACTTTTGAATCAACGAGCTTATTTTATCACCTATACACCCACGCAATCCTGTCATAACGTCAAGCACTCGATAGAACGTCATTCCTATTTTCTTTAGTTTATATTAGTACCATGCTAGTTCATACCTTTAGTTCGAAAGTTTAAATCCTTTAGTAACAAAATTGGCCGTAATCGTAAAACCAAAACTAAGGGTGCGATGGGTATCTTACTATGAGAATGAAACTATGACTATGAAAGTGATACATGATATTTGTTTAAGATGAGGGGCCCACTATTTTGGGAATGAATGATAGATTTATTCTATACTTTATATACCACAAAAGAGTAAGGAATTGATCTATCATAGGTGAGAAGCCCACTACTACTATCAAACTCATACCAATAGTGATTTATGACAACATACCAAACGCACCCTAAAGTCATTTCGACAAGAATCATTCAAAAGAAAAAAGTCAAATGCATTAAAAAAATGAGTCACAAAAGTTGACCATATCAAAATTAATGATTGAAGGTTATCGTGTCGAGTAATAGTAAAAAATTTCAAACTCCCACGACTTACAAACCATATATAAAGCTAGTCAACGCCTTAACTTAGGGAAGTTAATTAAGCGTTTTTCTAACTTGTGCCCCTAGCACATCAAAAGTACATAAGGGTACACGAAAAAATATTCAAGGATTCACATAAAAGTACAGACAGGTGTACTTTTATATGGGTCCCTGTATACTTTTAATGTACTTTTGGTGTTCTTAACTTGTGCTCTTAGGGCACAAGTTAAAAAAACCCGTTAATTAATTATCACATGTAATTTACTAGTTAAAATGACATATAAAAAATGTGTAAACAATTTGGAACAATTCCATAGCTTTTTTTTCTTTTTTTTCTCTATTTGTTTTTCTAAACGAGTTTAAATACAATTTTTTTTTTTTTTTTGGTAATACTGAGTTTCGTCAAAATTTTAAAGTATTCTCTGTTATCTTTTAAACGTTTGATTTAAAGTTATCTAATTATGAGTTTGGTGATCATAATCTGTAGAGAAGCGGAGACAGGAGAGGGCATGGTGAACACGCGCACCTCTAGTAGAAAAAAATATTGTAGTGTAAAGTTTATAGAATATCAGCTACAATCTTTTCTGTCGTTGTGTCATCACCATCGCTTCATTTCCGTGTTTCAAGATTTTTATAGCATGGATTAAACTTCGGATACACATGTATAGTCTAAAATCCTATAGATTGAAAGACAAATTGTTTAAAGTGAATCACAGATAAAATAGTGGGTGGGAAGCCAAAATAGTGAAGTAACTAGTTGTTGGAAAAAGAGATGATTTACATTATTATAAATACCAGCCTTTAATAAAATCGAAAGTGAGAATTCTAAGAATAGAAATGAGCAACACACTTTTTAAGTGATCATTAGATTAGTCGTGTTTTTAGACGTAATTCTACCTTTACATATCACTCTTCATTGTTGAAATAGAAAATGGTAAAATAGATTACGCAACGCAAGAAAATTGTAGGTGCACCAAATATATATAATAAGAGAAACAATTTTTGAGCTAACTAAGAGCATCTACAATGCATCAAGTCTTTAAAGACTTGATGTATTTAATGCAATAAATGCATACCACAATTAATAACAAAGACTTTGAAGAATGACTTGAGTTTACCAAGCTTTTGTAAAAAGCTTTTTAAAAAACAATGCTAAAAATCTCTCTCAAAAAGCTTTTTGGAATAGTAAAAAGCTATTGTTGGTTTTTGCATTGGAGATGCTCTAATATGAGGGCTTAAATTTATGACGTGTCTAAATTGAGCCACGATATACCAATAAAAGATAAAACTGAAATCAATTACTCTGTATGATATACCAAAAATGAGCCTCCTGAAGAAATACCTTTAACATACTATCCCAGGCCTCGCACATATTGGTCAAGAGTAAGTCACTCCTGCACACGCAAAAACAATATATTTAATAATAAAAATTTGTAACTTTTGATACACATGGTTAACAAGATAGTTGTGCCTGCCGCGTTGCGGCGGGTACCTTTGGCGCATGTCTGGTTCCGTGTTTTTACAGTACTAATTTTTAGTAGCCATTTTCCGATTTAAGTATGTCATTTGTGGTTGGTTACTGATTGTGTAAGACTCATAAGTAATTTTAGTTGTAAGTTAATGTCCGGATTTTATAGACCAACAGTTCTTGTTCTCACATTATGTACACATTCGGAGACAGGCCAACTCGTGGGCTAACTTACGGACCAAAATAAGCCCACTGAAAGGGCAACATATATGGCAATATTGTTGGTTTTATAGACAAAATAATAATAGTCGTGTGTTAGGATCGAACTTGAGATCACGGGATTGCACACAATACGTATGAAGAGAAAAAGTAATAATTATTTATAAATGTTATAATTAATTATTAAACACAAAATAAATAATAGTAATTAGTATTTAATGATTAATGACTAATGGACTATTAAACGAAGATTAGGAAAGTAAATACTAAGCAAAATTGGAAACAAGAGAAGGTTCCGGAAACCCCTTGGGGGCTCCAAATCCGATTGGCAAGGGGAGGGGGTAACCTCCTTTGTGCCTTGAGCTCCAAGTTTTGATTAGTATATAAGCAAACCCAAGATACATGTTTTTCTCATAACTTGTACACACACATCTTGGTGTTTTCTCTCCTCTCTTTGTCTTTGGTCGATCCATCTAAACAAACCCTAAGGGTTTCGATTTTCATAAGATCAAAACAAGTTTTGTGTTTAATTACTTGCATAAACTTTTTCTTGAATTAGTACGTGTGTATGATTGGCTCTAAACGGTCAACCTAATTGACCAGGTGATGGTCAACAAGGTCAAACAGCCTAGAGTCAATGCTCCGCGAAATATAGTGGTTTCCCCGGGTCGTTATGTCCCGACGAGGTGTGATGGTTATTAAACGGTTCTGTGATCGGGTGAATTTGGATGGAAAGGGTTTGAGATTGATTACACTAAGGAATTTTAAAAGAAAATAACTTAAATAAGTTATATGAACATGATTGCAAAATTAGAAAAACCAGAAACGTTTAAAACTTAAAACGTGTACATTTACGTTTAAAATAACGTAAGCGTACAAAATAAAACGTGAAAACTGAAATCTGAAAACCCACAGGGGGTGAAAATGACTTTTTTACAAACTAAAAGATAAAAGAAAATTTTTAGAAAACTAAAAATAATTTTTACACAAATTAATTATTTATTATTAATTAATTACTTATTAATACTAATTATTAATATTTAAATAACTTAAATATAATATAATACTAATTAAATACTAAAAAGGTGAAAATTAATTTTAGAAAATTATAAAATAACTAAAAACAAGTATTAAAATTAAAAATATGTATTTTTGTCTTTTTGTGATTTTTAGATTAATTAATTGCTAATTATATATTAATTACCTAATTAAACTATTTTAAATTAAGAAAAATAGAAAATGAACAGTAAAAATTCTAGAAAAATTCCTAAAATTATATTATATTATATAAAAGCTAGAAAAAATATAAAAACTAGGTGTTGCTTTATGAAAATTAATTATGCTATTTAATACTTAATTCTTAATTAATTATTAATAAAACTAATATTAAATCTAATAATTATTAAATGACAAAATAAAAATCTGAGAAAATTACTAAAATTACTTTAATATAAAAGGAATTTAAGAAAAATATAAAAAAACTAAGTACTTAATAAAAATATAAAAATTAAAATTAAAATTTAAATTACATTAAATAGAAACTATCACTTATTTTTAAAATTGATTTTTCTTGATTTTTCTTTTGGGAATCTATTTTACACCTAAAAACAAGGAACTTTTATGAAAACAAATTTTTTACATCTTAAAAATAAGCATTGTGAGCTCAATAAGCTTGGACAGTTGACTTTGGTCAACTGTCAAGGCAAAAAGCTATGAAATAAGCTTAAACTTGAGACCAGGGGTGGAATTGGGTTTGAACAAGTTGAGAGAACATAAATAAGCTAATACAAACCAAAGAAACTCCCTGAATAAGCAAATTAAGCACAAATAAGCACTTGGACACCTTGCTCAACACAGAAAAAAGGGACAAACTTTAGGGGTGTCTAGGGGGCCCACAAGGGTGATTGGGGGCACAAGCTTGGGTGCAATGGAGAGCCACCCACCTTGGGAGTTCAAAGAACCAAGAGGTGAACACTGGGACCCACTATGGAGGGCTGCAGCCACCACCAAAGTGGTGGTGTTGGCCTGGTTGTCTGCTGCAGCAGGGCAGAAACCAACCCTGCAGCTGCCTTTGATGAAATGTGGGGCCCAGGAGAAAAATGGAAAAAATGTAAAAACTATGGGACACTGAAGTTGAGGTGGGGGGCTTTAACTAGAAACAAGTTTCAAGCTCTGAATCATCCCACAAAATTCCAATTAATTATCAACATTTTTGAGTTTTTAACTAACTTGCATATTTGACTTTTCAGGAAAAACTTAAACTTTGACTAAATTGAGCTTTTGATGAATCCTATAAGCTAAGAAACATGTATTAAGGTATTTTAAAGCTAATATAAGCTACAAATATAAGACAAGAGCTTAATGTGGGGGGTTATGGATCCCACAGCCCCAACAGTTAACTGTTAAGGGGTGGTGTTGATGATTTTGACTTTATTGCTCTTGAGACCTGAGTTTAAAGGTTTGGCTTAGCTAATATTACCTAAAGTAAGTTACCACAACTCAAAACAACAACAAAAACTCATAATAACAGGCAGAACTCAGTAATGCCAAACACACCTAAGCAAAGACTAGTTTTTTATTTTCACTTCATGGGAGTGATTCAGTCCATTACACTAATCCCTGAGGTTATATTATGACATACTAAGATAAACTAAACACTTAAGTACCCACAATAACAACTAAAAACCATATATCCTAGATTAAGCAAATTTGACAGTTAAGTAAAGAAATTTTAGTACCAAGTAATCTAATGAACCATTTACTAATATTGATTAATAATTTTACTAAAACAGCCTAAATGAGCATGAAATTACAAATATGATAACTTAAAACTTATGCTACAGTAGTATTGCAAAAATTGATACAAAGCTTACAATTAGTCCAGGGCTGAGAATCAATGAACCATAGGATATAAACACTTCCTATACCACCCTTGAGGTTTCTAAAACCATGCACCATCAACATCCATCATGCTCCAATTCCCTTCTTGTTCTTTTCCTGATTTTTCTATTTTCTACTAATTTTTTGTGATTTTTGAGAATTTTTGGATTTGTGAACTAAACTTGTCTAAACTACTTAAAAAACTTGAGAAAGCTTATAAATAAGTTGAATTGAGCTTAAGCAAACAATGAATAACACTTATAACAACCACAGAATGATTTGAGATTTTAACTAAAAATGGTGAAAACTGAATTTTATAAAGATAAACTGAGATTGAGCTTAAATAAAGATGGAATTACATTTAAAGAACTGAGTTCAAGCCTTTAAAACTAGTTTCAACAACTAAAAACTTACATTACATGAATTCGACCTAAAAATTACACTAAGAAAAATTCTACACTAACTACTGCTTCATCTTCATTTCTTTTTCACTTTTATAAGCCCTGAGAAGTTCCTTTCACTTTCCCACTTGTAATTTCAGCCGTTGGATGCCTTATGTTTGATCTGAGCCGTTTGATGATTTTTGGCGGAAAACTTATTTTTGGCAATTGGGTGGGGTTTGGTGAGAATTTAATGAGGAGGGGGGGTTGGTTGGGTTGGTGTAAGAATTAATTGAAGGTTTGGTGAGGTTGGTGGAGTTTGGAGAGGAGGGGGGAGACAGGTTCAGGAAAACGGGGGAAGTGGGGAAGGAGGTTAGGGATGGTGGGTGTTTGACTGTTTTGTTTGACCATGCTTCGTTGACTGTTTGACCTGGGGTGGTTTTATTAAAATGGGAATGGGCTTGGGTAGTGGTTTGGGCTTGGGGGTGTTGGTTGGATTGGTTTTATGTTACAAAGGGTTGTTTGGTTTAAGTGTATATCACAAGGACCCAAAATGTAATTTCTGAAAAGATGGGGGACTGAAAATGTAAATCCTTCAAAGTTATCACAAGGATCAAAATTGACAACTTTAATAACCCAAGGACCCAAAATGTACTTTTTCACAAATGAACACCCAAGGACCATTTTTGTAAATTTCCAAACTCCAGGGACCAAACATGTATCTTTTCAAAACTTTTCACCCAAAGATCAATTTTGTAATATTTTGACTTTCAAAAGCTTTGGGTTGACTTTTCATTTAAAATTATATGCTCAGGGACTGATTTTGACAAAATTTGAAACTTGGGGGACTGAAACTGCCAATTTTGCAAACTTTGTACGTTTTTCATCTGTTTTTACTCTTTTTGCATCTAAAACATATAAAACACAATTTTGAAATATTTTCAGTATTTTGATGCATTACTGAGTGTTTTTGTATATTTTGCAGTTCAGATTTGACCAAAAAATTATGAGTGTTTGAGCACTCATCAATCCCCCACACTAAACTATTGTTAGTCCCTAGCAATAAACTATTTTGAAAACTCAATGGATTTTAAACTCTTTACCAAAAGCCATCACTTCTGGAGTAGCCAGATGTATCGATTCAAGTAAGAACTATGGTCCACCTGATAACCATGTGATTTTGAGCAAACCACCAGCTGTCAACGGATTTGATTAGTCTTTACCAAAAGTCGTTTGCTTCTGGACTAGCCAACTCTTGATGGACAAAGTCAACATCTTGGTGAGCTGATTACCAATTATGGATTTTCCACTGCCTATACCACAAGCCATAATCTTGTGGGCTAGCCAACTCATTCGCTTTATGGGATATGGCGAGTTGAGGTACCATACAATTTTGGGCAAATTGCAAGCCATAAACGGATTTGATATATCTTTACCAAGAGCCGTTTGCTCCTGGATTAGCCAATCCCTTTGTCGGTTAGACATGGCGGACTGATTACCACAAAAATTTTGAAGCACCAGTGAAAAATTTTTAAAAATTTTTGAAATTTTGGCCAAAACAAGGGTATTAGATAGTAAAATGTGATAAAATTCGCTAGAATAGCGAAATACCCCCCCCCCCCCCCCCCCACACACTTAGCATGAATATTTTCCTCAATATTCAAAGTCCCGGCTATTATGCCGACATTTTGAACGTAAAAGGGCAACATTACAAGCTAAATGTAGAAAACCATTTTGTTTTTCACTTTATAAGTAACCATAGCATGGGTGACTCCCCCACACTTAGGGTGAAAACCCTATAAGCATGCTACTGTTTTTGTTTACCGAGTCGCTAGCTTGACTCGACCCCGAATTCATTTGTCCTTGGGGAAGCATGATGTGGAAGAAACAAGCTCCATCGGACTTTCATTCAAGATGTTTGGACAAACATTTGAAGCACGTGAAAGTTCCACACCGCTGAGATAAGTACCCGGCTCAAGATAATGGTACATGAAAATGCCGGGATCAAAGATGGTATCTTCATTCCTGAAGGAGTAAAGAACAAGAGAAGTCACCCTATAGGTGAAGAAAAGGAAGAAAACCATGATAAGATTTTCTTCCTCGAGAGCAGGCTCATTAGCCTGAGTTTGGATTTCAAGGGTTAAGCTCAAAAACATCCCGGGAGGGAGGGTGGGAATTTGCAAATCCTCATGATTGAGTGTATCTCCTCCCGGGCTATCATATCCCGGAGGAGTGATGATATGATGAGTAAGTTCACTGGAGAACTCCTCATGAAGAGAATCATTCACATGATTTGAATCTGTGAACTCATGTTCCGGAATAGACTCATCACAATCCTCATTCTGAATATCAAAGATTGGATTATCAGAAATCAAAGTGAATTCAGATTCGAATTCAAATAGAGGATTGGTGAGAGTAGTATTGAATGTTTCGGGAACAAAGTGATTATCATTCTCTTGTGGACTGTTGGGATAAGAGGTGAGTGGTGGATCATGATATAGGAGACTTTCAATTTCTCCCAGATCGGCTTCAAAGTCGAGGAGACCATCATCACTTTCCAATGAAAGTGGATTGATGTGAGTAAGTTCATCGGCGAACTCCTCAAGAAGACGATCAACATCAGACTGTGGGAGTGATGCCTCAATATACTCAATGTCTCCATGAGATGTACAATCATCATTAAAATTCTGAGAAAGTCTCAAAATGATCGTTTGAACACTCAAGAGGGGAAGGAATATCACACATATGCTCAAGAATTCCCTGTGACTCTCTTGGGATTGGGACAAGGTTCTCAACACTAGACTTTATGAATTCGTCCGATTCCCTTTTAGGAACAGTGTCAAGATGCTCGTCCCCTATGCTCAAAGAGTGAGTGGGAACCTCGGGTGTGATAGCAGTTATTTGAGATGGAATCTCAACTGCTGGGATATCAACTGATGAACTTGATGAATTTTTATAAAATTGAAGAATATCAAGTGTATCTTCATCATCACTGTCATCAGGAATAAAACGGAACTGAGAGCTAGATCTGGCTGCTTTTTCTTTTGCAATTGATTCCCTAACAGATTTTTCATAGGCATCTTGGGAATTTATTCTAGCAGCCTGCTCTTCAGCTAGCAATTCTTCCATGGATTTTTGATGAGTGTCTTTTTTGGCCAAGTCTTTAACTAAACCCTTAAGCTCATCAAGTATTTCCAGTACATTTTGAATTTCTGGAAGAATTTCTTCATTCATATGGTACTGTGGAGGTTGGTCATAATAAGGTGTGTCAAAATTATCACAAGGGTATGGATTCTCCGTTTGACAATCTGAGCTGAAGTGTGGACCTCCACAGTAATCACAACAGTAAAACTGTTGAGTCTGGACTGGTGAATCATATGGGTATTGGTCATAACCAAAGTTCTGAGCATCACCGGAAAACTGTTCATAGACAAACGTGTTTCCGGCTTGACACTCAAATCCTTGGTGAGGACCTCCACAAAACTCACACAGATATGTCAGTATCTCATGATGTGGTGGCTGGTAGGATGAATCAGATGTATCATGGTAAGGATAGGAAGCTTGGTTATAGACAGACCCATCTCCTGACTCTACCATGCTACAGCCGGGACAATTTCCACCATTATGAGGACCACCACACCATTGGCAACCGCAATGGTGTGGATACGACATAGGAAAGAATCAAAGGTTTACAGAGGGGTGGGGATGAAGAATCAAAGATGTGAGAGGATAAAGGTGAATATTTTTGGATTTTTGGAAATACATTTTATATACAAATAAGAAGGAAAATCCTTTTGGGTTTTTTGTGTTCGTTGAAAACTGAATTTAAAATGTTTTCGTAAACAGCTTTGTTTTTATATGATAATAATAAGATAATATGAAAAAGTTTGGGTAAATATACAATGAGTGAATTCCAAAATCACTAATCAGAAAAACCGTTTAAAATACGCGCACAACCTCCCCGGCAGCGGTGCCAAAATTTGATTGGCTCCAAACGGTCAACCTAATTGACCAGGTGATGGTCAACAAGGTCAAACAGCCTAGAGTCAATGTTCCGCAGAATATAGTGGTTTCCCCGGGTCGTTATGTCCCGACGAGGTGTGATGGTTATTAAACGGTTCTGTGATCGGGTGAATTTGGATAGAAAGGGTTTGAGATTGATTACACTAAGGAATTTTGAAAGAAAATAACTTAACTAAGTTATATGAACATGATTGCAAAATTAGAAAAACCAGAAACGTTTAGAACTTAAAACGCGTACGTTTACGTTTAAAATAACGTAAGCGTACAAAATAAAACGTAAAAACTGAAATCTGAAAACCCACACGGGGTGAAAATGACTTTTTTACAAACTAACAGATAAAAGAAAATTTTTAGAAAAAGAAAAATAATTTTTACACTAATTAATTATTTATTATTAATTAATTACTTATTAATACTAATTATTAATATTTAAATAACTTAAATACAATATAATACTAATTAAATACTAAAAAGGTGAAAATTAATTTTGTAAAATTATAAAATAACTAAAAACAAGTTTTAAAATTAAAAATATGTATTTTTGTCTTTTTGTGATTTTTATATTAATTAATTACTAATTATATATTAATTACCTAATTAAACTATTATAAATTAAGAAAAATAGAAAATGAACAGTAAAAATTCTAGAAAAATTCCTAAAATTATATTATATTATATAAAATCTAGAAAAAATATAAAAACTAGGTGTTGCTTTATGAAAATTAATTATGCTATTTAATACTTAATTCTTAATTAATTATTAATAAAAATAATATTAAATCTAATAATTATTAAATGACAAAATAAAAATCTGAGAAAATTACTAAAATTACTTTAATATAAAAGGAATTTAAGAAAAATATAAAAAAACTAAGTACTTAATAAAAATATAAAAATTAAAATTAAAATTTAAATTACATTAAATAGAAACTATCACTTATTTTTAAAATTGGTTTTTCTTGATTTTTCTTTTGGGAATCTATTTTACACCTAAAAACAAGGAACTTTTATGAAAACAAATTTTTTACATCTTAAAAATAAGCATTGTGAGCTCAATAAGCTTGGACAGTTGACTTTGGTCAACTGTCAAGGCAAAAAGCTATGAAATAAGCTTAAACTTGAGACCAGGGGTGGAATTGGGTTTGAACAAGTTGAGAGAACCTAAATAAGCTAATACAAACCAAAGAAACTCCTTGAATAAGCAAATTAAGCACAAATAAGCACTTGGACACCTTGCTCAACACAGAAAAAAGGGACAAACTTTAGGGGTGTCTAGGGGGCCCACAAGGGTGATTGGGGGCACAAGTTTGGGTGCAACGGGAGAGCCACCCACCTTGGGAGTTCAAAGAACCAAGAGGTGAACACTGGGACCCACTATAGAGGGCTGCAGCCACCACCAAAGTGGTGGTGTTGGCCTGGTTGTCTGCTGCAGCAGGGCAGAAACCAACCCTGCAGCTGCCTTTGATCAAATGTGGGGCCCAGGAGAAAAATGGCAGAAATGTAAAAACTACGGGACTCTGAAGTTGAGGTGGGGGGCTTTAACTAGAAACAAGTTTCAAGCTCTGAATCATCCCACAAAATTCTAATTAATTCTCAACATTTTTTGAGTTTTTAACTAACTTGCATATTTGACTTTTCAGGAAAAACTTAAACTTTGACTAAATTGAGCTTTTGATGAATCCTTTAAGCTAAGAAACATGTATTAAGGTATTTTAAAGCTAATATAAGCTACAAATATAAGACAAGAGCTTAATGTGGGGGGTTATGGATCCCACAGCCCCAACAGTTAACTATTAAGGGGTGGTGTTGATGATTTTGACTTTATTGCTCTTGAGACGTGAGTTTAAAGGTTTGGCTGAGCTAATATTACCTAAAGTAAGTTACCACAACTCAAAACAACAACAAAAACTCATAGTAACAGGCAGAACTCAGTAATGCCAAACACACCTAAACAAAGACTAGTTTTTGATTTTCACTTCATGGGACTGATTCAGTCCATTACACTAATCCCTGAGGTTATATTATGACATACTAAGATAAACTAAACACTTAAGTACCCACAATAACAACTAAAAACCATATATCCTAGATTAAGCAAATTTGACAGTTAAGTAAAGAAACTTTAGTACCAAGTAATCTAATGAACCATTTACTAATATTGATTAATAATTTTACTAAAACAGCCTAAATGAGCATGAAATTACAAATATGATAACTTAAAACTTATGCTACAGTAGTATTGCAAAAATTGATACAAAGCTTACAATTAGTCCAGGGCTGAGAATCAATGAACCATGGGATCTAAACACTTCCTATACCTCCCTTGAGGTTTCTAAAACCATGCACCATCAACATCCATCATGCTCCAATTCCCTTCTTGTTCTTTTCCTGATTTTTCTATTTTCTACTAATTTTTTGTGATTTTTGAGAATTTTTGGATTTGTTAACTAAACTTGTCTAAACTACTTAGAAAACTTGAGAAAGCTTATAAATAAGCTGAATTGAGCTTAAGCAAACAATGAATAACACTTATAACAACCACAGAATGATTTGAGATTTTAACTGAAAATGGTGAAAACTGAATTTTATAAAGATAAACTGAGATTGAGCTTAAATAAAGATGGAATTACATTTAAAGAACTGAGTTCAAGCCTTTAAAACTAGTTTCAACAACTAAAAACTTACATTACATGAATTCGACCTAAAAATTACACTAAGAAAAATTCTACACTAACTACTGCTTCATCTTCATTTCTTTTTCACTTTTATAAGCCCTGAGAAGTTCCTTTCACTTTCCCACTTGTAATTTCAGCCGTTGGATGCCTTATGTTTGATCTGAGCCGTTTGATGATTTTTGGCGGGAAACTTATTTTTGGCAATTGGGTGGGGTTTGGTGAGAATTTAATGAGGAGGGGGGGGTTGGTTGGGTTGGTGTAAGAATTAATTGAAGGTTTGGTGAGGTTGGTGGAGTTTGGAGAGGAGGGGGGAGACAGGTTCAGGAAAACGGGGGAAGTGGGGAAGGAGGTTAGGGATGGTGGGTGTTTGACTGTTTTGTTTGACCCTGCTTCGTTGACTGTTTGACCTGGGGTGGTTTTATTAAAATGGGAATGGGCTTGGGTAGTGGTTTGGGCTTGGGGGTATGTTATTGGATCAGGGGGTGTTGGTTGGATTGGTTTTATGTTACAAAGGGTTGTTTGGTTTAAGTGTATATCACAAGGACCCAAAATGTAATTTCTGAAAAGATGGGGGACTGAAAATGTAACCCTTCAAAGTTATCACAAGGATCAAAATTGACAACTTTAATAACCCAAGGACCCAAAATGTACTTTTTCACAAATGAACACCCAAGGACCATTTTTGTAAATTTCCAAACTCCAAGGACTAAACATGTATCTTTTCAAAACTTTTCACCCAAAGATCAATTTTGTAATATTTTGACTTTCAAAAGCTTTGGGTTGACTTTTCATTTAAAATTATATGCTCAGGGACTGATTTTGACAAATTTTGAAACTTGGGGGACTGAAACTGCCAATTTTGCAAACTTTGTACGTTTTTCTTCTGTTTTTACTCTTTTTGCATCTGAAACATATAAAACACAATTTTGAAATATTTTCAGTATTTTGATGCATTACTGAGTGTTTTTGTATGTTTTGTAGTTCAGATTTGACCAAAAATGATGAGTGTTTGAGCACTCATCAGTGTACAAGAACGTGAATCAAACACACTATTGTTTGATTCTTGGATTGAATTACAAAAGAGGTAAGGGGTAATTCTTGTAATCCATATAAACCCTAATTAGGGTTCTTGTTCCGGAAGATTGCTTTTGATTCTTGTTCGAGCTAGAATCACAAAGGTATGTTTACTATTTAATTATTGATTAATTAATTACATGTTATTTGATCTTGTTATAATTGCTTCCGCTATGCTCACTTGATGTGTTTGGTTTATAATATATGAATGTCATGATATCATAATTCCAACAGTGGCATCTAGAGCCGTTATAATGTGTAATTAATTATCGAAACGCATAAAAATTGGATCTTGATTCGTTTAGTTACATGTTTTTAGGGTTTATTTGTTAGATTCCTAACCCTAAAATTTTTATGGGTCGATTGACCTAATTAGGGTTTTTAGGGTTTTGGTTTTTAATTTTTTTTAATATGATTAGAAACCCTAAGATGTCATGTAATTGTTATGCGTTTTAGTAAACGATCTTGGTGCAATATGTTAATTGTTAAGCTAAATCCATGAAAAAGTGCATATTTGCATGGATTTTTATATTGTGTTATAATTTAAATGGTTTAAATTGTTTATATAAATTAATGGTTAAGTTATATCGAAACATGTAAATTTATTAATAGATGTCGAATTGGGGAAGACTCCAATATTAAGTAGTCAATTATGTGCTATGTGGTATTTATTTAATTTTGGCTTACGCAATCGATTTATCGATGTATGTGGCTCTTTTTCCTAGAAGAAGAAAGCCTCAATTGAATTAATACGTAATACACCTAGATTTGATTATTAATATGACTATTGAATAAGATTTGCATGTGGCTACATGTTTTATACATATTTAATTGTTATGATTATGTATATTTGTTTATTTAGTTGTTTTATTTTTTATTGTACATTACTTGTTTTTGTTTATTAATTGTGTTAGACATGTTTATAAACGAAAAGGGTAATTTTTGAATAGAAAAATAATACGGACTAAATAATGGCGAAATTGTTTTGATTTTTAAGAGTAAATTTCAAAGGATTGGTTGATTGATGTTTTTGTACGTAATGGTTAAATAGGCTCGACCGAAGTTTACACACTATAAGATAGGTATAAGGATGGCAACGCATTAAATTGTGGCCTTAGAGAGACAACATTCTGTCTTAACGCTCGTTTGTGTGTAAATTAGACTTACCGAACAACCATTAGATGTACACTGTCATCTTAAGGGTGAATTATCCACAATTCCATAATGATTATCCGAAACACTAAGCTTTCGGGCTTATGTAAAAGTATGATAGAGTGGACGATAATTGATGGTAATTCTTTAATTGGTGAACCCGATACCTCAATCAAAACTTTGTTATTTTATTCTTAGCAAATTGGTAATAAAAATGTTTTGTAAAACTAATGTTATGAAGTTGTATGCATGCTTCTTCATACATTATTTTGATCACATCAAAATATTAATACCCTTATAAAATTAAGTCGAATGCCATCTAATTAAGAACACTTGAAGTTGTAATTTACGTCGTGTGAGAACTTGGCGAGATTGCAATGGAGAGGTAAATTTCATACTTTCATTACTAGCAGATCAACTGATGTGATGGATTTGTGAGTTTACAGTTTTTAAGTTAGACGACTTAAATTGAGTAGTAAGTGAGATCTTGGACTCAAGGCATTAAAATGGGGACTAAACATGCTTACAATATAAATGTTTTGTGATTGTAAATCCCATATATCTAGGAATTAGACAAATGTTATGCCAATTACTTGTACGACAAGTTACCTCATATTATACTTTCATTACTAGCAGATCAACTGATGTGATGAAACTATGTTTATGGAGGATCCTAGTTTTCAAGATTATTCTATGGATGTGATTTCCTTGGGTATTTTAATTTTCTTGAAAAATTGTATTATCAAAAATACTAATGTTTTGAACTTTCTTTATCTGTAGAAATGGCTCAAACTGATAACACCAACTTTCGTTCTGTGTTCAAAACTTATTTTGAACGAGAAAAATTGACTGGCTCAGAAAATTTCAATGATTGGTATCGTTCACTAAGGATTGTCCTGCGAGTGACTGGTCAACTTGAAATCTTGAAAACGCCTTGTCCTGATGAACCTGTAGGCGAGGCAGCTACTGAAGCTGCTAAGGCCAAATGGAATCTTGATTGTAAGGAACATATTGATGTGGCCGCAATGATGTTAGGGGCGATGTCCACACCTCTTCAAAGGCAGTTTGAAGAGTATTTCCCCATGAACATGATTGATGAACTCAAGAAACTATATGAGAAACCATCAAATGTAGAGATTTACGATTTGATGGAGGCTCTACATGGTTGTAAGCAGGGTGATGGTGAACCTGTGAGTGCTCATGTGTTGAAGATGAAAAGTTTCATGGATCAACTACAAACACTTAAGAAACCCTATGACAATGATATGGCTGTGAACTTAATCAATAGATCCCTTAACAAGGATTTTAGTGGTTTTGAAAGGAACTTCAATATGCATTGCGTGGGGAAGACAGTAAGTGAATTGCACGCACTGCTCATTGATTATGAGAAAGGGTTAACACCAAAGGCTCCTACGCCCCAAGTTCTTGCTATACAAGGGGGTAGAATTAACAAGCCAAATGCGAACAAGAAGAAGGGTAAAGGAAAGAAGAAGGCTGATAAGAATAAGCAGGTTATGGATTATCAACCACCTCAACCTAAGAAGAACCCTCCTGTGAAGAATAATCCAAAGAAGGATCAAGGATGCCATTACTGCAAGGTGATGGGTCACTGGAAGAGGAATTGTCCTCTTTATCTCGATGACTTGCGAAACAATAAGGTTAATAAGACTGGGCACATGGGCGCCAGCACTTCAGGTAACTTATTTGTCATTGAATTATTTACTTTATCTCGTAAATTAAATTCCTGGGTATATGATACTGGATGTGGTATTAATATTTGTAATACACTACAGGGGTTTAGAGAGAAAAGGAGACTAGCTTATGGGGAGCAATTTCTGCATGTGGGAAATGGAGCACAAGCAGCAGTTGAAGCCATAGGAATGTTTGATTTAGTTTTACCTTCGGGTTTAGTACTTTGTTTAAACAATTGTCATTATGCACCTTCTATAATTAGAGGTGTTGTTTCCTTTTCATGTTTGTTGGATCTTGGTTTTTCTCATACTATTAATGGCAATAAAATTTCTGTTTCTTTAAATGGTGTATTTTATTTTAATGCTGTTGCTGTGAATGGTGTGTTTGAAATTGATATGAAGAATTGTATGACTTCCAACAATAATAATAATTCGATGTACAGCATAAGTAAGAGAATGAAGTATGACTTGAATTCGTCTTACCTTTGGCACTGTAGACTTGCCCATATAGGCAAGACTCGCATGCAAAAGCTGCAACGTGAAGGGCTTTTGAATAATATCAATGATGAGTCATTTGATAATTGTGAGTCTTGTATTTCTGGGAAGATGTCGAAGAAACCTTTTCATAATAATATGGAAAGAGCTTCAGATCTACTTGGTTTGATACATACGGATGTATGTGGACCACTTAGACATGTGTCAAGGAGAGGTGTTGTTTACTTCTTAACTTTTACAGATGATTTCAGCCGTTATGGTTATGTTTATTTACTTAAGCATAAACATGAGGTGTTTGAAACATTCAAAGTTTTCAAAGCAGAAGTAGAATTGCAATTGGGAAAGAAGATTAAAGCTCTTCGTTCTGTTCGAGGTGGTGAATACCTTAGTCAAGATTTTAAAGATTTCTTAACTGAGAATGGAATTGTCCAGAATCTCACATCTCCATATACTCCACAACAAAATGGTGTATCTGAGAGAAGGAATCGTACATTGTTGGACATGGTTCGATCAATGTATAATCTTACTAATCTTCCTTTGTCTTTTTGGGATTATGCTCTTGAATCAGCTGTTCGTATTTTGAATATGGTTCCCACCAAGAAGGTTGATAAGACACCATATGAGATATGTACTGGAAAAGCTCCGAACTTGTCTTATTTAAAGGTCTGGGGTTGTGAGGCGTATGTTAAACGTGACTCACAAGATAAACTCCAATAAAGATCTGTAAAATGCATTTTCGTAGGATACCCAAAGGAAACAATGGGTTACTACTTTTACTACCCACCTGAGAACAAAGTGTTTGTTGCTAGATATGGTGATTTTCTTGAAAGTGATTTTGTAACTCAAGAAATCAGTAGGAGAGTATATGATCTAGAAGATGATATAAATAATGCATTGCCTTTAGAAAACACTAGCACACTTCCTATAGAACCGGAAAGTCTGGGTCCTCCACCGGATATTGAAGTAGTTCCCATTCGCAGATCTTCAAGATCTGTGAAAGCTCCTGACCATCTATGTCTTAATGTAGAGGTCGATGAGCATACACTAGGGGATCTTAATGAACCTACTAGTTATAGAGCTGCCATTAATAGCCCTGAAAAGGTTAAGTGGACAGCTGCTATGGATGGGGAAATACAATCCATGCATGACAATGAAGTCTGGGAAGAAGTTGACTTACCTCCTGGTGCCAAGGTAGTTGGGAGTAAGTGGCTCTACAAAATTAAGACTGACATGGATGGATATGCACACATTTATAAGGCTCGTCTAGTTGCTAAAGGTTTTACTCAAACTTTTGGAATTGATTACGAGGAGACGTTTTCTCCTGTAGCAGACATAAGAGCTATAAGAATTCTCATAGCTATAGCAGCGTACTATGACTATGAGATTTGGCAAATGGATGTGAAAACCGCTTTCTTAAATGGTCATCTAGATGAAGACATCTATATGGCACAACCAGAAGGGTTTGAAAATCCAGAGTTTCCAAATCGTGTATGCAAGCTTAAAAGGTCCATTTATGGATTAAAGCAAGCATCACGACAATGGAACAAGAGATTTGATGCTGAGATCAAAAAGTTTGGATTCACTCAAATTCTTGATAAGCCATGTGTGTATCACAAAGCTAGTGGGAGTGATAATGTAATTTTCCTAATTCTATATGTTGATGACATATTGATCATGGGAAAAGACATTCCAAGTTTGCAAAAGGTTAAGGCATATCTTGGAAAGTGCTTTTCTATGAAAGATTTAGGAGAAGCTGCATACATTCTAGGAATCAAAATCTATAGAGATAGATCAAGGCGGTTAATTAGATTAAGTCAAAGTGCTTACATTGACAAAATATTGAAAAGATTCAATATGCAAAATTCCAAGAAAGGATATTTGCCGATGGAAGTAAAACATGGCTTATGTAATGAGTTTTGTGCTTCAACACCTGCTGAGGTGGCTCGCATGAGTAAAGTTCCTTATGCTTCGGCTGTAGGATCTATTATGTATGCGGTAAAGTGCACAAGGCCAGATGTGGCGTTTGCTCAAAATATTACCAGTCAATTTCAACAGAATCCAGGTGATAAAACATTGGATTGCTGTTAAGCATATTCTTAAGTATTTAAGGAATACAAAAGATATGTTTTTGGTAGATGGTGGAGATCCAGCTGCAGAACCTTGTGTTACAGGTTTCTGCGATGCATCCTTTCAAAGTAATAAAGATGATTCGAAGTCTCAGACGGGTTATGTCTTTGTTATTAATGGAGGAGCTGTAGATTGGAGGAGCAAGAAGCAGAGTACAATTGCGATGTCTGCAACAGAAGCTGAATACATTGCTGCTTCAGAAGCTGCTATGGAGGCTGTTTGGATTAGGAAATTCGTTTCAGGGCTTGGTGTTAGGCCTTCAATTGAATTACCTATTAATATGTATTGTGACAATTCTGCTGCAATCATATTTGCCAGTGAACCTGGAGTCATGAGAGGCACCAGACATTTTCTACAGAAGTATCACTTTGTTCGTGAAAAGGTTAACGAAGGTGAAATAAATCTGCTGAAAGTTCACACAGATGATAACTTAGCTGATCCGTTCACTAAGGCTTTGGCGAAAGAGAAGCTTAATGAATTATCCAATGGAATTGGACTTAAATTAGCTAGTAGTTTCATGCATAACTGTGATTAGTATTTGGATAAAGGATATTGTAAACGATTATTATTTTAATGAAATAAAGTATGTTGGTATGTTTATTTCTATTGTTAATTATTGTTGTCCTATTTTTGCATGTTTAAATCCATGAATAAGAGTTATTCTAAATTGTCCGTTGTCAGTTAATAATATGGGAATATTATTAAATTAAGACAAATCTGAAGTTGGTATAATATACTTTAAGTATATTGATGCGTAGTCATGCCATTTCAGACGATATTCGATGATACTGAATATAGGACTTATCCCAACTATATGATGTTACTTTATGGATCTTGTCATTAAGTAAATCATAAGAAGTTGTCCTTAGACTTGAGATACAAGATA
The DNA here is from genome assembly GCA_030686995.1 of Artemisia argyi. NCBI lineage: Eukaryota > Viridiplantae > Streptophyta > Magnoliopsida > Asterales > Asteraceae > Artemisia > Artemisia argyi. The sequence goes on from CM060688.1 coordinate 49,209,847, forward strand.
ACGGTCATGAATGTAGTACATTTTTGTGGAACAACTTAATGCTATACGTAACTGGTAGTCATAAGGGTTGTTTTCGGAAGTGTTACAAAGTTTGTGTGTTTTGCTTGTAATCAATAAAGAATTTGTTCCTTCAAATTAATTTTTGGAGTTAAATACTGCTGGGCCCCTCGTAGGGTTGTCAAGGTGTTTGCGTGGCCACGCCCAAGGTCTTTCCTGAAAGGTTCAGAAGATTTGGTAATCTTGTCAATTTCTAACAACGAGAAACAGAATGGTTAATTAAGGAATGACCTAGATCCATATCCTTATTTAACACGGTATTAGAAACAAAGGGATAATAATAATGAGAAATCATTAAAAAGGTTTTCCAGGAGCCTTACTCAAGTTGTACTAGAGGCATCGGCGTGTTGCAAGACGCTAACCGATGTGATCACACTATTATGATATGTCTAAGTGGGAGCTGTTGGTTTTATAGACAAAATAATAATAGTCGTGTGTTAGGATCGAACTTGAGATCACGGGATTGCACACAATACGTATGAAGAAAAAAAGTAATAATTATTTATAAATGTTATAATTAATTATTAAACACAAAATAAATAATAGTAATTAGTATTTAATGATTAATGACTAATGGACTATTAAACGAAGATTAGGAAAGTAAATACTAAGCAAAATTGGAAACAAGAGAAGGTTCCGGAAACCCCTTGGGGGCTCCAAATCCGATCGGCAAGGGGAGGGGGTAACCTCCTTTGTGCCCTGAGCTCCAAGTTTTGATTAGTATATAAGCAAACCCAAGATACATGTTTTTCTCATAACTTGTACACACACATCTTGGTGTTTTCTCTCCTCTCTTTGTCTTTGGTCGATCCATCTAAACAAACCCTAAGGGTTTCGATTTTCATAAGATCAAAACAAGTTTTGTGTTTAATTACTTGCATAAACTTTTTCTTGAATTAGTACGTGTGTACAAGAACGTGAATCAAACACACTATTGTTTGATTCTTGGATTGAATTACAAAAGAGGTAAGGGGTAATTCTTGTAATCCATATAAACCCTAATTAGGGTTCTTGTTCCGGAAGATTGCTTTTGATTCTTGTTCGGGCTAGAATCACAAAGGTATGTTTACTATTTAATTATTGATTAATTAATTACATGTTATTTGATCTTGTTATAATTGCTTCCGCTATGCTCACTTGATGTGTTTGGTTTATAATATATGAATGTCATGATATCATAATTCCAACAAATATTATATTTGGTCTTCGTAACTAATAGGAATGATTCAAATGAATCCTAGTTTATAGGATAAGATTATGTATATCCTTTATTTTTGGATGTTTAGTTGTATGTGTATCTGTATATATTATTCAACTATACATTATCTCACAGTCAAGGTGAGAATTCTCAAAACCTAATATGGTATCAGCCTAGTTCCTGGCCGCCATCTTCTCTTCTCTAAGCATCACCATGGCTGGCGATTCCAATACCACTGATTCCCCTCTCCTTATTTCAACTGTTCTTCATATGCTCACCATAAAGCTTTCATCCACCAATTATCTTCTATGGCACAAACAAATGATCTCTCTCCTTGCTTACCAGAAAGTCACAGGGTATGTCGATGGTTCCATCACACAACCGTCACGAACCCTTACTACCGGTGAAACATCATCATCAAATCCTGACTACGCTTCATGGATCGCTGCTAATCAACTTGCGCTTATTTTGATTCAATCCTCTTTATCCGAAGAGGCTATGGCTCAGACCCTTGGCCACACCACCTCACACGCTGTTTGGTCTGCCCTAGAAGACACCTATTGACATGATTCTCTTGAGCGTACTCACACTCTCAGGGATTCACTTCGTCATCTGAAAAAAGGCTCCTCCACTATTTCAGACTTTTCTCGCAAGTTCAAGGCTATTTGTGACCAACTTCAGGCTATTGGTCACCCCCTTGAGGAAGATGATAAATATCACTGGTTTCTATGTGGCCTCGGTTCATCCTTTGAAACATTCTCTAATACGCAACGACTGATCACCCCAAGACCTAAGTTTCGTGATCTTGTCTCTCAAGCTGAGAGTCACGAGATGCTTCTCCAATCTGTCAATGACTCCACTGTTGCTCCGGTTGCTTTTAACATCGCCACTTCTCATACGGCTACTAACTCTTCATCATCACGTGGTTGTGGTAATAGACGTCCTCCTCATTGCCAACTATGCCGAAACGAAGGTCATTATGCAAGTCAATGTCTCGATCTGCATACTTTTGCTCGCCGTTCGTCCACTCTTGATGCGAATCTCGTTGAGGCCTTCCAGGCACAATGCAACACATCCGCTCCTGATTGGTTTGTTGATACAGGGGCATCGGCTCATATGAAACCAAATTCTGCACATCTTGATGCTGCTACTTCTTACTCTGGTAATGAATCTGTTATTTTTGGTAATGGAAATGGTGCCTCTATTTCTCACATTGGCAGATGTTACATCTCTCCTAATATATCTTTACTTGATGTTCTTATGGTTCCTAAGCTCACCAAAAGTCTTCTTTCGGTTAGCAAGCTCACACAAGACAATCAAGTTGATGTTGTGTTTTCTGACCCTATGTTTTTTATTCAGAACCGCCACTCCAAAGAGACACTAGCACAAGGAAGACGTAGAAATGGTTTATATGTTCTAGAGCAGGGCCAACAAGCATTTTTGGCAAAGCTTTCTTCTACATGCACTAAAGCTTCTTTTGAACTATGGCATAATCAATTAGGTCATGTGTCTCATGACATTATTTCAGTTTTAAATAAGTTGGGTTGTTTATCAGTTACTTCTGTTTTACCAAACCCACGCATTTGTTCTTCTTGTCAGTTGTCAAAAAACAAACGTTTGCCTTTTGATCTCAATTTAAAACGTTCTTTACATGTATTAGATTTGATTCACTGCGATTTATGGGGACCCTCACCTGTTATGTCAATTGATGGTTTTAGATATTATGCTATTTTTGTTGATGATTATTCCAGGTTTACCTGGTTCTATCCAATGAAGGCCAAGTCCGATTTTTATAATGTATTTGCTCCATTTGTTGCCATGGTCTAAACACAATTCTCATGCAAAATTAAGGTTTTTCAATCAGATGGTGGGACAGAATTTACAAATAACCAAGTGTGTACTCTTCTGTCCCATAATGGCACCCATCATCAGCTTTCATGCCCTTATACACCACAGCAAAACGGGCGATCAGAACGTAAGCACCATCACATCACCGAAACTGGTTTAGCCATTATGTTTAATGCTCACGTTCCCGCTATTTATTGGACACATGCTTTTAGCTCAGCCGCTTACATCATAAATCGACTACCAACAAAGACTCTTTGTTAATACAAATATCGCCTAAAAACGGTATTTATATTTTACGATCTTTGCTAAGTTTTGTTAACGACAAAGTGTAAACTTTAGTTTTTAGTAAAACATAATTTTAGTTTAAAGACTTGCATAATTAGACATTTGCTACATTTACATTTCATATAAAACACAACACTTTTTATATTTCTTAAAATAGAAAAACATTATATTTACATATTTCTTAATATAGCAAATGTTAAACATCACATCATGTATTTATGGTAAGTTTGTGTGTTTGACTCACCATAAGTTTTCTTACACAAGTAAGTATTTGACTAGAAATAAGTTGATGTGACCTTGGTTGGTTTGGAAATATTTATTGCAAAACCTACTGTCAGCCTGGCAGAACCTTGGAGGTACACGGGCGGAACCCATCTGAGGGTTCTGCCGTATCCGCCAGTGCTGCTGAAGGTCTTGCTATAAATACCAAGCCATTTGTTAGAATTTTATTTTTTTATCACTTCTCATTACATTTTACACATACACATTCATTAGAGCTGGCAAATTGGGTACCTGTTAGGACCTGTTAAGACCTGTTAAGGGAAAAAATGTACCATGCAATTTTTTTATTTTTTAAAATAATTGTTTTTTAGTATTCTAGGGTTCAATATTTAACTTTTTTGATACATAAAACGTATATCTGTCATACTCAAACCACCAAAACCAAGTGTTAAACGAGCAGTTTTCATGTTTGAAACTTATGTTATTCGCGCGCTCAAAACCTGTTAAGACACGATTTGCCAGCTCTAACATTCATATCATTCATCTAGCCCTTTAACATTTTATTTTGTGTGAAGTTTCTTTTGTAGCAAAGAAGTTCACAAGTACATATAAAGTTACAAGTATTCAACACAACGTTGCAAGACTTGTTAGCTTAGCATCGTGTAGACTTTGTGTAGTTTACACTTCATTTGATTGTGTGTTTTCAGTTGTGATCGGTTAGTATTTTAGGCCTTAAAATACATAGTGTGACGGGAGTTGTTGTACCCTTGTAAAAGAACTAACGGGAGTGGTTGTACCCTTGTAAAAGAACTCGACATCTAGCTTAATGTCGGTAATCGTGTAAGCGACGTGTAAGGTTTTCTCCGCCGGTGAAAGGAGCTTGTTGACTAGTGAAAGAAACTCTCGAGTAGGATACTCGGGGCGTGGACGTAGGGCAAGGAAAAAGAGTCCTTGTAGCCGAACCACGATAAATACTCGTGTTGTCGTTTGATCATTTCTTTCTTTATACTTGCATGTTATATATATTGTCTTTGTGTTTATATCTTTGATTAAACGGAAAGTTTCAAAAGATAATTAAATGAAAAACCGGTAAAACTATTCAACCCCCTTCTAGTTTTCCACAATTGGTATCAAGAGCTACGTTACTCAAGCTTTTAAAATATATTGTGTTTTAAAACTTGAAACGATCCATGGATTTTGAAAATTACAACTAAGGGCAATCTATGCAAAGACCAGCACTTTCTGAAGCAAATGGTTTTATATATTGGAAAAAACGATTTGAAACTTACGTGAAATCTAAAGATATAGATTTATGGTATATAATCATTGATGGTGATAATATAGCTACGAATAGTAAAGATGAAGATCAAAAGAAATTGATTGCTAAAAATAATGAAGCTAAAATGATGCTTTACAATGCTTTACCTAAGAAAGAATATGAAAGAGTCTTTATGTGTAAAACCGCCAAAGAAATTTGGCAATCTTTAATAGTCACTCATCAAGGAAACTCACAAGTTAAGGATAAAAAAATTGATCTTCTTGTTCAACAATATGAACAATTTGTTATTCCCGAAGATGAGATCATTGATAGTGCATTTGATAGGTTTAACACTATTATTACTTCACTTAAAGCACTTGATGAATCTTTTTGTAGCAAGAATTTTGTCAGGAAATTCCTTAGAGCGCTCCATCCGAAGTGGAGAGCAAAAGTGATGGCAATTGAAGAATCCAAGGATCTTTCAAGCATGTCACTTGACGAGCTAATTGGAAACCTCAAAGTTCATCAAATGGTAATGGAAAAAGATTCGGAAATAGTTAAAGGCAAGAAAGAAAAGATTAAGTCCATTGCCTTGTGATGAGGCGAAAAATGAACCACTTTTAGGGGGTCATTTAAGCCCGGAGTTGAACTTATTTGATCAAATATTGCCCTAAATCGTTTCTTCTGTGATTTTAGGTACTTTGGGATTTTTGGAGCATAAAAGTGAAGAAAACGGCAAAGTCTTAATTTTCCATGCTGAGAACAGTACCTGACGGCGTCAAGAGGAAGATCCTGTCGGCTTCAAGAGTAAAAACCATGACGACCCAGTGCAAACCTGAAGGCGTCACAAGAAGGGCGTCAAGAGTATTTTTGGTGACGGCCTGCACAAGGGGTATACATGACGGCGTCAGACCCAGATCTAGGCAGTCCGAGGAACTATTTGGCGGCGAGATGACGGCGTCAGACATTTGTTCTTGACGCTGTCACCTATCAAACTCTATATATAGTTTTCTATTTTTCATTCATAAAAAGAGGAACTTGTGTGGAGAAAACTAGGGCCGAACTTTGTAAACCCTAGGTCATATTTTACAGTACTTTCAAGGGTTTTCACCCCTTGAATCCTTTCATGTTCTATTGAGATAAGTCTTCTCTTAATTCAATCAATATGTCTATGTGTTGGTTGATTATATCTTGTTCTTGTCTTGATTTCAACATGCTAGGCTAGATCTATCTTGTGTTTGCTTACATCTAATGAAACCTAGATGTTAATTATGTGTTGATTACTTGTTTATGGTTGTAATGGATGAATGATTTCAATGTTAGGCTTAAGAAAACTGGCAGATCTCCATTGTGTAACATGCTTGAACGTCTTAGGAAACATGAACCGATGTGTACTAGGTTTTATTGGTTGTATTTAATGCATGAGCAAATTCTAGTGATCCCATGTTAGGAGCTTCTTAGCCGGCTCGACATAGGAGTGAAGTAGGCGCTCATAGGATTGGGGAAGTAAGTACGCCACCCCATGAATGGTATTAAGGAATACAATCCGTCATCCACGCAACTATAACAAGTAATTAACATGTAAAAGATGTCTAGGGAGTAGTGAAATCTAAGTAAACACAATTCTCCCACATATTGCTCACAACTCTAGTTAATTTAGTTTTATTTTCATTTTTAGTATTTTATTTTGATTGCATCTTTAGTATTGGGTTAGTTGACTAGCAACAAATTCCGCCCAACTCCTTCAAACCCGAGAATTTTACTTGTTTTCATAAAAATATAAAAATACAAAAAGAATCATCCCTCATCTCTAGACCTAGTCTTTAGGTTTTCTAATCCTAGCGACACTATTCCTAGCTAAACGATCAATCCCCCGGTACTTGTCATTATACTATACTACATCGATCAGGTACACTGCCTGGTGGGGGTTGTAAACTTCTCGAGATCCCTCGAGAGGTAAATCTTGGTGCGATCCCCACGTATCACCTTGAAAGCTAGAGTCCAATCAAGTGATGATGAAGAATCTAGTTCGGATAGTGATGATGAAGAATATGCCATGGCTGTTAGAGACTTCAAGAAGTTCTTTCGTAGACGAGGGAAGTTTGTAAGGCAACCTAAAGATGACAAGAAAACCTTCCGAAAAGATCGTGATGATAGGAAAGGAAAGGTTGAAAGGAAATGATTTAGGTGTGGAGACACAAGTCATCTCATAGGAGAATGTCCAAAACCACCCAAAAGCAAGTCTCAACAAGCTTTTGTGGGTGGTGCTTGGAGTGACTATGAAGAAGATGACGATGAGCCAAAGAATGATGAAATTGCTGTCATGGGTCACGACTCAAATGAGGTACTCTCCGGCTCATCTTATTCTTCTATTGATGATGACACCTTACAAAAAGAATATAACAAACTTTGTGAATTAAGCTTAAAAATCAAAAACAAAAATAAGTTTTTGAAAACTAAAAAGGAGTTTTTAGAAAATGAAGTTTATGAGTTAAAAGTAAAAGCTAAGAGATTAGAAAAGAGTAAAGGTATTGACACATCGTGCAAATCATGTGAAGAGCTTAAACTCGAAATTGAGAAACTTAGAATTACTCAAGATGATCTAATTAAACAAACCACAAAGTTTAAGAAGTTCGATAAGAGTATTTCTTGTGCGGATGAAATTATGAAACTTAAAAAGTCGCCATTTGATAAAACAGGACTAGGTTTCATGAAACTAGAAACTTCGAAGAGTCAAACGAAACAAGAAAAGAAAGCACAAGAAACTAACAAAACAGCTACAGCAGCCCGCAGAACAGACGAAACCCAAAATAGGGTTCCGCCCGTTGAACCCAAAGGTTCCGCCGGGTCTGCAGCAGCAGTTACAGCTTCCACGCCGGATCGTTCAAAATTTGTTAATGTCACATATAAAAATGAAACAAAACATGCTATTAAAACTGGAGTAGGACTTAGTAAAAACGAATTTAGAACTAGAACTACTCAACCGAGACCTAAGACTCCTATTCCCAAATGCCTCTTTCCAAAGAGTAACTACAACACACGACCAAACTACCAACATGTTTGGAACCAAAACACTCCTGGACATTACCAAACTCCAAATTACATGTCATGGAACCCTTATGTTCTATTTTCATACTTGGACCAAGTTAATGGTATGTTTAACCAAAATGGACCCATGAGAATTGGGGATCAAATGTTTGAGTATTTTTCATAAAATAGGTGTGCCTCAAAGTATGTCTGGAACCGATGAATGATTAAAGATAGCGGTTGTTCAAGGCACATGACGGGTAACAAAAGTCTCTTCTCAACTTATCACAAATGTGATGGAGGTAATGTTACTTTTGGTAGTAAAGCTAAGAGCAAAATCATCGAAAAAGGTACAATCTCTCATGACTCTTTTTATAGATGATGTAGCTCATGTTGATAACTTAGGTTTTAATCTCCTTAGTATTAGTCAACTTTGCCGTAATAAGTATAACGTCCTTTTTAGTGAAAATGGAAGTAAAATACTTAAGGATGGCATAACCATAGCCAAAGGTGTTCTTAAGAACAATGTGTATGTCATGAAGATGGATCAAACATCTAGAGACAAACTTTGTCTTACTTCATTAGATGAATCTTCAACTTTATGGCATAGACGTTTAGGACACGCTAACATGAGACTCATACAAAACCTCTCCTCCAAAGACCTAGTTCGAAATCTATCTAAGTTGAAATATGACCAACACTTTTGTGACGCTTGCAAAGTCGGTAAACAAGTCCATAGTAGCCATAAGGCTAAAAACTTGTTTCTACATCTAGGTGTCTAGAACTTTTGCATATGGATTTGTTCGGTCCATCCGCTACACAAAGTTATGGAGGTAACTTCTATACTTTGGTAATAGTAGATGATTACTCAAGATATACTTTGACAAAATTTCTGAAAAGTAAAAATGAAGCTTTTGATAAATTTGAGATTCTAAGTAAGAAAATTCAAAATCAAGTAGGGTCTAGTATTGTGTCTATTAGAACGGATCACGGTCGTGAATTTGATAATGAATTTCAATTTGGAAACTTTTGTGATAAAAATGGTATTACTCATAACTTTTCGGCTCCACTTACTCCTCAATCTAATGGTGTAGTAGAATGTAAAAACCGGACTTTGCAAGAGATGAGTAGAACAATGCTTAATGAACAAAACATTCCACAAAAGTTTTGGTGTAACGCCGTTGACACATCAACGTACATTTTAAATCGAGTCTTAATTAGACCATTTTTGAATAAAACTCCTTATGAATTATATAAAGGTAAAAAGTTTACATTAGGATACTTTAGAGTGTTTGGGAGTAAATGCTTTATTCTTAACACCAAGGACTATCTCACCAAATTTGACCCAAAGTCTTATTAAGGTGTATTTCTTGGATATTCATAAAATAGTAAAGCTTACATTGTTTTAAACAAAGAAACCTTAAGAGTCGAGGAATCGTTGAACGTAACATTCGACGAGAGTCCACCTCCCTCTAAGACATCACCTTTGGTAGATGATGACTTAGTTGAAAGTCAAGCTATTGAAAATCAAGTGATCTTAGAAAATGACAAGGAAGATGAACCATTAAGCAAAGAAATTGTTAATGTTAAACAATCCAAAAGTCATCCATTAGATAATGTCATAGGAAAAATTAATGAGAGAACACTAAGATCTAAAGCCCAAAATGAAAGTAATGACTTTTGTTTCGTGTCAACCATTGAACCGAAAAACATTAACGAAGCTATAAATGATGAGTCTCGGGTAATAGCAATGCAAGAAGAGTTAAACTAATTTGTTAGGAATGATGGGTGGACATTAGTTCCTCAACCAAGGAGTCAAACAATAATTGGAACAAAATGGGTCTTTCGTAATAAAATGGATGAAAATGGAATTGTGTCTAGAAACAAAGCTAGGCTAGTAGCACAAGGATATAATCAACAAGAAGGCATTGACTACGATGAAACTTTTGCTCCGGTTGCTAGGCTCGAGTCAATTAGAATCTTACTTGCATATGCATGTGCACACAATTTTAAACTCTTTCAAATGGACGTCAAAAGTGCATTCTTAAACGGGTTTATAAATGAAGAAGTGTATGTTGCTCAACTACCGGGCTTCATCGATTTTGAAAAATCTAATCATGTTTACAAACTTAAAAAGGTTCTTTACGGACTTAAGCAAGCTCCAAAAGCATGGTATGATCGACTTAAAACCTTCCTAGTTGACCATAGGTATACCATGGGCTAAGTCGATAATACTCTCTTCACTAAGAAGAAAGGTTCACATATTATCATAGTCCAAATCTATATTGATGACATTATATTCGGATCAACTTGTCAAGAATTATGCGACGATTTCTCAAAAATCATGCATGACGAGTTTGAAATGAGTATGATGGGAGAACTCAACTTTTTCCTAGGACTCCAAATTAAACAACTAGAAGATGGTATCTTCTTTAACCAATCTAAATATATTAAGGACATGCTTAAAAAATTTGGATTAGAAGATTCTAAACCAATCAAAACACCTATGTCCACGGAAACAAAACTCACCAAGGATGAGGAAAGTGAATTCATAGATAGCACTAAATATAGAGGTATGATTGGAAGTCTACTTTACCTAACGACTAGTAGACCCGACATTATGTTTAGTGTTTGTCTATGTGCTCGTTTTCAAGAAGATCATAAGACAACTCATCTTGAAGCCGTTAAAAGGATTTTTAGATATATTAAGGGCACTACACATTTAGGTTTATGGTATCCCAAAGGAACGGGAATAGACACCATAGTGTATGCCGACTCGGATCATGCCGATGACTATGTTGATAGAAAAATCACAAGTGGTACTTGTACTTTTGTTGGACATTGTCTCACCTCTTGGTTCTCTAAGAAGCAAACGGCTCTCGCAATCTCACAACGAAAGCCGAATACGTTTCGGCCGGAAAGGCATGTCAACAAGCTCTTTGGATGAAGCAAGCTCTTGTCGACTACGGAATTCAACTTAACGACATCACCATTCTTTGTGACAACAAAGGAGCCATTGATCTTAGCAAAAATCCAGTTCAACATGTTCGTACCAAACATATTGAAATCCGTCATCATTTCCTTCGTGATAACGTTCAAAAAGGAAACATCTCAATTGAGAAAGTTTCTTCCGAAGACAACGTAGCCGACATCCTCATAAAACCTCTTAAACGAGAACCATTTAACCTCCTTAGGCTAGGCCTAGGACTTATGGAACTTATCTTATAGTTCTAGACATTAGACAAAAATCACAAATGTAGAGATCGTTTAAGCCCAATCTAGGATATAATAATAATGATTGAATATGCACAGTGGAATAATAATCAAGAACACAATCAAAATTATTAACAAGGTTTTTCTAATGAAGAATGATCCTCTATGGATCTAAATAAAAATGTTTTTCTTGAAGTGTCTCTAAACAATAAAACCCGTGTTCCTTTTATAAGCATAAGGAACCCTAAAATATAATTAATATAAAATCAATGCATATCACTACCTAATATAGCTCATGCATATCCTAACAAATAAATACTAAAGATACGGATTAATAATATCCGTAGAAATAAGTCTTCAGCAGGAACACTATGTCAGCAGAAACCATCTATAGCTTCAGCAGAATCCTGTCAGTAGAACTTCATCAGTAGGAACTTCCAAAATTCCTTACAATCCTCCCCTAATCTTGAATTTGACATGGTTAAGTTCAAGATTCCAGATAGAGCTTTAGCTTAAAAAATGTGAGGATTGAAACTTTAATATTTGCAGCAACATTAAGTAACTAGCAGCAATGAAACTATATTTCGGCAGCAACTAGTAACCATCTTTGAAGAACAAGGAACCATAAGCAACTTCAATCTATCAGCAGCAATATGAACCAGCAGCAACATAAGTAGATTTGATGAGCCTTTACCAAGTAGCTACTCACTCTTGGGCTAGCTAGTCCTTTGGTGGAATCATGACATCACCCTGGTGAACTAATAACCAGTTCAACACTTAGAACGTGAATCATCGGTGTGTTGAAATACCCTAATGATTTTTGGCAAATCATCATAGCCATAAACAGATTTGACATGTCTTTACCTGTAGCCGTTTGCTCAGGACTAGCCAATTCTTGGGTTACCCAATAGGGCATCACCCATGGTGAATTGATGACCATTTCAATTCTTAGCAATGAAGCATGGGTGAGTTGAGTACCCTATGGTTTTGAGCAAACCATTACAGCTATCAACGGAATTGAGATGTCTTTACCAAAAACCGTTTGCTTTTGGACTAGCCAACTCTTTGATGGAATGCCGTCATCATCATGGTGAGCTGATTACCATTTATGGATTTTCGCAGCCTTTACCACAAGCCATAATCTTGTGGGCTAGCCAACTCTTATGTCAGTAAGACATGGTGAGTTGAGAACCATTTGTTGTATGTTAATGAACCAAACACCAAAACCTGCAAACAAGAGAAAACAAAAACTATACAAATATATGTTTTATTTATTTATTTATTATTTATTTTTATTTATTTATTTATTTATTATATATATATATATATATATATATATATATATATATATATATATATATATATATATATATATATATATATATATATTACCAAATAGAAGAAAGAAACAAAAAGAAATATGAAATATATAAAATATACCATCAATCAGCAGGAACTAAAGAAATATGTAGTGTCAGTAGAAATACTAAGCCTCCCCTTAGGCGTATGAGGATCCAACAGCTGCAAAAATGGTTAGTATACATAGAATACAACAATAAGCCTCCCCTTAGGCTTATGCCTCCCCTCAATCAGTACACCTGACAAGAACTATTGTTCTTGGGTACCCATAATGAACCTTTTCTTTTATTTGTCCAAGAACAACCTGTTGAGGGCTTAACACCAGTATCCCATCTTGTCCCCCACCCCATATACATTGGGTCAAAATAACTAGGCAAAAAACCATTCTGAAAGTAAGTGCTAGTAGGTCTATAAAATGGTCTAGCAACATGTCTTTTCCAACCGGCTGGAAAAGGTCTACCAGTAGAAACTGGCTTGCCAGCAGGAACTGACTTATCAGCAGAAACTGATTTATCAGCAGGATTGGGTCTGCTGGTTTTCACATGTGTTTGTGGAACATATGGGGCAATAGCACTAACATTGGTCCACATTGGTCTAGATCTCTTTTGGTCAGCACACACACCCATTCTCTTCTCATGAAAATCACAATCCTTAATGAGATGAGACTTACTACCACACACAAAACAAGATTTCTTTTTAACATTACTTGCCTTTTTATTAAAACAGCCATTCTTATTACAAGAAGTCCTAGAATTGTTTGTATTCTTATCAGATTTATTACAAGTGAAACTAGGTAAATCTTGAACAACAATGGGTTCTTGTTTGGGTGCCCTAACTTTGGATTCAATCTCAACTTTACTCTTAGATGTAGAAACACTAGAAGTAGGAGTAAAGGAGGTAGACTCAGTTGAGGTGGACTCCGATCTTTTGACACTAACAATAATAGGGACAGGGACATTGACCTTGGAAGACTTGTCAGAATTAGCACAAGACAAAAGGTCATTAGACACAGAATTAGAATCACTAGAGATAGATGACTTTTTACCATAAAATATTTGTGATTCATCAAAGTCCTTTTGAGGAGAGCTAGGCATAAACACGCCTCTAATAGGTCCAGGGACAGCATGCAATTCTCCTTCTTTAACATAATTTGCTAAGCCTGCTGGTGTAGATTTACCCATATTATTCCTTGCCTCTAAACCAACATATTTTTTAAAACCTAAACCTATCCCAGAGTTTACAGCTTGACTACCATAAAGACAGCTAGCTAAGTTATCTCCTGATATTAACTAATTTATATGTAAAGCTACTTCTTTATCTAACTTATCTTGCAAAACATCTTTCTCAGACTCAATTCTAGCTTTTTCTTTTTCAGCAAACTTTAATTCATTGCTAGTATTCTCTAAATCTCTATTTAAAACTCTAATCTTTTCCTCATAAGCCAATTGATTATGTTGAAACCACACCTTCTGCTGTTCTAAAGTTTTAAAAGCTTCTTTGTATGTTTGAGCTTCAATAAAACAAGTATTATATTTTGGTTTCATCTCATCATAAGCTTCTTTAAGAGTTTGATATTTAGAATCACAATCACAAACACAAGTAGATACCTGAGGAGATATTCCCATGAAAGCAACTTGATCATGCTGATCCTTTGTAGTACAGCTTGCCAGCAAGCCACTCTGCTCAGAACCAGAAGCTTCAAGATCCTCACCTTGTATCTTATGTCCAACAACCTTTTCCCTCACTTGAGTGGCACATCTTTCCTTATCTTTTCCTTCATCTTGTAACCTGTATACCCTAGAACGAATAGGTAGCAAGTTTCTAACTTTCATGACAAATGTCTCAAGAGAATCATCTGATCCGAATGAAGTCATTTTATGAAAATAATAATATCCCTCGTATTATACCCAGTTGAGTACCACAGATTAGTCTCACGACAAACCACAAGCACAAGCAGCAATAAATTCAACCAATCACCAGGCAATAAATATACCACAACGAACCCACTGATATAGCAAAATTAAACCTTTTGACTTTTGGTTGGAACCAAACCAGTAGCAATAGATCAGCAGGAACGATCAGCAGAAAAATAATTTTATCAGCAGAAATGAAAACTATGAGCAGCAAAATAAAAATAACTGACCCACTTTCAATATTGCCCTTGCTGCTGACTCTCTTCTGCACTTGTCGACAAATCAAACCCACGTGCAAGATCACAAATCGCTTTGTAATTAATATACCCAAATCAGTCCCACAATTATATTCGACCAATCAATGAATCCCACTTTCGAATAAAATAATAAACGATTGTTGTTAGTTTGATTCTCGTACAATCACCAATCCAATCCTCGTCCTTCAATTAATATGTAATACGAGGTAGCAAAATCAAATCATCAATATGCCAATCAGATCAAAGACCCTTGATAATATTTAATAAACAGCAGCAGCTCATTAATGATTAAATAAAAGTCAACCTTAATAACCAATGAACCCCACAATCGATTTAATGATAGCACGAGGTAACAAGTATATCCCAATCAGATGTAGCAGCACATGAAACTCCACCGTCCAACTTATAATCTCGACCAATCACATTAAATCGGAAGACGACAAACGAAAAATTAATCAGCAGCAATTAATAAAAATATTTGACTAAAAAGAAATCCCACAAACCTGCTGTTGACTTGCAATACATCGCCCCACTTCCAAATCAATATGAGATTTAGGGTGTGTTTGTTTGAGTAAGATGTTTCACATCTGAATCTGACTACCACATCTTATTAGTAAGAGGTGGCTATAATGTCTGAATCTAAATGAAAATTTGTTGTTTGTTTTTTTTAATTGTCTGAATGGTTTTAATTTTCTTTTTTTTAAGTATATATTAAACTATTGCGATACAATTAATAAGTAGATAGTGTAAACTTAAAACAAAACATTTTTATCATAAATTTAACACAATTATAAATCATTAAATAAATTATCTTAATACATATCCAAAATTTAACATAATAAAAACTATTACATAAAACGTCTTAAAATAAAACATAAGCTTAACGCAATGAAACAACAATTAAGTTACTTAACCAATACCAAATAATTTAAAACATAGCTTTGCATAATTTGTGCCGCGATTTGATCTCGTAAGTTAATCATGTATTGTTGATCCGCGTCACTCCCAATTGGTTGAACAACTTCAACAACACCATCATTATCATCATGTACATTTTCATTATCATGTACGTCACCTTGATCGTATTGAGAGAACAAATCATCATCTAAACCCTCTTTTCGAATAAAATTATGAATAGCAAAACATGAAATAGTAATATCTCTTTGTGTTACCAAAGGAAATTTGGGCATACTCTTTAAGATTAGAAAACACGCTTTTAAGACTCCAAATGCCCGCTATTACCCTTAGCATATGCCCTATTCACTCCCTCGATACATAGTCCAAAAAAAACTTGTATTGTTCGGGAGTAAAATTTAGTGTAATCGTGTCACCCATTCCTATAAAAAAAAACAATGCAAACATATAAATACCATATGTTTTTCACTTAAAAAGCAATCAAAGTTAGCACAAAGAGACTTGAACATGTAGTTCTCTAAAGTTAGCACCACTACCGAGATCAGGTAATGGCACTTGAGAATGTATGTTCTAATTAAACTTTTTTTTTACATGTATACTCGTAAACTAATCATTTATAAGGTACTATACAAAAACCTGAAATGACCACTAATCACAAAATCATTTTTTAAAATTCCATAAGTGATGTTATATGATCACTTACTGATAACAAAGACCACCTAATTGTTGGTTGCAGCAGAGTAAAATTCTCAATAAAAGAAGGAAAAAAACTATTTCATCGATGGTTGTTTCAAACGTGACACATATGGCTAAGAAAACATTCAATAGGCATTTTTTAACAGATAATTCTTCATACTTAGAGTAAAGGAAATTATGAAGTTAAGAAAACATTTGTCACCCCGACCAGGCAACCAGACAAGAACCTGTTCTGATTCTGACCTACACCCAGTTTCTACCCATAACTAAGTAGGCTAATAATCCCAAAATTAAGCCAAACAAACAAACCATGTATCAACTACAAGCTTATAAACCTTTTGAAAAAACTCAAAAGAGCTATTTCAATAAGCAAATCCAACACATAAATATAAAGAAAGTTACCGGCAGTTGTACTGGATGGGCTTGTGAGCACGTCCACGAGGCTGCTTCTTGTCTTGCTTAGCGACCTTTGGGGTCTGTCCTCTCACCTTACCAGCACGAGCCAAGGAACCCGTGAACCTTTCTTGTTTAAACCAAGAATAAGCAAATAAGCGTTCTAAACATTTCAAAAACTAAAAAGTGCTAATACTATATTTATCACAAGTTGTTTAAAGGGCGGACAAGCTGATTAAAGGTAAAAGGGTATTCTTTTTTAGCGTATTACTATGTTTTTCTTTTTTACACAATGCAACTAAGCCACGACAAATAGTAGGATTATTAAAGAAAACTTACAATCTCTATGTCCCAAGAACAAAGGCAAGTTGTCTGGATTGTTCTCGTGAACACTTTGGACCTTTTAACATTTCCAATGGTACAAATGCATAAGTATAACAGCCAAGAAGAGACATTATATCCATAAAACAAAATACGATAATCAATAAACAGAATTTATTGTACCATTTTCGACCATAAACTATCGATAACCAAATCATATATGTAGAGGTCAAGGTTCTATTATATGTAAGGTTATGTCGATAACCTAAATACTCCATTAATTTTTTGGTTTCAATACTCTAACAAAGTAGACTGAACCCTCACGGCCACAATCGTATTAGCATGAGACACAAAATGTACTGAGATATATAATAACAAAGCATAAGACAAAAGTCATGCAACGTCAAAAGCTTCACAAAGGTTACAAGAAAGAATCAGACGAAAATACAGAACCATGAATCTAATAAGCATCACAAAATTTGACTAGTTAACATCTAAGCCACAACAAAACAATAGTAGCATTAATAGAGATATATTAGACATCTCACAGATCCTGAAATCCTATATTACTTTTCACAAATCACAAAATACCCGCACATTTCTTTGAGACATTTCATCGAACAAAATTCATAATCCAAAATCCATGTCACGTTTTCTCAAACAACAAAATTCGCTCCATTTAAGCACACGACAAGGACATTCAACGCGGGTCGCTATTTTCAAATACTAAAACCATATTTCAGAAACCTAAATCCAAAGCCAATAAAAAGACCCTCCAAATACCAAATCTCAAAACCGAAAAGCTAAAAACATCATAACTCAACAATCCAAGCTAAACCCGGTTCATCTAAATTCATGTCACACTTTTTCAAAACACCAACACGATTATCCAACGAGGGTACCAACAAGCCATAAACATCAAAAGCAGTCTTAAATCCAAATCCTAACAACTGACAACATACAAAAATAATTCAAATCCTAAAAAACACCCAAACACTAGATACTTCCAACCTTAAACAAAGATATCAAAACAAAGCATGTAATAAATATACTTTTGTAACCAAAACAAAACCCATATCAGTTTATAACCAACCCAACAATGAAATCACTTAAAACCAACAAAAAATAACAAGTAAAGCAGGTAAAGAAAAAAAAAAAGAAAAAAAAAAAAAAAATATCATACCTTAGAGGTGGGGAAGATGGCGGCTGTAGAGGTGGAGAAGAAGGCAGCGGTGAGCGATGACGGCGGTGTAGAGGTGGAGAAGAAGGCGGCGTAGAGGTGGCCGGCGGCGGGGTGAAAGTGGAGAGATGAATGGGTGAAGGTGGAGAAGATGAAGGTGTTAATAGGGTATAGAGATAGTCAGACATGTTCAAGCCATAGTCAGACATGTTCAACCCTCTTACTGAGTCAGATTTACAAGGTCTGACCGTGTCTGACTCGTTAGGAAAAAACAAACAACGCAAACCTCTGACCGCGTCTGACCAGTCAGACGTAAGAGGCAATCAGACCTTTTTATGTAAAAACAAACACACCCTTAATTAATCATATGTAAAAGACGACAAGAACACCTCTTCGCATAGTAAATATTCACGCATGCATCTCTGACACCCTCAATCAATAGCTTTAACGAGCATGGGAGCCCGCGCGTTGCCGCGGGAGTGTTGTGGATGATAGATTATGTGACTTCGGTTTTATAATGTATGTTTTCAATTTTTTATTTATTTATTTTTTAATTTTATTATTATTTTTTAGTTGAGTAGTTGATGTGGTTTTCGCAATATTATTTTTTGTTATATGCGTTCATATTTGAAAGCTTTTGTAAAGTTGCTTATGGTTATCAAGCAATCTGCTAAAAAAATGTATAATTCTTTATACTTTTACTCAAAAAAATGGACTGCTATTGATGAAAGCATAATTTATTTTGTTTGATAATTTTTCAGATCAAACAACAGTTAGTGCCTTGAAAAACATAACCGAATGATACTATCTTGTCTACATTTAACGTTAAAAGCTTCCAATATACATGTACTATTACAAAAACAAACTCCATCAATAAGTGGCTCATTGTAACTGTTTATGTCGCCTCTTGGTTATCTAGAATCCAAGTCATTTGCCCAAAAGGGCCTAGATCTTTTTTCCTTTGTAATGGTGCTTGGTGCATCTCATCCTATTTTACCCTAGTCTTGCATTACAAACTTGTATTCTCCAATCCAACATCAGCACCTATACACAGTAGAGACTCTCTCATTAGCTAATGTGTCATCAAGATGACACGAAGTATTATCAATCATAGAATCTCATCTACTGGAAAACAACACCTTCACATATTTAATACATTCCAAATATATGCATTTATAATGAATGCTATAATTGTCTTATGAGATTTATTAATACAAAAACAACAATGAGATTATTATTATTAAGGAGATTTGCAATAGAGATATATGCATCGTCTTTTGTATCATTTTCAACTTGTAAAGGAAATTTTATGAGGTCAAAAGAAAACGCTCCTACATAGTCAAGTTACCATACTCAGTCTATGTCTGTCAATAGTCGTCTAGTTAAACTGCGTAAAG
This sequence comes from Artemisia argyi, assembly GCA_030686995.1. Lineage (NCBI taxonomy): Eukaryota > Viridiplantae > Streptophyta > Magnoliopsida > Asterales > Asteraceae > Artemisia > Artemisia argyi. The sequence goes on from CM060688.1 coordinate 49,229,386, forward strand.
TATTTAAAAAAATATTCGATTTTATTGCTGAAATGACTAACTTTGATCCGACTGAATTCAATTTCTATTCAAGTATCAGTTTTGACCCATTTGCATGACGTGCCCAATTTCGCCATTATCAAAGTTAATTTTTGTTGTCACTTAGAACGTCACTGTGGGTAGAACACTTAAGCAAGATAGAAAATTAGTTCAAGGATCCAGCAAGTTTAGTCTGTGTACGTAATGCCGTATGTAATGGCTTCTTAACAGTGGGGATCGATCCTACTGCTATTCATCTCTTAACTCATCCAAAATCAACTACAGATCTAAACAGTAAGAGCTCAATCATCTTCTTAATTTCTATAGTATTCTAATGCAAACACACCTTATTATATCTATACTAACCTGATATATATGTCAAATCTGCAGATTGGTCTTGCGTTAACCTGGAGAACCACCGCTAACCACTTGACCAAACACCATCTGTTAGGGAGTTAGTGGCCCAATCATATCGGGACGTCTATACTCACGCGTGCAGATGCTTTTACATTCTTTCATAACACATTGTGAGCTCTGTGTGTGAAGCTTGATGCTTATTAAGCTACCAACCATCTGTTAACACACGTAATGAGATATCAGAAACTTTCGCCAAAAATGAATCAGAAATAAGGCAACCATCTGAAATAACATGTATGAAAAGTGAAAATATTCATATTTGTAGATATCTTTTTGCAGCCAAAGCAAATTGGAGTGCTATTGCCTGTTCAATGGGACAACGATGTTATATTTACGCCTTATCAGGCCTGCCAGCCCGAACAATAGGAGAACAAATTTTGACCCGTTTGACCCGGTAGTAGAAAATCATAGACAAACATAAACATATACAAAAGGGCTATTCTATAATGTATATAAAAACCTTATTACTGCCAATTCCCCGATGTTGGAACTTGGAAGTAGTGGCTAGTTGGCAGCAACTTCTACTCATGACAGATTTACCATTCAATATTGCGACAAAGAATCCCATTTTAACTTAACCTGCTGTAGAAATGGATGGCGTACGATAAGAAAAAATTTTAGACAGCAACTTTGCATATGATATAAGTCATATAACTAATTAGCTCAACATACACATTCTTTTTCCAATTTTCACCAATCACTTTATAAAATAATCGGATTCTTTAAGGTTGGCTTGTACATTTTTGACTTGATAATGCAAACATGATCTTATCTACCGGATAATCAACAGCTAGGATTCAGAGAATGGCGTTGGTGGTTAGTAAAGGGTTTTTTTTTCTGCAGACCTTGATTTTACTGATTTAACATGGCTAGAATGTAGACTATGTAAGAGCAGGAGCAACCATAACATTGATAATTGTAAAACTAAGATCACTTTAAAAGAATAAGGGCAATCAAGTACTCAAGAGTCAACATACCGTCGTTCTGGTTCTATGCCGGAAGAGCAAAGGGAGGGGGGGGGGGGAACAGCGGCCAACGGCATTCCCTGTCACGAATACACAAAATATAGCTGAGTAGCCCGTAAATGAATGGGAAAAAAAGCTGGAAGAGGTAACAGATGCGTGTACCTGAGTGTCTGTCGATATTAGTCTTTTGTACCTTTTTCCAGAATGGTTCAACTGGACGTGAACATTTCCCACAACCTGTATAAGAAGAGTCCATGATTGTTTTTGATGTGGAGTCATGCCCAATACATTTGAGAGTCGCCTTGACATGTTACGTTCAAGTGAAAATTTATATAACATTAAACATTTAATAGTTAACGCATTAAAAATAATAATAACAATAATAATAAAAAGATAAATAAATATATAAAATAAAAAGAGAGTCAAGAATTGTAATAGTAGACATGTGCTAATCCATGCCATAACAACAAAAATACCAAAAGTGTAGGTTGCAAATTATCTTAGAAATTCCAGCAATTAGAAAACGTAAATAAAAAAAAAAAAAAGATAAACAATTACCAAATATTTTATGAAAGTCTGATTACCTTTACGTGTTGTCAGTTTGTCCTTCTCAAAGCTTAAAAAGTCTTGCTCCACAACAAAAAAATCTTGAAACCAATATTTCAACTGCGAAGTCATGGTAACAAAAGTTCAAAAAGAAAATTTTCTTGCAACATACAGAAGAAAAGAATATGAAAGGAACCCGCACCTTAATTATGGTTTTTTCTTATGGCTTTAAACAAACTCATCAACGTTTGTTGTCCTTCCGGCCATTTTGTCCCGGTAAGTCCTATTCAGCACCTGTCAAGAACCGTACTCAATCAGAGGCTGTGAAGTGATTTTCTTAACCTCCAAATGAGGCGACGATTGTTTCAGTTTAAAAAATAACACAGTAAAAAGGCACTTGCTATGGTGCTACCTATCTTGCCAACTCTAACCAGAAAAGCATATTTCCACTTAGTGAGGCTACAATTAAATAGTGGACTATATGATTATTAGCAAGAACATTTACGACTGCTTAAGCTTACAACACATTAGATGTGAATTCAGCAACCATTAAACATTTTAATATGAAATTCATCCGAACAATATAAGAAAACTACCTAAGGCTTACCAATGGCAATCAACCATACATTGGTCTAAACATCTCACATTACGACTAATGTCCCTCGGCCTCGCATCAATACCCTGCTGTTTCTTTACCGGATCCTCTTCATCTTCCATCAGCAACTACAAACAAAACAAACCAAAACTGTCACTACAATTTTTACTTAAGACATTTCCTCGAACATTTGGTATGCAACCAAACAAAACCCAAGATTTTTATAAAAAAAGTAGTTTTTTTTTGTTAACCCTCGATTTCACTGACACTCTTCCTTACCAACAGTAAACTAACAAAAAAATCACTCACTAATAGTAAATCAAGAGAAACCTGGAAAAGAGAAATTCACTGCACCAAGTTCTTGACAAAAAACCTATCAACCTGAGAAAATAGAAGGTAACCAAAGGTAAGTGGATAAGTTACGGTTGCAACTTTGGTTCCAATTTATGACAAATATGAGTAATCATAATCAGAAATTCATTGAAACAATAATAAAACTCAACTCTAATAAAAAAAATATATATATTCATTAAGATGAAGAATTAAAAAAAATATATATACCTGTTAATAAGAAGCCGATTAGCCTCTATGTTGGTCAAAGGAAATTTCTGATATTCATCATAATTTTTTGTTTTCCTTGCTTTAGTCGATTTGTATCAGTAAAACCAAACCCATAAATTTGGCCGATTTTGATCGCCTTAAAATTGTTTATGTGCGTGTTTTTTGTTTAGGAACTTCGATTTTTTGGTATGGGAATCTTGCCTGTGATTATATTAGAAACAATAGCAAGCCCAAAATACCCCAAAAGATCTAATTGGGTATTTTGGTTATGGGAGGTAGAAATAAGTGTGGTAGGAAATGGGTTTGGGGTGTGGAGAAGATGGATGGAGCTGGAAATTTCTAGTGAGAAATGAAAGGCTTACCCAAGTACCATGTGGCTAGTACCGTTTAAACAGTGCGAAACAGTGTCTAACAGTGCCAAAACAGTGCGAAAACGGGTGCACTGTTACTAAGGTACTGTAGCAAGTATAAGAGATCAACAAAACTGACAAATCATATTATGCCTAGTGGACCACTAACACTAAATTAAACTCCATAGCCCAATAAGATAAAAGATTATGTTGCTAATTATCCTGTAATATAATTGCTTTGGACCCTTTAAAAAACGGCTATTAGTATATAATAGCCGTTTGTTTGGACCCTTTAAAAAAGGGCTATTAGTAGTACCGGTTTGGGTGACCAAACCGGGAAGTCCTCTCTTGTGGACCACTGCTCTGTCGGTACGATTTCAAAGTCCTTCAATGAAGGTTTCAACCCACAAGGGTCCGAATCTGGAGAAGACAGGGTTTACTTCAATTTAAGTGTCGTGCCTTCGGGCGGCTTAAGTTGAAGATTTTCCCCCATCAGGTTTCAAATTGGACTTGAATTTCCCCAATGAAAATCAATTTAAAAAAAAAAAAAAAAAAAAAAAAAGTATATATAATAATATCACAATTAGAATAATAACTTTCTTGTCCCACTACCTTGAATGAATCAATTAAAGAATTGTTCTAGTCTGCTCTAACTCACGTACGAGGTATCAATTAGGAACAACAAGCAGGATAGCCCGCGCGATGCTGCGGGGAATGATTTATTTTGAGATTTTTTTGTTTGTGTTGTCGTTTTTGAGTTTTGTTTTATGTCGATTATGTATATGTACATCTATAAATTTTTTTAAATGGATTTTTTGTTATTGTAAATTCATTTATTTATATATGTTTTTTTTTTTCAATGTACATTAGTAGATAAATATGCATATATAGGCACATTTTTTTTAATTTATTTATTTATGTATTTGACATAATCTATTTTTTAAAGGAAGTTTGTTTTGGGCCTCTTTTTTTTTCGTTTTTGTTGGGCCTGTGTTAACTTTTTTTTTTTTGGCAATATGTGGGCTCGTGGTTGGACTTTTGTTTAATTAGAGGGTGGTGCATCTCTTTTATACTTAAACCAGTGCAACAAACAAAAAATATATATATATGTTGTGCACTGTTTTGCACTGTAGCACACTGTTTTACTATTCATCCTAATGCCTTTTAGAATATATATATAATTAGTTATACGACAAACTTAAAAAAAAAATACCGTGATTCTTTACCGTATAACTTTTTCCAAATCTACTTCTTCTACGCCAATAACAACCTTGTGAATCCCTAGATCTCACGAGCCCCTAGCTCTGATGCCAATTGTAGAGAGCGTTTAAGCCCAATCTAGGATATAATAATAATGATTGAATATGCACAGTGGAATAATAATCAAGAACACAATCAAAATTATTAACAAGGTTTATCTAATGAAGAATGATCCTCTATGGATCTAAATAAAAATGTTTTTCTTGAAGTGTCTCTAAACAATAAAACCTGTGTTCCTTTTATAAGCATAAAGGACCCTAAAATACAATTAATATAATATCAATGCATATCACTACCTAATATAGCTCATGCATATTCTAACAAATAAATACTAAAGATACGGATTAATAATATCCGTAGAAATAAGTCTTCAGTAGGAACACTATGTCAGCAGAAACCATCTATAGCTTCAGCAGAATCCTGTCAGTAGAACTTCATCAGTAGGAACTTCCAAAATTCCTTACAACAAAAATCAAAACAAATCAATAAGTCTTTTTCTCAGCAGAGTCGGCGGAACCCTCAGCCATAACGGGCGGAACCCTCTTTTTGGTTCCGCCGTATCCGCCGAGCTGCAGAACTTTTTCTTAGTTTATATTAAACCAAACACCCATTATCTCATACCACCACTTCCAAACTGCTACTATTCACTTCACCATTCACCCACAACTACGAATTTTTGGTCCTTCCTTCATTCACATTGCTCATCGATCATCATTGTAAGTATTCTAAACATGATTACACTCCTGATCTGAGTCTAGGAATTCTATTTTTGCATAAAAACAAAAACTTGGGGTTATGCTTTAACTTAAGAATCTCATACATGAAATTAGGTGCTTTACAAAACTAATCATGTTTCCCATAGTTTGAAATTGCATTATTATAAGCTATTAACATGTTTACTAAAACACCCCATGTCAAATTCTTGCAAAAATTTCTCACAAATAGGACAAATATTTTTTTGTCTCACATTGTGAATACAAAATCAAAACGTTATGTTCAAAAACATCACTTGCATAATGTCTTTTGAATGCTAAAGGAAATACATAACCAATATGTATTTTCAGGTACATTCAAACGAAGCTACATTGAACTAGGAGCGCTTGGGTTATCTTTTGTTGTATAACAAAACTTGCATTCTAAAATGTTTTTGAGCATCAAAATAAGTCAAGATAACCGCACCTCCACATTGTTTTCATATAGGCACACACTAGAACATCCACATTACAATAGTCGTTTACTTAGACTAAAATGTGAAATTTTGTTTTTCTAGGAATCATCATGCCTCCTCTAACCCATTACGACCACAAGGACACCATTAAGTACCTACCCAAACACCACAAAACCAAAGGTCTTACTCCAACTCAAATCGACGTTTTCAAAGCCTTAGAAAAGCGTTATGTCCACGAAGGTAGAACCATTGACCCATCCTTCATAGAAGGTACAAACCTACCTATGGAACTTGCAACCATCAACTTTGATTGTCTCTTAGAAATCGATGAGCCTATTTGTCCTAGGTTTATTTTGGAATTCTATGCATCCGTCACTCTTTCCTCGGATGAGTATGGTCGCATGTCTATTAAATTTAGGGCTAGTAGTCATCAATACTCCTTCACTCTCGATGAATTTGCTCAAATCCTAGGTGTCCCAAACCGTGGTACTTGCATCTACTCCGACAAGCATTCCCTCTCAACTCTTGACACACTCATTGACCGCATCCATCCCTATGATACCCCTCTTGTGTCCAAGGATTAACTTCGTGACCACCTTTTCATTAGGACCACCAACACTAGGAGAACCCGTACGGGAAATAAGGTCGACAAGGACCCATATGGTATGGAACTCAATGAACTCAAGCCCCAATTCAAGAAATGGGAAGAACTCCTTAGAGCCAATGTCATTAGCACCATAGGAAATCGGGATCATATCAATGTTTGCCTTTGCTGCATGCTCTACTCTTTGTCCGTTAGGTAACCCTTCAACCTTGCCTACTACATGGCCAAGAGAATGACCGACATTCCCGTGCAAGGCACAACGGCTATGCCATATTGAATGCTCTTGACCCGTCTCTTTAGGTTCATTTCCCCCATTCCAGCAACCCTTAGAGGTCTTCGCCTAGACTACTTTCTCATTCTACACACTTTTGTCCCACTAAGTGATAAGAGAGTCTACAAAGCCCAAGGAAAACGTCCTCATCCTCCTACCTCCTCATCATCATCCTCAATGAGTGAAGATGAGACTTTGCCCAACTCTAGGCTCCCACCTCTAGAATACCTTTCCCAACTTTCGGATATTCCAAATGAGTCGGCGGAGTTCAAGCAAACAAAGGGGATGTTCAAAAATCTCGGGAGATTCCTTGGAAAGCTCAAGAAGAATATTGACCGTCAATAAGAGCGGGTGTGTAGGAGTGCTTGGCAAAAGGTGCTATTTGAACAATTTGGTTGTTAAACAATGTGTTCTATGAATTTATGTGTTTGTAGGGATATTTGGTAACATTTGGAACTTGTATGAACTAACTATGATGCAGGACGACAACATTTGGCATGTTGTCAAATTTTTAAGTTTATGAAAATTTCACTAAGTATAGTGAAATTCGCTAGCCCCCGGTCAAAGTCCAATGGTATGAGTGTTTACATGTCCAATTTTTGCTTTTCCTAACCAGAAATAGGATAGATTTTTGTTTTTAGGAATTTTCGAAAATTTTGAAAATCGTCTCGGCACTTTAAAATGCGGACTGCCTTGTTTTTCAGGCCTGGCGGAACTGGCGGCACCCTCAAATGGGTTCCGCCAGTATAATTTTTTGGGCAACCCAGTTTTGGCCCAACGGACCGGACGAAACCCAAATAGGGTTCCGCCTGTGTTTCGCGAGGGTTCCACCAGTAAACCTGCAGATTTTTTTATTTTTATTTTCGACATTTCAACTTCCAATCAACAACAAATCTTCCTTTTTAAGATAGAAACTCATTTCCTACTATTTGTTAAGCACATTAGGGTCTTTCTCATCCTCTAGAACTCATAGAAAACCATTTCCCGCCAAATTTCAAACTTAGCTATAACCACCTCAAGGAACCTTCACCCATAAAGGAAGGAACCCTTCCAAAGGTTCATTGCAATCCGTGAAACATATACCTTCAACCAATTTGCCAAAATCACTAAGCATTTAGTGCAAATCTTTGTCTTCTTCCTCCACCATTTTCATTGGATTGACTTCCAATGATTTGACAACCTTCATTAATCTTCCAAATCATTAGCAACCTCCATTTGTGTATGGCTAAACATCAAATCCAAACACTCCTTCCCACACTTCTTCACCTCTATAAATTTAACCATCTTAGAACATCCTAAAATCACACCATCACTATCACAATCTCTGATCCTAAACCTCTAATCAACCATTTTAACAATGACAAAGTCAACAATCACCTCTCAACCATCTCGACCCGTTCGGAGAACCGCCCGCATAAGTGTCAAACCACTTTGGTCAAACCAAACAATCAACTTAAGTTCTTCATCCTCGGATGAATTTTCCTCACCCATCAAAAATGAACATTTTCTAAACCTTGCATCTCCATCTCCATCACCCAAAGGACTCAATGAGCAAACTACTCCACCACCAACAAAATCACTCGTTGACCCAACTCCACCAAGTGCACCAACCCAAACCAATCCTAGACCAAGTTTGGAGGCCTTTTGCCCCATTTAGGAAATGTGTTGGTTCCTTTATTTCTTGGTTATTTTTTATCTTTTATTTTTATTTTTAGAAGTAGGAGGATATTTTTCATTTCTTGTCTTTGACTTTTATAAAGTCAAATTTTACTTGAAATGACATCTTTTATCTTATTTGCATTGTTGGTTGATCATATATGAGTTGTGATTGTGGTTGATTATATTCTCATATAGTGTGGTGACTACAAGCTTGATTATGTGTCATTATCACCAACTAACCATTTTTTTAAGGTTCAAAATCCATGTTTCCCATCTTGGCACTCCTTTTAGGGGGAGTATCGACCAAGGGGGAGCACGTGCATAGTTCCGCTTCGCTACTCTTCTTTTTGTTTCGACAAAAAGGGGGAGAAAGATATATAAACTTATAAACTTAAAATGATTTTCATCACTTAAGTAAAACAAGTTTAATATAACATTTCTTTTTAAGTCTTAACACTAAAATTTTGTGAGTTACTTAAAAACAAAGTTTATGTTTTGTCATAAACAAAAATGGGGAGATTGTTAATACAAATATCGCCTAAAAACGTTATTTATATTTTACGATCTTTGCTAAGTTTTGTTAAAGGCAAAGTGTAAACTTTAGTTTTTAGTAAAACATAATTTTAGTTTAAAGACTTGCATAATTAGACATTTGTTACATTTACATTTCATATAAAACACAACACTTTTTATATTTCTTAAAATAGAAAAACATTACATTTACATATTTCTTAATATAGCAAATGTTAAACATCACATCATGCATTTATGGTAAGTTTGTGTGTTTGACTCACCATAAGTTTTCTTACACAAGTAAGTATTTGACTAGAAATAAGTTGATGTGACCTTGGTTGGTTTGGAAAGATTTATTGCAAAACCTACTGTCAGCCTGGCGGAACCTTGGAGGTACACGGGCGGAACCCATCTGAGGGTTCCGCCGTATCCGCCAGTGCTGCTGAAGGTCTTGCTATAAATACCAAGCCATTGGTTAGAATTTTGTTTTTTTATCACTTCTCTTTACATTTTACACATACACATTCATATCATTCATCTAACCCTTTAACATTTCATTTTGTGTGAAGTTTCTTTTGTAGCAAAGAAGTTCACAAATACATATAAAGTTACAAGTATTCAACACAACGTTGCAAGACTTGTTAGCTTAGCATCGTGTAGACTTTGTGTAGTTTACACTCCATTTGATTGTGTGTTTTCAGTTGTGATCGGTTAGTATTTTAGGCCCTAAAATACATAGTGTGACGGGAGTTGTTGTACCCTTGTAAAAGAACTAATGGGAGTGGTTGTACCCTTGTAAAAGAACTCGACATCTAGCTTAGTGTCGGTAATCGTGTAAGTGACGTGTAAGGTTTTCTCCGCCGGTGAGCTTGTTGACTAGTGAAAGAAACTCTCGAGTTGGATACTCGGGGCGTGGACGTAGGGCAAGAAAAAAGAGTCCTTGTAGCCGAACCACGATAAATACTCGTGTTGTCGTTTGATCGTTTCTTTCTTTATACTTGCATGTTATATATATTGTCTTTGTGTTTATATCTTTGATTAACGGGAAGTTTCAAAAGATAATTAAACGAAAAACCGGTAAAACTATTCAACCCCCCTTCTAGTTTTCCACGCTCTTGACAACAAGTCTCCATATGAACTGTTATTTTCCTCGAAGCCTAATTATGGAAACTTTCATGTTTTTGGATGCTGTGTTTTCCCGTATCTTCGGAATTACTCTTCTCACAAACTTGCACCAAGAAGTGCTCCATGCGTTTTTATTGGCTACAGTACTCAATATAAGGGCTACCTATGTCTTGACTTATCTACAAAGCGAGTTTACACTACTCGTCATGCTCAATTTGATGAAAATTCTTTTCCATTTAAGGGTGATCAATCTACAGCTTCATCGGCTATGCTCCTGTTGTCTACTTACTTTGATGACTACCCAGTGTTTAACTCCCCACAAGTGCCGCTACCACCCTCCACGGAACCACACTTGACTCACACTCCTCCATGTGAGTTATGCAATGACCCGCCTTCCCATGCGCCTCCTATTGCATCCCCGACGTGCACCGATCAGCCCCCACCATTGCCTCCTGTTGCACATCAACAAGCCTCCACATCAGGTCACTCGATGATCACTCGCTCCAAGAATGGTATTTTCATGCGTCGTCACGTTGCAGATCTTTCCCATGTGTCTACATCAGCTGTACATCATGCTCTTTTTGCTACCAAGGAGCCAAAGGGCTTCAAATCCGCTGCAAAGGATTTGAAATGGTTTGCTGCAATGTGTGATGAGATGAAAGCTTTGAAACTCAATGATACCTGGGATTTAGAGCCTCGTCCCACTAAAGCTAATATTGTCGGATCAAAATGGGTGTTTCATACCAAGTTTCTTGCTGATGGTACAATTGATAAATTTAAAGCCCGCCTTGTTGCTCAAGGTTTTACTCAGGTTCTGGGCCTCGATTACACCGCTACCTTTAGTCCGGTTGTTAAGGCTTCTACGGTTCGAATTATTATTTCTCTTGCGGTACTCAACAAATGGCCTCTTCACCAAATGGACGTTAAAAACGTCTTCTTAAATGGAAACTTATCCGACTTCGTTTACAAGGAACAGCCACCGGGATTTGTTGACTCATGGTTTCCTAATCATGTTTGTCGTCTAAAAAAGGCTCTCTATGGCCTCAAACAAGCGCCTCGGGCATGGTTTCAGCGGTTGAGCTCCTTTCTCACTAGTGTCGGATTTACTTGTAGCCGAGCTGACACCTCATTGTTTGTTTTTAAAAAGGACTATAATGTTCTTTATCTATTGGTATATGTCGATGATATTATCCTAACGGGAAACAATGCCAATCTCATTCGACTCTTTATTTCTTGCCTAAATAAAGAGTTCCGCATTACAGATCTTGGCAAACTCAACTATTTCCTTGGGCTTGAGGTTTCCTATGATGACTCAGGTATCTTCCTAAGTCAGTCGAAATATGCCCATGACATCCTTGCTTGAGCTCATCTTTTGGATGCCAAGCCGGTTGCCACGCCTCTCTCCACTTCAACCTAGTTTACGAGCCAAGGCACTCCATTTAATGATCCTACTCTCTATCGATCTCTTGTCGGAGCTCTTCAATATCTCACTATTACCCGACCTGATTTGTCCTACGCGGTCAATCAGGTTAGCCAGTTCCTTCATGCTCCAATGCAAGACCATTTTCAAGCAGTGAAACAGATCTTACGCTATGTTAAAGGCACTTTATCTTATGGTCTCTCATTTTCGCATGCTCCATCGCCTACAATTCTGGGATACTCCGACGCCGATTGGGCTCGTTGCTTTGAGACTCGTCGCTCCACCTACGGCTACTCCATCTTCCTTGGTGGGATTCTGGTATCATGGAGTGCAAAGAAGCAACCGACTATGTCCCGCTCTAGTTGTGAGTCCGAGTACAGGGCTTTAGCAAACACTGCTTCTGAGATAATCTGGATAACTCATCTACTTCGGGAACTTCATGTTTTGCCTTCTGGTCGTCCTACTCTCTTATGTGATAATCGCAGTGCTATTTTCTTAAGCCAAAACCCGATCTCCCACAAGCGAACCAAGCACATCGACATCGATTACCATTTTGTTCGGGAATTGGTTCTTTCAGGCAAGCTCCACACCAGATATGTCTCTACACATTTGCAGTTGGCTGACATTTTTACTAAGAGTCTTCTGCGTCCGCTTTTTGAAGATTTTCGGTCCAAGCTTCGTGTTGGTCCTCCCCCTCTTCGCTTGTTGGGGGGGGGGGGGAGGGGTAATAGGAATGATTCAAATGAATCCTAGTTTATAGGATAAGATTATGTATATCCTTTATTTTTGGATGTTTAGTTGTATCTATATATATTATTCAACTATACATTATCTCACAGTCAAGGTGAGAATTCTCAAAACCTAATAGTAACCAAAGTTGGGCTAAAAAGCAAGGAGGAAGTCCACGAATGAAATAATTTCTTATTTGCGCATGCTCAATGTTGTGTGTAATAATATATATAGACAATGTGTAAAATCCCTAGCCGAGGACTTGAATTTGTAAAGTTGATTCACCTAGAACTTTACTTAGTACATGCATACTCCACTTTAAGACATCGAATCGTGTGTAGGGGATTAACCAAATAAGCTCGGAGCTAGAATTGTAGATAAATTATGTATCCAGTCTGTTAGTAGTTTTCTAGGGTTCTGGGGTGGGCAACCTACCTCTCAGAAGTTGCCCAACCATTGTGTTTCAAGTTTATCATAAATCTAGCATAAAAGAAAATAGCAATGTGCAGTTTCTTTTCATATAGTGAAAGTTAAAGTTAAACAAGCTTTCTACACATATACCACATTATCTAGCATTTTCAGTTTATTTTCACTGTCCATTCTGCTAATCTCCTAAAACTTGAGTTTTATCTCTAATCATAGAGGATCAAACCAGCGAGACTTATAAAACATTAGAAGACGAGAAACAATGCTCGTAGTACATTAAGTTAATTACTTTCACGTATTCCATCTCTCCATCCCCATTAAATTCTTCCTAACTTCCTTAATACGAGCTAATCTTACCATTTTGAGGACAAAGAGAAGTCTGATACACACACTTATACCCCAATCAAGGTAGAGGCTGGTAATCACAGATTCAACACAAAATGCAGCATCTGGTTATCAGTGAGCTAATTGAAATTAACCAGAAAGTGTGTATATAATAGACCCCACCTCTGAAAATGAGCAACCCCAGACAAGATGCTATCACATTTCAAGCGGACATAGACCCAATTATGTCCAATTTGTTGATATAAATAATGCCTAAAAATGTTATTAATATTTTTCGATATCTTTATGTTTTGATAATCACAAAATATAAAATCATTAAACGTAAACTTAATACATAAACAAGTATTTAGTTGTAAATATTTATTTTAACAACTTAATCACTTAAGGTATGAACAACAATAGGATAAAGCTACATATGTAAATTATATGAAACGAGAATGGCGCCGGGCCGCCGTGTTGCGGGCGGGACAGTTTTTTGGCGGGGTGATTTTGTATAAATAAAGTAGATGTTATAATAACACAAATGTCAACTACTTATATGTGTTATAGACCAATACTATTAGGCGTCAAACGGTAACAGAGGTATATTAAGAAGTGTGTACATTCCTATAGAACTGTATTTACGTCGAGACTTATATACATACCTTATAACCCATCAACTGTATGTATTCGTATACAATTGTATTAGATCAAGAAAGATGATCCTAGTAGTTTTTTTCTTGGTGGAATACTGGTCACCATATTTCTTTTTACGAAGGCAACCTGAGATGTATCTTTGTCCTGTGTTCCTGCTGTTGTACATTGACCTGAAACACGACGTAGAAAAACTTTTTAAAAGGCAGCCATGTTTAAAGCTTTTGGTACTGCAAAATACAGGAAAAGCCAAAAGGAATATGATGTGCACCTGTTTTCTGTGTAGCCGAAGTTATTAAACAGCCACATAGTATCCGTTTATTTATCCAGCTTATGGCCTTATCTGAGTTTAGAAAATCCAATAGGCTCACTTGTTTAGGATTCTAACCTAAAATCTGATAGCAGACCATAACGGCATCAGCCTTCGAATAAAACATCAATCATCTATAGAAACTCATGTAACAAACACTTGATACCGAATACCCAAAGTGGTTGCAACCTGCATCAAGCTGCCTTTGCCAAGATACCAGCTTCCTGGGCAGCAACTGATAAAGGTGTGTGTCTGTCCTTCTCTTGTGCCCTCTGTCGTGGCAAAGCCGCTATTTTCTAAGTTGTTGCCAGCCGCCCTTACCCAGCTGTGACTGCATGAATCATCGCTGCGGTTAAGAATGACATCAATGTGGATATATAAAATGATAGTATAACACATCTCTTTTTGATATACTAACGAAATGAGAAAAGAGTAGAAAACGTAGTCCTAAATCTCAAAGAGCCATTTTACTTGTGCATTGGGTGTATGCTACTTTCGAGCTGTAAAATCAATTTGTATGAGTAGTGGAGATGTAAGAGTATCTGTTTGACCCAGAAAGTGAAAGTATGAATCTTCGAAGCCTAATTTTCGGAGAAGTGCTTCGTAGAAGTTTATGCTGACTAAATCAATTTAGATTGCTAGTTATCATTAAATAATACAAATTCTGTAATCTTTATAGAAAAAATTTAGCAAAACCCAAACACGAACAACCCATTTGGAACCATTACTCAGCACGCCTGTTCTGCCATTGTTCAACTTCTAAGTATAATTTTAATGACACATTCTGATGTACATTCATTTAGTACTCAAACGCCTTATTTCAAAAAGCAATAAGCAATCCCAAACACCCTCTAAATATTAGATATTTAGATCTTGAAATCAAATTTTGTGATGCAACATACCTATGACCTGGACAAAGTTGTATAACAGATTTGCTCCCAATTGCATAGTACCATGACCCAATTTCGTTAAAGCCTCTGCACCAGCAGAGAGGAAGTTTCAACTGCATTCTCATTCTTTGACTCCTCAACCTCACCAACAACTTTCTTGGTTCCTCTGCGTGTAGTAGTTCAGGTAGCAGTGGGAGGTAGATTCTCAGTTTCAGTTGTTTTCTGCTGTCAAGTAGATGCTCTACATCAAGTCTAAGGAGCCATAGGCGAGAAACTTAAACCTTTTCTAATTGTTGAACCACATCACCTGCCTCATGTTGAGACATTTAAATACTCGTCAATACCTTCAAACTATAGCTAATTGGATACAAAATTAAATCAGTGACCTGTTGTTTGCATATAAATAATACTCTCGATTGAAACACACTGAGTTATATTAACCTTAAAATTAGCGATACAAAAATGTTGATGCATACCGTCCAAACTTGTCTAGGGAGTATCCAAATAGATAATAGACTGAGAAACTTGGGGGTGTTTCGTAACGTTCCCATACTTGCAGATCATTGCCTATAAGAAGAAAAACGACAACGCTTTGAATCAGTACATGATCAATATTTTAGTACATGATTAATATTTTAGTGCAAGTAACACAGATCCAAACCTTTGAACTACATCCGAAATCAAACAAAATTGCAGTTTCAAACCCAAAAGGAACTGACCTTCGTCTATTTTGAACGCGAATGATGAATTCGGTTTTGAACTGATTTAACTGCTGCCACTCTTGAAGCATTTTTGCTTGGTTAGATGATGTTATAGATTTGTCGACTCTCTCGTCAACCTCTGCAAACATCCTTTATGACTAATTTTCGCTTAGAGTTTCTATTGTGACTACGTTTTTAATACCTCATTAAGTGTTCGGTGAAATGTGTATACACATATAGCCCTTTTACAGTGGCTTTACTCGAATTAACTGAGAAATTTTATATTACGTTTCTTCTTTTATTTCTATAAGGCCCGTCAAAACTGTATCAAAGGACCTAAACTAAAACTAATGATACCTTTGAAATCTCCTGGCCATGAGTGAAACATATAAAAAAAAACCCGGTTTGTAGTGTATTGATTGTCCAAACTAAGTCTCCTCATCCACATTTTCTTTAGGACAGAATATAAGCAGTTTTAAACTACGCTATGCCAAACACCCCTTAACCACCTAATGCCTTTTAGTCTAGTGTTAATTTGCATTCCAGTCTAAAAAGCAATAGGCTTCAAAGAAGTTTGGTGTTAATTTCTGAATTTAGCTTCTGAATGTAACAGATTTTTTCCAACGTTTTTGTAAACATAATTTCAAGAACCAGCTTATTTGCATCATTAGTTTTGCAAGTTTGCTTTGTGACTTATTAATCATAAATTCAAATAACTTAAACAAAAACAAATTCAGAAACTAAATATGTAGATGTAGATAGCAGATATATACTGAAATAAATAGAATAACCTTTGGGAACATAGGTTACCTAAGGATCCTGAAAACGATGTTGTAGCATATGCGCAACGTCATCCTGCAACATGCTTGCACTCTCGTTTTAAATGGTGTATTATGCAACCACAATCAGAGTCAGGTTGCCCTGCCAAGTCACCAGCGTGCTCAAATTTTCCAGAACCCACGCGCGCGCACATACACACACCATAACTGACACTGCTTCAGTTACGATACTTATGAGGCTCGGGTCTGCAAATATATAAGCAAAACCAAATACCGGCCTTGGCTGCAAGCCTGCAACCATAATGTGGGTGAGGTTGCCCCGCACCTGTCAATGGAAAGGTCAGAATAGATTTCGTATCGCGCTACACTCCAGGTGGTGTATGAAGAACTAAATATGGTAAAATTTATTAAAAAAGTACTAAGATTTTTTTTTAATGTAAAATCAGCTGCGATACCAATTTTTGAAAAAAAAAATTAAGCGTTAAGACTAATGACATCTCTTAACACTGTACGATCATCATGCTAAAATGCATATCCAAACACACTTATACACCTGAGATTATGTAATTTAAGTATTAAACAGCATAAAATATTTTAAGTATAATCAACCAATTAAGTTGTCTTGTAGAATCTGCTATCATCTGCACTTTTTTCAACCAATTTACTTTGACGTCCCAAAGGGGTGAATAAATCTAGGAAGAAAATGAGCGTACCTTACTACCTTGTACTTCTTCCCTTATCGTGTCGATTTCTTTGGTAGCCCTGTAGTTGGTTTGATCTCTTTCTCTCTCATATCAAGCTTATCCATAGAATTTTTCAGTTCACTAAGTGATGGTTCCAGCTTGCAATATGTGCTCCCATGTCCCGCTTTTCCTTATACTCCAGGCTGATAATCAAAATATGTCTACGTATAAACTCGTGCTAAAAGACCATGTATTAGAAAATATATACCGAAGTGAGATAATAAACATACTGTTATTTCAACGGCTAACCTCATTGTCGCGACAACACCTTAAGAAGTTGAGGTTGCAACTGGTACCCAAAAATGATTTCATGGTTACTCTAAATACTCTATATCATACAACCACTTTCAAAAGGCAATTTCTACACATAAAAATCATTACTTTAACACAATTTCAAAGGAAAAACCTGTATCACTCCCAGATTTAGGTTGATTATCTCCTTTTGCAGCTATATCTCTATAAAAGCAAAGGAAAAACCTATGTATCACCAAATATAAGAACTTTAACATATGAAAAGACCATAAAAGCAAAGTTACCAACCTAAAAGTGTGGAAACATCACGGGCAACATAACAACTGGCTGCAATGCTTGTGGAAACAATAATAACCCCAAATAAGCTGATAACCTGACAAAATATATTCATCCAAACACCCCCTATCAAAACAACAAAACTACCCTAAGCGATAAGCAAAATCAAATAAGCTCATAAGCTGGGATAATAAGTTAATCCAAACAAACCCAAATAAGCTCGTAAACAACAAATCTAACTAAATAAGTATAATTAAAAGGTTACATACTTTTGCATATCCGGCAACCAAAAACCCCAAAACTGAAACCCTAACTCTCATGGTCCGATCATCTGGTGTATGCGTGTGTGTGAGAATGTTCTGGATTTATGAGCAAAACAAATAATATGTATTTTATTTTTGGCGGGAAAATTGCTACAGTGTAGCTACAGGGCGAAACGGCATCGTTTTTTCGTGGTTTAAATTAACTTATAATTGTGTCAAGAAACAAATTCCCTTTTTTCAACCCTTAATTAATTGGGACGTTCTTACAAGATGAAATTCGACTTATAAAATGTTTGTTTGTGGTTTACACCAAAAGCTACTTTACAATTTTTTCATGACGAACTTTGCAAAGTTCGTAAAATTAAAAAGTTTTAGGTTCAAAAATGGGATACTATTCAAAAAATAACCAAATTACGCAAAAGCTTTTTAGGAAAAACAACTTTATTATCGGGTGTTTATTATCGCACGAGTCATTTGGTACTTAACCAATTTTTTTAATGTGTTCGAAATTAGGCCAATGCGAATTTAATGGCCCACTTTTTGCAACTATGGTTCAACCAATGAAAGGAAAACTTAGAATATTTTCAAGATATTCCACCGGTAATTACTTGTGCCGCCACATTAAACCCATCTTTTAATGTTAGTGGGATCGAATTACTTTTCGAAAAAATTACATTGGATTTGCTTCAGGAAGACCTTTTCTTTGCAACAAACACAAAAATAAATAAAAAACTAAAAAATTCAACAAACGTTTTAAATGGTCAAACAAATGTTTCAACGAGTTCGACTTCTTCATCACTTTTTACAAATACTACCTTGGATACGCAAATGGACTTATTTTATAGTCTAAGACAAGAAAGCATTAAATGGGCTAGGAGTGACCAATCGACGACTAATGAATATGGGAGATACATTGGAGCCGATTGGATTCAAAATATGGCACTCGAAGAATTCAACAATTTTGATATTTAGGCTTGGTGGAAAGGAAGGCAAAATCAACTTCCCGTTCTAGCCGCAATGGCCTGTGATGCGTGGGAATTGCACCAGGCTTTACCTCTCGAGGGATCTCGAGAAGCTTACAACCCCCACCAGGTAGTGTACCTGATCGTTGTAGTATAGTATAGTGACAAGTACCGGGGGATTGATCGTTCAACTTAGGAATGGTGTCGCTAGGATTAGAAAACTTAAAAACTAGGTCTAGAGGTGAGGGATGATTCTTTTTGTATTTTTTATATTTTAGAAAAGCAAATAAAAATCTCGGTTGTTGGAAGAGTGGGCGGAATTAGTTGCTAGTCAACTAACCCAATTACTAAAGATGCAATCAAAATAAAATAATAAAAATGAAAATAAACTAAATTATACTAGTGGTGTGAGCAATACATGGGAGAATTGTGTTTACTTAGATCTCACTACTCCCTAGATATCTTTTACAGGTTAATTACTTGTTACAGTTGCGTGGATGACGGATTGTATTCCTTAATACCATTCATGGGGTGGCGTACTTACTTCCCCAATCCTATAAGCTCCTACTTCACTCCTATGTCGAGCTGGCTAAGAAGCTCCTAACATGGGATCACTAGAATTCGCTCATGCATTAAATACAATCATAAAAACCTAGTACACATCGGTTCATGTTTCTTAAGACGTTCAAGCAAGTTACACAATGGAGATCTGCCAGTTTTCTTAAGCCTAACATTGAAATCATTCATCCATTACAACTATAAACAAGCAATCAACCTATAATCAACATCTAGGTTTCATTACATCTAAGCAAACACATGATAGATCTAGCCTAGCATGTTATAATCAAGACAAGCATAAGATATATTCAAACAACACATAGACATATTGAATGAATTGAAAGAAGACTTATCTTAATTGAACATGAAAGGTTTCAAGGGGTGAAAACCCTTGAAAATACTATTACAAACGACCTAGAGTTTATTAGGTTCGGCCCTAGTATTCTCCACACAAGTTCCTCTCTTAATGAATGAAAAATAGAAAAGTATATATAGATTTTGTGAGGTGACGGCATCAAGAGTAAATTTCTGACGCCGTCATCTCGCCGCCAATAAAGTTCTCGGACTGTCTAGATCTGGGTCTGACGCCGTCATGTGTAATCCTGCTCCAGGCCGTCACCAAAATAACTCTTGACGCCCTACTTCTGACGCCGTCACGTTTTCTCTGGATCGTCATGCATTTTGCTCTTGACGCCGTCATATTTTCCTTCTTGACGCCGTCAGGTACTGTTCCCAGCATGGAAAATTAAGTCTTTGCCGTTTTCTTCACTTTTATGCTCCAAAAACGTCCAAAATGCTTCCTTTTCCAGAATTCACTCCAAAGTACCTAAAATCACAAAAGGAACGATTTAGGGCAATATTTGATCAAATAAATTCAATTCCGGGCTTAAATGACCCCCTAAAAACGGTTTATTTTTCGCCTCATCAGCCTGGGATTTACTAAGCGTACAAGCTTCTACGGTTGCTTCGGAATCCGCTTTTTCTACTAGTTGAAGGGTATTATCGATACGAAGAACCAGACTCACCCTGACATCTTTGGAGATGTGTATTTGCTTGAAGGATCACTTAGACACAGCCGAATGTATACAAAACATTTCAAGTCTTGAAAAACCCCTAGAGTACGAAGAACAATTACAAAATTAAGAGGTGCGAGAGGGTGATTCGATCAATCTTTCCGATGAAGAAATCACTCAAGATAATGAAGCCGCCGAGGCTAGGTCCTACGAAGATGATATGGGTCTCAAAGATGATCTCGTTTAGTTAGTTATATTTGATGAATAAATCGCTTAAATGTATTAACTTTGTGTTTCAAGTATTTTATGATTTTGATGTATTTTTGAGTTTATTAATTAAAGGTTGAAGTTTATTGTGTAGGAAAAAAATAAAAAATCTACAACTTGTCACTGCTCGGACAGAAGTGATTTTTTTTTTTTTTTTTGAAAAAACCGGTTTGGGTTTTTTACCCTAAAAAATCAAACTGAACCGTAACCGTTTTTTGGCCAAACCGGTTTTTTGACCGTTGACCAAAACCGGTTTGGTTTTCAAAACCGGTTTCGATTAGGTCAAAACCGGTCAACATACACCTCTAGGTGAAGTTGTTATAATGATATTAATATTTATAAATAAATAACGTGTTGCTTTCTTTTTGTAAGAATCTTAGGTGGCACAATTTAATAAAAGAAATGAAAGTAGATAATGAGAAATATAGGAGATAAAAATAATCAGACGAAGGAAAGGAAAATGATGCAATGCCCCTTTTTGTTGCTAAACAATAAATGAAGACCCATAAATGAAATATAAAATGATAATATATAATTTGGGAGGAAAAAAATTGATAGAAAATATTTGGAGGGGAGCTTTTTCATTTAAATGAAAAAAACCATATGTAAGAGGGGAAAGTGCAGCTCTTTATTTGCACCTCGCCATTTCTACGTGGACCATTTTTTGCCTCGCCGAGCCTCTTCGCCACACTGCCCCCCCTCGCCACAGCTCACCATTTGGGAGCTCTTCGTCTGCACGGCGAAGGAGTTTTCTGACAAACTATCAGTTAGAGTGGGGCCAAGAATGAGGAAAACATTATAAAATTGAGTTATTGCATTTTTTTTAGCAAAAATACCAAACTACATATTTATCTCTAGTACAGGGAGGAAGCCATTGTTGAAGAAGAAGAATTATAGCGGCGAATAGAAAAAGATAACATGTATAATGTACTGCCTTAAAAGAAAAAGCCCATTGGGCTTGCCTAGTTGAGTTTCATTAGTTCATAGTCTGCTTTTGTTATTAACATAAAATGATGTTTTAAAATTTTGTAAAATGGTGTTTTTGGTATTGTAATTTTATTTTTATAAATGAATTTTAATTTAAGAATGAATTTTATTTTATTTGGATATGTGGAAAAAAAATTTGTAAGTGGTGTACCACAAATGAGTAAGTTGAGATTAGTTGTTAGTTAGGAGGGGTTTAGTTATGAAGAGGTGTTAAGATGATATGGCACCCGTGGACTACAAATGAAGAGTTTTGGTTCTTCACTACACCTTCCCCTCACCAAGCATATTGTTGTACAATTTTTTTAAAAAACAAGTACACACCGGGAATTGACTCCTTACAGTCATAGCCCAAATTTATTCATTAAATAGAAACTTATTGCTAGCATAGAAAAGAGACAGGGATCACATACATTATTACATGTAGACAGGTGCAACAAATAAGAGAGTGATATATTCAACGTCTTGCCCGGAAAAGTGTACCCCATCGCTGAACTTGTATGTCACATCTAGGATTCGTACAAGATTAAGAATTGTTGTAAGGATTTCGACAGGAACTTTAGATGGCTTTAGACATTCCTCGTTGATTTCTTTCCATGCATTTTCAACCATTTTCATGAGTTCGTCAATAGCTACACTTTCTGGCACCCTAAAAGTTTTCATGTAAGCATGTACACCTGTCACACTTTCTGCTCTTTCCCCCTCAAACTTCATATAAAAATTTCACCATGTTAAACTAAACAGGAAGAACAAGATTGGGAACATTATTGTATATAATAGGTAGAAGTTAAATACCTTGAAACTCATAACATCATTGTGAAGTCTTCCAATTAACTCTGAAGCTTCAATAATTTTTGGATGACTTTCATACCAATCAAAAACCTCGTCACTTGCAATTGTATGCATACCCACAACAGCAGATCTCGCAATCAAATTGTAGGTAGACGTAACTATTCCATTCTTCAAATACTCTTCAAATGATGGCAGGTATCCAGTATGCCTCCACTCAGCCTCTTGAAGGTACCCTATAGCTAGTTCTTGAAACTGTTTTTTCATGACAGATTACAATAATGGAAATCAAGAAGGTAAAGTTTAAAAATAAATAAACATGCAGATAAACTTAGGTGTGTGTGGTGAATATCATACTTCTTTTCTTGAAGCCTCAACGAAATTAGCTCTTCCTTCTTTAGATAGCAGTTCTTCAAGTTCAGAGTACATATTGAAGAGAACTTTGTAAAACTGTTTAGTGTATTCAGGAAGTTGCTCTATAGCACTAATTTCCCACCTGTAAATGGAAACATGCACGTTTATCAGTTGGGAGTTGGGACTCATTTAATATACAAATTAACATCTTCGGATCGAGCTGATCAGGTCTATAAATGTCATTTTGATGTAATTATTTATGCTATCGAAGGGTATAACTAAATACCTATTCAAAGCATCTGTTAGAAGTCGAAGCTCCTCAATAGTACCATATGCATCATATACGTCGTCTAATATTGACACTAGTTTTCCAATTTTTGTTGTTATGATTCTTGCTTGAGAGTAATGAGGCTCAAAGTATATTGCCAATATCCATAAGTACAACTCTGGCACTCTATCCCTTGCAAAAGGATAGTTAGTCTCTTAAGGTCCGTTTCTTTATACCACCTAAAAGTTTGCGAGGAAACTGCAAAGTCAGTTAAGTTTGGAGGATATATAGAAAGTAAGTATGAGCAATCTTGCATATAAAGTATTTCAAACATAAATGGGCTATGATTATAATCGAAGTTTTATTACTCTATCTTTCCCCCCCTGAACGTACGGTGTATGAGAATGCTTATTACTGTAATGCTTTGTTTATCTACGCCGCCATTTTTTTTCGAAAAGAAAACTATCTTAAAATATATATACCACAAATCTATCACGCATGTCATACACAAGATTTGAACCTACAACCAATTGGTTCGTGAGCAACTGAGCATTCTCACACAACAAAGGGTGCCATTTGGCTACAAGTCCTTTGATACTATTTAGTATTGTTTTAAATAAGGTATATGGATACTCAATCATAAACACATATTATCTACTCTATCTAAAGCAAAAAGGTAGATTAAGAGATCGAGGAAATCATGGCCAAACCCTAAGCAAGTAATCCATAACTTACTTTGTGAGAACTTGAAGCTTGCTTTTATGCAGCAGTTGCAAGTGATTGAAGTGTGCATATGCAAGCTTAAGTAGTGGGTCACATGTGGAACATTCTTCTTCATAGTTAGAGAAATACAACCTTGCCTCTACCATTTGTATCCCGTGGTGAAAAGGACTCCGCAATGCATGTTTCACCTGCCGTGCAAGATTACCCTCTAGAGTGTCTACTACACCCTTAAGATGTGTTTCTGTGAATGCAAACGCTTCATCTAAAATCTGTTCTCCCCTTATTCTCAGTTGTGCAGATTCATATAAGGCTAGCATTCCCATCACATCACTTGTAATGCATTCTCTAAATTTACCAGACCCAGAATCCTTAAACTTGTGAAACACATCTGCACATTCATATAATATATAAGAAATAAAGTTTATATATCATTGTCCACACAAAATCACGTAACCAGAAAGTAAAAATTAGAAATTGAGATCGCACAATGAATTGCTTACCGCAAGACAATCTATAACCATGTTGTCGAAAAACTTGGAAGTTAACCGAAGTTGTGTAAAGATCAGCATTATCATAATCTTCCAAGTGAAAGTCCTTAATAAGTTGGTCAAGTTGACCTTCAATCTCTTCAGTAAAAAGATATCTCAAACCAAGACGGTACACACTATTAATCAATCTTAGTTTTGCATTAGAATTTATAGTTGGGCTAATTATCAATCTTCTTATATCTTCTTTTGGTTCCTCAATGGCTTGAGCATAACCTTCTAATTTCTAGAGATGTGAACAGCATAAACTTTATATTAGATATACATCTCTAGGATATATATATTTATATGCATGCTTGTTATATTAGATATACTCTTACCGTATCATTAAGAGAGAATGTTTGGAAGTAATCGCCCCATATAGAAGGAGGGAAGTTGGCGAGACGGCGCAATGGCTCGATGGTTAGTTTGATGTTAACTTCATCGGTGGCCATTTCTTAAACTGAAAGTCAATTGGTTTAGTGAATCGTTTGTTCTATGACAAACTGTCCTATATATAGTAACAGCACCGTTATAGGTGTTTATAGATTAATTGGTGGAGGATGATACTCCTTTTGTCCCACAATAAGTATTCACATTTCTTTTTTGGGTTGTCCATTAAAAGAGTCTTTCATGTAGGTAGAGTTGGTATTTGATTGGTGAACAAAGTAGTTAATTAGTGTGTTCTCCAACTTTATGCAATTTCAGTGTACACTTATTATTAGACAAAGTAAGTAATTCATTGTGAAAGGGGTAGCAGTATCATTCTTGTATCATGGAAGGGCTAGCAGTATCATTCTTGTATTATGCGATGGCCATAGACTAATATACATTTTTCTAACATGTGAGAATCATTAAAAATGCACTAAGGCCCCGTTTGGTTCATTGTAATCGGACGTAATTTGATGTAATTGTAATTTGATTACATTACGTAGTGTGTTTGGTTTGCATAATAGATATAATTGTAATTCAAATTACATTACGTAGCTGTTTGGTTTGCAATGTAATTGTAATTCAAACTTTTCAATTACATCAAGGGAGGGAATTCAGATTACATAGCAAGTTGGATGGAAAGTTTTGAATTACGTTGTAATTCAGTATTTTATAATTCAAAGTATCAATATTTATAAAATATTATTAATATTATTATTAAAAAATATTTATTATTATTACTATTATTATTATTATTATTATTATTAAAAATTATAATAATTATTATTATTATCATTATTATTATTATTATTATAATAAGTATTATTATTATAATATTAATACTAATATTATTATTATATTACTTTTATTATTAAAAATATTTTATTATTATTATTATTTTATATTATTATATTATTATTATTAAAAAATATTATTATTATTTATTATCATTATTATTATTATTATTATTATTATAGTATATTATTATTTTATTATAATTATTTTTATTATTATTATAAAATTATATTATTATTATATTAATCTTAATATTATTATATTATTTATTATTTAATTAATAATAATATTATTAAATTATTTATTATTTAATAAATAATACTATTATTATTTTATTATTACTAATATTTTATTAATATATTAATATTTTATTATTATTGTTATTTTATTATTATTTTTTTTTCTGAATTATACGTTGTGAGACAACCAAACAGAATGACAGATTCATCAATTACAATTCAAACAAATTACAATTACAACATATTCCAATTTTTTGTATTACAATTCATTCAAATTACAATTCCTTTAAAAAATTACAATCCTTTAAAAACATTCTGTGAATCAAACGCACGTGAAAAAACCGGGCTGGAGCAACCTTCTACACCAATGTTTTCAAAGAATGTTCGATCAGCCGAGCACTTCAACCGGTTTTAGTCAAGAAAACGGGCCAATATAAATCGGTTTCTTATGCTTTCGGTTTAAGGCGACCTAGTTCACGATATCGGTCGGGTTTGATTTTGATTTTCTTTTGTAAATACGACAAACTAACCAAAATGAAACCTTTCAGTAAAAAAAATTATACTTTTGATATGTTTGGATTGATCGTGATAGTGCATAATTGTTGTAAATACAATAAACAAACAAAAATGAAACATGGTCGGGATCGATTTCGATATGTTTGTATTGAACTTGATAATGTATGATATTTTTTAATGATGGAACATTTATATTTTTACATTTATAATGTATTTTTGAAGTTTAAAACTTGTATTCTCTTAGGATTAATTGTATGTATTTTGTATTAAATTGTACTAGTTTTAATGCTCGTGCAAGCACGATAATCAAAATATAAGTACAACTAATATATATATTTCAAGTATATTTGTTCGGTGTCAACTTATAATTTTTATTATTTATAGATTCGATTATTCCTAAAATTGTCATAATTATTTATGAAACACATATTTGAAGAGTAAAAAAAATGTGCACGTGGTTTTAGATCCATATCAAATTAACTTTTTAGTTTTAGTTTAATAAACATGAAGAATGAAATCTTTACCCATATTTAATATTTTAAGCCGTGGATGCACAGAGTTTTAAACGTGGATAGTAAAATTAAAAATATATTTTCGGTTATCCTTTACTTAAACTTTAAAGAGCAATACACGAATCGTTGCAATATGTACAATCTCGTGTATTCATTTGGATATCACAGTAAACCGTGCTTTCATTTTAATACGTGCATATACGGATTTTTAATATTAAAATTATGTTAATTTAGCTGTATTCAATTTTTGATATTGAGTCGTTTCTATACAATATCGTGTATTCGATTCATATCACAGTAACACATACTTTTATTTTGTTATTATAATTTCGTGCATATACGTATATCTGGTATTATGATTAATTTAATTTTAGCTTATCCGTAGTTACTTTTTTACCTCGTGTACACATGGGTTATTAAACGTGAATTGTAAAATAGAAAGTTTTCAATTACATGAGTCGTTATATGTACAATCCCGTGCAATCATTTCCATATCTAAGTAACTGTGTTTTCATTTTGATATTTATAATCTTGTGCATATACATAAATCTAATCTAATAATTATAATAATATTTATAAATACAACAATAATAATAAATGTAGTTTTTTTTTAAAACAAACATATAAGTCTAGGGTTGCTTAATTTATAAAGTTATTAAAAAATTATTCAAATTGAGAAGTTTACACTTACTGTAAAATTAATTTATGATTGGATTCTTTTATAAAGTTTGTTTTACTTAAAAGTAAATTTTATTAGCAAAAAAATATAACATTATTTTAAATTCAACCTATAAAGTCTTATAAATCTCCTTTAACTAAAAAGTTATTTTTTCATATTTTGACCCAATTTCTTACAACTTTTTTTTCCACAACCGAATAAAATTGTTGTAATGTTGATCAAATAATCTTTGATTTTGACATTTATTGGCCAATCATAAGGTTTTATTTTGTAATCAGGCTCTCTTATTGGTCAATCTAAGACTCATTTTTCCATTTTAGGTTTTGTCTTAATATATAAAAGATGTTTGATAAACTTATTTTGTAATTGGTATTTTATTTTCAAAATTTTATGTTTTTGGTATTGGATATTAGATATTTTATAGTTACTTGATAAACCGGCTTGACTCAATGGCTGAACTGACTAACCTGATGAATCGATAGGCCGATGACTCAGACGGGTCGATTACAAACATGGTTATTATAGCACTGCTCTCTAGTGTCCAAATAACTAGCTACACCTTTGTATAGATTCGACACCCTCATTTGGAATCTTGATTATCAAACTGCTTGTAATGTCAAGAACGTATCACTATTTCTAGATTCACACCCTCAATTGGAATCATGATTATCATGGTGAACAAGTTGCAAATTCAAGTATGTATGAGTATTTTTAGATACAACACCCTGATACGATGATACGAATTGACCAACGAAAAACACAATTAAATATTGTTTTTAAAAACAAATATAAATACAAAAACAATAATAAATAGAAAAAAAAGTAAAATAACTCCCAATACCGTCTAACAACAATAATAAATGTTACTTTTTTTAAAAACAAATATAAAGTCTAGGTCATACTTGTTAAATTTATAAAGTTATTAAAAATTATGTAAATTGTGAATTTTACACTTAAATCCGTAAAACTAAATTTATGATTGGATTCATCTTTAAAGATTTTTTACTTAAATATTAATTTTATTAGCCAACAAGAATATAATGTTATTTTAAATTTAACATATAAATTATTATAAATTACTCCCTTTTCTATAAAGTATTTTTTCACAATTTGACCCAATTTCTTATAACTTTTTTTTACTAAAACTGAATAAAGTTGTTGTAATGTTGATCAAATCATCTTTGAATTTGATATTTATTGGCCAATCATAAGGTTTCATTTTTTCAAGTTCTCCTATTAATCAATCAGAGACTCGTTTGCTCATTTTGGGTTTTTTCTTAAATGACGTTTGATAATCTTATTTTGTAGTTGGTGCTTTTTTTTTCTTTTTTTTCTTTTTTTTTTTTTTAAATTGTAAACAAGGTTGATTCGGTGATCGAACTAACTAAATCGGTGACCCATAGACCGATGACTTGGCATAATCGATTACAAACCCAGTTATTATAACATTTCCCTCTACTGTCGGGGAAACTAGCTACACCAATGTATATATTCGACACCCTCATTTGGAATCTTGATTATCAAACTGCTTGTAAATTCCAGAACTTCTAGATTCACACCCTTAATTAGAATCTTGATTGTCATGACGAACGACTTGCAAATTCAAGTATGTATTGCGTATTTATAGATACAACACCTTGATACGATGATACAAACTGATCAACAATAAACATAATTAATAAATAAAAAAAATTGTTTCATCACCCAATCATTGTTGATAGGTCGATGAGCTCTCAATCAAGGTATCCATTAATATTTAGCCCAACAATCTTACAAACCTAATCTTTTAAATATACATTAACAATCATCGTCCTAAAGTAATTTTAACCTAAAATTTATTATCGGGTCCTACTAAATAAACCCCAAATTTACTACGTACACAATTTTTTCTGTGTAAATTCAATCTTCTTAATATATTCAAAAAGTCTTTGTATCGAAAACCAAAATGACTGACACTTTTTTTTCTCTCATTTTCCTCCAAAAACCACCATTATCCACTGCTACAAAACAATTTACAACAACCAAATAACCGTAAGAAAATCTGATATGAGTAAGATATATAATACTAGCCACAAACACATGATAAAAAATACATATCTAAAAAAGAAAAAGATGATAGGAAAATGATATTATAATATGAAATATCTACAGCAGAACAACAAAAAATGATCTTCTATTTAAACATCAGATCTTAAGAAACCCAACAGCCACCATAATTCAATCGTCAAAAAATGTGGGTTTGGCGGTGGTGTTATTGGGTAATGAGGTTTTGAAAGATAAGTCATGTTTCTGTATGTTTAGTTTGTTTGATTTTTAATTGTTAATACAAATATTGGGTAAAAACGTCATTTATATTTTACGGTCGCTCAATGTTTTGATAATGACAATTATAATATTATACGACGTAAAAGTTTACGTAACCAAGTAATTAGTCATAGGTTTCTATCTCAACGACAATCGCTTAAGGTATGAACAATGAAATTATAAAGCTCGTCGAATGATCAAAAAACCCAATTGCATACACATAGCATTATACATCTGTTAAAGCTTGCTTACACATAACCAAACAAATGTTTTCCTAATTAAACCATGCTTAAAGAACTTGTTATATCTAAATAGACAAAGTAATTAGGCTATTTTGAGAAAGGAATCTTACACCTTTAAGCCTAATCTAGTAAAGTTACCATAATAATTAAGCTTCTAGAAGCATAATTTTTTGGAAAAAAATTTGGACTAGTAAACACATTAGACAAAATAGTGTCTTCAGACGCTCCGCCGATCCTCAAAATACATGGACGGATCCTACCAAGGTAATAGTCAAGTCGCAGATAACGAGATCGACTTACTTGTGCAACAATATGAGAAATTCTCGATAGCCAAGGATGAATATATTGATAGTGGCTTTATTAGAGTTAACACTATTATTACTAGTTTGAGAGCTCTTGATGAAAGTTTTTCTGGCAAGAACTACGTTCGAAAGTTTCTTAGGGCTCTTCATCATAAACAGAGACCAAAGGTCAACACGATTGAGGAATCAAAAGACTTGTCATCACTTGCACTTGATGAACTCATTGGTAATCTAAAAGTGTATGAAGTGATAATAGAAAAGGGACTCGAAAATTGTTAGAGGCAAAAGAGAGAATGTGAAATCTCTTGCTTTGAAAGTAAAGAAAGAGTCTTGTGATGAGGAAACCTCTTCATCGGGTAGTGAGGATGAAGAGTATGCTATTGCCGAAAGAGACTTTAAAAAGTTCTTTAATAGGAGAGGTAGATTTTTTAGAAAACCTCGGGATGAGAAAAAGTCATTCCGGAAAAGTAAGTTTAAGAGTTCTACTAATTATATGAAATATCATTTTGTGAAATTTTTTGTTTGAGTTATTTGGTTAAATTGTATATTTAGGACACCCCTTATCTAAACATCTTTTAAAAAATAACAATAAAAAGTGACTATTTCTAGTAATAGTATCCTACAACTAGGGATAAATAAAGTGGTCTATAATAATTATTGGATTCCTATTGCATTCTTATTTAGAATCTTGAACATCCCAAAGTGGACTATTAATATTGGGTCCTCACCGTTTAACTTTTCCTTGTAAAATATTGAGTAAATGTCATTTTTCGTCCCTGTGGTTTGCCGGGTCAATTATGTTTAGTCCCTGCCGTTAAAATTCGTCGGGTTTGGTCCCTTGACCAATCTTTTAAAGGGTATTTTTGTCATTTAACGAAAAAAATCGAAAAAATGTATTTTTGTCATTTGACTAAAAAAAATTGGAAAAAAATTCTAAAAAAAAAAAATTAATAATTTTTTAAAAAAAAATCAAAAAACAAATTTTAATTAAATTTTTAATTAAAAATTTCAAAAAAAATTCTTGAAAAATTCGAAAAATACTACAAAACTCTTGAAAAATTCGAAAAAAAATTTAATTAACTTTCTTTAATAAAATTTTTTTTTATTAAAATTTTATTAAAAATTCTAAAAAAAAATTAATAAAAATTTTAATAAATTTTTTTTTAGAATGTTTTTTGAATTTTTTAAGAAAAATTTTTATTAATTTTATTTTTAAAGTCCTCCACTTAATTTACGTGAGAGCTAGTTACTTAAAAACGTTAAACTCTAAAAACGCGTACGTTTAATTTAAATTTACGTAAACGTACGAAATAAAACGTGAGTTTTAAAGAAATAAAAAACCTACGGATATGAAAATGATATTTTTACAATCCTAATGATAAAAGAAAATTTTAGAAAAAAGAAAATTATTTTTTAGACTTTTTATTTAATTATTATTAATTAAAAACTATTTATACTAAATTAATTACTAAAAATACTAAACGATTTTGGAAAAATATGAAAATTTTATGGTAAGTGTTTTAAGTGATAAAGAAGCTGGGAAAAATAAAATGGAGGCAACAGCTTATCCAGATAAGCTGGAATAAGCAAAACAGTTGGAATAAGCAAAATAGGCTAATACTACTATAAGTAAATAGATTATGCAAGGGATAATGGAACTGGTGCCCCAGAGCAGTTGGAAGGGGGTTGTGTTGTATGTTTGTTGTGAAGCTGAGGTCCCAGGTTCGATTCCCATAAACCCCACTTTTTTCTTTTATTTTTCTTTTTGCTATTTTCTGTTACAACACTACTCAACTGATGAAAACATGAAACTTTTACAAAGGATATTTTTTTTGATCTTGAAAATAACCTAAAAATGAGCAAATAAGCTCAACAGAAGGCAATATGAGCCAAAAATGGATTTTTATCACTAATAAACTACAAATAAGCTACTTGAAGAAAACTAAAGTTGAAATAAACTAAAAACAAGTTAAACAAATTTAAATTAAGCTAGAGAAAAGAGAAAGGAACATGTAATAAGCCAAAAAGTTGAAATAAGCAAATCCAAAAGCCACTCAGACCAAACAGGCCTAATGGGGAACTTTGAGACCTCTGTGGGGTCCACAGAGGTGAATGGGGGTCCAGAATGAACCCTGACCCTCAAAGTTGACCTGATCAACTTCCAAATAAGCCAATAACCTGGGCTTATGGCTTATTTGGGAACACTTGGTGGCCTATTTAAATATGATGCAAATACTGAGGGCTCAGTATGGGTACTGAGGACAGGTCATAACAAGGGGTCCAATAAGCTAAGTCCAATAAACTAGAGACCAAAATAAGCCAAGGCCTGAGAAGCTTAGCTGATAAGCTCCTCAAAAAGCTAAAGGGCCAGGTGTGGGGTCCACAGGAGAGGTCACAGTTGACCAAGGAAAATGAGCCAATGGCCCTGGTGCAGGGGAGTGTTTGCACCCTGCACCCTCAAACAGACCCTTGCACAGTTCCAAAAGAAAATCTTAAAAATAATTTGTCCATTGATTCCTGTAGTTTAGGTGGTGTATTTTTACCACAAAAAATTTCAGGTTCCAATTCCCAACGCAAAATTCTAGAAAATTATCACAAAAACTGATATTCTGATGAAACAAAAGCATGAGCCAAGTGCTTATTTGCCCTTCATGGCTTATTATGAGTGCTCATTTGAATCTTTTGTGCTTATTTCTTCATATTATTGTTAGTTGTTGGTTAATTTTGGGCTGTGGCTCAATAGTGTAGCTTATTCAAGCAATTCCAAATCTTAATAAGCCATTGGCTTATTCTGTCTTGTTCATAAGCTCACCATTTGCTTATTCTTGATACTCAGCCAAACTTCCTTTATTAAAGTTGCTTATAAATTGTATATAAACATATTTGAAAAAGTAAAATCCAAAAAAGACCAAAATAATAGAAGTGATAGCTTCTATTTAAGCCATTCAGCTTATTCTCAGCTTTTTGTAAAACCAATTTTCATTTTTATATTTTTCTTAGGTTCCTGGTATCTTGTAATATTTTTAGTAATTTTTCTAGATTTTTCTCTTTTCATTTAATACTTTTCATAATTTAATTTAGTTTTTATTAATTAATAATTAGTTTTTAATTAATAATAAATATTTAAAAAGTAAGAAAAATACAAATTTAATTTTAAAATTAGTTTTAAGTTATTTTAGATTTTTCCAAATATTATTTTCATTTTTCTAGTGTAATTTAAAAAAAAATTAGAATGTTTTTCGAATTTTTTAAGAAAATTTTTTATTAAAATTTTTTTAAACAATTTTTTTATTAAAAATTTGAAAGTTTTTAAAGAAATTTTTTTTTGAATTTTTTTAGAATTTTTTAAGAAAAAATTTTATCAGAATTTTTTTTTTCAAATTATTTTTTTTGGAAAAAAAAAATTTTTGTCAAATTTTTTTTTTAGAATTTTTTTCGAATTTTTTAAGAAAAAATTTATCAGAAAATTTTTTTTCAAAACTTTTTTTTTTCGAATAAAAATTTTTCGTCAAAAAAATTTTTTTTTAAGAATGTTTTTCGAATTTTTTAGAAAGAATTTTATTAAATATTTTTTTTAGAATTTTTTAAGAAATTTTTTTTAGAATTTTTTTATTAAAATTTTTTTTAATCAAGATTGGTCCCTGTGGTTTGCATATATATATAACTAAGGGTGTTTTTGTCTTTTTGCATATATTTAACGGTCAACTGACGGTCAAGGGACCAAACCCGTATGGGTTGTAAACCATGGGGACCAAACCCGACGAATTTTAACGGCAGGGACTAAACATGATTGACCCAGCAAACCACAGGGACGAAAAATGACATTTACTCTAAAATATTTTTAAAGGGGAAATGATTCTTGATGTTGGCTGCACGGATCTTATATGCTGCAAAGTTATAAGGAAGGACCAATTTTGTAAAGTAGAAAATGTTGAAGGGTAACAAATGTAAGTTGTAAAGTTATTTTTCTTTCTGCTACAGATATGTCGGCCTATTGTTGTAGCAGTGATGCTTTGCCCATTTTCAAAACACAAAAGTTTCTTTTGTTGCTTTCCCTTTCTTTGACTTACTCTCCAAAATTACCTGCGCCGACTCCAGGCTATCCAAAAAAGGTAGTCGCCGTGGGATTAGTTAGATCGCAATGTCGAGTCAGAAACCAATGTTTATGAAAAAAAAAAGTCATAAATGTATCACTATTCACTAGTCTTGTATCTGTGCAAGGCATGCTTTCCCTTTCTTTGACTTACTCTCCAAAATTTATCTGGAGACAATGTTAAAGTCATGAATGTATCACTATTCACTAGTCTTGTATCTGCGCAAGGCACAAGTAACAAATTTACTATGGATGAAGGTTTCTGAGATTAAAGTAATAATTGATCGTAAAATGAGATATTATTTTGTTTGCCCATTGTAGTGGGTGAAAAAACATTGATTATATAGGCACAAAATAAAGTTCTCATTTAAGTTAAATGTATAACGAAAAACAAAACTGGTAACTACTTACATGAGTATGATATAAATATATATAATAATGATAAAAATGATTATAATAATAGCAATCTTATGAATAATTTAAAAGTAAAAGACTTTCATTTCTAAAATTTATAAAGTTATTTTTTTACTTTATATGTTCTACGTCGTTTAAGAAAAGAAGTGTTAATGAAAATTAGAAATCTGACGTGAAAAATAACTAAAATATAGAGTTTATATGAGTAAAGGGTTTAGTTTGTTATTTTGACAAAGTTGAAGGTTTACTTGAGTAATTATAGAGTTTATATGAGTTTTGACGTGAAGTTGTAATTTTTGTAAGGTTGAAAGATTGATCGGGGATTTTAAAAAACTTTTTATAAATTATTATTTCTTATCGTAGATCTACACTAGTTATAATGTCCGCGTACGCGCAAGCTTTTTCTAATTTTTTGAATAATGTATTTTTATTTAATAAAAAACAAATAATAATAATTTTTATTTTTTTTTTATTTATTTTTTATTTTTTTTTATGGCTTTTAATTTTGTATTATACTATGAGGAGTATTCTTGAATAATGCATTTTTGCATATTAAAAAACCAAAATGTTGATTATAACCAATTGACCTAATTCTACACTTTATAATTTAAACACATCCAATAACCGCATTAGAATATTTTTATAATAAGTATGTCACAACACCGAATATATACCAGTTACCACATGTTGTAATTTAATTTTCAACGTAAATGGGTTAAAGTGAGTCATGTTTTAAGTGTATATGATATACTGGGTCTACTTTCAAAAGAACCTAATACGAAACGTGACAAATGGTTGGGATGTCTCAAAATATAGAAAAGTAGTCCAATATGTTTTTCTATGCATATATATATATATATATATATATATATATATATATATATATATATATATATATATATATATATATATATATATATATATATATATATATATATATATATATATATATATATATATATATAGTAAAATGTATTGTTATTCGTTTGTAACATTTATTATAATGATTTTCATCCTCGATCGTATATATGTCGTTGCTTGTTTAAATCAAAATTTTTGAGACACACGTTATTAGTGTCCCATGAAAACCGCACCTTCAGTTTTTGAAGTAAAAATAGATAAAGCTTCTTAGCTTCTCTGAAATAAAATTTGACTAACAAATGAGTCAAAATTATAACAGGCATAAAGAACCAAACATTAGTATATTATACATTTGTCAAGAGTTTAGGAACAGTAACAACAAAGAAAAAAAAATCGTTGACCACTTTGTGTGCCGACCCGACCCACGCTGCTTTTTCCCACCACAAAACCCGACCTACCCTGTGGTTCTCTCTCACATCTCTTTGATAAGTTTTAGATCCGCAATTATCCGGCCATCTTTTTCCCCGAAAAAAAATTGTTGGTGCCATGGAGCCTCTTTTTATTGCTTTTGTGGCTGTTTTCTTGCCAGGTGTTGCCTTCTACAGTGCCTCTTGCCCTTTGCTCCACATATTTGGTGTTGGTTGGTGTATATCATCTTAGATCTCGCTGGATGATGTGTTTCTCATCGTAAAAAGTTTCACCAACTTCACTGCTTTCAACGATTCGTGCTAGGTTTGATCTTTGTTACTTTACTTTTTTTGCCTATTTTCTGTGATATTTTATCCATGTTTCACCCATGCTGCCTTTAGGGTTTCCTGATTTAGGAAAGTTGATGGTGTTAGGGATATTAATTGTGCTCCTCTTATGTGTAGGCAAAATAAGTGGGATCATTAAATGGTAGGCCTTATTGATTGTAATCAGGTGTGTTGGATCTATTAAATGAGAGGGAGAATTTCCCATAGGGTTTCCTCTTAAATGTGCCCTATATTTATGGCATAGGTTCATTAAATGTTGTGTCAAGCTTGGGGGGGGGGGGGGGGGGGGGGGGGGTTCCCAACATTTCTTTCTTTTCTTTTCAGTTTTTTTTCCTTTTTTATTTTTATTTTTTTTAATTTTGTTTTTTATTTTCCCTTTCGTCATGGATCCTGATTTTTTTTTTTTTTTTTTTTTTTTTTTTTTTTTTTTTATATTCATTTTTTCCCCGCTGTCTTTTTGCCCACTCTCTATTTGCAAACCATTATATGGTAATTCTTTTGTTGATCATCATAACTGTTTCGGTAATGTTGATAGCTATACTTTTGGTATTTCCTTTTTCTCTTTGTCGTTGGCCTTTTGTTGTTTGTGACTATGGATTAAAAAAAGATACCTTACTCTAAAAAAAAACTGCTTCATCGTCTTACCAATGATACAAATATACATGGCTCTCCTCAATGTAAAATGCAAAACATTAATGTGCCGAACGTCTCTGCCTCTGAACCATGCGCGGGTCAGCCTTCCACTGCATCAAACAACAATCGTGTCAAAGGTTAGCTGTGCTTCTTTTTGTTTATTTGTTTATTTATCTATTTATTTTCCTTCTTTTTTTATTTATTATTATTATTATTATTATTATTATTATTATTATTATTATTATTATTATTATTATTATTATTATTATTATTATTATTATTATTATTATTATTATTATTATTATTATTATTATTATTATTATTACTATTATTATTATTATTATTATTATTATTATTATTATTATGCTTACATTTATTGTCATGTTTATCGTGTACCTGCTGCCATTCTTACTTTCTCTCCCTTTTTTAAAGGTGTTGTTCGGCGCAAGAGTATACACACTGGTGGTTGTGAGCAGCGTGCAGCTGCACCAGTGCACGACTCTTTTGACCAGCGGTGCAGTGCCACACCCAATTTGGATAATCCTTTGACCATCAGTGGCCTAAAAATTGGAAGTGATGTCTCAGCAAATGAAGGTATACTAACGTCGTCTGCATTTGGGCAAGACTCTAGCATGCGTAAATTACATTCCTACCCTGTTTTTAAAATTGGAATAGGATCAAGTCAATGTGATGACAGATATTCACAATAGCCAAGGAAAAGACCTAGACCACAGAAAGCCGTCGCGGATCAAAAAGTGATGGAAGGTAACTTTTTGTATTCTCTTTTGGTGCATAGTTTCTCAAGGTTTAACATTCGCATAGCTAGAGCACATTCTTATGTTATTTCTTAAATATCAGATAGGATCACTTACGTGTGACACTGAATGCTCACACCAGCCACAGAAAAGAGGCAGGCCGCGAAAACAAATCACCACCAACCAAGTTGGGCACGATTATTTAGCAAATGATATGTGCACCATTGCTCAGCCGCTTGATGCTCATATGATTGGAGGAAGTAACTCACCCAATGATGTCATTGCAGCCGCTATTCAATCTGCTGCTTCCGAGGGTGCCGCGCAGCCCATCAGTGAAAGCCTGCCTTTGCATCGATCTGCAGGTCAGGAGATGTGTTTTGTTTTGTGACGGTATTTTTTTTTACTCCACATTGTTTCCATGAAATGCCAGGCTTTAATTCTTATCGGGTTCTTGCTAACAGTCACGCCAAATGCCTATGACCATGGTGGTGGTCAGGTTACAAATGACCATTGCTGTCACCAAGAAAGCCGAAAAAGAAAAAGAGCTGCAAATCAATCTTCCAAGAGATGCATGAATCGCCGAAATTCAGAGGCTCATTTACGTAACGTTGGCCAGACATCTGTGGCTGAAACACCTCAGAGTGAGTATTCTTTGTTATTATTATAATTATTATTATTATTTTCAGTTTTTTCCCATTGTGCATCACATTTTCCCTAGACAACTGTGTTTTCGCTTTAATGGTGTTCCCTTTTTGCAAGAACAGCATATGTTCATACCGATGCCCACCCGAATGCTACAGAAAGTGCTGGCCATCAGTCGCAGAGCCAAAAAAGAACTGCCTATAGAAACCGGCCATTCAGAAGGTCTGTGCGTCGACGCTCTCTTATGCAAAGTTCCCACGCTGCCTCGGATGGTTATGTGCCCAACATAGAACAAGGGTCGTCTCCTTATACAACGCAAGGTAGCTGCTGCCCATTTTTCTAGCCGCATTTTATCTTTTCTCAGTTATATATTGTCGCATTTCAGAATTACCCATGCTATGTTCGTTAATATAGGTGCATCACCTACATATGATGATTTAGGGGACTGTAATGAGCGATGCCCCTATTGTAACACTGCTTTTTGGCTTGGAGAGCGCCTTATGAGCCATGGTTTGCAAAGTGGTCCGCCTCAATACCGATTATGTTGTGGTGGTGGTAAAGTTTTTATGCCGCCAGAGCTAGACCCACCGGAGTATATTAAACAGCTGCTTGAGGAAAGCACGTTTATGGAAAATATCCGGGTTTACAATCAAATGTTTGCAATGACTTCACTCGGTGCAACAGTTGACAGCACGATCAATAATGGAAGGGGCCCGTATGTTTTTAAAGTTTCTGGCTAGATATATCATCGAATTGGGTCGCTCTGTCCAACTAACAATGATCTAAAATTTTTACAACTCTATATCTACGACACGCAAAACGAGGTTAGGCATAGGTTAAGCCATTTTTCAGACGCAAATGGTCCTGACTTGGATCCTGAGATTGTGCAGGGGCTCATTCACTTCTTAGATGAACATAAAGAGCTAGTGCAGCTATTAAGAACAGCAAGGGACAAGTGTGCTCAGCATGATATCCCAAAATTTAAGCTGAGGCTCTACAGCGGTGAACGCCCCCGTGGTTATGAGCTTCCATCATCGCAGACTCTTGGGGCCATAGTCTTTGACAGTGGCCCAGAAAGTGAATCAAACTACGATATTATTCTTGAATACAAAGATGGTGTGGTCAAAAGAATTAGCAAGATTTATAAGTCATACATGTCGTTACAGTTTCCGTTGGTTTTCATTTATGGCCAGTCAGGGTACCATACAAAGTTGATGCTAAGAACAGCAGACCCAAACGATGAGCTAAAACGGGTATCAATGAATGCGTTCTACACATACCAATTGCATCCAAAGCATGATGCGTATAATCTGCTCTTCCGAACTGGCAGGCTTTTTCAGCAATACGTTTTCGGAGTATATTGTTGCATAGAACAAAATAAGATGGATTTTTACAGAACGCATCAGAGTGATATTCGAGGAGACTATTTTTCAGGGCTCTATGATGCAATTTCACGAGGGGATCGTGATGGGTCACAGGCAGGTTCAAGAATTATATTACCTTCCTCATTTACTGGAGGCCCATGGTATATGTACAGCCATTACTTGGATGCATTGGCGATCTGTCGAGTGCTTGGTAATCCACAATTTTTTATAACCTTCACATGTAATGTAAAGTGGCCAGAGATTCAGAGATACATGGCTCAGTTTCTATAGAATACTAACTATGTTGGAAACATGTATGATCTTGTGTTATGTGGCGTTAGTGAAGTGAGGTGGAGGGGAAGAAAGAAAGGAACCTTGAGAGAAAAAGGAAATATTAGATTGAGATTAAGTGAAGGTCCAACCCTCTCCACATGTGGAGAGGGGTATTTATACTTACAATAAAACGCCCACTCCCGGGCTGTGGATCAGGCATACAGTGGGTGAAGACCCGTCCTTCTTCCACGGTGTTACTTAAACTAATACTAATTAACTAATAAACAAACTATATACGAGCTAACTTAATGCTATTACAATCATTAGGTGACCGAGAATTTTACAGGAATATTTGTATTCCTAACAATCTCCCCCTAAGCGAGGTCACCTTTGAAATTAAGATCTTTGGTCATTAAGCATTCTTTAGTCTTTGTAGCTCGTAGGGTCTGATTCTTCACTATTCTTCACACTTTGTACTTCAAGCAAGCGAACTTGTGATTTGAATTCCTTTGAGATATGTGATCTTTGAGCTTCCTTTGAGATCATCAGCCAAAGTAAATCTCCAAGCTCATCCATAGTTGTATTGCCTTCATGTGATGTAGTGACTTTAGGACCATTATGCTCACACCCTTCTGGATCAGGAGACTTTGCATTAGAGTTGTGGATCAGGAGACTTTTTCATCAGAGTTGCGGAAATGTTGTTGGTAGTCTCTCAACATTTGTTGTAGCAAGTCTCTCATCTTCATTGATAGTGTAGAGGATGTGTGAGCATGAGGTATGGATTGACCCGATTCTGCTGGAAATAAGAGCTATCAACACCATCTTTATATGTGTCCCTGAAATAAAACAGTTAGCAATAAAGATAGAGAACGAATATGGCTTTGTCATTCGTTCTGCGAGGACAGACTACCCTCCGATTTTGTGAAAACCGACCTGTGATCAGGTAGAGTCTCTTTTAAAGAAGACTCTCCTTGACAGGAATTTCCAGCTTGTAGTAATGAATTTTCCAAAGAATCCACTTTGGAATCTTCATACTTAGCATGTTCTCATACCGGAACGTCTCAAAGCAGACAGCACGATAGAGTGAATCGGTGAATAAATATTCACGGATTGATGAGAAATAGATTTATAGAAATCACTCGCGTGTCCTATGATAAACATTTTTGAGACACGAAGAGAGTTTTATACTTTGAATCACATTTCCATCAAAAATACTTTTGTTTGAAAGATTTTTACACAATCAATGTGCTCGAAAAATTAGTTTGTGAGCACATTGAAAGGTTTTTGCAAAAGTATCCGTCAATCTATTTCCTGGAACAAGTTTGATTCAAAGTTGAATCGCACCATTGTTGCTTTCCAGTTGTCACTTGATCATTGATCCAAGATGGATCTCACATGTCACCTACCAAGAGCTTGAAAGATGTTCGCTCTAGAAGGATTTCCATCTTCATTGTGAATATTTTCATATCACTCGGATGTTCTGGCAATACCACAAAGATAATGCGTAGGACTCTAAATATTTTATCTTATTTTCCACATTGTGTGAAACAATAAGCATATTTGGAAGTATGTCCTAGTGAGATTTATGGATGATCTCATGGCTCTAGACTCATTAGTGCGTTTTGATCCGCTCCTGGAGACTGGAGAGGCGTCTCCTGTTTTAGGTACCAACATTGCTCGCAATGAGCGGTCGATACATTGCACAGGGTTCCCCGTGAGAATGAAACAAGTTCTTTTAAGAGAACTTGAGTGGTTGGGAAGTTTAGTGCAGTGCGTCACTGGGTCCATGACGTCTGGTCTTCAATACCGGTGTTACCTTAGTAACTGCCAGTAGATTATGAATTGAACCTGGTTTCTGCCCTAAGGTTGAATATTTGGAGGGCTATTTCTTTTCACCCTTTCTCATTTCAATTCTTTTTAATTCTTTAACCCCTTCAGTGCTTACCGAGACTTCACCACTAGAACCTTGTTGGGTTTGTTCTAGTCCTAGCTCTATCTCAGTCTGCACTCTTCCCTTTCTCACTTTACTCCTTTTTTCAATCATTCCTAAGGACTTCTAATCTATCTAGAGGATTGTCCCTGGGAAGATCCTTCTGGTTCTGGCGGATCATGGGAAGTCATACCTAATCTTAACCAACCTTATAACTCCATGCATAAAGATAAATGGTCGGTCTTAGGTATTACTTCCACAAACGCCTTTCACTCCCCCTCAATATGTGCATCGATATTCGAAAGTGTTTAGCACATATGTGGGAGCCTTTTATTGAGTACAAAATATCACTTTTGATTATCAGATTTCATATTTAAATCACATTCTCTCCCCCAATCAAAAATTTCAAATCTTTCGAGATTTTTGATCTCAATTGATTTAAATACTTTAGAAAACGTTTTCTGATAAAAGGAACTTTTTCTAGCTCCCCCTCAATCTGTGATGGAGGTTGTTATGTGTCAGATTTGAAGAGTTTACAAAAGATTTGAAATTTTAACGAAAATTTGAAAATGTACTCACTCTGACATATAACCATCACAAATCGTTTTGTACAAAGTGTGGGGAGTTTTGATGATACATAAGATTTTGAGAAATCACTCTCCCCCTCAATCAATGACGGATGTTAAAACATAAATATTTTCATAAACTATTAACGTCATCGATTGAGTGAAAATTTTATCAAACTTTTGAGTTCAATTTGATTTTCAGTCAAAATTTCATGGTACCACCAAGTTTTGCACAAACACTTTCCGGAAAAATCATAGAAGGGAAAGTATTTGGCGATAAAAAAAGAAGATTTCTCTTCTTTATCAAGAAATAATGCACTGAAGCGTACATTAGATCGAGGGTGCATGAATATAAAGTAATTCACGCTCGGATGAACGGCACCCTTTGCAAGGAACAACCGTCTTTTTGGCGACGTGTTTTCCTTAATTTTGAAAACCGGGTTGCTATCTGAAGTAATAGCAAGCCAAAATTTTGAAGTGCGGGTTGCAGCCTGAAATGACTACAAGCCATAATTTTGAAGTGCGGGTTGCAGCCTGAAATGACTGCAAGCCACAATTTTGAAGTCCGGGTTGCTGCCTGAAATGACTGCAAGCCATAATTTTAAGAATGTTTTGAAAAACGACATGTTTTAGAAAAAAACTTTATTTGAAACCGAAAAACTCTTGCTCAAGCATATGTATGATTCCGTGTCATTATTGAATGACATTTCTAGAAACGTACATAATATTGATTATACAAGAGACATGTCGTGAGAAGAGTATTTTTGTATTTTTGCAGTTTTTCAGATTTTTATGGGATTTTTGTAATTTTATATTTTTCTATTTTCTTTTTGTGTTAATAATATATACAAAGGATATGTGAATATAGAAGAGTATATATATATATATATATATATATATATATATATATATATATATATATATATATATATATATATATATATATATATATGTCAATATATATATAGATATATGTACAATAAGTAGAATAGGATATACGAGGGAATAGAAATGTTCATAAGGATACAAAAAGAGAGCCACAAACCAATTACAGTACAAAACAATCACCACATCCAAAATACATATATATGACACTGAACCCCACCACTGATCACATCATTCAGTACGTTGTAGAAGGCGGTAGTCCCCATCACGAACTCTGCCACCCACGTAGCACTCCAGGCTACGGAAGATTCTTCGTAACTTCAATCTCTTGCGGATACCAGCCAAAAACCTCTTGTTCCGTGTTAAGTCATTGGCAGTCCAGTGATTGGTATAACGTTTAGTTCCATGGTCATAGACATTGTATTCTTTCACTCTGAAGTCCAACGCCTCTTCAACCATACGTAAGGCACCGTCGCTGAACTTGTGCATTTCGTTGAAGTGCAAA
Source organism: Artemisia argyi (assembly GCA_030686995.1). Lineage (NCBI taxonomy): Eukaryota > Viridiplantae > Streptophyta > Magnoliopsida > Asterales > Asteraceae > Artemisia > Artemisia argyi. Next base: position 49,273,344 of record CM060688.1, read on the forward strand.
ACCATAGGAACGTTGTATTTGTCACGAAATACCGTTGCCAGGGGAGATTCTATGACTGTAAAGTCAGCAACCCGTTCCAGACTATTGACATTCCATAGAGGTCGTGTGAGATTGAGCTGGGATTGGTAGCTTTCAATGCCAAGCTGGAAGTCTTCTACCCGTTTCCTAATAACAATACCCCTGATCCAGTGAAGTACGGCAAACACAAGAGACTTCTTTTCTCGTGATGGTAGATGATGCAGCTTTCCTTGAAGATGGAGTAGATATAGATCTTCGAAATCATTAGGGCGTAGGTGTTTGAAGCCCCTTCGGATATGATGTAGTCCTTGAAGTCAGCTCGTCTGAGTGTTATATTCTTGAGGTAGTCATATCCATAGATGGGATGTATCTGTACCTTAACCACACTGATGATTTGAAGAGGTGATCGAACAGACTTTCGGTCACCTTGAGCTTGAAACCGATCAATGTAAAATTGCTGCTTCTTCAGCCACCAGTGAGAAATGCCCAGAGATGCCGAGATGTCGTAGTCACATTCTTGAGTACTCCACATGCCGTCGGGGACGAGCTGTTCCAACCCGATATCAGAATAGAGGGCAGCTTTCATCTTTGTGATGGACAAGGCCGACTTGCATTGTCTACTCCCAAGCTTAAGATATTCGAGGTCTTTGTTGAAGAAGAATTCAGCTTCGATAGTAACATTTCCAGGAGGTCCACCCAAAGGAAGTGGATTGTTGTAATTATACTTCATGATCCCTTCATCCACAATGTCGTTGAACATTTTGTGGCACTCCTCCATCTGGTATTGTAGATGATTAACATCCTGATGAAATGCTTTGACAATGTTGAAGGCCGGACCTTCCAGGTCTTTCTGAGTGAGCCTTGATAGACCACGCTTCTTGCAGAACCATGTGATGAACGTTCCCATATCACCAGTTTGGGAAAGTAGAGAATCTTTGGAGGGAGGGACGAAACTGATGGTGATGGCATTGATCCAGTTGTTATCATTGGTTGGCAAGTCGGAGGAAGGAATCGTCCAGTCAGGTTCAGGTGATTGTGGTTGGTTGTCATCTGGTTTCCACCATGTCTCTTTGTCAGCCTTGGTTAAGAGAACATGCGGTGGATCATTGGAGTCAATTCTGGTGAATGATTTCCACCACTGTCTCCCAGGGATATGAGTTGTAGAAGCATCATCTTCATCGTCATCGGAAGAATCAGTGTGTTGAGGAGTGATAGATGCTTCATTAAAGACAAGATCATCATGGACATGAGATGCAATAGAGGTTGCACCAGCATCAATAGTAGTCCAAGCAGCATACTTAACTTGTTTGGCTTGTTTGGAAGGAGCTGACTTGGTTGACTTGTCAGTTTGATGTTTTTGAGATGGTGATAAGGTGGGTTGTGATGGTCTACTAGGAGCATGCGACCCACCAGGCAGAGAAGGAGTGCCTGATGGACCAGATGCCCCAGCAGGTGGTGGAGGTGGAGGTGGTTGAGGAGGAGATCCAAATAGTGGCCTGGGATGACCCTAACGCCTCTGTTTTCTTTTTCTTTCAATTTCCATATCCCTGGCATGTTCCTCAGCATCATCTTGTTGAATTGAGGCCTCCAATGCATTATACAGTTTGACATGAGCATCGTGTCCTGTCTGTTGACCCTGTTGATACATGCTGTGTTGCAGAATGATCTTCATATCATTGATAGGCAGGTCTTTGAATCTGGATCTGAGGGGAGCTTCAAGAGCAATGCTGACCGCTTCAGCTACCTGTTCATTGATTACCTGAGATACTTGTCGTTCAAGGTCAAGATGCTCCAACTTGTATAATCTGCTCCCGTGATTGGTAATAGTTTTTGGCAGATTAAGGTTTACTAAGGTTTGAAGTAAAGAGGCATGCTTGGCCAGCTTCTCATGGATGGTGAGGTTATCTTAAACGATATCAGCTGTTATGCCAGCTAAAGTGTCCAGATCCAATTTCTTCTCAGCGGTAGAAGGAGCGGCAGATGCAGTCGGTTTCTCTTGTGTATTAGCTGCTTGTGGGGTGTCATTGTTGTCAGGACCAACAGTAGGAGTTGGTGCAGACCTGGTAGGAATGGTGGAGTTGTCTTGATCAATAGGCACATCAACCATTGACACAACTTCTCCACGCTCATCACCAGACTTGTCACCTTCAGCATCATCCGGCTTATCCACGAGGAATTGATCACCAAACGTATCCAGATTCTTGTATGATGTCAGCATACCAGTAGAGCTGTCAGGTTCCACGGCGAGCTTAGGATCATCAGTTTTCAGTTTGAGGTTACCTTGAAGATCCGGATAAGCAGTAGACACAAACTCGTCATCGAGTGGATCAACAGGAGGTACAGACTCAACAGGTTTGTCCTGTACTGGTTGGTGGCTAGTTACATCTTGTGTAGCGAGGTTAGATTCATCACCTTTGGAAGCAGAGCTGGTGTCAGTCTCAGAGCTGCTTGATATAGCGGGTTGCCCAAGACTTGGTGATGTTGCATTGTCTGAAGAAATCTTTGCAGATGAGGATGTTGGTGATCGTTTTTTGAAGATATACTTGGAGCTGGTTGATTTGGAGGCAGGAGATGATATTTTCAATAGAGTGTGTGCAGCCAGTTCTTCTTTGGCAACATCCTTGCCTTTTCCATCTACGTGCTGGATTTGTGAAGCTTTATCTGACCCAGGTTCTCTAATGTTGATACCACTGACTGGTGGAACAGGTGGCATGTATGCATCCTTTAAACTTTCAGCAGTTGCCATTTGTACCATTTCTTCTTCTGTGAGAGGCAACTGTGTGGTGCAAGGTGCAGCTTTGGGATCCTCAACACTTGGTGGTTTATTCTTTGTGCTGGTTCTTTTACCTCCTGTGGTCTGCTTAACTCTTTTAGTGCCTTCAGAGGACGCAACTGAGGTTGTACCACCCTTGCGTTTCTTGGATGTAGATCTTACAGACTTAGTGGATAATGAGGGCTCATTAGCTGATGCTTCCCGACTTGTCTTCAGAAGTTTAAGGTATTCCTCATAATATTGAGCAGTCAGTGTATCACGAGTGAGAAGGGCAGTGGGAATGTCCATGCCAAAGATGATCTCGCTTGTGCTCTTTGCATCATATTTGAGGAACCCAACCGGATGTTCATCAGTGGGTTGATGAAGAGGGGATTCTTCTCTAGGGTGGAATTTGAGAGATCGTTGAAGGCTAAGTATGATCAGCTTAGTGAAGCGAATGCTTGGAATCACGAGCTTGGCTGATCTTTTCTTACCGTCTTTGTTAGCTTCAAGGTTTGCCTTATCGACCAAGAAAGAGTGAATGGATTGACTAAATTCCTCCCAGATCCGTTCAGCAAAGTTGATGTTTACACCGTTAACAATGCCCCAGAGAATTTGTAGAGATGGAGCTCTAAGTCTTTCATATCCCGATGTTTTGCCAGTCAGACACAAGTTGATGAGGCTTGCAATTGCTCCCCATGGTTGATAGAGGTCATGTGTGATAACCGTGGAAAGCGTAGACACTTGAGTGGGATACCCAAGTTCATTGACGAAGTCAATAAGGGTAGCGGGATTAGGTGGGGGAGTATATTCAACATTGTCACCCGTTGGCAATATCTGCAGTGCACTACCAAGAGTTTCCATGGTGATGTTCACCCAATGCTCATCCAGCTGACACTTGTAAGTATTGGTAGCTCTATCAAGGCATATAGTATTCCAGAACTGTTGGATATAGATAGAGGGGATTGAGGAGAATACGGCGAAGGCATTGAAGAAGGTGGTGTTTTTCAGTATGTCCAGTGCCATTCCGAATATAGGATGATTCTGAGGTCTATCGGTCTTAACATAGCAACTGCTTTTTCCAATGGGTACCCACTTGTTGAATGGCAGAATGTCGTTGTCAGATCGAACGGGTGGAGCCAATTGACCTTCGGGAATGGGTTCTGCCATAATAGCTGCATTTGACACAAATCAACAAAGAAAGCAAACCATGTGACAATGAGTGTTAGTAACTAGTGAGACCTTGTCACCAAATGGTAGGGCCAAGAGCCTTGTTAGAACAGTGATAGGCACTCATGAGGGAAATCGTTCATCACATAAGGTAGCAATTAGGTCAACCAAGAACGAGTGCCATTCATGCCAAGCAATGCATAGATAAAAAAACCACCCATTTACTAACACACAAGCATTGTACACCTAATTTGTGCTAGACAAAGTGGGTCACTATAATTCTCAGCTAGAGTTAAATGCAGAATCATTAACCGCAATCTCAATTAACCGCAAACACAAGTTAATCGCAAGGACATAATCTCAAAGCAATCGAATCGCAACAAGTCAAGATAAACGCAAACAGTTGAGTAGCATATCACTTTAAACGCAAGAGCAGGTAACCGCAAAGCAATTTAACCGCAGTCCAATAAACTCAACCAATTTAATCGCAGACGCAAGTTAAACGCAATATTAATCTAACCGCAATTGAAGTACTACGCTAACCGCAGTTAAGATTCTATGCTAACCGCAATTGGGGAACATCTGCTAACCGCAATTAAGAGCATAACCTAATCGCAGTCAAGAACATAAGCTAACCGCAGTCAGGAGTCTATTCTACTCGCAGTTAAGAACATATGCTAACCACAGTCAATAACATTTACTAACCGCAGTCAGGAACACACACTAATCGTAGTCAAGAACACAAGTTAATCGCAGTCAATAAAAACACCACAAGCTCCGATACAACCCGTCAAATCATACAATTAACACCATGGATAACACCAAGATCCCTCAATCTAGGTAAGTAACAATGCACATCCCTACACAAGGCTTAAGGTACTACGCAAGGTATTACCATTCTAACCGCAACTCAATCGATACCAAAAATACACAAACACAACCATAAACATCACACAACAGTAATACAAGAGCAATTAAATGCAGTGGAAAGCAAGCGTGATCTAACCTATTGACAAATAGACGAAATAAATACGAGATATCAGGTAACACAAGATCCCACCTAAAAGAACACAACATGTGAGAAAACGAGATCATGGAAAGTTCTAGTGAGAAAGAGATTAGGTACACGGCTTACCAACCAACAAGCAATCACAGGAAACAATCAAAACTTAATCGCAATCAAAGTAAGTAGGGGAACGAGTGAAGTCAGATTAGGCAATAAGAGATGTTTGTGGTTAACTTCTTAATCGCAAAAGAAAAAGAAAAATAACTTCTTAAATATGTGAAGGGTAAACTTTGACATATTGACACAACCAGTCCTTGTACTTCATGACTATACATTAGACAATGAAACATGTGTGCAAGATAGGTCCCTGAAGTTATGAGAGATACCTAATTTGATTTTCAGGATGTGCATATAGAACCATGGGGTCAGACAACAGACTACCTAAAGCAACACATAGCATGAAGAGTAAATTTATAGACACACAGTGTAGCAAGAAAATATATACAGAAAGATAGCATGAAAGTAAAGTGAATGAAATAACAAATACTCTACATGAACACAAGCTACAGACATAAAGCATATACAGGGAGTGAATCAGTAAGTAAACAGGAGAATTACGAGTCCTGAAAGGAATTAGACAGGAGTCCACATGATGTTATCTTACATGTGAGTAGACATATCTCCAGTCGTAGGAGATGTCAGTGTCTTAGGAAGCCACACACAGGTTTTAGTTGACCTGTTGTGTAATCCCTTTGTAAAACCTGTGTCAATGGTACACACATGTGACCATTTGTGACCATTCATCACGAATGTCCTTCCAGTTGGTATCCACATCCAAGAAGATCTAAGCCTGTATGTTGTTTCATGCATAGTGACATTCTTGTGATGAGCGGTTCTATGGTCATATTTCTTTGGTTTATGTTTCAAAGGTTTTACAGGTTTAAGGCCATTTGATTTATGAATTATGGGTTTAGAGCACACAGACTTAGTCAAAGCACGTTTTTTATCCACTTGAGAAACACGTCGAGTATTCGAGAATTTAAGTCTTTCAGAAATAAAAGCATTTGGTTGTCTAATGGTAGTTCGATAACCAACGTTTTTCAAGACAGGTTTTCCTAAGATAGATGGTTTTGAAAAATTGAGGCTCATTTGACTCTTTGAAACATAACTTGGCACGGTGTGCTCACTAGGAATACTAGGACATGAAGTCAGACTTTGAACCGAGAAATCATTGTTTTTAGTAAATTGTGGAGTAATCAGATTGATGTTCTCAGCATTTATCTGTTTGAGTGACTCACACAGTTTATTACATTTTACTTTAAGATTCTCATTTTCAACACGTAATTTAGCCATTTTGCAATTAGTTTCATAAGCGTCGTATTTCCATTTGGCATCATTACGTTGCTCATACATCTTGATCTGATTTTTAAGACAGTTGATAGTTGAGTCCTTGTCATGCAGCTAAGTTTTCAGATTGTTGAGCATAAAATATTCATTAAGATCAGGCAATTCCGGATTTAGACATGGTTTGCAGTTTTGAAGACATTCTTCTTTACGTTGTATTTCAATTTCAAGTTCAATGCAATGTTTTTGTAATTGTGAAAACTTGTTTTGGAGTTGATTAAATGTCTCTTTTTCAACCATGTTCTGGTCCATTGTCTTAGAAAACTCAACTTTGAGACAAGGGCTTTCATCAAACAGATCATTTTTGAAGACATCATACAGATCATTTTCTCCCCCTTTATAACACATATTTGTTGAATTAGATAAGGGTAATACACTGTTAGTCTGTTTCAACATATTTGTGTTATAACAGGGATTACTTTGATCTGTATGGTGACCTACGTTAGATGGTGTATTGAATTGATCAATTGGCAATACCTCATTGCTTGAGTCCGGTGTGAGTATGTTCTCCATAGTCTGGGTCACTACCTTATCAGAAGTGACACTCATATGATCTTCTGAATACATGAGTTCAGTATTGACAGACTTTGCATCCAGACACTCTCCATCCATTGACTTTGCATCCACCGTTAAGCCCAAGCCCAAACTATCACATGCTTTGCCATCAAGTGTCTCAGTCTTGTCATCATATGCTGGTTCAAGTCTTTGCTGTCTCTCGATGTACTCTTTAACCTTATCCAAGTTTTGACGTAGCTTATCTCTATAGTTGTCCACATCAATTTTTGTGTGGTCAGCAAAGCACTTCATAGTCATCTGACTGTCGTAATCATAGATCATGGAGGATTTGGAGTTAAAGAAGCTGTGCAGTTGTTTGCTGAGCACACATAGGGCAGCAGAGGATTCCTCATAAGATGTTACTTTTCTGACCAGTTGTTGCCTCAATTGATCCAAAATCAAGATCATAACTTCTGTGAATGTTTGAACATCTTGACCGAATAGTGTTATGAATGCACGTTCAAAACCCATTATGAATCCATTGCCTTCTAGCAGCATAGAAAGATGTGACTGAAGTGTTTGAAAGCATTCAATGTGACATTCTCTTGCCAATTCCAGCAATTTGCTTGACTGAGGAGTCGCATTCTCTTTAGGGTCCGAGCATGACTGTGCACTAGGGTCTACATACGAAACTGGTCCTTTCATTTGTAAATGAAGCATACCATTCATATGAGAACTAAACAAACCTCAAGTAAGGAGATAACCGCAAGATGTGCTAACCACAAGACCTAACCGCAGAACACTTAATCGCAGAGGCAGAACACCCAAACCGCAAGATATGCAAACCACAAAGACCTAATCGCAGAAAGTAAATCGCAGTAAGTCAACCACAATAATCTACCCGCAGACAACTTAATCGCAATAGTTAATCGCAAGATTTAATCGCAGTGCACAAAAATCCAAATCTGTCACTTTCCTTGCGATTTGTTTGTATTCCCAAAATAGTAAACGCAGTCAACCTAACTGCAGATAATAGAACTTAACTACAGCCAAGCAATGGAACAGTATACTTAACCGCAACTTAGAAGTCCGCCCAAAGTCCAATCCAAACTTAACGTAGATTAAAGATACGGTATAACCAACTGAAACACAATGCACAACTAACACTAATGATCATAAAAGTACATCACAAACACATGAAATAACACATGAAGGATCAAACCAAGATGTTTTACAAGAAAGTGACTTCAAATTCACATAACCACACAAAACACCATCAAATTCGATTCTACAAGGTCCTAAGATGAAACCTTGGCTCTTGATACCAATTGTAGAATACTAACTATGTTGGAAACATGTATGATCTTGTGTTATGTGGCGTTAGTGAAGTGAGGTGGAGGGGAAGAAAGAAAGGAACCTTGAGAGAAAAAGGAAATTTTAGATTGAGATTAAGTGAAGGTCCAACCCTCTCCACATGTGGAGAGGGGTATTTATACTTACAATAAAACGCCCACTCCCGGGCTGTGGATCAGGCATACAGTGGGTGAAGACCCGTCCTTCTTCCATGGTGTTACTTAAACTAATACTAATTAACTAATAAACAAACTAACTACGAGCTAACTTAATGCTATTACAATCATTAGGTGACCGAGACTTTTACAAGAATATTTGTATTCCTAACAGTTTCCTCACTTGACGACGGCAGATGGGGCAGATATAGTGTGCAGAGTCTTTGAGCAAAAGGTGAAATCATTCATCAAGTTTATGAAACAGAGGCGCAAATTTGGCCAGGTCAAAGGAGGTATTACTTTTTCCTCTTGCCCAAAAATTATTACCAGCTTATCTTTTACATGCATTCTTTTATTGCGCACCGAAAAAAAAATTATGTCAACATGTTGTTCTGATTTTGCCTCTCATATTTGTTCATGACAGTCTTATATACCATTGAGTTTCAAAAGCGCGGCTTGCCACATTGTCACACACTTCTATGGATTTCTTCATCAACGAAGATCGAAAATGCTCAAGATGTCGATCAATACATTTCTGCAGAGCTGCCTGACCCTTAGCTTGATCCACGTGCATATAAAATTGTTTCAGAAATGATGATGCACGGGCCATGTGGGAAGGCCAACTTGAGTGCGCCATGTATGGAGGGCGATACTTGCACAAAAAATTTCCCGAAAAAATACAATAATGAAACTTTTTTCGACGACAGCGGATATCCACATTATCGAAGAAGGCAAGGAAATGTTTCTGCAAGAAAAGGGCAAATGAAACTTGACAACGGATATGTAGTGCCATATAACCGAGATCTATGCCTAGCATTTGAAGCTCATATTATTGTCGAGTACTGCGGGTGGAGTATGTTAATAAAATATCTGTTCAAATATATATCAAAAGGGACCGATCGAATCTTTGCAAAAGTAACAAGGTCTATTGGTGAGGCATCCACTTCATCAGCGCAACCAGAGCTGTGCATTGATGAAATTCAAAATTATCTTGATGGACGATTCGTGTGCCCTCATGAAGCCTGTTGGAGAATTCTCAAATTTCTGATACACAGCAGAGAACCGGCAGTGCAAATCCTTTTGGTCCATCTAGAGAATATGTAGCATGTAACTTTTCCAGCCGGCGACAATTTAGAGTCTGTGGTTAACTGTCATGGTTGGAAACTCACAACTCTCACTGAGTGGTTTACTTACAACATTGAAAATGAAGATGGCAGACATTTAACATACCTGCAGTTTCCATCAGAGTTTGTATGGTATGAAGACCGAAAAAGTTGGTCACGGAGAAAAAATAACAAGTACTCTATTGGACGGCTTGCATATATACACCCAACTTCTGGAGAGCTTTTCTATTTAAGGATGTTATTATGTCATCAGAAAGGGTGCCAAGGGTTTACAAAGCTGAGGACGGTCAATGAAATTATGTATACGACATATCGTGCTGCATGTGACGTGCTCGGTCTACTTGGTGATGACAAAGAATGGGACACAACTCTTGAAGAAGCATGTGGCTCAACTTCATCGCCAGAACTCAGGTTCCTTTTTGCGCGCCTTCTGACTCATTGTGACATCGCGCAGCCGTTGCAGTTATGGGATAAGTACTGGCGGCGAATGGGTGACGATATTCCAGCAACTGTGTCAAAACAGGTACAGATACCCAACTACTATGTCAATGATGATGATTTGCAAGGTTACGTACTATATGAGTTGGAGATAATACTTAGCAGTTGTGGAAAGTCGGTGTAAAACTATGGTTTGTAGTTATCACCACAGGAGCTGTTAGATCAGTTAAACAATCGTTTGCTGATGGAAGAAAAGAATCACAACAGGCCAATGTTGGCGAAAGAAAGAGACGAGTCACTTCCAAAGCTGAATAGTAAACAAAGGCGCATATATGACCTTATCATAAATGCTTTTAGATCAGCTAGCCAAGAGTTGATATTTGTATACGGCCATGGAGGAACTGGGAAAACTTTTCTATGGAAAACAATCATTAGTACAATACGGTCTGAAGGTAAAATTGTCTTGGCGGTTGCTTCCTCCGGCATCGTTTCTCTTCTTCTTCCGTCTGGCCGAACTGCACATTCAAGGTTCAAGCTTCCATTGGAATTGACAGATGAGTCACTTTGCAACGTGAAGAAAAACACTCTTATAGGAAACCTTCTAAAAGAAACCGATCTGACAATCTGGGATGAAGCGCCAATGAATGATCGACGATGCTTTGAGGCATTGGACAGAACTCTCAGAGACTTATTAGATGCTCTGGATGTTTTCTTTGGTAGAAAAATAGTTGTTTTAGGAGGTGATTTTCGGCAGACATTGCCTGTCAAAAAAGGCACTCCAAAAAATGGAAATAATTGCGTCGTCTATTGCAGAATCACACCTATGGCCGTGCTTCCATGTTATGACACTTAAAGAAAACATGAGGTTGTTTTGCACAGGTTTGAGCATAGAAGAGAAGAGCTTAGCACACTCCTTTGCATCATGGCTTAATGATATTGGTGATGGGAACATTGGCGAACCAGATAAAGAAGATCCCAGATATTCAGCATGGGTTGAGATTCCTTCTGCATATTGCATACAGGACGATGACCAAGGGCTTTCAAATCTTATAGATTTCATCTACGACTAGTCCACACTTCAAACACCTTCAGCAGTTACTCTACAGGAAAAGGCAATCGTCTGCCCAAAGAATGAAACGACAGATACCATCAACTCAAAAGTTTTATCCATGGTCCGTGGGGAAATAAAAACTTATGCAAGCTATGATGTAGCCACACTGGTTGGCAATAGTGGAGCCGAAACAGAGATGTTGTACCCCCTGAATATCTAAACACAATTAAGCTGCCAGGATTTCCACCACACGAGTTAGAACTTAAGGTTGGGTCACCGGTGATGCTCTTGAGGAATGTTAACTTGGCAGGCGGTTTGTGCAATGGGACACGTATGATAGTCACAAATCTCATGTCTAGGCTTATCGAAGTGCAGGTCATCACAGGCACAAGAGTCGGCGAAAAAGTTTTTATCCACAGAATACCACTAATCCATAAAGATCCAAATCTTCCTTTTGTTTTCAAACGCACTGATACGTGGGAATCGCACCAGGCTTTACCTCTCGAGGGATCTCGAGAAGCTTACAACCCCCACCAGGCAGTGTACCTGATCGTTGTAGTATAGTATAGTGACAAGTACCAGGGGATTGATCGTTCAACTCAGGAATAGTGTCGCTAGGATTAGAAAGCCTAAAAACTAGGTCTAGAGGTGAGGGATGATTCTTTTTGTATTTTAATATTTTTATGAAAGCAATTAAAATCTCGGGTTTTTGAAAGAGTGGGCGGAATTAGTTACTAGTCAACTAACCCAATAACTAAGATGCAATCAAAATAAAATAACAGAAACAAAAATAAAGTTAATTACTAATGTGGTGTGAACAATAATAGGGAAAGTTGTGTTTACTTAGGTTTCATTACTCCCTAGATATCTTTTACAGGTTGATAGTTTGTTACAATTGCATGGATGACGGGTTATATTCCTTAATACCATTCGTGGGGTGGCGTACGTACTTCCCCAACTCTATAAGCTCCAACTTCACTCATATGTCAAGCCGTAAAAAGCTCCTAACATGGGATCATTAGAATTCGCTCATGCATTAAATACAACCATAATAACCTAGTACGCATTGGTTCATATTTCTTAAGACGTTCAAGCATGTCACCTATGGAACTCTGCCAGTTTTCTTAAGCCTAACATCGAATACAATCATCCATAACAACTATAAACAAACAATCAACCCATAATTAACATCTAGGTTTCACCACATCTAAGCAAACACACAAGAGATCTAGCCTAGCATGTTGAATTCAAGACAAGCGTAAGATATATTCAAGCAACACATAGACATATTGATTGAATTGAAAGAGTACTTATCTCAAATTGACATGAATGTTTTCAAAGGGTAAAAACCCTTGAAAAAGCAGTAAAATTCGTGCTAGGGTTTCTCCAAAGTTACACCCTACTTGTCCCCTTTTTAATGAATGATTGCAAAACTATATATAGATTTTACAGGGTGACGGCGTCAAGAAGGAATTTCTGACGCCGTCAACTCGCCGCCAAAATAGAAATCGTATTGCCTAGATCCAATTGTGACGCCATCATGTGTAAATTTCCTCTGGGCCGTCACTAATACTTGGACCATGACGGCCTTGGGTGACGCCGTCATCTCCAATGCACAAAACATTCTGGACCGTCACGTGTATCATCCACTTCCACCTCTTTTGTTACTCTTGACGCCATCACTTGGAAACTCTTGGCGCGATTAGGTACTGTTCCCAGCAAGGAAAATTAAGACTTTGCCGTTTTCTTCACTTTTAAGCTCCAAAAATGTCCAAATTGCCTCCTTTTCCAGATTTCACTCCAAAAGTACCTAAAATGACAAAAGTAATGATTTAGGGTAATATTTGATCAAATAATCTCGAATCCGGGCTTAAATGACCCCTTAAAAATGGTTCATTTTTCGCCTCATCAAATACCCTTACACTTGATATTTGCTTGTCATCAAGCAAATGCGCTTTTATTCTAATCAAAATACAATTTAGGGGTCATTCAACAATAATATAAAAGTAATTAAAACAAATAATCGTTCCACTAAAGACCAAAGGCAAGCACGGAGGTCATACACTAGCACCTCACAAATAGTGTTTAGATACTCACATCTCTCAGGTGTAATAAAGTATATATCACAATAAGGAAATGGAAAACATCTCTCACTACCTGTCAAAGCAAAATAGATTACCATAGGCTTGGGAAAGGATCAAACCTCCACCACTTGGCGTAAGCACCTAGGATAAACTATCAAAGATATGACTCGACTTAGCAACCATGTAATCAATTAGATAATTAACTAAGGGTTTAAACAAATAACAATAATGCACTATAGATGAGTGCATACACGGAAGGCTAAGGCGATTTGGGTGTACATTTAAGTGGGTTGTAACAAATTCTTCCTTTAAGTAAGATGCTTAAAGTTAGAAACGAAGAGATAGGCTCGGAGGGGTGTACTAGGGGTTTCGTGTACTAAAAATGAGTACAACGCTAAGGTGTGGGAAAAATTAATTGACTTTACTAGCCAAGTAATGTGACTTAAATGGTCAAGTAATTATAATACGGGTTTAACACAAGGGTGATCCTAATGCCTCTTATCATGTAGTAAATCCTACCACACGAATGTAGTCTCACTAGCGGTCTCGGGATGCATCATTAACGCAAGTTCTAGAATCTAAATGCTACCGGTACACTCATAAGCACTAATAATAAATGCTTTTCCTATCAAAACTAAAGGCGAACCTCACGTATTTGGGTGGAAAATTTTTCTGAATAGTACGATTTTGTGCTAGTCATACAACTCCTATCCATGAGACGCTTGCTAAGGCTAAAGTTTCACTCCTAAATGTTGTAAAAAATTTTAAATTTGGCGCTAAAATTACACTAACAAGTATTTCTCATAGTTTTATTACACACCTACCATCAAACAAACAAACTCAAGTGCAAGTGTATCCTATAAGGTATCATCATTTACCCTCCCCTTACACTTAGGATGAACATTGTCCTCAATGTTCAATTAAAGAATGTAAAAGTAAAACAGGTAAAAGAATGAAATCAAATACTCCCCTGATTCGTTCGGCGTGGATAGTGTGTCAACAAGGTTAGATCTTTCTCCAAAAAAATGAACGTTCAAAGCTTCCCTTCTAGAAAAATAAATTATCTTCTTGTCATATTTAACCTGTTAAACCTGAGAAAACAAATAAGGCAACCTCTCTTAAAATCGGCGGCAATCTATATACACTAACAAATCCTAGAAAACAATGTAAGATATAATGCTTGTGGAATGAATGTTTGCAGATTTCCTGGAGTTTATAAAACTAAAAAATTAACAAAAACTTCAAGACTCCGTTAGAAAAACAAAACTCGCAAAATTTCCAGAATTTTACACATGACGCCGATAGGAATTAATTCATGACGCCGTCAGCAGAAATCTTTACGTTAAGTTTCCGGAAAATTTCTGTAAAAACATATGTCCTACTTCCTGGAAAATCCTGCAAAACATCATTATGACTCGATACAAGCATTTGACTCTAACAAATACTAATACACATGTTGTAACAATTCATATTTTCGGATTACTATTCATTTTTACTATTCACTTTTTACTATTTATTTTTACTATTCATCATATTTTGGATCAGTATAGAAACTTGGAACTTTTCCAAAAAATTACTATTCACTTTTACTATTTACTCCCGATACCCGCACCACTTTTTGACTAATACATTTTAAATGACCTTGCCTAATCATATACCTAGTCATCAACTAAATATTATTTACATAATATCTTACAAAATATCTCATTAAGAGAAGTCAAGTTGAAATTCTCTCCTTAAATATCTAAACACTATTCATATAAATATCTAAACACTATTCATCAAAATATCTAAACACTATTCACATAAATATCTAAACAGTATTCATCAAAATATCTAGATATTTTCATAAATTTTCACTATAAATAAAAAAGAAACTAGTTCATTCTATTTCATAGAAAAACACACATTTCCCTCCTCCTCCACCTTTCCCCCTCCGTACATCCTTCATACTTGATTTTTAAGCTCCGAGTTATACAGATAAGTTGATGGCATAAGTATTCTCTACGTAAAAATATAGTTTATTTTGTGTTTCCGTGGTTAGATTAAGAGCTACACAATGGTGGATAGGAGCTGTGGTTCTCAGAAATTTCTTGAAACTTTGGTAAGAATAGATCGGCTAATTCTAAGGATGCGTTTTAAATATGGGAGCAATTGGGTTTGTTTTGGGGTTGTTATGAGGTGATTTAGAGGTTTTTATTTTTAAAGAAATGGATTTTTGAAGATAGATGCGGAAGCGCTGCCCAATTTTCTAGTATCATTTATCAGTTATTATAAGGTGAGTCATAGCCCCTCTTTTACTTGTTTTGAACTATTTTGGGGGAGATACATTCTTAACTATTTTTGACAATCACTATTATTTGCAACTACATGTTTATCTGAACTGAATGTTTATTTTATACTAAGTAACAATAATTGCCATGCTTAGAGTTTCTATATAATGGACCATTAAGCGCTATGCGTAGTGAGTATGAATATTATGGTTAGATATATTGAGATTAAGGTATCAATTAAGTTGACTCAGTTAGAGCAAACAAATGAAACAAATATTTGAGAACACTATGTATAACAACAGATTACCTACTAGGCTATGATTGCAACAATTATTCCAATTTCTATTAGTACGAGATTTACATTTTTGTTTTCATAAAGGATAGTACAATAACAAATAATTTTCAACGTTGTGGGCGTATAACAACGTAACCCACAATGCCATGCACGTGGTCCAATTTACGATTCAGCGGACTTGGTCCAACTACGATTCAATGGACTTGGTCCAATAACGATTTCATTTACTTGTTACAAACTATGTGATCTAATGGACTTGGTGTAAATCTCAAAACTAATAGAATTGGTATAATAACAAACCAACAGACTTGGTACAAATGTGAACTACTAGAAACGAGAAGCTAGAAAACATAAGGTTTCGATGTCAAGAATTAAGAGCAACAGAAACACTACCTACATGTGATATTGTATTTAGTACAGTAGTCATACACTTGGAATTCTAGGAATCTACATTTAGTATTGCATATACTTGTTAGCAGGTTTTGTTTACAAGATTTCCATAACTATTTCCACAAACTCTATGAACTCACCAACCTTTGTGTTGACATTTTAGCATGTATATCAGGTCTATAATGAACGAGGAGGGCACGGAAGGGTACGGATATTCTAGAGGGCTATAAATTTTATTATAATTCGAAAACTCATTTAATGTAAATTATAAACATGGAACCATCTGGGACCTCATTTTGTAATCTCTGATATTTATATAATTCGAATGATAAATCTTTTAAAACGACTCAATTAGAGTTCGTTTTCTATTATTGTGACTATTGTGCCGTCGAGTAACACCCAGTTTGAATTCCGCTGCGTGTCACGAAATTGGGGGTGTTACAGATTGGTACTAGAGCCATGGTTATAGAGAAAAGAGTCTAATTGAGACCTAAACTATAACCACAATTACAAGCAAAAACATTTTTATAGCCTTTCGATCTTCGTGCCTTCCATCCTCCAGACGATTATGGACTTATTATGCATGTTATACTACACAAACATACTAGTATATTATAATATAACACACACTGAATTCCGGGACAGAATTCCTTTTAAGGGGTAGGTACTGTAACAATTCATATTTTCGGATTACTATTCATTTTTACTATTCACTATTACTATTCATTTTTACTATTCGTCATATTTTGGGTCAGTATAGAAACTTGAAACTTTTCCTAAAAATTACTATTCACTTTTACTATTTACTCCCGATACCCGCACCACCTTTTGACTAATACATTTTAAATGACCTTGCCTAATCATATACCTAGTCATCAACTAAATATTATTTACATAATCTCTTACAAAATATCTCATTAAGAGAAGTCAAGTTGAAATTCTCTTCTTAAATATCTAAACACTATTCATCAAAATATCTAAACACTATTCACATAAATATCTAAACAGTATTTATCAAAATATCTAGATATTTTCATAAATTTTCACTATAAATAAAAAAGAAACTAGTTCATTCTATTTCATAGAAAAACACACATTTCACTCCTCCTCCACCTTTCCCCCTCCGTACATCCTTCATACATGATTTTTAAGCTCCGAGTTATACAGATAAGTTGATGGCATAAGTATTCTCTACGTAAAAATATAGTTTATTTTGTGTTTCCGTGGTTAGATTAAGAGCTACACAATGGTGGATAGGAGCTGTGGTTCTCAGAAATTTCTTGAAACTTTGGCAAGAATAGATCGGCTAATTTTAAAGATGAGTTTTTAATATGGGAGCTATTGGGTTTGTTTTGGGGTTGTTATGAGGTGATTTAGAGGTTTTTATATTTAAGGAAATGGATTTTTGAAGATAGATGCGGAAGCGCTGCCCAATTTTCTAGTATCATTTATCAGTTATTATAAGGTGAGTCATATCCCCTCTTTTACTTGTTTTGAACTATTTTGGGGGAGATACATTCTTAACTATTTTTGACAATCACTATTATTTGCAACTACATGTTTATCTGAACTGAATGTTTATTTTATACTAAGTAACAATAATTGCCATGCTTAGAGTTTCTATATAATGGACCATTAAGCGCTATGCGTAGTGAGTATGAATATTATGGTTAGATATATTGAGATTAAGGTATCAATTAAGTTGACTCAGTTAGAGCAAACAAATGAAACAAATATTTGAGAACACTATGTATAACAACAGATTACCAACTAGGCTATGATTGCAACAATTATTCCAATTTCTATTAGTACGAGATTTACATTTTTGTTTTCATAAAGGATGGTACAATAACAAATAATTTTCAACGTTGTGGGCGTATAACAACGTAACCCACAATGCCATGGACGTGGTCCAATTTACGATTCAGCGGACTTGGTCCAACTACGATTCAATGGACTTGGTCCAATAACGATTTCATTTACTTGTTACAAACTATGTGATCTAATGGACTTGGTGTAAATCTCGAAACTAATAGAATTGGTATAATAACAAACCAACAGACTTGGTACAAATGTGAACTACTAGAAACGAGAAGCTAGAAAACTTAAGGTTTCGATGTCAAGAATTAAGAGCAACAGAAACACTACCTACATGTGATATTGTATTTAGTACAGTAGTCATACACTTGGAATTCTAGGAATCTACATTTAGTATTCATATACTTGTTAGCAGGTTTTATTTACAAGATTTCCATAACTATTTCCACAAACTCTATGAACTCACCAACCTTTGTGTTAACACTTTAGCATATATTTCAGGTCCATAATGAACGAGGAGGGCACGGAAGGGTACGGATATTCTAGAGGGCTATAAATTTTATTATCATTCGAAAACTCATTTAGTGTAAATTGTAAACATGTAACCATCTGGGACCTCATTTTGTAATCTCTGAGGGGGTGCTTGGTTGGGGGTAATGGGGGGGTGGGGAATGGGAAAGGTAATGATTAAACATGCTTGTTTATGACTAGGGAATGCAATCATTGTTTAGTATGGGGTAATGGGGCATTACCCAGTAAATTGGGAGGTATGGTAATGATTACCCACCAGCAGCAACCACCACCACCACCAGCCACCACCATTAGCAACTACCACCACTAGCCACCACCACCACCACCACCACCAGCTACCACCACCACCACCAGCCACCACCACCAGCCGCCATCACCACCAGCCACCACCACCACCAGCTACACCACCACCACCACTAGCCACCACCACCACCACCATCAGCCACCACCACCACCAGCAACAGCTACAACCACCACCACCAGCCACCATCACCACCATCACCACCACCACCAGCCACCATCACCACCAGCCACCACCACCACCAGTAGCCACCACCACCACCACCAGCCACCACCACCACCAACCACTACCATTAACAGCCACCACCACCACCACCAGCCACCACCACAAACACTAGCCACCACCACCAGCAGCAGCTACCACTACCACCACCAACAGCAGCCACCACCACCACCAGCCGCCATCACCACCACCACTAGCCACCACCACCACCACCAGTCGCCACCACCACCACCTTGGAGGTTAATGTGTTTTTCTTAAACCAAGCACCATCAAAGATAATGATAATCTTCATTCCATTCCTTTGCATTCTCTTTGCCTTTCCCTTTCCCATTCCCCATTTTGAACCAAGCACACCCTGATATTTATATAATTTGAATGATAAATCTTTTAAAACGACTCAATTAGAGTTCGTTTTCTATTATTGTGACTATTGTGCCGTCGAGTAACACCCAGTTTGAATTCCGCTGCGTGTCACGAAATTGGGGGTGTTACACATGTTCATTTAATATTGTGGAGAATCATGATCAATTTCGTTCTTAGAAACAAATCTGGGGTTTCCCCTTACACTTATCTTTTACGAAATACCTTTGTATGAAGTTAAGACGAAGTTAAAAACAAAATAAAGCATTTTCACAATTTACTTTGAAACATGAGCCACAAACAACAAAAATAAAACATGCATACAGAAACCAATAAAATCAAATAAACAAACAAACAAACAAATAAATAAATAAAGCTTGGGTTGCCTCCCAATAAGCGCTTGTTTTTGTTCGAGTCACGAGCCTGACTCTACCCTTATTTAACGGAAATAGGGGAGGTTTTCCCTACACTTTGAATTAAGTGCGGGTGGAAGTAGCGATACACACCCTTAGGGTGGAAATATGTCACGTGAAGTGAAGGGAGTGAGTGAATGGCTTCCTTCATCCTAAAGCTACCCGGATAATTTTGGTTGATGGGTGGGTCGGTTCCTCTTTTGTCTCCTAGAAATATATCTAAGGATGGAAAGGTGTGTAAAGATTGAGGTTCCGGTTCATCAACACTAGGAAATTCCCTAGAACTAGGAGTAAGGTTATCACTACAAGTATTCAAACCTATATACTCAAGTGGTGCCTGGTCCAAGGGTTCTACTTCCATCGGAATTCATAAAGTTTCTTCTACTTCTTCCGGGTAAGTCACAGGCGGTGTGTACGCATCAAATGATGGTAGGACTTGTGGGGTACTTAGTGGGCTTGGGTTTTCTACTATCTCTTCCATCACATCAATATCACCTATGTGTTCATCTTGTATTATGGTAGTGCCTAACCATGACATGCAACTAGGTGGCCCAACTCTAAACTCATGTGTGTCATATGTTTTGGTGAAATCTATCCCGCTCATGCAACTAGGTAGTTCAACGCTAACCATTTCATAATCTTGGTTTGATTATAAGTTCATGTTCTTCGAAACTAGGTCATCTTGCTCATACGAATCCACCAATTCGTTGAACTTATGTGTCATGGTTAGGAAGCTTTTCTCAAAATTCATCCAACGGGTCTGACTAAAAGGAATTGATCCTGATAATGATCGTCTAATAGAAATCACACATGCATATAATTCATCAAACCTATCTAACTTTACCCCCAACTCCTCTTGGATGTCATAAAGATCACACAAAAAATCATTGGAATGATAGGAAGCAAATCTATTAGTGAAATATAGTTGTTCCTCTATTGTCAGTGATCTAAATGGAATTTCATCTGCCATAGTGACAAGTGAAAATGGTTTTACAAACAAAGGGCACAAAGAAAAAGATAGACTACAAGAAAGCTAATAAAAAGAAAATAAAAATCTCACTAAAAAGGAATCTAATGAGTAGACCTAATAAAAATAAATTTCAACCTAAACAATAACTATTCCCCGGGCTGCGGCGCCAAAAACTTGATACGTGGGAATCGCACCAGGCTTTACCTCTCGAGGGATCTCGAGAAGCTTACAACCCCCACCAGGCAGTGTACCTGATCGTTGTAGTATAGTATAGTGACAAGTACCGGGGGATTGATCGTTCAACTCAGGAATAGTGTCGCTAGGATTAGAAAGCCTAAAAACAAGGTCTAGAGGTGAGGGATGATTCTTTTTGTATTTTTAAATTTTTATGAAAGCAATTAAAATCTCGGGTTTTTGGAAGAGTGGGCGTAATTAGTTGCTAGTCAACTAACCCAATAACTAATATGCACTCAAAATAAAATAACAGAAATGAAAATAAAGTCAATTACTAATGTGGTGTGAACAATATTAGGGAAAGTTGTGTTTACTTAGGTTTCATTACTCCCTAGATATCTTTTACAGGTTAATAGTTTGTTACAATTGCATGGATGATGGGTTATATTCCTTAATACCATTCGTGGGGTGGCATACGTACTTCCCCAACTCTATAATCTCCTACTTCACTCCTATGTCGAGCCATTAAAAGCTCCTGACATGGGATCATTAGAATTTGCTCATGCATTAAATACAACCATAATAACCTAGTACGCATTGGTTCATGTTTCTTAAGACGTTCAAGCATGTCACCTATGGAAGTCTTCCAGTTTTCTTAAGCCTAACATCGAATACAATCATCCGTAACAACTATAAACAAACAATCAACCCATAATTAACATCTAGGTTTCACTACATCTAAGCAAACACACAAGAGATCTAGCCTAGCATGTTGAATTCAAGACAAGCGTAAGATATATTCAAGCAACACATAGACATATTGATTGAATTGAAAGAGTACTTATCTCAAATTGACATGTAAGTTTTCAAAGGGTAAAAACCCTTGAAAAAGCAGTAAAATTCGTGCTAGGGTTTCTCCAAAGTTACACCCTACTTGTCCCCTTTTTAATGAATGATTGCAAAACTATATATAGATTTTACAGGGTGACGGCTTCAAGAAGTAATTTCCGACGCCGTCAACTCACCGCCCATAATGAGATCGGATTGCCTAGATCCAGATTTGACGCCGTCATGTGTAATATTTCTCTGGGCCGTCACCATATCTTGAGCCATGACGGCCATACGTGACGCCGTCACGTTTTCACTGGACCGTCACCACTTCCACGTCTTGTTTTACTCTTGACGCCATCACATGAAGACTCTTGACGCCGTCAGGTACTGTTCCCAGCAAGGAAAATTAAGACTTTGCCGTTTTCTTCACTTTTATGCTTCAAAAATGTCCAAAATGCTTCCTTTTCCAGAATTCACTCCAAAAGTACCTAAAATGACAAAAGGAACGATTTAGGGCAATATTTGATCAAATAAATTCAAATCCGGGCTTAAATGACCCCCTAAAAACGGTTCATTTTTCGCCTCATCATATACCCTTACACTTGAGATTTACTTGTCCTCAAGAAAATGCGCTTTTATTCTAATCAAAATACAAGTTAGGGATTATTTAACACTAATATAAAAGTAATTACAACAAATAATCGTTCCACTAAAGACCGAAGACAAGCACAAGGGTCATACACTAGCACCTCATAAATAGTGTTTAGATACTCTCATCTCTCGGGTGTAATAAAGTATATATCACAATACGGAAATGGAAAACATCTCTCACTACCTGTCATAGCAAAATAGATTACCATAGGCTTGGGAAAGGATCAAACCTCCACCACATGGCGTAAGCACCTAGGATAAACTATCAAAGAGGTCTTTTAAAGGGTTATAATGTTAGGTGTAGGGATATGGAATACACGGTTTTGTTGGATAAAGGCAATCTTTACTGGTGGCGAGTTAATCATCTTTGTTAATTACATGTACAATATGGCGTTGCTAAGCCAAGACTAGACTCGACTTAAGCTAATAAATGAAAAATAAAAAAAACTTAAAACAAACATAGAATGAAACGGGATGGTAGTCCGTATATTTTTTCTCTTTTCTTTTTCTATTTTTTTTTTCTTTTTCTTAATTTTTCGATTTTTTTTTTTTTTTTTTTTTTTTTTTTTTTTTTTTTTTTTTTGTGTGTGTGTGCATACACTCTTACCCTACCATCCAAAATAATACATCATAGGGTATGTACATTTCCCTTACACTTGAATTTTTACATACTTTACAATAAACTAATCTAATGGCTCGAATTAAGATAATCAAAACGCTTGGAGTACTTTTTAGATTAACGCACATATGGGGGTAATAATAAGATGTTCTTCCCCATTACTCCATAACATTAGTACTTTACCCATGAGTCCCAATCGTCCCAAAACAATATGTACAAGGATATGACTCGACTTAGCAACCATGTAAGCAATTAGATAATTAACTAAGGGTTTAAACAAATAACAATAATGCACTATAGATGAGTGCATACACGGAAGGCTAAGGCGATTTGGGTGTACATTTAAGTGGGTTGTAACAAATTCTTCCTTTAAATAAGATGCTTAAAGTTAGAAACGAAAAGATAGGCTCGGAGGGGTGTACTAGGGGTTTCGTGTACTAAAAATGAGTACAACGCTAAGGTGTGGGAAAAATTAATTGACTTTACTAGCCAAGTAATAAGACTTAAATGGTCAAGTAATTATGATACGGGTTTAACACAAGGGTGATCCTAATGCCTCTTATCATGTACTAAATCCTACCACATGAATGTAGTCTCACTAGCGGTCTCGGGATGCATCACTAACGCAAGTTCTAAAATCTAAATGCTACCGGTACACTCATAAGCACTAATAATAAATGCTTTTCCTATCAAAACTAAAGACGAACCTCACGTATTTGGGTGGAAAATTTTTCTGAATAGTACGGTTTTGTGCTAGTCATACAACTCCTATCCATGAGACGCTTGCTAAGGCTAAAGTTTCACACCTAAATATTGTAAAAAATTTTAAATTTGGCGCTAAAATTACACTAACAAGTATTTCTCATAGTTTTATTATACACCTACCATCAAACAAACAAACTCAAGTGCAAGCGTATCCTATAAGGTATCATCATTTACCCTCCCCTTACACTTAGGATGAACATTGTCCCCAATGTTCAATTAAAGAATGTAAATGGAAAACAGGTAAAAGAATGAAATCAAATACTCCCCTGATTCATTTGGCGTGGATAGTGTGTCAACAAGGTTAGATCTTCCTCCAAGAAAATGAATGTTCAAGGCTTCCCTTCCAGAAAAATAAATCATCTTCTTGTCATATTTAACCTGTTAAACCTGAGAAAACAAATAAGGCAACCTCGCTTAAAATCGGCGGCAATCTATATATACTAACAAATCCTAGAAAACAATGTAAGATATAATGCTTGTGGAATGAATATTTGCAGATTTCCTGGAGTTTATAAAACTAAAGAATTAACAAAAACTTCAAGACTCCGTTAGAAAAACAAAACTCGCAAAATTTCCAGAATTTTACACATGACGCCGTCAGCAGAAATCTTTACGTTAAGTTTTCGGAAAATTTCTGTAAAAACTTATGTCCTACTTCCTGGAAAATCCTGCAAAACATCATTATGACTCGATACAAGCATTTGACTCTAACAAATACTAATACACATGTTCATTTAATATTGTGGAAAATCATGATCAATTTCGTTCTTAGAAACAAATTTGGGGTTTCCCCTTACACTTATCTTTTGTGAAATACCTTTGTATGAAGTTAAGACGAAGTTAAAAACAAAATAAAGCATTTTCACAATTTACTTTGAAACATGAGCCACAAACAACAAAAATAAAACATGCATATGGAAACAAATAAAATCAAATAAATAAACAAACAAACAAACAAATAAATAAATAAAGCTTGGGTTGCCTCCCAATAAGCGCTTGTTTTTGTTCGAGTCACGAGCCTGACTCTACCCTTATTTAACGGAAATAGGGGAGGTTTTCCCTACACTTTGAATTAAGTGCGGGTGGAAGTAGCGATACACACCCTTAGGGTGGAAATATGCCACGTGAGGTGAAGGGGTGAGTGACTGGCTTCCTTCATCTTAAAACTACCCGGATAATTTTGGTTGATGGGTGGGTCGGTTCTTCTTTTGTCTCCTAGAAATATATCTAAGGATGGAAAGGTGTGTAAAGATTGAGGTTCCGGTTCATCAACACTAGGAAATTCCCTAGAACTAGGAGTAAGGTTATCACTACAAGTATTCAAACCTATATCCTCAAGTGGTGCCTGGTCCAAGGGTTCTACCTCCATCGGAATTCCTAAAGTTTCTTCTACTTCTTCCGGGTAAGTCACGGGCGGTGTGTACGCATCAAGTGATGGTAGGACTTGTGGGGTACTTAGTGGGCTTGGGTTTTCTACTATCTCTTCCATCACATCAATATCACCTATGTGTTCATCTTGTATTATGGTAGTGCCTAACCATGACATGCAACTAGGTGGCTCAACTCTAACCTCATGTGTGTCGTATGTTTTGGTGAAATCTATCCCGCTCATGCAACTAGGTAGTTCAACGCTAATCATTTCATAATCTTAGTTTGATTCTAAGTTCATGTTCTTAGAAACTAGGTCATCTTGCTCATACGAATCCACCAATTCGTTGAACTTATGTGTCATGGTTAGGAAGCTTTTCTCAAAATTCATCCAACGGGTTTGACTAAAAGGAATTGATCCTGATAATGATCGTCTAATAGAAATCACACATGCATATAATTCATCAAACCCATCTAACTTTACCCCCAACTTCTCTTGGATGTCATAAAAATCACACAAAAAATCATTGGAATGATAGGAAGCAAATCTATTAGTGAAATATAGTTGTTCCTCTATTGTCAGTGATCTAAATGGAATTTCATCTGCCATAGTGACAAGTGAAAATGGTTTTACAAACAAAGGGCACAAAGAAAAAGATAGACTACAAGAAAGCTAATAAAAAGAAAATAAAAATTTCACTAAAAAGGAATCTAATGAGTAGACCTAATAAAAATAAATTTCAACCTAAACATTAACTATTCCCCGGGCTGCGGCGCCAAAAACTTGATACGTGAGAATTGCACCAGGCTTTACCTCTCGAGGGATCTCGAGAAGCTTACAACCCCCACCAGGCAGTGTACCTGATCGTTGTAGTATAGTATAGTGACAAGTACCGGGGGATTGATCGTTCAACTCAGGAATAGTGTCGCTAGGATTAGAAAGCCTAAAAACTAGGTCTAGAGGTGAGGGATGATTCTTTTTGTATTTTTATGAAAGCAATTAAAATATCGGGTTTTTGGAAGAGTGGGCGGAATTAGTTGCTAGTCAACTAACCCAATAACTAATATGCAATCAAAATAAAATAACAGAAATGAAAATAAAGCTAATTACTAATGTGGTGTGAACAATAATAGGGAAAGTTGTGTTTACTTAGGTTTCATTACTCCCTAGATATCTTTTACAGGTTAATAGTTTGTTACAATTGCATGGATGACGGGTTATATTCCTTAATACCATTCATGGGGTGGCGTACGTACTTCCCCAACTCTATAATCTCCTACTTCACTCCTATGTCAAGCCGTTAAAAGCTTCTAACATGGGATCATTAGAACTCGCTCATGCATTAAATACGACCATAAAAACCTAGTACGCATTGGTTCATGTTTCTTAAGACGTTCAAGCATGTCACCTATGGAAGTCTGCCAGTTTTCTTAAGCCTAACATCGAATACAATCATCTGTAACAACTATAAACAAACAATCAACCCATAATTAACATCTAGGTTTCACTACATCTAAGCAAACACACAAGAGATCTAGCCTAGCATGTTGAATTCAAGACAAGCGTAAGATATATTCAAGCAACACATAGACATATTGATTGAATTGAAAGAGTACTTATCTCAAATTGACATGAAAGTTTTCAAAGGGTAAAAACCCTTGAAAAAGTAGTAAAATTCGTGCTAGGGTTTCTCCAAAGTTACACCCTACTTGTCCCCTTTTTAATGAATGATTGCAAAACTATATATAGATTTTACAGGGTGACGGCGTCAAGTAGGAATTTCTGACGCTATCAACTCGCCGCCCATAATGAGATCGGATTGCCTAGATCCAGATTTGACGCCATCATGTGTAATATTTCTCTGGGCCGTCACCATATCTTGAGCCATGACGGCCATACGTGACGCCGTCACGTTTTCACTGGACCGTCACCACTTCCACGTCTTGTTTTACTCTTGACGCCATCACATGAAGACTCTTGACGCCGTCAGGTACTGTTCCCAGCAAGGAAAATTAAGACTTTGCCGTTTCCTTCACTTTTATGCTTCAAAAATGTCCAAAATGCTTCCTTTTCCTTAATTCACTCCAAAAGTACCTAAAATGACAAAAGGAACGATTTAGGGCAATATTTGATCAAATAAATTCAAATCCGGGCTTAAATGACCCCCTAAAAACGGTTCATTTTTTGCCTCATCACGCACCAAATTCCCAATAAAACTCTGTTACGCTATGACAATCAACAAAAGCCAAGGCCAATCTCTAAACAAAATTGGTGTATACCTTCCTGATCCGGTGATTGGCCATGGCCAATTGTATGTGGCTCTCTCTAGAGCCACTTCCCCTCATGGATTAAAAATTCTTATCAAACAACAAGAAAATCAGAGGCCAAATGTCACCAAAAATATTGTTTACAAAGATTTGTTGAAAAAAATAAAAGATACAGACTTTTTATTCGGAACACGAACATAGCATAACTATCTTTTTTTAAAACAGATATTCCTCGCTTTTGTTATTAGTTGACTTTAATTTAGTTTGCGTCTTTCAACTTTGTGAATATGTTTTTCATCCCACTTTTTGTTCTTAATAGTGCCCTAGAATTGCCTGTTTAGAATAAATGATTGCATGTATATTACTCCAGCTGCGAAAAACAAAGTCTGCACAATATTTTTGCGTTCCACATTCTATATCATATAATGACAACTATATGTTATATTCTATTGCTTTTATAAAAGTGCCATAAAACGTACAAGAGGCTGGTAGGCTTGGTAATGGCAGATTTTATTTTGCATATGACGTTGTATTGCTATTCATGCGCTTAATCTTTGAATACTTCTTTTTATGAAAATCTTTTTTGCACCTGACTTAGTTTCTTTATTTCCTACCAGGCCAATGGAAGATGATGCACTTGCAATGGTGGAACATGCGCCTAAAGATAAGCTTATTGAAGCTACCGATTGAGGACAGATCACAACGATTCGTGAGTTGCGACCAACATCTCACAGCAAAGTACTTGAGGCTAGACCATATAGAAAATGGACTGCGATCACTTATGCAAAAAAGGATCAGAGTGGATTCTCCAGAAGAAAGAAAGAAACTGGGTACTGTTGTATCTTGATAGATCGAGAGGTATGTCTTACTTTATATGGTGTTACAAAAACATATCAACTCCTTTAACTTACCTAATGTGTATGCATCGCCAAACTCACATGATTTCTAAATATAACAAGGGGAATGCGATACAAGCCAACATGGATGTCAGGGAAATTGATTACTTCAGCTCAAAGATCAAGCTTGGGTTTGTCTACAGAATTTCTGATTTCGTGTGTGAGCCAACCAACACTTACCAACAAACAATTAGCAACAGAACAAGCCTCAGGTTCGGAAGAGCCACAAAATTTGAGCCCATAGAGGCCCCGGAAATCCCGCACCACTACTTTGAATTTGATTCGCACAACCAGCTTCAACACAGAGTTCCAAGAGAAACTGCAGCAGGGAAAATGCAGTATCCAATTCTCACAGGTCATGTTTTCACTCTTAAATTTAGATAATTCCTACAAATATCAAAATTCTCATGCTTATTTGATTACAGATTACATGGGGTGTCTGCGGTCACCAGGAGAGATTACACGCACACCAAATGCCAGCCAGAATGAAAGTGTCGTTAGAAAAGCGGATATTGAAAATTTGAGGTGCATTGCATTATACTTTTGACTTTTCTCAATAAAAAATAACCAGTAAAGTTTTCTCAGTAAGCTGACAACTTGCTCAACTTGCCAGTGGTAATGTTGTTGAGTTCACAATGTGGGATGACATGGCTCAGGAATTTGGAGATGCTGACTTTGAAGCAATGGAAAAACCAATCATAATTGCAGTTAGCTGCCGAGTGTCGAAATTTAAAGGTATTACACTAATGCTTTGTAAAAATTGGGCTCCCACATTGTTATGACATTTTCAAATAAAATCATGGCAGATTACCAGTTAACAGCAACTTCTGCAACACGCTATTACTTAAATCCAGAAATACCAGAAGCTCAAGAAGCAAGAGCACGGTAATATCTTTAAATCCGAAAAATTTAAGTAACGATAGCTTCGCATAAATAACTGACACAACATGTTCATTATGATTTTTCATTACTGAGCAGATACAAAGAGAGGCACCAGAAAAGTCCACCGCTTCGTGTTACCAAGACTCCATACGAAGATATTGAAAAAGAAAAGTTACACAACATATTTCCTTTGAAAACACTTCTAAAAGCAGATCCAGACAGCTATATTGTAATTTTTTTTTTGAAAAACAGTTAACTATACTAACACCTAAGAAATAAGTTAACATACATTTTACCGCACGTTTGCTAAACACATAGTCATTTATCATTTGTACAAATATTTGCAGGGAGTCAAGTTCACAAGTGAGGCAACAATCAGTGACATCAACCCAAAAAGAGATTGGTTTTACATGAGCTGCAACCAATGTGGTTATAAAGTCAAAGAAGAAGATGGAATATACCGGTGCATAAATCATGGAACACAGCAAAAACCATCATATAGGTTCGAACTTCTGTAGCTCAATCTTATTTGATATACAAAAAATGAAATACAAGCAAAAGCATAATCACATAACTTCACAAAATATACAGGTATAATTTCAAAGGTTTCATCACAGATCCCTCTGCAACAATTCCGATCACTTTCTTTAGCCCTGCAGCAGAAGATATAGCAGGGTATTCATGCTTCGAGTTGCTAGCGAACCACAAAGCTAAGGACTTGCAAGAAATACCAGAAGAAATTTTCGCACTTGAAGGTGAAAAAAACATTTTCCAGTTTCATTTCAGCACATCAAGCCAAACAGCAGATTTTAATCTCGATCGGGTTTTTAACAAAAAGAAAATCCGAGAACACACAAGCAAGGTTGTACAACCAGCTTTAGGTAATGCATTTAGGTGGACAATTTATCATATTTAAAATACCATTTCCACATGTATATACTGATCCTTTTGCTTATGAATAACTAGAAACATCAGCAACACCTCTTGTGTTGCCAGACAAAGAGAGTGCTGAAGAAAGAAAGGATCAGCAAGATCAGTCGCAAACAACACCTCTCTCATAGCCGATGAAATTTCCAAGGAAATAAAAGATGCAGAAGATGACTTACAAACACCAAATAATCCATTCCTTGACGATGAAACAACTTCAGGTAATGTCATTTAACTCACCAATCGATGTCCTTATAGCTACAGATCCGTGCATTGACTTTGGGTTTACAAATAAACAGCAACGCCACAGACACTTGTGACATTCATTCACCAAGAGCCTTTAGAAACAAGTGTGCAAGAGAAAGTGATTGAAGAGAGTAAGAACAAAACAGTGAAAAGAGCATTGTTTCAACCACAGCCATCAGAATCAAAGAAGCAAAAAGTTACACATCAAGTATTTAATTAACGTAGACACTCTTTTATTCAATTAAATATCTTACAACGAGCTTAGATATAGCTCTCATAGACATTACACAAACACTCATCTAACGATTAAACACACATACATAGTTGCAATTCCAAACAAGAACATAGATGGCATATCATAGGCACCACCACAGCTTTTCATTGTAGTTCCAGATTTAGAAATTCATCAAACCCTTAAGCTTCTGAATAAACAGATCATGGTTACGAGCATTTAGCTCCAATTCAGCCGCCATTATCCTCATTTGCAGCACCTTTTGGTCATCTTTTCCTTGGACCTCTCTTAAATACTCTGCCAATTTTTGTGCATAAATATTTCCAATCGTTTCCAGTTCAGCTATAAATTCAACCCTTTCACGAATGACACCAAGCAGTCTTCCACAAAGACCATTCATTTGTTGAGCCATTTGAAGATCCTCAATTCCAGCTTTGCGACAATAAAGAACAAACGCCTCTGACCAGTTCTTAGAATTAGCCTCAGCTCTAAGGTGATTGATTGGCTCCAAACGGTCAACCTAAATTGACCAAAGGAATGGTCAACAAAGTCAAACTGCTTAGAGTCAATCTCTGTGGAAGTATAGGGGTTTCCCCTGGTCGTTATGTCCCGACGAGGTGTGATGGTATAAAAACGGGTTTATGATCGGGTGAATTTGGACAGAAAGGTAAGGAATTTGGTTTGTATGATTACACTAAGATATGAGGAATGAAAATAACTTAGAAACACTATATGAACAATTACTGATAATCAGATACACTAAAAACGTGAGCTAAGTCTAATAACGCGTACGTTTGATTTAAAGTTACGTTAACGTATGAAATAAAACGCGAGTTTTGTACAAATAAAATACTTACGAATATCAAAATTACATTTTTACAATCCAAATGATAAAAGAAAATTTTTAGAAAATTAAAATTAATTTTTACACTATTTATATAATTATTATTAATTAATTACTAATTTCCTATTTACTTTTAATTATTTAAAATACCATAAAATACAAATAATTAGGAAATTGACCTAGAAAAATAAAATTTAAATTTGAAAAAATCTAAAATAATATAAAACAAATTTTAAAACTGAAAAAATATTTTTACGACTTTTAAAATAATTATTATTAATTATTAACTAATTATTAATTAATAAAAACTAATATTAATTATGAAAAATACTAAATGAAAAGAGAAAAATATGAAAAAATTACTGAAATTATTTTATAACTACAGGAACCTAAGAAAATTATAAAAATGAAGATTGCTTATTGAATAAGTTGAAAATAAGCCTAATTGCTTAAATAGAAGCTATCACTATTTGTATTTTTGACTTTTTTGGAATTTTCTTTTACAAAACTACTTAAATACTAAAAATAACAAACTTTAATGAAGGCATATTGGCTGAAAATGAAAAATAAGCATTATGGAGTTACAATTGCTTAACAGTTTGTATTATTAAGCTTAATAGGATTTAGATAAGCTAGATTAAGCTACAAAATGATATCCCAAGTACAAATAAGCTATAAACAGACCAATAAGAACTTGAATTAAGCAAAGTGAAACAAAAATGCATAAGAAATAAGATGAGATAAGCCAATAAGCACTTCCAAACCAACCACAGACCATACAGGCCAAAATGGCTATCTTGAAGACCCTGTTGGGCCCACAGGGGTGAACAAGGGTCCAAGGTGAGGCTTATTCTAAAAAGCCAGCTAGGAGAGCTTTTCAAAAAGCTAAGGGCCAAGCCCTGGGTCCCACAAATAAGCACTGGAGAGGCTTGTGAACTTGGGCTCATACACTGAGTACTCAGTGTATGGTCAGTGGATAGGTCAACTTATAGAGCAAAATAAGATAAGGAAATGGGACCTAAAGTCCAAAATAAGCTAGGAACTAATAAGCTACACTAACAAGCTACTCAAAAAGCAAGAATGAAGGTCTGGGGCCCACTAATGAGCCAAGGAGAGTGTTATGAAACTTGGGTGAGATTCCTGGTGCAGGGCATGAAAGGGTCCAACAGGAGGGGCAAATTAAGCAGTATAAAAGCAGTAAAGACCAAAACAACGGTGATTCTATGAAATCTACCTAGGGGACTACCTAAATCAACAACAAACACCCCCGATATCCTAGAATTGCCCAAGATGTGGTCAATTGAAGTTTGGGTAAAACTGGGTACAGGGGGGCTACAGGCCTGCAGGCCACTTTGAGCTTATTTTTCAATAAGCAATAAGTTGCAAGATGAGAAAATCTATTTGAAAATTGTACACAACCTACCAAATAACACAAAACAGCAAAAATCTTTTACTTCCAATCCAAATTGAACCCTGTGCATTATCTTAAAATCTGTCCCATTTTCACAGTTACCACACTTTTGACTTTTGAAATTTAGACTAAAGTTGAATAAAATGAGATTCTAAGGGATCTAATTAACTGAACATGTTAAAGTAGGCTAAGATGAGTTCAAATTAAGCTAATATGACTACTTATACAACTATATTACACAATATGTATCAGGAATCCTCCACAGTGAACAATTGAGAACAATTCTACCAAGATTTTGACTATTATCTGAACAAGTACAGGATTACAAAGTTGAACTAGGCTAAAATGACCTAAGGGAACATGTATGAGCCATAAATAACAACAAAGAACTAATGCACAGTGGTGAAAACCACTGTGCCAAACACTTCTTTATGGTCCAACTGCTTTTGCATTTTCTTATTTTTCACTGATATAAACTGAGACTAAGACCCAAACTGATTACTTAAGCTATATAAACTATATTAAAGTTGAAATGACTATAAAATGAGCATGGTAATGAGCTTGAGATTAGATAAACTAAAAATGGTAGGTAAATGCAATAATAAGCTAAAAATGAAAAGAAGCAAATAGCATCAGGTCACTTAAGAAAGAATTCAACTTAAATAGGATAAATGAACACAATTTGAACAATTAAGCACAGAAATAAACTTAGATAAGCAGAACTACAGTAAATAGTAAAATGTGCAACAACTTATTGAAAGGAAACTCACTTGCTCCTATGCTCAAAACAGAACTGAGATTCTCAATAGAGCTTGTTTACAATCTACCAAGCCTCAATATTCCTCCCAATCCCTATCTAATCACCCATTGCTTAACTTGACCATCCGTTTGACTTTCATTGACTTTTTAGAAGCTTTGCTTAGAACAGGAACAAAAGGCCATAAACTCACTAAAACCCTAGTTGAGCTTAAATGAGATTATGTAACAATAAGTAGAAACTTAAAACAGTTTATAATTATTTGTAAAGATTTAAAATGCATAAAAGTTAATTGCACAAAGATTGAATGAAAAACTGGAATTTCATTGATACAAAAGCTTGCATACATAATACTTAAGGATTACAAACTAATTAAAAGGGCTTCATTACATTAGAAAACAATTTTACACAGTAATTACTAAGGAAAAACTACACTAGAATCTACTAACTAGCTAACTCTTAACTGCTTCCATTCTCTCTTCATTTATACCCTTCAAAAAGGTTATGTGGCTTTTTCCTACTTTGCTTCAGAGTCGTTGGATGAGATAAGTGCATCCTGTCCGTTTGATTCCATTTGGCGGGAAAAAGTATTTTGGTAGTTTGGCTTCTAGCTCTTGGCAGGTGGGGCAAGAATTGGAGTTTTGTGGAGGAAAGGTGATAGAGTGTGTAAGGATGTTGAGTGTGGCAGTGGAGGAGGTGGAAGGTGATGATGATGGCTAAGGTAGGAGTGCAGGGTTCACGGGTTGAGAGGGAAAAGAAATGGGGATGAGTGGTCAAAGGGTCAAGTTGACCCTGGTATTATTATTTGTGGAGGGTGGACTGGATTGGTGTATGGGCTTGCAAAGAAATGGGCCAAGGACATGGGTGGGTTTGTGTTTAAAGGGTGTTGGGTATTATAAGGGTTTGTATGGATTGTAGTTAATATAAGCCCAAGGACCAAATATGTATAAAGCTGAAAATCCATGGACCATACCTGCCATTATTCTAAACTTGCTACAAGGGCCACTCTTGCCAACTTATAATTCCACAAGGACCCTTGTTGTTTATTTTCCAAAATAAAATCACCCGGGGACCAATTTTGCAAAATTCCAAACTGTAGGGACTAAACTTGAAATTTTCTCAAAATTTTCATCCAGGGATTAAAAGTGACACATGTGAATTCCCAAGGACCAATAATTACTTTTTCTTCCAAAACATTCCACTAGGGACCAAATCTGCCAATTTCTGAAGTTTAGGGACCAAACTTGTACAATTTCTAAAACTTTCACCCAGGAACCCTTTGTGATAAATTTTCGTTTGTAAAGGACTTGGATTGACTTTTCTTTCAAAAAGATCTTACCAGGGACCAATTTTGTAATTTGTGAAAGTTGGGGGACTGAAACTGCCAATTATGCAAACTTTGTTTGTTTTTCATCTGTTTTTACTCATTTTGCATCTGAAACATATAAAACACAATCCCTGGGATATTTTCAATATTTTGATGCATTTTTGAGTGTTTTTAAATGTTTTTGCAGTTAAGATAGACCAAAAATGATGAGTATTCACACACTCATCCGTGATCACACCT
Organism: Artemisia argyi; assembly: GCA_030686995.1. NCBI lineage: Eukaryota > Viridiplantae > Streptophyta > Magnoliopsida > Asterales > Asteraceae > Artemisia > Artemisia argyi. The sequence goes on from CM060688.1 coordinate 49,308,405, forward strand.
AGGATGCCTTGACATTTTTGCTTTGTTGCTTCTTATTTAAAATTTTACAACTGCCTGGTGCAAAATAAATTTGCATCTGCGTAATCTTAAATAGCGAAAGAAAAAACAGTGCACCATTGTGCTCATATCTTTTGCATGCATACAACCGAAATCCCACGTGTGTATAGTCAAATACCACTCATAAAGGTATCTGCGCAAAAATAATTACCCAGACATGACTAGAAATCTTGGTTGATTCCCATAAAAATAAAACACTAAGATACACCACTGTTATGTGGGTTCACTAGAGATTTCCTTTCAATGCACCTCAATTTTCACAAAACAAGCAGAAATTTACAAACAAAAAAAACATTTTATTCAAACCAACTTCTTTACAAACACACACTAAGTAAACTTGAACACCATAAACATAATTAAACATACAAGACTCACGGAAATAGAAGGACATTGAAATCTCAACACCCTTGCTAACAGAACACTTGCAACTACCAACCACAGAACAAGGGTCCACTAACCCTTCAAATCCATCAAACCTACATGACGCTCCTTTTCAGTTCTGCCCTCACGAGCTAAGATATCTTGGTCTCTCTGCTATGTCTCAGCCATGCATTCAACCGCATCAGGCGCCACATTATGAAACGGCCCAAAAGATTCACCCTCATGCATTAGCTGCTCTCTTCTCTGAATATTAGCCTCAATATCAGCACATTTCTGCCCAATGTATCTAATAAGATCCTCATTCTCCGTCCATTCTTGCACAAACAGATACTTAAAGCAATGTTGAAGCTGATTAGAACCGCAGGACTCTTTTAGCTGCTCAATGTTTGGTCTTGCACCCATACTTCTCCGCTATAACATGTATGGGAAATGGCATAATAAAACCACCTTTATATAGACCCAACCAAAGAATAAAATTTCTAAAAAAAATATATATATATATATATATATATTAAAAAAAAAAAAAAAAAAAAAAAAAAAAAGACAAAACAAAACAAAACAAAACAAAACAAAAAACAAATATCCTTCACAAAAAACGAAGTACCAAATTTTATTCATGGTCAGAATATCTTACAATAATACATGCAAACATGACATAAACATAATATTACACATAACCAAATATACCTATCAAACAATGACATATTATAATATGCCTATCAAAAAAACAATTGTATTTCTATCTTTAAATACCATATCTTTTATCTGCATGTTCAGTTTCATTCATTTAGTTTTATCTTCCCTTACTAACTTTCTTATTTTCATTGCACTCTGCAGCAACAGCCGAGCCTAAAACTGCCGAAAAAGCAAGAGCCAAATCCACCGAAAAAAAGAAGCAAAACTAAGAATATCTCACCTATGTAAATATTTAAACGATCTCCTGCAATTAGTAGAAACTAATATGTTTTGCAGCATATTTGTGCTCACCGTGCAGAAATATGTGCCAAAACATCACTAATCTTTTGTATAACGCTTCCACTGAAGCTATCATGTATTTAACTGCTAAAATGCCCCTTAGATATGGCACCTGCAACCTTCACCTTTTGTACACCACTGCATGACTGCATGCAGAGAACACTTACAATGCGGTTCCTAGCTTCTACATATGAACCTTAAATTATTATAATGTGTTGCTGAAAATCACATTAGCTTTTGTGTAATTCTTTATACCATTCATTTACATATTATTACTGCCATTTTTTCCCCAACACTTGCTAAACCTAATTTGGCAAAACCTCCCTCGGCAACGCGCGGGTGCTTCCCCTCGTGTATCCTAAAGATGAGTAACGTTTATACTACCATATGTGAGATTAGCTTATAAAGATAAGGGGGTATCCCATATAGATAAGTAACGTTAGGCTTGATTTGTTTAGAAGATAAACTCAGTCACGTACACAAAAACATAATGCAATAATGGATTGGTGGAAATTGAGACCTCTCAAAAATTCAAACACTACCCTAGTAAATACAATCAGACCAAAGGTCTTGAATAAAGAATCAATGATGGAATCCGGTGAAACATTCCGACCTCAATAGTACGTTAATAAGTTAATTATGTATTAGTATTGAAAAATCAAAAATCAAACTTAACATGTATTAAATAGTTTTACTTGTTCATTAAAAATCTGAACTCTTAAATATATATATGTTTTTATTTATTTATTGTTGTTGTCAGGCTTAAACTTGGAAGTCTCATGTCTAGAAGGTTATGGAGGCACCGGACTGTTGCTATGTATAAGCATATGCTCGAGATAATAGAACATATGTCCTATACGATGAATATAATTTTCAATATTCCTAGGCATATCATAGTTTATAACATGGGCCATATTTTATATATCAATACCAAGTCATGCAAGATTAGTATCAACTAATACACGAGCCACATTTTGTATACATTACCAACAAAGCTTTCATATGATGGCCTTCTTATCCTCAAGATCATGCAGTAATTTTTTTGCAGCTTAGTCATTTTTAAACAGTTGTGCGCATAGTTGAACTAAACATATAATTTGTCCTATATATTCTCTTCTCATCAAGCTCCCATCTACATTCTTGGGATTAAAGTTACTCGATGGCGTTGCATAAAAACCGACAATGGATTAACAAACTAAAACACCAAAATTAAACCTTCAAGAAACTATAAACGTTGGGGGGATTTCACCACTTAAACCAGATGATCATTCAAGTAAAGAGTGCGCTAAAGGCATAAGCTTTTTAGTTTTGAACAATGGGGAAAGTGTTCAAATATACCTAAAAATTGACAGCCATGAAATTAAGATTACAACAGTACATGATGAACCGTCTATAATTATACATTATGAGTAGCCATGTAACTAATAAGAACTTGTTAAGAAACATTAACAACTATATGAATAATATGCATGAGTTCTATTGGGCACATTGAGTGCGGGTACATAAGGCATAAGCTTTTAAACAATGAGGAAGTATTCAAAAACCATATAAATTGGATGAGCTACAAACATGAACCAATAAGCACTTTTTGTTAGTTTCGCAAAACAAAATAATAAGTCTAAAACAAAATCAAAAGACCAGTTCATAACATAAGTAGCAAATAGTATTAAATTTATACCTGCAAAGGCATGACTTTATTATTTAATCTAAGTATCTCCTTTAAACTTTCTTCCGTGCAAGAATACCATAATTAAGCTTCCATATATCCAATTTATAAAGCCATCAGCTTGTCATTCATGATCTGTACATGTAAACTTAAACAAAACTAACTCATAGTGCTCTTTACATTAATGATTTTCGACTTCCCATTCTAATTTTCGACCCAACTTTTATCTAAGCAAATAAAGGTAGTCTCACTGATTTCACTAATATAATATAAAACTAATGGAGCTGTAATATAAAAAGCAAACTCTCAAAAATTAAAAAAAAAAAAAAAACACCTAACCAAAGAAATAATAATAAACTGTACATTAAGAGATTGAATTGAGAGATTTAATATTATCCATAAGCATTCTTTAAGAGCTATCTTATAACCTAACTATGCAAAAATGGTTCATACATGGTCTACCCTATAATCAACCAAATAACATATGGAAACTGGCGGGAATAGGCAGAGCTCTTGTGGTATATGGTCTCCAGAAAGCAAATAAAGCCATCTTCTCTTATCAATATCCTATTCATTTACCTTTATAAAAAACTACAGCATATAACATCCACAAATGCGCAAAGTGATCAATTTCTTAAATCACTTCTAATACTGATGAAAGTTTATGTGACTCCAGATTATATTACTCAATCGCAAATAAATTTACTAAACAATTGGCTAACATAAGAGACACATAAACTCAAATAATTCTTAATCTTGTACCACCTATCAAAGAATTAAAACATATCAGACTTAAAAGGAATCTACCAACTTGCACGGAACACATTCAACAAAAAATAAAAATAGACTATTTCCTAGATCAAAATTGTAAGTAAAAATTGCATAGAAAATTTACAACAAAGGTTGTCATATTATTTGACTTGTTAACCCAGACTTGTTCAGGTCATATGACCATTTCATTTTTACCAACAAATAAAGATAAAAACAATCTGACCCGTTTAAGATTATAATAATACTGTAAAATCCATATATCTAAAAGTAAATTGATCAAGACGGAATCCTCTAATGCATACCAATCGTTTTCGTCTTTGTAATTTCTTGATTCATTACGTTGCATTAAACCTGCAACATCGAGTGAAATTTTTAGCAATGAGCTTGATCATACAGAAAGAAAGTTATAGTTTATTATGTTTAGTTGTTTACCATCATGCCAAAAATTGTCTTCTAACCTTTCTTAGTATGGGTAAAAAAGGGGTGGCTGCACTGACCCATACACTTTATAGCCATTTCTTGAAACTTGAAATTTTTAAATAATGCAAATTAGGGGTTTTGAGCATATAAATACACTTCGGATAGCTTCCAACCGGTCCGGCTTATTTACTAATAGTCGAGTTAAATCATTTGGCCCATTAACATACCTAAAATTAACCCATTTGTATGTAAACGGATAAAACTTACACTTAAGTTTACAGATGACAAGGGGAGAAAGCCACGCTAGCAGGAATTCTAGGAAGAGATGAGTCAGTTTATGAGGCCAAACAGGTCAGATATCAAACTGAACACTGAATCACCCATTGGTTCTAACATAAACAGCCATGAATATTTTGAAATGCAATATTTTAATTAACACCATCTCGACTATAAATTATAAAGCTGATACATGAATAAACAATGATTAGAGAACCATTAATAAAGGTGCAAGGCAATTACACATCTAAATTTCTGACCTGAGGATCCATTCTCATATCAAGGGGTCCATCACAAAGCATACTAAATCCTCTAATTCGCATTGTTCATCTGCATATAAAAATGCGCAAGGCACTATAAATTGACAAACAATGCTACAAAAAAGGAAATATAATACATGACTATCTAGAATGCAGTAAATATGCTTGCTAAACACTAATATCAAGTCATTTGTTCTCATTGATAGGTGAAAAAGTTAACAATTTACATACCTGCATGGATGACATTCCCAAGTCCATTAGGATCCTATCGACTCCTGATGTCAGAAGCTTCTCATCAACCTTGGATAGTGTTGACCTGATGGTCTTTGAATTCCACTTTTAGTATAAAATATAAAAGCATTAATATTCGAACTTCTTCTCACATGTTTGCTAAGCCTTCAATGTTACCACCATCCCCTATGGTTACATACACTTGGGCAGATATGTTATTCACAGGAGAGCATTCCCCATTCACAATGTTATAAGAAATATTCGATACACGTTCCTGCATAATAATATACAAAGCATTATATGCACTTATACTCATATCCATGTAATAAGTAAAAGTATCATTAATTTATAGCTTACAGAATGTTCATAAGAATGCATTAGAACGATCAAGCATGGGGTTTCACTTCTGTTGGTAGTTTCTCAAGTAGCCATTGGTATTGTGGTTTGGTGTGTACATGCCAACATAAGTCACATTACATCATTCATCTATACTCATTTGTTAATAATAACTTTATATTGTAAAAAAGGCATGAGAATTAAGTACTTACCAAAAGCCGAGTATGAAGACAATACAATAATGTATGCTGAAGCTCGCTTGATTAAATACCACAGTGGTTTTGTACTTCCTAATGCTTAAAAGGGGACACGATATTGATGAAGAATGACAAATTTCCTGTTGGAAGTGTAAAACTGAAATTTTGATCACTAAGAAGTAGTATATAATAAAATGAATGTCCTTTTTTGGAGAATGTTGAAACGAATATGCTAAGTTCCAAAAAAAATTGATAAAATGTTTGCGGCATTGAACGTGATGAGGTACTTACAATACTCGGCTCAAAATCAAGTCTCATGATTTCCAGCAATCCAAATCCAAGGTTGATAAACAGTGCTACGTTCAGCAAACCTACCCCAACTATCCCATCTTGAATTATCATGAAACTCGTAGTGATCCGCATACGAAAAATCACCAACAAACAACATAGCTTGCCCTTTCACAGGGTTCATTTAGTAATGCGTAAGTGTAACATTAGAATCATATGTTTGACCAAGATCCCCTGCACAAAAATATGGATCATTTTAGTCAACCTAGCTTCAGATACGGATCAAGATTCTCTTATTATCAATTTCATCGTATAAAGTCACATTGACAGGCATAGTTTTTCAATAAAAAAGAGGTCCACTGTCCACATTGTAAGCCTTGTACACGGATTAAGGTTATCTTGTCTTCAATTTAAAATAAAAAACATACCTATGAGCATAAAAGTATACAGGACATCAGGCCCCATCGCGGCTGGAGTCATGAACCAAAACCTCCTAGTGGTTTGACCAATACCGGGCTCATAATGGTACTTGGTGTCAAACTGCATTAATCTTCATTAAATTAAACCATAATCTTTTATTCATTCAGTAATTTAGTTATCTTTCTAATAACTTACCTCTAAGTTCATAATATTGCAATGATGAATGAATCCAGAAGTGTAGTTATAGTATTTGAAAGTAGTTGTTCTTCCAGTGGCTTTGTATTTTTGGTTTTTTTTTTTCAGCACAATAAACCACTGCGCTTGAATCTGTCTCATCTTGAGTCACCGAAGACACAATTACCGCCCTGCCCACATGGTCTCCTTGTGTTATATGCACCTAACACATGACACAAGCCAATAAACACATCTATTTTCACTCCTACATAATTCATCTAAAGATTTATTAAACAGTAAACTGCAATGATTATTTTTTCTGCTATTGCTTTGTACATTTTGACACAAATAATGCACCTAAACTATTGTCATAAATCATTTTAAAAGGAAAAAGGTTAAAATCATCCTTAATCCATGAAAAAGTTGGTTTCGTCAAACTTTTTGCAAGAATCATCTCTAAAAATTTACATACCATTATAACAAACAACCTTCAAAATTGATCAAGACTCATACAAACATGATTAGCTATCATAAAAAAATCAAATTAATCCATATTATGGTTTACAAATAAATAATCCTACAATACCATCATCTACAATCAACTCCAAACACAAAACGTAATAAAAAAAATTGAGCTTACCTCTGATTTGATGGCTTTGAAATCGGAAAGATGAAATAGATACAGGCCTGAAAACATGCAGGAAGTACAATAAATAGCAAAAAATATGCAAACCAAATAGAAAATGTCACAAAAAACTAAGGGTCCCATAAATAGGATACCACTGAGAACGAAGATGTAGTAGCTTGAGTTTACTTGTCACAGCTGGAGCAGGGGCCTGAGTAGCCGCAGGTGCAGGTGCAGAGGCATCAGCACTTGTATGAGGTGCCTACATGACAGTAGATATCACACATATACTTAAAAAACACAAATTAGATGAATGAAGATGTAGCTAAAAGAAGAACACTATATATCGGCAAAAACGTCATCTCGAAACAAAAATAAAGACGAAATTCCTGAAGTCCATGATTATCTAGGTTTTTCATGTCTCGGTAACGCCCGTTTATATACAAATTCTTTCTGCAACAAATAGCGCACTTAGAAATCGTAAACATACATCGCATATCACCATATCTCATCTAATTTGTATATCGGCAAAACATTAAAAACATAATTCCTAAAATTTCTAAACTGAACTCCTAAATCCTCCAAGTTTTCGATATATCTCAATCATAAACACATACTAAAACAAATAATCAACAAAAACAACAATTAACCCTAATTTGAATACCTGTTTATAGCAGAAAAAGTTACAATTTATAAAAATTGACCTTGAATACCGTTTAACACACAACTTTGACTTTTTCATATGCTCAATCATCCTCTCTTGTTTTCCCTGAGAATATAGCCACCGCATATATAGCAACAAAACAAAATGCCACGGCTTTCCCAATAAGCAATGAAATTGAATCATTATGATATCATAAACAATATTCAAACAAACCTTCAAATCAAACTTTTTTCCATTAATAACTAATCCACATGTTCTTCTGTATACGTATTTTCATACTCAAACCCCTCGGCTTCGAGTGCAGCAGCAATTTCCTTTTGACAGTTCAATGGTGAAACTTTAAAGTATCTTTCTCTTTGGTGTCTATGTCAACAATAATTTAATGTTATCAAGAGTTAGATAATAATAATCCGCGCCTATACGATCATATGCCAAATCAGTTTCTAAAAGCCTATAGTTTTTAAACCCTAATAATCTAATATGCAATTCCACCTTAATTTTTTTTTAACATAGAAGCTATTGGCCATCTAATGAAGTTACAAACTAATACGTCAATCATGTATTGTTCTTCCAATGTAAAACACATGATACCTTGGAACAGAAACACATTATACATCAATCAAAGCACACAAAAACACAAACCCACAACTTAATCCCTCCCCCCTCCCCCACAAAAAAAAATAACAATAAATAAATAAATAATTAAAAAAAATTAAATCAATGATAATTTTGTAGAAGATGATTAGTATACCTGAATTCATTCGCCGAAAAAATAACTTTGATTAAACAAATTCGTACATGTTAATTTATGGTTTTTCGTTGTGTTTTTTTGATATATTTTGCGTGTGAAGTTTTGTTTTTCTTTTATTTTTTGGGTTCCGTATGTTGGAAGGGAGAAGAAGTAGGTTTTGCTTGCCACGAATTTTTGTTTTGATCCTTAGACTTTTTAAGATTTGCTCCGCCTTTTTAAAGTTTTATATTTTTACATTTTTGACACATATAATTTTTTGTACTCGGTTTTTCCTAAGAACAAATTTACAATTTTTTTTACAAATCGGGAAATATTCATGATCTTTTTTATTAAACATCTTTTTTTAATAATAATAATAATTAAATTATTTCCTAATAAGGAATGATTTGATTTTTTTAAAATGAAAAAGTCCCCGTTGAGGGTTTTGTTATATTATATAAAAGATTAATACGACATAATAAATATTATGTATTAGACGAGGCATTTTGAGCCGCCGCGTTGCGGCGGGTATCAAACATAGTTTTGTTCCGTTAAATACATACATGGAACAAAAAGATTGTAAAATATATAAAAGTACGTAGGTGAATATTTGTTCACGTGTTGTCATATTGTTGCGGGTGGAAAATATTATTTTAGTAGATAACGAAATAAACGATTAACAATAATACATTATTTGATAAAAGTGTTAGATATAGAAATGAACGAGCGGGGTAGCCAGTGCGTTGCCGTGGGAGCGCTTGGTATATGAGGTCGGAATAGAATATACTCATACGAAAGTTATTTAGGAGAAAAGAAAAGATCAAATCTTGTCTAACAAATTGGTCTGTTAGTGTATGTCAGGAATGAATAAAATGTATGGCATTTTGTAGAAAATTATAAATTGATTTATAGTTTATGTAAAATAACAAAAAATTTCATTGATCCAACATAAGAGCTTTTCAAGTAAACTGTTGTTTATGCTCTAAAAGTCGCCACTTAAGAACTATAAATGTGCATTGCACACAATGAAAACATGTACAAATCATGCTACTATACAATAGGGCTAAAGCAATGAATAAAACTTCTTAGGTTCAACATCTACTTCTGTGACTATCGACTTCGTATTGCATGACGATCAAGTTCAATTTCACCGTTTGCTTCTGTGACTGAGCTTCACCTAATGGCACATTCAATTTAATTTCGCTATCTTTTGGCATCTACTTCGGTGACAATATCATAACATTTCGCCATCCATACCTCTCGCTTTGTGTCCATATACCTGTCGCTTTGTGTAACCTAAACAAATCCAACACGTTAGCTTGCTAAGCTATGATCAGAGACCACAAATCTCAGGTGGCGTTTGGGATTTTTCACTCACGGATAAGCAAATTAAAATAAGCAGATCAACAAATGAAATCCAATAAGTTTAAACACTACAGTCAGTTTAAGCTCAACGTCCAATCCCAATTAACTGTACGGCTATTCTATGTAGCAAAATACTAAAAAAATGCAAATTAGTAGGCACAACTAACCTTTTTCGTAGTCGAAACTGGATTCATGATACCAGTACAGCAACTTGAGATGTACCATTTAGGTTATACTCAAGTGTTTCCACAATAACCACGGATGAAGTGTTTCTTTTCACATAAAGAATCAAATTACCTTAAAGTGTAGGAACCTAAAGCATTGATTCAGAAACATAAGAATGATTCGGATAAACACTTGGTGATTTGGGTCACAGTGGTTTTCAATTAACCTCACTCTGCAAACAAAAATTGTCAAAAAAAATCAGAATGGGTCGGGGGAAATTGGGGCAGAATAGGGATTCTAATAATCATATCTGCATCAAACAAATCATTCTGTAAAGTCATGTATTCATATAAATGGATTTTATCTTGTAAGCAATCTCAAAACGGTCTCAAGGTACCAAACCTTGTTATTTTCCACACGCATACTTTCACTGAAATTAACCCCCACCCTGTGAACCCACACGAACACTGTGGTTATGTACGGTAATAAAAGGTAAGTATTTTACGCCATATTTATATGAAATGATAAAAGTGAAAAAGAAATTAGCCCCATTTCAGCATTCAAGCGCACCATTTCAGCCCCTATTTAGCACCAACCACAATCACGATAGAAACTTTGACTTCCTTTTAGTAACGCTTGCTGTGAAGAATCCACTCCATCACACAAACCACTTGAATCATGCTGAGTTTTGAAAACTACACCCAAAAAAAACATTATTAACTATTATTAAAAAAAATAATTGACTTAGAATCTATTAGATGGAATAATAACCACGCCAAACAAATTTACCAATCCTAAGGCATAATGACATCAGACGTGCTGCTGCTCGGAACATGACTCTGAACTGTAACAGTAACTATAAAAGAGAAATTAGCACCATAAGGTACCACTGGTATTTGAAATCATAAATCCAAGACAGGAAAAAATGATAACAATGAACAAACAATGAGTTACCATGAACGACGGCGGTATGAACAAACAATGAGTTACCTTCTTTATGTTTCTCGGATTTGTTGACCCTTCATCGCAGATCAACTCAAACGAATGCACAATTGCCTGATTACATCGCGAGCCACAAAAAAAAAAAAAAAAAAAAAAAAAAAAAAAAAAAAAAAAAAAAAAAACCAATGGAACCTCATAACCAAATGCCATATACTCACCATTCAAAGAACCAAAGCCCTGATAAAAGTAACCCCAAATCACAAAACAATCGAATTATATATAATCGACTACACGTTTGCTATTGAGTAAAAAATCAACCACATTTTTAATAACCACACGTCTGCTATTGAGTAAAAATTCTGACTTCCTTAAAGAAATGGCTAATTTTAACATGTTAAGAGGTGTTTGGTATTACATGTTCTTAGTCATGTGCTTACAAAGTCAGCTGAGCCCATGTTCTATAGTAATGGGAACCCTTAGTTTTGTCTATTTTGACTATTGAAACTGAATCATTCAGTTGATTTTTTACTCATGTCAAAGCTGATGTCTGACTAGTTAGTGTTTACAAAATCTTAACAAATGTCCTTTTTTTAAATTACTTAATCTTGATCCAGAAGGGGATTTTTTTAAGGTTGTATGCAGTAAAAAAAAAACACAGTCTGGGCAACTTCCAAGTTGTGACCAGTTTCCTATATAATTTAAATTTTGTTTCATTACTCATTTGACCCAAATACACCCACACATAAGTTAATAGGTCAATCTGATCTAATACTGCAAAATGAAAGATTATTTGAAGCATCAGATATTGCATTCTACAATTTTAATTATAATGATCAATCTGATCTAATTTTGAACTTCATATAGCTTGTTTTATTTGCAATTATCATCTTATATAGATTTTTGTTTGCTTTATTTGAAGCATCAGATATGGCCTTCTACAATTGCAATTGTTATATATAGATTCTGTAAAACCTCGCGAAAATTCGTATAATTAACTTCGGTTAATTATATAAATAATCTTTGTCATTATTGTAATTACCATTTTTACGGGGAAATTTAAAATTTTCTTTGTATATTAAAGTGGTCACGATTACGATATTGTCAAATTCGTCAAACGACAAAACAAGTTATCGACAAAATTAACAAAACATTAATTACACTAAACCTAATTAATAAAAACCTAATTACTAAAATTAACTAAAAACCAAATCGGGCCTTAAACCCCCTAAGCCCAACCGGCCCAAGTTATTAACCCAAAATTCATTTCTAATAATAATACAAATCGACTAAACATACTCCAAAACGTCTCGTTCATTTTTAATTCGTACACACGACCTATGTATATTTTTGCACATCCTTGTTAAGCTCCTAGCCAACTATTAGTGTGTCGAATCTCACGTTCACACGTTGAGATTTGATACATTTTTATGAGGCATTCTGTTTGGCTATGAATCGACCCAAACGATTCATACAAAATTCATTTCTTATCCGTTTTAATCCCCGTTTGTTTCTAAATGATCCTAATAATGTTTCTAAGATGATTTTATGCTCCAATGTCCAATATGATCAAGTATATACGAGTAACATACGATTTTGTAAATCGTATGACCAAATATATAGTGGTCGACATCTAGTGTGAATCATCCAAACACATTCCCTCATTTGTGCTCTCACAATTCATTTCTTTAGTATAAAAATCGTCCTAAGAAGCCAAGGTACTGACATGGTATAGTAACTCTTGTTTCCTTGAGTCGTTTAACACCATACGATCATTTCGAATGGTTATATATACGAACCATGCATGCACTTGGTTTCCTCCATTCTCAAACTCTTTTCATATACGTTTTCCTTCTAAACGTCACTCTTACAAATCACAAGTCGAAGGTTATATTAGTGGGACTCAAGAAAGGAAATCGGGTTTTAATATATATATAACGTTTGGATTATATATTGGAAACGTGATATTCTTGTGCTCAATCCTATCACTCTCGATCTTAATCACCTTTAAGGTGTTTGTAAGTAGTTTCCATCCTTACTCAATCTCTTTTACACGTTAAAAATTGTTCATGCATCATAATTATATTCGTTCCATCGTATATCATTTCATATATATAATACACGTACATATTTGTTTTTAGAACACGAAACGTGACTAGCCTCTATCTTGGCAGGCCTAGGAGTCACGTAGCACGTACACTTCACATTTATTTTCATGTTACATGCATATAACGAGCCTATTTCAAACCATGTCACACGTATAAAATTATTTGAAACACTTAGAAAATATTTCAATGATTTTCAAAATAAGTAATCGGTCCAAACATGTCACAAAGTACTCGTATAACTTTTAATTTCATGTAACAAGCACCCAATATTTTTACTCGACCTAATAGACCACCTAGAAAACTATTAGTTTCATTTGTATAACTTATAAAAATAATTACATTTTGACACCCTACTCGAGCCAAATTGAATCGACATGAACCGGATTTTTAAACCAAGATTTATAATAAAAACCTTATAGTTGTCGAGTGGGCTAAAACAAGGCCCAACAAGACCTTACATTTTAACAGCCCACTGGGCCCATAAAATACATTTTTAAAATCACAAAGTAAGCCCAAGTTCAAGCCCAAAAGAATTTTCATGCCCTCGCCTCTAAAATTTTAAATGGGCTTTAGTTTGGTTCGAATTAAGGCCCATAAGCTAAATAAATAAGCTTTTTATGAAATAAGCAGTTGAAATAAGCTAGAAATTAATAAAAGAAGCCACGGAAATTTTTATAAAATTTTTATAATCACTTTTGCAGAAATTGGACTAAAAATGTAACGCGACGACACATATAGGGACTAAATGTGAAAACTGTGAAAACTAAGGACTAAAAATGTAGAAATAGAAAGAAAGGATAAAAACTGATAATATAGTATTGTTACAAGCTTAGGTTGTAATATTGGACATGTAGTGGACTATAATTGTAAAATATATATAAAAAGGACTAACGGTGTGACGCTAACGCCGTTAGTATAAAAAGTGTAAAATTGGAAAAAGGACAAGGACTACACATAATCTATTTGACATTCTTATTTTATTTTATATTTTACGGCCACCCTCACGTCATATGCATTTTTATTATGTTTTATATATATATATTATTTATTTTTACGTTAACTATATATATAACGATACTTAAAAGGTTAATATTTTTACTTACGATTTAAAAAGGTAAAACTACGATGGATATTTTAAATAAAGTATTTTCATATCATGCATGGCATAATAATTTCACTTCACATCATCTATTCGTCATAACGAATAATGTTTATTCGTTATTCGTTCGTATTTACCAAATAGTATTTGGTTATATTCTATGATAAATTTATTTATCAGGTTCCTTATCAAAGACGTTTCCATATTCGTACCCATAAATCCCATCCTATCTTACTTTTCATCATTTCCAAATCAATCCAGGTGAGTCATAGCCCCATTTCAAATAATTGTTTTAACTCATTGGGGGAGATACGTGCTTACATATACTTTGATAACTTGATAAGTATATGAAATAAAATAAAATACATGATTCAAATCAATTTCCTAATTGATATAAAAATAATATAATTTGTGATTTATAATATATCAATGTTTCCAATGTGCTTATTGTGGTATGAGAAATATATATTTATTGATGAATTATTTGACTGAAATATTGTTATTCATATGAAAATGTTCTCAATTCGATTATTGTGGTATGTGATATAAATGTGTTACTGGCGAAATATTCAAATTGAATTTGTGATACTCAAACGATACTATTTTCAAACTGAATTTGTGATACTCAAACGATACTATTTTCAAATTGAATTTCTGATACTCAAATGATGATATTTTCAAACTGAATTTCTGATACTCAAATGATGATATTTTCAAACTGAATTTCTGATACTCAAATGATAATATTTTCAAACTGAATTTATGATACTCAAATGATGATATTTTCAAACTGAATTTCTGATACTCAAACTATACTGTTTTCAAATGGATTTCTGTGATACGATACTTGATTTCATGATGTGTGCTAAATGAGCCCATTAGTCCTTGATATTGCCTAAGTTAGCTTATCGCCATATAGTCCCTCTATCATGAGCCATTAATCACTGAAAAGTGAGCGCGAATATAGTGGACAGCTTCGAAACCTGTTTCGGGTTGACCTCCGATCCCACTAATGCTTGACGGAATGCCAATTGCAATTGGTTAGCCGCATTAGTCGTGATACACTATATTTGAGTAAAAATAGGAATTGGCAAATCACCTATTACACGAGGGCAAAATCTGTCATTGATTTGATAGATCACCCCTTCTGTTAACGTCTTGCGTGTCATGAGGCTTGGTGCAATATCTATAAAGGAAATATATATGTTTTCAACATATATTTAGATACAGCTGTATAGGTTTGACCATATGTGAATTGTATATCTGATTTATTTAGTATCTTGAGTTTCCAGCTCATGTTAAGATTATTGATTCCTTATTGAATGTGATTGAATATTTATATGATTTATTTGTGAATATATTCGATACTTGTTTTGTTATTGTTTGTATTTTATTAATACCAAATATTCCTGAAATCTAACAAAATAAAGGGTTTTTCCTAAAACTCTATGAACTCACCAACCTTTGTGTTGACACTTTTAAGCATGTGTATCTCAGGTAATTTAACGGAGCAGGACAAGACACGGAGTGGGCATTTATTACTCTGATAAATTAAAATGGTGTAAAAATCAAATTTGTCATTTTTACAAGTCTTTATATCTTTTCATAAGATTGTAAATCAAATGGTTCATCTTTTATCAAAATTATTATTTAAATGACAAATAACTTTCAAAATGTTTCTTTTAAACCATTTTATTGGTTAAAACTTCGATCCTCACCGTAACACCCAAATTAATTTTCCGCTGCGACAAAACTTTAAAAATGGGGGTGTTGCAGATTCTACGTATACATAACACCATATTTCTCAAATTCCCAATGATCAATTTTCGTATCACGAGCCAACAAAGGATTGTGAGAACATACCTGCTGTAGATGACCATGAGCGATTCGTGCCCTCATTGCACCATCTACACCAAATGATCCAACACCTAATGCTTCAGCGCCCCGTGATCCCACACGTCCAGTTCCCATGGGTCTCTGTTTTGGTACATCGTCCACAGCAAACGCTATACATTTCCTAATATACATACAAAAACGAAACTGTTAAAAAGTTGGATAGTTCATTTACAATTACCAATTTTCAAATTAAGTTGTAATCAGAAAATTGAATACCTTTCCCATATCCGACGCATATTGATGAAACCCCTGAAAACCTACACTTACTCACAACCCTCACAATTGTGTGCGAAAAGATATCGTTGTTTCTACTTTGTTTTCCTTGGCTCGAGTCGCTTTTCATTGTAAGTCTCTCCACCTCCTCCATATCTCATATTAGCAAAACTTCATATGACTTCATTCCTAACATCTAAAACATAAAAATCCAATCTTTAATTATAAATGAACAAATCCTTATTCCTAAAATACTACAAATACAAAAAACCTACAAGAAATCTCCAAAAGTTCAAATCTTTATAGCAAAACAGAACTATCAATACCACAACCACCCTTATAAAAACTTTATCTATATGTTTCTAAAGGAACACCCAAATTTTCCGCAAAATCATGAAAAACCTAAAAATCACTAACATCTAACATAAGATTAATATTACTTACCTCACACAATTTTCAGCATCTTTCTTTCTTGTTATAACCTGATACTTCTGAAAACAAAGCATAATACTAATTAAACAAAGAAAATTATGTAAAACAAAGCAGTTAAATTGAGGAACCTAAGAAGATTATAAAGATTGGGTCATGATCCTGTTCACGTACGTCATCTCCAAAACATCAACCAAACAAAATACATATCATAATTTTTCGAAAAAATGGAAAGGAAAAAAAATATGAACCCCCAAATTAACAAAACCATTAAATATACAAAACAATTATAACCAAGTAAAAAAATATATCCCAAATTTAACTAAATTAAACATATGCAATTAGGGTTGATAAACTTACCCAATTGAGCTATGGCGATATGCAATTTAAAAAATCACTTTTAGCTTCTTCTTCTTCTTCCTCAAACTAATGATTTCGTTTTACTTTAAATGCAGAATAATAATTAGTATGTGGCTTTGATGATATGCAGTGGAAAATATTTGTGTGAATGGGGAACAATGAATGGGGAAGAAGGTTCTAGGGTTGTGTAGATGGGGGAAAATATCAAGGGGGATAAACGGAACGGAGAACGGAAGAACAAAATGAACAGTGTTTTGTTAATATAAATAATGCCTAAAAACATTATTAACATTTATCGATATCTCTATGTTTTGATAATCACAAAATGTAAACCCATTGAGTCTAAAAATTATTACGTAAACAAGTATTTAGTGATAAATATTCTCTTTACATCCAAATCACTTAAGGTATGAATAAAGAAAGTGTTTATTGCATTCTATGATCAAAGGAACAATTTTCTTAAATACTAGACTTTTTATAAAATGTCACAAAACATTTTGTATCTTTTACAAAATCATTTTTGGAAATAAAAGAATATGTTTAAATCATTATAAATATATGAATTCAAATTTTCAACCAATAATGGTTAAAATGTTCCAGAAAAACCTTCCCCAATAAAAGACAAATTTTATCGCCGTTTTGGGATGGCGGCCCCCTTAATTGTATGCGCGGCCCCCTTAATAATTAAGGGGACCGGCCATGCTCCCAAACAGTATTTTTTCCCCTATAAATATTGGCTCAAATCTGGCATTTTTCCTCACCTTTTGCACTATAAACTTTCTGATCTAAATCTTGTATACCATTCTCTTAAACCCTTTGATCATATAATCATAAGCTTTTGTTTCCAAGTGATCCAAACTTCAACCTTTCAAGTGCAAGAGAAGAATAGTTCAATCCTTCAAGACAAGAAGTATTACAACTTGTTGTGACCTCCACATCCAAGTTGTTTGTGCATCATCACTTGTATAGTTTTCATCCATTTGTGTATTAGTTGTGAATATTGGTTAGATAGAAGTAAACATAAGGAGTTAGGCTAGTAAGGTGTGTAGGTAGAGAAGTTGTGAATTGATTGTGGTGTGCAAGTAGTATAGGTGTGAAGAAGAAGTAGTGTGATTAGGTAGTGCTTAGGTGTGAAGAAGTTGTGAAGTAGTTGTGAAGAAGTTGTGAAGTAGTTGTGTAGAAGTTGTGATAAAGGTGTGACGAAGTTGTGGTGTGATAATTGGTGTGTAAGGTTTTCTCCGCCATAAGGGAGCTTGTTGACATAGTGAAGAAAACTCTCGAGTTAGGTGCTCGGGGAGTGGAGTATGGCAAGGAAGGTGTCCTTGTAGCCGAACCACTATAAATCTCTTGTCTCGCAGTTAGATCTTTCCATCTCTTACTTATTATCTTGCTTATATCGTTATTACTTTGTAGACGTAGACATATATTTTGTTGCTCATATAGTGCTAGTGTTGATTTCACTTAAAGATCAAACAAAAGTTTCATTCACAAAACAAAGTTTTTACAATCAAACTAAAAAGATAACATACATATAATTGATCATTTCGATCAAGTATAGTTTTCATACAAAATATAATTAAGGATTACAAAATAAACATTTACTTACTTATCTCTCGTATATAGCTATAATTGTTTATATTATGCATGTATTGATTTCACATACTTAGCTTACATTATTATTATTGTTCATACTTAGATATAGTTGTTCATATTGTTCAAGATTTGAGTTCACATAAGATCGAATCAAAGTTTGAAAAGTAAACAAGGTTTTAAAGCTAAACTAAAGTTTTCTAAAATATTAAAAAGACGTGAAAACTATTCAACCCCCTTCTAGTTTTCCACATGTTTCAAACAGTTGCCTTATAGGGTTTCAACCAATAGGATCGCGTTTTGTGGCGTTTTGTGTAAAACGGGAATTTTGGGTTTTAGTATATAGGTATAATGTGTAATAAATGAGGTGAAACATATTGTTTGATGTGTGTTAAAAATTAAAAGTTAATTGTTTTTTTAGCATTTTTGTATTATTGGTAAATTTAATAGGGTGTTTTAAAATATTATAGGTGCTAAAATTTAAAGCTTAACGGGTTCAGAGACTATTTTGTATTCTTATTAAGCATTATGAGGTGTTTTGAATATTTTAATGTTGTTACCTATACCATTTAAATAACAAGATTTTGCACAAGCCCTTAAAAGCATAAGCATTAAAATTCAATTGATAAAATGATGTAGACTTCCTTATTTAAAGATAATGGTACTACTAACCAATGCACTATTTTCTTTATTCAAAACACAAAGTCAAACATTTTTCCATCTCTTTGGTTTGAATCTAAAATTTCCTAAAAACGGACTTTTAAAACCTTTCGTCCAATAGTTAGGACATTGTACGGTGAACTAAAACGGACTTTCAACCCCCTTCTAGTTTTTCACAATTGCCATCAGAGCTACGTTGACCAAGATTTTTAAAATTTATTAGATTTTAAAACTTAAATTGCTCTATGGATTTTGAAAACTACAAGGAAGGTCACTCTATGCAAAGACCACCACTTTTCAAAAGCGATAGTTTAATATATTAGAAAAATATATTCGAAACTTATGTAAAATCAAAAGGCCTTGATCTTTGCCATGTTCTTTATAATGCTTTGCCAAAGAAAAAATACGAAAAAAAAATTATGTGTCAAATAGCAAAAGAAATTTGGAAATCATTGTTAATCACCCACCAAGGTAATAGTCAAGTCAAAGATAACAAGATCGACTTGTGCAAAAGTATGAGAAATTATTGATTGCCGAGGATGAATCTATTAATATTGACTTTTCTAGATTTAACACTAGTATTACTAGTTTGAAAGCTCTTAATGAAAGTTTTTCTAACAACAATTATGTTCAGAAGTTTCATAAGGCTCTTCATCCTAAGTGGAGACCAAAGGTCCCCGTGATTGAGGAATCAAAAGACTTGTCATCACTTGCACGTGATAAATTCATTGGTAATCTAAAAGTATATTAAGTGATAATGGAAAAGGACTCGAAAATTATTAGAGGCAAAAGAGAGAAGATGAAGTCTCTTGCCTTGAAAGTAAAGAGAAAGAGTCTAGTGATGAGGAAACCTCTTCATCACGTAGTGAGGATGAAGAGTATGTTATGGTTGTTAGGGACTTTAATTAAAAGTTCTTTAAGAGGAGAGGTAGATTTGTTAGACAACCTCAAGATGAGAAGAAGTCATTCCAGAAAATTGGTAAGAATGATTGGAAATGCTATAGATGCGGAGACTCAAATCATCTCATTGGTGATTGTCCAAAACCACCAAGAAGCAAGGACTAAAAGGCATTTGTCAAAGGTTCTTGGAGCGATAGTGGGAAAGAGGACGATGAGAAAACCAAAGAGGAAACGCATGGCTTAAACATCTAACGAAGTAAGTTCCGCTTCAACTTACTATAGTGATAATGTGTCTTCTATTGATGATGATAATATGCAAAATGAATACAATAAAATGTGCGAAATTAGTCTAAAAATACTCGCTAAAACCAAGCTTATGAAAGTAATTAGAAATCGCTTAGAAAAGGAAATTCTTGAGTTAAAGGAAAAAGTAAAAAGACTCGAGAGAAACAAAGCTATTGAATCTGAGTCGTGTCAAAAACTACGTTTAGAAAATAAAAAACTTAAAGAAGCAAACTACACGCGAAAGAGATGCGTCCAAGTTTGTGAAATTTGAAAAGAGCACACATTCATTAAAGGAAATTTTGAATGTTCAAAAGTCACCTAGTGATAAAATGGGTCTAGGCTTTGATGTAAATGAAGCGTCAACAAGCGGAACTAAAAACATAAAATTTGTAAAATCTGACCCTAGACTTTTGGCACCCTGCAGATCCAAAACTATAACTGACGGATCCTTATCTAAAGGATCCGCGGATCCGCCAGAAAACCAAAATTATGTAGAACTGCTTGAAAGGTGTTTAAAAGCTCTCAAACCCAAATTTGACATTGAATAAGATGTTAGTAAGTCTAAGGCTAGTATAGGGAAGGATGTATCCAAGTCTAACACATCAACGAGAACCGATTTTGTTATAGTAAGTAGGAAAAAGTCATTGAACACAAATGAGAAAAAAAAATCACACAGCCTATTAAACCATCTTTAAGAAATGGTTTAGGATTTGTGAAGACCGATTCAATATCTAAAACACCTCCACCTAAGAGGATTAATAATTATCAACCTAGATCTAAAACACCTCAACCAAGAAGAAGATCTAGTGGTCCAACTCAACAAAATTATTATCCCATGCCTTGGAATAATAATGAACAACAACATTTCATGCCTTGGGGTATTTTTCCTCCATTTGCTTACATGCAACAATCACCTCAAATGGCTAGAATGTATTATACTAACGCTTACAGACCCATGAGATATTGGAAACCAAATGTTTGAGGTATTGTATTATTGAAATAGGTATGCTTGAAGATTGATTCGGAGCCAAATGAATGGATTAAAGATAGTGGTTATTCAAACCATATGATGGGAAGCAAAAGCCTTTTCTCGACATATAAAGCATATGATGGAGATAAATTTACTTTTGCTAGCATCCTAAAAGGAAAAATCATTGGCAAAGATACGATTTCCAATGACTCCTCTACTATTACAAATGTAGAATATGTTGATAATTTAGCTTTTAACTTGCTTAGCATAGGACAAATATATGATAATAAGTGTAAGGTTATATTTTCGGAGCATGATAGTGAAATTACTAGGGATGGTAAAACCATAGGTGGAGGGAGTTAGGAAAAACGGCTTATATGTGATGAAATTAGGAAATAAGCCACAAGACCAACTCTTTTTTCTATTATGGACGAAAACTCAACCTTGTGGCTTAGAAAACTAGGACATGCAAACATGCGTTTGATCCAATCACTGTCATCTAAAGAACTCGTTAGGAACCTACCCAAAATTAAGTTCGACCATCACTTTTTTATGCCTGTAAAATTGGCAAACAAACTCACGTTAGCCATTAGGCTAAAAATGTGGTTTCTACTAATATGTGTCTATAACTTTTGAATATGGATTTGTTTGGTCCATCTGCTATCCGAAGTTATGGAGGCAACTTCTATAATTTGGTAAAAGTGGATGATTACTCGAGATATACTTGGACAAGATTTTTGAAAACTAAAAATGAAGCTTTTGAACAATTTGAAATTTTAAGTAAGAAAATTCAAAACCTGTGGAAAACTAGAAGAGGGGGGGTTGAATAGTTTTACGTCTTTTTAATTTTATTATGAAAACTTAGTTTAGTTTTAAAACCTTGTTTACTTTTAAAACTTTGATTCGATCTTATGTGAACTCAAATCTTGAACAATATGAACAACTATATCTAAGTATGAACAATAATAATAATGTAAGCTAAGTATGTGAAATCAACACATGCATAATATAAACAATTATAGCTATATACGAGAGATAAATAAGTAAACGTTTATTTTGTAATCCTTAATTATATTTTGTATGAAAACTATACTTGATCGAAATGATCAATTATATGTATGTTACCTTTTAGTTTGATTGTAAAAACTTTGTTTTGTGAACGAAACTTTTGTTTGATCTTTAAGTGAAATCAACACTAGTACTATATGAGCAACAATATATATACGTCTACAAAAGTAATAACGATATAAGCAAGATAATAAGTAAGAGATGGAAAGATCTAACCACGAGACAAAGGATTTATAGTGGTTCGGCTACAAGGACACCTTCCTTGCCCTACTCCACTCCCCGAGTCACCTACTCGAGAGTTTTCTTCACTATGTCAACAAGCTCCCTTATGGCCGAGAAAACCTTACACAACTTTTGCTTACACCAATAACGACACTAAGCTAAATGTCGAGTTCTATTCCTAACTAGAACCAAACTCACAACTTAAACCACAACACAACTTCTTCACAACTTTACACAACTTCTCCTTCTTCACAACTTCTACTTCTTAGCTTCTTCACAAATTCTTGCTCTTCACAACTTCGATGCTCCAATTGCTTCACAACTAGCTCTTCACAACTTTGAAGCTCCTATTACTTCGCTATTTCACAACTCCTATCTCTTCACTACTTATCACTAATCCTATACTTCTCTACTCCTCCACACTTTCACTTCTTCACAAACTTCAAACTAATCTAATCACCTATGTTTAGATCTAACTAACCAATACGCACACCTTATACACAAGTTAATGAATGATTAACAAATTATAATATACAAACAACTTAGATAGCAAGATGAAACTAAGTTGTAATACTTCTAGTCTTAATTGATAGAAGTATTCTTCTTTTTGCACTTGAATGGTTGAAGCTTGGATCACTTTGAAGCAAAAGCTTAGGATTGTATG
This sequence comes from Artemisia argyi, assembly GCA_030686995.1. Lineage (NCBI taxonomy): Eukaryota > Viridiplantae > Streptophyta > Magnoliopsida > Asterales > Asteraceae > Artemisia > Artemisia argyi. Next base: position 49,331,809 of record CM060688.1, read on the forward strand.
ATCAAAGGATTTGTTAGAAAGATTAGGAGAGATTTGGACAGAAGGTTTTTGGGCAAAAAGGTGAGGAAAAATGCCAGATTTAAGCCAGTATTTATAAGAAAAAAATAATGTTCGGGAGTGTCGCCGGTCCCCTTAATTATTAAGGGGGCCGCCCATACAATTAAGGGGGCCGCCCTAATAAAAAAAAAATCTTCAAAAATTTTTGTCCTTTTTTGGGGAAGGTTTTATCTGAAGAATCTAGCCGTTTTTTGGGTAGAAATTTGAATTCAAAATATTTATTTTGAATAAAGCATTTCTTATAAATTTAAAAAAAAATTATATAAGTTTAAAAATGTTTTTCCCATTTTATAAAAACTGTAAGGTTTGTAAAAATAAGAATTCCTTTGATCATAGAATGCATTAGACATTTTGTTTATTCACACCTTAAGTGATTTTGATGTTAAAGTGAATATTTTTGACTAAATACTTGTTTACGTCATAATTTGTAGTTCAATGAGTTTACGTTTTGTGATTATCAAAACATAGAGATATCGATATATGTTAATAACGTTTTTAGGCATTATTTATATCAATAAAACCAACAAGGTTGTTCGATCATTTCAATTAGCACAGATCATGGTCGGGAATTTGATAATGAGATGCAATTTGGAGCTTATTGTGATGCTCATGGCATTACTCATAACTTTTTGGCTCCACGCACTCCTCAATCAAATGGGGTAGTAGAAAGGAAAAATTGTACTTCACAAGAAATTAGTCACACTTTACTAAATGAGCAATCAATACCGTAAAAGTTTTGATACAATGCCATAGACACCTCAACCTACATCTTGAATAGGATTCTGATTAGACCATTCTTTGGAAAAACACCTTATGAACTTTATAAAGGTAAGAAACCTAACTTATAATACTTCAAGGTGTTTGGAAGCAAGTACTTCATCCTAAACACTACTTATTACCTTACTAAGTTTGATCCGAAGTCATACGAAGGAATCTTTTTAGGTTACTCCTAAAAAGCAACGCTTACATAGTCCTAATGAAACTCGAAGAATCCTTGAACGTGACTTTCAACGAAAGTCTTCCCTACCTAAAACATCACCCTTGGTGGATGATGATTTAGATGAAGAAACCGCCATCAAGAAGAAAACCAACATAGACTTAGAAAACCAAGCCAAGTTAGGAAATGACATTAAGAATGAACCTCTAAAAGAAGATGTGATAGTCAATGTCGAAGAATCTAAGGATCATCCTTTGGATATGGTGATCAGAATCAAGCTCAAATCAAAAGTAATTTCTTTTGTTTCATATAGACAATGGAACCTAAGAATGTTAGTGAAGCTATAAAAGATGAAAGTTTGATAGTTGAGATACAAGAGGAATTGAATCAATTCATCACAAATGATGTTTGGGAGTTAGTACCACAACCTAAGAATGTGACTATCATTGGAACAAAATTAGTATTTAGAAATAAGCTTGATGAAATGGCGTTGTTTCTAGGAATAAGGCTAGATTAGTTGCACACGGCTATAACCAACAAGAAGAGATAGACTATGATGAGACTTATGCTTCGGTAGCTAGATTAGAATCTATTCGTATACTTATTGATTATGTCCGTGTTAATGATTTTAAGTTATACCAAATGGATGTGAAAAGTGCGCTCTTAAATGGTTTTATCAATGAGGAGTAAACGTGGCGCAACATCCGGGATTCATTGACTTCAAAAAACAAAATTATTTTTACAAGATCAAGATCCCTAAAAGCTTTATATAGCAAGCTCCAAAAGCTTGGTATGATAGACTCAAAGCATTCTTGATTAAACATGAATATACCATGGATGGTAGATAACACACTTTTCACTAAGAAAAGAGATTCACACCTTATCATTAAATACATGTCAACGACATTATATTTGGTTCAACTTATCAAGAGTTATGTGATGATTTCGCCAAAATCATGCACGAAGAATTTGAAATGAGCACGATGGGCGAGTTGAATTTTTTTTAGGACTACAAATAAAATAAATGGAAGATGTGATATTCTTTAATCAATCTAAATACATTAAGGAAATGAGAAATAAATTTGGCTTTAGAAAATTGTAAACCAATCAAAACTCCCATGTCCTCTGAAACAAAGCTTACCCAAAGACAAAGATTGTGAGTCTGTTGAAAGCACTAAATATAGGGGTATGATCAGTAGTTTACTTTACCAAACGGCTAGTAGTCCCGACATTATTTTTAGTGTTTGTCTTTGTTCTCGGTTTCAAGAGGACCCTAAAACTTCTCACCTCAAAGCTGTCAAACGTATCTTTAGATACATTAAGAGGACAACATATTTAGGATTATGGTATCCTAAAGATACCGGTGTTGAAACCATCATCTACGCCGAATTCGATCACGTGGGAGACTACGTGGATAGAAAGAGCACTAGTGGAGTTTGTATGTTCCTTGGTTGTTGCTTAATATCATGGTTCTCTAAGAAATAGACATCCCTTAATATCTCCACAACTGAAGCCGAATACGTATCCACAGGCAAGGCGTGTCAACAAGCACTATGGATGAAAAAAGCTCTCGTCAACTGCGACATCCAACTTAACGACATCACCATAATATGCGATAACAAAGGCGACCTAGATTTAAGTAAAAACCCCGTACAAGATTCTCGTATGAAACACATCAAAATCCGTCATCATTTCCTCTGCGAAAATGTTCAAAAAGGAAACATCTCTATAGAGAAAGCTCCCTTGGAAGTTGGAACACAACATCGCCGACATTCTAACTAAACCACTAAAGCGTGAACCTTTCAACTTTCTCCGTCCATGATTACAAATGGTGGAACACATTCCGTAAATCTTTGATTTGTTTTCTTTTAAAGAGTGGATGGGAGGGTTTAAGCGGATATGATTATGAAGACATTTCATTATTCAAATTAGGAAGTGATTTCATTATTCGTTCCAATTGCTAGTTTTGAACATGAATGAGAAATTGAATTCAAAATTCGGTTAGGTCATAGAAACATCAGACTTAGGACCAGAGATATTCTCTAAGATCTACATGTTTGATCACACTCGATTAACACGTAAGAATTGTGAATTCCTTTCCAAGAGGATAAGAATGATCATCGGAATGCAACTCACACTTGTAATAAAGATGATTCATTAAGTCTACTTATTCAAACAGAAGTGTTCCTAACATTGGTCATCTAATGTAAAATATACAACAAAGTAGGTTTGACATCTCATAGTTTTTCATTGAAAAATTATAAGCAATTCAACATTGGAGAGCAATGTTGGAAAGTCATAGCCGAAAATCCAATCATGAGAATCCCTACAACATTTTAAGCTTCTCACGATACCTCGAAGCCAATCATGTGTTCAAAAAATGGTCACATAAATTCTCTGCCTCATTTTTGCCTTTCCACGGATCTGCTGATCTTTCTGTTCAAATTGAGGATCCTTGGGTCTGATATTCTGCATATATTCTTAATTTTTAAACATAACCACCACTCACACCTTTATTACACCCACGAGTACACACACTCAAATAAAACACATTGCGATTTTGGAGCTTTCAATCGTTAATTCTTGTACTTTCACTCATACCCAACGAGAATTGTAAGTGATTTCATCTTTATATCTCTTAATCTGAGTCTAGGGTTCCAATTTATAACTTCGTATGATATGATACTGATGTGTTTCGAAAGCTTTAAATTTATAAGACAAGTTTCACCATTTCCTTAATACACAAAACACATGGGTAAAAGTATAACCCCCGTTAATAGTAAAGGATTTAGGTAAGACCAGGTCGTCCCAAGAGAGGTAATGGTTCCTTATGCTAGCTATGATTAACAAAATTAGATTCCAATGATTGTCACTTATCACTAAAACCGTTTTTTGTTGGATTTAAGATTTTTGTATTGTTTCTCCCAATTGATTTAAAAGTATGTTTATTAAAGGCTGAGCACATGAGAATTATAAGCAATAGTATCACAGAAATAACATGGACAAAGCATAGAAGTAAAGCATGATGGTTGATCATGTAAACTAGTATATCTATCCTATGTAAAAGAATCTCCTTTCGGCCTTTGATTCTATAAACACAGAATGCATAAAGTGTAGTCCGAGTATGAAGTATGAAGTATAAGTTATGCATTTCCTCTAGTCAAGTTGTTAGACATGAGAGTAGCCCTTAAACATGTCATAATCAAGGTTATCATTTGTTTTACTAAACAATTCTCACAAGCATAGCAATGACTTATTAAAGACAGACAACTCATTATATAATCAACATGATTGAATCTTTCGACCTTTAAGCAATTACAATGACCAATCAATAAATGATAATAGACTAAACAATGACATATCAAATGCATATATCATAGATTCAAGATTCATGATACAATTCTCATAACAATCATGGCAGAAGTGCCTCGAATAAACATAAAGTTACTACTCCATATTCTTAATAAAGTAAAACATGTAAACAAGTATTATCATCATAACAACGAATGTATACCAAGGTTTCTCGTGCTCCAAGGTGTTTCTCCAGGTATGGTAGTATCTCAAACTCCTTAGCTAGTGGTTTTGGTGCAAATCACTACTAAACTGCTTCTTAATGATCAAGATATTGTTCTTGATTGAGGTGTGTCTATAACACTGATTTGGCCCTCTATTTATAGTGCAAAGGCAACCCTAATACGTCCTTGGTGAGTAATGACAAGCAAATGATTGGCCTCTTCATTGATGTGGCTCATTAATGTAGAAATGCATAACTGTCATTAGAAGTGCGCCGCACAATTGGTGTAAAACCGGCGGACTTCTCTATTACGTAACCGGCGCTCTTTCTGCATATAACTGGTGTACTTGATTGTTTGACTCGTGTTTGTATAGTTGACCAAAGGTGCATTTAAGCAGCGCGCTTTCTCCATAAGATCGGCATGCTTTTGTTCAAACTAATGATAATTATCTTGAGTTATTCATTTCTTGTGCTTCTTGCATCATTTCACCAATCTCCAATCCTACACATTCATTCACGTATTAAGTACCAAAAGTCCTAATAATAAGGTTATTTTCTTTATAATTTACATAATATTGAGGCTATAAATATGTAACAATTCGCATTTTCAGGTTAACTTCCATTTCCGAAAAATTTCACTATTCACTTTTACTATTCACTTTTCCGAAATTTGATTTTTATTTCATATTCTCGTGTGATAAATCATTTCCATGGCAAAATAAAAGTTTGACACTCATCAAATCATTTTCGCGAAAGTTATTAAGGAACTACACGTTTTAGGGTAAAACGTCATTCAAAAATCCTACGCACAACGAAACTCGACCGCGTTAATTTTCCCCACATCAGAAAAATGTTTGATACACTCATGATTTAATTGAGAATTTATCATGACTGAGAAAAATGTGACCAAATAAACCTCGGCCGTGAGAAACAGGAATTTTCGTTTTTAAGCGCTTTTACTTAGCCGTAACCTTAGCCTATACCTGCACCGCGTTTCTAAGACAACTTGAGTTTTCACATTTTTGGAAAAAGTCAACACATTTTTCCCTCCTCCTTTGACCAAAAATCATTCCTTGATTTTATAAATCATTCCTTGATTTTTAGACTTACGGTTTTATGTCTAAATGACATTAAATACCAACCGACACTAGACTGAGCCCAGTCTAGACATTATAAGTCTTTTTAAATCATTATTATCATATTAGAAAAGTAAAATTTTACTTTTCTCAATTTTACACAATATTCGTACGTTTTACGTATTACGCGTTTTAGACCCGTGTTTCCGGTTTTAGCACCCCAATGAAACCTACCACTCATTTTATATTTTATTATGGAGTATTTTGACAAGTTTAATCATTCTTCCAAGTTTCACATTTTTACGATACCCGGTTTTACGTTTTATGGCTTAATAATTTACGGTTAGCAATTTACGGAACCAAAACTAGCTCCATAAGTAGGATAATATCACAAACCAATCAAGTCATCATCCTATCCCATTGCAAACCGCCATTAGGGGGGATTCACCTTGTGTGGCTTGATCTTGACCATTGATTCATTAGATGATTACATGTGTACAACTTAGACTCCAAGTAAAACTTGGTCACCAAGTTTAGGAGATTTCCTAGTTGTTTCCTAACCTCCTCAACTCACAATAAAAGCCTTCCCCTCCTCCTCTCTTGTCTTCCCATATCTCACACACAAACACTCTTTCATTATCTAGTTTACTTCAAGTTATAATCAAGAGATCAAGTGCAATATCAACACATAAACCCTAGTTTGGTTTTGATTCATCAAACTACTTCAAATCCTTAGAACCTTTTGGTGATTCTCTTTAGTTTAGATCCACTCAAGTCACCTAAACCCACATCACAAATCCTTCAAGAATACAAGAGTAGAAGGATTGCTAAAGTGAAGAGAAGCTTGTCAATCAAAGTCCTATCCTTACTAGTTACTTCCTTTCTTTTAGAAAGCCCAAAGTTGTAAGCAAACCCTAACATACTTCTTGTTAAATATCATATTCATGTTATTTACATATCATTCATACTATATTTTGTCTTGTGATTATGTCCATGGTGTTTAAAAATGGGTAAAACAAGTATTGGTATATATATGTTAACTTATGTTAAGATAACAAGCAAACTAGTGATTTTTATGGAGAACTTTGATCAGAACAGTATATAAATGATATTGGAAAATTACATATTATAGTAGAGGACTTAACAAGGAAAACATAGCAATTTGAACCACCTAAAATGAGCACACGAGTCAAAAGTTATGACCATTTGAAGTTACCAAAACTTTACGGCAAAACTGCCTAAAAACCTTCTGTGACAGAACCTTAAACACGCAAAAAGAGGCCTTTCTGGTCCGTTTCATGAAAAAATTAAAACACGAAAGTTGTCCGGAATCACGTTTTCTTCAAAAACTCAGGTGCACGTATCCAGAAACCAATAACGAATGAGATTTTCTTCAGTTTCTTAACAGCTATTTTTGTATACCAAAGTCACTATATAATAGTTATGGTTTAATAAGACCAAGAGGTCTAATGACCTAAATTCAAGACCACAACCATGGCTAAAGCCAAGGTTGAGTCTCAAGACCATGGAACAATGACCAAAGGTCATGGCAAGGCCATGACTAAATGACCATATAAACTTACCTAGGCGAATACATGAGCTAAAGAGTTAGCGATAACTTAAACATACAATTTGGATCTACTCCATTAAAAGAACCATGAGATCTTACAAGTAATCGTCATACAAGATTAAGAAATTCATCCTAATAACAATCTTCATGTAAAAATAAACTTTCCTAAGTTTATTCAAATATTGGACATGTAACTTTTCGGATCAAAACTTATATATATATATATATATATATATATATATATATATATATATATATATATATATATATATATATATATATATATATATATATATTATCAAATACTACAATAGTAGGGAGCCTCATGTGAGGAGTTCATTAAGTAAGCCGTCGAGATGAGTTGTGGATTTACGAATTAAAGTGTCCTGGCTCCTCGAACGTTTACTACATGACTTCTGAATTATGTCGGCCCGAACGGTAGTAAACGATATATAAACTATACATGTTTCATGAACCATTTCTTTTCAAAGACTTACACTATACTAAGTACTACATCATGGACTAAATGCAAGACATATATAGGCAATTCTTCGTATTCTTAGACATTATTCCAAACCTAAGTTGCAACAATTATTCTAGGTTGCTCGTAGAAGTTCTCACGGCATATCCATCATTCTCATTATACATCATCCAACTCACGGTGAGTTCATAGCCCCACTTTCCATTACTTAATTATTTTACAAACCCTTGGGCGGAATACATGCTATTATTTTTCAACCGAACACAATGCTTTTCAATTGTATGCTTGCCTGATTGTTTTATTATCACTAAGTAACATCCTTGCTAAAACCAATATCCCTTATTATGAACCATTTAATCACTAGTAATAGTGAGCGCGAATATTGTGAATAGGCCTATTGGGATTGACGAATCCCATTTGTATTGACTAAGTTCAAACAAACGCACTAATATTTGAGATTTAGGTATGTTAGCAAAGTACCTACCGGGATAACTCCGCCGATTGATATTGGTACCCGTTAACGTTTTGGTGTCATAAGCTTAGTGTATAATACATTTTATGGGCGTATAATAACGTAGCCTACCTGTTTTGTTTTCCAAACATGAGTATGAGTCTAATTAGCTCACACTACCAACATATTGTGTTCAACCATTAAACAAACTCTATGAATATCACTCAACCTTTGTGTTGACCTCTTAAGCATGTATTTCAGGTCCATGATGATCAAGGATGGCACGGAAGGGTACGGATATTCAAGAGGGCTATAAATTTTATTATCATTCAAAAACTCATTTAATGTAATTTGTAAACATGGAACCATCTGGGACCTTATTTTGTAATCTCTGATATTTATATAATTTGAATGATAAATCCTTTAAAACGACTCAATTAGAGATTGTTTTCTATTATTATGACTGTTGTGCCGTCGAGTAACACCCAGTTTAAATTCCGCTGCATCCATGAATTGGGGGTGTTACAAAATATGTATAATACGAGACTCATCAGATACCTAGAGCTCTAACTTTAAAAGGACTGGCGGCGTAGCTTGTTACTCGTTTGCCTTCCAATTCTATGTAAATCCAAATTAATTGTGATAATTGAAGAAATAAGTTAACAAAAATATTCTCTTACGACAACCATATTTCATCACGATTCCCGCAACCCAACTTCCGATCCCTTTCCTTCAACATTAAAAATTGTGTTTCACCTATGGTATAAAATCATTTGTGAATAATTCAAATGGCGCTCAATAGCTCAACTCCAAGTAAATTCATGATAACTTATTTATTTATGCATAAAAACGAGATATAATAGACTGCACAATCCTTATAATATGTGATCTAAATGGGTCAAATGTGTCAAATGGCACGTATGTCATTTACCATATATGAATTTCACAGTAAATGGGTCATACAGGCCAGTTTATTCAAATGGGTCATGCATTTAGAGCCTACGAAATTTAGTTCATCAATAACTCTGTACATGCTATTTAACCATGGCCATAATAAACAAAAACCAAAACCACACATTGCTTGATCACAACTATTAAGGCCCTTAGCTAATGAACCATATTTCTCTTTAGCTGCATTATTATCATTCTTCTTCTTTAATTCTTCAATCAATATAAATAAAGCATACTTAGAAAAAAGCTTGTATCAAGTAGAAGATGCTGCAAAAATCAAATCAGTCAAACTGTATGTGACTGTGTGCCATTGGATATAAAGACTCTTTGCTTACTTGAGCATCCGAGAAATTGCTACTACAATATGAATTGTCCTTACTAACATAACTTACCTCAACATTCGAGGAAGCACTGCTACAATCTGAATTGTCCTTACTAACATATAGAAGGTCCATTATCTAAAGATATAAGTTACTCCTATAGCTACCTTATCTTTATATAAGGTCAGCCCAACCCGAACCAGTCTGTTTAGAAGCATACTAAAAATGACCCATTAACACTCAACCCATTTTGACATGTTATGAAACCTGCCCTTTTCCCACCTTGAATAAAACTGTATGTGAGTCACCTTAGTGGTGAAGAAATACCTTAACATACTATCCTGGGCCTCGCACATATTGGTCAAGATTTGTGTTGACTAAGTCACTCCTGCACATGCAAAAACATATATTTTACAATAAAAAATTGTAACTTATACACATGGTTAATGGAGCTCATCTACTAGTGTAGGTGTGTAAAATCACTAGCTGATGGATTCAATTTGTAAAGTTGATTCACCTAGAACCTTACTTAGTACATGCTCCACTTTAAGACAGAGAATTGTGTGTAGGGGATTAACCAAATTAGCAGAGAGCTAAAATTGTAGATTAATTATGTATCCAACCTGTTAGTAATTTTCTAGGGTTTTGGGATGGACATAAGTCTAGCATAAAAGAAAATAGCAATGTGCAGTTTATTTTCATATAGTAAAGTTAAAGTTAAACAAGCTTTCTACATACATACCACATTATCTAGCATTGTCAGTTTATTTTCACTGTCCAGTTCTGCTAATCTCCCAGAACTCGAGTTTAGGCTATTGTTATCTCTAATCATAGAGGATCAAACCAGCGAGGCGTATAAAATAATAGGAGAAGAGAAATAATGCGCGTTTTAAGTTAATAACTTTCATCCTATTCCATCTCTCCATCTCCATTAAATTCTTCTTAACTTCCTTAATACTAGCTAAATTCAATAGAGTACCTAAATTCAATAGCTAAAAGAACTCTACGAATTTAAAATAAAAAAATAAAAACATATATATAATAAAATCAAATTTATAATTAAGTCTACATGTTTTTGGCTGAAGAGAAGGTAAATGTTACTCTTACATAAGAAAAAGAACTTTTTTTCCCTCTTTCGGATTGTCCCGAATAAATTGTCTACATGTTCATTTTAAGTTGTCTCAAATAAATTGTACACTTTCAAAATTAGATAAATAATTATTTCACTTGAGGTTATTATTACAAATATTAAAGAAATTATAAATTAATTAGTTAAGTGTAAAGCTCTTATTCTACAAAAAAGTACTCCTTCCGTCCCAAATTATAAGTCAATTTTTTTTGTTTTTGGTTGTCCCAAAACACTTGTCCATTTTCTTATTTCAACCAGTCAAATAACACTTTAGTAGAGAGAGAAAATATTTGATTGGTGAATAAATTAGTTAGTAAGAAATTTATTAAACTTTGTACAACGTCAAAATGGACTTATAATTTGGGACGGAGGTAGTAATAAAGAGAAAATTGTAATAATAATGTTTTTTTCTTGAACGATATGTTTTTTGACGGTGAACAATTATTTTGGGATGGAGGGAGAAGTTGTTAGGAGAAGTTGTTAGGACGCACTGGCGCACTGCTAGAAATCTTTGGTATACGTTTAGTTAAAAACGAATAATCAAACAAATGCAAGAACACTGGACATAAATAAATTACGCTGATCCATCCATGATGTACATCTTACGTTAATAGGCCCAGAAATACCTTCTTTTCTTTTAAAGTGTAGATAAAAGCTACAAATACGAAACTGTGGTTAATGTATCTATAAGTGCAAACCTTACGAGTTACGAGTTTGTGTAAAAGATTCGTATGCAATACTTAGTTGGACCTTAAACAAGGCTGAATCTCAACTTAATGGATTCATTCCTCGAGGGGGTTCTGTCCTCCTGTGCCACTTTTAATTGGCGCAAGTATTTGTCATGCATGAGTTTATATACTACATTCACTGATACCTTCGAATTTTCATTTCAAGTCATGATTCCAATTTCCGAGTCAAGTGAAAAAACATACAGATCAATAAAATCAATTTATGTTTCAATCTTATAATGACGAATTAATGTTTAGGACTCATATAGATTGTTGTAATTAAGTTGTTTGTTTTATAAGAAATGTGAGTTCATAAAGAAACACAAAGTTATCAAAACCTATCAATGTAGACTCCAGATAAGTCAACGTCTGTATTATCACTACTCACTAGAGCTATCCACAGTGAAGTGTATGGGCTTCAAGTTGACTTCCAACACCTTTTCTACATTTAAATGGAAGGAGCCGTTAGAGAGCTAAGTGCAGTTAGAGACGAATAACACTTATTAGTGAGCCAATGCTACCTAAAGATATCAATAACACACCAATGTCATATTGCACCGATCAATCCTATGCATAGCTTCATCCACAAAGTCAACAGTTATATAACTACACACTGCCCAGTACACATAATGAAGTGCGCGTCTCTTAGATTTGTACGTCGCAAAGTAAACTAACGAACAAAACAAAACAACAATATGCTGTATCACTATATCACACACCTCAGATCATTTTCAATTTTTCATACACTGAACAAACAATAATAGTACTCCTTATTAACTAAATAAACAAAATCATTGTTCCATACTAACACAAATCCAAATTATATACCATACAAACACACATTATGGAATCAGAATTACTTACACGTGAACGGTTGTATAACTACAACAATGCAGTGTATTGCGACTTGCCAGAAACATGGCGAATTTAAACTCAAACAAATTTGTGAACGCAACACACAACATAGATACTTTTTTTGAACAACACACAACATAGACACTTAGATAGCACAAAATAAAGATTACAGTATTTACACGTCTCAAACCAACCAACAAAACAAAACAACAATATGTTAGCCCAAAGATCATTTCTCATAACATTCACAAAATAAACAAATTTCATTATTTCCTACTAAAAACAACATACAAAAAATCCAAAATTATACACTAGTAAACACACATCATGGAATCACAGGACTAAAAGATTTACACTCCATCAAACTCTTCTGCGACCCGCCACCACAAAAATAAAAACTAACTGGACACTCATACAAACAATTATCCCCTAATTCGATCATAACATCTGACCCGGTCCGTAACCTAAGTAACGGACCGGGTATCAACCCAAACAAATAATTACCACCTAATAAAAGCCTCTCAAATGGAGCTAACCCACCCGACCCACCCATGTCCATAACCGCCTTCACGGCGTATTGGACCGGTATCACACCCGAAAATTTATTATTTTCTAAAGTTAAAGCTGATAATTTCGGCATGTAACCCATGAATACGGGTAAATAACCATGTAAGTCATTGTTACTTAAATCTATAGCTATTAGTTCGCTTTCGCTAGGTAGCCCCAATAAATAACCTTCTTCTCCGTTTACCCGTTTATTTACTTTTTTACTTTCCCGAGGTAAACTAAATAAGGACCCATCTTTTTTTACCCCTTTACTTATTTTTTTACTTTTCTGGGCTCCGTCTCTCGCGCTAAACTCCGCGAGAGACGGGACCCACTTAAAAGAATTGTTTGACAAAGTCAACTGTTGTAAAGAAGGGTGAGTAAAAAGCTCTTGTGGTAATATTCCCGTGAGGTTATTGTAGCTCAAGTCTAGTACTTGGAGGTAAACGGAATCTTTTAAAAGATTCGCCGGAATATTCCCTTGAAGGGTATTGTTCCTCATGGTGAGCTGGATAATATTCGCCGGAAAACTCGCCGGAAGTTCGCCGGAGATGAGGTTGTTGCTGACGTCAAGGAAGGACAAGTTGGTTAACTGAGTCAACTCGGGTAGCGAGTTACTGAGTTGGTTGTTTTGTAACTCGAGCCTTTTAAGGTTTTTTAATGTATCGAGTGAATGTGGGACCGGTCCATGAAGATTATTGTTGTCTAGGTAAAGCTCTACGAGTGAGTCAGGAAACGAGTTCACTGAGTCAGGTATTGACTCGTTGAACGAGTTGGATGAGAGGCTGAGCCGGGTCAACCGAGTTAGTTTTGAAAACGAACCGGGGTGGATTGAACCGGTGAAATAGTTATTTGTTAAGTCTAGTGTAGTGAGATAAGGTAGGTTTAGGTTTGGAGTGAGTGAACCGGAGTAACCGGCCCGGTCCAGAGTGAGTTCAGTGACTCGAGAAACGTTGGAAAATGCGACATCGCATCGAATGCCGCAAGTGAATCTATCCGTTGAGAGAGTGTCGCAAGGGTCGAAAGAAAAGTCCCAAGTGGATATACATGAGCCAGGACTCACTGAGTTGGGGTTTATACCGAGTTTGAAGTGTTTGAGTGATTGTATATCTTCCCAATGTGTTATTGAGATGGTGTTAATACATAGGTTTGTGAAAATGAGGATTAAAATGTAGGAATATGAATGAGAATATGAATGTGAAAGATGAGGCATTTGGTTTTTTTGGTTGTGAAGATATGTATTGAATTTGAAATGAAGTGAAGTGAATAATTTGAGTGAGTGAGTGGGTGTGTTGTTTTTATGAGTATAGTGTTGTGTTGTCAGAGACTTCTTTCATTTGTCTGCTTTTATTTCTTTCTTCTAGTTTTTGATTTCTTTGAGGGTGATTCACGGGGAAGCATGCACACCTTTCACAATGTGATTGGTCTATTCTTTTATTTTACAGTATTATTTTTGTTTTTCCATTCGGAAAGTTGTATGTCTCCATGATACTTTTGGTTATGTAAAATTGTAAATTGAATCAATCCTTAATTTGAGTCCTTAATCAATTCTTGAGCATTCCTATATGCCGAGGAGGTAAAGTTATCTTCAACCGCTTAAATTATTTTGTTGGTTCCTTTCTCTTCTTCCAAAAAAGCTCAAGAACCCAAAGCTCTTGGTTTTCCTAAATAAATTACATTTGAGAAATGATAGAAGGACCTAAAAGTAGACCTAAAAATGGACTTAAACACATGTGGCATGATCTTGATGGGTCGTAAATTAAGTGGGTCTCTGTATGCAGCCATCAGGATGATGCCACGTGTCTTTAGATCCATTATTAGGTCTATTTTTAAGTCCATCTATCATTCTCATTACGTTTTTTGCAAAAAGATGAATCTAAACAAACCCTTAATGCTTGCTTTCTATGAACTGCATACTTTTATTTGGATTTTTGAACATTACCAAAAAATATATATAATTAAAAAAAATAATAATAATAATAATAATAAAAAAAAAAAAAAAAAAAAAAAAAAAAAAAAAAAGAGGAATGATCAAGAGCAAAGATCAATCGGAATCTAAGGTGGTGTTTGTTTGTTAAGAGGGTCTGAATCTGAATCTGAACCGCACATCTGAATCTGAATCTGATGCGTAAATGTCTGAATCTGACCGCATCTGAACGGGAAAAAAAACTCATGTTTGAACCGCACATTTGCTTGCTCGTACTTTTTTTTTTTTTTTTTTTGGTTTTTATTTGTGTCAGCAAGAGGCAACAAGACACATTCAGACACCCCTCTCAAGTCTAAACCATTAAAATCTTACTGCATCTGAATGCGTCTGAACGGAAAAAAAAAAAAAAAAAAAACAAACGGTCTGAACGACCAAATGTCTGACCGATTCAGACATTTTAGCCATTCAGAGCCTGTTAAGAGGCAAAAAAAATCAAACACAGCCTAACTCTCAAGTATTAAAAGTATATACAAGTATTTGTGTTAGATATTTATTGTACGGGTAATAATGCGACGTCAAGTAATAAATTTAATTACTACTTTCCATATGTGTGTTACTACAAGTCTACAAGTTTTCTATTTGTTTGGCTTTTTCCAGCATTGCATTAAACCTTTGGCCCAATTTCTCTGGATTTTTTGTACATTTTGATGTTTAGAAACGAAAGAAATAATGATTCTACAACTAAACTTTTAGAATAAACCAAGGTTTTCAAGATCGGGATCTTACCCAAGATCGTTTTCGTCATTACAAGATCGTAATCGTAAGATCAAATAGGGATCTTAAGATCCTATTATAATGTCATTTTCTTAATAATTTTTATAATATTATACAAATTTACAAATTATTAGATATCATAAACCTAAAATTATATGAATCTTCATCGAAATGTTGTTCTAAATTAAGATTATAAAATGTTTAATAAGATTAATATGTTAGTTGTAGAATACTAATTAAGTTGGAAACATGATTTCCTTGTGGTTTGTGTGGCGTTGGAATTACTAGAGAGAGAGAGAGAGTGGAACCTTGAGAGAGAAATAGAATGATTAGATTAGATTGAATGAAGGTCCAACCCTCTCCACATGTGGAGAGGGGTATTTATACTTACAACATAAACGCCCACACTCGGGCTGTGGATCAGGCATACAGTGGGTGAAGACCCGTCCTTCTTCCACGGTGTTACTTAAACTAATACTAACTAACTAATATATAAACTAACTACGAGCTAACTTAATGTTGTTACAATAATCGGGTGACCGAGACTTTTACAGGAATATTTGTATTCCTAACAATCTCCCCCTAAGCGATGTCACCTTTGAAATTAAGCTCTTTGGTCTTTAAGCATTCTTTAGTCGTTGTAGCTCGTAGGTTCTGATTCTTCACTTTTCTGCACACTTTGTACTTCACGCAACGAATTTGTGATTTGGATTCCTTTGTGATGTGCGATCTTTGAGCTTCTTTGAGATCATCAGCCAAAGTAAATCTCCAAGCTCATCCATAGTTGTATTGCCTTCATGTGATGTAGTGACTTAAGGACCATCATGCTCACACCCTTCTATATCTGGAGACATTGCATTAGAGTTGTGGATCAAGAGACTTTTTCATCAGAGTTGCGGAAGCGTTGTTGGTAGTCTCTCAATATTTGTTATAGCAAGTCTCTCATCTTCATTGATAGTGTGGAGGATGTGTGACCATGAGGTATGGATTGACCCGATTCAGCTGGAAACTGGAGCCATCAACACCATCTTTATATGTGTTCCTGAAATAAAACAGTTAGCAATAAAGATAGAGAACGAACATGGCTTTGTCATTCGTTCTGCGAGGACAGACTACCCTCCGGTTTTGTGAAAACCGACCTGTGATCAGGTAGAGTCTCTTTTAAAGAAGACTCTCCTTGACAGGAATTTCCAGCTTGTAGTAATGAATTTTCCAAAGAATCCACTTTGGAATCTTCATACTTAGCATGTTCTCATACCGGAACGTCTCAAAGCAGACAGCACGATAGAGTGAATCGGTGAATAAATATTCACGGATTGATGAGAAATACATTTATAGAAATCACTCGCGTGTCCTATGATAAACATTTTTGAGACACGACGAGAGTTTTATACTTTGAATCACATTTCTATCAAAAATATTTTTGTTTGAAAGATATTACACAATCAATGTGCTCGGAAAATTAGTTCGTGAGCCCATTGAAAGGTTTTAGCAAAAGTATCCGTCAATCAATTTCCTGGAACAAGTTTGATTCAATTATGAATCTCACCATTGTTGCTTTCCAGTTGTCACTTGATCATTGATCCAAGATGGATCTCACATGTCACCTACCAAGAGCTTGAGAGATGTTCGCTCTAGAAGGATTTCCATCTTCATTGTGAATATTTTCATATCACTCGGATGTTCTGGCAATACCACAAGGATAATGCGTAGGACTCTAAATATTTTATCTTATTTTCCACACTGTGTGAAACAATAAGCATATTTGGAATTGTGTCCTATCGAGATTTATGGATGATCTCATGGCTCTAGACTCAATAGTGCGTTTTGATCCGCTCCTGGAGACTGGGGAGGCGTCTCCTGTTTTAGGTATCAACATAGCTCGCAATGAGCGGTCGATACAATGCACAGGGTTCCCCGTGAGAATGAAACAAGCTCTTTTAAGAGAACTTGAGTGGTTAGGAAGTTTAGTGCAGTGCGTTACTGGGTCCATGACGTCTTGTCTTCAATACTGATGTTACCTTTGTAACCACCAGTAGCTTATGAATTGAACCCGGTTTCTGCCCTAAGGTTGAATATTTGGAGGGCAATTTCTTTTCACCCTTTCTCATTTCATTTCTTTTTCATTCTTCAACCCCTTCAGTGCTTACCGAGACTTCACCACTAGAACCTTATTGGGTTTGTTCCAGTCCTAGCTCTATCTCAGTCCACATTCTTCCCTTTCTCACTTTACTCCTTTTTTTATTCATTCCTAAGGACTTCTAATCTATCTATGGATTGTCCCTGGGAAGATCCTTCCGGTTCTAGTGGATCATGGGAACTCATACCTAACCTTAACCATCCTTATAACTCCATGCATAAAGATAAATGGTCGGTCTTTGGTATAACTTCCACAAACGCCTTTTGCTCCCCCTCAATATGTGCATCGATATTCGAAAGAGTTTGGCACATATGTGGGAGCACATTGAGTCCAAAAGATCACATTTTGAATATCAGATTTAGGTATTTAAATCACATTCTCTCCCCCGATCAAAAATACCAAATCTTTTTGAGATTTTGGATCTCAATTGATTTAAATAAGTTAGAAAGCTTTGGGGAGAGAAATGCGGTCAATTTTAATATTTTCTGATCAAATGAACTTTTACTTGCTCCCCCTCAATCTGTGAGGGAGGTTGTTATGTGTCAGATTTGAAGAGTTTACAAAAGATGCAAAGTTTTAACGAAAACTCTTTTAAAATGTACTCATTCTGACACATAACCATCACCAATCGTTTTGTTGCTTTTGTTTTATACAAAGTGTGGGGAGTTTTGATGATACATAAAATTTTGAGAAATCACTCTCCCCCTCAATCAATGACGGATGTTAAAACATAAATAAATTATGTCATTGATTGAGTGAAAAATTTTATCAAAGTTTGAGTTCAAATTGATTTCCAAACAAAATCTCATGGTACCACCAAGTTTTGCACAAATATTTTCCGGAAAAATCATAGAAGGGAAAATATTTGGCGATAAAAAGAAGACTTCTCTTCTTTATCAAGAAATAATGCACTGAAACGTACATTAGATCGAGCGTGCATGAATATAAAGTAATTCACGCTCGGATGAACGACACCCTTTACTAGGAACAACCGTCTTTTTGGCGACGTGTTTTCCTCATTTTGAAAACCGGGTTGCTATCTGAAGTAATAGCAAGCCATATTTTTGAAGTCCGGGTTGTAGCCTGAAATGACTACAAGCCATAATATTGAAGAATATTTTGAGATACGACATGTTTTAGAAAAAAAATTTTATTTGAAACCGAAAAAACTCTTGCTCAAGCATATGTATGATTCCGTGTCATTGTTGAATGACATTTCTAGAATCGTACACAATATTGATTACACAAGAGACATGTCGTGAGAAGAATATTTTTGTATTTTATTTGATTTTTCAGATTTTTTTTTTATGGATTTTATAGGTTTTATATTTTTCTATTTTCTTTTTGTGTTAATATTATGTACAAAGGATATGTGAAGCAACCCCTTTACTCCTCCTGATCTTCTTGAAGATGTACGAGATCCTCAGGCGTGAGACACTTCATACCAAGGCGTGGGAGGATGAATTGAAATCGGTCCCTAGAGAGAGCTTTGGTGAAGATATCAGCTAGCTGGAACTCAGTCCTCACGAAGTAAAGTTCCACAATTCCTTTCTCTACTTGCTCCCTGATGAAGTGATGTCGAATGTCAATGTGCTTAGTCCTTGAGTGCTGGACATTGTTGCAGCAGAGTGCAATTGCACTTTTGTTGTCACAGTACATGGGAATCTTGTTGCATACGAAGCCATAGTCTGAAAGTTGAGATCTCATCCATAAGATCTGAGCACAGCACGAGGACATGGCAATGTATTCAGCTTTTGTGGAGGAGATAGATGTACTCATTTGTTTCTTTGACGACCAACTGACTAGCTTATTACCCAAAAACTGAGCACCCCCAGATGTACTGCGACGAGTGTCTTGACATCCCGCATGGTCAGCATCAGAATATGCTGTGAGAGCCATAGAAGTGTCCTTGGGGTACCATAGGCCCATGTGGATTGTACCTTTAAGATACCGAAAGACTCTCTTGACCGCTTCCAGATGTTTCTTGGTGGGTTTGGATTGATATCGAGCACACATGCAAACAGCAAATAGAAGATCTGGTCTGCTGGCAGTAAGATACATTAAGGAACCAATCATGCTTCGATACTTGGTTTGTTCGACCAGGATTTCAACATCATCTTCATCTAGTTTTGATCTTTCAATCATAGGAGTATCAACTGAGTCACTTGAATCGAATCCAAATTTCTTCAAAATTTCATTGGCATACTTGGATTGATTGATGAAGATGCCATTGGGATTTTGAGAAATTTGCAATCCTAGAAAGAAAGACATTTGACCCATCACAGACATCTGGAATTCAGAACTCATCTCTTGGGAGAAACGATCACACTCTTTGGGATCAGAGGAGGCAAATATGATGTCATCAACGTAGATTTGTACATGAAGAAAGTTTTTGCCCGTTTTTCTGGTAAAGAGTGTAGGATCAACAACGCCTTTGGAAAATTTGTTAGCAAGAAGAAATTTAGACAAGGTGTCGTACCACGCCCTAGGCGCTTGCTTAAGCCCATAGAGAGCCTTCTTCAAACGATACACATGATTAGGGCGTTCTGGATCCACAAAACCTTCGGGTTGAGTTACATACACCACCTCTTTTAGATCGCCATTTAAGAATGCAGTCTTGACATCCATTTGATAAACCACCATGTTTTGACTTGCAGCATTTGCGAGAAATATTCTTATGGCTTCAATTCTAGAAACAGGTGCGAAGGATTCTTCAAAGTCTATACCTTCTTCTTGACGATATCCTTTTGCCACAAGCCTAGCCTTGTTCTTCAATGCATCTCCATGCTCATCAAGTTTAACCTTAAATATCCATTTGAGAGCAATGATCATAGACAATCGGGAGGCGGTACTAATTCCCACACATCCAGTCGGTCAAACTCATGAATCTCGTCCACCATTGCAGTGAACCATGAGTGTTTAGACATTGCATCCTTGACGTCTTTTGGTTCAACTTTAGAGAGGACAGAATTGAAGAAGCACCACAATGCGTCGGTTGCAAGTTGCTTGCGGGTAGATACTGGACGCGAAGGGTTTCCAATAATGTTGTCAATTGGGTGATCATTGGTCCATTTCCTAAGGTATTCATGGGGTTGAGGATAGGGAACTGAGGTAGCCGTATTAGATTCGTCGAAGGATGTAGCATCATTTGACGATTCAGGGGCAAAGATGTTAACAAATGGCTCATTATCAGGTGGAGCAGAAGGATTTACTTCAGACGAATTTTCCACAGTTGCTACTCATTGTACAAATGGAGGTTGGTCATTAGAAGTGGTAACTGAGCGACTGATGGTGGGGGTTTCAGGATCCCATGACA
Organism: Artemisia argyi; assembly: GCA_030686995.1. Classification (NCBI taxonomy): domain Eukaryota; kingdom Viridiplantae; phylum Streptophyta; class Magnoliopsida; order Asterales; family Asteraceae; genus Artemisia; species Artemisia argyi. The sequence continues at coordinate 49,352,581 of CM060688.1, forward strand.
CCGAAGTGGATGGCCCGTCATTATCAACTGGGACATTTACTACCCCAGCTAGTTGTTGAACCACTGTGGGTTCTGGAGCATCCATATGTTGAGGTTCAAAGTATTCATCAAACATAGGGTCAAACAGTTTCTTCCAATCTTCACTTGTAGGAGGTACAAAAGGAGTAGCAGGAGTAGGATTCTGTACAAGCCTGGAGCTTATAGGTCCAGGAGACAAAAGGTTAGGTACGGGTCCAGAATTTGATTGTCCAGGAACCGGTTGTTCAGTTAGCTCATCGAAAGTAACGTGGATTGTTTCCATAATGTCTCTGGTACGTTTGTTGTAGATTCGGTACCCCTTTCGCTCTGGAGCATAGCCAACGAAGAAACCAATGTCAGCCTTGGCCTTGAGCTTCCCAAGGTCTTCACTGTCATTAGTTGGATAGCACAATGCACCAAATACTCGAAAAAACAAAAGGTCTGGTTTTCTGCCATGAACCAGTTCATATGGAGTCTTGCAGTGGAGAGGATGTATCAAGGATCGGTTATGTGTGTAACATGCAGTTGCAATTGCCTCAGCCCAAAGAAACATAGGAGCTTTGGAGAAGATGAGCATAGTTCTTGCGGCTTCAACTAAGGTGCGATTGCGTCTTTCAACAACTCCATTTTGTTGAGGAGTACGTGGAATGCTCTTTTGATGACTAATGTCGGCACCTTCATAAAATTGAGTAAGTTGTTTGTTCACAAACTCCGTTCCATTGTCAGTACGAATGAATCTAACCGTTTTGTTGAGACGAACTTGCAACATCTTGATGAGTTTGATGATGGTTTCTGGAGTTTCGTCTTTTGATCGTAGAAACTTTACCCACGTGAATCGAGAGTAATCATCAACAATAACAAGCACATATTTCTTTCCATTGATACTTTGAATCCTCATTGGTCCACAGAGATCCATGTGAAGAGTATGTAGAACTTCCATGATGGAATTGACAGTCTTGGGTTTATGGGTATGCTTTTTGCTCTTGCCCATTTGACATGCGGAACACAAATGGTCTTTTTCATACTTAAGTCTGGGCAAGCCTCGAACAAGATCCTTACATGTGAGTTCATTGATGGTACTGAAGTTCAAATGGTTTAAACGATGATGCCACAACCATGATTTGTTCTTAGATGCTTTTGAAAGCAAGCAGATTGGAGAGGACCGTAGCATGTCTTCGATAGAGATGGTATAAAGATTAGTGCCCCGACTCCCCTTGAGGAGATCAACACCATCTAATTCTCTAACAAAACATGTGTGCTTTCTAAAGGCAACTTCAATATCAGAGTCACAGAATTGACCAACAGAAAATAGATTGTGCCCAAGTCCTTCCACGTAGTATACTCTGGATATTACATTGTCTCCAAAGACGTAATCACCATAACCCATTATAGATCCAAAATGGTCGTTCCCAAATCTGACCGTACCAATGAACTATTCCACGAAATTCTTGAGCCGCGAGCGATCTCCAGTCATATGTTTTGAGCAGCCTGAGTCCAAATACCAAAGGACGATTTGTACGACCTGCATTTGAAACCAGACAATGGTGGATAACTGAAAAAGCTGGAGCCCCACAAACAGTTGGGGTCCGTTTGGTTAGCACACACAAATATTGGATTATCATATGTTACAGAAATCTCACTGGAATTTTCACATTTTGATGCACTAGAACTAGGAGTGGTACTAAGTGCTTTTATTGGAAACATTCTACCAGTAGGTCTCCACTTCTTAATCGGCACAACTTTGGAGTTAGTGATCCTAGTCATTGGGCACTTTTCGCCTAGGGTGAATTTCCATCCAGTAGGTCTCCATTGATAACCAACATTAGTGAACACTTTTCATGTTTTATTCCATACTTGTTTTATCCTTTTAACACTCGAAGAATTCTTAACCGGAGATTTCATAGTGGATTTTAGAAAGGACACAACACAAGCATCATGATTACCATAAAATAAACATTCGTTACAAGTCTTACAAATAGCACCAGAATTCGAATTAATTACATCATTGTTAACACAAATGTTTGAATCAACTCGATTCCTTTCATTAAGCATAACTTTATTGTTCCTAGAGGATTCTTCTACTTCCTTCATAAGTGTACTCTTAGCCGGCAAAGTCCTATCATTCTTTGTATTGCACCTAGGCAGTAACTTGCTAGCATTAGATACACCTTTTACTCCTGTAGAAGCAATGACGGGAACATTAGTATGATTAGTTGCTACTTGTTTACCGGTGATCATGATGGTGGATTGTGACATGGTTTGGGGATAATCTAATGTAATATGTTTGTTGTCATTGTTAGAGTGCGACGCAAATGACCTATCCGACTTGTTATCATTCTTGGGGCATGATCCTATAGCATATTCTAATAATTCCTGGGCTCTATTAGTGAGGAAGCAAGCACCAACAATAACATCATCCTGTGGTTTAGGTATCCTCTCATCTTCAATGGTTTCTCTAAGTATGGCCAGAAAATCCTTAAGATTTCTAAGATAGTTGCTATGAACTAACTTATTGTTCCTAAGGGGAAGAGAGACATTCACAGCATCGCACGCATATTTCTTACAAGCATGAACATTGGAAATTGCATGATCACATGAAACGACGGGCATTTTACCCTTCACCATAGTCTTTAGATTCTCAATCTCATTTAACAAAGAAGTGACTCTTTCATTGTTTTGGTCACATGTTATTTTAATAGAGTCAAACAACTCTTTGTAGCGTTGTTTAGCGTTTGACATTTCAGCACGAAGCCACTCATTTTCATGTTGTAATTCATTGATAATGCCTTGTTTCAAAAAGTTTTGAGAATCTATCGACTTCTGGTAATTGGTATTGGTCACGTTGCTTTTTTTCGACTTTAATTGTGCAATTTGGACCTTTAATTTCCGAATCGTGTTTGAGTGAGCTTGAATTACTTCATCCTTTTTGGCTAATTCAAAACATGTGTCAAACTCAGGAGCATCCGAAGATGTCTTGGCATTTGATATTTTTATGCTTTCTTCTAGATGTTGATATTTTAATTGTAGGTTCAGATTATCAACTTCTAGTTTTGAGAAATTCCTGACCATGTTATCATGGTCGTCGTTTTGAATTTTTTCAGTAAGTTTGTAATTCTCCCCCTCAAGCTCAATTACACGATTCTGGAAGACATTCAAAGTAACCGACATTTCATGAAATTGTCGAGCAGATAATGTTGAGTCGGTTACAGTGTAAAACACATCTTTTGCAATGCAATTTGCAATCAAATTTTCATTCATAATGAGAATGTTTTTCCTTTCAATTTCACTGTATTTGAGATCAATAGCTAATTGGTTACCCTCACTTTCTACTTCATCAAAAACCTTTTTCATTTGAGTCACATCATCATTAATGGTGTTTTTAAGGCCCTCAAAATGTTCTTTGAGAAGTTTGAAAAATGGCATAACTTCAGTTAGGTAACACTGTTTTGTTTGCTCAAAACCCCTTTCCCCTTCTATAATCCATGTAGGTGTAATTCTTAATTTACATGTTTTCTCAAAGTCATTAAACAATTGACCTAGAACATACAACCCAATTAGAGTGTTACACTGTGTGGGAAGAGTAAATGGTACGAGGTGCCTGGGTGTGTTCAGGGGATAAATGGTTGGGTCAACAATTCTAAAGATAGTGCGTGTGTTACCCACAATTCTTTCAGCTTTCATTTTCTCAATGTCTATATTCCAAAACACTTTGTCAGGAAGAATTCTCTTTTGAGGAACAAAAATGGCAGAATGATTATCATTCGCATAATCATAGTGAAACACAATATTATTAGCTATGCACTTAGGATCCTTTAATCGTTCAGCAAGTTTTACCCTAGTTCTATCCTCCGCCTCATCAATTACGTCATAGGATCTCATATCAGGAAGGGCATGGTTAGGTTCAAGTATAGTGTTTGCATCATATAATGCAGGTTGTGCACCTAAACCATTTCTAAGGCATCTTGCTTTGGGCTTAGAGGCATCCTGTTCACTAAATTCATCACTTAGTTTCCTATGGTTTTGCATCATTTGAGCAGATTGAATGGTTTGGCCTTGTGTGTACAACTTATCTTCCAATTTATTTTTCAACATTTTGAGTTTTGAGAAATCATTTATAAGTTTAGTTTCTTTATCTTTGTATTCGAGTTTGATTAATGTCAAACTTTTTTGAAACTCTTGTTTTTGTTTGACGGTTTGATCCAATTGGTTTTTTAAAGAAACAAACTCCTTTTTCAATGTTTCTTGTTTGGAATTGTTTTCAGATATGTAAGTACGCATTTGCCATTCCATTTTCTGCTCACGTTCATTCAGCTCAAATTTAGCACGCTGTTCATAAATATTCACTTGATCCTTAAGGGTGTTAACTCTAGTAATCAAGGAATCGTCAGGTTTGTATATCGTATGCTCATGTACCTCATGTTCATTAGAGTCAATAGACGGCATGTCACTTGGTACAACAGGCAGTCCATTGTCATTCACATACATTTCATATGGGATATTATTGGTATTTCCCATATCAGTGGTGTTTGTGTTGACAATATTCTTGAGTTGTACCGAATCACACACCCCCTGCAAAATTGTAGGATTATTCAGATCAGAATTAAGTGATGTTGGTACCTTAGAGATAGCAGATGTGATGGATGAGTCAGGATGCTGTGGAGAGGATGCAGCTGCAGACAGATTAGCCATGAAAATGGTTTGAGCAGTAGGTTCGTCATCTACGTCTGAGTCAAATGCATCGCATTCTTCAACTTGAAAGATATTCGGGTCATTTAGAGCCATGTCCTGAACAGGCTGATCATCCACATCAGCATCAAAGGTGTTCCCATCTTTACCAGCAAGAAAGAGCAGAGCTTCTTCATCCAACACCGTCCCATTCTCTTGCGCCTGCATCAGCAACATCTTGTCCTTGAAGTACTCAGAGTTTTAAGGACATTTTGGGAGAGTGAAATTCCTAGCTATATGGTCCAACCCTCCGCAGTTATAACACTTAGGCTGCTTATCTTGTACTTGAAGAGCATTACCAACTCTGTACTGCCCATTATCTCTACCAGCATTTATTTGATTGAAATTTTGTCTTCCCTGCACATTCTGCACCACCACCCTACCATCTTCTATGACTGCCTGATTACGTGGATTAGACGAGGTCCTAAGTTGGTTATTAGTTGATGGAAGTGCAGCCCTGAACTGTTGGACCAGTAAAGAAACTTGGTTAGAGAGATTATCAATCATCATGTCAGTGTGAGAATACCCAGAATCCAGTTGTGTGTTCAAAGCAGATGGTGAGGGAGTTGATGATTGACCATTGGTTGGCGTAGACCTGGAAGATGGTTGTGATGGTTGAGATTGATCATTTGAGGTTTGGGTAAGTTGTTGAACATTAGAGACAAAGGCAAGAGATTCATTTGATGTTGACGGATTGAGTTTTTCTCGCATTAACCGATCATAAGCAGCATGTTTCTTATGTTGTTGGAGATATGCATAGAGTTGTTCATGATTAGTATGCCTGAGACCTTTGTTGAGCTTAACGGCTGTAACAAACCTATCCCATTCTGGTGCCATGTTATTCACGAATTTGGAATTAAGCTAAATATTGGGCATTGTCATCTTGATGGCTCTCATATCATTAACCAACTTGTGAAATCTGACGTAAGAGTCAGTGATGCTTTCACCTGGGTTCATTTTGAAATGCTCAAATTCATCGTAAAGCTGAGACTCCCGATCTTCTTTAGTTAACTCAGACCCCGCAAGAAGCATTTTCACATTATCCCAGACAGCCTTGGCTTCAGTGTTGTAGTTGATAAGTTTGTAGACATCTTTGGGAAGCCCTTGAATGACAATATTCGATGCTCTAATGTCGGGATCATACCGCTTCTTTTCTTCATCCGACAGCTCATTGTAAGTGCGAGGTCTATCTGGACCAACTAAAGCTGGTTGTTGATCAGTTGCTGCGACCGTGTCTCTAGTAGTACCTATTTGAAAGGGTCCCTCATCGATGGATTTCAAAATGTTGACCCCATTTTCCTTACCCAGACAATAGAGACGAATCCTTTGTGCCCATGATTCATAGTCAGTTCTATCCAACATCGGAGGTCGGGTGTCGGACCCAGCAGCTTGAATGTCATCAGAGGATGTCGACATCATAAAATAGAAATTACCAAACCGCAGAGTAGGAGATACTCGCAATGAAGTGCACTAGTCGCAGGGATAGTTAACCGCAAATTGACCTAAGCGCAGAAATAATGAACCACAGATAAGTTAACCTCAGTGAACAGTGACCGCAGGACATTAACCGCAGAATGTAGCAAACCGCAGAATAATCCAACCGCAAACTAAGCAAACCGCGGAATAGTCAAACCACAAGTGAGGCTAACCACAAGGACCTAATCGCAGACCACTTAACCGCAGAAAGCTAAACACAATGGACTAACCGCAGGAGCTAAACACAATGAACTAACCGCAGACCACTTAACCGCAGGAGCTAAACACAATGAACTAACCACAGACCACTTAACCGCAGGAGCTAATCGCAGAGACAAAGGTCCAAAACTGTCACTTTCCTTGCGATTTGTTTGTATTCCCAAAATAGTAATCGCAGTCAAACTAACCACAGATATCAGAAACTAAACGCAGACAAGCAATGCAACAGTAGACTTAACCGCAACTTAGAAATACGCCCAAAACCTAATCCAAACTTCAAATAGATTAAAGATATGGTATAACCAACTGAAACACAATGTTCTAATAACACCAATGATCATAAAAGTACATCACTAACATGTCTAATAACACTAGAAAGATCAAACCAAGATGTTTTACATGAAAGTGACTTCAAACTCACAAAACTACACAAAACCACATCAAATCCAATTCTACAAGGCCCTAATGAAACCTTGGCTCTTGATACCAATTGTAGAATACTAATTACGTTGGAAACATGATTTCCTTGTGGTTTGTGTGGCATTGGAATTACTAGAGAGAGAGAGAGAGTGGAACCTTGAGAGAGAAATAAAATGATTAGATTAGATTGAATGAAGGTCCAACCCTCTCCACATGTGGAGAGGGGTATTTATACTTACAACATTAACGCCCACACTCGGGCTGTGGATCAGGCATACAGTGGGTGAAGACCCATCATTCTTCCACGGTGTTACTTAAACTAATACTAACTAACTAATATATAAACTAACTACGAGCTAACTTAATGCTGTTACAATAATCGGGTGACCAAGACTTTTACAGGAATATTTGTATTCCTAACATTAGTTTTTTAATTCTACAAAAAATAATCCAGAAATTTGCAGTTTTTTAGTTTGTTATCAGAGAAAAGTAAGATCAGATCGGATTAGATCTTAAGATCCTATGGTCAAGATCGGGATCCTATAAGATCTTAAGCTTTCAAAGATCCTAGGTAAGATCCGGATCGTTTTTGCTTTGCAGTATCGTAAAATCGTAGGATCCTAAGATCAGGATCGGGATTCTGACAACCATGATAAACAATAAGAGCACAACGTGAGGTTCGGAGCTATAGGCTCATTTTATAGCTCAAGAAATATTGTTGCGTTAGATTGTCATTTTATAACTCAACTCAAAATTATTGTTTCTTGTCACTCAAGTTATATACGCTATTTGAGTCTCACAAATTTTTTATTTATTTATTCAAATAATACACAATTTACATATAAATCAAATTTTATATAATTTAGGATTAACAATGCTAACCCGACAAGAACTAACAACACAAAAAACTACAGTAACAATTAGTGACTAAAAATAAAATAGTAGAATCTATAAATAAAAATAATCTTTTTCGCCTAATCATGTAACACTCCTATTTTTCACTGATCGCAGCGGATTAAGTGTTTGGGGTATTACTTCATAGAATCACAGTTACAGTAATAGAAAATGACTCGAAAAGAGACGTTTTAGAAATTTAGTTATCATTCATTATTATCAGAGTTTTAATTGTAAAAGATATACTTTTATCTTTGATGAGGTCCCAAAAATCTAGGTGTTAGGTTATGTTTGAATGATAACCATGAAAAGTCCTCCGAGTTCAGTGCCTCCTTCTGCCATGACTCCATAGAAGTAGTATACCTAGAATACATGCTTAAAAAGTCAACACTAGATATTGAGTGAGAGTCATAGGTTCAGAGGTTAGTGAATACAAGTTCCCTGGGTTCAGTTGTTACACCCATCTTGAAAAATGTAAGGTGTGATAATTGTGATGCATACACAATTATCATTAGTGGGGTATGTTGCACTAAGCTCATGAACCACACGTTAACAATCCGGGTCTTGGGGGCTGCAGACCCAACCATTAGGGGATGAGAAGGATAACTTGCCAAAGTTAAACCTTCAGTGGGTTCAAATATAGTACTTATTGGTACCACCCAATGGAGGTGTTAATACCAGCGGGAGTTGTCAAACTCCAATATATCTATCAACTATATTCGCGTTCACGTGGGTAAAATATCCCAAACGATTAGATTCATGAATTTTGGTTATGTAGTGGTGGCAGTTAGTTTACTCATGCAACAACCAAAGAAAAATACTTGTATTCGGTTTTAAGTAAAGCAAGTAGCATGTATCCCCCTCACAGGGTTTGTAAAGCATTTAGAGTGGAAGCATTCTAAAAGAATATGAGGCTATGAACTCACCTGGGCTTAGAGTAATCTAAGTGATACAAATAGTGACTCGGGAACTAGACTGCCTTACTCACGTATCCTAGTGTGTTGTAGGTTTGGATGTATGTCAAGCTTTAGTCATCTTGTTTAGTTTTCTTAAGTTATTGTTCTTAGGTTTGTCAATGTTTTAGATATAATATAACACCGTTCGGGCCATCATAATTCAGAAGTATATGACTCCTCACATGAAGCTCCCTACTATTGTATAACATAATACCGTTCGGGACATCATAATTCAGAAGTATATGACTCCTCACATGAAGCTCCCTTATGCATGTAAAGTTTTGCAAAACTAGTTCTAAATGCATGTAATTTATATTTTGAGATGGGAAATGAGAGGAAAATGGTTGATGGAAGAAATGGAAATTAGAAAGGGGTATTTATAGGCTAGAATATAGCCGTTGGGTACTATTCCCGACCGTTGGACACTATGCACTAGCCGATATTTTACTATTCATGACCACTATTTTCAATACTCACAGCCCTTAAATACATCAGTTACTTTGTCTTGTCTAGTACAAGTAAATCTAACTGAATCACGTTTCCTTAATTTTAGGAATAAAAATCTCTCGACAACCCTCTGTTCAAAATTCTTTACTTAAGTAATCACGTTAAACTTGAATTTCGGGACAAAATTCAGAGTGACAAGTGGGTACTGTAAAACCCCGCAAAAATCCATATAATTATCAATGTTTAATTATGTATTAATTTCTGTCATTATTTTAATCACCATTTTTACAGGAAAATTTGAAATTTTCTTATTATATTAAATGGTCATGATTATGATATTGCAAAATTTACCAAATGATGAAACAAGTTCTCGACACGTTTAACAAAATATAAAACTTCACTAATCCTAAATTATATACTAATTACAACCAAACGGGCCTTAATATTTCTCAGCCCACAACATTCCATCGTTACTTTTCATGAGGCCCAAGCTTAATCCATTTTTATGATTTTATGTTTATTCGACTAGAAAACATCCTCCAAAACGACTCTCGTTCTCTCAAATATTAAACACGACACCTATATATTTTTGGACCATCTCGTTCCTCACCTGGTAAACTATTAACGTGTCCAATCTCAGAATCACAAGTCGAGCATTGCTATGATTTTAAAGGGCAAAGTGTTCGGTCCTAAAAACAACCCATTCGAAATAATATTTAACTCAAAACTCAACCGTTTTACCTCCCGTTTGTTTCTATAAGTTCCTAACATTATTTCAATCATCATTTCATGTTCATAATCAAGTTTCATCAGCTATAGACCAAGTGCTACATGATTCTTCAAATCGTGTAAGTATATATGTACTTGTCGACATATATGTTGACTCATCAAGACAACCCACCCTATTTCTAGCTCTCACATACTCTTTTATCTTCATATAATAATCTAGATTCATTCTATATTTCATGAATCCCCTGACATGTATAGTTACTCATGTTTTCTAGAATTATTGGAACCATACGTATACAAAAACTTCTCCTATATCTATCACTAGTTCACCAACTTTCCTCCTACTTCAAATATCATTCTCTCAACTCTTATTCACTCATAAACTCATCTCTGAAAGACCATGAGTAGTCATTCGCAAGTTTGGAAGCAAGAAGAAGCTATCGAGTTCATTTATACGATTATTATTTTGAATCATAGTCGAACGTGCCAAGTTCTCGTATTTCAATCATTCACTCTCAACTCTCTACCACCCTAGAGGTGTAGTAAGTTGTCTCAAGCTCTTTTCAATTCATATCACACGCTCTAAATGTTTCATGCATCATTTTTGGTTCATGTCGAGCATATATAAGCTCTATACATATTTTTACGTACATATTAACATGTAGAATCACAAACGTGACTAGCCTCTATCTTGGAAGGCCTAGGAGTCACATAGCATACGTAATTCTCACTTAGTTTTACTTTACATGCATCATATGAACTTATTTTAAAACCTTGTTCAATCGGGTATAAACTCTAAGTCACTTAAATTTTTCTAAGTCTTTCTCATACAAATAAAACGTCCCATGCAAGCCACGAAACCCTCGTATGTCTTTAAAAATCACGTAACAAGCCTACCATATTTTTACACGATCTATTAAACCATCTAGCTAGCAACCAATTTTGTATATAAAACTTGTTCAAATAAGCTAGTCTCGACACCCAATATTCACCAAAGTGAATCGCTATAAATCTCTTTTAAAACTACTATTTTAAACGAGTTGGGCCTAAAAGCCTAATAAGCTGAAAATAAGCACTTCGAATAAGCTGGAACAAAAAAGCTCTTTTGATATGATTTTATGACATTAAAAATGAGTCTAGAGATAAGCCCAACTTGTCTCAACGCTCATGGATCGTTAAACATTAACGGGCCTTTAATTTAGCTCATTAAAAGCCCATTTATATAAAAATAAGTTATTTTACCAAATAAGCTGTTGAAATAAGCTTGTTATAAATTAAATAAGCTTCGGAAATTTTTATTTAATTTTTCTCATAATTTTTGTAACTTTGGACTAAAAATGTAACGTGACGACACCTAGAAGGACTAAAACTGTCAAACCGATAAATAGAGGACTGAAACTGTAAAAAAACATAATCATTAGGGTAAAAATTGATATATTATTCAATTCCAAGCTTAGAATGCTATATTGGACAAGTAGTGGACTATAAATGCAAATATTATAAAATAAGGACTAACGGTGCAACGCTAACGCCGTTAGAGCAAAAAGTGTAAAACTGGAAAAAGGACAAGGACCAACATATTATATTTGACATTCTTATTTTATTTTCTATTTTACGTCACCCCATCACGTCATATGCAATTTCATTACATTTTACTTTTACATTAATAATATATATAACGATGTTTTAACTAATTATCTTTACGTACTATTTTCATCATGGTTAAGAAAGGAAAATTTTAGATATAATAACATATCTCGTCATACTATTATAAACATAAGAATTTCATTCACATGTCATCTTTTCATCATAACGATTAATTGTTATTCATTAATCGTTATTCATTTGCCAAATGGTATTTGGTTAGATTCTCAGATAAATTTATTTATCAGGTTCCGTACTAAAGACGTTTCCATAATCATTCTCATAATCTCATCCGACTTTACTTTTTATCATTCCAGTATCAATCAAGGTGAGTCATAGCCCCATTTCCAATACTTGATTTTAACTCATTGGGGGAGATACATGCTTACATATACTTTGATAACTTTATAAGTATATGATTCAAATCAATTTCCTTATTAATAATTACCTGATGATGTTTATGACTTAAGAATGTGATATATATATATATATATATATATATATATATATATATATATATATATATATATATATATATATATATATATATATATATATATATATATATATATATATATATATATATGTTACTGGCGAACTACTTAACTGAAATACTGATACTCAGATGATAATGTTTCCAAATTGATAATTGTGGCATGATGGTTGACTATACTATAACATCCTGAATGATTCCATTATCTCTATATGATATTTCTATATTTCAACAAAAATAATTGCTAGGAAGAGCACCAATACTCTAGTTACATGATTACCTTGATATTGCCTAAGTTACCCTTATCGCCATAAAAGTCCCTCAATCATGAGCCATTAATCACTTGTATGTGAGCGCGAATATAGTGAACAGCTTCGAAACCTGTTAAGGATTGACCTCCTATCCCACTAATACTTGTCGGAATGCCATTATGCATATGGTTAGTCGTATTAGTCGTGATACACTATATTTGAGTAAAAATAGGAATTGGCAAATCACCTATTACCAGAGGGCAATATTATCATTGACTTGATAACCATCTCTGTTAACGTTTTGCGTGTCATGAGGCTGGGGCAATATCCATAAGAAAATATATGTTTTCAACATATATTTAGATACAGCTGTATAGGTATTTGACCAGACTTGAATTATAAATCTCACTAAATTAGCATCATGAGTTTCCATCTCATGTTAGAATTTTGATCAAATACTTGGATTTGATTGAATATCTAGATGAATTATCTGTGATTAAAATCAACATCACTCAATACTTGTTCTATCACTGTTTGTATTTATTACAATTATTACTAAAGATTCTTGAAATCTATTTGAAATAAATGGTTTTTCATAAAACTATATGAACTCACCAACCTTTGTGTTGACACTTTTAAGCATGTGTATCTCAGGTAATTAACGGAGCAGGACAAGACACGGAGCGGGCATTTATTACTCTGATAAATTAAAATGGTGTAAAAATCAAATATGTCATTCTTACAAGCCTTTATATCTTTTAATGAGATTTTAAATCAAATGCTTCATCTTTTATCAAGAATATTATTTGAATGACAAATAACTTTCAAAACGCTTCTTTTAAGCCGTTTTATGTGATTATAACTTCGATCCTCCCCGTAACACCCAAATTACTTTTCCGCTGCTAAAACATAAATTTGGGGGTGTAACAATATTTTCACTTTATACCCTTATAGTTTATATATTTATATTTTCTACCCTAAACTTATAATACTTATATTATTTATACTTATAACTATCTATATTTGACATAACTAGTCCCTAGACTTCTATAGTTTTAAAAAATGACATAACTAACCCTTAGACTCCTAAATTTTCTATATTTACCATTTAGACCTTTAACTTTAAAATATTTGCATAACTAGTCCTTTTTAGTTTATAACTTATTTTAGTTTCTATCCTACGGTTTTAATACTTTGCAAAACTAGTCCTTACACTTATAACTTCTAGGAAATGTCAAAAACAATCCCTAGACTTTATAATTTTAGGAATTTATGATATATACCCTTATGCATGTAAAGTTTTGCAAAACTAGTCCTAAATGCATGTAATTTATATTTTTATGTAACAACTAAGTTTTCTAGCTTATGTTTAACTAATATTATCCTATCTAAGTTATCTAATTTAGATTATAGGTCATGTAAAGGGTGTATAGCATGTAATTAAGGTTTTATCTATAATTAGGGTTTTAAAATGTAAATTAGCAAATGATTATGATCAAGGCTCATGCAAGGGTTCCTTGGGGATCTAAGGCATCCTAATACTATCCTAAGACTATACTAAAGCTAATAGAATAATAAATGAAGGCTTACTTGGCTAGGGAAAGGTTAACGAGGGTTTACTAAGGTTTCTAGGGTTTTCTTGACTCAAACCACAACTCGACAAGGGCAAGGCTTAGCTAGCTCCACTCCTAGGCCTACTATAGCTCATGTACACTCACTAGGACCAGAATATGTGTGGAGAGAAAGAAGAGAGGAGGTGTGAAGGAAATGGAAAGGGGAAGGGGGTATTTATAGGGTAGCGAGGAGTAGTGAGCAAGAAATGGGAGCATGAGGTATCGAGGAGGGGGGAGGTGAGTAAGCTGAGCTAGGGGGTTGTGGCAAGGCTAGGAGGTGACAAGGACGAGCTAGGAGTAGCTAGGGGGCTGCCTAGGCCGGTTGTGGTGGTGGTGAGTCGAGAGGTTGAAGGTGGTGACAAGTAGGTGCATCACCTACTTGTGTGGGTGCTTAGAGGTGCTAGGGTGTGTACTTAGGTATGACTAAGGTGCTAGGGTGCTAGGTTGAGGTGCTTAAGGTGCTTATGTTTAGGTTTTACTAGTTTAGGTTAAGTGTAGACCTAGTTTTACTCAGTGAGAGTTTAAGGTTTTACCTAAGGTTTAGTGCCTAATTTAGGTTCATAAGAGTGTCTAGTGACTAATCCTAACTCCTAAAGGGTTTATACTAAGTGAGGGTAACTTATGGGAAAGATTTAGGAAGGTTTGACCTAATTTTGTAACCTAAGTGACCTATTTGTTTTTAGTGAGAGATTAGGGTTTATCCTAGGGTTTTGTGACTAGATTAGTGTCCTATGAGTGTCTAATAACTAATCCTAGGTCCTAAGAGGCTTATACTAAGTGTTAGTGACCTATGGGGAAGTTTTGAGATAGTCTAGACCTAATTCTAGGAAGTTATGACTTAGTTATGGTTTTGTGCTTAAGAGACTTGTACCTAAGTTATAAAGGGTTGTAATAATGCCTAATAGTCCTAAGGTATCCTAATATTCCTAAGGTAACTCATACTTAAGCCTTGGACACTTTCATACTAGTTAAGTTAAGCATATAGGTTTAAATAAGCACATAGACCTAATTAGGGTTTAGTTAAGGTTTATTAGGGTTTTATGATATGTTTAGTGTTTTAGATTGGTGAATTACTTATTATGGTGTTGTGGTGTCTTATGCTTGACATACCAGGGGTTTATAGGATGTGAGTGTTGAGTTATTTGGCTTGTGTAGATAAGTGAGCAGGTCTAGTGAGTCATGCAAGTAGTAAATGCACATAAAAAGCAAAAATTTACCTGTGAAATACCTACTATAGGTATTTGTAATGGAAATGATAGTAATGAGGTTTTGTGGGTTATTACAGTCTTACCCCCTTAGAAGAAATCTCGTCCCGAGATCTAGATAATCGTAGGAGTAGGGGAAAGAATAAGTCGAGAAAGATAAGAGGAAGAAGAGAATTATGGGGAAGGATTATTCTGATACCGAAGAAGAATGGTATAAAAAGAAAGGAAGATGTACAAGCGGAGAAGGAAATGCTTGCACATTTGCTAGATACTTAGGTTGATCCATTTATATCTCATTACTCACAAATAAAGGCGTCCCAATATTTGTATACAAGAGCGTATAAATTCATAACCCATTTGATTTATAATTTTTGTAACAACTCGCATTTTTGGATTACTATTCATTTTTACTATTCACTTTCACTATTCACGTCCGAAATTTTTATTTCATATTCTCGTAAGTTAAACTATTTTAATGATAATCCGAGAATTTGACACTCGCCGGATCATTTCTGCAAAAATCACGAAGCCGTGTCCGAGATTTACTTTTAGGTTTAAACGTCATTCCAGCATCCCGATATGTCCATAAAATATTATAAACAATAGAAATATGATTTTCTCTCATTTTAGGACAATTCCAAAAGTTTCGGAATTTTACGTTTTCCAGTTCAGCGTTTTACGCGAATTACGCGTTTTAGACCCGTGTTTCCAGTTTTTAGCAGGGTTTTAGCACCCGATAGAACCTACCACTCATTTTATATTTTATTATGGAGTATATTGATAAGTTCTAGCATATTTATAAGTTTCATATTTTTAGGATACCCGGTTTTACGTTTCGTGACTTAACAACTTACGGTTAGCATTTTTCGGAGTCAAAATGCACAAACTAAGCAAGATAGCACCAAGAGTCATCATCTAGTCACCCTTATCCCTTTGAAACCGACTTAGGGGGGGGAGTCACCATGTGTGGTTAAATCTTAACCATTGATCTCTAGGATGGTTACAAGTGTCTAAAACTTCCATGATAAGCTTCCTAATCCTAAACTTGGTCTCCAAGTGTAGTAAGTTTCCTAGTTACCTTCCTAACCTCCTCATTTTTAGTATAAAAGCATGCTCATGTCTTCCTTTCTTCACCACCAAAACGCCACACCCTTTAATCCTAGCACCATGATCCTTTGATCTTCAATATACAAGTTACACTACAAAGTTCAAGGTCTTAGTATTCTCTACCTAGTTCTTAAGTTTGTTTGGTGATTCCATGGTTGAATTAGGAGCTACACAAGGTTACTAGGGCTGAAGTTAAATGGTTTTCACAAGGGTTAGATCAAGGCTAGCAAGGGTTACAAGAGTTATGGTGAAGGGTTTACAAGCTTAGGTTTAGTGTCCTAGTTCTATACTTGACTTCCTTTCTTAAGAGAAAGCCAAAAGTTGTAAGCAAACCCTAACATACTCCTTTCTTAATTATCATTTTCATGCTCTTTGTGTTCCTTTCATGCTATATATGTTCTTGTTATTGTGTTCATGATGTTTAAAAATGGATAAAACAAGTATTGGTATACATATGTTAACGTATGACAAGTAAACAAGCAAACTAGTGATTTTTATGGAGAACCACGACCAAAATAGTATAACTATGATATTTGACACTTACTTACTGTTATAAAGGACTTCAAAAGGAAAACATAGCAATTTGAATCACCCAAAACGAGTACACGAGTCAAAAGTTATGGCCATAAGAAGTTAGTGAAACCAAAACGCCGAAACTGCCGATACCTACTGTTTTGCATTCTGCCATTTTGAAAGTCACCCTTCTGGTCCGATTCATCAAAAAGTTAAAACACGAAAGTTGTCCGGAACGATGTTTTCGTTCAGGAACAAAGAAGCTCGAGCCCTGAAAACGCTTTCTGAGTGATAATTTTCTTCAAATTCTTAACAGCCCATTTTTAGACCAAAGTAACTATATAATTGTTATGATTTACTAAGACCAAGAGGTCTAATGACCTAAAGCTAAGACCACAACCATGGCTAAAGCCAAGGTTGAGTCTCAAGACCATGGTAACAATGACCAAGGTCACGGCAAAGCCACGGCTAAAGACCATATAACTTTTAAAGATCAAAAACTTATATATATGTTATCAAATACTACAATAGTAGGGAGCCTCATGTGAGGAGTTCATTAAGTAAGCCGTCGAGATGAGTTGTGGATTTACGAATTAAAGTGTCCTGGCTCCTCGAACGTTTACTCCATGACTTCTGAATTATGTCGGCCCGAACGGTAGTAAGAGATATACAACCTATACATGTTTCATAAACCATTTATATTCAAAGACTTACACTATATACTAAGTACTACATCATGAACATTATGCAAGACATATATAGGCAATTCTTCGTATTCTTAGACGTTACTCCAAACCTAAGTCGCAACGTTCTATTATAGGCTGCTCTTAGAGACTTTCGCGATTCGACTACCACTTTCATTTCTCATTACATAGACTTAAGGTGAGTCATAGCCCCTACTCTTTTAATACTTGTTTTAACTCTTTGGGGGAGATACATGCACAACTACTTGCTTACTTGTACAAATACGCTTAAACATTTATACTTGATTATGTTATACTTGATTGGCATTATACTTGATTGCGTTATACATACTTGTTACACTATACTTGCTTAATTTAAATACAAGATTCGTATTTACATGCATACATAATACTCTATTCTGTCAGAGTGGTATTGGTAGTACTCATGGGAAGATGCCCCCTACCCTTGTGTCTATACTTGACCTTGGATGACGTAGTACTATTTGGGAAGATGCCCCCGCCCTTGTGTCTATTCTTGACCTTGGGTGAATATAATCCGGTGCATTGTATAAACTAACTTTTAGCAGTGGGTTGTGGACACACAGGTTGCAAGTCTCTTATGGCGGGACTTGCAACTGAGTGGATTCTCAATGCCTTTGCTGTGTGAACATTCTTTTGAGGCTTTTTCAACTGTTTTAAGACAAACTCTAAGAACTCACCAATCATTGTGTTGACACTTTAGCATGTTTATCTCAGGTTAGTAAGGCGATAGCTAGTGCGTGGAACTTAGAGTCAAGCTGCATATTCTGAAGACTTACGCTTTTATTATTTACCATTCAAAACTTTGTATACATTTATGTATCATACTTTGGAATCTCATGTTTGTAACTTTGAATTCATTAATCGAATGATAACTTTTCAAACGTCTCATTTAGAGTTCGTTTTCTATACCTTGTACTTTGTATTATGAAGTAGCACCCCTATGACACAGTCTTCCGCTGCGATATTTTGGGGGTGTTACAGATTGGTACCAGAGCCTTGGTTATAGAGAACTAGGTTGCATTTAGTGCCTAGACTATAACTACTATATATGTTAGGACTCTCCTCTTTATTTGCCTTAGACACACTACATACACGTACGCTTTTTGGTAGTTGTTGGTTTAGTTCCACGCTGTTAGATGATGTGACTTTAGTATTATAAGGAGCCCCAGAGATTAGTCGAGTCATTAAAAACATGGAGCTCAGTAATAACTAATTATTTAACTTGATCTTGTGACAGTTCTTGTTTGATGAGACACAAGATTTGAGTTAAATAATATTATTGCTTAGCTTTAGGGATTTGATGACTTGATTATCTTACTATCGGCCTCAGAAGGCGGATTTTGTGTCGGAAATTCTTAAGTAGGATGATTTAGAATCTCCTTATTTAAATGGATTGGGACGCCTCTTCATTTAAATAAAGAAATTGTAAATCACCGAACCATAAGTTTATGAGACCTTACTTACATAAATTTGGACGCTTCTTTATGTAAGTAATGTGTTATAAATAAGTGGGCTTAATTGTAGCCGATACAACTCCTTAACCAGAATCTTAGACGAATCAGAGTAAACACTACTATATTAGAGATCCCAAATTCTCTTAGACACACTGTAAGTAGTTAACATCAACTGAACTTCGGGACGAAGTTCTCCTTAAGGGGTAGAGACTGTAACAACTCGCATTTTCGGATTACTATTCATTTTTACTATTCACAATTACTATTCACTTTCACTATTCACGTCCGAAATTTTTATTTCATATTCTCGTAAGTTAAACTATTTTAATGATAATCCGAGAATTTGACACTCGCCGGATCATTTCTGCAAAAATCACGAAGCCGTGTCCGAGATTTACTTTTAGGTTTAAACGTCATTCCAGCATCCCGATATGTCCATAAAACATTATAAACAATAGAAATATGATTTTCTCTCATTTTAGGACAATTCCAAAAGTTTCGGAATTTTACGTTTTCCAGTTCAGCGTTTTACTCGAATTACGCGTTTTAGACCCGTGTTTCCAGTTTTTAGCAGGGTTTTAGCACCCGATAGAACCTACCACTCATTTTATATTTTATTATGGAGTATATTGATAAGTTCTAGCATATTTATAAGTTTCATATTTTTAGGATACCCGGTTTTACGTTTCGTGACTTAACAACTTACGGTTAGCATTTTTCGGAGTCAAAATGCACAAACTAAGCAAGATAGCACCAAGAGTCATCATCTAGTCACCCTTATCCCTTTGAAACCGACTTAAGGGGGGGGGGAGTCACCATGTGTGGTTAAATCTTAACCATTGATCTCTAGGATGGTTACAAGTGTCTAAAACTTCCATGATAAGCTTCCTAATCCTAAACTTGGTCTCCAAGTGTAGTAAGTTTCCTAGTTACCTTCCTAACCTCCTCATTTTTAGTATAAAAGCATGCTCATGTCTTCCTTTCTTCACCACCAAAACGCCACACCCTTTAATCCTAGCACCATGATCCTTTGATCTTCAATATACAAGTTACACTACAAAGTTCAAGGTCTTAGTATTCTCTACCTAGTTCTTAAGTTTGTTTGGTGATTCCATGGTTGAATTAGGAGCTACACAAGGTTACTAGGGCTGAAGTTAAATGGTTTTCACAAGGGTTAGATCAAGGCTAGCAAGGGTTACAAGAGTTATGGTGAAGGGTTTACAAGCTTAGGTTTAGTGTCCTAGTTCTATACTTGACTTCCTTTCTTAAGAGAAAGCCAAAAGTTGTAAGCAAACCCTAACATACTCCTTGCTTAATTATCATTTTCATGCTCTTTGTGTTCCTTTCATGCTATATATGTTCTTGTTATTGTGTTCATGATGTTTAAAAATGGATAAAACAAGTATTGGTATACATATGTTAACGTATGACAAGTAAACAAGCAAACTAGTGATTTTTATGGATAACCATGACCAAAATAGTATAACTATGATATTTGACACTTACTTACTGTTATAAAGGACTTCAAAAGGAAAACATAGCAATTTTAATCACCCAAAACGAGTACATGAGTCAAAAGTTATGGCCATAAGAAGTTAGCGAAACCAAAACGCCGAAACTGCCGATACCTACTGTTTTGCATTCTGCCATTTTGAAAGTCACCCTTCTGGTCCGATTCATCAAAAAGTTAAAACACGAAAGTTGTCCGGAACGATGTTTTTGTTCAGGAACAAAGAAGCTCGAGCCCTGAAAACACTTTCTGAGTGATAATTTTCTTCAAATTCTTAACAGCCCATTTTTAGACCAAAGTAACTATATAATTGTTATGATTTACTAAGACCAAGAGGTCTAATGACCTAAAGCCAAGACCACAACCATGGCTAAAGCCAAGGTTGAGTCTCAAGACCATGGTAACAATGACCAAGGTCACGGCAAAGCCACGGCTAAATACCATATAACTTTTAAAGATCAAAAACTTATATATATGTTATCAAATACTACAATAGTAGGGAGCCTCATGTGAGGAGTTCATTAAGTAAGCCGTCGAGATGAGTTGTGGATTTACGAATTAAAGTGTCCTGGCTCCTCGAACGTTTACTCCATGACTTCTGAATTATGTCGGCCCGAACGGTAGTAAGAGATATACAACCTATACATGTTTCATAAACCATTTATATTCAAAGACTTACACTATATACTAAGTACTACATCATGAACATTATGCAAGACATATATAGGCAATTCTTCGTATTCTTAGACGTTACTCCAAACCTAAGTCGCAACGTTCTATTATAGGCTGCTCTTAGAGACTTTCGCGATTCGACTACCACTTTCATTTCTCATTACATAGACTTAAGGTGAGTCATAGCCCCTACTCTTTTAATACTTGTTTTAACTCTTTGGGGGAGATACATGCACAACTACTTGCTTACTTTTACAAATACTCTTAAACATTTATACTTGATTATGTTATACTTGATTGGCATTATACTTGATTGCGTTATACATACTTGTTACACTATACTTGCTTAATTTAAATACAAGATTCGTATTTACATGCATACATAATACTCTATTCTGTCAGAGTGGTATTGGTAGAACTCATGGGAAGATGCCCCCTACCCTTGTGTCTATACTTGACCTTGGATGACGTAGTACTATTTGGGAAGATGCCCCCGCCCTTGTGTCTATTCTTGACCTTGGGTGAATATAATCCGGTCCATTGTATAAACTAACTTTTAGCAGTGGGTTTGTGGACACACAGGTTGCAAGTCTCTTATGGCGGGACTTGCAACTGAGTGGATTCTCAATGCCTTTGCTGTGTGAACATTCTTTTGAGGCTTTTTCAACTGTTTTAAGACAAACTCTATGAACTCACCAACCATTGTGTTGACACTTTAGCATGTTTATCTCAGGTTAGTAAGGCGATAGCTAGTGCGTGGAACTTAGAGTCAAGCTGCATATTCTGAAGACTTACGCTTTTATCATTTACCATTCAAAACTTTGTATACATTTATGTATCATACTTTGGAATCTCATGTTTGTAACTTTGAATTCATTAATCGAATGGTAACTTTTCAAACGTCTCATTTAGAGTTCGTTTTCTATACCTTGTACTTTGTATTATGAAGTAGCACCCCTATGACACAGTCTTCCGCTGCGATATTTTGGGGATGTTACAATTTTATCATTAAAATGAAGGAGCGACCTAATTCATTTTAATAGGATAGTCATTATAAATCATCCTTAAATAGTATCGGCGAAAAATGAAGAGTGTTTACCACACTTAAGGAAATGCGGTACGGGAATATTTTAGAAACAAGTTCCAACCATGATGAAGACTAGTTCTAGTCATGGTGAAGACAAGTTCTAACTACGGTAGAGGTAAATTCTAGTCACGATAGAGACAAGTTCTAGTCATGATAGAGACAAGTTCTACAGTCTTCCTGTTCAGCAACTTGCCATATGGTAAATATCCATATTATGACTAGAATGACGGGCGTTGAAGATCTCTTTTGCAACTCTTGCAAAATGAGATTTAATATCATAGTCGAACATAATGAGGATTACAGTTCGATGTAGATATTCTTACAAGCTCTAACTAATAGAATCTTGCGATATGACGAGAAATACATGTTCTATTTCTAGAACATTGTAGGATGAGGTAGAGAGAATATAGAGAGAAGAAAATAGAGTTCAAAATGACGGAAGAGTAAAAAGGAAGGAAAGGGAATGAGGGATTTTAGTAGGAAAAGGGTGAGGAAGATGAAAGAAGGAAAGGGAAGAAATAGGAGGGTATAAAAAGATGAAAGATAGTGGAAGGATAAAGGGTAGGTTTAGGTGAAGTGGAAAAGTATAGGGGTATAAGATTAAACGGTAAAGTGGAGAAAACGAAAGAGTAGAATTTTAGTGGGGAGTGGGGAAAAAGGCGGAAAAATGGGATTCTGAATGGAAAGAGGGAAAAGGGCAGGAGAAGGAGATTTAAACGGTAGAAAGAGAAAGAACGGAAGGATAAGATTAAACGGAAGAGTAAGAGTATAGGATACCTGAAAGATAGTATCATAATGGAGTTTTAGATTTACTAGATTCTTTTTCAAAGTTTTTTTCCCCCTAAGGTTCTTCTAGTCTTTTCCTAACTAATCCTAATTTCTAAGGGTGAGGTGTTTGGTTCATTTGAAGTAGAGGGTTCTAAAGAGGGTATAGGTTTAGGTGTTTTCTTTCCTAAGGGTTTACTAGGTGTATCCTTATTCTCAGGTGTAGTTTCGAGTTTTCTCTTTTGTTTTAAGTTGTCTATTACTACCATTATTACTATTATTATAAGTATTACTATTCTTAGGAATTTGAAACCAGCTAGAGTAGTATCCATAGTATCTCTTAAGTGAAAATTTTCTAATGTATATTATAAGAGATGTCAAATCCTAAGGTGTAATCTAAAATTCTCAAATATATATGTGGGTATCCTAAGAGACTAGGTAGAGCAATTTTTATCCTAAAACTACTTATTCCTATATGGTAGAAGCTTGCTAGGTGTCTATCCTAAACTAGGGGTTTAATGGTTTGTGGTAGAGGTTTTACTATTTAATCCTATGTTTTTCCTAATATTTCTAAGTTTTAATCCTAAGGGAATTTTCTAAGCTAAGTCCTATCTTATAGGGATGTCTTCATAATTTTTCTATCTATTGGGGTAGGGATTTTGGTTACTAACCTATATAACCTTAAAGATTCCTAATCCTAATGTTCTAATTACCTCAAGGGTTTCTTAAATAGCCTATCCTAATAATCTAAGGTTTTCTAGACTTAAGTTTATGTTTTCTAGGGATATCCTAATGTTATTTCTAACCTCAAGTATGGGAATCTTAAATATGGTTTATACTAAGGGGATGGGGAAAACTAACTAGGAAAAATCATAGTAATCTAAGGAAATAAAGAGGAAAAAGGATAGGAATATGCTTGTATATGAATTATCATATCTTTGCATATGGGATAGTTAGGGGTAGAATCTCTAACTAGGAAGGAAATAGCTTAAGAAAGCTAAGGAAGTAGTGAGGGTTTAGAGATCAGAGGAGAAAGAATTCAGATCTCTATGGCGTAGAATAAGTATTCTCACCATTGATAAGGGAAAGTGTTTGGGAGTGATTTGATTTTTAGGGAAAGAAGAAGTATACGGGGAGTTTAAAACAGTTTAGAGATTCTATGCATCTAAGACATCAGGGTAGTTTTCCTAAATTCCTAAGGGTAAGGGTTAAGGGTAGGTTATAACAAGTACCTAACTTGTTATGTTCTATGGGTTATACCTAATTTTCCTAAAGGGTTACTATTGGGTTAGGGGTGACCTAAGGTAGTGTGGGAGAGGTATTTTCCTAAGGGGTCTATCTAATTATCCTAATTGAGGGGTACTAGGTAGTTTCTAAAAACCTAACTTATTTTATTGATTTCCTATCTTACATATCCTATAGGCACTATTTATTCTAAGGTATATAAGGCATATTACCTAGGGGTTTCTAAGGTTTTCCTAATTTACTAATTCCAAGACTTTGTGTTTTCTAGGTTTGTTTGAAAATTTTCCTCATCATTATCTATTATCTTTTCTAAAGTGCAAATCCTAAAGCTGGCAAAGGCTATTTTATGGTGGTGTTTCATTTGGTTTTTCTGTATTTTCGCTACTTTAAAACGGTTTTCTTGTAAAGTGTTTCTTAAACTACTATAGTCAGGTTGATTATCTAAGTTATTATTATTATGACCTTTTTCTATTTTCTCAAGAAGGTCAAGAAAAATCTCATCTAAATTATTTAAAATTTTCTCTAATTGATTTTTCTCATTTTCTAAAGTTTTCCTAGAGGGTTTTTCTCCAATTTTATCTTTCCAAGATGAAATTGGAGGGTTTATTAAGTAAGGGGTAGGTCCTAAGGTGTAGGGTTTCCTAAGGTCATATCTAGGGGTATAGGTAGGGATAGGGTTTTTAGGTATATATGGTTCTCTCGGGAGAAAGAAACCATGAGGTTCTAATCTAGAGGTGGGGAAAGGTGGGTGTATAACAGGGTTTAGGGGAGGTAAGGGTGATGTCTTAGCATAGAAATCTCTTGTGTATTTTTAAATGAGGGTTATCTAAAGAAGGGGTATATCCTAAGGGTGAAGGTATATCTAAACTATTCCTAGAGTCTTCTAAGTTATTGGGGATATAGGGTTTAGGGGAATAATCTAGTACATTCGGAGAGGAAAAATCATTCTCCAGATGTAAGCTAGATGAGAGGGGGTAGGGTAGTGGGGAGTAGACATAACTATATATAATAGTAAAAATAGTGTAAATCATTTAACAATTAAGCAGGCAATTATTATACTAACCTTAGCACGTATAATTACGGAGGATGGCAGAGGTACTGAGGACTTTCTCTCGGGTTTAGGAAAAATAGTTGTAGTTTAGGTTTTGACCTTGTTCTCTACAACTGAAGCTCTGATGCCAATCTGTAACACCCCATTTTTCACTGATCGCAGCGGATTAAGTGGTTGGGGTATTACTTCATAGAATCACAGTTACAGTAATAGAAAACGACTCGAAAAGAGACGTTTTAGAAATTTAGTTATCATTCATTATTATCAGAGTTTTAATTGTAAAAGATATACTTTTATCTTTGATGAGGTCCCAAAAATCTAGGTATTAGGTTATGTTTGAATGATAACCATGAAAAGTCCTCCGAGTTCAGTGCCTCCTTCTGCCATGACTCCATAGAAGTAGTATACCTAGAATACATGCTTAAAAATTCAACACTAGGTGTTGAGTGAGAGTCATAGGTTTAGGGGTTAGTGAATACAAGTTCTCTGGGTTCAGTTGTTACACCCATCTGGGAAAATGTAAGGTGTGTGATAATTGTGATGCGTACACAATTATCATGAGTAGAGTATGTTGCACTAAGCTCATGAACCACACGTTAACAATCTGGGTCATAAGGGCTGCAGACCCAACCATAAGGGGATGGGAAGGATAACTTGCCTAAGTTAAACCTTCAGTGGGTTCAAATATAGTACTTATTGGTACCACCCAGTGAGGTGTTAATACCAACGGGAGTTGTCAAACTCCAATAGATCTATCAACTATATTCGCGTTCGCGTGGGTAAAATATCCCAAACGATTAGATTCATGAATTTTGGTTATGTAGTGGTGGCAGTTAGTTTACTCATGCAACAACCAAAGAAAAATACTTGTATTCGGTTTTAAGTAAAGCAAGTAGCATGTATCCCCCTCACAGGGTTTGTAAAGCATTTAGAGTGAAAGCATTCTAAAAGAATATGAGGCTATGAACTCACCTGGACTTAGAGTAATCTAAGTGATACAAATAGTGACTCGGGAACTAGACTGCCTTACTCACGTATCCTAGTGTGTTGTAGGTTTGGATGTATGTCAAGCTTTAGTCATATTGTTTAGTTTTCTTAAGTTATTGTTCTTAGGTTTGTTAATGTTTTAGATATAATATAACACCGTTCGGGCCATCATAATTCAGAAGTATATGACTCCTCACTTGAAGCTCCCTACTATTGTATTATGTTATCAACATAATACCGTTCGGGACATCATAATTCAGAAGTATATGACTCCTCACATGAAGCTCCCTTATGCATGTAAAGTTTTGCAAAACTAGTCCTAAATGCATGTAATTTATATTTTTATGTAACAACTAAGTTTTCTAGCTTATGTCTAACTAATATTAACCTATCTAAGTTATCTAATTCAGATTATAGGTCATGTAAAGGGTGTATAGCATGTAATTAAGGTTTTATCTATAATTAGGGTTTTAAAATGTAAATTAGCAAATGATTATGATAAAGGCTCATGCAAGGGTTCCTAGGGGATCTAAGGCATCCTAATACTATCCGAAGACTATACTAAAGCTAATAGAATAAGAAATGAAGGCTTACTTGGCTAGGGAAAGGTTAACGAGGGTTTACTAAGGTTTCTAGGGTTTTCTCGACTCAAACGAGAACTCGACAAGGGCAAGGCTTAGCTAGCTCGACTCCTAGGCCTACTACAGTTCATGTACACTCACTAGGACCAGAATATGTGTGGAGAGAAAGAAGAGATGAGGTGTGAAGGAAATGGAGAGGGGACGGGGGTATTTATAGGGTAGCGAGGAGTAGTGAGCAAGAAATGGGAGCATGAGGTGTCAAGGAGGGGGGGTGAGTAAGTTAAGCTAGGGGTTGTGGCAAGGCTAGGAGGTGACAAGGACGAGCTAGGAGTAGCTAGGGGTGTGGTAGTGGTGAGTCGAGAGGTTGAAGGTGGTGACAAGTAGGTGCATCACCTACTTGTGTGGGGTGCTTAGAGGTGCTAGGGTGTGTGCTTAGGTATGACTAAGGTGCTAGGGTGCTAGGTTGAGGTACTTGAGGTGCTTATGTTTAGGTTTTACTAGTTTAAGTTAAGTTTAGACCTAGTTTTACTTAGTGAGAGTTTAAGGTTTTACCTAAGGTTTAGTGCCTAAGTTAGGTTCCTAAGAGTGTCTAGTGACTAATCCTAAGTCCTAAAGGGTTTATAAGTGAGGGTAACTTATGGGAAAGATTTGGAAATATTTGACCTAGTTTTGTAACCTAAGTGACCTATTTGTGTTTAGTGGGAGATTAGGGCTTATCCTAGGGTTTTGTGCCTAGATTAGTGTCCAATGAGTGTCTAATAACTAATCCTAGGTCCTAAGAGGCTTATACTAAGTGGTAGTGACCTATGGGGAAGTTTTGAGATAGTCTAGACCTAATTCTAGGAAGTTATGACTTAGTTATGGTTTTGTGCTTAAGTGACTTGTACCTAAGTTCTAAAGGGTTGTACTAATGTTTAATAGTCCTAATGTATCCTAGTATTCCTAAGGTAACTCATACTTAATCCTTGGACACTTTCATACTAGTTAAGTTAAGCATATAGACCTAATTAGGGTTTAGTTAAGGTTTATTAGGGTTTTATGATATGTTTAGTGTTTTAGATTGGTGAATTACTTATTATGGTGTTGTGGTGATCTTATGCTTGACATACCAAGGATTTATAGGATGTGAGTGTTGAGTTATTTGGCTTGTGTAGATACGTGAGCAGGTCTAGTGAGTCATGCAAGTAGTAAATGCACATAAAAAGTAAAAATTTACCTGTGAAATACCTACTATAGGTATTTGTAATGGAAATGATAGTGATGAGGTTTTGTTGGTTGTTACAAATCACCCACAACAAAAAGAAAAGAAAAAAAAATACAAAACACAAAACACATAAACAAACACAACATACACACATCCAACACAAATATTACAGTCACACACAAACTAAATTTTTTTTGTATAATGTGGCTAGTGGCCACGACACTAACCTAATAAGCAAGCACCGATACAGCGCCTCACGCCATAGGTTGCATTATAGGGCTATAACGCACATGTACCATGAGCCCTAACTATAAGCAAGTCAAAATCATTTGCGTTGTAAGTCTTTAAACTACGAAGATGTTAGCACTTCTGGTGCAGAATGTTTGGTGCCTATTTGTAAATTGTTGCTCTTAGTTCTAAATTGGTTCTTCTTACAAAGGTTGAAGTTTTCGTTTTTTGGCTCAATAGTTTGCAGAAGAGTTTCTTTAGTTTTGTACTATAACCATATTCTCTTTTCTTTGGAGTAAATCGTGAAACCATTTTTGTGGTTTGTCCAAATCACAAGTGTAATTTCGATAACTTAAAAGGTGCATAAGCAGTTTATGTAAGAACTTTGGTTTACTTTTCATCATTGTTTCTAGTTAAATATGGGTATTTCAGACATTTTATCTTGATTTGGGTATTTCAATTAGAATAATGGTAATGGGTGTCCACCCCCAACCAAATGCGTCTCTCCCATTACATAGCAACCACAAGGACGCGTCCCTTACAACTAAGTGGCTTATACTAATCCTAGGTCCTAAGAGGCTTATACTAAGTGGTAGTGACCTATGGGGAAGTTTTGAGATAGTCTAGACCTAATTCTAGGAGGTTATGACTTAGTTATGGTTTTGTGCTTAAGTGACTTGTACCTAAGTTCTAAAGGGTTGTACTAATGTTTAATAGTCCTAATGTATCCTAGTATTCCTAAGGTAACTCATACTTAATCCTTGGACACTTTCATACTAGTTAAGTTAAGCATATAGACCTAATTAGGGTTTAGTTAAGGTTTATTAGAGTTTTATGATATGTTTAGTGTTTTAGATTGGTGAATTACTTATTATGGTGTTGTGGTGATCTTATGCTTGACATACCAGGGATTTATAGGATGTGAGTGTTGAGTTATTTGGCTTGTGTAGATACGTGAGCAGGTCTAGTGAGTCATGCAAGTAGTAAATGCACATAAAAAGTAAAAATTTACCTGTGAAATACCTACTATAGGTATTTGTAATGGAAATGATAGTGATGAGGTTTTGTTGGTTGTTACAAATCACCCACAACAAAAAGAAAAGAAAAAAAAAATACAAAACACAAAACACATAAACAAACACAACATACACACATCCAACACAAATATTACAGTCACACACAAACTAAATTTTTTTTGTATAATGTAGCTAGTGGCCACGACACTGACCTAATAAGCAAGCACCGATACGGCGCCTCACGCCATAGGTTGCATTATAGGGCTATAACGCACATGTACCATGAGCCCTAACTATAAGCAAGTCAAAATCATTTGCGTTGTAAGTCTTTAAACTACGAGGATGTCAGCACTTCTGGTGCGGAATGTTTGGTGCCTATTTGTAAATTGTTGCTCTTAGTTCTAAATTGGTTCTTCTTACAAAGGTTGAAGTTTTCGTTTTTTGGCTCAATAGTTTGCAGAAGAGTTTCTTTAGTTTTGTACTATAACCATATTCTCTTTTCTTTGGAGTAAATCGTGAAACCATTTTTGTGGTTTGTCCAAATCACAAGTGTAATTTCGATAACTTAAAAGGTGCATAAGCAGTTTATGTAAGAACTTTGGTTTACTTTTCATCATTGTTTCTAGTTAAATATGGGTATTTCAGACATTTTATCTTGATTTGGGTATTTCAATTAGAATAATGGTAATGGGTGTCCACCCCCAACCAAATGCGTCTCTCCCATTACATAGCAACCACAAGGACGCGTCCCTTGCAACTAAGTGGCATATACTAATCCTAGGTCCTAAGAGGCTTATACTAAGTGGTAGTGACCTATGGGGAAGTTTTGAGATAGTCTAGACCTAATTCTAGGAAGTTATGACTTAGTTATGGTTTTGTGCTTAAGTGACTTGTACCTAAGTTCTAAAGGGTTGTACTAATGTTTAATAGTCCTAATGTATCCTAGTATTCCTAAGGTAACTCATACTTAATCCTTGGACACTTTCATACTAGTTAAGTTAAGCATATAGACCTAATTAGGGTTTAGTTAAGGTTTATTAGAGTTTTATGATATGTTTAGTGTTTTAGATTGGTGAATTACTTATTATGGTGTTGTGGTGATCTTATGCTTGACATACCAGGGATTTATAGGATGTGAGTGTTGAGTTATTTGGCTTGTGTAGATACGTGAGCAGGTCTAGTGAGTCATGCAAGTAGTAAATGCACATAAAAAGTAAAAATTTACCTGTGAAATACCTACTATAGGTATTTGTAATGGAAATGATAGTGATGAGGTTTTGTGGGTTGTTACAAATCACCCACAACAAAAAGAAAAGAAAAAAAATACAAAACACAAAACACATAAACAAACACAACATACACACATCCAACACAAATATTACAGTCACACACAAACTAATTTTTTTTTGTATAATGTGGCTAGTGGCCACGACACTGACCTAATAAGCAAGCACCGATACGGCGCCTCACGCCATAGGTTGCATTATAGGGCTATAACGCACATGTACCATGAGCCCTAACTATAAGCAAGTCAAAATCATTTGCGTTGTAAGTCTTTAAACTACGAGGATGTCAGCACTTCTGGTGCGGAATGTTTGGTGCCTATTTGTAAATTGTTGCTCTTAGTTCTAAATTGGTTCTTCTTACAAAGGTTGAAGTTTTCGTTTTTTGGCTCAATAGTTTGCAGAAGAGTTTCTTTAGTTTTGTACTATAACCATATTCTCTTTTCTTTGGAGTAAATCGTGAAACCATTTTTGTGGTTTGTCCAAATCACAAGTGTAATTTCGATAACTTAAAAGGTGCATAAGCAGTTTATGTAAGAACTTTGGTTTACTTTTCATCATTGTTTCTAGTTAAATATGGGTATTTCAGACATTTTATCTTGATTTGGGTATTTCAATTAGAATAATGGTAATGGGTGTCCACCCCCAACCAAATGCGTCTCTCCCATTACATAGCAACCACAAGGACGCGTCCCTTGCAACTAAGTGGCATATACTAATCCTAGGTCCTAAGAGGCTTATACTAAGTGGTAGTGACCTATGGGGAAGTTTTGAGATAGTCTAGACCTAATTCTAGGAAGTTATGACTTAGTTATGGTTTTGTGCTTAAGTGACTTGTACCTAAGTTCTAAAGGGTTGTACTAATGTTTAATAGTCCTAATGTATCCTAGTATTCCTAAGGTAACTCATACTTAATCCTTGGACACTTTCATACTAGTTAAGTTAAGCATATAGACCTAATTAGGGTTTAGTTAAGGTTTATTAGAGTTTTATGATATGTTTAGTGTTTTAGATTGGTGAATTACTTATTATGGTGTTGTGGTGATCTTATGCTTGACATACCAGGGATTTATAGGATGTGAGTGTTGAGTTATTTGGCTTGTGTAGATACGTGAGCAGGTCTAGTGAGTCATGCAAGTAGTAAATGCACATAAAAAGTAAAAATTTACCTGTGAAATACCTACTATAGGTATTTGTAATGGAAATGATAGTGATGAGGTTTTGTGGGTTGTTACAAATCACCCACAACAAAAAGAAAAGAAAAAAAATACAAAACACAAAACACATAAACAAACACAACATACACACATCCAACACAAATATTACAGTCACACACAAACTAATTTTTTTTTGTATAATGTGGCTAGTGGCCACGACACTGACCTAATAAGCAAGCACCGATACGGCGCCTCACGCCATAGGTTGCATTATAGGGCTATAACGCACATGTACCATGAGCCCTAACTATAAGCAAGTCAAAATCATTTGCGTTGTAAGTCTTTAAACTACGAGGATGTCAGCACTTCTGGTGCGGAATGTTTGGTGCCTATTTGTAAATTGTTGCTCTTAGTTCTAAATTGGTTCTTCTTACAAAGGTTGAAGTTTTCGTTTTTTGGCTCAATAGTTTGCAGAAGAGTTTCTTTAGTTTTGTACTATAACCATATTCTCTTTTCTTTGGAGTAAATCGTGAAACCATTTTTGTGGTTTGTCCAAATCACAAGTGTAATTTCGATAACTTAAAAGGTGCATAAGCAGTTTATGTAAGAACTTTGGTTTACTTTTCATCATTGTTTCTAGTTAAATATGGGTATTTCAGACATTTTATCTTGATTTGGGTATTTCAATTAGAATAATGGTAATGGGTGTCCACCCCCAACTAAATGCGTCTCTCCCATTACATAGCAACCACAAGGACGCGTCCCTTGCAACCCCCCCCCCCCCCCCCCCCCCCCCCCCCGACACTAATTTGTTTGGTCCATGACTGGATCGAAAGAATTGAAGAAAAAAGCAATGAAATTTGTTTGGTCCTTGCTATGTGGGTTTGGTCTAGGTGGTGTCTGGCGAGAGAGAAAACTGATGTGACGCTGATGTGTGATGTGTGGGTGTCTGGTTTGCTTTTTTGGTGTCCCATTACTATTAGGCTTATGCCATTTAGATCATGGACACGTCCTCGTTACCCTATTACGCCCACAGTGGCACCAAGATCGTGCATTTTTCTGCTAAATGCTTCTTTTAAACGAATGTAAAATACAACGAATAAGACATTTTAGTAACTTTTTTGCTTCAGCTTTTCTTTTATGATAGGGAAATGACAAATACAAGAAAACAAATGGAATTTGTATGCTACGATTGCATAAGATATTTTAGAAAAAGGATTGTTGTTTTTATCTACATACCGGGACGTGAAGCCTCATCATTAGCACGGGCAAATATTATAGAAGAAACAAACATAACATGAAATGTGGTAAATGACAACTAAAACCTTTATCTTTAAGTATGCAAATGATAACTTGCAAAGCAATAAAAGAACATTAACAATAAAATGGATGCCAACGACACTAAAAAGATCAATAGAAAGATAATGTTAATAATATGAGTGACGTTGAACATATTTTAATTATCTAATCCAGTAACGGCTATCAATATTCATGTGAGTTTAGGCTTCTTTTTTTTTTATTGTCCAAAGACGTTGGTCAAACCTTAAAACATACTAGTAGTTGTCTATAAATATAAAATACTAAGAAAGCATTTAATTGCAATTGCGTGATCCAATACATATATTTAGGAGTATATTATAGATTTATAAGTAATAGTCGACAATATATATTTTTAAATATCTAATGCAGTCGTAACACACAAATTTCATCTGTTTTCTTATATGATCAAATATATATTAAAAAAAAACAAAAAAAAAACAAAAAAAAAAAAAAACAAATTTTGGTCACATGAAAGTAAAATAGTCATCAGTCGCAAAAAAATACATCCCACAAACAAGTCAACAACTAGCATTTTCAGATTAAAAAAAGCCTAATGTCAAAATATTAATAGAGTCACACAGTTGGTAAGTCGCATTGATATATTTTGAAAAACAAAAACAAAAATAAAAAAAAAATCTCTACAAAGTACATATAATACTCTTTCATTTTTGGGCAATTTAGAGAATTTAAATTTTAAAAGGTTATAAAAACAACTCTATTAATACCAAGAAATTGTACAGTGACAGATAATTCATTTGACAAAGGTGGTTTTGATGTCCCATAGCATGTGAATGAAGATGATGTCGATCATTCATCATAGGGACCATTCCCATTCCCACAATACAATTATAAACTGCAATTCAGTAAATGGTGGGTCATGTTTTTGTTCTCTAGATTTGCAATTGAATACTCCCTATTTGTTAGCTTCTTTAATGTCCTTTTTAATATTAATTTAGATAAAAAGAATAGGAGCTGCCTAAAATTCACATGAGAAACAATAGCCGTTATGTACATAAAAATGTACAACCTTAGGAAAACAAAATCATTACTCACCTCCGGTCGAAAAGCCGGGCATAAACACTAAGCAAATCTTGAACACCAGCACGACCATTTCCATGGAGTAGTAATATTCTTTACTTTAGTTCTTCGATAGATGTAATGTAACTCTAACAAGCACAACTAAATCATCTAATAGAAAAAACGCGGTTGGTTTCTCTAAGGAAACACAACAACATAATGAAAATGTGGGGACTAAATGACTTAACCTTTTACCAATTAACTTTCGTTAAACTGAAGACGATACATTCAATAGTCGTACGCCCCATATGGCCATATTAGGTGAGAATACAGAGCCTGGATAAAAAAATCGACACAAATAAATACCGAAAACTCATTTTACATCGAGTAATAAAATGTTTCCGTACAATAATTGATGGTAAGACTCCATGGGGATATGGATACATGATCGAGGTTGCAGTCTACACTCTGCATACATATTCACTCTCATTCAGTAAATTTCATGACTTTTTTAACTATAGATATCTACTACTGTTTAGATTTCATTAAAAGAGCCCAGTCGACATATAAAATCATGAAAATGTGCAAAGGGGTTTAAATATACAAAACCTAACATTGCAGCAGGTTGAATTGAATACACACATATATTTGGATACTTCATAGAAATCTTCATTTATTTCTACTCCCCAACTGTTTTCTATTTATCAACAAAGGTATTTAAACTCAGAAATGAATAAAAGGGTATATTAGTGTGATTAATAATTTAATATGAAATAGTTCACATGATAGTAAAACTCATTTGTTATTTTCCAACATAATGCAGTGATCATTGTACCATATAAACACTAGTATAATTAAAATAAATAAATAAATGAAGAAACGCGTAGAGTGATGTATATATATACGTGTGTGATAAATATACTGCGTGGTGTGTGGAGGTTCTAATGAACAAGATCGAGTAACAGGACTTTAAAAAGTAAAAGGACATTAAAAAGAGGAGGACAACCTCATATTGGTAATTTTATCTTCTGGGTTCACCCTCAGGTGACCATTCGAATGTTGTAGTCTTATCGTGGCTTTTCTTGATAATGTTATTCACGTACTGTCTCACATATCTGTCGTCAATCTCAAACATGAAATTTATTCCCCTTATCTACCAATTTCAACACATCAAGATGTTATCGGTTGTATCACAAACGTAGAAATGCCATGAAACAAATGAAATAACAGTTCTGTCTAATGTAAACAGGGTCAAAAGCAAACGACATGTTAGCCATATCATTAGCAATATAAATCTTGGTAAAAAATGAACACATCCTCCCTCCTCCCCAAAATATAGAGGTATTTTCACTTTTTCACAAGTAAAAACTAATATGATATTACTTCTGTCGCATAAGAATATAACTTCTCTCTTGGATTGTACCATGTAAAATGAAATAATTTCTCAGAAAGATACCAAGTAACAGTAACCTATTTGCATATTATTCAGTGACATAAAGATTGGAGGTGTTAATTCGGGTCAACAAGTTTTCTTTATTTTTTTAAGGGCGTTGTACGTATCTGACAAATGGTTAAACAATTTCGTTAAAGCCTGCGTTAAGTTTAATGAAATGAGTGGTAGAACTTTAATGTAATCAGTGCAAGTTTATTACCATTTTGGTATGAAAATTTTGTTCTTTCACCAAAGTTTTTTGATGGGATATAATCAATATTAACGTTGAAAGTAGTGTGTTCAACTCAAAATTGTGAACCGTTGACTTTTTAGTTTGAAGAGGTAGTATTGGTTGATTCAGGTATATAGCCAATGAGGTTTTTCCAGCCAACAATGGAAGTTAATGTATTTAAAGACATAGGCAATGTCGATGATGAGCATGAATAATTACCTCAATTAAACAACTTGAACCGAGTGCAGCCACCTGCCCAGGAGCAACTGAGTTGCCATTCATGGAGATTGTACTCTTCCCAATATTTTGAAGAGTGAATGACCCATCAACATCCATCTTTATAGTAGCCTGGTTAGACAAACAACTTGATATTCATAACAGAATATAAATAACATGTAGTATTAAACAGATAAATATGGTGATCGCATATACTATTAAGCAAGGGAATTACATACGTGATCAAGTGAAAATAACATGCTTTTCCATCTCCTAGGTATTAAGAGTTTTCAATATATTGTATATTAGATATATTGTAATTATAAAGTTTCAATAAGGGTGATTTAGTTTATTGTTCAGGCCTAATAATGTATATATTGGTGATTACCTCATAATGTCAATACATGGTAAGATATTTTTTTTAAATGGGTCAAAGAATATATATTGAATACGAAACTGATAATATACAGTAAAATCTACCAGATACAATTGCAAGGAGTATGTAATATAATCTATTAAAAGACAGTCACACTTGTTTCTCTGAAACATGCCAAGGTTTCAGCTATTGACATATTGGAGGGTTAAAGTGTTAAACACGCCATGTTGCAGACATATACATGTGTGATATGTCCCTTTGTTGAACATAATAGATCCTTAAAATTGTTCTTAAGAGACACTCACCTGTCGCCTAGATATCATGTTGGCGCAGCCTTCTTTTCGTAGATCAATATCAACATCGGTGTCATCGGTTGATCTTCCAATTGTAACCTGGAACACGAATTCTGCGGTCTTACATTATCCTCAAAACAGTTTATCAAGAAGCAAAATGGGACCTTTGTTATGTCATATTCCAGTTTCAGTGCAGAGTTTAATTGTGTCCTAAAGTGTCCATGTGGATACAAGAAAAGAAAACTTTTATTCCATGGTCAAAAGATGAAGTCAATACTGTGAAGCACTTTTAAAATGACAACTGCCACTATGAAAGGACTTACCCTCTTATTTAACAAGATGTAGTGATTACCCATTTAAGCACAAGTGTTCCATGCAAAGGAACAAGAGCTTTGTAGCATAGTTGAGGAAACAAATGTACCTCGGTTTTCTTGATATAGTAATCAAAGTGACGGCTGTAAAAGACTGCTAAAGCCCCTAAAGATGACATGGCTCTTTGCAATGAAGAACGAGCAGTATGTTGTGGTCTCGTGATCATCCTATTCGAGTGGTAATAGTGATGCCTTGCAGCTGCACACAGACAAAATCAACAAAAAATAGTCAGTTAACTAGGAGGTGTACACCCTAGATTGTGCAGGTATGTCAAGTCTACAAAACCAGAGTTTTCTTGTATCAGCTTTCTAATCTGTCAACTTTATATCATTAACAAAGAATTTCTTAGAAACTACGTTAGCCATAAGCAGGCTCCAAAAAGAAAAGGCGCCAGAACCACAGTTATTTATAACTAAAGTTTGAATTGGAATTAACATCAAGTGTACAAAGCTAATAGCTCTCACTGAACAGAAGTGCATACTGCATGGTAAGGTATATGGCTAATAACTAAATAAGGATGTTTACACAAAATACTGATCATAAGTCGTGCAGCATACTAGGTCTATTACCTTCACTGGTAATACATGACTCCTGCGAATATTCCAAGCCGATTCCATGTATCTGAATGAATACATCAATGATTAAATGAAGAATACTTATATCAAAAGGAGGTGTAAACATATTAAAGGATTGTAAAGTTTACCAGTGCGTCAATATCAGAAAAGCAAGGCAGGTCACCATCACTATCAGCGTTGTTATCGTCTGATATATAAGAATCATCCATTGATTTTGGATCGATCATTTTGAGAGATCCAACTTCTGTCTGCAAGAATACATAAAGCATTACAAGAGGAAAAGTTATCTCAAATGGAGGTGTAAACATAAAGAAGGATTGTAAAGTCTACCAAAGCTTCAGTGTCAGAAAAGCAGGGTAGGTCACCATCACTATCGGCGCAGTTATGATCTGACATAGAAGAATCATCCATTGATTCTGGATCGATCATTTTAAGAGATCCAACTTCTGTCTGTAATGATACTTCACTGTCTGTTTCAGAGTCATCAAAACCCTGTTTCCATATAACAAAAGGTTTCACTTTTCAGAGGACAAATTTCATCTGGCCACATAACTCAATATCTAATATGGCCAATATACCAAACTAATTAATGTGACAAGTTATAAAAGTTAATAAATTGTCAGATTTTTCAAATGCGAGTATATACTGGTAAAAAGAAATCAAAAATCATATCAACCAAATTTAAATTTACTAACATCTTCTGTGAGCCCTCTGTCCCCAATAAGCACTGAGTTTGTAAGCATATACTGGGGTTGCCCAGGATCTCTAAGATCATCACACTGTCCAGAAAGTGGATCCAAACATTTGGTATCAGATGATTCGGATTTTAATATGTAACCAATGAGTGGATATGTGAAATCA
Organism: Artemisia argyi; assembly: GCA_030686995.1. NCBI lineage: Eukaryota > Viridiplantae > Streptophyta > Magnoliopsida > Asterales > Asteraceae > Artemisia > Artemisia argyi. The sequence continues at coordinate 49,390,950 of CM060688.1, forward strand.
AACTCAGAACACGAATCTAGACAAACCATCTGTGACCGAGTAAAAGACAGTGCAGGGACTTTTGATGCACTAGATTCCTGTTCATCGTCATTTTGATCCTCAGAGGAGGAGGATGGGTAGATAGAATCTGTAGCAATCGAGGTTATAGAAAGATCAAATGAAGTAGATGGGTGAATCAGCATGAAGACATCATCGTTACATGGTATTTCTGGGTCTTCTATATTCAATCTGCAAATCCCTTCACTAAGCTGAGGTATTTCAGTGTCTTCTATATTTGATCTGCAACTAAAGCCCCCTTCTCTAAGTTGAGGTATTTTGGTGTCTTCTATATTTAATCTGCAACTAATGCCCCATTCGCTAAGCTGAGGTATTTTGGTGTCTTCTATATTTAGTCTGCAACTAATGTCCCCTTCGCTAAGCTGAGGTATTTCGGTGTCTTCTATATTTAATCTGCAACTAATGCCCCCTTCGCTAATCTGAGGTATTTCGGTGTCTTCTATATATAATCTGCAACTAATGCCCCCTTCGCTAATCTGAGGTATTTCGGTGTCTTCTATAGCTAATATGCAACTAATGATCCATTCGTTAAGCAGAGGTATTTCGGTGTCTTCTATATATAATCTGCAACTAATGCCCCCTTCGCTAATCTGAGGTATTTCGGTGTCTTCTATATCTAATCTGCAACTAATGATCCATTCATTAAGCAGAGGTATTTCGGTGTCTTCTATATCTAATCTGCAACTAATGATCCATTCGTTAAGCAGAGGTATTTCGGTGTCTTCTATATTTAATCTGCAACTAATGTCCCCTTTGTTAAGCTGAGGTATTTCGGTGTCTTCTATATCTAAGTTGCAACTAATGCCCCATTCGCAAAGCAGAGGTAGTTCGGTGTTTTCTATATTTAATCCACAACTAATGTTCCCTTCGCTAAGCTGAGGTATTTCAGTGTCTTCTCTATTTAATCTGCAACTAATGTGCCCTTCGCTAAGCTGGGGTATTTCTGAGTCTTCTGTATTTAAGCTGCAAATAATGTCCCCTTCACTAAGCTCAGGTATCTCGCTGTCTTCTATATTTAATCTGCAAACAATGTCCCCTTCACTAAGCTGAGGTATCTCTGGGTCTTCCATATTCAATCGACAAATTATGTTCCCTTCACTGCAACTAGAGTCTGGATGCGATAACGTAACTTCGGCCTCCCAGTGACAAACACCCTGCTGATCAACATGAAATGTGAAATCTTCTGGAACATTTCCAGGAGAATCCAACTTTGAATTAGGAATCTTGTCCATTGCGGATATTGAAACTACATTCACGTAAAGAGAATCCTTATTTGACAAGTTCATAATTGAATCTGTAAAATTTGCATATTCACGCTCGCTAACAGCACTAGAATAAATAAAATCAGTCCCATCAGATTCATCTGCCAAAAAGGACACCGACTGGGAAGCCTCAACCCCTTGTGAGTTATCTCTTCTGGTACCACCATCCTCAGCAGGTGCTAATGTTTCTTCTGTGACCATACTTTTAGCACTGCTATCTGAACCAGGAAGGTTGAGATGATGCTTTCCACCAAATCCAGAACAAAGAATATGGTCGTTCACGTTTACTGAATCATAGGTCAGCACTGGCTGCGCCTGAAACACAGAAGCTTTGAGAATTTTCCCAATGGGAATGGTTTGTGATGGGCCTAGTTCCTCATTACTTAACCATTTACCAGAGTCACATTTATGCATGTGAGTTTCATCTTTCGATTTAATACTCGGGTCAAATAAACGCATCTTTTTTAACGAAGGCTGGAGATGTTCAGTATCTTTGCATAATACATCTTCTCTTACGGATCTATTAATATCACCTTTTTCAGTAGCATTATGCCATCCTTCACCACGAAATGCATCAGCTGGAATAGCAGTAGCTGTAATACTCCCCATTGTCTCAACATCGATCTCCTCAAACCTCAGATTTTTTGCTAAACAGTCGCCATTCATATCATCACCAACCTGATCCTCGTGATCAAGTGTAGAATGATAATGAAAATTATCTCCATGCCCACTGTGACTATGATTATTGCATTTCTCAAAGAAACCTAGACCCGGAGAGCTAAAAAAGGCATTTTTAATCCTTTTTCTCATGGCATAATATTGTCTGCAGATGCTCCCCCATTTTCTCTTAGTAGGGGACATTTCATTTCCTTTCAAATCATCCATGCTACTCGTTGGTGATGTTGGATTTGAACCAGATAATTCAACCTTAAACATGTAAGCTGAAGCTTGTGCTGAAACAATGGGATCGTAAATAAGAGAATGCCACTGATCTCGTAGTTCGTGTAATGTAAACCCGCGAGAAAACATCACTGCCCCTTTAGCAATTGCTTCGAGAGAAGCTCCAGCCTGTGAAACAAGACCCACCTATCAAACAAAATTACTATTTTAAAATATCATAATCAAGTATGGATTTAACAGTCCATGTCGTTGGGACACAAATATTCACCCAACATTGAGGAATCAAGGTCTAAAAAAAGTCTGAACAAAAATTATGCAAAACAAACAATTTTTACGTCAACCATTCAGCAATCTGCTTCCCTTGACATTAGATAAAGAAAGGGGTGTACTATATATAAAACAATGACTTTGCACTTTGCAGCCTTGTGTACTCAATTTATACAGCAACCGATCTAGAGAAAGATAAGTGATGACCGTAACAACCTAATGTATTCGTCAGGCTCTAGGCCAGGACAATTTCACTAATCTTATTGTCTGAAGTTCCACATGACTGGTACCACGGAAGCCTAGTTACATTACAACAATTCTCAAAGCTACGGTTTAGACAAAATATTAGTGCCAGACAGAAGCTGTCTACAAGGAATGGAACACATACCAGACATGGAAGGATGACCAAACATACAAACTAGCATTTCATGTAAAAGCATCAAATTTCTTTCGGAAATCTGTATAAAAAGTGATCCTCTTAACTTAACACATTCACTGTCAGAACCTAACTCAATATACCAAAACTTAAAGCAATGACTATACTAATGTTTTAGCCACCACGCCAACTGAGAGCCTTTTCTACAGCAATTTCCCATTTTCTAAACCAGATTGACCCCAACGCCTTTGCAAGAAGGATGTTATATCAAGATGAATATAATCCTGTCATACTAAAGTGTCCCTCCCCCTAGTCAAAAAAATCCTGACAGCAGTACCAGTTTTTAAAAAAAATGCAGGAACCAAAAAGTAGTAGTATCCCACATAAATCATTTCTGCCATCTTTCCTAACAAAGACCACAACCCACATCAATCATTTCCTATATTCTTATTACTGCATAATATGAAACGTACTGTTAATCACAAACAAAAGATCATTTATACACTTATTTTAGCAAACAAATGACAGAGCCATATTCACAGTAAACCTATATAATCTCACACGACATCTACGCTCTTTTAATTTAGGCATTAATATCCCCAAAAAGACCATAACATACTTTCGAGGACATCGCCGATATTTCTTATATCATTCTACTATACCATCCACCGGATATACTAAAAGCATCTCGGCTTCAGCTCTAACCAGACACACAACTAATATTATGGATTTATCTACTTTTCACAACACTCACGTTTGACGTTTCACAGCACTCGATATTCATAACTATATGCATCGTTTATATCAGCTATCAGCCTTTGCTCAAGTTTATTTTATTTATATTTTATATTTTATATTATTATTGGGTAACTATGGTTTCCGACCTTTCAGCCGACTAATCCACGAGGTTTGAACCCGCAAATATTCAGGAGGTTGTCGTGGCCACTAAACGCGATTATAAGGGTATGTTTGGCACTAGTAGGATCTGGAGCGGATCGCTTGAGCGGGTTGCCGGAGCTTTTTTCTAAACGTTAGTTTAACCAGCATTCCATTTAGTAGTTTTTTTTTTTTTTTTTTTTTTTTTTACATGCTTCTTCAAGCTATGTCATTCAAACGAGACTTATTTTTAATGTTAGCTTATTAAGTTCGCGCGCCAAACATGCCCTAAGTTTATAACTTGATAAATTTACAAAGGTAAAATAGTGTGATACTTATTCCTTTAGTCTGTATTAAATAATTACTTTTCAAATGGTGTGATACTTATTAAGTTCGCGCGGCAAACATGCCCTAAGTTTATAACTTCGATACATTTCAAATGGATAATAATTTGAAAATATATCAAACTGTATACAGCCTTAGTATATTAAATAGGAATAAATATAGTTGACTAGACAACAAACAAATACTAGTGTCAAGTTAAATGCAATTTTTTATCATAAAAGAAAGTATATATTAAAAGAGAAATAGAATAATTGAGACCTGGATTGAGCTTTTGAGTAAGAGGTCATCTTCTGGAATTTACGAAGATGAAGCGAGCCCTAATTATTATATTTGGAGCTGAATTGTCTATCAGATTTGGGGGAAAATGAATATAAGTGGGAATTTGAAGTGAAGGTGATTATTATTGTGTAACAGAATTCAGTATGAGTGTGACTGTAGAAATAAAACCGGGAGTTTTTTTTGGCACGCAAAATGTCGAGTTTATTGTTGAATTTCGTGACTACAGTATTTTTATTATTATTTTTTATTTTTATTTTTTCTCGGACGCTAACATTGTCTCGTTGCTAACCTTCACCCCAACACATACCTATACCTTATAAAACTACTATGTAAAATAAATACTCCTTCTAACAAAATTCTTATAACAGACCATCAAAAATACCCCACCTACTCACAAAAAAATTGATAACAAGATGTGAAGAGCATAACATTTGCACCTATAAGGCTATAACACCAAGTGTCGACGCAGTTTGGCATGTCATAGCGGCACCATAGGTGCAAAAATTTTCTAATAACATGTCATGGGTGCACTGCACCGGACACTAACAATATTCTTTAGAGTTGAGTTTTAGAGACGTTGTTAATTCTAAAATTCATGCCGAGACAATACATATCTAAAAGAAACTATTCAAAATCATCTAATATTACTAACCGCTTCTTAGAATATCTCAAACACAAATGTAATTCACTTTTTTCATTGGTCATGTTTGAAAAAAATACAGAACATGTTTCTACCTATGTCTTAATATTGGCATATAAGGGAAAATTACACAGATAGGTAACGAACTTTGAAAAATTTTCAATGTTATGTAACGAACTTTCTAAAATACTAATATAACCAACAAAACTTGTTGTAACCGTTAATGTTAAGTAATATGACCGTTTGAGTGGCACACCAGCTTGTTGGGCCCACTTATGATATTATTTAATCAATATTTACATGTATCTTCTTTACTTCTTTGACTCTTTGTTCTTGAATTGAAACCATTACCACCCAGGCACCCACTATCATCTTTCATTCAAGATACCATTTTAATTAGAGCTGGCATATCGTGTTGACACGACACGATAAGACACGAACACGATAAGACCTAAACACAAACACGACACGATAACAAATCGTGTCACTTTTTTCGAACACGAACACGACACGATAAGTTAACAGGTTACACGACACGAACACGAATACACATGATTTGGACCTGTAACTAGAGCTAGCAGTAGCACCCTCAAGAACATCACATAAAAACTAATCCTAACACCCTCAAATAAACTAATCCTAACACCCTCAAGAACATCACATCACATCGGTTGAGTCTCGACACCCACAAAAACATAGAAACCCGGATACCAAATCTTGTTTTAAACCTCGTTTTACATGTAAACCCACATTTATATCACGTTTTTAATCAAAACCCAACAAAAAGAAAGAAATATAACGAGGTCAAAAGAAAGAAATATTGACGCGTGTAGTAGTGGATCGAGAAGAGGAGGTGATGGGGAATCGAATGGTGGTGGTCGTGTGGTGTGGTGACCGGCGGTGAGGTGATGGCGGCCGGAAAAAGGGTCCGATGCTAGGGTTTTTGGTTGAGAGAAAAGAAGAAGATGTGTGGACTGTGGTTGTGTAAATGTGTTTGTGTTGTGTTTGGACTCCACACAAGTACCATATATCCATCTTTAATAATATTTTTTGGGTTGTAACAGTAACAGGTCTTTATCGTGTCTTAACAGGTCCGGACCTGTTAAGACACGAAACCTGTTAAGACCTGACACGAAACCTGTTAAGAACAGGTCGTGTCGTGTCGTGTTAACAGGTTTCGTGTCAAAATTGCCAGCTCTATTTTTAATGCCCTATAAATACACGCACAAAATCACCATTTTGATACCCACCCTCGCCATCAGAATAACATTCCACCATTTTCAGAAGATCCGGTCAAATCACCCGCCACCAATTTAAGCAGAACACGAACCACCACCACAAACATCAAAGAAAAATCTCGATATTCCTAAAAAATACATAGGAAACACAAACACACACTACTGCTGTCATTGCCACTAACGTCGCCATTATCACAAACACCAGCTTTTTCATTTGATTTTGTGATTCAAGTTAACAACAAGTGTTTTTATTAGATCCGTAATTGTAAAAAGGTTTTAGTGGGTTTTGTTGAAACTTTAATTTTGGGTTTTGTTGGATAAAATATGTAAAGAGGTTTCTCAGTGGGTTGTTTTAAGAATAAATGAGATTCAAAATTAAAACTGTTAGGTCACCATTTAGTAAACACAAGTATGATATAAAGAGAAATGAGATGAGAATGAGAGTGGGATGATTATGAGAAATTTGAGAAAGTGAAATGCAAGAGTTTCCTTAATGTTTTCAAATAACCAACCAAGTTTACAAGAGGCCTAAGACTAGTATTTATAGGAAAGGAGCTAGGGCAACATTCCTACTCCTTCCCTTTACATGAAACGTATGGGCTTGAGGCCCATGGACCTCATTCTTAAGCCTAGTAAACTTAATACAAAATGTAAATGATAGTAAATAATAACTAAGCAACCTAGCATTATTACAAATGACCGAGACTTGATAAAATAGTAAAATTATGGTTCCAACAATCTCCCCCTAAGGGTCGGTCATCATGGTTGCTTGACGTCTTCGTCTTAATCTTTGACTTTCATAGCTTTAGACGTCTTCAGAAATGATTATAATAAAGATGGATATACTTTGCTCTTTGTCTTTGTTCTTTGATGATGTTGTAGTGATTATGTTACGAAGTAATCTGCCGTACGTCACTCCTGCGTCTGTGGTGGTTGTCCGCCATTCCAACATGCTCATACATCTTTTGAATTCTGACTTATACATGCACATAGTCCCTTTCTTTCACTTAAGATCTTTGGTCTTTAAACTTTGTAGATTCTTCTTTTTGGCGTAGAATCTTACTTTGAACTTTGTGTTGCTTTGATCTTTGAGGGAGCTTTTGATGATAGCAAGATGCATGTATGAGCATGTGGAATCCGTCATCATGGAAGTGAGGTACCTGCGAGTAGACAGTTAGCAATAAATCACCGGTACTTACGGATAAGGAATTAGAGCTCATCAACAGCATATTGTGAAGACTCCTTCTAATCCTTATCCAGGCCGTTCCCATATCAGATACTCCCGAAGGAGCTTACGAGACCTACTAGGTAGCTCAATGACTGGGTGAGTCGCTGGGGATCACTCCACGACTGTAGACCGTAATGGAACCACCGCAAACACTAAGCGTAACCCTTGTGGGGTTACCGAAGTGACCTGCTGTCAGGGCTGTTTGATGTTGACCCTGGAAGGATTTCCGTTCAATCATTGAGAAATACCTAAGTAATCCTCTCATAAACGTTCTAGGCAGATTGCTAAGATCTGCGAAGGACTCGATAATTTACAACTGATGCTCATTGATGTAGAACACCAGTTGTAGAAATACTAAGTGTTCCTAAGAGATCTTTGATGTATCTCGAGGCTCTAGACTCTATAAGTGCACACCTAGGTTTCCTATGCGAAGACTGGGGAGGTGTCTCCTGCTTCAATATCAACCGTCTCTAAGAGATAGGTTGATAGGTTACGCGGGTTCCCCGTGAGAATGAAACAAGTCCTTTTAAGAGAACTTGAGTGGTTAAGAAGGTTTAGTGCATTGCGTCACTGGGTCCATGACGGCTTTGTCTTCAATACTGGCGTTGTCTTTTGCAACAACCAGTAGCATACGTATTGAACCCGGTGTCTGCCCTAAGGTTGAACATATGGAGGGCTATTTCTTTTCACCCTTTTCATTACTTTTCTTTTTCATTCTTCAACCCCTTCTTTCTCCTTTTTCATTCTTTACTCCTTTTTTCGTATCATACCTAAGGACTTCCAATTCTAACTATGGGAGATGTCCTTGGGTAGATCCCTCCGGCTCTGGCGGATCATAGGACGGATATTCCTATCTTAATCACCTTATAACTCCGACAGTAGCCAAGAAACCTTTGATTGAAAATCTCTCAAAGTGTTTGTGATAATCAAATATTTTGGTTAACACTTTGAGAGTTTTGCGTACACTTTTGAAGGGCTCCCCCTGCACATGTGCTCATAAGTGTTTAATAAATTTGCACATGCGGGAGGAGCAAGCACTTTTGAATTGATCCACTTTTCGTGAACAAGACCGATTCGAGACACGCTTACATCACTAGTTAGACTAGCTTGAAGTTATTACCCGGCCTGATCAAGTCCACAGAAAGTTTCTCGAGACGGTACTTTTCTACTCAGACATATCCTTTTCGAGACACGCTTACGTGGTTAGATAAAGAGATACATTGTCAGCTTTTAGGTGACAACTAGCTCTAGTAACTAACTTGATGTTATTACCCGTCGAGGATAAGTCCTTTCGATATTACAGACTTTAATTATCTCGTCAATTCCTGGGTAAATCTGAGTCTAGCTCGTACAAGATACAACATTCAGCTTAAACTTCATATATTTTAATCACTTTTACATTTTCTCCCCCTCAAAAATAGCATATAAAATGATGTTTTTGACAAAATTTTAGATTAAAATATGCCTTTTGAGTCTTACGGGGAGATTCACAAAGAACTTTTGATGTTGAGCAAAGTATTTTGTTTTGACAAGTGCTCCCCCTCAACAAGTGATTAGGTCTTATTGAGGTGAAATACTTGTCCTTTTGAGCAGAATTATGAAAAATCATAAATGTTTGATTAATTCTACTCAAAAGTAAGAAGCCTTCGCTCCTTATGTTTAGGATTGAGGCACTGAAGCGTACCTCAGGGTCCTTTCTTTACAAGATCGGGTTGTGCACTGTAATGCGTGCACAAGCCATTATGGAAAAATGATTCAATCAATGAAACAATTGATAATGAAAAAATTATGACCAAATGTACCAAGTTATTCTTCGTCAGGAAGTGGAGCATCGAAGTTAGTGAACTTAGGTTCTGGTCTTTCGAAGTTTCTGACAGGAAACGATGGTCTGGCACCGATGTAGCTTTCCAGTCGTCTGATCTGTTCCCGTCGAAATAACCTTTCTTCAATCTTTAAGACAAAGTTACGAACTTGTCTTCTGGAGCTGGATTTCCATCTAGGTTGTTCCCCCTTAGCTATCTTACGGCGATCATCATTCAACCTTTTGACAAGCCCATCACGAACTGATTTGAGTGTAACATCACAGAATTTGTGTACTTCATCGAACCTCATGAAGCTTTGTAGCTTTTTGCTGTTGATGTAGGTGAAACCAAATGGTTCTTGGATGAGAGTAAACTGTGGTGTGTCATAGAGACCATCAAAGTAGAATTGTGGCTTTGTCAAATTGATCTTTTGTTGGTAACTTTCCACTCCAAGCTGAAGATCTTCCACTCTTTCTTGAACAATCAGTCGTCGGATGTAAAGAAGTAGTGATGCCATGAAGTTGTACTGTACGTCTCTATCGAATCCGCGCATTCTACTTTGAACCTTTTCAAGATACATATCTTCGATGTCATTGAGATTAAGGTTGGGAAAGTCGGCTTCGGAGAACTTGTACTTCTTTTCATCTTGTCGTTTAACAACAATTTCACGCATGAAAATGTAGTTAAACCGTTTTGACTGCTGAATCTCCAAGATAGCGATGATCTTAGATTTTTGCTTCACATTTTCCAATGATGTTTCTCCTAATCTGCTGGTATAACCGAGACGACGACGATCAGGCCAATGTTGAATTCCGTGTAGAGCATCTCTGTCGTAAGCTACGATGGAGTTGCTGAAAATACGGGTGGTTTCTTCAATGGCTGGAATTTCGTATCTAGCGGCTGGTACTGAGATTGTGAGTGAGGAAGCATATTTCTTCTTGGATATCTCTTGAGTGAGCTGGATGTTACGAAGATCTTTGTTGAAGAAGAAGTTGTAAGGTATCTTGGGTTTGTCTGGAAATCCTTTCAATGGTAATGGTTTGGTCCAGTCGGTGAAGTAAGGTTTTTCATGATTCTTGGAACTTAGATCGATATTCACTTCAGGATTTAACCAGTCAAAGTCGGCAGACATTGCACTAGCTATATTCTGCATGTGATATTCGTATTCGACTTTGTTTCCAGATCTTTTCTTGAGGAATTCTTGTGCATCCCTATTGATTCTTCTAAGCTCCGCCTTTGTGAGTTTGTTGATGTGAAGATCCTTCATAATGACCTGGGTGAACTGAAGAGTGTTACCAGGAAGAGGTTCTTCTTCTTCCAAAGGAGGTTGAGCTTGGACCATTTCTGTCAGCCAATCATTTTGAGGATTGTCATCATTGTCGAGCCATGAATGACGTGTTTTCTTCTTGGATTTCTTAGACTTGGATGTAACATCTTTGTCTTTGGCTTTGGACGGTGATGATGGACCAGCATGAGAATCATGAGTAGGTGGAGCACGGTAATCGGTGTCATGTTGATCTTGGAAGTCATCAGTTTGTTCCATGAACATTTCTTCATCTTCGGTTTGACCTTTACCAGTATCTGAGGGTTGTTGTTGAGTTCCAGGAGGAGTGGAGTCCTTTTGTGGCTGTAGAGAGGATGAGGGACCTGTTCCAGACTTAGGTTTCTTGCCTTTGGAGTTTGGGTCAGGATCGTCATCTTTTCTTGTCCGTTTTCGGGTTCCAGCAGCATCTTTGCATGACTCTTTTGACATATAAGCTACCATAGCATCATACAGGCCTTTTTCTTCAGCTGTCTGGGTGGTTTTGGTGGCAAGGTTGTCGAAGAGTTTGACAAGCATGTCATTGAAGGACAATTCTTGGACGGTTGGAGCCACAGTAGAAGATTTTGCGGTGTGAAGCGTGAATGGTGTAGTAGACAACATTTTCCTCGTAACACTTCTAATTCTGTGATCCAAGTTGTCATTGATTGGTTTGAGAAGGTTAGCTACCTCAGGAGTGATCATCTCAACCAGATTTTCAGTGAGAAAATCATGTGTTGCAGTTCTGATAAAACCTTCATAATCAGATTTCAAGAACTTGTCGATCAGCTGCGTTGACTCCTGGAATTCCTCAACTTGTTTGGTAAGATTGGTAACCATGTTGGTGAGTTTGTTCACTTGCTCCTGAAGATCAACTTGTTGTTTTGGTTCATTGATCGAATGCTGTTTAGATGCGGTTCCAGAAGGTGTGGGAGATGAGTGCTCGGGTGATGATTCGGACGATGACTCGTTGTGAGAGTCCGAAGATGAAGCAGGAGGAGTCGGATCCTTTGGTGGAGAGTCTTGAGGAGGTGGAGGTTGTGCTGAGGAAGTCTGCTGAGAAGATGACTTAAGAAACATGTTGGTGTCGAACGCGTTCTTCTCTTCGTTTTCCTTTCGACGACGTTCCTCTGCTTCCTCTGCTTCTCGTGCAAGAAACTCTGGAGTAATAAGATATTCATGTTCCTGATCCGTAGCTAAGTTCTCTTGACCGCCAACATTCTCCTCTAAAGTAGCAGTCTCAGTCATGTGGGCATCTTCAGTCTTGTCTGTATCCTTAACGTTGTCATCAGGTTGTGGAGCTGATTCTGACGTTGTTGGAGGAACCATACTGCTTGTAGCCCCTACATGTTCTGACTGATCGATAGGTGGTGGTGTTGGAGGGTGTGATAGAAGTCGGCTTTCAAGACTTGCTTTCCTCTGTTCTTTCCTAAGTCGCTTTTCTTCAGCTCTAGTGTCGACAACTATACTCTTCAGTTTGTGTTTATCGACCAATGGTTCAACGATTGCTTCGTCTTCATCATCATTCGGCTCATTGATAGTGACTCCTTTTCTTTTCCTTGTCTCTTCTTCATAAGTTTCAAGACTTTGTTGTATGGCAATCTCTGTTGCAGGAAATCCTTCATCAGGTGCTCTGTATCTCAGTTCATAGTCTGGTTCTTCTTCATCAGATTCTGTATCGAACTCAGACTCGGTGTCAGAAGGTGGAGGAGTAGGTTCATCCCGAATAAAGTACTCAGGAGTTGCCTTCTTCTTTGGCTTGGAAGCAGGTTTAGGTTTGGATGTAGGTTTAGGTGTGGTAGTAGTCTTGGGTTTTGCCATTGTAGCAGACTTAGATCTTGTATGAGGTGATCCAGTGGTGCTCGTGGTACTCCCAGACTTTACACTTCCTTTGCTACGAGTCTTTATAGTTGCTTCTTCCAGTTCCCCTTTGTAAGCCAGATCATACAACTTGAAGTTCGCCCTTTTCTTGATATTGTCATTCAGAAGGTATTCGGGAATCCTCATTCCTTTGATCTTGGTTGAGGAAGTGGTCGATTTGATGAATGAGGTGGTGAAGTCGTCCTCGAAGAGGTGCTTCGGCTCATTAGGATCAGCCATCCTTTTGATGAATTCTGGAGAACTTTTGCAGAGATGTTCAATGATAAGCTTGGTGAATCTTGTGAATGGTATCATAGTCTTCACACGGTCGGTCTGAATACTGTAGACGATATCATTCATGATAGGAACTGCAAAGTCAATTGATGTCAGAGTCACCATACCCCAGAATGTTTGCAGGTGTTCGAGCCTTGGATGTTCATGACCACTTTTCCTTCCAGATATAGATCTAACAACCAACAGACAGAATGTTCTCCAAGGCTGAGGGATATACTTGACATTAAATTTGGAAAGCTTGATTAGAGGTTCATCATCATCAACCTCATATCCTAATTCAATGAAGAAGTCACGAAGTTCCAGGTCAGGTAGTATCGGAGCAAATTCGTTGTCAGTTTGTGGCATGAGAAGGGCTGTTCGAAGAACGTCATGATCTACAGAGTAATCTTGGCTATCTAATGTAACGGTGAAAGACACATCATCCAAGTTGGCCCGAGCAGTAAGCCAGAACTGATGAAGGTAGAACAGTGGAACTGAAGTAGAGCAGGTGAGAAGTGGTTTGCATGGATGTGCCAGTAGGATATCTTTCACAATCTTGCATGATTTCTCTATGATATTCAACTTGTTGAAATCAACTCTGGGATTGTTGTTGCCAATTGTGACATTGTAGTTCTCGGGAGTGATGTCATCCAAGGTGAGTAATGGAAGAGTTTGTTCAGCAACGTTCTCATTGTGTTCAGCCATGTTTATCTGAAAAGTATCACCATAAACCAAACATCCAAATTTGTAATGTGTTAGCACAGTTTAGAGTTTGGATACAGATATCTACTTGAGACAGTTAAGCACAAATGCGTCATTTTGTTATGAGTCAAATAATGCATATTGCAAATAATCACAACATGACAAGCACAATTCACAATTACATCACACAACACTAATGAATCACACCAAGGTAACATAGATAAAGCCAAACAAGATTTCGAGAAAATATCATTGAGATAGATTTCGACAAAATGTAATAGTGGAACTTTATCGAGAAATTGACTTCTCGAAAAAATTCCACATTATTGACATTTATCGAGATCTTTTATTTTTTTTTTCGAAAAAAACATTGAGGTTATCGAGAAAACTGATGAAACTTTTCGAGAAAAATGACTTTTTCGATAAAAATTCCTTAGAATTGACTTTTTCGACAAAACTTAAATTTATCGAGAAGTCACAATTTTTCTCGATAAAACAATTTTTTCGAGAAACTGAAGATTTTGAAAAAATAAAATTCACAGAAAGATTTCGAAAAAATGATATTTTCGAAAACTTTGGGCTGTGAACAATATTTATCGAAAAACTTAAGTTTCTCGATAATTTGGAAAAGATTTCGATAACAACTCAGTTTCTCGAAAAGATTCTTATACAAGAATAAATTCGAATTTTGCAGAAGTCAAACGTACATTTCCTTCACAAAGTGTTATTCCAATGATTTTGGCCTGTCACCAAGGTAGTTTAAACATTTTTAAGGCAAACACAAAGATTGCGATATAGTTCGAGAACATGTTATTTGATAACTTCATGAATGTGAGACAAGTGAGTATTACCGAGTTCTAGTATATCACAACAACAAGTATGATGCACAACAAGGCACATAGCACAGTAGACAACACTTGAGACACGTATATCTCGATAATTATCACGAACGAGGCATACAAGGTATATCGAGAACTAAGCATCCATGGTGTAATTCAACAAAACTAAATCAAACATGCATATAAGAGAGCAAAGAAACATATCCCACCAATAAAATCAAACACATAAGCACTGAACCATATAAACCCAATACGACCCAATATTCCGATTTCGAGAAACAACGTAAACATGATGGAACGTGAAAATAAATGATGAGAAAGTGTTAGAAACAAGCAAAGTAACTAAACCCCATCAAGAATTAAACACTACAACACGTTAATAGCATTTTTCGAAAAACCTAACCCTAGTTCTCGACATCAAGAAATCACAAGATCGAACCGTTGAAAAACCAATTAATCAAGATCCTATTAGTGTAATATCCTAGTGATGTCATAGGAACTTACAGATTGTTGATCAAGGTTGTGGATTTCTCAATTGATTTAGGGCCGTAGGTTAGAAAAGGGTTTAAGAGAGGTTTTGAATCCGTGGGTTTTATGTTATACGGTTTGTTTGTTTATAAGTTTTTGAAACTTTAAAGTATAGTCACTTTTGGCCCCTTAACTATTAAGATAAACAAACTTGTGTCCAAAGTTTCTTGCAAACCATAAGTACCATTGAGATATGCATAAGTTATCCTAACTTATGAAGATTTAAAACAAATGAGACAAAGAAATGTAGAAGAAATCGTCCAAACATTCTGAGAGAAAAAAACCGTAAAATATGGGAAATATGCAAGTATACCAATTAAAATTGGTAAAAGATTTAAGCGTGACTCCCCCTCAACACTTGTAAAGAATGAACAAGGTGTTGAATGGAAGCGATATACTTGCATTTTTTTTTTTTTTTTTTTTTTTTTTTGTGTTTATATTAGTTTATAGGAAAGAAAGAAAAAACAAACTATTATACAAAGATAGTTGTGATGTTTGACGATCAGTGGTATTTTAAAAACTTTTCCAGATCCTCTGGTGTCAAACATCTCATACCAATTTGGTGGACTAGACTAGCAAACCTGGATGGTGCCAGAGATTTGGTAAGTAAGTCTGCCAATTGGTACTCAGTTCCAACAAAATAAAGTTCAACTGTACCCCTTTCCACATGCTCTTTGATGAAATGATAACGGAGATCGATGTGTTTGGATTTGCAATGATGCATAGTGTTGCAGGAGATAGCGATTGCACTCTTTGAATCACAGTAAATGGGAATCTTGTTGAATAGGTAGCCATAATCTTTAAGTTGTGATCTCATCCAAATGACTTGAGCGCACCAAGCAGACATGGCTACGTATTCAGATTCCGTAGACGACAGTGAAGTGCAGTCCTGCTTCTTAGATTGCCATGACACAAGTTTGTCTCCGAGAAACTGTAATCCACCAGATGTACTTTTGCGTGTGTCTAAACATCCTGCATGATCAGCATCTGAAAAAGCAATTAGTTCAAAACCAGAATCCTTCGGATACCAGATTCCCAAGTTAATGGTTCCCTTAATGTATCGAAGGATTCTTTTGACCTCATTGAGGTGTCTTTCAGTTGGTCTTGACTGATAACGAGAGCACATGTAGACAGCAAAAACTATATCAGGTCTACTAGCTGTGAGATACATGAGGGACCCAATCATACTTCGGTATTTGGTAGGGTCAACGGGAGTCCCATGTAAATCAGCATCTAGTTTTGTGGTATAGCCCATTGGCGTATTATAAGTATCACACGTTATCATTCCATGTTTCTTTAAGATTTCAAGAGCAAATTTGGACTGATTTATAAAAATTCCACGGGGTGATTGATGAACTTGTAATCCTAGAAAGAACGTAAGTTCACCCATCATGGACATTTCAAAATTATCTTTCATTAATTTTGCAAAATCATTAGAGTAACTTCGTTTTGTTGAGGCAAAAATGATGTCATCGACATATATTTGAACAACAAGTAAGTCCTCCCCGTAGGTTTTTGTAAACAGTGTTGGATCCACCGATCCTTTAAAAAATTTATTGGCCAGTAAGAAAGTGGACAGTTTGTCATACCATGCCCGTGGGGCTTGCTTGAGTCCGTAGAGAGCCTTTTTGAGTCGGTAGACGTGATTAGGACGCTCAGGATCAACGAAGCCTTCAGGTTGGCTGACATAAACTTCTTCACGGAGTTCTCCATTCAGAAATGCATTTTTCACATCCATTTGGTAAACCACCATATTCCTATGAGCAGCATAAGCCAAAAAGATCCGAACAACTTCATGTCGTGCCACTGGAGCAAAGGATTCAGCAAAGTCTAGACCTTCAAGTTGAGAGTATCCTTTCGCTACCAGACGTGATTTGTTGCGGATGACTGTTCCTTCTGCATCAAGCTTATTCTTCCAGATCCATTTTAACCCGATGACAAAGACTCCGTCAGGTCTTTCAACTAATTCCCAGACTTCTAATCTTATGAATTGCTGAAATTCCTCTTGCATAGATTCAATCCAGTTGTCATAAGTCATTGCATCTTTAATGTTCTTGGGTTCTTCATGACAAACTGTGAGTGCGTAGATGCAAGTTTCTCCATCTGTGTGAAGTCGTTGTCTTGTCATAACAGGTGCATCTGGATGGCCAATAATATGAACTAGTGGATGGTCACGAGTCCATTTATGTGTTGAAGGGTGTAGTTGATACGTATCTCGCATGTTGGCAGGATCCAAGTTGCGTGTTGACGACTCAGCTATATCAGGAACTGTAGTAGCTGGTGCAAACGGATTAATGAACGCATCAGGATCATGTTCTGCGGATTGTGGAACTGATTGTGGTGTAGGATCTTCAGCTGGATGGCAGGGAGTAGAACCAGTTTGTTCTGCTGTTGATGGTGATTCAATTGAAGGACCGTCTCTCTCAACACTTGTAGAAGTTTGTTGAGGTGAGTCTGGTACTGGAATGTGAGCAGGTTGAGCAGCGGAATTTGGTGAGACCTCAGTAGGACGGTATTCAATTGTGTCATCAAATAGTGGAGCAAACAAGGTTTCTAATTCTTTGCGGTTAAGTGGTAAAGGTTCAGCTGAAGATGCCGGAGAGTTAAGACGGTTGAATTCGGGTCCTAAGCTGTGTTGCTCAGAAGCCATTTGGGTGAGTTCATCGAAATTAGCGTGAATGGTTTCTTGAATTTCTCTTGTACGACGATTCCATATCCGAAAACCTTTGGAATTTTCACAATATCCAACGAACACTCCGATGTCAGCCTTAGCTTTGAGTTTACCTAAATCATCACGATCATTTTTCGGATAGCAAAGTGCTCCAAATACATGAAAGTAGTCGATGTTCGGTTTTCGTTTGTGAACAATATGATATGGTGTTTTGCGATGGCGTTTTGTGATCATGCAACGGTTTTGAGTATAACATGCGGTTGAAACAGCTTCTGCCCATAAGTAATCTGGTAATTGAGCATTAATCAACATAGTTCTAGCAGCTTCCATTAACGTCCTGTTGCGTCTTTCAACCACACCATTCTGTTCTGGGCTTCTAGGTATAGACGTTTGATGTTCAATTCCCACTTTCTCATAGTAAGACCGAAGTGTCTGATTCTTGAATTCAGTTCCATTGTCAGTTCTGACGATTCGTACCGTGTTGCGAAGCTGAACTTTAATTTTGGTGAGAAAGGTGATGATCATAGAAGGAGCCTGATCTTTACTTCGTAGGAAATAAACCCAAGTCCATCTGGAGAAGTCATCCACAATTACGAGTATGTAGCGTTTACCGTTGATACTTTGAACACGCATCGGTCCACACAAATCCATATGTAGCAGTTGTAAGACATGATTCGTACTTTGCTCAGGTTTTGAAGGAAAATGAGCTCGAGTACTTTTTCCTTGTTCACAGGCTGGACATAAGTGATCTTTGGTAAAACGGAATCTTGGAAATCCATCGACAAGTTTATAACGAGCAAGGTCAGTCATGGTTCTGAAATTCAAGTGCGAAAGACGTTTGTGCCATAACCAAGATTTAGTCGATTCAGCTTTGGAGAGAAGACATATCGGAGATGTTGCAATCATATCTGACATTGAGATTGTATAAAGATTGGAGCCGCGTGAGCCAGACATTAGATCGTTTCCTTGTAAGTCACGAACAAAGCAAGTTTTCTCACGAAATGCAACTTCTAGATCCCCATCACAGAATTGACCAACAGAGAAAAGGTTGTGTCCAAGGCCTTCCACATAGTAAACACGACTGATTTCAATGTTCCCGCTGATAAAGTCACCATATCCCATGATAAGTGCGTAATGATCATTCCCGAATCTGACAGTGCCAATGAACTTTGAGACAAAGTTTTTCAACAGTTTAAGATTGCCTGTCATATGTCGGGTGCATCCGCTATCAACAATCCAGAGAACGATCTGTACCACCTGCATCACCAGAAGAAGACACGGGTGGAACAGAAGTAAGGGTGGAACCCAAAGACAATGCGGGTTCCTGTTGGTTAGTAACACATATATTCAACAATTTAGGAATCCATTTAAAGTCTGGTTTGTGTTGTAACCAACGTTGCCAATTCCAACTAGTTTTTGCTTTCTTAATGTTAAATGCACTAGTAGTTGGCTCAGTCCTAGATTTGTTCTCGGCACCTATGGGGGTAACTGGGACATCATTAGAAACCGTAGAAGACGGCTTTCCTAAGTTAGACTTAGAGGCATTAGTGGGCCTAAAAGGAATGTGTGTCCTACGTTTCTTATGACGATTGAGAAGAGAATTAGCTAAACATTTTGTATGATCACCAGATGATACATTTTTACGACAAAACACACAAGATGCATTAATATTCAAAACATTCAAAGGTTTATCATTCGTTACATTTAGATTTTGATTACAATTTGCCAGATTAGAATCTAAATCTGATGCAACATGAGTTTTATTCAAATTCCTAAGTTGGTCTTCTACTTCTTGAGCTTCTAGGTGTCCTCTCTTACGTTGCAAGATCCTATTCTTCTTTTTACTTTTTCGCTTGGGTCTGCTAACGCTAGAAGTGGAGACTAGTCCTGTAGAAGTGGAGTTATCAACATTAGTGTTTTGAACAACCTTTCCTTTATCAGTTTTGTTTATTTGATACATTCCTGATGCTATCACCGTGGTGTCAACCATTTTTCCTTTTTGAAGTAGCTTAACTTTCTCTTTCAAATCAATGATGATGTGATTTTTGTCCTGAATTTCAGACTCAAGTAAACCATTGCAATATTTGATGTCGTCGCGGTTTTGTTGCCATTCGGCGTTTTCAATTTTTAAATCCGCAATTTCTTTCTCGTATTGGAAACATCGACCTTTTAAAGACTCGTTGTTTTTGCAAATCTGACAAGAGTTTGAAACATTTTGACTTTGAAACTTCAATTCCTTTTTAAGACTTTGAGCTTGACACTATTCAAGCCTTTGTTTGAGTTGACAAATTTCTTTTGAAAACTGTTTTGTCACATCATCATTCTTTTTCTTCAGATTTTCATTCTCATTTTTAAGTGTCTCTAATTCCACGTTCAACAAATTGTTATCAACACAGAGATCATCTACAAGCATAGAAGTACCAGATTTATAGAGATCATTCATGATAACAGACAAAATATCAGCACAGAGAACTTGTTCCAAGAGTCGATCAGCATCATTTTTGAAAAACTTTAGTTTGTAGCTTTTGGACCAAAATCTCATTTTCAGCAGTATCAAAAACGTTTATCATATTTTTGACCTCCTTTTGAAGTTCCTGATCCCAACGTGTAGCACATAGACGAAGGTGTTGAACAATTGGTTTCATTTGTTTTTGAAAAATATCTCTCTTTTCTCGCTCGTAAGCGGATTGAAAAGTTTCAATTTTTATTTCTGAATTGCGTTCAATTGTTTCCTCCAAAATATCGATGTCTTCCATAAAGGTTTTGAAATAATTTAAGACACGACATTTTGGTAAACGTGTAAGTTCACCGGATGATGGTAAAGGACCATTTATTTGTGCTACAGGTGGGACAGGAGCCGCATTGTGAGATGAAACATATGACTCTTCGATAAACCATGATTTCTCAGGTAATTCCTTTTGAGTGACAAAAGATTTTGAAAGTGGAGGAGCTTTTGAATAGTCATATGGTGTCCAAAATTGAACTTGACTCATTTTTGATCGACTCTCGTCTTCAAGTTCTTCTTCTTCCTCAGTATCAAAAACAACAGCACGCACAATCGTATTATCAAGAAAATAATCCATACTGTAAATTTTTGGAATTTCTTTGAATGCCGTGTGTAGAAACATTGAATTGTAATCACCAAGTGCATATCCGCAATTGGGTCTCGGTTTTAAAGTAAATTTCTGAATTGTTGTGACAGAGTTCCCGTGTTTGTAAACAATGTGACGAAATTCTTTGAGTTGTTTTTCAAGATCAACAATATCACCGAGTAAGTTGTCTATGTACTTCCTTTTCCGTATTTTATGTTCATGAAAATCTTTTTGACAACTTGACAATTTTGTTTCTGTTTTTGAAAGTTCAGTTTGAAGACATTCAACTTGTTGTTTCAATTCACCCTTCTCACTTTCAAGTTTCGAAATCAACTTTCCGTGTGACTCAATTAAATCTTGTATTTTGCGTTGAAGATCTTGTTCTTTGTTGTAAGAATCTTGAAAAGCTTTTTCAAAACTTTTAGTGTGTTTTATCTTTTCTTCTTGATTTGAAAGCTGAATTTTATAACACTCAAATGTCTCTTGCAAATGACGCATTTTGTTCTTTTAAAACTTTGTTTTTCTCGTTGCATTTGATTATTTGCAATTGTTGAGCATCCAGTTGTTTAGATAACAATATGAGGTCAGGGTCTGGATCAAATGATGGTTCATGTTGTTCTAACTGATCATATTTATCGTTCTCAATAGGATCATCAAATGAGACAACTGTGTCATCATCAAATATGACAACTGTGCTTATTTGTTCATCTGTTTGAGAGGATGAAGATGATGTAGATGGAACAACTTGCGCCATATCTGATTCATAAACAGAAGGTGAGACTATTTCATTAATAAAGCATGCATTGAGGTCATGTACCTGAGACAAGCCGTCAGTGTCATACACTGGACCTGAATCATTGAGCTTAAGTTCCTGCATGTTGGCCATAAGCATCACAGCTGCATTAGCTTCCAGATCTTCCATGTCATCATCATTGTGTACATTTGCCATGAAGTTGTTGTCCTGTTCAGGGAAATGTCCATCTTTTTCATCTTGAAGAGCCATGAGTAATGCCTGCTTGTGAAACTTACTTCCCCGAGTTCTCGGTTTGGGACATGCTGTAGCTATATGACCTTGTTCATTGCAATTGTAGCACCAAACTGCATTCCCTGAGCTGGAGTTCCTTGTAGCAACTGAGTCAGACCTTTGTTGAGGAGATGCTGAGTTGTTTCTGAACCCGGTATTGTTGCTAAACCTTTGACCATTCCCATAATTTCCTGAAGAGCTTCCTGAACCAGATCGACCATAGCTACGATTCTGAATTTCCACTCTTCCATCATTAACAACAGCTTGATTTCTTGTGTTTGAAGATGAACGTTGACGGTTGTTAGTTTTGTTGGAGAATTTGCTGAAAGCACGAGCAATAAGAGCAAGTCCCTGATTCAACGTATTAAAGTCATCATCGTCATCATCATTGGAGTTGGAGTAGTACACAGCATCATTGTTGTTTGACGGAACAAGTTGAGTAGAAGAATCTTGTAGAGATGAATCATAAGGGATCATTTGGTTCGAGGTGGAAGATTGTGGATAACTGAAGTAGTTCTGCTCTTGAACATATGCATGATTTGATATTGGTGGTGGAGCATAGGGAGATTGAGCTACGAGAGCCAAAGAGTTTGGTGTTGAAGTTGGTGTGTATCCTCCTCGTAGAGCTCGATCTTTTTCCACTTCAGGTTCATGGTGTTTCAGAAAATCATACAACAAACCATATGGAGCATCATGAAGATTCTTCGTTTGACGAACAAATGTCACATATTTATGCCAATCAGGGCCAAGACTACCCACAAATTTGGAGTTCACAGCAATCCTTGGTACAGTGATTTTGTGACGTTCCAGATCATTAACCACATTTGTGAAACGATGATAGTAGGATTCAAGTGACTCTCCAGGTTCAATTGTGATGTCAGTGTATTCCATGTAAAGCTTGGATTCCATGTCATCTTTGTTCAATTGAGTGCCTTCCATGAGGAGATGAACGTGTTCCCACATTGCTTTGGCTGTTTTCTGAGCATCGACACTGCGATAGATCGGATTGGGTATACCTTGAAGTATATAAGCCATTGCATACTGATCAGCTTCACGATGTAGTTTCTGTTCTTCAGTGAGTGCAGTTTCTGGAAGGGGTCTATCACCAGGAGGACGTGGAGGGTCAGCATTTGGATCACCAGCTTCAAATCTTGTTGGCCACTCAAATGGTCCTTCAAGTATCACTTGCTTTAAGAACTGCCCATGAGGTTTCTTTAATTCAAGAAATCTTAAGAATCGACTTGACCATTGAACATAGTTCCCAGGTGTTAGCATTGGAGGTGTTTCAAGTGATCCTGCCTCATGTCGGGATTGTTGAGTTGTAATAACTTCACACATTCTGTCAAACCAGTGAGGTTGTTTGGAGGAAAACTGAGTGTTTTGTAGTGGCACTTGATATGATTGTTGTTGAGGAATGAGATGTTGTTGCATCATTAGGTAATGTTGTTGTGGATTGTATTTAGGAGGTTGTTGATTCATCTGGTGCGGAAGGTAATGTTGTTGCTGATACTGCTGAGGTTGTTGTTGCTGAGGTGTTTGTTGTTGAACATGAGGAAAGTAGTGATTCGGTGGCTGAGACATCTTAGAACACTTGTGTAGAAATGGATCTTGTGGAAAGTGTAGATTTAACCAATTATCGAGAAACTTAGCACAACTAGAGTTTGCGAAACTGTGTCAGATTATCGAGAAACTTTGTCAAAGTATCGAGAACTTTGAAGATTTTATCGAGAAACAAGGATTTCGAAACTTTACAGGTTTATCGAAAAAAAAATAAGATTTCGATATTTTGCAGGTTATCGAAAAAATATTTTGAAACTTTTAAATCAGTTTCTCGATAACTTTTGTGATTTCGAAAAAATATAAGTTTTTCTCGAAAATTCACAAAATTTGCGAAACTCAGTTTTCGAAATTATACAATTTCGAAAACTTTCCCAAAAGTCGAAGTACTTAACTTTCTTATACAAGAAAGAAAATACCGAGTCCACATAAACGAAGTCGAGGTAGTGCACTTTGAGAAGATCTCGAAATAGGCCAAAAGTAGGTTCTCGATAACTTGTAGGTTTTGTTTTTCAAAGAAAGCAATCCTAAAACTCGTTTTTATTTCAAGATTCTTGTACTTTTGTGTATAAAATGAGTAGATCTTAAAGAAAGTAGACAACTTTAAGAAAAAATTTCAAATTTGTAAAGTTTTCGATAAAAGTACAATGAAGCAAAAATCGAATATTTTTGTAAAAGTTTTGAACTTTATGGTTTGTTTTGATTTTAAACACAAGTTTGTAAGCAAAGATGTGAGAAAAACCAAGAAACAAAACAAAAGTTTTAAAATTTCACAAGAAATTCGATAAAATAAAAAAAAACGAATTTGTAAGAAAGAAATCAATGAAAAACAAGAACTACACCTTCCTCTAGCGAATGATACCACTTGTTAGGTCACCATTTAGTAAACACAAGTATGATATAAAGAGAAATGAGATGAGAATGAGAGTGGGATGATTATGAGAAATTTGAGAAAGTGAAATGCAAGAGTTTCCTTAATGTTTTCAAATAACCAACCAAGTTTACAAGAGGCCTAAGACTAGTATTTATAGGAAAGGAGCTAGGGCAACATTCCTACTCCTTCCCTTTACATGAAACGTATGGGCTTGAGGCCCATGGACCTCATTCTTAAGCCTAGTAAACTTAATACAAAATGTAAATGATAGTAAATAATAACTAAGCAACCTAGCATTATTACAAATGACCGAGACTTGATAAAATAGTAAAACTATGGTTCCAACAAAAACCTTCAAAATAATGGTTTAATAGGGTGTCAATCTGAGTTGGGAAAATTTTATCACTTTGTATCAAGATTTTATCATTTAATTCTGTTTTGGTTAGAAATATATTGCAGCAATTTGATTGAAAGATATTATGTAGTAGTTTGGTTGGCAATTGGTAGTATAGCACTTCTCATTTCATTTGGTCATAGTTTTTGCCTACTTTTTTGATATCAAAATTTTGCATTTGCACTTTTGAATGGGTTTTGTAGCCACCTGTTACACTAAAACAAAACAATGCTACACTAATTGTCATACTTGTATGTGACAGTGGATATAATTGTAGCCACCAGTATTTACACTCTTTGAGATGTTAACACTTATTGTCATACTTTGACTTGGAAAGTCAAATGTGTATGTAAGAGTTTATAATTGTCAAATATGTACGTGTGGAGCTATAGAGCTGGATATTCGGGTTTAAACACCAGCACATCATTTACTTAAAAACCAGGTTTCGGCCTGGTGTACGGTTCAACTGTTCAAGACCAAAAATACCGGAATTTGAAAGTTTAATAGATGGTAGGACCAAATGCATAAGAAAAAAAAAAAAAAAAAAAAAAAAAAAAAAAAAAAAAAAAAACCAGGATTGTTTTCAAGTTAGGTACTATGAATGCAATAAAAAAAAGTCAAAGGATGATATATGCAAGTCAACACTAACCACAAGGACCATCCGTGTAATTTACTCTTAACTTTATTAAAGTATGGTACAATGGTAACCGGTTGCACCGGTTACAAGTTGTAAAAGTAGCACATATTGCATAACTTTAACGGTTTCAACAACTTTCGTATGTTATATTAATATTTTAGAAAGTTCGTTACCTAACATTGAAAATTTTTCAAAGTTCGTTACCTATCTGTGTAATTTTCCCCATATTTTATGAAAAGTTTGTTGTTAGCATTTGCCAATAAAGTAATTATTGTCTAAATAAGTTGAAGTATTAATTAATAGAAAGGGTTAATTCTAAATTTGTGCTTAAAATCGAATTTTGCACCACGATTGAGTCAAGAATTATACAATTTCAAATTTTGGTCATGTGCGACCTGTGCTACTGTGCAACTTCATATATTATTTGACACGTGCCCAGCTTGATTTGATATTTTGTCTTATATTTTGGTCATGTGCGACATGTGCTACTGTGCAACTCCATATATTATTTGACACGTGTCCAGTTTGATTTGATATTTTATCTTATATTAAGAATATTAAAATACTAAAATACCCTCATCATATAAAACACCTCCTTCTCTCTTTCACATAACTCTATTTCTCTCTCTCAAACTTTCATTAATCTCTCTCCCTCTCTATCAAAATTCCGGCCACCGCCATTAAATCCGTTGATCGACCACCAACTACCACCACGACCAAGATAACAAAATAAAATAAAAAATAGATCCGGTTGGCTCCCAACATTATAAGCACATATCCGGTTGGATATTTCATTATAAACACATATCCAGTTGGATCTTTCATTATAAACACAGTCCAGCAACGGTTATGATGGTAATTGTGGTATAAGCACAGATTCGGCGGTTATGATGGTGATGGCGGTTTTTTACCGTTGTTATAAATGTACTTTTTACCGGAATATCCTTCTCAAGTCAGATCGAAGGCTATAGCGATGGATCCCAACAAATTTGACAAAAATAAATTTATTTCGTTTTTTTTATCTTTTATTTATTATTATTATTATTATTATTATTATTATTATTATTATTATTATTATTATTATTATTATTATTATTATTATTTTCTGGCAGTGGAATGTTGCTAAAAAAAGATTTGACACTGGATCTTCAAATCATTTTCTAACGGAAATGGCAAGCATGCCTAGGTTTCATTTTGGATTTGGATTGTTCAATTTATGGTGCAAGCGTTTGGATAAGGTTTTTGGTATGAACAAATTTTTAAAAGTTATGGACCCTCATGTTGTTATTTATTGAAAATAATGCATTTGTGGGTCTTCTATTGAAGGATATTGATGATGGTTGAATATTCTAATTTTCTTATCCCTCGTAAAAAGGGAAAATTTGAGATTTATCTGTTTGACTGAGTTAGAAAAGCTGATAATTACTATATATACTAATGTGGCATCAAATGACGCAAGGTTACGTCATATGGGCTGCCGAGTTTTTTTTTTGGCCCAACAAACGTCTGCACCGACCCAATACAATATTCCGTTATTTTATTGAGCTTTCACAGGCCACATTTTGGTCCAATACAGTACATCACTTTTTGTTGGTAAAACAAATATGTTGTATTAAAGTATTAGTATTAATAGTAAAAAAATAGAAAACTTACAAAATACACCCTCAACTTTTTAATATTTACAACTTTTTTATATAACGAACTTTATTTGCCAAATATCTAACAAATATTTAGCGGTTTTTTGAATAAAAAAAATACTGGCAAAAACGCCTCTCGATAACGAACAAAACAAGCCCAATATTGATATGCTTTTGGCATACGTACGGTTTTATAAAAAATGTTGAAGTTTAATATTTATATATATTTTAAATTTTTTTAAAACTATAAAAGCCAAAAACACACAGCTCTATAAAAGTTTATATATAATTCTTTTGTTTATATAGCAAAGTTTATTTACAAAATATCTAACGATTTATACCGCTAAAAACGCCTCCGTATTATAAACAAAACAAGTTGAAATTAGAAAAGAAAAAAAAATTAGTCTCGCCGCAACACATTGGTGCCCGACACAACATTCATTCAAAAAAGAACGTCATACGACAATCACAAATATAGCTTGGCACAACATTTATTACAAACAAATACAACGACAATTACAAATATAGCTTGACACAACATTTATTACAAACAAATATAACATGTGTCGGCAAAAAAAATATCACGATCTCACAACCAGAAGCCCCGCCGCAACGCGGCGGGTGCCGGTTTCCTTGTTATAATAGTTCGGAGGTGTTTTAATTACTTATTAATGATAACCGTCAAAATCAAAAAAATATAGTAATTGAGGGCCGTTTAGTTGGTAAAAAATTTCTCAATTTTTTCATCTCTAAATTCCTTGAGAAGGTGATGGTTTTTCTTCTCTAGAGAAGAGTTGAGAATTTTGAAAACGCGTTTAGTTGGAGTTATATTTTTTATTTTTAAAAATAATAAGAAGATTACCTCAAATTACGACGGTGGCGGCAATGGCAGGCGGTGGCGGTGGCGGCGACGGTCGGCGGTGGAGGATGACACGAGAGATTAGGGGTAGAATGGTGTATGTGTTTTTTTGGAGTTGAGGAAAAAAATGAGAAATAAAAAAGTGATAATGGTAGAATGAACTTTTCAATTTCTTACTTAGAATTTAGAAAATGAGAATTTCATTTTTTCTGAAAATTGTTTGAAAAAAGTGCGACTAAACGCGTTTTCAGTTGTTTCATTTTTTTATGAAAAATTTGTTGGAAAAATGGAGAATTTCTCTCCAACTAAACGCACCCTATTATTTAGAGAGAGAGAGAGAGAGAGAGAGAGAGAGAGAGAGAGAGAGAGAGAGAGAGAGAGAGAGAGAAAGTTAGTCGGAAAATTAAGAATCTGGAAATAAAATAGACTGTCGCTGGAAATTAAAAGTTAGCCGGAAAAGGTAGAAAGTTAGGTCGCACATTTAATGAGTCGAGCAATGTGGTAGCACAGTCGCACATTTAATGGACACGTGTCACACATTTAAAAGAGGGTAATATGATCTTTTAATACTCTTAATATAAGACAAAATATCAAATCAAACTGGACACGTGTCAAATAATATATGGAATCGCACAGTAGCACAGGTCGCACATGACCAAAATTGAAAGTTGTATAATTCTTGACTCAATCGTGGTGCAAAATTCGATTTTAGGCATAAATTTGGAATTATGCCTAATAGAAATCTCATAAATTTATCAAATGACGCAAGGTTACGTCATATGGGCTGCCGAGTTTTTTTTTGGCCCAACAAACGTCTGCACCGACCCAATACAATATTCCGTTATTTTATTGAGCTTTCACAGGCCACATTTTGGTCCAATACAGTACATCACTTTTTGTTGGTAAAACAAATATGTTGTATTAAAGTATTAGTATTAATAGTAAAAAAATAGAAAACTTACAAAATACACCCTCAACTTTTTAATATTTACAACTTTTTTATATAACGAACTTTATTTGCCAAATATCTAACAAATATTTAGCGGTTTTTTGAATAAAAAAAATACTGGCAAAAACGCCTCTCGATAATGAACAAAACAAGCCCAATATTGATATGCTTTTGGCATACGTACGGTTTTATAAAAAATGTTGAAGTTTAATATATATATATATATATTTTAAATTTTTTTAAAACTATAAAAGCCAAAAACACACAGCTCTATAAAAGTTTATATATAATTCTTTTGTTTATATAGCAAAGTTTATTTACAAAATATCTAACGATTTATACCGCTAAAAACGCCTCCGTATTATAAACAAAACAAGTTGAAATTAGAAAAGAAAAAAAAATTAGTCTCGCCGCAACACATTGGTGCTCGACACAACATTCATTCAAAAAAGAACGTCATACGACAATCACAAATATAGCTTGACACAACATTTATTACAAACAAATACAACGACAATTACAAATATAGCTTGACACAACATTTATTACAAACAAATATAACATGTGTCGGCAAAAAAAATATCACGATCTCACAACCAGAAGCCCCGCCGCAACGCGGCGGGTGCCGGTTTCCTTGTTATAATAGTTCGGAGGTGTTTTAATTACTTATTAATGATAACCGTCAAAATCAAAAAAATATAGTAATTGAGGGCCGTTTAGTTGGTAAAAAATTTCTCAATTTTTTCATCTCTAAATTCTTTGAGAAGGTGATGGTTTTTCTTCTCTAGAGAAGAGTTGAGAATTTTGAAAACGCGTTTAGTTGGAGTTATATTTTTTATTTTTAAAAATAATAAGAAGATTACCTCAAATTACGACGGTGGCGGCAATGGCAGGCGGTGGCGGTGGCGGCGACGGTCGGCGTTGGAGGATGACACGAGAGATTAGGGGTAGAATGGTGTATGTGTTTTTTTGGAGTTGAGGAAAAAAATGAGAAATAAAAAAGTGAGAATGGTAGAATGAACTTTTCAATTTCTTAGTTAGAATTTAGAAAATGAGAATTTCATTTTTTCTGAAAATTGTTTGAAAAAAGTGCGACTAAACGCGTTTTCAGTTGTTTCATTTTTTTATGAAAAATTTGTTGGAAAAATGGAGAATTTCTCTCCAACTAAACGCACCCTATTATTTAGAGAGAGAGAGAGAGAGAGAGAGAGAGAGAGAAAAAAAGTTAGTCGGAAAATTAAGAATCTGGAAATAAAATAGACTGTCGCTGGAAATTAAAAGTTAGCCGGAAAAGGTAGAAAGTTAGGTCGCACATTTATTGAGTCGAGCAATGTGGTAGCACAGTCGCACATTTAATGGACACGTGTCACACATTTAAAAGAGGGTAATATGATCTTTTAATACTCTTAATATAAGACAAAATATCAAATCAAACTGGACACGTGTCAAATAATATATGGAATCGCACAGTAGCACAGGTCGCACATGACCAAAATTGAAAGTTGTATAATTCTTGACTCAATCGTGGTGCAAAATTCGATTTTAGGCATAAATTTGGAATTATGCCTAATAGAAATCTCATAAATTTGAATTTACAAAACAAGTGTACGTATTCTATATGCTAAAAAGTAATGGAATTCAAAATTATAACAATAATATAATCATTTAAATATAGTTATAAGACTATAAGAGTAGCACATATGGTGGTTTCGCAACAAGATGGTTTTTAAGTCCGAGTGTCCGAGAAAAAATGTTGTTTTTGATAGTATAGTTTCTCATTCTCTTATGTGGCTCTTGGTTGGATGGGCTTGCAAATCCTTTTCTTGTAATTTCGAATTGCTCTCGGTTCTAGCTTCTTGCTAGTCTCGTTTTTTCATTTTAAAATCTCGCCGTTCAAAATAAAACAATAATAAATATTTATATTTAAATTATAAAATTATGATAACCCGCATAACAAAATTGTAATGTAATTCAAACAGGGCCATAAATTTTGAGAAGAAAGTATTGTACTTTGTAATATGTCATATAACGAGGATTTTTCTACTCGTGCTTAGCTACGGGGTGTGGGTTTTAGATTTAGTTAAGGGATTGTTTAAAAAAAATTCTAATTTTTCATGGACTATTTTTGCAATATGTGTAAACTGGAGGGATATTTTTGTAACTTTTTGTTACAAAAAAGTCCCCTAGATTTAAAATAGGGACTGTTTTTCGTAATCACATGTTAACGTCTGTGACCTTTTTTTTTTTAATTTTTTAAAGACTGTTATATCAAAGAAAGTAAAACACGGGCAATTTTTGCCAAAAACCAAACCCAATGGACCATTTTTTCTGATTCTCAGGAAAGAGATTTTTTTCTTTTTTTTTTTTTCATTTTTTAAGAACTATTTTTGCAATCATGTAAAATGCAAGGGGTAATTTTGCCAAGCATCAAACTGTAGAGACCGCTTTTGCCATTTTTCAAAAATGTTTACTGTTTGGTGAACATATATTCATGAGAAATGTTAATATTAGAAATGATGGTTTTACATTTTTTAAGTGAAGAAAATAATTTAAAGTAAAAGTAAAAGTAAAATGAAAATTTAAAATGTTATCACATGTTAAACAATGTATATATCTTTTATGAGTTTTTTTGCGAGCTATATTTTAAATATATATATATATATATATATATATATATATATATATATATATATATATATATATATATATATATATATCTTCACGCGTATGTTAATAGATACTTGGCAGTTGGCAAATGAAAATGGTCAGAGCACTCGTATACGAGATTATAACTTATAAGGCATGTCGAGGGTTTGAAATCTTCTAAGTTCTTTCTTACTATTTCTGTAAAGCGTGTATGCGGTTAACATATTCTCCGTTCTTTCTTTCTATCTTATTTTTGGTATTAGACAAAGATTATTTAACAATTACAAATGTGACATTTAGTTGGAAAATATATATATATATATTTTTTTCATTTCTTATTTCTTGTTTTGTAGAAAAATGGAGGGGAGTTTGATTTCCACAAAATAATAGAAAAATTAAAAAACGCGTTTAGTCTAAAAAACATGTGTTTGTGTTTTCCATTTTGCAAAACTAGAAAACATGTTTAAGTGTTGTTGTTTTATATCTCAATTCACTATTCACCTTAGTAATATTATAAAAACATCTTCAAAACACAAAAACAAATATTATAAACTAACCAACTAAATTATAAAATAACTAAAAAAATCTAATACGAGAAAATAAAGAATTGAAAAGGTAAAATATATCATCAAATAACGGTTCGTCTGTTTTTTATGGTTTCGTCCGACTTTTTACGTTTTTCTCCGTTTTTATCTGTTTTTTTACGTTTTCATCTGTTTCTTTTACGTTTTCGTCTATTTTTTACGTTTTCGTCAATTTTTTACGTTTTCATCCGTTTTTTTTACATTTTCGTCAGATTTTTTACGCTTTCTTCCGTTTTTTTTCGTTTGCGTTAGATTTTTTCACATTTTCGTCAGTTTTTTTTACGTTTTCGTCAGTGTTTTTACGTTTTCATCCGTTTTCTTACATTTTCGTTCGATTCTTTATGTTTTCGTCCGTTTCTTTACGTTTTTGACTTTTTTTAAGTTTTCGTCCTTTTTTTACATTTTTGTTCGTTTTTTAATATTTTTGTCCGCTTTTTTTTACGTTTTTGTCAGATTTTTTACTTTTTCGTTTGATTTTTTTATGTTTTCGTGCGTTTTTTTACTTTTTTTGTCAAATTTTTACATTTTCGTCCGTTTTTTTTACGTTTTCGCCAGATTTTTCACGTTTTCGTCCGATTTTTTTACCTTTTCGTCCGTTTTTTACGTTTTCGTCAGTTTTATTATGTTTTCATCCGTCTTTTAATGATTTCTTCTGCTTTTTACGTTTTCTTATGATTTTTTACGTTTTCTTCCGATTTTTTACGTTTTCTTCCGATTTTTTACGTTTTTTTTCTGATTTCTTTTACCTTTTCATCCATTTTCGTCTGATTTTTATGTTTTCATCTTTTATTTACATTTTCATCATTTACGTTTTTTAGGTTTCGTCTAGCAAAAACATAAAAAAAACAGACGAAAATGTTAATAAACGTAAGTAAATGTAAAAATGGACGAAAATGTGAAAACAAAAACATAAAAGAAAGGACGAAAATATAAGAAAACATAATACAACGAGCGAAAATGTAAGAAAACATAATAAAATGGACAAAAACGTAAAAATTCTGACAAAAATGTAAAAAAAGACGAAAACGTAAAAAATCGGACAAAAACTTAAAAAAGCAGACGAAAACGTAAAAAATCTGATGAAACTTAAAAAAACAGACGAAAAGTAAAAAAAAACATATGAAAACATAAAAAGTCGGACATAAACATAAAAAATCGGACGAAAACCTAAAATTAGACGAAAACGTAAAAAATCTGACGAAAACGTAAAAAATCTGACGAAAACATAAAAAATTGGACGAAAAAGTAAAAAATCTAACGAAAACGTAAAAAACGGACAAAAGCGTAAAAAATTGGACGAAAACCTAAAAAATCTGACAAAAACGTAAAAAAATGAACAAAAACGTAAAAAAAGACGAAAACGTATGAAAACGTAAAAAATCGGACGAAAACTTAAAAAATAGGACAAGAAAGTAAAAAATCTGACGAAAACGTAAAAAAATATAGGAAAACGTAAAAAAATCAGACGAAACATTAAAAAAACTGATGAAAATGTAAAAAATCAGACGAAAACGTAAAAAAATTGACCAAATCGTTATAGAAGGCCGAAAATGTAAAAAATCTGACGAAAACGTAAAAGACGGACAAAAACGTAAAAAAATCGGATGAAAACGTAAAAAATCTGACGAAAACGTAAAAAACTGAAAAATTTACAAAAACGTAAAAAACGGTCAAAAACGTAAAAAAATCGGCCGAAAACGCAAAAAATCGAACGAAAACGGGAAAAATAGATGAAACCAGATTGTGGGTATTTTAGTATAAAATAGGTGAAAAAAAATGTTTTGTAGTTTTGTGTATTAAAGATGGAAATAGGAATTTTGTGTTTTGTAGAGAATTTTATTGAAAAACACTAATTTGAACTCGATCTGTTTTCTTTGTTTTCCACAAAACATTTTGTGAAAAAAAAGGATGTTTTCCCTAAACTAAACGCACTCAAGTATTTCATATGTATTGTGCTTAGTATTATTAAAAACTTGAAATCCATATATTATTATTAAGAAAAATGATAAATACACCTTTTAAAAACATACATATATATATATATATATATATATATATATATATATATATATATATATATATATATATATATATATATATATATATATATATATATATATAAATATAATGAGAATATATTAGCTACAAATTTTTGTAGTCAAATGGCTATAATTTTGTGCTATAAATATGGTTCTTTGATTCTTTTTGTGGGTCATAATTTTTCTATGTGAGTCTTTAATTCATTTCTTGTGTATTTTCTTGTAAAAAATTGTAGGCAATTGGCTATAAAAATTCTAGTCAATCTATCCCATATATTATACTATATTCTAAAGACGAAAAAAGCATTTGCATTTAATATTTTGGTTAACTTATGATTTAGGTTTTAATGTTCAATTTGATTGGTTGCCAGGCTTTGTTATGATTCATAAGCAAGCCCAACAGTACCTAAAAAATGGTTGTCACAAGCCCATTAGGTGAGAAACTTGGGTAGATAGACTGTTCACAAGGTTTAGCAGTTCATTAGCACCTAATATGCGTATTATGCGTTTTTTCAAAGTAGGTCATACCTACAATATGTACTACGCAATACCATCCATACATTGTCACCAAATTCTTTGAAAATCTGCATGCTTAGAAGCTTCTTGATAGTCTAGAGACAGATACATGCATTAAGCTACATATACAAAGTCCAAAGGCAAAATGGAAGCATAGAGAAATCCATTTACATCCAACAAAAAAAATTCCATAAAAAAAATACTAATAATTAAAAAAAAAAATTACAACAAGGCAAGAAACTGGAGCAGCTGAGACTGTGTGAGATCCAGGGAGCACCATCTTTGTGCACCAGGTAAGTGTTCTTTCTTTATGTAAATATGTATAAAGAAAGCTATTTTTTTATTTTTTTTTTAGACTGAAGCCATAGTAAAGTTGCATGTGCATTTTTTTTTTCATCCTTAAGATTATCACATACCTTTGTTACTAATAGTTGTAGCATAAGTTGTTTTGCCATGGATAGTGGACCTGCTAAAAAAACAAAAAAATAGTAAGTTTACTTTCAACATATTACATGGGAATTGTGGTTTCCCCTTAAGTGGTGACTTAGTCAGAAAACATGCAACAAACAGTCATAAACATAATGAAAGCCAGCAAATACAATCAAAGTACCAAAATTGGTGTAGACCATTTGGGGGTGTTACTAGTAATGTAGAGTATGGAGGTGGTGAAAGTGTAGTGGAAGGAAGGGAGGGTGGCTGCTATGATCCAACACAGATAAACGTAGACAATACAGAAACCCAAAGAACAGTACCACAAGGTGTTTTTGCATCTGCACCCTTACAAGATAGTTGTGCTGCGTCAACTAGCAAACAAGGTAAAATCTATGCGTCTTCTTTTATAATCCTAAAATGTCATAGAATTGCCGTTACTAATTGTTGTTGCTATTGTGCAATATTTACAAGTGATGAGCCAATATATGAGTTAGAACAATACCAACAAAACTTAGAAGCACAAACCTTCAACGATACATTCTCTTGCTTTGACGCATGTTTCATGGATGTTCTTCAGAATCATGAAGGTGTCGACCCTTATGATGATTGTGTTCGTTCTCAAGAGCAAGTGCAAACCTCTTTTGTGACAAACATAGATCAGAATGGAAAAAACGCCCTCTTAAATGAACACAACAGTCATCCATTCACAGATATTAA
This sequence comes from Artemisia argyi, assembly GCA_030686995.1. Classification (NCBI taxonomy): domain Eukaryota; kingdom Viridiplantae; phylum Streptophyta; class Magnoliopsida; order Asterales; family Asteraceae; genus Artemisia; species Artemisia argyi. The sequence continues at coordinate 49,426,350 of CM060688.1, forward strand.
TTATAGACTTTCTGAGCATTTATCTATGCCAGGTTTGCTTACTACACTATGTTTTAAATCTTAATTATTTTTAACACAAGATGAAAGCTAAGTTGAAATTAAAAAGTTAACAGAGTATACTACAACATTAAACTCAGGTCAAGCATCTCAGTTAATGCATGAAAGTGAAAGCATAATTGGAAGAGGCATGGAACATCCACCAGATACATGTGCCAGTGATGTGCATCAAACTGGAATATCGCCAATTCTAATGGAAAGCAGCACACCAACATGTGAAAGTTTTCAAGGTCAATGTTAAAATGTCCAGACAGCTTATATTTATACATCCTATTATTTTTATTTACCAGCATATACTTTTTTTTTTAAACAAACAGGTAGCCGTCAGACTAACTTTGAAAGTCCAGGTCATACACGTCGACAAAATGTGAGGCAAAGACGTCCTAGAAACTCTACTAATTGTAATACCAGGCAAAGGCTTAATCCTCAAGGTAAATATATCCATTTACATCTTTCTATTTAAATAATGTTAAACGGTAAAGTGAATTGTAGAAAGGGAAACAAAAAAGCACAGGTGAATTATAGGTATGTGATTTTATTGTTTCCCTTGGTTTACAGGTGTTTCGGATCTTTATATTAATATTAGAGATTGTGATTGGTCGTGTGACCATTGCGGGGCTTCATTTTGGTATGGTGAACGGCTGAAAAGCTCTACACTCACGAGAGTACAGTTCAGCAGGTGCCGTGGAGAAGGAAAGGTTAGGCTTCCGCGAGAAAAAGAACCACCATAATTCACCAAACAATTGTTCAAAGAAAAACAGTTTATGGAAAATATTCGAGCATATACCCAGATGTTTAGTATGACATGATTTGGCGCTCAGATAGATGAATCGGTGAATAATGGGAGGGGCCCATATGTCTTTAAAATCTGTGGGCAGGTGTGTCATCGGCTAGGATCAATGTGTCCAACAAATTATAAAGAGCCTAAGTTTTTGCAGCTATACATATATGATACTCAAAATGAAGTTAAAAACAGGTTAAAACATTTTAGGAGAGGCGGATCAGGGTCATTAAAACCTAAAATTTTCCAACGTCTTATACAACTTCTGGATGAGCATAATGAATTGGTCGTGGTATTTAGGACAGCCAAAGATATATGTAGCCAGCCAGATGTTCCATAATTCACTATCCACCTTTACAATGTAAATGGCGCTCGGCAATATGACACACCTTCAGCAGACATTCTGGGTGGCATAATCTTTGAAAATGGACCACAGCCAGAGACAGACTACGATGTGATTATACATAAGAAAGGTGAAGGTCTTCAAAGAATTAACAAACTACATTCAACCTATATGGCGTTGCAGTTTCCTCTTCTATTCATCTATGGTCAGCCATGGTATACTACAAGCTTAACGCTAGAAACACATAATGCGCAGGGCAAAAAACCAAAGATGACTATGAATACCTACTACATGTACCAGTTATATGAAAGGCCTCATGAATATGGGTTGCTATTTAAAGGTGGAAGGCTATTTCAGCAATACGTTGTGTCAGTCTATTGTGCATTGGAACAAGAACGGCTTGATTTTGTTATGGCAAAGCAAAATAACATAAGAAGTGACTACTTATCAGGCATTTATGACGCAATTTCAAGAGGCGATCGTTCAGGTGCAGACATAGGTAAACGAATAATTTTACCTTCAAGTTTCACTGGCGGTCCACGATATATGTACAACCACTATCTTGATGCTCTAGCTATCTGTTGAGTCCTTGGCAACCCACAATTTTTCATTACATTCACATGTAATGTAAATTGGCCTGAAATCCGAAGATATATGCAGCGGTATCCTCACCTATCAACGTCTGACAGAGCTGACATCGTTGACCGTGTTTTTGAAGAAAAAGTCCACGACTTTGTTAAAACTTTAAAAGAAGGCAAGATATTTGGCCCTGTTACAGGAGGTATACATCTTTGTCATAGTTTATTAACAAAAAATACTTTAATACATACACAAACAAATAAACACCTAAAAAAATATTGCTCTTTAGACAAAGAAGAAACAGGGAAAAAAAAACTTAACTTCTTTTTATGTCATTACCATTGCAGTTTTGTACACGATAGAGTTTCAGAAGCGTGGTCTTCCACACTGTCACACACTGCTTTGGCTAAAATCAAGTCACAAAATACAGAGTCCTGAAGACGTTGACAAGTTCATCTGCGCAGAATTACCTGACAGAACAACAGACCCAGAAGCATACACAGTTGTTACTGAGATGATGATGCATGGACCCTGCGGCGCTGCTAACCCAAAAGCTCCATGCATGACTGAAGGTGCTTGTACAAAAAATTTCCCAAAAAAATATAATGAGAAAACACTTTTTGATAAGAATGGCCATGCACATTATCGAAGAAGAAAGAGTCGACATTATACAACAAAAAACAAGGTTAAGCTCGATAACACCTATGTTGTTCCCTACAATAGGCTACTCTGCTTAATGTTTCACGCACCCATAAACGTGGAATATTGCGGCTGGAGTATGCTTATAAAGTACTTATTCAAGTACATATCAAAGGGGACTGATAGGATTGCCGCGCGAATCGTAAAACCAATCGACGATACATCAACATCGTCAAATGCTCCAACAATTCAGATCGACGAGATTCAGAATTTTATAGATAGCCGGTTTGTATGTCCACATGTGGCATGTTGGAGAATATTCAATTTTCCAATACATCACCGAGAACCAACCGTTCAAATTCTCGTTGTTCACCTTGAAGGTATGCAAAGAATATCTTTCCGGGACAATGAACCTTTGGGTTATGTTGTTAGCGACGAAGGAAGAACACTCACAACGCTCATAGAATGGTTTAGATTTAACAGCTTATATGAAGAGGGTTACTGATGCGTAGGGATTGCACCAGGCTTTACCTCTCGAGGGATCTCGAGAAGCTTACAACCCCCACCAGGCAGTGTACCTAATCGATGTAGTATAGTATAATGATAAGTACCGGGGGATTGATCGTTCAGCTAAGAATAGTGTCGCTAGGATTAGAAAACCTAAAGACTAGGTCTAGAGATGAGGGATGATTCTTTTTGTATTTTTTATATTTTATGAAAGCAATTAAAATTCTCGGGTTTGAAGGAGTTGGGCGGAATTAGTTGCTAGTCAACTAACCCAATTACTAAGATGTAATCAATAAAATACTAAAAATGAAAATAAACTATATTATACTAGAGTTGTGAGCAATATATTGGAGAATTGTATTTACTTAGATTTCACTACTCCCTAGATATCTTTTACATATTAATTACTTGTTACAATTGCGTGGATGACGGATTGTATTCCTTAATACCATTCATGGGGTGGCGTACTTACTTCCCCAATCCTATAAGCGCCTACTTCACTCCTATGTCGAGCCGGCTAAGAAGCTCCTAACATGGGATCATTAGAATTTGTTCATGCATTAAATACAACCAATAAAACCTAGTACACATCGGTTCATGTTTCCTAAGACGTTCAAGCATGTTACACAATGGAGATCTGCCAGTTTTCTTAAGCCTAACATTGAAATCATTCATCCAATACAACTATAAACAAGTAATCAACATATAATTAACGTCTAGGTTTCATTACATCTAAGCAAACACATGATAGATCTAGCCTAGCATGTTGAAATCAAGACAAGTATAAGATATATTCAAACAACACATAGACATATTGATTGAATTAAGAGAAGACTTATCTCAATTGAACATGAAAGGATTCAAGGGGTGAAAACCCTTGAAAATACTGTAAAATACGAACTAGGGTTTACAAAGTTCGGCCCTAGTATTCTCCACACAAGTTCCTCTTTAATGAATGAAAAATAGAAAACTATATATAGATTCTGATAGGTGACGACGTCAAGAACAAATTTCTGACGCTGTCATCTCGCCGAAAATAGTTTCTCGGACTGCCTAGATCTGGGTTTGACGCCGTCATGTGTATTCCAATTGTAGGCCGTCACAACATTAACTCTTGACGCCCTTCTTGTGACGCCTTCAGGTTTTCACTGGGTCGTCACCGATTTTACTCTTGACGCCGTCAGGATTTTCTTCTTGACGCCGTCAGGTACTGTTCTCAACATGGAAAATTAAGTCTTTGCCGTTTTCTTCACTTTTATGCTCCAAAAACGTCCAAAATGCCTTCTTTTCCAGAATTCACTCCCAAAGTACCTAAAATCACAAAAGGAACGATTTAGGGCAATATTTGATCAAATAAATTCAATTCCGGGCTTAAATGACCCCCTAAAAGTGGTTCATTTTTCGCCTCATCAGTTACAATCTTACGTATTTGGATTTCCCTTCAGCTTTTGTGTTGTATGAAAAGTTAAAGACATGGCGCCCTAGGAAGCAGAAAACAAAGTCATCGATTGGAAGGCTTGCATATGTGCATCCTGCTACAGGTGAACTGTTCTATTTGAGGATGCTCTTATGTCACCAGAAAGGTTGCCGATCGTTTACAGAAGTGCGCAGAGTAAATGGTACACTACTTCCTACTTACAGAGCTGCTTGCCAAGCAATGGGACTACTTAGAGATAATAAAGAGTGGGAGTTGGCTTTGCAAGAAGTAGCTATCTCAGCATCAGCGCCAGAGATACGCAAGCTGTTTGCTCACATATTGATTTACTGTGAGGTCTCAGACACAGTTAAGCTTTGGGAAAAGCACTGGACGCTCATGACCGACGACATTCCAGCAAGAGCAGCAGCCATGACTCATATTAGAAACCTTCATATCAACAATCCGGAGCTGAAAGGTTATGTCCTATATGAATTGGAAATGATACTAAACAGTTCTTCGAAATCGGTCACAGATTTTGCCCTTCAACTTCCTCCTAGAATGATCAAAAATGCTTTGAGACATTGGATCGGACACTCAAAGATGTGCTTGGCAGTCCAGATAAATTATTTGGTGGCAAATCAGTCATGTTAGGTGGTGAATTTAGACAAACATTACCGGTAAAAAAAAGGGGACGAAATCAGATATAATGTCAGCATCAATAACTGCTTCACCTCTATGGAAGCATTTTAAAGTATGCACGCTAACAAAAAGACATGAGGCTGATGCAGACAGGAATAGATGATGATGAAAGAAACAGAAGAAAAAGGTTTGCTTCATGGCTATTAGACATAGGAGATGGCAAGACGGGTGAACATGACAAAGAAGATCCGCAGAACGTAAGTTGGGTTGAAATTCCTCAAGAATATCTAATTCCAGACGATGATGAAGGCGTTAGAGCACTTATCAATTTTATATATGACGAGTCGACACTAGAATCACCCAATTCAGAAGTGTTATAGCAAAAGGCAATTGTCTGTCCTAAAAACGAAACGGCTGATGCAATAAAAGAAAAAGTTATGTTATTAGTAAAAAGAGACACAACAACGTATGTAAGTTCAGATGAGGCTATTCCGCCCGCACAAGACGGTGCCGCAAATGAACTTCTATACCCACCTGAATTCCTTAACACACTTAAATTCCCAGGCATGCCCCCCAACAAGCTTGAACTTAAAGTTGGTACACCTATAATGCTACTTCGCAATGTAGACCTAGGATGTGGTCTATGCAATGGAACGAGGATGATTGTGACACAGCTGTTGTCAAACTTAATACAGGCAGAGATTATTACAGGCAACAAGATTGGAGGAAAGGTTTTTATTCCAAGAATTGTTTTAAAAGTAACAGATCAAAACATGCCGTTCGTTTTCAAAAGAAAGCAGTTTCCGGTGAAAGTCTGCTATGCAATGACAATTAACAAAAGCCAAGGACAGTCTCTAAGCAAGATTGGAGTTTATCTTCCGGAACCTGTATTCGCTCATGGTCAACTCTATGTTGCGTTATCACGCGCTACAACCCCAGATGGTCTAAAAATCCTCATAAAAAAACAGCAAGACTACCTTCCAAACACAACTAAAAACATAGTCTACAAAGACTTTCTTACTACAATCACTAGACCATACCCTTAGATGCTTAAACTAAATTTCCACATACTAATAGTCATTGTTAGTCAAACTCGCAAATTGCATTCGGTTATTTTTTCTTTTTCATGCATAGCATTCACTAAAGTAGAATACATTTTTGGTAAGGATCTATTTACTTTCTTTAGTTCCATAATTTTTCAGATGCTAATATTTTTAAATATTTGTTTACACATAATGGCATTAACCAGTATCAAAGAGCTGAAACCTGGAGACAGAGATAAAATTATAAAGGCAAAAGTGTACCGTGCATGGGCAGCCCGAAATCCTCCGGATACAACTGAAAAAGGGTACATAGCAATCTTATTAGATAGACAGGTAATCAAAGGACATATTAGTATACAAAAATCATTAGAGTTGCTTAATCATGACATATTTTTGCATACCTAGGGTGATCCAATACAAGCGAACATGGAGCCTGAAGACATACATCATTTTAGGCCTCTTCTCATACCTGGAAACACATTTCGCATATCAGAATTCCAATGCATCAGAACACAAAATTGGCAGCAAACTCTCGAGAACAAAACATCATTGTTTTTTAATACACTAACAAAATTGGATCCAATACCATCAGAGGGCTTCCTAAATCACTACTTCAAATTTGTCTTTGACAATCAGCTGCCTACAAAACTCTATGACCCAAAGGACAGACGCAAAAAGGAATATCCAGTTCTTACAGGTACAAAGACACATATTCTAGCAATTTTAATTACTATAATTGCAACCATGCAGTTAACTATGAAACTTTTACAATATGCAGATTATATTGGATGTTATATTACATCAGGGGAAGCTGGCGATATTGGAGATCCAAACAAAAATCTGTCAAGAATTAGAAAAGTGGAGATACAGAATCTAAAGTAAGTTCATATATGCAAATTCTAAAAGAAACTAGATATTATGCACGGTAAATTGACAAAATATATTTGCAATTTTTATATCAACAGCCGCAATTCTATTGAGCTCACATTATCGGATGCATTGGCCGAAAATTTTGAAAAGCAAGCTATTGACGCACTTGAAAGACCTATTATAATTGCTGTCAGCTCATGCAGAGTTTCAAAATTACAAAACAGAGGTAACTCTAGCTACTTATGAAATAAAAATTATTATATATATATATATATATATATATATATATATATATATATATATATAAACAGGATAACCATTATACTAAAACAAATATGGTATTTACAGAGCTGCAACTTTCAGCCACGCCAGCAATGTACTATTACATTAACCCTCAAATCCCAGGACTGGAACAATACAAAGCAGCGTAAGATTCCTAAATGTCTTCATTTTTTTGTTAATCTAATTCTAAATTCGTTAAGCTAAGCAAATTCCACAACCAACAGATACAGGCAACTTTATGAGCAACAACAACCCTTACGTGTCATTAGATACCGGTTAAAGGACCCTGAAGAAGAAAAAAACAAAAACCGTATCCCAATTGCAACTCTGCTTACACATAGCCCAGAAAGTTACAGAATGAGTTCAAACAATAAATACGCTTACATTATAACATTTCTTATCTACAAAATATATTTGTCATAGACACTTAATTCTTTCTTTACTAGGGCGTTCGCTTTACTTGCCAAGGAACAATAACAGATCTAAATACTGCAAGGGGCTGGTACTACACCGCATGTTCTGTTTGCACAGGTAAGGTGACAAAGATTAATGGCGGTTACGAATGCAAAAAGGATGGAATTATGCCAGCTCCCACCTATCGGTAAGTACACATGAAACACAAATATTTGTTACTTAAGTGTTGCTAACACAGTTGTTCAATTAATGCATATACAATTTCCGGGCTACCATAACTGATGGCACTAAATCAGCAACATTCATTTTCTTTACACATAAAGCAGACCAATTTGTTGGCGTTAAGTGTGCAGAATTGCTTGCATTAACTGAAAATGTTGACTCAGGAAGCTTTCCAAAAGACATTGAAAAAATCGTTGGTACAAATCATACCTTTCAGTTTCATTATAATCCAACTTGCATTACAGGATACGTTGAATTTGTTGTCGATGAAGTCTTTGGCATCACAGATAAAGTGCAACAAATTGAAGGCCAAACTTCAGGTAAATAAAACCAGGTCTAACTAGATTTCACATGTATGATATGCATGATGGTTAATACTAAAAAACAATGGTTTTCATAACACAGGTTCTGACACATCACCAATGGTTTTACCTCCTACAAACCCAATCTTGGCCATAACAGATACCATGCAACAAATTGAAGGCCAAAGTTCAGGTAAAGAAAAGCACATGTCATTGTACTCTACAATTACCACACACATAATGCCTAACATTTAAAGATATGATTTTCATATAACAGGTTCTCACACAGCAGGAATAGTTTTAACTCATAACATCCCTATTCCAACAACAACAGGGCCAAAAACAGAAACTGCAACATGGTTTCCGCATCCAAAAGGTGCTAACTTTTGATATAACCAACTTAATTTAAGAAATATATATATATAATGTAAAATGACAAGCGGTTTTATTCTTATGACTATAGAAATAACGACAACAGCAAAAGTCATGACAGATATGCCCTCAGATGCTAGCGATGATGTTGTACCAGCTACTCAGGCACAAGTAATAGAACCACATGAGCATGGTGAAGGTAGAGGACTTTTAACATTTCACAAAATAATTACAAATCTTCTAAGTTTCTATAAAATAATGACATACATTTTTTTTTCACTACAGTCGTGTCAACACCACCAATGGCATATACAGGAATGCAAACCCAATCAAAGATAGATATGACTGCTGATGTTACTCGCAAACAAGTGAAACGACCACTCTTCATGGAAGACTCAGCAGACCCAAAAAAGAAGAAAGCTTAGGCTCCAACCCCAGCCACTTATCTTTTGCTACTTAGATGCACACTGCTAAAGTGCATCCTAAAAAAACAATGTTGTAAACCCCAAGCACTTATCTTTTGCTACTTAGATGCACACTGCTAAAGTGCATCCTAAAAAAATAACTGCTAAATAGTCATGAAAAATGACTAATGTAAATACGCACGCCTATGAGCACCAGTCGTGTTCATCTATGTTTGCCGCTGAACAGATGTTCTAACATCTTCTTTTGTAAAACACCTAACAAACAGCGTGTAACAAGTACTTCCTGTTCTTGGCTAATGAATTCTAGATTTGGTGCAACAACTATTGGTTCCATTACTACAATTTCAGAAGCATATATGCAAACTTTAGTGGTTGTATGGAACATGCTAATTTTAAAGAAGTTTCATGTCTTATAACCCAATAATATAGGCTGTTTGGGATTGCCAAGAAGCAATTAGGGTTAATTAACCTGAGATGTATCTCAACTTTCACAAAACAAGATGCAAACTTATTGCTTAATGGAATTGAAAAATTATAACAACTAAATTGGACAATTACTCACTGGAAAGAAAAGAAGTGTTCAACTTACATTCAACATTTTAATCCTGCTTTCTTTGATCAGTAATTTGGGTCTTCTTCAACATATTACACATTCTTCATTTGCTAAAAATCGTACTCACGATATCAACATCTGATACAATAGTAGTAGTTGTGCTGCTATTGAAATTGAATTTCATTAATTTTTTTGTTTGAGTGACCTGATCATCTGACACTACTGATATATTCGTTGTTGCAAGTGGGCTGCCAATTCTTTTACCAAAACTGGGCCAAATAATATTGCCAAAAGTTTTTGACAAGAATGTAAGATGCCAAAATGTGTAAACCACATGAATGTATTTTGCAGTTCTCTCAAAAAAAAATGACCCACTGCGAGCCAACCGGTTATGACAGTGGCCTTAACCGTACTTCATTAAATATGTAGAAAAAGTCACCACACTTAAATGATGTCTGTTAACTACTCCGTAGTAATTAATGCATGTACATGTAGTCACATAAATACATGTAGCTGTTGGCTGGTGGCTGTTGCATTGGTCACAAAGATATAGAGATTAGAGAAGCCATGGAAGACAATTATGGGATACGAAAGAGTACGGAGGAGCTTAGACGTACGTTTAAAAGCGGCGTAACGAGAACAGTTGAGTGGAGAAAAACACAGCTACGAGGAATTCTTAAACTGATTAAAGAAAATGAGCAGACCCTCTTTGAGTTACTTCAATCTGAACTTGGCAAACATCCTGTCGAATCGTATCGTGATGAGGTCTCCTCTATGACACACACTAGTACTGTTTTGTTTAATACAAAGTACTTTTTCACTCAAGGTTAAAAATGTTTTCTGTTGGATTTGGTATATATAATGAAACCATATACATATATATTTGGGTGATCTATCAAGTAATTTCAATAGCTTTGTGATCTTAATGAATAAAAGTTAAAAATGGATGAAGTTTTTCCTGTTTAGTTTACACGGGAAGGATGAGTCTTTGACTCAGATGTACGCAGCCTAACCAAGGTATCCCGTGACCATTTTTGACCCTTTTGCCCATATGTGTACCTAGTGAGGTTTGTACCCTTCACCTCTTGAGAGGTGGTCAAGTGGCCTTACCACTAGGCCATTTGGTGGTGTTTTGTGACCTTAATGAATATAAGTTGAATATGATTAGTTAGTAGCGGTAATCTTGTAGTCAAGGTTATATTTCCTTATCATTGAAGTAATAAAGTGATCTATTAATTTGACAATTAGAAAGTTAAAAGTCAAAATTTGACTCTAATTTATGATGTAGCAAGTGACTTTTAGTTAAGGAATAGGAGTAGATGAATGATATGCTGTTTTTTGTGAACTGATTTTTATTGTTTTGGTGCAGATTGGGGTTGTGAAGAAATCTGTTGACAATGCATTGAGATGTATTGACCAATGGATGTCCCCAAAGAAGGTTTGCCAATTTCTTCTTGTTTTCTTAATTCTTAAGAATGTCTTTTTTATATATCCCATGTGGTTCATTGATTAAGTTGCTGGATAAATTTAATTCGGTGCCTACAGAGAAATCACAACAAAACTGGAAAATGGATTTGATTTGTAATCTGATATCCTGAATTTACCTGTTTATGGTTTAATTTTGTTACTAATGTTCAAAGGCTAACGATATACATATGTGCGCCAGGGGTGGTTACCTCTACTTTTTTTTCCAGCAAGTAAAAAGGTGGTGCCTGAACCGCTTGGCCTAGTTCTCATCATCGGTTCTTGGAACTTTCCATTTAGTAAGCATGTTTCAAAGTCCTTTCATTAGTTTTTTGTACCTCTTTTTGTGAGAACCCTTAATAAGTTTTAGGAATCATAAACATTTGTTTTTATGCAGCATTGACATTGGACCCTTTGATAGGAGCAATATCTGCTGGTAACACAGTTTTATTAAAGCCATCAGAGTTAGCCCCAAATTGCGCTTCGTTTCTTGCCAATAAGTTGCCGCTCTACTTGGACCCCAAAGCTATTAAGGTTATAGAAGGTGGCAGTGGAGTATCTAGTCAACTACTAGAGTATAAATGGGACAAAATATTCTTTACGGGTAACTTTTGCATTAATAGTATATGAACTATAGGTGCATCAGTTTATTAGATAAACGAATATCTATCATTTCTGGTTTAATTTTTTTGCTATATTATCGTTATAGCATCATTTTATTAGGCGAAATTAACAAAAGGATCATTAAACTTTCATTTGCCTTTATGATCACTTGCATACTTCCTAAAAAGGATTCAACAATTGCATGTTTATGCTTTGACAATTATATCGATTATATTCTTTGAACTTAAATGACCTCACAAATCTCAATGCTCAATACGATTTGAGGTTCTATATAATAATTGGTTTTAGATATATGCAACTTAATAAGCTATAAAGTTTAGTTATCAGTTTATCCAACTTGCCTTCTTATAACTCATAAGCTTACCTTTTTTTTTTTTTTTTTTTTTTTGGGTGAAAAAAAGTTTTTTTTTGCCACTCATGCATAAGCTTACTTACACACACTTGCCCCTGTTGGGACTTGCTCTTACAAAATTTTCGTTGGTAGGCCACTCTGTTCCTTGGATATTACTAGACTAAAGGTACGTTGATCTGTTTGTTGCTTATCCAGTTGTGCAAATTTCAGGAAGTACGAAAGTGGGAAAAATTGTCATGGCTGCAGCTGCAAAACACTTAACTCCCGTCACACTAGAGCTTGGAGGAAAATGTCCTCTCATCTTCGATTCCCTACCTAACTCAGATATGAAGGTTTCTACGTTCTCCTTTATTCTATATATGTGTAACCCTTATCATGATCAACTCTCAAATGATATATACGGTGTTTCAAGGTGGCTATCAAACGCATCGTGAGTGGAAAGTGGGGGCCGTGCGCTGGACAAGCTTGCATAGGAATCGATTATATGCTCGTGGAACAAAAGCGTGCCTCCACTCTGGTATTTATGAACTTCCTCTTGCTGGTACTGTTTATTTAGAAATGTAAGTTTTTATATCTTGATACTTTTTTTTATGCGTTCTAATTTCACATTCTAGATTGAAGAACTTAAGAAGATAATTAAAAGATTTTACGGGGATGATGTAAACAACTTGAAAAATATTGCTAGAATCGCCAACAAGGTCCATTTCGATAGACTGAGAAATCTTCTTGAAGATCCTGCTGTGGCAAATTGTATAGTATATGGTGGTTCGTTCAATGAGACAAATTTGTAATTTTCTTACCATTGTCATTTAAGTTTTACATTGTGTTCTCAAGTTGAGTAAAATGGAGGAAGGAAAGTGAAAGTGATGTGTTCTCAAGTTTTTTTTTGAAATGAAAGGGAAAGTAAATGGATGAAAGTGGGGAGATTTTGCTTTGAAAACTTTCACCCCAAAAGTGGGGTGAAACACAACTTTACTTCTCATCTCTTTCTTTACTTTTACTCTTTCTTTACTTTACTTTCATTTTCTTCCTAATTTTTTTTTTTCGAGAACAGAGTGTTAGTTCACAAATGATAACTTTGCATCTAATAACTCTTTTATTTTACAGGACAATAGAACCAACAATTTTGTTAGATCCTCCACTAGATGCGGAGATCATGAATGAGGAGATATTCGGCCCTTTGCTTCCAATTATTACTGTAAGAATATATCCATAATCGTCTAGTTTAAGATTCTTGCTTGTGCTGGTATTAAGTTGTGCCCTTGTTACAACAGTTGGATAACATAGAAGAAAGCATTGACTTCATCAACTCGAAGCCAAAGCCTCTTGCTCTTTATGCATTCACCAAAAAAGAAAACTTTAAGAAGCGGATTTTAGCAGAAACATCATCCGGGAGTGTGACTTTCAATGACACCATGATTCAGGTACTCACAACATCTATGTGTATAGCAAGAAAAATGAAATGGGACAAGTATACTAGCTATTTGACCCAAGAAGGTTGGAATAACAAAAAAAGAGTTTAGCATAAAAAGTTAACATAATTTGGTTTGTCTTCCGTTTTGTGTAACCATGTCTAAAAATGATAACGCGACTATAAGTTTGACCATGTTGACTTTGTTTACATGACCCGAGTTGATAACTATAGATTACCTTAAATCAAAATCTTCAACTGTTAGTTACCGTTTAATGAGTGGAATATGGTTAGGCAAAAAAGGCAGACCAAAACTATGTTAGCTTTTCACAATTTTCACAATTTCCCACTCCTCGCTTTGCGCTACTAGAACGTTTCTTATGTTATACTGGCATAGTCAGCTAGATGTGCATGCTATGTTCTGACTAGTACACTGTGTTGCATTTGCAGTTTGTGTGTGACGGTTTACCATTTGGAGGGGTTGGAGAGAGTGGGTTCGGCAGGTACCATGGGAAGTATTCTTTTGATACATTCAGCCATGAAAAAGCAGTCTTGGAAAGAAGCTTCTACTTAGAACTAGAGCCAAGGCATCCGCCATGGAGCAAATTTAAGTTGGAGTTCTTAAGGTCATGTTACGACTATAATTATGTGCGATTGCTGCTACTCCTGCTGGGATTGGAGAAGCCTTGAGACAAATTTGGTGAATGTAAACTTGTTAAACATACACATAACACACACGCCTTCATGGATTGTTATATGCTTGTTTGGTCTGAACTTACTGTTTGTGTACCTTTTAAGACATAAATTATATTTGGGTTGAGAAAATTAATGTTATTTAAGTGCTTATCAATAATTCGGTATTGATTCCAATAGATACCGACCAATGTTTGGTATTTTTTGGTAGCATTAGTGGCCTATTAATTAGCAGTTTGATAAGATGTTTGATACAATAACTATTTCAAGATGATGTTTAGTGGTTTTGGGTAACACTTTGGTACAATATCTAACAATTTTGCTAACTAAGAGTATTTAATGCAACATATTATGAGAACCCCAAAAACAAAATAGCACGACCTCGATCAAATAAGATAAATTTTGTTTGACAGACATAATTTATTAAATATTTAAATAATAATAATAATAATCATTCATAATATTTTAAAATCAAATGCTATTTCATGTAGCTTATAAAAATAATCTCAAATTTTAATCTTCCGTTTCATTTTCATCTACAGCAGTTTCAGTAACAGTTACTTTCCCCAAACCAACCTTAGTATTTGATCAACTAAAACTAGCTTACACTATTAATGACAGAACATTGCGTTTATAATTACAAATATACAAAAGAGCTCACAACGCCTGCTAATCTGCTATTGTACTAAGAGAAAATTACCAAAATAGGCCAAAAACATTCAGGCATTTCATGGTTTGGTCATGATTTGACCCCATTTCCAATTTTGGTCACGCTCAACTGCTCGACTGCTCAATCGGCCTCTATGAGCGACACGTGTCCCACTTTCTATTTTTTTATTAATACTTTGTGGCAGACAAGATCTATGACAAGATCTTTGTTACTGTTGCTAGTGGGTATACTATAATATTAAAAATTGCTCGACTGACGGCTGCTCGACTGACGGCGTACTTTTTGACTTTGGAAAAGAAAAAAGGTGTCAGAATATCTTTTGCTTGAATTTTATTTGTACTTTCCAAAATCCCACTCAAATATTTTTTTGTACTTTATTCAATAAAATATTAACTTAACTTATTTTTCTAAACATAATTACAAAAAAAACACACACACATCACAGGTTACGGATCATCTAACAATGGTGCATGTTGAATGATTGATTGATACCGGTTTTTTCATCAAAAATGGTGAGTGTTTTGCATCAAGTCTTCCGTTTTTGATAAGTTCTTATTATTAGGGTTTTTGAAAGACCATTCGAATTGGGATGCTTGTTAGGGTTTTTATGTTTGTTAGTTTTCTTGGTTGATTAATTAAGTGATTGTGTCGATTGTGTCCTTTGTTATTGTTTATTGGAAGATCCTAATTCCTTGTCGTGATTAATTAATTAAGTGATTGTCTAAGCGCTTAATTCATTGTTGGAACAAATCTGTTTAGGGTTTTTAGTACTTAAGAAGATTAAGTGCTTAGACATTTGGCTAATCTTTTGTTTTACTCGTTATTTACAAGATCGTTATGGTTTTTATGGTCATTACGTTTGTTGATTGCTTAATTAAGTGCTTATGTCCTTCGTTAATTCTCACTTTAGAGGTTTAAATTTGCTATGCTTATCTAGGTGCTCAACATTTGAGCTAAAAAATCCAAGCATGTTTTTAATGGTCTTTGGAGTGATTACGAGTGTTGTTTAGCACTGAATGCCTATTTTGTACAATAGTTAGAAAGAAATATAACGTTGGTCGACTTTCCATCATTGTGTTAAAATGTACGTTTAGCACATTGCAAATTTTAAGTTTATTGGAAGATGTAGTCACTGCCTTACATTGAATGTTAACATAGTATGTTCTTATTTCCTTTATTTCTGCTTATGTTTAGTATACTTAAGCTCACTGGCTAGAGCATGAGCAAGTGACGAAAATAGTATTCGTTGTTTTAGTTTTATTAAAGCTTACTGGCTACATAAAGGCTTATGGGATTGTTAAGTAGCTTACTTAAGGGTTATCCTAGCTTGATAGTTAATTTTTAAGTGATTATTATAGTGCTTATGTTTCTTAGTATTGCTAATGTATTGGATGTTTTATTAACTGTAAGCCTTATGCTAACATTTTTAAGTATATTTCTTTTTTGTAGGACTATGATTCAACACTTATCGTTAGGAGTAAATTGCGTTACTTCTCACGTATGAAAAAGGAATTAGACCAGCCGCGACAGACATTGTTTAAGGCCACATGTTTTGGACCGTGGCTAGATCTTACTTATGTTGATAATGAAGAACGTCTGGTTCAGTATATGCTTCAGAAACAAGTCTGCCAATACGATGATAACTATGATCTTTCAATTGTATATTGTGTGAATGGACATAGTTTTGTTTTTGGTCGGCATGAATTCTGCTTGATTACTGGGTTTAAATTTGGTATTCTCAGCTTTCGGAAATGGAGAAGTGGGGATATCCCATTTCGTGATCGTGTTTTTCCGGATAAGGTTGGACAGTATGTGAAAAACATCGATCTTCTATATGTTATTGAAGATGAAGATGCTTTTTTAAACCTGTCGGATGCAGATGCCGTAAGGGTGTGTTTGTTGCTAACCTTAGAGGTTATATTCATGGGTAAGGATTTAGGGTCTGTCATTGATGATATGTTACTGAGGATGGTCGAAGATGTTGATGAGTGGAATGCATTCCCATGGGGCGAGTACATTTGGAGGCAGCTGTATGATTCAATCAGAAATGTTGCTTCAAAGAATCGAGTTGGATTGTATCCACCATTGGACAAAACAAAATCCAAGGATGTTCCGACCTATTGCTTGGCTGGATTTGTTTGTGCATTCAAGGTTATTAATTGCAATTCTTTGGTTACTGTTTAGAGTAATGCTTGATTATTATCTTTCTAGTCCTTGTAACTAATGGTTATGTTTTCATTTTTTTGCAGATATGGATTATTGAGACTTCTGATAAAAGTCAGCTCTGGTGGAGGAAGGATGATGGGGTGATCCCAAGAGCGCTTTCATGGTCGAAGCATAGACCATCGAAAAAATCTGATAATTTTGAACTACTCTTTGCTAAGGTAAATATAATGTTTTTGGAACATCTTATAATGGTTCAAATAATTACTTTGTTTATCGTAGTTTTTTGCAAAGCACACGTTTACTACTACTCACAAAATAGGTTTTTTCGCCATGATACAACTAGTTTAGCACAGAAAACTAAGTTCTATGTTTTTCATAGGAATCCAAACCAAAATTTGGTCTCATCCCAAACAAATTTGAGGCTGAATCTCAATGGTATACAGAATCATTAGAATTTTTTAATGGTATACCCCGAGGGCGCCGCCTGTTCGAAAGGGTGGACTTTATGATCATTATTGGAAGAAAAAGGCGAGTGATATGCCGAATATAAGTCAAGTTGATTCCTCAGGTGAGGTAGTTAAACATGTGGATGTGGTTGCTCTTGAAGCTGTTGTCAAGGCTTTGGAAGCCCGAACATTGAAACTCGAGACTATAATTCAGGTTAATGTTTTACCTTTTCCAATTTGTTTCCAAGTTATTTTCTTTTGAGAAACTTGTCATGGTATACACTAATAGGCTAGTTTTGTTCCACAATACTTTCACTTACAGTTACTTCCTAGTAAAAGAAAGAATGTGGAGACAGATCCTAATGAAAAGGTAATTTTATGATGTTGTCTTAAACAATACTTTCATTAATTTTAAGCATGTATTTTTTATTGAACTATAATGTTATACTAATTTTTGGTAAACAATTTGGTATGTAGGTTTACACTGCTCAAAGACAACAGGAGCCTTATGAAAAGGTGATTTATTTAGATGTGAAGAGTTTTATATTTATAAATATGAGTTTCTAATACTATGTGGTAAACCTTTCGTACACAGTTTCATACTAGCAAACCAGAAAAGCAAGACAATTATGTTAACATATCTGATGCAGAAAAGGTAATTTTATGGTGTCGTGTAGGTGACATTAATATTAATTTATTTTTTAAGTATAAAGAGGGTTTTTGAATAGAAACAGTTGAAGTTGTCCTTTGGGGGTAGCGGGTCCTTTGGCTAACTATTTTTATATCATTGGTAGGACAATGATCTTGCTGATGAGTATTGCAGTCAAGGCAATAATTTTCTTAACATGTTTGAGTCGCCATGCGTTGAAGATGGACCATACAACGGATCACATGGACGAAATGTTGTAAACGATGAAAAGCAAGAGGATATCTGTCCACCTAATGAACCAAACAGCAAAATTTTACCTCGGGTGAAACTTCCTCACGAGCTTTATGAAATGAAGAAGAGGAGGTTCGAAAATTTTATTAGGTCGCCGTTTATTGAAGTAAAACCTTCACCAGTTCCTAGCATAGATGAATTGAAAAATCGGAAGAACATTCTTGATCCGATTATGGTTCAAATGTTACGGCAAGTAAGACCTTGGGTAGAGGTATGATGTTTAAGATCCTTTGTATTAATATAAGCACGTGGTATTGTGATTGTTTTGATATTAAAGGTGATTTATTTTTGTTATTTTGTATTTCAGGTTCTTGAACGACCATATCACAATCTCGACAAAATTTATGTTAACTACGAAATTGATCGATTTCTCCTTATGGAAGGGTGGCGTAATTGTAAGTTTCCTTGGTCCGGTGATATAGTTGTGGGTTGTAATTTCTGGGATTCTCTAATCGGCCTTGATGATAAACGCAAAGGATGGCTGCTTGACGAGGTAAAGTAAATACATCTTTTATTTACTTTACTCAGTTTTATATAAAATTGTGCTTTTGATTGTATGTACTTGCCAACTGATTTCAAGTAACTTTTATTTGAGGTAAATTGCCAAACATTATAGTTGTGGATTCTATAAAATTGTTTCAAAGAGAAGTTGATAATTTGAACTTCACATTGAAAATCTCAATTATAAGGGCACATCTATCTAACGATGTTGATGGGTTCCATTGCTTAGTTTGACTGAGTTCCCATAAAATCATTTGTGTGCTTGATATTGATCCTATTTTCTTGGTTCAATTACAGATAACAAAGAATATGATCAATATCAAGCACACCAATGGTTTTATGGGAACTCGGTCAAATTAAGGAATGGAACCCATATACATCGTTTGATAGATGGGCTCTTATAATTGAGGCATGTTGTTTGTGATAATGATATAGTGTGTATTGTTTATGGCAATCCACACTCCTTCATTATCCCATTCAACACGAGTCCTATTACTCACATGCTTTTATATAATCCACAATATTTTCTTCGGCACACCTTGGTAATTTGTATCATATAAGAGTTGTTTGAAATCTGTCTCGAGGTATATAAAATCAAAATCGCATTTTTTATACAACCAACTGAATATTTTTTCTTTCTTCTTTTTCTTTTCACAGCACATTGATCTATGGATTGGCTACATGTGGCATACTAGACCAGACGATATGGATTGGTCGATGGTTAGTTGCTTTTTTCTACCACTACTGATGAATGGATCGATGCCTTTGTTCTATGTAAACAAAGAAAAATACTCTCTTGGATGGGCTGATGTTGAACGGGTTTTTATCCCCATAAATGAACCTGAAACACATTGGTCTCTTGCTGTGTTTCACATCCGGACTGGTAAAGTTACAGTCTATGATCCTCAACCCTATCCTGAGATTGAAACGCGTGATTTTTACCTGAGAATGAGGGATTGCCTAGAGAAAAGGCTTCCGGAAGTGCTGAAAGAAGCAGATTTGTTTGACCAGAAGGGAATCGATCCTATGTCCTATAGGATTACGTTTACGAATGCTGAGAATGTTCCAAGGCAGGGTGGGTTGTTTGACGACTGTGGGGTGTGGGTCTGCATGTTATTATTCAGGTATGTCATTCTACATAGCATTTAAAATATGTTTTCCAAGAAACATTGATACTTGTACAAATACTTTTAGAATTATAATATGATACTTGTACAAATCTAATACTTGATACCTAGTAAGATAAACATTCATTAAGCAACATGTAAGATACATGCAGTAGGATAGGCAAAGCTACAAGCGCATTTATTTTTTTCCCATCTTGGTTTGGTTCACCATTAATGGCCGACTTGCTGCTACTTACCTCACCGTACACTTCTCGTCTGAGGCCTTCTAGAATTTTAGATGGCAATTGCATATTTGGTTCGGCATTTGGGCCATATCTTTCATAAATCTCCGGAAATATTACCTCTTTGAGAACCTTGTTTGACCATTGCCTATCTTCAGCGTTATATTTGAACGTAACTTTTTTAGGTTTTTTAGGCATATTTCCTAAGTAACTAAGTTTTATAGTAGGGTGAATATAAACCACCATGTGACAACAACCCCTTAAATAGCAAAATCCTCACCACCTGGCAAGTCACATGTAAACAGTCCATATGTAGTCATCCTATAAATAGATAAATGTAGTCCACAAGTTAGTAAAAATTGGCAGCTAAGGCATATTCCTGACTGACGTTCGCTATTTTCAATATGAATGGTATAATTGAATTGAATAGTTGGATTACTTGATTAACAGTAGTGATGTATATATTTAATGGTTTTTACAGGTTGGGAAACGGCAAGCTTTTGGACTTTGACAACCCTATTCAAGCACCGTTGGCATATCGAGAGAGGTTGATCAAGTTTTATTACAAGCATAAAATACATGTTCCTTGAATGTTCCAAAAAATGGCAAGCTTTTGTGTAAACATTTGTATGGTCCTTTTGTAAACTATGTTGGAAACAATACATTATCTATGGTATCGCATGGGAACTAGCATGTAGTTGCGGGTTATGTAATCCTCCGGGATAACTTTGGGTTTATGCACACCCAACATTTTGTATTTACCACCGCTTTTATGGCTAGTGAATGGATATTAACTATGTCTAGTGACTGCAGCTTAAATCGATTGTTAAGTATTTTATGGTCGATTGCTCGACTGGTGGTTGGGGAGATGGATCATTTAATGTGATGGGAGTAGATTGATATTTATTACATACTTCATTTTATGTTGGTTTCTCTATCCCCTATTTAAAGGGTACATAGTTCATTTGTGTTTACTCAAAACAAATGGAAGGCCCTTCTATGTTAATCGAAGAACTTGCAAATGCCGCGGATTCTCATTTGATTAGCAAACAACTGTATGTGTTATTTCATAGAGAGACAATGGAGGCGGAGCAGGCTGTGGTTGATCTTGAGATGCGTTGTGCCCATGCGGAGGAAAAAATCCGTAAGAAGAAAGCTTATATTGTAGAATTCGAAGCGGTAAATGGCATTGAAGCTGCAAATGCCGTTACTTATTTGAAGGAAATGGTTGGGGTAGAAGAGGAACAAGAGGCTCTTTTGAAGACAATGCTGGTGAATGCGCAACGTGCTGCTCGTCAGAGGCGTCGCTATATGGCAAAGGTCTATAACCAAATAACGGGATGAAGTGGGAAGGGTTTGCTTTTCTATGTTGGTCTTTTGGTTTGCATAAGTCTTAACAATATCCTATCTAGTTTCTGGTTGGCATAAATCTCATGTATTTAGTTCTAATAGTATGTGTAATGCTTATGTGTGTTTGATTAATTATATGTCTAACATAAAACCGTATAAAATAGATGGCAAAACCTTGAACAATAATCAATAAAAACAAGCAAGAAGCAAGTGCCATTAAGTTCTTATACTGCAAATAACCTCAATAATAGCAAACGAGCATAACAAAAAATATAACATGACATTTAAACAACATTATTTTCATCTACTACGGGTCACCCAAGTTAAACTGTTCGTAGTTCCAATCCATTTCATCATATTGATGCGAACTTGATGTTCCATATGTTGATGGTTGTATCGAACTTGAGGTTCCATACGTTGATGGTTGTCCCCAACCTGATGTTCCAGCCATTGATGGTTGTACCCAACCTGATGTTCCCTCCATTGATGGTTGTCCCCAACCTACTGCTCCCCCCATTGAGGGTTGGACCCAACCCGATGCTCCATCCATTGATGGTTGTACCCAACCCGAAGTTCCCGCCATTGATGGATGTATCCAACCTGAGGCTCCCTGATTAGATGTGCCCTCCATCGATGGGTGTTGCCAAAATGAATTTCCCAACATCGATGGTTGTTGCCAAACTGCGTTTCCCACATTTTCCTGAAAAAAAACATTATTTAAACAATGGTACTCTAATGTACAAAAACTATTATTATGAATAAGAGCATACAATTGAATTACATTTCTTTTTGGCAATGGTTCCATGCATGATTGACGCATGTGTCCAACCTTCCAGCACCTTGTACACGTTACAGGAGTTGGTACTTCTCCTTGAGATGCAATACGGTTTTTGTTTTTTGGTCTCCCTGATTGTTTTCGAATCACACCTGGTGGCTTCACAATTTGCAAGCCATCCGGTTTCTCCCATTCGGATGATTCTCCTACAGGGTAAACCAATCCTTGGTATGTCCCTTTTAGCGTTGTTGTTTTAAACCAATACCAGACCAAATGATTACAGTCTCTTTGTTTAAGAAATCTACTAACCGCTATCGCATGACCGCATGGTATACCGGAAAATTGCCATTGACAACAAGTACATGTCCAATTATCTAGATTCACAGTATGTTGCTTTCGAAAATCAACCACCTGATAAAGTATGTTAGCTTGAATACCTGTGACAATCCAATTAGCGCTTTTCATCATCCTGTCCTTTAGTTTTGCAGCAGCCCAGTCGCTAAGTTCCCCCTCTACCGCATCTAAAATATTTTTCACATAATAAATTATTTATCAAATTGTATAAAATTCAAATTACATTATAAAAAATGAAGGTTACCTTCATATTTGTCTCGACGTTCACAAAACCACCTTTGCACCAGCCCTCTATACCACTCCATTAGCCTTGTTATTGGTTCTTTTCTCACATCCCTTGTTAATGCATTTACCGACTCTGCGCTGTTGGATGTCATATAGTTGTACTGCTTAGCCGGACAATATGCCCTAGACCATCTCTCTACGCCAGCTTCAATAAGTTTATTGTAAGCTTCTGGTTTATATGCTTGAATAGCAGAAAGCGAGCGGTGAAAATCATCCTTAGCGTAATTTTTGCATGCCTTCCAATACAAAGCCCTCGATTTTTTACTCGTTCCCAAAGCACAATTCATCATTAGATGTCTACAACAGAACCCATGAAATGAATTTGGGAAGACTGTTTTACAAGCTAGTCCAATGGCATAATGTCTATCAGAAATGATGGCCAAATCCTCAACTTCCCCGATGCAATCTTTCAAGCATGACAAAAACCATGTCCACGATTCCCCAGTCTCACCTTGTGAAACACCAGTAGCAATCGGTACAATCTGGTTGTTACCGTCCATTCCAACGGCAAGCAGATTTGTTCCAAGATACTTCCCTTTAAGATGCGCCCCATCAATTATGATAAGTGGTCGCAAATGTTGTAAGAAAGCTTGAATCTGTCGGACCCAAGAAATTATCAATTAGTAGTTGTTTGTATAGAAAAATACATATTCATATACAATGAACCATATCTACAAAGACTAATAGCAAAGATCAGTAACAAAACACAAAAAATAGATTTATCTACAATGAACATTGTGTTTATCATGCTTACCGCAACACCAAAGCCGACAAAACACATCTTAAAGTGTCCTTCATCATCCGTATCAATATGAGTTACCGTACCATCATTTGCCATCTCCAAGTTATAAAAATAGTACGGTAATCGATCAAACGATTCCGTAGGACAACCTGTGAGAAGCTCCAATGCTCGATTTTTCCCAGCCCATGCTTTTTTATAAGAAATGTCGATATTGAATTGTTCAGCCAAATCATCTTTTATATCTCGTGGCCTGTAGATTCGACTGCTGTCTTTCAGTTTCGGTGCGATCAAACGTGCCAACAGTTTTATGGTAGCATTACGGTGGTTAGGAAGAAGTTGTGTTTTGGGACAAGTGTGAACATCGTTGATTGTTCCTATCCTCCATTTAACACTATTTTTTATCCTTGACGTAACTATTTTCCAATCGCACCCCTGATGAAAACAAACTACATCGTACCTAAATTTATCAGACTTTCTAGTCCTAAATTGTCTTCCATCTATTAGAGCTTTCTTACCAATTTCAAACATGCACCAGTCTTTATCATCAAATTCATCACCTGATTTAAGGATACGAGAGCTATTGCTGTTGAAATCCATGATATCCAGCTCCTTAATGATAGGTAATGGTTGATCGGGAAGAGGAGGCATATTTTCAAAAGTATTTGTTTATTCCCATTTATGCACAAATTGTTCATTTGAAGATGAAGTAGGCCCAGAATTTTTAAATTGTTCATTTGAAGATGAAGTAGGCACATAATTTTTGCCAAATTCCTGATTAAATTCGTTGTAGTTTTCAAAAGGTTCATCTTTTGGCATTTGAAAATTATTGTTAAAATCTGTTGGTTCAAAATCATTAGTAAATAATGAATCATTAAGGTCAAAATCTAATGTATTGGAAGAAGATGGTTTTACTTTTGCCTTTACCCTTTTGACAACCTTTTTAATAAAAAGTTTAGGCAATGCAGCCTTTGGCCTACAAATTTCGGTAGCGAAAAATTGAACATCCTCATCATCAACTATGTTGACTAGACCATGTGCCATTTTGTAATAAAAACTTAAAGCAAATTCGTTGTTAAGTTTGAACTTTTTATTAACATAGGTAACTAACCCATCGTATGTAACAGTCTTCATTAGTGATACACCATAACTGGAGCCATCTTCGAACACCAAATATACACGAAATTTATTATCTAAAGCACTCATATTTTTTGTTGGTACCTTTCAATAGGTTATTACATACATGCATATTTATGTAATAATGTATTTATATATAGTTTTCTTGTGGTCGAGCAGTCGAGCAAATACATGATCCAGTCGAGCAAAAAAATTGGTGGGAAATCTTGGCGCCATTTATTTTGGCGGGAAATTATGGCGCCATTTTTCTTGGTGTACCATCACATCACATCATATCACATTTATTAAAAGTACATATCATTTATTAAAAATACCTACCACTTATTAATTTGCCATAAATGTTTCCAACTACCTAAAGACATTGTAGTAAATGTTTCATCTACCATATATTAAATTGTAATAAAGGTTTCATCTACCCTACATTAACTCTTTGAAAAAGTCAACGCTCGACTAGCAAATGCTCGACCGGCGATGTACTTTATAATTTGCTGGTCGAGCGCAAAAGAATGGCGCCAAAAATTCCCGCCAAAAACTCCTATAAAAGCATACACAACTACTTGTCTGTATGAGGGGAAAAAAACACATACAATTTGTAATCATGAAGATGGCAAAATATGAAGCTTTTGCGTGTCCATGTGGAAACGGAGATGTCGTTTTGCGACAATCACAACGACCCCATACATATGGTCAATTGTACTACGCATGTCCTCTATCAAAGGTTAATAATCAAATGTTCTGTTATAAATAAATAATAAAATGTTATTTGTTGAAATTAATTTTCTTTATGCTTTAACAGCCTGGTAATGACGATCACGGATGTAAGTTTTTCATATGGAAAGAGGAACGAATCCGTCTAATGACTGGAGGACCGCCAACACCAAACTCTGCAAGCCCGTCAACACCTACAAGGTATCCTGCAGGTCCGTCAACACCTACAAGGTATTCTGCAGGTCCGTCAACACCAAGTGGGGAATGCTCAAACTGCAAGTTGTTGTCTAACGAGTTAATGGTACTGAAGACAACACTAGAGATGTACAGGCATCCAGAAAGACACACAGATGCATCAGCTGTACTACTTGAACAGCTCTATGATAACTTGGGAAAATTACGTATGTAATAATTAGTATTTTTATTTGGTTTATTAGTACGTAATAATTAGTATGTTTAATATTAGTATGTTTAATAATTAGTATGTTTAATATTAGTATGTTTGTAATTTTTAACTAGCATGTTTAATAATTACTAGAGTATGTTTAATATTAGTTTAATATTTGTTGTTTTATTTGCCTTCTTAACTGGTCGAGCAGTTACTAGTCGAGCTCGACCAACGACGCTCGACTTGTAACTGCTCGACATACGGCGCTCGACTTGTAAGCGATCGACATACGGCGCTCGACTTGTAACTGCTCAACCGGCTGTATACATATTAGGAATGACATATGTACTACATAAGTTAAAACAAGTGCATTAAAAACAAGATCAACTTACATAAGTTAAACTTAAAAATAAAATAAAAATAACCTAAAAGAAGGATTACATAAGTTAAACTTAAAAAAATTAACATCAGCTCAAACACAAATTACACAACCTCAGAAATTTGTAACACTTGATCTTTGTAGTAAACCCTCACCAAATTTCTTATCGTAATGTTAAGGTAATTGCGGTCAGATTGTTTTGGTGAAAACACAGAAACATTTTTTAGCACCAACACAGATCCAACGGTAAGCACCTTTGCAAATAACTCATCCTCAAGGACTTTGTGATGAATTGTGCCTAAGAGTAAACCTGAAACATCTTTTAGTGTTACAGTGAGATCACCCAAAACATTCAAAGTACAAGACTTGATCATCGCAACAACTTTCTCAACTTTCCCTCTGTTGAGAATTTTTTTGATATCGGCAAAAACACCAATCATCATCCCATCCCTATCATTAATAAAATCAGCTGCGTTAACCCATGGCGTACTCTTAAAATCATAATCATCGACATCATGAACCACCCGCTTTATATATTCTTGTGTCATCATCACAGGATCAACACCTTCTTGAATATCAGAAAGTTTGCGTCTCTTCGCATCTTGAACAATACCTGCAGGACCAGGTATTTTCATAACATTTTGAACTGGAGGAACTACGTTCTGGCTGGTGGCGGAAAGTCGAAGATCGGAGTCATCTATGTCAAGCAATAGTTCCCATTCATCATTTGATGGTGAATTCATTTTCTATTTTTTTCAACTAATAGTAGGAACTACATATGTTATGAGGACATATTTATATTGATCATCTACCTCATAACATTAAATGCACCATCTCCCCAACCACTGGTCGATGGGTCGAGCAATATATGGGTTGAGTTGAGCAATACAAAATGTTAAAAACTATCAACTTATTGGTGTTTTTTGTATATCTTAAACATTTTCACTTGTAATCAAAGTAGAACGTCACAACATCAACATTATAACACATACAAAATACATAATACAAATGTTAAAATACGATACTACATAGAACATTATGAGTAAATCAAGTCATAGTTTGTGTTTCACCAGTACACGAGACAAAAGAGTAAATGTTTGGATTTTTCACCAACACACAACCATTACACATCCAGAAATAACAAATGTTTACTGGGTAAACCCTTTAGGAATTGGAATCTTGTATTTCCAGAAAAAGCTGTCAAATGCTCACAGTATGCTAAAGCGGCTTGATCCGGTTTCCTGAAATTAAATGGCTTGTTTTGGGACAACCTGTATAATAGTATAATGACCCAAATGCCACAATCCCCATACAGGCCACCTTGTTTAGGAACGTTTGTTGCATACCGAAAGGATACATGATAGGAATCGGGATCCATTCTCCTCTTCACCATCACCTCACTCTTGATAAGATAAATGGGCAGTTGAGTTTGAAAGGTTCGCCTCAATTTTCTGTCCCAAGGTGAGAGGTATTTATCTTTCTGACTTCCAAGGCTATCATACAATGTTATAACACCAGTGGAAATTGTTAATTCACCCAAAGTCCAGTGCATGTCAGGTTGATTAATTGGAAAGAAGACCTACAATATTTGCATTAACGCAATTTAAATGTTGAATGTGTAGATAGTGAAGAGACAAAGTCATAATATAGTATTTGAAATTAAAAAATTATGAACCGTAATATAGGATAACCTATATTACTTGAAGTTTTAAAATACACACCTTTTCAATGCCTTGACGAAACCATGGGATACCATTCGTTACGCCATCAGCATAGCATAGCGGTAGCTCATGGCCGAGGATCATGGTGCAAAAAAATGGACCAACCATGACCCAGTCAGCATCGTCGGGTCGAAAATGCATCATTAAATCAACAAATAATCCAATATGTTGTCATATAAAAAGAGAAAAAAAAATAACATTGACTATATGACTAGGACTGGAGTTAATTTATAAGATTTTATACTTGTAAGAACTACATACCGAATCACTTAGCCATCCTCTACCCTTGACGTCCCTGCCCAACAATCTCAGCCAAAACTCGGGATTAGCAGCCGTACCGCCGCTTCCCCATGGAAAAAGAAATAACTGCTGGTCAGCCAATTTCCTAATCTTCTTTTGTTCATCCAAAAAACACAATATTTCTGGGTGGACAAACGCTTTATACATTGTGCCCATAACATTGCGTTTAAGGTTCTGAAATGTCGCATTAAAATAAATTGTATGGTTAGAAACACATAAAAAGGTAAATCTATCTAATTAACATTAAGAAATAAATCAACAAAACCACTAAATACCTCTTTCCATGGCTTGAGAGGAATCTCTTTCCCATCAGGTCCTATGACCTTAGGAGTAACGTGTGGAACATATCTCTTTTGACGCTTTCTTAAAACTCTTGGAGTAGTCGCTGGTTGCTGTGTGTATGGGGATTGAAGGACTTTGCTCACCTTCTTTTCAAGTTCAAAGGGAACACGTAAAGTTTTAACGGAATCTGTCTCACAGTCTAACATCTCAACATCCACCATATGACTAGGACTGCCGACTACCTGACTAAAGGCATGCTCTAAATTTTGTGGTGTACACACCATGTCGGTCACTGGTACAGCTTGGTCATCGTCAAAAAGAAGAATGTCCTGAAAAACAATTAACTTAGCATGAATTTGCGTATTGGTTAGTATTTGATTTGATTAGCATGTTAAAAGTGTAAGTACCGAGTTAAAAGGGGAGTCTGAGATGTGTGGATCATTCACCACCTCATCCTCTGCCACGTATTGGTCATCGTTCTTAATCGGCACATCCTGAAAAATAGATGACATTGTGTGACTGTTTTGTTTTTTGATTATGGTTTGATAATATAAACATGTTAAACTTTTCTTTACCGGTATAAGAGGGGCATTTGATTTTTGTGGCTCATTCATAAATGTTTCATCCACTGGAACATGTTGGTCATCCTCGTTCAACATAGGAACATGTTGTTCATCATTCGCCACTTCATCAACAGACATTTCTTCATAAGGTTCAACAAGGCTCTCATCCTGAAAAAATGGATGCGTAAACAGGCCAAATGTTCGGTGTAGAAAAGGTAATTAAAAATAAATAAACAAAAAGACGTGTATATATTACCTCACAACCTGACGGACATTCAGGTGAGCCTGTAAGGTTATCCACTACTTCTTGCACCTCTTGTGTAGATAGATCGTTAGCCGAGGAGAAAACATCTTCATGCACATCCATATTGTCTTCATTTTTAGTTGATTTCTGAAATATATATATATATATATATATATATATATATATATATATATATATATATATATATATATATATATATATATATATAAATAGTTAGAAAAACAAATTAACTCAAATTCTATCGTAAAAAACATATAAATATATGATAGCAACACTATCGTAAACAACAAACCTTTGAATCGTGATCTGCATCCATATTATCATCATTTGTAGTTGATTTCTGAAAAAAAAGATAAAATGAAAAATAATTAGAAACAGTTATGTAACTCGCTAACTTATTGCGGTGGCCGAGGATTTCAAAAATTACAAAACGGATACATACTTGGTTCTATTACACTAAACTGATACATAGTTGGTTCTATTACACATAACTGATACATAGTTGGTTCTATTACACATAACACTTAAAAAAACATACAAACAACTAAAACATACTAAAACTGATACATGCAGCCTTCTAACAACCCTACATAGTTGCAAATTGATATACAAAACAATCTGGATGAGTAAGAAGCAGTAGTGAGTCGTTTAAGGAGCACATGAAGAAGGACCAAACTCTTTAATTTACCATATGCAACTCTTTAACATTCGGCTAAAGTATACAATGAAATCCAAACTATCCAAACAATAACTAGAACACTTCAATTGCATTGTGTGTGTATGTATATATATATATATATATATATATATATATATATATATATATATATATATATATATATATATATATATATATATATATATGTGTGTGTGTGTGTGTGTGTGTGTGTGTGTGTGTGTTTCAAATTGTAAGTAAGTAATATAACCTTTTCAACAAAAACTCTTGTAGTGTCGCACGGACCACCATTCATCTGATTAACACCATCAGCCTAGAAGCAAAATACATTCATGAAAAAAAGTGAAAGCAAAATATATATATGTATGTTTGAAAGTGTAAGTAAGTAAGTAAGTAATATAACCTTCTCAGCAATGATACGATGGACAAAATTATGAAGTCCGGTAATCTGCCGTTGCATTTGGGTCATCTGAACTACAAGTGATGCGTTAGAAGGTATGTCCGCATCCATATCCGTCATGTGCGTAAACCCATCGGGCTTCAAATTTGCAACAAGTTCACGAAGATGATTAATCTGCTGTTGCATACCATCCATTTGCGTTGCAACTGCTGCGCTAGATGGCATCTGTTCATACACTTGCGGCATGGTTTTCTCCACATACCTACGCACCTCTGTACAGATATGTGTCGACTGATGAATCTCGGTACGAACGACAGAACAACTTTTACGTGGTGTAATCTTGGCCCGTGATCCTGACGCCACTTTTGGTGTGTCCATGATTGGACTAGGTGGTACATCATTCAAAGAGCCTGATGGCATAAACTTCCCGAAATAGTCTAGACTCGAACTCCACCATAGTTGATTTCTCTCAACATTTGTGTATTAAATAAGTATTACTTTATTAAATAATAACAACTATCTCAACTAAAGAAATTCAATGAAACATCATACTAATTATTCAAACCCAGAATATTACTTTATTAACCTCATAAATGACAATGAAGTACAAATTAATAGCAAAGACAGTTACTAAAATGAAACTAATGAACACAGATTTAACCAAATAGTTATACTACAAATCAAATAAGCTCAACTACAAATTCATAACAGCTATCTCAACTAAAGATGTTTAGTAAAGAAAATAGTCTAAGAAACATCACTCATCTTGAATGCGATAATGAAGGAGTGTGACATGTCATGAACAGTCCACACTATATCATTCTCGCATTGAAGACGTCTCAATTATAACGGCATATCTATCTAACGATTTTTGGTTTTCAGCTTTAGTGCTTTATTTTCAGGATACCGTTTTATACAGGTTGGTGTTTGATCAAACACCAACCTGTATAAAACGGTATCCTGAAAATAAAGCATTAAAGCTAAAAACCAAAAACCGTTAGATAGATCTTCAGCTATAATTGAGCTTTAAGTCCTTAGAAAACATGTTCTTACTATCATTTTTATCGCTCAAATTAAATGTCATGAACATACTTATTAATTAAGTAGATTCGACGACATTAGAGAGCTAATTAAATATACACTAAGGAAAATATTAGTTTTAACAAGAATGTCATAATGCCCAACTTGACGACACCAAATAAGCATTTCTAAAATAACACTAAGTATTGTCAAATAGGCAAACAAAAAGAACATAAAACCACAGGAAAACACCAAGTATAAGCAATTATAAGATAAGAAGCAGTTTGTGAACTAAAACCTAATAAAAAAGAATTAAGATTGTGAAGTAAACCATAGTAAAGCTTACTACATTAAACTTAGACTGCTTAGATCAACACAACATCAGTAAACCATAGTAAAGCTTAATACATTAAACGTTACAAATGTTTAGTAAAGAAAATAGTCTAAAAAACATCACTCATCTTGAATGCGATAATGAAGGAGTGTGACATGTCATGAACAGTCCACACTATATCATTCTCGCATTGAAGACGTCTCAATTATAACGGCATATCTATCTAACGATTTTTGGTTTTGAGCTTTAGTGCTTTTTTTTCTTTTCAGGATACCGTTTTATATAGGTTGGTGTTTGATCAAAGATCAAACACCAACCTGTATAAAACGGTATCCTGAAAATAAAGCATTAAAGCTCAAAACCAAAAATCGTTAGATAGATCTTCCGCTATAATTGAGCTTTAAGTCCTTAGAAAACATGTTCTTACTATAATTTTTATCGCTCAAATTAAATGTCATGAACATACTTATTAATTAAGTAGATTCGACGACATTAGAGAGCTAATTAAATATACACTAAGGAAAATATTAGTTTTAACAAGAATGTCATAATGCCCAACTTGACGACACCAAATAAGCATTTCTAAAATAACACTAAGTATTGTCAAATAGGCAAACAAAAAGAACATAAAACCACAGGAAAACACCAAGTATAAGCAATTATAAGATAAGAAGCAGTTTGTGAACTAAAACCTAATAAAAAAGAATTAAGATTGTGAAGTAAACCATAGTAAAGCTTACTACATTAAACTTAGACTGCTTAGATCAACACAACATCAGTAAACCATAGTAAAGCTTAATACATTAAACGTTACAGATGTTTAGTAAAGAAAATAGTCTAAAAAACATCACTCATCTTGAATGCGATAATGAAGGAGTGTGACATGTCATGAACAGTCCACACTATATCATTCTCGCATTGAAGACGTCTCAATTATAACGGCATATCTATCTAACGATTTTTGGTTTTGAGCTTTAGTGCTTTTTTTTCTTTTCAGGATACCGTTTTATACAGGTTGGTGTTTGATCAAACACCAACCTGTATAAAACGGTATCCTGAAAATAAAGCATTAAAGCTCAAAACCAAAAATCGTTAGATAGATCTTCCGCTATAATTGAGCTTTAAGTCCTTAGAAAACATGTTCTTACTATAATTTTTATCGCTCAAATTAAATGTCATGAACATACTTATTAATTAAGTAGATTCGACGACATTAGAGAGCTAATTAAATATACACTAAGGAAAATATTAGTTTTGTTAAAATGTCATAATGCCTAACTTGACGACACCAAATAAACATTTCTAAAATAACACTAACTATTGTCAACAAACCCTAATCAATAAACTGCTTATGGACTTAGGCAAACAAAAAGAACATAAAACCACATGAAAACACCAAGTATAAGCAATGATAAGATAAGAAGCAGTTTGGAAAGAAAATGAACTAATTGGCATAGAATGAGATTAAACAAGTAAAACTTAAGTTTTTATTGAAATAACTTCAAGATACACTAAATAAACTGCTTATGTGCTTATTAAATAAGTATTACTTTATTAACCTCATGCTTTAAAACACAAATAAAAAATCATATACAACTAATGTAAAATTCTCACCTGTCGGCAAGAGGCGAACACGGTAGTTAGTGCCAAAAAGAAGATCATAATCGTTAAATTCAAACTTCTGTCCATCCTCCCATGCAAGTGCTCTAGGTATCACACTGTCATCTTTAACCCACCATTTGGTAGCAGCATTGGGGTAGGTTTCCAAAATCCAAATCTATGAAAAAAAATAATAAATATAATAAACAAACAATGAAAAAAAAAACACAATAATTAATGAATTACACAACACTAACCTTCAAAGCAAACGCAAATCCACACAGAGTGTATGTTGCGTTGTAACTAGGACCTTTCTCGGCAATTTCTGTCAAGTGTCGTTCCCTAACCTTTAAAACAGAATTGTATATCCTGTTGTGAAACTCCACCCATATATACTCGCCCCATGGAAACGCATTCCATGCATATAAATCGTCTACTAATACTAGGATTTCATCAGAGATTACACATCTTTCCTGTTTGCCCATAAAAATGTTCTCTAAAATTAACAACAAGCAAAGGCGTACAACATCAT
This sequence comes from Artemisia argyi, assembly GCA_030686995.1. Taxonomy (NCBI): domain Eukaryota; kingdom Viridiplantae; phylum Streptophyta; class Magnoliopsida; order Asterales; family Asteraceae; genus Artemisia; species Artemisia argyi. The sequence continues at coordinate 49,460,217 of CM060688.1, forward strand.
CATTTGTTAACGAACCAAACTCAAATGGATCATTAAGTATCTTTAAAAGATGCGAGGCCTTTATTGTACTTGTTCTCTCACGTAGACTTTCTCTAAGAATCTTTAAAATACGCGCTTTAAAACCAGATTGACGCTTGTGACAAGGAGCAAAAAAAAATCACCAAATCAAAACCCTAATATCAAACACATTTCCTGCCGACCAAATTCTAAACTGTGCTGCCCGATATCAAAATAAAATGGAGTATTGATATCATGGTTCTCAACTTCACGTTGATGTTGAAGTAAATAATGCAGCAAGTGGTTACCATGAAAATATGTTTTTATCTTTAGCCAATCACCAAAAACTGTGCTTTTAAACAAGGAATGACGTTCCTTATTTGTGCTCAACTTTTGCCTTATGGTCTTTAGATGGTGCAACTTCGATCTCGTACTAACCTTGGCATGATACAACTGTAAACACAAAGCAACAAAACATATAATGATTATGACTTATCTAACTGGGTTAAGTAAATGCGTAAATAAAATTATGCCTCGTTATTTATATTAATCTTTACATCAGACATCACAAGAACAAAAACTGTGCTATGCATCACTATGAGAAAGTGCGAGCAGGTTATATCACAAATAATAAGAAATTAACAAAGTTTAAGGATTTAAAAGTTAAGTGAATAAATGAGTCTCAAATTGCAATCAGGTAAGCTACTTGTTGCAAGCTACTTGTTGTTCTCAACTGACAAGCACCTAAACTTTGATCAGGTAACCTACTTGGTGCAGGACAGTCAAATGTTCAATCAGGTAACTTTGATCTAAAAGTTAAGTGAATAAATGAGTCTCAAATTGCAAGCTACTTGTTGTTCTCAACTGACAAGCTACTAAACTTTACAAATCAACAAGAAAAATCTATTTCCAATCATAGCAAAATGTGAGGTTGATCAAACAATATTGGACCAGGAGGTTGGGTGTGAGGTTGATCAAACAATATTGTTGGCCAAGGCATTAGGAGCAGAAAACATTGAAAACTTTATGCAGTAAGTAACTAAGGTCGTGAATGAAGAAGGTTTTCAAACGGTGGAAGAATGAATTTGATGTCTGTCAATATTAGAGGGCTGGGTAATCATAGCAAAAGTGATTTGACTCGGAAAATTCGTAGGTTTAATGATATTGGGTTCATGATGTTACAAGAAACTCAATTTGTGTCTTTAGATGGGATGGACCTGCATAGGTTTTGGGGTGATGGGGATTTTATGTATGAACAAGTCGATGCTACCGGTCGTTCGGGGTGGTATTTTATCGTTCCTAGATATGCAACTAACTAATGAATAAGCTACACTAAATCACAAGCAGTTAACTGTATTTGAAATTTAAAGAGCAACTTTGACTATTTTATGAAATAACCTACTATTATAATTCTATTTTTGATTATTACTATCCTGTTATAAGCTAAATGTTCAAAGAAAACAATGAAACCACAATAACTCATCACAAAAACTAACAAATCCAAACACTCCCTTATCTATCAGTTCCACACAATCTCACAGATGTAAACTTCTATACTCCTTAACAATGATCAAATCCAGTTACTATATCCTTATATAAGCCAGAAATACAACAAACAACAACAACTAGCAATTCCTTATATAACCTTAGAAATGACAAAATAAGCACTAAGATGCAAAATAATGGGGGCAAAAGCTCAACTACCCTACTGAGATACTAAAAACTCCAACCACTAAATCAGAACTTATCACTTACTAACCTAGATGAAACCTAGAAAATCATAACAACACAGTAACAAAAATAACAATAACAAATAAAATAGAAATCATATTTCCCACCAGAAAATGAAAACCCTAACAAGGCTTAAAAAATAATAAACGTGATAAAAATTAAACATAAATCAAATGAATAACATCTCTTAAATCTGATGGTGCAAGGACAGTCAAATGTTCAATAATAAGCACAACTAATACAACAACAACATGAAATCCACAATCAAACATAAAATAAAGCAAGACCTAAACGGTAATAAGCAATCGAAAACACTCATAAGCACTTCTAAAGTTTAAATGCTTCGTCATTACCAAAACCACATAAAATACGCAACCCATCAGTAAACCGCAAAGGATGGAAAACGAAAAGGATGGATTCACTCACTTGTGTTTCATCCATCAGTGAACCGCAAAGGATGGAAAACGAAATATCTTTTCCTGATCGGATCTGTGTGACTGAGCGTTTGGGAGTGATCGATCTCTCACTTTCTCGCCACCGTTTGGATTCTAAACCATGCACATTTCCCAATACATATCGGTGTACTGTGTGTGTGTGTTTTTTTATTTTTTTAAATTTTGAGTTAATGAAAATAGGGCCTTTTGAGTATAATTAAAATAATAATAAAAAGTACAATAAGTGGGATTTTGAAAAGTACAAATAAAATCCAAGCAAAAGATATTCTGACACATTTTTTCTTTTCCAAAGTCAAAAAGTACGCCGTCAGTCGAGCAGCCGTCAGTCGAGCAAATGAGTCGAGCAATTTTTAATATTATAGTACACCCACTAGCAACAGTAACAAAGATCTTGTCTGCCACAAAATATTAATAAAAAAAATAGAAAGTGGGACACGTGTCGCTCATAGAGGCCTGTTGAGCAGTCAAGCAGTTGAGCGTGACCAAAATTGGAAATGGGGTCAAATCATGACCAAACCATGAAATGCCCGAATGTTTTTCGCCTATTTTGGTAATTTTCTCTTGTACTAAATGAGTAATGATAGTGTTCTAGAAATTGCTGATTTTCTTCTTTTAACTTGAAACTTATTATGACCTAAAACCGAAAGATAGTTTTGGGATACATTTTGTCAAACACAATAAGTATAGGGCCAAAACTTGCAATTTCATAAATCAATCAAACACTCCTCCCATTGGTTAAAACTCCCCCAAACATTACGCAATGGAATCATTAACCATCACTTACCACCTCCCATTCCAACAACCACCACACAACAACCACATCCGTCATGTCACCGTCATCATCCAGTCCATGAAATCCTCCCTCCCTCAACGAATCACCAAATCAATCCAATTTCCCCTCAGAACCACCACAGCTTCTCTCAATAATCATAATCTCAACGTATTTAACAGCATCATGAATGATTCAGCTGATGATAAGAAGGATGTTAAATCAGGTGATGATGTAAAGGAACCGGTGAAGGTGCCGGAGAAGTTGCCGGAGCCGCCGGAGAAGCCGTTGGCGGGAGATTGTTGTGGAAGTGGTTGTGTGAGGTGTGTTTGGGATGTTTATTATGAGGAGCTTGAAGAATATAATAAGATTGTCAAGGATGTAACTGATTCCGCAACTTCGAAAGCTTCGTAAATGTTTTCGGTTTTTTTTTAAATGATTTGATGACATATATTTGTTGTAATGAACATAAATTGCTTGTAGAAGTCGAATTCTAATTTCTTTTAGCGGTATTAACATAGCAACTGTCAAACTGTGAATGTTGATAATTAGCAAATGATTCGAAAATACGAACGATAGTTTATCTGATTATTGTGTCTAGTTACAGATGATTATTAGTTTAAACGATATGATCAGTTTCAATACGCTTGAGAAACTTGAAGAAATTTACTAGAATTGTAAACATGGTCCATTTCAAGGATTTCAAAGTGATCTTAAAGAGACTGTCTCAATAATATTTTTTGATTATGTTGATTCGTTAGACTGAGAGGAATTGTAATGGTCTTTCTTTATTCACGTAATTAGAATTTCGTAATTGGGCATCTGATGAAACATTTTTTTGAGCGAATTGATACTGTAGTTACACAATCTTCAGGCTTCATGCATATATTATAACTCAAGAGATATTCGTCCCATGGGTTCTAATTATTAAGGTTAGAAACAATCCATAATCTCCCTTTATAGTTTATAGAATTGCTGCAACTGTTCTCAAAGGTAAGTGCTGGTATATGCCATGTGAATGATATAAGTGTTGGATAACATTGAGGAAAACATAGGGTTCGTCAACAAGCCAAAACCTACACCAAATATGGAAACAATGGAAACGGAATTGAGCATAATATCATCCATGTATCCGACAGCATGGATTTCAATGACAGCGTGATTAAGGTAATTGAAACATTTTCACATTGCACCATTTCACCTTTTGACCCGTTTAGAAAAAAATAAAATAAACTAGTGACTAGGTTATTGCCTATCGGTTGCATGTATTTTGTAGAAATTGTAGGTATGTTGCATTCTTTGGTTAGAAAATAGCAGGTTATATGGGTAGTGAACTGAAAGTACATTTTGTGCTCTGCAGAAAAACCTTCCATGACCAACTAACTAAGATCAGTCCAAATTTGCGAAACTTCCACCTCCGTTTGATGGACTATCATTTTTACAAATCAACGGTACTAAGTTGCACGTACATTGGTTAGAAGTGCAATCTCGGTTGTGACTTGATAGTTTTTGCTCCATCTTTTTGTGTGATGTATTTGTAGGGGTCAGGCAGAGTGGATAAGGTCTGCCCACAGTAAGACTATAAAACACATATTCATGAATTACATATTTTTTGCCTCTATGCATATACCTCGTCATACATTTCGTCAAATAAGATACATTATGCGATCAGTAAGGTGTCACATATGTACTTGGCCGCCACATAGACTTTCGACCATTGATTATTCCTTCTTTGTTACTTACAAACGTCAAATTAACCTCCCAATGCAATGACTTCAAAAGCATCTGCATTTCCCTTATCATGCTGGACTCATCTCGAGCAATCAAATTCCCTCCTGGTCTCAAAATCCTATCAATCTCGGCCACTACACCTTTAATCTTGCACCTGCATATACACCATATCAAGGTTTCAGTAGTATCGTAAAGTCATTGCTCAACCTAGCCTTGTGTAAACTTTGTTAGTCAAAATCACCTGTTTTTCAGCCTTGAAAACAAATGATCTGCATGAAGAAGATCATATGTTCAAGGATACGTGTTAAAAGACTCGCACCAATCATGATACATCCCAATTAGACCCCTTTCATATATAATAGGGAGTGTGTCAGGTGAATCCTATTCACCACATTTAGTACCCATAGTTTCAAATCCTTCAATGCTGCAGCAAACCTGTAGTTGACCATAAGTTGAGTGTGAATCGTTTAATCTATCACAAGAAGGTGAAATAAGAAAATGAATGTTAAAATTGTTGATTACAACACTTACCCACCATAAACAGCTCTCATGTCCATAACATTTCGTACATTTAACCAGTTTATCCCTAAGTTACCCATATATGATTTGCTAATCACCCGTTTCCAATGTCTGTAATCTTCTTTAAAGTCGTCAGGAGTTGGTTTCCCGTAAATTCCCAACTGGGATTTGTTTAACCAGTACGGGGGTTTTTGAACTCGTTCTGGCCATCGCTCAGGCCAATGTGAACCTCTTTCTGTTTCGTCTGTCGGGATCTCGTGCATACATGTTTGTAAAGGTACGTGCCAAGAAGCATTAGGATCATCCTCATGTTTACACATAGGAGGGTGCTTTTTCTTTCTTAAATTGTAGCATTCGTTGGAGTCTGGTTTGCGATAGATTGCGAAACCAATCACGTTTCTTTTATCTTTCTTTATGGTCACAAGCTCCCAACACATTGCAACAGTAAGAGCCGACATCTCTAAGTGTCAATAAATATAAAAGATACGTAGTAAATAAAAGAAAACGTTAGATTTAGTTTTGTTGAAAGGTTTTGCAATGATATTTACCTTTCCATATTTGGATATCTTGTTCAAGTGTTTGATAAACGGGTGTCGCTGACCAAATAAAGTAACCACCAGGACGAAGCACACGGTTAACCTCTAGAAGATGAATTCCACCATCTTCATGCCAAGGTACTCTACAACGAACACAATGCACAAGATCAAAAACTTTGCTTGGAAACGGAAGGCGTTGAGTCCCCATGATAGCAGAAATCGCAGGTATTCCTCTTTCTAAAGCGAATTGAATTTGAGATTCTTGATCATCTTTAGAGGCAAACGTCAACGATAAAACATCTTTATTGAAAAGGTAGCCACCAAAACTTGCCACACCGCACCCTACATCAAGAACTACTCGTGTATGATTCCCCCATGCAATCTCAGGCACTGCCTGTAGTTCTTGGAAAGTTAATATTGAAATGATCCCACAAGTTAATATATGTGCATATTATGTTGGAATTTTATTAGATTGTGTCATATGACCACTAACTTACATCTAGTCAATCATGTTGGGCCACTAACTTTATATTACATATATTTTCTTAACATGATGGACAGGATTTAACTTAGTGGTCACATGACACAACATAATATATGAGTCGAATCGATGTAGGAATAGTTTGTTAATTACCTCTTGTAGAAAGTCCATATAATGAAGAGCAGCTCTAGGGAAAGTGATGAATTCCCCTGTTACTTTCACCCAGTTTTGGTGTCCATTTAGATTTGATAAGGCATTGTTTGGTACATTTTGGAGCCATATCTGCCATTTACATCCTATAATTTGTTAAATATTTATGTAGTTTCCTAACATAGAGTAACACCTGAAAAATTACTGTGAACAAAAGTATTAGTACTTTATCTCTACTTTGACAACAACAACAACAACAACATACCCAATCCCGCGAAGGCGAGGTATGGGGGAGGTAGAAAGGTAGACAGGTCCTACCCCTACCCCAGGTAAAACCTGGGAGTAGAGAGACTGCTTCCAGGGAGACCTCCGGCACGTGCACCAGTGCGAGTGATAGAGAAACTAAAAAGAAGCAAGTAGCAAAAGAGCAACAAGTAAAAGCAACTAGAAGCACGCAACCAACCAACAAAGGGCCTAGTACAAAAGACAAACATATAAAAACATGCAAACAAACAGAGCACCAAAACAACAAACAAACAACAAACAAGGGGCAAGACAGTCACATCAAGCAAACAAAGCAAGTAGGGCAAAAGATAGAAAGCAAAAGCAAAGCCAAAAACAAACACAACAAAGCAAGGACACAAAAGCAAGCGGGCAAAAGGCAAGAAGAGCAACACAAAAACAAAGCAAGGCAACGCAAGGGGGCTAAAGCTAAGGCAAAGCAAAGGGAAAAGAGGCACCACTAGCCTACTACAAACCTACCAGGGAAGAGCAAAAGGGCCACTAAACCTAAAGTGCAAAGGGCAAACTAAACCTAAAAGGCAAAGGGGCAGGACAACAAAGGGAAGGGAAAAGACCCAGACGCAAAGGCAAGCACCTACTACCCAACCGACACTACCCGCAAGTCCTAATCCTAGCTCTCCACGCATTCCTATCTGAGATCATGTCCTCGGACAAGAGAAGCTCCTGCATGTCTAGCCTAAGTCGATCCTCCCACCTGAGCTTAGGTCTTCCCCTCCTCCTCAAACCGTCGACCATCAGCGCTTCGACTCTTCTAACCGGTGCTGTTTGTGGCCTCCTCCTGACATGACCGAACCACCTCAACCTTCCTTCTCGCATCTTCGAGATTATAGTTTCAACTTCAAGTTCCGCTCTGAAAACTCCGTTCGGGATCATGTCAAGCATCGTCTTACCACAAATCCACCTTAGCATCCTCAGTTCTGCCACTTCCACTCTGTTAGCTTGAGCTTTTGTGATAGGCCAACATTCTGACCCGTACAAGATAGCAGGTCTAATTGCCACCTTATAAAATTTTCCCTTAAGCTTAAAGGGGACTTTCTTATCACAGAGTACTCCTGACGACGCCCTCCATTTCGCCCAACCTGCTCTAATACGGTTGGTAACGTCATCGTCTATCCTTCCTGATTTGTGTATCACCGAACCCAGATACCTAAAAGACTCCTTAGGTTGAAGAATCTGGACTCCGATACGCACTTCCTCCTCGTTTCGACCGATCTCGTAGCTACCGAAATCACATCTCATGTATTCAGTCTTCTCTCTGCTCACCCGAAGCCCATTGTCTTCCAAAGCCTCGCGCCAGTGTTCCAGTCTGTAGTTTAACCCTTCGGCCGATTCTGCAACCAACACAATATCATCTGCGAATATCATGCTCCAAGGGATGCCCTCTTGTATCCCTCGGGATATCTCATCGAGAATCAAGGCAAAAAGGTAAGGGCTAATGGCTGATCCTTGATGAAGTCCAACTTTCACCGGGAAAAACTCAGTGCACCCCACCGTGCACCGTACGCGGGTCTTCGCCCCATCGTACATATCCCTAATGACCTTTAAGTATCTCCTTGGGGTCCCTTTTTCTATAAGAGTCCTCCATATCAACTCTCGTGGGACACTATCGTATGCCTTTTCTAGGTCAATGAAAGCCATATGCAAATCTCTCTGTCTTTCTCTATACTTCTCCATAAGACTTCTAAGGAGGTGGATAGCCTCGACCGAGGACCTCCCTGGCATAAATCTGAATTGGTTTTCTGACACCCTTGTCTCCCTTCTTAACCTCCTCTCTATAACTCTCTCCCAGAGCTTCATGGTGTGACTAAGTAGCTTAATACCCCTATAGTTGCTACACACTTGAGCGTCTCCTTTGTTCTTGAAAATGGGGATGACTTCGCTGAGTCTCCATTCATCTGGCATCTTTGCGCTAGAGAAGATCTTGTTGAAGAGACAAGTCAACCATATTACCCCCTCATCTCCTAGGCTCCTCCAGGCTTCAATAGGTATTTGGTCCGGGCCTACAGCTTTGTTTCTACCCATCTTCTGTAGAGCAACCTTCACTTCTTCTTGACTGATCCTCGAGTAGTAGCATTCGGGTACCAAAAGTTGGCTAGGGTTCTCTCGTTCACCCCTTCCTTCGGTGTTCCCCTCGTTAAAGAGAGAGGAAAAATATTGTCCCCATCTCTTCCTAATACCTTCTTCGTTCACGATGGTACGTCCTCCTTCATCTTTGATGTATTTGAGGCCATGGAATAGGTGTCTTATAACCCTTCGGAAGCGGGACGAGACACATGGGAGGCTCATCAGGGCAGTGTCTTTTCTGGTACCGATGATGCAAGTTTGTTACCTTGATCTCATTATCTAAACATGGTATATAGTCTGTCCCAGCCGTCACGTTGCATAACTCCCAATTTTTACTGTTGCTATTACCACTAACAATGCCTTTAACGATAGTTGAATTCCCGACATTGGAAGCTTTGATGTGTATAGTGGTATTGACTGTGGTTGATTCTATCTTAGCTTGTTCCATTTTGTTTCTAAGATCTCGTGCTTCTCGATCTTCAACTTGGGCTTTTGTCTCGGCTGCTATTGAGTGAGATTTTACTGGTCCATCATCCTCATTTTCTTGTTCTTGTTGTTTATGCTCCATTTCCTTTTCGGGTTCCTGGTCATTTATTTCTTGTTCTTCGTTATTTTCTGTTGACGTATCCGTTCGGACGCCCGGATCCGGACATCATGAACTTAGCCGAACGCCATCCGAAGGCGAGACGTTAGTCGAATACTTTACTCTTATAAAAAGGGGTAGGGACCCCCACATGGGCACGTGCACTCTGACAGCCACCCTACAAGCCCAACCTAGGGTTAAAGTACTGTTCGTAGGGACAACTGACAACTATTCAACTAGGAGACTGTACACTATTCGCAAAGGTGCAAGGATACTGTTCACAAGTACAAGCAGGTAAAGGTTGGGTAGTATAAATACCCCAACCCCATTTATTGTTTCAACAACAACACACACAAGCATTTACTCACATTTATCACAATATCCTTCGGTTTTCATATTCTTACTCTCACGCTGGAGCTTGGTCCTGGGATAACACCCGGGGCGAGGCTAACGAGCGTTCCTCATTTGTGCAGAAAGCTAAGACCAAAGCAAAGATTGAAGTCTGCTGAGGGTCTTGACCGAAGAGCAAGATTTTACTTCAACATTTTCCAAATCCCGAATGTCTTCTGTTTGTTTATCCTCTTGGTTCTCCGTATCACTTTGTTGATCATCAGCTATTGTACTTTCCTCAGACACTTCACTCTTTCGTGTTTTGTAATTCTGTTTTTTTATTGACGTTGTCTCTTTGGGTCCATTTGTGTTATCTTGAGTTAGTGAAGTTGATATATCAATATAATGTTCTTCTTTTGCCTCCTCTTGGTGTAATTCAGCCTCTTGTTTCCCCATATCACTGTCATTCAAACTCTCGGCATCATCATCAACATTAGTACTCGTGTTTTCTTCTTTATTTTCATCCTCATCGACCTTATAATTTTGACCCATTTCTTGATTCATATCCAAATCATTCCGCGTTCTTAATTCATCATCATGTTGCACAACATCTATAGGTAAATCACTACCATTATCTCCATAAGTACAAGCAGGTAAAGGTTGGGTAGTATAAATACCCCAACCCCATTTATTGTTTCAACAACACACACACAAGCATTTACTCACATTTATCACAATATCCTTCGGTTTTCATATTCTTACTCTCACGCCGGAGCTTGGTCCTGGGATAACACCCGGGGCGAGGCTAACGAGCGTTCCTCATTTGTGCAGAAAGCTAAGACCGAAGCAAAGATTGAAGTCTGCTGAGGGTCTTGACAGAAGAGCAAGATTTTACTTCAACAAATTGGCGCCATCCGTGGGACCCGTTATCTGATCTACCTACTGATAGCATGACGGACCTCCCACCCCTGACTCCCCTCACAACAACAGGGGGAAACGGTGCTAACAAAGACGGTCCGGAAGGTTCTAACCGGAACGATCATGATTCACCTAATATACAAGATTTGATACAAGGACACCTGACAGCTTTGAAAGAATTGGTCAAAGAACACAATGCCCTCGAAGGAAATGTCCTTAAACCAATACGGTTGGATTTCGGTGAAGACGGTGGTAAGACCCCGGACGATAGGCAAGCCAAAGACAAACCGGAGGGAGATTTAGGAAAGCCTTTCAAATCCGTAGCCAAATCACCCTTCACTCGAAGAATAAACGAATTCTCTGGACCATCACACAGGATGCAGAGCAATCTAAAGTTATACGATGGGTCTACAGATCCGGATGACCACTTGAACAGATTTGCCGGAGCGGCCAATCAGGGGGAATGGCCAATGCCGGTATGGTGTCGGATGTTTCAGCAAACGCTGGATGGAGCAGCGCAGGGGTGGTTCAGTCGCTTAGAACCCGGTAGCATCAACACATGAGATGAGCTAGAGGAATAGTTCACCACTAGGTTCTCCTTGAGGCAGAAAGGAATCAAGGATCCGACGGAGATATTGAAGATTTCGAGGAGGGCTAACGAAACCTTGCCTGACTTTAAAGAAAGATGGACCGACGAGGCGAGTTACATCCCAGGAGTACCGGATCTCATGCGTATATTGGCTTTTATGACGGCACACAAATGTCCGGAGCTAGCCAAGCGTTTCTCCGACCAAGTACCCCGGACTGTGAAAGAGTTGATGACAAGGGTCGATGACTTTGTCAGGGCAGAGGATGCGTACAAGACCACAGAACTCCCAAAAGGGGAATTACTGGAGGGTAATCGGAGGTTCAGCTATCCTCCAAAGGCCGAAAGGTCTAGGGGATATGCCGAGCGGCGTAGGAACGACCGCCGAGGTGATTTTCGTTTCAGAGAGCCGTACACCCCATACGTAGCTCCGAAGGCAGATCAAAACAGGGTAGATTTTCGGAAAAAGGACGGTTGGAAGTCGGAGAATAACCGACCCGGGCTAATGGCACTCAGGAAACAACCCAAGGAAATACTGGCTACAGAACACCAACTTCGACTCCCACATCCTCCTCCATTGGTGGGGAGGCCAAGCAGGGAAAATGCAGACAGATACTGTGACTATCGTGGGGAGAAGGGGCATTATACCAACGATTGTCACATGCTGAAGAAGCAACTCGAAGCAGCCCTGGAATCCAGAAAGCTGGATCATCTGATCCGGAACGTAAGGCAGGGGAAAGAGCCAGCTCAGTAGGGGAACAAAGGAAAGAAAAAGGTGATAAACATGATCGGAAGTGTGGGAACAATGAAAAGAAAGACCAGGGAACATGAGGAGCCATGGATGAAGATCCCTATTACTTTTCCTCCGGTACTTCCGGATGATCTGTCCGATGAACCTCTCATAGTGGAGGCAGAGGTTGAGGGATATTTGGTACGAAGGATTTTTGTGGACGAGGGAGCCTCGGTGGAAGTTATGTATGAGCACTGTTTTAACAACTTATGCCCCTCAATTCAGTCCAAGCTCAAGAAATCCGGCTCACCATTAGTGGGGTTCTCGGGAGAGGTAATCAAGCCCATTGGAAAGATTGAGCTGGATGTATGTTTTAGGGACCATGGTTTATTCCGAAAGACCAGGATGAAATTCTCAGTAATAAGATCACCATCACCCTACAACATTATATTGGGAAGAACCGGTTTAAGAGAGCTTAGGGCTATACCTTCGACCATCCATGCTATGATGAAATTTCCCACTCCGAAGGGAATCGCAACCTTGGTTACTAAGGCAGCGGCAATCATGGAATGTCGTGGTTTCGAGGAAGAATGGATAGGTTCGAAGGAGGAGACCACAGCTGGAATGGTCTCCGAAAAGAAGGTGGAACTGGGGCTTACAGAAGAAATCATGGTCCACCCGGCCTACCCAGAACAATTGGTGACCATCGGGAATGGATTCTCAAAGGAATGTCGAAGAGGCTTGATCGAATTGTTAAAGCGAAGCAAAGACGTATTTGCATGGTCACCCGCTGATATGACAGGTATACCACGCCGATTGGCACAACATAATCTTAATGTCAGGATGGAAGACCCTCCGGTAGCACAGAAGAGACGGACCTTCTCACAAGAGAAAAACCAGGTGATTGCTGGCGAAGTGCAAGAATGGTTAAAAGTAGGGATCGTCCAGCCGGTGAGGTACCCCACATGGATATCAAACCCGGTACTAGTGAAGAAATGTGATGGGAGCTGGAGGATGTGCATAGATTTTAAAAACTTGAACTCAGCCTGCCCAAAAGATTACTACCCTTTACCGAAAGACTGGAAGATCGAATCCGTAATGGGTTACCGGTACAAGTGTTTTCTGGATGCATATAAGGGCTATCACCAAGTTCAAATGGCTACCGAGGACGAAGAGAAAACGGCATTCTACACGGAGCAAAGAACTTATTGTTACACCAAAATGCCCTTCAGCCTGAAGAACGCCGGAGCCACATACCAACGTCTGGTAGACTCGGCGTTCCGTCCGCAGATAGGAAGGAACCTGGAAGCGTACGTAGATGACATGGTTATCAAGAGCAAAACGGAGGTGGATTTACTAGCGGATATGGCCGAAACTTTTGACAATTTAAGGAAAATAAATATGAAACTGAACCCTAAAAAGTGCTCATTCGGTGTGGAAGAAGGCAAGTTTCTCGGTTACATGGTGACTTCCGAGGGCATCCGTGCAAACCCAAGGAAGGTCAAAGCAATTTCAGAAATGAAATCGCCAAGAACCTTGAAGGAGATGCAAAGCCTTAGCGGCAAGCTGGCGGCCCTCAATCGCTTCCTGTCACGTTCGGCAGAAAGATCACTCCCTTTTTTCGAAACACTCAGGAACATCACCAAGGAGAACAAAGATGAATACCGATGGACCTCAAAGGCCGAAGAGGCCTTCCCATAAATGAAAAGGTTAATCTTAGAGCTTCCCTCATTAACGACCCCCGTTCCAAAAGAAAATCTGCACGTATACCTGGCGGCTGCCTCGAGGGCAGTAAGTGCAGTGCTGGTCACCGAAAAATCCGGAAAATAGTTACCAGTACATTACGTTAGCCGAACGTTGAATGAAGCGGAAAGAAATTATGCCCCAATGGAAAAGCTGGTGGTCTGTTTGTTGCACGCGTCCCGGAGGCTACGAAGGTATTTTGAGGCACATCCGATAAAAGTGATCACGGATCAGCCAATCAAGCAGGTTTTAAATAAGCCGGAGTCGTCAGGGAAGTTGGCTAAGTATGCAGTGGAGTTGGGTGCGTACGATATAAAGTATGTTTCTCGAAACGCCATCAAGGGACAAGTGTTAGCAGATTTTTTAACAGAAATACCGGTAGGAATAGCCGAGCAGTACGCCAAAGCGAAGAACAGGGGAATTTGCGAGCTTACCGAGAAAGCAGAATGGACGTTATATACCGATGGAGCATGTAGTAAGAAAGGTTCAGGAGCCGGTTTGGTACTCATCAGCCCAACACAGGAAGAATTCACCTACGCTCTAAGGCTAAATTTCAAAAGCACAAACAATGAGGCCGATACGAAACACTACTAGCGGGGCTACGGATAGCCGAACGGATGAAAATTAAGTCCATAAATGTCAAGGTTGATTCAAGATTGGTAGCAAGCCAGATCAATGGGAATTTTGTGGCCGCTAAAGAGAGCATGATAAGATATTTGGAGAAAGCAAGGCAATATATTGGAAGGTTTGACAATTTTAAAATCCAAAACATACTGAGGACCCAAAATCAGAAGGCGGATGTACTTAGCAAGCTCGCCTCGGTGGTCTTCGATCATTTGACAAAAGAAGTGCTAGTCGAAGTCTTAGCAAAACCCTCCACCGAAGAAATCGAAGTGCACACGATAGTGGAAGAAGAAGGCCCCAATTGGATGACACCGATCATTAGGTGTCTGGAAGAGGGAGTATGGCCGGAGGACGCAAACGAAGCGAGAAGTCTGCGCATGAAACTCCCCTATTATGTGATGGAGGATGGTGTCCTCTTCAAAAAATCTTATCTAAACCCAATGCTCCGTTGCGTAGGTCCATTACAGGCAAATTACATCATCCGGGAGGTGCATGAAGGAGCTTGCGGCATGCATTCCGGTCCCAGATCAGTGGTGGCAAAGTTAATTAGACAAGGGTATTACTGGCCTACGATGCACCGTGACGCAAGAGAAGAGATTCGGAAGTGTGATTCTTGTTCCCCGTGCCAAAGCTGCCCAAAACCTTCCTAACTTCAATCATGGCCCTTTGGCCATTCTATCAGTGGGGAATGGACGTTCTGGGACCATTCCCGGAGGCCCCGGGGAAGGTAAAATTTGTCATTGTGGCCATAGATTACTTCACAAAATGGATTGAGGCAAAACCGCTGGCGAAAACTACCGGGAAGGAGGTAAAAAAGTTCGTGTGGGAAAATATTGTATGTCGTTTCGGCCTACCGGGGGTGATAGTAACGGACAATGGGACAAATTTTGTGAATGACCCCTTCAAAAGCTGGTGTGCACAGCTGAAAATCAGGCAGATGAACACGGCCGTTGCGCATCCGCAGGCCAACGGTTTGGTCAGCGAGCAAATAAATCCCTCATGGAAGGAATAAAGGCAAGATTGGGCAGGGCAAGAGCCGGATGGGTAGATGAATTGCCCAATGTGTTGTGGTCTCACTGTACCTCACTCAAAACCAGCAACGGCGATACACCCTTCAGTTTAACATACGGAAGCGAGGCTGTAATACCGGCCGAAATAGGGATGCCAACGCACCGGACAATGATGTTCGATGAAAACCGCAGGAGGACCAGCTCCTCATGCTTGACCGAAACGAGGAAGAGCAGCGCCTAAACCTGGACCTGTTGCAAGAAAGAAGAGAAGCAGCTGCAATACAAGAAGCTAAGTATAAAACGAAGGTGGAACGATACTACAATCAACGGGTAAAGCCGATGAACTTTAGGGTAGGTGATTTCGTTTATAGGAAGAATGAAGCAAGCCGAGTGGAGAACCAAGGGAAGCTAGGGCCAGATTGGGAAGGCCCATACAGAGTCGTCGAAGCATACGACAACGGTTCTTACAAGTTACAAAATATGGATGATACGGATGTGCCGCGCACTTGGCATGCCATCAACCTCAGAAAGTGTTTCTTATAAAAACTGTTATTGTTAGAATTCCAAAGCTTTTGTACTATGATGCTTTTGTACTATGATGCTTTTGTACTATGATGTTAGCAAAATATTAATGAAGTGCGTAGCTTCCCACGATGGGGAAAGTTACGAAGTTTTACGAAAAATTACGAAATACTTGTGTCTCCGGAGGCTGGCCCCCTCCGGTAGACGATAAATGCCCGGGCGACCAAAACTGCTGCGGCTGCTCAAAAATTCTTTTTTGGATGCCCGAGTAAACATCTCTGCTTCGGATGCCCGCAGTAACAGCGGATGCCCGGATAATTATACCGTTCCGGATGCCCGAAGGCAACTCAGATGCTCAGATAAAAACTAACCTGAATGCCCGGACGGTCTTAATTGCTCCGGATGCCCAAGCGACACTTGGAGGCAAAAAATGTAATAAGTACTGTATCATGAATCAATTCTGGCAAAAGGACGATATCACACATATATAAAAAAAAGAAGTGGAAAATATTAATGCAAACGATATGAACGATGGCTGTACAATAATAGTCAAAAGAAACATCCATTATAAACGGGTATAAACCCTTGAGAATATTACAAAAGTCAAGGTTCAAAGTTATGATTACAAATACATTAACTAAATCGGAGGGTTAACATTTTCCCCTCCGGTTACAACTATCTGGTTGCCCTCCGTCTCTGCATTAGCTTGGGTGGAAGTATTTTTCAAACCCACTGGGATTGGGGAGTCAGGAAAAATGTTCATGAGATCACCCTGTGGAAGACGATGAGCATCGCAGATCTTCTTGATATATGGATATTCAAGTGTGAACAGCTTATTGTACTCGGCCTTCCATATTTTTGGAGCTTCGGGATTCAGATTTCTCGAAGTGCTCATAATCTTCTCAGCGTCTTTCGGTTTCCTAGAAACTTTGACCCCATCCTGCCACCCAGCGGAGTAAGAAAGGCTGAAGGGTTTGCCCAGAGATTGTTTATACTCCCGACTGTCAAGAAGCCTCCGGAAAACCGCCGGGATCAACGACTTGACCAGATTCTGGCGAACAATGTCCGCCAGAGCCAAGTTATCTGTCAGATCAGCCTTCTCCTTAGCCAACGATCCGGCCTGCTGTTGGGAAGCCGCTAGCTCAGCCTCCAGTTGGTTGATACGGTTGGCTTGCTCTTCATTTTTTTTGAGCCAGATTTCCCTCTCTTGATCAAACCCATTGGATTTCTCCAACAGATCTTTGTACCTTAAAGCGCAGGCTTTGTACCGTTGGCCCATGTCCTCATGCTCGGTAGCCAGCTCTTCATACCGAGCGGCCTGGGCATCACGCTCGCCCTCGGCAGCTTCGGCCCTTGCGGCTAGCCCTTGGCAGTTGTCATGAATATTGGACAGCTCCCGGTAGTCAGCATTCAAGTGACGGAACCGCCGGAGGACTTCCCCCATAGAAATGGTGCTCATCCCCAGCTGTTCGTAGGCTTGCCTTGCGAGGCCAATATTATCCAGCTCATTCAGAGCGACCTGTTCGGCGGGGGTGGCAAGGTGATTGATCATTTCACGACACGCCCGGTAGGAGTTTAACCGGACGTCCTCTCTGAGTGTCCAACCGGGCATAAAGTAGTCAGCCTGGTTCAAAGAATGATCTAAAAAAAAAGAAGAGTGAAAAATAAAAAGTAAGATAAACAACCACCAATCAACCAAAAGACCTTATAATGGAATGAAGGAAATAGCATACCAGACGGTTCGGACGGAACCACGTGGATGGTAGGGTGCCCCTCAGGATGAGACCGCTGTACCGATTGAGCTACGAAAAGAAAGGAGATTATTAGATTCAATATTTAAAACTAACATAAATGATCAAAGGCAAAGATAATTACCATCAGAGGCATGCGGAGCAGAGTTTCTTGGCACCTCAACGGCCACAAACCGGACCGGGAAATATCAGCTCGGACATTGGAGGTTTCAACCCCCTCGGCCCTTTCCTCCCCGGCCAACTCGTGAGCCGGATGCTCCTCATGGGTTGGGTCATTTTGAGGAGCAGAGTTCGGAGGTGCAAGGTTGATGGGACTTGCGTCCAACCTCGCCCCCAGAGAAGGAATGACCCCAGCAGAATTGGTACCCCCTCTGCTTTTCTTCCTCGGCGCCGCCTGGGAGGTTCCCTCACCAGCTTTTCTTTTGGCTTCGGCCTTCTGGCGGGCCTCTCTCTCTTTCTTCTCACGGGCCTTCACCACCTCATCATTAGCCTTCTCAGCTATCTTCATCAAGGCTTCTTTTAGGGGACGATTTTGACCCTCTGGGAGGGGATCCACCGTCCTCACGGGGCGATTCTGACCCTCCGAAATTGGGGGTCCCTCCACCACATCGGTACCATCCCAGCTGGGTAGCTCCAAAAACTCAGACATAGTGACAACTGCATTAACCAAAAGCAAAACAGATACAAATACATGAGCAAAAAAAAAAAAAAAAAAAAAAGGAAAGAAGAAAAAATATAAGCATATGCGTGGAGCATTACCATGCCCTTCGGTATCTTTTAAAATAACTTCCAAGTGTTTGTTTTCCCACACCGAAGACAAACCGGACAACCAAAGAAGAACAGGAAGAGGTTTCCTTAGAAAAATCTGTGTCTCAGCAAGCCTATCCGCAGCGGCCTCCGGATGGGAAAGGGGAAAATCATTCACCTCGGTTATTTTGGAGTCTCTGTGTCTCCAGGCCATAGCGTCCGGTATTGCCCTACGGTCAATCAAGAAAAACTTGGATTTCCAATGCTTCAATCCGGTCAAAACCTCCTTAAAGCATTTTCTTGCCCTCCGTCCAGTGCGGCTCTCAAAGGAGAACCAATTACCCTGTTTACACAACCTATAGAACACCCGGGACAAGGATACCGTCAGCCTTTGGTCCAAGCTATAGCACCGGATCTCAAAAAGTGTCACCCGGTTTAGCCCTATCGGCACTATTTGGGAAAAATGGATCTTAAAGTGTTTGATCACCTGCAATAGAAATCGGGAGAAGGGAATCCTAGCGCCTCCAAGATCTAACTGTTGTGTATATATCCCTATTTTATCCGAAGGCAGTCTATCCATAGTCATGTTGGGGTCCGGAAGGACGGGATGAAGGTCGGCTGGGATATTATATGTCAAGATGATAGCATCCAAGTCCGATTGGGACATATGAGAGGTATGGACGTGCATGTCAAATTTTCCTACCGGTCCGTCTTCGGCCATATTTAAAAGATACCGAAGGTGGCTGAGTGATAAGAAGGAAGGAAGAAGTGTGGGACTAACCTCGGACGAATCGCTGAACGTTCGGAAGATGATGTAAGTAAAGCTCTCGGATGATAGTAAAGTAAAAAATACACAGCGTGAAAAAGAAATGAGAAGTAACAGCCCCTTATATAGGGATACATGGGAAGAAGCGAAAACGTCTCATCAGTCAGAATGATGCTGACGTGGCGTCATCCTGGCCACACACGTTAGGAGGAAACTACGTTCGACGGAGACACTGTAGCAAAAACGAGGCAAAAGCCCACTGGACATCTCATACTAAATGGGCTCAATCAGGCCCATTAAGAAAGCAACTAGCAAATCAGCCCAACTAACTAGAACGGTAATGGGCCAATCCAACGGGTATGAAAGAAAAGAATGAATGAGCATTTCCGAACCCAATATTGCACTAACGATAAAGGATCGATAGTCCAATACTGGGGGGGGGGGGGGCATGTTGACGTATCCGTCCGGACGCCCGGATCCGGACATCATGAACTTAGCCGAACGCCATCCGAAGGCGAGACGTTAGTCGAATACTTTACTCTTATAAAAAGGGGTAGGGACCCCCACATGGGCACGTGCACTCTGACAGCCACCCTACAAGCCCAACCTAGGGTTAAAGTATTGTTCGTAGGGACAACTGACAACTATTCAACTAGGAGACTGTACACTATTCGCAAAGGTGCAAGGATACTGTTCACAAGTACAAGCAGGTAAAGGTTGGGTAGTATAAATACCCCAACCCCATTTATTGTTTCAACAACACACACACAAGCATTTACTCACATTTATCACAATATCCTTCGGTTTTCATATTCTTACTCTCACGCCGGAGCTTGGTCCTGGGATAACACCCGGGGCGAGGCTAACGAGTGTTCCTCATTTGTACAGAAAGCTAAGACCGAAGCAAAGATTGAAGTCTGCTGAGGGTCTTGACCGAAGAGCAAGATTTTACTTCAACATTTTCCAAATCCCGAATGTCTTCTGTTTGTTTATCCTCTTGGTTCTCCGTATCACTTTGTTGATCATCAGCTATTGTACTTTCCTCAGACACTTCACTCTTTCGTGTTTTGTAATTCTGTTTTTTTATTGACGTTGTCTCTTTGGGTCCATTTGTGTTATCTTGAGTTAGTGAAGTTGATATATCAATATAATGTTCTTCTTTTGCCTCCTCTTGGTGTAATTCAGCCTCTTGTTTCCCCATATCACTGTCATTCAAACTCTCGGCATCATCATCAACATTAGTACTCGTGTTTTCTTCTTTATTTTCATCCTCATCGACCTTATAATTTTGACCCATTTCTTGATTCATATCCAAATCATTCCGCGTTCTTAATTCATCATCATGTTGCACAACATCTATAGGTAAATCACTACCATTATCTCCATAAATACTACTATTACTCGAAAGATCAACAAGTTTATCTTGAGTGGCATCAATGGGCATCTTACGGTTTAAATTTGCACGTCTTTCAGTATCATACAACACATTGTCCGAAATATTCATAGGAGTGGTCTTTGACGAAGGAGTAGAGCTGGATGTTAGCATCCAGAGGCCTAAGACAGACACGGTCACAAGCACGACCATTATGAGAGTGGACGAACAAGAACCACCAGACGATCTCTTGTTAGCACGAGATTTCCCAGTCGCCATTGGTGTTGCATAAGGTGGATTGGAAGTAAAGTTGACAATGAAAAAAAAATCATGAAGAAATGTCGAGAAGAATAAGCAAGTTTTGTGGATTTGAAATGCTTTAAGATCCAAAATAAAAGGACACATTTATTTGTTGTTATTTGCAAATCATCATGCAATGATTAAAAAAAGTGCATTTTTTAAGAACTTATGGTGATACGGAGTATATTGTTTTTAAAAGATAGGGCCCAATAAATAATGTCGGCTTGTTATTAGGCTAATAAAAACAATAATCTAATCACGTTAAGTTGGGCCTCAAAAAAGTCAAAACTTTCATTATTCGCAACCCAACTTGGTCAAGGTAGGGGTGTTCGGTTGAGTTATCGGTTTTCTGGGTCAAATTTAAAAAAAAATAAAAATAAATAAAAATAAATAAATAAAATCAAAAATCGAACTGAATCGAATTCAAATTTGATTCAACCGAACCTCTATAACCGAAAACCAAACCGAATAACCCCAAATTACATAATTTTAATTATTCTTTTATTTAATTAGATATATTTTAGCACAATTTTTTTTCAAGCTTAAATAATGTTATATTTATATTAAGAAAGTTAGCGTTTTTTCTTGGAAAAATACCAACAAAATGTATTAAACTTGTCACAATTTTTAATTCTGTGTAGTGAACTTTTTTTTCCTAAAAAAGTAACAAACTTTCATCGTTAGACAATTCTGTGCATCGATGATGTCATACATTTGCATCGTCAGTCCATTTGACTAACGGGCGTTAATAAGTAACTTAAAATTTGATTATCGCATCATATACTTGCATCGTTAGTCCTTTTCGAAAAGAAATTATAAAAAAAAAATTTGTTTTTAATTCGAAAAAAATTATTTGACGAAAAAAAAATCCAAAAAAAATAATTTGAAAAAAAAATTATAATAAAAATTTTTGTTAAAAAATCCGAAAAAATTAAAAAAAAAATTATTGATGAAAATATTAATTTGAAAAAACAAATTGTTAAAATATTCGAAAAAGATCCTAAAAAAAATTTTGACGAAAAAAACTTTTTTGACGAAAAATTTTTTTTTCAAAAAAAATAATTTGAAAAAAAAATCTAATAAAAATTTTTCTTAAAAATTTAGAAAATAATTCTAAAAAAAAAATTTTTTTTGACGAAAAAAAAAAATTCCAAAAAAAATATTTTGAAAAAAATTATGTTTAAGAAAACACATTTCTAAAATAATTCGAAAAAATTAGAAATGTTTTTTCTTAAACAAATTTTTTTTCGAATTATTTTTTTTGAATAAAAAATTTCGTCAAAATTTTTTTTAGTATTTTTTTCGAATTTTTTAAAAACTTTTTTATTAGAAATATTTTTTTTCAAATTATTCTTTTTTGAAAAAAAAATTCGTCAAAATTTTTTTTAGTATTTTTTTCGAATTTTTTTAATCAAAATTTTTTTTAGTATTTTTTTCGAATTTTTTTAAAAACTTTTTTTATTAGAAATCTTTTTTTTCAAATTATTCTCTTTGGAAAAAAAAAATTCGTCAAAAATTTTTTTTAGGATTTTTTTCGAATATTTTAACAAAATTTTTTTTTCAAATTAATTTTTTCGTCAGTAATTTTTTTTTATACTCCCTCCGTCCCACATTAAATGTCATGTTTGACTTTTCAAAGTCTTTTTTTCATATCTTTGACCTTAAATATTTTTGCTTGTATAATATAGTATTTGATAAAATTTATACGTAGTGAAAATACATTTAATACTCAATCCATTCATATATTTTGTGTCAAGTATTATATAATAGAAACAAAAATATTTAAGGTCAAAGTTGTGAAAAAAATACTTTGAAAAGTCAAACAGGACATTTAATGTGGGACGGAGGGAGTAATTTTTTCGAATTTTTTAACAAAATTTTTTATTAGAATTTTTTTTTCAAATTATTTTTTTTGGAAAATTTTCTTCGTCAAATAATTTTTTTCGAATTAAAAACAATTTTTTTTTTAGAATTTTTTTTCAAAAAGGACTAACGATGCAAGTATATGATGCGATAACCAAATTTTAAGTTACTTGTTAACGCCCGTTAGTCAAATGGACTGACGATGCAAATGTATGACGTCATCGATGCACAGAATTGCCTAACGATGAAAATTTGTTACTTTTTTAGGAAAAAAAAAATTCACTACACAGAATTGGAAATGGTGACAAGTTTAGTACATTTTGATGGTATTTTCCCTTTTTTCTTCATATAAATACATAGAAAAAATATATATTTATTTAAATTCGGTTTTTGGTTTTTATTGCCAAAACTATATCCAAACCGATAGCCAAATATTTAGTTCGGTTCGGTTCAGTTTTGACTAATTCGATTCGGTTACGAATTCGGTTCAGGTTTGTTGGTTCGGTTCGGTTTAGGTTTTTGGTTCGATCCGTGAACACCCCTAGTAACCTTATATAGGTAAAATTTAATCTATATAACAAGTCTGAGTTTACAAATTTTGGTCTATAAGATCTCCAAATCAGGGTTTTATTGAGCTTTTGGATACCACCCTATGGCCCTATATATTTGCTTTATTTTTTGATCTAGTTAAGCTTGGCTTATACGAAATAGTTTGACCAAATAGTGCAAGCTATTTAGGCTCCCTATTGGAGCTTTTTCTAGCATATAAGTTTTGATATACACTTTAAAGTTAACTGACCTCTTAAATCTCTTAAGCTAACTTGAGCATAGTTTAAGGAAACTCACAGAGATCGATATTTATGTTAACATCGTCGAGCTGAGTTGAGCTAGATTCTTGCTAATCACATGCCTTATCTAGATTTTTATGGACGTAGCTACATATACAATATCTTTGAGTTTGAACTCCTCGATCATAAAAATAGGTTAAAAGATATATCGATACTTTCCATTAACTGTTATAATGAACAAACACTCTAACGTTTAGATATAAGTTATCGATGAGTTAACTTGGCAGCAACTAACTAGCTAGATCATTTCTCATATGATACTAACAGTAAGTTCAAAACGCCACGAAATTATCATTATGAAAATGTACTAAGCGTCAAAGAGCGACAATTGCTCATTTAATGCTAAAGTAGATAGTTTACGGTAATTTTTTGACTAAGTATTGTGATAATACAAAGCATTAAAGCGTAATTGTTGCTTCATTATTGCAAAATTTACTTCTTTACGGCAAAGTTTTGACTTTGGGTTTAAGTTGGCTTTTATATCTTCCTGTATCAATGTTTACCTAATCTATTCTCCTTGCAAAACATGATTCTAACTTTCTAAGTAGTCGCAATTTTTTTTAAAGGCTCGTAGGTCTATAACGGCATGTATCTATATCTACCCTAAAGAGAACTCAAACTATAGCAAAAACAATATTTCTAGCATATATAGTAATTTTTACCTTTTTAGACATGAAGTATCGTGGCTTCTGAGGCTGTCCACTAGCTATTGGTCACGAGGCGCCTCGACCCTTTTGGTATCTATGCTTCCTATAAAGTATTTTTTAGGTAAAAATATCTTTTAGTACCCTAAAGAAGTATTAAAGGTATCTTATGTAGCTCATATTTATTTTGGTTCATATAGTACCCCAACCCCTAATTGAGCGAGTCATTTGATGTAACAGCGTTAAAAACTAACAGAAGAAAATCAGGAACTAAGGTTTGTTAGCGACTTTTTTCCTTTTCTTATTATTTTTGTGGTTTAGCTTTGTGTCTTCAACAACTATTAACTTTTTTTTTGAACAAAGATTGGATTAAAGCTAGCAAGATTCTAGAGATTTTCAAAGGGTTTTTACAAGAAGAAATATGAACATTGATCCGTACAAGCCAATTTGGTTTAAGGTTTCTGTTTCTATGCATGATCCAAGCATGTGAGAAAATTTTGACATCATCTCCAAACGCATCTTTTCGAGGAGGCTTTGAGTCAAAACAAACATGGTTTCGATATCTCTAGATAATCCATGTAGTGGTGTGAACCAAAACGTGATAAAATTTACCATATATATCACTCCTAGATAGTGGTAGCAACGAGTGTAAGTCTTGTGGGTGTATCACAAGCTTCCACCATTTTATCACCATAAGACAAAGTCCACTAGCAATCGGGCAATCAACAAAAAGATGTTGAGCCGTTTCGATATCTCCATCACATTATTAACTACCTTTTCAAACTTGGTCCTAAAATCACTAATATGCGTATCCCCCAGTTCAGAATTTTGTCATAATTTATTGATTGATTCTATGATTCAATTGGAATCACCATAATTAAACAAGTTGCTAAAAGTATACTCAAAATGTAGAAAATGCATGACATTTGTCTTGTTTTGTGCTACTTTGGACCACGATGATATATACATAAGATCTTTCCTTTGACTATTATAATGGGATACATGTTACCTTGAACAAGTTGAAACCTTTCTATTTCATGTTGTTGGTATATGAAATTAATGTTTAGAAAATATCGGGTAGTATAGGAAATTGTTGATGAAAATACTTCAGTCATACTAGTCGCAAGTCCGCGTTAAGTTTTTGCTACCACATGACCTATTGTCACTGTCGTTGGACCAACTATTCTTGGGCAATCTCGATTGATCATTTGTGATCGACCACCTCTCTATCTTAATTAATTCGTTGCACTAACATGTATTGTTATTCATTAGTGATAAGTCTCATGCATAAAACTTAGTTTTTGGGGGATTTTCATTCTTTCGTTTAGTTAGGGCTCTCGTACACGAGTGTTTAGTGATATAGACTCGAGATATCACAGCAATATATATGATAAAATTTGTACTTACTTATAACAATACTTACAAGATGTTTCTAAATCCTCGACTGTACACGAGGTTCTGTTATTAATTTTTAGAGCTAATTGATTTTATTATTAAAACCCCGTTTACATGTGGCATACACTAGTACTTAGACATATGTTTAATTTAAAAGGAAAACTAAGAGTTGTTATTTAATTTAAGAAACCATAGTTAGACATACGTGTGGCTTTTTATAATCACTTTGAGACTCGATTCAAAAAACCTGCTGCTCAACGGTTTCTACTTAATTTTTCTTTTAATAAGAGGTTGTCTGATATTCAAGCTTCTGATTTGGAAAGAAGTGTGACTCGAGATGAGATTCGATCGGCTGTTTGGAGTTGTGGGGAGAATAAATCTCCTGGTCCGGACGGGTACACATTTGAGTTTTTTAAGAAATACTGGAACTTTGTTGGTCCTGATCTATGTGAGGCAGTCGAACACTTTTTTGAGACCGGCTTGTTTTCAAAGGGGTGCAACTCATCATTCATTGCCTTAATTCCGAAAGTCACGGAAGCCAAATTTGTTAATGATTTTCGGCCTATAAGTTTGATTGGGTGCGTTTATAAGGTCGTCACAAAGGTCCTTGCTAATCGGTTGGCTTTGGTTATTGCGGACCTGGTTTCCGATACCCAATCTGCGTTCGTTGCTAACAGACATATCTTGGATGGTCCTTTTATTTTAAATGAGATCCTTCACTGGTGTAAAAGGAAGAAAAAACAAGCCATGTTCTTTAAGGTTGACTTTGCTAAGGCTTACGACTCGGTTCGATGGGACTTTTTATTAGATGTTCTCGAGGCTTTTGGGTTCGGTCAAACTTGGTGTAATTGGATTCGTGGTACTTTTAGCTCCGCAAGGGCTTCGGTTTTGGTTAATGGTAGCCCATCAAACGAATTTTCCTTCCATTGTGGGCTTAAGCAAGGTGACCCTCTGTCACCTTTCTTATTCATTCTCATTATAGAATCACTTCATCTGTCGTTCTCTCGAGCAGTAGATGAAGGAGTGTTTAAAGGGTTCCATTTAAATGGGTCAATATCTATATCTCATCTCTTTTATGCAGACGATGCTATGTTTATTGGGGAATGGTCTGATGCAAATTTGAAAGGTATCATTAATATTCTTCAATGTTTTTTTCTTGCTTCAGGCTTGAAAATTAACATTCATAAGAGTCAAGTGTTGGGAGTGGGAATTCCGCGTTATATTGTGATGCAGGCGGCGGCTTCTTTAGGCTGTGGTGTCATGCCTAACCAGTTTAGATATTTAGGAGTGACGGTGGGAAAGTGTATGTCTCGGCATCAAGCTTGGGAGGATATGGTGCTTAAACTAAGATCACGGTTGTCTAATTGGAAGGTAAAAACCCTGTCTATTGGCGGCAGATTGACTCTATTGAAATCGGTTCTTGGCGCCTAAAGGAATCTTGAAAAATATGGAGTCGATTCGTAGTAATTTTTTCAACGGTTTTGATTCTTCGGAAAGGAAAATCACGTGGGCTGCGTGGGACAAAATTTTAGCTTCCAAGAATAATGGTGGTTTAGGCGTGTCGAGTTTTCATGCTCTTAATCGTGATCTCCTTCTTAAATGGGTATGGCGTTTTATTTCTCAAGATGGTTCGCTTTGGTTTCGTGTGATTCAAGCTTTGTATGGGCCTGATATTGATTCTCATCCGGTTAAGTTCTCTTCTAATTGGTGTTCAATTGTTCGTGAATTACACCTTCTGTCGGGGAAAGGTTTTGATTTTTTGTCCTTTTGCAAAAAACGCATAGGGGATGGGAATGGTACGCGTTTCTGGTTCGATGTTTGGATTGGCAATAAGCCCCTTCAGGTAATCTTTCCCCGTTTGTTTGCGCTTGAGCTAGACAAGGATATCTTGGTTGCGGACAAAATGAAGGTTGAGTTGGATCACTCCTTTAGACGTCAAGTACGGGACGGTTCTGAACACCAACAGTTGGTAGATTTATACTCGCGTATGGAATTGGTGTCTCTTTCTCAGTCTAATGATAGATGGGTTTGCGACTTGTCAGGTGATGGCGAATTTCGAGTGAGAGAGGTTCGTAATTTTCTTGATAACTTATTCCTTCCTTCCCACTCGGAACCCACGAGATGGATTAAGTATATCCCTATCAAGGTTAACATTTTTGTTTGGCGTGCTCGTCGTGATTTTCTTCCAACTAGAGCTAACCTGAATCGTAGAGGAGTTATCTTGGAGTCTTCTTTGTGTTCGGTATGTCATGCAGAGGAGGAGGATATCAATCATGTTCTTTTCAGATGTGAAGTGGGCCAGATTATTGTTCGTCGTATATGTCGATGGTGGGATTTGGATTGACATGATATTAAGTCTTTTTCGGACTGGCTTAACTGGTTTTCTTCGATTCGTCTTTCGACCAAGGTTAAGAATATGTTGGAAGGCGTGTTTTGTGTTGCTTGGTGGTATATTTGGGGTCTGAGAAACTGCTTTATTTTCAATACGACGCCTATGAGAAGATCTGTGATTTTTGACGACATTGTATCGTATTCTTTTACTTGGTGTTCAAATCGTTATAATAGGATCTTTTCGTGAGATTCTTGGTTAAAAAACCCACATTTAATTTCTTTGTAATGTTTCTTTTAGCTTCTTGCTAGTTTTATAAAATTTGCCGTTCTAAAAAAAAAACTATCTACAATTTATAATCTATGTGGTACTACTGTAACCTATTGATTTTAGGAAACTTCTATGTAGGCTAGCTAGCTACCTCCAATGAGATTAGATTATCTTCTGGTCTTGAGTTATTTGCATGCTAATGTACGTTTTAGTCCTACAATATGACCCACCATTAAAAAAAAAAAAAAAAAAAAAAAAAAAAAAAAAAAAAAAAAAAAAAAAAACCGACGATTCGAAAATAATTACACGTCAAGACACTATTTCGTTGTTAAGTGACCATGCAACTACGATATATATAAATATATAATATATATATTTATGAATAATTAAACATTGAAAACATGGATTTGGTTTAAGTTCACCGTTGTTTCTATGGCTAATATACAAACCGAATATTAAACTTTTTCCTTTTATTTTGGTTCACCCAAAGACAAAATAAGTTTAGATACACAATTACACAAAAAGATGAAACAATTTACTCTCAACATTCTATCGTGTGGGTAAAGTAAACTATGCGAACAATATTTCCACAAAAGTATTTCAGTAAATTTTTAATTAGGTCATTAATTAATAGATTGGTCCCCATAATGTCACTCGTAATCCCGTCATTATTAACATAAAGAGTCTCTCCACGCAAATTTAATAATTGAATTTCAAACAATTACTGTATATTATATCATTAATATCAATTATATTTTCACTTTTTAGCTCTTTTGCTTTCCATAAATTGTATTTTATTAACTATGCTTTATGCTTTGCGGGAGAAAAGACATCTACATGCAAATTGTTGCTCCATTTTGGGAACAATATATGCTAAACTATGTAGCATCGAGGTGATTTGTAGCCTCATTACACTTGCAAATTAAAAAAAAATTGCATGTAAACTTCAATTATATGGCTCAAATATGTACAACATCACTTGCACGCCCCTTGAGCCTCTCTGGTTTGTATATTGTAGATTTTCTTCTGCATATTACGGAGTACTATATAACAAGAATAGTATAAGCAAATATCAAATAATTCTCAAACATTTTCAATGATGATTTGGGTAATTTTGTTAGTATAGGCTTAATCATACCGAAGAAACATGGTGACTCTATACGTGAAGTATGTTAGTATTTATTTAAACAGCAAACATAAATGTGAAATTTCATGTAAACTAATAAGATGTAACGAGACTGTACGTTGTAGATGGATATACCTTTTTTTTTCACTAGAAATAGTCTATTAATTGAGTGGACATGGATTCATTGCCAACAATTACATCACTATGAACCATAATTATTATTAGTTCAAGTTCTTTATCACCGCGTGCATGGGGTATTTTCTTGTTAAAGAGTAAAAGATCAAAATACATGCAAACGTTACATTTTGCCGTTAAAAAAAAAAAAAAAAAAAAAAAAAAACCTTAATTAGCAAAATCTCTTAACAGTTTAGATTTGTAGGCTATTAAAAGTTATTACGTGATTTTATTAAGAAAACAAACACAACCTGACTATACATATTAGTTAGTATCATTTTAAGGACATTTGACAAATGTTACGATGACTGATAATAGGATATTAAACTATTTTGATCAGTGACGATATTATTTTCGGGTGGGCCGGAAAAAGATACACATTAATAAATCTAATGTACGAAAGGCTAGAATAAAATTGAAATCTATAAAATTTACGTTAGATTTTATTCATGAATAATTGTTAACCCGACCGATAAACTATACGTAAAAAGAATATGACACTGCGTGCGAAAGAGAGCTCAATACATAAAATTTGATCATATATTCAAATTATTAATACGGAAATTCAATTAAACCATATATAAAAACATTCTAATAAATTCAGGAGAAAGAACAAGGTTGGCCAAGTCCATGTAGATATGATCCAATTTACTATTTTTAAGCAAAAATACTAACACAGGTAGAGGTGCAAAAAAATAGGTTTTTTTTTTCGGTTTTCGGTTTTAGAAAAACCGGTTTTAAAAAAACTGGTTTTTCTAATAACCAGTTTCAGTTCGGTTTCGGTTTTCTTCGGTTATAAATGTTCGGAATCGGTTTTTTCAGGTTATAAATTTTCGGAATCTGCTTTTTTTGGTTTTTTAGCGGTTCTTTTTTTTTGGTTAAAAATGTTCGGATTCAGATTTTTTATCGGTTATTTACCGGTTCATTTTTTTCGAAATTTTACTAAAAACTTCGAACATTTATTTAATAAACTTGTTAATTATCAAACATATAATCAAACAATATTCTCATAACTTTTATTTAAACAATACAATTATACAATCATAATTTTGTTCTTATTAGTTCTATAATTAAACAATTTACTAAAACACGACACCACACGCGTACCGACACCGCATTAGTAATGGTTTAAGTTCAATAATTATTTTTCAGAGTCACTAATTTTGTTCTTATTAGTTCTATAAAAACGTTCCCAAAAATGTATTCCTCGCATTTTTGCTAAACCGGTCATAAAAAAACAAAAAAAAAAAAAAAAAAAAAAAAAAAAAGGGTTAAAACCGGTTTAAAAAAAAACCGGTCGGGGCAAAAAACTCAAAACCGGTCTAACCGATTCCGGTTAATTTTTTTGTTTAAAAAAAACCGGTTTTCAACTTGCATCTCTAAACACAGGTATACAATTTGCAAAATGTTATGGTGGGCCTTGGCCAACCCAACCACTAATGTGGCTTCGTCACTGATTTTGATGACAATAATTTTGAACATAAAGAGAATTGCATGTATACTCACTAAAGCGTAAATATTGCATATTTTTTTTAAATACAAGTTTTTTTAATGCATAATATACGATGCAAATTAAACATACAAGTTTTTATATGCAAACATACAAGTTTTAGTGTATACATGTAATTGCCCTTTGAACATACATAAATGGCGTCCATCGATGAAATTGTGCAAATAACCCCATTGCTGACTTAAAAAGAGTTACTCCCTACATTCGAAAAAGTATCTACAAATAATTTTTGTGTATTTTATAATATACTAGAACGGTACCTCGCAATGCGGAGGGGGTATCGTGTGATTATATTTTGCGTTATTTGGTTACACGTTTAGTTATCTTCATGTTTTATAAGTAGATATATTAGAGATGGTTAAGACAAATAATTTCAGTTTGAACAAACAAACGCTTCATAACAAACTTCCTAAACAACTTGCTTTCTAACAAATTAATTTTAAAATCTTTTTATAATAAGCAAGAAAAAAATCTGAATTTTAAGCATTTCTAATTACTCCCTCCGTCCCAAAATTATTGTCCCCTATTGATTTTTTCGGTCTTTACTTTTCAACTTTGACCTTAAATATTTTTGTATATATTGCATAATATTTGATACAAAATACATGAACGGATTGAGTTTTAAATGTATTTTCTTTTGGTATAATTTTTATCAAAAATTGTATAACACATACAAAAATATTTATAGTCAAAGTTGAGAAAGAAAGACCGAAAAAGTCAATAGGGGACAATAAATTTGGGACGGAGGTAGTATAAAATAGTCATAAATGCATTATAATATAGTATAGATATATGTATAATAAATGTTCATTCAATTTAATAAAATGCCATGTTTACTCATGAATTTAATAATTTAATTAAATGCAGATTTTACATTATGAAAATTATTTTAAGTCGTTCAACCGATATTCAAATTGGTTGCCTCCACTGTGGGGCGTGTTTGTCAAATGGGTTGCCGGCGATAATTTTGCAATATGGGTTGGATATACAACTGATATTGAATACACAAAAAGCTTAACATTTGCAATATGGGTTGGATATATTAACTACTGTGAATATGAGTCGAGGAGAGAGAAAGCTGAGCTGACAGCCGAAAAGATGGTGTAATATGGGTCACCGCTGTGTCCAGCTTTATTAGGGTAGTGGTAATGGGTGTGGTTTGGGAACGGTATGAGCTGATATCGCCGATGAACACCATTGCCACCCCAGCGGTATGAGCTGCAGTATCACTTGAGCGGCAATCTTTGCTTAAACGGCATGGAAAAATTGTAACGTTAGACCATTTAATTTTTTGATCGTTTGGAGTAAAATTGAATGTTGGAATCATAGTTGCCAATAAAAAAGTATGGTGAAGTATGAATAAGATGGAATAATATTATTAAAGGGTTGAGAGGTATGGGTGATGTTTTGAAACATGATTGACACCACTCTTACTTTTATTTGTTGCAAGTGTAAAAACTTTTTGAAGCAAACTAAAATAATAAAGTGAACACTTAAAATGAAACAAAAGAGTAATACTTTATACAATAATAGCAAAATCACTCGTTCTTCTTAAACTAATGTATAAGAGAGATATGATATATCATAACCGAAGTTGGATTTGAGAAAAATTCTAAGGTTTTTAAAATTAATCAAATAGTGATGTGCTTATTAATTCTAAGGTTTTTTTTCCTTCAGCAAATTATTTCATAATCAGTTACCCTCACAATTTGTATTATAGTAATAGCAAATACTCATCTACTTTTTTCCGTTTTAAACCATATCTATATGTGATCAGATATTTTGCTAAATTCAAAAAAGGAAAGCGACATCAAAAGTAGCGGGTATTGCGGGAAAAAAGAGCCAATGCCAAAAGTGATTGTCACGTGGTGTTAACAACCTAAACCGTAGATTTGCATGCCGTTGTTCTACCCTAATTACCTTATGTTTCAAAACTAAAATCTTTTACAATATATTTTTATTAATCATCTTACACATACAATAATATTATATATTTTTTCTCCACTTATTTTTTTTGCATCTAAACCGTCAGTTCTGATACTTGTCATGATTCTGTAAGTAAGAAGATTTGTAAAAACATGAAGTAGGAAGATTTATCATTTTCCGTTTCAAAAAGGAGCATATATGAACATGATTTCCGCTGTAACATATGCGCGCCAATTTAGCATTCTCTCTTTATAATCTTCTTCACAACTGATGTAGTGTAATAAGGCGAACGTAACCGTCACTTTATTTTTTTAAAACACTAAAACTAAAATTTCATTAATTATTAAAAAATTACATTAATAATTCAAATAAAATAAAGGGTAAATTGCAAAAAAAAAAAAAAAAAAATGTTCCTGAATAATACCCAATTAACAAGTTATGCCATCAAAAAGATTTTTTTTTGCAAATTCTGCCAATACTGTGCACGTTTCGCTGCAAATTGTTTCCCTTAGCCTCAGGGGCGCAGCTACATAGGGGCGGGAGGGGGCGCCCGACCCCCCAAAATTTTTTTGCGATGTAGGGGGTATATAGTTTTCGTGTAGAAAAATTTCGGTATATTTGGTTTCGACCCCCCAAAATTTCGGTATTACCAGAAAAATAGCGTTAGAAAAAAAAATTAGATCCCGACCCCCCACTGAAAATTTTCTAGCTTCGCCACTGCTTAGCCTAACGATCGTTAAAAAAGTTCGTTAGTTTGAGGACCACGTCGGGATATTTTAGTCACCACTTTTCCCGCCTATTTACTCACCTACTTACCTGGTTACGTTCCCGATGCAACCCTATTCATAGGGACATAACTTGCAAGACTTAAGATAACTCTTTTATATCTTACTATGCATCATAATCCGACCAAACAACCATTCATATCAAAACCTTTCAACTGTGATTACTTACTAGTTTTTAAATCAACCCAGTGTTCTTTAAGACCACCCATAGTAAACTTTTTCTAACCCTGATGCACCTTTTTCCAACACCAGCCATAAACTTTTTCCAAATTTCTTATTACACTTTTGCAAATGGCTGCTACACGTGAGCAAGAGTCGAGGATGGCAGAGTTTATAACCAAAATTCTTAGTAGAGAAGCCGAAAGAGACAAGCAACGTAAGGAAAATTGAAACAACTATGCATCGAACTCACCACAGCCATAAAAGCAAGGCAAGAAGCAACTGAAGTACTAGAAATAGCATGTGGCCGTGTGCCATGTTCAACAGTTAGTTTAATGAATGATATGCAAAACGTGATATTAAACAGGCAATAACGCTTCAGATTTAGGTGTTAGAATCTGAATTAAATGCCCGTGAAAAGAAATACTTCTTGGGTTAATTGGAATTAGGTATCTTAGGTTAAGTTAGAGTAGTTTTGTTTTGAAGGTATGTTGTATATGTTTGTGTTTTGGATAGTTTCTGTTGATCCTCTGTAAAATACCCATGAATCTTGGTTAATGTATTTTATTTTGTTCGATCCTCTGTAAAGATTAATTAAGTTTGTTTTTTAGTTTTGCCACTGATTATTGATGTTTGTTTACTTAGTTGATCATTTATATATAAATTTTCATACATTTACAAAGTTTGACTTTTGAAAGTCAAAAGTTTGTCTAAAAATATGGTTATTTTGGACCCTACCAGTGTGTATCCAGGTCTATTTAGGTTTGATAATGATGTAAGGGGTGTTTAGGAGAAGTTGTTAGTATAGTTGGAACAATATGAAAGGGTCTGAAGTATGGGAAATTCAATGGCAGATGAAGTGTTAGTCAAGAAGGGCATACAATTTTGCCGAATTTGCATTTTTGTGCAACCAAATGTTTACTCTATGATATGACTTTGACTACTTGAAAACCCATTTGCTACGAGTCTTGTATGTGTAGGTTTAATAATAGTATGGTTGACTTTATCTTACTCATTGATTAACGATAATGTACTTAGTGTTGCAAGATCACTTAAATCATTGCAACAGAATGGATTAATGACAGTGTACTTAGTGCTAAGAACGGGAGTAAGATGTTACGAAGTCAAGGTTCGTTCAGACGAGAGATTTCGGGGATGAAATCTAAATAAGGGGGTAGAATTATAACACCCTGAAACCATGCCTTAAGTATTTTATTACAAGAATGCCATTTGAATAGTTGACCATGACTTTTATAAGTTTTGAGGACTTACGGGATTGGTTAGTCAACCCCGATAGTCAAACTATAAGCATTAAAGGTTATGTAATGGTTATAGAAAATATGATGTGTCACAATTATAAGAAAAGTAGATTTAAGGGACTAAAGTAGCTAGGTTGTAAATATGTTATAAAGTTAATGTGGCCAAATTGTAAGAAAAAGGACTAGAGGGACCAATTGTGTCAAAGAACCTAACTAGCAATATCTTAAATCAAGTTCTAGACATTTCCAACACATTCCATATTATTGTTGGAATGTGTTTGTGCGTGTCAACCTAGAGAGAAGAAAGAGGGGGGAAGACCAACTTGATGATCTAGTGATGAAGAGATTATGTTCATAATTCAAAGGTTAAGCCTTAACAATGATCTTATGCAAGATGCTTAAAGAGATTGATGGTGAAATTGTTGATTATGATGATGATGCTTTGATTAGCCTAACTTGGAGCTAAGGTTCATGAGATGAAAGGTAAAACATTGGTAAGGAGATTAATAAATGGAAGCAAGGACTATAAGTGTTTGGCTTATGTAGTAGAGATTAGTATAGACACCGAGCTCGAAGTTAAAGTTGTTCCTCGGGAGTCTTTAAAAGGGTTTAATGATTGTAGTGTCGAGTATTTGTAATGACCGAAAGTCAATTTACAAGTTTTAATGAATGTTGAAGGGTCATGTTAAAGTAATATTGAAAATGAGTCAAAATGGGTGTTTTGGCAAAGACACCCGTATGCTTGTAAAGTACATTTCCGTGGATCATTGAGACCACGAGTGTTTTGAAAATGGAGTGTTATGTTGTGTAAATGATTTCTAGAAGTTTTCATGTGGTGTCGTGTTCGGGAAGTGAGTTTTTTGGAAAATGTGCAAAAGTTCTTTCCTGATCTTAAGATCTTGAGATTTATGCTCAAACCAGAAAGTTGATTTCAAAGAGTTTTTCCCTGAGCATAGATCTTAAGATCTATACTCAGACCATAATTTTGACGTTTCGCAGATTTTTGTCGTTTTGTTTATTTTGTATAAAATAAACCGTAAGTCGTTAGAGGTCGTGCCACCCGTCGTTTTAAAGGTCTTAGAGTATAAACTGTTTTAAGGGCTGGTTTGTAATAGATTTTTACCAGTTTATTAAAGAGTAACAGAAGTTCCGTTATAATCTTGTCATTTCCGCAAAAAGCTTTTAATTCTTTGTCAAATCGGGCACGGGGCGTAACAGTATCTACTTTGAAGACTTCACCAGATTTCCGAGATAAGAAGACAAGATGCACCATATAAAGATCATTCATGCGCCGTACCATAGGCGGTGTACGAATATTCCATAATATAATAATTTTGGACCCCACGCGAAGTTACCGAGATACGGCGTATCTCATTAATGGATACGCCGCATCGACTCTGTTTCCAGAATGTGTAAATACCTCATTTACAACCGAATTTAATGTACACAATACCTACGAGAGGCGACGAATGACCACACAAAGACACAACCAGAAGGATGAAATAAGAGCAATAAGAAGGTCCTGCTAGTGCATAATTTCATAGGAAGATTCGCTTAATTTGTATTAGTACTATTTAATCGTTTGGTTAGCGTACCCTTTTTTTTATTTGATTCGTACTTAATATTTTCACTCATTAAAGATTATATGATGTTTTATTGGATGCTGATGCGTATGTTTTGATTACATTATTATTTCATTAATATCTTTGCATGATTAATGTAAGCCCTAAATGATTAATTAATAAATTGATAATCATTAAGGTAGACTTTATGCGGATTTCTGATTAGCTGTGACAGGACTTTTCCGTTGAGATGACTTAAAAACCGAAATCTAAACATTTAGGTTGGTCTAAACATTGGAATGAGATACGCATACACGTAAGCAACCAAAGAGAAATAACAAATTTAGTACTTATCATATATAACTAAACAATTAGCGAATATATCTTCCTTACTATCGGCTTGACCTATGATTTGTTATCTGTGTTTCTATCTGTGTGTGTGTCATTCGCCTCAGAGCCTTTATTTACAGTTTTACCTAATCTAAACTTCGTACCAGTCTCTTAGGCTGCAAACCTGATGAGGCGAAAAATGAACCGTTTTTAGGGGGTCATTTAAGCCCGAAATTGAATTTATTTGATCAAATATTGCCCTAAATCGCTCCTTTTGTGATTTTAGGTACTTTGGGAGTGAATTCTGGAAAAGGAAGCATTTTGGACGTTTTTGGAGCATAAAAGTGAAGAAAATGGCAAAGACTTAATTCTCCATGCTGAGAACAGTACCTGACGGCGTCAAGAAAGGAAATGTGACAGCGTCAGGAGTAAAATCCATGACGACCCAGAGAAAACCTGAAGGCGTCAAGAGAAGGGCGTCAAGAGTTATTCTGGTGACGGCCTGAAGATGGATTACACGAGACGGCGTCAAACCCAGATCTAGGCAGTCCGAGAACTTTATTGGCGGCGAGATGACGACATCAGACATTTACTCTTGACGCCGTCACCTCACAAAATCTATATATACTTTTCTATTTTTCATTCATTAGGAGAGGAACTTGTGTGAAGAATACTAGGGTCGAACCTAATAAACCCTAGGTCGTTTGTAACAGTATTTTCAAGGGTTTTCACCCCTTGAAACCTTTCATGTTCAATTAAGATAAGTCCTCTTTCAATTCATTCAGTATGTCTATGTGTTGTTTGAATATATCTTATGCTTGTCTTGATTATAACATGCTAGGCTAGATCTACCATGTGTTTGCTTAGATGTAATAAAACCTAGATGTTAATTATAGGTTGATTGCTTGTTTATAGTTGTAATGGATGAATGATTTCAATGTTAGGCTTAAGAAAACTGGCAGATCTCCATTGTGTAACTTGCTTGAATGTCTTAAGAAACATGAACCGATGTGTACTAGGTTTTTATGATTGTATTTAATGCATGAGCGAATTCTATTGATCACATGTTAGGAGCTTCTTAGCCGGCTCGACATAGGAGTGAAGTAGGAGCTTATAGGATTGGGGAAGTAAGTACGCCACCCCATGAATGGTATTAAGGAATATAATCCGTCACCCACGCAACTGTAACAAGTAATTAACCTGTAAAAGATATCTAGGGAGTAGTGAAATCTAAGTAAACACAATTCTCCCATATATTGCTCACACCACTAGTTAATTTAGTTTATTTTCATTTTTAGTATTTTATTTTGATTGCATCTTAGTTATTGGGTTAGTTGACTAGCAACTAATTCCGCCCACTTCCTCTAAAAACCGAGATTTTTATTTGCTTTTCATAAAACATAAAAATACAAAAAGAATCTTCCCTCATCTCTAGACCTAGTCTTCAGGTTTTCTAATCCTAGCGACACTATTCCCAAGTTGAACGATCAATCCTCCGGTACTTGTCACTATACTATACTACAACGATCATGTACACTGCCTGGTGGGGGTTGTAAGCTTCTCGAGATCCCTCGAGAGGTAAAGCCTGGCGCAATTCCCACGCATCAAGTTTTTGGCGCCGCAGCCCGGGGAATAGTTATTGTCTATGTTAGAATTTCTTTTTATTAGGTCTACTTGCTAGATTCCTATCTAGTAAGATTTTATTTTTATTTTTAGGTTTTCTTTAGTCTATCTATTTCTTCGTGCCTTTGTTAGTAAAATAAATTCATTGACTATTCCGTTGACCATTATGGAAAACGCGAATCCATCCCTTTCCCCTAGAGAAGTGGCTTTGTTACGAGAACAAATTGAGATTGAGATTAGGGAACTTAGGGAGCTTAATAGGTTGATTAATGTTGAGCTCGACCATGCATTTAGTGACCTAGTGACCGCCTTGTATTCAAATAAGGACCTAGGGGCTAAAGATCTTGAGGATGTTGTTGAGAAACTTGAAGAAGGGGAGATTGATCCAAAGCTAGATGATTATTTTAATCTACACCTCACTAAGGAGGAGATTGCGTACTATAATAATCTTATTGATAACCCTCAACCTCCTTTTACTAGAATCGAACCTAAGATAAAGATAGGCGATCCTAAGAATGCTAAGATACCATGTATGATTGGGTATAGACATATTGACACTTCTTACATTGATTTTAAATCCCCAATCAACATTATGTCCTCAAGTGTCTATAATGATATAGTGAAAATGAGACTTGGACCTAGAAAAGATCCCAAGTACCCTAGTGGAATTTGTAACTTTGTCGGGAGAATTAAAGGTCTACATGTCTTTGTTGGGAATTTTACTTATATCACTGACTTTATGGTTGTTGAAGATCTTGCTAATGTTATTGATTGTCGCCTATCCAATGTTGTGTTTGGTAAACCGTTTGTTGAAGAGTCCAAGTTAGAATATGATGAGATAGAAGGGACAATCCGATTTGCGAGTAACACCGATAGGATCACTTATAGGATGCCTAATAGAATGAAAGAATTTCATTTTGTGCCCCGATTTGACATGGATAACATTGGTGCTTTTGAGGACATCAATGAAGAGGATAAGAAAATGGGTATGGATTATGTATGGGAAAAGAAGAGTCTTTTCTACAAATATTGCTTGACCCTAGGACCGAAGTATAAAGTCGATAAGGAATTTGCCCATAGGATTATAGGAGCTATTGAGAAAAAGGTGATTGGATTCTATAAAGAACATTTACAATCAGAGAGTGAAACCAACGATGAGGTCACGTAGTAACCCATGACCTTGAGTCTAGCTACAAGACTCGTAAATAAAGAAAAGCGCTTCTTGGGAGGCAACCCATGTTTTGTGTGATTCTTATTTTGTTTGATTGTTATTTGCTTCCGTATGCATGCTTTATTTTTATTGTTGGTAGATCATGTGAAAATACTTTACTTCGTTGTTTGGTCTAGTCTTAACTTCATCCAAAGGTATTTCGCAAAAGATAAGTGTAAGGGGAAACCCCAAATATGTTTTTAAGAAACAAACTCGATCATGATTCTCCACAATATTAAGTGAACATGTATATTCGTATTTGTTAGAGTCAAATGCTTGTATCGAGTCATAATGATGTTTTGCAGGATTTTCCAGGAAGTAGGACGAAGTTTTTCCAGACATTTTCCGGAAACTTAACATAAGAATTTCTGCAGGTCACTTCTGACGGCGTCAGGAAGAAACTCCTGACGGCGTCATGTGTAAAATTCAGGAAATTTTACAAGTTTTGTTTTTCTAACGGAGTCTTAAAGTTTTTGTTGAATCTTTAGTTTTATAATCTCCAGGAGATCTGCAAACATCATTCCACAAGCATTATATCTTATTTTGTTTTCTAGGATTTGTTAGCATATATAGATTGCCGCCGATTTTACGCGAGGTTGCCTTGTCTGTTTTCTCAGGTTTTACAGGTTATGTATGACAAGAAGATGATTTATATTCTGGAAGGGAAGCTTTGATTGTTCATTTTCTTGGAGGAAGATCTAACCTGGCTACCTTATTATCCATACCGAGCGAATCAGGGGAATATTTGATTTCATTCTTTTTACTTATTTCACTTTTACATTCTTTACTTGAACATTGGGGACAATGTTCATCCTAAGTGTAAGGGGAGGGTAAAATGATGATACCTTACAGATACACTTTCGCTTGAGTTTGCTTGTTTGATAGTATATGTGTAATAAAACTATGAGAAATACTTGTTAGTGTAATTTTAGCGCCAAATTTAAATTTTTTTACAACATTTAGGAGTGAAACTTTAGCCATAGCAAGCGTCTCATGGATAGGAGATTGTATGACTAGCACAAAACCGTACAATTCAGAAAAATTTTCCACCCAAATATGTGAGGTTCGCCTTTAGATTTGATAGGAAAAGCATTTACTATTAGTGCTTATGAGTGTACCGGTAGCATTTAGATTCTAGAACTTGTGTTAGTGATGCATCCCAAGACCGCTAGTGAGACTACATTCGTGTAGTAGGATTTACTACATGATAAGAGGCATTAGGATCACCCTTGTGTTAAACCCGTATCATAATTTCTTGACCATTTAAGTCATATTACTTGGCTAGTTAAGTCAACTAATTTTTCCCACACCTTAGCGTTGTACTCATTTTTATTACACGAAACCCCTTTTTATTCAATGTTCATTTTATGTTTTTGTCATTTTTGATTTATTAGCTTAAGTAGAGTCTAGTCTTGGCTTAGCAATGCCACATTGTACATGTAATTAACCAAGATGATTAACTCGCCACCAGTAAAGACTGCCTATATCCAACAAAACCGTGTATTCCATATCCCTACACCTAACGTTACAACCCTTTAAAAGACCTCTTTGATAGTTTATCCTAGGTGCTTACACCATGTGGTGGATGTTTGATCCTTTTCCAAGCCTATGGTAATCTATTTTGCTATGACAGGTAGTGAGAGATGTTTTCCATTTCCATATTGTGATATATACTTTATTACACCTGAGAGATGTGAGAATCTAAACACTATTTGTGAGGTGCTAGTGTGTGACCTCCGTGCTTGTCTTTGGTCTTTAGTGGAACGATTATTTGTTGTAATTACTTTTATATTAGTGTTAAATGATCCCTAACTTGTATTTTGATTAGAATAAAAGCGCATTTGCTTGAGGACAAGCAAATCTCAAGTGTAAGAGTATATTATGAGGCGAAAAATGAACTATTTTTAGGGGGTCATTTAAGCCCGGAATTGAATTTATTTGATCAAATATTGCCCTAAATCGTTCCTTTTGTGATTTTAGGTACTTTGGGAGTGAATTCTGGAAAAGGAAGCATTTTGGACGTTTTTGGAGCATAAAAGTGAAGAAAACGGCAAAGACTTAATTTTCCATGCTGAGAACAGTACTTGACGGCGTCAAGAAGGGAAATGTGACGGCGTCAGGAGTAAAATCCGTGATGACCCAGAGAAAACCTGAAGGCGTCAAGAGAAGGGCGTCAAGAGTTATTTTGGTGATGGCCTGAAGATGGATTACATGTGACAACTTCAAATCCAGATCTAGGCAGTCCGAGAACTTTATTGGCAGCGAGATGACGGCGTCAGACATTTACTCTTGACGCCGTCACCTCACAAAATCTATATATACTTTTCTATTTTTCGTTCATTAGGAGAGGAACTTGTGTGGAGAATACTAGGGTCGAACCTAATAAACCCTAGGTCGTTTGTAACAGTATTTTCAAGGGTTTTCATCCCTTGAAACCTTTCATGTTCAATTAAGATAAGTCATCTTTCAATTCATTCAATATGTCTATGTGTTGTTTGAATATATCTTATGCTTGGCTTGATTATAACATTCTAGGCTAGATCTACCATGTGTTTGCTTAGGTGTGATGAAACCTAGATGTTAATTATAGGTTGATTGCTTGTTTATAGTTGTAATGGATGAATGATTTCAATGTTAGGCTTAAGAAAACTGGCAGATCTCCATTGTGTAACTTGCTTGAACGTCTTAAGAAACATGAACCGATGTGTACTAGGTTTTTATGATTGTATTTAATGCATGAGCGAATTCTAGTGATCCCATGTTAGGAGCTTCTTAGCCGGCTCGACATAGGAGTGAAGTAGGAGCTTATAGGATTGGGGAAGTAAGTACGCCACCCCATGAATGGTATTAAGGAATACAATCCGTCATCCACGCAACTGTAACAAGTAATTAACCTGTAAAAGATATCTAGGGAGTAGTGAAATCTAAGTAAAAACAATTCTCTCATATATTGCTCACACCACTAGTTAATTTAGTTTATTTTCATTTTTAGTATTTTATTTTGATTGCATCTTAGTTATTGGGTTAGTTGACTAGCAACTAATTCCGCTCACTCCCTCTAAAAACCGAGATTTTTATTTTCTTTTCATAAAACATAAAAATACAAAAAGAATCATCCCTCATCTCTAGACCTACTCTTTAGGTTTTCTAATCCTAGCGACACTATTCCCAAGTTGAACGATCAATCCCCCGGTAATTGTCACTATACTATACTACAACGATCAGG
This sequence comes from Artemisia argyi, assembly GCA_030686995.1. NCBI lineage: Eukaryota > Viridiplantae > Streptophyta > Magnoliopsida > Asterales > Asteraceae > Artemisia > Artemisia argyi. Next base: position 49,503,174 of record CM060688.1, read on the forward strand.
TACACTGCCTGGTGGGGGTTGTAAGCTTCTCGAGATCCCTCGAGAGGTAAAGCCTGGTGCATTTCCCACGCATCAAAACCCCTTTGCGATAGATTAGGTTTAATTAGAACTTAACTTTAGAATTAAAATATGATAGATACTTAAGTGTTAACATTCCACTCTAAGTGATCGACCCTCTCTTTACCAACTAGGCTGCATTGATCGGGACACTCCAGTTAGGGTTTGTTATACGTTAAGTTGGCTAAATATAAATTTAAAACTTTATAACATATCTATACCTATAATGAAAGCACATCAAGTTTTTTGGCGCTGCTGGTGAGGAGTGAATTGTTTAACACTTTATATTTGTTAGTATTTTGATTTATATTTAACATAGTTTAAACTTTTTAATTTGATTTTTATTTTACTAACTTTGTTATGTATTTGTATAATTACATTTATTGTATCATTCTTCATATCTATCGCTTTTGTGTTTGTTTGATTTTTGCATTTTTTTTCTGCATTGTTGCTGACTATTGTATTTTGATGAACTAAATGATACCTCGTATCTAAATTATTAGATACGGCGTATTACTTTTTTTTATTATTCATACAGTGTATCTTATTTAATATTTCGGGTGCGACGTATCTAATCTCCTAGATACAGAGTATTCTGTTTTAATCAGAAAATTTTAAAACACTAAAAGCCATACGACGCATGAGCTTTTGCTTATACGGCATATTTATTTATTAAAAACATATTCGAATTTTTAAAAATAAAATATATGACATATTGATTACTATTAATATGGCGTATATCTTTCTCTAAATAAAAGTCTAAGATTCTTAAACATACAGAGCATACGGCGTATCAAGATTTTTGGATACGGTGTACCGTCTGCATATGCCAGGAACTTTTATTTTTCGTATTCCGTTTTCGTTCTTAGTTTTCTGTAGTTCTACTTTTTCAAACCTATCCTACTGATGTTATTGTCTTGATTTCATGTAGTGCATGACCAGGAGTTCTACTGTAGACTCATTGAACCATATAATGACCCTGAGAAAGCTTTTCACTCGCTAAGCAAGCTTTTCAAGACCACAAGCCTTAATTGATCGAGTTCGTTAGAGCTCGATTACTTTTCTGATCAAGAATCTCAGTTTGAAGAGGAAACCACAGGAACGATGACAGACCCAGCCATGGAGGAGTACATGACTAAGACCCGAGATGACTATAATTCGGGGATTGCTAGGCCAAAGTTTGAAAAAGAGGCCAAGTTCAAGTTGAAATGTCACTTTCTCAAGGAATTACATAAGAACACCTTCAGCGGATCGGAGCATGATGATGCTAATGAGCATGTGGAAAGGATTCTTGAGATAGGTGATTTGTTCACAACTAAGGATGTGACTATTGACCAACTAATGCTTCGTATGTTCCTATTTCACTTACAAGAGCTACTAATAAGTGGCTAAACAATGAACCTGCTAGTTCGATTACTGAATGGGAAGACCTAAAGAAGAAGTTTTTGAAGAAATATTGCCCACCTGCCCGTACTGCTAAGAAGATGGAGGCAATCAATAACTTCAAGTAAGAGCCCGATGAAACTCTTTATCAGGCTTGGGAACGATTCAAGGATCTTATATTGAAATGTCTTCAACAGTATCTAACTACTATGAATGAGGTGATTTTGATTTATTAGGGTTTGGATGTGCCTACTCGACAAATTTTGGATTCTAATGGCGCTGTGCCTCAGACGAGTGCAGTCAATGCTAGGAAAGCCATCCATGAAATGGCTGATAATTCTTAAAAGTGGCATGATGGTACCTCTACTAGAACTAGAATTAGCGAGACTTCTGATAGATATGCTGCTATTCAAGCTCAGCTAAACAAACTTAGTAGAGATCTCAAGAAGGTGGATGAGAAGGTATACGTTGCTCAAGTTGGTTGTGAATTATGCAATGAACCTCATTACACTAAGGATTGTCCATCTAAGAAGGAGGGATAGACACTTGAAGAAGCATACTACACTCAATTTGGAGTGCCATTTCAGCCATCAGGAAGGTATAGAGCTACTGCTCAAGGATTTTATCAAAGGGACAATGGAAATTCATCTTATCAAGAAAGAAAACAGACTTTGGAAGAATCCATGAAACAACTCATGGCTGATGCTGCAAAGACATGAAGAAAACTCTACTTTGATCAAAGAATTCGTTCCTCAACCGATGTTTCCATCAGAAATCAAGGAGCTTCGATCAAGGCATTGGAGCTTCAAATCGGTCAAATAAGCAAGGTACTTCAAGAAAGGGGATCTGGAGGTTTACCTGGATCGACTGAGACCAACCCAAGAGATCATGCTAAAGCAATCACCACTACTGTAGAAGTTGTGCCTAATGTGCCTTTTCCTGGACGATTATTAGCTACTGCTGATGCTGAAAAGCCAAAATTTTTCTTTAACTCTTCCATAAGTTTAAGAAGATTGCTCAAGGAAAAGTCAAGAATGGAAGAGATCAAAGATACCATGAAAGATGAATGCTCTTCAATTGCTCAAAATGCTTTGCATCATAAGGAGAAAGACCCATGGAGTTTCACTTTACCTTGTAATATTAATGATATGTTTTTCAATAAAGCCTTAGCTGACTTATGAGCTAGTGTTATTGTCATGCCTTATTCGACCTTTGCCACCTTAGGTTTAGGTAAATTAGCTCCCACTAAACTAATAATTGAATTAGCTGATAAGACTGTCAAACGTCCCGAGGGTATTGCTGAAAATATTTTAGTAAGGATTAAAAAATTTGTTTTTGCCCTAGACTTTGTTATTTTAGATATGCCTGAGGATATCAAAATTCCATTGATCCTTGGAAGACCTTTTTTGTCTACTGCTCATGCTAAAATTGATGTATTTAACTTCTTTTAGAGTAGGTAATGACAAATTAGTTTTTAAGAGTGATGATCCAGTCAAGAGCAATATTAAGAGTGTTTATGTGATAGGATTAAGATAGCAAATGGAACTTGACTTAAAAACTAGGCTAATGGGTGAAACCTTAATCCAAAATAGATCACTTGACCCAATTGATGGAGATTACATTGAATTAAATGACCTTAATGTGCCATTAGAATTAAATGACCTTAATGTGCCATTAGAGCTTAATGACCAAGTAATGGAGGATTCAGAACCCGAAGTTAAAGATGGAGAAGTTGTGGATATTCCAATGGTTAATGTTATTAGTACTAGAAACTCTGACGAGATTGAGGAATATCCTAGTTTTTGTGATTATGTATCCATGTTGATTGTGCTTATAATTTACAATTTTCATTCATGATAGGTTACATGCACGTTTGATGACGTATAATACGGATAGCAGGCTTACTGGGCCTAGACCGTATTATACACAACGAGGCTCTGGCCCAACAAACAAATAAGTTGGGCTCCGGCCCAATAAACGAACTGGGCACCGCTAAAGACCAAGCCATGCGCAAGGCACGACCCAGGCTCGTAAAAACACAACGGATCACATAGAGCGACACTCCGGAATTAAGCTCATGGATTGTCTTACGGTCTGGAGAAGTGATCCCCTATCCGTAGGATCGACTAAGCTGCGAACCCTTGCCCGACAAGGGTCCCATTCCGACCACTACAGCAATATGCGAAATACTAGGGAACCCTAGCATTTCGACCACCTATAAAAGGTAGTCTCAGTACACATACACGAGGTATGACTTTCTCACTCATCCCAATATACACATATTTCTCTGACTACATGAGTACTTATTCTCACGCCGGAGCTTAATCGTGGGGTTCATCCCCACAGTAAGGATAACGGTGTGCTTTTACTTGTGCAGGAAATACAACTCATTACTTAGATTATTGCATAAATTACACAGCGGACGACCCACCAAGGGCGGCCCACTCCAAACCAAGCCAGACTCTAACCCATTCACACTTTTTGCACTAACAAGTTGGCGCCATCCGTGGGACTAGTACACAACTGCGTTCAAAAATACTCACCATGAGCAAACAATCAGGCAATACCACTCCCACATCAATACCCGCCTTGCGGAAGATGATGGGAAACACGGAACGCTGAAAGGTCAACACAAGCTGACAACCGGTACCATTCTCCGAGAACGTAACACTAGGCACTGCCAGCCCTCATCGATTAATGGGAATGGGAAAGTTCATCAAGAGAAGGCAAGTTCAAAAACAAGCAAACACAATTAAGTCACAAAGCAGCCGAGCAATACTCCGAGTCAAATAAGCAAAAAAAGGGAAGTGCAGGAAAAGGAAGATAAAGCAACCTAAGGACGCACCTGGAAACTCCGACCAAGAAGGCAAATGACCCGATGTACTAGGAAGGGCAAGGAGAAGTAGCTCTGTGACACGTGGAGATCCGAAAGATGACGCACACATTAAAATGCGAAAAAACAAAAAAAAAAGTAATATGTTCATGTTCACAAAATTCCGTCCAAGGAAGATGCTACCAAGAGAAAAGAGGTAATGTCCCATCAAGGGAAGCGGTGCTCAATCCGAAAGGGTGCGACGAGGCATATTTCAAAGGCACAAACGCCGACAATACAGTTAAGGGGCGGCTACAGACAAGTGGAAAAGTTGATCCGTTCGACTTACACATTTGCAACGCCAGATTGCTGGAAAGGTCACTTCCTCCAAATAACTCAAAGACGCTCGACAAGAGTGTGGACACAATAGATCGTTTTAAGGCCTCTCGAACAATAGCACGGGCGCAATGCCGAGGCATACTTACCCAACGATACGAGCTAAATGCGACATCTCCCGGGCTGACCCTGACCCGGCCTAATAATGTCTATCCCAACTATATGAATGGTTGCTACCCATCCCAGGCAGCATTCCTACAACATTTCCCCAGAAATAAAATAATTATCGAAAACCAAGTAGCACCTATCAACCACAAGCGAAGAAAAGACGAGTTGACGAATGACTTTAGATGCTGATTTAAAAGAAAATAGGGATCAAGGAAAACCAATAGTTACTCCGCCCGCAGCAAGAAGTCAAGGCGCCCCGGCTACAGTATGCTGATACAAACTCCAAAAATCAAAAGACGCGCTCCGGCAAAACATCAAGACCGAAAGAGTGGATGTCGTATGGAAGATGAATCTAAAGAAAATAAACAATTGTCAGACAATCGTATAGTATCGCAGAGACCTACTGCATAGGCAGACAACGCAGGCGGCGATTGTCAGACACAATATCGCCTAAAAAAAAGAAAAAAAAAATCACTTGATAGATAACTAGGTACTATGGAAGAAGACTATTACCTAAACTGATAAGGAAATGAAGGAATCCTGTCAGATATATCGCGAATGAAATGGCTCAGGAGGCACGACCCCGCTCCGGCGCCTTAAAGATCATTATGCATCACTCCGTCAACAATCAAAGGAAAAAAATTAAAACTCCACAAAAATAATAATAAAATAAAGCACTACGGAAACACGCCGATAGCTGAAACTCAAAAGCCCTCATAAGGGTCACTATCGAGACACTGCCCAGCCAATATACGGATGACACAGGCATGAGACATGGGGAATTAAAGTAGAAAAAGTCAACGTGCTGAGGGGAACCTTGTCTCTCTCCCCAAGACACTGAGAGGACGGAAAAAGTAGACTTCCTGTCAAATCTATCTGGACAGGGGGTACGCCACTTTCGAAGCTAGGCACGTGCCCACAAACTAGGTCAACCTAAGGAATTTATTGCTGCAACTGATACAACAGCAAAACCTCCACTATAAAAGGCCATAGCAACCAATGGGAAAATACACAACACTGGTAACCATGAAACATCACCCATTGATAACAACTTCTCAACCTCCAAAGGGCAATCCAATCACATGTCAAAAAATAATACAACCACGGACGCAATATAAAGAAAATACTGATTATTCGATGGCCAGGAAATGTTCTTAAGTGGATTACTAATAAAGATTAGCCGATATCAAACGGTGGCTAATGGCTTTGATGCTCCACAAAAACCCCATCACTCTAACCTCCTTCCGAAACGTTCATCGGATGTCCTTTTGACTAAGTCGATAGGTTATGTGCCGTCCTGGTGTCAAGAGACAACAATCTCTTAAGCCAACCTGGCTTACAAGGTTCAGAGCAAGAATTATTTAAGCCCGAATTCAAGATTATTTGATCAATTATTGCCCTAAATTATTCCTTTTGTCATTTTAGGTACTTTTGAGGAGAAATCTGGAAAAGGAAGCATTTTGGACGTTTTTGGAGCATAAAAGTGAAGAAAACGACAAAGTCTCAAATTCCTTGCTGGGAACAGTACCTGACGACGTCAAGATAAACACGTGACGGCGTCAAGAGTGGCAAAAGAGGTGGAAGTGGAAAATATACGTGATGATCCATAATGTTTTTAGGCTTATTGGCCTGACGGCGTCACCAAGGCCGTCAGGGTCCGAATACTAGTGACGGCCCAGAGTATTTTTTTACATGACGACGTCAGAAGTAGATCTAGGCAATACGAATTTCAATTTGGCGGCGAGTTGACGGCGTCAGAGGTGAACACATGACGCCGTCAGGATGCATATTCTATATATATTTTTCCAATTTTTCATTGTAATGGGTGGAACTTTGTGTGGGATATTAGGGCATAAACCCTAGACGGATTTTATAGCTTTTTCAAGGGTTTCAACCCCTTGATTCTTCCATGTTCAATTGAAGATAAGTACTTATTCAAATCATTCAATATGTCTATGTGTTGTGTGATTATATCTTACGCTTGTCTTCTCTTTAACATTCTAGGCTAGGTTTTATTGTGTTTGCTTAGATGTAGTGAAACCTAGATATTGATTATGGGTTGATTGTTTATTTATAATTGTTACGGATGATTGTATTCGATGTTAGGCTTAAGAAAACTGGCAGACTTCCATTGGTAACTTGCTTGAACGTCTTAAGAAACATGATCGGAGGTGTACTACGATTTTTGGTTGTATTTAATGCGTAAGAGAATTCTAATGATCCCATGTTAGGAGCTTCTAACGACTCGACATAAGAGTGAAGTAGGATCTTATAGAGTTAGGGAATATTGTACACTGCCCTACGACTAGTATTAAGGAATATAACCCGTCATCCATGCAATTGTAACAAGCTAATCAACCTGTAAAAGATATCTAGGGAGTAATGAAATCTAAGTAAACACAACTTTTCTCATTATTGTTTCCACCACTTTAGTATAATAGTTTGATTTTCATTTCTTTTATTTTATTTTGATTGCATCTTAGTTAATTGGGTTAGTTGGCTAGCAACTAATTCCGCCCACTCCTTCAAAACCCGAGATTTTACTTTCTTTTCATAAAATATAAAAAATATAAAAAATACAAAAAGAATCATCTCTCACCTCTAGACCTAGTTTAGTAGGCTTTCTAATCCTAGCGACACTATTCCTAAGTTGAACGATCAATCCCCCGGTACTTGTCACTATACTATACTACAACGATCAGGTACACTGCCTGGTGGGGGTTGTAAGCTTCTCAAGATCCCTTGAGAGGTAAAACCTGTTGCGAGGGCGCAATTCCCACGTATCTAGTTTTTGGCGCCACAGCCCGGGGAATAGTTATTGTCTAGGTTATAATTTCTTTTTATTAGGTCTACTTGCTAGATTCCTTTCTAGTAAGATTTTTATTTTTATTTTTAGGTTTTCTTTAGTCTATCTTTCTCTTTGTGCCTTTGTTAGTAAATTAAGTTCATTGACTATTCCGTTTGCCATTATGGAGAACGCGAATCCACCATAGTACCAACCGCGATATTCACCCACTCCAAATGACATCTTGATGTTCAAACAACATCAAGATGAACCTATCTATGACGCATGAACTTGTTTTAAATATTTACTCCGAAAAATCCCTCATCATAGTTTCGATTTGTGGTCCCAAATCGAAATATTTTACCATTGTGTCGACCACTATACCAAAATGGACATTGACCATGCCGCAGATGGGGATCTTTGAGGGTTAAGTACTGATGAAGCATGGGAAGCCATAGAGAATTGTGTCACACTCGCTAAGAAGTTGGACAACCCAACAAACGTTGTTACGGATCAATTGATAGCAAGTTTAAGGGAACAAGCAAGAAGTTTGTTTGTGGATAATAAGTCTATAGATGAGATACCTAGCTGCATGGAGTGGTTTGATTCCACTATAATACAAGATGAACACATAGGTAATCTAGATACAATGGAGGATGAGGTGGATAATCCAAGCCCACAAAGTACCCCACAAGTCCTACCATCATTTGAGGCACACATACCACCCGTGACTTATCCAGAAGAAGTAGAAGAGACTATAGGAACCCCAATAGAGGTAGAACCCTTGTACCAAACACCACTAGAGGATATAGGTTTGAATACTTGTAGTGATAACCTTACTCTTAGTACTAGGGAATTACCTAGTGTTGATAAACCGGAACCTCAATTCTCACACAACTTTCCATCCTTAGATATACATCTAGGAGACAAAAGAGGAGCCGACCCACCCATCAACCCATGTAGTCCGGGTAGGCTTAGGATAAAGGTGGTAGACTTTAAGCCATGTAGAGAGGAAGCCAATATAGTAGTGGAACATAACCTTACATACTTACATCACCCAATTCATGATTGATCACAAGACGCACTATGGGTTTAAACCGGGTTTATTAGGTCAAAATAGATTCCCAACTATGAGTGTCTTGAAAATTATAGAAGATGATCCCTTTTTAGGAGAAAACTTCAACACACCCATTGACCAAATTAAACTAAGTAAGGTTATGATAAATGGAGCACACCCGTTTGAGCATATAATTCATTCACCACTCTTTCCTCATGGGGCATATTTCCACCCTAAGGGTGGGTATTGCTACTATCACCCACACTTAATCCTAAGTGCAGGGAAAACCTCACCTTTTTCCGTGAAATAAGGGTAGAGTCAGGCTCGTGACTCGAACAAAAACAAGCGCTTCTTGGGAGGCACCCCATGTTTTGTGTGTTTTTATTTGTTTGATTTTTCCGTATGCATGTTTTATTTTTATTGTTGGTAGATCATGTTTCAAACTAAATTGTGAAAATGCTTTATTTTGTTTTTAACTTCGTCTTAACTTCATATAAAGGTATTTTGCAAAAGCTAAGTGTAAGGGGAAACTCCAAATTTGTTTATAAGAACGAAAATGATCATGATTCGCCACAATATTAAATGAACATGTACATTAGTAATTGATGATGTACCCTCCGATTAGCTTGTAGGATCCACCTTCGAGTCTGATCGCAACCTACATAATCGAAGGCTTTGGCTAGCCTCCTTAAACTTTCTTTGGCGTAAAACTAATCATCAATGATCTAGTTACCAAGTGGGAATTCGCCAATCGAAGGATTAAGCCCTTCGGGGTATCTCTCGATAAGTTTTAAGGACGGAATGATGCCAAGTCCAAATATTGGTGAGACCAAGTCTTACCCACGTCTCCTCTTTTTCTTTAGCTCCCCCGCTAAACCAGGAGGAGTGGGACACTAAACCCTAGCGGTTACCACAAATCATGGGACGCCCCCATGATCTCTCTCAAACGTGTGACCACTCTCCAGGACCGTTTTCTTCACCTATAAATAGTCTTGGACGATGAAAAATCTGGTATGCAATCTCTCTCACCTTACTTTACTACATTTACACTAAAACTCTCATACCGATCACTTATTCACACGCCGGAGGTGGTTTGCAGGGTCCAACCCCTGCACAAATAACAAACAAACAAACAAAATAAAATCACACAAAACATGGGTTGCCTCCCAAGAAGCGCTTTTCTTTATTTACGAGTCTTGTAGCTAGACTCAAGGTCATGGGTTACTATGTGACCTCATCGTTGATTTCACTCTCTAGGTCGTCTTCTAAACCAGTTTTGTATTCCGGACCTAGTTGCAAGCATTCTTTCTTTGTAGAAACCAAGCATCCTATTCGTCACATACTCTACTCCTCTACGTCTATCCTCCTCATTCCTATAATAATACGCTTGCTTGTGTTCCTTTTCTAAATTAGAGAGGAGGCGGTATTGCTCAATCTTGTAGGGCATTTGGTAGGCGACCTCATCATTTTCTTCCTTGAATCTAACTTTCCCTAGAGTCGGGTCATAACTCATCCTAGTGGCCTCAACAAATGGTTTTCCAACTATTATTTGGCTTAGGCAAGCATCTATCACCGGATGAGTGTCTTCTACTATCATTAAATCGATCTCATAAGTGAGATTGCCTATTATCACATGCAATCCCTTCACTCTTCCTACAAAATTACTTATCAAATTCCTATTGGGCATCATCCTAAAATCAAGTTGCTTCTTCCTCACCCAATTGTAATAAGTCCTAGTCATGATGTTAACAGGAGACTTAGGATCGATGTAAGCTTTCCATATATGTGTATGCCCTATGTTGCATGGTATGTTAATGTTAGAGGGGTCTCCCATTTTGATAAGGGGTGTGCCAAGGATATATGGTCTCTCGGGACTATCGAATAAATCCTTATGGTATTCCCATTCTTCCTTGGTGGGCATCTTATCAAAGTATTTCTCTATACTTTCTACTTCCTCTAACTCCTTTTCCTTATTAACCTCAACTCCCCTACTTTCATCCCTAGTTTCGGTTTCTACTCCAACTTCATCCTTGTCACTTTCTTCTATCTCCTTATCTATTGGCTTAATGGTGACAACATTGACAAAGTGGACATGTTTAGATGATGAGGGGTCCTTAATTTGGATTCCGTTATTGGTGTCCCTAGTGTCCTTCCTAGGTGTAGTTAACGCTTGGTTGTTGAGAGCTTTCAACAAGTTGTCAATCTTGTTGGTCATCTCCGTTTGTTGTTGGTTGAATTCGGTTTCAAACCTAGCTATGAGAGCTTCTTGAGATGCCATGAACTTAGACATCAATCCTTCAAGATTGTTGGTACTACCATAGTTGTTAGAAGGATTGTTGTTGAAAGTACGGTTGGAGGGTGGACCGATTGGTTGGTAATGATTAGGCGGATTGGAAGAATTGGGTTGATTTTGTTTCCACCTAAGGTTTGGGTGATTTTTCCAAGAGGGGTTGTATGAATCACCGTAAGGGTTTGGCTCGGGCTTGAAAGTGTACCACTTATCTCCCGCTTCGTCGGTACGCGTGGATGCGTAGTCCGCAAAAGCTGTTCCGGGGAGTTCCACACAATCACGAGTGTCATGGGGACCACTACATAATTCGCATGAGGAAGTGATTTTGTTCACTTGGCTTGAAGGCTTAGGAGCTTCGTAGAATTTCATGAGAAACTTGACTTGGTCCTCAAGTTCCATGATGCTACGGTCGGGAGTGCTAGAGTTGTTCGAAGGCAAAGATATTTCCTTGACCGTTTTGTTCAAATCACGGGGATCATTCCAACTTTCGTTGTCATAGAGAGCAAGATCTTCTATGAGTTCCCATGATTGTTCCGCACTTAGATCACATAGCTTACCACCGGCCGATTGGTCAATGGCTCGCCTCGTGGAGAGATCGATATGGTCATAAAAGATTTGGACTTGGAGCCAAAGATCTATGCCATGATGAGGGACTTTTTGGAGTAAGTCCTTGAAACGAGTCCATGCTTCATAAAGAGATTCATTTTGACATTGTTGGAACATCAAGATGTCATTTCTAAGCTTGGTAGTTCTCCCCGGTGGGAAAAATTGAGCAAGGAAACGAGTGGTGAGATCATCCCATGTGGTGATGGATCCCGCGGGTAAACGCTCAAGCCATTGACTAGCTTGATCCCGTAGAGAGAATTGGAATAGGCGTAATCGGGTTGTCTCTCTAGTTTCAACATCTAGGTCTATGGAATCTACGATTTTAAGGAAGTCCTTAAGATGTTGGTTTGGATCTTCGGAACGAAGTCCATGGAATGCACATCCGCTTTGCACCAACCGGATGGTGTCGGATCGCAAGGGAGTCACATTGGCTCCGGTGAGCTCAATGGTGTTTTGGTAGCCTTGGTGGCTAGGTCGGGAATACTCTCCTAAGGTTCGGGGCCTAAGAGGTTCTAGTGGTGGGTTTTGTTGTGGTGGGATGACGGGTTCAAAGATGTTCCCATCGTCCATGATGTCGGGTGGTGAAGAGTTACGAACAAAAACACGAAGAAATAAGATAGACTAAAGAAAACCTAAAAATAAAAATAAAATCTTACTAGAAAGGAATCTAGCAAGTAGACCTAATAAAAAGAGATTCTAACCTAGACAATAACTATTCCCCGGGCTGCGGCGCCAAAAACTTGATGCGTAGGGATTGCACCGGGCTTTACCTCTCAAAGGATCTTGAGAAGCTTACAACCCCAACCAGGCAGTGTACCTGATCGTTGTAGTATAGTATAGTGACAAGTACCGGGGGATTGATCGTTCACGTAGGAATAGTGTCGCTAGGATTAGAAAACCTAAATACTAGTTCTAGAGATGATGGATGATTATTTTTGTATTTTTATATTTTTTTAGAAAGCAAGTAAATATCTCGGGTTTGAAGGATTTGGGCAGAATTAGTTGCTAGTCAACTAACCCAATACTAAAGATGCAATCAAAATAAAATACTAAAAATGAAAATAAACTAAATTAACTAAGGTTGTGAGCAATAAGTGGAGAAATTGAGTTTACTTAGATTTCACTACTCCCTAGATATCTTTTACGCGTTAATTACTTGTTATAGTTGCGTGGATGACGGATTGTATTCCTTAATACCATTCATGGGGTGGCGCACTTAATTCCCCAATCCTATGAGTGCCTACTTCACTCCTACGTCGAGCCGACTAAGAAGCTCCTAACATGGGATCATTAGAATTTACTCATGCATTAAATACAACCAATAAAACCTAGTGCACGTCAGTTCATGTTTCCTAAGACGTTCAAGCATGTTACCATTTGGAGATCTGCCAGTTTTCTTAAGCCTAACATCGAAATCATTCATCCAATACAACCATAAACAAGTAATCAACACATAATCAACATCTAGGTTTCATTAGATCTAAGTAAACAGAAGATAGATCTAGCCTAGCATGATGGAATTAAGACAAGAACAAGATATAGACAACCAACACATAGACATATTGATTGAATTAGAAGAACACTTATCTTAATTACACATGAAAGGGTTCAAGGGCTGAAAACCCTTGAAAAACCTGTAAAATTCGTAATAGGTTCGGCCCTAGGGTTTCTCCAAAACTTCTCTTTTTTTATGAATGAAAATTAGAAAACTATATATAGGAAATTGAGGCTGACGGCGTCAAGACCAAATAGGTGACGCCGTCATCTCGCCGCCAAAAGAATTCTCGGACTGCCTTGATCTACTTCTGACGCCGTCACGTTATAACTTTTTCCATGCCGTCACGTATTTTACTCTTGACGCTCTTCCTTGTGACGCCTTCATTTCTGTACTGGGTCGTCATGAAAATTACTCTTGACGCCGTCAGGATGTTGCTCTTGACGCCGTCACCTACTGTTCCCAGCAAGGAAAATTACGACTTTGGCGTTTTCTTCACTTTTATGCTCCAAAAACGTCCGAATTGCTTCCTTTTCCAGATTTCACTCCCAAAGTACCTAAAATCACAAAAGGAACGATTTAGGGCAATATTTGATCAAATAAATTTAATTCCGGGCTTAAATGACCCCCTAAAAGTGGTTCATTTTTCGCCTCATCACATCCCCACCGGGTTTCTCGTCTTTAACCCCTTTACCCGTAACTGACACCAACAACCTTCCGTTAATCACAACCTCCACCTTTACCACACGATCTCACCCTGAAATAACGCCCAACCACCACGCATCCACATCAGCCAATCCAGAGCTCATCATTAGCCCCGCCTTTGTTGATGCTAATTACGAAGAGCTAGAGTCCTTGTTAAGAGCTCGAAGGAGGCAAGTTGGAAACACGGAGATGCGAAGGGAGTTAGAATATTCCAGCGATGAGTATGATGAGGAGATCGAGATGGAGCCGAGGCCTTCGATCCCTAGGGCTCATCACCCCATCCTGCGTATTGGGTCTCCTGCGGGTAGAAGGGCTGGAGGAAGGAACGCAGGCTTTGAGGGAGTTCCCGAAAGAGCTCCCACAAGGAGGGAAGGAACTGTTGCTGAAGGTTCTAATGGGAGGAGCCAGCAGAGGGAAAACACGGAGGTAAACCTACCTCCACTACTAGCGGCACATTTGGGGAGGACCGAAGGAGGAGTTCCACTGCAGCCCTCCCACGCATCTGGTGTGGGAGGTAACCCATGTTCATTCAACACAGGAGGAAGTCTCCCCCCCCCCCCCCCCCCGTTGGCCTGTATTCCCGGTTGCAGGTTCAAAGTTATCCTCCAAACCTTTATCCCCCCATGAATGGGCAACCTGGCAATCAGTATTCCTCACAAACTACTGTACCATATAACCATCCTATGATATACCCTCCGTATACCATGTATAATGGTTACCCTCCAAACACGAATACACCTCATCCTTTCTACACTAATCAACCCTCTTCAGGGGTACCCCTCCTTATAATCCATACCATAATGTTCCCATGAACATACCACCTTACACCCACTTATATGCAGAGCCTGCATGTCCTACGACACCCTTTGTAAGATGGATCGAAGACTATCCCTTGTCGGATGGTCTAAAGATGCCTTCACATATAGGCACCTACGATGGGAAGGGGGATCCAGATAATTTCCTGCATTTGTTCGAAGGAGCCATAAGGATGCAGAAATGGGTCATGCCCGTAGCCTGTCACATGTTTACGTATACCTCCGAGATTTCGTACGTATTTGGTGGAATGGGCAGAAACCGGGAAGCATCATCAACCTTGATGATTTGAAGGCTAAGTTTCGATCTCACTTCAGACAATAGAAGAAGTTCATAAGAACGCACCTCACGATGCACAACATTAAGCAGAAGGAGAACGAAAGCACAAGAAATTTCTTTACTAGGTACACTGACGAAACTCTACAGATTCTAGGCTTACACGAAGAGCAAAGCATCTCTGGCTTCGTCCATGGCCTACGCAACCGGAATTTTGTGGAATTCTTATCCACAGATCTTCCGGCAACATATAAAGGCCTGATGGAAAAAACATACACGTGGATAGAAGCCAAAGAGGTATCTACAAATGGGGCTCCGATGGAGAACAATAAAGGAGCGAAGCCGCCTTCGTGGTAAGGACCGAAGAAGAAACACAAAGGCCATAACAGGTATACTCCATACAACAAGGGTCCTGATGAGACGAAAAGTGTACCGCTTTTAGTAGGTCATTTAAGCCCTAAATCGTGATTATTCGATCAAATATTACCCTAAATCGTTCCTTTTGTCATTTTACGTACTTGGGACGTGATTTCTGGAATATGAAGCATTTTTGAGCTTTTTGGACGTTTTTATGCTCAAGAATGAAGAAAACGAGAAAGTCAAGAATCCATGCTCGAAATAGTACCTGATGGCATCAAGCTCTACAAGGTGACGCCGTCACTCATTGATAAAGAGGTGGATAATTAAAGTTGTACGTGACGGGCCAGAAAGATTTCAAGGCATTTGTACATGACGGCGTCGCCAAGGCTGTCAAGAGCACGTTACATGTGACGGCCCAGAACACGTTTATAAATGACAGCGTCAGGACTTAACCTGATGATGTCAGATGATTTAAAGTGACGATGTCAGGAAGAAGGCTTACACGAGAAGAAACCTTAGTGAAACCGCACAAGATGATCGAGACAATCATAACTTGCGCGTGGAGTTGCTGACACTGTTTTGGCCATAACTTTTGCATACGAACTCGGATTTGAGCGATTCAAAAAAGGAAATGATCGGGACGAAACAATCTTTGATTTGGTGAAAAAGTGGTTATGACACCGTCATTCTTTACGGGCTGACGCCATCAAGATAGGCCGATAGAAAATTTGCCTATAAATATAACCTTATTACTTCACATTTTGTAAGCCCTAAACCCTAAGGTCGATTCCTGGGTTTAGGTAGGTGTTTTTCCAGCAACTTAGAGGGTTTCAATCACTCTATAAACATCATATATTGGTTTTTTGATTCTATCTTAATTATGTTTTCCATTATCATTGTTGCTTGCTCTTCTTTGATGATGTTTTGCTAATTCACCTTGTGTCTACTTATGATTGTGTGAAACTTGTATATAATTGATTAGATCTTATTGATTCCTTGTTGATGTTTGTATCTATCTTCATCAATAAGGTGTGACAACTTCAATAGGTCTAGTTGATTTAGCTTATAATTCTTGATTCCTATTGTCTCTTGTTTGGTTGAATGATTTTGATGTTAGGCTTAAGAAAACTGGCAGACTTCCAATTGGTAACTTGCTTGAACGTCTTAAGAAACATGATTGGAGGTATACTACGATTATGTGGTTGTATTTAATGCATAAGCGAATTCTAGTGATCCCATGTTAGGAGCTTTTATCGGCTCGACATAGGAGTTAAGTAGGAGCTTATAGAGTTAGGGAAGATCGTACGCGGCCCTATGAATGGTATTAAGGAATACAACCCGTCAATTAAAACAAGGATGTGACAATTCAATAGGTAGAATTGGATAGCTAGCAAGGGGTAATACATCATAGGTAGATACGCTTCACTTTCCCTTGTAGAATCTTAATTTACTTCTCTTGCACATTAGTTTAATTAGTAACTTTTGGGTTAGTTGATTAGCAACTAATTCCGCCCACTCTTCCAATACCCGATATCTTTACTTGTTTTCCAAAAAAAATATATAAAAATACAAAAAAAAATCATCCTTCACCTTTAGACCTAGTTAGATTAATTTCAATCCTAACGACACTATTTCTGAGTTGAACGATCAATCCCCCGGTACTTGTCACTATACTATACTACAACGATCAGGTACACTGCCTGGTGGGGGTTGTAAGCTTCTCAAGATCCCTTGAGAGGGAAAATCTGTTGCGAGGGCGCAATTCCCACGTATCAAGTTTTTGGCGCCGTTGCCGGGGAATAATTATTGCTTAGGTTGAAATTTTAATTTTATTAGGTCTACTCATTAGGTTCCTTTCTAGTGAGATTTTTTATTTTATTTTTCTAGGTTTTCTTTAGTCTATCTTATTTCTTCGTTTCTTTGTTCGTAACCATTACCATCCGCCATCATGGAAGGTAGTAATATCTTAAATCCCATCATTCCACCACAACCAAACTCACAACAACTAAACCAACCTCCTAGAGCCCGCACCCTAGGAGAGTACTCCCAACCAAGCCACAAAGGTTACCAAAATGCAATTGAGCTTCCCAAAGAAGCCATTGTAGCCCACCTGCGACCCGACACCATCCGGTTGGTGCAAAATGGATGTGCATTCCACGGACATATGCCAAAAGACCCAATTCAACACCTTAAGGAATTTCTTAAAATCGTAGATGCCATTGACCTTAACGGTGCTACTAGAGATACTACCCGATTGCATCTCTTCCATTTCACTCTTCGTGACCAAGCTATCCATTGGCTTGATCGTCTACCCGCGGGATCTATCTCGACTTGGGATAATCTCACCACTCGTTTCCTCGCTAAATTTTTCCCACCGGGGAGAACTACCAAGCTAAGGAATGACATCTTGTTGTTCCAACAACGTTAAGGTGAAACTCTTTATGAAGTATGGACTCGTTTCAAGGAACTACTCCACAAAGTCCCCCATCATGGCCTCGATCTTTGGTTTCAAATCCAAATCTTTTATGATGGAGTTAATCACCAAACTAGAAAAGCTATAGATCACGCTGCCAATGGTAGACTGAGCAAGCTCAGTGTTAATAAGTGCTGGAAGGTCATTGAGGACTTAGCACAATACGAAGAAGAAGAATGGGAGGATCTGATGAGGCGAAAAATGAACCGTTTTTAGGGGGTCATTTAAGCCCGAAATTGAATTTATTTGATCAAATGTTGCCCTAAATCGTTCCTTTTGTGATTTTAGATACTTTGGGAGTGAATTCTGGAAAAGGAAGCATTTTGGACGTTTTTGGAGCATAAAAGTGAAGAAAACGGCAAAGACTAAATTTTCCATGCTGAGAACAGTACCTGACGGCGTGAAGAAGGGAAATGTGACGGCGTCAGGAGTAAAATCCATGACGACCCAGAGAAAACCTGAAGGCATCAAAAGAAGGGCGTCAAGAGTTATTTTGGTGATGGCCTGAAGATGGATTACACGTGACGGCGTCAAACCCAGATCTAGGCAGTCCGAGAACTTTATTGGCGGCGAGATGACGGCGTCAGACATTTACTCTTGACGCCGTCACCTCAAAAAATCGATATATACTTTTCTATTTTTCATTCATTAGGAGAGGAACTTGTGTGGAGAATACTAGGGTCGAACCTAATAAACCCTAGGTCATTTGTAATAGTATTTTCAAGGGTTTTCACCCCTTGAAACCTTTCATGTTCAATTAAGAAAAGTTCTCTTTCAATTCATTCAATATGTCTATGTGTTGTTTGAATATATCTTATGCTTGTCTTGATTATAACATATTAGGCTAGATCTTTCATGTGTTTGCTTAGATGTAATGAAACCTAGATGTTAATTATAGGTTGATTGCTTGTTTATAGTTGTAATGGATGAATGATTTTAATGTTAGGCTTAAGAAAACTGGCAGATCTCCATTGTGTAACTTGCTTGAACGTCTTAAGAAACATGAACCGATCTGTACTAGGTTTTAATGGTTGGATTTAATGCATAAGCAAATTCTAGTGATCCCATGTTAGGAGCTTCTTAGCCGGCTCGACATAGGAGTGAAGTAGGCGCTTATAGGATTGGGGAAGTAAGTACGCCACCCCGTGAATGGTATTAAGGAATACAATCCATCATCCACGCAACTGGAACAAGTAATTAACCTGTAAAAGATATCTAGGGAGTAGTGAAACCTAAGTAAACACAATTCTCCCATATATTGCTCACACCTCTAGTTAAATTAGTTTATTTTTATTTTTAGTATTTTATTTTGATTGCATCTTTAGTTATTGGGTTAGTTGATTAGCAACTAATTCTGCCCACTCCTTCAAAAACCGAGATTTTTATTTGCTTTTCATAAAACATAAAAATACAAAAAGAATCATCCCTCATCTCTAGACCTAGTCTTTAGGTTTTCTAATCCTAGCGAAACTATTCCCAAGTTGAACTATCAATCCCCCGGTACTTGTCACTATACTATACTACAACGATCAGGTACACTGCCTGATGGGGGTTGTAAGCTTCTCGGGATCCCTCGAGAGGTAAAGCCTGGTGCAATTCCCACGCATCAAGTTTTTTTGCGCCGCAGCCCGGGGAATAGTTATTTTCTAGGTTAGAATTTCTTTTTATTAGGTCTACTTATTGGATTCCTTTCTAGTAAGATTTTATTTTTATTTTTAGGTTTTCTTTAGTCTATCTCATTTCTTCGTGTTTTTGTTCGTAATCTTACCATCCGACATCATGGAAGGTGGTAACATCTTTGAACCCATCAACCCACCACAACAAGACCACCCACAAATCCCACCACTAACTAACCAACCTCTTAGGCCCCGAACCCTAGGAGAGTATTCCCGACCTAGCCACCAAGGCTACCGAAACACCATTGAGCTCACCCAAGGAGCCAATGTATCTCCCTTGCGATCCGACACCATCCGGTTGGTGCAAAACGGATGTGCATTCCATGGACTTCGTTCTGAAGATCCAAACCAACATCTCAAGGACTTCCTTAAAATTGTAGATTCCATAGACCTAGATGTTGCAACTAGAGAGGCAACCCAATTACGCCTATTCCAATTCTCTCTTCGTGATCAAGCTAGTCAATGGCTTGAGCGTTTACCCGCGGGATCCATCACATCATGGGATGATCTCACCACTCGTTTCCTTGCTCAATTTTTCCCACCGGGGAGAACTACCAAGCTTAGAAATGATATCTTGATGTTCCAAAAACGTCAAGGTGAAACTCTATATGAAGCATGGACTCGTTTCAAGGACTTAATCCAAAAAGTCCCTCATCACGGCATAGATCTTTGGCTCCAAGTCCAAATCTTCTATGACCATATCGATCTCTCCACAAGGCGAACCATTGACCAATCGGCCGGTGGCAAGCTACATGACCTAAGTGCTGAAGAATCATGGGAACTATTAGAAGATCTTGCTCTCTATGACAACGAAAGTTGGAATGATCCCCGTGATTTGAACAAAACAGTCAAGGCAATATCTTTGCCTTCAAACAATTCTAGCACTCCCGACCGTAGGATCATGGAACTTGAGGACCAAGTCAAGTTTCTCATGAAATCCTATGAAGCACCTAAGCCTTCAAGCCAAGTGAACAAAATCACTTCTTCATACGAATTATGTAGTGGTCCCCATGACACTCGTGATTGTGTGGAACTGCCCGGAACAACTTTTGCAGACTACGCATCCTCGCGTACCGACGAAGCGGGAGATAAGTGGTACACTTTCAAACCCGAGCCAAACCCTTATGGTGATTCCTACAACCCTTCTTGGAAAAATCACCCAAACCTTAGGTGGAAGCAAAACCAACCCAATTCTTCCAATCCGCCTAATCGTTACCAACCAAACGGTCCACCCTCCAACCGTACTTTCAACAACAATCCTTCTAACAACTATGGTAGTACCAACAATCTTGAAGGATTGATGTCCAAGTTTATGGCATTTCAAGAAGCTCGCATAGCTAGGTTTGAAACCGAATTCAACCAACAACAAACGGAGATGACCAATAAGATTGACAACTTGTTGAAAGCCCTCAACAACCATGCGTTAACTACACCTAGAAAGGACACTAGGGACGCCAATAGCGGAATCCAAACATGTTCACTTTGTCAATGTTGTCACTATTAAGCCAAAAGATAAGGGTATAGAATAAAGTGACAAGGATGAAGTTGGAGTAGAAACCGAGACTACGGATGAAATTAGGGAAGTTGAGGTTAATAAGGGAGAAGAGTTAGAGGAAGTAGAGACTATAGAAGAGTACTTTGATAAGTTGCCTACCAAGGAAGAACGGGAATATCATAAGGATTTATTCAATGACCCCGAGACACCATATATCCTTGGCTCACCCCTTATCAAAATGGGAGACCCCTCTAACATCAACATACCATGCAACATTGGGCATATGCACATATGGAAAGCTTATATCAATCCTAGATCTCCTATAAACATCATGACTATGACTTATTATAATTGGGTAATGAAGAAACAACTTGGTTATAGGATGATGCCCAATAAGAATTTGATAAGTAATTTTGTAGGAAGAGTGAAGGGATTGCATGTGATTGTCAGAAATTTCACCTATGAGATTAATTTTATGATAATAGAGGATACTCGTCCGGTGATAGATGCTTGCCTAAGCCAAGTAGTGTTCGGAAAACCATTCATTGAGGCCACTAAGATGAGTTATGACCCGACTCTAGGGATAGTTAGGTTCAAGGAAGAGAATGACGAGATTGCCTACCAAATGCCCTATAAGATTGAGCAGTACCGCCTCCTGTCAAACATAGAAAAGGAACACAAACAAGCGGCTTATTATAGGAATGATGAGGATAGACGTAGAGGAGTAGAGTATGTGATGAATAGGATGCTTGGTTTCTACAAAGAATGCTTGCAACTAGGTCCGGAATACAAAACTGGTATAGGAGATGACCTAGAGAGTGAAACCAATGATGAGGTCACGTAGTAACCCATGAACTTGAGTCTAGCTATAAGACTCGTAAATAAAGAAAAGCGCTTCTTGGGAGGCAACCTATGTTTTGTGTGATTCTTATTTTGTTTGATTGTTATTTGCTTCCGTATGCATGCTTTATTTTTATCGTTGGTAGATCATGTTTCAAAACTAAAATGGTGAAAATACTTTACTTTGTTGTTTGGCTTAGTCTTAACTTCATCCAAAGGTATTTTGCAAAAGATAAGTGTAAGGGGAAACCCCAAATATGTTTTTAAGAAACAAACTCGATCATGATTCTCCACAATATTCAGTGAACATGTATATTCGTATTTGTTAGAGTCAAATGCTTGTATCGAGTCATAATGATGTTTTGCAGGATTTTCCAGGAAGTAGGACAAAGTTTTTCCAGAAATTTTCCAGAAACTTAACATAAGAATTTCTGCAGGTCACTTCTGACGGCGTCAGGAAGAAATTCCTGACGGCGTCATGTGTAAAATTCTGGAAATTTTACCAGTTTTGTTTTTCTAACGGAGTCTTAAAGTTTTTGTTGAATCTCTAGTTTTATAATCTCCAGGAAATCTGCAAACATTACTCCACGAGCATTATTTCTTATTTTGTTTTCTAGGATTTGTTAGGATATATAGATTGCCGCCGATTTTACGAGAGGTTGCCTTGTCTGTTTTCTCAGGTTTTATAGGTTATATATGACAAGAAGATGATTTATATTCTGGAAGGGAAGCTTTGATTGTTCATTTTCTTGGAGGAAGATCTAACCTGGTTACCTTATTATGCATACCGAGCGAATCAGGGGAGTATTTGATTTCATTCTTTTTACTTATTTGACTTTTACATTCTTTACTTGAACATTGGGGACAATGTTCATCCTAAGTGTAAGGGGAGGGTAAAATGATGATACCTTACAGATACACTTTCGCTTGAGTTTGTTTGTTTGATAGTAAATGTGTAATAAAACTATGAGAAATACTTGTTAGTGTTATTTTAGCGCCAAATTTAAAATTTTTTACAACATTTAGGAGTGAAACTTTAGCCATAGCAAGCGTCTCATGGATAGGAGATTGTATGACTAGCACAAAACCGTACAATTCAGAAAAATTTTCCACCCAAATATGTGAGGTTCACCTTTAGATTTGATAGGAAAAGCATTTACTATTAGTGCTTATGAGTGTACCGGTAGCATTTAGATTCTAGAACTTGCGTTAGTGATGCATCTCGAGACCGCTATTGAGACTACATTCGTGTAGTAGGATTTACTACATGATAAGAGGCTTTAGGATCACCCTTGTGTTAAACCCGTATCATAATTACTTGACCATTTAAGTCATATTACTTGGCTAGTTAAGTCAACTAATTTTTCCCACACCCTTAGCGTTGTACTCATTTTTAGTACACGAAACTCCGAGCCTATCTTTTCGTTTCTAACTTTAAGCATCTTACTTAAAGGAAGAATTTGTTACACCCCACTTAAATGTACACCCAAATCGCCTTAGCCTTCCGTGTATGCACTCATCTTTAGTGCATTATTGTTACATGTTTAAACCCTTAGTTAATTATCTAATTGATTACATGGTTGCTAAGTCGAGTCATATCCTTGTACATATTGTTTTGGGACGATTGGGACTCATGGGTAAAGTACTTATTTTATGGAGTAATGGGGAAGAACATCATATTATTACTCCCATATGTGCATTAATCTTAAAAGTACTCCAAGTGTCTTGATTATCTTAATTCGAGTCATTAGATTAGTTTATTGTAAAGTATGTAAAAATTCAAGTGTAAGGGGAATATTCATTCCCTATGATGTATTATCTTGGATGGTAGGGTAAGAGTGTATGCAAAAATAATAATAATAATAATAAGAAATAAAAAATAAAAAAATAATAAAAAAAAACATACGGACTACCATCCCGTTTCATTCTATGTTCATTTTATATTTTTGTTATTTTTCATTTATTAGCTTAAGTCGAGTCTAGTCTTGGCTTAGCAACGCCATATTGTACATGTAATTAACCAAGATGATTAACTCGCCACCAGTAAAGACTGCCTATATCCAACAAAACCGTGTATTCCATATCCCTACACCTAACGTTACAACCCTTTAAAAGACCTCTTTGATAGTTTATCCTATGTGCTTACGCCATGTGGTGGAGGTTTGATCCTTTCCCAAGCCTATGGTAATCTATTTTTCTATGACAGGTAGTGAGAGATGTTTTCCATTTCCATATTGTGATATATACTTTATTACACCCGAGAGATGTGAGAATCTAAATACTATTTGTGAGGTGCTAGTGTATGACCTCCGTGCTTGTCTTTAGTCTTTAGTGGAACGATTATTTGTTGTAATTACTTTTATATTAGTATTAAATGACCCCTAACTTGTATTTTGATTAGAATAAAAGCGCATTTGCTTGAGGACAAGCAAATCTCAAGTGTAAGGGTATATGATGAGGCGAAAAATGAACCATTTTTAGGGGGTCATTTAAGCCCGGAATTCAATTTATTTGATCAAATATTGCCCTAAATCGTTCCTTTTGTGATTTTAGGTACTTTGGGAGTGAATTCTGGAAAAGGAAGCATTTTGGACGTTTTTGGAGCATAAAAGTGAAGAAAACGGCAAAGACTTAATTTTCCATGCTGAGAACAGTACCTGACGGCGTCAAGAAGGGAAATGTTACGGCGTCAGGAGTAAAATCCATGACGACCTAGATAAAACCTGAAGGCTTCAAGAGAAGGGCGTCAAGAGTTATTTTGGTGACGGCCTGAAGATGGATTACACATGACGGCGTCAAACCCAGATCTAGGCAGTCCGAGAACTTTATTGGCGGCGAGATGACGGCGTCAGACATTTACTCTTGACGCCGTCACCTCACAAAATCTATATATACTTTTCTATTTTTCATTCATTAGGAGAGGAACTTGTGTGGAGAATACTAGGGTCGAACCTAATAAACCCTAGGTCGTTTGTAACAGTATTTTCAAGGGTTTTCACCCCTTGAAACCTTTCATGTTCAATTAAGATAAGTCCTCTTTCAATTCATTCAATATGTTTATGTGTTGTTTGAATATATCTTATGCTTGTCTTGATTATAACATGTTAGGCTAGATCTTTCATGTGTTTGCTTAGATGTAATGAAACCTAGATGTTAATTATAGGTTGATTGCTTGTTTATAGTTGAAATGGATGAATGATTTCAATGTTCGGCATAAGAAAACTGGCAGATCTCCATTGTGTAACTTGCTTGAACGTATTAAGAAACATGAACCGATGTGTACTAGGTTTTAATGGTTGTATTTAATGCATAAGCAAATTCTAGTGATCCCATGTTAGGAGCTTCTTAGCCGGCTCGACATAGGAGTGAAGTAGGCGCTTACAGGATTGGGGAAGTAAGTACGCCACCCCATGAATGGTATTAAGGAATAAAATCCATCATCCACGCAACTGTATCAAGTAATTAACCTGTAAAAGATATCTAGGGAGTAGTGAAACCTAAGTAAACACAATTCTCCCATATATTGCTCACACCTCCAGTTAAATTAGTTTATTTTCATTTTTAGTATTTTATTTTGATTGCATTTTTAGTTATTGGGTTAGTTGATTAGCAACTAATTCCGCCCACTCCTTCAAAAACTGAGATTTTTATTTGCTTTTCATAAAACATAAAAGTACAAAAAGAATCATCCCTCATCTCTAGACCTAGTCTTTAGGTTTTCTAATCCTAGTGACACTATTCCCAAGTTGAACGATCAATCCCCCGGTACTTGTCACTATACTATACTACAACGATCAGGTACACTGCCTGGTGGGGGTTGTAAGCTTCTCGAGATCCCTCGAGAGGTAAAGCCTGGTGCAATTCCCACGTATTAGGATCCAATGTTCTTGGAAGAAGGAAGTTTAGATTACATGAATGCAACCCAAGAACAGTTATTTAAGAACATCGAAAGGCAGGTTGAGGAATTGATGAGAGCCGAGATGCCTATGGCTAATCCCTTTTGATATGTGAATTCAGACAGTAAATATATGTTTCCTGAATATTCACGACAAGAGGAATTCGAAGGGATAATGCTGACTTTTGTAAACAACCAAGAGAGGCAAATCCAACAATTAGAAGCCCGCATGGAAAACACCCGAAGTGTTTTCATGGACTTGGCTGATAAGTTTATATCAAGGATTAAGGAGAAAATTAGGGAAGAAGCTATACCCAAGAAGATCGAAAAGATTTTTGAACACCCAATCCTTAATGAAACAAGCAGTGATGTGCACAATGAAACACCTCTCTCTGTGAGTTCAACCTAGAATAACTTCTATTCTCATAAGCTTCCTGTTTAGAAAGGGAACTCTCACGCCTATACCATAACCTCTAAATCACTCAAACCAACCTTGATGAATAGGGTCTCGATGATTTCTCAAACCAAACCCATTACCCATAAAACCTCTTTCCAACATTCCAACTTCAAAACGCCAACACTCCACTTCTTTGATGAAAGCAAGTTTGAGTCTGAAGATGAAGATGAAGTTGAAATAAAAAAGATGGGAACCGGAATGGATGAAGAACCGTTAGAGCATACTATTTATGAAAATGGCAAGAGCTCAAATCTTTGTCATAAAACTCTTCTAACTTCAAATCCACCCATCAAACCAAAGGATTCGGGTAACCTAACAATGAAAGTGGTAGACTCTTTCCCCATTCACTCACCCCCTTCACCACACGTGGCATATTTCCATCCTAAGGGTGTGTATCGCTACTTCCACCCACACTTAATCCTAAGTATAGGGAAAACCTCCTCTATTTCCATTAAATAAGGGTAGAGTCAGGCTCGTGACTCGAACAAAAACAAGCGCTTCTTGGGAGGCATCCCATGTTTTTAATTTATTTGTTTGTTTCTGTGTCAATACTTGTAGATATGTTTTATGAGTTCCTATTTTTAATTCATTCCACAAGTATCCTATCCTTTTATTGCTTTGTTTTGTGTTTATTTCTAAGTTTGGAATTACATCTAGTTGTGGTTCTTCTTTGTTCGGTTTGATGCTTTGCTTTTAGTGTTTGTTGATTACAGGTTATATTGGACAAGAAGATGATTACATTTCTGGAATGGAGCTTATCATGTTCATTCTCTTCGAGGAAGATTTAACCATGTTATCACATTATCCACACCTAGCGAATCAGGGGAGTATTAGTTTCTTTCGCTCTTATTTATTTTTACTTTTACATCTTTTACTTAGAACATTGGGGACAATGTTCAGTTTAAGTGTAGGGAGGGTATATTAGAAACTATAACTCCATTTGATTTTTATTTTGTTTGAAAGTAAATGTGTAATAAAGCTGAGAGAAATATTTGTTAGGGAAATTTTAGCGCCAAATTTAAAATTATTTACAACATTTAGGAGTGAAACTTTAGCTTTAACAAGCGTCTCATGGATAGGAATTGTATGACTAGCATAAAAACCATACCACTCAAAAATTTCCACCCTAAAAATGTGAGATTCGCCTTTAGATCTTTAGAAAAAAGCATTCATTCTTAATGCTTGTGAGTGTACCGGTAGCATTTAGATTCCAGAACTTGCGTTAGTGATGCATCCCGAGACCGCTAGTGAGACTACATTCGTGTAGTTAGGATTTACTACATGATAAGAGGCATTAGGATAACCCTTGTTTTACACCTGTAATATAATTACTTTGACTTCTTAGGTCAAGTAATTCTCCCACACCTTTGTGTTGTACTCATTTTTAGTACACGATACCCCTAGTACACCCCTCCAAGCCTATCCTTTTCGATTCTAACTTTAAGCATCTTACTTAAAGGAAGAATTTGTTACAACCCACCCAAATGTGCAACCAAATCGCCTTAGCCTTCCTTGTATGCACTCGTCTTTAGTGCATTATTGTTAATTGTTTAAAACCTTTGTTAGTTGTCTAATTGATTACATGGTTGCTAAGTCGAGTCATATCTTGTAAATATTGTTTTGGGACGATTCGGACTCATGGGTAAAGTACTATTGTAATGGAGTAATGGGGATGACGTCAATTATTACCCCCATATGTGCGTTAATATATAAAAGTACTCCAAGTGTTTTGATTATCTTGATTCGAGTCATTAGAATAGTGATTGTAAAGTATGTAAAAGCTCAAGTGTAGGGAGGAAACGAGCTCCCTTCGATGTATTATTTTGGATGGTAGAGTAAAAGTGTATGCAAAAAAAAAAAAAATATATAGAAAAAAAAGAGAGGAAAAAAAAATAGAAAAAGAAAAGAGAAAAACGTACGGGTTACCATCCGTTTCTTTTACTTATGTTTAAGTCAAATAGTGTCTTGAAAAAAATCCAAAAAGTGTCGTAGTTAGTTCAAGTTGAGTCGAGTCTTGGCTTAGCAACGCCTCATTGTACATGTAGTTAACTAAGACAATTGACTTGCCACCAGTAAAATATCCGTTTATCCAACAAAATCGTGTTTTCCATATCCCCTACACCTAATGTTATAGCCCTTTAAAAGACTTGATAGTTTATCCTAGGTGCTTTCGCCAAGTGGTGGAAGTTTGATTCTTTCTCAAGCCTATGGTAATCTATTTGCTATGATAGGTAGGGAGTGATATCTCTCCATTTCCAATTATGACGTATAAATTTACAACACCTGAGAGATGAGATTATCCAAATACTTAATGTGAGATGCTATTCCCCGGGCTGCGGCACCAAAAACTTGATGCGTGGGAATTGCACCAGGCTTTACCTCTCAAGGGATCTCAAGAAGTTTACAACCCCCACCAGGCAGTGTACCTGATCGTTGTAGTATAGTATAGTGACAAGTACCGGGGGATTGATCGTTCAACTCCGGAATAGTGTCACTAGGATTAGAAAGCCTAAAAAACTAGGTCTAGAGGTGAGGGATGATTCTTTTGTATTTTTATATTTTTATAAAAGCAAGTAAAAATCTCGGGTTTTTAGAGGGGTGGGCGGAATTTGTTGCTAGTCAACTAACCCAATAACTAAGATGCAATCAAAATAAAATAACAAAAATGAAAATAAAGCTAATTAAACTAGTGGTGTGAACAATAAATGGGAAATTTGTGTTTACTTAAATTTCATTACTCCCTAGATATCTTTTACAGGTTGATAGTTTGTTACAGTTGCGTGGATGCGGGTTATATTCATTAATGCCATTCGTGGGGTGGCGTACGTACTTCCCTGATACGTGGGAAGCGCACCAGGCTTTACCTCTCGAGGGATCTCGAGAAGCTTACAACCCCACCAGGCAGTGTACCTGATCGTTGTAGTATAGTATAGTGACAAGTACCGGGGGATTGATCGTTCAGCTAGGAATAGTGTCGCTAGGATTAGAAAGCCTAAATACTAGTTCTAAAGGTGAGGGATGATTATTTTTGTATTTTTTATATTTTTTAGAAAGCAATTAAAATCTCGGGGTTTGAAGGATTTGGGCGGAATTAGTTGCTAATCAACTAACCCAATACTAAGATGCAATCAAAATAAAATACTAAAAATGAAATTAAACAAAATTATACTAAAGTTGTGAGCAATAAGTGGAGAAAATGTGTTTACTTAGATTTCACTACTCCCTAGACATCTTTTACACGTTAATTACTTGTTATAATTGCATGGATGACAGATCGTATTCCTTAATACCATTCATGGGGTGGCACACATAACTCCCCAATTCTATGAGCTCTTATCTCCTCCTACACCATGCCCAGCACAACTATAGGGATTGTAAACAGTGGCTCATGCATTAAATACAACCAATAAAGACCTAGTGCGCGTCGGTTCATGTTTCTTAAGACGTTCAAGCATGTTAGTAGAGATCTGCCAGTTTTCTTAAGCCTAACATATAAATCATTCATCCAAGACAAGTATAAACAAGTAATCAACACATAATTAACATCTATGTTTCATTAGATCTAAGCAAACACAAGATAGATCTAGCCTAGCATGATGGAATTAAGATAAGAACAAGATATAGACAACCAACACATAGACATGTTGATTGAATTAAGGGAACACTTATCTCAATTACAATGAAAGGTATCAAGGGTTTGGAACCCTTGAAAAACCTGTAAAAGTTGCACCAAAATCGTACTTAGGGTTTCTCCAAAACTTCTCTCTTTCATGTGTGAAAATTAGAAAACTGTATATAGAAAAATGGGTCTGACGGCGTCAAGACAAACATTGTGACGCCGTCACCTCGCCGCCAAAACTATTCTCGGACTGCCTTGATCTACATTTGACGCCGTCAAGACTTAATCATTTCCAGGCCGTCATGACTTTTAACTCTTGACGCCCTACCTTCGTGACGCCGTCAAATCTGTACTGGGTTGTCATGGAATTCTGCTCTTGACGCCGTCAAAGAATTACTCTTGACGCCGTCACCTACTGTTCCCAGCATGGAAAATTAAGACTTTGGCGTTTTCTTCACTTTTATGCTCCAAAAACGTCCGAATTGCTTCCTTTTCCAGATTTCTCTCCCAAAGTACCTAAAATCACAAAAGGAACGATTTAGGGCAATATTTGATCAAATAAATTCGAATTCGGGGTTAAATGACCCCCTAAAAATGGATCATTTTTCGCCTCATCATATACCCTTACACTTGAGATTTGCTTGTCCTCAAGCAAATGCGCTTTATTCTACTCAAAAGACAGGTTATGGGTCATTTAACACTAATATAAAAGTAATTACAACAAATAATCGTTCCACTAAAGACCAATAGACAAGCACGGAGGTCATATACTAGCACCTCACAAATAGTGTTTAGATACTCACATCTCTCGGGTGTAATAAAGTGTAAATTACAATATGGAAACGGAAGATATCTCTCACTACCTGTCATAGCAAAATAGATTACCATAGGCTTGGGAAAGGATCAAACCTCCACCACATGGCGTAAGCACCTAGGATTAACTATCAAAGAGGTCTTTTAAAGGGTTGTAACGTTAGGTGTAGGAATATGAAATACACGGTTTTGTTGGATAAAGGAAGTTTTACTGGTGGCGAGTTAACAATCTTAGTTAATTACATATACAATATGGCGTTGCTAAGCCAAGACTAGACTCGACTTAAGCTAATAAATGAAAAATAACAAAAATATAAAATGAACATAGAATAAAAAGGGATGGTAGTCCGTATGTTTTATTTTTTTTTATTTTTTTTTTATTATTATTTTTTTTTTGCATACACTCTTACCCTACCATCCAAAATAATACATCATAGGAAATGAACATTTCCCTTACACTTGAATCTTTACATACTTTACAATTAACTAATCTAATTACTCGAATTAAGAAAATTAAAACACTTGGAGCACTTTTAAGATTAACGTACATATGGGGGGTAATATATGATGTTCTTCCCCATTACTTCATAAAATAAGTACTTACCCATGAGTCCCAATCGTCCCAAAACAATATGTACAAGGATATGACTCAACTTAGCAACCATGTAATCAATTAGAAAGTTAACTTAGGGTTTAACAAATAACAATAATGCACTAAAAATGAGCGCATACACGGAAGGCTAAGGCGATTTGGTTGTACATTTAAGTGGGGTGTAACAAATTCTTCCTTTAAGTAAAATGCTTAAAGTTAGAAACGAAAAGATAGGCTCGGAGGGGTGTACTAGGGGTTTCATGTACTAAAAATGAGTACAACGCTAAGGGTGTGGGAAAAATTAGTTGACTTAACTAGCCAAGTAATATGACTTAAATGGTCAAGTAATTATAATACGGGTTTAACACAAGGGTAATCCTAATGCCTCTTATCATGTAATAAATCCTACTACACGAATATAGTCTCACTAGCGGTCTCAGGATGCATCACTAACGCAAGTTCTAGAATCTACATGCTACCGGTACACTCATAAGCACTAATAGTAAATGCTTTTCCTATCAAATCTAAAGGCGAACCTCACATATTTGGGTGGAAAATTTTTCTGAATATACGGTTATGTGCTAGTCATACAATCTCCTATCCATGAGACGCTTGCTATGGCTAAAGTTTCACTCCTAAATGTTGTAAAAAATTTTAAATTTGGCGCTAAAATTGCACTAACAAGTGTTTCTCATAGTTTTATTACACATCTACCATTAAACAAAACAAACTCAAGTGAAAGTGCATATGTAAGGTATCATCTTTTTACCCTCCCCTTACACTTAAGATGAACATTGTCCCCAATGTTCAAGTAAAGAATGTAAAAGTGAAAAAGTAAAAGGAATGAAATCAAATACTCCCCTGATTCGCTCGGTATGGATAATAGGATGGCCAGGTTAAATCTTCCTCCAAGAAAATGAACAATCAAAGCTTCCCTTCCAGAATATAAATCATCTTCTTGTCGTACATAACCTGTAAAACCTGATAAAATAGACAAGACAACCTCGCGTAAAATCGGCGGCATCCTATATAAGTTACTAAATCCTAGAAAACAAGATAAGATATAATGCTTGTGGAATGAAGTTTGCAGATCTCCTGGAGGTTATAAAACTTAATAATTCACAAAAACCATAAGACTCCGTTAGAAAAACAAAACCGGTAAAATTTCCAGATTTTTACACTTGACGTCGTCAAGAGTAAAATCATGACGCCGTCATGATTGACCTGCAGAAATTCTTATGTTAAGTTTCCGGAAAATTTCTGGAAAAACTTGGTCCTACTTCCTAGAAAATC
This sequence comes from Artemisia argyi, assembly GCA_030686995.1. Lineage (NCBI taxonomy): Eukaryota > Viridiplantae > Streptophyta > Magnoliopsida > Asterales > Asteraceae > Artemisia > Artemisia argyi. The sequence continues at coordinate 49,535,470 of CM060688.1, forward strand.
CTGCAAAACTTCATTATGACTCAATACAAGCATTTGACTCTAACAAATACGAATACACATGTTCATTTAATATTGTGGAGAATCATGATCGGTTTGTTTCTTAAAAACATATTTTGGGGTTTCCCCTTACACTTATCTTTTGCAAAAATACTTTTAGGTGGAGTTAAGACTAGGTCAAAACAACAAAGTAAAGTATTTCCACTATTTAGTTTAGAAACATGATCTACCAACAATAAAAATTAAGCATGCATACGGAAGCAAATAACAAACAAACAAAATAAAGTCACACAAAACATGGGTTGCCTCCCAAGAAGCGCTTTTCTTTATTTACGAGTCTTGTAGCTAGACTCAAGGTCATGGGTTACTACGTGACCTCATCATCAAACGTCACATCCTCCTCACTAATCATTTCATTGTTATTCTCTTGGTAGTGTTTTACACGTTGTATGTTAACAGTAAATTCCCTACCTTCATCGTCTAATAACACCACGGCTCCAATTTTAGAGGAATTCTTTACCGTGAATGGTCCATACCATCTAGACTTAAGTTTTCCCGGAAATAACCTCAATCGAGAATTGTATAATAGGACCTTGTCTCCCTCTGAAAATTCTTTGGGTTTCTTAATTCTCTGGTCATGCCACCTTTTAGCCCTCTCTTTATATGTGATGGAGGATTCGTAGGCTTCTAGCCTAAGCTCATCAAGCTCGTGTAATTGCAAGAACCTATTATTTCCAGCAATTGTGTAATCTAAGTTGCATGTCTTAAGCGCCCAATAAGCCTTATGCTCCAATTCCTCTGGTAAATGACATGCTTTACCATACACCATGCGAAACGGGGTCGTTCCAATAGGTGTTTTGTAGGCGGTTCGGAATGCCCATAAGGCTTCGTCGAGTTTAAATGACCACTCCTTTCTGTTTTGACTAACTGTTTTTTCAAGTATTCTTTTAATAGCCCTATTGGTATTTTTGACTTGGCCATTGGTTTGTGGATGATAGGCGGTGGAGAACCGATGGAGTACTCCATACCTCTTCATGACCTTTTCCATTTGTGCATTGCAAAAATAGGTTCCCCTATCACTGATGAGAGCTTTAGGAATCCCGAATCTCGCGAAAAGCATTTTCAAGAAATGAATAACTACTCTGGCGTCATTGGTCCTAAGGGCTTGTGCCTCAACCCATTTTGAAACATAGTCAATAGCGACTAATATGTACTCGTTCCCCCCTGAAGATGGAAAGGGTCCCATGAAGTCAATCCCCCAAACATCGAAGACCTCACAAACTTGTATAAAGTTCTGAGGTGCTTCATCCCTATGTGATATATTTCCGGCTCGTTGACATGCATCGCACGCCTGCACCATTTCTTTTACATCACGGAAGATTGTGGGCCAATAGAATCCCGCATCGAGAATCTTTCAGGCGGTAACGTTTATCCCATGATGCCCGCCAGAGGGACCAGAGTGACATTCCCTCATAATCTTTACTGCCTCATTTTCCGAAACACAACACCTTATAATTCGGTCAGGACACCTTCGGAATAAAAAGGGTTCATCCCAAAAGTAGTACTTTAGCTGAGAAAAGAACTTCTTCCTTTCGTACTTAGTCAGGTGTTCAGGAACGAGTCTGCTTGCGAGGTAATTAGCAAAATCGGCGTACCACGGCTCCGAGTTACTCATTAACATGAGTTGTTCGTCAGGAAATGAATCCCTAATCTCACTTCTAGCGTGCTCATCCAAGGGGTTTTCGAAACGAGATAGATGATCTGCGGCCAGATTTTCTGCCCCTCTCTTATCACGAATCTCAACATCAAATTCCTGTAGCAACAGGATCCACCGAATTAGTCACGGCTTAGCATCCTGCTTCGCAAAAAGATATCGAAGAGCCAAGTGGTCAGTGAAGACAACTGTTTTTGAAAGGACAAGATATTGTCGGAATTTGTTGAACGCGAACACCACGGCTAATAATTCTTTCTCAGTGGTGTAGTAATTCTCTTGAGCGGGATTCATGGTTTTGCTTGCATAGTAGATGGGTTGAAAAAGCTTATCACGCCGTTGGCCTAATACAGCCCCGGCAGCGAAGTCGCTAGCGTCACACATGATTTCAAACGGTAACTCCCAGTTGGGTGTGATCATGATTAGAGCTTGTGTGAGTTCCTTTTTTAAAAGATCGAATGCATCCTTGCATTCTTGGGAAAAATCAAACGGAGCATCCTTCACAAGTAGTTGGGTCATTGGCCGAGCGATTTTGGAGAAGTCTTTGATGAACCTTCGATAGAACCCGGCATGCCCCAAGAAACTGCGTATTGCTTTAACAGTTGTGGGGTATGGTAACTTAGATATAGCCTCAACTTTAGCTTGGTCCACCTCAATTCCGTTCCCTGAGATCTTATGTCCTAACACAATCCCTTCCTTCACCATAAAATGACATTTTTCCCAGTTTAGCACCAAGTTGGTTTCCTCACACCGTTTAAGCATCTTTTCTAGATTAGCAAGACAGCGGTCGAAGGAGTTCCCGAAGACCGAAAAGTCATCCATGAACACTTCCATGCTGTCTTCCATGAGTTCGTGAAAGATTGCGGTCATGCACCGCTGGAAAGTGGCGGGGGCATTACATAGCCCAAAAGGCATCCTTTTGTAGGCAAATGTTCCATAAGGGCAGGTAAACGTGGTCTTTTCTTGGTCCTCAGGTGCTATGGGAATCTAAAAATATCCAGAGAATCCATCCAAGAAGCAATAGTACTCGTGTCCAGATAATCTCTCTAACATCTGATCAATGAATGGTAAGGGAAAGTGATCTTTCCTCGTGGCATCATTGAGCTTTCGATAGTCGACGCATATCCGCCATCCAGTGACTGTTCTCTGGGGCACCATCTCACCCTTGTCATTCTTAACTACAGTCATTCCACCCTTCTTAGGTACAACCTGCACAGGACTGACCCATGGGCTATCCGAAATCGGGTAAATCAGTCCTGCATCCAAAAGTTTGATAACTTCTTTCTTTACTACTTCCTTAATGTTAGGGTTCACGCGCCTCTGGGGTTGCATGGTAGGTTTATAATCTTCTTCCATGAGAATCTTATGTGTGCAAAAAGTTGAGTCAATCCCCTTAATGTCGGCCACACTCCATGCAAGTACCCCCTTGTATTTTTTTAGGACCTCTAAGAGTTTACCTTTTTGTTCATGTTCCAAGGAAGAGTTTATGATTACCGGGAGTTGGTCCTCTCCTTGAAGGAAGGCATACTCCAAATGGTTAGGAAGCTCTTTAAGATCAACGTTAGGAGATTCGATAATAGAAGGTTTGAGCTTGTTTTCGGGCTTTCGGAGCTCGAGATGCTCCGTTGCTTTTTGTCTGGGGTAGAAGGAGACTGCACTAACATCCTCCGTCTTTTCTACCTCTAGCAAAGGCAGAAAACTCTCATCCCGTAGCCAGCCTTCATCGATCTGTTCATCGACACAACTATCAATGACATATGTGAGTTCATCTATTTCCCCGATAAAATAGAGCCGGTTGGCTGCTTAGAGGGAGAGGTCCATAGAATCCTTAATGTCAAAGGTTGTGCTATCGTCTCCCACTCGTAAGGTTAATTTGCCATCGTAGACATCGATGACTGCACGAGCGGTAGCAAGAAATGGTCTACCTAAGATGATGGGTACCAAGTCGTCCTCCTCCATATCCAGGATTACGAAGTCGACCGGGAATTTGAATTTCCCAACTTTGACTAGCACATTCTCGCATATCCCTACGGGGTACTTGACCGATCTATCGGCTAGTTGGATGTTCATATGGGTAGACTTCAATCCAGAGTATCCTAGTTTACGGAACATAGAGTGAGGCATGAGATTGATACTCGCTCCCAAATCGGCAAGAGCATTTTTGATTGACAAAGGTCCTATGGAGCAAGGCAGGGTGAAGCTGCCCGGATCGTCTACCTTTTTTGGTAGCCCTCGGTGGGTCACCACTGAGCATTCTTCCCCCAGGGTCACAAGACCCTCGAGTTTCTTCCGGTTAGCAAGTAGTTTTTTAAAGTATGTGCTATACTTTGGCATGTGATAGCAAGCATCAAGGAGAGGTATGGTGACAACCGAGTCTTTTAGGTAAGACAGGAATCTCTTGTTATCATTCTCAGTTTTCTGGTTCCTTAATCAGGACGGAAACGGGACTCTCACAGGTTGGTTAGGCAGGGTTGATGGGGAAGGGGTCGTCAAGGGTGGTTGGTTGGGGGTGTTACCGCCGACATCCTCCCCCTCCTCCCCAGGTTTGTTTGGATCGGGGGTGATGGGGGACGAGTTTGGATATGGAGGGTCCTTGGTTGTTGTTCCAGCTCGAGTGGTAATCGCGAGCATGGGGTCTTTTTTGCGTACTGATGGCGTTTCAAGATTATCTAGGGCTGAGTTAAGCTTGTTGAAAAATTCTCCAATATCCTCCTGCTGCTCGTCGAAAAGCTCATTAAGACCTTTCATTTGCAAGCCTTTTTCTTGAGTGAAGTGACCAAGGTCATCTTCAAAAGTGCTCCTGATTTTGAATTCAGGGCCTTCCTCCCCTTCTCTTCTCTTTACCAGATTTCCCCAAAGGGTGTAATCGTCATTTTGGTAAAAAGGCAAAAGGGAGGGATCAACATAAATGTCCCCTCCTGACAAGCATGCATGTTCAGTTGTAGCTGCTCCTCCGCATTCTTCTACCTCATGCGGGCCCCCATAGTAATCGCAGATCAAGTAAGGATTCGACAGCTGTTTAGGTAATTGCGATCCAGCTAGGTATTCCACCCTTTTGTGAATTTTTCTCAACCGATCCGAGGTGATTTCAGAAATGCTAACAGTCGACTTAGGTTCATCCCAAGTGTCATCCTGGTCTTGAGCATATTCTTCAATCCTATCCCATCCTTCCTCGGCACTAAGATTGGCCAATCTTCCTTTTCTAGATTGGCTAATTCCGTTTCGATCGTTAGAGGAGATATTCTCGTAGAAGATTTGGACCAAGAGCCAAAGCTCAATGCCATGATGGGGAACTTGTCTTATTAAATCTTTGAATCTAGTCCAAGATTTATGGAAGGGTTCATCCTTCCCCTTCTGGAAACGGAGGATCCTATCTCTAAGTGCTGAGGTTTTTCCAGGTGGAAAGAACTTCACATAGAACTTGGATATGAGTTGCTCCCATGTGAAAATAGATTCAGAAGGGAGTTTGTCATACCATTCTTGGGCTTTTTCATATAAGGTGAAAGGAAAGAATCGCAATCGGGATGTGTCTCTAGTAGCCCCATCCGTATGGAGGGTGTCTACTATTTTCAGGAAGTCCTTGATGTGTTGGATTGGATCTTCCTCATCTATTCCGCGAAACTTACACACACTTTTGACAAGCCAAACATCGTTCGCATGCAAGACCTCACTGGTGTGTTCGCTTGGGTAGACAATGGCGTTTGAGAAGCCACGAGAGGTTGGGGAGGAGTAGTCCTTAAGGCGCTTAGGGATGGGGGTTGCGGGAGTACTCATCTCGTCGTTGGGTTGGGAGCTAGGGGTTGTGACATGATTTTCTGAATTTTCTTCAGAAAGAGGTGCATCAAAATCGATGGCAACGCTAGATGGTTCAGAAGTTGAGTGATATTGTTTGAATCTATGCGTTTCTCTTTCGGGTTCCGCATAAGGCAAGACCAAGTTTCTAGTGGAACTACGACTCCTAGTGATCCTAAGGTTAAAGGATTCGTCGTTTGCCATGATGGCAGGTGGTGAAGAGTTACGAACAAAGGCACAAAGAAAAAGATAGACTAAAGAAAACCTAAAAATAAAAATAAAATCTTACTAGAAAGGAATCTAGCAAGTAGACCAAATAAAAAGAAATTCTAACCTAGACAATAACTATTCCCCGGGCTGCGGCGCCAAAAACTTGATACGTGGGAATCGCACCAGGCTTTACCTCTCGAGGGATCTCGAGAAGCTTACAACCCCCACCAGGCAGTGTACCTGATCGTTGTAGTACAGTATAGTGACAAGTACCGGGGGATTGATCGTTCAGCTAGGAATAGTGTCGCTAGGATTAGAAAGCCTAAATACTAGTTCTAAAGGTGAGGGATGATTATTTTTGTATTTTTTATATTTTTTAGAAAGCAATTAAAATCTCGGGGTTTGAAGGATTTGGGCGGAATTAGTTGCTAATCAACTAACCCAATACTAAGATGCAATCAAAATAAAATACTAAAAATGAAATTAAACTAAATTATACTAAAGTTGTGAGCAATAAGTGGAGAAAATGTGTTTACTTAGATTTCACTACTCCCTAGACATCTTTTACACGTTAATTACTTGTTATAATTGCATGGATGACGGATCGTATTCCTTAATACCATTCATGGGGTGGCACACATAACTCCCCAATTCTATGAGCTCTTATCTCCTCCTACACCATGCCCAGCACAACTATAGGGATTGTAAACAGTGGCTCATGCATTAAATACAACTAATAAAGACCTAGTGCGCGTCGGTTCATGTTTCTTAAGACGTTCAAGCATGTTACCAAGTGGAGATCTGCCAGTTTTCTTAAGCCTAACATATAAATCATTCATCCAAGACAAGTATAAACAAGTAATCAACACATAATTAACATCTAGGTTTCATTAGATCTAAGCAAACACAAGATAGATCTAGCCTAGCATGATGGAATTAAGATAAGAACAAGATATAGACAACCAACACATAGACATATTGATTGAATTAAAGGAACACTTATCTCAATTACAATGAAAGGTATCAAGGGTTTGGAACCCTTGAAAAACCTGTAAAAGTTGCACCAAAATCGTACTTAGGGTTTCTCCAAAACTTCTCTCTTTAATGTGTGAAAATTAGAAAACTATATATAGAAAAATTGGTCTGACGGCGACAAGACAAACATTGTGACGCCGTCACCTCGCCGCCAAAACTATTCTCGGACTGCCTTGATCTACATTTGACGTCGTCAAGACTTAATCATTTCCAGGCCGTCATGACTTTTAACTCTTGACGCCCTACCTTCGTGACGCTGTCAAATCTGTACTGGGTCGTCATGGAATTCTGCTCTTGACGCCGTCAAAGAATTACTCTTGACGCCGTCACCTACTGTTCCCAGCATGGAAAATTAAGACTTTGGCGTTTTCTTCACTTTTATGCTCCAAAAACGTCCGAATTGCTTCCTTTTCCAGATTTCTCTCCCAAAGTACCTAAAATCACAAAAGGAACGATTTAGGGCAATATTTGATCAAATAAATTCGAATTCGGGCTTAAATGACCCCCTAAAAACGGATCATTTTTCGCCTCATCATATACCCTTACACTTGAGATTTGCTTGTCCTCAAGCAAATGCGCTTTTATTCTACTCAAAAGACAGGTACTCACATCTCTCGGGTGTAATAAAGTATATATCACAATATGGAAATGGAAAATATCTCTCACTACCTGTCATAGCAAAATAGATTACCATAGGCTTGGGAAAGGATCAAACCTCCACCACATGGCGTAAGCACCTAGGATAAACTATCAAAGAGGTCTTTTAAAGGGTTATAACGTTAGGTGTAGGGATATGGAATTCACGGTTTTGTTGGACACAGGCAATCTTTACTGGTGGCGACTTAATCATCTTGGTTAATTACATGTACAATATGGTGTTGCTAAGTGATGAGTGCTCAAACACTCATCATTTTTGTCGTATTTAAACTGCCAAAACATACAAAAACAATCAAAAAGTTATCAAAATACTTAAATTATCTCAGGGATTGTGTTTTATGTGTTTTAAATGCAAAATGAGCAAAAACAAATAAAAAATGATCAAAGTTTGCAATATTGGCAGTTTCAGTCTCCCAAGTTTCAAAACTTGTCAAAAATACTCCCTATGCTTTTATTTTGAAAGAAAGGTCAACCCAAGTGTTTTGAAAGTCAAATATCACAAAATATAATACATGGGTTAAAAGTTACAAAATTTACATGTTTGGTCCCTAAGATTTCAAATTTGGCAGAAAAGATCCCTGGGAATTTTGAAAAATGGAAAAATACAAATTTTGGTTCTTGGAATATTGGTGCTTGGCAATATTGGTCCTTGGTAACAATTTGGGAGATTTACAGATTCAGCCCCTCATCTTTGGTTTAATTGCAAAATTGGTCCTTGTGTGTTATAATACCAAACGGACCTTTTCATTATTATTATACAAACCAAATCCAACTCCCCAATCCAAACACCCAAGCCCACACCACAACCCCAAGCCCAATACCCCACAGCCCAACCCCTTTTTTTAATTATATGCAGGGTCAAACAGTCAAAGGGTCAAACCACCCTTTGACCATTCCCTCCCAACCAAACAACGCAAAACCAGGGTGCTATGTTCCCCCCCCCCTCCTCGCCTTTTTCCAACCATTAGCCCCCACAATTAATACGACTCACCAACCAAACCAACCCCCACCACCACCACAATAAATGCCTCACCCATCCCACTAATTTTACACCGTTTGGTTTTTGGCGGGAAAAAGCAATCAAGGGCTCAGATTCATCAAAGCTAAATTTAAGGGTTGGGATTTGGTCTCTGATTAACAAGGAAGCATGTGGGTCTCTCAAATTGCAAGTGGAACTCACATGGAAGCATGTATGGCTTGTTGTTGCCTCGTAGTATATGTAATAGCTAGTGTAAGCCTTAAAAGGCATGTATTAATTCTAGCTTAGTAGTTTTTATGCTTATTTCATCTTTTGTAATCAGTTTTTTATGAATGAAAGTCCAATTTTAGTTTAATCTCTTGTTTCTAAATTTCAAGTTTCATAATAAATATTTCAAAGATCATAACTGGTTCATCAGTGTGTAATATCTATTCACAGGTTCATGTAAACTTAAGAATAAAGTTTTTAGAAGCTTTATAAGCTTGTGCAAACTCCCTAAACTCTGTTTCATAAAATAATAAAAAATATATAAAATAAAATAAAATAAAAAAAATCATGATTCAAGGTTAAAGAAGCATGGAGCATGGTAAATTTGGGATGGCCATGGTTTAGTGGTTCATGGGAACCAATAGGAAGGGTCCTTGATTCCTGGTTCATTGAAAATTGCTTGGAAGGCTTTGTAAGCATTTTACTTTGATTTTCACCATCTTAGTGTACAAGTACTATTAGTGATTTATCTGTGTTTATTTTGTTTATTTATTGCTCAGTAGATAACCTATGATCATTAGTTTGTAGTTTGGAATCATTTGTATCAAGTTTTCTTGCTATCTGTGTAATCAAGGGGTGTTTGGATTAGACTGTGTTGATCATTGTGGTTGGTCTCAGTGTTTGAGACTTGTTCCTATAACTCACTTAGTTCCTCAATACACAAAACCAAGCATAAAATCAGTCACCAATAGACAAAAAGTCAAAATCTCATATAAAATGGCTCAAAAACCTTCTGTGAAGGATTTAGAGAGGCACATACCTCATTTCAAGTCACATGTACAAGTTTTTGCTTATTTTAAGCTTATTGTAGCTTATATAACTTAAACAAGTCATAAAATCAGGAATCAAAGTTCAATAAAGTCAAAACTCAAGTTTTTAATAAAAAGTCAAAAATACTCTTAGGCAGAAATCCACTTCTGGGAGGATTTTTCTAGAATTTTGTGTTTGGATTGGGAAAGTGAAAATTGTTGTGCTTATAGTATCTCAGCTAATCTACAAAATCCCATGGTCAGCTTAATTTTGTGAATTTTTTGGTGGCTTGTGCACAAGCTCAAAGTGAGCTGCAGGGGAAGCACCTCCCCTGTGCACTGGATTCAGTTCTACTCACCCAAGTTTAGTGGGCCCCACAGGCCTAACCAGTGGGCCCCAGGACCTGCTTTTTAGCTTAATAGAAAGCCAATAAGCTAGGCTTTCAGACCCTGAGCGTATTTTATGGGATAGACCCCATTTGATAGGGCTGCTAGTGCCCTAAAGGTTGACCCTTTGCTGACTTAAGCTGATAACTCAGCTTTTGTACCAACATATCAACCCCCCTCCAGGCCTAACCTGTGGGACCCAATGACCAAGCCTTGGCTTTTTACAAAGCTAATAAGCTCAGCTAATTGGCTTATTTCTTTGTTTGGACTTCCAAGGTCTCTAGTGGACCCCACAGGGTCTCAAAAGTGACCCTTTGAACATGTATTGGACTGTTTGGTGATTGAAGTGCTTATTGTTTGTTTGCTGCTTATTTCTTGTGCTTATTTGCACCATTTGGCTTGTTTTGAATAGTTGTGCACCTGTTTGTGGCTTATTTGTGTTTATAACATCATTTGGTAGCTTTTCAAATCAATCAAAGGTCTAATAAGCTTAAAAAGCTCATCTGTCATTACATTAAGCTACCCAAACTGCTTATTTTTTACATCCAAACAAAGTTCTTTTACAAAAGTTTCTTAAAAACAGTCAATAAGTAGTTTTGAAACAGAAAAGTCCCAAAAAGCCAACTTTAATAGAAGTGATAGCTTCTATTTAAGCCAATTGGCTTATTACCTCAGCTTATTTATAAACTATTCTCAATTTTATATTTTTCCTAGGCTTCTGGTATATAAAAATAATTTTTGTAATTTTCTCAGATTTTTCTTGCATCATTTGGTATTTTTCTTAACTTAAATTAGTTTTTAATAATTATTAAATAGTTAATAAATAATATTAATTAATTAGAAAATCAGAAAAATATAAATTTAATTTTAAAATTAGTTTTTAGTTATTTTTAAATTTTTCCAAATTTTATTTTCAATTTTCTAGTGTAATTTCATAATTAATTAGAATTTAGGTTAATTTAAATAATTAAAAAGTAATTGATAATTAGTTAATAAATAGTAATAATTAATTAAAAAGTCTTAAAAATATATTTTCAGTTCTAAAATTAGTTTTATAGTATTTTAGATTTTTCTAAGTTTAAATTTTATTTTTCTAGGAAAATTTCATAATTATTTGTATTTTAGGTTAATTTAGTTAATTAAAATTAAATAGGAAATTAGTATTTAATTAACAGTAATTATAAAAATAGTATAAGAATTAATTTTAATTTTCCAAAAATTTTCTTTAATCACCCTTTTTTGTGAATAATCACCCGATCACAAACGCGCTCTGATACAATTCACACCTCGTCGGGGTATAACGATCTGGTGATTTTCTATATTACCCGGAGATTGACTTTAGGCTATTTGACTTTGTTGACCATTCCTTGGTCAATATAAGTTGACGGTTTAGGGCCAATCAAATTTTGGCACCGCTGCCGGGGAGGTTGTGCGCGTTTCTGCAGCGTCTTTTGAGATTAGTGTTATTTCACCACAATCATTGTGCAAATACCACCACTTTTGTAAATTTTGAAATCAAAACACAAAAAAGTCATTAACACTTTTCCTAAAGTGTTAAAACACCAAAAAAAATTAAAAACAACAAAACAGATCGTAACGTTTTCTGAATTGGTTTTCTTTTAAGGTGATTCTTAAAGAAAAACAATTTTAGATTACGGGACGATACCAAAAATATTGTCCAAAAGTTTTTCACCCATACACAAAACCCAAAAACATCCGTCTTTTCTTGTGAATAATAATCATACATAAAAATAAACCGTCGCAAACCAAGACAGAACACCTACCAACTGGGGGTGTGGACATAATAAGTTCCCGAACCAAAGATTTAAAACTTGCCTTTGTATCCCTGTGAGTGGTGTACCTTTCTTAAAGAAGCCACTTGCTTGTGATTATTGGTTTAAGTTCACTGTGGATTTGCCTCGATTTTGTTTTGATTGGTTTTTATCCCTAGTGCATGCGCACTCGTTCTTCAAGGTCCACTAGCCCATTACGTGAGCTTGTCAGGAAACCTCGAAGACCTCGTAGACGTTCTGCACCAACAGTCGGATCTAAGATCCATACTGTTGCCACACCCACTGTCACCATGGTGGAAGACTGCCCCATGTGTGAGCTTCTCCAAGCACCCATCGAGGGTTACGGAGATGCCATTGTTGTTCCAGCCATCGTGGCTGATAATTTTGAGCTCAAAACCGGGTTACTCAATCTTGTAACCTCAAGTCAATTCTACGATTTTGAGAGAGACGATCGTCATGCTCACATTCGATGGTTCAATAAAATCACATCGACCATCAAGTACAAGAATGTCCCTTGTGAAGCAATCAAACTTCTTCTCTTCCCATTCTCCCTGGAGGGACAAGCCCGGATTTGGCTTGAAAAACAACCTCCTCGATCAATTGAGACATGGGAAGATCTTGTGAAAAAATTTGTGAATGAATTCTTCCCACCTTCCAAGACCACGAGTCTTAAGAACGAAATCACCAAGTTCACTCAGAAATATGATGAATCTTTTGGTGAAGCGTGGGATCATTTCAAAGAATTACTTCTCAAGTGTCCACATCATGGTTTCTCAGAGTTGATGCAACTCGATACTTTCTACAATGGCGTGAGCCAAGCTGATCAAGATTCTCTCAATGCCTCCGCGGGAGGTAATTTCTTGAGTAGAACTACAAAAGAAGCTTTGCAAATCATAGAAAACAAGTCAAAGGTCCGCTCTACACGAAGCAAACCGATTGTTTCTCAAATCAATGCGGGTCCTTCCACTTCATCTTCTGTGGGTCAATCTAGCACGGATGCTAAGCTTGACAAGCTCACTGAAGCGATTCAAGCTTTGGTTCTCGCCCAAACAAAGAAAGTTTTATTTCCACAACATCCTCCACCTGCTGAGGTTAAAAAAGTGGAAGTCTGTGTGACTTGTGGAGGGCCGCATGCCTACTAAAATTACACAGCTACTGATGGTACTCCATATGAAGCTCATGCTGTTGTCAGGTCCCAAAATCAAGGAGGCAATCAATACCGCCCTCCTATGGACCCGAACTATCGTCCTCATCATTATCCTAGACCTCCCGGTTTTAATCAAAACCAAAATGTCCAAAACCGTGGCCAAAATCAAAATAGAATGAACCAAGGTTTTCAAAACCAAGGTAACTTCAATCAGGGTCACTGTCTCCAAAATCAAAACTCAGGTTTCCAAAAACAAGGTTTCCAACACCAAAATCAAGGAAACTTTAACCAGAACCAAGGTAAGGGTAATTTCAATCCCGGGAATTTTCATGGAAACAATCACCAGAATCAAGGGAATTTCCAACATCAAAACCAAGGGAATTTCAACCAAGGTCCCAATCCGAACAATCGTGCTCAAAATTTTCCTAATCCGAATCAAGCCATTGTTCCAACCGGGCCTTCATCTGATGAGTTGTTAAAACAATTCATGAAGTCCCAAGAAGAGTTGAACAAGTTGCTGGTCAGCCAGATTTCTGATATCAAGAAGTCTTTAAATAATCGACCCTCGGGCTTAGGAACTACTTTACCGAGCAACACGATTGCAAACCCGAGGGGCGATGTTAAGGCGATCACAACACGAAGTGGTGCTTCATATGATGAACCCGCGATTCCTACTACCTCTTCTTCCTCCCCTCTAAAGGTAGTGGAACGTGAACCTGAGGTAACAAAGGACAAGGTGCAAACTCCTAGCTCACGAAGTACAGCACACGTCCAACCTCAGGTTATTCCAGAAACCAGATGTAAGCCTGGAGTTGTCTTCAAACCACCAGAAACTCCAGTGGACAACCCTAAATCCAAAACTTATATTCCTTATCCATCACGTCTCAATGAACAAAAGCTCCGCGAAAAGGCTAGTCACCAAATGGATAAAATTTTCCAAATCTTCCAAGATTTGCACTTTGACATTAGCTTCACGGACGCTATTCTCTTGATGCCCAAGTTTGCATCAACAATCAAGAATCTGTTAAGTAATAAGGAAAAACTCTTCGAGATGGCAAGAACTCCTCTGAATGAGCACTGCTCAGCAGTTCTCTTGAAAAAGCTTCCTGAAAAGCTTGGAGACCCTGGGAAATTTCTCATTCCTTGTACTTTCCCTGGTATGGTTGAATGCTTCGCCTTAGCCGATCTAGGTGCTAGCATTAACCTGATGCCATATTCTGTGTGGAAGAAACTTTCTCTTCCCGAACTCACTCCCACGTTGATTGGTGGTAAACAGTCAGATAATATCAACCAAATTATGGTCAACAAGTCAGACAGCTTTGGCCAATACTCCGGTGAGTTTAGTGTTTCCCCGGATCGTTAGATCCCAACGAGATGTGAAATCTGAAATAAAACGACTTCGAGATCAGGTGATTTGAACAGGAAAAGGGTTTAAGTGATTGTACTACTGAAATATAAGAGTGAATATCTTTAATAAGCTATATCAACTAATACGTGAAATCAGATAAGTACAAGTGAAAAAGGGACTGAAAACTGTAAAAGTTTATTATTTAAACGTAAACAAAAACAACTTTAACTTATAGTAGGAGTTTGCAAGCCTAAGGGGCTTAAATGCAAATTAAATAAATTTAAAATATTTATTTTATAATTAAAAACTATTTAATTAATTATTATTATTTAATAACTATTATTAATTATTTAATAATTAACTAATAATTAGGAAAATGTATAATAAGTCTAGAAAATTAAAATTAAAATTTCTAAAAATCTAAAATATTATAAAACTTATTTTAAAACTAAAATTATATTTTTCACACTATTTATCTATTTATTATTAATTAATTACTCCCTCCGTCCCATAATTATAGTCCAGTGTTGACTTTTTAAGTCTTCATAATACAACTTTGACCTTATATAATTTTATTTGTGTTATATAATACTTGATAAAAATTATACCAATGGAAAATACATTTAAAACTCAATCCATTCATATATTTTGCATCAAGTAATATATAACACAAATACAAATATTTAAGGTCAAAGTTGAAGACTAAAGACTTTAAAAGTCAACAGTGGACTATAATTATGGGACGGAGGTAGTATTATTTAATTATTATTTAACTAATTATATTGATTTAAATTATTATAAATACTAAAAAGACTCAAATAATTATGAAAAATTTTATATATCTAATTAACCATTACAGGAATCCTAAAAAATTATAAAAAGTTTATATTATGTATTTTTAATCTAATTTACTAATTATTATTCTATTTATTAATTAATTATCAATTAAACTAATTATATTATCAAAAATAGAAAATGAACAGTATAAATCCTAGAAAAATTTATAAAATTGTTTTACCTTATATAAAAGCTATAAAAATTATAAAAACTATGTGGTACTTTATAAAATATAATTATGCTATTTATTTTTTATTTATTATTTATTTATTAATTTAACTAATATTAATTCTAAATAATAACAAATGACAAAGGAAAATTCTGGAAAAATTTATAAAATTACTTTAATATATAAGAGATTTAATAAAAATATAAAATAGCAGAAGTGCTTATAAATAAGCTAAAAAGAAAATTAAATAGATAATTTCTATTAAATAGAAGCTATCACTATACTTAAATTTGGTTTTTTCTTGTTTTTCTTTTATAAAACTAATAAAATACTTAAAATAAGAAACTTTAATTAAGGAAAATAATTTATGAATACAAAATAAGCACTGAGAGTGCTTATTACCCAAAACAGTTGACTTTTGTTGACTTGGCTAGGAAATAAGCTCAACTGAGCTTGTGTGGGGTCCACAAGGTAAATTCTGGTTCCTATTAGTGAGATGAACTATATTGAGCAAGATTATATCAAATAAGCAGGTTCAATAAGCCATAAACAACAAATAAGCACTTTGCTTATTTCAATTCTGAGGCAGAATTGGGACAAAGTTCCAAGCTAATTTAAGGTGGGGTCCACTGGTCAAATAGTCAGACCAAGGTCAAGGGTTCAAGCCTGGTAAGAGGGGGATTGGTAGAACCCAATTGTGAGGTGTGGGACCCACTGAGTGATCCACAAAACACCACCAAAGTTGGTTGGGTGGCTTAGGTCTGCTGAGACAGGGCAATCACCTTGCCCTGCAGCTCAGTTCAAAGGGCATTTTTGTCCACTTAGAAAATTCTTAAAATTATGAAACTTATGAAAATCAAAGGTTTAGCTGGTAGAGTTTACACAAAATAAGTTTCAGGCCCTAGATCATAACACAAAAATCACTAAAATTCTTGCTAATTTGGTGATTTTCTGCACAAGCAACTTTTGACTTTTACTACTTTTAAGCTAGGTTGACTTATATGAAGTTTAATTGATCCTAGATAATTGTAGATGTTGTAATAAGCTTATGTTAATCTAATTTAGGCCCAAGATACAACTGATTAGCTTATGTGAGTGATTATGGCACTCAAATCCTAACACAGTTAACCGTGTTGGGTTTCTTTGGTGATTTTGACTTTCTAGAAAATGATCACACAATTTTATGCCTTATATTACCTATGTGTATCTACTGAGACATGAAACAAACAAGAATAACACAAGAATCCCACTGAGACTTGATGAAATATACAGATCCAAACACTCCTTAATATGACTATGGTGGGAGTTTTTCAAAGCAAATGATCCATACAATCCATGAAATTGGTTCTCAGAGACATAATATGTTGTACTAAACTTATATGATCACACAAATACCAATAATTACAACTAAAACCAAGATTTTCACAAAATGCTATATTAGACTGAAAATTTAAATACTAAACAACCTTTGATTTTAATGAACAACTAATCTATTTATGTTTATATTATTGCTAAATAACTTTAATCTAACATAAATAACACAGAGATAAGCAAGGATAACCAAGATTATATAAAATAAGCTTTAAATGAGTATGAAGCTTACAAGGTGTGACTGTGAGAACCAAACCAAGAACCAAGATCAATTATGTGACTCCCATGAGTCTCTAAACCATAATCCAAGCTGCTTCCTTTCCAAAGTCACTCTGAATCAGAATCCAAACCAAAATATGGTACAGTTTGACTTTTATTGACCAAGTTGTGATTTGTGAGTTTAGGTAATTTAACTAAGTTTTAAGGTATCTAGAAGCACTTATGAACTTCCTGGGAGCTTATATGAGCTTATTTGATCCTTATGTTCCACTGTAAACAACAACTAAGCTATATGATATTTTTGAGTAAAAAGAAAATTTGCAAACTTGAGAATTATACATGAAGCTTGAAATTTATTATTACCAAAGATTTAAAACACACTGATAGTCAGGTATTACAACTTGAAAAGCTTAAAGATACAAGGAAACTTGAGAATTAAACTAATCGACATACATTATTTTAAAATTAAACTAGATACTATACTACATTGCTTCCTTCTTGATATATATTGACCATCTGTGTTCCTTGCAGTCTTCTCACACTTTCCCACTTCTCAATTTAGCCATTGGATGAGTCAAACTCATCATGGCCGTTTAAATTACTTTTGGCGCCAAATTCCACACAGGTTGCTTGAGGCAGTTTGAGACTAATTAAGGATGTTTGGGGTTTAGTGGTGACTAAGGGGGGACAATTGAGACATTTCTGACCAACTTGGGGTGTTATGGAAGATAAACTAGGGGCTTGGGTGCTACAGTGGTGAAAATGGGTGGGAAATGCATTAAATGCATTTGGGGTGAAATGATTGTGTTGGGAAGTGTTTGGCCAGCTGGAGTTGATGAGGTGGTGGTGGAAACCATGGTGGTTTTGGTTTGCAGAGGAGGGTGAGGGGGTGGTACAGTATGGGTGGTTTGGGGAAGACGGGTCAAAGGGGGTCAACGCCCCGTTTTATTAAAAGGGTGCGTTGGGTTTGCTTGGTGGGCTGGGAAACAAAACAGGCCCAAGAAATAAAAAAGGGTGGGCTGGATTTAGGACTAGGCTTAGTTTGGTTTGGGGTTTATAATAAAAATGGGGGTCCGGTTGGTTTTAGGTTTATAATACCACAAGGACTATTTTTGTATTTTCTGAAAAGTTGAAGGGTTAAACCTGCCAAATATACAAAGTTAACACAAGGACCAAATATGCCATTTATGAATAGTATAAGGGTTATATTTGATAAATTTCACTTTTTTAAATAACCCAGGGACCATTTATGACACTTTTCAAAGTTGAGGGACCAAAGTTGTAAATATGTGATTTTAAACTTTAAAGGACTATTTCTTACAACTTATGAATCCCAAGGACCTTTAATGATATTTGTACAAGTTTTGATTTTCCAGGGACTAGTTTTGCCAATTTTTCAAAGTTCAGGGACTGAAACTGTAAATTATGTGAAATGTTTTGTTTTTCATCAGTTTTTCAATCCTTTTACATAAAAACACAATCCAGGGATATTTTATGTATTTTAAGGCATTCCTGTGTGTTTTTATATGTTTTTGCAGTTTAAATATAACAGAAATGATGAGTATTTACACACTCATCAATCCCCCACACTAAACTATTGCTAGTCCCTAGCAATCTTTTTGAGAAAAATTAATGGATTTTTACTCTTTACCAAAAGCCACCACTTCTGGAGTAGCCAGGTGTAAGAACTGTGGCACACCTGATAACCGTGTGATTTTTAGCAAACCACCAGCTGTCAACGGATTTGATTTGTCTTTACCAAAAGCCGTTTGCTTCTGGACTAGCCAACTCTTGATGGAATAGTCAACATCTTGGTGAGCTGATTACCAATTATGGTTTTTCCACGGCCTTTACCACAAGCTATAATCTTGCGGGCTAGCCAACTCATTATCTTTTGAGGATGATGGGGAGTTGAGGAACCATACAATTTTGGGCAAATTGCAAGCCGTCAACGGTTTTGAGATATCTTTACCAAGAGCCGTTTGTTCCTGGATTAGCCAATCCTTATGTGGGTTAGACATGGCGGACTGATAACCATTTATTGCATTTCTAAGTGTGAAAAAACTTTAAATTTTGATCAAATGAGGGTGCTTGATGGAACATGTGTTTGAATTCGTGAGAATCCCCCCCCCCCCCCCCCCCCCACACTTAGAAATGAATATTGCCCTCAATATTCAAAACACCGGATGTTAAACCGATACTTAGAACGTAAGAAGGAAATATTAATAACCTTTATTTTAGGCTATTTACATACTAACTCACTTTTTTTTCTTTTGTTTTGAACTTTTTTTTTTTTCAAGATATGTACATATATACAACATGTGGGGCATCTCCCCCACACTAAGGTGGTAGAAAAGAGAAAGAAATCAGAAATATGAGTGAAAACCCATATTGCTACGCTTTTGATTACCGAGTCACTAGCTTGACTCAACCTCGAATTGATTTGTCCATGAGGGAGCTACTATTTTTGTTTACCGAGTCGCTAGCTTGACTCGACCCCGAATTTAATTGTCCTTGGGGAAAGTTTGGATATCCGGGACAACCATGTTTGGGATGTCCTCTCCAAAGTAGTGTTTCACGCGATGGCCATTTACTTTAAAACATGGACCGTCATTTTGAGATAACTCAACGGTACCATATGGATAAACCTTAGTGATAGTAAATGGACCAGTCCAACGGGTTTTTAATTTACCCGAGAAGATCTTTAATCTAGAATTAAAGAGAAGTACTCGATCACCAACGTTAAAAACGCGGTTCTTTATTTTTGAGTCATGAATTCTCTTTGTTTTTTCTTTATAGATTAAAGAGTTCTCGTAAGCCTGATCACGTAGTTCATTTAATTCATTCATTTGAATTTTTCTGTGATCACCCGCAGTTTTGAGGTCAAAGTTGGCATGTTTCAAAGCCCAGTAGGCTTTGTGCTCAAGTTCCATCGGTAGATGACATGTCTTTCCGTACACAAGCTTGTAAGGTGTACACCCAATGGGTGTTTTATAAGCTGTACGAAAAGCCCATAGTGCGTCATCTAATTTATCCGACCAGGCAGCACGGTTTTCACCAACAGTCCTCTCAAGTATCCTTTTGATACCACGATTTGAAACCTCCACTTGCCCACTTGTTTGTGGGTGATACGCGGTAGAAAGACGGTGGGTTACACCATACTTTTGCATGAATTTATCAAATTTGTCATTGCAGAAATGCATACCACGATCACTTATGATAGCACGTGGAGTTCCAAAACGGGCAAAAAGAGATTTCAGGAGTTTTACTACAACTCGGGCATCATTTGTGGGTAAAGCTTTTGCTTCAACCCACTTTGATAAATAATCAACTGCCACAAGTATGTACTTGTTTCCTCTAGATGATGGAAATGGCCCCATAAAGTCAATGCCCCAGATATCAAATATTTCACATACTTGAATAGCATTTTGTGGCATCTCATTTCTTTGTGAAATGTTTCCATGACGCTGACAAGCGTCACAGGTTTTAATGAGATCCTGGGCATCTTTATAAATTGTGGGCCAGAAGAATCCGGAATCAAACACCTTTTTGGCGGTGTAATTGGGACTATGATGTCCCCCAGTGGGTCCAGCATGGCAAGCCTTAAGAATTTCAGTGGCTTCCTGTCCATATACACACCGTCGGATGACTTGATCCACACAGATTTTGAATAAGTAGGGGTCATCCCAGAAGTAATGATTTACATCCTTAAAGAATTTATTCTTCTGTTGGGTTGACATCCCTTTCACCACAAAGTTACCCGCATGATAGTTTGCGAAGTCGGCAAACCATGGGGTAGTAGAATCTCCGCGAAAAGTAACCGCATTAAGTGTTTCGAGAGGAAATGTTTCATTTATTTCTTTTTTCTCATACACATCTTGATGAGGGTTCTCTAATCGGGACAAATGATCAGCAGCCAGGTTCTCAGCTCCTTTTTTATCACGAATAATGATATCAAATTCCTGGAGGAGGAGAACCCAACGGAGCAATCTCGGCTTTGCATCTTGTTTTGCAAATAGATATTTAAGAGCCGAGTGATCCGTATACACTACGCTTTTAGTCAAGATTAAGTATGTCCGAAATTTCTCAAAAGCATACACCACGGCTAATAATTCTTTTTCCGTAGTGGTGTAATGAGTTTGAGCTTCGTTCATAGTTTTGCTTGCGTAGTGGATAGGCTGAAAGTGTTTCGTTTTGCGTTGCCCCAAGACTGCACCGATAGCAAAATCACTTGCATCGCACATAAGCTTGAAGGGTAAATCCCAGTCGGGGGCAATAAGAATGGGTGCCTCAGTAAGCTTTTTCTTTAATGTTTCAAAAGCTTCGATGCACTCTGGTGAGAAGATAAAAGGAGTATCCTTTTCAAGGAGATGAGTCATAGGCCGTGAGATTTTAGAAAAATCTTGTATAAATCGACGATAGAAACCGGCATGACCCAAGAAACTCCTAATACCTTTGACGGTAGTAGGGTGAGGCAGTTTTGCAATGACATCAACCTTAGCTCTGTCAACCTCAATCCCATTCTTGGAAATCTTATGGCCGAGGACAATGCCCTCTTTGACCATAAAGTGACTCTTTTCCCAATTTAGACATAGATTGGTGTCTTTACACCTTTTCAACATTTTTTCTAAATTGGTGAGACATGTTTGGAATGAATCCCCAATGACCGAAAAGTCATCCATAAAGACCTCCATAGTTTTACCGATCATGTCGGTAAATATAGCCATCATGCATCTCTGAAACGTACCTGGAGCATTACATAAGCCAAAAGGCATACGTTTATAAGCAAAGGTTTCATAAGGGCATGTAAAGGTAGTCTTTTCTTGATCCGATGGATCAATGGGGATTTGAAAGTATCCTGAGAAACCATCAAGGAAACAATAGTACTCGTTTCCTGCTAATCTTTCAAGCATCTGGTCCATAAAGGGCAGCGGAAAGTGGTCTTTGCGGGTGGCGTCATTTAACTTACGATAGTCAATGCAAACACGCCATCCGGTAACCAGCCGAGTTGGAATCAACTCATTTTCCTCATTAGTGACAACAGTAATGCCACCCTTTTTTGGGACGCAATGAATGGGACTAACCCATGGACTATCAGAGATAGGGTAAATCAATCCTGCATCAAGAAGTTTAAGAACCTCTTGTTTAATCACATCATGGATTTTTGGATTCACCCTTCTTTGATGTTGCACTGCAGGCTTGAAGTCATCCTCCATCAAGATTTTGTGTGTACAAAAATCTGGGTTAATACCCTTAATATCGGAGAGTTTTCAAGCAATTGCTTGCTTGTTTGACTTCAAGACTTTTATGAGAGCAATCTTCTCCTCAACACTTAAACCTTTAGCAATAATGACGGGTAATTTATCATCACCCTCCAAGAATGCGTATTCAAGATGAGGAGGTAAGTCCTTGAGTTCGACCTCAGGAAAATCATCAGTTTCCTCAACATATTTGATTTCCTGATTATGAAGTTGTACGGGAGGGAGTGGAGGAGAATTGTCTTGATTTAGCAATCTCTCAAGGAGAAGAATATCTCTCTCCAGATCAATCTCAGTGTTATCAATTCCCGATGGAACTGAATCACTTTTGAGAAAAGCCTCGACCTCTTCCAAAAGGAAATCACTTCCCTCAAATGGAGTGAGAGAAGGGGAAGAGTCGGAAATGATAGGTTCAGATGATGGAGTGGAATCCCCACTCACAGAATTATGAGAATAACCAAGAAACTCTTGAGAATACTCCTCCGAAGCAATGTCTATGATATCTATTTGATTAACTGCTTCAGAATCATAATTGGAGGAGTACCTCGAGGTTTGATCGAGGTTAAATGTAACAGCTTCATTACCCACACGCAGAGTGATTTCTTGCTCAAATACATCGATAAGAGCACGGCCCGTTCTAAGGAAACCCCTCCCAACAATGAGAGGGACCCTTTGATCAGCATCGAAATCAACCACTACAAAGTCAGCGGGGAGATGAAATTCTCCTACCTTCACAAACACGTCCTCGGCAATGCCGAGAGGACGAGATATCGATCGGTCTGCAAGCTCTAAAGTCGTGCAGGTAGGAGTAAGATCAGGAAGAGAAAGTTTCTTCCAAACTGAGTATGGCATTAGGTTGATACTTGCACCAAGATCGGCCAAGGCATAGCAATCAACCATTCCTGGAAATACACATGGTATTAGAAATTTTCCAGGATCTCCCAGCTTCTCGGGAAGCTTTTTTAAAAGAACTGCTGAGCAGTTCTCATTCAAGGGAGTCTTTGCCATTTCAAACAGTTTCTCCTTGTTGCTTAACAAGTGTTTGATTGTCGATGCAAATTTGGGCATCAGAATAATAGCATCCGCAAAGCTAATGTTAAAATGCAAATCTTGGAAGATTTGAAAGAATTTATCCATCTGGTGACTAGCTTTTTCACGGAGCTTTTGTTCACTCAAGCGTGAGGGGTAAGGAATAGAGGAGGTAGAAGGTTTGGACTGAGGTGTTTCAACTGGAATATCATTTGGTTCAAAAACAACTCTAGGTTTTGGTTTGGGTTTCGGGACAACATGAGGTGGGACGTCTTGGGTACCTCCCTTATGAGTAGGAAGTACTTCGTCCTTATTTACCTCGGTATTATTTTCCACTACCTTGGGAGAAGGAGAAGAAGTGGTAGTGGGAACAGTGGGTCCATCATATGAAACTCCGCTCCTGGTCGTGATCGCCTTTGCATCGCCCCTCGGGTTTGCGATCGTGTTGCTCGAAAGTTTTCCAGAGCCCGAGGGTCGTTCATTTAAAGATTTCTTAATTTGAGAAATCTGGCTGACCAACAACCTGTTTGTCTCTTCTTGAGTTTTCATGAACTGCTTCAACAACTCATCAGATGATGATTGTGGAGCTGGGAGAATGGCTTGTGTTTGGTTGGGGAAATTTTGGACACGGTTATTTTGATTATAACCTTGTTATGGCTGAAAATTTCCCTGATTTGGATTACCACTTCCCTGAAAATGATTTCCGGGGTTGAAATTGTTTCTGTTAAAGTTTCCTTGATTGTGGAAACCTTGATTCTGTCCAGGATTGAAATTCCCTTGGTTTTGATAACCTTGGTTCATTCGAGGTTGGTTCTGGTTTCTGTTTTGCAAATTTGGGTTTTGGTTAAACCCGGGTGGTCCCATATGTGTGTTAGCACGGTAACTTGGTTCAATTTGAGGACGGTATTGATTACCCCCTGATTTGTAGTACCGGCTAAGGCATTGGCTTCAAAAGGACTACCATCGGTGGCAGTACAATTGTAGTAAGCATGTGGGCCACCACAAGTGACACAAACTTCCACTTTTTTTACTTCAGCATGTGAAGGGTTTTGTGTGAAAGTGACATTTTTCTAGTTTGAGAGAACCAAAGCTTGAATGGCGTTCGTGAGTTTATCTATCTTAGCATCGGTGCTAGAAGTACTCACGGGTGATGAAGAAGAAGGACCAGCACTCACTTGGTAGTTATATGGTTTTGTGCGTATAATGCAGACCTTGGATTTATTTTCAATGATTTCTAAAGCTTCTTTTGTGGTTTTGCTCAAAAAATTACCTCCCGCGGAGGCATTGAGAGAATCTTGGTCAGATTGACTCACACCATTATAAAACGTGTCAATTTGCATCAATTCAGTGAAACCATGATGAGGACATCGACGAAGCAATTCTTTGAAACGATCCCATGCGTCACCAAACGATTCATCAAATCTTTGAGTAAATTTGATGATTTCATTTTTAAGACTTGTCGTTCTGGACGGGGGAAAAAATTCGTTTACAAATTTGGTAACTAAATCTTCCCATGAGTTTATTGAACGAGGAGGTTGTTTTTCCAGCCAAATCCGGGCTGCCCCCTCAAGAGAAAATGGGAAAAGAAGAAGTTTGACTGCTTCGGAAGGGACGTTCTTGTTTTTGATGGTAGAAGTAGTTTTATTAAACCATCGAATATGAGCATGGGGATCATCCCTCTCAAAACCATAATATTGGCTTGAGGTTACTAGATTTAGTAACCCGGTTTTGAGCTCAAAGTATTCAGCCACAATGGCTGGGACAACAATAGTGTCTCCGTAACCCTCAATGGGTGCTTGGAGAAGCTCATTCATCGGACGGTCTTCCGTCATGATAATTTTCTTAGGTGAAACAGCACGTTCCTCAGATACGGCTGTTGGGGCAGAACGTCTACGGCGTCTTCGAGGAATTCTGACAAGCTCACGTAAAGGCTTGTTGACCTAGAAGAACGAGTGCGCATGCACTAGAGACGACTCTAAGAATCCTTAGAGTGACGGGAAACTAAAAATAGAAATAGAAAAGAAATATAGACAAAAAGATGATATATAACAAAGTGTGATAATTCAAACTCACAGATATTTCAAAAAGTCGTAATACGCAGCACACCTCCC
Organism: Artemisia argyi; assembly: GCA_030686995.1. Lineage (NCBI taxonomy): Eukaryota > Viridiplantae > Streptophyta > Magnoliopsida > Asterales > Asteraceae > Artemisia > Artemisia argyi. The sequence continues at coordinate 49,560,536 of CM060688.1, forward strand.
CGGCAGCGGCGCCAAATTTTGATTGGTGATAAACAGTCAGATAATATCAACCAAATTATGGTCAACAAGTCAGATAGCTTAGGCCAATACTCCGGTGAGTTTAGTGTTTCCCCGGATCGTTAGATCCCAACGAGATGTGAAATCTGAAATAAAACGACTTCGAGATCAGGTGATTTGAACAGGAAAAGGGTTTAAGTGATTGTACTACTGAAATATAAGAGTGAATATCTTTAATAAGCTATATCAACTAATACGTGAAATCAGATAAGTACAAGTGAAAAAGGGACTGAAAACTGTAAACGTTTATTATTTAAACGTAAACAAAAACAACTTTAACTTATAGTAGGAGTTTGCAAGCCTAAGGGGCTTAAATACAAATTAAATAAATTTAAAATATTTATTTTATAATTAAAAACTATTTAATTAATTATTATTATTTAATAACTATTATTAATTATTTAATAATTAACTAATAATTAGGAAAATGTAAAATAAGTCTAGAAAATTAAAATTAAAATTTCTAAAAATCTAAAATATTATAAAACTTATTTTAAAACTAAAATTATATTTTTCACACTATTTATCTATTTATTATTAATTAATTATTATTTAATTATTATTTAACTAATTATATTGATTTAAATTATTATAAATACTAAAAAGACTCAAATAATTATGAAAAATTTTATATATCTAATTAACCATTACAGGAATCTTAAAAAATTATAAAAAGTTTATATTATGTATTTTTAATCTAATTTACTAATTATTATTCTATTTATTAATTAATTATCAATTAAACTAATTATATTATCAAAAATAGAAAATGAACAGTATAAATCCTAGAAAAATTTATAAAATTTATAAATCCTTGCAGTCTTCTCACACTTTCCCACTTCTCAATTTAGCCATTGGATGAGTCAAACTCATCATGGCCGTTTAAATTACTTTTGGCGCCAAATTCCACACAGGTTGCTTGAGGCAGTTTGAGACTAATTAAGGATGTTTGGGGTTTAGTGGTGACTAAGGGGGGACAATTGAGACATTTCTGACCAACTTGGGGTGTTATGGAAGATAAACTAGGGGCTTGGGTGCTACAGTGGTGAAAATGGGTGGGAAATGCATTAAATGCATTTGGGGTGAAATGATTGTGTTGGGAAGTGTTTGGCCAGCTGGAGTTGATGAGGTGGTGGTGGAAACCATGGTGGTTTTGGTTTGCAGAGGAGGGTGAGGGGGTGGTACAGTATGGGTGGTTTGGGGAAGACGGGTCAAAGGGGGTCAACGCCCCGTTTTATTAAAAGGGTGCGTTGGGTTTGCTTGGTGGGCTGGGAAACAAAACAGGCCCAAGAAATAAAAAAGGGTGGGCTGGATTTAGGACTAGGCTTAGTTTGGTTTGGGGTTTATAATAAAAATGGGGGTCCGGTTGGTTTTAGGTTTATAATACCACAAGGACTATTTTTGTATTTTCTGAAAAGTTGAAGGGTTAAACCTGCCAAATATACAAAGTTAACACAAGGACCAAATATGCCATTTATGAATAGTATAAGGGTTATATTTGATAAATTTCACTTTTTTAAATAACCCAGGGACCATTTATGACACTTTTCAAAGTTGAGGGACCAAAGTTGTAAATATGTGATTTTAAACTTTAAAGGACTATTTCTTACAACTTATGAATCCCAAGGACCTTTAATGATATTTGTACAAGTTTTGATTTTCCAGGGACTAGTTTTGCCAATTTTTCAAAGTTCAGGGACTGAAACTGTAAATTATGTGAAATGTTTTGTTTTTCATCAGTTTTTCAATCCTTTTGCATAAAAACACAATCCAGGGATATTTTATGTATTTTAAGGCACTCCTGTGTGTTTTTATATGTTTTTGCAGTTTACATGTAACAGAAATGATGAGTATTTACACATTCATCACACGTGCATGACTTTAGAGCTTGACGATCGTTCGATTTCTCGTCCTCTTGGCATTGCCGAGGACGTATTCGTTAAAGTGGGAAAGTTCCATTTTCCGGCAGATTTTGTGATTGTTGACTTTGATGCCGATTCTAGGGTCCCACTCATTCTTGGAAGGGGATTCCTTAGAACTGGGCGTGCTCTTATCGATGTATTTGAGTATGAGATCACATTACGTGTTGGAACGGAAGCCATCACCTTCAACCTAAATCAAACTTCGAGATACTCCTCCAATTATGACTCAGAATCGGTGAACCAAATAGGTGTCATCGATATTGTTGCTGAGGAGTATGCTCAAGAGATTTTTGGTTTCATTGATGATTCTTCGAGTGAAAACCTCACTCAATCTTCTTACCTCATCATTGCCAATTCTTCTCCTTCCCTCACTCCGTTTGAGGGAAGTGACTTCATCTTAGAAGAAATTGAGGCCTTTCTCAAAAGTGATTCGATTCCCGATAGAATCGATAACCAAGAGATTGACCCCGAGAGGGATATTCTCCTACTTGAGAAATTATTAAACGAAGATCCCTCTCCTCTTCCTGTTCTACCACAAATACTTCATAAAGAGGAAGTCAAAAATGTTGAGAAAACTGATGACTTCCCTGAGGTTGAACTTAAGGACTTGCCGCCTCTTCTTGAATATGCATTTCTGGAGGGTGATGATAAATTACCCGTCATAATTGCTAAAGACTTAAGTGTTGAGGAAAATGCTGCTCTAATAAAGGTTTTGAAGTCACATAAACAAGCAATTGCTTGGCGACTCTCCGACATCAAGGGCATTGACCCTAAATTTTGTACTCACAAGATTTTAATGGAGGACGACATCAAACCTGCAGTCCAACAACAAAGAAGGGTGAATCCAAAAATTCATGAGCTAATCAAACAAGAAGTTTTAAAACTTCTTGATGCCGGATTGATTTACCCTATCTCGGACAGTCCTTGGGTGAGCCCGATACATTGTGTTCCAAAAAAGGGTGGCATTACTGTTGTCACAAACGAGGAAAATGAGTTGATTCCAACTCGATTGGTTACAAGATGGCGTGTCTGTATTGACTATCGCAAGTTGAATGACGCCACCCGCAAAGACCATTTTCCTCTGCCCTTTATGGATCAGATGCTCGAGAGATTAGCGGGGAATGAGTACTATTGCTTCCTCGATGGTTTCTTGGGTTACTTTCAGATTCCCATTGATCCGCAAGATCAGGAAAAGACCACTTTCACGTGCCCCTATGGAACTTTTGCATATAAGCGTATGCCATTTGGTTTATGTAATGCTCCGGGCACGTTTCAAAGATGTATGATGGCCATATTTTCTGACGTGATCGAGAAAACTATGGAGGTCTTTATGGACGATTTTTTGGTCATTAGGGATTCATTTCAATCATGTTTCTCCCATTTAGACAGCATGCTCAAACATTGTGAAGACACAAAGTTATGTCTAAATTGGGAGAAGAGTCACTTTATGGTCAAGGAGGGCATTGTCCTCGGCCATAAAATTTCAAAGAACGGGATTGAGGTTGACAGAGCCAAAGTGGACGTCATTGCAAAATTGCCTCATCCCACAACCGTAAAAGGTGTTAGGAGCTTTTTGGGTCATGCCGGTTTCTATCGTAGGTTTATTCAAGATTTTTCTAAAATCGCCCGGCCTATGACCCATCTCCTCGAGAAGGATGCTCCTTTTATCTTCTCCCCCGAGTGCATCGAAGCTTTTGAAACATTAAAGAAAAAGCTTACTGAGGCACCGATTCTTGTTGCCCCCGATTGGGACTTGCCCTTCGAACTCATGTGTGATGCTAGTGATTATGCAATAGGGGCAGTCTTGGGGCAACGAAAAACAAAACATTTTCAGCCTATACACTATGCCAGCAAAACTATGACCGAGGCTCAAAGCCATTACACCACCACTGAAAAAGAATTATTAGCTGTGGTGTATGCTTTTGAAAAATTCCTGCCATACTTGATATTGACCAAGAGCATAGTGTATACGGATCATTCGGCTTTGAAGTATCTCTTTGCAAAACAAGATGCAAAGCCGAGACTACTCCGTTGGATTCTCCTCCTGCAAGAATTTGATATAATTATTCGCGATAAAAAAGGAGCTGAGAACCTCGCTGCTGATCATCTCTCCCGTCTTGAAAACCCTCACCAAGATGCTTTTGAGAAAAAGGAAATAAATGAAACATTTCCTCTCGAAACCCTCAATGCGGTTTCTTTTCGTGGAGACTCGATTACCCCATGGTTTGCCGATTTTTCAAATTACCATGCGGGTAACTTTGTTGTGAAAGGGATGTCGTCCCAACAAAAAAATAAATTCTTCAAAGATGTAAAACATTACTTCTGGGACGACCCATTCCTGTTCAAAATTTGCGCGGATCAAGTCATCCGGCGGTGTGTGTATGGTTAGGAAGCCGCTGAAATTTTAAAGGCTTGCCATGCTGGTCCCACGGGGGGCCACCACAATCCAAACTACACCGCCCAAAAAGTGTTTGACTCCGGTTTCTATGGGCCCTCGATTTACAAGGATGCCCAGGAATTAGTCAAATCCTGCCTCAAAATGCAATTCAAGTTTGTGAAATCTCTGACATCTGGGGCATCGATTTTATGAGGCCATTTCCGTCTTCTCATGGCAACAAATACATACTCGTGGCTGTTGACTATTTGTCAAAATGGGTTGAAGCGAAAGCCTTACCCACAAATGATGCCCGAGTAGTTGTGAAATTTTTGAAAGCTCTTTTTGCCCGATTTGGAACTCCATGTGCTATTATTAGTGATCATGGTACGCACTTCTGTAATGACAAATTCGACAAAGTCATGCAAAAGTACGGTGTAACTCACCGTCTTTCTACTGCGTACCACCCTCAAACGAGTGGACAAGTAGAAGTTTCCAATCGGGGCATTAAAAGAATTTTAGAAAGAACCGTAGGTGAAAATCGTGCATCGGGTTAGATAAATTAAATGATGCACTTTGGGCTTTCCGTACGGCTTACAAAACACCCATTGGGTGTACGCCTTACAAACTTGTGTACGGGAAAGCGTGCCATCTTCCGATCGAGCTTGAGTACAAAGCCTATTGGGCTCTCAAGCATGCAAATTTTGACCTCAAAACTGCTGGTGATCATAGAAAAGTTCAACTGAATGAATTAAATGAACTTCGTGATCAAGCTTACGAGAATTCTTTGATCTACAGAGAAAAGACAAAGAAGATTCATGACTCCAAAATCAAGAACCGCGTTTTTAACGTTGGTGATCGAGTCCTTCTTTTCAACTCTAGACTCAAGATCTTCTCGGGAAAGCTAAAAACCCGTTGGACTGGTCCATTCACTATCGCTAAGGTTTATCCTTATGGCACCGTCGAATTATCTCAAAATGACGGTCCGAATTTCAAAGTAAATGGACATCGATTGAAGCATTACTTTGGAGAGGACATACCATCAATGGTTGTCCCGGATCTCCAAACTTTCCCCAAGGACAATTGAATTCAGGGATCGAGTCCAGCTAGCGACTCGATGAACAAGAACAATAGCACAATACGGGTTTTCACCCGTATCTCTGATTTCTTTCTACTTTCTACCATCTTAGTGTGGGGGAATGACCAACCCCCCGCTGTTTGAAAATGTATATATGAATATTCCTTCAAAAAAAAAAAAAAAAAAAAAAAAAAAAAAGTATGTGTAGAAATAAAGTGAAATATGGTGTTTCCACAGTGAGATTCGAATATTAGCTTTTTCCGTTCAAATAGTAGGCATAATAGCCGGGACTTTGAATATTAAGGACAATATTCATTTCTAAGTGTGGGGGGGGGGGGGGGGGGGATTCTAGCGAATTTTATCACAATATATCTTCTAGTACCCCCGTTTTTGGCCAAAATTTTCAAAATTTTTTTCACTTTATTTCAAAATTTTTGTGGTTATCAGTCCGCCATGTCTAACCGACAAAGGGATTGGCTAATCCAGGAGCAAACGGCTCTTGGTAAAGATATATCAAATCCGTTGACGGCTTGCAATTTGCCCAAAATTGTATGGTATCTCAGCTCGCCATATCCTAAAAAGTGAAAGAGTTGGCTAGCCCGCAAGATTATGGCTTGTGGTAAAGGAAGTGGAAAAACCATAATTGGTAATCAGCTCACCAAGATGTCGACTGTGTCCATCAAGAGTTGGCTAGTCCAGGAGCAAACGGCTCTTGGTAAAGACAAATCAAAACCGTTGAAAGCTGGTGGTTTGCTAAAAATCACATGGTTATCAGGTGGACCATAGTTCTTACTTGAATCAAAACATTTGGCTACTCCAGAAGTGATGGCTTTTGGTAAAGAGATTTCAAATCCATCAAGTTTTCCAAAAAGATTGCTAGGGACTAGCAATAGTTTAGTGTGGGGGATTGATGAGTGCTCAAACACTCATCATTTTTGTCGTATTTAAACTGCCAAAACATACAAAAACAATCAAAAAGTTATCAAAATACTTAAATTATCCCAGGGATTGTGTTTAATGTGTTTTAAATGCAAAATGAGCAAAAATAAATGAAAAATGATCAAAGTTTGCAATATTGGCAATTTCAGTCCCCTAAGTTTCAAAACTTGTCAAAAATAGTCCATATGCTTTTATTTTGAAAGAAAAGTCAACCCAAGTCTTTTGAAAGTCGAATATCACAAAATATAATACTTGGGTTAAAAGTTACAAAATTTACATGTTTGGTCCCTAAGATTTCAAATTTGGCAGAAAAGGTCCCTGAGAATTTTGAAAAATGGAAAAATACAAATTTTGGTTCTTGGAATATTGGTGCTTGGCAATATTGGTCCTGTGGTCATTAGTTTGTAGTTTGGAATCATTTGTATCAAGTTTTCTTGTTATCTGTGTAATCAAGAGGTGTTTGGATTAGACTGTGTTGATCATTGTGGTTGGTCTCAGTGTTTGAGACTTGTTCCTATAACTCACTTACTTCCTTAATACACAAAACCAAGCATAAAATCAGTCATCAATAGACAAAAAGTCAAAATCTCATATAAAATGGCTTAAAAACCTTCTGTGAAGGATTTAGAGAGGCACAGACCTCGTTTCAAGTTACATGTACAAGTTTTTGCTTATTTTAAGCTTATTGTAGCTTATATAACTTAAACAAGTCATAAAATCAGGAATCAAAGTTCAATAAAGTCAAAACTCAAGTTTTTCATAAAAAGTAAAAAATACTCTTAGGCAGAAATCCACTTCTTGGAGGATTTTTCTAGAATTTTGTGTTTGGATTTGGAAAGTGAAAATTGTTGTGCTTATAGTATCTCAGCTAATCTACAAAATCCCATGGTCAGCTTAACTTTGTGCATTTTTTAGTGGCTTGTGGACAAGCTCAAAGTGAGCTGCAGGGGAAGCACCTCCCCTGTGCACTGGATTCAGTTCTACTCACCCAAGTTTAGTGGGCCCCACAGGCCTAACCAGTGGGCCCCATGACCTGCTTTTTGGCTTAATAGAAAGCCAATAAGCTAAGCTTTCAGACCATGAGCTTATTTTATGGGATAGACCCCATTTCATAGGGCTGCTAGTGCCCTAAAGGTTGACCCTTTGCTAACTTAAGCTGATAACTCAGCTTTTGTACCAACATATCAACCCCCCTCCAGGCGTAAACTGTGGGACCCATTGACCAAGCCTTGGCTTTTTACAAAGCTAATAAGCTCAGCTTATTGGCTTATTTCTTTGTTTAGACTTCCAAGGTCTCTAGTGGGCCCCACAGGGTCTCAAAAGTGACCCTTTGAACCTGTGTTGGACTGTTTGGTGATTGAAGTGCTTATTGTTTGTTTGCTGCTTATTTCTTGTGCTTATTTGCACCATTTGGCTTCTTTCGAATAGTTGTGCAGCTGTTTGTGGCTTATTTGTGTTTATAACATCATTTGGTAGCTTTTCAAATCAATCAAAGGTCTAATAAGCTTAAAAAGCTCATCTGTCATTACATTAAGCTACCCAAACTACTTATTTTTGACATCCAAACAAAGTTCCTTTACAAAAGTTGCTTAAAAACAGTCAATAAGTAGTTTTGAAATAGAAAAGTCCCAAAAAGCCAACTTTAATAGAAGTGATAGCTTCTATTTAAGCCAATTGGCTTATTACCTCAGCTTATTTATAAGTTATTATCAATTTTATATTTTTCCTAGGCTTCTGGTATATAAAAATAATTTTTGTAATTTTCTCAGATTTTTCTTGCATCATTTGGTATTTTTCTTAACTTAAATTAGTTTTTAATAATTATTAAATAGTTAATAATTAATATTAATTAATTAGAAAATCAGAAAAATATAAATTTAATTTTAAAATTAGTTTTTAGTTATTTTTAAATTTTTCCAAATTTTATTTTCAATTTTCTATTGTAATTTCATAATTAATTAGAATTTAGGTTAATTTAAATAATTAAAAAGTAATTAATAATTAGTTAATAAATAGTAATAATTAATTAAAAAGTCTTAAAAATATATTTTCAGTTCTAAAATTAGTTTTATAGTATTTTAGATTTTTCTAAGTTTAAATTTTATTTTTCTAGGTAAATTTCATAATTATTTGTATTTTAGGTTAATTTAGTTAATTAAAATTAAATAGGAATTAGTATTTAATTAATAGTAATTATAAAAATAGTGTAAAAATTAATTTTAATTTTCCAAAAAATTTCTTTAATCATTAGGTTTGTAAAAATATCATTTTTATACCAGTAGCCTTTTCAGATCACCTCACTCACTTTTATTTTACGTACGTTTGTTCCAGTTTTCAGCAAACGTACGGTTTTTAGGTTTTAGTTAACTTCTTCTTAATATAAATTCCAGTAATTAATCACATAGCTTTCCTAAGCTATTTCTGTTCATAATTTCCAAATAATTCTCATAACCACCCTTTTCTGTGAATAATCAACCGATCACAAACGCGCTCAGATACAATTCACACCTCGTCGGGGTATAACGACCTGGTGATTTCCTATATTACTCGGAGATTGACTCTAGGCTATTTGACTTTGTTGACCATTCCTTGGTCAATATAAGTTGACGGTTTAGGGCTAATCACTAAGCCAAGACTAGACTCGACTTAAGCTAATAAATCAAAAATAACAAAAACATAAAACAAACATAGAATGAAACGGGATGGTAGTCCGTATGTTTTTTTTCTCTTTTCTCTTTTTCTATTTTTTTTTCTTTTTCTTAATTTTTTTGATTTTTTTTGTGCGTACACTCTTACCCTACCATCCAAATAATACATCACAAGGAATGAACATTTGAATTTTTACATACTTTACAATAAACTAATCTATTGACTCGAATCAAGATAATCGAAACACTTGGAGTACTTTTTAAGATAAACGCACATATGGGGGTAATATATGATGTTCTTCCCCATTACTCCATAACATAAGTACTTTACCCATGAGTCCCAATCGTCCAAAAACAGTATGTACAAGGATATGACTCGACTTAGCAACCATGTAATCAATTAGATAATTAACTAAGGGTTTAAACAAATAACAATCAAAGCTTCCCTTCCAGAATATAAATCATCTTCTTGTCATACATAACCTGTTAAACCTGAGAAAACAAACAAGGCAACCTCGCGTAAAATCGGCGGCAATCTATATATACTAATAAATCCTATGAAACAAAGTAAGATATAATGCTTGTGGAATGAGTGTTTGCAGATTTCCTGGAGTTTATAAGACTAAAGAATCAACAAAAACTTTAAGACTCCGGTATAAACAAAACTAGCAAAAATTTTCAGAATTTTTGTACCTGACGCCGTCAGGTTATAACTCGTGACGCCGTCAGAATGTTCCTGGAAAAATCTCATGTTAAGTTTCCGGGAAATTTCTGAAAAAACTTATGCCTTACTTCCTGGAAAATCTCATGTTAAGGTTGAGATCATGGTGCATAAAGAGGCTCCTGTGGGTTTCCTTTCGGAGGATGGGAAGGAGCTTTGACCTGCAGACTTGTTGCTATTTAATTGGTTCCAAGGTAAAGATGCATGTTTGGATGTGACCGAAATTTCTCTCTTTGCAGGTATTGGGGCGACTTCTTGGGCTCCTGGAGTAGCATTGCACAATGCTATGGAGATGAAAAAAACAAGTATGCGTCAAAGTGTAAGGACAACAGTTACAAGTTCATACCTTTTGCATTCTTGATGCGAGGGTTGCGGCCTAGCAAAAGTTTTACTTCTCAAGGGATCTTGAGAAGTTTGTAATCCTTTAGGCAGTGTACCTGATCGTTGTAGTGTAGTATAGGTATGTCCGGGGGATTGATCGTTCTCTAGGGGAATAGTGTCGTTAGATTGAAGTGTATGTCGAATAAGCCTAAAGGTGAGGGATAATACCATTTGTGGGGGTGTGCTAACTTCCCCATATATATGAATATCAATTTCTCCTATTACTGCACGTTAAGTACACTATCATACAATCATTAACATCAATTCATGCATTAAATACAACGAGAAAAACCGTAGTGCACATACGATTACATTTTTTTAAGATGTTCAAGCTAGTTATACAAAGGAGATCAGCCAGTTTTCTTAACCTAAACGTGAATCAATCAAGCAAACAATTAACAACTCATCAACAATCAATAACTAGGTTTCATTAGATCTAAGCAAACACTAGATAATCCAAGCTAACATGTTAAAAGAAAGAAAAGAAAAACAAATAATCAAACAACACATAGACATATTGAATGATTAAACGATTACTTATCTTTAATTGAACATGGAAGATAAGAGGTTGTAAAAGCATTACAATGAAGTGCAAAATCGTATTAGGGTTTGTGTCTCCCAAAAGTTGGATAAAAAGTTCGACATAATAAAAGAAAAATCGAATTCTATATAAGGATTTATATTTGTGACGGCGTCCGGTTATAGCTTTTGACCCCGTCAGCTCGCCGCCACTAGGGTGTCGTCTTGTGCAAGACATCACTCTGACGTCGTCACTCTTTGAACTCTAATGTTGTCAGTTCAAGGCTGACGCCTTCGCTCTATATGTCATTTTGCCCGTCACTTGTAACTTCCAAAGCATGATGCCCATCTTCAGTATAACCTGACACCGTCAGGTGTTATTTCACTTTTATTTCTGAAGCGACGTGTGTTAATTCTTCTAGCTCCAAAATAGCAAGCGACGGCGTCGCAAAGCATAACATGACACCGTCAGGTGTACTATTTTGAGAGGATTTTCATGACTTTTCCGTTTTCTTCACTTTTCATCCCAAATATGTCCAAAAAGCTCCAATTTCCAGAATTCGCGTCCCAAGAACCTAAAATACGAAAAGAAACGATTTGAGGCAATATTTGATCATATAATCACGAATTTAGGCTTAAATGATGAATTAAAATGGCATCAAATACATCCTTATCAAATATCCCTACGTTCGGTGAATTTGATACAGAGGCTTTGGACACATTTTCGCGCATTAAGTCTATTTCTGTTAGCCATTTAAATAATGCTAAGAGTTGCGCTTTTATTTTTTATAGACTGAGCTTTTGTATTCAAAAAGGAGTGGGAGCACAGCTTGTGTATAAACTCACATCTAACTATATGTAAATTTTTACGTCGCTAATAATAATAATAATAATAATAATAATAATAAATACTGATGTTGTAATATATAAAATTCCGAATTATAACATGATTTAAAACTTTCCGTCTAACTTTTTATTTAATATGAATTTCTTAACATGATGTAATTAGAGTGACTGAACTACAATTACAACGAAAACCAAATAATATATGTAATGTAATCTTAATTCAAATCTTTCAATCCGCAAACCAAACAGCCTACATAATATAATCAGATTACAATTACATCTGGTTACATCATATTAAAACAAACCAAATGGGGATTAAGTATAGAAAAAAAAAAAAAAAAAAAAAAAAAAAAAAAAAAAAAACTACTTTCCTTTTTTTTTTTTTTTTTTTTTTTTCTTCTTTTCTAGAATTCGATTCTCGTTAACTATAACTTTTTATGACCAACTACCCTATTTATATAATGCATGTGAGCTATTAATCTATATGTTTTATGGGTTTTACACTTTTACCTATCAAGTCATGAAAGATAAGTCAAGTAAGATTTCTTTAACAATTACGGGTAATTATGCATAAAGCAAAAGTAGTTATGGCTTTATTTGAAATATGTTAAGTACTTGAAACATGTTGTAACTTGTTCTTCTGTGCGCTCTATACCTTCTTTTTACTTAAAATATGTATAAGTACTAGACTTTTATGCAATTGACTCTCTCTTCATTCTTGCTCATATTTCTTCCACTTTGAAAGAGATAGAATAATCACAAGGAAAAGATATATAGAGAGAGAAAAAACAGAAGAGAGAGAATGTTGAAATCCCCCAAAACAAGCAGCTCCTATCAATGAAAGAATTAAAGGGAAAGAAGAAACAGGAGCAGCAGCAGAGAAAGAAAGAAACAAGGAAAGAAAAGAGTTGCTTTAATGGCTATGGCGGCGTGGCAGACCTGTAATTTTTAACCCTTCTTTAATGCTCACGTACAACCACACAATTCAATCTCCCATTAATTCCTCATTCTTTTTGAACCACAATTCCATAATTATTTCATCATTTCATTTCGTTCCAAACATTTACATATATACGGAAAAAAAGTTTCTAAAAGTTAAAAAAACACTTTAATAATATTAATAATAATTAAGTTATCTAGAAATAGGGTTAGGAGTGAAGACTTAAATAAAAAGTTTGGGTTTATATTTTCTTTTTGCTATGGAGTCACAATTGGTGTGTTGCAGTTATCACACCATAACAACAACAATCTTGCAGAAGCTATGGCTGGTTTCTTTTCATTAGGATCTACTAACAACACTAGCACAAACCCTTCAAATCCCACTTCTAATCCTAACCCTAATACTGAATCCAGTAATTGGTTTTTGTATAGCACAGCTAGATCATCAAATACTACCCATGAAAACCCTCCAACCACTAAAGATTTTGAGCTATGGCATCAACCTCAACCACCCCATGATCATCTTAACTTACTAGCCCCACCACCTAGTACTACTATGGCTGATGGCAGTAGGCTTATAAACTTTTCAGATGAGTCCACATGGGGATCTGCTGCTTTTGTTATGATGGGTCATGGTGGTGGTACAAGCGGTGCTAGTGGTGGTGTTAGTTGTCAAGACTGTGGTAATCAAGCTAAGAAAGATTGTCCACATATGAGGTGTAGAACTTGTTGTAAGAGCAGAGGCTTTCAGTGTCAAACTCATGTGAAAAGCACTTGGGTACCAGCTGCTAAACGAAGGGAGAGACAACAGTATCTTAGTGGTGGACAAAATGATCCCAACCGTAGTAGACGTGCTGTTTCTTCGAGCTCGAAGCGAACTAGAATGGTTCAAGATCATGATCGAAACCCTAATTTGGTTAATCAGATTGCTACTACTGGTGGTGGTACTATTGCTTATAATTCTTCTTCAGGTACTTATATTCTTTAACAAGCTTTGTTATTTATTTATTTTTTATAACGTTTTACAGCCACAACAATACTCAATCCTGGTTGTGGGTGCATTAGATCTTGGCTTTCCCTTTTTTATTAAACAAATTTAATACTTAGATTTTGTAGAATCAAAACTTAGATTTTGTAGAATCAAAATCTGTAATTTCATGAGGTGTCATCAATATTCTTCTATTCAATTATTTCAGTTACATTATTTTTTAATTAAATAAAATAATGTTGCAGTAGAACATGATATAATATGAATTATATTGAGTCTTCTATAATTGGTAACTTTAAGCTAAATTTGCCATCTCGTGAGAGGGAGTGAAAGTTGATGAAGATGATTAAGACCTTATTATTATTTTTTAGTTTTACAAATATATTATCAGTAAGAAGACAAAAACGTGCAAAAAACACGCACATAATTAATATATATGTTTTTAGAAGTTTAATTCTTTGATAATGATTGTTTTTGTGTGTTGTGAAACTAGGGTTAGAGGTAGGAAATTTCCCCTCAGAAGTGACAACACCAGCGAGTTTTCGATGTGTAAGAGTGAGCTCGGTTGATGAAACAGACGACCAATTTGCATATCAAGCCGCGGTGAATATTGGTGGACATTTGTTTAAAGGTATACTCTATGATCAAGGCCCCGAAGGTCAATACATGGGTGGAGAAACTTCGTCTGGTGGTAGCGCTGGAATCCCGCAACTAAATCTTACGACAACGTCCCCGGGGAATTCAACAGCGGCTGCAAATTTTATCGGCCATTCTCTATATCCAACGCTCGGTGGCAACGATTACATGACTAGTACGCAATTCTTCCATCAAATTTCAAGAGATTAACCACTTGTCAATCATATCATCTGCACGTAATAACTTCTACACACAAATTGGACTTGTTAATTAGTGTTGTTTATGAAAAATTTATGTCACAACCTACAATTTGCTCAAATATTTGAAGGCTGTGAATTCATTTTTCCCATTTTTATTTGTGGTACACATTTCGATGCAAAGTTAAATTTAAAGATCATATATTATACTCTTGTCCTAAAATTTTCTTGAGTAGCATAGGGCAATGGACATTTAAGTAGCAGACAATACCTAGGAGTTCTGTCCATATTGTTTTTTTTGTTGTTTTGTTTGTTTGTTTTTCCTTAATAAAATATGATATATTTGGTTTCTTAATTTCAATAATTTGTCTGAGTGTCTCGTGGTTTGAATTTGTGCCAAAAATTTCTTCCTTTTCTTCCTTCATTTACGGCTTAAAGCTGGAACCCCTCTAGTTTTTATTCTATTTCTTTGAGCCCTCCAGCCATGCAAGAAGTGTATAACACCCAAAACACACACTTTCTATAAGGTTTTGTCCAATTGATTTTTACCTAACAGATATAAACTATATGTTGCCGGACGTCTTTTTAGAATCAGTCATTTTACTCCCGAGTTTATCTTGGGGTAGGAGTAAGAACTATCTACATTCTACCTCCTTCATATCTTAAATTGGCGGGATTGAATATGCTGTTGTTGTTTTTAGACATAAACTACCTGTATAGTTGCTCGGTTGTGTCTTTGTGAAAAGGTTAGTCGACACTCAAAAAGAGCACACACTAAATTTTTTCACTTGATTTGTAACTTTTATCAGAAAATGGTTATAAGCCCAAACTCTACCATATAGTAAAGTTTATTTTTCTAGCTAGACATGTAAAATTTTGTGTAGGACATGTAAAATTTTGTGTAGGAATTTCTGTGGTTTGCTACTGATTATAATCTCGAGTAAACTTCAAAATACATCCCTGTGGTTTACCCAATTTCGCACCATACATCCAAATTTTTTTTTTGCAACATATACATCCCTCCGTTAGTAAAAGTTTACCTATATACATCCCTCCGTTAAAACACAAACACAGACAAACACAAACACAAACACATTCGACAAACACATATCCAAAACACAAATCGAAAACACAAACAAAAATGCAAATCCAAAACACAAATCCAGAAAAAACACAAACACAGACAAACACAAACACATATTCGTTCAACAAAAACACATCTTGTCATTAGTTGCACGCCATAACAAACTCTCGATCTACACCAAAAAGGGGAGGGACAAAACCCATCTGGATCTAAGAACTCCCACAAATCCGATCAAAATATAGTCACCATCACAATCAAAAACCCATATTCGTTCAACAAAAACACAAACTCAAAATCATCACCAAAAACTGCCATCAAAAACCCAGATTCGTTCAAGAGCTTTAAGTTCTCAGGTAGGTACTTTTGTTGTTATTTTGTTTCAAGATCTATGATGTATCACACTGAGGTCTTGTGTTATCTTTTTTTTTTTGTTCGAATCGGATAATAGATTGTAGTTTTGGGTTTTGTTGTAAATAGTTATATTGATGACGTGAGTTGGAGTGGGGCAGAGATGAGATTGAAAGTTGAATGGGATGATTTAGTTGTTAAGTTGGATGTTGACTTGGGTTTATTGTTTTTGATTTGTGTTTGTGTTTTTGATTTGTGTTTTTGTTTTTGATTTAGGTTTATGACTGAATTCGCAAAAAGGGTTTAGGATTTGTGTTTGTGTTTAAGTTTGTGTTTTTCTGGGTTTTTGTTTGTGTTTAAGTTTATGAAATAGTTAAAACGTAAAAAAGGACTACCGGTGAAAATAGAGTTAACCTAGAGGACTAACGGTGTAAACATTTTCTATCTCGTTAGGAGATAACGGAGAAATGATTTGCGCCGTTTGTCCTTATTTTAACGGAGGGATGTATATAGGTTAACTTTTACTAACCGAGGGATGTATATGTTGCAAAAAAAAATTTTGGATGTATGGTGCAAAATTGAGTAAACCACAGGGATGTATTTTGAAGTTTACTCTATAATCTCCTTAAACGATCTGAATCATTTAATCATTTAAAGTATTGGGATTCACTCATATCTTTTGTACTTAAACATTTTTCGGAATATTATATTAATCGAGTCTTCTGACCTTTTACCAAAAAAAAAAAATGTTAAAGTATTAATTTATGTTATATTATTACATTATGAAAATGAAACCAGATGTGATTAATTACCACCAATCGAAAATAAGTTATTCTTGGTTATACCAACAGTTGTATTGATTAGTAAAAGGCGGGAAAGTGGCGTCTGCAAGATTTGGTGGGTAAAACCGTTGACCGATAAACAAGAGTGCTGCCTCTTCGACCGTGCTAGGGGCGCTAGGCATTACCCTCTACACTTTATCGTGACGGTATCAATTACTACATCGAATGTGTACTTTGCACCTTTTAAATCGTTTTAAACTAACATTGTATTTGTACGTAGTCCTTTAATCTTAAGTAAAAATCACATAAAATAATTTGATAAAACTAAAATTACCACCAACATTTAACCATGTAAAAAACATTGGACTATACGTAATAAGGACCTCATGACCGAGTCTTGGGGCACCCAAGACGCGCCCTCCTTGTTACGGAGGTGCCCAAAGATACCATGACAAATTTGCAAAACTCGGTCATGGCCAAGACCAAGTCGTGGGAGAAAGAAAAGCGATGCCAACAAAAAGTAGTCGATTGCACTACTAATTTTATCCTTATAACTATTCCAACACTCTTTTATTTTCATTCACACTTTCAAATACATTCTTTTTTATACACTCTACACTTCTCATCTATCAAATGGAATCCAAACAATTTTTTATTTTTTTATCCTCGGATGAAAAAGAAGAAGTTAGTAGTATCGAGCTAGACGTTTTAAATAAGGGGACGACATACTGTATGAACTATCAAGCTTTCACTTCTATATACCCAAAAACCCCGACACCACGATAAACGATACATAGAGATTGTTACAGTGCTCATCGTCTAGTGGCCGCTTACTTCTCTCAAAACTCAATGTATGACATAATAATAATAATAATAATAATAATAATAATAATAATAATAATAATAATAATAATAATAATAATAATAATAAATAAATAAATAAATAAATAAGCGGTTCAGAAGCCTATCACTATTCTCACGCATTGTTCGAAAAATAACTTGTAATTCGTCGTGTTTTCAACAAAGTAGTAATTGTTCGGGAAGAGTTGACATTTCCCCATTGATGAAGTGTACCTATGCAATTCATCAATTGTCATACGACGCCAATCCAGATGCTCTAAACGAATATCTGCAAATAGGTGAGAAAACTTCTTGTGTATAAAAGTCTTTATTTGAGTATTTTATAGAGTTAGGAGATCGGCAATGCTCGTGTATATAGGTGACGAGCATCTCAACCATACTTTGTTATTCAGCTTGTTAACGCTCCAAAACTTTATGATTAAGTGTCAAAATCATATAAGTCATGTTTTTACATTAATGTGTAAAGATATATAACATGTATTTGAAAATGGGTCAAAATTGGGGTGTTTGGGTTAACACCCGCACTCGTAGTTTTACGCTTCCGCTATCATAATTTAAATACCATGTTTATGTATTATATTATTATGATGTGTTTTATTCAGATTTTTAGTTTAGTAATTTTTACAAGTACAGATCGATACGGCGTATAGGATAGAACCTATACGGCGTATTCAATGTTAAAATATAAATCTAGAGTCGGGTGACCATAGGTTTCGTTTTTTGCTAACAACGTACCTTAAAAATAGGGATATTATCTTACTGACAGGATATATCTATAATTGTTTATTTTTTTTAAGTCTATATCACAGCCAAATGTGAATGATGCGAAGCAAATAAGGTATAAATAAGCGTATGAAAGCAGCAAGAAAAGATGTGAAATGAATGTTTGGCGTGATAAAGAAAAAGTGAAATAAAAAACAATTCCCGCACGCCGATGACTCTTAAGAAAACAACGGATATGATGTACATATGCATTATATTATATAATATAATTATAAAAGACAAAGGGAAGGCTAATCTCTCCTGACTTTTATCTAGAGGAGCAAAATCGTGATAATGATCTTGTATGGATATATGGAAAAACGTTACAAGTCGTCAGTGATTTAGTTAACGAGGAAACTCATTTAAGACTTAAAGTCGATTTAGTGGAACATATTTAAAGTCAAATTTAATGCACACTAATTTGTAGTTTTATTTATTTGAATTTTTATTGTAACGTTTTTCATTTTAACTTTAGTCGTAGATGAAGAAAGGTTAGTTCCTGGGAAGACGGTGGTAAATGCCATCTTTAGGCCTCGTTACACATAACATTACAGTTAAAACTCAATAAGTTTAACAGGTTGACCTTTTATATTTTTGTCTTGAATGCATTGAGCCACAAAAAACCCACATCTACAGTTCTGCAAATGGTGAACCACGTTGAGGCTTTAACATTTTGTCGTTTTCTTGGTCCCAACAATGGTGCTTTGAGCCCCAAATAAAAAGTACACGAGAGAATATATATATAAATTCGGTTACTGTTGAATGCAATATTAAATTATTGATAAATAATATGTGTACTTAAGAGTTTGAGCATAAAAGAACCATCACGCGTATCAATAATTTGTGTCTTTACTACACACTTATAAAAGTTTATGCTTATTTTTGGTTACTGCCTTTCTATGCTAAGAAACACCTAGCTAGAATAGCATTTTAATGAACATATTTTAACCTATGGTTCATAAATGCATTAGCTTTTTCATAGTATTGATAGTCAGGCCAGGCTCCATTATGTTACTTTACTTTGTTGGGTATGCATGTTTTCTTTTATCTCCAAATTATGGAAATAAAAATTGTACGCATAAAAATGGAAGGATATTATGAAATGAATCAGATTAACGAACCCTAGAACTTCAGGTAATGAGTAAACCTAGATTTTAGGTGACAAGTCCAACAGCTTTGGCTTAATTGAATTTGCGATCTAGATTTAGTTGGTTCTTTTCTCGTGTCAGATTGGTTTTGATTTAAATCATCATGTCTTAGTGACATTTTTTTGCGATGTATAGGCGTTTGTCAAACCAAAAGAAAAACATAATAAAAGATAAAAAGAAAAATGTGAGCCACGAGAACTTAAAAACGTGGTTCAACTACAACCAATCTGAATGTGATCGACTACCTATGTTCATGAGTATAAAGGAAGTATCTTAATCACAAGCTAAGTAATTTTTTTAGTGTACATCCAAAATTATCTACTGGAAACCCTAAATACAATTACTTCAGACCCTTTATATATAAATCCGTTTGGTTTTCAAATTAAAACATATTTGTACCGTGTCCATGTCACAGTTAGTTTTATGTTGCAAACTTGTAAACTAATTAACGTTCACGTGCGGATCCTCTCTCACTTATGTTTCAGTTTTATGTTGCAAACTTGTAAACTAATTAACGTTCACGTGCGGATCCTCTCTCACTTATGTTTCTGCCAATCGGGTGTGTATTTGCTTCTTCACGAGCTTTGCTAAACGCCTAAATGAAACCGACCATCACCAATCAATGTGCTTTGTCTCCAACCCTAGCTATTTGAGTCAAGGAAGTTTACAAGTGCATAGCAATGTTTATCCATAAATGTTTGTGAATCACATTGTTATATATTCATGGCTCTTCGATTAGCAAAGGTGGTTGATTCGATAATAAGTTTAGAGCGAACTGCTTTTGTGAAGGGTCGTCAAATTTTAGATGGTCCGATGTTAGTGAATGAGGTCTTAGCTTGGTATAAAAAGAAAAAGAAGTGAGCTATGGTGTTGAAAATTGACTTTGAGAAGGCTTTTGATTCGGTGAGTTGGGAATTTTTTGATAGAATGATGGAGTTTATGCATTTTCCGTCTCAGTGGAGGAAATGGATTCGGGCTTCCCTGCATTCAGCAAGAGCGTCCATCCTAATAAATGGGAGTCCTAGTGCCGAGTTCAAGCTACAACGAGGATTACGACAAGAGGATCCTCTATCTCCTTTCCTCTTTATTATAGCTATGGAGGGGTTACATGTGGCTATAGAGGATGCAATTGCAACCAATTTCTTTCAAGGCCTAAAGATCGGAAGTGACGAGCTGTTGATTTCTCATTTGTTCTATGTGGATGATGTTTTATTTATGGGGGAATGGTCGTCTACGAATATTCATAATCTTCTCATAATTTTACATTACTTTTATATGTCTTCGGGATTAAAAATTAATTTGCATGAGTCTAATTTTTATGGCATTGGAGTAACAGGTAATGAGGTTCAAAGTATGGCGCATCATGTTCGGGTTTTTCAGGATAAGCTCCCATTCGATTACTTGGGGCTTCCTGTTGGTGGTGAAATGTCTCGAACTAAATCTTGGGAGGGGTTGGTTAACCGGTTTCATAAACGTCTATCTAAATGGAAAGCAAGTACGTTATCAATCGGTGGGAGAGCTATGCTTATCAAAACGGTGTCAGGTTCATTAGGCATATATTATTTTTCTTTGTTTGTGTTGCCAGTTACAGTAGCAAAGGCTCTGGAAAGAATTAGAGCTCGGTTTTTTTGGGGAGGCAGTAATGAGGTTAAAAAAATTCCTTGGGTCAAATGGGAATTGGTTATGGCTTCCTATGAAAATGGAGGCTTAAACATTGGAAGTTTAGAGGTCTTTAACGTTTCTCTATTGGTCAAATGGAGGTGGAGATTTGTAACTAATTGTCATATGTTATGGGTAAGGGTTATAAAGGAAATATATGGTGATGATGGGGATTTGATCATCAAGTGAATCGGTGTCCAGGAACCCAACCATGGGCTATAATTATAAAGCTTCACTCCCGTTTGGTGGATAAAGGCATTGATATAGGTGGAAGGCTTACAAAAAGGGTAGGCATTGGGAGTGACACAAGATTCTGGGAAGAAAAATGGATTGCTGGTATCGCTTTGTCATCTTTGTATCCTCGTCTATACCCTTTGGAAGTAAACTCAGGTTGTACTGTAGCCGATCGGTGGAACAATGGTGTTTGGGAATGGAAGTGGCGTCGAACGCTTTGGAAGTAAACTCAGGTTGTACTGTAGCCAATTTACGGATCTCATGGCGAGTTTAAGTGAGTTTTTGTGTTCAGATGTGCCGGATCGATGGTGCTGGGATCTGGACACGCAAGGTGAGTTCTTGGTAAAAACTACAAGAATTTGGTTAGATAATTTAATTCTCCCGAGTTATTCACAAGCCACGAGATGGAATGCCTTAATTACCAGAAAAGTAAATATTTTGTTTTGGAGGGTGACATTGGATCGCATCCCAACGAAATGTAACTTATTATCACGAGGGATAAATGTTTCGGACGTCATGTGTGCGATTTGTGGTAATGAGATAGAAGACAAAGATAATGTTTTTAGTAGTTGTGAAGTTGCAGTTTCTACGTGGCAAACGGTGTTTCGTTGGTTACATCTGTCACCAGTCACTATGGGGACTATTAACAACACTATGCAATGGGTTGATTCATGTGGAATGTCGGAGAAGAAGAAAAAAGTAATTGAAGCGGTGTGCCTTACGACAATCTGGATCCTATGAAAATTCAGGAACGCTTTTATTTTCAAAAATCAAGAGTTGCGCAAAGAGTATATAGTAGACTCCATTAAAGAGTTTAATTTTCTTTGGATTTGTAATCGTCGGAAAAAAGTGTGTATAGCTGGATAGATTGGCTAAAAAACCCTATTGATGAGATATAATTTTCTAACTTCTTGCTAATTTTTGTTTAATTTTAATTAATGGCAGCCGTTTCCAAAAAAAATACAAAAAAAATATTCACAATAATATATAATGAGGTAAAACATTAAAGGAAGTAATTTGATTCATGAGATTTAACACACAGATATATATTAACCAACTTGCTGATCCAGGAGACTGATCAAATTTATTGATTGACAAGATATGGCCTTCAATTCATCATCTACAGTGTCATGCACTGTGCTGTCGACATGAAATTTCATCTTTTGCATATATCTTCTCCTGTGCCATATAGCGGGACAAAATTTAACATTTTTGTTGTCGCAATTTAAAAATTATTCCTTACACTGATCATACAACCGTACTATGCATGTCAATAGACATTTTGCATATTATGCATATAGTTATATGTACTGTACTTGGATGTTTTACTATTTGTTGATTTTAGTACTTGACTTAGGTGGTGTTTGTTTATTTATAGGGTCTGAATCTGAATCTGAATCGCACGTCTGAATCTGAATCTGATGCGTAAATGTCTGAATCTGAACGAAGAAAAAAAAACTCATGTTTGAACAGGATTTTTTTTTTTTTTTTTTTTTTTTTTTTTTTTTTTTTTTTTGGTTATTTTGTGTCAACAAGAGGCATTCAGACGCGTTAAGACACACCTCTCAAGTCTTGACCATTAAGATCTAACTGCATCTGAACGCGTCTGAACGAAGAAAAAAAAACAAACGATCTGAACGGGAAAAATGTCTGACTGATTCAGACATAGTGCCCATTCAGAGGCGTTAAGAGGCTGGAAAAAAAAAACAGACGCAGCCTTAGTTCTTGATAATTGAATCATCCAATCTGAAGAACCTTTACCGCAAAAAATGGCAAACCCAAATCTAAATCGTCTAGATATAGTGCGTACGTACATTCATCCGGATTATTGAGTCCGCCAATGGGGGCATGCATATCATAGTCTCTTACTTTATGAAAGAAGATTTGATAATCACTAGTTTGTGGTGGAAAGAAATTCTCATTTTGCTCTAGTTTGATCCCTTAATTTTATTTTTCATTTGATTTTTATTATTATTGTTTTTTTTAACGGAAATTATCATTAACACCAGCAAGAAGCTAGACCACAAAATAATTACATAATATATTTTAACAAGCCAATTTAGGATTTGTGATCCAATCAATCCAAGATGGGATTTGTTTCCTACTCCTATATATAAAGCCATAAAGGGGCTAATAACTTGAAAATACATCATACATAACATTTTTTCAGTTTTAATCGCTGAACTAAAATATGTTCATAATAATCCATCAATGTTTGAATTTGGTCACTTTCGGGTATTTTGCATATGTAAAATTATTTTACCTTTCATTGTCAAAAGAATAGTTAAATAATAATAATAATAATAATAATAATAATAATAATAATAATAGACGTCATTTTACATATGCAAAATAACCAAATATGACCAAATTCAAACTTTGATGTATTATTGTATACAGATTTTAGTTCAGTGATTATAACTAGAAAAGGTGACAATTACAAATATTTTCAAGTGATTAACATTATATAAAAGAAACTCGAGTAGAACCAAAATTTTGATTTCTTCCCCAAGAATATCCTTGATTTATTTATCTAATTTCCCTTTATTTAGATATGTGTAACACCACCAAAATTTGATACAACGGAAGACTAATTAAGCTTTCGGGGTGCTACATGGATTGGTATCCATTACAAGTTATAAAAGAACGAGATAAAGTAAACATAAATGAAACAAAACCAAACGAGGTTTTTAGAGTTTATATTCATCCCAAATTATTAAAAGTAAGGCCCAAATAGAGTAAACATAGATTCACAAATACATATCAGAGTTTGAGAAAATAGATCCTTAAACCTGGTTGCCAAGCCAAGCCTTCCAAACCATGCATCCAAAGTCATCACTTAATTACCTGAGAAAACGCGCTAAAAGTCAGCTTTCGCTGGTGAGATCATATGTTTAAATTCTTAATTTAATCAATTGGACATATACGCAAAACGCTTGCTAGCTAGACTAAACCTCAAATCACTAAACCAAACCTATAGGTGCACACTATAGTCCAAAACCAAATCAAATCAATATGCATTCGCAAGGATGCGACATGCCCAACATTCGTAATGATACGACATGTTCATGCATTCGTAAGGATACGACATGCGCTATAACCTACCTAGTTCTATAAGCATAGCAAGTTTTAAATAAACAACAATAATAGTCCACATAAAACAGTTTGCAAGTTTCTCACCCTAAGTATTGAAAACAAAGTTCAAAAGTAAAAGTGGGGCTATGACTCACCTCAAGTCCAGATATCAGCACAAAGAAACTGGTAGAAGCAAGAAGTATCACAACTCAAAAGACGGTAACTACGGACTCGACACTTACTAACAATATAAAATCTTCTCATAATCATTTCCTCAAAATCAAATATTCCCAATCCCGAACGTATTCTTTTTTACTTTCCAAAAATCCATTTCTCATATTATTCTCGTATTAGTTTGGCGTTTGGTATCCATGCGGGTGGAAGGTCGACTCAACACAAATCAAAGAAATCACAACGAAAGAAATAATAATAACGATCTACAGGTCTAATATTAGCCCAATATATTATTTAAATAAATCATCGAAGTTTATCAAATCTGTCGACTTGGTAATCCTCCACAACTTATTTACCTAATATATTATTCTAAGATCATACCAAATCCTAAGTCACATAGCACGTAGAATACTATATGGTAAGTATTAAAGTTTAATAAGTTTCCTAAATATATCGTCAAGCTTACCCAATTCGTCAATTCGGTAAACCTCACGAGATATTTAGTAATTTATTATCCCGCACTTCTACCACAACCTAAAGGCGTCGTAGGATACAATACCCGTTAATAAACCCTTTTTCTATAACCAAATAGGTCCTATTTAATCCGTCGATTAAATAAGTTATGTAGTTATATAAAATGAATATATTAACGTCACACATCTGTGACAAGCACAATAGTCACTAAATAAATGAAATGGCTCACTTGGATTCAAGTGCCCACGATCTCGTATAACTCGTAAGTTTCTCGTTTTATTTTCCAAAAGTGCATTTCATTTCGTAAAGCATTCTATGTTATATTTATATCGTTATTTATAATAGTTTATTTATAATAATGTTCCCGACATTTATTATACTATCCTCATAGTATAATATATATCGTTACATCATTATTTTTATCACTCGTGATCACTTTATTTTTAATATATGCACTTATGTAAATATGTATATGTTTTCACATTTATATATTTATATAAATGTTTATATCGTTAATATAAGTTATTACGAGTCTTTATTATTAGGTTTAATTATAATTAATATCGAGTTATAAAAGATGAGTCACATGTCCGAGTCATCACTCTCAGCTCATTGTCCAAATCCAAATGTTAAGGCGTTTTGCCGAAATCAATCGTTGACTAGAAAGTCAACGTGACTCCGACTCGCACAACCATGAGTCCAAAGTAAAACCGTCCAAACCACAACTCCGTCATTTGTCCCAATACACAAACTACAACAATTGGGTCCAACTACGGCACCCGACTAATCCTATCTCCGTTAAACTAATTGACCGTCTCACAATCCGTCCCCGAATACTTTCGACAACAACTTCACAATATAAATAAGTCCATTGCCGAGACCACAAGGTCTCGGCCTTGCAATACTTCTCGGCCCAAATGTAACAACAACGACAATAGCAATAATACAACAACAAGGGAAACATCAAAATAACAACTAAAATGGGTCAACATCGAGTCAATTTCAAACCGGAAGACCCATTTGGGTCTCGTTCCACAATTCGAGCCAAAAGGATCAACCACGAGACCTTGAGGTCTCGGCTAGGCTCCAAACCCATAAACCAAACAAACCAAACAGACCAAGGGGGTCACGTTAAGCTCATACGAGCAATAGAACCAAAACCAATCAGACCCTTAAGGTCGTTGCAAGCTCAAACGAGCTAATACCACAACCAACGGACCATGGAGGTCACGTTGAGCTCCCAAACGAGCCAGAAGTTACCATACCGAGACCACAAGGTCTCGGTTAAGCTCCATCGAGACACAAAACGCAACCAAACGCATCTAAACTATCAAATCCGAGCACCAATCAAATGAGAGTTGAAACCCAAGGATACCATTCCAATTTTTATATCAAAGCCCATTTTTCATCTTTAAATCAATACCCAAATCAAAGATTTAATCCGGGTTTGACTCGGATTAGTCAAACCCGACGCGTAACACGCGTTTTTCTCACCTTCTATTCGAATGAAAACCAAGAAAATGGTGGTGTGGTGGTGTTTGTATGCGGCGGCAACAAGAAAAATGGAGAGGGAGGGTTCTTGTTTTGTGTGCGTGTATCACACAACACAAACAAGGAAAAGGTGGGGAATGTTTTGGTGGTGGTGGTGTTGCTTGGTGATCGGCCGTGGTGGTGTTTTGGGGTTGCAGCCGGCGGCGACAAAGAGAGGGGGAGAAGGGTGTGAGTGGTGATGATAATAATGAGGGTTAGGGGAGTGGGTATTATACCCGAAAATTGCACTATGGTCCCTTAAGTTTTATTTTCTCAATATTAGCCACAAGCTTTAGTGTTTAGGTAAAATATTATTAATCGGTTTTCCCGTAACACGATTACTTATTTTCAAAATTATTAAATGTCGCCAAAATATATTTTTACAAGTCACCATTAATTCCCAAAGACACTTCCCGAAATATATAAGAGATAAAACGTTCATTTAACGTATAAACACGACCGTTATCCAAATGATTTAAATTCGTTAGGTTTTCCTAGTGCCGGAGTCGACGTAGTGCAACAAAATGTCCCAACAATAATTCACTATATATATCTCATAATAAATCAATAACTCGAATTCAATATCTCATAAACTTCATAATTTAAAACATCGGTTTAAATTTCACAAATCAGTTACGAATAGAATTTCAATCATTTAACAAAACTTCAAACTTTTAACGTAATGCGGGTTTTAAAGTCTCCCTAATTTGCCAGTTGTCACATCCTCCCAGCCTCAGAAGAAACCCGTCCCGGGTTTCTCTCGGAACATTCCATCTACGAAGTAAAAAGCTTAGGATATCTCTTCCGAAACTCATCCTCATGTTCCCATGTAAATTCCGGTCCATGACGGGAATTCCAACGAACCTTGATGAGCGGAATACTACTGCGCTTGAGTCGCTTAATTTCTCGATCCAATATCTCAATCGGCTCTTCCACGAAGTTCAAACTCTCATCAACATGAATATCCTTCATTGGTATGTATAACCGGTGTTTCATCCGAAAGGCATTTCTTCAAATTACTCACATGAAACACATCGTGAACCTTACTCAATTCCTGTGGTAGCTCCAACCGATAAGCTACGGGCCCAACTCTCTCCAGAATTAGAAATGGTGCAATGTAGCGGGGGTTGAGTTTCCCACGTTTCCTGAAACGTATCACTCCTTTCCAAGGCGAGACTTTCAGCATCACTTTGTCTCCAACCTGGAACTCAAGAGGTTTACGTCTCTGATCGGCGTAACTTTTCTGTCTATCCCGAGCTGCTTGCAATCGATCACGAATTTGAGTCACTTTCTCAGTAGTTTCCAAAATAAGTTTGGGGCCTGTGGGTTGGCTATCTCCAACCTCAGCCCAACCAATCGACGAACGACATTTACGGCCATATAAAGCTTCAAAAGGTGCAGCTTTAATACTCGTATGGTAGCTGTTGTTGTAGGAGAATTCCGCAAGGGGTAGATACTTCTCCCAACCTTTACCAAAGTCTATTATACAGGCACGAAGCATATCCTCCAAAGTCTGTATAGTCTTCTCACTCTGACCGTCGGTTTTGGGATGATATGCAGTACTCATATCAAGTCTCGTTCCCAAAGCGGTTTGGAGAGATCGCCACAAAGTTGACGTGAAACGACTGTCGCGATCCGAAATAATCGATATTGGAACACCATGACGAGAATTGATTTCTTTCACATACAACCTCGAAAGTTTTTCGATACTATCATCTTCGCTAATCGCTAAGAAATGAGCAGACTTAGTCAATCGGTCCACAATTACCCAGATAGCGTCACAACCACTAGCTGTTTTTGGTAATTTGGTAATAAGTTCCATCGTAATCCGCTCCCATTTCCAAACTGGGAGTTCGGGCTACGTCAACAACCCTGACGGTCTCTGGTGTTCTGCCTTAAACTTCGAACATGTCAAACACTTGCTGACATACAATGCTATATCTGCCTTCATGTTTGGCCACCAATAAAATTTCTTCAGATCCTGGTACATCTTGTCAGACCCAGGATGAATAGAATACCTTGACTTATGCGACTCATGCATAATCAACTCACGAATTCCTCCGTAAAATGGTACCCAACTTCGGTCTCCAAAACATAATATTCCATCAGAACGCTTAACAAATCCCTTCTGATTTTCTGCCATCCCAAAGATATTTTCAGCAGGTCGGTTTTCTGCTTTCAACGCTTCCGTTTGAGCTTCTAATATCTGAGATGGTAATGGCGAAACGATAGTCATTCCTAATGACCTAACTCGTAATGGTGGTATTCTCTCCTTTCGGCTAAGAGCATCAGCAACAACATTTGCTTTACCGGGATGATAGCGGATTTCGCAATCATAATCACTTAGTAGCTCAATCCAACGTCACTGTCTCATGTTTAGCTCTTTTTGATTCAAGATGTGTTGTAGACTTTTGTGATCAGTGTATACAATACACTTGGTTCCATACAAATAATGTCTCCATATTCTTAAGGCAAAAACCACAGCACCTAACTCCAAATCATGGGTGGTGTAGTTCTTCTCATGCTTCTTGAGTTGTCGGGAAGCATAAGCTATCACCTTCTCTCGTAGCATTAAAACAGCTCCTAAACCTTTATAAGAAGCGTCACAGTAAACGACAAAATCTTCACTACCTTCAGGTAATGCCAAGATAGGAGCACTACACAACATTTCCTTAAGTAATTGAAATGCTTCCTCTTCCTTATCTCCCCATTCGTATTTAACATTCTTCTGAGTCAATTTGGTCAACGGCTTCGC
This sequence comes from Artemisia argyi, assembly GCA_030686995.1. NCBI lineage: Eukaryota > Viridiplantae > Streptophyta > Magnoliopsida > Asterales > Asteraceae > Artemisia > Artemisia argyi. The sequence goes on from CM060688.1 coordinate 49,589,667, forward strand.
TATTTTCAAAAATCCCTCAATGAACCTTCGATAGTAACCGGGTAAACCCAAAAATTGACGAACTTCAGTTGGGGTCGTCGGAGCGGCCCAATCTTTACTGGCTTCAATTTAGCGGGATCTACATGAACTCCTTGACTATCAATCACATGACCCAAGAATTGTAACGTCGGAATCCAAAACTCACATTTGGAGAACTTAGCATACAGCTTCTCCTGCCTGAGCAATTCTAAGATGAGTCTTAGATGCTCCTCATGCTCCTCTTTGTTCTTCGAATAGATCAGAATGTCGTCTATAAACACAATCACAAACTTGTCCAAGTAAGGCTTACACACCCGATTCATGAGATCTATGAATACCGTCGGTGCGTTAGTCAACCCAAACGGCATCACTTGAAACTCGTAATACCCATAACGGGTTCTGAAAGCCGTTTTCGGAATATCTTCCTCGCGAACTCTAAGTTGATGATACCTCGATCTCAGATCGATCTTTGAATAAACGCTTGATCCTTGAAGCTGATCGAACAAGTCATCAATCCTCGGTAACGGGTATCTATTCTTCACGGTTAACTTATTCAGCTCTCGGTAAGCGATGCACATGTAAAAAGATCCATCCTTCTTCTTCACGAAAAAAACTGGGGCTCCCCAAAGTGACGAACTTAGTCGTATAAACCCCTTCTCTGCTAACTCCGCCAATTATTTTGACAACTCTTCTAGTTCAGTCGGTGTGAGTCGATAAGGTGCCCGTGCCACAGGTGCAGCACCAGGTATCAACTCAATCTGAAATTCCACTTGCCTAGCGGGCGGGATTCCCGACAAGTCTTCTGGGAATAGATCCGTAAAGTCACGAACTATCGACACATCTCCAATGCGTCTTTCTTTCTTCTCCTTCCCTCCTTTCTTAGAAATTTGAGCTAGGAAAAGGCAACATCCTTTTTCCATTAGCTTCGGTAGCTTAGTGCAAGAGATGACTGCTAATTTGGATGGGCTCCTCAAACCTTTTTGATCTCCTTGTATATTTAAAATTTCCTTGCCATAAGACACAAGCACGATTTTCTCATCGCAAAGTATGTGAGGACGATACTTAGACAACCAATCCATACCAATGATGACATCAAAACTTCCTAATGTGACGGGTAGAAGATCTATGTTGAAAGGGTGATTCAAGAAATTTAACGTGCAACCGCGGATGATAGTTTTAATCCTTTCTATATTTCCGTTAGCTAACTCTACATCATAACCAATTCCTAAGGCCATTGGGGGTTTTTCTAGTAAGGGCGCAAAAGTAGTGGACACAAAACTCCTATCGGCACCAGTATCAAATAGTATGGAAGCATAACGATTATTGAGAAGGAACGTACCAGTAACGACGTTCGGGTCTTCTCCTCTCTCGTTTCCAATTGCATACACTCTCCCATGAGCAACTCCTGCTTCCATACGCTGGTTCTCATTGTCATGTCGTCCACGGTTTCTTCTCATTAGATGATTTAGATCTCTACTCACACTGACTTAGGATCAAATGGGAATAAATCTTAAAATATGAATGATGAGAAATAACTATATCTACACATTAGAAATCCATCGATTTAAATTAGATGTATCCCTAATCTTTTCTATGCACCGTAATATATTTTCTAGCAAAAAATTATCTGCATATACATATATTATATGCATTTCATCAAGTTAGTCAAATCTTATATATTTTCTGTCTCCTGCAGGTCAAATTTACTGCTAGTACTACTTTGTATTGTTTTTACTTCCATCACTTTCAAAACTAATTGTGTGATTATAGTGATTTCTCATCCTTCTCATTTTAAGTTTTTTTTCACAATGAAACTTTATTCATCTAACACTTAGTTCGTAATCAAATTATTTTCCAGTTCTCCCTTTTGCCAGCAAAACATGTTATTACGTGGTTATAATCCGATATAAAGAATCCCAAAACCAAACGGTACTTAACAATCTAAATTTTCACTAATGCGTAAAATTTCAATAATATACACCTTTGAATGTATTCATTAAATATATATAGCAAGAAGCTAGAAGGGAAATCACAGATAGTCCATTAAACTGCAGTTCGTGAAAAAGAAAATATTAAGAATCAGGGAACCATATGGGCTCGGGGCATTGGCCCGGTGTTGACACTCCCTTACCGCAAACGTGTTGACCGGTCAGTCGAAACATGTGCTAGGTGAAGTACTAGTGCTAATTACCTAGCGGCTTCAATCTCCACTTAGGATTCAAGGAAATTGAAACATGTGCTCAATAACTAGCGCTAGGTTCTTAAGGAAGAGACAATCAACACCCAAAAAGGTTTATGGTGTCACTGTTTCCCGGCCAATTTAAGTGTTATAAGGAATAATAAGGGCCTTCAGCGCATTACCCACGTGTTGCCAAACCTTAATTGATTGAGTATTGAATTATGGTCGCTCTATAACACTTTTTATGATTTCTGGGGGTTAGATTTTGAGGAAATGAGTTTAGACGTACTCGAGTGAATACGAAAATAAATATGGTAGCAACGTGTTGGAATTATAATATCATGACAATCATATAAAATAAACCAAACACATCAAATGAGCATAGCGGAAGCAATTACAAGATCATATAATATGTAATTAATTAATCGAATATAAAAGTAAACATACCTTTGTGATTCTAGCCCGAACAAGAATCAAATGCAATCTTCAAATCAAGAACCCTAATTAGGGTTTATGTGGATTATACGAATTACCCCTTACCTCTTTTTTAATTCAATCCAAGAATCAAACAATAGTGTGTTTGAATTGTGTTCTTGTACACACATACTAATTCAAGTAAAAGTTTATGCAAGTAAATAAAACACAAAACCTTTTTAGCTTTATAAAAATCGAAACCCTTATGGGTAATAAAGATGGATCGATTTTTGAGGACAAGATGATAGAAAGAAAACACCTATTATGTGTGTACAAGTTATGAGAAACCAATATCCCATGAGGTGTTTATATACTAGAGTTTACTTGGAGCACAAGGCAAACAGGAGGTGGAAACCACCCCTTGGCCGATTGGTCTAGGCTTCCCCTAAGGGATTCCGGAACCTTCTCTTGTTTCCAATTAATCACAAGTATTACTTTCCTAATCTTCGTCTAACGGTCGTTAGCCATTCTCCTTTAAATACTAACGGTCGTTACTAGTTTTGTGTTTATTAATAATTATATATAACATTTATAAATAATTATTCTTTTACTCTTCATACGTAAAGTGTGCAATCCCACGATCTCAAGTTCGATCCTAACATACGACTACTAAAATAATGTCCATAATCTAACAGCTTCCACTTGGACATATTTTAATAGTGTAATCACATCGGTTAGCGTCTTGCAACACGCCGATGCCTCTAGTACGATCTCGAGTAAGGCTCCTGAAAAAAACCTTTTAATGATTTCTCATTATTATTATCCTTTTGTTTCTAATACCACGTTAATAAGGATATGGATTAAAGTCATTCCTTAATTAACCACAAAAATGTACTACATTCATGACACTTATCTTGCATCTCAAGTCTGAGGATAACTTCTCATGATTTACTTAATAACAAAATCCATAAAGTAACATCATGTAGTTGGGATAAGTCCTATATTCGGTATCATTGAATATCATCTGAAATGGCATGACTACGCATCAATATACTTTAAGTATATTATACCAACCTTCAGATTTGTCTTGATTTAATAATATTCCCATATTATTAACTGACAATGGATAATTTAGAATAACATTTATTCATGGATTAAACATACAAAATATAGGATACAATATATTATAAATTAAACATACCATGTATTTAAATTTATTATAATAATTGTTTAACATCCCTTATCCAAATACTAAATAGATCAGTGCATGATAACTCTTGTTGATGAATTATGTCTCAAGTAATGACATTCATACTTGTTGACAAGACATAAATCATCCAACTTTGATCTATTGGAATTTTAAGAATACTTAATTCAAGAATTCAACTATTGAAGTTCTTGTATGTGCATACTCAACTATTTTGATAATGCCATATTTCATAAAATGTGTGACATCCTTAACCACAAATTTATGATAATCAAACTTCCAAACATTTTAAAGTTTGAAGTATTCTTATTCTCTTAATGTATAATGCAACTATGCTCTTATTAAGCACAACTAGTACATCTAGCCAAGGATGAAATCCTTACCATGACTAGTATTGAGTGTCATCTCAATTTCATTAGCATCATTGTATGCAAACAACAATATGCTCTTAAAACCTTTCCGTAAACATTAATATCTATAGTGTAATGTTTGATGCCCTTCAAACCTTTTGTTGGCTATGACAATTTACACAACAATTGACAAATTGTTAATCTATAGAATTTGGAAGCTGTTCCAGATTTAGGATGTGATTCTATAATCAAATATATTCTTTAGAATATTACACAAGTTATCTAATAACTTTTTAATTAGATATTAATATTGCCAAATCATCTTGTAATCAAGCATGATACAACAAAACATGATGTTCATGAAAAATCTTTGAGTCATACTTAGATTTTATTCATGTCATACATATCTATTTAGACTTTCTAAATAATATATCATGTTACATTAGATTCATTTACCGCACATGTTTCAATAATAAACATTCATTCCAAGGTTGTATGTCTTATTTTCTAAATCTTTAAAGTTTCATTCCAAACTAAAACTTAACTTTTAACTTATATGGAATGTTACATTTTATATGTTCTACAACATATATGATTTAAGAAATTAAACATAATACTCACACTAGCTTTTAGGAATACTTAGAAATTATCTTATTTCAATTATAAATCAAAACATGAATTTAATAATTAAACATAAAAGTAATCTTCTAGATGCATGCATTTATCCATCCATGGATTATTGCACTTTGTACACTTTCAAAGATTTATTTAAATTCATAAACTCCTTTTGATTACTTATCGTCCTCGCTCAAGTAATCATTCAAGAAAGAGTTGTGATATTCCATTGTCAATTTCATAAATATGACAATCATAATCTTTATATATTTAATGTATTTAGAAAAGAATATTCAATCACAGTCAATTGCTTAAGTGTGATTAATAATCTTGTCATAAGACATGATTAAATACGTGCACAACATTGTCCATATGATTTCTATACAAAGATTTAAACCACAAAGGTTACTTTATCTTTGAAAAAACTCATCTTCATTTTCTAGTCTAACTGTTAAGATAAACCACATTTCTAAAATTGATTATCTTTATGGACAGCATCTTAATCATTCATATCATGTATACTTACCCAATTTCATATTTGGTAATGTATCATAATGATTATCAGGTTTACAATAATCCTGTAAATCATAGCCCTCAGCATATTAATCAAATATCTGAGATATTTTGCTATTCTATGCATGAGAATTCCATCATCTTGAGATTTAACATTTAAATGTCAAACTTTATTATCATGTTGAGATTTAACATTCAAATGTCAAACTTTATCATGATATTTACTAGTGTATTTTAGAAGATTATGTATCTTGTAATTTTATCTTTTAAAAATCAAAACTCCCACTTGCTTTTAGTAATTTAAAGACTATCTTTAAATACTTAGCAAATAAAGCAACAATACAATGTTCTCTTTTGGGATATTACAAATACATATTGACAGTTTCTGACTTTACTTTGTTAATAACTTCTTCATAAGCAGTTAAACAAATTTGGAACTTCAATTTAAGACTTAATGTGTTTCATCACATTCCATCATATGATAATGTCTTATTAATCTTCTATGTTGGAGTTTTATTAAGTATGTCCAAGTCATACTCAATATTCTAACCTTGATAACTTTTGGAAGAAAAGAAATCATGGTTATCTTTAATCAAACAATATAACAAGAGTTTGATTTTCCTAACTGAACATACCATAAACATTTGGTATTTCATTAGTATTAATATTGTAAGAAAATCTAACAATATTTAAGATAACCATATTCGTTTTGACTTGTCTATTTACCAACTAATTCATTTTAATGGTATAATAGTATTTTCAAGCCAATTACATGCTTTATAACACAAGTACTTTTCCCAAAGTTACTTCATGTCTAAGTCTCAACAAGAAAACATAAACTGCTATAATCCTACTATACGTTATAAGTCATTTAACAATTTAATGACTTCATGTTTATGTCTTAATTAAAAAACATAACAAGATAACGTCTTACTTTATTATAAGTCTTGTAACAATTAAAAGACTTTATGTTTATATCTTTACAAGGAAACATAAACATGTTTAACTAAAGTAATTATGAACACCATCTCTTGTTTCAATAGTAATTTCAAGTTAATTTATTACTTCACAATAATGTAAATAACATTATTTTTTTTAGGTAAAAGGGTTAATCACCCCGGTAAAATTCATTACACCAAAAAACATTGAAGTACAAAGGATGAGGGTGTATCCCTCATCTCAGTCCCGTAGGACACTTACATGCCAAACAACTAACAAAAGAACTAAAAAACCAACGATATAAGAATGACATGCCATTCTTATAACTTACAATGATGAACCTACCAATAATGACAAAGTAAATACACATTACAATACTACTCAAGGTCGAACTTGAGCCTTCTAAGTCACTATAGTAGTCCATCAACTTCCATAGAGAATCTTCCAACTTGTCAAATCAAATCCATTTGCTACTTCTGTTAGAATTATGCAAGAAGCATAATCTATTAACAAAATAAGAGTGCAAAATCAAGCCAAACAGATTTGAGAACAAACACAAGGGTATAAGCAACCCTACTTCCAGCATAAGTGTTGGTCCCTTTTATTTGGTTAACAGTAACTACAAAGCTAAAGTAACCAAGTTGTATGACTTTAAACAAAGATGTATAAAATGATTAACAATAAAGAACGTAAATATAAGAGACAATATTTTCCAACGTTTAATTCTTTATTAGAAGTTAATCAAAAAGAATCGTACCCAAGTGTTTGCGGAATAACACTTGGGATTGAAAATGGCAAGTATTGTATAGACTCCTCACTAAACTCAATCTATGTTGAGTGACAACTTTCAGGACCCACTAAGCTATCTCAGGGGTTGTGTTGTTCTTTGGAGGAGTAAAAGTGGTTTGTGAATGCTTTGCATTAATTGCACAAACTTGTCAACTTTTACTCCTCTCTTATGCTACCTATTTATAGACAAGTATAGAACAACTAGTTATACATTGGACATAAAGCTTCCTTAACAATATCTTGAAAGATATTATTCTTCTGGCAAGGAACCTTCATTGAGTTAAGTCCAAAAGGCACTTTCTGATGACAGACTGGTTTTAACCATTTTGGGAAAGTTTGACATTAAAGTGATAAAGCACTTTAATAATGCAGCTCAGACTTTCCCGCCTAGTCCCGCCAAAACTTCAGGCTTCAGGTCATCAGTACCATGGTAGTTGTTGAGGAGTCTTGGGGTTCAGTGAGTTATTGTCATCCTCACTGAACCCATCACCTTCTTCTTAGCTTAGATCACACTTCACTGAGTTCCGCCTCACTAAATGGAGAACCTTTCTCCTTAGGCTCGGTCTTAGCATCCTGAAGGTGACTCACTGAGTTACTGTTCACTCAGTGACTTGCTTACACTTAGGGGATTTTACGTTCAAATCCTTGTTAGAGAAAGATTGGGGAATTCAGTGACCCAACAATCTCCCCCTATTTGAACATACAAATAGCCTAAGTGTTTCTTGATTCAGCATGAGTTGTCAGGGTTCTTCATCTCTTGCTAAATGTTTATTGTAATTGAAGTAGGACATAACTTTTTAAACAAAACATCAGTTTATTCATAATTATTACAATTCCTACAAATTACAAACAAAAAAGATAGTTGTTGCAGATCAGATGTTCAGATGATAGCCAAGTGCCTCAAGCTTAGCTTTCTTTGATCTCAGCAGGTGTTTCTCAGGATGCTCCTCAATCATAGCCTTAAGGTCCTGACAGAACCTTTGGTTTTCAGCACACCTTATATGAGAAGCTAACATCAGGTATACTAACATTGCCTTGACCCCTGCCCTGTCCATATCAGACCATCTTTGGAACCCAGGGTTTCCATACTCATCCATAAAGCATAGACCTCTTTCAGGGTGTTCAAGCACAACGTTGTTCACGAAGGTGATTCCTTCAGGAACGGACCTATCACAATCCAATCCTGGGACCTTGATCTCAGGCTCGGATTCAATGTGCTTCCTCTTTCTCCTTGTGGCTTTTGATGAAGCAGTTCCTGTTGCTGAAGCAGGAAGAAGGGAGGGAATGTTGAGGGCTTCAGGCATTGCACTCAGTCTGTCATATCTTTCCTTCAGTGACTTGAGAAGGTCAGGTACCACGACATTGTTTTTCTTGGCAATGATGGGACGGAGCTCATCAAGTTCAGTAATCCCAAAGTCAGCAAATCTGAATGGGTTATGAATATCAATAATTCTTTTATCAGTCCCCCTGAAGACCGTGACCATTGCGGGTTTGGTGTTTCTGTGGATTTGAATGTCAGTGATGGTTTTAGGTTTCAGCCTTTCCTTCATCACCCAATGATACCTTTCGATCCTGTTCTTCCTTATTTGAGTGTCCTTCCTGAGCTTGTTTTCCCTTTCCCTCTTAAGAGCATTCATTTCTTCTTCCTGAGCCTTTTTAAAGGCTGCACCAGCTTGCTCATATGCTAATGCTTCAGTATCCAGACCAATCTTTTCAGCTTCCTCTTGAACAACCTGTATCAGTTCAGGCTTGCTCATTCTCTCTTCTTCAGCTACCTTTGCCATGTACTCAACTCTTTCCATATGGGCTTGTATTTGGTCATTGGTGAGTTGATATACTTTTCCATTGATTTCATATGGGACCCTGATAGGTTCATCAGGATCTGTTCTGACAATTGTGGAGGCAGGTTCGAGCACTGTTTCAGGTTCAGAGGTGGTGGCAATCATTTTTCCTCTATCCTGTATGAGAGTAGAGGAGGCTGGTTCTTCTTGTGGAGGAACTTCGGTGATTGGTGTAGCTTCAGTGACATGCTCCCCCTCAGTGTGAGAGGGCTGTCCAGCTTCTTGTTCATCAGTAATAGGGGTTTCAGGAACATTCTCCCCCTCAACAATTGCCGGATCTGCAGTGATGGCAAGTGTTGGAGTTACTGAAGATGAAGTAGAGGTACCCTTGAAGACTTGAAACATTTCCGTCATCATTGACTTGATCTCCACAGTATCCTGATGGATGATAGATACCTTGGAGTCAAGTGCAGCCTGAGAGCTTTCAAGGGCAGTCATTCTGGATCCCATTGTCCAAGCCAGAGAAGTGGACTTCATGGATTGAGCTGTCACTGATGCTTCCAACTGAGTGAAGGAAGATTTGAGAGACTCCACCGTGGAGCTGAGATTTTGAACATTGGAACCCTTTATTAAGCCAAGTAACTCAGTGAGAGCCACCGTGTTAACCTGGTACGTCTCAGACGCCTGAAGTAGTTTCTTGTTGAGCTCAGGATCATCCTTGACTGATTCTTGAACCGACTTAACCCCATTAGTCAGTTCTTTAAGGGATTCCAAAAATGAGTTGATGTGAGAAGCCATTTGTGTTAGGGAGTAGGTAACAGTAGAATTTTGCTCCCTGACATCATTGTTGTATTCTTCAACAGCATCTTTGAGGAGATGATAGTGGACTGCTTGCTCAGTATGCATGTCAAACACCTCTTCAGTGACCCCCCTGTACAAAACATTGGTCATTTTCTTGATGAATTTTGTGAAGGCTTTTTCAGTGAGAGGAGCTTGATCGTCTCCTGAGGTTTCCGGCTCGGAATGTGTTTCAGCTTCTGCATGGTTAGAGGCTTGAGGAGACTGATTGACAGGTTCAGGGACTGTCTTCCTAACCTCCATATCATCTCCGGCCGTAAAGACTTCCTCATCACTGTTGTATTCATCATCTGAAAATAAGACAGCCTGAGCATCTGCCAGGGAGGTTATCAGATACTGGAGGTTATCCGGCTCCTCTTCATAAGAAGATTTGCCTTCGTTTTGGCCAGGTCCTGACCCCTCAAATCCGGTAGGTTGGGTTTTACCTACCTGGTCTTCAAGGCCAGTTCCCAAGTTATGCGCACCTCCGGGAGTGGTTATGGGTTCCATATCAGCGGGTGGTTTATATCCCTCTGAATCTTTGTTCCCCGTGACCCCTTCAGACACTGGTGGGTATTTTTTAGTGTCATCCTGAGGAGTCGTGAATGTTGTGTCCCTATCAGCGGGTTGTTTGTTTCCCTCTGAGTCTTTGGGATGAGTTTTTGTGCCCTCGGACAAAAGCGTTGTTTTGCCAATGTCCTCATCAGGCACCTGAGTGGTTATGTCCCCCTTTCCAACAGGCTTGTTCTGGCCTGTCGAAGATTTAGGAACGTGAACTCCCTGATGCTTGGGTTGTGATTGACCCGAGCGTTTAGTGGGATGTGATTGTTTATGGACCCCCTTCTCAGTGGAGTAGTGCTGCCCCACCGAGGATTTAGGATCCCTTACTCCCTGAGACTCTGGTTGTGATTTGCCAGAGCCTTTAGCAGGATGTGAAGGTTTGGTTAGTTCCGGCTCCACTGTCTTGTTTATGATAGTAGAGTCTTTGGGAACGGGTATGCCCGAGGACACTGAGTGTGATATCTCAGTGCCCTCCGTTGGCTTTTGTTGCAGGCCTAGTGACTGGGTTATTATTCTCATGGTGTCAGCAGTCAAGGGCGGTTGTAGTTGCCCCCTTATGGTAGGCTTGGGATCAGAGGTCTCAGTGTCGAGTGACTTGGGTTGAGCCACCTTCCTGGACCCCTGTCCCTTCTTCCTCTTTACCTTCTTGGTGGGAGAGGGGACTGGTGAAACTTTATTGTCACCCCCTTCAAAACAGCAAAGTGAATCATAGAACACCATGAGTGAGGTCACCATACAACTAATCTAGGGAACAAACCCTAACTTCCAAGTACCACCAGCAGCAACACTATGGCACAAATAAGAATACCAAGAATCTGCGAAACCCATGAAGTAAATCAGCAACATATTCACCCTCATAACCTCGACCATGGATTTTGCAAAACGTACATAGAGTTATTAAGAAACCCTAACTTCCAATGATTGAATCAACACCAACATCTCTCTCAAAAACCCACGTAGTAATAAACATACAGCAGCAGGACCAAGTGCACTTATACGAACCAAATAAACCCTAAAAAGGGTTACTTGCAATGAGAAAAGAAACCAAACCCAACTGAGTTTAGCTACAGCATTAACGATTAGAACCCAAACCCTAAGCAGCGATCAATAGATATAGCAATAAAGAATCCCACACAAACCGACTATGAAAAAGTCGGCCAATAACCCTAGAAAAAAAAACAATTGAGGTAATACCAAAATCGTTATCAATGAGAATGAGGGATAAAGATCGATCCAAGAATATATAAATCAGCAACCGACTTTAATGAATCAAGGAATAAAGGATCAATAAATAAAACTAGGTGGCAATTTCAATTCCTAAAAAACGATTCACCAGATCTGAACCAAAACCTAAAATCCAAGCATCGATTTGGATTAAACCAATGATAAACGTAATGTTTAATCACTAGGAGATTCAATTCGATCCAAGAATTAAAGGAATTAGGGCAGATTAGATGAAAAGCGATTGTAAAATTATCAAACCCTAAATCGATTTAATCCCAAAACCTACCCAAGAACTCAAGATTTAATCACCCAACAAGATTAATCAATGATAAACACGAATGTAAATCAGTAGATTAACAAGAGGAATCAGAAAACTAAAGATTTTATGTCATTCTAAGAAAATGAATGTAAATAACATTATTTCTTCATTTATTTATGTCATTCTAAGAACACATAAATATTCAGATTGAAGCAGCATTAGATTACTTTATTAATTTATGTCATTCCATGAATTCATAAATATATAAATTAAAGTAGTCTTGATATCATATTGACACATGTTCTAATAGGTATCTAATTTAGAAATTGTAAATTCTCATAGTTCAATTACATCAGTTGATCTGCTAGTAATGAAAATATGAAATTCACCTTGTTGATGCAATCTAGCTAAGCTCTCACATAACATAAATTGTAACACCAAGTGATTCTTGAATTAGATTAGTATATTAGATTAGTATAATTCATATTAGAACGTTATTCTCTTACCTTTTAGTCAAGAGAATCCATTAAATCATATCTTTATGAGTTGTTTCTTGCACACATTAAAGATAACATTTCTCCCACTTATGCATGGAACAACCTCGTATAGTTGATAAACAACACGCCATGCATTTGTTTATGTGATCAATATGATTGTGTCATAGATTTTAGCATAACAAGTAGTTATAGAACAACAATGTCTAGTAAGGAAACGTACAAGACTATCCTTAAAAGTACACTTGGAAAGTAATTATCTTTAGCTACCAAGATGTCAAAGCTTGTAACTCCCACTGAATTAAAGATCATTACAATAATTTCTTATTTAGTAATAAGTACACAATACTCCCACTGAATTTGACAACATTGTAAATGTTTCATATCCAGTGAAAGAAAATAGTGTGCTTTTAACTTTCCAACACCTTTGAATGTCTATATGTAACAATTACTTATGCACTAAAGAGTGTATTCTACTACGTAAATGATGGACTATCCACCAAATGCGATTAACTTGAAAAATTAGGCATGCAATTTCTTCCTTAATAGGTCCACCATCCTACAATGTATGTAGGACCTTTAGAATCGTCAAAACAACTAGTTTGTCTTTAAACATTTTGCAGTAATTAGTCTAGCTTCTAATTATAATAACTCATAAAATGTCATACATAATTTTCTGTTAACCAAATATCATATTTGTTACTAAGAATTTAGTCACCGAATAAGGATGATAAAATCCCTATGAAAAATATTCGCAATTTTTTTAACTATTAAAAAATTTTGCTATGAGTTATATTAGAATTTAGACATACCTAATATTCCTATTATCCTTTTGCATTCATGAAAAGAAATAGGATTATGTCTCGCTCTTCTTTCATAGAAAGGAGACTTCTTTTGTCTTTTAAGTAAATTATTCTTAATCAAACATTTGTTTGAAAACAGAACGAGATTAATTTACCAAAGCACAAAATGCTATTACGGTTTGAACGTTGCATTAATACATTAAAACGAATTACAAAATTCAATTTCAGTATTTTCGATAATTAGATCTTTAAGAAAATAAAATACCCATTGGTAAATATTCATGTAAACCGTAGTATTTTCTTAAATCTAGGATTCAAATTGACATAGTACCATTACATCAGTTGATTTACTAGTAATGATAGTATTCAACAAGGTAATTGTCGAACAATAATTGCCAATATCATATTGCAATTCCTAGATTTATGGGATTTACAATCACAAAACTTTTGTAATGTAAGCATGTTTGATCCCCATCTTAATGCCTTGAGTCCAAGCTCTCACTTCCTACTCAATTTAAGTCGTCTAACTTAAAAACTGCAAACTCATAAATCTATTACATCAGTTGATCTGCTAGCAATGAAATTATGAAATTTACCTCTCCATTGTAATCTAGCCAAGCTCTCACATGACGTAAACTACAACTTCAAGTGTTCTTAATTAGATGGCATTCGACTTAATTTTCTAAGGGTACTAATTTTGACGTGTAATCAAAATAATGTATGAAGAAGCATGCATACAACTTCATAACATTGGTTTTATAAAATATTTTTATTACCAATTCACTAAGTGTAAAATAGCAAAGTTTTGATTGAGGTATCGGGTTCACCAATTAAAGAATTACCAACAATTATCGTCCACTTATATCGTACTTTTGCATAAGCCCTAAGGCTTAGTGTTTTGGATAATCATTGTGGAATTGTGGTGAATTCACCCTTAAGATGACAATGTACGTAATATAGTGATATAGGTAAGTCTAGAGTCGGCACACAAGCGGTTGTAGAGAACCGGTAGGTGCATGGTCTTTAAAAACCCCTATCTACTAGCACATTGTATGGCAACCTTCGGTCCGCCTTTCGCACACTATGTACAAAAACATCAATCAACCAATCCTTTGAAATTTAATCTCTTCAAACCAAAACAATTTCGCCATTTAGTTAGTCCATATTATTTTTCTATTCAAAAAATTACCCTTTTTTCGTTTATAAACATATCTCACATAATAATAAACAAAAAACAATAATATGTAATAAAAAATATAAAACAACCAAATAAACATATACATAACATAACAATTAAATATGTTTAAACATGTAGCCACATGCAAATTTAATTCAATAGTTCTATTAATAATCAAGTCTAGGTGTATAATGCATTTATTCAATTAAGGCTTTCTTCTTCAATGGAAAAAGAGCCACATACATCGATAAATCGATTGCGTAAGCCAAAACTAAATAAACACCACATAGCACGTAATTGATTACTTAATATTGGAGTCTTCCCCAATTCGACATCTATTAATAAATTTACATGTTTCGATATAACTTAACATTTAATTAATATATCCAATTTAAACCATTTAATTTATCACACAATTAAAATCCATGCAAATATGCACTTTTCATGGATTATGCTTAACAATTAACATATTGCACCAAGATCATTTACTAAAACGCATAACCAATTACATGACATCCTAGGGTTTCTAATCGTATTAGCAAATCAAAAAACAAAACCCTAAAACCCTAATAGATCAATCGACCTAAATAAAAAATTAGGGTTAGGAAGATGAAAACCCTAAAAACATGTAATTAAACGAATCAAAATTCAATTTTTATGCGTTTCGATAATTAATTACACATTATAACGGCTCTAGATGCCACTGTTGGAATTATAATATCATGACAATCATATAAAATAAACTAAACACATCAAGTGAGCATATCGGAAGCAATTACAAGATCATATAATATGTAATTAATTAATCAAATATAAAAGTAAACATACCTTTGTGATTCTAGCCCGAACAAGAATCAAATGCAATCTTCAAATTAAGAACCCTAATTAGGGTTTATGTGGATTATACGAATTACCCCTTACCTCTTTTGTAATTCATTCCAAGAATCAAACAATAGTGTGTTTGAATCGTGTTCTTGTACACACGTACTAATTCATGTAAAAGTTTATGCAAGTAAATAAAACACACAACCTTTTTAGCTTTATAAAAATCGAAACCCTTATGGGTAATAAAGATGGATCGATTTTTTAGGACAAGATGATAGAAAGAAAACACCTATTATGTGTGTACAAGTTATGAGAAACCAATATCCCATGAGGTGTTTATATACTAGAGTTTACTTGGAGCACAAGACAAAAAGGAGGTGGAAACCACCCCTTGGCCGATTGGTCTAGGCTTCCCCCAAGGGATTCTGGAACCTTCTCTTGTTTCCAGTTAATCACAAGTATTACTTTCCTAATCTTCGTCTAACGGTCGTTAGCCAGTCTCCGTTAAATACTAACGGTCGTTACTAGTTTTGTGTTTATTAATAATTATATATAACATTTATAAATAATTATTCTTTTACTCTTCATACTTAAAGTGTGCAATCCCACGATCTCGAGTTCGATCATAACATACGACTACTAAAATAATGTTCATAATCTAACACAACGTAGGTTCTAGCGTTAGAGAAAGACCTGACAATGGGAGATTAGTTTAAAAAGTTGTTTTCCAAATTAAGACAAATAACTAAGTAACAATGTCTATGGAAATGTTATTAGCCTTGGGAACAAATATTCCTGATGAGGGAAAGGGCTGAGTCTTAAAATATATCAACAAAAATGTGTGATTGTGTTTCAATAGATTACTACAACCATAGTCAACCAAGACCCCCTTTATTCTAGGAGCCATGTTCAAGAAATGGGGCACATGCCTACCCAAATAAATCCCTGAAAAAGAAGAAAACAAACGAAACATTATATTCCACCTGTCTCATGTAATGTAACCCTTGTATATCTTTCTATTTATAAAATAGAATAGAGAAATTTAAATACAGTCTTCAAATCATAAATTCATGTCTCTTCAATCTCTTATCTTGACCGTCTTTTGATGTTTTTAAAACATCTTTACTGAAACACGACACCATGTATATGATATTTTTTTATATTCTAGGTAATGGTAAATAGTTGTAGGATGTATTACGTTTTCTGAATGACAAACAATTTGTATTAATACTTTCGCTGGCAGCTAGATAGATTGTACTAGTAATAGATTACATAAAACTTGGAAACAAATACAACAATGTTAATGTCTGAATTAATAAAACTGTAAACTAGCGAGCAGCTGGATTACATGGAACTTGGAAGCAAGGATAACAAATATTAATCCTCTAAAGACATGCGAACAAGCTATATACTAATGTACGATGTGTTACTAAATTTTTCATAGTATGACTAAATTGAGAGAAAACTACAAAAAGATGTTACCATTGGTTTTAATGGAACAATGCTCCTATGAGAAATATGGAAAATATGTAGTATGATATATATGCTACTTCTTCGTTCTTCAATGTTGATGAGATTTATCATTTCAAGCAATGAAGCAAACAATTATCAATCAAAGCCAGCTTTCTCTTAACGGCAATAATTTTACAGTATCAAATGTTGCTAGCAAGCCTTAAGAAAAGGGTTATTCGCATATATATATATATATATATATATATATATATATATATATATATATATATATATATATATATATATATATATATATATATATATATCCTTTTAAAGACCCAAAATTGCATATATATTATTTGCATGCATAAAAACCATTGTATCATGTGCATAAAAAACTTGTACTAAGGATATATATGTAATTATTCACCTTTAAAAGGATATATATGCAATTTAGAAGAAAATGTGAGAAATAAAATTAATAAGTGCTTGTTTCATAAATAAAAGCATTTGGAAATGTACCTTTATTTGTGATTATAGAATGTAAAATAACGTGAAAGCGAAACGCTTTTTCAATTGGAGTTTAAAGAACAAAATAATAAAAGCTTTCAGTTCTAAACGCTAAATGATCCTAAATGATGTGAGAACTCTATGCTAAACATACCAAAAGTAAAAGAGTTACAAAATGGGATTACAAATTCACAAAGCAAATCTCATGAACACGGGATTTTGCCATACTAGAATTTCATGAAAACAACTATTTAAAACCCAAGCAATATATATACATAAAAATGAAACTATGTAAACCAACGAACCTAATTAAATAGAAACTACATTTTTTGAAGTTTTGAAAGGGAAATGAAAAAGTTGTCAAAGACTACTTGCTAGTTAGATTATACAATGTGGGCGGCAATTGATTCCAAACACAAAATGGTTCTCCAATCAGTGTGGTCCATTGTCTATACATATGCAAACACAACACATAAACCCTTATTAATTTAACTAATCATCCGTACGGTTTGCTTTTTATTTTTTAATTAAGAGGATAAGATTCTGTATTAGATCCTATTCTATATATATGTAATTTAAATGAAGAGAACAATGTTGTATTGGTGGAGTACTATTGTTTTATATTGACCACAAATCTGGTATTAGGGTTTTGTTTTGTAACATGTATGACTGGATGTAATAGATTATAGATAATCATAGTGAAAGCGGATTTATGAAACAACCATGCTTGAAGAATGAACAAACACTTGATTACACCGACATATAAATACACATCACCACGTGCCTAGTAAGATCAATAATTTTCATTTGCAAAAACTCGAAGTGTCTTTTGTTAGAAAGAGTCGACCCAAACTTAAAACGAATATTAACATTCAGTTTAGGGATTTTACCCAACATTGTAACGTTAAGATGTACCAGCGGTGTACCTGCGCGTTCGGCGATGATTCGTTGTGTTTTGGTGTGCAAAAACAATTTATCAATATATCAACAAACGTGAGGTCTAAGTAATCGTGAGACAACTAGACGTATAGAATTACGAGTAAACCTTTTAGGAAAAAGATTACCTCGCAAAAACTCGTGAAAGTGATATTAAAATTGTGAGACCGGGAAGTGATTTCCCGGGTCGTACCCCAACGAGGTATGAATGGAAAGTTTCGTGAAAAGATCGAGATTAAAACCTTATACGTTTGGTTGTGAAAGATTGTTTGGTTTTGTGATACGTTAAATTAACGAAAATTAAGAATCAACGAACGAAAACGGGATAAACGTAACCTAATTGGGAAAAATAAACTATGGAATGCTAAGAAATATTTAAAATAACCTAAAAAACTACGGGAAACATGTTAGGGAAAACGGGAAATCCTAAAACGTAATCTAAATTAAAAACGCGACGTTTATTAAAAATAAACGTCAACATACAAAATAAAACGTGAAATTTGAGCTACAAAGGTCCTACGGGTTTCCAACTAATTTTCTTACGCACTAAATGACAAAAGAAAATTTTAGAAAAAAGAAAATTAATTTTTCAACAAAAATCCTATTTATTACGGATTAAATACTATAAATTACAAATTAAATTCTAATAATTAAATTAATGATTCTAAAAATCTGAAATTTTTCTAAAAATTATCTTATACTAATATAAACTTAAGAAAAATATTAAGTTGGAAAAACCTGTTATCAATAAGCTGTAATAAGCTAAAGCAGTTTAATAAGCAAATTGTGGAAAATAGGCTTAAATATACATGGGTGGAAAGAAAGAGCAGAATTGGTGCTCCAGAGCATTTGGAAGGGGGAGTTGTGTTATGCATGCATGCTTCCAGAATGGCCCGGGTTCGAATCCCACTCCTCACCTTTTTGCCAATAATTTTTATTTTTGAAATTTTCTTTTGCAAAAACTTGTTAACCACAAATATAAGCAACTTTAATAAAGGAAAACTTTTTGGAACTTTCAAATAAGCTCAGAATAAGCTTGAATACTCAACAGAGGGCTTATCAAAGCCAAGACTTGATTTTTTAAAACTAATTAAACTAGAATAAGCTACAAACTAAAGACAGAACATGAAATAAGCTACAAGCAATTTAGACAACCTTAAAGTAAGCCAAAGAAAAGAGAAAAACTCATGTAATAAGCTAATAAGTTGCAATAAGCTAATCTCAACCAAGCTGTTAACCAAGACAGGCCACACAGGCCAAATGAGGTATCTTTGGACCTCTGTGGGGCCCACATAGGTGAAGGGGAGTTCAAGTAAGAACTTGGCCTGCAAACTAGGGCTGGAAGGCTACAAAATAAGTTAAATTTCAAAGGGTATGGTTCACATACAAGCTTACAATGAGCTTATGAAAGGGGGGCTTTGGACTGATGGCTGGGTGCAGGGTATATACCTTGCGCCTGCAGGTCTGTTTGGATCTTTGGTGGGGCCCACAGAAAAATCACAAAAATATTATGATGATGGGATCCTAAAGTCTAGCTGAGATATTTTAAGCACAAGAAATTTCCAAGTCCAATTCTCATCCTAAAATTCAGGAAAATTCCTCCAAGAAATGAGTTTTTCTGACCATATTGTAATTTGACTTTCTCAGATTGAACCTAAGTTTGACTATGATGAATTTCTCCTGACCCTAAATGACTTCTTATGTTGTTTTGAGTTATAATGAACCTAATTTAAGCAATCCTAACCACTAGTGAGCTAATTTGCAAGATTAAAGGTCCTAAGCTACTAACAGTTAACAATTATGGTTAAATTAAGGCAATTTTGACTTTTTCTATGAATATGACCAAACCTAAGGTTGAATTGCAGTGGGTTGGGCCTAAGTGGTGTTCCTACAACATCCTTAACCACAAACCACACCCACAACTGAGTGCACTAAACTAAACCAAACACCCCCTTAACACTGCCTTTGACATATTTATGAAGCAATTTGTGTATTCAATATGAGAGGCCAGAAGATTTGCATTCAATAAGATGTACAATGATGACTTAAGCACTGATGAACCAATAACAAGTTTTCCAAATAAGCAGAACACAATTAAGAAGTATTGAGCTAACTACCACAGTTAATCTATAAATCTATGATAACCAAGCTAAAACCAAAGTAATGAATAATATTTAACTAAAATAATCCTAGATAAGCAGAAGATAAGCTACTAGAAGCAGTGCTAAAATGTTTTTACCAAGGATAAAAAAAAATTGTGAAACTTACAAGTTTCTTCCACTGCTTATAACTATGAATCAATCAGAACCAAACCATCATCCTATACTCCCCTTGGAGTTCTAAAACCATGGCCATCCCTTATTCACCATGCTCCTTGCCAAATTCCACCAATTTAATATTTTATTTTGATTTTTTTCTTTCTTTGTAATTTTCTCTCTATTTTTTTCTTTTCTTGAGTTTTCCTTAATTCCAAGTTTCAAAAGACTTTTAAACTACTCATGTGAGCTTCTGAGGTTATGATCAAACATAAAATAAAGGTAATAGGAAATTTGAGTACACAACTAAAAAATGCTTGAAACTAAAATTTAACTTGAATTAATACTGAAAATGAATTACAAACTTAATTGTTTACTGAATTAAAACATTACAGAGAAAAAACTACATGCCTTTGAGGCTTACATGTGATGCCTATTTATACTAAATTGAAAACTAGGGCTTCTTCCTTGCTTGTGCTTCTTCTGAGTGATAAAAACAGCCTTGGATGCCCTTTGTGCTTTCTTGAATGATTTCCCACCATTGGATTTTAAAAGAAGTGATCACAGCATTTGATTAGGTTTGGCGCCCAAATGGAGGTCATGGATTGGTGACCTGGATGAAGTGGGAAAAGCAATATACCACATGGGTTTGACATTTAGGAGGTGTAGGGTGGCTGAGGTGGTATTGGGAAGAGGAGGGGGATACATAAATGTTGGAGGAGGTACAGTGGTGGTTTTTGTATCAGGTTAGGCGGCAAAAGGTGGGAGGAAGGAGGAGGTTGACTTTGTTGTTTGACCCTGCACGTTTTTATTAATAAAACGTGGGGTTGGGTGGGCTTTGGTTATTTTTGGGCCTGGCGGGAGTGTTAGGTGGATCAGGTTTTTGGTTTGGGTTAGTTATTAGGTGGGTTTGTTTTGTTTATAAATTACACAAAGGGTCCAAATGGTTTTAGTTAATTAAGCAAAAATACAAGGACCAATTTGGTAATTCCTGAAAATTGAGTGACCAAACTTGCACATCCTCCAAAGTATTCCAAGGGATGTTTCTTGCCACATATCCATATTCCAAGGACCACAAATAAGATTTTCCATTTTAAGAACTCCCAAGGACCACTTTTGCCAAATTTCAAACTGCAGGGACCAAACTTGAAATTTTTCCAAAGTTTTCACCCAAGGACTAAATTTGATAATTTTTTACTTTTAAACACTTTGGTTGACTTTTCTTTCAAAACAAATGCTCAGGGACCAATTTTGTTAATTTTTGAAAGTTGGGGGACTAAAACTGCCAATTGTGCAAACTTTGTTCATTTTTCATTGTTTTTACTCATTTTGCATCTGAAACATATAAAATACAATTCCTGGAATATTTTCTGTATTTTGAGGCATATTTGAGCGTTTTTGGATGTTTTGGCAGTTTAAATACGACAAAAATGATGAGTGTTTGAGCACTAATCAATCCCCCACACTAAACTATTGCTAGTCCCTAGCAATCTTTTATGAAAACTTAATGGATTTGAAGTCTCTTTACCTAAAGCCATTACTTCTGGAGTAGCCAAATATTTCGGTTCAAGTAATAACTATGGTCCACCTGATAACCATATGATTTTGAGCAAACCACCAGCTTTCAACGGTTTTGATTTGTCTTTACCAGAAGCCGTTTGCTTCTGGACTAGCCAACTCTTGATGGACACAGTCGACATCTTGGTGAGCTGATTACCAATTATGGTTTTCCACTACCTTTACCGCAAGCCATAATCTTGCGGGCTAGCCAACTCTTTCACTTTTTAGGATATGACGAGTTGAGATACCATACAATTTTGGGCAAATTGCAAGCCGTCAACGGATTTGAGTTATCTTTACCAAGAGCCGTTTGCTCCTGGATTAGCCAATCCTTTTGTCGGTTAGACATGGCGGACTGATAACCACAAAAATTTTGAAATAAAGTGAATTTTTTTTTTTAAATTTTAGGCCAAAAACAGGGGTACTAGACGGTATAATTTGATAAAATTCGCTAGAATTTTCCCCTCCCCCACACTTAGAATTGAATATTGTCCTCAATATTCAAAGTCCCGGCTATTATGCCGAATCTTTGAACGTAAAAAGATAATATTAGAAGCTAACTGTGGGAACGTCATTTTTCATTTTTTTCACTTTATTTATACATACAACACACTTTTTTTTCCGAAGATATATACATTGCAAACAGCTGCAGAGGACGGCCACTCCCCTACACTAGGGTGTTAGAAAGTAGAAAGAAATCAGTGACATGGGTGAAAACCCATGTTTGTGCTACTGTTTTTGTTCATCGAGTCGCTAGCTTGACTCGATCCCCGAATTCATTGGTCCATAGGGAAAGTTTGGAGGTCCGGAACAACCATGGGTGGTATGTCCCCTCCAAAATAATGCTTCAACCGATGCCCATTTACTTTAAAATTTGGACCGTCATTTTGAGACAACTCGACAGTACCATATGGAAAAACTTTGGCAACAGTGTAAGGCCCAGTCCAGCGGATTTTAAGCTTACCCGAAAATATCTTCAATCTAAAGTTAAAAAGAAGGACTCGGTCACCAACGTTGAAAACGCGGTTCTTGATTTTGGAGTCGTGGATCTTCTTTGTTTTCTCTTTATAGATTAAAGAGTTTTCGTAAGCTTGATCACGAAGTTCGTTTAGTTCGTTGAGTTGAACTTTCCTATGATCACCCGCGGACTTGAGATTGAAATTGGCATTCTTTAAAGCCCAATAAGCTTTGTGCTCGAGCTCAATCGGTAGATGACACGCTTTTCCATACACGAGCTTATAGGGAGTACACCCGATGGGTGTTTTATAAGCCGCGCGAAAAGCCCATAGAGCGTCATCTAATTTGTCTGACCAAGAGGCACGGTTTTCGCCTACGGTCGTTTCAAGAATTCTTTTTAAACCACGGTTTGAAACCTCCACTTGCCCACTTGTTTGTGGGTGATAAGCGGTAGCAAGTTGGTGAGTGACACCGTACTTGACCATGACTTTTGCAAATTGGTCGTTGCAAAAGTGAGTACAGCGATCACTAATGATAGTGTGGGGAGTTCCAAACCTAGCAAAGAGAGATTTTAAAAATTTTACAACTACTCGGGCATCGTTTGTTGGGAGAGCTTTTGCTTCGACCCAATTTCAACAAATAGTCAACGGCCACGAGTATGTACTTGTTCCCTCGTGAAGACGGGAACGACCCCATAAAGTCTATGCCCCAAACATCAAAGATTTCACAAACTTGGATGACATTTTGTGGCATTTCATCCCGTTGTGTTATCTTTCCTTGACGTTGACACGAGTCACAAGATTTGACTAAGTCATGGGCGTCTTTGTAAATTGTGGGCCAATAAAACCCGGAATCAAATACTTTTCGAGCGGTGTAGTTCGGGCCATGATGACCACCGGTGGGTCCATTATGACAAGCCTTAAGAATTTCCATGGCTTCTTGGCCATGAACACACCTACGAATAACTTGATCCACACAAATTTTAAACAAATAGGGATCGTCCCAAAAGTAATGATTCACATCTTTGAAAAACTTGTCCTTTTGGTGGGACGACATCCCTTTAACAACGAAATTCCCCGCATGATAGTTTGCAAAGTCGGCAAACCATGGGGTACTAGAGTCACCACGACGAGAAATCACATTAAGTGTCTCGAGAGGAAACGTTTCATTTATTTCCTTTTTCTCAAGAACACCTTGATGAGGGTTTTCCAATCGGGAAAGATGGTCAGCAGCGAGGTTCTCAGCTCCTTTTTTATCACGAATGATGATATCGAATTCTTGTAGGAGGAGAACCCAACGGGGCAATCTCGGATTTGCATATTGCTTGGCAAATAGATACTTGAGAGCCGAGTGATCCGTGTACACTATGCTTTTAGTCAAGATTAAGTATGGCCGAAACTTCTCAAACGCATACACCACGGCTAGTAATTCTTTTTCCGTTGTGGTGTAGTGAGCTTGAGCTTCGGTCAAGGTTTTGCTTGCATAATGA
The DNA here is from genome assembly GCA_030686995.1 of Artemisia argyi. Classification (NCBI taxonomy): domain Eukaryota; kingdom Viridiplantae; phylum Streptophyta; class Magnoliopsida; order Asterales; family Asteraceae; genus Artemisia; species Artemisia argyi. The sequence goes on from CM060688.1 coordinate 49,613,811, forward strand.
ATTGGCTGAAAGTGTTTGGTTTTTCGTTGCCCCAAGACCGCACCTATTGCAAAATCACTTGCATCACACATGAGTTCGAAAGGCAGGTCCCAATCGGGGGCAACTAAAATTGGTGCCTCGGTAAGCTTTCTCTTGAGAGTTTGAAAAGCTTCGATGCACTCATCAGAAAAGACAAACGGAGTTTCTTTTTCAAGAAGTCGGGTCATAGGTCTAGCTATCTTTGAGAAATCTTGAATGAATCTACGATAGAAACCGGCATGACCCAAAAAACTCCGAACACCTTTAACAGTTGTGGGAGGAGGAAGTTTAGCAATGACATCGATTTTAGCTTTATCGACCTCAATCCCGCTCTTAGAAATATTATGGCCAAGGACAATTCCTTCCTTGACCATGAAATGACTTTTCTCCTAATTTAGACTAAGATTGGTGTCTTCACACCTTTGAAGCATTTTGTCTAAATTGGTGAGACATGATTCGAATGAATTCCCAATGACCGAAAAATCATCCATGAAGACCTCCATTGTTTTCTCGATCATGTCGTGAAAAATGGCCATCATGCATCTTTGAAACGTGCCCAGAGCATTGCACAAGCCAAAAGGCATGCATCGATAAGCAAATGTTCCATATGGGCACGTGAAAGTTGTTTTTTCTTGATCTTGAGGATCGATGGGAATTTGGAAATAACCTGAAAAACCATCAAGGAAACAATAGTATTCGTTTCCCGCCAATCTTTCGAGCATTTGATCCATGAAAGGTAGAGGAAAGTGGTCTTTGCAGGTGGCGTCATTCAACTTTCGATAGTCAATGCAAACACGCCAACCCGTTACCAATCGAGTAGGAATTAACTCGTTATCATCATTTTTAACAACCGTTATACCACCCTTCTTGGGCACACAATGAATCGGACTAACCCAAGGACTATCCGATATAGGGTAAATCAATCCGGCATCAAGAAGTTTTATGACTTCTTGCTTGATTACTTCATGGATTTTGGGATTTACCCTTCTTTGTTGTTGAACCGCCGGTTTAAAGTCATCCTCCATCAAAATCTTGTGCATACAAAATTCCGGGTTAATACCCCTAATGTCGGAAAGTCTCCAAGCAATGGCTCGCTTGTGTGACTTTAAAACCTTGAGAAGAGCAGCTTTGTTTTCCTCATTCAAGTCTTTAGCAATTATGACGGGAAACTTATCGTCACCCTCCAAAAATGCATGCTCGAGATGAGGCGGTAGGTCCTTGAGTTCGACCTCGGGAAAGTCATCAGTTTTTTCAACATTTTTGACTTCCTCGTTATGAAGTTCTTTTGGAGGAAGAGATGATGGATCATCATTAAGCAACTTCTCAAGGAGAAGTATGTCTTCCTCAGGATTGATAGAATCATGATCAACACGAGAATCACATGATAAACAAGCTTCAATCTCTTCCAAAATGAAGTCACCTCCCTCAAATGGAGTGAGAGAGGGGGAAGAGATATTGATGGTAGAATCAATTGATCCTTGCACATTTAACACTTCTTCAAAGTATTCATCGCATGCAATATCGATGACATCAATTTGGTTAATTGTTTCTCGTTCAAGGTCGAGAAGATCTTTTGAAGTGTTTTCAATGTTAATGACCAATTTTTCATCGCCAACTCTTAAAGTCATTTCACCTTCGAAGACGTCGATTAATGCACGAGCCGTTTTCAAGAATGGTCTTCCAAAAATAAGGGGGACACGAGAATCGGCATCGAAATCAACGACTACGAAGTCGGCAGGAAAATGGAACTTACCAACCTTCACAAAGACATCTTAAGCAATACCCTACGGAACCGTAACCGTTCGGGTTGCTAATTCAAGAGTCATTCGTGTTGGTGTTAGCTCGGGAAGTGAAAGCTTTTGCCAAATAGATAAAGGCATGAGATTTATGCTAGCGCCAAGATCGGTCAAGGCGAAGTATTCTTCTAGCTTTTGGAAATCACAAGGAATGAGAAATTTCCCGGGGTCTCCTAATTTTTCAGGAAGTTTCTTTAGAAGCACCGCCGAACAATTCTCATTCAAACGAGTTTTGGTGAGTTCAAATAATTTCTCTTCGTTACTTAGAAGACTCTTGAAAGTGGAAGCAAACTTGGGCATGTAGAGAATAGCATCCGCGAAACTAATATCGAAGTGTAGCTTTTGAAATATCTCAAGAAACTTCTTCATTTGATTGTTAGTTTGCTCACGGAGTTTTTGATCACTAAGCCTTGAAGGATACGGGATCGAAGGCTTAGGAATGCTCTTAGGAAAAGCAAATTCGGGAATTGAAGTTGGATCGGCCGAAGGTTGGACGTGTGCGGTACTTCGTGAGCTTGAGGGTTGCACTTTGTCCTTTGTAACCTCAGGTTCACGTTCTATTTCCTTCAAAGGTGGAGGAATAGGAGTCGAGGTTCCATTTACTACTTTACCACTACGAGTGGAAATAGCTTTCAATTCACCCTTCGGGTTGGGAATGGTGTTTCCCGGAAGAGTACCCGAAGTAGAAGCTTGATTCATTTGATTCATAAGACTAGCAAACATGTTCTCAATCTTACTTTGAGATTGTTCAATCTTGTGATTAGTGTTTCGAAGTTCATTCTTAAGCTCATTTCCTTGTCTCGACATTGAAGATTGAAAATCATTCTTCAAAGTGTTGATTTGGTTTTGCATTCCCCTCATGTTAGCTTCATTTGCTTTGATGTAATTAGCAAGTTCATTTGAAGCAACATTAGGAGCTTGGTGATTATGAGCTTGAAAACCTTGATTGAAGTTTCCCCCTTGATTTGAAAATTGATTATTGGGGGCATGAAATTGATTTTGAACATTTTGATTTCTTTGTTGATTTTGATTAAATCGATTTGGATTATTGGGTTGAGAAAAACCGGGTCGACCACCTTGGTTGCTAGCACGGTAGTTTGGCTCTATTTGAGGACGGTATTGATTACCTCCTTGATTAGAAATACCGGCTATCGCATTAACTTCAAATGGATTGCCATCGGTGGCAGTACAATTGTAATATAAGTAACACAAACTTCAACCTTTTTTACTTCGGCAGGTTGAGAAGAAACTTTCTTATTTTTGGTGTGAACCCAGGCATGAATAGCTTCTGTGAGTTTGTCAAGCCTAGCATCGGTGCTAGATTGAGCCACGGGTGATGAGGCAGAAGGACTAACATTCACTTGGGAAACAACCGGCTTGCTTCGTGGAATGCGGACCTTAGATTTATTCTCGATGATCACTAAAGCATCCTTTGTGGTTCGATTCAAGAAATTACCTCCCACGGAGGCATTTGGAGAGTCTTGATCAATTTGGCTCACACCATTATAGAAAGTTTCGAGTTACATTAACTCAGAGAAACCATGATGGGGACATTTACGAAGCATATCTTTATAACGGTCCCATGCCTCACCGAATGATTCATCGAATTTCTGCGTGAATTTCATGATCTCATTCTTGAGGGCCGTGGTTTTGGAAGGAGGAAAGAATTCATTCACAAACTTCTTAACCAAATCTTCCCATGTTTCAATCGATCGAGGGGGTTGTTTATCAAGCCAATTTTTGGCAGCCCCATCGAGGGAAAACGGGAAGAGAAGAAATTTGATAGCCCCCTCAGGGACATTTTTGCATTTGATGGTGGATGTGATTTTATTGAACCATCGAATGTGATCTTGAGGATCGTCCCTTTCGAAACCGTAGAATTGACGTGAGGTGACTAAGTTTATCAACCCCGTCTTAAGCTCAAAGTTGTCAGCCACGATGGCTGGAACAACGATAGCATCTCCGTAACCCTCTATGGGTGCTTGGAGAAGCTCATTCATAGTGGGCTCAGCCGCCATGGTAGGAATAGTACGAATCTCGGGTTCGACTATTGGATTGGTACGTCGTCGATTATGCCTTCTTCTTGGAATGTTGTTAAGCGTTTGCAAAGGACTTGTTGACGTAGACTAACGGGTGCGCATGCACCACAAAAAACAAACTCAATTAAAACAATACCACTTTAACGACAAGGGAACTTAAACTAATAATCAAGAACGCAAGGTCGACTTCTAAAGAAAAACGCACAAAGGAGCGGGAGAGAAGAATAGATCTCTCACTGGGCGAAGTTCGTTGGATCGCCACATACCGTTTTGACTCCTCTTAGAGTGTGTTTCTCGTTTAAAAGTTTTCCAAAATGCAAGTGATACAAAGGCAAGTTTTGATCTTTGGTTTAAGAACTTATTATGGTCACACCCCCAGTTGGTAGGTGTTCTGCCTTGCTTTGCGGTGGTAAGATTTTAATGTTGTTATTATTAAACAAAGAAACGGGAAAATTTTTTGTGTTTTTCTTATCTTATATGGATATAATACATATATAGAAACAAAAGAAAAATATTTTTGGTTTTTTATAGGTTTTATAAAAGCGTAACTTCTTGCGAAGGTTCTACAAGACTAATCGTCTAAACCTTATCGAGACTTTCGACACACAGCCTCTCCGGCAGCGGCGCCATTTGATTCATTGTGTTTTGGTGTGCAAAAATAATTTATCAATATATCAACAAACGTGAGGTCTAAGTTATCGTGAGACAACTAGACGTAGAGAATTACGAGTAAACCTTTTAGGAAAAAGATTACCTCGCAAAAACTCGTGAAAGTGATATTAAAATTGTGAGACCGGGAAGTGATTTCCCGGGTCGTACCCCAACGAAGTGTGAATGGAAAGTTTCGTGAAAAGATCGAGATTAAAATCTTATATGTTTGGTTGTGAAAGATTGTTTGGTTTTGTGATACGTTAAATTAACGAAAATTAAGAATCAACGAACGAAAACGGGATAAACGTAACCTAATTGGGAAAAATAAACTATGGAATGCTAAGAAATATTTAAAATAACCTAAAAAACTACGGGAAACATGTTAGGGAAAACGGGGAATCCTAAAACGTAATCTAAATTAAAAACGCGACGTTTATTAAAAATAAACATCAGCGTACAAAATAAAACGTGAAATTTGAGCTACAAAGGTCCTACGGGTTTCCAACTAATTTTCTTACGCACTAAATGACAAAAGAAAATTTTAGAAAAAAGAAAATTAATTTTTCAACAAAATTCCTATTTATTATGGATTAAATACTATAAATTACAAATTAAATTCTAATAATTAAATTAATGATTCTAAAAATCTGAAATTTTTCTGAAAATTATCTTATACTAATATAAACTTAAGAAAAATATTAAGTTGGAAAAAGCTGTTATCAATAAGCTGTAATAAGCTAAAGCATTTTAATAAGCAAATTGTGGAAAGTAGGCTTAAATATACATGGGTGGAAAGAAAGAGCAGAACTGGTGCTCCAGAGCATTTGGAAGGGGGAGTGGTGTTATGCATGCATGCTTCCAGAATGGCCAGGGTTCGAATCCCACTCCCCACCTTTTTGCCAATAATTTTTATTTTTGAAATTTTCTTTTGCAAAAACTTTTTAACCACAAATATAAGCAACTTTAATAAAGGAAAACTTTTTGAAACTTTCAAATAAGCTCAGAATAAGTTTGAATACTCAACAGAGGGCTTATCAAAGCCAAGACTTGATTTTTTAAAACTAATTAAACTAGAATAAGCTACAAACTAAAGACAGAACATGAAATAAGCTACAAGCAATTTAGACAACCTTAAAGCAAGCCAAAGAAAAGAGAAAAACTCATGTAATAAGCTAATAAGTTGCAATAAGCTAATCTCAACCAAGCTGTTAACCAAGACAGGCCACACAGGCCAAATGAGGTATCTTTGGACCTCTGTGGGGCCCACAGAGGTGAAGGGGAGTTCAAGTAAGAACTTGGCCTGCAAACTAGGGCTGTAAGGCTACAAAATAAGTTAAATTTCAAAGGGTATGGTTCACATACAAGCTTACAATGAGCTTATGAAAGGGGGCTTTGGACTGAGGGCTGGGTGCAGGTCTGTTTGGATCTTTGGTGGGGCCCACAGAAAAATCACAAAAATATTATGATGATGGGATCCTAAAGTCTAGCTGAGATATTTTAAGCACAAGAAATTTCCAAGTCCAATTCTCATCCTAAAATTCAGAAAAATTCTTCCAAGAAATGAGTTTTTCTGACCATATTATAATTTGACTTTCTCAGATTGAACCTAAGTTTGACTATGATGAATTTCTACTGACCCTAAATGACTTCTTATGTTGTTTTGAGTTATAATGAACCTAATTTAAACAATCCTAACCACTAGTGAGCTAATTTGCAAGATTAAAGGTCCTAAGCTACTAACAGTTAACAATTATGGTTAAATTAAGGCAATTTTGACTTTTTCTTTGAGTATGACCAAACCTAAGGTTGAATTGTAGTGGGTTGGGCCTAAGTGGTGTTCTTACAACATCCTTAACCACAAACCACACCCATAACTGAGTGCACTAAACTAAACCAAACACCCCCTTAACACTGCCTTTGACATATTTATGAAGCAATTTGTGTATTCAATATGAGAGGCCAGAAGATTTGCATTCAATAAGATGTACAATGATGACTTAAGCACTGATGAACCAATAACAAGAATTCCAAATAAGCAGAACACAATTAATAAGTATTGAGCTAACTACCACAGTTAATCTACAAATCTATGATAACCAAGCTAAAACCAAAGTAATGGACAGTATTTAACTAAAATAATCCTAGATAAGCTACTAGAAGCAGTGCTGAAATATTTTTACCAAGGATAAAAAAAATTGTGAAACTTACAAGTTTCTTCCACTGCTTATAACTATGAATCAATCAGAACCAAACCATCATCCTAAACTCCCCTTGGAGTTCTAAAACCATGGCCATCCCTTATTCACCATGCTCCTTGCCAAATTCCACCAATTTAATATTTTATTTTGATTTTTTTCTTTCTTTGTAATTTTCTCTCTATTTTTTTTTCTTTTTTTGAGTTTTCCTTAATTCCAAGTTTCAAAAGACTTTTAAACTACTCATGTGAGCTTCTGAGGTTATGATCAAATATAAAATAAAGGTAATAGGAAATTTGAGTACACAACTGAAAAATGCTTGAAACGAAAATTTAACTTGAATTACTACTGAAAATGAATTACAAGCTTAATTGTTTACTGAATTAAAATATTACAGAGAAAAAACTACATGCCTTTGAGGCTTACATGTGATGCCTATTTATACTAAATTGAAAACTAGGGCTTCTTCCTTGCTTGTGCTTCTTCTGAGTGATAAAAACAGCCTTGGATGCCCTTTGTGCTTTCTTGAATGATTTCCCACCATTGGATTTTAAAAGAAGTGATCACAGCCTTTGATTAGGTTTGGCACCTAAATGGAGGGCATGGATTGGTGACCTGGATGAAGTGGGAAAAGCAATATACCACATGGGTTTGACATTTAAGAGGTGTAGGGTGGCTGAGGTGGTATTGGGAAGAGGAGGGGGAGACATAAATATTGGAGGAGATACAATGGTGTTTTCTGTGTCAGGTTAGGCGGCAAAAGGTGAGAGGAAGGAGGAGATTGACTTTGTTGTTTGACCCTGCACGTTTTTATTAATAAAACGTGGGGTTGGGTGGGCTTTGGTTATTTTTGGGCCTGGGGGGAGTGTTGGGTGGATCAGGTTTTTGGTTTGGGTTAGCTATTGGGTGGGTTTGTTTTGTTTATAAATTACACAAAGGGTCCAAATGGTTTTAGTTAGTTAAGCAAAAATACAAGGACCAATTTGGTAATTCCTGAAAATTGAGGGACCAAACTTGCACATCCTCCAAAGTATTCCAAGGGGTGTTTCTTGCCACATATCCATATTCCTAGGACCACAAATAAGATTTTCCATTTTAAGAACTCCCAGGGACCACTTTTGCCAAATTTCAAACTGCAGGGACCAAACTTGAAATTTTTCCAAAGTTTTCACCCAAGGACTAAATTTGATAATTTTTTACTTTTAAAAACTTTGGGTTAACTTTTCTTTCAAAACAAATGCTTAGGGACCAATTTTGTTAATTTTTGAAAGTTGGGGGACTAAAACTGCCAATTGTGCAAACTTTGTTCGTTTTTCATTGTTTTTACTCATTGTGCATCTGAAACATATAAAATACAATTCCTGGGAAATTTTCTGTATTTTGATGCATATTTGAGCGTTTTTGGATGTTTTGGCAGTTTAAATACGACAAAAATGATGGGTGTTTGAGCACTCATCACGCGACGAGTACCTGTAATAAAAAATTTTGGCGAACAGTATTTTTCGATTACATGTTTTTTGTAATAATGAGTTTACGTAGGATGAGAATTTTGAGAATAACTTTATTGCACACTAATTCATATTAAAATGTCAAGTATCTATGCATCACGAAGAAATAACGACATAAAAATGGTAATCAGTAATATTACGAGGTTGTGATGATTGGTGATGAAATGTACTTGCTAATCAGTTTTTTCTTGAAGCAACAAAAATTTTATTGATCACAAAAATACTTAAGCGAGAAGCTATATGGATACAACTAAAAAGAAAAAACAAGCACCAATTACCCAATTAATAGAAAGCACGACTAGAGACACAAGAGATAAATGGATTCGCAATCCACTCGTCCCAGTTAAGGTTCACTTTACCACGACTTGATATCCAACAAAATGACTGTCATTGGACCTCACGAAATCACCACTTAGTGGTATCATCGATGCCTGAGAATATCTTTCGGTTCCTTGCAATCCAAATAACCCAAGCACCAGTAAAAATAATGGCTTCGAAGCACTTGAGCTGAAATGGGTGCAACATCTTCTTTTTGTCATCACTAATATCACTAACGAGACTTAGAAGAACATGAATATTAATCTCAACCGACACTGAAAATTCCACCATAAGAAAATTGTTTACCACAAAACTTTGACTCGAGCACATGCTATCAATGAGTGCTCTAAATCTTCACAAGAATCTTTACAAAATGGGCAAAGCAATGAGTCGGTCTATGTTTCTATTATCTAAATTTAGACAGGTAGGAAGTCTGTCATTCTCAGCTCTCCATATGGATATACACACTTTTTTAGGAACGGGAAGACCATTTTTTTTCGGAAGATGTAGCAAGAATTTTTTCGCCAAGAGCATCTCAAAGAGATTTGACAGAGTAAACACCTGAAGATTCCATGGTCCACCTCTAACCATCACTATCATTATTAGTCAGATAAGTATTACCCGTGATGCTCAGCAAACTACATAATTCTTCTTGCTCTCTAACTCTTCGAATTTGTCTTCTCCAAGCCCATTTCCATTCCATGGCATGATGGAATGGAAATATATGAGAAAGGATGGACTTTATAGTGTAACTCTAATAATCTCGAATAATCTCGGGAACATATGAGAAAGGCATCTAGAACAAAGCCAATAATCGTCCCAAAAACATATAGACTCACAGTTACCCACCCGCCTCTAAAAAGATGAGATTAAGGGTATGCCTAGATCAGTTGCTTCTCGCCCTACTTTTGATATGATAGACCACACTCCTTTAAATTTAGGCATATACATGAGATCTTTTGTACCGCCAAGATTCCCATGGATATAATTGATCACAGATGCCCAAAGGGGGTCCTTGTCAACACGAGCTCTCCACCAGCACTTGGCTAGAAGAGCAAGGTTATAGGCTTTTAGGCTACCAAACCCGAGCCCACCACTCTTGATATTAGCCATTGATTGATTCCATGCAACCCAATGAATTTTTTTGTTTTCCCTGTCACCACCCCAAAGGAACCTACATCTGATACTTCCTAACATCTTAAGAATAGTAGACAGAGCTTTATATAAAGAGAAGAAATATAATGGTAAGTGTGAAAGGACGGACTTTATAAGTGTAACCCTCCCACCAATAATTGACATGTTTTTTGCTTTCCAGTCCAAAAGTCTAATCAGTAAATGTTGTGTAATATTCGTTAAAATATTATATAACGTATAAACATAGAGAAGTATAAATTAGTTCTTACAGTATATGATTAATAATAGATGGCATTGCTTATATTAATTACGGTATTCAAAAATTGTGCATATTCAAAAATTTTACATTTTTTATGCTTTATAAATCACGTGAAAATCTTCGTACTTCGACATATATGATTCTTTCAATTGAATTATACAGCAAAATGATTCGGATTTCACTAAACTTGTACTAAAATACATACATAAATGATAAATATTTTTTGAATATGAAATTCTTTGAATTTTTAAATGTCCATGACCAAATGAAAAATTGGCATTAAACTTACATTAATAAATGCTTTAAATAATTATGTGTAAAAGAATTATTGCTTAATGTAACACATAACATTAATCATTTGTACAATTGCATATTAATGTGTACTCCTTAAATCTTAAAAATACATGTAATGGAGGACGGGACCTTCTTTCATTATATGGAGTATAAATATAGATATAAATAAAAATAAATAGATTGATACCACTCTCAAATTCTATTTGAACATGATAGGCCATGTTAGTATTATTTTGAGTGAAGCTTTAAATTTAAATAAAATAAAGACAAAAATACACCGTTGGTCCCTTAACTTTCCACAAAGCATCGTCATGCACCCTAACTTTCTAAAAATGTCGCCATGCGTCCAAAACTTGGGAATTTTAGGCTGAATACGTCCCTTGACCGGTTTTGTCTCGGTCAACGCTTAATTTTTGGTATATTCCCAAGGGTATAATAGGCAAAACACATTTATCACCACACTATGGTTAAATCAACCAAGAGTGATAGTTTAGGGACAAACTAAGAACTTTGCTTCGCAACTTGAGACTATCTTATCTGATACGCTAGTTATTATTCGGGTGAAAACCAATTAACCCACTAACCAAAAGCATTTACACACCATAATTACACAAACCCTTATCCAGACTATCACCGGTAAATCAAAAACCAAAACCAGACACCCATTTCCAGAACTCAAAGACCCAACTAAAATTCCATCAATACAATGTCTTTTGGAGATAATGTAATCAATGATATGGCTGATTATATCAGCAACATGCCAGATAACCTGACAACTAACATTATGAATCGCTTGCCCCTAAAAGAGGCAGTGAGAACCTGTACTTTATCGACAAGCTGGAGGTTTAAGTGGACTTTGCTGACCAATTTCATAATTGATGAGGATTTATTTTACTATTTAACAAGTAAGTTTGATGGGAAGCATATTACTAGACTTTTACTTCAGCTTAATGGTCCCGTAAGAAGGTTGGTGTTCTCCATAGAGCCCAAAAACGCTGTTTCAACAAGACGACTTGAGTTATGAAGAGATTTATGATTGGGTTTTGATTTTGGCTTGGGAAGGAGTTGAGAAGGTCACAATTCAAAACTGGTATGGTGATCCAGTTACGTTGCCAACACAACTTTACCATCGTCAGGAGTTGAAATTTCTCAAACTTCATTGTTGCACTTTTCCCACTATGACAAGTTTTAGGGGTTTTCCAAAGCTACTCAGCTTAGAATTGTGTAATGTCAATTTTTATAGTGGTACAGTTTGGGACTTAGTTGCTGGTTGTCCCTTGCTTGAGTCTCTAAAAATGGATCGTTGTACTACAAATGAGATGAAACTATGGGATATTGCAATTCTTAGCAATTTGTAGAAGTTAAATTTGTTATTTGGTATTTGGAACCATCCCATGACAATAACAACTTCCAATATCTTTCGGTTGGTAACTGTTCCTAAACTTGAGACCTTTACCATGGATTTTCATGACTGCAAGGTAAGACCTATTTCAGTTTTCCACTTCATCTTACAGAATGTTAAAGTAATTTGTAACATTGATGCAATGTTAGCTTTGAAACTAAAGAAAATTCGACCTTTTGTAGTTGTTGGAATAAGGTACCTCCTGGTTGAATGTTTGTGTGGCCTTTCTATCCCTCAAGTCTCTTGAGATATACCGGATCGATTTTGGGAATAATGCAATGGTCTCATTGATCATTCAAATGATTCGTGGGTCTCCAAATATGCAAAGGCTAGAAACCAGTGTAAGTGGAATGCATATGTATGAAAGACATCATATTAAATTCCAATGGTTGTGCATATGAATAGTCTCTCATTTTGCAGGCCTTATACACGCTTACTGTTGTACCTTTGGAGATTGATTCATTTGATGTAACCATCAACACAATGACCACGGGGCATGATGCGTGGGAATTGCACCAGGCTTTTCCTCTCGAGGGATCTCGAGAAGCTTACAACCCCCACCAGGCAGTGTACCTGATCGTTGTAGTATAGTATAGTGACAAGTACCGGGGGATTGATCGTTCAACTCAGGAATAGTGTCGCTGGGATTAGAAAGCCTAAAAACTAGGTCTAGAGGTGAGGGATAATTCTTTTTGTATTTTTATATTTTTATAAAAGCAAGTAAAAATCTCGGGTTTTAGAGGAGTGGGCGGAATTAGTTGTTAATCAACTAACCCAATAACTAAGATGCTATCAAAATAAAATAACAAAAATGTAAATAAAGCTAATTAAACTAGTGGTGTGAACAATAAATGGGAAAATTGTGTTTACTTAGATTTCATTACTCCCAATATATCTTTTACAGGTTGATAGTTTGTTGCAGTTGCGTGGATGACGGGTTATATTCCTTAATACCAATCGTGGGGTGGCGTACGTACTTCCCCATCTCTATAAGCTCCTACTTCACTCCTATGTCGAGCCTGCAAGAAGCTCCTAACATGAGATCACTAGAATTCGCTCATGCATTAAATACAACCATAAAAACCTAGTACGCATTGGTTCATGTTTCTTAAGACGTTCAAGCAAGTTACACTATGGAAGTCTGCCATTTTTCTTAAGCCTAACATCGAAATCATTCATCCGTAACAACTATAAACAAGCAATCAACCCATAATCAACATCTAGATTTCATTACATCTAAGCAAACACACAAGAGATCTAGCCTAGCATGTTAAAATCAAGACAAGCGTAAGATATATTCAAACAACACATAGACATATTGAATGAATTGAAAGGATACTTATCTTAATTGAACATGAAATGATTCAAGGGGTGAAAACCCTTGAAAATACTATTAAAATCGTGCTAGGGTTTATTCAAGTCGTCCCTAAAATTTTCCTCTCTTTTATGAATGAAAATTACAAAACTATATATAGATTTTCCAAGGTGACGGCGTCAAGAAGAAAATTCTGACGCCGTCAACCCGCCGCCTATAATAAAATCGGATTGCCTAGATCCAGATCTGACGCCGTCAAGAGCAATTTTCCTCTGGGCCGTCACGTATAAAGGGACCATGACGGCCTAGCGTGACGCCGTCATGCCCTAGTGCAAAAGTGTTCTGGACCGTCATGGACTCCATCCTCTTCACCTCTTGTTTTTCCTTTTGACGCCGTCATTAAGAAGCAAGTGACGCCGTCAGGTACTGTTCCCAGCAAGGAAAATTAAGACTTTGTCGTTTTCTTCTTTTTTATGCTCCAAAAACGTTCAAAATGCTTTCTTTTTCAGAATTCACTCCAAAAGTACCTAAAATCACAAAAGGAACGATTTAGGGCAATATTTGATCAAATAAATACAAATTCCGGCTTAAATGACCCCCTAAAAATGGATCATTTTTCGCCTCATCATATACCCTTACACTTGAGATTTGCTTGTCCTCAAGCAAATGCGCTTTTATTCTAATCAAAATACAAGTTAGGGGTCATTTAACACTAATATAAAAGTAATTACAACAAATAATCGTTCCACTAAAGACCAAAGACAAGCACGGAGGTCATACACTAGCACCTCACAAATAGTGTTTAGATACTCACATCTCTTGGATGTAATAAAGTATATATCACAATATGGAAATGGAAAACATCTCTCACTACCTGTCATAGCAAAATAGATTACCATAGGCTTGGGAAAGGATCAAACCTCCACCACATGGCGTAAGCACCTAGGATAAACTATCAATGAGGTCTTTTAAAAAGGGTTATAACGTTAGGTGTAGGGATATGGAATACACGGTTTTGTTGGATAAAGGCAATCTTTACTGGTGGCGAGTTAATCATCTTGGTTAATTACATGTACAATATGGCGTTGCTAAGCCAAGACTAGACTCGACTTAACCTAATAAATCAAAAATAACAAAAACATAAAACAAACATAGAATAAAACGGGATGGTAGTCTGTATGTTTTTTCTCTTTTTCTTTTTCTCTATTTTTTTTTTTTTTGTGCATACACTTTTACCCTACTATCCAAAATAATACATCATAGGGAATGAACATTCCCCTTACACTTGAATTTTTACATACTTTACAATAAACTAATCTAATGACTCGAATTAAGATAATCAAAACACTTGGAGTACTTTAAAGATTAACGCACATATGGGGGGCGGGGTAATAATATGATGTTCTTCCCCATTACTCCATAACACAAGTACTTTACCCATGAGTCCCAATCGTCCCAAAACAATATGTACAAGATACGACTCGACTTTGCAACCATGTAATCAATTAGATAATTAACTAGGGGTTTAAACAAATAACAATAATGCACTAAAGATGAGTGCATACACGGAAGGCTAAGGCGATTTGGGTGTACATTTAAGTGGGGTGTAACAAATTCTTCCTTTAAGTAAGATGCTTAAAGTTAGAAACGAAAAGATAGGCTCGGAGGGGTGTACTAGGGGTTTCGTGTACTAAAAATGAGTACAACGCTAAGGGTGTGGGAAAAATTAATTGACTTTACTAGCCAGGTAATATGACTTAAATGGTCAAGTAATTATGATACGGGTTTATCACAAGTGTGATCCTAATGCCTCTTATCATGTAGTAAATCCTACTACACGAATGTAGTCTCACTAGCGGTCTCGGGATGCATCACTAACGCAAGTTCTAGAATCTAAATGCTACCGGTACACTCATAAGCACTAATAGTAAATGCTTTTCCTATCAAATATAAAGGCGAACCTCAAGTATTTGGGTGGAAAATTTTTCTGAATGGTACGGTTTCGTGCTAGTCATACGACTCATATCCATGAGATGCTTGCTAAGGCTAAAGTTTCACTCCTAAATGTTGTAAAAAATTTTAAATTTGGCGCTAAAATTACACTAACAAGTATTTCTCTTAGTTTTATTACACACCTACCATCAAACAACCAAACTCAAGTGCAAGTGTATCCTATAAGGTATCATCATTTACCCTCCCCCTACACTTAGGATGAACATTGTCCCCAATGTTCAATTAAAGAATGTAAAAGTGAAATAGGCAAAGTAATGAAATCAAATACTCCCCTGATTCGTTCGGTGTGGATAGTGTGCTAACAAGGTTAGATCTTCCTCCAAGAAAATGAACGTTCAAAGCTTCCCTTCCAGAATATAAATCATCTTCTTGTCATACATAACCTGTTAAACCTGAGAAAACAAACAAGGCAACCTCGCGTAAAATCGGCGGCAATCTATATATATACTAACAAATCCTAGAAAACAATGTAAGATATAATGCTTGTGAAATGAATGTTTGCAGATTTCCTGGAGTTTATAAAACTAAAGAATTAACAAAAACTTTAAGACTCCGTTAGAAAAACAAAACTAGCAAAATTTCCAGAATTTTACACATGACGCCGTCAGGAATTTCTTCCTGACGCCGTCAGAAGTGACCTGCAGAAATCTTTATGTTAAGTTTCCGGAAAATTTCTGGAAAAACTTATGTCCTATTTCCTAGAAAATCCTGCAAAACATCATTATGACTCGATACAAGCATTTGACTCTAACAAATACGAATATACATGTTCATTTAATATTGTGGAGAATCATGATCAATTTTGTTTCTTAAAAAAATATTTGGGGTTTTCCCTTACACTTATCTTTTGCGAAACACCTTTGGATGAAGTTAAGACAAAGCCAAACGACAAAATAAAGTATTTTCACCATTTTAGTTTTGAAACATGATCTACCAACAATAAAAATAAAGCATGCATACGGAAACAAATAACAATCAAACAAATAAAAATCACACAAAGCATAGGTTGCCTCCCAAGAAGCGCTTTTCTTTATTTACGAGTCTTGTTGCTAGACTCAAGGTCATGGGTTATTACGTGACCTCATCGTTGGTTTCACTCTCTAGGTCATCTCCTATATTAGTTTTGTACTCCGGACCTAATTGCAAGCATTCTTTGTAGAAACCAAGTATCCTATTCATAACATACTCTACTCCTCTACGTCTATCCTCATCATTCCTATAGTAAACCGCTTGTTTGTGTTCCTTTTTGTTGGGAATTCTGCTAAGAGAGAATTCTGCTGAAGAATCTGCTGAAGAGACATATTCTGCTGACAAGAGTGATTCTGCTGAAGTCTAGTTTCAGCATTATTAGTTACTACGGATATAGTTATTCTGTATTTTATGTATTTTAGTTAGGATATGCATGAGTTAATTTAGGAAGTGATAATGCATATCTTTTAGAAGTTTTAGAATATACGTTTCTTGTGAAACGGTTTAGGGTTCCTTGTGTATAAAAGGAACACACGATTATGTATTGAGTTACATTTTTAGAAAACACTTTCATTGTGATTAAAAAGATCCATAGAGGATCAATTGTTCTTAGTATACAATTGTTAAAACTTGTGTTTGTTTCCGCTTTAAAATACAAGTTACAGAGATTATCTATTAGTGTGTTAGTGATTACATTAACATAACTAACGATCCCGAGTGCTCAAAAGATCTATCAAGGTCTTTAGTCTCAACACTTTTCTATGTTTGATAGGAGGCGGTATTGTTCAATCTTATAGGGCATTTGGTAGGCAATCTCATCATTCTCTTCCTTGAATCTAACTATCCCTAGAGTCGGATCATAACTCATCTTAGAGGCCTCAAAGAACGGTTTTCCGAACACTACTTGACTTAAGCAATCATCTATCACCGGACGAGTATCCTCCACTATCATAAAACCGGTCTCATAAGTGAAGTTTCCTACAATCACATGCAATCCTTTCACTCTTCCTACAAAATTACTTATCAAATTCTTACCAGGCAGCATCCTATAACCAAGTTGCTTCTTCATTACCCAATTATAGTAAGTCCTAGTCATGATATTTATAGGAGACCTAGGATCGATGTAAGCTTTCCATACATGCATATGCCCAATGTTGCATGGTATGTTGATGTTAGAGGGATCACCTACTTTAATAAGGGGTGAACCAAGGATATATGGTGTCTCGGGATCATCGAATAAATCCTTGTGATATTCCCGTTCTTCCTTGGTGGGCAACTTATCAAAGTACTCTTCTACGTTTTCTACTTCCTCTAACTTTTCTCCCTTATTAACCTCAACTTCCTTAATTGCATCCCTAGGCTCGGTTTTTATTCCAACTTCATCCTTGTCACTTTCTTCTATATCTTTATCTTTTGGCTTAATAGTGACAACATCGACAAAGTGGACGTGTTTTGATGACGAGGGGTCCTTAATTTGGATTCCGCTATTGGCGTCCCTAGTGTCCTTCCTAGGTGTAGTTAACGCTTGGTTGTTGAGGGCTTTCAACAAGTTGTCAATCTTATTGGTCATCTTCGTTTGTTGTTGATTGAATTCGGTTTCAAACTTAGCTATGCGAGCTTCTTGAGATGCCATAAACTTGGACATCAATCCTTCAAGATTGTTGGTACTACCATAGTTATTAGAAGGATTGTTGTTGAAATTACGGTTGGAGGATGGACCGTTTGGTTGGTAACGATTAGGCGGATTGGAAGAATTGTTTTGGTTTTGTCTCCACCTAAGGTTCGGGTGATTTTTCCAAGAAGGGTTGTAGGAATCACCGTAAGGGTTTGGCTCGGGTTTGAAAGTGTACCACTTATCTCCCGCTTCGTCGGTACGCGAGGATGCGTAGTCCGCAAAAGTTGTTCCGGGGAGTTCCACGCAATCACGAGTGTCATGGGGACCACTACATAATTCGCATGAAGAAGTGATTTTGTTCACTTGGCTTGGAGGCTTAGGAGCTTCGTAAGATTTCATGAGAAACTTGACTTGGTCCTCAAGTTCCATGATCCTACGGTCGGGAGTGCTAGAATTGTTCGAAGGCAAAGATATTGCCTTGACAGTTTTATTCAAATCACGGGGATCATTCCAACTTTCGTTGTCATAGAGAGCAAGATCTTCTATGAGTTCCCATGATTCTTCCGCACTTAGATCACGTAGCTTACTACCGGCCGATTGGTCAATGGTTCGCCTTGTGGAGAGATCGATATGGTCATAGAAGATTTGGACTTGGAGCCAAAGATCTATGCCATGATGAGGGACTTTTTGGAGTAAGTCCTTGAAACGAGTCCATGCTTCATATAGAATTTCACCTTGACGTTGTTGGAACATCAAGATATCATTTCTAAGCTTGGTAGTTCTCCCCGGTGGGAAAAACTGAGCAAGGAAACGAGTGGTGAGATCATCCCATGAGGTGATGGACCCCGCGGGTAAACGTTCAAGCCATTGACTAGCTTGATCACGTAGAGAGAATTGGAATAGGCGTAATCGGGTTGACTCTCTAGTTGTAACATCAAGGTCTATAGAATCTACAATTTTAAGAAAGTCCTTGAGATGTTGATTAGGATCTTCGGAATGAAGTCCATGGAATGCACATCTGCTTTGCACCAACTGGATGGTGTCGGATCGCAAGGGAGACACATTGGCTCCTTGGGTGAGCTCAATAGTGTTTCGATAGCCTTGGTGGCTCGGTCGGGAATACTCTCCTAGGGTTCGGGGCTAAGAGGTTGGTTTGCTAGTGGTGGGTTTTGTTGGTGGTTTTGTTGTGGTGGGTTGATGGGTTCAAAGATGTTACCACCTTCCATGATGTCGGATGGTAAAAGTTACGAACAAAGACACGAAGAAATAAGATAGACTAAAGAAAACCTAAAAATAAAAATAAAATCTTACTAGAAAGGAATCTAGCAAGTAGACCTAATAAAAAGAAATTCTAACCTAGACAATAAATATTCCCCGGGCTGCGGCGCCAAAAACTTGATGCGTGGGAATTGCGCCAGGCTTTACCTCTCGAGAAGCTTACAACCCCCACCAGGCAGTGTACCTGATCGTTGTAGTATAGTATAGTGACAAGTACCGGGGGATTGATCGTTCAACTCAGGAATAGTGTCGCTAGGATTAGAAAGCCTAAAAACTAGGTCTAGAGGTGAGGGATGATTCTTTTGGTATTTTTATATTTTTGATTGGTGTGAAACAGTTAGATAATTATTAGTCAATCACTTGTGAATGGTCAACCATAATAGTCAAACAGCTTAGACCAATGCTTCCGTGGAATACAGTGTTTCCCCGGGTCGTTAGATCCCAACGAGGTGTGCGAAGGTATTAAAAACGAATCTTGGATCGGGTGATTATGAACAGGAAAGGGTATAAGTGTGATTGATTACACTAAGGATTTATAAAATAAAATAGCTTAAATAAGCTATTAGAATGATTATGTGAAAGCTAGATATTTAAAAACGTTTAAAAACCTAAAACTCGTACGTTTAATATTTAAACGTAAACCTACGAAACAAAACGATTTTAACTAAAGTAGGAATTTGCATGCCTTAGGGGCTTAAATGCAAATTAAACAGACTTAAAATATTTACTTTATAATTACTAACTAATTTAAAAGTTAAGAAAACCTAAAAATGTAAAAAGAAATAAAAATGTACGTTTAAATTTAAATAAACGTAAACGTACCAAATAAAACGTGAGTTTTAAGAAATAAAAGGCCTACGGATATGAAAATTATATTTTTACAATCCTAATAATATAAGAAAATTATTGGAAATTTAAAATTATTTTTACACCTATTTAATTAAATATTATTAATTAATAACCATTTTAAACTATTTAATAATACACTAAATAATAAGAAAATGTAAAATAAGTCTAGAAAAATAAAATTAAAATTTAGAAAAATCTAAAATATTATAAAACTTATTTTAAAACTAAAATTATATTTTTCACACTATTTATATATTTATTATTAATTAATTACTATTTATTAATTACTTTATTAAATTGATTTAAATTATTAAAATTACTAAAAAGACTTAGATAATTAAGAAGATTTTTATAAATCTAATTAACCATTACAGGAATCCCAAAAAAATATAAAAAGTTTGTTTTATGTATTTTTAAACTATTTTACTAATTATTAATTAATTACCAATTAAAATATCTATATTATAAAAAAAATAGAAAATGAACAGTAGAAATTCTAGAAAAATTCCTAAAAATGTTTTAACTTATATAAAAGCTAGGAAAATTATAAAAACTAGGTATTACTTAATAAAATCTAATTTTGCTATTTAATTCTTTAATATTTATTAATAATTAATTAAACTAATATTAATTCTAATAATTACTAAATGACAAAGGAAAAATCTGGAAAAATTTATAAAAGTACTTTAATATAAAAGAAATTTAATAAAAATATATAAATGCAAGAGTGCTTATAAATAAGCTAAAAAGAAAATAAAAAAGATAATTTCTATTAAATAGAAGCTATCACTTTAATTAAATTTGGTTTTTGCTTTTTTTCTTTTTCCAAACTATTTTATCACTAAAAACTAACAACTTTTACAAAAACACTTTGACTGGAACTCAGAATATAAGCACTTGAGTGCTTATTAGCTTATCAGTTGACTTTCCTTGACCAAACAAGAGATTAAGCTCAAATGAGCTTATGTGTGGTCCACAATGGTGGATTCTGGTTCACTTAAGTTTGTTGGACTTGATTAAGCATGAATCAATCAAATATGCCATATGAATAAGCCCACAAGCCAGAATAAGCTCTTGGATTTTCTTATTTCTGACCTGAAAATGGGACAGACTTTTGGGGTGATTTTATGTGGGGTCCACTGAGCCTAAGCTCAAAAGATTGTTCAATCTAAGAAGGTGGACAGGAGGGGGGTTGAAGGAACCCAAAGTTGGCCTGTGGCACCCACTGTGGTGGCCAGAGTGAACCACCAAAGTGGTGGTGTTGGTATGGTGATCTGCTGCACAGGGGAGGTTACTTCCTCTGCAGGTGTGTTTGGATGAGTGTGGGACCCACAAAAAAAATCACAAAAATATAAAAAAGGGTGGATTACAAAGTTCAGCTGGGATATTAGTCACACAAGGAAATTCAAAGCTTCAAACCAAATACAAAAATCTATAAAATTCACCCAAGATTTGGGTTTTTCTGCCTAAGACAATTTTGACTTTTTAAGATTTTGCACCACTTTGACTTATATGAGTTTTACTTGATCCTAGCTGATTATATATGTAATATTAAGATAAAATGAAACTATTCTAAGGTATATTAACTAATTATGCATCTATGATCAAGATTATGCAACTAAACTTTTAACAGATTTGAAAATAATGAAGGTTAAAAAGGAATTTGACTTTCTACTAAAAAACCTAAATGTTTATTGACTGATAAGGTCTAATGGTACCAAAGGAAGTCTGTTTCAATTAATTATGCCAACTGAAACTCAAAAGAACACAGTCCACTAAGTAAATCCAAACACCCCTTATCTATGGACTGTTTATGGTTTTACAAAGCAGAAGAAGGATTTTACCTAAACTACTTATGCAGACTTCTATGTTAAGCAACTTTAACTGATTTTATATCAAAATTATGCACAAACAACTATTAATCCTATACTACACTATTTATACTATATGTGACAGTGCATAAGTGAGCAACAGAATGATCATTTGAACAACTAAGATCACAATAGCATATACTCAATTCAACTTATCAAATGAATAAAAGCTTAACAGAAAAGCAAGTATATAAGCTGAGCTACAGTAGATTGGCTTAAAAATTGGAAAATAGCTTACAAGAATATCCAAGCTCAGAACATGTAACCAAGACCTTTCCTAAAGTCTCACCTGAGACACTAAACCATGAAAACATCCATTCCAACCCTGCTTCAAGCTTGATCCTCCATGAACACTGATTTTTATTTTTACTCTATTTTTTTTTTTTTGTATTTTTCTTATTTTTTAGTAAACTGAGTGAGAATAGATCTAATGACTTAAGGAGCTTATAGAAGTTTATTGGTGACTGAAATGATCTTATAGAACCTGAAATAACAACATTTAACAGTATTGAGTGAATTTGTCAAATTCACTCAAAAATGCTAAATTCGAATTAAGACAATAAGACTGGATTTAAAGCTTTAAGAAAGATCATAATACATTAAATAAACTGAAAACAACTTGAGTTTACTGAAATTACAACTAAAATGTAGATTATACTACCTACGTCTAAACTATTTTAAAGCTACTCTAATAATTCTTCAATCCTGCTTCTTCTTAGATATATAGATGATATTTTGAAATCCTTACAGACATTGAAGACTTTCCCACTTGATCTTGACCCTTGGTTTGGCCAAATTAATCCTAGCCTTCAAATTTCCTTTTTGGCGCCAATTTAGTCAAATGCCAGATGTGGTTGCGTAAAGCACTTTTAAGGCAATTAAGGGTGTTTGGAGTGTTGTAGAGGTGGAGGGGACTGGGTAGGAGGGTTAGGTGATGAGCTGGTGTTGAAACCAGCAAGGTGGAGGGTGGTATTATTTATCAGTGTTGGGGTGGTTTTGAGGGGGAAGAAAGGGTAAAAGGGAGTGGGTTTGACGAGGGTCAACCCGGTTTTATTAAACGTTGGGTTGTAGTGGGATTGGGCCAGGAAGGATAGTGGGCTTGGATTGATTTATATTTTTAGGTTTGGTTTGGTTTAGTAATAAACAAGAGCCCATTTGTTGTATATAACCATAAGGACCGATTTTTTAATTTGCTGATTTTCAAGGGACTGAAATTGCAACTTTTCCAAAGTATCTTCAAGGACCTATCTTGCCAAATGTCATAAACCATGGACCATAAATGTAATTATTTTCCATTTTAAATTTCCAAGGACTATTTATGTCATTTCTGAAAGTACAGGGACTAATATTGCCAGTTTTGCAAATTTAAACTCCAAGGTTAAAATTTGTCATTTCATAATTCCTGGGGGCCTATTGTTGACTTTTCTTCAAAATATTTTATCCAGGGACCATTTCTGACAATCTTTGAAAGTTCAGGGACTGAAACTGCCAATTATGTAAACTTTGTTTGTTTTTCACCAGTTTTCAATCCTTTTGCACCTGAAACACATAAAAACCCATTTCCATAATATTTGTAGTATTTTGTGGTCATTTGTGTGTTTTTAGACATTTTTGTGGGTTTAACAATATAAAATATATGTGTATTTAGACACATATCAAATCCCCCACACTAAACTATTGCTAGTCCCTAGCAATCCTTTTTGAAAATTTAATGGATTTTATCTCTTTACCAAAAGCCATTACTTCTGGAGTAGCCAAATGTTTTAGTTCAAGTAAGAACTATGGTCCACTTGATAACCACGTAATTTTGAGCAAACCACCAGCTGTCAACGGATTTGATTTGTCTTTACCAGAAGTCGTTTGCTTCTGGACTAGCCAACTCTTGATGGACATAGTCGACATCTTGGTGACCTGATTACCAATTATGGTTTTTCCAATTATGGTTTTTCCACTGCCTTTACCACAAGCCATAATCTTGCGGGCTACTTTCACTTTTTAGGATATGGCGAGTTGAGATACCATTCAATTTTGGGCAAATTGTAAGCCTTAAACGGATTTGATATATCTTTACCAAGAGCCGTTTGCTCTCGGATTAGCCAATCCTTATGTGGGTTAGACATGGCGGACTGATAACCATTTATTGCATTTCTAAGTGTGAAAAAACTTTAAATTTTGATCAAATGAGGGTGCTTGATAGAACATGTGTTTGAATTCGTGAGAATAACGAATTCACCCCCACACTTAGAACTGAATATTGTCCTCAATATTCAAAGTACCGGGTGTTAAACCAACACTTAGAACGTAAGAAGGAAAATACTCATAGCCTTTATTTTAGTTTATATACATTTTTTTAGAGGATATTTACATATATACAACATGTGGGTGAGTATCTCCCCCACACTAGGTGGTACACACGGGTGAAAACCCATATACATACTACTGTTTTTGTTTACCGAGTCGCTAGCTTGACTCGACCCCGAATTCATTGGTTCATGGGGAAGTATTATGTGGAAGAGACAATCTCCATCGGACTTTCATTCAAGATGTTTGAATAAACATTTGAAGCACGTGAAAGTTCCACACCGATGAGATATACAGACCCTGGCTCAAAAATGATAAATGAAAATGCCGGGGTCAAAGATAATGTCCTCACTCCCGAAAGAGTGAAGAACAGGAGAAGCCACGGGATAAATGAAGAAGAGAAAGAAAGTCATGATAAATATCATGACTAACTCATCATCACCCACAGGAGAATTCATAATAACATGAATCTCCTCTTTTAAGCTCGTTTGGTCTAGACATATCCCGGGTGTGTCTAGATCAAAATAGAAATTATCATACTCCGGCGGAGATATGATATGAGTGAGTTCACAGGAGAACTCCTCAAAGGTGAATGATTCATATTCAGGATTGATTTGAGTGAGTTCACTGGGGAACTCCTCAAAAGTAAATGATTCATATACGGGGAGAGAATTATGAGAATGATAAGTGGTAATACCACTAATTTTTTCTCCCGTATGATCAAAATGGAACGTTTGCAATTCCGGAATAGAATCATTGATCAAAAGCTCACTATCCTCAACGGGGATAGGAGATGAAATAGGCTTTTCATTAAAAGCCTCGATTCTAGAAATGAGAAGATTAGCATTTAATAATGTAAGACGAAGTGCTTCGTCTTGGATTATTTCTTCATCATTCTCTTCTTCTGAGCTGACAAGATCAGAAGGTAACTCCTCCACATAACTTATGTCTCCACAAGATAAAGAATAGTTCTCATCAGAATCAGAGAACATTTCAATATGATCAATTGGGAAGACAATGGGAGGAGAGATATCATACATATGATCAAGAATTCCCTGTGACTCACTTGGGATTGAGACAAGGTTCTTAACACTAGACTTTATGAATTCGTCAGATTCCTTTGTAGGAATTGTGTCAAGATGCTCGTCCCCCATGCTCAGAGAGTGAGTGGGAACCTCGGGTGTGATAACAGTAGACTGAGGGAGTTGAGAAGGACTAGCATACATGGATTTTACAATTTCCATTTGTTCTACTGCTAGTAATTCTTCCATACTCTTTTCTCCCTGATTTTCCATGGAAGGAGTCTCAACTGATGAACTTGATGATGTATCATCATTATCACTTTCATCATCTTCATCAAGAAGAGCACCATTGTGAAATTTAGAACGTGTTATAGCTGCTCGTTCTAAGACTAGTAATTCTTCCATGCTTCTTTCGTCTCTAGCTGCATGTTCTTCTGCAAGTAGTTCTTCCATGGATTTCCCATGGGACTGTTGGATGAGTGGAATTTGTGGGGGTGTGGATGTGTCAAACCCGGACGGTTGACATTGATCATCATTGTGAGGACCCCCACAATATACACAAGAAGAACTTGGAGCACGGCGAAGCGAAATATTAGCCAACTCCTCGTTAAGGTCTTTAAGTTTCTCAAGAACCTCTAGACAAAGGTCTTGCGGGTATTGAGGAGTTGCTTGGATTATTTGGCACTGTGGAGGTGGGTCTTGAAACGAATAGTCATAATTGTTGAAGGAAATGGATTCCCTGTTTGACAATCCAAGCTAAAGTGAGGACCTCCACAGTACTCACAACAGTTGAAATGATGTGGCTGTGAGTCGTATGTGCTTAAGTCATAATTGTTATCAGGAACCTGCTCATAGACAAGCGTTTTTCCCGATTGACAATCAGAATTGTAGTGTGAACCACCACAATACTCACAACAGTTAAACTGTTGAGTCTCATGGTGTGGAAGCTGATGGAATGAATCAGTCGTGTCATGGTAGGAATAGGGATTCTGGTTATAGACAGACCCGTTTCCTGACTCTACCATGCCACAACTGGGGAAATTACCACCATTATAAAGACTACCACACCATTGACAAACAAGAAAGTGAGAATAAGACATAGAAAGAATCAAAGGGTTTTGGAGGGTGAGAATTGAAGAATCAAAAAGGTAGGAGGGTAAAGGTGAATATTTTTGGTATTTTTGAAAATTTTTGTAATACTAATAAGAAGGAAAATATTTTTGGATTTTTTTATAAAAATATGGACAAAGATGGTAAATATACAATGGACGTATATTTAACAATCACTTGTAAATGGTCAACCATAATAGTCAAACAGCTTAGACCAATGCTTCCGTGGAATACAGTGTTTCCCCGGGTCGTTAGATCCCAACGAGGTGTGCGAAGGTATTAAAAACGAATCTGGGATCGGGTGATTATGAACAGGAAAGGGTATAAGTGTGAGTGAGTGATTACACTAAGGATTTATATAACAAAATAGCTTAAATAAGCTATTAGAATGATTATGTGAAAGCTAGATATTTAAAAACGATTAAAAACCTAAAACGCGTACGTTTAATATTTAAACGTAAACCTACGAAACAAAAAGACTTAGATAATTAAGAAGATTTTTATAAATCTAATTAATCATTACAGGAATCCTAAAAAATTATAAATAGTTTGTTTTATGTATTTTTAAACTATTTTACTAATTATTATTCTAATTATTAATTAATTACCAATTAAAATATTTATATTATAAAAAAATAGAAAATGAGCAGTAGAAATTCTAGAAAAATTCCTAAAAATGTTTTAACTTATATAAAAGCTAGAAAAATTATAAAAACTAGGTATTACTTAATAAAATCTAATTTCGCTATTTAATTCTTTAATATTAATTAATAATTAATTAAACTAATATTAATTCTAATAATTACTAAATGATAAAGGAAAAATCTGGAAAAAATTACAAATGTACTTTAATATAAAAGAAATTTAATAAAAATATAAAAATGCAAGAGTGCTTATAAATAAGCTAAAAAGAAAATTAAAAAGATAATTTCTATTAAATAGAAGCTATCACTTTAAATAAATTTGGTTTTTTCTGTTTTTTCTTTTTCCAAACTATTTTATCACTAAAAACTAACAACTTTTACAAAAACACTTTGACTGGAACTCAGAATATAAGCACTTGAGTGCTTATTAGCTTATCAGTTGACTTTCCTTGACCAAACAAGAGATTAAGCTCAAATGAGCTTATGTGGGGTCCATCATGGTGGATTCTGGTTCACTTAAGTTTGTTGGACTTGATTAAGCATGAATCAATCAAATAAGCCATATGAATAAGCCCACAAGCCAGAATAAGCTCTTGGATTTTCTTATTTCTGACCTGAAAATGGGACAGACTTTTGGGGTGATTTTATGTGGGGTCCACTGAGCCTAAGCTCAAAAGATTGCTCAATCTAAGAAGGTGGACAGGAGGGGGGTTGAAGGAACCCAAAGTTGGCCTGTGGGACCCACTGTGGTGGCCAGAGTGAACCACCAAAGTGGTGGTGTTGGTATGGTGATCTGCTGCACAGGGGAGGTTACTTCCCCTGCAGGTGTGTTTGGATGAGTGTGGGACACACAACAAAAATATAAAAAAGGGTGGATTACAAAGTTCAGCTGGGATATTAGTCACACAAGGAAATTCAAAGCTTCAAACCAAATACAAAAATCTATAAAATTCACCCAAGATTTGGGTTTTTCTGCCTAAGACAATTTTGACTTTTTAAGATTTTGCACCACTTTGACTTATATGAGTTTTACTTGATCCTAGCTGATTATATATGTAATATTAAGATAAAATGAAACTATTCTAAGGTATATTAACTAATTATGCATCTATGATCAAGATTATGCAACTAAACTTTTAACAGATTTGAAAATAATGAAGGTTAAAAAGGAATTTGACTTTCTACTAAAAAACCTAAATGTTTATTGACTGATAAGGTCTAATGGTACCAAAGGAAGTCTGTTTCAATTAATTGTGCCAACTGAAACTCAAAAGAACATAGTCCACTAAGTAAATCCAAACACCCCTTATCTATGGACTGTTTATGGTTTTACAAAGCAGAAGAAGGATTTTACCTAAACTACTTATGCAGACTTCTATGTTAAGCTAGTTTAACTGATTTTATATCAAAATTATGCACAAACAACTATTAATCCTATACTACACTATTTATACTATATGTGACAGTGGATAAGTGAGCAACAGAATGATCATTTGAACAACTAAGATCACAATAGCATATACTCAATTCAACTTATCAAATGAATAAAAGCTTAACAGAAAAGCAAGTATATAAGCTGAGCTACAGTAGATTGGCTTAAAAATTGGAAAATAGCTTACAAGAATATCCAAGCTCAGAACATGTAACCAAGACCTTTCCTAAAGTCTCACCTGAGACACTAAACCATGAAAACATCCATTCCAACCCTTCTTCAAGCTTGATCCTCCATGAACACTGATTTTTATTTTTACTCTATTTTTTTTTTTTTTTGTATTTTTCTTATTTTTTAGTAAACTGAGTGAGAACAGATCTAATGACTTAAGGAGCTTATAGAAGTTTATTGGTGACTGAAATGATCTTATAGAACCTGAAATAATAACATTTAACAGTATTGAGTGAATTTGTCAAATTCACTCAAAAATGCTAAATTTGAATTAAGACAATAAGACTGGATTTAAAGCTTTAAGAAAGATCATAATACATTAAATAAACTGAAAACAACTTGAGTTTACTGAAAATTACAACTGAAATGTAGATTATACTACCTACGTCTAAACTATTTTAAAGCTACTCTAATAATTCTTCAATCCTGCTTCTTCTTAGATATATAGATGATATTTTGAAATCCTTACAGACATTGAAGACTTTCCCACTTGATCTTGACCCTTGGTTTGGCCAAATTAATCCTAGCCTTCAAATTTCCTTTTTGGCGCCAATTTAGTCAAATGCCAGATGTAGTTGCGTAAAGCACTTTTAAGGCAATTAAGGGTGTTTGGGGTGTTGTGGAGGTGGAGGGGACAGGGTAGGAGGTTTAGGTGATGAGCTGGTGTTGAAACTAACAAGGTGGAGGGTGGTATTATTTATCAGTGTTGGGGTGGTTTTGAGGGGGAAGAAAGGGTAAAAGGGAGTGGGTTTGACCGAGGGTCAACCCGGTTTTATTAAACGTTGGGTTGTAGTGGGATTGGGCCAAGAAGGATAGTTGGCTTGGATTGGTTTATATTTTTGGGTTTGGTTTGCTTTAGTAATAAACAAGAGCCCATTTGTTTTATATAACCATAAGGACCAATTTTGTAATTTGCTGATTTTCAAGGGACTGAAATTGCAACTTTTCCAAAGTATCTTCAAGGACCTATCTTGCCAAATGTCATAAACCATGGACCATAAATGTAATTATTTTCCATTTTAAATTTCCAAGGACTATTTATGTCATTTCTGAAAGTACAAGGACTAATATTGCCAGTTTTGCAAATTTGAACTCCAAGGGTAAAATTTGTCATTTCATAATTTCTGGGGGACTATTGTTGACTTTTCTTCAAAATATTTTATCCAGGGACCATTTCTGACAATCTTTGAAAGTTCAGAGATTGAAACTGCCAATTATGTAAACTTTGTTCGTTTTTCACCAGTTTTCAATCCTTTTGCACCTGAAACACATAAAAACACATTTCCATAATATTTGTAGTATTTTGTGGTCATTTGTGTGTTTTTAAACGTTTTTATGGGTTTAAAAATATAAAATATATGTGTATTTAGACACATATCAATTTTTATAAAAGCAAGTAAAAATCTCGGGTTTTAGAGGAGTGGGCGGAATTAGTTGCTAATCAACTAATCCAATAACTAAGATGCTATCAAAATAAAATAACAAAAATGTAAATAAAGCTAATTAAACTAGTGGTGTGAACAATAAATGGGAAAATTGTGTTTACTTAGATTTCATTACTCCCAATATATCTTTTACAGGTTGATAGTTTGTTGCAGTTGCGTGGATGACGGGTTATATTCCTTAATACCAATCGTGGGGTGGCGTACGTACTTCCCCATCTCTATAAGCTCCTACTTCACTCCTATGTCGAGCCTGCAAGAAGCTCCTAACATGGGATCACTAGAATTCGCTCATGCATTAAATACAACCATAAAAACCTAGTACGCATTGGTTCATGTTTCTTAAGACATTCAAGCAAGTTACACTATGGAAGTCTGCCATTTTTCTTAAGCCTAACATCGAAATCATTCATCCGTAACAACTATAAACAAGCAATCAACCCATAATCAACATCTAGATTTCATTACATCTAAGCAAACACACAAGAGATCTAGCCTAGCATGTTAAAATCAAGACAAGCGTAAGATATATTCAAACAACACATAGACATATTGAATGAATTGAAAGGATACTTATCTTAATTGAACATGAAATGATTCAAGGGGTGAAAACCCTTGAAAATACTATTAAAATCGTGCTAGGGTTTATTCAAGTCGTCCCTAAAATTTTCCTCTCTTTTATGAATGAAAATTACAAAACTATATATAGATTTTCCAAGGTGACGGCGTCAAGAAGAAAATTCTGACGCCGTCAACCCGCCGCCTATAATAAAATCGGATTGCCTAGATCCAGATCTGACGCCGTCAAGAGCAATTTTCCTCTGGGCCGTCACGTATAAAGGGACCATGACGGCCTAGCATGACGCCGTCATGCCCTAGAACGAAAGTTTTCTGGACCGTCATGGACTCCATCCTCTTCACCTCTTGCTTTTCCTCTTGACGCCGTCATTAAGAAGCAAGTGACGCCGTCAGGTACTGTTCCCAGCAAGAAAAATTAAGACTTTGTCGTTTTCTTCACTTTTATGCTCCAAAAATGTCCAAAATGCTTCCTTTTCCAGAATTCACTCCAAAAGTACCTAAAATCACAAAAGGAACGATTTAGGGCAATATTTGATCAAATAAATTCAAATTCCGGCTTAAACGACCCCTAAAAACGGATCATTTTTCGCCTCATCAGGGCAGCTTCAAACTGTGGTGTTTCGTTTTTTTCCCTAAAACAGAGACTGAAATAGCCATAATAAGGTTCATACTTGCATGTTCCCCCTTACTGAAGAAAATTTATATCCATGACTGCAATTTGAGTCCTAATGAGAATGAAAACATCAAGTTGAACTGGGATTTGGCAAGGAGGCTGTTGAAACTCCATCGAGCTTCCCCCACAGCCAGGGTAGAATTCTTTTACTGTCTTTAGTTTATGTATGGGTTGAATACCCTAATACAACTATTTTCGTATAACTATGTTGTTATTTACTTGCAACATTGTAAATATGCATGTGATTCGAATGTTTACTATATATACTGCCTATGTTGCTCACCAAATGCAATGGTAAGTTTGATTTTAGGAAGTCAAACGTGCAAATGGTAAAGGTTATTTGGCATTTGCAATTTTTACAAACTAAAGCCAAAATTGTCAATCCATTATTAAATCCAATTTAGAATGTACACTTTTAACTTTCTAAATGAAATCATTATGAAAACATTATTAAACAAGTCACATTTACCATTGTCAAGTTTGACTTTAGAAAGTCTAACTGAAAATGGTTAGTGACCTTTACCATTTCCAGTTTAACTTTCTAAAGATAAAATTGCGAATGCCACTTGTGAGTCAAAAGTGGTCACAAATATTTTTTCACAATACGTATGACTTGTGATTGGATATGAAAAGGCACAAAATTAACCATACTTTATTTGTTATATGGATTTATTTTGTGTCTATTTTTTTAGTATCTTAGTAATGAATATATTGTTTTTGAATTTCATATGGGTCAGTAAGGATTTAATGGGGTGCCATTAATTTTACTCAAATTACACAGTAGGTCCCTAAGCTTGTAAACTCAATGTAACATATTGTCAACACGTCACTAAATTTTGGGCGGGAATTTTACCTACGGTCACGAAAATGTAGACAACCTTAGGGACCAAGTATGAAATAAAAATTATTATTAAACCCCTTCATCGTTGCTTCACTTAGACGGTATTAACTTTAGCGCGTAACCCAATAAACCCTAAAGCACAAGCTTTTCCTCACACATTTCCCTATGAAAGAAGATTTCCCAATGTTGAATGAACTCATAGAAGTGGCCGATTCACCACGATTACATGATCGTATGAGCCTTTGGTTTAGTCAAGAGGCTGTTGAAGCAGGGTTTTTTAAAAACCTTATTCGTTCCACTATTGATCATCTCAAGAGGATGATACCAAAGCGTAGGGAGCTGATTCAGGAGAATGAAGCTTTGGGACCTCATGGTGTAGCGCTTAACTGTTTGGAGGCTTAAAAAAAAACCCATGCCATTGAAATCGATCTACTTGCATGTTTGATCAAGATGTATGGTGAAGCTGATGCTGGTATTAGCATGCCAGAAGGTTAAGTTCAGAAAATGGCCGAAAATAATTAGTGTAATGGGGTCTTTTGGGTATTTCCAGGGGTAGGTTAATGGGGTCTTTTGGGTTCTTGTTTTAGGATTTTAATGTTCTTCTTGTAGTCTTGCCAGTATGATGCATATATAAATCTATGTTTTAGCGTTTAATCTTCTTGTATTATCCTATTTTGTGTACTCTTCTTATCACCAAAAACAAACACCCTTTTATGTCAGCAAATCCAAAGAAAGTGGTTTGGGGGCAAAATGCAAAGGCTTTTGAGCATTAAATGTTATTGTTTGGACAACGGTGGATTTATTATCAAAAACTTTTATGATGTTAGTGTTGACAGTGTGAGGGAACAAGCGAATAGAACAAACCAAACACCCCTTTTATGTACTGTTTGTCATGGCAAAAACCAAACACCCCATCATATGAGGAAAACAAAACACAGTGGTTATAAATTCGTAACAGCAAACTCAAACACCCCCTTTATTGACAATATTTACTTGTTTATACCCCGTAATGACTTCCATGGTCAAACCTATTTATCTAATGCCACAAATTGTAACCTCTATAAGTTTGAATTCCCTAAGTCAAACATATTTATCTAATGTATAACCAAAGCAAATAACATAAAAGGGAAACGGGTTGCCAAGTAAAGTTCATAGTTGGTCACTAAAATATCACTCTTGGTAGATTAACTAAAGTGTAGTACACACTTGCTACCTAAAGTCAAATGCCGTGTTAGATTTAACCATAGTGTGATGATAAATATGTTTTGCCTATTATACCCTTGGGAGTATACAAAAAATTAAGTGTTGACCGAGACAAAACTGGTCAAGGGACGCATTCGGCCTAAAATTCCCAAGTTTTGGACGCATGGCGACGTTTTTAGAAAGTTAGGGTGCATGGCGATGCTTTGTGGAAAGTTCAGGGACCAACGGTGTATTTTTATCAAAAATAAAAGTGACATAGTAAAGGGTCCACATATTTTCCTTTATCTCAAAAATATCAACATAATCTATCATGTTCATAGCGTTATATTAGTGGTTAAATCACTGTATCCAAATAATGAGAAAAAGGATAACTTTTACACTATAAATTCAATCAGGGTATGAGAGTTTAATCTCATTAAGAATAGGCTTTTTGCTCAGTTTTATTAGTGAAAAATCTCCATATGGTGGTTTGAACCACTAGGTCAAACTAACGTGAATGTTTAGCCGCAAGGGAGTTTTGTTAGCAAAATTGATCACCTTAGAAAGATTTTGCCTCAAAACAAACAAAGCAATGTTACACCCATGCAACGGCGGACCTAAAACTCTAAATTATCATGTGCATATTTTTTACAGGTATAAAGAAAAAAAGATAAACTAAAAGACTAAAAGTTACTATTTCACTAAAACTATAAAAAGACATGTATTTATTTTGATATATTAGTGGACTAACTAAAAAAGACATGTATTTGGGTGACAAAAAATTTCAGAGAAATCCGGATTGTTTAAGAAAATTTACACTAGCCGGAAAACATCCATAAGGTTCCCGTGAACCTTCGAAAATCTCTCTAGGTCCGCCCTTACACCCACGTACATTAAAAATAAATAAATAAATAAATTATAAAAAAAATTACATACAAATGTGACACGTGATTGCATTAATCACATTATGCTATATATTTTCTCTTTCTTTAATTCACTAGTCACATATGAAAGTTTTTTTTATAAAATGTGTATGAATTTAGCATTACTCAAACAATATTGCTCATTCCCAGCCGCTTTAGAACTTTCTGCCAAGTGTAGAGAGCGAACTGTCTGCCTAAGTGTAGAGAGCAAAACATGCTCTTCATTTTTTATATCTTCATCACATTTGGGGGATCTAAAGGAATCTAAATCTGTTCCCCTAGTATCAAGATTCACTCTAGTTGGCATTCTGCAACCGCTTGAATGTCTTCTATGTTGATGAATTCCTGATCGAAGTCTGATTGTGGCTTCTAGAGTGGATCAGGTTTCTGTATGATAATTGGAGTGCTAGTGCAATTAGTCTAAGTTTATCCTAAACATGGAGTAGTCCTTATTGGTTTAGGATAGGTTTTAAAGTGTAATCCTAGTTATAGTCTAACTAGAATAGGTTAGTCTATATATACTGTGGAGGTTAGGGAATTACCTTTGTACCGAATTGAAGTTTTGAGATAGTTTCTTCAATAAATAAATCTACGTGTTTGGCAGCCACATTGTGTTCTTTGTTTCCTATTTTCTGTGTCGTGTTCTTGTTCTGTGCTTCTACTACTTGATCCTCAGATTACCACAATTGTTATCCAGAGCTTGTGAAGAAGTTCCTGGTGATTTGTATCCATGTTTAAGGGTTACAATACATGAAAGAAGAACGTTCCTAACCTGTGATCCTGTGGTTAGACGTGAAGAGCTCTGACCAGAGTATCAACGATTTAGGGTTATAGAAACCTTAAAAACAAACAACTTAGACCCATGGATCACTTGGTTAGTCATGGATTGAAGCCCACTGTGATTGAAGCCCAATTTGATCACAACCCAATTATAATAGATTACGTTTTGTTTTCTTCTTAGACAGTAAGTTGGAAACAGTCTTTAAGACTATTGATTGTCTCATTGTCTTAAACTAATTCTAGCTGTGATATAAGGGCTGGAAAATTCTCCATTACAAACTTATTAACGATCAAGAACAAGAACCAAGATGACCGGTGATCCATCAGGTTCTAACCATCCACCACCGCCACCAAAAGAGTCGAATTTGAAGTTTCAGTGCCCAATGTTAACGTCAACTAACTATACCATATGGAGGATGCGTATGAAGGTACTTCTTGGAATTCATGGAGTCTGGGATGTGGTCGATCCGGGCTTAGACGATCCAAAGAAAAATAACATAGTTAAAGGTTTGTTGTTTCAATCAATACCAGAAGACCTGATTTTGCAAATTGGGAATTTGAAAACCGGGAAGGAAATGTGGGATGCAATAAAAACCCGTTACTTAGGTGTTGATCGTGTGAAAGAAGCTAGGCTACAAACCTTAATTACGGAGTTCGAGGATCTGAAGATGTCAGATAACGGTACTATAGATGCATATGCCTCAACGCTATCGGGTATTGCTTCTAAGTCAGCCACGCTTGGAGAAGTCATGTCGGAACACAAGCTGGTAAAGAAGTTTTCACAAGTCTTCCTAGACGTTTTGTCCATATCGTGGCAGCCCTGGAACAGGTTTTAGACCTTAAAACAACAGGGTTTGAGGATGTGGTTGGACGATTGAAAGCTGGTGTGTGCTTATTCACACATTTTTTTCTGTCCATTTTAAGACCAAAACAGACACAAACTAACCATAAATGCTAAAGATATTGTGTTTTTGTGATCGTGCAGGAACGGATATTTTAGAAATTGGCACAAATCAGGCCAAAAATGACAAAAACGAGCACGAGTTTGAAAAGCATGTCAAAAGCCAAAGCCGGGGAAGCAAATTACTACCTTTGAGCTCAGATTGTCAAAACATACCTTGAAGAATCACAAAAGGCCAAATATAGTCCTTGGAGTAAAAGTTTGCAAAATTGGCAGAAATGGTCCCCCAAGTTTGGAAATTGGCAAAAATGGCCCATGAGCATTTATTTTGGAAGAAAAAGTCGACACTGGTCCTTGAGAATTCACAATTGTCAAGTTTAGTCCTTGGGTGAAAAGTTTGAAGAAATTACAAGTTTGGTCCCTGAAGTTTCATATTTGGCAAAAATGGTCCTTGGAATTCCAAAAATGTGGACAACTCAAATATGGTCATTGGATTATTAAACCATGGCAAGAAAGGACCCTTAGTTAACTTTGGACATTTGGAAAACTCAGCTCTTGGATTTTCAGATTTTTCAATATTGGTCCTTGTGATATTTCTTCAACCACACGGACCTATTATTACTTTAAGCTCAAAAATAAGCAAAATCCAAACACAACACCCTCCCATGTGGAAAACTAGAAGGGGGGGGGGGTTGAATAGTTTTACATCTTTTTAATGTTATTTTCAAAATCTTTTGTAGCTTATAA
Organism: Artemisia argyi; assembly: GCA_030686995.1. Classification (NCBI taxonomy): domain Eukaryota; kingdom Viridiplantae; phylum Streptophyta; class Magnoliopsida; order Asterales; family Asteraceae; genus Artemisia; species Artemisia argyi. The sequence goes on from CM060688.1 coordinate 49,650,143, forward strand.
AAACTTTGATTCGATCTTACGTGAATTCAAGTGTCAATAAATGTAAGCAAGTCTAATCTAATAATGTAAGTATTGAAATGAAATGAAATAAAGATAGAGATAGAAAGATCAAACCACAACACGTGAATTTATAGTGGTTCGGCTACAAGGACACCTTCCTTGCCCTACTCCACTCCCCGAGTACCACACTCGAGAGTTTTCCTCACTATGTTAACAAGCTCCTTATGCCGGAGAAACCTTACATACCTTGGCTTACACCTATTAACGACACTAAGCTAAATGTCGAGTTCTAATCGTAGCTAGAACTAATCTCACGACTTCTTCACTACTTCACACCTTCTTCACTACTTCACAACTTCTTCACGATAGCTCCACAATTTCTTCTTCTCGTCTACTTCACACCTTCTTCTATGCACAAATAATTCACAACTTCTACACTACTTTACAACACACCTAATAACTACAATCAACTAATTCACACAACACTTTACAAATATCTAGCACTACTACAAGATAATACTAACTAATCACAACACTACAACAATTATATGAATGTTGAGGAGTGTTCTTCTTTTTGCACTTGTGTGGATGAAGCTTTGGATCACTTGGAAACAAAGACTTATGAATTATAAGATCAAAGGATTTTGGGAAAGAAATGGAGATGAGATCAGAAAGTTTTTAGTGCGAAAAGGTGAGGAAAATTTGTGAAATGAACCAGTATTTAAAAGGCTCAAAAATACTGTTCTGGAGCGTGCCGATCCCCTTAATTAGGGGCCGGTCCGCTTAATCATTAAGGGGGCCGCCCCGGAATTAAGGGAGCCGCCCCCTCCAGAACGTTGGGTTTGTTTGTCTTTTTGTAGGGAAGGTTTTTCTGGAGAGATTTTGCCCTTTTTGGTTGGAAATTTGAAATCATATCTTTGTGGTTTAATAAAATAATACCAAAAATGATTTACTAAAATATATAAAATGTTAATGACATTTTATAAAATGTTTTGTGTTAAGAAAATACTTCCTTTGATCATGTAATGCATAAGATGCTTAGTTTATGCATACCGTAAGTGATATTAGTTGTAGAAGTAAATATTTGTTACTAAATACTTGTTTACGTCATAATCTTGACTTAATTTAGTTTACATTTTGTGATTATCAAAACGTAGAGTTATTGAGAAATATTAATAACGTTTTTAAGCATTATTTATATCAACACACCCTTATTAAGCCTGATCCACCAAACATCCCCAAGCCCAAATCCCATAGCCCAATCCCACGTTTCATATTAAACAGAGTCAAACCCACCCTTTGACCTGCCTTTCCCTCCACCTCCAAACCACCCTCACAAAAACCACCTCCTGCAAAACTACCCCACCATCACCACTTGCCCTCTGCCACAACCACCCTTATCCCTTCTAGTTACACATCCCAACAACCCCAATTAATGCACCATTCGCCCTACACGCTATCAGGAACCAATTGGCTTAAACAGCTTTTATCGCCAAAAATTAACATACGGCTAGGATCACTCCAATCTCATCCAATGGATGAGATTATTGCTGGGAAAGCTCAAGTGGGACCCACAAGACCTAAAAAGTCATATATAAAAAAAAGAAAAGCAAGGAGAAGGAGTTAGTAGCTAGTGTAGTGTAACTTAATGTAATTCAATGTCGTTTTTACTATAATTTTAATTTTCAGTGTACCTTGTCACTTCCAAGTTGTATTCTTAGTGTTTTTAATACAATCTAAACTTGTTTCAACTATCAATTTCATGTTTCCAGTCCAAATTCAGTTTATGCTAAATTTAGTTAAAATCTCATTTTGGTTCCAAGTTGTTAAAAGTTATGGTACTCTGTTCATTTGAGCTCAACTTAGCTTACTTATAAGCTTTATTAAGTTTTTGAAGCAGTTGTATCAGTTAGCTAATAATTACCAAAAATAATCAAAAATCATAAAAAATAGTGGGAAATTCAAAAATCAGTGTGTAACAAAGATGAGGCAAGGAACATGGTTGCTCAAGGATGGAAATGGTTTAGCAGCCTCATGGGAGGCATTATGATAGTGGGAATAGCTTGTGTACCTGGTTCTCAGTCTTGATCCTCCTGTAAGCCTTTTACTCAAATTTTTGGTATTTCACTGTAGCTTATCTCATCAGCTGAATTTTCTGTTTCTTTGTGCTTAGTTAGTGATTATTAGTTGTGACGATGCTTAATATCTCAGGATTGTTCATTAGTTTACCTAATTACTCATTATTGCATTTCCATTGATAAAATTGCATTTTAATGATTTATGAGTTTGTGTTGTTAGTGTCTGTGTATTTATGCTTAAACAAGTCCATTTCATAATGATGTAACATTACTCAATCAAATCATGGCCTGTATCAAGCATTCACTTTGCAAAACTCAAAATCAGTTTAATAAGGGGGTGTTTGGATTTGCATGTAATCTGGTGTTCTTGTTGCTCTTTGTTGTTATTTCTTGTTTAGACATAGTTCATTAGGCCATTATAGCTTAGTCATTTCCTAAAATCCAGTTCTCTTATAGCAAAAAGTTAAAATTTAGTTTAATTTTTACCACTATGTTCACTGTTAGGGTTTGTTTTTTCCTAAGCATTCATATTGATGCATAAGTAGTTAGTGTAGCCTAATTTAGTCTCATTATAACATAATACATCATAATTAATCATTAGGATTAGATTTCAATCTCATAAAAGTCAACTTTTTATAAAATATTAAAAAGTCAAAATTGCATGCTTTGTCAAAAATCAATTTTTGGTTGTATTTTTCATGTGTTCATTTCTTCACCAACAGATCTGAAAATTTTGGATGATAAAGTCCCCCACCTCAGCTTCTTAAAAATAATTTTTAGTTTATTTTAGTGAATTTTCTTTAGTGCTTATTAGACCTCATCTTTAGGCCTGCAGAGAAAGCACTTCCCCTGCACCACAGTTTCACCCAACTTCACAAGCCCTCATTTGGCTTATTTGTGGGACCCAGTCCCTGAATCTTGGCTTATTTGAAAGTCCATCAGGCCATATTCTCAGATCATTACTTGTCTTGGATCTCTGATCAAGCTAGTGGCCCCCACAGAGGGCTGCAAAACCCTCATTTTGGCTTGTGTAAGTCTGTAGTATTGTAGATTGCTTATTTGTGACTTCTGGCTTATTCAATGGGCCTGCTTAGTGGTTTTGGATTATTTCACATTCATCTCAGTTGCTTATTGCTTATTTAGCCCATTGTAGCTTATTAATAGCTTATTGCATCAAAAATTCATGTTTATAGTCCTAATAAGCTTATGTTGAAATTTTGGATTTGCACATTGCTTATTTTTAAGCCACAAAAAGTTTGTCTTTGTAAAAGTTGCTTATTATTAGTGTTAAAATAGATTGGTAAAAGAAAATCAAGAAAAAGACAAATTTAAAAATAGTGATAGCTTCTATTTAAGTCATTTGGCTTATTGCTCAGCTTTTTCTAAAAGCAATTTTCATTTTTATATTTTTCATAAGTTTCTAATCTATTAAATTAGTTTAAGAAAAAATTTCATACTTATCTGAGTTAATTTAGTATTTATAATAATTAAATTAAGTTTAATTAGTTTTAATTAAAAAAACCAAAAATTAAATTTCTTTCTGCTTATTTATAAGCAATAGTAGTTTTTTATATTTTTCCTAAGTTTTATAATTAGTAAAGTATTTTTAGAAAAATTTCCAGAATTTTCCCTGTTCATTTAGTATTTTTAATAATTAAATTATTTAAAATAGACTTTAATTATTAAATAAATAAATAATTAGTAAATTAGTTTTAAAATAATTTTTATAAACTTTTTATAATTTTTTAGGATTTCTGTGATGGTTAATTAGTTTTGTAAAAATTTTCATACTTTTCGAAGTAACTTTAGTATTTTTCTTAATTTTAAATTAGATTCAAAATAGTTTTAATTAATTATTAAATACTTTAAATAGTTTTTAATTAATAATAAATAATTAAATAATCAAAAAATTAATTTTCTTTGTAATTAAATTTTCTTTTAATGTTAAGTTTGTAAAAATTTCATTTTCACCCCCTATAGTTTAAATTTGTTCATAACTCACCTTTTTCCAGTCTGTAATTATATCTGATTTTAATTTGGTTTACGTTTGTACACATCTGTAATCCTGTAATTGTTTATACTATTTATTTGTCTTAATATCAATCAATCCGGTAGTGTAATCAAATCCAAATCATTATCTGTTACTATTTCCAATCACTGATTCCCGAAAACGTTTTCCAAACACAATTTCAATCTCGTTGTGACTTAACGACTCGGGGATTACCCTGTACTTCCACGGATTTAATATCTTTCACTCCTCTCCCTTACTTCTTGACTTGTTGACCATTCCCGATTAATTTGTAAAGTTGGTTTGGGAGGAGTCAAAAGCGTATGAAGAAAGAGTCAGAGAAGAGGATAAAGCAAACGATGCTCAAGAGAATTTGCTTTATGCTAGAACTGAATATTCCAACGGGAATAATGCCTCAAATGGAGGAAGAGGATGTGGTTCATACTCTCAAGGTCGTGGCCGTGGTCGTGGACAAGGTAGTAAACGTGGCAACAATCAAAACCAAGGTCAATGTGACTCCTCGAAAAACCATGAAGATAATGAACAAAAAGGGTAAACAACATGAGAAACGTGACCTCTCATATATAAAGTTTTTAATACAAATAATGTCAAAAAAGTTATTCGCATTATTCGGTCTTCTCATGTTTTGATAATCACAAAATATAAAGACATGTTACGTAAAGTTACGGTTTATAAGTTTTTAATCACCGAAACTCGTTACTTCTACGTAGCTGCTTCAACATCACCTTAGGTATGAACAAACGTTATACCGTCATTAGTTAAGTGATCAAAGAATTGTATTTTCACCTAAACTTACATTTTTAAGTTTGACAAAACATTTTCACAAAAGTATTTTTGTGTTTTTAAAGAAATGTTTTATTAAGAAAATAAATTCAAAATCAAACTTTATAACAGCTAGTTTTGCCCCCAAATCAGTTCAGCCTGAACCAGATAAGTTTTCACCACATCAGGACAAAAAGGGAGCATTTTGTCGCGGAGGTCCCTTAAATAGGCCGACAGTCCCTTAGTGATAAAGGACCGTCTGGCATTTACGGGATCGTCCCTCTCCCTCCTGTCGCCTATAAATACTGAACTGTTACACTTCAGAAACAAGACTTTCACACACACAAAACTTTCTGTTCTTTGTTTCTTTTATTCCTTGATCACTATAACATGACGGTATATGTTTATAAGTGATTTCCTCTTCCGTCAAGTGCAAGAGAAGAACTCTCGACAACTATGAAGATTCGAGATGTAATAGGTGTCCACACACAAACGTAACAAGTGTTACGTGATAGGATATATATTATGTCATTGTTTTTCGACTTATGTGTGAGTCGAGGATGGGGATATTTGTGTAAAACTTGGATGGTGATGTAGTTCCAAGTATTGTATTTGTGTGAGCTTGGATGGTGATGTAGATCCAAGAAGTCTTGTAACTAGATTAGTTAATATAACTGATGTGAGGAGAGTGATGTCCTAAATGTGTAGGTTAGGACTTGTTGAGTCATTATCTAAAGACTTGGATCGGGGATGATCAAGTGTGTGAAGACTTGATTCGGGTGAAGAATCAAGTGAGTCGTGTGTGTGAAGGCTTGGTTCGGGTGAAGAAGCAAGTATGTCAAATAAGTGAAGGCTTGGATCGGGTGAAGATTCAAGATGGACAAGACTGATTGTTCGCGTGGCCACGTGGGACTTGGAATAGATTGGTTCTAGCTATGATTAGAACTCGACATTATGCTTAGTGTTGTTAAGCCTTGTGTAAGCATGTGTACGGATTGCTCCGCCTGAAGGATTGTGTTGATATAGTGATTGATAACTCTCGAGTGTGGTACTCGGGGAGTGGAGTAGGACGGAGAGTGAGCTTCGTGCCGAACCACTATAAATCGCCGCGTCTCTTGGTTGTGTTCTTTCTTTACTCTTTACTTTACTTGTTTATTTGTGTATGCTAGTAACTAAATTGATATCACATAACTAGTAGAATTCAACAAGTTTGTAAATGAAAAATAACCAGACCTAAAACGGCAAAATGCTTTAGAAAAGTAAAAAGAAGCAGTGAAACTATTCAACCCCCCTTATAGTTTTTACAATTGGTATCAGAGCTTCATTTGTCAAGATCTTTAAAGTATACTGTACTTTAAAACTTGAATCGATCTATGGAATCAAAATGATATCTAGAAGGGTGTTATTTGAATTAGCCACCATTTTTCAAAAATGAAAAGTTTTGTCATTTGGAAAAATAAATTTGAAGGTTATGTGAAATCAATAGATCATTATCTTTGGCATGTCATTTCTATTGATGATTCATAGGAAGTCTTACTAATAAGTTTTTCATAAATAACTTGTGTGAAATATTTGAAGCAAAACTGTTGATTTATGAATCTTTGCCAAAAATTTAGTTTGATAAAACAATTTTATGTCAAATGGCAAATGGAATTTGATAAAATGGTTTAAACATACATCAAGGAAATGTTCAAGCCAAAGATGATGAAAATGTGATATTAGAAAAACACTTAGTTTAAGTGGAACCATATACTACTAGTTTGAATGTCTTCATTGTAGGTAATGTTACCGACAAGAATTTCTTAAGCAACCTTGTTGGTGTACCAATCTACTTGCTTTGATGTAATGAATTTTAAGAAGACAATGTGCGGTTTTATGTGCACTATGGATAGCTAGCTAAGAAGACATTACGCGCCCTAAGTATGTAGATAACCAAATGGTTATCTCACCAAGCCGATTGCATAACTTATCATTTGGACAAACTGCCAAGTGAGTATTATCTAGTCTTGCATCATCAACCACACAAGTTTTGGTTATGTGCAAATAAGGATAGCTAAAGGCCAAGGTAAGTCTTCTTACTAATTTTGACCAATATGTTTGTTATTTGATTACTTGCTATATGTTCATGTAACTACATGATTAGAGATTACTTGCTTATATGCTTGATGATGTTTGTATGCCAATATGTGCTAGATGCTTTATGTTGTTTAGACGCTTTGTCTAAATGCTTATCCTTCTTTGGATTCAATCAAATTATTTGGAAAAATAATGGTCTTACCACAAACATTGTTTATAGCAAACTTGACGTCAATCAATCACTATAGACGATGCACACTTGCTTCACTCATTGTTTGCTCTCTAGTTCTCGTCTATGACGTTTCTTGAAACTTACTTGATTGACTTCTAGCTTCCTCGATGCAAATCTCATTATCTCTTTTCTTCTGTCTTGACTCAAAATCCACTCTTTAATCAAGCGTATCGAGTCTTTCATTCTTTTTATGTCTCGATTCCACTCTTTACCCATTCCTTAGCCTACTCGTGCGTATTGAGTCATTCTCATGTCTTAAAACTCAATGTGTTATGTTTTAAGACCATCTAGAAACAAAGACTTTTCATTAAGACCCAAACACCAAAAACCGTCCAAAAACCACAAGCTACTGGCGACGGTCCCCAAATGATCGGCGGTCCCTAATTGATGAGGGACCGTCCGTGACTTTTTAAGCAAAACACGTCTCCCATTCTATAAATACCTGTAAAACATATCAACACTTATTTTGACTGTTGTGCTGCTGAGAAACATGATTAAGCTTTCACCCATTACATTAAGATTTTAATCCAAGGCTTCAAGCGCATAATCTTCAACTACTCCTACATATTTATCATCAATTGTAAGTCAAACTCATCCAATTCTTTCTTTAAGATAAATAATTAGAATTTATTATAAAATTGAAATTGGGGATCTTAAACAATTTTTCCAAATTAAGTACAATTATGATCTAAGCTCAATAATAGATCAATAGTAGTATTATTTAGTACAATCATAAGTTAATTGATGAGGCGAAAAGTGTATTTAAAGGGTCATTTAAGCCCGAATTCGTGATTATTTGATCAATTATTGCCCTAAATCATTCCTTTTGTCATTTTAGGTACTTTTGAGGAGAAATCTGGAAAAGGAAGCGTTTTGGACGTTTTTGGAGCATAAAAGTGAAGAAAACGGCAAAGTCTCAAATTCCTTGCTGGGAACAGTACCTGACGACATCAAGCCTTAACACATGACGGCTTCAAGAGTGACAAAAGAGGTGGAAGTGGATATTACAGCGTGACGGCCCAGAACATTTTCAATGTAATTGGCCTGACGGCGTCACCAAGGCCGTCAGGGTCAAAATGCATGTGACGGCCCAGAGTCTTTTTCTTCATCAAGGCGTCAAGACTGGATCTAGGCAATACAAATTTCAAATTGGCGGCGAGTTGATGGCGTCAGAAGCCAACACATGATGCCGTCAGGATGCTTAGTCTATATATATTTTTCCAATTTTTCATTGTAAAGGGTGGAACAAATTGTGGAATACTAAAACACAAACCCTAGGTAGAATTTCCTGCATATAGAAGGGGTTTCAAACCCTTCTTTCTTCCATGTTTTAATAAAGATAAGTTCTCCAATAATCATTCAATATGTCTATGTGTTGTTTGATTCTATCTTATGCTTGTCTTTCTTTTAACATATTAGGCTAGGTTTTTATTGTGTTTGCTTAGATGTAGTGAAACCTAGATGTTGATTATTGGTTGATTATTTGTTTATAATTGTTACGGATGATTGTATTCGATGTTAGGCTTAAGAAAACTGGCAGACTTCCATTGATAACTTGCTTGAACGTCTTAAGAAACATGATCGGAGGTGTACTACGATTTTTGGTTGTAATTAATGCATAAGTGAATTCTATTGATCCCATGTTAGGAGCTTTTAGTCGGCTCGACATAGGAGTGAAGTAGGATCTTATAGAGTTAGGGAATATTGTACACGGCCCTACGACTAGTATTAAGGAATATAACCCGTCATCCATGCAATTGTAATAAGCTAATCAACCGGTAAAAGATATCTAGGGAGTAATGAAATCTAAGTAAACACAACTTTTCTCATTATTGTTTCCACCACATTAGCACATTAGTTTAATTTCATTTCTTTTATTTTATTTTGATTGCATTTGTAGTGAATTGGGTTAGTTGGCTAGCAACTAATTCCGCCCACTCCTTCAAAACCCGAGATTTTACTTGCTTTCATAAAATATAAAAAATACAAAAAGAATCATCCCTCACCTCTAGACCTAGTTTAGTAGGCTTTCTAATCCTGGCGACACTATTTCTGTGTTGAACGATCAATCCCCCAGTACTTGTCACTATACTATACTGCAACGATCAGGTACACTGCCTGGTGGGGGTTGAAAGCTTCTCAAGATCCCTTGAAAGGTAAAACCTGTTGCGACGGCGCAATGCCACGTACATCATTAATTGTAATGCTTTCTTGTATACAAGGTATAAATATGATAATTTACAAGATAGGAAGACATCATTAACATGATGTTCTAAAATATATATATTTGTACTTCACATTGGTTAATACATGTCAAAAAAATTAGTTCTATGTGATAATCAAAACAAATTCTAAGAAAGGTAAAACTCTAACAATAATTTTGTAATTCTTTCTTTCATAGGAAACAAAATGTCACACATATATGATTTTGATCATCTCAACACCGACTCTTATACTCCTAGAATTTCTCTCGAACCAACCACTTCGGGAAGTCATATTCGTCCCTATGTGAATGTTGAGACACGTCACTTTCATGAGGGACGAATCGTTGATCCCTCCTTAGCCTATCACATAGATATTAATACTACCTTTCGTGCTATAGGATTCGATTGGTTGCTTCACATCAATGAGAAAATTTGTCCCCGCTTTGTGTTAGAATTCTTTCAACAAGTTTAACTCGTACGTAACGAGGATCAATCTTTGTCACTTTGGTTTTGGATTAGAAACTTCAAATTTGTCCTTACTCTTGATCAATTTGTCCAAGTCCTTCGTATTCCCAATCAAGGGCAATGTGCCTACTCTGAAGATTGGTGTCTCGAATCACTTTTAAACTATAGGGAAGAAAATAGTCCATATTGGTCTTACATACCTCGCCCTTGTGAAATCACCAAACTCCTTCGCACTAATAGGAACTTCCCTTACCTCGATCAAACAAAAATTCATATGATAGAGGTTCGTGATGAACTGGTTCCTTGGGCTGTCATCCTAAAAGAGAACACTCTTGGTCTCAAAGGGATTCGTGAGCAACTTTCGGCGTGTTATGCTCACATGATGTACTGTCTCCACACCCAACAACCATATAATCTTGCCTATCACTTTGCTAAGCGAATTGTACATCTCAAGGGGAATCAAACCAAATTGATACCCTACGGGATGTTCCTTACTCGTCTCTATCACTACATGATGAACTTTCATCCCTATCTCCGTGGTCCTCAATGCTCTCTCTTTGATCCTGTCATGGAACCCATCAATGATCTCCATATCTCCTTTATCTTTATCTCCTCAGACTATGACATCTATGATGATCCCACACTCGAGATTGAGAAACAAGCTAGAGTCAAGAAAGTCTTGCAACAAGAACCTGTCACAAACACCATTGACAAGGATGTACCATGATGATTTATTATGAAGCACTTAATTGCTATATTACCTATATATTCGTATCATTAGGATTCGTTAATTCTTGATTGCTGTTATTCATGAATGCTTGTCTAAACCTGCCCTTAAAATTCAGTTCTGCTATTGTTCTGAATGAGTGTTGTTATATAGAGATTGAAAAAATGAGAAACTGGGCAAAATTCTGTAAACCCACTGCCGGCGGTCCCTTATTGATTCGGCGGTCCTCCAGTGATAAGGGACCGTCTGGGTTTAAAGGACCGTCCTTGTGGGATCCAGATTTTTCCACTATTTTCTTCATTCCTGCAATCCTAAACCTATTGCATGATTATCACCACCTTACCATGTTTAGATAAACATTTCTAATTGCATAAAAACTCCTAATGCATGATTTGCCCAAACCATGACCATGCTTGATTATTTAAACCTTCCTCATCACCCTCAAGCTCATCACAATCATCTTTCAATTCAACTTCATCACCTACAATGGCCTCATCTTCTACTTCCTTACCAACAACAAACAAAGAACCCTCAACACAACCATCAAACAAAAGGCCTAAGCTCAAAATCATTCGACCTCAAACAAATTTCATTGACCTCACACTCTATGACAACACTCCATCTCCTAAGTCACCACCATCATCACCTTAAGTACCAAGTGCACCACTCAAAACACCATCCACCAATGGAACATATCATTCTTCATCTAAAACATCCTCTAGCTCAAAGACAACCACATCACCTTTCTCATCATTTGTCAAAAACTTGTCACCCTTGCTCACCCAATCTAGTTCAGGTGCTTACACTCCATTCGTGAGTAATCAACCATCATCTCCCACTCATTCTATCTCATCTCCAAGAAACCAACATCCTCCTCCAACAAACCCATCAACTTACACTACCACATCACCAAATGGGCCATTGGAAAATACTCCTCCAACCCTTGGTAATCATTTACCTTACTACTTTGTTAACAACCACACTGTGGGGTGTGCTTGTTGTTACCACAATTTTCATCTCATTTCTACTCTTCTAGATGAACTACACATCATGTTTCGTCACATTGAGTTTCTTCTAGCTCAACAAAATGTGCAACCAACTCCTCTTGCTTCCATGCCACCATCGGCACCACCTTCTGCTCCATCTTCATCCTCACCATCATCAACTCCACCCTCCGACTAGATATTCTCAAAAACTCTAGTCATGAATAATCAAGTGTAAGTTGTGCTTTGGACCAAACATGCAATGGGAGTGAACTTGTTGTAGTAGTCAATGATTAGTTTTGTTGTTTCTATGATGCGTTTGTCATGAAATTTGTATGGTTGTCATTGTATGTCTCTTTTGGATGTAATGAATGAATGATTATGTTTTAGATATGATAATGTGTTGTGATATTAGTCATTGCTAAACAAGAAAACGGACTAAAAATATCTAACCTTGAAAATGGGAAGTAACTTAAATCACAACATACCAGCCAACTTGGAAGCCTACTGCCGGCGGTCCTTTAAATGGACTAACGGTCCCCTAATCAATAAGGGACCATCTCCCTATTTAAGGGACCGTCCCCAGTAGTGCTCAAAATTTAATTCCATTATGTGTTTTTCTGTCTGATTCCTGCACTACATAATTGAATTCACATCTATATTATCTTCTATATATGTATATGCATGCATGTGCTTTGTTCTAACTTTGTTTTGTAGCACATCACCATAGCTCGATTCTCCGTTGCCCTCATTAAGGGGGAGCACTTAGCTAGGGGAGCTTATATTTCGTTGATCACTCCAATAATTATTTTTCAAGGGTGCTCGTGTCTTCTCTCCTCAACAACCACGAGACACCTTTTTGATTCTACAAAAAGGGGGAGAAGTAACGGGAAAACTCATTAAAAATTTATCAATGCTTAATTTTACCTAAAATGAGTTTATATTTTGTAATCATCAAAAAAGGGGAGATTGTTAATACAAATAATGTCAAAAACGTTATTCGCATTATTCGGTCTTCTCGTGTTTTGACAATCACAAAATATAAAGACATGTTAAGTAAAGTTACGGTTTATAAGTTTTTAATCGAGGAAACTCATTACTTCTACGTAGCTGCTTCAACATCACCTCAGGTATGAACAAACGTTATACCGGCATTAGTTAAGTGATCAAAGAATTATATTTTCACCTAAACTTACATTTTTAAGTTTGACAAAACATTTTCACAAAAGTATTTTTGTGTTTTTAAAGAAATGTTTTATAAAGAAAATAAATTTAAATTCAAACTTTATAACAGCTAGTTTTCCCCCCAAATCAGTTCAGCCTGACCAGATAAGTTTTCACCACGTCAGGACAAAAAGGGAGCATTTTGTTGCGGCGGTCCCTTAAATAGGTCGACAGTCCCTTAGTGATAAAGGACCGTCTGGCATTTATGGGACCGTCCCTCTCCCTCCTATCGCCTATAAATACTGAACTGTTACACTTCAGAAACAAGACTTTCACACACACAAAACTTTCTGTTCTTTGTTTCTTTTATTCCTTGATCACTATAACATGTCGGTATATGTTTATAAGTGATTTCCTCTTCCGTCAAGTGCAAGAGAAGAACTCTCGACAACTATGAAGATTCGAGATGTTATAGGTGTCCACACACAAATATAACAAGTGTTACGTGATAGGATATATATTATGTCATTGTTTTCCGACTTGTGTGTGAGTCGAGGATGGGGATATTTGTGTAAACTTGGATGGTGATGTAGTTCCAAGTATTGTATTTGTGTGAGCTTGGATGGTGATGTAGATCCAAGAAGTCTTGTAACTATATTAGTTCATGTAATTGATGTGAGGAGAGTGATGTTCTAAATGTGTAGGTTAGGATTTGTTGAGTCATTATGTAAAGACTTGGATCGGGGATGATCAAGTGTGTGAAGACTTGATTCGGGTGAAGAATCAAGTGAGTCGTGTGTGTGTGAAGGCTTGGTTCGGGTGAAGAAGCAAGTATGTCAAATAAGTGAAGGCTTGGATCGGGTGAAGATTCAAGATGGACAAGAGTGCTTGTTCGTGTGGCCACGTGGGACTTGGAATAGATTGGTTCTAGCTATGATTAGAACTCGACATTATGCTTAGTGTTGTTAAGCCTTGTGTAAGCATGTGTACGGATTGCTCCGCCTGAAAGAGTGTGTTGATATAGTGATTGATAACTCTTGAGTGTGGTACTCGGGGAGTGGAGTAGGACGAAGAGTGAGCTTCGTGCCGAACCACTATAAATCGCCGCGTCTCTTGGTTGTGTTCTTTCTTTACTCTTTACTTTACTTGTTTATTTGTGTATGCTAGTAACTAAATTGATATCACATAACTAGTAGAATTCAACAAGTTTGTAAATGAAAAATAACCGGACCTAAAATGGCGAAATGCTTTAGAAAAGTAAAAAGAAGCGGTGAAACTATTCAACCCCCCCTTCTAGTTTCTACAAAAGTGTGACCGTTGTGATGAGTACGGACACTTTGTTTCAAGATGCCCTGAACAAAACAGAAACCATTAAGTTAACCTTAATGAGACGCAAGAGAAAGAGGTGCATCATGAGGAAGGAACGTTCTTTATGATGAACCTGGTTCAAGAAACGATTTTCATGAATGAAGAAAAGTACACTCCACCAAAGTGCGAGCCAAATACCGATGAAGACGATGTATTGTATTTTGACAATGGTGCAAGTAATCACATGACAGGTAATTACTCTTACTTTTTTGAATTAAATGAAAATCTTATTGGACATGTTAGGTTCGGAGATGGTTCGTATGTGAGCATAAAGGGAAAAGGCTTGATTTTGATCCAAGGTAAAAATGGTGAACAAAAATTGTTAAAAGATGTCTATTATATTCCCGCTCTTCGTAGTAATGTGATAAGCCTTGGACAAGCTACAATATCCGGTTATGATATTAGTCTCCGAGGTGATTTCTTAACCATGCGAGATAGTTGTGGAAGTTTACTTATAAAGGTCCCGCGAAATGCAAATCGCCTTTATAAAGCTCAACTAAAAGTTGGTAAAGAAGATACAAACGAAGTGGGACAAGAATCAGATGAACAACCACATGTTATTGAATTTGATGAAGTATTCGTGCCGGTAGCTCGACTCGAGATGATACGACTCTTGATTGCTCTCGCAGCCGGGAAAGGATGGAATATTCATCACTTGGATATGAAAACGACTCTTCTAAATGGTGATTGAAAGGAGCTAGATAGTACTTTAAAAGATATGGGTTTTCTACAATTCGTGCACGAAAATGCAATCTATAGAAAGGTGCCCAATGGAAAATTTATCATTGTTGCAGTTAATGTGGATGATTTTTTCGTGACTGGGACGAGCTTAGACCTCATAAATAGGTTCAAAAGGAGAATGTTGTCTCAATTTGAAATGTCGGATCTTGGTGAGTTAACTTATTACTTAGATATCGAAGTCTCACAAGAAAAAGATTGCGTGGAGATCAAACAAGAGAGATATGCGAGGAAGATCTTGAAAGAAGCTGGTATGGAAGATTTCAATGCAACTTTATGTGCGATGGAACCGGGACTCAAGTTGTCAAAAGCAAAAGATGAACCATAAGTTGAAGTTACCCAGTATCGAAAAGTGGTGGGTTGCTTGCATTCTTTTTGCACACTCGTCCATATTTGACTTACTCGGTTGGAGTGGTTAGTCGGTATATGCAAAGTCCAAGAGAATCACATGCTCGTGCTATCAAAAGCAAATCCTGCGTTATCTTAAAGGTACGACTTCGTTTAGTATTAAATACAATCGTAGTATTGACATGAGACTGGTGGGATATAGTGGTCATAATGTTGATATTGATGATGGACGAAGCACTACTGGACATGTTTTCTACCTTGATACATCGCCTATTACATGGTGCTCACAAAAGCAAGCTACCGTGGCATTATCTTCATGTGAAGTTGAGTTCATGGCAGCCACTGCAGCTGCGTGTCAAGCAATTTGGCTAAGGGAGTTATTGGCGGAAGTGACGGGGTTGGAAAGACAAAAGGTGTTAATAAGAGTTGATAACAAATCTGCCATTGCATTAACAAGAAACCCAGTCTTTCATGGTAGAAGCAAACACATCCACACTCGATATCACTTCATTCGTGAGTGTGTGGAGAACGAGCAGGGAATAGTAGAGCATGTATCGGGTGAAGAACAAAGAGCAGATCTGTTAACGAAGGCCTTGGCACGTATAAGGTTCAAGGAAATGAGGTCGTTACTTGGAGTGCAAGAATTTCCCTCTTCGACTCAGAAATTCAGGGGGGGGGGGGGGGGGGGGGATTGTTGATGAATTCCTAATCGAAGTTTGATTGTGGCTTCTAGCGTGGATCAGGTTTCTGTATGATAATTGGAGTGCTAGTCCAATTAGTCGTTTCTTTTTTTTCCTAGATTAAATGGGTGGGGTCCCTTTCTGTTAATGAGTCTTAATGGGGAGGATCACCCTTTGCTTCCTCTACCCATATAGACCATTTAACAGAAAAATAAACATATTATACGTGTGGTCCCCACCACTATCTCCCAATTAAGACACATTAACAATAAAAAGAAACACCCCCTAAGTTTATCCTAAACATGGAGTAGTTCTTATTGGTTTATGATAGGTTTTAAAGTGTAATCCTAGTTATAGTCTAACTTGAACAGGTTAGTCTATATATACCGTGGAGGGTAGGGAATTAACTTTGTATCAAATTGAAGTTTTGAGTTAGTTTCTTTAATAAATAAATCTGCGTGTTTGGCAGCAACATCGTGTTCTTTGTTTCCTATTTTCTGTGTCGTGTTCGTGTTCTGTGCTTCTGCTACTTGATCCTCTGATTACCACATTCTAGTGTTAATGTTGACGTATGCGGGAGCTAAATTATTCTCTAATCTTATATGTTTTATAACATCTTTATTCTTTAGGGGTACATAACTATTTGGTATATACCTTCATATTTTTAAAGAAAGAGCAGAAACTAACTATAAATGTCTCATATGCCTAGAGCTATGTTTAGTAACAACTAGACCCCAAAATAGATAAAACAAACGGACACGAAATGAATAACTAGTTATCTTAGTTTCTATCGATCCAAATTGTACGTTAGCAAAATTTCTTTTAGTTGAACTTAACGTCTTTATAATTAGTGCCTACCCTACTAGTTACTTTTTTTTTGAACGGTTACTTTCTTTTAAGGGAAATCCATGTCCAATTTGAAACCCGATGGGGGAAAACCTTCAACTTAAGCCGCCCGAAGGCACGACACTTAATTTGAAGTAAACCCTGCCTTCTCCAGATTCGAACCCTGATGGGTTGAAACCTTCATTGAAGGACTTTGAAATCGTACCGACAGGGCAGTGGTCCACAAGGGAGGACTTCCCGATTTGGTCACCCAAACCGATACTACTCTCTACTAGGCACGCTTAACTGAATAAGACATGCCCAGTAGATCACAAGCCCATTGGTCTACCCTACTAGTTACTAAACCATCACCTTCCAATTTGTCTATTTTAGCTATTTATAATATGTGCCTAGCTAGCTTTTGTCTTTTTTTTGGTTAAAAGACTTTTACACCCGGTGAAATATCTCTTGTCTTCCACGTATCCATACGATCTCTTCTTTAGTCTTGATGAATGCCATCGCAATGATGTAGTCTAGACAGTATATATGTATATATATATATATATATATATATATATATATATATATATAGGTGTATCCAGTATTATGCGTGCATTTGAATAAGGGTACTTTGTTTTTTACTATCTTTTGTTCGTCATACATAGATTTGATGGTAAACTTGGTAAATTTTTATGTAGGTAATGATATATTTGTAGTTGTCTTAGGAAGCATGGAGAAAGAACAAAGGAAAGCAACGTATCATGAAGCATGCATGGTTTTGGTCCCCCTAAATACTAAAACTCAGCTACAAGAAAAAGTCACAACCCCAATTGTACGACATTAATACTCTCTGTCACAGAAAATGCATGTCCGATTTGTTATTTTGTTTGTCTAAATTTACCGTTCAATTTCAAATTTAGACGATCGAAAAAATCTAAAATATTATGTGACATCTTATTGGTTGTCAAAAACGACTCTAAATGGACACATGTTATGAAACAGATGAAGTAATATTATTCAAGTTACCCTTGTGTTTGTTCTTAAAAGTTATCATCAAACCTTAGTTCGGTTGTGCTATGCATCTAATAAGATGTTTAACTGATCAATTAGGTGTTTTAAACTTGTTTAGTTTAATATGTTGAGTGCGTAAAGGTAAAGCAACAAATGTATCAAATTCTATAAGCACGTTTATAGCTATAACCAATGTTTTGGTTTAACTGATCAATTAGGTGTTTTAAACTTGTTTAGTTTAATATGTTGAGTGCGTAAAGGTAAAGCAACAAATGTATCAAATTCTATAAGCACGTTTATAGCTATAACCAATGTTTTGGTTTAACTGGTTGAACCGGGAAATGGCTTGGAGACCAGACCGGATGTGATCGGATTTTTAGTTGTTTGAGAATCGGATTAAACCGTAGATTTTTCGTTTAGGTTGACCTGGTTTGATAAACCAGGCGGGGTCATGATTTTTTTATTAAAAAAATTTAATAGAACTTTTTTTTTTTCATTAACATTTCTAAGTTTAATTTACAAGTTGAAGAGGTGAGAACTAATGTTAGTTAAAATTTCGTATAACAATAAATTAGAGTTATAAATTATCTCATAAACACCAACTAATATAATTTTAATATAAACTGTTATAACTTAGAATAGTAAATTGGTTGTTGTTGCAAATCTTTGCTATATAATACTCCGTAATATATACTGAGTATATATTATGGGATCATGCAACACTATATATATATATATATATATATATATATATATATATATATATATATATATATATATATATATATATATATAGAGAGAGAGAGAGAGAGAGAGAGTTAATTACATAAATCGTCCTTGTGGTTTACTGATTTTTATGGATCTTGTCCTTGTGCTTTTTTTTAAGCGGGTTTGGTCCCTGTGGTTTTAGATTTTTACGGATCCTGTCTAAATTTTGACCCAACTCCTAACGATCGTTAAAAAGGACCTAACTTGTAACGTGAGGGCTAACTTTGTAATTTGGGTTTTCCCTCTCAAAATACAATTCATGTAATTTACTCTTAAAAAAAAAAAAAAAAAAAAAAAAAAAAAAAAAAAAAAAACTTATTTAAATTTTGTTATACGAAATTTTTTTAATTTAAATAAAAAATAATAATTTTATTAAAAAAATATAATTTTAATTTAAAATAAAAATTTATAAAAAAAACTTTTTTTAGTTTTATTATAGGAAATTTTTAAAACTTTTAGTTTTATTATCGTAGAAAAACGTCCAAAAATCGTATAAAACATACAAATGTGTATCAAAACAAACGAAAACATATAAAAACGAACGAAAACGTATAAAAATGGATAAAAGCATTTAAAAAGGATGTTTTTATAATAAAATTAAAAAAAGTTCTTTCGAAAAATGTTCTTTTTATACGCTTTCATCTGTTTTTATATTTTTTCGTTCGTTTTTATATGTTTTCGTCCGTTTTGGTACGCATTTGTATGTTTATACGTTTTTTGGATGTTTTTTTTTTGTAATTTTTTGACGTTTTCATCCGTTTTTTGTATGTTTTTTTCATACATTTCCTTATGGTTTTTATCCGTTTTAATAAGTTTTCACACGTATAATAATGTCCAAAAAGGAAAAAAATTGTATAAAAACATATAAAAATTGTAAAAAAGCGTACAAAAACATATAAAAACTAATGAAACCGTATTATTAAAAAAAAATTAACAATAAAATTTTAATTTTTTTGGTAAAATTAAAAACATACAAAATCGTTTAGCATATAAGCCCAAATTTAATTTTACTTTTTTTTATAATAATAAAATTTTAAAAATTTCCTATAATAAAACTAAAAAAAAAATTAAAATCATATTAAAATTTTAATGTTAGTCCACAACTTCAAGATTATAAAACTTGCAACTTTTTATAAAAGGCTCAAATGTCTTGTATAACACCAAATATTAGACGGGTCGTTACATGACTTAATCTTTTATGTGTATCCATTTCATAATTGATATTTTCTTTCTTTGTTTAATGCAAGAAAAAGAACATTAGAAAAATCACAAATAAGATGATAGTAACATTTATAAAGTTGAGAAGGTTTAACTGAGGGTAAAAGCCATAAAATACCATCGTACTTTCAAAAATATCCCAACTTGACCAATTTACTTTTTTATTGCGGACTTTACCAATGAACTTTCAAATTTTTAGCCGACTTGAACCAAATTTTTAGCTAAATTTGGTTCAAGTCGGCTAAAAATTTAAAAGTTCATTGGTAAAGTCCACAATAAAAAAGTAAATTGGTCAAGTTGGGACATTTTTGAAAGTACGATGGTATTTTATGACTTTTACCCTTTAACTGAATACAAAACTAACGATTACTACGTATTTAGTATCTAAAATATCCTTCTAAAAATAAAAATAAAAACATCCTTCTTAAAGCAAACAAACGATCTAGGACCAACAAAGCGAATAAAGTAGGTTTTTTAACGAAAGAAATTAGTAAATGAATTGATTTTATGTTTCCTAGTTTTCAGTCTACTTTTTTTTACTGACGAGAGACAGGAGGGGTGTTTATCAGACAAAAAAAACTTAACCAATTAAATCGAAACCAGAAATATAGATAGAAATCAAACATATCTAAACCGGTCTGATTATACTTTAGGACTAATTTCGTCCCAAATGAAATAGCTAACCTTCGTCAAAATTTCAGAAAAAAAAAAAAAAATCACGTGACAAAAAACCCGGTTCAGCACCAGTTCAGGACCAAACAAGGAACCACTTTTTTAACACTGTAAAACCAAAACAAAGACCATTTCTTAACGGCTATTGGAACCAAACAACATTTCCAATTGGGTGCATTCCTAGTGGTTTCTGCTTTTGGTTTATTGCACACCCTTTAGTGTTGCCGTTAAACGCAAATGATACATCAAAGGTAATTCTGCCCATCTAAATCTTCAGCGTTTCATCACAGAATCAATAGTTAAACATACAGCCTCAACATTTTACAACATGAACTAACATACAACAAAATAACTAGAGTAACATGTACGGCTTACACTGGCTCTTGTATGAGATCAAGTAGATGAGATGAGAAAAGAATAAAGAAATCAATATTTCTTATCTTACTAGTTTCTTCCTTCTCAAAAGCTCGATGCGTGAAGAAAGTTCAACAGATTTCCTTTTGGTTTCTGCAACCTGTTTCTCCAAGTCCTCCACCTATTTCCGTCAGCATGCAATGCAGAGACGATGTCAGTGTATATACTACTTTTAAAGAAATTTCATTATAAACAGTGCATTCTACCCCCAACCATGTTAGCCCGTGACCCGTTTGACCCATTACCCAAAGTGGCCTAACCCACCCCACCCCATAAAGCATTGGCAAAACTTGGACTTACCGTGGTTCTCAACTCTTTCTCCCTTTGCATATATTGCTCACACCTGCAATACAGAACCACAAGGGTTATTTTATAAACCAGCCAACCAATTAAAAATCATATGCAAGTGCAAAAAATAGTAAGTTAACCTCATGAATAGCTGAACATTTTCATCACATATTTGATCAATATCCCTTGAGTTATCACTGCATGCCACTTCTTGATTTAAACTCTGTGATTAGTGTCATAGTACTGATCAGTCTCTATTACAGGGTCATCAACGGAATCAATAAAACGGATGTCAAGTTAAAGAAAGAAGACAAAAGTCACGGACCACGGTGTCAAACCCAGGAGGAGCACGAACCATGGATCTGTCATTGTTGAAAATGGTTCTGTCACGGCTCCCTGTTTGTGAGCCACTTAAATCAAGCCTCGGGTTAGCAGCATGACCAGAAAACGCTTGATCAAGCGGCTCATCTTCGGTTTGAAGTGGCTCTGTAGAAGTCCTCTGCATCTCACGCAAGAATTGTTTATCTGGTTGGTGCCCAACAAAATGACAGTGGCGTTTCCTGTGTTGTTAAGACAACTAATTACTACTAATTCTTACTACAAAACTATGTTGATTAATAAATGAGATAGCATTTAGTCGTTTGTGGATAACGAACCAGTAATCCATTTGCATCTGTTTTAGCTTCGTCTCTAGCCTCGAAAACAAAGACGACCTTTCAAAATCCTGCTTGTCGTGTGCAGGTTCTATGAAATTTGCTTCAAGAACTCCTGCAATGACACAGTTGGTTATAGCATGTTATTGTATATTTTCAAAAACGGAAATTCGTGATGAATTGTGCTTACCAACAATGCCATAACCTTTAGAATTTCCATCAGCAGTTACTTTCCAGAAGGGCTAAAACAATCAGACATATTAACAAGTTTGAAACCACAAAAGAAATATAGTTCCAAACCTCCAAATTATACACAGCATACCCGAATAAGCCGGTTTTTATGGTATACGTTAAATCCAGTGACTCCAAGGGCTGGTGCTTCTTTGATAAATCCGAGGGTTGTCTCCACGACAGCCTACAACAGATAAATTCCCAGGTGGAATTCAATAGGTTATTAAAGTAATTAAGTTACAAAAAATTCAAGCACCACCCTTTTGATTGCTAAAAGAACAAACTATAATGCCAGGCAATATTCTTTTCTTGCTCTATATATCAGAAATACATTAGCTATTGTTTATTTTTCAGGTAAGTTCTGTTTCGGAGGATAATAGCTTGCTAATTTGTATACTAAAAAAAACTTCTATATATATAAAAATCTCTAATTTCCATAGAATATATACAAAGTTATGGATTGTAACCAGGTTTTGTAACAGAATTCCTGAACATAACCATCGGCCCATCACTGCCCAAAGGGATAAACATGGAAATACATCAAATAGGGTTACCTACTTACCTCTTTCATTGAAGATGATTGTGGCCTGTAAGTAATTACTTTCCGATATTTCAGTTCATCTGCTATATTAAACTGCTCTACAGGTTTCCCTCTTAAGAAAATTGTAAAGTTTGTAAACTTTCTGAGGTACAACATAGAAGCATATACCTGAAAAGAAGCAATCATGATGATGCCAAATAAAAAACTGAAGACACCAATTAGAAATGTGCAACAGTTCAAAATTTTAATTAGTCACACCCTCAATGAATGAAGAAGACGGTAAGAAACATGTGCTTGGGTGTCAGCCATTTTCTTGCTAATTTTGGCCAAACGAGCAGCTTCATCTCTCAGTTTAATATCCTATATCAGCAGCAATATAAAATACTTAGTACTGGTTTATTATTATTAAAATCATAATTGTAAGTGACACTGACTCAAGCAGTGTACAAAAACGAACCTCATCATCTTCGTCAAAGTTCAATTCATAGATCCCTTCATCATTGAGCCATAAGTTATATATCATTACCTTTGTTCCATGTGACCCAATATCTTCAAACTGGGGAAAAATAAAGGCTAAATGTTACAATGAAAGTCAACATAGTGATATACTATAGGCTATCAAATAAATTCGGTATATAAAATAAAGGAACCTGTTGCAGTAGGTCATCTCTTGAAGCAAATGGGGACCATTCAAGAATTAACTTCAAGTTATTGTCCCAGTCATCTTGAGTGCCATATAGTATAGGTTCTGCCCAATGCTTCGAGATATCAAAGTCGATCTGAAAAGAGCCCACACAATTTTAAATAAGATTTGAATTTACAGTTATCTATAAGAAGCCTAAAGAGTTGCATAATTACCATTGGAACAATCACATCATCTTGTCCAGTTCTGCGTAGAAACGTATAGGATAAAAGACCGACACTTTGGGTAGCTTGCCTAAAAGATGTAAAAAGAAATAACATTCAGATCATAATTATCAATTCCAACAACTCAGCTGAAGAAGCAAAGAACATCTTAACAGTACCCTTTCCGATATGTACGACTGAAAACAATCACATCAGCTCCCAAACGCATAGTGCTGGTCTTGAACCCATTACCATCTGAAAAAGATGAGTGTCTTCGAATAGTCAAGATACATGAACTGAACGCCAACAACGAACAAAAAGCAAAAGCTTAGAAAAAAAAATCTAGTTACATTGGCCAATTGTATCGTTTGTCTTCTTTGTCGAGTATCCTAAGCTCATGCACTTCCGAAGGCCCTCTGGATTCATTCCACCACCATCATCTGCAACAATATTTCAGAATAATTTTGATGCCAATAGGAATACCTACCTTTATGAACAACATACCCATTAATCCTTAATCAAAATGCATCAAGAACCGTACCCAGAAAAAGTAAAGCAGGAGAATTGTCCCTTTTGCTGTAGATTCTGTCAACTTTCACAAAAGTTGCCCCATTATTGATCTGTTATACAAGGTTGCCAGCAATAACATCATACAAACAATGTTAATTTAACCCTTCCAGTTCTCCATCTAATATTGCAATCCATCTATATCAAATAACAAGTACAAGGTAAACTAATATAATGTATATTTCTTATTTCTATTATGTTCCTGTGATGTCTAAAACAAATGGTTACCTCATCAACAGCATTATCCAAAAGCTCAGCAATTGCTGCAATAAGTAAAAGTACATTGTGAATATAAACTCTAGATAATACCATCAATAATAGTTAACATTCATACAAAAACTTGGCTTTGGGGGGGTTAGAGGAATCAATTATGATATCCATTATAGCCTACCGATGTGCAGGAATTAGTGTGTGGATGTAGTTATGGACCATGGTCTTCAAAGTTTCAGCATGCTTACTAAAATTCCGTAAAAACTATTTATATGGTCTCATTCTCTTATCTCTTTTAGTATGAGAGTTCTCTATCTGCTATACAAACAAGGACTATCTGAGGCAATCATGACAATGTGCATCTGCATACAGATAGCAGAAGTACAACAACAACAATACCCAATCCAGCGGGAGCGAGGTATGGAGGAGGTGAGATGTAGACAATCACACCCCTACCCGAGGGTAAAGGGACTGCTTCCAGAAAGACCTCCGGCAAGTGCGCATGTGCAAGCGAACAAATAGCAGAATTAAATAACTAAATATGCATGACTGACCAATTGTAAAGAAAAATGAGGTAGAAGAGGGTGGGACGGTCAATATGCCATATCTAATGTCACTTGGGGGAAGTAGGGAGTATGTTTGTAAGTAGCTCGTGTATTCCTTAGCATATGGAACCAATTTATAGTCACTTGACAATCTGTTGATTATGGCTCATATTTGATTCAATGAATGCAAGCAAGTGGCTCTATCATATCTCAACAAAGATATGCAAATCTACAAGTTGGAAGAATATGCTTAATATGCAAGTTGGGGCTTTGCATTTGGTTTCAAGCACACCAAAACACACATACAAGCAATCTTGTAGTGTTCTTAGTTTTTCCTCTCTTTTGTTCTAAGTTTGTAATATGTTTCTAGCTTAAGAAATATATAAGTTTGTTGGTGTTACATTCTCTTGTTTCTTTTGCAAGATCTAATTTTCAACAAGCTATTTTGGGGTATACTTGTAGTGTTGATTCATTCACACTCTTTACCTAGTCGGTGGGATACTATCGCAGTTATTCCACTACACAATTGACATTCATCACTTGTTAAAAAGAGCTTTGTGCCAATCATCAAACCAGTTGGCAGTATACAACATCATAGAAACAAATAACGTAGTTAATTAAATGCATCAATTCTAGTAATTTTTGTTTGCTCCTCGTTTAATGCGAGAGGGTTAGCTTCTTTCAATACCTTGGTTTTAAATTGCGTGCGGCGATCCGTTGCGCTCGAGGTCCAAAAGACCGATGCGTGATGCGCGATGCGGTTGCGAGCGCATCACGGACGCGCGACGATAGGTAATAAATAAAAAATATATAATATTTCTACTTAAATTACTCTACAAGTAAATGGTTAAATATGGAATAAGTGACGTGCATGTTGATATTACTTAATGTTATAACACCAAATATGTCAACTTAATGGTTTGACCAGAAACAAAAAGTCAACTTAAACCATAAAAGTCAAAATTAAAACTGTTGCGAAGTGATGCGTCCATTACGTACGATGCAAGCAATACAGACATACAGTGTTGCGATGTGATGCGTTCGCATTAGGCCGCATCCTGGAACAACCTCGCATCAGGTTTCGCATTGCGTTTTTTCAAACGCATCACTCTGATGCGCGATGCGAGCACAACGATGCGCGCAATTTTAAACCAAGTTCAGTACTTCGACACATACGTTTTCAGTTAACTAGCAAAAGTGTCATGTCACAATGTCCCAAAATTGAGAACACATTCAGATTTGCACATTCAGCCTCTCTTTACATTGACTATTCTAGGGGGGGAAATTGGAAATGAAAATTTCTCACTTTTAGACCACGCTACGTCACAAGTTAACCCCTTGGGGGAGGCACACAAATTGGTATCGCTAGGCCAAAGGCCCTTTTGTTAACTACTCCATAAAAATAATAAAGTGTGACTTAACTTGACATATACTGCATTTATTGTATGAAAAAAACAAAACAAAAGGCTTTTAGGTCACACCTCCAAAAGCCCATTTGTGTGAAGTCGCATTGGAATGAAGAAATTTCGGATGTACACGGGCATGCTCCAATTCACCTGCAACAAAAATCTCCATTCAGTGATCCTGCAAGTTCAAATATGCACATATGTTCGAACAGCCTACATTAATTACCACCATGAGTAACTTCATATTACTTCTACAATGATGCCAAGTCCTACTACTGTCTAAAACCCGATAGACAAGACACCCATTACTTGATCTCCATAACAAAGAAACTGCATCATTTTTTTGTGAAAAAATTTCAAACTTTCTGCTGTAATCATTACGAATAAATATTGTTATTTAGTATTTATAACTTTGCCAAATAGCAGTGTATTTGTTTGCATTGCTACAGTTCTAACCAATTAAAGTAAAAAACGAATTGGTTTTTGATTCATGAAAATGCAACGGAACAATTAAATTAGCTCAAAATCCAGAACGACCCGAACCAAATTATACTCAGAACGAATCGTTCACAATTTGGCTTTTCCCTCATGACGTTTATAATGGTAAGTTTGAATTCTCCGTTCCAAATCTATAAACTAGTTGATCCATTAAAATAAAGTGGTGTTTAATATTCCCCACCATATATCTAAACAATTTTTTCTGTCATTTTCATTGTGAATAAAGTTTCGTTTTTGAGGCATTTCAAAAAAACGGTTATCTAATTTGTGGCCGACTGGCCGTATTTTATTAGACTTTTTAGATATATCTGAAAGAAATTCTATGAAGAATAATGTTGTGATAAGTTTTCGAGCTCGAGTTGATCGTGAATCCTCGTCAAGCTAAGCTCAATTTTACATCCCCACATCATAAATGCTCGCAAATTATCAAGCCGAGCTCAAGCTTCTTCAAAACTTCAGCTCAGATCGGCTCGTTTGCGGTCCTAACCTACACTACTATATATAACTAACTAAGTATCCGGTTTTTGGTACGTTCCGAATTCACATAAAAAACCACTAGAATGTTGTTAATTACACATACTTTAAGCAAAATAATAAAATAAAATAAATAAGACCTTGAGAAGGAGTCCATTTAGTAGGACCGATATCGAACGCTCCAGCTTTCCAGAAGCTTCGATTCTCCAATCTCCGATCTCTACCGTCTTCTTCATTACTGTCTACAAGGTTTGAATTATTATGTGGCATTGTGAGATTGCAATTTGATTTTTTTTGGAATTAGGGTTTGGGATTTGGATATTTGGGGCTTTTTAAATTTTAGTTGGCGCAATTATTTGTTTTTTTGGTTTTTTCTTGAGGAGAGCGGCTCACTTATATTTTTGTATTTCACGAATTGAGTCGACACAAAATTATTGATACTTCTAAAATATAATATAACGGTAATGATATGTACACATATCATTTTACTTTGCACACGTAGAATTAGCACGCATATAATTAATGAGTAACGACAAAAATATCTTATGTAACTTTATGTATGCAAAGTAAAATTAAATGTGTACATATTAATGCCCAAAATATAAGCCTAACCCATTAAATGAGTGACAAATAGATTGCATTACCTCTCTCCAATTGCATATTATAGATTTTTACATGTGTTTCAAGATCCTAGTTGGGTATAAAATTATGTGATTTACGCATATCTATTACTACTACACGTTTGAAAAATCTAAATTTGAATCATATAATGTTATTTGTTTTTAATCTGGTAAAATGTTGAGTGATGCTAAATTTTGCAATTTAAATATAAGAATGTTGCATTTATTTTTAAATAAACTCACTAAATTACATACATACCTTCAAATTTATTCAATCATATTTTATTTTAATGTGTATATGTTTTTTTATGTCATTTTATAAGTTATATTTAAAGCTACAGCTACGTTATCAAATATTTTTATTAAGCAAACAGATACTGTCAACTACTTGCTACGTTTCGGAAAACATACAAAAGTGTTGTAACAAATTATAGGTCTTTCATCATATACGTTTCTATGTTGAATAAACGTTGAACTGTTTATTGACTTTATTCACAACATCCGGATTTAGAAAAAAGTTTAGTGTTCTTATAAATGTTAAGTATTTTTCCTAAAGTAATATTTCACTAGCCATTTATACATAATGTGAAAACTAGTTGTTTGATGTAGCAAAGCATGAAAAAAATAATAATAATAAAAATAAATAAATAAACATTTTACCTCCATCTTTACTAAAATGAACCATCTAAACCTGTTTTACAAAAATCGACGAAAACGGTGAGCAAACATGGGGCGAGCATACATTTGCTTTGCTCTCCATGTTCTTTGTCTTGTAGCTGAAAACGACGAGCAAGCATTTGTTGTCATGTTCTTTGTCTTATAGCGAAAAAACCTTTATCTTCTTTTGAAAACAGCGAGCAAAAGGGGAAGACGAGCAAATCTCATATTCTAGAAGTGTCAATTTTTGTAAACATGTTTGAAAGTGTTTATTTTTGTAATTGAGTGTTAGAATTGTTTTTTGTGGTAATTGATTTTGAAAAAAAAAATGTTAATTCAAAACAAATTTGCTTTAAATAAAAAAATTGTTTAGACCAATAGCATAAACACTTTTATCTTTGACCACATTTGAAATATCTCAACTAGCTGGACCAACTAATCACATGGACCCGTTTCGTTTATGTAAAATTGTTATTTGATACACATTCCATCATCAAGTGAAATAACATTTGATGTTTTAAGAAACATTGTTTTTATTTTTTTAATTGCAACAAACTATCTCACAATATAAACATCACAATCTCACATGTCCTAAGTAAGACTTAACCCACAACCAACATTTTAGTTGGGATTACATGTCCTAAGTAGGACTTGAACCCACAACCATTTTAGTTGGGAGCTTCTCACACAATAACGGGTATCATTAAGACATAAGCGTAAGATAGTTAGTTGTCGGTGCCATTAAAAAAAAAAAAAAAAAAAAAAAAAAAAAAAAAAAAAACCTTTAAACTTTATATTAGTGTATTCTAGTGCAGATTATTGAACACCATCTCCATATGTCACTTTAAAGGCAAGTCGTATATCTAACGTACTGCTACCCATATAAACTTTTTCAGTTCATAATTCCACAAGGATCCCTAAAACCCGCAAATCAGCAACAATAGAAAGCAAGAAACACCCGTGAGATTGTGAGAATCAAGAGCCATTTATATACACATCTGCTAAACTAGACAGAACTAACCAAAAGTAAAGAAGTCCGAAAACATGTACAGCTTGCACTAGTTCTTTTGTGAGCTTAAGTAGATGAGATGAGAAAACACTAATATATCAACACATCTTATCCTACAAGTTTTTGCCTTCTCAAAAGCTCGACACGTGAAGCTATTTCAGCAGTTTTCCTTTTGGTTTCTGCAAGCTGCTGCTCTAAATCGGAGACCTATTTCCATCAACAATCAATACAAAACGACATCAGTATTTAAACTTTACACTACCATTTAATAAAAATAATAAACAATTATCGCATTTTAAACCAAGCATATTGACACGTGACCCCTTAGACCCATTAAACATTAGACAACATGGACCTACCGTAGTTCTCATCTCCTCCTGCCTTTTAGCATACTGCTCACACCTGCAACACAGAATGGTGAGGATTATTTTTTTCAAACCATCCAACCAATAATAAAAAAGAGCAAATGCAAGTGGCAAAATAGCAACTCTTACTTCATGAATAGTTGAATATTTTCATCACATATTTGGTCAATATCTATTGAGTTATCGCCTGCCATTTCTTGACTAAAACCCTGAAATTAATGCCATGGTAGCATCAATACGACAATACCTATTACAGCTTATACAAATGTCAAGTAGAAGAAAGCAGGCAAAATTCACGGACCGGGGTTTCAAATCCAGGCGGAACCTGTTTGTCATTGTTGTAAATGGTTCTGCCATGGCTCCCCATCTGTGAACCACCCAAACCGGGCATTGGGCTAGCAGCATGACCAAAAACACTTTGATCGAGCGGTTCACCTTCCGTTTGAATTGGCATAGCAGATGTCTTCTGCATCTTGCGCTGAAAAGTTGGATCCATTTGATGCCCAATTTTGTGACAGTTCTCTCTCCTGAGTTCTTTACACAATTAGTTACTTATATTGTAAAGTATAATTCAATGAGTTTTTTCAGGCAATTAGTTGGAGTACTAATATTGTTCATTTGTTCATATCATAAAAGCATAATTCAAAAATGAGATGGTGTTTTGGCGGTGGCTTCAAACCCCGTGGATTAGTCGGCCAAAAGGTCGGAAACCATGGTTACCCAAAAATGAGATGGTGTTTATAGATAACGAACCAGAAGTCCATTTGCATTTGTTTTATCTTCGTTTCCAGCCTCGAAAACAAGGATGATCTTTCAAAATCCTGCTTGTCATGTGCGGGTTCTATGAAATTTGCTTCAAGAACTCCTGCAATGACACAGTTCATTATGTAGGTTATATGTAATTCCTTTGACAGTAGAACTCGTGAAGAGTATATGCTTACCAACAATGCCAAAACCTTTAGCATGTCCCTCACCAATTACTTTCCAGAAAGGCTAAAACAAGTGACATATTAACACTCTCAAAAGCACAAATAAGTTAGAGTTCCAAACATCCAAATTATACAAACACATACCCGAATAAGACGGTTTTTATGGTATACATTAAATCCATTAATTCCAAGATACGGAGCTTCTTTGATAAATCCAAGGGTTGTCTCCACAACAGTCTACATCAGATTAATCGCCAGGGGGATTCAATAGGTTAAAAATATAACTGAAACATATATATAAATCAACTGAAAGAATCGTTTGACAGCTTATAAATATATTATAATACCGGACCAAAAAAAATCTTTTTCCATACTTAGGAATTAAATTAGCAATTGTATCATCTTCAGTTAACTAATGTTTGGGAGGCTAATTCCCTTAAAGTGTATATAAATCTGTAGGTTCCTAAAACATAGCAACGGCCCATCACATACCTAAAGGAATAAACATGGAAACATACAAAAAAACTGCAGGCTTACCTCTCTTCCTGAAGAAACTTGTGGCCTGTAGGAGACCACTTGTGATAATCGCAATTCATCTGCTATATTAAACTGCTCGACAGGTTTCCCTCTTAAGAAGATTTTGAAGTTTGTAAACTTTCTAAGGTACAACATGGAAGCATATGCCTGAAAATAAGCACTGGATATCATAATGGTGCCAAATTACAGAGATTTTAGACACTGAGTAGAATGTTTAATAGTTTACGAAAAAAACAAGCGCACCCTTAATGAATGAAGAAAGCGGTAAGAAATATGTGCTTGTTTTTCAGCTGTTTTCTTGGAAAGTTTAGACAAACGAGCTGCTTCATCTCTCAATTTAATATCCTATATCAGCAGGCAAATAGATAAAGATTACTTAGTGCTGGTATAATAATATTATTATTATTATCAATACATAATATGGAAGTGATTCAAACAGTCTGCAAAAAAGAACCTCTTCATCTTCGTCAAAGTTCAGTTCATAGATGCCTTCATCATTGAGCCACAAGTTATATATCAATACCTTTGTCCCATGTGACCCAATATCTTCAAACTGGAAAAAAAAAAAAAAAAAAAAAAAAAAAAAAAAAAAAAAAAAAAAAAAAAAAACTGTAATGAAAGTTGATATACGATAGATCACCTAAAGTGCAGTATATGACGTAAAGGCACCTGTTGTAGTAGTTCTTCTTTTGAAGTAAATGGGGACCATTCAAGAATTAACTTCAGATTATTATACCAATCTTCCTGAGTGCCATATAGTATAGGTTCTGTCCTATGCTTCGAGATATCGTAATCAATCTGCAAAGAGCCAATGTTATTTTACATAAAAATTATACATACAGTTATCTAGATGAAGCGTAAAGAGTTTATTTACCATTGGGACAATCACATCATCTTGTCCAGTTCTGCGTAGAAATGTATAGGATAAAAGACCAATACTTTGGGTTGCTTGCCTACAAGATGTAAAAAACCAATATTAAAGGCATGATAGTCAAAAACCTCAGTAAACAAATCAACAACATCGAAACAGTACCCTTTCTGACATGCACGACTAAAAACAATGACATCGGCTCCCAAACGCATAGTACTTGTCTTGAACCCATTACCATCTGGAAAACCAAATGTCTTTCAATTGTTAAAATATGACACTATATGCAAACTCGAAAATGGTTTATCCTATAATTCCTCTTTATTGCAGGGCTAAAAAATTTTAAGATGGAGATGGTTCTTAATAATTACATTGCCCAATTGTGTTGTTACTCTTCTTTGTTGAGTATCCCAAGCTCATACACTTCCGAAGGCCCTCTGGATTCATTCCACCTCCATCGTCTGCAACAACAGTTCAGGTTACGATATTAATACCAATACCTACTTCCAAGAACATCATACCCATTAATCTGAGACTGAGATACATCACGAACAGTACCCAGAAAAAGTAAAGCAGGAGAATTGTCAGTTTTGGTGTAGACTCTATCAACTTTCACATAAGTTGCCCCATTATTGACCTGTTATACAAAGGTAGATAACAATAACATTATTAGGATTGAATATTTCGCATAGCAAAGTAATAGTACGCCATTACTGTTCGGCATGCAAACTAGCAATCTATCTAAATAAAATTACAAGTACATGGTAAACTGCTAAAAAAATAATTACTAATATAAATGCATTTCTTATAATGTCTGAAAACTAACGGTTACCTCGTCAACGGCATTATCCAAAAGCTCAGCAATTGCTGCAATAAGATACAAGCATTTTGTGAATATTAATTCTTGATATTACAATAAATAACTAGAAACTTTCATATAATAACTTGGCTTGGGGGGATTATATATAGGTTAAGTTATCCATTTGCACTTGCCAAAGTCCAAAAAAAAAACGCATGTGTGGAAGATGGAGAGACAACAAGATGTCACATGCCCACATATAAGCCATGTATCAACAAATTACATCATAAAGAGATTCATATAGTCTAATACCTAGAAGAAGATTTGAGTTACTAGAGTAAACTATGTTTTTATATAGCTTGTGTATTCCTTAGCATATAAACAGAGAGTATCATGGCCCAACAAAAGATAGGACCACATAATGGAACCATCTTATAGTCATTTGCCCTTCATCAAGATATCTATCATGTCACATTGTTGATTAGCCAAGCCAATCGGACTTCAAACTCTAATGTGCTAACTCGACAAAGCTTTTATGTCGATTATTAAATCAGTTGGTAGTATAATACGTCATAGAAGGGATGACAGATGGTTCAAATTATAAAGCAAATCTCTATTATTTTCAGCTTGCCCATTCCTTATATTACAAAAACGAAATTCTTTGCTACTTCAAACCAGAGTATTAGCTAAAGGGCCACATTGCAATGTCCAAACATCGAGAATATGTTAAAATTTGCGCCTAAAGTCTCTTTACATTTGCTACTTGATGGATAATCATGAAGGATGTGTATACTTGCTATAAGACTGCATTTCTTTATAACAAAGTATTGATTCTCCTATTCTCAAATCCCAAAAGAAAAAGAAAAAGAAAAAGAAAAATATAGAGATATTAGATCGCACCTCCAAAAGCCCATTTGTGTGAGGTTGCATTGGAATGAAGAAACTTCGGGTGCACACGAGCATGTTCCAATTCACCTGCAACAAACAAAAAGAACCATTCAATAACACTGCAAGTCAATCATGCATGTATGTTCCGACCACCTACACAAGTTAACATCATGTGTAACTTCATTTTGCTTCTATGAAAATGTCAAATCCAATTACCGTATAAAACAATAATAACTATCACTAGACTATCCAACCTCTATAACATGAAAATTGCATTGTAACCACTATAAAACACGAACAATCAATGTTATCGTGACCACAAGATTTCCATTGCTCTGTATTTACACATTTCACTAATGTCAGGTCAAACGAACCGGACCAAAGCGACTAATATCCCACTTCTATAAAACACAATTTTAGTAAAAAAAAAAAACTAGTAAACTCACTAACCCAAACCTTAACCCACTCGCTACACATTTAAGTACCAGTGCACCGCCAATACCAACGCTACAACATGGGATTTCACTAGTACAAAACGGATTACATATTTCCTATTCACCTTACCAAAGTGAGGGCAAGTTTTTGACTCAGCCTAACCAAGGTATCCCCATGACCAACAATGCCGTACCACTAGGCCATTTGGTGGTGGTTCCAAATTTCACTACTCATTTTCCATATTTCTCGGTACTAGTCGAGTTCCGTAAAACAAATACATTTATAATAATTCTACATTAAATAAAAAAACTAAACTACATATCATTTCTAATGGTACAGTGACAGTAAATAAAATTTAAAAAATAAAAACCTTGAGAAGGAGTCCATTTAGAAGGACCGATATCGAACGCTCCGGCTTTCCAAAAGCTTCGAATTTCCAACCTCCGCTCATCAGCCCCGTTGTTTTCAACTTGTGGTCGATGATCACCACCGTCTTCTTCATCACTGTCGAGAATGTCTACAACGTTTGCAGGCCTAGACATTGTGCATGTATCAGAATTGTGAATTTTTGGAGTTAGGGTTTTTTAATGGGTGTTGTTGGTGTGGTTTTAGGGGGTGTTTGTTTTGGCAAAAGGGGATATATTTTTTTTGGGCTTCAAGTTTATTATGTAGCCAAAAAGTTTCAAAATAAATTAAAAAAATGAGTTTGTGAAACATAAACTCAAAACTAAATAATTAATAAGCCAACTGATTGTACAATATTTTGCACTACCAGGCCTTCGATGGTGATCAAAGGAAAATGAGGGGTGTTGTGATTGCGCCAAGCTTGGATATAACCTGAAATAAGAAATACTAAAACACTACGTTAAGTAATTGCGCAGGGGTTGGACCCTGTGAACCACCTCCGGCGTGTGAATGAATGATTGGTATGAGAGTTTAACTATATGCGTAGTAAAGTAAGGTGAGATAGATTGCATACTAGATTTGTCATCGTCCAGGACTATTTATAGGTGAAGAAAACGGTCCTGAAGAGTGGTCACACGTTTGATGGAGATCATGGGGGCGTCCCATGATTTGTGGTAACCGCTAGGGGTTAGTGCCCCACTCCTCCCGGTTTAGCGGGGGTGCTAAAGAGGAAGAGGCGACGTGGGTAAGACTTGGTCTCCCCAATATTGGACTTGGCATTGTTCCGTCCTTGAAACTTATCGAGAGATACCCCGAAGGGCTTAATCCTTTGATTGGCGAATTCCCACTTGGTAACTAGATCATTGATGATTAGTTTTATGCCAAGGAAAGTTTTAGGAGGCTAGCCAGAGCCTTCAATTATGTAGGTTGCGATTACAGTCGAAGGGGTGTCCTTCGAGCTAATCAGAGGGTACATCATCAAGCCCCCCAGTTGAAAGTTAGATATGCACAAGAATATGTGGCTTACAACTCTATCGTCAATTGAACTAACCGTGTTAGCTCGTAGGGCCTTGCCAAAGAGATTAACTTCGCAAAATACACATTAAATGCACTTAAATATTACCTAACAACTCACAGTGAGCCTACAGAAGCAATATCCTCGGTAAACAAAAACGTCCCTTTAAATTTTGAAAACCCCTTGGAATCCGGATAAATACACAAGACACGTGTATGGTTATGATCAAAAAAGAGAGGCGGTATAAATGTTTATCACCCTAACCCTAAATCATTTTTACATTGCGCCCAAAATTGTTTTTCATCACTGTGTGCGTATTTCGGTCAAAATTACACACATCATCACGTTTTATTAATCCACGCGAGAAAAAAAGGTAAATTTGCGCTTTGTTAAACTATTTTATCGTAGAGGTAGCTGTCTTCGTCAAACAATATGGCTAAAAATAACAAATTCGTGATTAGAGAACAAAAATGCACTTTATCAAAAGATGAGTTACGCACTTTTCTTAAGGATTATCCTATTCCGAAAGAATTTAAGATCATGCTCCCTAATAAGAATCAAACAATATTTGATGCTCCTACAGGATATGTGGGTCTGTACACCCATGCCTTTAAATTGTCAAACTTTAGAATACCTATCCACCCTTTGATTTTAGAGTTTATGCAATACTATCAAGTACACATCTCTAGGTTCAACCCATTTGGCCTATCTAAGTTAACAACATTCATAGTGATGTGTAAAGCTTATGGATATGAGCCTACACTTACAGTGCTTAGAGGTTTTACAAACCTGTACCCGGGTGGGGATTGGTTAACTTTGGCAAAAAGAGGTGACCCTGATGTCCCAACTATATTGTTAAAGCCTTTTACAAATATAACGGACTGGAAAGGGAGTTTCTTTTACATACAAGATACAATTATACCTCCAGAGTACCCTGCTTTGGTGAACGAAGCATACAGGTTTGATAAAAAAACATTTCAAAGATGAGTTGCCTTACACTGTTCGAAGGAATCCATTGTACCAGCGTCATGTTCGCCATCCAGTGAATGTTCAATCTTTCCCCGAGCCCATCCTGTACATGGCTGGTATTGTTGACCACTGGGAGGGTTCCCCTATGAAGCCTGAAATTGTTTGTGATGGAAAAAGTATGTATACTCTTTATTTAAATAAATTTGAACAACTTATCTGATGATATTTATCTGTTTTCTTTCGTGTTGCAGGAATGTATTTTCGAAATTTCGTTGTTGCTGATGGTGCTAAAGAGACTAGCTTCCTTCCAAAGAATCTTGAGGAGGTTAGTTATGGTGTTGGTTCACCTTCCGTGTCTGTGAACAATCAAGAAGAGGATGCCCACATGGTGGAGCCCATAGCTTCCCTGCAGCCTTCCAAACCAGAGAAAAAATCGAAGCCTATGGTGACAGAGGAGACTTCTCAGTTGGTGGAGAATGTTGCTGAGTCCGATGACCCTCTCTCCGAGGATGATCAGGTGACTATTATTGGCTCCTCTTCTGGCATAGCTGACAGGGTTCGAAACAGGAAAGGTACGAGTGCCAAGCCTGTGAAGCCTACTCCCAAGAGGAAATTGATTCAGGCAGAAAGGTCAGATTATTACCAAGAAAGCTGCTGAAGCGTTGGATGAAGATATCCATGGTAAGTACATGTGTTATTGATTTGACAGGGATATGTGTATATGTCTTCTAATTGATTGTATATTCCTTAGGTCTTCCGAATACCAAAGAGCTTCCTGATGCCTCTGCTTGCCATCGCCTTGCTTTGCATATTACCCCTCCGAGCTGGAAGTCTGTGCTAACCAACATGCCTATTGAGGAGTTGTGTGATCTACACGACAAAAGCTATACGAGGCAGGCTGTTCTGGACAATCATCTCAATTCTCGAACAAGGGAAGTGGTACAAACCCTTGCTTCTCCTAGGGAGAAGATGGATAAGATTCTGGCAAGAGAGAAAAAGAATGATAAGGAGTTTACAGAGGTTCAAGCTAAGTGTGATGAAGCTTTGAGGGATATTGAGCAGAATCCCCTTGTGCAAGACCTTCGTTCTGACATTGCAGGTTTGGAGAAGGATCTAAACAAAGTGAAGATAGAATGTAAGAGGCTTCGGAAGGAGGAGGCGAAGGTTGTAGGCTACAAGGAAGAGATTACTGAGCTGGAGAACAAGTGTGGGGACCTTGAAGGAGAGAGGACGAAGCTGGGTGAGCTGGAGATCAAACTTCGCGAAGATCTCGATGGCCTCAAGCGCAAGTATAATGCGCTCAAAAGAGATAGGGCTGCTGTTGTTTCCAAGGTCATCCCCTACATAGCCATGGAGTTATATCACAGCGATGAGGTAGGGAAGATGATAGGTGATGTTGTCAATGCTGCCATCTATCATGGGAAATGCACTACTTTGGAGGAAATTGCTGCAACTGGAAAGCTGGTGGACTTATCTGAGGTAACCTACTACCGTGCCACTCATAAGGCAGAGTATGATAATGCAAGCAATCTCCTGGCAACTGCAGAGTACCCCTTCCTTGTTGATGCTACCAAGGATCCAATGGCTTCAGTTGAGACGCTTCTTTCGAAGAAGCCGCGTAGGGTGAAGCCATCATCTGTGAGCAAAAAGAATACTCCTGCAAAGCCTGCATATGTGAAAGCAAATCCTGAGAAGCCCTCATCTCCGAAGGTAGCTATTGAGAAACCCCAGTCTCCTGACAAGAGTTCTGCTGTGCAGCCTCCCTCTCTGAAAGCTGTTTTGACAAAAGAATCTTCCCCCAGCAAGGCTAGTCCTGAGGTATCTCAAGTTCAAAAGAAACCCCAGTCTCCTGGTAAGTGAAGGCTGCAGTGTTTGCAGTAATTTGATTCCAAGGGTGGTATGTACCCTTTTAAAACAATGATTATGCTGTTTGGCTTATGGCCATATGTTCTGAACAATTTATGTTTCTGTTGCACGTAAACAATTACCATCTTTTGAGCAGCGTCTATGCTGCGTACTAAATGTTAATGGGCGTATCTCCCATCTTTGTTTATGTATGCTTTTCTCTTCTTCGTCTACTAAGTAAACGTTATTATACATCCTAAAGCTTAGAATAACAAAGCCTTATTGTGTGTATTTTGAACCAAGGTTTTATAGCAATCGTATAATTTAATTGCTGACAGAGGGTTGCGACCCGCTCTGTCTTCATCCTTTAAGTGCGAAGGGCTTTGCATGCCCTAAGACTATGTAGGAAAGTTAATGTGAACTTTGGATGTTTTAGTTGCTTACAAGACATAAGTATCTTGTGCCATCCTTCGAACATTGAACTTGTAATTACTTGGCTGAGTAAATCTTTGTTTGCTAGATGTAACAAAAAGATTCAAGGGAAACATGTGATATCATTAAGTGGGTAGGGGAGGATTACATCATTTGTACAAATGAATACTAAGACGCCTACCATTAATGCTTCTTTCCCAACAAGAGAAAACTTGAATACATAATAGAAAAATTTGTAAGTCTTGACTTACATAAGATGTGGCAAGCCCTTCGTATGCTGACGGAGGGTTGCTGATGTTGAAACCGTCACTACGTTTGAATAAAACTCGTTCCGCGCATGCTTCTGAGTAGCCTGCGATTCTGTGTGTAGTGGGTATGTTATTTTGTCGAAGCCTGTTGCTCCGTTCCGGATTCGAGATGCTCTTGATTGTGTGGAATCAGATGTATCTTTGAATCACTTTTGTGGTGTTCCTTTTGTTTGGCTCGGAAAACTTTTTTGTTGGAGGACATACTTGATTCGCATGTTTCAGCTGGTTCGTTACTTTGTCCTTCGAAAGGATCGTTTTCCCCGTATTCTATGTTATATTCCTCCAACTCCTTAGCCCATTTTACCATTCTCCTTGTTCCATCAGGGTTTAGAAGCAACCTTTCGAATGGTTTATCTGTAAGTACTCTGATGGTATGATCCTTGAAATATTTTCGGAGACATCTTGTGGCATTGATCAAAGCTAGGACTAGCTTCTCTGACGCCGCATAGCCTCGTTCCACATATGGTAAGGCTCTACTCACAAAATATATCGGTATTTGTAGATGTCTTCTTTCAGCGAAAAGCATGGCACCAATCTCGTCAGGGGACATTGCTATATGTAGAAACAACACCTCTCTTCTGGTTGGGGGTGCAACTGTTGGTATGATTTCCATGCAATTCTTCCATCTTTGGAAGGATGTTTCGGCTTCCTTATTCCATTGATATGATAAGTCATTGATGACTTCATTGCGAACCTTGTAGGTATATGAAGATCTGTTAACACCCTTCGACAGAAATGCTTTTAGTGTTTCCAAGTTACTTCTTAGATCTTGAGTCCCCCTTCGCGTTTGCAATTCTGATGAGGTCTCTTCATTGGTTGGCTTGGTTTTAATCGTTTGTTTTGCGAATGGGTGTTCTTTTGATTCTTCTTTTTTAATGCCAAAGGAACACATTACTGGGTTCAACTTTAGGTTTATCTTTCTCAGTTGTATGAGGGTCTCTTCTACATCATGAAGGAGATCTTCTTTTGTCATGCTCTGGGTGATTAAGTATTCACCTTGAATTTTCAGGTTCCTCCCTATCTGTTTTTCGAAAACCCTTTGGATTAGCCTATTGTAAGTGGCTTCGACGTTTCGTAAACCGAAGGGCATACGCGTGAAGCAGTAAGAGCTTCCTTCTACATGAAAGGACGTTTTTTCTTCGTCCTCTTTTGCCATCTTTATCTGGTGGCATCCCATGTTTGTATTAAGGAAGCATTCCCAACGAACTCCAGGTATCGATTGCTTTTCTCCTTCTGGAAAATAGCTTTCTTTTCGGTAAGCTTTGTTGATGTCTCTAAAGTCAACCTCTAGTAAATTTTTTCCATTTCTTCGCAGGGCTACCGTTGGATTAGTAACCCATGTTGGGTTTTCTACCCTTCGAAGTATTCCTGCAGCTGTGAGTTTGTTGACCTCGTACTTAATTGTTGCCCTGTGTTCGGGTGTCACTTGGTGGGGCTTCCACTCGACCGGTTTGACGTGTTTGAGCTCGTTTAGCTTGTGCTCCGTGCTAAAGGGTTTGCCGTTGATTGTGAGCAACCTTGGAACTCCTATTGTCTTTGAATATTTTCTTATAAGCACATCTTCATACGCTTCGAGTAATTTTTTCAATGTTTCCCTGAAAGTTGTAGGGAGCCGTTTCCCTATTCCAATACCATTAGCTATTTGGAATTTCGCTGTTGCATGCACCGTAGAGACCACGATTCCCATTTTTTGCATGGCAGTTCGTCCGAATATCATGTTGTAGGGTGACTTCGATCTTACGATGACAAAATTGAAGATTTATGTTCTTGCGAGCCTTCCACTTCCGAGTGTTACCTCTAGAGGTATTTCTCCTAAGGGCCATGATCGTTCCCCTGAGAAACCTATCAAGGGCATCTTTGATTCTACCCGTTTGGATTTGATCGTAGGGTTGAGCTCTTTGAAGTAATGCTCGTAGATTACCTCACAGGCACTTCCGCAGTCCATATAAATTTTGTTCACCTCCATATTCGTGACTATGGCTTTAATGATCACTAGATCCTTCGAAGGAAAGTCTCCTGTTTCGGACGGGAACGTTATTTCTCTTACATCATGAGCTTCTCTTTCAGGGATCTTCCTTTTCAATCGGGAGGAATCCCATCGAACCATTAGGATAGGAGTTTCCTAGGGAGTATTATCCTTTCCCAGTTGCGTATCGGTGGTTTTCTCTTTGCTCTTTCTTATCCCTTTCACCAGATGTGTTAATTG
Source organism: Artemisia argyi (assembly GCA_030686995.1). Classification (NCBI taxonomy): domain Eukaryota; kingdom Viridiplantae; phylum Streptophyta; class Magnoliopsida; order Asterales; family Asteraceae; genus Artemisia; species Artemisia argyi. Next base: position 49,691,451 of record CM060688.1, read on the forward strand.
CCCGGATTTTACCGCCTCTTCTATATGCTTTTTCAGTTCTCGACAGCTGTTTGTTTCGTGACCAATGTCTTCATGGAAGTGGCAATATTTAGTGGTATCTCTGTTCCTGCTTTCCCCCATTATGCGAGGGGGTGGTTCGAAGGCTTTGGCAGCCTTCTCTGTGGCTAAAATCTTCCTTGGAGACTTCGTGAGATTTCCTAATAGACCATGGTTTGGACCCTTGTTGTAAGGGGTAAACCTATTATGGTTTTTGTGTTTGTTCTTCGACCCTTCCCATGAAGACGATTTCATTCCTTTATTGCTCTCCACCGGAGCTCCATTGGTGGATACCTCTTTGGCTTCTATCTATGTATATGTTTTTTCCATCAGGCCTTTGTATGTTGCCGGAAGATCTGTAGATAATAATTCCACAAGAGTCCGGTTGCGTAGGCCATGGACGAAACCAGAAATACGTTGCTCTTCGTGTAAGCCTAGAATCTGCAGGGTTTCGTCAGTGTATCTAGTGACAAAGTTTCTTGTGCTTTCGTTCTCCTTCTGCTTAATATTGTGCACTGTGAGGTGCGTTCTTGTGAACTTCTTCTGTTGGCTGAAGTGAGACCGAAACTTAGCCTTCAAATCGTCAAGGTTGATAATGCTTCCTAGCTTCTGCCCATTCCACCAAATACGTGCTGAATCTCGGAGGGTATATGTGAACATGTGACAGGCTACTGGCATAGCCCATTTCTGCATTCTTATAGCTCCTTCAAATAAATGTAGGAAATTATCTGGGTCCCCCTTTCCATCGTAAGTGCCTATATGTGAAGGCATCTTTAAACCATCCGGCAAGGGATAATCTTCGATCCATCTCACGAAGGGTGTAGTGGGGCCCACGGGCTCAGCATATGGATGGGCATACGGTGGTACGTTCATCGGAACAGTATGGTGTGGATTAATATGAGGGGGTACTCCCAAAGAAGGCTGACTAACATAGAAAGGATGAGGCGTACTCATGTTTGGAGTGTAACCAGTATACATGGTATACGGGGGGTATACCATGGAAGGATTATAGGGCACAACGGTTTGTGAAGGATATTGATTGCCAGGTTGTCCATTGATTTGGGGATAAAGAATCGGAGGGTAGCTCTGGACCGGGAATTGAGGATGCAGGCCAACGGGGGGAAGACTCCCTCCTGTGTTGACTGGGCCTAGGTTACCCTCCACACCAGACGCGTGGGAGGGCTGTAGAGGGATTCCTCCTTCGATCCTTCCTAATTGAGCTGCTAATAATGGGGGTAGGTTTACCTCTGTGTTCTCCCTCTGCCGACTCCTCCCGTTAGAGCCTTCGGCGACAGTTCCTTCCCTCCTCATGGGTGTTCTCTCGGGAACTCCTTCGAATCCTACACTTCTTCCTTCAACCCTTCTACTTGCAGGTGACCCAATGCGGAGGATTGGGTGGTGAGCCCTATGGATTGAAGGTCTCGGTTCCATTTTGATCTCCTCGTCATATTCATCGCTGGAATATTCTAACTCCCTACGCATCTCCGTATTTCTGATTTGTCTCCTTCGAGCCCTTAGCAAGGACTCTAACTCTTCATAATTAGCGTCGACAAAGGCGGGGCTAATGATGAGTTCTGGATTGGCCGAAGTGGATGCATGGTGATTGGGCGTTATTTCAGGATGAGATCGTGTAGTAAAGGTGGAGACCGTGATTGGCGGCAGGTTGTTGGCGTCTGTTACGCGTAAAGGGGTTAAGGACGAGAAACCCGGTGGGGTGTAACTTCTCGTTCTGAATTCATGCCGGAATAATAGCGAGTGTATTTGACTTGGTTATTTTGCTTGGAAATAACGGGACTAATTGTAGCGGGTCCCACGGATGGCGCCACTGATTGTACAATATTTTGCACTACCAGGCCTTCGATGGTGATCAAAGGAAAATGAGGGGTGTTGTGATTGCGCCAAGCTTGGATATAACCTAAAATAAGAAATACTAAAACACTACGTTAAGTGATTGCGCAGGGGTTGGACCCTGCGAACCACCTCCGGCGTGTGAATGAGTGATTGGTATGAGAGTTTAAGTATATGCGTAGTAAAGTAAGGTGAGATAGATTGCATACCAGATTTGTCATCGTCCAGGACTATTTATAGGTGAAGAAAACGGTCCTAGAGAGTGGTCACACGTTTGATGGAGATCATGGGGGCGTCCCATGATTTGTGGTAACCGCTAGGGGTTAGTACCTCACTCCTCCAGGTTTAGCGGGTGATGACGTATAGTCTATATTTGGGCCACAAGCCCAAATGATAAACATTACTCGCGCCTAAGTCCACCACGAGGGGGCTACCATGACAATGGTATGGGCCGCAGTATTAATGCCTTGGGCTCACGAGGCCCAAAGCCCAACTAAACCCACCGGGTACAAGATAAGGATTATCTATTCATAGAATAGATATCCTTTCCTTGGATAAGCACCACGAGTGCGAAGAGTAAGGAGCAAGAAACCCATGCGGTTTCAACCCCTATAAAAGGAATGATATATTCTCATTCAAAGGTACGATATACAACCCTAACTCTTTACGAGAACCCTAAATCGATTACTTACACTCACGCCGGAGTCTAATCGGGGGAGACAATCCCTCGATAAGCCTAACGGTGTTGTCTTATTTTCTTAGTACGCAGGTAACAAGTGCTAAGAAGTGAATTGGTACGAGAGCCTAAGCCCATTACCAGGTACGCCCAACTTTTGTATCAACAAGTGGCGCCATCCGTGGGACCCTACTACGAACTAGAATGACGAAACATAAGAATTCAAGCCAGCGGACTCCGCAGTCAGAAAAACGTGACCATCAGAGGAAGAATCAACAAGATCCAACCTCCAGACAAGTCGCTGGGACAACCAGCACACCGGCAGGAACAACCCCACCTCGTCTAGCAGTAGAACTACCTACAAGAACTACTCAAGTCACACCAGTGGTCCCAAGCGTTGAGGAACTCCAACGCACCCTCTTCACCACTCCTCATCAGGCTACACCTGCAGTGAACAACACTGCGCCGCCAGGCGCGCCTGAACAGAACAGGGCGCCTAACACTAAGGCAGAAATTCTTGCAACAACTGAGGACGCGCCGGATCTAACTTTGGGAAACTTTGTATCCCAAAATTATGAAACACTAACCGCCCTCATGCAAGAAGAAGCAACAAGAAGAGCAAGCGCGGGTCTACAAGCCCGACTCAATTTTGGTCCTGAACGCGAACCATCACCATTGCGTCACCCACGAGGAAGACGCGCAGAACGTACCACTATCCATGATAGGTTGGGTATGATATCTGATTCACAATACTCAGGAGACAGCGAGAGGCGCACCAATGTCCACTCCAGACTTGGCAGTCGGGGAATACAAGATCGACTAGGGCCTCAACATTCGCCAAGCCAAGGATCTTCCAAACCTGGGAGTAGGAGGGTTCAAGATAGATTGGGGGGAAGAAGATCCCCAAGCAGAGATCCCTCAAGCTCTTCTTCTGAAAGAAGCCGGCGCAAGCGCCGAAAAAGAGACTACCCTTCTTCCAGTGACTCCTCGGACAACGAGGACAAAGAAACAGGACACTGGAAGTCAAGAGGAAGACGTCGCGAGGAAGAGAATGAAGATATGTCCCTCCCATGGCGACGCCAGAAAATTGATGCGTTTACACGGCGCATCAGCGATTACTCAGATCGCAAACGCAGGCGCATGCCCGCTAATGTGAAAATATACGATGGAACAGGTGATCCTGACGACCACCTAAAAATTTTCGAATCAGCCGCAACCATCAAAAATTGGCCACAGCCTGTGTGGTGCTACATGTTTAATTCCACGTTAGTAGGAAACGCGTGCACATGGTTTAGCAAACTCCCACGTAGGAGCATTAGTGGATTTGAGGAACTACGGAAAGCATTCCGCCTCAACTTCACCCAGCGAAAGAAGTGCGCTAAAAACCCTGTGGAGCTAGCAAGAGTGAAACAGCGTCAAGGGGAATCAACCAGCGCTTTTATGGAACGTTTCAAAGATGAGTGTATACAAGTTAAAGCATGTCCTGAAATCTTAAAAATTTCAGGGTTCATGAATGGGATCAATAACCCAGAACTCATCCGCAAGCTGAACGACAAAGTTCCACAAACCTTTGACGAGTTAACAAAGCGCACTAGATCCTTTATACAAGGAGAAGCAGCTGCTGCGGATAGCAAAAAAGGTTATTCAAACTATAGGCAACAAGAACAGCCGCGGAGACAATCCAATGATCAGAATAACAACCGCAGCAGGAATTATCGCAATGGAAGAGACAACGACAAATATACTCCTCTCACTAAGACTCTGAGAGAGATATTTGTAACAGAAGGTGCGAACTTCCCAAAACCACCACCAATGCGCACTGCAGAAGAAAAGCGCCTAGGTAGTGGATACTGCGAGTACCACGGCCAAAAAGGCCATACAACTAACGAGTGCGTCCAACTAAAACAGCTAATTGAAAAACTAGTTAGAGAAGGCAGGATGGACCACCTCGTAAAGAACATCAAGGAAGGAAAAGATAAACAGAGAAACGGGGGTAAGAAAGAACCCCCAAAGGAAAAAGCTGATACTATATACATGATACAATCATGGCAACGCAAGATAAAGCAAAAAGTCAGCCAGAAATTCTCCCCAAAAAAAGAGATATCCTTCCCTACTATAGCTGCGGACAACGCAGTTGTGGAGCCTCTAACCATTGAAATACATACAGGGGGACATGACATCCACCGCATGTACATTGATGGTGGAGCATCCGCGGACATCCTGTACGATCACTGTTTCAAAAGGCTGCGACCTGAAATCCAAGGTCAGTTGATACTAGCTACAACGTCATTAACAGGATTCACAGGAGAAAAGATTTGGCCCATGGGGCAGTTACGCTTGTTGGTGGTCGTAGGAGATGAACAATACTCAACCGCGACATGGATAAACTTTATGGTAATAAAGTCTCCTTCACCATACAATGGTATCATTGGAAGACCGGGAATATCATCCATGCGCGCGGTACCATCCACAGCACACGGAATGCTTAAATTCCCAGTGGAAGGAGGAGTTGTCACTCTCTATAACACAACAGTACCACCAAGAGAATGCATCGCAGTAACAACTGAAGCGGAGACTATTCCAGAACAGCGCACGGAAAAAAACGCCAAATTTAAAAGTCGCTATTCACCCAGATTATCCGGAGCAACAAGTTTAGATTGGAGGATCTTTATCTGACAAAGGTAAAGCAGCCGTATGCGCACTCTTGCAAAAGAACCTAGACATCTTTGCATGGGAACCAAAGCATATGACGGGAGTACCGCGCTCTATCACAGAGCATAAGCTACAAATCCGACAAGGATACCCTCCAATACGACAAAAGAAGCGCGGCCAGGCCCCAGATCGTGCAAAGGCTATTCTGGAAGAAGTACATAAGCTCGTAGACGCAGGCATCATGCGTGAAGTATACTATCACGACTGGCTTTCTAACCCAGTTATGGTAAAGAAGAGCGATGGCAGTTGGAGGATGTGCGTGGACTTCACGGACCTCAACAAAGCATGTCCGCAGGACTGCTATCCACTGCAGAGATAGACTGGAAGGTCGAGTCCTTGTGCGGATACCCCTTCAAATGCTTCCTAGATGCATATAAAGGATATCATCAGATCCAGATGGCAGTGGAAGATGAAGAAAAAACAGCTTTCCACACCAGTCAAGGAGTATACTGCTACATAAAAATGCCTTTTGGCCTGAAGAACGCAGGCGCGACATACCAACGACTGGTGGACACAGCCTTCGAAAAACAAGTAGGCCGCAACTTGGAAGTCTATGTTGACGACCTTGTCATAAAAAGCCATACAGAGGACAAATTGGTGCGCGACATCGAGGAAACATTCCGAACGTTGGGGCGGATCAACATGAAGTTAAATCCAAAAAAGTGCACCTTTGGCGCGACCGAAGGGATGTTCCTTGGATACCTGATAGAACCCGACGGAATCAAGCCTTGCCCAGAAAAGACAAAGGCCGTTATTGATCTCCCCTCACCGCGCACACTCAAAGAAGTCCAATCACTGAATGGAAAGTTAGCGGGGCTAAACCGTTTCTTATCTAAGTCAGCAGACAAATCTCTTCCCCTCTTTAAAACACTCACGAAGTGTACAAAAAAGGGAGACTTTCGCTGGACTACCGAAGCGGAGGAAGCTTTCCAAAAACTTAAAAACCATCTGGCATCTCTCCCCAAACTCGTCGCACCGCGACCAGGGGAAGAACTAATCATGTACTTATCGGCAACCCATGGAGCAGTCAGCGCCGTACTATTGACAGACAGGAACTCCGTCCAGACACCCATATATTTCGTAAGCAAAGCCCTAAAGAAAACAGAGACCAACTACAGCGCTATGAAAAAGCTGGTCTTGGCTCTAGTGTTCGCAGCCAAAAGGTTGCGCAGATACTTTCAAGCGCATCCAATAGTTGTAATCACTGATCAGCCAATTAAACAAGTCATCTCTAAGCCTGACGCATCAGGACGCTTACAAAAATGGAGTGTACTGCTAAGTGAGTATAACATCTCATACAGACCGCGCACTTCAATCAAAGGACAAATCCTAGCCGATTTTATCGTAGAGAAGCCAGACAGCGACAGCCCAACATCTACAGCAAAAACAGATTTACAGGAACCCTGGATTCTGTTCACAGATGGGTTTTCATGTGTAGAAGGATCAGGCGCAGGCCTTATTCTTACAAATCCAGAAGGTATGGAATTCACCTATGCGCTACGCTTCGAATTCACAGCCACAAACAATGAGGCAGAATACGAAGCCCTACTAGCCGGACTACGTATTGCAATCCAAATGGGTGTTCGCAACCTAGAAGCAAACGTAGATTCGCGACTGGTCGCTAACCACGTGCTAGGTGAATATGAGGCTAAGGATGAATACATGACCCAATACCTGGAAAAGACAAAATCTTTGATCAAAAACTTTGATAGGTTCACAATAAAACAGGTGCCTAGAGGAGATAACAAGAAGGCGGACGCACTCAGCAAGATCGCATCCACAAGCTTCGCACACCTCTCAAAACAGGTATTGGTGGAAACCCTAAAAAATAAGTCAATCTTGGAGAGGGAGATATCAACGGTGATAGTGGAACAAGATCCTACATGGATGACACCTATCATCGAATTTATTAGCAAGGGAATCCTACCCCAAGATCAAAAAGACGCTCGCAAAATACGGCGCATAGCGCAACGATTTGAATTACGCGACAACGTACTCTATCGACGTTCTTTTTTACAGCCATGGCTCAGATGTGTCGGACCCCTTCAAGCAGACTACGTACTCCGCGAAATTCACGCTGGATCATGTAGTATGCACTCAGGGCCACGATCCGTGGTGGCAAGCGCTCTAAGGTCAGGATACTATTGGCCAACAATGCATCGCGATGCACGCGATCTGATAAGAAAATGCAGCAATTGCCAAATACATAGACCAATTCCGCGCCGACCACAACAAGAGCTAACACCAATTACCTCACCATGGCCATTTTACAAATGGGGTATTGACATCGCAGGACCTTTCCCTGTCGCAGCCGGAGGAGTAAAGTTCCTCATCGTGGCCATAGACTACTTTACAAAGTGGATCGAAGCAAAAGCGGTGGTGAACATCACGGGCAACCAAGTCAAACGCTTTGTGTGGGACAACATTGTCTGTCGCTTCGGACTACCGGGCGCGATCATATCAGACAACGGAAAACAATTCTGTGATAACCCATTCAAAGATTGGTGTGCACAATTGAACATCACACAACACTTTGCTTCAGTCAAACACCCACAAACCAATGGCCTAGTTGAGCGCGCGAATCGCAGTCTAGGCGAAGGAATAAAAGCGCGCCTTGACAAACACAAAGGAAGGTGGGTAGACGAGCTCTCACATGTCCTGTGGGCGCATCGCAAAACAATCAAAACCAGTACTGGCGACACGCAATTTTCCCTAGTCTATGGAACAGAAGCCGTCATACCAGCCGAGATAGGAATGCCAACTATACGCACAGCAGAGGTCAACGTCACGACAAATGACGAGGAACGGCGCATAGACTTAGACATACTGGAAGAAAGACGCGAACGCGCAGCTATACGCGAAGCAAAGGCTAAGGCAAAAATGAAGAAGTATTATGATGCAAAAGTCAAACACACTTCATTCAGACCAGGAGACTTTGTTTACCGCGCCAACGACGCGAGTCACGCAGAAGACACAGGCAAGCTCGGACCTAAATGGGAAGGACCTTACGAGGTCACAGACGCGCTCGGTAACGGCGCATACAGACTGCGCGATATGGAAGGTCACGACCTAGTGCGCACTTGGAACATCTGCAATCTCAAAAAATGTTACTTTTAGGCTACGGCCCTTACACAAACACCCCTGCATCCTACGAGGTGCCCAATAAGTGTTTGTCTTTCTTTTCTTTTCTAGGAATTGTATTTTCTATTTTTTCAAATAACTTGCAAGTATTAATAAAATGTTATGGTTTCTAGCTAACTCCATAGCGCATTTTTACTTTATTGCATATATGTCAATATTGTTTATCTCATATTTCTGCCTACATGGCGTGCATGCACCACTTAAAGACCCACGAAGGCATAAAGGATAAGTTAACCTACTAATTTACTTGTTGAATAAGAGGGTTGCAAACCCATCAACATTGGATCACGCATCCTTGTTAAGCGCCTTACTCTCGAGACGTCGAGGTAAGTCTCGCGCGCGCACCCCACGACGGATGCGCATATACCAAGTACACCGTACGAGCTTAGCAATATAACGAGCCAAGACACTTGGTCAAATAATAAAACTTCGCAAACAATGCAAGTATACTTCTTCAAAATCACGCACTTAAAAGCCTTAGTTAAAAAATCAAACTTAGCAAACAATGCAAGTATATTTAAGTCACGAACTTAAAACAAAAATGTATCTTATTCCACATTTATTAATAAAAATTACAAGAAAAGATACATAACATACAAAAAGCCTACACGCTAGGGCAATGCTCAAGGTCATCTTCATGAGCAGCAGAACTCCCGCCGCATAATATGGCCTTATCTTTGACCCCTTTCTTCATTGCAGCCCTCTCCGCATACTTTTCCAATGCTTCTTGAAGTGGGACCTCCTTCTCAAGTAAGTAGGGGTTCAGAGCATCACGCGGCTGCACAAAGATAGGAACCTGCAACTGCGAAACATCAGGTTTCAAATAGAAATCTGGTAACGACTCTGCACCCTTTGCCGTATGCCGCGCCAGAGTCAACCCTTGCATTACCACAGAAATTGGGTGGTCCTGGTTACGCTCCACTTGGGCAATATGCGAAAACTCCAAACGCTTCAGATCTTCCAGGGCTACAACCAGATCACCATATGCGTTGGGGTTATAACCAGGTACCTCCGTAGCAGGAACAGGTATTACCTTCTTCTCACAAAGCTCCTCTGTGGCCTGCGCCCTACCGCGCTCACAAGCACACTGGACAGCCCTCCCAAAAGCCTCAGTGACTTCTTGGGATTCCAGTGTGGTCATAACAGCCAGACGCAGCCCATGACTAATTAGCCACCTGAAGAGACAACATAAAACCTTCATACGACAACCACAAAGATAAGACAAAATTAACAAAAGTGGAAAGAAGCATTACCTGCGCTCCGCAACAGAAGAGACCAAGTGAGGATATAGCTCCTCGTCAAACTCTATATTCATCCTGCGCAGTTTCTCCTCTTGCAGTTGGTGCGCAGTCATGAACCGTTGACGCAGCGCCTCAACCTGGGCAAGATGCTCCGCCTTGTATCGGTCCATGAGGCCAACAGCCCACTCGCAAGTGGCTTTACGCTCGTTATGAGCTGCGCGCTCAGTCTGCAAATCAGCCCACAAGGACAGCTTCTCATCACGCACCCTCTAGCTGCTAACTTCTGAAGCCTTGAAATCAGCCTGAGTACTAGCCAGTTTTACCCTAAGACAGGCAATCTCTTCATCTTTCTGGATAGCGCGGCTACTTTCTCCAGAGTAGCTAACCTTCACACGCGCCGCTAAGGCAACCTGATAGTCAGCGGCACACCTCAGCTCATCCACAAGAGTATCCATAGAAGCATCTCCAATGGTCCCTAAACTCACCCCCTCACGCCTTTGCTCATCAGAGGACGCAACAACCGGCTTTGGAGACGACTTCTCGACAAAAACAGTAGCATCTTCAGAAGCATCAACACTATAAGAACAACAAGTTCGACGGTTATATAAACTACATGAAATAACTTATACACAGAAGGTTACGGAAGACACTTACAAACGCAGAGGAGACTCAGTCGCATTTTTTCCAGCATTTGAATGTAATGCACCCTCTTCGTCAGACTCTTCCTTCGAAAGTGACGTTGGTGTACCACTCACATGACGCTCCCTCCCAGAAAAGGACGCGCCACCATCCCCAGACATGGGTTCCTTGCGCTTCTCACCTCTACTACCATCCTCGGGAGCATCTACGACCTTTGTGATCTCTACGCTGTCGGAAGACTCAGGTATAGACTTCTCAGCATCAGGCTGCGCATCGTGGGCCTGTACGGCATGTCCCGCGACATTGATGGGAGCCACATCTAGAACAAGAGGAGGAGTCTCGCCTGAACCCTCCTCCAAATTAAGCTCCATCACACGTCCGGCAGTGGCCTGGAGAATGGGCGCTTCACCTGCCCTCAATGGACGTTGCCCGACCTTCACCACTTTTGGCTCGGCTAGATGCACTACTCCGAATAGATCCATCTCTGCGCAACAGTGGCATCAAAAAACATAACGGTTAGTTAAAACACAAAGAACAAAAAAGGGAATACTTACGAAGTAAGAGAGGAAGACAGATGAGCACCCACCCTGATTATTCGCATCCAAAAACATGGGCATCTCGTCGTCGAACCCGAAATAACTGCGGCTAATGCCGACACATATTAACAAAGCTTCGGGATACGAATTTATGGGAATAAGGTTGGCGTCTATGGTATACGCATCGCCCGTATTATACATCTCAGGTGATGGGCACTCATCCTTTGGCAAACTGCCATGGGTGTAAAAATCGAAATCCCATGGGAAAACCTTTCGGTCTACCCAAAAGAATTTTTCCCTCCAGCCCCTGAGCGAGTCTACACCCATAGTATAACATTGCAACTTCCCATGACGCTTCGCAAAGGAAACCCACCCATTTGACCACGTCGTATGATAAAACGCGCGGAACAAATTTACAGTGGGATTAATCGCTAACAAGCGACAGTTAACCTCGAAGTTAGTTATTTTACCCGCACCTATACAGTGCAACTGCGAGATGTGTATACTGTAGTAGCACAGTACCTCGCACAGGAATATCGAAAGGGGCACACGCTGATTCGCCCATTCAAAAAAACGCGTATATACACCTACCTTCCCTTCGGGGAAGTCGGCTATTGATACGCCTTCATCCGGAACAACCGGATGCACACCGTATGGGATATAGTAATCGGATTCGAACTGACGAAGTTCACCATATTCCATATTGGAAGAAAAATCTGAAAGTTGTCTAATCATACTTAAAAACTATTTGCGTACGTGCCTAATACCTTTGAAAATAAGTATTTTTTCGATCGGAAATAAAGAAATGAAGAATTTTGGAAGATTTTTCACTGTACCGTACCAAGTGAAAATGACAAGGGCTTAAATAGTCTTTAACGCACCAAAGATGATCGACACGTGGATCCCACTTATGAAACGTGTGGCTAGGAAATGAAAAGGTACAACACTTTTTCCCGAATCTCTAAGCACACGTGGATACCATCTCCACTTTTCGAGGTACTTTTTAAAGATATTTCGGACTAGATATGTAGTCCCGAGCAAAAGGGCGGGAAGCGTTTTATCTTTCCCGCCACGCTTGCCGCTTGATTCATTAGTCTAGTATCCGCAGCTACGAGCCACGCACACTAGACTGGGGGGACATGATGACGTATAGTCTATATTTGGGCCACAAGCCCAAATGATAAACATTACTCGCGCCTAAGTCCACCACGAGGGGGCTACCATGACAATGGTATGGGCCGCAGTATTAATGCCTTGGGCTCACGAGGCCCAAAGCCCAACTAAACCCACCGGGTACACGATAAGGATTATCTATTCATAGAATAGATATCCTTTCCTTGGATAAGCACCACGAGTGCGAAGAGTAAGGAGCAAGAAACCCATGCGGTTTCAGCCCCTATAAAAGGAATGATATATTCTCATTCAAAGGTACGATATACAACCCTAACTCTTTACGAGAACCCTAAATCGATTACTTACTCTCACGCCGGAGTCTAATCGGGGGAGACAATCCCTCGATAAGCCTAACGGTGTTGTCTTATTTTCTTAGTACGCAGGTAACAAGTGCTAAGAACTGAATTGGTACGAGAGCCTAAGCCCATTACCAGGTACGCCCAACTTTTGTATCAACAGCGGGGGTGCTAAAGAGGAAGAGGCGACGTGGGTAAGACTTGGTCTCCCCAATATTGGACTTGGCATTGTTCCGTCCTTGAAACTTATCGAGAGATACCCCGAAGGGCTTAATCCTTCGATTGGCGAATTCCCACTTGGTAACTAGATCATTGATGATTAGTTTTACGCCAAGGAAAGTTTTAGGAGGCTAGCCAGAGCCTTCAATTATGTAGGTTGCGATTACAGTCGAAGGGGTGTCCTTCGAGCTAATCGGAGGGTACATCATCACCAGCTATATAAGGTCAAACAAATACTCTTAAGGGTGCGTTTGGTTTGTAGACGGGATTAGAATTGATTTGGATTTGGTTTAGGATTTAGATTTAAATTTGGTTTTGAGGTAAGCGAAATACATATATTTTATTATAATAAAAATAAAAAATACGGAGTATTATTTAAAGATTAAAAGTGTGTATGTGTGTGAGAGATATAGAAAGATGTATAATAAATAAGGTGAGAGAGATTAAAACCCAATAAAAACCAACCTCATTTGCCTACCATGGGTTTTGTGGGCCATTTTGTACTTTTCAAATCCAAAGCCTCCAACCAAACATTTAAATTTAAGATACAAATCAAAACCCATCTCAAATCCCCCCAACCAAACGGACCCTTAAGTTATAGATGTTTTAGTTTGTGGTCTTTGGCATGAGTGACTTTTTCTATATAAAAAAATCAGATGTTTTAACAGGCTAATTTATGGGTTTTGATTTACCTGCACACAAACTTAAATCGATTATACCTTCTTATTATATCAAGTTTGTTTGCATCAAATATGATTAGAACTTTATACCCTTCGCACTTTGATGATGATGATTGTAAGCCACTTGCTAACTTTATCACTTTTGGTTTAGGTTTGTTTTGCATTATTAGCCCTCGATTTTAGCCTTGCCCGAGTTTATTGATTCAAATGCAATCCATACAAGATGTAGTCCATATAACTTGGTCGCCTAGTTTTCATGTATCTTTCTTATAAATTTGACAAGATAATTAATTTTATGATCTTTTTTGAAATGCAAGGATTTTATTAGGCCCAAAAATCCAAGAAAAAATAATATAAATGAGTCTACAAGACAAAGACACATAAAATAAAATGAAAACACTTTAAGAAATAAGGAGAGATATAGACTAAGGACTACATCTCCTACCATGAATTAGCCTTGATAGGAGTGCATAGAAGTTTGGAATTTGGCAGAAATAACCCCTGAGCTTTGGATTCTGGAAGATCAAGTCAATACTAGTCCTTGGAGTTCACAAATTTACAAGTTTGGTCCCTGGGTGAAAAGTTTGAGGAATTTACAAGTTTAGTCTCTGAAGTTTCAGAATTGACATAATTGGTCCCTGGGAATTCAAATTTGGAAAATTTACTTTTAAGGTCCTTGGGTTATTCAAATATGGCAAGAATGGTTCCTTAAATACTTTGGATAAATGCCAAACACAGCCCCTTAAAATTTAGAAAGTTTCAATTTTGGTCCTTGTGTTATTTCTACTAAAAACCAAACGGATCCCTTTTTCCAAATCAAAACACAACACACTACAACACCCTCACCAGCCCACCTTATTACTCCCTGATCCAACACAAACACCAAGCCCAAACAACCAGGCCCGTTTTCCCTTTTAATATAAAAACCGGTCAAACAGTTTGACCAAACCACCCTTCCTTCCCTCCCACTTGGACACCCTGCAAACTCCATCCCTGCCACCACCACTTGCTCTCCCTGCTCACCCACACCCCTTATCCCTTCCATTTACACTTCCCAAGCAGCATTAAATCCTGCCACCCCTACACACGCTATATCAGACCCTAATTGGTCTGAGCCAATTTTCCCGCCAAAACCATTAAAGGGCTCAGATCATTCCAATGCCATCCAATGGCCAATTTTAATGATGGGATTGACTCAGGACCCCACCTCAGTGCTTATAAGTGAAGAGAGAAGAAAGATGAATAAGTAGTTAGCTAATGTAGTGATAGCTTAGTGTAGCTTGGTCGTTCAATGTAATTTCTCAATTTTAGTTATCTAATTTAGCTTCAAAGTGTAATTTCATTATCTTTATTGTAAAATAATCCTTGTTCAAATCATAATTACAAGTAAACTTTATCAAAGCTCACTTTGCACTTTTTCATTAAATTTCCTAGATTTGTTCAAATAGTGTTAGAAGCTGTTAAAACTGTCTCTTGAGTTGAACTTTAGCTACTTAAAAGCTTTTGGTAAGCCTAGTAAACTTTAAAACCTATTTTATTCAACAATTCAAAAATTCAAGCAAAATACTCAAAAATAGCTAGAAAATCATAAATAAAGAAAGAAGAGGTGAAGAAGCTGGAGCCTTGTGCAATTTGGATGGAAATGGTATTAGTAGCTTCATGGGAAGCTGTTAGGATGGTTTTGAGCCTTGTGCACCCTTGTTCTTTGCTTTGGACAATTTGTAAGCCTTTCCACATTTTTTAGCATAAATTGTGATTGTGAGTTGTTGTTGTTTATTGTTGTTTGTTTTTGCCTAATCATGTTTATTTTAGCCTAATATCAGTTAATACATCAAATACTTGGATTAGATCACTCATTTGCATTGTAAATCACCAAGACAGTCAATTAAGGGGTGTTTGGTTTAACATGTTTACCTGGGGTTCTTGGTTGTTATTATTGTTGTTTGATGTTGCAGCATGCTACTCTAGGTCCCATTAAGTAATCTTAGCCATAAAACTCAGGTCTTGTGTGACCAAAAGTCAAAATGACCCCTTGATCCTCTTCATTAGTGCACTGTTAGATCTTAGGGCCTCTAGTCTTACCATATCATTACACAAGTTAGTTATTTAGCTCAATTTAGTCCTAATATAGCATATAACAACTTATTTAGTCAGTAGGATCCATTAGAAACTCATTAAAGTCAAACCAAGAGTTCATCTTAGAAAGTCAAAATTGCATGGTCATGCAGAATTCCAAAACTTATTTATTCAGTAGGATTTTTTGTAAATTTTGTGTTTAGGTTTAGGCTTTGAAATTTTAGTTAGTCAAAATATCCCAGCTAAACTTTAGGAATCAACAAACAGCTTATTTTTAGCATTTTTCTTTCTAGCTTATTTGATAGCTTGATTCAGGCTGCAGGGCATATTCATGCCCTGCACCAGCTTATCTGTCCCAAACACCCAAGTTCATGCCCTCCCCTAGTGCTTATTAGTGGGACCCAGGGGCTGGACCTTGGCTTTTTAGGAAGCCCTTCTGGCTAGCTTTTCAGATCCACTCTTACTTTGGGCTTCTAATTACCCATGTGGGCCCCACAAGGTCTGAAAGATTGCCATTTTGGCCTATCTTAGTGTAGATTTTGACCAATTGCTTATTAGTTTGTAACAACTTGTTTCCTGAGCTTATTTGGTTCTTTATTGCTTATTCCTAGTTGTCATAACCTGTTGTAGCTCATTTATCTCTCTAGTAGCTTTTTATTAGCTTTTTTAATACCTAAAAAGTCCTAATAAGCTAAGAACCAAACCTGTTAAGCACTTTGGTTCCCAAAGTGCTTATTTTTTAGATTCATCCAAAGTGTCTTCACAAAAGATTGTTCTTTTCAGTATTTAAGTAGATTTGAAATCGAAAAACAAAGAAAAACCAAATTTAAAAAAAGTGGTAGCTTCTATTTAAGCCATTTGGCTTATTTTTTTGCTTTTTCAAAAAGCAATTTCTAATTTTATATTTTTTTTGAGTTCATGTTCATTTTTAGTATTTTTAGTAATTTTTCTAGATTTTTCTCTTTTCATTTAGTATTTATTATAATTAATATTAGTTTAAATAATAATTAAGCAATATTAGTTAATTAAATAGTTTTATTAATTTTTATTTAACAATAGTACTTTTTTATATTTTTTCTAGGTTTTATATATCATAAAATAATTTTAGGAAATTTTTCATAATTTTCACTGTTCATTTTCTATTTTTCTTAATTAATTTAGTTTAATTAGTTTTTAATTAATAAATAAGTAAATAATTAATAAATTAGTTTAAAAATAATTTTAAAAACTTTTTATAATTTTTTAGGATTCCTGTGATGGTTAATTAATTTTTGTAAAAATTTTCATATTTTTCTCAGTTATTTTAGTATTTTTCTTAAATTTAAATTAGTTATAAATTAGTTTTTATTAAATATTAAATAGATTAAATTAGTTTTTAATTAATAATAAATAATAAAATAATCAAAAAAATAATTTTCTTTTTAATTAAAATTTATTTTAATATTAAGTTTATAAAAGTTTCATTTCCACCCCCTGTAGTTTTAATTTGTGCAAAACTCACCTTTTTCTCTGTCTGTAGACGTTTCTGATTTTTAAATTGTTTACGTTTGATTATATCTGTAATTCTATAATTGTTCATACTATTTCATTATCTTAATACCAAGCAATCAGTAGTGTAAATCAATCCAAATCTTTTTTTGTTCTTGTTCCCTACTCACTGATTCCCATAAACATTTCCAAAAGCACAATTTCAATCTCGTTGGGACTTAACGACCCGTGGATTTCCCTGTACTTCCATGGATTTAATATCTTACAGTCCCTCCCTTACTGCTTGACTTGTTGACCATTCCCGTTTAATTTATGAGGTTGGTTTGGGAGGAGTCAAAATTTTGGCACCACTGCGAGGGAGGTTGTTGCGTGTTTCAAAACGTTTTTAGGTTTAGTGATTTTTCAAAACCCTCCTTGTACAAATTTCACCACTTTGTAAATTTTTTTGTAAAAATCTTAATCATATCAGAAAAAGTTCATTAACACTTTTCCTAAAGTGTTAAAAACACCAAAAAAAAATCATAAACAACAAAACAAATCGTGAAGTTAAATTACTTCGATTTCTTTAAGATTACAACCTACACAGGTGGAATACGGAAGTTCTGACATTAAATTGCGAACTGAAGAGAGATTCATTCTTCTCTCCCGCCACCCTGCGAGTAATTTAAAATAAAACGATTTCGGTTAACGAATCGATACCAAAAATATTTCCAAAAGGTTTTTGCACACACACCCAAAAAAGCCAAAAACATTTTGTTTTCTGTTAATAATAATTACATAAAATACACTGTCGAAAACCAAGGCTGAATACCTACCAACTGGGGGTATGAACATTAATAAGTTCCCAAACTAAAGATTAAAACTTGCCTTTGTATCCTTGTGATTGGTGTACCTTTTTCAAAGAAGCCAGTCATACTGTGATTATTGGTTTAAGTTCCCTGTTGTTTTGCCTCGATCTTGTTTTAATTGACTTTGTTTTTTTAGTGCATGCACACTAAGCATGTTTCTCAAAAATACCAAAAATATTCACCTTCACCCTCTCACCTTTTTTATTCTTTATCCCTTACCCTCTGTAACCCTTTGATTCTTTCTATGTCTTATCCCCACCATCTTGATTGTCAATGGTATGGTGGTCCTCATAATGGTGGTAATTGTCCCAGTTGTAGCATGGTAGAGTCAGGAAACGGGTATGTCTATAACCAGAATCCCTATGACACAACTGATTTATTCCATCAGCCCCCACACCATGAGATACAGACGTATTCGTGTGAATTTTGTGGAGGTCCTCACCAAGGATTTGAGTGTCAAACTAGGAACACGTTTGTCTATGAACAGTTTCCTGGTAACAATCAAAGTTTTGAAAATGAACAATATCCATGTTATTCACCAAATCAGTCACAACAATCATATTGTTGTGAGTACTGTGGAGGTACACACTTTAGCTCTAATTGTCAAACAAGGAATCCATTTCCTTGTAACAATTATGACTATTCGTATCAAGACCAACCTCCACAGTGCCAAATGATTCAAGCAACTCCTCAACAAATCCAGCAAGACCCTTGTCTAGAGGCTCTTGAGATATTGAAAGAACTTAAGGAGGAGTTATCTAATATATCATTTCAAAATTCTTGTGAGAAGTCTATTGAATTACTTACAGAAAAACGAGATACTAGCATGGAAGAATTACTAGTCAAAGAGCATGCAGCTAAAATACGTACCACATTTTGCAATGCTGCTCTTCTCTACGACGATGATGACAGTGATGATGAAGATACATTACAAGTTTGTAATGATTCATCAGTTGAAATTCCATCCATGGAAAATCAGGGAGAAAAGAATACTAAGGAATTACTAGCAGAAGAACAAATGGAACTTGTACAATCCATGAATGCTAGTCCTTCTCAACTCCCTTAGTCTGTTGTTATCACACCCGAAGTTACCACTAACTCTCTAAGCATGGGGGACGAGCATCTTAGCACTATTCCTGAAAAGGAATCTGACGAATTCATAAAGTCTAGTGTTGAGAACCTTTTCCCAATCCCAAGTGAGTCACAGGGAATTTTTGAAGAAATGTGTGATTTTCTTTCCCCTCTTGAGTGTTCAAAAGATCATTTTGAGACTTTCTTTGATTCTAATGATGATTGTACATCTTATGGAGACATCAAGTATGTTGAGGCATCACTTCTACATTCTAATGTTGATCCTCTTCTTGAGGAGTTCGCCGATGAGCTCGCTCACATCGATCCACTTCCATCGGGAAGTGACGATAATCTCTTTGATTTCGAAGACAATCTAGGAGAGATTGAAAGTCTTTTATATCATGATCAATCACTCAATTCTTATCCCAACATCGCGCTTGGTAATTCACATAATGATGACAGTTCTTTATCTTGCGGAGACATCAATTATGTGGAGGAACTACCTTCTGAGCTCGTCAGTCCAAAAGAGGATGTTAATCACCTTGTTCCTGAATTATTCAAAACGACTTTCACCAACCTCTGTTTGATTTTGAATCTGAATACACTTTAATTTCTGATAATCCAATATTTGATATTCAAAATGAGGAAAGTAATGAGTCTGTAACAGAACAAGGGTTCACAGATTTATATCTTGTGAATAACTCTCTTCACGAGGAATTCGCCGGTGGACTCACTCACATCAATGGAAATGAGAATCCGATCAATGGGTTATTTGAGCAAAATGATCTACATCATTTATTACCCGAGATTGAATCATTTTCTTTTGAGGATGTGATGCGTGGAATTACGCCCTCGCAAAAGGTTTTATCTCTCAAGGGATCTTGAGAAGCTTGCAATCCCCACCAGGCAGTGTACATGTTCGTTGTAGTATAGTATAGTGACAAGTACCGGGGAATTGATTGTTCAACGCAGGAATAGTGTTCGTTAGGATTGAAATTAATCTAACTAGGTCTAAAGGTGAAGGATAATTCTTTTTGTGTTTTTTTTATTTTATAAAAAGCAAGTAAAAATCTCGGGTTTTGGAAGAAGGGGCAGAATTAGTTGCTAATCAACTAACCCAAAGGCTACTATTTAAACTAATGTGTAGGAAAATAAACTAGGGTTCTACAAGGTAAGTGAAGCATGTCTACCTATGATGTATTACTCCTTGCTAGCTATCCAATTCTACCTATTGAATTGTCACACCTTGTTTTAATTGACGGGTTATATTCCTTAATACCATTCATAGGGCCATGTACGATCTTCCCAAACTCTATTAGCTCCTACTTCACTCCTATGTCGAGCCGACTAAAAGCTCCTAACATGGGATCACTAGAATTTGCTTATGCATTAAATACAACCATATAATCGTAGTACACATCCGATTCATGTTTCTTAAGACGTTCAAGCATGTTACCAATTGGAAGTCTGCCAGTTTTCTTAAGCCTAACATCGATATCATTCAATTAAACAAGAGACAATAGGAAACAAGAATTATAAGCTAAACCAATTAGACCTATCGAAGTGTCACACCCTAATTGATAAAGATAGACACAAACATCAACAAGGAATCAATAAGATCAAATCAATTATATACAAGTTTCATACAATCATAAGTAGACACAATGTGAATTAGCAAAACATCATCAAAGAAGAGCAAACAACAATGATAATGGAAAACATAATTAAGATAGAATCAACAAACCAATATAAGATGTTTATGGAGTGATTGAAACCTTCTAAGTTGCTGGAAAAACACCTACCCTAACCCTAGAATCAGACTTAGGGTTTAGGGCTTACAAAAAGTGAAGTTGTGATGTTATATTTATAGGCTATTTTCTGCTCGGCCCATCTTGATGGCGTCAAGACCAACTTTTCTTCATCAAATTTTAAATCTCTTCGTCCTCTTCGCGTAAGCTTTTGAATCACCTAAATCCGAGTTCGTATGCAAAAGTTATGACCAAAACAATATCAACTACTCCGCACGCAAGTTGTTATTGTCTTGATCATCTTGTGACGGTTTCACTAAGGTTTCTTCTTGTGTAAGCCTTCTTCATGACGTCGTCACTCTATAACATCTGACGTCGTCAGGTTAAATCCTGACGCCGTCATGCATAATTTAACTCTTGGCCGTCACATGTATTCTGACCCTGATGGCCTTGGTGACGCTGTCAGGCCAAATTACCTTGAAATAGTTCTGGGCCGTCATGTGTATTAGTCATATCCACCTCTTTTGCCAAACTTGACGCCGTCAGGTACTGTTCCCAGCAAGGATTTTGAGACTTTGTCGTTTTCTTCACTAAATTGCTCCAAAAACGTCCAAAATGCTTCCTTTTGTAAATTTCTCCTCAAAAGTACCTAAAATGACGAAAGGAACGATTTAGGGCAATAATTGATCAAATAATTACGAATTCGGGCTTAAATGACCCCCTAAAAGCGGTACACTTTTCGCCTTATCAGGACGTTACCGTGGGTGATATTTCCATATCATTCCTCTCCGAGGATAAAATATTCAAACTCGGCATATTACCTTGTGAAGAAACTCATTCTCATAAAAAGTTGACTCCCGATAAGAATTTAAAGTCACAAACCTCATCCGAGGAACTTTTAATTCTGGAGTATGATTACTTTGATCTTAAGAAAGATCATAGTCTGGGGGGAGATGCACTCATTCATGAGAATTTGCATATTAATGCCAAAATTCCCACCCTCCCTCCCGGGATGTTTTTGTTGGGTCTGAAACTGCTGCTATGAATGAAACTGCTGCTAGTAGTAATGATTCTGCTGCTGATGTCAAAGTGCTGCTAAGGATAAATGCTGCTGACAGAGTCTACTGCTGATGGGATAAGGATGTATACGGTTTAGATAAATACAGAATAGATTGTGTAAATATTATATTTATCTAAAATATACTTATCGTGTAGAGAAAGGTATTGTAAACCTAGTAGGATTCCTTAGTCTATAAAAGGAGGATCCTAGAGTTAGTTTATGTACGTATTATTTTATTCACTTCAAGGTTGTAAAACCCTAGCATTGTTGAGTGCTCGTATTAATAATATTGAAGTGTTGAAAGAGAATCATTATTCTTCTTAAGTTAAGCTTTTACATTCCGCATATTAGCTTAAGTGTTTAATCAAGTTAACTTCTATACAAGATCGTTTAAGCTCAACTGGGATCAACAAGTGGTATCAGAGCTTGTGATCTAGAAGTTATTATCAAGAAGATTTTGTTTCTTAAAAGTTTGCCGTTCCAAATCTATTGCTAAGATGGGTGATGAAACTCATATGGTGACTGCTTCAAGGGTGCCCATGCTGAATCCTGCTGAGTATGAGCTTTGGAAGAGAAGGATCAGACAGTACATTCGCATGATAGATTTCAACATGTGGAATGTGATTGTCAATGGTGATTCTGTACCTGAGAAGAGTGTTGATGGGAAGGAGATACCAATTAAGTCTGCTGAAGCCAACACAGTAAGGAAGATGGAAATTAAAGCACATAGTATTCTCTTAATGGGAATACCTAATGAATTCCAAATGGACTTTGATGACTGTGAATCTGGAAAAGAATTGATGGATGCTGTTGAATTCAGGTTTGGAGGGAATGATGCTACTAAGAAATCCAGGAAAAACATGATGAAGCATCAGTTTGAGAATTTTACTTCTGAAAGTGGAGAGAAGATAATTGGCACATACAACAGGCTAAACCAACTTGTTAGTCATCTAAAGCTTGTTGGCTATGTGGTTCCACAAGAAGATGTAAACCTAAAGTTTCTTAGAAGTCTTGCACCTGAATGGAGTATGCACACAGTTGTGTGGAGGAATAAGCCTGATTTTGAAACTATGAAGCTGGAGAGTCTCTACAACAATTTAAGAGTGTATGAATCAGAACTATCTACCTCTTCTACTTCATCTTCTGGTACTCAAAACCTTGCCTTTGTATCCTCTAAAGGAAAAGGATCTCAAGAATCTCACTCTGCTGCTCATTCTACTGCTTATGGAGTATCTGCTGCTGATGGATCTGCTGCTGGTTCAAATGATAAGATTTCTACCAGTGATATTGCTTTGTGTGGATTCTTGGCTGAGCTCACAACTACTATAAGGTCACATGTCATTAATCAAGACTTGGATTATATTGATCCTGATGATCTTGAAGAAATTGATCTTAAATGGCAAATGGCTATGTTAACCTTGAGGGCAAGAAAGTTCTTGAAGAAGACTGGAAAAGAAGTCAAGTATAAAGCTAAGGACAGTCCAGGCTTTGACAAATCAAAGATAAAGTGCTACAATTGTAACAGGAAGGGACATTTTGCCAGAGAATGTAGAGCTCCAAAGAAGAATGCTGATGCTGCAAAGAAGGTTACTGAAGAATCAAAGACTGCACTGGTATCTTGTGATGGACTGGGAGATTATGATTGGAGTGATATGGCTGAAGAAGAACCAAATTTCTCTTTGGTAGCTGTTGCTCAACCCAAGGTGCAGAACTTTGCACTTATGGCCTATGGTTCATCATCAGGCTCTGACTCTGAGGTATCAAATGATTCAGACTTATCTGTGTGTTCTTTTAAATCTTGTGCTGACACTATAGAAGAACTTAAGTCTAGGAATGAGAGTTTAAATAGAGAACTTGAACACCTAAAACTTGATAACTTAGGTTACAAAGTAGGTATTCAAAATGTTGAAAGGAGGTTAGAATATCTCAAAGAGTATGAGAAGGAATATGTAGATCAACTTAATCTCAGAGATATAGAAATTTTTAAGAAAAACAGTGAAGTAGAAGTTCTTAAAAATAAGTTAGAAGAAGCTGAAAAAGAAAAAGAGGAAGCTCTTGCTGAAAAAGATAAACATGTAGTAAGAGTACAAAAACAACAATATGCTTCTGATTTGGTTCATAAATCTATTGAGAATAATTTGATGAGAAAAGGTAGTGGAATTGGGTATAATGAAGTGGCTCCTCCAGCCAAAAGTGCTTTTGCCCCACCAGGAAAAGAACTATCCTTCATTAGTGAGCTAAATATTGAAAAACCTGTAGGTGAATGTAGCACAAGTGTAAATGAAACACCTAAGGTTGAGGCCAGAAAATTTTCTGAAGCTCCTATTATAGAAGATTGGTATTCTGATAGTGATAGTGATGAGGAACAGGTTAAACAGGAACAAAGTGTGAAAAAGGAAGAAATTCCTACAAAGTTTAAACCTAAAATTGAACAGGTTAAGTTTGTCAAACCTGTGTTAGGAAATAACTTCTCTAGGAAAATGGTAGAATACAATGAGGTACCTAGAGAACAGATGGAAAAGTTTAACAATAAGCCTAGGGGTAACCAGAGAAACTTCAACAACCTAGTTTCACACAAATTAGGTAATCAGTTTCAATTACAAAAGAAGGCTTGTTATAAGTGTGGTAGCTTTGACCACTTGATTGTTAGATGTCCTGAACACCAAAAGCCTGTTTGGAATCAATACACTAGGGTGAATCACAAATATGTAACTAAACAAACTCACCCACATCCTAATATAAATATGGTTCCAAGAGCTGTTTTGTTGAGATCTGGTGCTACTAGATCTATTTATGCTGCTAAATCAAATGGTGTTTTCAAAACCACAACTGGTTCTTCTACTGGCTCTACTGCTAGTAAGCATTCTGCTGCTAGTATGCATTCTGCTGCTAGTAAG
Organism: Artemisia argyi; assembly: GCA_030686995.1. NCBI lineage: Eukaryota > Viridiplantae > Streptophyta > Magnoliopsida > Asterales > Asteraceae > Artemisia > Artemisia argyi. The sequence goes on from CM060688.1 coordinate 49,715,836, forward strand.
CAACCTGCTGCTAGTACAAAACTTTCTACTTCAAGGCCAAAAGTTTTAACAAATACAGTTGTTGGTAATCACTTTTATGCTGTTAAGGCCTCAGCTTGCTGGACTTGGAAACCAAAAACTATTGGTTCAAATTCTGTTTCCAAGGATAGTAGTGCATCAAGTAATTTAAAAAAATTTGATTATGTTGATGCACAGGGCAGATCCAAGTCAGTAATGGCTTGGGTCGTCAAGAGGAACTAATGTCTCTATTTTTTATGTGCAGGTCAATCTACTGGATGAGCTTAAGGATATGGTTATTGTTGACAGTGGATGTTCTGGACACATGACAGGAGATGAGTCTCAACTTGAAGACTTTGAGGCTTTTGATGGTGGTTATGTTGCTTTTGGGAATGATCCAAAAGGTGGAAAGATTGTTGGAAGAGGAACTCTTAAAACTGGAAATTTGGACTTTGAGAAGGTGTTCCTTGTGAAAGGACTTAAGTTTAACCTTTTTAGTGTCTCACAAATGTGTAACAAAAAGAACTTTGTTCTTTTTACAGACACTGAGTGTATGATCCTTTCTCCTGACTATCAATTGCCAGATGACAAATCTGTGCTTTTGAAGGTCCCTAGAAATGAGAATATATACAGTGACCATATTAAGAACATTGTTCCTAAGAGGGATTTGACTTGTCTAATTGCAAAGGCCACCATTGATGAATCCAAATTATGGCATAGGAGATTGGGACATCTGAACTACAAGACCATGAACAAATTGGTAAAAGGAAATCTGGTCAGAGGAATGCCTACAAAGACTTTTGAAAATTGTGAAACTTGTGTTGCTTGTCAAAAGGGTAAACAACACAGAGTTTCATTCAAGTCCAAAACTGTGAACACAAATACTGAGCCATTACATCTACTGCACATGGACTTATTTGGGCCTGTATTTGTCAAAAGCTTGAACAAGAAGTCATATTGTCTTGTTGTCACTGATGACTTTAGCAGGTTAACTTGGGTATTTTTTCTAGCCACTAAAGGTGAAACTCCAGAAATACTCAAGGCATTTATTACAAGAGTTGAAAACCTGTACAATCACAAGGTGAAGATAATCCGATGTGACAATGGTACTGAGTTCAAGAACAGTGTGATGAATCAATTCTGTGTGGGGAAAGGAATTCTTAGACAGTATAGTGTAGCAAGAACTCCACAATAGAATGGTGTTGCAGAAAGAAGAAACGGGACACTTATTGAGGCTGCAAGAACAATGTTATCTGATTCAAAACTACCTATCCCTTTTTGGGCTGAAGCTGTAAACACTGCATGCTTTGTGCAGAACAGAAGTAAGGTAGTCAAGCCTCACAATAAGACTCCATATGAGTTATTTCATGGAAAGAAGCCACTGATTGATTTTCTCAAACCATTTGGATGTCCTGTTACAATTTTGAACACTAAGGATCAGCTAGGCAAATTTGATGAAAAAGCTGATGAAGGGAATTTGGTTGGTTACTCTGTGATTAGTAAAGCTTTCAGGGTATACAATAAGAGAACCAAACATGTAGAGGAGAATTTGCATATCAAGTTTTCTGAAAACACATCAAATTCTGAGGGAAAAGGACCAGAATGGCTGTTTTATGTTGATATGCTTACCAAAACAATGAACTATGTACCAGTTATTGCCAGTGTTGACAAACCACAAGAAGAATTTGTTTTGGTTGAGAAATTAAAGGTTGGTCCTACCTTACTACCCTTTCAGTCAGATCCAAGTCCTAAAGAAGATGTGGTTACTCAAGAGAAACCTAAGGAAACTGAAGAAGGTATTGAAATACCTATTGAAGCAGAAAAAGAAACTAATGAAGTTCCCAAGGTAGTTGTTGATGTCTCTCCTACACAGCCAGAAGACTCTACTGCTAGGCCAAAAGATACAACTACTGCTCCACCACATTCTGCTTCCAAGCCTACTAACTCTACTGCTACTTCAATGTTTCCTAATTTGGATTCTCAGGGTAGACCTATTGCTGATTCTATCTATCCTGATGATCCAAATATGCCTCATCTTGAGAATATTTACTATGACACAGATGATGATGCACTTGATGGTCAGTTATTTGGAGCTGCTGCAGATTTTACTAATTTGGAACTCAATATTCCTGTTAGTCCTACAACTACTACAAGAGTACACAAGGATCATCCCAAAGATCAAATCTTAAGTGATCCACAATCATCTATTCAAACTAGGCAGATGACTAAAGCACTGAAAGATCTTCAACATCAAAGTTTCTTTGCCAGATCTCTGCATCAAAGAAATAGTCATAAAGATCTTCAAAATTGCCTGTTTGCATGTTTTCTTTCTCAAATTGAACCCAAAAACACTTACAAAGCCTTACAAGAAGCAAGTTGAGTGGAAGCAATGCAAGATGAGCTTCTACAATTTAAGCTGCAAGAGGTTTGGACTTTGGTTGACTTGCCAAATGGAAAAAGAGTGATTGGCACAAAATGGGTTTTCAGATGCAAAAGAGATGAGAGAGGAATTGTCATAAGGAATAAGGCAAGGTTAGTAGCACAGGGATACACACAACAAGAAGGCCTTGATTATGATGAGGTATTTGCTCCAGTGGCAAGAATAGAAGCAATTAGAATATTCTTGGCTTATGCTTCATACAAAGATTTTGTAGTGTATCAAATGGATGTGAAAAGTGCTTTTCTGTATGGAACCATTACAGAAGAGGTTTATGTGTCTCAACCACCAGGCTTTGAAGACCCTGATCATCCTGACAAAGTTTACAAGGTAAATAGAGCAATGTATGGCCTACATCAAGCCCCTAGAGCTTGGTATGACACTTTGTCAACATACTTGCTAGAATTTGGGTTTAGCAAAGGAAAGATTGATAAAACTTTGTTTCTCAAAAGACAAAAGGATGATATTTTGCTGGTTCAAATCTATGTTGATGACATCATCTTTGGGTCTACAAACAAAGCTATGTGTGTTAGTTTTGAGAAGCTTGTGAAGGACAAGTTTGCTATGAGTTCAATGGGAGAACTCACCTTCTTCTTAGGTCTGCAAGTTACACAGAAAGAAAATGGTATATTTATCAGTCAGGATAAGTATGTCAATGATATTTTGAAGAAATTTGGTTTTGAAGATGCTAAACCTGCCAAGACTACCATGGAAACCAATAAACCATTGCTGAAGGATGAATATGGAAAAGAAGTGGATATACACTTGTACAGGTCTATGATTGGCTCATTGATGTATCTTACAGCATCAAGGCCTGATATCATGTTTGCTGTGTGTGCCTGTGCAAGATTTCAAGTGTGTCCCAAGGAATCACATCTCAATGCAGTGAAGAGAATTTTTAGATATTTGAGGCATCAACCAAAATTGGGCCTCTGGTATCCTAAGGATTCACCATTTGATTTGGTCTCCTATTCAGATAGTGACTATGCTGGAGCTTCTTTGGATAGAAAGTCTACAACAGGGGGTTGTCAATTTCTAGGAAGCAGATTGGTGTCATGGCAATGCAAGAAGCAAATAGTGGTGGCTAATTCTACAACTGAAGCTGAGTATGTGGCTGCTTCAAGTTGTTGTGGACAAGTTCTATGGATGCAGAATCAATTATTGGATTATGGGTACAATTTCATGAATACCAAAATTCATATTGATAACAACAGCACACTTTGCATAATTAAAAACCCTGTTTTTCATTCTAAAACAAAACATATTGAGATAAGACATCACTTTATCAGGGATTGCTATGAAAAGAAGTTAATCCAAATTGTTTTGCTGATCTTCTCACTAAACACTTTGATGTGGGGAGGTTTCATTTTTTAATTGCAAACATTGGTATGATAAATCTTTGAACAACTTATCTCTTTGTTTTTGTACAAGTGTGTAAAGGCATTGTGCTGCTTGTTACTCTGCTGCTTATCTTAAAGCATCTGTTTGTGATGGAATGTAGTATGCTGCTATTTCTAACTCTACTGCTAGTGCATATGTTTGTTTGTTTTGTGGTGTTTGGTCTAATATTGTGCAGGAATAAGTCTAAATGATGATTTGCAATAACAATATACTGACAACAAAAGAAGAACATCTGTCATTCATCATTCATCAAGTTCAAAAGTTCATACATCAAAAGAGAAATTACAAAGACTACTTCTGAAACCACAAAATAGTGCAACAATCTAAGATGAAATTAAAGACTACAAGCACTACTTTCTAGGGCATGGAAGTCCAAGAACAATTTTTCTTTCTTTAGGGAGAGGAGAGTTTGTCTTCCTTGTCTTCTTTGCCTTGATAGACTTCTTTGGTCGTGGCCTTGATGACTGAGGCCTCTCAGGAGTGGAAGGTGGTTCATTTGGAGGCTCATCCTCATCTGATGAAGTGTAGATGAATGGGGAAACAAGCTCCCTTGGGGATGGTTGCCTGATAGGGATCCAAGCTGTGTCTTCTGATGACTCTGAAGATGATGGAGATTTTGGGGACATTACAGCTTTACCCCTGGATGTGCTTGGGGTTTGATTTAAATGCAGAAGATCTTTGAACACAGGGAGATCATGCTTTCTCTTTTTGGCTTGCTCTTTGGTTCTACAACCATCATGAGGAGGACGGAAGGGCGGTACATATGTTTCAAAGGGGGTTTCATCTTCAGATGATGAATCGGAAGAGATATTGATGATTTCGGGTGTTGATTTCATGATTATTTGATTTGATTTGGGTTAATTCAAGTTTTGATTTGGTTGATTGGCATTTTGATTATGATTAGGGTTTGATTGTGATAAATTAGGGAAAAGATTTAGTCCGTTTTTATAGGGATTACGACATATCATCACATTAATTGCTGAGGATTCTTGACTTTTTGACCAAGCTTATTTAGTCAACTCTGCTGCTGGATTATTTCACTCTGCTGCTAGTTATATAACTCTGCTGCTAGTGTTATTGTGCTGCTACGGTTGAAAGTGTGAGGGTGGGATGTGTAACTTCTTCAATCAGTTTAAAACCTAATTGATCTTCCTACTTGGTTTTCTCATGTTTCAAATTGAAGTTATCACAAACCCTAACACTCCACCTCTCTCAAAGTCAAAAATTCCCAATTTCCCTAAACCCTAACTCATGGATTGCGTTCGTACCTGGGCAAAGCAACACAACAGTGTGGTCGTTTTGGATGCTGAATCAGTTAATGAAGATTTCACAGACATGGTAAAATTTTTGAATGCTACTTCTCTTAGGTATGCACTCACTGTGAATCCTACTATATTTGCTTCCCACATCAAACAGTTTTGGCTTACCGCTAAAATCAAAACTATGAATGGGGAAAAACATGTTAGTGCCTTAGTAGATGGGCAAAAGGTTCGTGTATCTGAATCATTAATAAGAGAAACCCTTTTCTTAGCTGATGGAACAGAAACCACATGCCTGGCCAATTCTGCTATTTTTGCTGGATTAAAAGATTTGGGATATGAGGGGAATCATACAAATTTAAAATTTCAAAAATCTCTCCTCTGTCCTCAATACAAGTTTTTGATACATCTTCTTCTTCATTGTTTGAGTCCTAAAACTTCTGGATGGCATGAGTTTAGTACTACTATTGCTTCTGCAATGGTCTGTCTAAGCAAAGGTAAACCATTCAATTTTTCAAGAATGATTTTGGAAGGGATGTTTCAAAGTATCAAAGAGTCTGGTTCATATTTGCTTTATCCAAGGTTTATACAACTCTTTGTTCAAAAACAACTCACAAAGTTTAGAGGCCATGTTGCTACTTATGATGCTCCAAAATTGGTTTCTAAAACTTTTACTTTCTTGGTTAAACGTGGAAAAGGTTTTTCAGGCACACATACAAATCTTACACCTCAAATGGTGCAACTTGTGCAAAACAATCAGGGTGAAGGATCAGGAAATCCCACTGACTCCCATCACACACCCAATTTTAGTGCATCTGCTACACAACCTAAAATACTCTATACCCGTAGGAACACCAAAAAGAACACTGATCTTCCTCAGGATAGTGTTAGTATGGCTGTACCAGATGAGGCTGTCCTAGGTGATGAAGAGGACATGTTGGCAAGGGCTGTCACTACTGCTTCTAGCTTAGCAGCAGAGCAGGATAGTGATAACATCATTAAGACCCAAACCAAGGCAACATCTAGAGATGATGATTCTTCTGAATCAAATTCTCAAGATGGTAACCCTAGCCAAATGGCAAATACAGGGGGCTCAGATAATCAAACTAGGTTTGATACTGAGTTTATGTCCCAAGAGTCACCTCTCGGACCAGTTTACACAGGTCGAAGTGATGAGGACAGACCAGTGACCAATGAATTGACGGAAAACCTTGTACATGATGACAATGTCCATGATTCACCTCTCGGACCAGGTAATACAGGTCGAAGTGATGAGACTATTATGAAACTCATTCAGGAATTGACGGTTACTTGTACCAACTTGGGGTTGAAATGTACTACATTGGAGGACAAAGTTCTTACTCTTTCATCTGTTGTTGCTGATCAGGACAAGACTATCATCAAATTGCAAAAACAGATTAAGAACTTTCAGAAATCAAGATCTTCAACCTCTTTGAAAAGATTGAAGAAAGTGGGCACTTCTCAGGTTGTTAGTTCTCCTGATGTCTCTACTCACTTGGAAGAGGATGCTTCCAAATAGGGGAGGAATGAAGAGGCAATGGGTTCAGGGGAGGCAAATTTGGAAAAGGCTGATAGTGCTCTGGGTTTGAATGATAGAATGGTTTCAGGGGAGGCTCCAGTGATTGGTGATATGGATGTTGAAAGTCCTCAGGATGCTGAAGAGTTTGTGGTTGCTGATCAATCAGGGAATGAGGTGGTTATGGAAGAGGTGATTGCTACACAAGAGAAGGTGGTAGAACAACTTACAACTTTGGAGCCTGAGCAATTAGTAAAGACAACAGGGTTGATGGGTGAAACATTGATGAAGTTGGGAGATTTGGTGAAAGACAAAAGTCTTGACTCTGCTGCTCAAGAATCTACTGCTAAGGAAATTACTAATTCTGCTGCTAGTGGATCTGCTGATGCACAAGACTCTGCTGCTGGGTCTGGTGACAATGCTGCTGTTGAAGCTATGGTATTGTTGAGCAAGAAAACTACACCAGTATCAACTCCTTCACTACCACAACAAACTACAACAACAATTAAATCATCAGCACCTAGAAAACCTGAAAAAGGGATTGTTATTAAAGAACCTGCTGCTCAACAAAGGAAGGTTATTTCTTCATCTTCTACTGATAAAGGCAAGGGCAAGCAAGTTGAAAAACCAAGGATTATGTATAAGGGGATTGATTTCACTGATGTACCTTTTGATTCTTGGCCTAAGGCATTACAAGTTGAACATGATACAGCTGCTGCACTTAGAGAACAAGATTTGATTAATATGGAAGAACAACAGTTAGCTGAGAAAGAGGCTGAAGGATTAAAGAGGTATGATGATTGGATAAATGAGAAGATCAGAATAGCTGCTGATATTGAACTCAATAAGCTGATCAAGATTGAAGAAAATGAAGTTCCAACTTTTAATGTGCAATCTTGGTACAGTGAGTTTATTACTAAGAAGAGAAATGAAAATGCTACTGCTAGAAGAAAGATAAAGATATTTAAAGGTCCAACTGTAAAACAACAAAGAAAAGAATATGAAAGGTATCTAAAGAATATGGCTGGATAGACATTGGTACAGTTGAAACCTTATTCTGACAAAGAAGTTTTTGACTTATATCAACAAGCTAAGAGGAGAACAGATACTTTTTATGCTATGGGATGTGCTGAGGATTTGGAACAAATTGCTTAGATGAACAAGAAGTTGGTACCTGAAAAAGTAGCTGAAGCAGAGAATATTCAAGAAGCTGATGTTGTTAAACAGCTTGATATTGATGCAGCAAATACTATTTCTTCTGTGCAAGGTGGTAAAAGAAAAGGTATTATTCATAAGTCATTTGCAAAGAAGAAGAGAAAGATTGGGGAAGGAAGCAGTTCTAAGCCAGAAGGAGATGAGTTCAAGAATGATTGTGACCACATTCCTCCTGAGCATCTGAAAGAACAATTGAAGGTTTACACTATGGTTGGCAAGATGGAAGATCCTGAAGTGGTTGATGCCAAACCAATAGGTGTTAAATATCCTATTATCAAAGTAACCACATGTTATGATGCTAACTTTGGAGCATTTCATGATGTCCAGAGATCTGATGGTAAGACTCACAGGTTTCTTAGATTTCAACAGATGCTACACTACTTTGATAGAGAGGATGTTGAAGATTTATGGAAGTTATACAAGGCAAAGTTTGGAGCTGAGAAGTTTGATGGTAAAAAGTATGAGATACAGAAAATTGATCATATCATAACTTCTTCTGATAATGTTATGTGGATAGCTCTTAAACTTATGTTTGAACCTTCAATGGATGATTCTGAATGGACAGAGATAGTAGATTACAAAGTAAGAAGATGGAGACTTTTTCAAGATTCTGGAGTTCATGTGTTAGATATTGGACCAATTACTTTGTATATGCTAGCTGAAATGGATTACCCAGTGGTAAGATACTGGAATATTGTCAATCAGATGGTTAATGGTGATAAATCACTTAAGTTGCAGAAAGACTATGATTCTGATGATCAAGCATTCAATTTGCTGTCAAAGTATAAGAAGATATTTGATCAACTGAATTCTCAAGAGTTGAAGTGTTTGGAAGCATCCTCCTAGTGATTAACTGTGCTTAGAAGAAACTTAATTATTTAGAAATAAATAATAAGTTTAGGGGAGGATTGTTGGGTCTGAAATTGCTGCTGAGTGAAACTGCTGCTATGAATGAAACTGCTGCTAGTAGTAATGATTCTGCTGCTGATGTCAAAGTGCTGCTAAGGATAAATGCTGCTGACAGAGTCTACTGCTGATGGGATAAGGATGTATACGGTTTAGATAAATACAGAATAGATTGTGTAAATATTATATTTATCTAGAATATACTTATCGTGTAGAGAAAGGTATTGTAAACCTAGTAGGATTCCTTAGTCTATAAAAGGAGGATCCTAGGGTTAGTTTATGTACGTATTATTTTATTCACTTCAAGGTTGTAAAACCCTAGCATTGTTGAGTGCTCGTATTAATAATATTGAAGTGTTGAAAGAGAATCATTATTCTTCTTAAGTTAAGCTTTTACATTCCGCATATTAGCTTAAGTGTTTAATCAAGTTAACTTCTATACAAGATCGTTTAAGCTCAACTGGGATCAACAGTTTTCAAAACCAAAGAGCTTAACCGAAAAAATCCAAATTAGTGCAACTGCACATGATCCTGAAGATGAAGATATTGTCATGATTGTCATCATGATTTTCTTTCTTTTCTTCATATATCCCGTCACTTCCCCTCTTCTAAACTCATACGGGAGTGAGGATACCATCTTTGACCCCGACATCTTCAGTTATCCATCTTTTGATCCGGGTTTATCTCATCGGTGTGGAACTTTCACGTACTTCAATATTTGTCCAAACATCTTGAATGAAAGTCCGATGGAGATTGTCTCTTCCACTTGCTTCCCCAAGAACCAATGAATTCGGGGATCGAGTCAAGCTAGTGACTCGGTAAACAAAAACATTAGCATGCACATGGGTTTTCACCCATGTTTCTGACTTCTCTCTTCTTTCTAATACAGTAACGGGAAGAGGGCAACCTCTTCTGCATCTTTTTGTCTTGTGGGTGTTGTGTTTGTACAGGAATTTGCTCCCGATGCATAAAGACTCTCGTGCTCGTATTTTTGTCTTTACTTCATAAAAAGCTTAATCGTTAAAGAATTCTGATATCCTTTACTAACGTTATCTTTTGGCATAATTAATAAACGGCCGTAGATACAAAGTAGGATGACCCTCACCTTTGAAACATTGAGGACAATGTTTAACTTTAGTCTAGCGGGTATCTTCGATTTGTCTTGCACCTTTCATGTGCCGTATACTCATGTAACTCCGTTTTTCTCAAAAATCCAAAAAAATTGAAAAACTGCCATCAAAAGGTACCAAAAAATTGAAAAAATTTGAAAATTTTCTGCAAAAATATAATAAGTTTTGACACTTTGTTCTGACTTTCCGCTGGGTAGAGTAGGAATAGAAATTTTGACCTGACTGGGCTCATTGAGCCATAGCTGTTCCTTTAACTCCGTGAGGCTAAGCGTTCACGAATCTCATTTCTTGAGGTAGTGACCATCCGATTACTAGATTAATTGACTAATCGCGCCAGCGATCTAGTGTATGACTTGGTGACCATCCGTTATGCAAATAACGCGCCAGCGAGCCAAGAAATGCACTAGTGACCATCAGTTGGTTAAAGCATCGAAATATTTGTGCCAGTGATCTACTATTGAGTTTGTTTAGAAGTTAGATGCTAAACGTGGAGTAGTTGGTTCTCTTTAGAGCTCATTGTAGGTACTTGTGGCTTTTTGCTCCCACAAAATTGTCTCACCATATATCTGTAAAAATAATAATTAAAGACATCAGGTTCTGACGAAACTTAGTTTTGTATCTTCTTAAGAGAATCTTTGTTTTAAAAGTTGGGTACACATCAATGTGTGAGGTGTTAACCTTAAACCTTTGAGTCCTCATTTCAGAGTAGAAATCCAAGTAAAAACTCCGTTATGTATGTAAAGTTATCCATCCAATTCTAAAAAAAAATAAAAAATAAAAAAATGTCTGTGCTATGAATAAAAGTGAGTTATGTGCTTAAGTGTTAGACAAAAGTTGATGGCGCATGAGGTGCATGTACAGGGTCCTAGGCCAGATACATGAGGCGCACGTGTATTTCTCCTCAACTAATATCTACGAGCCTACCCGAATCCCAACTCTTTGATATGGACCTCATTTTTAAAACAGTGATTCTCAAGAAAAGATACAAAACTACTTAGCGTCCTAATATGGTATCTTTATCGGACTAAAAATTATCGAAACGAGAAAATATGAAGAAATTCATCTCTCACCAAAAATAAAATAAATAGAGGAAAATAGGAGAATGGGAGCCAGGAGTTTTACACAAGTAACTTCCATGAGTAGTGTTAGCATCTAACTTGTAATTCAAGCTATGACTTCGTTTTTACGTTTAGCATGGGAACTGGTGAAAAATCAGGAACGATGAATTCTATCCGTATGGACACTTTTGTGTTTTCTACTCTGTGACCCTAAACGTTATTGAAAAATGATGAAAGTCAAAACATCCCGTCACCCAAAAAGTGTAAAAAGTATGTAAATATCAGTGTAGGAAATAAAGCTGAAAAACGGAGCGTTCTCTGAAATAAATAATTTTGTACTCTCTTTTGAACATTTTTCTACTTCTTCAATGTCAGTAGAAAGAGTTATGAAAATTATTTATCTCGGGGGGCGTGAAATCATCTCATTGCATGAGGACACACAATACCTTAGTCTGGGGGATTTTGATGTGTGCTTAATCACACATCTTTTTCTGTCCATATTAAGACCAAAACAGAAACAAACTAACCATAATTGCCAAAGATATTGTATTTTTGTATTTGTGATCGTGCAGGAACCGATATTTCAGAAATTGGCATTAATCAGGCCAAAAAGGACAAAAACGAGTTTGCAAAGTTGTCAACTTCAGTCCCTCAAGTTTGGAATCTAGCAGAAATAACCCATGAGCTTTGGATTCTGAAAGATCAAGTCAATATTGGTCCTTGGAGTTCACAAATTTACAAGTTTGGTCCCTGGGTGAAAAGTTTGAGGAATTTACAAGTTTAGTCCCTGAAGTTTCAGAATTGACATAACTGGTCCCTGGGAATTCATATTTGGAAAATTTACTCCTTGATCTAACACAAACACCAAGCCCAAACAACCAGGCCCGTTTTCCCTTTTAATATAAAAACCGGTCAAACAGTTTGACCAAACCACCCTTTCTTCCCTCCCACTTGGACACCCTGCAAACTCCATCCCTGCCACCACCACTTGCTCTCCCCTGCTCACCCACACCCCTTATCCCTTCCATTTACACTTCCCAAGCAGCATTAAATGCTGCCACCCCTACACACGCTATATCATACCCCAATTGGTCTGAGCCAATTTTCCCGCCAAAACCATTAAAGGGCTCATATCATTCCAATGCCATCCAATGGCCAATTTTAATTATGGGATTGACTCAGGACCCCACATCAGTGCTTATAAGTGAAGAGAGAAGAAAGATGAATAAGTAGTTAGCTAATGTAGTGATAGCTTAGTGTAGCTTGGTCGTTTAATGTAATTTCTCAATTTTAGTTATCTAATTTAGCTTCAAAGTGTAGTTTCATTATCTTTATTGTAAAAGAATCCTTGTTCAAATCATAATTCCAAGTAAACTTTGTCAAAGCTCACTTTGCACTTTTTCATTAAATTTCCTAGATTTGTTCAAATAGTGTTAGAAGCTGTTAAAACTATCTCATGAGTTCAACTTTAGCTACTTAAAAGCTTTTGGTAAGCCTAGTAAACTTTAAAACCTATTTTATTCAACAATTCAAAAATTCAAGTAAAATACTCAAAAATAGCTAGAAAATCATAAATAAAGAAAGAAGAGGTGAAGAAGCTGGAGCCTTGTGCAATTTGGATGGAAATGGTATTAGTAGCTTCATGGGAAGCTGTTAGGATGGTTTTGAGCCCTGTGCACTGATGCGTGAGAATTGCACCAGGCTTTACCTCTCGAGGGATCTCGAGAAGCTTACAACCCCCACCAGGCAGTGTACCTGATCGTTGTAGTGTAGTATAGTGACAAGTACCGGGGATTGATCGTTCAACTCAGTAATAGTGTCGCTAGGATTAGAAAGCCTAAAAACTAGGTCTAGAGGTGAGGGATGATTCTTTTGTATTATTATATTTCTATAAAAGCAATTAAAATCTCGGGTTTTGGAAGAGTGGGCGAAATTAGTTGCTAGCCAACTAACCCAATAACTAAGATGCAATCAAAATAAAATAACAAAAATGTAAATAAAGCTAATTAAACTAGTGGTGTGAACAATAAATGGGAAAATTGTGTTTACTTAGATTTCATTACTCCCTAGATATCTTTTACAGGTTGATAGTTTGTTACAGTTGCGTGGATGACGGGTTATATTCCTTAATACCACTCGTGGGGTGGCGTACGTACTTCCCCACTCTATAAGCTCCTACTTCACTCCTATGTCGAGCCTGCAAGAAGCTCCTAACATGGGATCACTAGAATTCGCTCATGCATTAAATACAACCATAAAAACCTAGTACACATTGGTTCATGTTTCTTAAGACGTTCAAGCAAGTTACACTATGGAAGTCTCCCAATTTTCTTAAGCCTAACATCGAAATCATTCATCCGTAACAACTATAAACAAGCAATCAACCCATAATCAACATCTAGGTTTCACTACATCTAAGCAAACACACAAGAGATCTAGCCTAGCAAGTTAAAATCAAGACAAGCGTAAGATATATTCCAACAACACATAGACATATTGAATGAATTGAAAGGATACTTATCTTAATTGAACATGAAAGGTTTCAAGGGGTGAAAACCATTGAAAATACTGATAAAATCGTGCTAGGGTTTCTCCAAGTCGTCCCTAAAATTGTCCTCTCTTAATGAATGAAAATTACAAAACTATATATAGATTTTCCAATGTGACGGCGTCAAGAAGAGAATTCTGACGCCGTCAACCCGCCGCCCATAATAAAATTGGATTGCCTAGATCCAGATCTGACGCCGTCAAGAGTAATTTTTCTCTGGGCCATCATGTGTAAAGGGACCATGACGGCCTATGGTGACGCCATCATGCCCTAGTGCAAAAACATTCTATATCGTCATGGACTCTATCCACTTCACCTCTTGTTTTCCTCTTGACGCCGTCATTAAGAACTTGGTGACGTCGTCAGGTACTGTTCCCAGCAAGGAAAATTAAGACTTTGCCGTTTTCTTCACTTTTATGCTCCAAAAACATCCAAAATGCTACATTTTCCAGAATTCACTCCAAAAGTACCTAAAATCACAAAAGGAACGATTTAGGGCAATATTTGATCAAATAAATTCAATTCCGGGCTTAAATGACCCCCTAAAAACGGATCATTTTTTGCCTCATCATATACCCTTACACTTGAGATTTGCTTGTCCTCAAGCAAATGCGCTTTTATTCTAGTCAAAATACAAGTTAGGGGTCATTTAACACTAATATAAAAGTAATTACAACAAATAATCGTTCCACTAAAGACCAAAGACAAGCACGGAGGTCATATACTAGCACCTCAAAAATAGTGTTTAGATACTCACATCTCTCGGGTGTAATAAAGTATATATCACAATATGGAAATGGAAAACATATCTCACTACCTGTCATAGCAAAATAGATTACCATAGGCTTGGGAAATGATCAAACCTCCACCACATGGCGTAAGCACCTAGGATAAACTATCAAAGAGGTCTTTTAAAGGGTTATAACGTTAGGTGTAGGGATATGGAAAACACGGTTTTGTTGGATAAAGGCAATCTTTAATGGTGGCGATTTAATAATCTTGGTTAATTACATGTGCAATATGGCGTTGCTAAGCCAAGACTAGACTCGACTTAAGCTAATAAATAAAAAATAACAAAAACATAAAATAAACATAGAATGAAACGGGATGGTAGTCCGTATGTTTTTTTTTTTTTTTTTTTTTTTTTTTTTTTTTTTTTTTTTTTTTTTTGCATACACTCTTACCCTACCATCCAAAATAATACATCATAGGGAATGAACATTCCCCTTACACATGAATTTTTACATACTTTACAATAAACTAATCTAATGACTCGAATTAAGAGAATCAAAACACTTGGAGTACTTTTTAAGATTAACGCACGTATGGGGGTAATAATATGATGTTCTTCCCCATTACTCCATAACATTAGTACTCTACCCATGAGTCTCAATCGTCCCAAAACAATATGTACAAGGATATGACTCGACTTAGCAACCATGTAATCAATTAGATAATTAACTAAGGGTTTAAATATGTAACAATAATGCACTAAAGATGAGTGCATACACGGAAGGCTAAGGCGATTTGGGTGTACATTTAAGTGGGGTGTAACAAATTCTTACTTTAAGTAAGATGCTTAAAGTTAGAAACGAAAAGATAGGTTCGGAGGGGTGTACTAGGGGTTTCGTGTACTAAAAATGAGTACAACGCTAAGGTGTGGGAAAAATTAGTTGACTTAACTAGCCAAATAATATGACTTAAATGGTCAAGTAATTATGATACGGGTTTAACACAAGGGTGATCCTAATGCCTCTTATCATGTAGTAAATCCTACTACACGAATGTAGTCTCACTAGCGGTTTCGGGATGTATCATTAACACAAGTTCTAGAATCTATATGCTACCGGTACACTCATAAGCACTAAAAGTATATGCTTTTCCTATCAAATCTAAAGGCGAACCTCACATATTTGGGTGGAAAATTTTTCTGAATGGTACGGTTTTGTTCTAGTCATACGACTCCTATCCGTGAGACGCTTGCTAAGGCTAAAGTTTCACTCCTAAATGTTGTAAAAAAATTTAAATTTGGCGCTAAAATTACACTAACAAATATTTCTCTTAGTTTTATTACACACCTACCATCAAACAAACAAACTCAAGTGCAAGTGTATCCTATAAGGTATCATCATTTTACCCTCCCCTTACACTTAGGATGAACATTGTCCCCAATGTTCAATTAAAGAATGTAAAAGTAAAACAGGTAAAAGAATGAAATCAAATACTCCCCTGATTCGTTCGGTGTGGATAGTGTGGTAACAAGGTTAGATCTTCCTCCAAGAAAATGAACAATCAAAGCTTCCCTTCCAGAATATAAATCATCTTCTTGTCATACATAACCTGTTAAACCTGAGAAAACAAACAAGGTAACCTCGCGTAAAATCGGCGGCAATCTATATATACTAACAAATCCTAGAAAACAATGTAAGATATAATGCTTGTGGAATGAATGTTTGCAGATTTCCTGGAGTTTATAAAACTAAAGAATTAACAAAAACTTTAAGACTCCGTTAGAAAAACAAAACTCGCAAAATTTCTAGAATTTTACACATGACGCCGTCAGGAATTAATTCCTGACGCCGTCAGAAGTGATCTGCAGAAATCTTTACGTTAAGTTTCCGGAAAATTTCTGGAAAAACTTATGTCCTACTTCCTGGAAAATCCTGCAAAACATCATTATGACTCGATACAAGCATTTGACTATAACAAATACGAATATACATGTCCATTTAATATTGTGGAGAACCATGATCAATTTTGTTTCTTAAAAACATATTTGGGGTTTCCCCTTACACTTATCTTTTGCGAAATACCTTTGGATGAAGTTAAGACTAAGTCAAAAGACAAAATAAAGTATTTTCACCATTTTAGTTTTGAAACATGATCTACCAACAATAAAAATAAAGCATGCATACGGAAACAAATAACAATCAAACAAATAAAAATCACACAAAGCATGGGTTGCCTCCCAAGAAGCGCTTTTCTTTATTTACGAGTCTTGTAGCTAGACTCAAGATCATGGGCTATTACGTGACCTCATCTCTCGAGATGATGTACCCCATATAATTGCGATCATTACTATCGTGGTGGTGGTGTTTTAATCGATTGATACTTGCAGTCACCTCTCCTCCTCCTTTACTGCTCTAGTTAGCTATCCCATCTTGGCTTATGCCTTCAATTGTGAAAGGCCCATACCACCAGGGACTCGGTTTATCGGGAGGTATCATTATCTCCAAGTGTCTTAAGAGTACTAGGTCCCCTTTCGCGAATGGTACATGATTCCTCGTTGGTTGACTATGTTCAAAATTGACATGAGCTTTGTTGCTTTTGTTTTTGCTTCCGTCATGTTTAGTTTCTTTGTAACTTTGATTCTTGCCTCCCATGCAAGAATCTTTTCCTGAACATAAATAGGCGATGTGTCAATGTTGTTTTTGAGCTTTCTCCTCACCAAACTTTCTTGCGCATATCGCGGGGTCATGGGAAAGCTAATCTTTCTTTTTCCTGATTTAAGCTCAATTTTCCTATTTTCACACCTAATGACAGCTCTTGCGGTGGTAAGGAATGGTGCCCCAAGGATTATTGGCATGCATCCACCTCCTTTATCATCGATGATCATGAAATCAACGGGATACATGAATCCTGCGACATTGACCAACACTTCTTCTGCGATTCCCAGGGGGTACACATAAGAGTGTCCAGCGAAGGATAGCCTAACACGAGTGGTGTCTGGCATTTTCGACGTTAGTTGGGTGTAGATAGTTAGGGGCATAAGATTTACTTCCGATCCTTGGTCGGCGAAAGCATTTAGACATTTCAAATTCCCGATGCTGGCTGGTATCTCAAAGTTCCCACACGCCATCTGCTTAGTAGCCACTTTTTGTACCAGTAGTTTCTCGAATATCGGTCCCCCAGGTAATGTATCATACTCATCTTTTCCCTCTTCCTCCTTCTCTGAACCCTGTTTGGAGGATTGGTTACGCCCGTCACCCTTTATCCAATTTGTTATGGTGTTTTCGTTTATATCATGTTTCAGGTAGTAACTTAAGGATTGGGATTTTGGCGGTTCTTCTGCGGTTTGGTCACTAGGGGTTTCTACTTTCTCATTATCCGTGTGGACAATTGTGATGGAATTAACAAACCGGGTAGTGGGGGTGACGCTTTCCTTCTTTAGTAACATCCTTTCAGGGGTTTTCTGGTTGGCATACTTCTCCACTAGGCTCATCATCTCATTCATTTTCTCTTGCATCTCCTCTTTTTGTTTATAAACTGCTTCCTC
This sequence comes from Artemisia argyi, assembly GCA_030686995.1. Taxonomy (NCBI): domain Eukaryota; kingdom Viridiplantae; phylum Streptophyta; class Magnoliopsida; order Asterales; family Asteraceae; genus Artemisia; species Artemisia argyi. The sequence continues at coordinate 49,733,600 of CM060688.1, forward strand.
GAATCTAGCAAGCCGCTCAGAATGGGTTGCCATATATTCTCTCATTCTAGCTTCAAATTCTGGGCTAAGTTTCTCAGGAGGAGAGTAAGGTGGGGCATAACTTTGAAAGGTCTCAACATTCTCTCTAGAAGGTGACTCTGATAACGGCATTGAAGTCATTTTCGAGACAGAATTGACAACAGCCCGTCTAGGACTTAAAGGTCTCTTTTGCCTTTCCTCGAAATAGTCAACTTTTGCCTCAAGTTTGCAAAGGAGTTCATCGGAGATTTGATTAGTCCCTCCAGGTATCGAGATTGCGTTGATGGTCGCTTCTATAGTGTGATTAAACTCCCATAATTCTTGATTATCGGTGGCAAGTTCATCAATAATTGCCCAAGATTCCTCGGCGTTCCTATCACGCAATCTACCTCCGGCGGCTCGATCGATGGTACGTTTGGTGTGATAGTCGACATGGTCATAGAAGATTTGAACTAATAACCAAAGATTTATACCATAATGAGGAACTTTTTGGAGTAGACCCTTGAAACGAGCCCATGCTTCGTAGAAAGTTTCACCCTGATGTTGTTGGAACATCAAGATATCATTTCTAAGCATCGCAGTTTTCCCCGGTGGGAAAAATTGAGCAAGGAAACGAGTGGTGAGATCATTCCTTGAGGTGATGGATCCCTCGGGTAAACGTTCAAGCCATTGACTAGCTTGATCACGTAGAGAGAATTGGAATAGGCATAATCGGGTCGACTCTCTAGTTGTAACATCAAGGTCTATAGAATCTACGATTTTAAGGAAGTCCTTGAGATGTTGATTAGGATCTTCGAAACGAAGTCCATGGAATGCACATCCGCTTTGCACCAACCGGATGGTATCAGATCACAAGGGAGACACATTGGCTCCTTGGGTGAGCTCAATAGTGTTTCGATAGCCTTGGTGGCTAGGTCGTGAATACTCTCCTAGGGTTCGGGGCCTAAGAAGTTTATTTGCTAGTGGTGGGATGATGGGTTCAAAGATGTTACCACCTTCCATGATGTCGGATGGTAAGAGTTACGAACAAAGACACGAAGAAATAGATAGACTAAAGAAAACCTAAAAAAATAAAAATAAAATCTTACAAGAAAGGAATCTAGCAACTATACCTAATAAAAAGAAATTCTAACCTAGACAATAACTATTCCCCGGGCTGCGGCGCCAAAAACTTGATGCGTGGGAATTGCACCAGGCTTTACCTCTCGAGGGATCTCGAGAAGCTTACAACCCCCACCAGGCAGTGTACCTGATCGTTGTAGTATAATATAGTGACAAGTACCGGGGGATTGATCGTTCAACTCAGGAATAGTGTCACTAGGATTAGAAAGCCTAAAAACTAGGTCTAGAGGTGAGGGATGATTCTTTTTGTATTTTTATATTTTTATAAAAGCAATTAAAATCTCGGGTTTTGGAAGAGTGGGCGGAATTAGTTGCTAGCCAACTAACCCAATAACTAAGATGCAATCAAAATAAAATAACAAAAATGTAAATAAAGCTAATTAAACTAGTAGTGTGAACAATAAATGAGAAAATTGTGTTTACTTAGATTTCATTACTCCCTAGATATCTTTTACAGGTTGATAGTTTGTTACAGTTGCGTGGATGACGGGTTATATTCCTTAATACCACTCGTGGGGTGGCGTACGTACTTCCCCAACTCTATAAGCTCCTACTTCACTCCTATGTCGAGCCTGCAAGAAGCTCCTAACATGGGATCACTAGAATTCGCTCATGCATTAAATACAACCATAAAAACCTAGTACGCATTGGTTCATGTTTCTTAAGACGTTCAAGCAGGTTACACTATGGAAGTCTGCCAGTTTTCTTAAGCCTAACATCGAAATCATTCATCCGTAACAACTATAAACAAGTAATCAACCCATAATCAACATCTAGGTTTCACTACATCTAAGCAAACACACAAGAGATCTAGCCTAGCATGTTAAAATCAAGACAAGCGTAAGATATATTCAAACAACACATAGACATATTGAATGAATTGAAAGGATACTTATCTTAATTGAACATGAAAGGTTTTAAGGGGTGAAAACCCTTGAAAATACAGATAAAATCGTGCTAGGGTTTCTCCAAGTCGTCCCTAAAATTGTCCTTTCTTAATGAATGAAAATTACAAAACTATATATAGATTTTCCAATGTGACGGCGTCAAGAAGAGAATTCTGACGTCGTCAACCCGCCGCCCATAATAAAATCGGATTGCCTAGATCCAGATCTGATGCCGTCAAGAGTAATTTTTCTCTGGGCCGTCATGTGTAAAGGGACCATGACGGCCTATGGTGACGCCGTCATGCCCTAGTGCAAAAATATTCTGGATCGTCATGGACTCTATCAACTTCACCTCTTGTTTTCCTCTTGACGCCGTCATTAAGAACTTGGTGACGCCGTCAGGTACTGTTCCCAGCAAGGAAAATTAAGACTTTTGCCGTTTTCTTCACTTTTATGCTCCAAAAACGTCCAAAATGCTTCCTTTTCCATAATTCACTCCAAAAGTACCTAAAAATCACAAAAGGAACGATTTAGGGCAATATTTGATCAAATAAATTAAATTCCGGGCTTAAATGACCCCCTAAAAACGGATCATTTTTCACCTCATCATGTACCATTGTTCTTTGCTTTTGACAATTTGTAAGCCTTTCCACATTTTTTAGCATAAACTGTGATTGTGAGTTATTATTGTTTATTGTTGTTTGTTTTTGCCTAATCATGTTTATTTTAGCCTAATATCAGTTAATACATCAAATACTTGGATTAGATCACTCATTTGCATTGAAAATCACCAAGACAATCAATTAAGGGGTGTTCGGTTTAACATGTTTACCTGGGTTCTTAGTTGTTATTATTGTTGTTTTATGTTGCAGCATGCTACTCTAGGTCCCATTAAGTGATCTTAGCCATAAAACTCAGGTCTTGTGTGACCAAAAGTCAAAATGACCCCTTGATCCTCTTCATTAGTGCACTGTTAGATCTTAGGGCCTCTAGTCTCACCATATCATTACACAAGTTAGTTATTTAGCTCAATTTAGTCCTAATATAGAATATAACAACTTATTTAGTCAGTAGGATCCATTAGAAACTCATTAAAGTCAAACCAAGAGTTCATCTTAGAAAGTCAAAATTGCATGGTGAGGCAGAATTCCAAATCTTCAAGGATTTTTTGTGAATTTTGTGTTTAGGTTTAGGCTTTGAAATTTTTGCTAGTCAAAATATCCCAGCTAAACTTTAGGAATCAACAAACAGCTTATTTTTAGCATTTTTCTTTCTAGCTTATTTGATAGCTTGATTCAGGCTGCAGGGCATGTTCATGCCCTGCACCAGCTTATCTGTCCCAAACACCCAAGTTCATGCCCTCCCCTAGTGCTTATTAGTGGGACCCAGGAGCTGGACCTTGGCTTTTTAGGAAGCCCTTCTGGCTAGCTTTTCAGATCCACTCTTACTTTGGGCTTCCAATTACCCATGTAGGGACATTTTGGCCTGTCTTAGTGTAGATTTTGACCAATTGCTTATTAGCTTGTAATAGCTTATTTCCTGAGCTTATTTGGTTCCTTATTGCTTATTTCTAGTTGTCATAACCTGTTGTAGCTCATTTATCTTTGTGGTAGCTTTTTATTAGCTTTTTCAATACCTAAAAAGTCATAATAAGCTAAGAACCAAACCTATTAAGCACTTTGGTTCCCAAAGTGCTTATTTTTTAGATTCATTCAAAGTGTCTTCACAAAAGATTTTTCTTTTCAATATTTAAGTAGATTTGAAATAGAAAAACAAAGAAAAACCAAATTTAAAAAAACTGATAGCTTCTATTTAAGCCATTTGGCTTATTTTTCTGCTTTTTCAAAAAGAAATTTCTAATTTTATATTTTTGTTGAGTTCCTGTTCATTTTTTGTAATTTTTCCAGATTTTTCTCTTTTCATTTAGTATTTATTATAATTAATATTAGTTTAAATAATAATTAAGCAATATTAGTTAATTAAATAGTTTTATTAATTTTTATTTAACAACAGTACTTTTTTATATTTTTCCTAGGTTTTATATATCATAAAATAATTTTAGAAAATTTTTCATAATTTTCATTGTTCATTTTCTATTTTTCTTAATTAATTTAGTTTAATTAGTTTTTAATTAATAAATAAGTAAATAATTAATAAATTAGTTTAAAAATAATTTTTATAAACTTTTTATAATTTTTTTAGGATTCCTATGATGGTTAATTAATTTTTATAAAAATTTTCATATTTTTCTAAGTTAATTTAGTATTTTTCACAAATTTAAATTAGTTATAAATTAGTTTTTATTAAATATTAAATAGATTAAATTAGTTTTTAATTAATAATAAATAATAAAATAATCAAAAAAATAATTTTCTTTTTAATTAAATTTTCTTTTAATATTAAGTTTATAAAAGTTTCATTTCCACCCCCTGTAGTTTTAATTTGTGCAAAACTCACCTTTTTCTCTGTTTGTAAGTGTTTTTGATTTTTAAATTATTTACGTTTGATTATATCTATAATTCTGTAATTGTTAATACTGTTTCATTATCTTAATACCAAGCAATCAGTAGTGTAAATCAATCCAAATCTTTATATGTTCCTGTTCCCTAATCACTGATTCCCATAAACGTTTCCAAAAGCACAATTTCAATCTCGTTAGGACTTAACGACCCGGGGATTTCCCAGTACTTCCACGGATTTAATATCTTGCACTCACTCCCTTACTGCTTGACTTGTTGACCATTCCCGGTTAATTTGTGAGGTTGGTTTGGGAGGAGTCAAATACAAAAACTAAGCACTCGAAAGAAATTGCACATAACTTAGTATGATATTTGACTAATACACACCAAGTTAGGTCCTCCTTGCAAACCTTGGATTTTGTATACTCCTATTACATTAGATACTAAAGCGGTGTTTGGGACAACTTGATTTTTCTACAACCTGTCATGTCATCCAAACTGCTTTTGCTTATCTGTCTATTTTGAAGTGATATAATCCTTTTTTGATTAGAAGGTACAAAACTGCTTAATTTCAAAGTGCTTATTTGAGACAAAATATTATTTCTATTGCATTTTCTACAAGATAAGCAAAATCGAAACACTATTTCCTAAATTACCTACTTTCAAGTAGCTTAAAAGTGCTTATTTATAAGAAAACACACAAGTAGAATCATTAATCAATCCAAAACACCCTAAATGTAATCAAGAGCTACAACTAACCTTCGATAAAAAATCAACTGCCTGAAATAGTCGGGTATACGTAACAAACTTGTTTTAGTCAATAAGCTAATAAGCACCTCAAATAAGCTCAAGGGTATTGTTTCAGAACTTGAACCAGGCACATTTTCGGATTTTAGGGTAGTGGGCTGGAGGATTGTTTATCTAGGCTAAATCCTTTGTTATTTTTTCTAGTTTTTTCTTTTATATACTTAAAACCTGTGTCGAGTTTGGTAAAATATAATAAAATCATTTCTTAAATTAAAAACATAGGTGAAACTTGAAATATAAATATGTTTTTTACATACTAGACGAGTACAAGGGTATAGTAAAGGGATTTTATAACGGATATAGTTATAATTATAAACCGGGAGAAAAATGAGGGGGATGTTTATTGTTAACCGTAATTATCAGACTCCATATTTCGTAGGTTCTATTCCTTCAAATTATAGACAATGAAGTGCATTGCATTATTATCATCATTTGAACAAGAGTAATACAAAGTATATAACTTTAATATAACTTATTAGATAAGAAACTCATCGGCCATATTTTCAAGAAATTGGTTAACATAATATTTAAATCCCATTATGAACAGGGAAAAAAAAGGTAAGAAACTTACAACCCAATGTCTCTTACAAACTGTAAATAGCCACGTCTAACCTTTACCGATATTATGAAAGTTATCGCAAACATACCCGCATCCTTAAAAAATTGAAGAATATATTTTTGATGGTCAAATAACAACGTTGGTACGCTACACGTAACGTAGTAACAATGTCAACGATAAAGGTAAAATAACGCTCTTTTGTAGATGTGAGTGTTAGTACTTCCGAGTTGAACAGATAAATTAAATGAGTTTGCTAAACTAACAAAATACTGCATATTAAAAATATCACATTTTATAATGAATAAAAAGGAAAAGAGTACATAATTTTGGCTCGAAGCCATTTATAAATTATAATAACAGATTAAAAAAGGTTGAGTTTTAGAATAACAAAAACAGTGCGTCATGCGGGGCACAATGCCTCGTAACCCTTAAGGCTATGCCATCATGCGGTGCGGCTGTTTTTTTTTGCTATTTTTATGTTTAGTCGAAAGTTGTTGATATTTTGTTCCGTATATTTTTTTTAGAGTGGTACTTTTTAGGCGTTCACCGTACCAAAATGCAGCTCCGCAATGGTCACATGTCCAATCGGGATCTCCAACATCAATATAGAGACCCGAAACATCTGCAAAACAATGTCATCAATACGGTAATGTAACCTCAGTGTAAGGTGATTGTTTAAATGAAGTTAGAGTCAATGAGTTAAATGAATGTAGTTACCTTGAGGATTAAGATTCACTCTATAGTTACCATTATAAGCACGCTGAAAATGGCACTGGCGGCGTTTTTGTTGAAACGTATTAGGAGTATCATGAAAGGCTGTACTGTCATGATGTTTTGTAAGTTATTGCCAAATGATTAAACTTTAGGTAATGTAAAAAGTGAAATAAGGAAATGTATAAATGTACATGTCGTTAAGATTGTAATATTCACCTGGATAACTTGAAGGCCTGTCATGTTGTTGGTAATTGTAGGATCTGCCATTCCATTTTGCAGTACGCAGTTGTCATTTGAGTGATTTGTGGAAGTATAACTTGCAAAACTTTAAAGGTAAGTTTATTGTTATAACCTGTATGAATCATAAATACTTGAATAAAATTGTATAAAAGAAATCTAGGTAGTATGGTGGGCACTTTGCGGATGAACTAACTGTGGTTGGGTTTGATTTTTGCAACCCGAACTTTCGCCAACCCCTATTGCAGCAACATTTTGAAAACATGAAAGGAAAATACTACAAACCTATTAAAAAACATAACTTGAGTAGGGTGTGTTGCTGAGATCTGTTGTTCTTTCTTCCTGGTCTCCTTTTTTTTGTTTCTTTTTTTTCCAGCCTTTTGTTTCTTCTAGTTATAAGGTTTTCTTCTTCTGAGGTTTGTTTATCTACTAAAGTGGTTATGTCCTCTATGTTTTAATCTTTTATTGACTTGTGAGACCTTGCTTCAAGAAGGTTCATGAACAGCAATGAACATGGTCACATATAATTTTAGGTAACACATGGTGGCTTCATATTGAGTTGTACAATGTTTAGTCTGCCATAGGTGATTACTGCACCCACTAACTGTACGATAAAGGTAATTAACCATACTAATCCTTGAACAGTAAAAACCCACATGTTTGTTAGCCAATGGGCTTGTGCCAAAATATCACCTTAACACTATTAGGCCTTTGACTCGGGCTATAATGAGTTTCTCAACCAATAGGAATGCGAATTACCCAATGATAAAGAGTTTAACATTAGTAATTATTGTCACATCATCAACCATTATTAGTATACTAGCCGATTACCCGCACCTAGCGGCAACGGTGTATTATTTACGTCAAATTCTAGTTGTAATGATATTTGTGTGTGTATTTCATTTTACAAGACAACCATTACGACGACAATGTGTAGTTTTCAACTACCCATGCGTTAAGGTTTCCCGTAATTCGGCTTTTTATGTGTATAGTCAAGTACATGCGAATAATATCAACGATGTATAGTTTTCTAAGAATATTTGATTGCGTTGATCGGTGTACTTTTACGTCGTTGCGTGTATGCGTGGTCCGAAGTTGGTCACTTTTATGTGTGTTCCCTTGTTTATTTTTTTATAAAAACAATTGTGTAAAATATGTTTATATGCCGCAGTTGATTTTTGAGGAATATTGTGTTTTTTTGCTTGCCGTTTATCTCATGCCTTCGAAAAATATGACTCCTAGCGATTTTATAACTAATCATTTTGGTATTTTGTACCACATGCTACATGTTTATTAACCACATAAAAGAGTCCATATTTCACTTCCTTGGTAGTTTTAGTTCTTGAAATTTGCCAATGCACATTAAAGTAGACAAAATCTATATTTCAACATTGTGAACAATGGCATAGCGGCACACTACAACAAACAAATATCGTTATGTGATTCTTTTTAGTGACCCTTTCAATCAAAATCTCATCGCATGAATATGGTCTTTAGGTGGGGTTTTCAATAAGTTTCTTTTTTTTTGCTAAAACTTCGATTCAAAAGGACCTATTTTTTAATTAAAAATTCATTTCAAAAGAACACTCTTTCTATGAAGGCAGGGTGTTCAAAAAATCCGAGAACCGAAGAACCGAGCTGATCCGCTCAACCCGAAACCACAAAAAACTGATAACCGAAGAAACCGAAACCGAGAAAACCCCAAACCAGAAAAACCGGCTTATCACGGTTCGGTTTCGGTTTTCACTTTTACTTATCCGCGGTTACCCGAACCGAACCGTGTATATATACATGTAGGATTTAACAAACCATTCCTAAAAATGTTCAAAATATTTATATTATTGCACTACTTTTATTGTATACATTTTTACTTACCTAATGTAATCATTTTATAACGTTCATGGATTATATGTGATTAAAGTGATCGTAACCTATAAACGTCAAATAAATGAAACTAATTATTTTGTTACACATGATAATTTGAATGTTTTTATTACGGCGGAATAACTTTACTATGACTCTAATCATTTCAATGTTATTTAATTTTACGACAATGACATATTACAATCTAATTTATGTTATTTTTTGTCCGATTCTGTAGAACCCAAGAAACACCTTCTGGAGGACGATGTTGATCAAAATATGCCATTATTCTAGAGAGAGAAAGTAGAGAGAAGGTGAGGTGAAACAAATATATTTTTTTTATGATAAATTATGTTGCACACCCACACCCCTCAAGTGAAGCCTTGAGGGGTATTTATAGGCCTTACATAAGACAACTTTTACAATATTACATTAGTAGTCCCTGCACTTTATGCATTCTAGTTGTCTATTTTAATTCACGTAAATATCACTCAGCTTCATTTCTAACAGATTCAATTCGGTTAACTATTTAGAATGGTTAACCGTGACCCGAACCGCGAGTAACCGCTCATTTCGGGTACCTGCATGTCCGGTTACCCGCCTAGTACGGTTGGGTTTCAGATTGTAAAATAAACCATTCGCCCCGTGATGGTCAGTTAAAATCCCCGACCGAACCTAGCCGAACCGCCCCCTAAACACCCTAGAAGGCATGCTCACATGTTTCTAACTAATAATATCGTGTCCAAAGGAGTGTGGAGATATTATTTTTCCTCCAAAATGATAGGTCACATCACACGTAATAATGGAAATGCCAATTTGAGTTTATTGTTAATTGTTAAGATGAATACTTTCCAATTTCAAATTCTGTATTTCAACGTGAATATCCTTTCTCAGTTTCCAATTATGTGTTTCAAGGTTTGACTAAGATTCAAGATTTCACTTTCAAGTTTGATCATTCACCTATTATATGGAGTTAAGATATATAATTAATTTTTTGTTTTTAGAAGAGTAACTTAAGTGGAAGAAACTAGAGGGGTTCAAAATGATTATTTGGTAAAGCTTGAGGGTCAAAATTGTAATATCAAAATCTTTGTTAGTAAGTATTTTGAAGCTGATGAGCCCTAAGAGCACTTACATCAATAACACGAGTTAAGCTTTAACTCAGTGACACGTCAGCGTCACATCAACTTTAACACTTTCACCTTAACTCACAAAAAAACACTAAGGGGGTGCTTGGTAAGGGGGTTAAGGGGGTGGGGAATGGGTAAGGAATTCAAAAGGGCCCACCTCACTCAAATTAGGTGCTTGGTTAGGGGTGTGCAAAGGTATTGATTACCCCGTAGTGGGTAATCAACATTATAGAGTAAATTGAGGGGTAAGGTATTGATTACCCACCTCACTCAATCTTTTGCATTCCCTTTCTCTTTCCCTTTACCATTACCTTTCCCCACTTTGAACCAAGCGGACCCTAACATTCATAACTCAACCGTAACTCACTTTAACTCAACTTTTCAAATATTTTCACATTCAACCCTAAACTAAAACTAACACTCCATTTATTAAAAACTATAACATTCATTATTAAAAAATATTACAATACGAACTTAAAAAAAAAAAAAAAAAAAAAAATCCGAAATTAAAAAAAAATACATTACGAAAATTAAAAAAAAAATACATTACGAAAATTAAAAAAAATACATTACGAAATTAAAAAGAAATAAAAAGATAACGTTACAACACAACACAATTACTTATTCTCGACGCTTTGGCAACCCGTATTTTTCAATGATTCGGTCCTTTTCCATGTTGACCATCGCCACAAATTGTGGATCCCTGCCAGTAGTGTCGGTCAACAAAAACTCAAACTCCCTCGTCCGTATTGCTGAGTATTGGTTTTCAGCGGTCGCATGGTAAGCCTTGGACGCATCTTCACGTTTTGCCCGATACTCCGCGCGCAAAGCTTCCTGGAATTGGGCCGACGAAACAGATCATGCGGTACTCGTGCCCCCGGTACTTGTCGTTGTCTCTTACTTTTGTTTCTTCGCAGCCCATTTCTGAAAATTGGTTTTATTGAACTCATTTTGAGCCCGTTTTCCAAAACGTTTCCCTCGATTGGGAATGACCGACTTGCGAATCCTCGCTAGCGGCCACCCAACACGTAGCAAGTAATTTTTCTTCACTTGGTTGCCAACGTGTATGTATGCCTTCTCTGTGTCCTTCATCATCGTCGACTGGTTCTTTGTTTTTTTTGGACTTTCGTTTAATACGAGATTTGGATTTCTTTGGTGGAGAGGTAGGTGTTTCGGGAACTTCGTTTGTTTCCGTTTGAGATTGTTGTGATTGTTGAGTGAATTGGAGGTTTTGGAAATCGGTATTTAGGGAGTTTCGTTGTTGGCTTTCTTGCCAATACCGTAACTCTTGATGTTGTCGGAAAACTTCTTCGCTCGACATACCAAATTGGGTAGGGTTATCCTAATTCGGATTTGACGATGAACCCGCGTATGGGTTCCCCCACCAACCGAGAAGGTTTTCAAACGAGTTGTTGTTGTTGTTGTTGTTGTTGTCTTGAGACATTTTTTTTTTTTGCTATTAGAAGTGTAGTAGTGAATATTTTGAGTTGTGAGGTATTTATATTGGTTGTAAAAATGTTTTTAATTTTTTTAAACCAAATTAGCCGTTTGTTTCCGTTGGGGGGGGGGGGGATAATGGTCAGTAGCCGTTTAAAGGGGGGCTAAATGATTTTTTTTCTCGTTCCTTTCCCACTTTAACGCAATGTGAACAACTTAACGTTGCACGTTAACGCCACATTAACGCGTATGATAAGAATGGATAACGCATGCTTAACGCACGTTAAACTCGATTTAACGCATTGAGGGCGTGATTGTTGTAACTGCTCTAATGAAGTATTGAATTTAGGGGAGAAAAATGAGGGGAATGTTTATTGTGAACCGTAATTATCACACTCCATATTTCTCATGTTTATTTATTTATTTATTATTATTATTATTATTTTTTATTTTTTTAAGGTATTAATTTATGTTCTTCAGTTCAGTACTAATGTCAAATAGGTGATAAGTAGAGGGTGTTTGGGATTTTGCTTATTTTGGTGCTAAATAAGCAGTTTCCAGGTTGGGGCATGCTTATATATATATACATACTTATTTTGGTGCTAAATTAGCTAATCCAAACACTATTTCTTGAAGTGCTTATTTTTATGCAGCTTATTAGTGCTACAAAGTAGGGAGTAGTTTATAAGCAAGAAAAGCAAGCAAGCCCAAACACCCTCTAAATAGCGCTTATTGCTTTCACTTGTATGAGTAGTAGCAATAGCCTTAAATAGTTTTTTGTTCTAGATATGATAGTTGTAACTCAGTAATCTGATATTCTGCTTTGCAACCTTATGTTTACGGTTATAGGATCTCACGAGATGTTCTTTTCGCATCTAATGTCTCACTGTTAGTTTTATAGACATTATAATAATAGTTGTGTGTTAGGATCGAACTCGAGATCACGGGATTGCACACAATACGTATGAAGAGTAAAAGAATAATTATTTATAAGTGTTATATATAATTACTAATAAACACAAAACTAGTAACGACCGCTAGTATTTAACGGAGAATGACTAACGACCGTTAGACGAAGATTAGGAAAGTAATACTTGTGAATACTTGGAAACAAGAGAAGGTTCCGGAATCCCTTTGGGGATACCACCAACGATCGGCCAAGGAGAAATCCCACCTCCTTTGTGCCTTGAGCTCCAAGTTTCAACTAGTATATAAACAAACCCAAGATGCATTGTTTTCTCATAACTTGTACACACACATCTTGGTGTTTTTTTCTCTCCTCCTCTTGTCCCTAAATCGATCCATCAAACAATGCCTTAAGTGATTCGATTTTCATATTGCTAAAGGTTTTGTGTTTAATTTACTTGCATAAACTTTTACTTGAATTAGTACGTGTGTACAAGAACGTGATTCAAACACACTATTGTTTGATTCTTGGATTGAATTACAAAAGAGGTAAGGGGTAATTCTTATAATCCACATAAACCCTAATTAGGGTTCTTGATTTGAAGATTGCATTTGATTCTTGTTCGGGCTAGAATCACAAAGGTATGTTTACTTTTATAATTGATTAATTAATTACATATTATATGATCTTGTAATTGCTTCCGCTATACTCACTTGATGTGTTTGATTTATTTTATATGATAGTCATGATATCATAATTCCAACAGTGGCATCTAGAGCCGTTATAATGTGTAATTAATTATCGAAACGCATAAAAATTGAATCTTGATTCGTTTAGTTACATGTTTTTAGTGTTTTCTGATTCCTAACCCTAATTTTTTAATTGGGTCGATTTAGACCTTTTAGGGTTTTATGGTTTTGGTTTTGATTTTTTAATATGATTAGAAACCCTAGGATGTCATGTAATTGGTTATGCGTTTTAGTAAACGATCTTGGTGCAATATGTTAATTGTTAAGCATAATCCATGAAAAGTGCATGTTTGCATGGATTTAATTGTGTGATATTTAAATTGTTTAAATTGATGAACATGTAAATTTATTAATAGATGCTAAATTGGGGAAGACTCCAATATTAAGTAATCAATTATGTGCTATGTGGTATTTGTTTAGTTTTGGCTTACGCAATCGATTTATCGATGCATGTGGCTCTTTTTCCTAGAAGAAGAAAGCCTTAATTGAATAAATACATTATACACCTAGATTTGATTATTAATAGGACTATTGAATAAGATTTGCATGTGGCTACATGTTTTATACATATTTAATTGTTATGTTATGTATATGTTTATTTGGTTATTTATTTTTTATTATATATTACTTGTTTTTGTTTATTATTATGTTAGACATGTTTATAAACGAAAAGGGTAATTTTTGAATAGAAAAATAATATGGACTAAATAAATGGCGAAATTGTTTTGATTTTTAAGAGATTAAATTTCAAAGGATTGGTTTATTGATGTTTTTGTATGTAATGGTTAACTAGGCCCGACCGAAGTTTACACACTACAAGATGGGTATAAGGTTGGCTTCGCATTAAATTGTGGCCTTAGATAGACAACATTCTGTCTTAACGCTCGTTTGTGTGTAAATTAGACTTACCGAACAACCATTACACGTACACTGTTATCTTAAGGGTGAATTCACCACAATTCCATAATGATTATCCGAAACACTAAGCTTTAGGGCTTATGCAAAAGTACGATATAGTGGACGATAATTGTTGGTAATTCTTTAATTGGTGAACCCGATACCTCAATCAAAACTTTGCTATTTTACTCTTAGCAAATTGGTAATAAAATTGTTTTATAAAACCAATGTTATGAAGTTGTATGCATGCTTCTTCATACATTATTTTGATCACATCAAAATTAAATACCCTTATAAAATTAAGTCAAATGCCATCTAATTAAGAACACTTAAAATTTTAATTTACGTCATGTGAGAACGTGGCGAGATTGCAATGGAGAGGTAAATTTCATAAATTCATTGCTAGCAGATCAACTGATGTGATGGATTTGTGAGTTTGCAGTTTTTAAGTTAGATGACTTAAATTGAGTAGGAAGTGAGATCTTGGACTCAAGGCATTAAGATGGGGATTAAACATGCTTACAATACAAATGTTTTGTGATTGTAAATCCCATAAATCTAGGAATTGGACAAATTTTATGCCAATTATTGTATGACAAGTTACCTCATATTATACTTTCATTACTAGCAGATCAACTGATGTGATGAAACTATGTTTATGGAGGATCCTAGCTTTCAAGATTATTCTATGGATATGATTTCCTTGGGTATTTTAATTTTCTTGAAAAATTGTATTATCAAAAATACTAATGTTTTGAACTTTCTTTATCTGTAGAAATGGCTCAAACTGATAACACCAACTTTCATTCTGTGTTCAAGACTTACTTTGAACGAGAAAAATTGACTGGCTCAGAAAATTTCAATGATTGGTACCGTTCACTCAGGATTGTCCTGCGAGTGACTGGTCAACTTGAAATCTTGAAAACGCCTTGTCCTGCTGAACCTGAAGGTCCTGAAGCTACTGATGCAGCTAAGGCTGAATGGAAAATAGTTTGTAAGGAACATATTGATGTGGCCGCAATGATGTTAGGGGCAATGTCACCAGCTCTTCAAAGGCAGTTTGAAGAATACGTCCCCATGAACATGATTGATGAACTAAAGAAACTATATGAGAAACCATCAAATGTAGAGATTTACGATTTGATGGAGGCTCTACATGGTTGTAAGCAGGGTGATGGTGAACCTGTGAGTGCTCATGTGTTGAAAATGAAGAGTTTCATGGATCAACTACAAACACTTAAGAAACCCTATGACAATGATATGGCTCTGAACTTAATCAATAGATCCCTTAACAAGGAATTTAGTGGTTTTGTGAGGAACTTCAATATGCATTGCGTGGGGAAGACAGTAAGTGAATTGCACGCACTGCTCATTGATTATGAGAAAGGGTTACCACAAAAGGCTACTACACCCCAGGTACTTGCTATTCAAGGGGGTAGAATTAACAAGCCAAATGCGAACAAGAAGAAGGGTAAAGGTAAAGGTAAGGCTGATAAGAATAAGAAAGTTATGGCTTATCAACCACCTCAACCTAAGAAGAACCCTCCTAAGAAGGATAATCCAAAGAAGGATCAAGGATGCCATTACTGCAAGGTGATGGGGTCACTGGAAGAGGAATTATCCTCTTTATCTCGATGACTTGCGAAACAATAAGGTTAAGAGGACTGGGCACATGGGCGCCAGTACTTCAAGTAACTTATTTATCATTGAATTATTTACTTTATCTCATAAATTAAATTCCTGGGTATATGATACTGGATGTGGTATTAACATTTGTAATACACTACAGGGGTTTAGAGAGGAAAGGAGACTAGCTTATGGGGAGCAATTTCTGCATGTGGGCAATGGAGCACAAGCAGCAGTTGAAGCCTTAGGAGTGTTTAATTTAGTTTTACCTTCTGGTTTAGTACTGATATTAAACAATTGTCATTATGCACCTTCTATTATTAGAGGTGTTGTTTCCTTTTCATGTTTGTTGGATCTTGGTTTTACTCATACTATTGATGACAATAAAATTTCTGTTTCTTTAAATGGTGTATTTTATTTTAATGTTGTTGCTGTGAATGATGTGTTTGAAATTGATATGAATGATTGTATGTCCAACAATAATAATAATTCAATGTACAGCATTAGTAAGAGAATGAAGTATGACTTGAATTCTTCTTACATTTGGCACTGTAGACTTGCCCATATAGGCAAGACTCGCATGCAAAAGCTGCAACAAGATGGGCTTTTGAAAAATATCACTGATGAGTCATTTGATAAGTGTGAGTCTTGTATTTCTGGGAAGATGACTAAGAAACCTTTTCATAGCAATATGGAAAGAGCTTTAGATCTACTTGGTTTGATACATATTGATGTGTGTGGACCACTTAGACATGTGTCAAGGAAAGGTGCTGTTTACTTCTTAACTTTTACAGATGATTTCAGCCGTTATGGTTATGTTTATTTACTTAAGCATAAACATGAGGTGTTTGAAATATTTAAAGTTTTCAAAGCAGAAGTAGAGTTGCAATAAGGAAAGAAGATTAAAGCTCTTCGTTCTGATCGAGGTGGTGAATACCTTAGTCAAGATTTTAAAGATTTCTTAACTGAGAATGGAATTGTACAGAATCTCACATCTCCATATACTCCACAACAAAATGGTGTATCTGAGAGAAGGAATCATACATTGTTGGACATGGTTCGATCAATGTATAATCTTACTAACCTTCCTTTGTCTTTTTAGGATTATGCTCTTGAATCAGCTGTTCGTATTTTGAATATGGTTCCCACAAAGAAGGTTGATAAGACACCATATGAGATATGGACTGGAAAAGCTCCGAACTTGTCTTATTTAAAGGTCTGGGGTTGTGAGGCGTATGTTAAACGTGACTCACAAGATAAACTCCAACAAAGATCTGTAAAGTGCATTTTTGTAGGATACCCAAAGGAAACAATGGGTTACTACTTTTACTACCCACCTGAGAACAAAGTGTTTGTTGCTAGGTATGGTGAATTTCTTGAAAGTGATCTTGTATCTCAAGAAGTCAGTGGGAGAGTATATGATCTAGAATATGATCAAGATAATGCATTACCTTCAGAAAACACTAGCACACTTCCTGTAGAACCTGAAAGTCTGGGTCCTCCACCGGAAGTTGAAGTAGTTCCCATTCGCAGATCTTCTAAATCTGTGAAAGCTCCTGACCGTCTATGTCTTAATGTAGAGGTTGAGGAGAATATACTAGGGTATCTTAATGAATCTACTAGTTATAGAGCTGCCATTAATAGTCCTGAAAAGGAAAAATGGAAAGCTGCTATGAATGGGGAAATACAATCCATGCATGATAATGAAGTCTGGACAGAAGTAGACCTTCCTCCTGGTGCCAAGGTAGTTGGGAGTAAGTGGCTCTACAAGATTAAGACTGACATGGATGGAAATGCACACACTTATAAGGCTCGTCTGGTGATGAGTGCTCAAACACTCATCATTTTTGGTCTAATCTGAACTGCAAAACATACAAAAACACTCAGTAATGCATCAAAATACTAAAAATGTTTCAAAATTGTGTTTTATATGTTTTAGATGCAAAACGAGCAAAAACAGATGAAAAACGTATAAAGTTTGCAAAATTGGCAGTTTCAGTCCCCCAACTTTCATAAAATTACAAAACTAGTCCCTGGATATTCAAAATATAGAAAATTATCACCAAAGGTCCTTTTACAATCATAAGTTGTCATATTTTGTCCTTTGGTGAAAAATTGGAAAGTTTTGGAAATTTACAGTTTAAGTCCCTGGAGTTTCAGATTTTGGCAGATTCAGTCCCTGGTGGGATATTTTTGAAAGGAAAATCAATTTTGGACCTTGGGAAATCAAAAGTTATCAAAATAGGTCCCTGGGTGAAAGTTTTGAGGAAATTACAAGTTTGGTCCCTCATGTTTAGAAAATTACATAAATGGTCCCCGGTAATTTTAAAAGTGGAAAAAATAGCAAACTTGGTCCTTGTATTTTTAGTATTGGCAACATTGATCCTTGTAATATACTTTGTAAAAGTTACATTTTCAGTCCTCAAGTTTGGCCAAATTACAAATGTGGTCCTTGTGTATTTCAATAAAACCAAATGGACTCTTAATATTATCTAAACCTAAACCAATCCAATAAACCAAACAAACACCACCCCTTGGCCTGATCCAATAACCTACACCCCAGGCCCAAAAATTCAGCCCACCTTCCTAAAACTAACACCCCTGGTTCGTTGACCAGTCAAACCCACACCACAAAACCATCCACTGTTCATCGTCCCTAATCTCACCCTAATCTTCAGGTTCATGCCCCCCCCTCCATGCTACCTCATTAATGCACCCACCAAACACTCAACCACACCTCACCTTCCCCCCTCCTCATTAATTATCACACCCAACACCAAACCTGCCCCATTCCTTATTTCCCGCCAAAAAGAAGTTTGAACGGACAAGATGGTTTTAAGCCATCCTACGATCAAGAAACAAGTGGGAAAGTCAAGCCAACCCTCTGGGACTATAAAAAGAAAAGAAAAGAGAAGAAAGAAGTAGTAGTTAGTTAATATAATATAGCTTTAGTTTCGAATTATGTAGATTTAGTTAAAAATGTACTTTTCATTGTAATTTTCAGTTATGAAAGGATGTAATCAATCTTTTTAGTGTAATATTAAGCTTCTTTAATGTTGAATTCAAGTCTTGTCATAAAACTCAGTTTTTACCATTATTAGTGAGAATTGCATTTTAAAATTTAAGAATTGTTGAAGCTGTGATCAGTGTTACTTTGAGCTCCCTTTACCTCATTTGTAAGTTTTAAGAGTTTGTGAAGTTTTCAAACCAGTGAGGATCATCATTTGCAGAAATACATAAAAATACCAAATAAATAGTATAAAAATAGAAAATCATTTTGAAGGAAGCCAAGGAAGCTTGTGGATTGGTAATTTTTCTGGTTTAGGACTCCTTGGGGAGTAGTAGGATTGCATGTTGAGTTCTTGGTACCTCAGTTCTTGGCATTGGACATTTGGACCCAACTGTAAGCTATTTGCCATTTTTTTTTTAAGTATAATCTGTTTTATTTAAATGAAGTTGTCATTTGTTGTTTATTTTAATTCAATCCAGTTTAATTTATGTTAATATAAGCTAGTTTAGTGGAGTGGAGGTTTAATTTAAGGGGTTGTTGCATGATTCTCTTTATGTCAATCTGTTAAGGGGGTGTTTGGCAATAGCTTTTAAACATAGTTGGTGTTGTCATTTTAACATTAGCTCTTGTTGTTCATTGCTCTTAGCTCCAGAGTAGTCCAATTCCACCATTGTGTGGACTCTTTTTAAGCCAAAGTCAAAATTCCCACCCAATTACCCCTCACAGTCCACTGTGGGTCAGTGGACAACCCAAACTCACCCATTTAGTCTAAAAGTTACCTTGCTATCCTAATTTAGTTTTTATATCACCCAAAACATCAATGTTAGTTAGTTTAATCCAGTAGAAATTGGCCAAAGTCAAATAAGCAAAGTTTTTGCAAAAAGTCAAAGTGTTCATCTTTTCAGTTTTTTTCAAAACTTGAGGGATTTTAATTGAATTGTGTACAAGGTTTTAGGGCTTAAAGCTTGTTGTTATTTGTTCTATACTAGCTAAACTTTAAGTTCCCATAGCTCTTTTATTTTTGTGATTTTTTCCCTTGCCCCCACAAGGCCCCAAAGTGGGCTGCAGGCTCATCTGTGTGCCCTGCTGCACAGGACCATCACCCATCACCACCACTTTGTGGTGGTGTTCTGACCACCCAGTGAGTCCCACAACCCCCCACCTTGCACCATTTAACCCTCCCCATGGTAGGGTTCATCATTTGACCCTTGGTTTGACCTCCTACCCACTGGGACCCACCCGAATCATGCTCACTAATCTGTCCCATTTTCATTTCCAAAGCAAGTGTCAAAGTGCTTATTGATGAGCTTTTAGCTTATTCTTTGTTCCTTTTTGGCTTTTTCCAGCTTATTCAAGTTCCATAAGCTTATTTGGATCAGTTTCAACCAAAGTGGGTCCCACCACATGCCATTTTAGCTTATTTCTCACCTTGGTCAACTTTGGTCAACTGTTGGACATTTTGGCTTATTCCAGCTTATTTTTAAGTTTCCAAAAAAGTTGTTTTTACAAAAAGTGTTTGTTTTCAGTAGTATAATAAGTTTGTAAAAGAAAATCCAAGAAAAACAAATTTAAAATTAAGTGATAGTTTCTATTTAATGTAATTTAATTTTAATTTTCATTTTTAAATTTTTGTTAAGTACTTGTCAATTTTATATTTTTATTAATTACCTCATATATTAAAGTATTTATAATAAATTTTTCAGATTTTTATTTTACCATTTGGTATTTATTAGATTTAATATTAGTTTATTAATTATTAATTAATAATTAGTTTAAAATAGCATAATTAATTTTTATTAATTAAAAATTAGTTTTTATATTTTTTATAGCTTTTATATGTTATAAAATAATTTTAGAAATTTTCTTAGAATTTTTACTGTTCATTTAGTAATTTTCTTAATTTAAAATAGTTAATTAGTTAATTAGTAATTAATTAGTAATTAATTAATATAAAAATCACAAAAAGACAAAAATACTTATTTTTAATTTTAAAAGTTGTTTTTAGTTATTTTATAATTTTACAAATTTTATTTTCACCTTTTTAGTATTTAATTAATAATGTATTACATTTAAGTATTTTAAATATTAATAATAAGTAATAAATAGTATTTAATTAATATTAAATTATTAAATAGTGTAAAAATAGTTTTTCTTTTTCTAAAAATTTTCTCTTACCTTTTACTTTGTAAAAAAGTCATTTTCACCCCCTGGGTGTTTTCAGATTTCAGATTTCACGTTTTATTTTGTGCGCTTACGTTTTATTTAAACGTAACGTACACGTTTTTAGGTTTAAATCGTCTCTAGTTTTTGGAACTTTCCCGTCTTGTTCACATAGCTTGTTTAAGCTATTTCATTGTAAATTCCTTAGCTTAATCACACTCAAACCCTTATCCATCCAGATTCACCCGATCAAATAACCGTTTGATTGCCATTCACACCTCGTCGGGACTTAAACGACCCGGGAAAACACTGTATTCCTCGGAGCATTGACTCTAGGCCTTTGACTTTGTTGACCATCACCTGGTCAATTTAGTTGACCGTTTGGAGCCAATCAAAATTTGGCGCCGCTGCCGGGGAGGTGTGCGCGCTATTCTAAACGGTTTTTCTGATTAGTGTCTTTGGAATTCGTTCCATTGTACATTTATCCATCCTTTGTTCATATTTTCTTATTTTCAAAACAAAACCGTTCACGAAAACTTTTTAAATCAAGTTTTCAACGAACACAAAAACACAAAAACATTTTCTTATCATTTGTACAAAATGTATTTTCAAAAATCCAAAAACATTCTCCTTTACCCTTTCACATCTTTGATTCTTCATCCCTACCCCTCCCTAGACTTTTGATTCTTTCTATGTCTCATCCACACTTTCTGGTTTGCCAGTGGTGTGGTAATCCTCATAATGGTGGCAATTGCCCCAGCTGTGGCATGGTAGAGTCGGGAAACGGGTCTGTCTATAACCAGAATCCCTATTCCTACCATGACACGACTGATTCATTCCATCAGTTACCACACCATGATACTCAGCAGTTTTACTGTTGTGAGTACTGTGGTGGTTCACACTACAGTTCTGATTGTCAATCGGGAAACACGCTTGTCTATGAGCAGTTTCCTGATAGCAATTATGACTCTAGCACGAACAACCCACAGCCACATCAGTTTTACTGTTGTGATTACTGTGGAGGTCCACATTTCAGCTCAGATTGTCAAACGGGTAATCCTTATCCTTGTGACAATTTTGACACATCGTATTATGACGAACCTCCCTCTCCACCAATTCCTCAAAGTCTTCTAATTGATCTTTTAGATTTAGTGAAAGACTTGAGAGGAATGACACATACCCCAGATAATCCAAACCAAAAATCGATGGAAGAATTGTTAGCTGACGAACAGGCTGCTAAAATAAATTCCCAAGACGCTTATGAAAGATCTATTAGGGAATCAATAGCAAAAGAAAAAGCAGCCAGATCTAGCTCTCGATTTCGTTTCATTCCTGATGATAGTGATGATGAGGATACACTTGATATCCTTGGATTTTACAAAGATTCATCAGGTTCATCAGATGAGATTCTACCAGTTGAGATTCCATCTCAACCCACTCCTATTACACCCGAAGTTCACACTCACTCTCTGATCATGGGGGATGAGCATCTTAGCACTATTCCTAATAAGGAATCGGACGAATTAATAAAGTCTAGTGTTGAGATCCTTGTCCCAATCCCGAGAGAGTCACAGGGGACTTCTGACCATATGTGTGATATTCCTCCTCCTCTTGTCTTCCCGACTGATCATGTTGAGATGTTCTCCGATTCTACTGATGACGACTCGTTATCTTGTGGAGACATCATTTTTATGGAAGAATTACCTTCTAAGCTAGTTAGCTTAGAAGAAGAGAATGACGAGATTGACACTGAAATCAAGGATGAAGCACTTCGTGCAACATTATTGAATGTCGATCTCCTCATTTCTAAAATCGAGGCTTTCAAAATGAAACCTATTTCATCTCCTATCCCCATAAAGGATAGTGACATTGTCTCCGATGATCCTATTCCGGAGTTTGAAGCCTTTACCTTTGATCATATGGGAGAGAAGATTAGTGACAGTACCACTTTTCATTCTCAAATATCTCTCCCCGATTATGATTCATTCACCTTTGAGGAGTTCTCCGGTGAACTCGCTCATATCATACCTCCACCAGAGTATGATAATTTTTACTTTGATCTAGACAAAGTTGATCTTTGTTTTCCGGAGGGAAATATTCTCAACCATGAGAATTTAATTGATATCAAAATCCCAACCCTCCCACCCATAATATGTCTAGATCACACGAGCTTTACTGATGAGATCCATGATACACCAATCATGAATTCTCTTTCCGATGATGATGAATCAATCTTGATTGTCATCAAGATCTTTCTACCTTTCTTCACCTACATGGTGACTTCTCCTGTCCTTCACTCCTTCGGGAATGAAGACACTATATTTGATCCCGGCATTTTCATGTATCATTTTCTTGAGCCGGATACTTATCTCATCGGTGTGGAACTTTCACGTGCTTCATATGTTTGTCCAAACATTTTGAATGAAAGTCCGATTGAGATTGTCTCTTCCACATCATGCTTCCCCAAGGACAAATGAATTCGGGGTCGAGTCACGCTAGCGACTCGGTAAACAAAAACAGAGCATGTTTATAGGGTTTTCACCCTAAGTGTGGGGGAGTCCCCCATGCTATGATTACAAGAGTGAAAATACAAAATGGTGTTTTCCACGCTTAGCTTGTAATGTTGCCCTTTTACGTTCAAAATGTCAGCATAATAGCCGGGACTTTGAATATTGAGGACAATATTCATGCTAAGTGTGGGGGGGTATTCGCTATTCCAGCGAATTTTATCACATTTTACTATATAATACCCCCGTTTTTGCCAAAATTTCAAAAATTTCAAAAATTTTTCACTGGTGCTTCAAAATTTTTGTGGTAATCAGTCCGCCTTGTCTAAGCGACAAAAGGGATTGGCTAGTCCAGGAGCAAACGGCTCTTGGTAAAGACATATCAAATCCGTTGACGGCTGGCAATTTGCCCAAAATTGTATGGTTCATCAACTCCCCGAAAACAAATGAGTTGGCTAGCCCGCAAGATTATGGCTTGTGGTAAAGGCCGTGGAAAATCCATAATTGGTAATCAGCTCACCAAGATGTTGACTAGGTCCATCAAGAGCTGGCTAGTCCAGAAGCAAACGGCTTTTGGTAAAGACTACTCAAATCCGTTGAAAGCTGGTGGTTTGCTCAAAATCACACGGTTATCAGGTGTGCCACAGTTCTTACACCTGGCTACTCCAGAAGTGATGGCTTTTGGTAAAGAGTTTTTCAAATCCATCAAGTTTTCAAAACAGTATTGCTAGGGACTAGCAATGGTTTAGTGTGGGGGATTGATGAGTGCTCAAACACTCATCATTTTTGGTCTAATCTGAACTGCAAAACATACAAAAACACTCAGTAATGCATCAAAATACTAAAAATGTTTCAAAATTGTGTTTTATATGTTTTAGATGCAAAACGAGCAAAAACAGATGAAAAACGTATAAAGTTTGCAAAATTGGCAGTTTCAGTCCCCCAACTTTCATAAAATTACAAAACTAGTCCCTGGATATTCAAAATATAGAAAATTATCACCAAAGGTCCTTTTACAATCATAAGTTGTCATATTTTGTCCTTTGGTGAAAAATTGGAAAGTTTTGGAAATTTACAGTTTAAGTCCCTGGAGTTTCAGATTTTGGCAGATTCAGTCCCTGGTGGGATATTTTTGAAAGGAAAATCAATTTTGGACCTTGGGAAATCAAAAGTTATCAAAATAGGTCCCTGGGTGAAAGTTTTGAGGAAATTACAAGTTTGGTCCCTCATGTTTAGAAAATTACATAAATGGTCCCCGGTAATTTTAAAAGTGGAAAAAATAGCAAACTTGGTCCTTGTATTTTTAGTATTGGCAACATTGATCCTTGTAATATACTTTGTAAAAGTTACATTTTCAGTCCTCAAGTTTGGCCAAATTACAAATGTGGTCCTTGTGTATTTCAATAAAACCAAATGGACTCTTAATATTATCTAAACCTAAACCAATCCAATAAACCAAACAAACACCACCCCTTGGCCTGATCCAATAACCTACACCCCAGGCCCAAAAATTCAGCCCACCTTCCTAAAACTAACACCCCTGGTTCGTTGACCAGTCAAACCCACACCACAAAACCATCCACTGTTCATCGTCCCTAATCTCACCCTAATCTTCAGGTTCATGCCCCCCTCCATGCTACCTCATTAATGCACCCACCAAACACTCAACCACACCTCACCTCCCCCCCTCCTCATTAATTATCACACCCAACACCAAACCTGCCCCATTCCTTATTTCCCGCCAAAAAGAAGTTTGAACGGACAAGATGGTTTTAAGCCATCCTACGATCAAGAAACAAGTGGGAAAGTCAAGCCAACCCTCTGGGACTATAAAAAGAAAAGAAAAGAGAAGAAAGAAGTAGTAGTTAGTTAATATAATATAGCTTTAGTTTCGAATTATGTAGATTTAGTTAAAAATGTACTTTTCATTGTAATTTTCAGTTATGAAAGGATGTAATCAATCTTTTTAGTGTAATATTAAGCTTCTTTAATGTTGAATTCAAGTCTTGTCATAAAACTCAGTTTTTACCATTATTAGTGAGAATTGCATTTTAAAATTTAAGAATTGTTGAAGCTGTGATCAGTGTTACTTTGAGCTCCCTTTACCTCATTTGTAAGTTTTAAGAGTTTGTGAAGTTTTCAAACCAGTGAGGATCATCATTTGCAGAAATACATAAAAATACCAAATAAATAGTATAAAAATAGAAAATCATTTTGAAGGAAGCCAAGGAAGCTTGTGGATTGGTAATTTTTCTGGTTTAGGACTCCTTGGGGAGTAGTAGGATTGCATGTTGAGTTCTTGGTACCTCAGTTCTTGGCATTGGACATTTGGACCCAACTGTAAGCTATTTGCCATTTTTTTTTTAAGTATAATCTGTTTTATTTAAATGAAGTTGTCATTTGTTGTTTATTTTAATTCAATCCAGTTTAATTTATGTTAATATAAGCTAGTTTAGTGGAGTGGAGGTTTAATTTAAGGGGTTGTTGCATGATTCTCTTTATGTCAATCTGTTAAGGGGGTGTTTGGCAATAGCTTTTAAACATAGTTGGTGTTGTCATTTTAACATTAGCTCTTGTTGTTCATTGCTCTTAGCTCCAGAGTAGTCCAATTCCACCATTGTGTGGACTCTTTTTAAGCCAAAGTCAAAATTCCCACCCAATTACCCCTCACAGTCCACTGTGGGTCAGTGGACAACCCAAACTCACCCATTTAGTCTAAAAGTTACCTTGCTATCCTAATTTAGTTTTTATATCACCCAAAACATCAATGTTAGTTAGTTTAATCCAGTAGAAATTGGCCAAAGTCAAATAAGCAAAGTTTTTGCAAAAAGTCAAAGTGTTCATCTTTTCAGTTTTTTTCAAAACTTGAGGGATTTTAATTGAATTGTGTACAAGGTTTTAGGGCTTAAAGCTTGTTGTTATTTGTTCTATACTAGCTAAACTTTAAGTTCCCATAGCTCTTTTATTTTTGTGATTTTTTCCCTTGCCCCCACAAGGCCCCAAAGTGGGCTGCAGGCTCATCTGTGTGCCCTGCTGCACAGGACCATCACCCATCACCACCACTTTGTGGTGGTGTTCTGACCACCCAGTGAGTCCCACAACCCCCCACCTTGCACCATTTAACCCTCCCCATGGTAGGGTTCATCATTTGACCCTTGGTTTGACCTCCTACCCACTGGGACCCACCTGAATCATGCTCACTAATCTGTCCCATTTTCATTTCCAAAGCAAGTGTCAAAGTGCTTATTGATGAGCTTTTAGCTTATTCTTTGTTCCTTTTTGGCTTTTTCCAGCTTATTCAAGTTCCATAAGCTTATTTGGATCAGTTTCAACCAAAGTGGGTCCCACCACATGCCATTTTAGCTTATTTCTCACCTTGGTCAACTTTGGTCAACTGTTGGACATTTTGGCTTATTCCAGCTTATTTTTAAGTTTCCAAAAAAGTTGTTTTTACAAAAAGTGTTTGTTTTAAGTAGTATAATAAGTTTGTAAAAGAAAATCCAAGAAAAACAAATTTAAAATTAAGTGATAGTTTCTATTTAATGTAATTTAATTTTAATTTTCATTTTTAAATTTTTGTTAAGTACTTGTCAATTTTATATTTTTATTAATTACCTCATATATTAAAGTATTTATAATAAATTTTTCAGATTTTTATTTTACCATTTGGTATTTATTAGATTTAATATTAGTTTATTAATTATTAATTAATAATTAGTTTAAAATAGCATAATTAATTTTTATTAATTAAAAATTAGTTTTTATATTTTTTATAGCTTTTATATGTTATAAAATAATTTTAGAAATTTTCTTAGAATTTTTACTGTTCATTTAGTAATTTTCTTAATTTAAAATAGTTAATTAGTTAATTAGTAATTAATTAGTAATTAATTAATATAAAAATCACAAAAAGACAAAAATACTTATTTTTAATTTTAAAAGTTGTTTTTAGTTATTTTATAATTTTACAAATTTTATTTTCACCTTTTTAGTATTTAATTAATAATGTATTACATTTAAGTATTTTAAATATTAATAATAAGTAATAAATAGTATTTAATTAATATTAAATTATTAAATAGTGTAAAAATAGTTTTTCTTTTTCTAAAAATTTTCTCTTACCTTTTACTTTGTAAAAAAGTCATTTTCACCCCCTGGGTGTTTTCAGATTTCAGATTTCACGTTTTATTTTGTGCGCTTACGTTTTATTTAAACGTAACGTACACGTTTTTAGGTTTAAATCGTCTCTAGTTTTTGGAACTTTCCCGTCTTGTTCACATAGCTTGTTTAAGCTATTTCATTGTAAATTCCTTAGCTTAATCACACTCAAACCCTTATCCATCCAGATTCACCCGATCAAATAACCGTTTGATTGCCATTCACACCTCGTCGGGACTTAAACGACCCGGGAAAACACTGTATTCCTCGGAGCATTGACTCTAGGCCTTTGACTTTGTTGACCATCACCTGGTCAATTTAGTTGACCGTTTGGAGCCAATCATCTGGTTGCTAAAGGTTTTACTCGAACTTTTGGAATTGATTACGAGGAGACTTTTTCTCCTGTAGCAGACATAAGAGCTATAAGGATTCTCATAGCTATAGCAGCGTACTATGAATATGAGATATGGCAAATGGATGTGAAAACCGCTTTCTTAAATGGTCATCTAGATGAAGACATCTATATGGCACAACCAGAAGGGTTTGAAAATCCAAAGTTTCCAAATCGTGTATGCAAACTTCAAAGATCCATTTATGGATTGAAGCAAGCATCACGACAATGGAACAAGAGATTTGATGCTGAAATCAAAAAGTTTGGATTCACTCAGAATCTTGATGAGCCATGTGTGTATCACAAAGCTAGTGGGAGTGATAATGTAATTTTCCTAATTTTATATGTTGATGGCATATTGATCATGGGAAAAGACATTCCAAGTTTGCAAAAAGTTAAGGCATATCTTGGAATGTGCTTTTCTATGAAAGATTTAGGAGAAGCTGCATACATTCTGGGAATCAAAATCTATAGAGATAGATCAAGGCGGTTAATTGGATTAAGTCAAAGTGCTTACATTGACAAAATTTTGAAAAGGTTCAATATGCAAAATTCCAAGAAAGGATATTTGCCGATGGAAGTAAAACATGGCTTATGTGATGAGTTTTGTGCTTCAACACCTGCTAAGGTGGCTCGCATGAGTAAAGTTCCTTATGCTTCGGCTGTAGGATCTATTATGTATGCGGTAAAATGTACAAGGCCAGATGTGGCGTTTGCTCAAAATATCGCTAGTCAATTTCAACAGAATCCAGGTGAAAAACATTGGATTGTTGTTAAGCATATTCTTAAGTATTTGAGAAATACAAAAGATATGTTTTTGGTATATGGTGGAGAACCAGCTGCAGAACTTGGTGTTACAGGTTTCTGCGATGCGTCCTTTCAAAGTAATAAAGATGATTCGAAGTCTCAGACGGGTTATGTCTTTGTTATCAATGGAGGAGCAGTAGACTGGAAGAGCAAGAAGCAGAGTACAATTGCGATGTCTGCGACAGAAGCTGAATACATTGCTGCTTCAGAAGCTGCTATGGAAGCTGTTTGGATTAGGAAATTCATTTCAGGGCTTGGTGTTATGCCTTCAATTGAATTACCTATTAATATGTATTGTGACAATTTTGCTGCAATCATATTTGCCAATGAACCTGGAGTCATAAGAGGCACCAAACATTTTCTACGGAAGTATCACTTTGTTCGTGAAAAGGTTAACGAATGTGAATTAAATCTGCTGAAAGTTCACACAGATGATAACTTAGCTGATCCATTCACTAAGGCTTTGGCGAAAGAAAAGCTTAATGAATTAGCCAATGGAATTGGGCTTAAATTAGCTAGTAGTTTCATGCATAACTGTGATTAGTATTAGGATAAAGGATATTGTAAACAATTATTATTTAATGAAATAAAGTATGTTGGTATGTTTATTTCTATTGTTAATTATTGTTGTCCTATTTTTACATGTTTAAATCCATGAATAAATGTTATTCTTAAATTGTCCGTTGTCAGTTAATAATATGGGAATATTATTAAATTAAGACAAATCTGAAGGTTGGTATAATATAATTAAAGTATATTGATGCGTAGTCATGCCATTTCAGATGATATTCGATGATACTGAATATAGGACTTATCCCGACTATATGATGTTACTTTATGGATCTTGTCATTAAGTAAATCATAAGAAGTTATCCTTAGACTTGAGATACAAGATAACGGTCATGAATGTAGTACATTTTTGTGGAACAACTTAACGCTATACGTAACTGGTAGTCATAAGGGTTGTTTTCGAAAGTGTTACAAAGTTTGTGTGGTTTGCTCGTAGTCAATATAGAATTTGTTCCTTCAAAATTAATTTTTGGAGTTTAATACTGCTGGGCCCCTCGTAGGGTTGTCAAGGTGTTTGCGTGGCCACGCCCAAGGTCTTTCCTGAAAGGTTCAGAAGATTTGGTAATCTTGTCAATTTCTAACAACGAGAAACAGAATGGTTAATTAAGGAATGACCTAGATCCATATCCTTATTAACATGGTATTAGAAACAAAAGGATAATAATAATGAGAAATCATTAAAAGGTTTTCCAGGAGCCTTACTCGAGTTGTACTAGAGGCATCGGCGTGTTGCAAGACGCTAACCGATGTGATCACACTATTATGATATGTCTAAGTGGGAGTTGTTAGTTTTATAGACATTATAATAATAGTTATGTGTTAGGATCGAACTCGAGATCACGAGATTGCACACAATACATATGAAGAGTAAAAGAATAATTATTTATAAGTGTTATATATAATTATTAATAAACACAAAACTAGTAACGACCGCTAGTATTTAACGGAGAATGACTAACGACCGTTAGACGAAGATTAGGAAAGTAATACTTGTGAATACTTGGAAACAAGAGAAGGTTCCGGAATCCCTTTGGGGATACCACCACCGATCGGCCAAGGAGGAATCCCACCTCCTTTGTGCCTTGAGCTCCAAGTTTCAACTAGTATATAAACAAACCCAAGATGCATTGTTTTCTCATAACTTGTACACACAAATCTTGGTGTTTTTTCTCTCCTCCTCTTGTCCCTAAATCGATCCATCAAACAATCCCTTAAGTGATTCGATTTTCATATTGCTAAAGGTTTTGTGTTTAATTTACTTGCATAAACTTTTACTTGAATTAGTACGTGTGTACAAGAACGTGATTCAAACACACTATTGTTTGATTGTTGGATTGAATTACAAAAGATGTAAGGGGTAATTCTTATAATCCACATAAACCCTAATTAAGGTTCTTGATTTGAAGATTGCATTTGATTCTTGTTCGGGTTAGAATCACAAAGGTATGTTTACTTTTATAATTGATTAATTAATTACATATTATATGATCTTGTAATTGCTTCCGCTATGCTTACTTGATGTGTTTGATTTATTTTATATGATAGTCATGATATCATAATTCCAACACTCACCTCCTGACACAAATTTAGTTTACACTCTGACTTGTATGTCACGGAAATATATATCCTGATTATACCACTTTATATCCGAGTCAAATACTCGCCTTTCCGAATAACCTGAATAGTAAAACTTCACCCGTTCACCTATTTATTTATGCTATCATATCAAACATAAATAAGTTAGTCGCTATCAAAAGAATTTCGATAATTTTATCATCACAAAATATTTTGGGTAGCTATTAAAATCTAAACAACTTATTAATTAAGTACATTTTGATGACGCATGATATGTTTCAGTGCTTGCAGTCAGTCATCCGGTAGGCTCGGTCGTTGTCTATATTTAATAGGAAAATGATTGATATGCCTAAAATATAAGCCTAAAGATGAGCCTAACCCATTAAATGAGTGACACATGGATTGCACTACCTCTCTCTCCCATTACATACCATTGATTTTGACATGTGTTTCAAGATCCTAGTTAGGCATGTAATTTAGGCATGCCTATCACTACTCTATTTAATATACTGTATATGGTTTCATGATTTACAACAAGGCCTAGTCAAGACTGGAAGACCTAAACAATTTCCACTTGCTTGAAACTATAAACGTGAAGACCTCAACGACCACAACTACCCGATCATAACTAGAAGTGGTATTATAAGGAATAGTTCAAGTCAAAATCTAGTAGATGTAGAAATATTGCATTACGGACCAAATATCAATCAAAATATTAACCGTTATAGTACAAAGTAGTGAGGTAAATATCACCGGATAGTATCAAGTACGTGTGGTACAAATCAATGGTGATCCTCTAATGTCGACACTGCTTTATAATTCTCCAAAATGTTTAAATCCGCGGAAAACTTTTGAGTTGCGACTGAACTTTTTTTAGACGGGCCGAATGTTCAACAATCCATTTGTGAACTGTACAAAGAGTTTATTCATGTTCATTTTCTTTTGCTTTAGAAAAAAACATTTCATGTTCATCGTATATCATGCGAACAAACTTGAACAAAATACTAGGTTCTATTAATCAAATAGATAAACACGAGTAAAAATCTATACGTCCATCATTCCATCAATGTCTAGTCATATATGTGTTAAGGTTCGTTATTCGTTACCAAATGCTTGTTTCTCTACTCGTATATTTAAATTGTGTATCTACAGTATACGCTTCTTTGTTCATAATTGTTGTTTGTCGGTTTAATGAACGGACATAAACCAAAACGAACGAGCTACTTTTCTTAACAACTTTAACGAGGTAAACGCTTTTTTTTTTTTTTTTTTTTTTTTTTTTTTTTTTTGAACGGCAACGAGGTAAACGCTCTTATTCGTTAAGCTTTTCTTGTTTATGTTTATTCATCTTTTAGTGAACAAACATAAGTGAGCTTAGATTGTTTATTCATCTTTTAACACAGGAAGATGGACAAGACATGTTTGCTTAGGCTTTCGTTTGATTAAATCTTAACAAGCATAGATAGTCCCATATGATATGAATCACGAGTGACATTTTTAGCTTAAATGTTTGTCGAGATGTTTTTACTATATATTCTTGTGACGAAACAACTTAACTGCTATAAAATATTTTTCAATAGTAACAAAATTTTATATAATTACTTTTTAGGTTATCATGAGATTTTTAGATTTTTAATGCGATTCGACTTAATTGAAAGAGTGTTCGGGAGTGCTTTTTTTTTTTTTTTTTTTTTTTTTTTTTTTTTTTTTTTATCATTTAAACATTACAAATAATCAGATTTTATATAGCTTAAAATTACAGTATGTTTGGCAAAACTATTTGTAAGTTGTATGCTATAAGCTGTAAATTGTAATCTCTAAACTGTAATTTAAAAAGCTTTATGAAGCAGCTTTTCATTTTTGAGTTACTTATTTAAAATAAAAGTTTGAAGTTAAGGTATCCAAACCGAGCCACTTGTTTTGGACGAGATTACTTTTGTAATAAAAAGCTTACATCTCAAAAAAAAAAAAAAAAAAAAAGCCTACCAATTATTTTGAAAGTGCATTAATCATCTTTATGAGAAACTTACAAGTGCATTCTTGATCCATGATCACAATTAAATGACTAAATTACCCTCACATGGACCAAAGTAGGGGTGAGCTTGGTTCCGAAATCGAGAGAACCGCAAATTGGATATTTTAGGAACCGAGAACCGGACCTAAAAGCATGTTTTGGTTCCGGTTCGGGTATTTCAATTCTACCCAATTAGAACAAAAAATTTCTAAAAAACACTTAAAAATTCACAACTGTAGTGTAGAATGTAGAGACTATTCTTCATCGTCAAATTAATTTTTAACTTGATATTGTGATCGATCATAAGCTACCATTAAAACTTAAATATATCCAGAGAGAAAGATAAGTGCATGTATAGTGTGTAAACTTTCATAATGTACAATGATATGCATTTGTGACACTAACAAATGCAGCAACAATTATAATAAAATCAAGTAATATAATTGATTTAACTAAACTGATGCTAATGTGTCCTATCGAAGAAGATGACGCACACAAAACCATTCATAATACAGTTGCTACACATAGAAGTAACTACATGTATGTATAAAATATCACTAATTTTGTACTAACATAAACACGACAAACACATGATTTGAAAATTTAGTATATAAAAGGAAAAACTAATTGAGACACATTAAGAAAAATAAAACTTGTTTGTAATGAGTAAGGATATGGTGCGCAGTTGCGGCGATTAGCATGTGCAAGTGGTGTAATCGCACATGGTTTTTCATTGTAAGGACTTCAATTTAGTATACATATATTAATATTTATAATTTTATACATATCTAAGTATATAATTTTTTAAATTTTTAGTGTCTTTGCTAAATATTATCAAAGTTGAATTTTTAGTGTCTTTGCATAATATCAAATAACTTTTTATTTTCCATAATAGTTAAACTTTTCTTGATTTATGGGGGCCTCGTTCGTGATTTCGCATCGGGCCACCTAAATCAATGAGACGGCCATGATGGTGCGTGCATTGTTTCATAAAAAACTAAGAAATTATACAGATACATAGAGTTTGGGTGGTTCCTCCGTTCTGAACCGATACCCGCGATTTCGGACAGAATCGAACCGAACCGATAACCGAAATTTGCATTATTGAAAAACCGAGAACCGGACCGTGGTTTTAAAATTCGGTTTGGATTGGGTCGGTTTCGGTTTTGTTCTCGATCCATTTGCTCACCCCTAGACCAAAGTGAAAAGGAAGACGAAGAAAACAAGTGTAGTAATTTAACTTTAGCCAAAAACCAAATATGCACTTGTAAGTTTTTCCTATGAACTTGTAATTTGGCCAAACCAGAAGGACGATTTTTTGCAAATACCTATACATAAATTCGGTTAAAGATTCCTACCAAATTATCTACTATTTATAAAATATTACTCTCTCCGTCCTATGTTAATTGTCCACTTTCACATCTTTAAGTCACTCTTGTTCAACTTTGACTGTAAATATTTTTATTTTTGTTATATAATACTTGATGAAAATTATACAAATGAAAATATATTTAAAATCCAATTAATTCATATATTTATCATCAAGTGTTATGTAACACAACTAAAAAAATTTATGGTTAAAGTAGAATAAGAAGAGAGAGAGAAAAAAAATATATGGACAATTACTAGTATGACCTTGTCTAAAATATTAAAGTAAAAGCACAAGTAGAAAATCAATACCAACAAGCCGAGCAGAACCCTTAAACCCTTTTCTAAGTGTTATAATGGCGGCATCAAATAATCTTGAAGAAACCCTTAAACCCTTTCATCTAAGAGCCTCTCAAGCTGAGGTAATAAATAATCTCTCTTCAATTTTACTGCAATATATTTGTTATTGTCTTTATAACTTAGTTTTAGATAATGTTATATTATATGTGTGTGTGATGTGCTATTTGTTAGTGCAAGTTTTAAATTTATAAGGATGAGTTACCAAATCTAGAAACAACACATACGAGCAAGTGTACTCGTCCGTTATAGCAAGATATGATGGTAAGTCGGGATCGTTCGCAGGGATTTGTGAGTGAATCGAAATATAAGTCTAAAAGTAAATCTCTAATGTACGCAAATAAGATAATAAGCAAATTCAATAAATTAAAAACTACACTTGTTTAGACTAGTTTTCTACTTAATGACACACATGATTGTGATAACTTTTGATAACATGTTGGTTGAGATAATTAGATGGTGATCTAATCTATTGTTTCTACAAGTTAAACCTTCGTCAAGATTTTAGTTCATAAAAACAAGCTTTAGGTGTAAACCAATCAATTCAAGATCTATCCAAGGTTCATAAGGTATGGTGGATATCTTAAACACAAGACAAACTTTTATTACAAATCAAATACTCTTAGGAAATGGTCAATACAAAAGGTAACCTCTTCATAGACAAAAAGGTCACAATCGTTTATAAACATTTAAACTTCCATCCTACTAAAGGTTTACAAACAATCCGATTTGATGTTATAAAAGCATTCTTATTACAATCATACTTCTTGTTTCTTTGTTTAGTCAAGAATAATTATGGTGAAAAACAATCATTCATAGACAAATTGTCACAACTCGTAATTTCCGGTCATTTTCTAAACCTCGACAATTTACTATTCACAAGTTACTATTCATCATTTACTATTCATCGATCACTATTCACCATTTTTGAGGTCAATTTGACATTCCGAGAAACATTCAGAAATTTTACTATTCACTTGACACTATTCATTTCCGGAAGAAATATCACTATTCACGTGCATTACTCATTTCATCGTAAACTTAGTTTACGGGTATTCAAAATTCGCGTAACCGTATTGGTTCAGGAGCGAATTCATGCATTATCATTGGGACATTTCATACGGACTAGAAATAGTCTGCGTATCATCATTAGGGCACTTGCATACTATTCCACTCGTAGGATAACTAAATTAATACTTTTGGTATAAGTAACGATTTACGTATGTTTATTTTAAATAAACACTAATACGCGAACTATAAATGTGTCTAACGTGTCCGACACTCCCGACTATTATCCCAATATATTTTTATACTCATTTTTATAATATAAAAATTTATAACATTAATTTACCCGGTATTTTGGAAATTTAATTATTACGTATCGTACGTCTAATTTAATAACGACGGTTTTCACAAAAATTAAACAATAATCACCCGAACTCTCCACACTTGTACCCAACATATTTTTACAACTTTTACGACTTTATTTTGTTCCAAATAACTTTGATAAAATTTATTTCTAACAAACCCGGTACCCCGATTTCACCTAAAATTAACCAAATACTACACAATATTACCACTAACTTTCTAATTAAATTACCCAACATAAACCCCCCTTTCCCTCCTTTGTGAACCGCCCCCCCCCCCCCCCCCCCCCCCCTCCTAAGCCTCCTAATGAGCTAAACACTCACCAACCAAATTAAATGCTAACCAAACAATTGTCTCCAAGTATAAAATAAACTCTTTTTCATCCATTTTAATCACAACTCATTTTTACAAGTTCAAGCAAACTATTTTCTCTCTTTTCTCTTAAGTTAGGATCGACCTAGGTGAGTCAAGGAGCAAGGAGAACAAATTTTACAAGATCTTGGTATAAACTAGTTCATATAGTCATCCTTGTTGGAGTTTTGAAATAAAAACTCAAGGATTAGTAGGTTTTTATCATCCAAACTCCCTAAACCTTCAAGTAAGTTAACAAACTCATTTTTATGATTTTTACAAGTTATTACCATGTTTATATATATTTCTTACAAGAACTCATGCATATAATGGCTTATACCACTTTATTTTGTACATATGTAACTTTGAACCCTAGAAATGGACACATGAGAAACCCTTGTTAGACCTAGTGGATTGATGATGTTTAAGGACCCATGACACCCTAAGAAGGTGTATGGTAGGATTAGATTAGTTTTGTGGTGATTGAAAGTGGTTTGATTGAGGTTAGAACAAGTTTGAAACTAGGAAAATGGTTTTTGAAACTACATATTGACCTACTGTCCCTATTTTTATTTCGTGGGAAAATCAGTAGATGGTGGCCAAGTTTTGACCAAAGATTTAGAAAATACATTCAAAAACGAAACTTTAGGCGAAAGAATGGATTAAAACAAGCTTATAACGAAGGAGATATAATTTTTGCAAATTTAACGACGAAAACTACTTTTACAAAAACTGCTTGCTGTTTGGCAGATTTCAATGGGTAAAAAGAGGTGTTAAACGTAACCTAAAGGAGCCGAGTTATCAAAAATATATTACTACATACAAAAACGAATCCGTGGATATAAAGAACGAGGAAAATGAACCTAAAACGACCAAGTTATACGCGTTTTAAGATCACCAAAACTATATATATATATTTGGTCACAAATAAAAATAATACCTTACGTACTAAATAGTATATTTTCTAGAAATGTTGCTAACGACTATTTTCTTATCAAATGAATACGTATGACCCAAGAGAATATTTATACGACTTAACGACGTTATTTCAAGGTTTCCGATACAAGGATTATAACGCTAACATTTTCGTACGAGTTAATATGACAAGTTATATACTTCTCTAAATGGACCTATTTTTCCTAAGTATGGAAACTATTTTACCATGACGATAACTAGTATTTCCAAATTACGAGTGGTATAGGTATCATGTGCATGTGCATTCATTACATCACGGCATGATCTAAATTAGATCACGATTATTCATTTAGGTTGCGGCTAGTGTTCGCGCCTTATTGTCCCGATCACGTTACCATCGTTGTACCATCTTTGTACTATCACTCCAGGTGAGTTCTCATAGCCCCGTTTTAATTACTTATTTGATTTTAAATCCCACGGGGGAGAATACATTGCACAATTATTTTTGTACATGCCCAAGTATATCAAATTCCATACATTGCTTAAGTTGCCTACTACCAAGTTAAGTCCCCTTATATATATCATGGACCGTTAATTTTAGCTAAGCGAGAGTGAGGGGATAGATCTATCGAGGGTGACGCCTCCATTCGTGTTTGGGTTGCTCCAACGGGACGAATGCATTTCATGTCTTAACGAATTGAGTGTCTGGTAAACACTCTGGTGGGGCATTACTAAGTCTAGCTTCGGGGTCATGAGCTTAAGAGCCAATGTAGCATTTTTGACATTCGTGTCGGTTTACTTATTACTTGTGGCTTATGTACTTACGATTTACTTACAAACCTATGATTATTCACCAACTTTATGTTGACCATTTTTCGCAATGTATTTCTCAGGTTATTAAGGTAGCTCATGTTGCATACATTTGGACCTTCATGGAGTCGCGGAGTCGACGCGTCTCACCATATTTTCTGCACTTATGAAACGTTTGATCTTGTTGAACTTATTTTAACTATATTGGCAAACTCTTTTGGGACCTAAGCTTTGTAAACTCTAAATGTTTTAATGATCAAACGCTGTATTTTCTAAACGACACTTTAGGTCGTTCAATATAACTGTAATTATGGTGCTATGACAGTCACCCCCAGGTATTCCATTCCGCTGCCATTCAGGTATTTTGGGGGTGTGACAGATTGGCATCAGAACTAAGGTTATAGCGAACTAGGATGTATCTTGGACCCTAGACTATAACCACATCATCATAGCATCTCATCATTTCATCATAGGTGCATATCCACTATACATGTTGTTTTACGCATACACTGTACGAGTTATTTATATCCATATTCCTATATATATATATATATATATATATATATATATATATATATATATATATATATATATATATATATATATATATATATGATTATATTGACCTGGTTCACAAGTGACATGTCTTCAAATACTCACCCTGTTAT
This sequence comes from Artemisia argyi, assembly GCA_030686995.1. Lineage (NCBI taxonomy): Eukaryota > Viridiplantae > Streptophyta > Magnoliopsida > Asterales > Asteraceae > Artemisia > Artemisia argyi. Next base: position 49,772,041 of record CM060688.1, read on the forward strand.
CCTTTTATCGGATTCCAACGTTTAAGATACCCTGTTATCTTCCACTACCATTATACCACCAACTGTACTTACACCACCATTAGCACTATTGAATTGTCATAAGAGCAAGGTTCTCATTCAGCCTATACATGGAATGCCGTTTGGTAGTATATTCAGACTTAATTTTAATGGACTTATTAGGATGCTTATTACAAGGGAGATAGCATGTTTTCTTTCCTTGACTAGTAGGACGCTTACTACTTAGGTACTACCACCACCGTTGGTTACTTATCACACTATTGGTCGTCCCATAGTGCGTATTTCAGCTTTACCTCTTTGATGCCGCGAGATAGCGCGAAAGAGGGTAGTATCCCATTCATTATTATCACCATTATCTCCTAACTCATCACTGGGATTTCATCGTCATCAATGTTATTCTCATCCTTTAGAATACCACCATTGTCAGTTTCCTTTTCCATTTTCACTTGCCATGAATTAGATAACGCCTTATGGATAATACCAAGAATTACGGACTCAACAGGAACATCTGCAGGTTCCTCAAGAATGGCTTAGAATCTACACTATCTAGGACTTGATCGATGCACAACTTCAGACACTACTTCAGGACTATCTCGACCTTATGATGCCATAAACCTGATTTCACTTAGAGGGACTACAGGAAATCCCTAGACTAGACTTATATCTTTACTAGCTTTTACTATTACCATAGCCACGAGTGGTGTGGCATAGTTCGAAGAAACTTGTAGTATTTTGATTGATGAACAAACGGAATCACCAAGTATTGACTCTACTATAAGGGAATGGTTGTGCTATCTATGATATTGGTCCATATAGACCGAAACCTTCATGTATTATATTCATGTGTTATGAATATGATGATTTTTATTACCTATAGATTCTCATGGACTCTTATGATTTGATGGAAATAGATTTAAGCAAACCACTCCAAGCATGACGCAAGCCGCTGTTGGACAATTCATTGCCAGGAACGTAACTACTGCCCTCACCAAGGAACTTACTCACGTGGAATTTATGGGTTGTAATCCCCCCTCCTTTAGCGGAATTAGAGACACAAAGAAATTTCTCAAATGGTTCGAAGAAATAGAAACGATATTTCGATGTGGCGATTGTCGTAAGGAAGACAAAGTTAAGTTCGCCACTTGCACTTTTCAGAAGCATGCCCAGAAATGGTGGACTAAGTATGTCCAGGTAGTAGGAGTTGATGCTGCTTACTCACACTCTTGGGAGAAACTAAAAAGGATGATGAGTTTGAAGTTCTGTGTGAAAAGCGAATTACAAGCAATTGAACAGGAAACACTAAACCTTACCATGGTAGGAGATGATGTTGTTAAGTATACTGCTTCTTGTTATGATTTCGCTCGACTAGGCTCTGCAATGGATGAACCAGAAAGCAAGAAACTTGGAAGGTACATCGGAGGACTTTCTCCTGAAATTCGTATGTTGGTCAACTCATTGGAACCCGATACCATGCCTGAAGCTATCAGGATGGCGATCGAAGCAAAGGAACGCATAGCTCACCCCAAGATCTTAGGAAGAAAAAGTGACAATAAAAGGAAGTGGAACAACAACCGAGGTGAGAATGCCACACAAGGACCACACAAGAGACAAGGAGTTGCTAAATCTAATGCTACAGGTCTAAAGGAAAAGAATGATTACCTTGGTATTTTACCTAAGTGTGAAGAGTGCCAACATCATCATAACCCAGGACGTTGCCCGGAACCATGTGGCAACTGTAAGAAGATCGGACACAAAGCCAAGTATTGCAAGGCTCCCACCCTCGCAATGCATCAGAAACTCACGGTAATCTGCCATGAATGTGGAGTAGTGGGACACACCAAGAGTGAATGCCCGGTGTTGAGAGACCGGAACTGGAGGAGGCAGTTCATGTTTTAAAACCATAGTTTGAGCCCTCTAGGGTTGTACTTTCTTTTGGTACTTTCCATAAGTACGTTGATGTAACCTAGTTATATTAAGCACTTTCCTATCTAATGTAATGACTATCTTTTGCTACCTCTGTGATAACCGTAGCCTTTGTTTATTCCATTTTCTATTGCAATGGCGCAATTTTCAATCGTTTAGCAACATTATACCATTGTCTTATTAAGGATTTGACCGATTTCGTAATTGACGGATTAGTAGATTATTACCAATCCATAGTATTTACCCATGTATCCAACAAACCATTCAACGAGTTTTATTTCAAACTATTTTACTACCTTATGGGGAAATTGTTTTTACCGAATTTCTAAAATAAGCCATTTTGTTACCGTACTATAAACTGATTTTTCCGATATTACGCCAAATATTTACTATTATTACGCGAAACAATTTTTATATTACTTTGAAAGGAAATATTTAGTATACCATTTTTTTAATAACAACGCGTTGAACACCATCTAAAGCTTTGAGAAAAATAATATTATTTTGATTAAATCAAACATCGCATCATTAGTCCTCAACTATACATAGCCTGATCACCTATGTATACTTCAGGAAAGATTATGCCATGAAGGAAATAGTTACTTTTTAAAGTATTGCTAATAACAATCTTCGTTTAAAAGCGTTTTAATCAAATAAACTCTTTTATAAATATTTCTTTCTGACAAATTCTCCCTGAATACTTACCCCACCTGTCACACACTTAGTCATTAAGTTGGACTTTCCATTGACTTCTTTAGGAAAGACTTCCCATATCAAGTACTAGGAGGATTCCTCGATACAAGAAAAACAATAAAAGGGTTACGAAACTACTAACCTAGACTAGAAGTATACACCAAGACAATTTATAACTCAACAACAATTCTAAAATGCCACTGGACCATCCGACTCACCATCTCTGACCTAGTTGTCCAATTTATTATTCAAAGGTACTAGTTAGACTGATCTACAGGATCAAACACATTGTGATGGTACGCTAAGCAACATCATGGGAATAAACCAAACCTCCTAACCGATACTGTAAAGTGTTTTGAGTTAACATGGTCTCATCCATACGCAAACTTCCCTGCAGTGAGTTTACGACAAGAATGATTGATTCGAATTATGGATATCGATATAGATTCCCCTAAAGCATTATGTTCTTTTGAACTTCTGGATAACCTCACCTATACACCGAGAAAGGCATCAGACTCAAGAATATCTCCCCAGCTACACGTGAAGACAGTACGGAAATTCATCGACAAAGTATCAATTGAAACCCTCATATTGCCAACATGATAACAATTTCAACGATAAACCATCTCAGGACTTAAGTTGGTTGAATACCTAGACTTGTAGTTTTGTCGGATAATCGCCAATAGGCATTTTCTAATGACAGGAACCGAATGTTAGACACCTATGCATTTATGCGAATATTTCCTATCCTACTATTTTATCCTTGTTAGTATTTTTACTTTTAAATAAAGTTGATTTCAAAATTGTGTCCATACAAATCACATATCTCGTGGAAAATAATTTTGAATTGCCTATTTTGAATAAATACGATCCTTTTTAGTCAATATTTTGCAAAACCATTGTACAATGGGAAATTATAAACATCAAACTTTGGTAAACAGTCCTATTCACAACCTATTTGAAAACCGCGTCACATTTCCTAACTATCGAATTTTGAATCATCAAGAAAGATATTATTTAGTAAACCATTTGCTCCATTTTCTAAATTCGTTTATTCAGAAAAAGATTTCGACCAAAAACTCAAAAATCGCGAGATAAATTTTGAAAACCAATCACCATGCTACGTCACTTATGCATTTAGGGCTTTGTGATTTGACAATAAGAAATATTGGAACATGTGATGAAGGAAATTAGGAGGAACACCATAGAACGATTACAAACGTCAGTAATGGAGACCAAGCACAGTAGGCAAGGAAAACACATGTCTTAGCAATCCATTAGACCAAAACACAAGAAATCAAAGTTTGTTACCCATAGTCTATCCCCTTTATATGACGCTGAGTTCGAAAGACGTAACGTGGAGGAATTAGTCACAAGATTTATTGTACCGTTTCAATTATTCCTGATAAAGGTGATCGAATCACCTTGGACTTCTAGCAATCATTTTAAGATTTCATTCGGAACCCCATTTAGATGTAAACACCGCCTATTATCCTCAGACCAATGGTCAAGATGAGAGAACGATTCAGACATAGGAAAGTTGTGCTCAAAGAGTGAGCGATTGACTCTAGAAATGGTTGGACTAACCATTTACCATAAATCAGATTCGTTTGCAACGATAGTTATCGCACGAGCATAGAGACTACACCAATTGAGGCACTTTATGGTCGAATTACCAATTACTCATTTACAGACCGAAATCGGAACGTTAAATTCACTGGTCTAGAACTAAACCATGGAACAACAAAGGAAATTTCACGAGTCAAGAACCAGTTACAAGAAACGAGAAACTGGTAGAAGTTAGGTTGGTACATGACGCACATCATACGGATTGGGTATCCTTGAACAACAAACTAACTAGATTCACGTGAAAGAACGAACTAAATTGAAAGCTTTGCCTTGGAGAGGCATGATACGATTTTAGTAACACGAAGGATTTAACCTTTAGTATATTGGACCATTTAAGATTCATTTTAGAATCGACCAACCGACATATAAAATTGGAGTTCTGACATAGTTCAGCAACATATATTACCCATATTACATTATAAACCAGAAGAAGCACTGATCGTCTATTGACGAACCGAACTCGGAAAAAGCCAAACTCACTATTCCAGTAGGCATTCATGAAATAACCAGAAATTTCCTACAAGTCAAGAATCAATTACAAATTCTATAAGTTGTAAACCATTAAAACTTCAAGTTGGTAGCCAGATCATGTTGAAAGTTCTGCCTAGGAAAGGCATGATATCATTCAGAAAACTGGGAAAGTTAAACCCGATATACACTGGACCACGTAATATTTCAGACAGAGAAGGCCTAGTGGCCGTCGGACTTGAGCCTTGTTAGAGAACAACCGGATTACACAACTATGTTTCACCTATTCAAATCCCAGGAAATGACTTTCAGATTAGTCACTTATGATTCCATTGGAAGGAATCCAACCCAAGAACAAACGTAGACTTGCTAATAACCAATAGAAATCATGGACCGTGAGGTCGAACGGTTGAAGCAAAGTCAAATTCCTATCGTGAAAGTTCGCTGGAATTCTTGAAGAGGTCCCGAATTTACTTGTGAACGGGAAGACTAAATGCAACTTAAGTATCCACGTCTTTTTACTAAATATACTTCAGAGACCAACCAAAACTGAACTTCGGGACGAAGTTCCTGTTAGAGGGGAAGACTGTCACAACTCGTAATTTCCGGTAATTTTCTAAACCTCGACAATTTACTATTCACAAGTTACTATTCATCGATCACTATTCACCATTTTTTAGGTCAATTTGACATTCCGAGAAACATTCAGAAATTTTACTATTCACTTGACACTATTCATTTCCGGAAGAAATATCACTATTCACGTGCATTACTCATTTCATCGTAAACTTAGTTTACGGGTATTCAAAATTCGCGTAACCGTATTGGTTCAGGAGCGAATTTGTCACACCCCCAAAATCGGGTCCAGCGGAAGCATACATGTAGCTGGGGTGTAACTCAATTGATATCACAACACTAGTTCAAAAATGGTTTGCACTTGAATCATTTAAAATAAAATTGTTTAACCAAAAGTATGAATTTACATCGTTAAAAGTAATGCGGAAGTAGGCCCTTAAAGTAGTTTAAAACGGTCCCCAAATGATTAAATCAGAGTCTTCTATGACCATGCCATGCCCTGCCAAAACCTCCAGTAGTGTGCCATAGCTTAAAACCTGAAAATACATGCTAAAGTGTCAACACAATGGTTGGTGAGTTCATAGAGTTTGTTGAAAAAGAATGTAATGCATATGTATGGAGGTTTCCCAGCAAAGGCATCGTAAATCCACTCAGTTACAAGTCCCGCCATAAGAGCCTTGTAACCTGTGTGTTTACAACCCACTGCTACAATATATAGTATGAGTAAAACATGTATAAGTTCATCATAACAGTTAAGCAATTAGTCGTGAGTCTACACTTCATCTCCGAAGACCTCACGTTTGTATGTATGTCTCCATGGTTGTGCCCAGCAACTAAATCTGGGGCCATTGGAAGTATGTATGTCTCCATGGTTGTGCCCAGCAACTTAATCTGGGGCCATTGGAAGTCTCAAGAGTACACCATCACAGTTTAGTATAACACAGTTAAGTATAGTACAATCACGTATGTATGACATCAAGTATAATGTAATCAAGTATAATGTTTCCAAGTATAAATGTTATGTGAATTTGTACAAGTAAGCAAGTAGTAGCATGTATCTCCCCCAAAGAGTTGATAGAACAATTAAAAGAGTAGGGGCTATGACTCACCTGATGCAACAGCTACGATGACAAAAGTGTATACACAGAAATGAGGTTCGATCTCTAACCGCAACCTAATATGAATGATGAACGATCTACTTTAGATCATGAAATGATGTTATGAATGTCCATGCACATGTTTCCTATACCACTCTACTCTTTGAAAAATACTTGTTGTTATCAAAAATATACATTTTCCAAAACTTAGAAAAATATGGCTATTAGAAAAATAAAGCTAGTTGCAATATATATACTTATATATATATCGTATGTATCAATGTTCGTGTTGAAATCCTCGGTTTGAAATCCTTGAAATAACGCCTTGTAGTGATGAAAATATACTTGTAATAACTAATACTTCATTAGTTATGAAATTGGGTACTTGGTTAATATTTCTAGAAAATCTAGAATTTAGTACGTAGTGTTATTATTATTTCTAAAAGCTGCCAATTATAGAGGATTTTTGCCGATATTGAAACGTGAATATCTTTGTCGTTATAAGCCCGTTTTACTTGTTCTTTATATCCACGGTTACGTCTTAGTATGTAGTAATATATTTTGGAAAGCTTGGTTCCTCCGGGTTACGTCTAAAGCCTCTTTTTGTCCAACGAAAAACGTCCATCAGCATGTATTTTTCCAGAAAATAGTTTTCGTCAACAAACTTGCAAAAATCATAACTTCTTCGTTATAAACTCGTTTTAACCCGTTCTTTCGCCTACGGCTTCGTTTTTGAAAGTATTTTCTAAATCTTTGGTTGAAAAGTTCCCCTGAGTTACTGAGTTTTCTGTATTTTCATTTTTGGGACAGTAGGTATAAATATATGTTCCAAAATCATTTCCAAGGTTGTAAACTAGTTTCTAACATCACCAAATCTCTTGCAAACGCCACAAAGCTAGTCTAATCTTACCATACACCTTCTTAGGGTGCCATGGGTTCCTAATCACTAGTAATCAAGTTAATTTATCAAAGGAACACCTAAATCACAATCTAGGTTTTGTATGTTCAAAAAGTATACAAAAATAAAGTGGTATAACTAGTTTGTGCATGAAATTAAGCATGAATACCATAAGATACATATGTTAATTAGATGAAAACATGAAAATAAATTTGATAACTCACTTTGAAATAATAGGTGGTGAGATGATGAGAAACCTTGGATTACTTGTGTTTTTGTGTTATGATTCTTGATTAGGATGATGAAATGAACAACTTTGATGCTTTGTACTTTGGAAAATCATGGATTGATCATGGATCTTGGAAAAAGTCGTGGGTTTCATGATGTAGGAGATGAGAAATGAGTTTTATGATTCTAAGAATATGTATGTTAAGTGTTTTAGGTGTTTTTGGTAGATATTTATGTATTTTCAATGGCATGCTTGTAATTATATGGTCAATGTGAAGACTAATGAGAGGGGGGCTGCACATGGTGAGTTTTGGGATGAGTATGTAAGAAGTTTGGTGTTAACTGGGTCACGGAGTCGGTTTTGGTTCCGTTAATCGCAAACCGTAAAGTTTTAAATCGCGAAACGTAAATTCGGGTATCGTAAAAATATGAAACTTGAAAGAATGACTAAACTTGTCAAAATACTCCATAAGAAAATATAAAATGAATGGTAAGTTCCATCGGGTTGCTTAAACGCTGTTAAAACTGGAAACGCGGGTTAAAAACGCGTAATTTGCGTAAAACGCTGAACTGAAAAACGTAAAATTTCAAAACTTTTAGAATTGTCGTAGAATGAGAGAAAATCATATTTCTATCGTTTATATTGTTTTATGGACATATCGGGATGCCGGAAGGACGTTTAAACCTAAAAGTAAATCTCGGACACGGCTTCGTGATTTTTGCAGAAATGATCCGACGAGCGCCAAACTCTCGGATTACCGTTAAAATAGTTTAACTTATGAGAATATGAAATAAAAATTTCGGACATGAATAGTGTTTTGTGAATAGTAAAAGTGAATAGTAACTTCCCGAGATAAAAATTGGAATTTCGACGTTTGAAACAGGACATGAAATTACGAGTTGTGACATTCTTCCCCTCTAAATGGAACTTCGTCCCGAAGTTCAGTTGATGTTAATCAGTTAAGTGTGTTTAAGAAAATGTATCAAAGCTTATGTATGTGAGTTTCCTGTCCAACTAGGTACGTTCTCGTGGTCAGACTTGATGAGACAAACCTTCCCAATCCCGAGCTTAGTCCTCAAAAGACCTCCTTTAGGTTAATCCTTTAGGTAACCGATTTTCACTTAATCCCACAACCCAATCAAACAAGAACAGTCATGAGGTTAGGCTAAATCGGTTTGAGTGATGACTTTAACTTTTAGCTTGATTTTCGCAACCCAATCAAACAAGAACAGTCACTAGAACCAAGCTAAAAATCAAGGTCTGGATTCAACGTCCTTGAAAAAGGTCTTTTGAAAGATTGGCTCGACTTTGGAATTGCTTACACACAATCCAGACAAAATATCATTATAACTATTCTCAGTGTTGCAAAATTCATTTCTGAGTCGGATATAGGTGGTCAGCCTATGTCCTACTATCCCGGGTTGAATATAAATGACCAGTCTATATTCCACCGAGGTTCCATGAATTTTGAAATACTCAGCTCAGTTATACTAATACTATGTCCTTCACAAATACTAAGGTGTTTAGAAAGACTAAGGCAGGTGACCAAACTCGAGGTCAAATGATGAAACTATGCAAAGAAAAACATAACGCTGTGATATATATGATACGTGAACATGCTTATATGAAAGACAATTATAGTAATCAACTATAATAAATGAATATAATATATCAGATAATGAGACACAAATCTCATCACCTATGTCAGTAACTAACCACAAATGAGGCTTCAGCTTGGCAGGCAGGCACGTGACGGTCATAGGGTTAAGTTTTGTTGAAAGTAGCTATAGTCTAGGTTTTAAAAACACTTAGTTCGCTATAGCCAAAGCTCTGGTACCAATCTGTCACACCCCCAAAATCGGGTCCAGCGGAAGCATACATGTAGCTGGGGTGTAACTCAATTGATATCACAACACTAGTTCAAAAATGGTTTGCACTTGAATCATTTAAAATAAAATTGTTTAACCAAAAGTATGAATTTACATCGTTAAAAGTAATGCGGAAGTAGGCCCTTAAAGTAGTTTAAAACTGTCCCCAAATGATTAAATCAGAGTCTTCTATGACCATGCCATGCCCTGCCAAAACCTCCAGTAGTGTGCCATAGCTTAAAACCTGAAAATACATGCTAAAGTGTCAACACAATGGTTGGTGAGTTCATAGAGTTTGTTGAAAAAGAATGTAATGCATATGTATGGAGGTTTCCCAGCAAAGGCATCGTAAATCCACTCAGTTACAAGTCCCGCCATAAGAGCCTTGTAACCTGTGTGTTTACAACCCACTGCTACAATATATAGTATGAGTAAAACATGTATAAGTTCATCATAACAGTTAAGCAATTAGTCGTGAGTCTACACTTCATCTCCGAAGACCTCACGTTTGTATGTATGTCTCCATGGTTGTGCCCAGCAACTAAATCTGGGGCCATTGGAAGTATGTATGTCTCCATGGTTGTGCCCAGCAACTTAATCTGGGGCCATTGGAAGTCTCAAGAGTACACCATCACAGTTTAGTATAACACAGTTAAGTATAGTACAATCACGTATGTATGACATCAAGTATAATGTAATCAAGTATAATGTTTCCAAGTATAAATGTTATGTGAATTTGTACAAGTAAGCAAGTAGTAGCATGTATCTCCCCCAAAGAGTTGATAGAACAATTAAAAGAGTAGGGGCTATGACTCACCTGATGCAACAGCTACGATGACAAAAGTGTATACACAGAAATGAGGTTCGATCTCTAACCGCAACCTAATATGAATGATGAACGATCTACTTTAGATCATGAAATGATGTTATGAATGTCCATGCACATGTTTCCTATACCACTCTACTCTTTGAAAAATACTTGTTGTTATCAAAAATATACATTTTCCAAAACTTAGAAAAATATGGCTATTAGAAAAATAAAGCTAGTTGCAATATATATACTTATATATATATCGTATGTATCAATGTTCGTGTTGAAATCCTCGGTTTGAAATCCTTGAAATAACGCCTTGTAGTGATGAAAATATACTTGTAATAACTAATACTTCATTAGTTATGAAATTGGGTACTTGGTTAATATTTCTAGAAAATCTAGAATTTAGTACGTAGTGTTATTATTATTTCTAAAAGCTGCCAATTATAGAGGATTTTTGCCGATATTGAAACGTGAATATCTTTGTCGTTATAAGCCCGTTTTACTTGTTCTTTATATCCACGGTTACGTCTTAGTATGTAGTAATATATTTTGGAAAGCTTGGTTCCTCCGGGTTACGTCTAAAGCCTCTTTTTGTCCAACGAAAAACGTCCATCAGCATGTATTTTTCCAGAAAATAGTTTTCGTCAACAAACTTGCAAAAATCATAACTTCTTCGTTATAAACTCGTTTTAACCCGTTCTTTCGCCTACGGCTTCGTTTTTGAAAGTATTTTCTAAATCTTTGGTTGAAAAGTTCCCCTGAGTTACTGAGTTTTCTGTATTTTCATTTTTGGGACAGTAGGTATAAATATATGTTCCAAAATCATTTCCAAGGTTGTAAACTAGTTTCTAACATCACCAAATCTCTTGCAAACGCCACAAAGCTAGTCTAATCTTACCATACACCTTCTTAGGGTGCCATGGGTTCCTAATCACTAGTAATCAAGTTAATTTATCAAAGGAACACCTAAATCACAATCTAGGTTTTGTATGTTCAAAAAGTATACAAAAATAAAGTGGTATAACTAGTTTGTGCATGAAATTAAGCATGAATACCATAAGATACATATGTTAATTAGATGAAAACATGAAAATAAATTTGATAACTCACTTTGAAATAATAGGTGGTGAGATGATGAGAAACCTTGGATTACTTGTGTTTTTGTGTTATGATTCTTGATTAGGATGATGAAATGAACAACTTTGATGCTTTGTACTTTGGAAAATCATGGATTGATCATGGATCTTGGAAAAAGTCGTGGGTTTCATGATGTAGGAGATGAGAAATGAGTTTTATGATTCTAAGAATATGTATGTTAAGTGTTTTAGGTGTTTTTGGTAGATATTTATGTATTTTCAATGGCATGCTTGTAATTATATGGTCAATGTGAAGACTAATGAGAGGGGGGCTGCACATGGTGAGTTTTGGGATGAGTATGTAAGAAGTTTGGTGTTAACTGGGTCACGGAGTCGGTTTTGGTTCCGTTAATCGCAAACCGTAAAGTTTTAAATCGCGAAACGTAAATTCGGGTATCGTAAAAATATGAAACTTGAAAGAATGACTAAACTTGTCAAAATACTCCATAAGAAAATATAAAATGAATGGTAAGTTCCATCGGGTTGCTTAAACGCTGTTAAAACTGGAAACGCGGGTTAAAAACGCGTAATTTGCGTAAAACGCTGAACTGAAAAACGTAAAATTTCAAAACTTTTAGAATTGTCGTAGAATGAGAGAAAATCATATTTCTATCGTTTATATTGTTTTATGGACATATCGGGATGCCGGAAGGACGTTTAAACCTAAAAGTAAATCTCGGACACGGCTTCGTGATTTTTGCAGAAATGATCCGACGAGCGCCAAACTCTCGGATTACCGTTAAAATAGTTTAACTTATGAGAATATGAAATAAAAATTTCGGACATGAATAGTGTTTTGTGAATAGTAAAAGTGAATAGTAACTTCCCGAGATAAAAATTGGAATTTCGACGTTTGAAACAGGACATGAAATTACGAGTTGTGACATTCTTCCCCTCTAAATGGAACTTCGTCCCGAAGTTCAGTTGATGTTAATCAGTTAAGTGTGTTTAAGAAAATGTATCAAAGCTTATGTATGTGAGTTTCCTGTCCAACTAGGTACGTTCTCGTGGTCAGACTTGATGAGACAAACCTTCCCAATCCCGAGCTTAGTCCTCAAAAGACCTCCTTTAGGTTAATCCTTTAGGTAACCGATTTTCACTTAATCCCACAACCCAATCAAACAAGAACAGTCATGAGGTTAGGCTAAATCGGTTTGAGTGATGACTTTAACTTTTAGCTTGATTTTCGCAACCCAATCAAACAAGAACAGTCACTAGAACCAAGCTAAAAATCAAGGTCTGGATTCAACGTCCTTGAAAAAGGTCTTTTGAAAGATTGGCTCGACTTTGGAATTGCTTACACACAATCCAGACAAAATATCATTATAACTATTCTCAGTGTTGCAAAATTCATTTCTGAGTCGGATATAGGTGGTCAGCCTATGTCCTACTATCCCGGGTTGAATATAAATGACCAGTCTATATTCCACCGAGGTTCCATGAATTTTGAAATACTCAGCTCAGTTATACTAATACTATGTCCTTCACAAATACTAAGGTGTTTAGAAAGACTAAGGCAGGTGACCAAACTCGAGGTCAAATGATGAAACTATGCAAAGAAAAACATAACGCTGTGATATATATGATACGTGAACATGCTTATATGAAAGACAATTATAGTAATCAACTATAATAAATGAATATAATATATCAGATAATGAGACACAAATCTCATCACCTATGTCAGTAACTAACCACAAATGAGGCTTCAGCTTGGCAGGCAGGCACGTGACGGTCATAGGGTTAAGTTTTGTTGAAAGTAGCTATAGTCTAGGTTTTAAAAACACTTAGTTCGCTATAGCCAAAGCTCTGGTACCAATCTGTCACACCCCCAAAATCGGGTCCAGCGGAAGCATACATGTAGCTGGGGTGTAACTCAATTGATATCACAACACTAGTTCAAAAATGGTTTGCACTTGAATCATTTAAAATAAAATTGTTTAACCAAAAGTATGAATTTACATCGTTAAAAGTAATGCGGAAGTAGGCCCTTAAAGTAGTTTAAAACTGTCCCCAAATGATTAAATCAGAGTCTTCTATGACCATGCCATGCCCTGCCAAAACCTCCAGTAGTGTGCCATAGCTTAAAACCTGAAAATACATGCTAAAGTGTCAACACAATGGTTGGTGAGTTCATAGAGTTTGTTGAAAAAGAATGTAATGCATATGTATGGAGGTTTCCCAGCAAAGGCATCGTAAATCCACTCAGTTACAAGTCCCGCCATAAGAGCCTTGTAACCTGTGTGTTTACAACCCACTGCTACAATATATAGTATGAGTAAAACATGTATAAGTTCATCATAACAGTTAAGCAATTAGTCGTGAGTCTACACTTCATCTCCGAAGACCTCACGTTTGTATGTATGTCTCCATGGTTGTGCCCAGCAACTAAATCTGGGGCCATTGGAAGTATGTATGTCTCCATGGTTGTGCCCAGCAACTTAATCTGGGGCCATTGGAAGTCTCAAGAGTACACCATCACAGTTTAGTATAACACAGTTAAGTATAGTACAATCACGTATGTATGACATCAAGTATAATGTAATCAAGTATAATGTTTCCAAGTATAAATGTTATGTGAATTTGTACAAGTAAGCAAGTAGTAGCATGTATCTCCCCCAAAGAGTTGATAGAACAATTAAAAGAGTAGGGGCTATGACTCACCTGATGCAACAGCTACGATGACAAAAGTGTATACACAGAAATGAGGTTCGATCTCTAACCGCAACCTAATATGAATGATGAACGATCTACTTTAGATCATGAAATGATGTTATGAATGTCCATGCACATGTTTCCTATACCACTCTACTCTTTGAAAAATACTTGTTGTTATCAAAAATATACATTTTCCAAAACTTAGAAAAATATGGCTATTAGAAAAATAAAGCTAGTTGCAATATATATACTTATATATATATCGTATGTATCAATGTTCGTGTTGAAATCCTCGGTTTGAAATCCTTGAAATAACGCCTTGTAGTGATGAAAATATACTTGTAATAACTAATACTTCATTAGTTATGAAATTGGGTACTTGGTTAATATTTCTAGAAAATCTAGAATTTAGTACGTAGTGTTATTATTATTTCTAAAAGCTGCCAATTATAGAGGATTTTTGCCGATATTGAAACGTGAATATCTTTGTCGTTATAAGCCCGTTTTACTTGTTCTTTATATCCACGGTTACGTCTTAGTATGTAGTAATATATTTTGGAAAGCTTGGTTCCTCCGGGTTACGTCTAAAGCCTCTTTTTGTCCAACGAAAAACGTCCATCAGCATGTATTTTTCCAGAAAATAGTTTTCGTCAACAAACTTGCAAAAATCATAACTTCTTCGTTATAAACTCGTTTTAACCCGTTCTTTCGCCTACGGCTTCGTTTTTGAAAGTATTTTCTAAATCTTTGGTTGAAAAGTTCCCCTGAGTTACTGAGTTTTCTGTATTTTCATTTTTGGGACAGTAGGTATAAATATATGTTCCAAAATCATTTCCAAGGTTGTAAACTAGTTTCTAACATCACCAAATCTCTTGCAAACGCCACAAAGCTAGTCTAATCTTACCATACACCTTCTTAGGGTGCCATGGGTTCCTAATCACTAGTAATCAAGTTAATTTATCAAAGGAACACCTAAATCACAATCTAGGTTTTGTATGTTCAAAAAGTATACAAAAATAAAGTGGTATAACTAGTTTGTGCATGAAATTAAGCATGAATACCATAAGATACATATGTTAATTAGATGAAAACATGAAAATAAATTTGATAACTCACTTTGAAATAATAGGTGGTGAGATGATGAGAAACCTTGGATTACTTGTGTTTTTGTGTTATGATTCTTGATTAGGATGATGAAATGAACAACTTTGATGCTTTGTACTTTGGAAAATCATGGATTGATCATGGATCTTGGAAAAAGTCGTGGGTTTCATGATGTAGGAGATGAGAAATGAGTTTTATGATTCTAAGAATATGTATGTTAAGTGTTTTAGGTGTTTTTGGTAGATATTTATGTATTTTCAATGGCATGCTTGTAATTATATGGTCAATGTGAAGACTAATGAGAGGGGGGCTGCACATGGTGAGTTTTGGGATGAGTATGTAAGAAGTTTGGTGTTAACTGGGTCACGGA
This sequence comes from Artemisia argyi, assembly GCA_030686995.1. Taxonomy (NCBI): domain Eukaryota; kingdom Viridiplantae; phylum Streptophyta; class Magnoliopsida; order Asterales; family Asteraceae; genus Artemisia; species Artemisia argyi. The sequence goes on from CM060688.1 coordinate 49,787,525, forward strand.
GTCGGTTTTGGTTCCGTTAATCGCAAACCGTAAAGTTTTAAATCGCGAAACGTAAATTCGGGTATCGTAAAAATATGAAACTTGAAAGAATGACTAAACTTGTCAAAATACTCCATAAGAAAATATAAAATGAATGGTAAGTTCCATCGGGTTGCTTAAACGCTGTTAAAACTGGAAACGCGGGTTAAAAACGCGTAATTTGCGTAAAACGCTGAACTGAAAAACGTAAAATTTCAAAACTTTTAGAATTGTCGTAGAATGAGAGAAAATCATATTTCTATCGTTTATATTGTTTTATGGACATATCGGGATGCCGGAAGGACGTTTAAACCTAAAAGTAAATCTCGGACACGGCTTCGTGATTTTTGCAGAAATGATCCGACGAGCGCCAAACTCTCGGATTACCGTTAAAATAGTTTAACTTATGAGAATATGAAATAAAAATTTCGGACATGAATAGTGTTTTGTGAATAGTAAAAGTGAATAGTAACTTTCCGAGATAAAAATTGGAATTTCGACGTTTGAAACAGGACATGAAATTACGAGTTGTGACATTCTTCCCCTCTAAATGGAACTTCGTCCCGAAGTTCAGTTGATGTTAATCAGTTAAGTGTGTTTAAGAAAATGTATCAAAGCTTATGTATGTGAGTTTCCTGTCCAACTAGGTACGTTCTCGTGGTCAGACTTGATGAGACAAACCTTCCCAATCCCGAGCTTAGTCCTCAAAAGACCTCCTTTAGGTTAATCCTTTAGGTAACCGATTTTCACTTAATCCCACAACCCAATCAAACAAGAACAGTCATGAGGTTAGGCTAAATCGGTTTGAGTGATGACTTTAACTTTTAGCTTGATTTTCGCAACCCAATCAAACAAGAACAGTCACTAGAACCAAGCTAAAAATCAAGGTCTGGATTCAACGTCCTTGAAAAAGGTCTTTTGAAAGATTGGCTCGACTTTGGAATTGCTTACACACAATCCAGACAAAATATCATTATAACTATTCTCAGTGTTGCAAAATTCATTTCTGAGTCGGATATAGGTGGTCAGCCTATGTCCTACTATCCCGGGTTGAATATAAATGACCAGTCTATATTCCACCGAGGTTCCATGAATTTTGAAATACTCAGCTCAGTTATACTAATACTATGTCCTTCACAAATACTAAGGTGTTTAGAAAGACTAAGGCAGGTGACCAAACTCGAGGTCAAATGATGAAACTATGCAAAGAAAAACATAACGCTGTGATATATATGATACGTGAACATGCTTATATGAAAGACAATTATAGTAATCAACTATAATAAATGAATATAATATATCAGATAATGAGACACAAATCTCATCACCTATGTCAGTAACTAACCACAAATGAGGCTTCAGCTTGGCAGGCAGGCACGTGACGGTCATAGGGTTAAGTTTTGTTGAAAGTAGCTATAGTCTAGGTTTTAAAAACACTTAGTTCGCTATAGCCAAAGCTCTGGTACCAATCTGTCACACCCCCAAAATCGGGTCCAGCGGAAGCATACATGTAGCTGGGGTGTAACTCAATTGATATCACAACACTAGTTCAAAAATGGTTTGCACTTGAATCATTTAAAATAAAATTGTTTAACCAAAAGTATGAATTTACATCGTTAAAAGTAATGCGGAAGTAGGCCCTTAAAGTAGTTTAAAACTGTCCCCAAATGATTAAATCAGAGTCTTCTATGACCATGCCATGCCCTGCCAAAACCTCCAGTAGTGTGCCATAGCTTAAAACCTGAAAATACATGCTAAAGTGTCAACACAATGGTTGGTGAGTTCATAGAGTTTGTTGAAAAAGAATGTAATGCATATGTATGGAGGTTTCCCAGCAAAGGCATCGTAAATCCACTCAGTTACAAGTCCCGCCATAAGAGCCTTGTAACCTGTGTGTTTACAACCCACTGCTACAATATATAGTATGAGTAAAACATGTATAAGTTCATCATAACAGTTAAGCAATTAGTCGTGAGTCTACACTTCATCTCCGAAGACCTCACGTTTGTATGTATGTCTCCATGGTTGTGCCCAGCAACTAAATCTGGGGCCATTGGAAGTATGTATGTCTCCATGGTTGTGCCCAGCAACTTAATCTGGGGCCATTGGAAGTCTCAAGAGTACACCATCACAGTTTAGTATAACACAGTTAAGTATAGTACAATCACGTATGTATGACATCAAGTATAATGTAATCAAGTATAATGTTTCCAAGTATAAATGTTATGTGAATTTGTACAAGTAAGCAAGTAGTAGCATGTATCTCCCCCAAAGAGTTGATAGAACAATTAAAAGAGTAGGGGCTATGACTCACCTGATGCAACAGCTACGATGACAAAAGTGTATACACAGAAATGAGGTTCGATCTCTAACCGCAACCTAATATGAATGATGAACGATCTACTTTAGATCATGAAATGATGTTATGAATGTCCATGCACATGTTTCCTATACCACTCTACTCTTTGAAAAATACTTGTTGTTATCAAAAATATACATTTTCCAAAACTTAGAAAAATATGGCTATTAGAAAAATAAAGCTAGTTGCAATATATATACTTATATATATATCGTATGTATCAATGTTCGTGTTGAAATCCTCGGTTTGAAATCCTTGAAATAACGCCTTGTAGTGATGAAAATATACTTGTAATAACTAATACTTCATTAGTTATGAAATTGGGTACTTGGTTAATATTTCTAGAAAATCTAGAATTTAGTACGTAGTGTTATTATTATTTCTAAAAGCTGCCAATTATAGAGGATTTTTGCCGATATTGAAACGTGAATATCTTTGTCGTTATAAGCCCGTTTTACTTGTTCTTTATATCCACGGTTACGTCTTAGTATGTAGTAATATATTTTGGAAAGCTTGGTTCCTCCGGGTTACGTCTAAAGCCTCTTTTTGTCCGACGAAAAACGTCCATCAGCATGTATTTTTCCAGAAAATAGTTTTCGTCAACAAACTTGCAAAAATCATAACTTCTTCGTTATAAACTCGTTTTAACCCGTTCTTTCGCCTACGGCTTCGTTTTTGAAAGTATTTTCTAAATCTTTGGTTGAAAAGTTCCCCTGAGTTACTGAGTTTTCTGTATTTTCATTTTTGGGACAGTAGGTATAAATATATGTTCCAAAACCATTTTCAAGGTTCTAAACTAGTTTCTAACATCACCAAATCTCTTGCAAACGCCACAAAGCTAGTCTAATCTTACCATACACCTTCTTAGGGTGCCATGGGTTCCTAATCACTAGTAATCAAGTTAATTTATCAAAGGAACACCTAAATCACAATCTAGGGTTTGTATGTTCAAAAAGTATACAAAAATAAAGTGGTATAACTAGTTTGTGCATGAAATTAAGCATGAATACCATAAGATACATATGTTAATTAGATGAAAACATGAAAATAAATTTGATAACTCACTTTGAAATAATAGGTGGTGAGATGATGAGAAACCTTGGATTACTTGTGTTTTTGTGTTATGATTCTTGATTAGGATGATGAAATGAACAACTTTGATGCTTTGTACTTTGGAAAATCATGGATTGATCATGGATCTTGGAAAAAGTCGTGGGTTTCATGATGTAGGAGATGAGAAATGAGTTTTATGATTCTAAGAATATGTATGTTAAGTGTTTTAGGTGTTTTTGGTAGATATTTATGTATTTTCAATGGCATACTTGTAATTATATGGTCAATGTGAAGACTAATGAGAGGGGGGCTGCACATGGTGAGTTTTGGGATGAGTATGTAAGAATTTTGGTGTTAACTGGGTCACGGAGTCGGTTTTGGTTCCGTTAATCGCAAACCGTAAAGTTTTAAATCGCGAAACGTAAATTCGGGTATCGTAAAAATATGAAACTTGAAAGAATGACTAAACTTGTCAAAATACTCCATAAGAAAATATAAAATGAATGGTAAGTTCCATCGGGTTGCTTAAACGCTGTTAAAACTGGAAACGCGGGTTAAAAACGCGTAATTTGCGTAAAACGCTGAACTGAAAAACGTAAAATTTCAAAACTTTTAGAATTGTCGTAGAATGAGAGAAAATCATATTTCTATCGTTTATATTGTTTTATGGACATATCGGGATGCCGGAAGGACGTTTAAACCTAAAAGTAAATCTCGGACACGGCTTCGTGATTTTTGCAGAAATGATCCGACGAGCGCCAAACTCTCGGATTACCGTTAAAATAGTTTAACTTATGAGAATATGAAATAAAAATTTCGGACATGAATAGTGTTTTGTGAATAGTAAAAGTGAATAGTAACTTTCCGAGATAAAAATTGGAATTTCGACTTTTGAAACAGGACATGAAATTACGAGTTGTGACAGAATTCATGCATTATCATTGGGACATTTCATACGGACTAGAAATAGTCTGCGTATCATCATTAGGTCACTTTCATACTATTCCACTCGTAGGATAACTAAATTAATACTTTTGGTATAAGTAACGATTTACGTATGTTTATTTTAAATAAACACTAATACGCGAACTATAAATGTGTCTAACGTGTCCGACACTCCCGACTATTATCCCAATATATTTTTATACTCATTTTTATAATATAAAAATTTATAACATTAATTTACCCGGTATTTTGGAAATTTAATTATTACGTATCGTACGTCTAATTTAATAACGACGGTTTTCACAAAAATTAAACAATAATCACCCGAACTCTCCACACTTGTACCCAACATATTTTTACAACTTTTACGACTTTATTTTGTTCCAAATAACTTTGATAAAATTTATTTCTAACAAACCCGGTACCCCGATTTCACCTAAAATTAACCAAATACTACACAATATTACCACTAACTTTCTAATTAAATTACCCAACATAAACCCCCCTTTCCCTCCTTTGTGAACCGCCCCCCCCCCCCCCCCCCCCCTCCTAAGCCTCCTAATGAGCTAAACACTCACCAACCAAATTAAATGCTAACCAAACAATTGTCTCCAAGTATAAAATAAACTCTTTTTCATCCATTTTAATCACAACTCATTTTTACAAGTTCAAGCAAACTATTTTCTCTCTTTTCTCTTAAGTTAGGATCGACCTAGGTGAGTCAAGGAGCAAGGAGAACAAATTTTACAAGATCTTGGTATAAACTAGTTCATATAGTCATCCTTGTTGGAGTTTTGAAATAAAAACTCAAGGATTAGTAGGTTTTTATCATCCAAACTCCCTAAACCTTCAAGTAAGTTAACAAACTCATTTTTATGATTTTTACAAGTTATTACCATGTTTATATATATTTCTTACAAGAACTCATGCATATAATGGCTTATACCACTTTATTTTGTACATATGTAACTTTGAACCCTAGAAATGGACACATGAGAAACCCTTGTTAGACCTAGTGGATTGATGATGTTTAAGGACCCATGACACCCTAAGAAGGTGTATGGTAGGATTAGATTAGTTTTGTGGTGATTGAAAGTGGTTTGATTGAGGTTAGAACAAGTTTGAAACTAGGAAAATGGTTTTTGAAACTACATATTGACCTACTGTCCCTATTTTTATTTCGTGGGAAAATCAGTAGATGGTGGCCAAGTTTTGACCAAAGATTTAGAAAATACATTCAAAAACGAAACTTTAGGCGAAAGAATGGATTAAAACAAGCTTATAACGAAGGAGATATGATTTTTGCAAATTTAACGACGAAAACTACTTTTACAAAAATTGCTTGCTGTTTGGCAGATTTCAATGGGTAAAAAGAGGTGTTAAACGTAACCTAAAGGAGCCGAGTTATCAAAAATATATTACTACATACAAAAACGAATCCGTGGATATAAAGAACGAGGAAAATGAACCTAAAACGACCAAGTTATACGCGTTTTAAGATCACCAAAACTATATATATATATTTGGTCACAAATAAAAATAATACCTTACGTACTAAATAGTATATTTTCTAGAAATGTTGCTAACGACTATTTTCTTATCAAATGAATACGTATGACCCAAGAGAATATTTATACGACTTAACGACGTTATTTCAAGGTTTCCGATACAAGGATTATAACGCTAACATTTTCGTACGAGTTAATATGACAAGTTATATACTTCTCTAAATGGACCTATTTTTCCTAAGTATGGAAACTATTTTACCATGACGATAACTAGTATTTCCAAATTACGAGTGGTATAGGTATCATGTGCATGTGCATTCATTACATCACGGCATGATCTAAATTAGATCACGATTATTCATTTAGGTTGCGGCTAGTGTTCGCGCCTTATTGTCCTGATCACGTTACCATCGTTGTACCATCTTTGTACTATCACTCCAGGTGAGTTCTCATAGCCCCGTTTTAATTACTTATTTGATTTTAAATCCCACGGGGGAGAATACATTGCACAATTATTTTTGTACATGCCCAAGTATATCAAATTCCATACATTGCTTAAGTTGCCTACTACCAAGTTAAGTCCCCTTATATATATCATGGACCGTTAATTTTAGCTAAGCGAGAGTGAGTGGATAGATCTATCGAGGGTGACGCCTCCATTCGTGTTTGGGTTGCTCCAACGGGACGAATGCATTTCATGTCTTAACGAATTGAGTGTCTGGTAAACACTCTGGTGGGGCATTACTAAGTCTAGCTTCGGGGTCATGAGCTTAAGAGCCAATGTAGCATTTTTGACATTCGTGTCGGTTTACTTATTACTTGTGGCTTATGTACTTACGATTTACTTACAAACTATGATTATTCACCAACTTTATGTTGACCATTTTTCGCAATGTATTTCTCAGGTTATTAAGGTAGCTCATGTTGCATACATTTGGACCTTCATGGAGTCGCGGAGTCGACGCGTCTCACCATATTTTCTGCACTTATGAAACGTTTGATCTTGTTGAATTTATTTTAACTATATTGGCAAACTCTTTTGGGACCTAAGCTTTATAAACTCTGAATGTTTTAATGATCAAACGCTGTATTTTCTAAACGACACTTTAGGTCGTTCAATATAACTGTAATTATGGGGCTATGACAGTCACCCCCAGGTATTCCATTCCGCTGCCATTCAGGTATTTTGGGGGTGTGACACAAATGATTATAACTAGTTGAGTAATAACAAATCTTTCGACCTTTGAAACTATTATCAATTAGTTAACCTTGGCTAAACAAATGTCACGATGAAACTTAAGGTACAATTGGTTCTTAGGATTGACTTGAAATTGAATTAAAACATGTTATCACAATCATCACTATCACTAAGTATAAAACATCATCAAAACAAGTGTAAAAAGATTACTAGCCACTCATAGCAAACATGCAAATAAACTCAGAATATTTAACATAAGAATCCATGGTTATAAGTCTTACAATGCTTTGAAATTGATAACTAATGACAAGGTATTGATAACCTAAGTGTTGGTGATGATTTCTTGAGATTTTCGGACTCCAAATGTTGCTTCCTTGGTCCTCCAAAGTTCCTGGTTCTTTCTGCACGAATTTTCCTCCTTAGAGAGCTAGAAGATGACAATAATTGTGTGTAGTAATGAGAGTAAATGGTATCTTCAATGGTGTGTTGAGTTATGCACTTTTGAAGTCCTTATAGGCTTGTCCAACACTCTTGGTAATAAATAGGAACTTAAATGCTTGAACTTGGACAATAAGACACTAAAAAGAGCCTAGAACCATGGGACAAAAGACCAAGATTCGTGCACAAAAGTTGGCAAAAACATGCAGTAGTGGCCATCCAATCGGTTGCGGGTTGGTACCGATCGGATGGAGAAAAGTTATTATGGCAATCCGATCGGTTTCACTACAACCGATCGGATGGTAATTTCTGGCTTCTTTGGACTTTGACTTTTCCTTGTGTAGTTCTTTATGCACTATCCAAACTTGATTAACTTCTGAACTTGGAACTTTGTGATGACAAAACTTAGGTTCTCATATGAATTACTTCATAGATTGGACTTTTGAGTTCGGGAATCTTCGTGTAATCGCGTATACTTCATTTTCTTCACTTTTTCTCCATTTTTCCTGCATTTGGCTACATATGCTACAAAAACATACTTTGATACGATTTAGTGGCAAAAGCATATAAAAACAACCAAATAACATACACAAAAACACTAATAACGCTTATAAAAACATGTTAACTTTGAGCGTTATCAAATCCCTCACACTTAAACTTTGCTTGTCCTCAAGAAAATCTAGAAGAAAACTAAATATCCACATGGTACCAAAAATGATTAGAAAAATGTGATGCAAATCCACCAAGTACAAGTACAAGATAAGATTCATCCTTTTTAAGCTTAAATGGTGAAAAATTGAGATGTTTGACAATACCCAATGATTTTCTTGCTTGATTAACATTTCTAAACACCTCACGAAAAAGGAACGAAATATAATTCACTCTATCACTCATTTATTTAAGAAGTGGAGTATATATAAGAGAAATCACACTCATTGCTCAGTCATGATCTAATTATTACCATAGGCTTGTACAAGAAACAAAACTACACCGCAATGGCGTAAGCACCAAGTCTACATATCAAAGAGGTCTTTTATTCGGGTTGTAATGTAAGGCTTTGGGTTGTACCAGGCTTACGTTTAAACATCTCATACAAAAACACAATAGATTACTGGCGCGAGTTCTTGATTACTCAAAAACCAGATGGTCACTACAATATTCTTGCACTTGACATTCTCACAAAGCCATTACAATATCCGGATAGATAGAGTAATTTGGTAAGGGTAGGGATAAGGCATGGGAAATATCTATGAAATTGGTTTTAAAGAAAAATAAAATAAAGTCTAAGTCTCATTGTTGCTAGTCACCAAACTAACCACGAATCCCGTAAATGATTATAGTTACAATCTTCCTCTTCCTCGATACATCGATTCGCCATAATAATATTCTTCATACGTAGCACATTGGCTAACAACATATCACAAAATTTCCTTTATTTACATATATAGCACATTTGTTATAAGTGTCACCTTATAATTACGAAGACTTTTTTTTTTTTTTTTTTTTTTTTTTTTTTTTTTTTTTTGTAAAAAGAATTCCCCCACACTTCGCATAAGCATCACCACAACAATACAAATAAGACGCTGCAATCTCCGTCTTTGTCGGAATGGCACACACATAATTGGTGAAGTGTGGCTAACTAATAATCATCAGAAACTATCCAACAACCAAGCACTAGCAACCCACCATTTGGACTTTGACAAGGGTTAGGCTAAGGTTTAAAGTGTAAAATCTTTTTGTATTTTTCTGGATTTATCAAAAACGAAAAGGATGGCTCGAAGGGTGTAACTAAGGGTATCTGGCGTTAAAAATGAACGCTAACAAAAGGGTTAAAAATTGGAAATTAACTAATCAATGTGACTAGCTAAAAATTAATAATGAAGGCTATTTGGTTAAAATCCTAAGGTTGCCTCTTATCACGTATGTATACTTATATTACAAAAATGTAATCTCACAACGGTCTCGTAATGATTTACAAGTACAAGTTCTAGAATAAATAAAATCACCGGCACACTCATAACAAAAGATTCAAGCATAAAAGATGTATGCTAGATATGAAATAGGCTCAAATCCTCACAATTTAGTGGAAAGGGTTATAATATGCGCTAGCAAATGTTATCAATCCTAGAAATGGATTGCAATATTAATCGGGACACATCTCAAATTTTTCAAAAATTACTAATTTCACCAGTGGATAGATCCAGTTATTCTAATAAATTATTTCAAAAAGCGTGAAAACAACTAGATCACAAGGACAAACAAAATATAAAAATTAAATCGATATTATACTTAATTCTTATTTTACCTACTCACCCCCCACACTTAAGTTCAACATTGTCCTCAATGTGATAAACGAAAAAGCATGAAAGTAGAGAAAATGAGAAAATAAACCATGATATCCGGTGTTATCCAATCTTCTGTTTCTTGCAATCAACACCTGCATTATTAGAAAAAAAACAAACAAACAAAAAGTATTGCAGTTTTATTCAAATTAGTGGCACACCCCCACACTTAAGTTCGACCAAGTAGTAAAACTTTGGGGTATAAACACTGAAAATTAAAATAAATCAAAAACAAAAAGAAAAATAAAACACACGGGTTGCCTCCCGAGAAGCGCTTGTTTTATTAACGAGTCCTCAGCCGGACTCAAACTTCGAAATAGATTATGAAGTTTTAGTGTTATGTTTCCTTTTAGGGATATACAACACATTTCCTATCACAATTCCCTCTCCTATTTCATCTATGTTTTCCAATTTAACATTTTCCCATGCTCTAGGAAGAGCATCATAGATAAAACCATTACTGTGTGCCCAAGGAACCATTTCCTTGTGTGGAGCCATGAATGTGATAGCTTCATATTCAAATTCGGATGAAATTTCTTCATTAGAAATCACGTTTAATTGCTCCTTATCATAATAGAGTTTAATTCGGTGCCCATTTACAATGAAACTTCCACCATGTTTGTCATAAAGTTCAACATAACCTGATGGAAATCCATGTTTCACTACATATGGTCCAAACCATTTTGGCTTGAGTTTTGGAGCTTTAAACTTGTATTTCATATTAAAAAGCAGAACTTTATCTCCAGCTTTGAATTGTTTTCGAATTCTTAGCTTCCTATCGTGATATGCTTTGGTTTTTCCTTTATATAGCTTGGAGTTTTCATAAGCTTGAAGTCTTAACTCATCAAGTTCATGTAATTGCAAAAATCTCTTTTCTCCAGCTATTTTTAAATCAGGATTACAGCTTCTTAACGCCCAGTAAGCACGGTGTTCAAGTTCGAACGGTAGATGACATGTTTTCCCATACAAGAGTGTGTATGGTGTCATACCAATTGGTGTCTTATATGCCGTACGAAATGCCCATAGAGCGTCGTCTAATTTCCTTGACCAAACGGAAGGATTGTCTTTAACCGTTTTTTCAAGTATTCTTTTTATAGCTCTATTGGTATTTTCAACTTGACCACTAGTTTTTAGATGATAAGCTGTAGCAAAATGATGATGAACTCCATATCGTTTCATTACTTTCTCCATTTGTTTGTTACAGAAATGGGATCCTCTATCACTTATTAAAGCTTTAGGAATTCCATAGCGAGCAAAAAGCTTTTTGAGAAAGTTAACAACAACTCGTGCATCGTTAGTAGGAAGAGCTTCAGCTTCAACCCATTTGGAAACATAATCGATTGCAACGAGGATATATTCGTATTTGTGTGATTTAGGGAAAGGTCCCATAAAATCAATTCCCCAAATATCGAATATTTCACAGACTTGAATGCTCTTTTGAGGCATTTCGTCTCTTCGAGAAAGGTTACCGGATTTTTGGCACGCATCACAGTTTTGAACAAGAGTAGACGCTTCTTTGAAAATTGTAGGCCAATAGAATCCAGCATCAAAAACTTTTCTAGTTGTAGTGGTAGGACCATAATGTCCCCCAGTTGGGCCATGATGACATTCATCAAGAATTTTTCTTGTTTCGGCACCCGAAACACATCTTCGTATCATTCCATCCTTGCACATCTTAAAAAGGTAAGGTTTCTCCCAATAATAGTGTTTTAGTTCTGAAAAGAACTTACTACGTTGGTAGTGACTCATCCCTTTTTTAAGAATATCTCCTGCAAGATAATTTGCGTAATTTGCAAACCATGGTATTTCCTCATCATCATCTTTATCTATTGTCATGAGAGTTTCTTCTGGAAAATAATCATTAATTTCATTTTCTTTTAATTCTTCCAAATTTGGATTCTCGAGACGTGATAAATGATCTGCTGCAAGATTTTCTGCTCCTTTCTTGTCTTTTATTTCGATATCAAATTCTTGTAGTAATAAAATCCATCTGATAAGACGTGGTTTTGCATCTTGTTTGGTAAACAAATACTTGAGTGCGGAATGATTGGTAAAAACTATCGTTTTTGAAAGCACAAGATAAGATCTGAATTTGTCGAATGCAAAAACTACGGCTAATAATTCTTTCTCCGTAACCGTATAGTTTTGTTGAGCATTGTTGAGTGTTTTACTAGCAAAGTAAATAGGACGAAAATGTTTTCCTTCACGTTGTCCTAAACCAGCTCCAACAGTGAAATCACTTGCATCACACATGATTTCAAATGGTAGTGACCAATTAGGTGCAACCATAATTGGGGCACTAGTCAATTGACTTTTCAATGTTTCGAAAGCTTTAATGCAGTCAGCATTGAAATCAAATACAGAATCCTTTTCTAAAAGTTTAGTCATAGGACGTGATATTTTTGAAAAATCTTTGATAAATCGGCGGTAAAAACCGGCATGTCCTAGAAAACTTCTAACAGCTTTAACGTTAGTTAGTGGTGGTAATTTGGTGATAACATCTATTTTAGCTTTGTCTACTTCCATCCCTGAACTTGATATCTTGTGTCCTAACACAATTCCTTCAGTTACCATAAAATGACATTTTTCCCAATTAAGAACTAGATGTGCAGCTTCACATCTCTCAAGTATTTTATCGAGATTGGAAAGACAAGTTTCAAAAGAATCACCAAAAACTGAAAAGTCATCCATGAAAACTTCCATAGATGTTTCAAGCATGTCTTGAAATATTGCGATCATACACCTTTGAAAAGTTGCAGGTGCATTACATAGACCAAAAGGCATACGCCGGTAAGCGTAGGTTCCAAAAGGACATGTAAATGTGGTTTTCTCTTGATCGGCTGGATCGATAGGAATTTGGAAATATCCCGAAAAACCATCAAGGAAGCAAAATTATTTGTTTCATGCTAATCTTTCGAGCATCTGATCCATGAAGGGTAAAGGAAAATGATCTTTCCTGGTGGCTTTGTTAAGTTTTCTGTAATCAATACATACTCACCATCCAGTGACAGTTCCAGTAGGAACTAATTCATTCCTTTCGTTTGTCACTACAGTCATTCCTCCTTTCTTTGGAACACAATGAACTGGACTCACCCATGGGCTATCCTCGATAGTATAAATAATTCCTGCGTTAAGAAGTTTAATGATTTCCTTCTTAACAACCTCTTTCATATTTGGGTTGAGTCGACGTTGTCTTTCTACAACGGGTTTAGTACCTTCTTCACAATTGATCTTGTGTTTGCAAAAATCTGGACTAATTCCTGGAATATCGGAAGTTTTCCACGCAAAAGCGCGTTTATGCTTCCTAAGAACAGAAACGAGTCTTTCTTTTTGATTTGTTTCAAGCAACGACGATATGACTACTGGAAGAAGTGAATTTTCTTCTAAGTAAGCATATTCGAGATTATTGGGAAGAGTTTTGAGTTCCAAATCAGTTGGTGGTTCTTCTAGAGATGATTTGATTTTCAATTGATCTTTCTCAATGATATCTTCAAATTTCTCTTCTTCCTCTTCTTCTAATTTTATTTCCATGAATTCCTCAAATTCTTTATCAGAATCTGTTTCACTAATCTTTTCTGAAGTAGTCATGAATGGTTTTGAATCGTCAAGTAATGCATCCAATTCTTCTTCAGTGACTTCATCAATTACATCGATGTTATAGCATGTGTCATCACTGGAATTTGGATATTTCATTGCTTTATCGATTAAGAATTTGATTCGATCTTCTCCTACTCCAAGATTTAGTTCTTTACCTTTAACTTTAATCATTTCATCAGCAGTGTTTAAGAAAGGTCTTCCTAAGATTAAGGGTACTCGACTATCTTCTTCCATTTCTAAGATTACAAAATCCACAGGAAAAACAAATTTACCAACTTGAACAAGCATATTTTCAGCAACCCCAACAGGATATTGGTATGTATGGTTGGCTAATCATATACTCATCTTAGTAGGTTTCAATGTATTGATGGAAAGTTTAGAATACAACGAATAGGGCATCAAATTGATACTTGCACCTAAATTGGCTAAAGCATCACATGTGATGTTGTTTCCTAATGTACATGGTATAAGAAAACTTCCGGGATCTCCAAGTTTTGGTGGAATTTTGTTTTGAATTATAGCAGAGCATTCTTCATTAAGAAGTTCTTTCAAAAATTTCCCATAATTGGGCATTCCAGCTAGAACATCAACGAGGGGTACGTTAATTCTAACTTCTTTGATCATCTCTAAAAACTTCTTATTTCGCTCCTCTCTTTTCTCTTTTCTTAGGGCTTGTGGATATGGTATTTTCGGTGTATATGGCTTTATTGGTGGAACTGTTGGTTTTTGGGTTGGTTCTTCTACAACTGCTTCTTCTTCAGCTTCTTCCTCCTCTTATTGAATAAGAGTATTATCGGTAGGAATGGGTGGTGGATCATATCAGAGACCACTTCGAGTGAATACAGCATTGATATGCTCATTTCTGTTGTGTGGTGGACGATAATTCTTATCGTTTGATCCAGATGGTTTTGGATTGGATTGGGTGTTACTTGGTAATGTACCAGGAATTCGAGAAGAAAATTGATCAGAAAGTCTACCAAATTTTTGTTCAAGATCCTGGATAGAAGCTTGATGATTTTTCTGACCTTGCTCAACTTTGGTTTTGAGATTGAAAAATTGAGTTTTTACAAACTCATTTGTGGTTCTTTGAGCATTTACGAATTCTCGCATCATTTTTTCGAAATCAGATTCTTCCTTTTTATCTGAATTTTTTGGGTTTGGATTGTCTGTTCGAGGTTGAAAATCACGGTTATTATCCCTTTGTTGGCGATCTTGCCAATTTCCAGAACTTATTCCGTAATAATTACCACGAAAACCTCCTCCACGATATCCTCCTTGGACATAATTAGCTTCCCCTTCGTTGGGTCCATTAATAGGTTGGTCATCACACTCGGATGATGTGTGATTTCCTCCACATCTATTACAGCCATCTCGCATTTTTTTCATTTCTCCTTTTATATCTTTGTATTGCGAGTCCATTTTAGAAGACAAGGCTTCTATTTTGTCCATGAGTTTTGAATGATCTGAACTTTCGGCAAAAGCAACGGTTTTCCGTAAGGGTTTGGTTTTGAAATCTTTTGACCAATCGAGTTTAAGAAGTACTCGATCTTCAAGAAGTTGATATGCCTCGTTTGGTGTTTTGTAAAGGAAAATTCCTCCGGCATCAAGGATTGCTTGAGATGCTTCATCGAGACCATGATAAAAGATTCGGATTATTGTTCCTCGTCCTAAATTATGACCATGACAACTTCGAAGCAAATCTTTCATTCGAAGCCAAGCTTCAACAAGAGATTCATTAGGATTTTGTGAAAAAGCACGGATTTCTCCCATTAATCTATCATAAATGGCAGGTGGAAAGAATCGGCTTACAAAAGCTTGCCTCATCTCCTCCCAAGTATTAATAGTTCCTGGAGTTAATTCGTTATACCATACTTTGGCATCTCCGGCGAGTGATGATGGAAAAAGTTTGAGCTTGATAGCATCGACATTAGTGTCTCCATAACGAAACATGCCACAAATTTCAATGAATTCGGCAATGTGTTTATGCGGATCGGCCCGCGAACGGCCATCCAATTGACGGTCTTTGATCATAGAAAGATGGTGACCTTTAACGGTAAAGTTTTCACCAAGGTCGGCGACAACAATAGCAGCTCCAGGAGTGGGTGCTACGGTTCTATTGGTGGCCCACATGGGTAAATCGTCAGCCATGGGTATTGGTTCAAAAAGATTAGAAATTGGGTGTTCTTCGGAAAGATTATCAAACCAATTAAGAATAGTTGAAGATCTCTTCTTACGAAACAAACTTTCGGGATCGGATAAAGGTATACTAAGCTTTTTAGTAGTAGAACGAGTGTTCATACAACTATCAAGAGAATCGAGTTAATTACCTAAACAAAAGAACAAGAAAAAAAAAAAAAAAAAAAAAAAAAAAAAAAAAAAAAAAAAATCAATCCGAATCGGTTGGGAACCAAACTGATCGGATAGACGCTACGGTAAAAATAAAAATGTGGAAACCGATCGGTTGGAAGTGAATCCGATCAGTTGGTTGCTACGGATTTTTTTTTATATATATTTTTTTTAGAAAACGAACACGAAAAGAAACGGACTTTTAAAACTTAAAGAAACACAATCAAAATCCCCGGCAGCGGCGCCAAAAACTTGATGTGCTATTTGTTAGTGCAACTTTTAAATTTATAAGGATGAGTTACCAAATCTAGAAACAACACATACGAGCAAGTGTACTCGTCTGTTATAGCAAGATATGATGGTAAATCCGGATCGTTCGCAGGGATTTGTGAGTGAATCGAAATATAAGTCTAAAAGTAAATCTCTAATGTACGCAAATAAGATAATAAGAAAATTCAATAAATTAAAAACTACACTTGTTTAGACTAGTTTTCTACTTAATGACACACATGATTGTGATAACTTTTGATAACATGTTGGTTGAGATAATTAGATGGTGATCTAATCTATTGTTTCTACAAGTTAAACCTTCGTCAAGATTTTAGTTCATAAAAACAAGCTTTAGGTGTAAACCAATCAATTCAAGATCTATCCAAGGTTCATAAGGTATGGTGGATATCTTAAACACAAGACAAACTTTTATTACAAATCAAATACTCTTAGGAAATGGTCAATACAAAAGGTAACCTCTTCATAGACAAAAAGGTCACAATCGTTTATAAACATTTAAACTTTCGTCCTACTAAAGGTTTACAAACAATCCGATTTGATGTTATAAAAGCATTCTTATTACAATCATACTTCTTGTTTCTTTGTTTAGTCAAGAATAATTATGGTGAAAAACAATCATTCATAGACAAATGATTATAACTAGTTGAGTAATAACAAATCTTTCGACCTTTGAAACTATTATCAATTAGTTAACCTTGGCTAAACAAATGTCACGATGAAACTTAAGGTACAATTGGTTCTTAGGATTGACTTGAAATTGAATTAAAACATGTTATCACAATCATCACTATCACTAAGTATAAAACATCATCAAAACAAGTGTAAAAAGATTACTAGCCACTCATAGCAATATGCAAATAAACTCAGAATATTTAACATAAGAATCCATGGTTATAAGTCTTACAATGCTTTGAAATTGATAACTAATGACAAGGTATTGATAACCTAAGTGTTGGTGATGATTTCTTGAGATTTTCGGACTCCAAATGTTGCTTCCTTGGTCCTCCAAAGTTCCTGGTTCTTTCTGCACGAATTTTCCTCCTTAGAGAGCTAGAAGATGATAATACTTGTGTGTAGTAATGAGAGTAAATGGTATCTTCAATGGTGTGCTGAGTTATGCAC
Organism: Artemisia argyi; assembly: GCA_030686995.1. Classification (NCBI taxonomy): domain Eukaryota; kingdom Viridiplantae; phylum Streptophyta; class Magnoliopsida; order Asterales; family Asteraceae; genus Artemisia; species Artemisia argyi. The sequence continues at coordinate 49,804,742 of CM060688.1, forward strand.
TTTTGAGGTCCTTATAGGCTTGTCCAACACTCTTGGTAATAAATAGGAACTTAAATGCTTGAACTTGGACAATAAGACACTAAAAAGAGCCTAGAACCATGGGACAAAAGACCAAGATTCGTGCACAAAAGTTGGCAAAAACATGCAGTAGTGGCCATCCGATCGGTTGCGGGTTGGTACCGATCGGATGGAGAAAAGTCATTATGGCAATCCGATCGGTTTCACTACAACCGATTGGATGGTAATTCCTAGCTTCTTTGGACTTTGACTTTTCCTTGTGTAGTTCTTTATGCACTATCCAAACTTGATTAACTTCTGAACTTGGAACTTTGTGATGACAAAACTTAGGTTCTCATATGAATTACTTCATAGATTGGACTTTTGAGTTCTGGAATCTTCGTGTAATCGCGTATACTTCATTTTCTTCACTTTTTCTCCATTTTTCTTGCATTTGGCTACATATGCTACAAAAACATACTTTGATACGATTTAGTGGCAAAAGCATATAAAAACAACCAAATAACATACACAAAAACACTAATAACGCTTATAAAAACATGTTAACTTTGAGCGTTATCAAATCCCCCACACTTAAACTTTGCTTGTCCTCAAACAAATCTAGAAGAAAACTAAATATCCACATGGTACCAAAAATGATTAGAAAAATGTGATGCAAATCCACCAAGTACAAGTACAAGATAAGATTCATCCTTTTTAAGCTTAAATGGTGAAAAATTGAGATGTTTGACAATACCCAATAATTTTCTTGCTTGATTAACATTTCTAAACACCTCACGAAAAAGGAACGAAGTATAATTCACTCTATCACTCATTTATTTAAGAAGTGGAGTATATATAAGAGAAATCACACTCATTGCTCAGTCATGATCTAATTATTACCATAGGCTTGTACAAGAAACAAAACTACACCGCAATGGCGTAAGCACCAAGTCTACATACGAGTTGATTTCCATAGGCTCTACTGTCGTGACTCATGCGTATTCATGTATGTCTGTTGGGGTTTGATTTCTAATTCCATGGAAAATACGGGTTGGACTTCTGTCAAGGACAATTTTATGTACCTGTTTTCACGATATCGATTTATGTGCCAATATTGGAAAATTATCTTTTCTTTATGAATTGATGAATTGTGACAGCATAAGTTAAGCATATGCTTGTGAGATAGTTAACTGGTCTATCAACAAAAAAAAGTTAAGCATATGCTTATGGGTGTTCTTTAAATGGATAAACCAGCTTGTTTGGGTGAACTGGATTTTGGTTATTTGGTTTTAGATTGGTTTTCTGGATCTACTTGAACTTGTAAGCGGTTTAATACTTAAATATATTGAGTTTGGTTATAAAAATCAAACTTGGGGCCTGTCCACCCACTAGTTTCTAGTATGCCCCTTTCTCGGTAGGATTTGTAAAGATCACTAATAAACTGTCAGTTTGGAACTTCAGATAAGATTTGTATGTACTTATAATTGGTGATGGTAGCTATTGTTTTGTTTTGTTTTGTTACTTTAGTTCGAAACTGAAAGTTATGCCAAAATTTTTGCATCTAGTTTCAAAGTGCAGGTGCGTTCTTAGTTCCTTTTTTAATTCGGTTTTACTCGGCTACAGCTGGTTTGGTTCAGCTTTGTCCAACTTTGGTCCGAATGTTCTGTGTGTAAAAGATTTCCCAAAATCCGGTTAACCAAATACCAAGTCTATTAATGACTTTAACAGACTAGAGAACTATTGTATAGGCTCTCTTTTCTGTATAACTATTAGTACTTGTGACTTGTGAGGGTGATCCCATGGATTTAAGAGATTTATTGATCGATATTGAGGTGACATATTGTAGCTCTTTTGACTCATTATGGACGAAGTTGTTTTCCTTCAACTGTCACCGTGTTTCCATCTCAAGTATTTAGAGGGTATGATTTTCATCATGGTTTGGTGTCTTGTTCATATGTGTGACTGACATAATTTCAAGAGAGATTATTTAATCCTTGGATCATTCATTATGGTTTCTGCAACTCAGTGTTGTACTATTGTTTGTACTCATCTTTGTCTGTTGGGTTCTGGTTTTTAGTCCTATGGATATTTAGGCCTTGGAGTCTTGGACTTCTTTCAAGGACAATAGTCGGGTATATTGGCACCTGAATCAGTTATTCATGGTTCTATGCCTTTTGTCTTGATGTCTTTTGGTGTGGATTGGAGTAGTGGGAGCCGCTGCTGCACCTTCTCCATCTTTTTCGTATATGTAGTTTCCATTTTGATATTATTTTTCCCTCATTTTACATCTGTGTGTAGCTTTTGTACCAGTCCTAAAGAAAATGACGGTGCTCTCTGCTGGTTAATTAGTCGTCTCAACAGTAACCACGTCTACATAAACACGATATTTAGAGAGTCAATCTAGGATAATATTTATGTTAGTCTGAAGAAATTACCTATTCTTACTTTATTGGTTTGGATTGAGTTTTGCTATAAATTAGGGTTATCTTGTTGCCAAAAATGTTTCAAAAGTAATAGGATGTCCGTCATGAGCTATTGATCTATTTTCTTTTGTTTAAGGGGTATGTTGTCTGTTAATTAATCATTGTGGGTGATGCCTTTGATCAATAGGTGAGACACTTATAGTTCACATTTTCTGACTGCAACATGCATATTTACATTAACATTGATTAAACAATATTCTCTTTTATATAATAGTCCACCTAACTCATCTGTGTTTGAACTATAGGAACGGTTGCCAAGACTTGAAGCTGCCTTTGCCACAACGAAAGGTTAGTTATAAGTAGTTTATTCTCAATCCTTTAATCTTGTTCTGAAGCGTAACCTTAAGCACTTAATTATAGTTTTTAGTAGTTTCTGTCCTTTATATGGGATTGAGTACTTGCAGTGTCGAAATGAGGAATTGTTAAATAAAGTGGCGGAACTGGAAAAAAGGTTGGAAGAGGCAAAATCTGAGCAACTTGCAGAAAGAGAAAAGGTAAACTATAATACTCCATCTTTTAAAGAAGAAAAAAATGCAACTTTTAATTTGAAACTTAGTTCAATAAATGGAATATGTTTTAGAGCTGTTTAGATGTTCAAAATGCCCCTTACTGTGGACAACCATGGTTACTAACTTCAATATGGCTAATGGGCAAAAAAGTGAACTTGAATTGAAAGTTAACGAGGAATGAAATTTTGCATGTTTTACGGACATAGGGAGTATATCACATTTCTTTCTTTTAAATATATGACAATGGACTTAAAGCTATCTGTCTTTTACCTCTCTTCAGGCTCTGAAAGAAGAGGAAAAGCTTCGTTTACGTATAACTCATCTTCGACGAGCATTGGAGAAAGCAGACAGTAATCTAGCTACAAAATGAAGCAATCCCCTTGGGGACATCAATATATTTTGCGATCAAGTATCATTCATGCATGATTACAACAACCCTATCTTTCTCGACTTATTTTGTTGAGTCTGCCCTGTTTCTTGAAGGTTTCAGTTCATATTTTGGAGAAAGAAATACGGTTGGTAACATCAATATTGACTTGTATGCATGTTTTCTTCTTTTGTCATTGAAATATTTAAACTAAATTGTAATTCATTGATAAAGTCTAGGAGATGTGATCATATTGGTGTATGATCTCATTTATAGCACAATCTATGAACTTTTAATGCATTTTAGTTTGTTTATTAAGTTTGAACTAAAAAAGGAGGTGATAATTATGTTAGAAATGAAGCTGAGCGATATTTACGTGAATTGGACTAGACAACTAGAATGCATAAAATGCAGGGACTACTAATGTAATACTCTAATAGTTGTCTTATGTAAGGCCTATAAATACCCCTCAAGGCTTCACTTGAGGGGTGTGGGTGTTCAACATAATTTATCATAATAAAAACATCTTTGTTTCACCTCACCTTCTCTCTACTTTCTCTCTCTAGAAACATGGCATATTTTGATCAACCTCGTCCTCCGGAAGGTGATTCTTGGGTTCTACAATTGGCATCAGAGCTAACCGGGGGCGAATTGTGGTGTTTTTGGGTGTAAAATCGTGTTTTTTGGTGAAAAAAATCGGATCTAGTACTGTTCATCGGCGTGATATCGAGTTTGGATTTGATTTTTATCGAGTTTAGAAATTTCTTATCGAGTTAGATAAAAATTTTATCGAGTTAGATACAATTTTTGTCGAGTTTGAATAAATTTTCGAGTTAGAATAAATTTCTATCGAGTTTGGTGTGGTTTACCGAGTTAGGTTTATCGAGTTTGGTGTCTGTTTATCGAGTTTGGTGTCGAGTAAGGAAAGGCATATCGAGTTAGGACTTTTGCCGAGTTTGGCTGAATCAACCTTATCGTTCATCGAGTAAGGTTCTTTGTGGCTACTACATAAGGGAAACTCTGCCAAATTTTTCTAAGGTTACCGAGTTAGGGGATGTATCGAGTTTGTGGTATTATCGAGTTAGGGGTATTACCGAGTTAGGAGCTTATCGAGTTTGGGAAGGTTACCGAGTTTGGGAAGGTTACCAAGTTAGGAGCTTATCGAGTTTGAAGGTTACTGAGTTAGGAGCTTTATCGAGTTACATGGTTTATCGGGAAAATTTGAGTAAAATTTATTTTTTAGAGGAGACTAAACGTTCAATTTTTACGCGAGATTTTAATTTTGATATAATGTTGAAAATTTTGGCCCGAAATTCAAATTTTTAGGCCAAAATTCAAATTTTTTTCGGTGAAATTTTGCGTAAAAATTTTCAAAACTCAAATTTTTCTGGTAACCTTAGAATTGCATTTCGTAGTGATTTCCAAATTATGGGCGCGAAAATTTTCCAATTCTATTTTTGGAGGGAAAATCAGAAATCACTACGAATATACGAGATTGAATTTCTTGCTTCACCAAAAACACATCAGGAATTGCTTAAAAGATCCTGATCAAGATTCACCAAAGATCAATGGCTAAATTTTGAACGTTATCAAAAGGTGACTACGGGGATAATTTGTTTATTACTTATTTGAGCTTGAAGTGACATTTCACAGGTGCGTGTACTTAGTATCTCAAGGTCTAGGGGTTGGTTGGATGAAGACTTTTGAAGATCCTTGTTTGAGCATTCATGGGATAGTGATTAAGACTTGGACATCTAGCTATGTGTGAGATCTATAAACGCATAAGTTGGTTCTTAATGCTCACAGTAGCTATCACTTTAAGGAGTTACGTTGTAGTGCTCAGTGTCACAAAAGGTTGTGGATTGTTCAAGAGACGGATATACAATAAAGGATGGATGGTTGGGTATATGCCACTACCTATATTATAAGGAGTAACGTTGTTGTGCTCATATAGGTTCTTAATCAGGATAGTACAAGCGTAAGTCACAAGTCTGGGGAATTTTAATTCCCAATTAGTAAACCATATACTTTTACATGTAAAAGTATATGGTTTACTAATTGGGAATTAGATTAGCAAGTGATTCGTCTACAAGTAAACAAAGATTGCTGGGGATATTTATGAAGAAAAGAGCTATGAAGTCCTCCTCAGCATTGTTGCGCTTACTTTGATTGTTTTTATTTTACTTGTTAGGAATCATTGTAACCAATTCACGTATATCTCCAGCTGGAGGGAGATTGTTAGAAATGAAGCTGAGCGATATTTACGTGAATTGGACTAGACAACTAGAATGCATAAAATGCAGGGACTACTAATGTAATACTCTAATAGTTGTCTTATGTAAGGCCTATAAATACCCCTCAAGGCTTCACTTGAGGGGTGTGGGTGTTCAACATAATTTATCATAATAAAAACATCTTTGTTTCACCTTACCTTCTCTCTACTTTCTCTCTCTAGAAACATGGCATATTTTGATCAACCTCGTCCTCCGGAAGGTGATTCTTGGGTTCTACAAATTATATGTAGTGACATTGTGGGAAAGATGATTTTTTTTCTCCGGTAAAATTTGAAGTGAACTGCTGAACCACCAAACTGCAAGTGATTGAATTATACTGGACTTGCCTATGATGGGTTCATTTTCCGATCCGGTTTTGGTCGCATATTAATTCTGGCTAGACTAGGTTGTGCAATACCTTACAGTGAACGTTTGCACGTTCTTGACACAGTTTTGCTATTAGAGCTTATCGACATCACTTTGGTTGGACCTGCTAAAATACACACATGTATAGCATATTAGCATATATATTTGTTTGTATACAAAAGCTTGTGCATGAGATATATTATAGTGTTAGGTGCATTTGCGGTTATCCGGGCACCACATCAATGTTTATCTTCTAACTATCTCATAACACAAAATTAAAAAAATACCTTCCCCAATAACATATATATAACAAACTATTTTAAAACCCACTAACTTAACTTTTACAAAATAAACAAATAAATAAAAATAAAAAACAGTGTTGTATATCATCATATAACACCGCCATAGATGCATTTGGGGTGTATAGCGTGGTGATAGCACAACTTCATTGCTCTCTCTTGGTAGGATAAAAATATACGATAAATTCATCAGCATACATATAGCACATCAACTACTTGTTAATTTTTAATTATATCCCTAAATGTTATTGTAAAAAGTTTATAATAATAATAATAATAATAATAATAATAATAATAAATTAAGATGATATGAAATGAAATAGCTAGGTCCAAAATTATAAATATTTTTATCTCAATTAAATACATGTAACTTATTTACTATCTCTTATTCATAAAGTTTTACAAAAGGAAATGATTTGTGCATCATTTATTTTTGGCTATACACCACTAAATGACACAAGTGATGCATACAGTACAACATCGCTATGCATAATTTAGTGGTGCATGGCAAAAAAAATGGTGTACAAATCACCTCCCTTTTACAAAGTTGAATCATAGTAAGTTAGTAACTTTGAGTACTAGAAATGTAAAATTTTATAAATTAATATTTCGAAATGATATGAAAATTTTACAAAGCTATTTCAAAGAGTTTACCACCGGAGAAGATGCATGTTAGTATAAAGGATGCACCTTTGATCATAACAAAATTAATAGTCATTTTTAAATGCTCCGAGGCTTGTAGATTATTTGTCTTTCTTCTGTTTTCTATCGAATGTTAATCACATTGTATTTCTTGAAGAAAGTTGAAGTTGCAAGATGTGACAACTGGCAAATTAGGGAGCCATTTTGAAAACCCGCATTACGTTAAAAGTTCGTTTATAAATTTATGTTTGAAGTTTTATCCGTAACGAACTTGTAAAACCTATATTACGGTTGATTATATTTTGAAATCTTTATGAAATCTGAGATTTTCTTTAATGATTCGATACGGATATATATGTGGTGATTTATTTTGAAATTTCCATTTGGCACTGCGTTGACTCCGGCACTAGATAACCTAACAGAAATTTTATGACTTGAGTTTACGGATTCAACTATATATATTTATTTATGGAACGTCTCGTGAGATATTTAAACGATTTGAAACGAGTTACGGGTTTTGGTCCGTGTATTTTACACCTAGCCACCTTAACCTTAAATATAATAATACTCTTATTGTTACCAAAATTATTACTATTATTATTATTGTTTGAGTAAAAGAAAGAAAAAGAAATAAAAATAAAGATAGAGTAATGCTACAAAAATCGTCCTTGTGCCTGGTTCTCACACCAAACCAACACAAACACTCATCACCTTTATTTCACTCTCTCTCTCTTTGAAACCCTATCACCACCGCCGCCTACAACGGCCACCACAGCCACCACCGCCACTCCTACTCACAAAATAACACCACCATCTTAACCACCTCATCCTGATCTATCTTTTGGTATACATCACGCGCTCTAAAACCCTCTCTAACACCACAAAATAACTAATACCGCCACTATAACATCACTTTTTCATCTATTTCTTGTTGGGTTTTTGAAGAAATACATCCTTGAAGTCGTTTTGATGGTGAGTGACCACGAGTTTCAACTCGTGGATCTCGATGTGTGTCCAATTCGTGGATACACGATTTTTCTTTAATGGGTTTTGTTAAAACATGTATAAAACTTAGTTTGGTATCCGGGTTTTGGTGTTTGGTTGTTATTTCTTGCGTGGTCGACCCCTAAGCCGAGGGCTTCACCCTCGATTTGTATTATTCCGGGTTTGGTTTGATGTTGATGATATATATTATCCGGGTTTTTGATTTTGATCTTATTTGGTTCTAGTACTTGGTGTTTGGATGGATTCTTGATTGCAAGATTTGAGTTTGGTTGGGTTGTTTTGGAGCCGACGACTCCATGGAGTCGGATTTGTTATTGGTTCGAGCTCCTTTGAGCTAGCCGTGGCCCTAGTGGTCTCGGGTGGGACCCACGTAACGCTTGGTAAATAATTTTTTACTCGGGTTTGACTTGGTAACTTTACCCGAATATGGTTATTTTGAAAATCTTTTGAGATGGCGAAATATATACATTTCGGCTAAATTTACTTGTGGTTATTTGTATGTATTGTTGGTCATTGTTATTATAGTTACTAATATCATTTTGAAGTGGATGACGAGTTATTATGAACTCATGGTATATTTTGGAGTTGTGTTGACGAAAAGTGGTATTGGGGACCGATTGTGAGACGGTCAAATTAGATGACGGAGATAGGGTAGTCGGGTACCGTAGTCGGACCTTATTGTTGTAGCACGTGATATGGGTATTGTTGGACGGAGTTGGATTATTGATTGTGACTTGGTTATTTTCTATTTTTTGGACTTGGACAATGAGCCGAGAGTAATGACTCGGACATGTGACCATTTCGTATGACTCGCTAAATATTTATAATCAAACGTTAATAATAAAACTCGTAATAATATTATTGGTAATATAAACGTTTATATAAGTATATAGACGTGAAAAACGTATATATAAATATATAAATGCCTATATTAAGAATAAAACGATCACGAGTAATATTATAATAATAACGTGACGATAAATATTATAGTATGAAAGTAGTGTAATAGTGTCGGGAGCGTTATTAAAATTTAAACACTATAAATAACGACAAAATCGTTAACGTTGAATAATTATAGTTAATAAAATAATCTCTTTTAAATAAATGAGGAAAACTATCGAGTTATACGGGGTCGTGGTCACTTGAGTCCAAGTGGATTATATTATTTGTGACATCTGTGTTGTCACGGATATATGACGATTAATACATTCACTTTCGATAACTACGTAACTTATTTAATCGACGGGTTAAATAAGAGCTATTTAGTTATTTAAATTGAGTATATTAATGGGCATCGTATCCTACGACGCCCATAGGTTGTGGTATGTGTACGAGAATAATGAATTACTAAGTATCTCGTAAGGTTGCCAAATTGACGAATTTGGTAAGCTTGACGGCATAATTAGAGAATTTATTAGACTTTGATATATACCATATAGTACTTTATGTGCAATATGACTTAGGATTTGGGTATAATCTTGGAGTGATATATTGAGTAAATAAATATGGGGGATTATCAAATCGACGGATTTGATAAACTTCGATGATTTATTTAAATAATACATTGGGCTAATATTAGACCTATAGATTGTTTTATTATTCTTTTGTTGTGACTTCTTGGTTTGAGTTGTGTCGACCCACCACCCGTATGGATACCAAACGTCAAACTCCAAACTAATACGAGATAATACGAGAAATGGATTTTCGGAAAGTAAAATGGAATACGTTCGGGTTTGGGAATATTTGATTTTGAGGAAATGATTTCTGAACGAGTTGATATTGTTAGGAAGTGCCGAGTCCGTAGTTTCCGTCTTTTGAGTTACTATACGTCTTACTTCTACCGATTTCTTCTTGCTGATTTCTGGACTTGAGGTGAGTCATAGCCCTAGTTTTACTCTTGAACTTTGTTTTCAATACTTGGGGTGAGAAACGTGCAAATGTTTTATGTGGACTATTATGCGTTGTTTATTTCAAAACTTGTTATGCTTATAGAACTAGGTAGGATTGAGCGAGGCCTAGTCCTGTTAGGACCGTAGAACAACCTTATCACTTGTGAATCTAGGCTAGATCTAGAGAGAAAGTAAGTAGAGAGAGAGAGAGTGGATGGGAACTCTAGTGTGTGAAATAATAACCTTGTTAATACTAAGAGAATCACTAAGAGAACCAACCTCAAAATGAGGCCTTACATGTGTATTTATACTTGTAGTCTAGGGCTTCACATATCTTTGACCATATTACATAACTAGCCCTTAGACTTTATACAAGCATGAATAATACACATAAACTTAATAAACTAGCATTTACTAACTATTACATTGATATATATATATATATATATATATATATATATATATATAACTAACTATTTGACTCAATAAAGATCGTCACTTTTAATCCTAACAATCTCCCCCTAAGGGACGATCATTGAGATCTCACTTTGATTTCATAAATGATCAACACTTCTAATGCTAACAATCTCCCCCTAAGGGTGATCATTGAGATCTCTCTTTTGTGACTTTGATCTTTGATCTTTGAAGCTTGTTCTCTTGAACTTTGAGTCCTTGTGTAATAGTTTTGCTAGTTTCTTTGTTCCAATCATGCTTTGTGATCTTTCTTGCCTTTGATCAATATCTTTACTCTGTTGTCTTTACGTCTTTTCCAACATGCTCATACTTTGTTTGGCTTTGAATCTTTATGAAGTTCTCTTCTCTTTGACTTTAATCTTTGTTTCTTTAGTTTGAAGATTCTTTGACTTTGACTTAGAAACATTATGAACTTTGCTTTGCTTTGATCTTTTAAGAGAGCTTTGCAGGGTATGAGCATGTGGATCTTTGAGTGATGGTAACGGTCTTTCTCCAAGGAACATTCATGAGTACCTGCATAAAACAGTTAGCAATAAAGTATCCGGTACTTACAGGTTCGGAATTAGAGATCATCAACAGCATAGTGTGAAGACTCCTTCTAACCCTTACCAAGGCCGTTCCTGAATCAGATACCCCTGAGAGGGCTTACAAGATCCACCGAAGTACATCAATGATTCAGGTGAGTTGCTGGAGATCACCCCACAACTGTAGACCGTGTGAGACATAGTAACCATCATGAAAGATAAGGCAAGATCCGTAGATCTCATAAAGACTCTTACAACTTGTGTCCTTTTAGGCGAACACAAGTGTATTCATAGGAAAGTGTATCCTAAGAGATCTTTTGATGTATCTCATGGCTCTAGACTCGATAAGTGCATAATTTGGTTTTCCTATGCGGAGACTAGGGAGGGGTCTCCTGCTTCAATATCAACCATCTCTAAGAGATAAGTCGATAGATTACACTGGTTCCCCGTGAGAATGAAACAAGTACCTTTTGAGAGATACTCGAGTGGCTAGAAGGTTAAGTGCAGTGCGTCACTGGGTCCATGACGTCTTTATCTTCAATACCAGTGTCACCTTAGTAACAACCAGTAGCATATGAGTTGAACCCGGTGTCTGCCCTAAGGTTGAACATATGGAGGGCTATTTCTTTTCACCCTTTCATTTGCTTTTCTTTTTAATTCTTCAACCCCTTCTTTCTCCTTTCATTCTTTTCTCCTTTTTTCAAATCATACCTAAGGACTTCTAATTCTAATCTATTGGAATTGTCCTTGGGTAGATCCCTCCGGCTCTGGCGGATCATAGGACGGTTTTTCCTAACCTTAGTCACCTTATAACTTCATGACTATCCTATTGTTGCCATCAAACCATTTGTGAAAATCTCTCAAAGTGTTATGATAATAAAACATACTTTGTTAACACTTCGAGAGTTTTGCATTTCATTTGAAGGACTCCCCCTTCACATGTGCTCATGGATTGTTAAGAAATTTTCACATGCGTGAGGAGTTTGCACTTTTAGAATTGAACCACTTTCAATGAACATGACCGATTCGAGACACGCTTACATCACTAGTTAGACTAGCTTGAAGTTATTACCCGGCCTGGTCAAGTCCACAGAAAGTTTCTCGAAACGGTACATTTCTACTCAAACAAATCCTTTTCGAGACACGCTTACGTGGCTAGTTAAAGAGTTCCATTGTCAGCTTTTAGGTGACAACTAGCTCTAGTAACTAACTTGATGTTATTACCCGTCGAGGATAAGTCTTTTCGATTACTAACTTATGTTGTTTCGTCAATTCTTGGGTCATTTCTGAGTCGAGCTCTTTTGAGATTCAAGACGATCACATTTTAATCACGTCTTCTCCCCCTCAAAAATAGCATATCCATGGTATTTTTTATACCAATTGATTAAAACCTTTGCTTTTTGGATAGCTTATAGGAGAAACGGATGTTTGTTAATTCCGTATTTGTTTCCTTTAAGCATGATCTTTTTGGAACAACATTATATTACTCCCCCTAAAAAATAGAACATTTTGAGTAAGTTTAAACTTTTAAGGATTTGAGGGAGTAATATCTTGAGCAACATCGTGAAAAGTTTTGAAAAACTTTTTGAATCATTTTTCAAAGTATTGCTCAAAAATTAAGAAGACTTTGATGAGCTTTTTGATGAGAAGTCTTCTTATCTTTTAGGATTGTTGCACAGAAATGTACAACAGGGTCCTTTCTTTGAAAATCGCGGGTCATACACTGTTATGTGTGCATAAGCCATAATGTTTTTAGGATAAGTGCTCAAAAAATATGTAAAACCTTTGTTTTGATTTAAGCACTTTCCTTTCTTTGAAGAACGAGTCCTTAGCTGAAATACTAAGAAGTCATTATGTTGAAGTCCGAGTTCTTAGCAGAAGTACTAAGAAGCCATTATTTTGAAGTCCGGGTTTCGTACTGAAGTATACGAAAGCCATTATGATTTTGGATTAGACAACAACTTTTGGAACCCATTTAAGCACGGCGCCAATGGGTTTACCATATTTTGAAATCCATTTGAAAGTTGTGTCAATCCGAGACAAAGAAGTTGAATTCCAACGAGGACTGAAATCCGGTGTTTCATTTTGAAATAAAGCTCGTGAAATCAACGGTGATTTAAGACTCTTTTGCTTTTGAAACTTGTTTGAGAATCCCGATGTCTCTCTTGGAGTTTTAAAACTTGAAGAAGAAGTTTTCCATCCATTGTTGAAACTCGGTGTTTCATTTCGAAAATTCGTTTTTGAGATGAATGGAAACCTTCCAGAATTAGGATTTTTCCAAGCATAGCCATTCTTTTGTTGTAGCGGAAGCATTTCAGAGTATGAATATTTCAAATGTTTTGAACGGCTTTGCTTTGGTTTCCACACTGGCTTTACCGGAGTAAAACGAGAGTATGGAGTTTGAAAACCTTGATTCTTTTCTTTATGAGCACTTGCATTTGAAACCTTTTGAGGAGTAAATGTTTCAGAAAAATTAGGTCTCTTTGAAAATTTCCTTCCTTTTTGCAAAGAATAGGTTGTAAACTGAGAAACCTTTTTCGAAAACGGTTTGGAAGATTCACTCATGTAAACCTTCTCCGAAACACTTACTTGTGGTTTAGACTCGTTTGAAACTTGAGATTTTCCTTTTGACCGGTTAAGAACATCAAACTTCGCTTTTAATGCATTGTATGACGTTCTCAAATCATTGTATTCTTTTTGAAGAGAAAGATGATCTGATGATGCCAGTTTTTCTTGCAAAGAAGCATTTTGATTTTCAAGATGTGCAAAATATTTTTCATATTTATCTGTTTCGATTGAAAAATCATTTTTGGCATCACCAAAATCCTTGGTTTGTTGTGCAATCGTTTTTTCCAATTCAACAATTTTCTTTTGAAGCACAGACTTTTCTTTTTCAAAAAGATGATTTGGTGTGATCTGAGAGTCAGATTTGTTTAAAGTTTGATTCTGAACTCTTGACCGCTTGATTGAATCAAACAAGTTTTTGTAAGTCTGTTTCAAATGCTCATTTTCTTTTTGTAATGATGCCACAGCATGTTCCAATTCAAGATTTTTTGTATCAAATTCGTCAAAATCAAACTTGATATTGGTATCATCACATTTTTCTTCAAAAATCTTTTCTTTTTCTTTAAGCATTGATGTCAAAGAGTTTTCAGAAGACATTTTCTCATTCTTCTCTTGCAGTTTAAGTTGGAAAGAGATACTTTGTGCTTCGAGTATTGCAAGATGTTTCTCAAAGTGAGCAGTTCTTTTTGACAATTCTGCTTTGACATCAGTTGCTTCTTGTGAAAGCTCGGTGATTTTCTTTTTGAGACAAAGATTTTCAGATTTCAAAGAAGATGTTTGTTCAAAATTCTCATTCACTTTCTCATGGCAAACAGATTTTGATTTGAAAGACTCTATTTGATTTGTGAAAAATTCCTTTTGAATGTCAAGTATTAAGCATTTTTCATCAAATTCGTCTTCAAGAGAATGAACGTACTTTAAATCTTCTCTCATTTCAGTGACAAGATGTTTTTCAAAGTACTCAAAACTTAAGTTGAGATTTTTCACATGAAGTTCAATCTCATCTTTCAAAATCTTTTGGACTTCAATCTTAAGGCGCACATCTGATGAAAGAGGATTAGAGAAAACGATGTTATTGATGTTTACTTGCTTAGACCAAATGACCTTTAACGTATGCTCAATGTGATGTTTAAGACTACAAAATTGTTTCCTTGCTTTATTTTGCCATAATGTAGCATCATAAGTAGCAAGTTGAGCTTCTTTGAAAAATCTTTTCACATTTGTGTCTTTTCTTTTGAAAGGTGCTTTTGGAAAATCTGTCAATTGTGTACAACCATACACAAAGCCGTGGTACGAGAGAGGGTTTTTTGTTTGTTTTACTTTCAAACGTTTTTCCTCTTCAGATTTTAAAGTATCTTGAGACTCAAACAAAAGATCATCTGACAATTCTTTTCCCATATCTTCAGCGTTGTACAAAATAGGTGTCAGCTTTTTTACTTTGTTTAAAAAATACGGTTTTCCATTTTCCACATTAGCATTATTCACAAAACCAATCCCAGATGTTTGTTTCTCAACCTCCTCATCTTTAGTAGGCAGCATGTTGATTGTCTGAGAAGTCTGTCCCAATTTTCGAAGTTTTTTTTCAAGATCGTTTGTTCGTTTCAAAAACTCTTTGTTTTCATTCTCAAGTTTTGTGTTTACAATCTCAAAATTTGATGTGGTTTTCTGAAGCTTTGAATTTTCACTTTTTAAATCATTGTTCTCTTTTAAAAGCACTTGAACCTTTCTGTTGTTAACAACCATTTGAGTATCCAGATTTTGAATGGAACGTTTTTCACGAAGAACAGCTTCTCTATAACCAACTTCAAGTTCTTCATTTCTTTTTAAATGTGGTTTTACAGACTCTCCATACATTTCAAACTTTTGAGCGTGAGATTTAAGGTTTGAGATTTCAATTTCAAGTTCAGCATTTCTTGTTGTTGCATTTTCAAAATGTTTTTCCATTTCTTTAAATCTCTCAAGCTCTTTGTTTAAAAAGACATTCGCTTGCTTAGCTTTGCGATTGTCCTCTTTGCACTTTTCAAGTTCATGTTTGAAATTACCGATTAATGAAGCAAATAAGGCACGATCTTGTTCATAAGAAGATCCATCCTGGGCAGGCTCACCTCTATTAGGATCCATATCTGGAGTAGCAAAAGTGATATTACTATCTTTTTGTTCCACCACATATGTGTCACTAATAGACTCAGGATGCGCAGGATGTGTCTGATCATGAGCAAACACATTATCAAAGATATTACCATTATCATGAGCATGTGAATGTTGTACCGTAGCCAATATCTCTGTGTGTGATGAAGGTCTGATATGATCATCTTCGGTGTCCCAAACAGCTTCATTCCTTTGTGTACCATCAGTATCTGAATCATAGCTAGGACTGCTGCTTTCAACCTGCTGTTCTGAAGATGAATCCTTCCCGTGAAAACCAAACTATCATCTGATGCATCACCCTCATTGACCGTTTCCTTTTCATTTTGAACATCTTTCTCTGTCTCTTTTTCAATCATCTCAGTTTCCTCTAACTGCACCTCTTTTTCCTTCTGCTCTTTTTCCTGTTTCCGCTTCTCAATCTCATTCCCTGAAGTGCTTCTTTCTTTTTCATTAGAATCCCTCTTCTTTTTCTGCGTCTCCCTCAGATGAAGTGATCTTGCATTAAGCACCATTTCCAGTATGTTCATATGATTAAGCAATTGATCTCTAAAGACTTCAACTTCTATGCTAGTGAAGTGTTTTTTCCATATACTGCTTGCTGATGCATAATCCCAAGAATTCTTAAATGCTCTAAAATCCATGGTCATGAACCCTTTTAACTGTGTCTTGAGCTCTCTAAATCCTATCATGCAATCACTTCCCTGTTCAATTTGCATTTTGAGTTGAACTATGGTGTTTTGAAGATTCCTTTTGAAGGTAACAAAGTCCATTTCAGATCCGAAGAATGTCTCAAAAGTTCTAAGAAATGATGAATCCCATAATGGTTGACTTGCTTCTGAGAGAGCCACACATTGAAGCTTAACTGATTCAAAATGTATTAAACAATTTTCTTTGGAGTGCATTGCGAGCTTTATCCTTACTTGCATCTCTCTTTCCTTCTGCTCTTTCATTTCCATTGTTTAACGATATGTGATAAAGTTTGTATTAGGATCTTTTAAGATAACAAAGGTTGTTGTTTGAAGATTAGATGTTTTGGTGAAAATGAAAAACGTTCTCGGTTGAATATTTTGTGATTTCAAATTTTCCCTCCAAAAAAAATGAATACGAAAATTTTCTTTCTCAAAGTTTGAAAATCACAAAGAAATACAATTCTAAGGTTACCAGAAAAATTTGAGTTTTGAAAAATTTTTCGTCAAATTTTACCGAAAAATTTTGAATTTTGGCCAAAAAATTTGAATTTTCGGCCGAAATTTTCAACGTTATACCAAACTTTGAATCTCGCGTAAAAATTGAACGTTTAGTTATAGAGCGAGGCCTAGTCCCGAACTAGGTAAGCTATTGATTGGTTATTGAGCGAGGCCTAGTCCCGAACTAGGTAAGCTACTGAAATGGTTATAGAGCGAGGCCTAGACTTGAGCTAGGTAAGCTATTGATTTGATTGATTTAAGCTATAGCATGCACCTATAGGGTTGATTAGATTTGGTTGGTTCGTTTTGGTTGGATGATTGAGGCCTAGTCTAGCTAGCAAGAGTTTTGCGTATATGTCCACTTGATTTAGTTATGAATTTAAACCTATGATCTCACCAGCGAAAGCTGACTTTTAGCGTGTTTTCTCAGGTAATTAAGTGATGCCCTTGGATGCTTGGATTGGAGGCTTGGCTATGGCACCTGGTTTATGGATCTATTTTCTAAAACTCTGATATTTAATTGTGGACCTACGTTTATTTCTTTTGGGCCTGACTTTGGATGAATTTGGGATAAATGTAAACTTTAAAACCCCGTTTGGTTGTGTTTTTCTTATGTTTACCTTATCTCGTTCTTTTATGTCTTGTGTTGGATACCAATCCCCGTAGCACCCCGAAAGCTTGTTGAGTCTTCCGCTGTACCAAATTTTGGGGGTGTTACAGATTGGTATCAGAGCCAAGTTTATAGAGAACTAGGTAAATAGACACCTAAACTATAACCGATTTTTATAGAAAACGATCCTCGACCATTGCCCGCCAGCCCGCTGATGCGTGGGAATCGCACCTTGCTTTACCTCTCGAGGGATCTCGAGAAGCTTACAACCCCCACCAGGCAGTGTACCTGATCGTTGTAGTATAATATAGTGACAAGTACCGGGGGATTGATCGTTCAGCTTAGGAATAGTGTCGCTAGGATTAGAAAACCTAATTAATAGTTCTAGAGGTGAGAGATGATTATTTTTGTATTTTTATATTTTTTATGAAAGCAAGTAAAATCTCGGGTTTTGGAAGAATGGGCGGAATTAGTTGCTATTCAACTAACCTAAAGCTATTAAAATAATGAAAATGAAATTAAACTAAATTATACTAAAGTTGTGAGCAGTGGTTGGAGAAATTGTGTTTACTTAGACTTCACTACTCCCTAGATATCTTTTACATGTTAATTACTTGTTACACTTGTATGAATGACGGATTGTATTCCTTAATACCATTCGTGGGGTGGCATACATAACTCCCCAACTCTATGAGCTCTTATCTCCTCCTAAACCATGACCCAGCACAACTATAGGGATTGTAAACAGTGGCTCATGCATTAAATACAACCAATAAAGACCTAGTACGCCTCGGTTCATGTTTCTTAAGACGTTCAAGCATGTTACCATTTGGAGATCTGCCAGTTTTCTCAAGCCTAACATATAAATCATTCATTCAAAACAAGAATAGACAAGTAATCAACACATAATCAACATCTAGGTTTCATTAGATCTAAGCAAACACAAGAGAGATCTAGCCTAGCATAGTAGAATTGAGACAAGAACAAAAGATAAACAACCAATACATAGACATATTGATTGAATTGAAAGTACACTTATCTCAATTACAATGCAAGGTCTCAAGGGTTTGGAACCCTTGAAAAACCTGTAAAAGAGGCACCAAAATCGTCTTTAGGGTTTCACCAAAACTTCTCCTCCTTTTAATGAAAAAACTAGAAAACTATATATAGGAAAAACAGTCTGACGGCGTCAAGAGTAACTTCTGACGCCGTCACCTCACCGCCATATACTTCCTCGGACGGCCTTGATCCACTTATAACGGCCTATGTGACGCCGTCACCACCCATGGTATATTAATTTAGCCACTTTGACGCCGTCACGAGTCCTTCTGACGCCGTCACCACCTTCGGAGTTTAATACTTCATGTCTGACGCCGTTAAGATGTTGGTCTTGACGCCGTCACCTTGTATTTTCAGCATGCAAATTAGGTACTTAGCCGTTTTCTTCACTTTTATGCTCCAAAAACGTCCAAAATAGCTTCTTTTCCAGAATTCACTCTCCAAACACCTAAAATCACAAAAGGAACGATTTAGGGCAATATTTGATCAAATAAAGTCGGATTCGGGCTTAAATGACCCCCTAAAAACGGATCATTTTTCGCCTCATCATATACCCTTACACTTGAGATTTGTTTGTCCTCAAGCAAATGAGCTTTTATTCTACTCAAAAGACAAGTTAGGGGTCATTTAACACTAATATAAAAGTAATTACAACAAATAATCGTTCCACTAAAGACCAATAGACAAGCACGGAGGTCAGACACAAGCACCTCACAAATAGTGTTTAGATACTCACATCTCTCGGGTGTAATAAAGTAATATAACCTTATGGAAATGGAAGATATCTGTCACTACCTGTCATAGCAAAATAGATTACCATAGGCTTGGGAAAGGATCAAACCTCCACCACATGGCGTAAGCACCTAGGATAAACTATCAAAGAGGTCTTTTACAGGGTTATAACGTTAGGTGTAGGGATATGAATTACACGGTTTTGTTGGATAAAGGAAGTTTTACTGGTGGCGAGTTAACAATCTTAGTTAATTACATGTACAATATGGCGTTGCTAAGCCAAGACTAGACTCGACATAAGCTAATAAATGAAAAATAACAAAAATATAAAATAAACATAGAATGAAAACGGGATGGTAGTCCGTATGTTTTTTTCTTTTCTATTTTTTTTTTCTTTTTCTTAATTTTTTTTCGATTTTTTTTTTTTTTTTTTTTTTTTTTTTTGCATACACTCTTACCCTACCATCCAAAATAATACATCATAGGGGTTTGAGTATTCCCCTTACACTTGAATCTTTACATACTTTACATTTAACTATTCTAATGACTCGAATTAAGAAAATCAAAACACTTGGAGCACTTTTAAGATTAACGTACATATGGGGGTAATATTATGATGTTCTTCCCCATTACTCCATAAAATAAGTACTTACCCGTGAGTCCCAATCGTCCCAAAACAATATGTACAAGGATATGACTCGACTTAGCAACCATGTAATCAATTAGAAAGTTAACTTAGGGTTTAACAAATAACAATAATGCACTAAAAATGAGCGCATACACGGAAGGCTAAGGCGATTTGGTTGTACATTTAAGTGGGGTGTAACAAATTCTTCCTTTAAGTAAAATGCTTAAAGTTAGAAACGAAAAGATAGGCTCGGAGGGGTGTACTAGGGGTATCGTGTACTAAAAATGAGTACAACGCTAAGGGTGTGGGAAAAATTAGTTGACTTAACTAGCCAAGTAATATGACTTAAATGGTCAAGTAATTATAATACGGGTTTAACACAAGGGTGATCCTAATGCCTCTTATCATGTAGTAAATCCTACTACACGAATGTAGTCTCACTAGCGGTCTCGGGATGCATCACTAACGCAAGTTCTAGAATCTAAATGCTACCGGTACACTCATAAGCACTAATAATAAATGCTTTTCCTATCAAATCTAAAGGCGAACCTCACATTTTTGGGTGGAAAATTTTTCTGAATATACGGTTATGTGCTAGT
Organism: Artemisia argyi; assembly: GCA_030686995.1. Taxonomy (NCBI): domain Eukaryota; kingdom Viridiplantae; phylum Streptophyta; class Magnoliopsida; order Asterales; family Asteraceae; genus Artemisia; species Artemisia argyi. The sequence continues at coordinate 49,825,101 of CM060688.1, forward strand.
CATACAACCTCCTATCCATGAGACGCTTGCTATGGCTAAAGTTTCACTCCTAAATGTTGTAAAAAATTTTAAATTTGGCGCTAAAATTACACTAACAAGTATTTCTCATAGTTTTATTACTCATCTACTATCAAACAAAACAAACTCAAGCGAAAGTGCATATGTAAGGTATCATCTTTTTACCCTCCCCTTACACTTAAGATGAACATTGTCCCCAATGTTCAAGTAAAGAATGTAAAAGTTAAAAAAGTAAAGAGAATGAAATCAAATACTCCCCTGATTCGCTCGGTATGGATTTTAGGTTGGCCAGGTTAAATCTTCCTCCAAGAAAACGAACAATCAAAGCTTCCCTTCCAGAATATAAATCATCTTCTTGTCATAAATAACCTGTAGGTCCTGACAAAAGTAGACAAGGCAACCTCGCGTAAAATCGGCGGCATCCTATATAAGTTACTAAATCCTAGAAAACAAAGTAAGATATAATGCTTGTGGAATGAAGTTTGCAGATTTCCTGGAGATTATAAAACTTAATAATTCACAAAAACTATAAGACTCCGTTAGAAAAACAAAACCGGTAAAATTTCCAGATTTTAACTCCTGACGCCGTCAAGAGCAATACCCTGACGCCGTCAGAATGGACCTGCAGAAATTCTTATGTTAAGTTTCCGGAAAATTTCTGGAAAAACTTTGTCCTGCTTCCTGGAAAATCCTGCAAAACTTCATTATGACTCAATACAAGCATTTGACTCTAACAAATACGAATATACATGTTCATTTAATATTGTGGAGAATCATGATCGGTTTGTTTCTTAAAAACATATTTGGGGTTTCCCCTTACACTTATCTTTTTGCAAAAATACCTTTAGGTTGAAGTTAAGACTAGGTCAAACAACATAATAAAGTATTTCACATTTTAGTAGAGAAACATGATCAACCAACAATAAAAATAAAACATGCATACGGAAGCAAATAACAATCAAACAAATAAAATTACACAAAACATGGGTTGCCTCCCAAGAAGCGCTTTTCTTTATTTACGAGTCTTGTAGCTAGACTCAAAGTCGTGGGTTACTACATGATCTCATCATTTGAAATGATGTACCCCATATAATTGCGATCATTACTGTTATGGTGGTAGTGCCTTAATCTATTAATACTTGCAATCACCTTCCCACCTAACTTACTTCTCAAGTTAGCTACCCCATCTTGGCTTAATCCTTCGATTGTGAATGGCCCATACCACCAAGGACTTGGTTTATCGGGTGGTATTGTTGTTTCTAAGTGTCTCAAGAGTACTAAGTTCCCTTCCTCAAACGGTGTATGAGTGCTTTCGTGTTGAGTGTGTTTGAGTTCAATCGGAACCTTATTGCTTTTTCTTCTTTCATCCTTCGCTTTCTTATAGCTTTTGATTCTTGCCTCCCATGCAAGAATTTTATTCTGAACACGAATGGGCGTCGTGCCAATGTTGTTTTTAATCATTCTCCAACTCAAATTCTCATGCCCACTTCGCGGAGTCATGTGGAAGCTAATCTTTCTCTTCCCAGATTTAAGCTCAATCTTCCTATCTTCATACTTAATGACAGCCCTAGCGGTGGTGAGGAATGGTGCCCCAAGGATTATTGGCATGCATCCATCCCCTTTATCATCAATGATCATAAAATCGACGGGGTACATGAATCCTGCAACATTGACTAATACATCTTCTGCTATTTCTAGGGGGTATATGTACGAGTGCCCAACAAGAGACAGCCTAACACGAGTGGGTATTGGCATCTTTGACGTCAGTTGGATGTAGATAGTCAGGGGCATAAGATTCACTTCCGATCCTTGGTCGGCGAAAGCACTAAGATGTTTCAAATCCCCGATGCTCGTTGGTAATTCAAAATTCCCACATGCTACCTGCTTGGTGGCCACTTTCTGTACCAGTAACCTCTCGACCACTGATCCTCCCATAAGCGTATCATACTCATCTTCCTCTTCTTTCTCTTTCTCGGGAACCTGTTCGGAGGATTGGTTACGCCTATCACCCTTAATCCAATTTGTTATGGTGTTTTTGTTTATGTCGTGTTTCAGGTAGTAGCTCAAGGGTTGGGACTCAGGCGGTTTTTCTAAGGTCTGTTTAGCAGGAGTTTTTACCTTCTCGTTATCTTTATGGACAATGGTGATTGAGTTAACAAATTGGGTGGTGGGAGTGACGCTTTCTTTCCTTAGCAGTATTCGTTCGGGGGTTTTCTGATTGGCATACTCCTCCAATAGACTCAATATCTCATTCATTTTCTCCTGCATCTCCTCTTTTTGCTTATAAACTGCTTCTTCGAATCTAGCAAGCCGATCAGAGTGAGTCGCCATATATTCTCTCATCCTAGCCTCAAATTCCGAGCTAAGTTCCTTGGGAGGGGAGCAAGGTGGGGTGTATCTCTGAAAAGTTTCGACATGTTCTCTAGAAGGTGATTCAGATAATGGTGCCGAAGTTGATCTTGACACAGAATTGACAGTGGCTTGTCTAGGACTTAAGGGTCTCCTTTGCCTTTCCTCAAAATAGTCAACTTTTGCCTCAAGTTTGCATAAGAGTTCATCAGGGATTTCGGTGGTTCCTCCAGATGCCGAGACTGCATTGATGGCCGCTTCCACCGTATGTTTAAATTCCCAAATCTCATTATTATCGACAGCGAGCTCTTCGATAATTGCCCATGATTCCTCGGCATTCTTATCACGCAATTTGCCTTCCGCGGCTCTGTCGATGGTACGCTTAGTGTGATAGTCAACATGGTCGTAGAAAACTTGAACTAATAACCAAAGGTTTATGCCATGATGAGGGATCTTGTGGAGGAGATCCTTAAAACGGGCCCAAGCCTCGTAGAAAGGTTCACCCCGTTGTTGCTCAAACATCAAAATGTCCCTTCTAAGCATTGCAGTTTTTTCCGGCGGAAAGAATTGGGTGAGGAAGCGGTTGGCGAGATTGTCCCATGTGGTGATGGATCCCGCGGGTAAACGTTCAAGCCATTGACTAGCTTGATCTCGTAGAGAGAATGGGAATAGGCGTAATCGGGTTGTCTCTCTAGTCTCAACACCTGGGTCTATGGAGTCTACGATTTTGAGGAAGTCCTTAAGGTGTTGGTTTGGATCTTCGGAACGAAGTCCATGGAATGCACATCCGCTTTGCACCAACCGGATGGTGTCGGATCGCAAGGGGGTCACATTGGCTCCGGTGAGCTCAATGGTGTTTCGGTAGCCTTGGTGGCTAGGTCGGGAATACTCTCCTAAGGTTCGGGGCCTAAGGGGTTCTAATGGTGGGTTTTGTTGTGGTGGGATGATGTGTTCAAAGATGTTACCACCTTCCATGATGTCGGATGGTAAAGAGTTACGAACAAAGGCACGAAGAAATAAGATAGACTAAAGAAGACCTAAAAATAAAAATAAAAATCTTACTAGAAAGGAATCTAGCAAGTAGACCTAATAAAAAGAAATCCTAACCTAGACAATAACTATTCCCCCGGCAGCGGCGCCAAAAACTTGATGCGTGGGAATCGCACCTTGCTTTACCTCTCGAGGGATCTCGAGAAGCTTACAACCCCCACCAGGCAGTGTACCTGATCGTTGTAGTATAGTATAGTGACAAGTACCAGGGGATTGATCGTTCAGCTTAGGAATAGTGTCGCTAGGATTAGAAAACCTAATTAATAGTTCTAGAGGTGAGAGATGATTATTTTTGTATTTTTATATTTTTTATGAAAGCAAGTAAAATCTCGGGTTTTGGAAGAATGGGCGGAATTAGTTGCTATTCAACTAACCCAAAGCTATTAAAATAATGAAAATGAAATTAAACTAAATTATACTAAAGTTGTGAGCAGTGGTTGGAGAAATTGTGTTTACTTAGACTTCACTACTCCCTAGATATCTTTTACATGTTAATTACTTGTTACACTTGTATGAATGACGGATTGTATTCCTTAATACCATTCGTGGGGTGGCATACATAACTCCCCAACTCTATGAGCTCTTATCTCCTCCTACACCATGACCCAGCACAACTATAGGGATTGTAAACAGTGGCTCATGCATTAAATACAACCAATAAAGACCTAGTACGCCTCGGTTCATGTTTCTTAAGACGTTCAAGCATGTTACCATTTGGAGATCTGCCAGTTTTCTCAAGCCTAACATATAAATCATTCATTCAAAACAAGAATAGACAAGTAATCAACACATAATCAACATCTATGTTTCATTAGATCTAAGCAAACACAAGAGAGATCTAGCCTAGCATAGTAGAATTGAGACAAGAACAAAAGATAAACAACCAACACATAGACATATTGATTGAATTGAAAGTACACTTATCTCAATTACAATGCAAGGTCTCAAGGGTTTGGAACCCTTGAAAAACTTGTAAAAGAGGCACCAAAATCGTCTTTAGGGTTTCACCAAAACTTCTCCTCCTTTTAATGAAAAAACTAGAAAACTATATATAGGAAAAACAGTCTGACGGCATCAAGAGTAACTTCTGACTCCGTCACCTCGCCGCCATATACTTCCTCGGACGGCCTTGATCCACTTATGACGGCCTATGTGACGCCGTCACCACCCATGGTATATTAATTTTGCCACTTTGACGCCGTCACGAGTCCTTCTGACGCCGTCACCACCTTCGGAGTTTAATACTTCATGTCTGACGCCGTCAAGATGTTGGTCTTGACGCCGTCACCTTGTATTTTCAGCATGCAAATTAGGTACTTAGCCGTTTTCTTCACTTTTATGCTCCAAAAACGTCCAAAATAGCTTCTTTTCCAGAATTCACTCTCCAAACACCTAAAATCACAAAAGGAATGATTTAGGGCAATATTTGATCAAATAAAGTCGGATTCGGGCTTAAATAACCCCCTAAAAACGGATCATTTTTCGCCTCATCACCCGCCAAGCCGAAGCATCATTATTTATATAGAGGTATATTGAGATGATTATTAGATATGAGATTCTTGAGACGATTTGAGGATTTGGGATTTATTGAGTAAGTGTTATGATGGCGTTTTGAGGAATTATATGGCTTAATTGTTTTATAAATGTTTTAGTAATGCGGTATTTTAAATCTTTCTTGAAATATATGATTGGGATTATATGATGATTTTTGATACGGTATTTTGAGTTCGCGGTTTAGTTGTTTTGAAACACTTACACCTACCCTACGCCGTTGTCACAAACCATGACCTCCTATTCGTACGATGTTATTGAGGATGTTTATGCTGGCACGCGTCGCCCCACAAATCACTATGGCCCTGATGACCCAAACACGAGATGGTCATGCGTTCAGCCACTACTACTTCGTCTTCCCATTGTTGCCATAAGTCACCGACTTTATCGCCTCGTGGTTCACCTGTTCGGAGACGACGATTGATGGAGTACCCCTTCGATGAGGAGTACGAGAGTGAGCAGGAAAATGATGACCCTCAGGATGATGAGGAGGATGATGATCCTCATTAAGAGGAGATGCCTACTGATGATGGTTTGCCAGCACATTCAGCTCATTCTACGGAGCCCGATTCCCCGATACAACCGTTAGAGCCGGTTTCACCTGATCACCCGTTTTTGTTTGATTCACCACCTGGTAGTCCCGTGGCGTCGGACGCGCCATCTGAGATATCTGCTGAGCTTGCAGATTTGGGTGAGACTGGTAGGATTTGGAATCGGCTTACTACGCAGGGCGAGAGGATCTCGCAGATGGCTGATCGACTGGAGATGGTTATTGCTGATTTTATTGCTGAGTTAAGAGTTGATTTGACTACTATCGTGGGCAGGACGACATCGATTAAGTAGAGAGTCTGCAAAGAGGTTTCCTCACGGCTCGCGAGGCAAATCACAAGTTGTGGCAGAGGAACACGGAGTTGGAGAAGGAGGTAGCAGACCTCAAGAGAGATAGAGATACACACAGTGTTGAGCTGGGATTGTTATGGAGAGATTTGGAAGGTTTGAGATCAGAGTTGAGGAGTCTACGCCAGCATCGTGGCTAAATCGATTTGGATTTGTGTTGATTGTGTTGCTTCCTAAGCCAGGGAGTACTTGGTTAAGAGAGCTGGTTATTCTATCCCCTAAGTCATGTTATTCGGATTGTATGTTCGTCTCGTTTGGAACGATTAGTATTTATTATGTCTTTTGGTATTTTGGAACGAAGTATCGATCGCTACTTGTATGGACGATGGTGATTTCGTATGATATTCTACGGTTTTTGGTGTACATGGAGAATTGTGTTCCTATTTGCGTGGTTGATATTGTGTTGGTATTATGTTCGTATTTCGACTTTTATCAAATCGGATTCTTGTTTGACGTTATGGTACGTGTTATTGGAGACTTATGAACCTTGTATTGTGACTTCGATCAATGGCACTACGACGAAACCCTGTTAGAGCTACCCAAACTGGTCCTGCAGTGACTACCCCTGGTCGCCGAGGACGCCGTCCTACTCGAAATGTTGAAACCCCTACTCCTGATAACCTGGACACTACTAACCGCAACAACAGGAATCAAAATGTTGATGTTCAGGGAGACAATGATCATGTTCCACCTAATGCACCTACTGTGGATCAAGCAATGATCAACCAACTTGTGGAGCAACGAGTTGTTGAGCTACTAGCTGAGTCGAATCATTCCGACAACTCTGCTGGAACTTTTCCACCTGTTCGTGCTAATGGATGTAACTACAAGGAATTTCGAATTTGTGGACCCATTGAGTTTGGAGGAACTGAATGAGTGGTCTACATGGTCAGGTGGATAGAGAAAACTGAGTCGGTGTTCAATGTCAGCAATTGTGCGGAGAATGCTAAGGTAAAGTTTGCTTCTTTTACTTTCAAGGATGAAGCTTTAACTTGGTGGAACAATTACCAAAATTCGGTTGGGAGTGATGTGGCTTATGCTATGACTTGGGAGCAATTTAAGTCTTTGCTGATTCAGACTTATTGCCCAAGAAATGAGGTTAAGAAACTGGAGATTGAGTTCTGGAATCACAAAGTGAAGGGCACTGATATGGCGACTTACAATCGTCGTTACCAGGAGTTGGCCTTGCTTTGCCCAGATATGGTTAGGACTGAGACTCAAAAGATTGATCGGTATACCGATGGGTTGCCTGTGGCTACAAGGAATGATGTGATTGCTGCTAGACTTGCAAATATCCATGAGGCCATCACAATCGCTCAACAATTAATGGATTCGTTGGAATTGGAAGGAGACGATAAGGATAAGAATGGGAAGAGAAAGAGAGACCATCACTCCAAGGGTAAGGATCACCGAAACAAGCGACAAGCTGTTGCTAAGGCTTATGCTATTGGAAATGGAGATAAAAGGAACTAAAATGGTGATGCACCCAAGTGTGGTCGTTGCCACCAGAATCATTCTGGATGGTGTAGTGTAATATGTCAGAACTGCTCAGAAAGGACACACATCTAAGGATTGTAGGGCTCGACCTCTTGCTATGGTTCAAGCTACTCCTGAAGTGAGAAGTAAGGCGGATGTTACTTGTTTTGGGTGTGGAAAGAAAGGACACTATAGGAGTGAGTGTAGAGGATCGTGGAACCGAGGAAATCAAGGCTCGGGTGGTAATGGGTACAATCATGGGAATCGTGGAGCTGGAGGAAACCGTGGACGTCAAGACAATAAGGACCAACGTGTGGAAGCGGGAGCTGTTCATGGGAGAGTGTATGAACTTGGAAATGAGAGAGGAGAAGATCCGAACGTCGTTACTGGTACGTTCCTTCTCAATAATCGTTATACTTCCATACTATTTTATACTGGTGCCGATAGAAGTTTTGTGTCTACTACGTTTGCACCCTTACTAGAGAAACCCCCGATGGCCTTAGGAATTGGTTATGATGTAGAGTTAGCTAATGGAAACATAGAAAGGGACTATCATTCGAGGTTGCACGTTGAATTTCTTGAATCACCCTTTCAACATAGATCTTCTACCCGTCACGTTACGAAGTTTTGATGTCATCATTGGTATGGATTGGTTGTCGAAGTATCGTGCTCACATACTTTGCGATGAGAAGATCGTGCGTGTGCCTTACGAAAAGGAGATTCTAAATATACAAGGAGATCGAAAAGGCTCGAGGAGCCTATCCCGGTTAGCAGTCATTTCTTGCACTAAGTTACCAAAGCTAATGGAAAAAGGATGTTGCCTTTTCTTAGCTCAAATCTCTGAGAAAGGAGGGAAGGAGAAGAAGGAAAGATGCATTGGAGATGTGTCTATAGTTCGTGATTTTCCTGATGTATTTCCCGATGATTTGCCGGGAATCCCGCCTACTAGACAAGTAGAATTTCAGATTGAGTTGATACCTGGTGCTGCACCCGTGGCACGAGCGCCCTATCGACTTGCACCCACTAAACTGGAAGAGTTTTCGAAACAATTAGCGGAGTTAGCCGAAAAAGGGTTCATACGACCAAGTTCTTCACCTTGGGGAGCCCCAGTCTTATTTGTGAAAAAGAAGGATGGATCGTTTCGTATGTGTATTGATTACCGAGAATTGAAAAAATTAACGGAGAAGAATAGATACCCGTTACCGAGGATCGACGACTTGTTCGATCAGCTTCAAGGATCGAGTGTGTATTCGAAGATCGATCTGAGATCGGGATATGAGAGGAAGATATTCCGAAAACGGCTTTCAGAACCCGTTACGGGCATTATGAGTTCCAAGTGATGTCGTTTGGGTTGACTAACGCACTAGCAGTATTCATGGACCTCATGAATCGGGTGTGTAAGCCTTATTTAGATAAGTTTGTGATCGTATTCATTAACGATATTCTAATCTACTCGAAGAGAGAGAAAGAGCATGAGGAGCATCTAAGACTTATCTTGGAATTGCTCAGGAGGGAGAAGCTATATGCCAAGTTCTCAAAATGTGAATTTTGGATTCCGACGGTACAATTTTTGGGTCATGTGATTGATAGTCAAGGAGTTCATGTAGATCCCGCTAAGATTGAAGCTATTAAAGATTGGGCTGCACAGACAACCCCGACTGAAATTTGTCAATTTTTGGGTTTAGTCGGTTACTACCGAAGATTCATTGAGGGATTTTTGAAGATAGCAAAACCGTTGACCAAATTGACTCAAAAGAGTGTTAAATACGAATGGGGAGATAAGGAAGTGGAAGCATTTCAATTACTTAAGGAGATTTTGTGTAGTGCTCCTATCTTAGCGTTACCTGAAGGTAGTGAGGACTTTGTCGTCTATTGTGACGCTTCTCATAAAGGTTTGGGAGCTGTGTTAATGCAACGAGAGAAAGTAATAGCTTATGCTTCCCGACAGCTCAAGAAGCACGAGAAGAACTACACCACTCATGATTTGGAGTTAGGTGCTGTGGTTTTTGCCTTAAGGATATGGAGACATTACTTGTATGGAAGCAAGTGTGTTGTGTTTACTGACCACAAAAGTCTACAGCACATCTTGAATCAAAAAGAGCTCAACATGAGACAGCGATGTTGGATTGAACTGCTAAGCGATTATGATTGCGAAATTCGTTATCACCCCGGTAAAGCAAACGTCGTTGCTGATGCTCTTAGTCGAAAGGGGAGAATACCACCGTTACGAGTTAGGTCATTGGGAATGACTATCGTATCGCCGTTACCGTCTCAAATATTAGAAGCTCAAACGGAAGCGTTGAAAGCAGAAAACCGAGCTGCTGAGAATATATTGGGATGGCTGAAAATGAAAAAGGATTTGTTAAGTGTTCTGATGGAATATTATGTTTTGGAGACCGAAGTTGGATACCATTGTATGGAGGAATTCGAGAGTTGATTATGCATGAGTCGCATAAGTCAAGGTACTCTATTCATCCTGGGTCTGACAAGATGTACCAGGATTTGAAAAAGTTATATTGGTGGCCAAATATGAAGGCAGATATAGCATTGTACGTTAGTAAGTGCTTGACATGCTCTAAGGTTAAAGCCGAACATCAAAGACCGTCAGGATTATTGACGCAGCCAGAACTCTCGGTTTGGAAATGGGAGCGGATTACAATGGACTTTATTACCAAATTACCAAAGACAACTAGCGGTTATGACGCTATATGGGTAATTGTGGATCGATTGACTAAGTCTGCTCATTTTCTGGCGATTAGTGAAGATGGTAGTGTCGACAAACTTGCGAAGTTGTATGTGAAGGAAATTATTTCTCGTCACGGAGTTCCGATACCGATTATTTCTGATCGCGACAGCCGCTTCACGTCAGCTTTGTGGTGATCACTTCAAACCGCTTTGGGGACGAAACTTGATATGAGTACTGCATATCACCCCCCCAAACCGATAGTCAAAGTGAGAGGACTATTCAGACTTTGAAGGATATGCTTCGTGCATGCATAATAGACTTTGGTAAAGGATGGGAGAAGTACCTACCCCTTGCGGAGTTTTCCTATAATAATAGCTACCACACAAGTCTTAAAGCTGCACCGTTCGAGGCTTTATATGGTAGAAAATGTCGTTCGCCTATTGGTTGGGCTGAAGTTGGAGATAGCCAACTCACTGGCCCTGAGCTTATTCTGGAAACTACTGAGAAAGTGACACAAATTCGTGATTGATTACAAGCAGCTAGAGATAGACAGAAAAGTTACGCTGATCAGTGACGTAAACCCCTAGAGTTCCAGGTTGGAGACAAGGTGATGCTGAAAGTCTCGCCTTGGAAAGCTGTGATACTTTTCGGGAAACGTGGGAAACTCAACCCCCGCTACATTGGACCATTTCTCTTTTTGGAAAGAATTGGGCCCGTGGCTTATAGGTTGAAATTACCACAGGAGCTGAGTAAAGTTCACGATGTATTTCATGTTAGTAATTTGAAGAAGTTTCTTTCGGATGAAACGCCGGTTATACCGATCAAGGATATTCGCGTGGATGAGAGTTTGAACTTTGTGGAAGAGCCGATTGAGATATTGGATAGGGAAATAAAGCGACTCAAGCGAAGTCGCATCCCACTCATTAAGGTTCGTTGGAGTTCCCGACATGGACCGGAATTTACGTGGGAACGTGAGGACGAATTCCAAAGGAGATATCCGAAGCTTTTCACTTCGTAGAAGGATTGTTCCGAGAGAAACCCGGGACGGGTTTCCTCTGAGGCTGGGAGGATGTGACAACTGGCAAATTAGGGAGCCATTTTGAAAACCCGCATTACGTTAAAAGTTCGTTTATAAATTTATGTTTGAAGTTTTATCCGTAACGAACTTGTAAAACCTATATTATGGTTGATTATATTTTGAAATCTTTATGAAATCTGAGATTTTCTTTAATGATTCGATATGGATATATATGTGGTGATTTATTTTGAAATTTCCATTTGGCACTGCGTTGACTCCGGCACTAGATAACCTAACAGAAATTTTATGACTTGAGTTTACGGATTCAACTATATATATTTATTTATGGAACGTCTCGTGAGATATTAAAATGATTTGAAACGAGTTACGGGTTTTGGTCCGTGTATTTTACACCTAGCCACCTTAACCTTAAATGTAATAATACTCTTATTATTACCAAAATTATTACTATTATTATTATTGTTTGAGTAAAAGAAAGAAAAAGAAATAAAAATAAAGATAGAGTAATGCTACAAAAATCGTCCTTGTGCCTGGTTCTCACACCAAACCAACACAAACACTCATCACCTTTATTTCACTCTCTCTCTCTTTGAAACCCTATCACCACCGCCGCCTACAACGGCCACCACCGCCACTCCTACTCACAAAATAACACCACCATCTTAACCACCTCATCTCGATCTATCTTTTGGTATACATCACGCGCTCTAAAACCCTCTCCAACACCACAAAATAATTAATACCGCCACTATAACATCACTTTTTCATCTATTTCTTGTTAGGTTTTTGAAGAAATACATCCTTGAAGTCGTTTTGAAGGTGAGTGACCACGAGTTTCAACTCGTGGGTCTCGATGTGTGTCCAATTCGTGGATACACGATTTTTCTTTAATGGGTTTTTGTTAAAACATGTATAAAACTTAGTTTGGTATCCGGGTTTTGGTGTTTGGTTGTTATTTCTTGTGTGGTCGACCCCTAAGCCGAGGGCTTCACCCTCGATTTGTATTATTCCGGGTTTGGTTTGATGTTGATGATATATATTATCCGGGTTTTTGATTTTGATCTTATTTGGTTCTAGTATTTGGTGTTTGGATGGATTCTTGATTGCAAGATTTGAGTTTGGTTGGGTTGTTTTGGAGACGACGACTCCATGGAGTCGGATTTGTTATTGGTTCGAGTTCCTTTGAGCTAGCCGTGGCCCTAGTGGTCTCGGGTGGGACCCACGTAACGCTTGGTAAATAATTTTTTACTCGAGTTTGACTTGGTAACTTGACCCGAATATGGTTATTTTGAAAATCTTTTGCGATGGCGAAATATATACATTTCGGCTAAATTTACTTGTGGTTATTTGTATGTATTGTTGGTCATTGTTATTATAGTTACTAATATCATTTTGAAGTGGATGACGAGTTATTATGAACTCATGGTATATTTTGGAGTTGTGTTGACGAAAAGTGGTATTGGGGACCGATTGTGAGACGGTCAAATTAGAGGACGAAGATAGGGTAGTCGGGTACCGTAGTCGGACCTTATTGTTGTAGCACGTGATATGGGTATTGTTGGACGGAGTTGGATTATTGATTGTGACTTGGTTATTTTCTATTTTTTGGACTTGGACAATGAGCCGAGAGTAATGACTCGGACATGTGACCATTTCGTATGACTCGATAAATATTTATAATCAAACGTTAATAATAAAACTCGTAATAATATTATTGGTAATATAAACGTTTATATAAGTATATAGACGTGAAAAACGTATATATAAATATATAAATGCGTATATTAAGAATAAAACGATCACGAGTAATATTATAATAATAACGTGACGATAAATATTATAGTATGAAAGTAGTGTAATAGTGTCGGGAGTGTTATTAAAATTTAAACACTATAAATAACGACGAAATCGTTAACGTTGAATAATTATAGTTAATAAAATAATCTCTTTTAAATAAATGAGGAAAACTATCGAGTTATACGGGGTCGTGGTCACTTGAGTCCAAGTGGATTATATTATTTGTGACATCTGTGTTGTCACGGATATATGACGATTAATACATTCACTTTCGATAACTACGTAACTTATTTAATCGACGGGTTAAATATGAGCTATTTAGTTATTTAAATTGAGTATATTAATGGGTATCGTATCCTACGACGCCCATAGGTTGTGGTATGTGTACGAGAATAATGAATTACTAAGTATCTCGTAAGGTTGCCAAATTGACGAATTTGGTAAGCTTGACGGCATAATTAGAGAATTTATTAGACATTGATATATACCATATAGTACTTTATGTGCAATATGACTTAGGATTTGGGTATAATCTTGGAGTGATATATTGAGTAAATAAATATGGGGGATTATCAAAACGACGGATTTGATAAACTTCGATGATTTATTTAAATAATACATTGGGCTAATATTAGACCTATAGATTGTTTTATTATTCTTTTGTTGTGACTTCTTGGTTTGAGTTGTGTCGACCCACCACCCGTATGGATACCAAACGTCAAACTCCAAACTAATACGAGATAATACGAGAAATGGATTTTCGGAAAGTAAAATGGAATACGTTCGGGTTTGGGAATATTTGATTTTGAGGAAATGATTTCTGAACGAGTTGATATTGTTAGGAAGTGCCGAGTACGTAGTTGCCGTCTTTTGAGTTACTATACGTTTTACTTCTACCGATTTCTTCTTGCTGATTTCTGGACTTGAGGTGAGTCATAGCCCCACTTTTACTCTTGAACTTTGTTTTCAATACTTGGGTTGAGAAACGTGCAAATGTTTTATGTGGACTATTATCGCGTTGTTTATTTCAAAACTTGTTATGCTTATAGAACTAGGTAGGATTGAGCGAGGCCTAGTCCCGAACTAGGTAAGCTATTGATTGGTTATTGAGCAAGGCCTAGTCCCGAACTAGGTAAGCTACTGAAATGGTTATAGAGCGAGGCCTAGACTTGAGCTAGGTATGCTATTGATTTGATTGATTTAAGCTATAGCGTGCACCTATAGGGTTGATTAGATTTGGTTGGTTCGTTTTGGTTGGATGATTGAGGCCTAGTTTAGCTAGCAAGAGTTTTGCGTATATGTCCACTTGATTTAGTTATGAATTTAAACCTATGATCTCACCAGCGAAAGCTGACTTTTAGCGCATTTTCTCAGGTAATTAAGTGATGCCCTTGGATGCTTGGATTGGAAGCTTGGCTATGGCACCTGGTTTATGGATCTATTTTCTAAAACTCTGATATTTAATTGTGGACCTACGTTTATTTCTTTTGGGCCTGACTTTGGATGAATTTGGGATAAATGTAAACTTTAAAACCCCGTTTGGTTGTGTTTTTCTTATGTTTACCTTATCTCGTTCTTTTATGTCTTGTGTTGGATAGCAATCTCCATAGCACCCCGAAAGCTTGTTGAGTCTTCCGCTGTACCAAATTTTGGGGGTGTTACACAAAATAATATGGATCGAAATTTGATATAGTTACTCGTAAGATGAAGATGGCTGTGTTAAATTTTTATGCGTGTCCCTACCGTGTCGTGACTGCGCGAACATGGGATTGTGCGAAAACTTATACGATAACTAATAAATTGGTCAAAAATAAATTATACCGACTATTGAAATAAAAAAAACATACTAATTTGATGATCTATCCTAAGTTCTAACATAAATTTACAACATAAAATTGTATGATTTTAACAATTCTAGTCCAAATTAAACTCGGAAGCCCCAAATATATAATGATATAAGATCATTTGAGGACCAAACATTTTTTACATACCAAGGGACTAATCTTCACCCTCCATCTTTCCTCAATTTTTATTTGATCAAATGGATGAGATTAATCTCAACAATTTAAAAAACCCATTTTCATTTTTTTTTATTATTATTTTTTTTAAATATTAATATCTTTCAAACCGTTAATCATTAAGCGAAAAAAATATACCGTTACGACGAACATTTAATTATCTTTCTATAGATAGAATATTTGATATATTTTCGACAAAATATTTTTTTTTCGTTTTTTTCACGTTTTTTTTCGTGGCCGAAAAAATCATATATGAAATTACATATCATATCATATATGATATGTAATATCATATATGATATGTAATATCATATATGATATGTAATATCATATATGATATACGAAGTATCATATATGATATGTAATATCATATATGATTTTTTCTTAGTTGATAACTAAAAGTTTATAGAATTTATGTTTCTTGTATAGTTTAAAAGTAGTTGGTTGGCAACCTTATTCTCCTTGTTATATATTTTGAAGATGAACACATACCTGTTTACTTGATTTTAGATATAAATTGCAATCTTTATGTAGTTAGTATTTTGGTTTGATTTTGTATACCAAGTTAGTTAATGACGATAGGAGCATACAAATATACAAAGTTAGAGCTATTAACTTACACACAAACACTCTACTCAAGTTATTACTTAACGTAGATTCTTGTTATTTTCCTAACTTATGTGTGACAAATAGTGATATGTGGCTATTTATGGTTATATATCAATTTACAAATCTTGTGCTATCGATAAACAAAATTTTACTACTTATTTTGGTACACGGAAATTAATTGTAAAAATATATAGAACATAATTAGGAATCTTCAATTTGGTTGACGCCATTATTCCAATTAATGACTTGCCGGGTTCTAAAAATGAAAGATACACTTTCACTTCTTACTTAATTGGTAACTATATAAAACTCATTGTTTTTTTTTTTTTTTTTTTCATCATCTAACAAACAATTGTTAAAAAAAATATATATAGAGAGAACAAAAATGAACATTTCTCTAACCAAGTAATCTACGCGTTTTGGTACAGTCAAGTAGGAAAAAAAAAACACGACACCTGAGAGATTCGAACTCTCGCGGGGAAACCCCATGTACTTAGCAGGCACACGCCTTAACCACTCGGCCAAAGTGTCTTTGTTGATATCCTCTTCATTTGATTATATCTATATTATTTCTATACTCGGTGTCTTTTTCAAAAACATCATATTCCTTGAACATATACACCTGCTTTCTGTCTAAAGCCTAAAGTATGCTAATTATATTAAGATTATACTATACGGAGTAATAAACATGTCTCCACTTTCTACAATTAAAAATACTAAAATCTTCTCCAAAGCAAATTTTGGATCTAGTAATGTTGCAAAACTGGCTCTTCATCTATCTTAGTGTTTCCAATTCTGCTAATTAATTTCATTTTTGGTGAACGCTTTGTGCAAGATAAATCCATGATTTACATGTTTAACAACAATCCATCTCTTGTTGAGCCAGCATTCAATGGATCTCATTTTTATTATAATATAAAGATGTCATCTTTGGTTCATTTTATCTTCCAACATACATCCATTTGAATTTACTAATGGTATATCTAGTGTGATTCATAGCTTCACACAGATTATCTTTTTAAGCTCATTAGGAATCGATCAGCTATCACTTGTAGCTAGCAAGATCTTACTAAAAGAAACGAAACAATACAAGGACCCGTTAATTGAGTAGTGGTAACAAGTAGTAGTACATGTTTTCTTGAACTTGATTTGCTTTACTATGCTATTTTTACAACAAGAGAGCAACTGATACATTATTATGATGTAACCTCGACATAAACCAAAAGAAAGAAAATACAAAGATTACCATCGAAAAACCCGTGTGATCGAGCTAATGATGCAATAACTTACCAAAAAACCAAACCGTAAAACCAACAATCCATCTCTTGTTGAGCCAGCATTTGAAAAAATAAAAATGCCGAAATTACATGCTCATTTGCCAAGAACTCGAACTATATGAAGCAGCAATCGGGCTTCTCACATTGTGCACACCATCACTCCACTCAATCGAACCAAAAGCTGCGGATGAACCACCACTTGAGCTAAAAGTGATCTCGTATTCAGCCTCTTTCTTTTCTTCACTAAACTTAAGCTCTGCAGGTGACACAACAACATCCACACCTGAAGGAGCATTCACGCTCACCTTGTAAACACAATCGACATCACCAACATTCTTCACTGTCCTCTTATACTTCACAACACCTCCCTTTTTATCAAACACGACTGAGAAAGATGGATAGTTTAGATCACCAGGACTACTTAGCTTTCCTACACTACAATCAATTGGATCCGCCACAAAAGTTGCTATTTTCTTGGAATCGTATCCAATGGCACAAAGGAAAGCGGCGTAATCATCAACACCAGCATCATACACCAACCCGGGGTTAAGAGCTCTGTTTGGATCCACATGTCCTGATCCATGAACAAATGGTGTAGATTGTTCACCAGTAGCAAGATCTGTAATATTCTCACCAATGTTGTCCAAATACCTAGCGGTAGTCATCAAAGCGGACTTTATTGCAGCCGGGGACCATGTTGGATGAGCCTTACGCAACAAGGCGGATAAACCACTCACGTGAGGACACGACATAGATGTTCCTGATATGATATTGAACTCGACCCGTCTAGAGTCTGTATCCAATGATGTCGGGCTAGTGTATCCGGTCCAACCAGCTAAGATATTTACACCAGGGGCAATAACGTCTGGCTTAAGAATCCTCCAAGTGAAGACCTATAAGGAGGGCCACCATACCCACCACCACCACCACCCCCACCGCTGCCATAGCCACCGTAAGAATCATTCTATCCACCGTATCTATCACCGCCGCTGTACCCACGTCCCCTAGGTTCACCACCGTATGACATCGGTCCTGAATTTGAGGAGGATTTCTTTGGTTCTGCCTTCTTGATCTCAACCTACGTTAACAAGAAAACGTTAGCAAATCTTTTCTTATCTCACAATTCGTTTATAGCAAGAAACCAAAATAAGGGCAGGATTCATAAAATAGCGAAGCACTTTCCGAGATGGTTTAATTTGGTTTTTCTAAGTCGCAACCTCGTAAGTATAGTTCTTTGAAAGGCTAGTTTAGAGCATAAAAATGTAACTAATGAACCTGACCAAACAAGAGTCTTTATAATTACCAATATGAGCAGAGAAAAAGTTTACTACCAAGCTAGCCCATTAGCGTAAGATTGTAACTTGAATTACCAAGACATAGACAAGTATAATAACCAAACTCGACCATTTTGCAAAGTACGTTGCCATTTTATGAAGAAAAAAAAAATACCAAAATAAGGTAAATAAATGTCCACAGAATGAGTAAAATTATCATGAAAATCCTAGATAGAACTCACCTGTGTGCCATTCATATCAATCATGTTTCCATCAACAAGGATGGTATCAACGACTTGTTCATTATCAAAAACAACAAATCCAAATCCACGAGAACGCTTTGTGGCATGATCTCTGATAATCTCATGCTCAACAACTTTCCCAAACTTTGAAAAGAAAGCCTTCAACTCCTCTACACAATAAAAAGATATTAATCAAACCATTGATGATGATTATGGACTAGATTTTTGCAGGTGATATGATATGATAAGTTTCGGATTTTCAACTTTTCGAATGCTAACCTTCAGTAACTGAAGTCGGGATCCCACCAACAAAAACCTTCTTTGTTTTGAAATCCTTAGATTCACCGGAACCTTTTGGGATGGTCCTCTTGATGTACTGAAACGTATTCTAGACACTATCCTATTTAAGCTTTTATTTTGTCAAATGCTAATTGCAGCTCAGCAAAATCGTAAATATACGAACATAACGCAGCCCAAGTAGTACCAAGTGTTTCCAGGACAGAGTTCAAACTTTATCATTGACATGTGCGTGAAAAGGTTGTATCCACTTAGCAACTGAACAGTCGATGTGATTATCATGTAGGATTCTGCTGATTTTGATGTTCGAAATATATTGGTGCAGCTATTATATATGTTCTAGAAGAAACTTAACAGAAAGAGATCACAAAATCCTAGTATTTGATTTTCCCTTCATAAACCAGATACACAATTGAATAATAAAGAACATTGTTGGGGTTGGTTTGATCTAAAATCCATGAACGTAACTAATCTAATTGAAATTCTGAAATAAAGCATAAAGCCTAAGCAAATCAGCATACAAGGTTAATATGCTGCATTTACAATACATTAGATCTTTATATTTCTTAAGATTGGTTCAGTCAACACAGTGTACATCCCTAGAAGCTAAGTTAAATATAACCGACCAAGCTGATTTGTTTATCTTACGTAAGGTATCAAAAGTGTATCTTTTCACCTTTTCATGCTTATAGGGAGCCACAAATATACCATCATAAGCATCAAATCCCACAAAATCATGAGAATGACTAAAAAAGAAGCTATATTTGATTATAGTAACTCTCTTTTTCAGGAGAAATTTGTTAAATTGAATATGAAGGAATCACATATCTGTCATCTCTAGCTCCCTAAGTTTCGAGAACGGAATCAAATGAGAATGATTTGGTACAATCTGGGTGATTTGTTGTAGCATATAGATATAGTCATATAGATGTTGTGATGATCATAGACTGATGAAAAACCGACCCACTGGCAGCATACTAACCGGTCATACGGCCATTGCCACTCAGCGGTCTCATGGCGACAAGTAGAAAAGTAACTGTGTGACAGCATGATTAAAGGACATAGGGCGGGATTTGAACTCGTGACCTTTGGCCTCCGAGTTATGCCACATGTCCCCCAACTATTAGGCTAGTATCTCAATTAATCTTTTTATATTGAGATTTTAGAACGTAACAAAGTTGCTAGTAAAATTATCAAAAGCAGTTCATTTCAAGAGACCTTCATTGCCAACTTTTTAACAAACTACGCGTATTATTTACTCAATTGGTTAATTGTTATTCTTTCTTTTTGATATTCCATATGAACACTCTTTGAGTACCAAACTACACGTATCAAGATTTCTTGGTTAATGTAATCTAATCACATAAAATCGTTACCCTTGATTTCCTAAGATTCCTAGGATCCTTAAATGAAGATATCATTCATGCATGAACGGTCTTAGTTTCAAGAAGCTAATTAATTAAAGAACACGATTTCGTTCTATAAATAACAAGAACTCCGTTCATTCTACATAAAACAACCTTCAAATGTCGATCTCTATAGCTTCTCAACCTATACCACTTTCTTGTTTAACCAACTTTAATGATGAACGTAAACAAGAAGTATAAAAAATGGCCCTTATTTTCGATAGATACAAGGATAGGCTTGCAACGCTTCCAAAAGAGAGAGGTTGGATGACTGAAAACCTATACATGTACCAAGGCTTTTGGCATCAGTCCATGCGTAGAATCTCAGTTGAAAATGTTATGGCCGTGCAAGATACTTTCAAAGCTCATCCAACTGATATCTACTTGGCCACGCTGCCTAAATCCGGGACAACATGGCTCAAGGCACTTGTGTTTGCTATGGTGAACAGAAACCGGTACAAATGCAAGCCTCTTTCAACTGATCACCCTTTGTTAGTCTCTAACCCGCATAACTGTGTGCCTTTCATTGAAACCGAAGTTTTTATAAACATGCCTACTTATGCAGATGCTCATTCGCCACGTATTTTTGCTACACATATACCATATACGTCATTGCCTCAATCCATTCTTAATTCTAGTTGTCGCATAGTTTATTTATGTAGAAACCCAAAAGATGTTTTGGTCTCTATGTTTCACTTTGCAAACAAGTTAAGGGAAAAATCTTGTAGTCCATTGACATTTGAAGAGACTTTTGAGCTGTTTAGTAAAGGTGTCATGCCCATGGGACCTTATTGGGACCATGTGAAAGGGTACCACGAGTTCAGTTTGGAATGCTCTGAAAATGTTTTATTTTTGACATATGAGGACATGAAAAGAGATGCAATGAATAATGTAAAGCGGCTTGCGAAGTTCTTGGGTTACCCCTTCACAAAGGAGGAAGAGGTTAACGGTGTGGTGCAAGGAATTATTGAACTATGTAGTTTTGAAAATCTAAGGGAGGTTAATAAGCATGGTAATGTATGTGAGGGTATACCTAATGATGTGTTCTTTAGGGAAGGAAAAGTTGGAGACTGGACCAACCATCTTACTGATGAAATGAGCCAAATTTTAGATCAAATCACGCAAGAAAAGTTTCATGGTTTGGATATCTCTTTCTAACAACATTCATAAGGGTGAACGAGGTGCATAACATTAGTTTTTAAACCCGAGTTCACTCAGTCTCAAATAAATCTTTCTAGTTTTAGAAAACGTTTAAGAATAAGGACAACAAATATTCAAGCCAGTCATTTTTCTATTATTTGACAAAGCGGTTCAATCTCAGAACTCTCATGAAGAAATTAGCTTGATGCACTGATTAGTGAACTGGCTGAAGCTATTAGGTGCTATTCGGTACTATGGATCCGCATAACATTGAAACGGCTAGAAAAAGAACGGGTCTCTGAATGAAGGGAAACGATTTCACTGTTCGGTACAAACATACTATCTAGATTCTGCATGATAATTGTCTTGTTTAGTTATGTTATGCACTCAATTTTATGTATCAAATAATAACGTTATCACTCTCATATTATCAGTTTGTAATTTTGTATGTTATTTATATGTTTAGTTGTGTTCCCTTTTACAAGGCTAGCTTAATTACAAAGTTATTATAACCATGTTCAATGCTTAAGTAATGTAATGAAAGACTTGTAATAAGATGTAAAGCTTAAAAGTAAAGATACAAAGTTTTTCAACGTTCTTGTTAGAAGTAAATCAAATAATTTATACCCAACTGTTTGCGGAACAACAGTTGGGATTGAATGACAAATATGGTATGATTTCCTCATAGGACTCAAAGTAAAATCTAAGTTATACTTTGAGTACTGTGCTTAACCAACTGAGTTCTAGCTTAGGGACGTAGTTGTGTTTTGAGGAGTAAAACTGCTTGTGAATGTTTCAACATTTAATGTACAAACTTGTCACTTTTACTTATGTTATAACATTCTTATATAGGCTAGAAAATGGGTAATAACTTTTGGGTAAAAGTTGGAGGAAACTACAAAATACATACCTGTGGTTTACACATTTTGGCATCTTACATCCTTGTCAGAAACTTTTGGCAATATACATCCCCGTTAGGCAAACGTTTGCCACAATACATCTCTCGTTAACAATGAGGACTAACGGTGCAAATTTTTCTTCCGTTATCTCTTAACGAGACTGAAAATATTACACCGTTAGCCTTCGTTAGCCAAACATTTGCACCGTTAGTCCTCTTTTTTAGAAAAAAAAAAAGTTAAAAAATTAAAAATTAAAAAAAAAAAGAAGTTAAAATTAAAAAAAAAAAAAAAAAAAAAAAAGAAAAAATTTTAAAAAATTAATTTTTTTTAAGTTAATATTTAAAAAAAAAATCAATTTAAAAAAAATAATATTCGCGAAAAAAAAAATTATAAATAATAATTAATTTTTTAAAAAATGCGTATTTTTTTTAAATTAATTTTTATAAAAAATGCGTATTTAAATTTTTTTTTTAAATTAATGTTTCTATAAAAAAATTTAATTTTTTTTTTCGCAAATATTAATTTTTTAAAAAAATTTCGATTTTTTTTTAAATATTAACTTTAAAAAATTAATTTTTAAAATTTTTTTCCTTTTTTTTATATTTTTAAAAAATACGTATTTATAAAAAAAATTAAATTTTTTTTGGCAAATATTAATTTTTTTAAAAAATTTTGATTTTTTTTTAAATATTAACTTTAAAATAAATTAATTTTTTAATTTTTCTTTTCCTTTTCTTTAATATTTTTAAAAAATGCGTATTTATAAAAAAAAAAAAAAAAAAAAAAAAAAAAAAAAAAAAAAATTCGCAAATATTAATTTTTTTTTAAATTTTGATTTTTTTTAAATATTAACTTTAAAAAAAATTAATTTTTTAGATTTTTTTCCTATTTTTTTAATATTTTTAAAAAATACGTATTTATAAAAAAAATTAATTTTTTTTTCGCAAATATTTTTTTTTTAATATTAACTTTAAAAAAATTAATTTTTTAAATTTTTTTCCTTTTTTTTTAATTTTAATTTTTTTTTCTAAAAAAGAGGACTAACGTTGCAAATGTTTGGCTAACGGTGTAATATTTTCAGTCTCGTTAAGAGATAACGGAGGAAAAATTTGCACCGTTAGTCCTCATTGTTAACGAGTGATGTATTGTGGCAAACGTTTACCTAACGGGGGATGTATATTGCCAAAAGTTTCTGACATGGATGTAAGATGCCAAAATGTGTAAACCACATGGATATATTTTGTAGTTCTCTCGTAAAAGTTGTGTGTCCTAAAATGAATGGACAAAATACATTTTTGTACTTTGTCCTTTTACAATATTCTACTTGTTAAATCTTATATTTATCAACTTAAACACTAAAAGGTGATGACTTGATAGTGGTGGTGGTATTACCGTGTTCTAGAAAGAAAAAGGAGAGGAAGAGAGTGCTTTGTATTTCACACACTTAACACCTACAAGCGCACACACACAAGTGAGACTTATGTGTATACATATACCATCCCAACGCCTAAACATTGGCTTGGGTTTGGGCTTTAGTTCTTGTGGGCTTGGCCTAATAATACAAACTATTACGCTAAACGTGTAGCCTGTTAGCTTAGTACCTATAGCCCGATACTAGACTCTTACGTATTCTCTATTAATGTTACATAGTTCTTAAACGTAGAATGACTGTCACTTCTATTACTAAAAGTAATGCTAACAATCCCCCCTAAGGGATGTCATTCTTAGTTATCTTGGATGCGTTGTCGTGAATCGGTCTTCTTTATCTTGATCTTTGAACCTTGAACGTTGATATAGATGAGTCTTGGTTCTTTGTTCTTTACATGCTATGTGATCTTGTGATATGAATTTGTTGTCTTTTCTTGCCTTTGATCGTATATCTTAATCTTGTATTTGTCACGTTCCTTCCATCATACTCATACATCTTGTATAGCTTTGATATTCATACTTAAGCTTTCCTCACTTGATATTTGAACTTGTTCTTGACTTTCTTTGATTAGATCTTAACTTTGATGAAACACATTGTCTTTATCTTGATTTCTTTGTATTGAACGTTCTTGATTTGAGCTTTGTTGAGGATTATATGCGTAAGTATGAGTATATAGGAAGTGAAGACATCGATGTGGATGGTGGTGCATCTCGAGTGCTTAACCTATTTTATACCTACAATACTAACATAGATAATAATCATGTAAGGCCAATTGATTGTTGTGAATCTCTTCTTAGAGAGTTGATTCACATCAATTGCTCTACTGTTGAATGTCCTGATCCTATTCCATTGGTCGGGCGAACCACCCGTCCTAATCCTGTTAGGGACAGTTCTCAATACATTGGATAAATCCAAGTAAAGATATAAGTCTTCAGGAATCGATTCGTAATATGAATATCCTTAGTAGGATTTCTAGCGCTTACAAGTTTAGATATCGAGTGTATTTGCAGCATAGTGTGTAAATACTTTCGAATCCTTATAAGAGCTATTCCAGAATTAGATGCCATGGGAGTGCTTACAATAATTCCGGTGAGTTGTTGAAGTATACCGAGATATCACTTCACGACCGTAGACCGTTTGATGCACAAGTTACCCCTGAAACACTAAGCTTAATTCACAAAAATTAACGAAGTTACTTGCTGTCAGTGCTGTTTGATGTTGACACTGGCAGGAATTTCCATTCGATCACTTTGGACCACAAATGTGATTCCCCTCATGAATGTTCTGCAAGATTACTAAGATCTGCGAAGGACACTAAGATTACAATTTGTGTTCTTATTGATGAACAACAAATGTATGATTGGCATGTGTCCTACGAGATTTTATTTGAGAATCTCATTTGGCTCTAGACTCAATTCTGCATTTTGGTTTAGTGAGCGGAGGCTGGAGCATAGTGCCGCCTTTTCAATATCAACACATCTCGAAGTGAGAGGCCGATAAATTACGTATTTAATCTCCGTGAGTCCGTGAGAAATGAAACAAGAATTGTTTGAGAGAGAATTAAGTGGCTGGGAATGGGTAGTGCATTGCATCACTGGGTCTATGATGTATGTCTTCAATATCTTAATCATCTTTGTGAGTATAGATAGCATATGAATTGACCCGGTTTCTGTCCCAAGTTCATGGAGGGTTCATTTCTTTTCACCCTTTCATTAACGTTTCTTTTTCATTCTTTAAACCCTTCTTTCCCATTTTCTCAATTACTCCTTTTCTCCATACCTAAGGACTTTCACAATAACTAACTAGTGGATTGTCCCTTGGTAGGCCCTTCCGGCTCTGGCTAGACAATGGGATAAAACCTAAACATAACCGCCTTATATCTTCATGAACAAAAGTGTTGGTTTTTGTTAGTTTGGTGTAACGTCTCAGCCTTTAAACAGTTTCACATTCAATAAGGAACTCATTCTATATATATACATATATATATATATATATATACACACACACACACACACTAGACAAGTACCCGTGCATAGCAACAGGATTTTATAGCGATAGATAGTTTATTGATAAAAAAATAAAATAAAAATAAAAATAAAAATAAAAAAAAAATTATAGGTTATAAACGAAAAATAATAAAAGTTTGAAGATTTAGGAATTAAACATAATGTTTTGAAACCCGGTTCGACCCGGGTGGTTCAACCGGTTGAACCGTTCCGGGTGAAAAATGGGTCGATTTAAACCGGGTCAACTTGCTAGGTTGGGTCAAAAACGGGTCAAAATAAACTGGGTCAACCCGTCGGGTTTGAAGCGTTCCGGGTAACCCGGTTTGTGTTTTAATTGGTTGTATTTAATTTGATAGATTTGTTTTTAATTGGTTGTACAATGTAAATAAATCATTGTACTTTTAAGTAATGGATAATGTTTTGAAACCCGGTTCGACCCGGGTGGTTCAACCGGTTGAACCGTTCCGGTCGAAAAATGGGTCGAGATCTTAAATTCCAATAAACTTATTTTTCTCTTAAATCAATCTTAAAAGTCACAAAAACCTTAAATAAAAATTCAAACACACCCCCAAATTCATTCTCATTACTTTATAAAAATTTAAACACACCCCCAAATCCATTCTCATTACTTTTCCACCAAGGTTAAAATAAATAAATAAATAAATAAAAATAAAAATAAAAAACACCTTTATATACCAAACTCAAAATAAAAGGCTCAATAAACCCTACTAGTCTTTTAACGCCATCACATATAAGGCCGCACTTTTCTTCCATTATTTGACGCCTCCATCGTACTTCCATTCGCCGGTAACATTCTCATGATTATTGATGTATTATTTACACTTGGTTCATGTTTTAAACAGTATGCAACGATTCATAAACCTTAATTTTCATCTTTATAAAAAAATCATTAGGTTAGTTGTTATATAATATAATTATGCAACTTACTTCTATGTATTATATACTTTGTACTAACAATAGTGTATATAATTGTTAGGAGTATTAGTAAATCGGATAGAATACACGGTTTTATTTGTTTTAAGTTAGTGTATTAGCTTTTGAGATATAAAGCTTGTTTGACAAGTAGCGTGATTTTATTTAAACGTTAGTTTTACCCAATATTGGAATATAAACGCTACTGCTAGTAATCTAAAAATTGGCTGCCAAACAAGCATGTTGTGTACAAAACAGTAAACACTCATTGATAGTTGCTTCTAAATGCTTCTAAACACTTGCTGCCAAACACACCCTAAGTTAATGTTTTTATAACAAGCAGCATAGAAGGAATAAGTTTACTTGTGTTCTCTGAATATGTGATATTTTAGCATCGATGAAGTTTTTTTGGGGCACTCGTGTATTTGAACTTTATTATCTAGATGCTATGCATTTATAAATAACGCGTAATCGAAAGTTACATAGTGTAACTAGATGTCGAATGTTGGGTCAATAGTCAAAGTAGACTAACCTGATTTGGTGACGCTTGTCACAATATCCCCCATTCAGAAAAATTTAGTCCCAAAATTCATTTGTTGTCTTTGGTCTCATTTCTTTGTATGGAGTTGAAAATATTTGTGTTTCATATAATCATTGTGTTCTTAAGTATACTCATTGTTGGTGCAATAACGACCACGTCCTTTCTTATGTTTTATTGATGACAAATATACATTCGGGACATTTAAAATCACAAATGATAGCCAAAACTAAAAACCACCGAAACTGGACCTGGCGCGCTGCTTGGCAATGTCGGTTCAATGGAGTTACTAGGGTACGTGTTGCTTTGCATTTGAGTGAGCAATGTGAACATAGATAATTTTTATAGCAACTTATGTGATGTCCCTTAATTTACGTGTTCTGAATTGCAGCTTGCATCTAGTATTAGCTTAAATGTAACACGTAACAAAGTAGTCGATAGGTAGAAGCAACCCTGTCCTTAAGCCTACATTTTGTGTTCGGAATCAGGTTTACAATGAACTAACTACAGAGAAATAGACCATATCATACCTGGGCTTAAGCCTACATATAGTCGATAGGTAGAAGCAACCCTGTCCCTTCTTATAAAGTATTGCATTGGTTCACCTTTTGGTCAAGTATGTAGCAGTAACTATTCTAAAACCCCTTAAATATAACCATCGATCAGTCAGGATAAGGTTGAGTGTATTTTATGGTAAAGGTCGTGGGGGAGAAAAATCTAACCCAACCGACTAAAAACGATACGGAAAATTATATCTCAAAGCTGTTATTTAATAACGGTGCTCCGTTATTTTCCGGCAAGTCAATAACGGTGGCGGAGTCTCGTGACGGCGCGTGGTTGATACAACAAAAAGAAAACGCAATATAAATTTAAAAGAAACCCATATCGACATATAAACATCTAGAAAAACTTTCAAGATCTTAGATCTCTTAAAAAAAAACTTTAGATCTATGAATAAAAACCTTAGATATATGAAGAAAAACCTTCGGTGGTGGTGGTTTAGTTCGGTGGAGATGACGTTCAGCGGAGGTGAGTCTGGTGGAGGTGTGGCCGACGGAGGAGGAGTGAGGACAGCGAAGGAGTGGTGGTGATGTGCGTGTTTTGTGGTTGAAATGTAATGCGGTGGTGATGTGTGTTTTATTGTATCCCAATTTATTGTCAGTTTTGGAACAACCGATCGTTTCATCTTCATTTTCATTAGTATTCAACCAATTGAATGAAATCAACTTATAATTTGAAGGCCTTTACACGTTCCAATTCCATCAAACCTCTGAGCATGAAACTCACTCTTGCATAATAGAGTTTCTTGGCTTAAGGCCATTAATGCTCACATTCAATAAGGAACTCATTCTATATATATACGAGACAGCGTGGCTTTGTTCATCATAAAAAATCATCGGTTTTGCAAGAGTTATGCGTATTATTAGGAGCATAAACATTGTGAACAACAATTAAAATAGATTGCATTAACAAATTGTTGCATCATAACTTTTTAGTTAACTTATTAAATGATAGCACTTAACATAGCTTTACATCTATATTGCAAACTTATTAACAATTAAATAATAGTTATAACAAAACTTCATAACTTTAACAAAAATATGTTTTGTTAAGAAAAAACATAATGTCATTTATCAACTTGCTTAGCTCCTATAAAAAGAAGGAAACCTCGCTCTTTTAGTTACGTACTCTTGTTGTTCCATTTTCGCTCTTTTAGTTACGTACTCTTGTTGTTCCATTTAAGAAAAAAATCTCCACATAAACCTAAACATATATATTGATCTTTTTTCATTTAAGAACCGGCCTCCAAAAAAAAGCTTTCACCCATCCCCTCCATGCATTCCTTTGTAAAACTCGAGCTGAGACAAAACAACTTAAAACTTTTTGTGAGCTTACAATCCCCAAACTTTCACCCACCCCTCATGTATAAATGTAAACATTAGATGTTAGCAATCTTACTCGTTGTAAGTATGATGGTGAACTTTATAATTGAGATATATTAAGAGACTGAACAATATTTCAAATTATCTAATCTTTGGTATCCTAAATAAGCTTTGGACAAACCATCGTAATACTTTCATTAAAATTATTGATAGTCATGCAAAAATAACAAAAGATAAGCACAACAACCCAATACCAATACACATCTCAAAGTCGTACATATCAAAGTTGCCATAATGTTCTTGTCCGATGAATACATATTATTGCTTTTAATAACATCAATTTATTAGACCTGGAATGACGCACAATAACAGCTAAAAATTCTTTTGTAAAATTACATGATGTAAATATTAAACTAATTACTAAAAAAAATAATTACTAAAAAAAAATAGTTATAAATCATTAACGATGATTTCAGAAGAAAAAAAAAATTGTAAATATTTAGTCATTCAAATTTATGTTATTCTAGTAATAAGAACATCACATCCATTGTATATTCGCATGTGTTCCTCATGAATTAATTAATCCAAGCTTAACTAACTATATAACTTAGGGCCCCAGGCCAACACCAGCCCAATCCATAAAGAAATGATACCTAAGGCCTATCTAATCGTTTAACCTAAACACACAAATGAAACGCCTCTCATCTAATATTAGCAGCCATCATCTAACTTTTCTCCCTCAAAAAATCATCATCATCAAAAGCGAACACACTAATCTCCATCTCCTTCAGTAGTTACGACAAAACTGCAGGAAAAATCCTATCTCAAATAATACGGCTTCAAAGAATATGGCTTCTCACGATTCTCACGCGTCACAGCTTCAAAGAATACGGCTTCAAGATCATTTAAATGGTCTCGGGTAGGTTTATGTTGCATTTTTGTTTTAGATCGGTGATGATAAGGGTTCAAATTAAAAAATTCTTGAAAAGATTGGAAGCAAAGTTGAACCGATTCTGAGATCTTCTTGTTTAGTATAGATTGTGAGTTGAGGAGGATGGGATTAGGATAGTACATGATGTTGTTGTTGTGATTGTAAATATATTGGTGATGGAGACATGTTCGTGAGGGGGTTAAGGATTAGGATAAATATGAGTTGGTGTGGGTTGGGACAATGTTAGATGCCTGCTGGTTATGATCAAATACTCGTCGGTATTGCTGGTCCGATGTTGTTGGATGGACACTTATTTATACCTCGTTAATTGTATTTGCTTAGGTAACTTATGAATATGGAAAGACTAACTAAAGTCATTCATTTTAGTTACATGACCTTTAGTGTGCAAGGAGTTATATCATTAAAAAGGCTTAATAAATGAGGTTGTACCTATCTTAGCCTTACCTATTCTTCCTTTGTAAATGCCAGGAACTGATAAGGGCAATTAAAAACAATGGGTTGGAAAATGGACGGATTGAGTTGTGTGTCCAGTTTGTAAAAATGCTTTTTTGAGTTTATTGCATAATAGAGTATTTCATTAAATGGGTTTATGAGTGAGTTTGCATATTAGTTTTTTGCTAGTTCATTAATGTAAGAGCAAATTAATGCTTCATAAAAATAATCAAGGCTTTAGACATTTTAGCTTAAAAGCTTCAAAAGAAGCTCTGCATGTACTAAATTCATTAGCTTAAACTACATATTTGAGTTTCTTAACTTATGACATTAATGCTCACATTCAATAGGGGGAACTCATTCTTTATATTATATATATATATATATATATATATATATATATATATATATATATATATATATATATATATATATATATATGTATGTATATATATATATATGTAAATATATATATGTATATATATATATACACACACACACACACACACTAGACGAGTACCCGTGCATAGCAACGGGATTTTATAGCGATAGATAGTTTATTGATAAATAAAAGTTTATAGGTTATAAACGAAAAATAATAAAAGTTTGAAGATTTGGGAATTAAACATAATGTTTTGAAACCCGGTTCGACCCGGGTGGTTCAACCGGTTGAACCGTTTCGGGTGAAAAATGGGTCGATTTAAACCGGGTCAACTTGCTAGGTTGGGTCGAAAACGGGTCAAAATAAACTGGGTCAACCCGTCGGGTTTGAAGCGTCCCGGGTTAACCCGGTTTGTGTTTTAATTGGTTGTATTTAATTTGATAGATTTGTTTTTAATTGGTTGTACAATGTAAATAAATCATTGTACTTTTAAGTAATGGATAATGTTTTGAAACCCGGTTCGACCCGGGTGGTTCAACCGGTTGAACCGTTCCGGTCGAAAAATGGGTCGAGATCTTAAATTCCAATAAACTTATTTTTCTCTTAAATCAATCTTAAAAGTCACAAAAACCTTAAATAAAAATTCAAACACACCCCCAAATCCATTCTCATTACTTTTCCACCAAGGTTAAAAAAAAAAAAAAAAAAAAAAAAAAAAAAAAAAAAAAAACCCTTTATATACCAAACTCAAAACAAAAGGCTCAATAAACCCTACTAGTCTTTTAACGCCATCACAGATAAGGCAGCACTTTTCTTCCATTATTTAACGCCTCCATCATTCTTCCATTCGCCGGTAACATTCTCATGATTATTGATGTATTATTTACACTTGGTTCATGCTTTAAACAGTATGTAACAATTCATAAACCTTAATTTTCATCTTTATAAAAATATCATTAGGTTAGTTGTTATATAATATAGTTATGCAACTTACTTCTATGTATTATATACTTTGTACTAACAATAGTGTATATAATTGTTAGGAGTATTAGTAAATCGGATAGAATACACGGTTTTATTTGTTTTAAGTTAGGGTATGTTTTGCATGCAGCATTTTGGAGCGCGATTAGCTATTGAGATATAAAGCTTGTTTGACAAGTAGCGTGATTTTATTTAAACGTTAGTTTTACCCAATATTGGAATATAAACGCTATCGCTAGTAATCTAAAAATTGGCTGCCAAACAAGTATGTTGTGTGCAAAACAGTAAACACTCGGTGATAGTTGCTTCTAAATGCTTCTAAACACTTGCTGCCAAATACACCCTAAGTTAATGTTTTTATAACAAGCAGCATAGAAGGAATAAGTTTACTTGTGTTCTCCGAATATGTGATATTTTAGCATCGATGAAGTTTTTTTGGGGCACTCATGTATTTGAACTTTATTATCTAGATGCTATGCATTTATAAATAACGCGTAATCGAAAGTTACATAGTGTAACTAGATGTCGAATGATGGGTCAATAGTCTAAGTAGACTAACCTGATTTGGTGACGGTTGTCACAATATCCCCCATTTAGAAAAATTTAGTCCCAAAATTCATTTGCTGTCTTTGGTCTCATTTCTCTGTATGGAGTTGAAAATATTTGTGTTTCATATAATCATTGTGTTCTTAAGTATACTCATTGTTGGTGCAATAATGACCACGTCCTTTATTATGTTTTATTGATGACAAATATACCTTCGGGACATTTAAAATCACAAATGACAGCCAAAACTAAAAACCACCGAAACTGGACCTGGCGCGCTGCTTGGCAATGTCGGTTCGATGGAGTTACTAGGGTACGTGTTGCTTTGCATTTGAGTGAGCAATGTGAACATAGATAATTTTTATAGAAACTTATGCGATGTCCCTTAATTTACGTGTTCTGAATTGCAACTTGCATCTAGTATTAGCTTAAATGTAACATGTAACAAAGTAGTGAAGACATGTATTGAAACAATCAACAATGAAAAGAAATTGTTTGAACATGAGATTAAATTCCATTTATATGTGTTTCAATGTGTACATGTGTTTTGATTAGTATGTCAAAATATTTTAAGTAGGCGGGATGGTCTTGAACCAATATGGTCAGTCGCA
The DNA here is from genome assembly GCA_030686995.1 of Artemisia argyi. NCBI lineage: Eukaryota > Viridiplantae > Streptophyta > Magnoliopsida > Asterales > Asteraceae > Artemisia > Artemisia argyi. Next base: position 49,857,819 of record CM060688.1, read on the forward strand.
ACGCGTGAGTGTATTATATAATGAGTTTTGGTTTAACGTTAGTGTAGTTAGAAACCGTTGGTATGGTTAGCAGAATAAATGTAGTGGGTAATTGGTTAGTTAGAATTAGCTACAAATTAACGGTGAGTAGTGGCTAACTGTGATAAGGAATAAGCATATCAAATAACACTTATTTTGACAATTTTAGTTGTTTTTTGTCTAGCTACACATTCGAAAAATAATGTTGGCCAAACTTAGTGATGAACTAGTACTTTAGTGAATTATAGATGCTTTACTATATTGTTCTAAAATGCACAAAATATAGTTTACTAAAAGCATATACTATATTACTCTTTGGAGGGAAACTACCTCACATGTCTATATATAGGGTACACAACATCACTCCCAATCATCAGAAGGTAACATAAAGAATATTAACAATGATGCTCACCCATATCATCAGCATCAAAAAAACAACCCTCACTACTGTTAACCACCTCCATCTCTGTCACCCGCCATTAGGGGTGTCATAAAAGCCGACACGACCCGAACTCGAACCCGAATATAGCTTTTCGGGCGGGTCAATCGGGTCCAAAATTATATTCGGGTCATTCGGGTCAACCCGAATTGACCCGAGTTCTAAACAAGGTCGGGTTCGGGTTTAATATATATATCTTACTCGGGTTTAGGTCAACCCGAGTAACCCGAGTTTGATTTTTTTTAATGTAAACTTTGTATGCCTTTTCTTTTATTAAAAGGCCCATGTAAAGAAGTAAAGAATAAGACTGACATTCCAAAGTCAAGCCCAAAATATCAATATTAATGTTTAGTTCAGATCATACATTTACATAAAAAAAAATCACGCACCTAACTTCTAAAGAACAAGACTGACGTTTCAAACTTCCAATTCCAAATGATCAAAGCATACAATTTCATTTTAACTTGAATTTCTTACTTTTCCTTAAAGATTTGTCATTTTCCTACTAAAGGTACTACTCTTTTTAGTTGATTCTTTTTATTCCTTTTATTAAGGTTTCTAGGGTTTTAAGGTTATTTTAGTGTTAAACTGTGAAAAACTAGAAAGGGGGGTTGAATAGTTTTACGTCTTTTTAGTTTTATTTGTTTTATAAAAGTTTGCTTCTAAAGAATAGACATAAATTTCAAAACTCTTTGATGCAAAAATATAGATACTAGTTTATTCACGGTTTTCGTATAAACACTACTTATATATATAATGTTGAGTGAAAGTTTATAATTTCATATATCATATATAAACATATATATGTATATGTGATTTAATATGAGTTTATCTATTTGGTTTATTTGTATAAAATTAATGTTGTGAATGAAGCTTAGTTTGATCTTTATGTGAAATCAATATATGCACAACACAAGCAATTATAACTATGTATGAAATGCTAGCAAGTAAATAAACAAAGAGTGAGAGATGGAAAGATCAAACCGAGAGACAAAGGATTTATAGTGGTTCGGCTACAAGGACACCTTCCTTGCCCTACTCCACTCCCTGAGCACCGAACTCGAGAGTTTTCTTCACTAGGTCAATAACATCCCTTATGGCGGAGAAAACCTTACACACCACAACTTCGTCACAACTTAATCACAACTTCTACACAACTTTTTCACACCAATCTACTTCACACCAATTATTCTTCACACCTTTCTACTTCACACCTATCTTCTTCACACATTTCTACTTCCTAACTCTTCTCCTTCACGCCACTTGTTTCTTCACACCTTCACTACTTAGTTCTATCCAGTACTCCAAGATTTATACTTCTTCACAACTTCTAGGCTTCAAGGTCTTCTCAACTTCAAGGCTTCAACTTCTTTGTCTTCACAACTAATCTCTACTTCAATATACTACCACTTCTTATTTCTTCTACCACTAATCCTATGCACCTCTACTTCTTCACTTCAAGTACCACTTCACACCTTCAATAAATCTAGATCCTATATCTAAATCTAGCTAACCAATGTATACACTATATTCACCAAAGAATGAATGGTGTACAAGATGAAATGATCAAACAACTTAGATAGCAAGATGATACTGAGTTGTAATACTTCTAGTCTTGATAAATAGAAGTATTCTTACTTTGCACTTGAGTGGATGAGGCTTTGGATCACTTGGAAACAAAGGCTTATGAATTATATGATCAAAGGATTTTTAAGATAGAAATGGAGGTTTGATCATTTCATCTTGTACACCATATTCACCAAAGAATGAATGGTGTACAACATGAAATGATCAAACAACTTAGATAGCAAGATGATACTAAGTTGTAATACTTCTAGTCTTGATAAATAGAAGTATTCTTACTTTGCACTTGAGTGGATGAGGCTTTGGATCACTTGGAAACAAAGGCTTATGAATTATATGATCAAAGGATTTTTAAGATAGAAATGGAGGTTTGAATAAGAAAGTTTTTAGTGCAAAAAGGTAGGGAAAAATTCCAGATTTAAGGTGGTATTTATAGGCAAAAATTTATGACAACTGGAGTGTGCCGGTCCCCTTAAATCATGGCCGGTCCCCTTAAAATTAAGGGGACCGCCCCTTATAATTAAGGGGGCCGCCCAGCTGTAACGGCTAGAAATTCTGTCTTTTAGTGAGGAAAGTTTATTTGGTGAAAAACTAACTGATTTTGGTTAAAAATTTGAATTCATATATTTAGTACGATTAAAACATTTTTCTTTATTACCAAAAGTGTTTTTCAAAAATATATAATAAGTTTATATATTAAAATAAACTTTGTAATAATTATTAAATACCCCTTTGATCTTATAATGCATTAGACATTTTGTTTATTCATACCTTAAGTGATTAGATGGTAAAAGTGATTATTTAACACTAAATACTTGTTTGCGTCATGATCTTTGGTTTGATGGGTTTAGGTTTTGTGATCATCAAAATATAGAGATATCGAAATATATGAATAACGTTTTTAGTCACTTATTTATATCAACATAAGCATTATGTAATTAATCGATCCTCAGTTTTAGAATTATAGGGGTTATAATTTTTGTTATAGTTTTCTTGTGTTAGGGCCCGTTTCTTTAAAATTATTAGTAGATTAACTAGTGATTCACTTTCATAAACTCCTAATATGTATTTTTAACTATTTTTAGATGTCGAACTCGACCTCAAACTCGGTGGAAACAACAGTAGAAGCTGAAAGTAGGGAACACAAAGAAAAAACACCGCAAAAGAAACCCAATGAGGCTGTCAACAAGCGCGACAAGGGTAAAAGGTGGTCAAAGGTTTGGATAGACTTTGAAGATGCAAAACTAGAAGAAGGTGAGTCACCTGAAGATGTCAAAGCTATGTGTACGCATTGTGGTGGTAAGTTTAAATGTCATTCTGTCAAGCATGGTAATAAAAATCTCAAATGACATCTACTAAAGTGTAAACCTTATTTAGCAAAACAAAGTAAGAGTCAAACTAATATTATGATTGGTCATGGTGATGGGAATAAATTGATAGCATGGAAATTCGACCAAAAAGAAAGTAGGAAAGCTTTGGCACACATGGTAATAGTTGATGAGCTTCCTTTTAGTTTTGTCAAGCATGAAAGCTTTAGACACTATTCTAAGATTACTCAACCGTTATTTGATGTTCCATGTAGAGGTGCTAATACTCAAGATTGCTACAAATTGTATCACGAGGAGAAAAGTAAAATTCTTAATGTAATTCAAAAAAACATTGGTAGAGTATGTTTAACTACCGATAGTTGGACATCTTTGCAAAAGAAGAGTTACATGGCTCTTACAGGTCACTTTATAGATAATGAATGGAAGTTGAACAAAAAAGTCTTGAGTTTTTGTCGTCTTGATGGTCCCAATGGGATTGATATTGGAAAGTGGAGTAGAATCTTATGTGAATAAATGGGGTATTGATGCTATAATGGCTATATCGGTTGATAATGCAAGTGCAAACGATAATGCAATTGATTTCTTAAGAAAAACATTTGCAGAGAAAGATAATTGTTTATTGAATGGGAAATGGATTCACATTAGATGCGCAACTCACATTTTGAATCTTGTAGTTCAAGATGGTATTAAATCATTTGATTCTTTCATTGCGAATATTAGATATGCGGTAAAGTGGATAAAAAAATCTGGTAGTAGAATTGAGAAATTTAAAAGATGTGCGAAAGTGCTAAATGTGATATCACGAAGAATTTGATACTTGATGTTCCAACGAGGTGGGACTCCACCTACAATATGTTAGAAGTGGCTCAAGCATATGAAGATGGTTTTGAAAGATATGATTTGGAAGATGTGGATTTTGGGAATGCTATACGCAAAAAGGGTCTTTTGGTGCCGACTCATGAAGATTGGGTAAAAGCTAGAAAGTTGTGTGGAATTCTTAAAGTATTTTATGATGTTACTTTGAGGATTTCAGGGACAAATATGTGACGTCACATACGCTCATTGTTGAATTATCTGCTATTCGTGAACTTTTGAGAAAACAAATTTTCTGTGATGTTTTGAAAGTACCACCACAGGATGAAATTATTTATAAAATTGCCAAGGTGAAGAAAAAGAAGTTTGACAAGTATTATGGAGAGATAAAAAATATAAAGGCATTATTATATTTTGCTTTTTTACTTGATCCAAGAAACAAAGATGAATTTTTGCATATTATAGTGGATGACCATTATGGAGATGAAGGACTAACAATAGTGGAATTGGAGAAAAAACACATACATACTGAATTTAAAGCTCTATATGAAGACTATGTAAGAATTCATGCTCCACCATCTAATTCATCTTCGGTGTTAGGGAAACATTCTGATGATACGACAATAAATCCCCCCCCCCCCCCACAAGAGATAGGTTGAGAGATAAAATGAAATCGAGTTCAACAATAAGTGAATTGGATAAGTATTTGTGTGAAAGTGTTGAGCATTTGATTCTAATGTGAAGTTTGATATAGTGGCATGGTGGAAGGTAAATAGCCCAAGATTTCCAATTTTATCTTTGATGGCTAGAGATTTGTTAGCTATTCCCGTCTCAACCGTGGCTTTTGAGTCATTTTTAGCACTAGTGGGAGGGTGTTGGATACATTTAGGAGTTCTTGAGTGAAGAGTATTGAAAGTCTTATTTGTGCCCAAGATTGGATTCGCAAGGATAAGGATAAAATTATGGAAAAAGAAGAAGATTGTGAAACAATAATAATTGGTACGTTTCTTTTTATTTTTAGTATTTGTCTATTTAGATGTATGGTGCCTTGCTAATTATGAATCTTTCATGTAGATCGAGTGACGATGAAGGTACTAGCTCTAAAAGAGATATCAATGGAGATGAAGTCTTTTATTACTGAAGATCAAAGAATTTTAGAAGGCTATTTTGTGTGGAGAATGGAAGCTTATTTTGTGGATTGAAAGCTTATTTGTAGATTATAAGTTTGTAGTAGACTAGTAGTAGTATGTAAATGTTGCTGCAAGCCTGCAACTTTTAGGTAGTTATTTAAAATATGTTGTAGTACTTAAAATGGTAAAGTCTTGTAGATTTTTTTTGGTACAACTTTAGTGTTAAGTCTGCAACTTGACATTAGAAGGGTTAATGGTAAAGCCTTGCAGTTCTTTTTAGTATTTCTAAATGATATTTTTCATTTGCACTTTTTTGTTGTTTAAATATGTCTTTTAGATGATATGTTTTGGTCTCGTAATGATGATTATTTGCAACAAAGATTTGTGATCTGTTGAGCACCATATCTTTTATGAATGGAATAATGGAGAGTCATGTGTTATGGTAATAGTTTATATTCCTTATCAAAATACAAACTGAGTAAATCAAATTTCTCAATTAAAACAAAAAAATGCATAATTCTTAAATGGCCTAGATCTGAACCCGAATTGACCCGAATCTAAACAAGGTCGGGTTATGGTATATTTTTTTTGAGTCTTGACCCGAGTTGACCCGACCCGATTGACCTGAACCCGACCGGGTCAACCCGAATAACACCCCTACTCGCCATCATTTCCGCTGATCAAGACTTTCAAACCACAAGTTTCCATAACATAAAAACACCGTTAACCATCTTCACATTTTCTAAGGCACCCATCAAATGTAGTGGTTCGAAGAATGGAAACTTACAAGGCAATGAGGATGTTGTCAAATGCATGGTGTTTTCCATCAATTTGTGCTTTGATTTCTTGAGTCTAGGATATCTAAAATTATCAAATGTTTCATGAAGAAGGTTTTGAAAACGTATGATACGGCTGAAGAAAAGGTTGTTGAGATGGCCACATAAGTTATGTTAAATGATGTTATTACTTTGGCCATCGAGTATGTGAAAATGAATTACAATGTGTTGTTTCTTTTAGTTTTGAGGCGGTGTATAATGTGTTGAAGAAAAAAAGTTTGCTAGTGTAACTTTCCCCAAGAAGAAGTAGACATTTATATATTTTGTATAGTCGTTGTATGAACAATTATTGTCGTATCATATCTATTTTATATAATATTTGGAGCTTTATTTATTATACTTCTTTTTACAAAGTTTTTATTCATTTGTTGTTTAAATTCAATTGCTATCAAACAAGCCGATATTCTCAAACCTCGTATGGTTAAAAGGAAATCCATAAGTCTATGGGTGTCAAACAGATTATCCGATCGGGTTTGAAGCTTTTGAAAAAATAAATATCCACCCGCAAACCGACCCAATAAGATGCCGGGTCTATTGGGTTGCGGGTTGTCTGGTCTACCCGATAATGAACTAATTAAGCTATAACCTGACCCTATTAGGCTATCAGGTTTATCGGGTTGACCTGATAAACTGTAACACTAAGTTATTTAATAATATTGGTGAAATGGCTTGGTTTTTGTGGACTCTAAATACTTGTCCCATTCTCTATATATAATAATTCTCGGTGGACCGAAATCCAATGAGTATAAAATAATGGTATTTAAACACTTCTCACTCGACCGTCTTCTAATACATATAAATAATACTGTTTGTGTACGCATGAAACTTTTTTTTTTATTATAGCTAAAGCTAATAAACAAATCGATAAAATACAACTTCCGTAATAAACTATTGTTTTCCTTCAGTCCGGCGGTCAAGAACTAATAAAAAAGAAAAGAAATTACAAAGTTGACCCACAAATATGCAGTAACTTGCAAAAATTATCCTATACTTTTACTATTTACAACTTTTTCATATAACAAACTTTATTTATCAAATATCTAACAAATATCTCGCGATTTCATGAATAAAAAAAATTCCGCTAGAAGGATCTTTCGATAATGAACAAAACGAGCCTAATATTGATATACTTTTGACGTACACACGATTATATAAAAAAATGTAAAATTTGATATATATAAAATAAAAGAACTTTTATAATGCACCATTAATATATCAAATAACTTTAAAAAGTAAACACTTTATTTGTCAAATATCTAACAGATATGTACCGGTTTCTGGAATAAAAAAAATACTAGCAAAAAGGCATCTCGATAACGAACAAAATAAGCCCAATATTGATATGCTTTTGAAGCACGTACAGTTTTATAAAAAATGTTGAAATTTAATATATATATATATATATATATATATATATATATATATATATATATATATATATATATATATATATATATATATATATATATATATATATATATATCGTTTCTATATAAAAGACTTCAAAATGCATCCTTAACCTATCATTAACTTCAAAATTATCTTAAATTTTTTTTAAACTATAACAGTCGAAATTAGCTCCGCCGTAACATACTGGGGCCCGACACAACATTCATTACAAAAAAGATGTCGTACGTCAACTACAAATATAGTTTCATAATATTGTTACTGAGGCATACAAGCCTTTTGCTTATTGGGCTGCCTGTAACTTTGGGATCCATATGTGTAGGTTGGGACCAAACAATTCACAACTGTCGATCATAGACAAAAATATTGGTAATGTAAAAGAACGAAACTGCACTTTACCTTACCGTCACTATTTTAGAGAACGGAAACAAAAGTATAGAACTATAAAAAACAAAAAAAAACCAAACGAAACTGCGATAATTCTTACAATGTCATAGATTAACTAATACACATTCGCTAAGTTTACACGTTCCTAAATAAAATGAACACCGTGTTACGAAAACAGCGGTTACCCTGCCACAACGCGGCGGGTACATCCAACTCGTTTTTATACATAAGTACGTAACTAGCGGTTTAGAAATTGAAAGAAAACTGTAAATACTACAATAAATATGATCCCTTGCATAGTTTTCGACCCAATTAACTATGTATGTTCGAGATAAAATCTTTAGCTTAAAATAATTGGGATGAGAAACTTATTTTTTCTTTTTATTATGTAAATCTTTTATATAATAAAGGAAGTACATCATTTCGAAGTTTTTTTTGACAAAACAATCTTAGTAGAAAAAAATTGAACCAATAGAAATGCTCGATTTTGACACATAGGAGAAATCGAGCAATATCATTGGCCAATAAAAAGTCAAAATTGAATTGATTTTGATCAAACTTTAATAAATTTGGTAGAGAATTTGATTAAGGAAAAAAAACACATAAAAATATAGGTGTCAAATTTATGAAAATAAAAACTTAAAAAAAGAGGAGGTAATTAATAAAACATTAATTGTTGAATTTTTAATATATTATATGGAGTTAAGTGTAAAATTATAAATCTTCATGTTTTTTGATAACTTTAGATAATAAATAAATAACGCCTTACACTTTATACCCCATACACTTTATAATATGAACTTTGTTTACAATTACATGAGTATTAGTATTGGTTTAAGGTTTCCATCTATTAAACTTAAATTTTTTATAAATGTACGAATTAGTTTTAATATACGTTAAATACTTTTAAAATAAATATTAGTTTTAAACTTTCATCTATTAAAATACCTTTTTACTATGTACGTTAAATATAAATAAGAACTCATGTTATCATATTTAAAAGTTTAATCTATACGTACACGAGTTTGAATATTAAATACAGTTAAATTATTATTAACGGTAATATAAATATCAAATGGTAAGTACTAGTTACTGTGATATGAAAATAAATATACGTGATTGTACTTATAACGACTCATGTAATTATTATTTAAAGTTTATATACGGATATCCGGAAAAACATTTTGAAAAAACTTTACGGAGTATTTTTTAACTCCATCAAAGCTCATTATATGTTACTAAACTCGCACATTTTGTAAAACATGATATAAATAGTTAAAGTTAAACAACAACATTAACCTTAACATTAACATCTATGACAGCTAAACAAAGTTAAATCTTTCATCAATAAAAATTTTACAAAATATTAATTGATATTAATACCTAATGAAAAACTTATGCACATTTATTAGTTGTACTTATATCATAATTTTCACGGGGTAAATTCTTATATATTCATATAGTAAACAAAAAATTTAAAATAAATTTGATTTATCTGTAAACCCATGTGATCAAAGAATCTTTGGCCCAATAAAATTATAAGGAGACACGCTCAAGAATCAAAGGTCGATGTCACGGTTATATTTACAATTTCTGCTAACTATTTTTATTACTTTCGCACATGTTGATACTCTAAACTTTTTAGAATATACATAAGATTTTCTGTTTTTGAACTATAATACTATATAATTAATTTTGTCTAAAAAACACCGTGTGTGCACGGATATTATAACTAATACATAAACAATAGTCGGGATCTTAAATTCCAGTAAACTTATTTTTCTCTTTAAATCAATCTTAAAAGTCACAAAAACTTTAAATAAAAATTCAAACACACCCCCAAATCCATTTTTATTACTTTTTCAACACGTTTAAAAAAAAAAAAAAAAAAAAAAAAAAAAAAAAAAAAAAAAACTTTATATACCAATCTAAAAAAAACGTCGGTAAACCCTACTCTCTTACCTCAGATATGACGCCTCCATCGTTCACAGGTAACATTCTCACTCTCACTATTCAATTCACATCTACTTAGTATGATTATTAAACACTTGATTTATGTTTTAAACAGTATGCAACGATTCATAAACCTTAATTTTCATCTTTATAAAATAAACATTAGGTTTTCTAAAGCACACCAAAAGTACATCAAAAGTATCCACATAAAAATACACCTGTTTGTACTTTTATATGAATCCCTATGTACTTTTTTGTGGGCCCGTGTGTACTTTTGGTGTATGTACTTTTATATGAATCCCTATGTACTTTTTCTTTTTCGTGGCCGTGTGTACTTTTGGTGTGCTTAACTTGTGCCCCTAGGGCACAAGTTAGAATAACCCTTATATAATATAATTATGCAACTTATTATATACTTTGTACTAATAATAATGTATATAATTGTTAGGAGTATTAGTAAATCAGATAGAATACGGTTTTATTTGTTTTAAGCAAATGTTGAGTTTTAATTTAGGGTAAGTTTTGCGTGCGGCCGAGCGCGTTTAGCGTTTCAGATATAAAGCTTGTTTGGCAAGTAGATTTTATTTATGCGTTAGTTTTACAAAATAATATTGGAATATAAACGCTACTGCTATTATGCCTTTCGAATAGGAGTGTTTAAACAAAATCTAAAAGCTCGCTGCCAAACAAGCATATTGTGTGCAAAATGGTAAACACTAGTTGATAGTTGCTTCTAAATGCTTCTAAACACTTGCTGCCAAACACACCCTAAGTTAATGTTTTTATAACAAGCAGCATAGTGTTCTCCGAATATGTGATATTTTAGCATCGATGAAGTTTTTTTGGGGCACTCGTGTATTTATCTAGCTGCTATGCATTTATAAATAACGCGTAATCGAAAGTTACATATATAACTTTGCATATATTGGTTATAAGAAATATAAAATTGTATGTTTATATCGGTTAACATGATTTTATACTGAAATATAAAGTCTACTTATCGTGTTTTGTGGAGTACAGCAACATAGAGATTGGTCTCATCTACAACAATGCTTGCTATATTTTTTATCTAGAAGAATAAAGGAATGCGAAACTAGATGAAAATCAATAGCCCTAATGTGCACAGGGGATAGGGGCAATTTGGACTAAGATGTTATTTACGTTTTAATGGTTAGACTTCTGATTTTGGCTCCTAATGATGTATGGTTTTTGTTTTTCTGTCTGCAGTAACTATAATACAAACGCCCCCATAATCTACTGTGGCGTTGATACGCCGTCTTCTTTTACACCCACATCGTGTAATCCGCAATCTTCAATCATCCATTATACATAGGAGGTATCTTATTAGCTGCTTTACTTAAGGTTATGCATCACAGTTCTCGTATTTTTTACGAAATAAAGGTTATAAATGGAATTAAAAAAGTTGGAAGTACAAAACGCGTAGCTGATGCTACGTTTTGTTTGGAGTTTGTTGTTGTTTCATTGAATTCTGTTAATTATGTTTAGCAGAGCACATTTAAATTATGTGAAAAATTGAAACACAATTCCATCTTGAGCTGTTTAATTTTTTATGGGAACGTGGGTATAAATGGATCTCTTTTAGAGTTGCTAATCGACAAAAACCTCTAGCTAGTCTTTTATTTTTCCAAGTTCGATTAATGTATTATATCTGCTTCGTTTTTGTATCAGTCAACTCTTCTTTGTTTGGTTTATCATGCTCATAGAGAAAATTATCCAACATGAAAACTTTTATCAGTCTGTGCTAAAAATTGGACACATTGATTACATGGGAACAATAGTTCGTGCAGCATGGCTGCACTATACAACAATAAAAGAACACGATTTGTCGAATTAGTAGTTTCCACTTGCCTGATCTTCGTATAGTTACATTTTCTTGGCATACTATCATTCGGTTTGTACAAATTTTTTTAATATCATCGTTTATTCTGCAGCTTTTGTCAAATTAGTAGCGAGATGGCAGAGACAGATAGTGGTAGGAGCTTTAAGAGGAGGGACCAGCTTTTAGAAATGGAGCATGAAGTAAGAAAATTGTGGGATGAGTCTCATGTTTTCGAGTCCGAAGCTAAGGATCAACCCCCCAAAGCTGGTGAAAAGTTCTACGGAAACTTTCCATTTCCATATATGAATGGGCACCTTCATTTGGGACATGCATTTTCCCTTTCGAAGGTTGAGTTTGCCGCAGCTTACCACCGTTTAAGAGGGGCTAATGTTCTTTTACCCTTTGGGTTTCACTGTACTGGTATGCCTATCAAAGCATCAGCAGACAAACTTCGAAGGGAGATGGAAAAATTTGGCAATCCACCTTGTTTTCCGTCAATAGAGGAAACAGAGATCACAACCAGTGACACCAACCCTACACCTAACGAAACAAGCAACCCGGAAAAGTTCAAGGGCAAAAAGTCGAAGACTGCTGCAAAAACTGGTAGGGAAACCTACCAGTGGGAGATAATGAGGGGTTACGGTTTAACAGACGAGGAAATAGCAACTTTTCAGGATCCGGTTCAGTGGTTAAGGTTTTTTCCTCCATTGGCTGTGGAAGATCTGAAGGCTTTTGGACTAGGAGCAGATTGGAGGAGATCATTTATCACAACGGACATTAATCCGTTTTTTGATAAATTCGTGCGTTGGCAGATGAGGAAACTGAAAGAATATGGAAAGATTGTTAAAGATTTACGTTACACAATCTATTCTCCTTTAGATGGGCAGCCATGTGCTGATCATGATCGTGCATCAGGTGAAGGTGTTATTCCACAAGAGTATACACTTATCAAAATGGAAGTGGTCCCACCTTTTCCTGATAAATTTGCATTTTTAGAAGGAAAGAAAGTTTTCTTAGCTGCCGCTACTCTTAGGCCTGAGACAATGTATGGTCAAACAAATGCGTGGGTATTGCCAGATGGCAAATACGGTGCTTTTGAGATTAATGAATCGGAGGTTTTTGTTTTGACTGAACGTGCTGCTCGTAATTTGGCTTATCAACGTTTGTCACGTGTTCCTGAAAAGCCAACGTGTCTTGTGGAATTGACTGGTCAAGATCTTATAGGGCTACCGCTCCGATCACCACTTTCGTTTAATGAAATTATATACTGTCTTCCAATGCTTTCAGTTCTCACTGACAAGGGTACTGGGATTGTCACCAGCGTTCCTAGTGATTCCCCTGATGATTTCATGGCACTGCAGGTATAGAATTCTGTGTATTCAGTTGATATATATTTTACTATGATATGTTGTCAGGGGCTTCATACAATGAGTTATTTCGTGTTATAATTTGTAATAAGGAGTTTTGATACTAGATTCTAGAACATAGGTGTAAAATTTTGTGCCTGATGTCAATCAAGTAACTGGTGATAAAAAAGTGACTAGAGTAGTTTTATTTATGGTTCTAATATCTATAAAATCTTAACATTGCTCTTGTGCATTTTGATATTTACTTCACTGAACTAAAACAGTTGTTGCACAATGAGATTTTTAATCAAGCGAAAGGGAAAACACGTCTACTGTTAGCTTATAAGAGTAATTAAATTTGATAATTGAAGCAAGAAAACCATGATTTCTGGTGTGAATTTTGTATGATATTATGTGTCAGTTCACTTATTTGTAAAATTCCTCGTGTCTGCTTTAATCTTATTTGAACATTAAATTTTTGCTCTGTATATCCTCTAACTTGGTACAACAATAATTTGATTTGGATTTTGTTAAATTTCTTATACCACCAAAATGTTATTGCAGGATTTGAAAGCAAAGGCTCCATTCAGGGCTAAGTTTGGCGTGTTAGATGACTGGGTATTACCTTTTGAGGTCATCCCGATCATCAACCACCCAGAATTTGGCGATAAATCAGCAGAAAAAATATGCACTGACATGAAGATAAAGAGCCAAAATGAGAGAGAGAAGCTTGACGCAGCTAAAAAGGTTATATACAAAGGCGGTTTCTATGAAGGAACAATGATCGCTGGTGAACATGCTGGGACCCGTGTTCAAGATGCTAAAAGCTTGATCAGAGCCAAACTTTTGGAACTTAACCTAGCTGTTGTATACAGTGAACCTGAAAAGAAAGTCATGTCAAGATCAGGCGATGAGTGTGTTGTTGCTTTAACCGATCAATGGTATCTCACTTATGGTGAATCTAGTTGGAGAAAATCTGCTGAAGAATGCTTAGAAAAAATGAATTTGTATTCTGATGAGACCAGACACGGGTTCGAGCATACTCTGAGCTGGCTTAACCAGTGGGCATGTTCCAGAAGTTTTGGCCTTGGGACCCGTATTCCATGGGATGAGGAGTTTTTAGTGGAATCATTATCTGATTCTACAATATATATGGCTTATTATACAGTCTGTCATCTGTTACAGAAAGGTGAATTATTTGGTGCGGATACTTCTTCTGTGAAACCGGAACAGTTAACCGATGATGTTTGGGATTATTTGTTTCTTGAGGGATCGGAACCAAAACATTCAGATATTTCTTTGGATCTTCTTAAAAAGATGAGGAAGGAGTTTGAGTATTGGTACCCGTTTGATCTACGGGTTTCTGGTAAGGATCTTATACAAAACCATCTCACGTTTTGCATCTATAACCATACAGCTATATTTCCCGAAAAACATTGGCCTCGTGGGTTTAGATGCAATGGCCATATTATGTTGAATTCTGAGAAAATGTCAAAGTCGACCGGGAATTTTAGGACTTTAAAGCAAGCTATTGAGGAGTTCTCAGCTGATGCTACCAGATTCTCACTTGCTGATGCGGGTGATGGTATGGATGATGCTAACTTTGTGTTTGAAACCGCTAATGCTGCGATTTTGCGTTTGACTAAAGAAAGGACATGGATGGAAGAAGTTATTGCTGCTGAGTCATCTTTAAGAGTTGGTCCGCCTTCTACTTACGCGGACCGTGTATTTGCTAATGAAATGAACTTTGCTATAAAAATGACAGAGAAGAACTACGGCGATTATATGTTCCGTGAAGCTCTTAAATCTGGGTTCTACGATCTTCAGGCAGCTAGAGATGAATATAGGGTTTTTTGTGGGTCGAGTGGCATGAATCGTGATCTTTTGTGGCGGTTTATGGATATTCAAACCCGTCTTATTGCTCCTATTTGCCCACATTATTCTGAGTATGTGTGGAGGAAGCTTTTGAACAAAGAAGGGTTCGTCATCAAAGCTGGATGGCCTGAAGCTGAGAACCCAGATTTAACCCTTCAAAAGGCTAACAGATACCTGCAGGACTCTATAAACAATTTCAGGTTCACCACAACTTGCTTTATATATAATTTTTATCTTTAGGTAAATTCCATATAATAGGGATGTATATTGCAAAATGGTCCAATTTGGTTATTATACCTTTTTATGTGACTGTTTGGAAATTAGAGGTTTTCCTTGCTCCTTTTTGGTAACTATATATTTTGGTAATATAGGTTGTTTTTTTTTTTTTGTTTTTTGTTTTTTGTTGTTTTTTGTTTTGTTTTTTTTTTTTTTTTTTTTTTTTTTTTTTTTTTTTTTTTTTTTTTTTTTTGTTTTGTTTTGTTTTGTTTTTTTTTTTTTTTTTTTTTGTTTTTTGTGTGTGTGTGTGTGTGTGTCCAAACTAGCCCACTTAATTAGCAGGCTGGGTGATAAAGAAAGTGTAATTACCGAATTGAACAATCTACGTTCATATTTCTGTGAGATACGTCCTTTATGTTTTATGTCTGCATATCTGTTACTATCAACCTAGCAGGTTCTTAACAGGTTACATATGTTCATCTGTTCATTCGTAGTTATTTGATTCAAATCTGATTATTACTTTCAGGAAGCTTCTTACGAAGCAGTCTTCTGGTGGTTCAAAGAAAGGCAGCAGTAATAAAGTAACTACTCAGAGCAAACCAACAATCGGTCTAGTTTATGTAAATGAACAGTATGACGGGTGGAAAAAGGAGTGCTTGAACATCTTACGTGAGAAGTTCGACAGTGCAAACCGTAAGTTTGCTCCAGACCAAGAGATACTACAAGCACTGCAGCAGAGTGCCATCGGTCAGGAAGGAAACTTTAAACAAACACAGAAGCTATGCATGCCTTTCTTAAGGTTTAAAAAGGATGAAGTCATGCAACTTGGGGTTCAAGCATTGGATCTAAAACTGCCATTTGGGGAAATTGAGGTTCTTAAAGAGAATTTAGAGCTAATTAAGAGACAAATAGGCCTTGAACATGTGGAAGTTTTGTCAGCTGCTGATCCGGATGCTGCTATCAAGGCGGGTCGTTATGCTTCTTTGTTAAAGCAGTCACCACCATCACCAGGGTCACCTACCTCTATTTTCTTGACTAAGGAAGGTATGTACTATTTGTTTTGTGTTTTTGGTGTATATGTTATTGTTACCTTTTTTCACTTATCATAATTAGATACGGCAAAATGGCGTGTCTGGTAGGCTGGGTAGCGGTTAGTGAAGCAAGTATTTGACCTAACCAAAATTGACCCGGTTGTAAGTAACTGGATTAAGTACACTGATTACCAAGCTTCATATTTTCTTTCCTTTATTTGCATATGTTTGAGATAGAAGTTAATTAATCAGATAGTCCAATTATATATCTGTATCAATCAAATCATCTTTGTTCAGTTAAGGTGGCATCTTACAGTTCCAAGTGTATAGCTGTATGTTCATATAAATATATAATTGTGAGAAACTTTGTATGTGATCAGTTTATCTTAATGTTGGATGCAATTGAAGGCCTGTATAAGTACGTGATCATGTTAGCTATTAAGTTTCTAGTTTTATTTTGGTGGACCATTTTTTTTATGGGCTTGATATCAATGGACGATCTTGCTAGTGAAACTTTTAAAAAACTACACATCAGCGAAACTTTTAAAAGGCCTTGTTTATTTTCTCTCTTGTTTTATTTAGTGGAACTGATAATTGATGTTATTGATGTTTTGTACTTAGATTTGGCTTAAAAACTACACGAAGAGAATGAAAGTGATATTCTGCTGGCTGGTGACTCAGGTAATTGCCACTGTCATTTTTTGCAATTTTACTTCTGGGTTTTTATCTTTGTGGAACATCAAAATTTTCGTTCCCTTTTTTTTTTTTTTTTTTGATAAAATTTGGATTGTTTCATATTTACATTGACATTCAATGGGCTTGTTTTCGATAACAAAGCTTCTTTTGGCACCTTATTATGCATAAAATACTGTTTTGCTAATCTATCTTAAAACTACATTTCTATGGCTCCACCTATCACTGCCCTCATACATGACCTGAAAGAACATTTTGCCACTGCATTATTAGCTATAGTATATGGCCACCATATAATGCTCTGAAAATTCCTGCCTCATGTTGGTCTAGCTGGTTGGGTCGCGGGCGAAAGGGGTAATTATGGCGCATGTCAAAATGGGTACCCAGACGTTATCTTGCCCAAGCTCTTTAGTCTTAAAGAATATGTATGTGAAGAATAATTACAAATTATAATACTTCTTCCATGAAGTTTTCTCCTATTTTGTGATCAATGATCTAATCGAACCCATGGTTATAAACTCATAAATTACATTTGTGATATTTGCTTTTGGCCATAAAGGTTGCCTTATTTTGCCATCATCTTTACACTTCCATCCAAACCAAATGCAGCCCAGGCATTGCAGCTTGTTGACTATGATATAACAATATTTTATTTTTTTGCTAATATAGTAGTTTACGTAAGTTTTTGGTTTACAAGTATGCCAATTCAAACATCGGTGTTTACAGCATCTCTACTTTTGCATCTTCGCAAATTGCAAGAAAGATCAATTGTCTGAAGTAGTATAACCAAGTTTGATGGTAAAAAAGTTGATAAATTATTCTCTTCGTTCGCAGGTACCAAAGATACATAATGAAGTATGGCATGCAGCTAGATGAAAAAGCATAATATTCTGTTCCTTTTGCATCGATTTTATTTGTTTTTTTCTTACAGACATTTAGTACTGTTCACAAGGTTTTGAGTAGAAGTGAAATACTGAAAAGTGCTATATGGAGTTGAACATAGATATGTTGATTCACCATGAACGTGTAATTACATTTTGTTATGTTTTGGAAACGAACCTTTTATGCTATTTTTAGCTTATTTTATGGCCAGTTCTACTCTTTGGATCTAGTTATACGCATGCTTCTAGTTTTGTTGTTATGTATTTTGGCTTGTGTTTTCCCTCATTTGTTAAAAATATTTTCTTGCTAAGTAACAAACGAGTTTGACGGAGACGAATATGATCTGTAATCGAAGCCGAGTATGGGGCTTGGTTTTGATAGGGGATGTTGGTTCTCTTTTCAAACTATTGGAAGCGTGTTGTTATGCACGTATGTTAAGGGGTGTTTGTATCTACGTTTTTGGACTCAGTTAATGGTTTTACACTTGATGTCAATTGGGTTAGGTGTAATTAAAAGTTGTATTAAGTTGAAAATCACGTTTATTACAATCAATTTGTAGGCTTAATTAACGTGTAAGTTTTTTTTTTTTTTTTTTTTTTTTTTTTTTTTTTTTTTTTTTTTTGTAACATGGGTTTCCGACTCGACATTGCGAGCCGACTAATCCCATGGCGACTACCCTTTTGGATAGCCCGGAGTCGGCGCAGGTGAACCTCCGTGGCCACAAGGGGATTAATTTTCTCCCCATTAGATTCGAACCCTTGACCTCCTCTTTGGAAGGCTGGTATTCTTACCGTTGAGTCACCCCTTGTGGTTATTAACGTGTAAGTTTTCTTATTAGAGTCTGTGGAATCTGTACACAACCAACGAGAAACTATTAAGACCAGCTAAATACGATATTTCTTTCGATCTCCATGGAATCCCGAACAATGATTTCTGGTGCCTTCTCCAAGATAAGCTTTACAAACTTCAAATCATGTTTCATGTTAGCAAAATCTCTAATCTCCAATTTCTTCAAATGTTTCATATCAGGACAATCTTGGAGTGCATCTGACCGTAAGTCATTTCCCTTTAAGTGATCATAATCACATTCATTAATCTACAACAAGTATTGGTATTCTTGTGTGAGCGTAACTTGGTATTAGAAACAAAAATATAGTAGTTAAGATAGATTAAGGATATTTACATATAGCTTAATTTTTTCCAAGTTTGGGGAGCTTCTGATCACAAGAGAAAGAAACTGTAACCCAGATGTGTCGAGGAGCCACATATTGAAGAAACAAAAGCGTTTAAGGTGGACTAATGCAATTGGAAGCTCTGGTGGTACATCAGAATCCTATAATTATAGTCAAAACAAAGATTAGAAACAATACAAGTTAATATATTAGATAGATAAATATTACCTCAATTATCCTTTGACAAATAGACAGATCTTCAATCAAGGGTAAGCACTTGAATAGCTCAATAATGTTGATACGATTAGTGACACCCGGCAAGTCTAACAGCTACACACAGCAGCTTACGGTAGTCAGATAAGTAATGAAAACCCATAACGATAATTATGTGTAAAAAAGAAGTTACCAGTTCGAGTTTCTTAAGTAGTGGACAATTGGCTAAGAGATGTAAAAGCGGTTTTTCTGAGAAGCTAGTTCACAGCTTTTCCAAAGGAGAAAGGTTGGATGACTGAGTACCTTTATATGTATGAAGGTTTTTGGCACCAATCTATGAATGTAGTCTAGATTGAAACTGTGATGGCCACACAAGGCACTTTTCAGGCGCATCCATCTGACATCTACTTGGCTCAAAGCCCTTGCGTTTGCTATAGTTAACCGAAGTCATTACAAAAATAAGTCTCTTTCGACTCACCTACTGCAAAACTCTAACCCCCATAATTGTGTACCTTTTGCTGAGTGTGAAGTTTTAAGAACTAGCCCTACTTATGCTGATTCACATTCCCCTCGTCTATTTAATACCCATATGCCTTCCACTTTGTTGCCTAAACTAATTATTGATTCTGGCTGTCATCTAGTTTATATGTCTAGAAACCCCTAAGATCTTCTAGTCTCTTTGTTTCATTTTGCAAACAAGTTGAGAGGCAATCATTCTCGTGAGCTAATGACATTCAAGGAGGCTTTTGATATGTTTAGTAAAGGTGTAATACCGAGCGGACCTTTTTGGGATCATGTTATAGGGTACTACAAGGTTAGTTTAGGACAACCAAAAAGGATTCTTTTTTTAACATACGAGGAAATGAAAATGGATCCAACAGGGAACGTAAAGCGTCTGGCAAAGTTCCTAGGCTGCCCTTTCACAGAAGAGGAAGAGGCCAAAGGCGTCGTAAAGATTGTGAGCTTATGTAGTTTTGAAAACTTGACAAGAGTTTCAAGGTTTGGATTTGATTCTAAGTACCTGTGTGTGAAAGACGAATTCTTGTGTTCAAAATAAGGTTTCTGGTGTTACAGAAGTATTCGATTATTGTAAGAAGTTTTAAATTGTCGTAATTGTGTCTTATGAATCCGTGCTTTCTTTGGTATTTCGTATTATATTGATTTACTTGGCAAAATCTAAGAGATACAAGGATTACAGGTAGACGGCCAACTAAACAACTTCGCGTTGCAATTTATATCTTCTTCATAGGGTAAAAATTTTCCCATGAAGTATTCCAGGTGCTTGCTGTCATTGAGGTCACTGTCATTGTGATCCAGTAGGTGTTTTTTCCTTGTTCTTTTAGCATCCGCTTGGGTGTTTGGGAGTGGTTTGTCTTAGTATTTTTTTTTCCTGTTTGTATTCTTGTATCCTGGTCAAACATAGAGCTAGTTTTTTGGCGAATTTATCATGAAAGTTGGTTTCTTGTAAATATATATTACATATTAAATTTTTATCATTTTTAAATTGTTTTCTCACAAATTTATTATTTTAGTCTTGTACTATTGTCATTTCTGAAGCTGAAATGCAGCTTGATTGACCTTTAAAGTCAAAGATTAGTTACAGTGTCTTATATCCTTTTTTTTTTTTTTTACTTCGAGTGGTTCAAATACTTTCTTTGGGAGAGGGGCTGTAGACAATTTTAAACGCTGTTTTAATACTGAAGATTCAAAAGTAAAGTATACACTAAAGTAATACAGGCTTCTAGTTATCTGGTATATCTTTGAATTTTGGAAATTTAGGCCAAGTGTTGTTTTATGACAGCATGGCGTATATTCATCCGTGGAAGGGACCCGAACGGGAACTCACAGAAAAAACTCAGAGGTAGAGCACACACGTTTTCATTTTAGACAGCCAAGTTTTATGCTACACTCAGTAAATATTTATATTATATATATTTACAGTTCTTTTGCTATAATGATGGGAATTGATGGTTAGGGCTCATCTGATAATGAAACATCAAAGGACAATCGATGGTCAGGGCTTATTCGCCTTGACAAAAAATCTGAATCCACTTCCCATGACCAACCCTACGATGAATTTTCAAGTGACGTAGAGAAGATATATAGAATTTTAAGGAAATTTTATTCACGGGTTCCAAAATTGGAACTTGCTTTACAAGAATCTGGTGTTACAGTTCGCTCGGGATTAACTGAACGTGTATTGAACCGTTGTGGTGATGCTGGAAACTTAGGATACCGGTTCTTTGCTTGGGCTTCGAAACAACCTGGTTATAGTCACAACCATGATGTGTATAAGTCGATGATTAAAAGTTTGGGGAAAATGAGGGCTGAGGCAATTTGGTGCAGTATGGACTCTTATCGATGAAATGAGGAGAGAAAATCCACAACTTACAACCCCTCAAGTTTTTGTTGTATTAATCAGAAGATTAGCTTCTGCTAGAATGGTTAAAAAAGCAGTTGAGGTGCTAGACGAAATGCCTAAATACGGTTGCGAGCCTGATGAGTATGTGTTCGGATGTTTATTAGACGCGTTATGTAAAAATGGCAGCATAAAAGAAGCCGCTTTACTTTTTGAAGACATGAGGGTTCGGTTTCCACCAACAATTAAACATTTCACCTCACTGTTATACGGTTGGTGTAAAGAAGGTAAGCTTATGGAGGCTAAATTCATTTTGGTACAGATGAAAGAGGCCGGTTTTGAACCCGACATTGTGGTTTACAACAATTTGCTTAACGGGTATGCGGTTGCAGGGAAGATGGTGGATGCTTTTGATCTTTTACAAGAAATGAGAAGAAAAGGTTGTGAACCAACTGCAACTTCTTTCACTATCTTGATACAAGCACTTTGTGGTCAAGAAAAGATGGAAACTGCAATGCAGGTGTTTTCAGATATGGAAAAACATGGATGTGAAGCGGATGTTGTTACTTACACTACTTTAATAAGTGGTTTTTGTAAATGGGGGAAAACACAAAAGGGTTATGAGCTATTAGATCACATGATACAAAAAGGGCATGCTCCAAATCAGTTGTCATATTTACATGTATTAAATTCTCATGAAAAGAAGGATAAATTAGAGGAATGTTTAGAGCAAGTGGACTCAGTCCGGGTCTTGACAATTTTGTGAATATGATTCACGGGCTTATTGATCAAGAATGTTTAGTTGAAGCTTCTGAGTATTTTAAAGAAATGGTTGGAAGGGGTCTTTTTTCTACACCTCAGTATGGCCTTATGAAAGATCTTTTTAATTCACTATTAAGAGCTGAAAAGCTCGAATTGAGCAAAGATGTATGGAATTGTATTATTAATAAGGGGTTGGACGATTTGGATTCATGCACTTTTTGCAAAAGGGTATGTGAAGGAAGCATGTTCTTATTGTTTGGACATGATGGAGGCTGATGTGATGCCTCAACCTGATACTTTTGCTAAGCTCATGAAGGGTTTGAGAAAACTGTATAATAGACAGATCGCTGCTGAGATTACTGAGAAGGTGCGACAAATGGCTGCTGAGAGAAAAATAACTTTTAAAATGTATAAAAGGCGTGGCGAGAGGGGTTTGAAAGAGAAGGTTAAGGCTAAGAATGATGGTAGGAAAAGAAGGAATCGTAAACGTCAATGGGGCAGTTCGAAAGCTGGTTCTATGTGATTTTATATGGAGTCGTGTGAGCAAAGTGTTACTGCTGGCTGTAATAGCCTAATAGATAAGGTGCCCTCATGTGGATACATTTTCTGGGCTCCTCAGATCGATCCTAAAATGCCTTTAGAAAAACAAAGTGAATGGGTCGGTGGCTCTCGTAGAGATGAAAGAGGTGAAAAAACATGACGCAGACTGCAGAGGGTGAGGAAAGATGCGTCACAGCCAATATTGTCATATCCAAACCTCGACCATAAGTGCAAGTGGTGGAGAGAAATGTACTTAATCGCAAATTGCAGCAGCCATAAATTGGGCACTGCAGTTGGAATGTCGCCTGCATTATCATTGAATGTCGTGTATTAAGATTGGATAAGCACAGCTTTACAAGTATGATTAAAGTTTTGTAATGTCTGGAATTTTACTCTATATGACTTGATAAAATCTTCATTTCTTTTCACATTTTGTAAGACAATAATTTGTTTCTCGAAGATTATAAATGTAATAGACAACTGTTGGTTTCGGTTAATACTTCTAACCAATTGAAATAGTTGCTGATCTTGTTGCCTTGTCAAATTTACCTGTGCTCGACTTCAGCCAAGCACTTTTCTATGAATTTAGTGTTGTCCACTAATCTATTATGCAACACAAGGCTTTTGGCAAATATGCTGCAGGCTAGAAATGATTGCAGCATATTAGCGTATCATTTGGTCCATGGTATAATTCATATGGAAAGTGCGGAACTTATTTTAAAATACAAAAAGAACACTAAAACTTAGCTACAGCAAAATTTCATGATTTAACCTGTTTGAAATAAGTAATGATGTTTCTGTTAGTAGTTTCCTGAATCAACATATTTGTGTCTAAACGAATCAGGCACTGGTCTCCATCTTAAGGTTGGCTCGCTCCTGTAATTGCGATAACGTGTTCATTGACACATCATTACGATATGTTTAGCTCACTGAATTTTAGCCTATTTTTCAGGAGAAGGTGGGAGACGTGACGATGAGCTTGCTCATGCTTGCAGACTCGAGTTGACTTCTCAATTCAGTTATGCTCATGGTTGTTATAGCCTTATCAGTAACCTATCACGTGTTGCGTCAAAGTGAACAAGATCATGGTTTAAACTTTGAAATCCCATCGTTTGTTTATCTTATGACTGAAGCTAGCAACACTAACTCATCGTTATATTTATGAAAGACTTATGTTATATTTATGTTTTGCTAAAAATAAAGGTTACACTTTGTCGTTAACAAAATTTAACAAAGATCATAAAATATAAATAACGTTTTTGGGCGATATTTGTATTAACACAATTGACAGCCATTTAGCTTTGATGAGCAGTGCCTTTGTAATCATATTGACAACCGTTTAGCTGACACTGAGTTGTAGCCTACGTTGGTGAACTTTCAACATAAGACTGATGCCAATGGGAGTCGCCCCCCAACCACAACCCCAAAAAAAGCAACGCGTTCCCCCTAGCCAAGGCACACGCGATGCGTCGCTTGGCAAATTTTTCAAAGTTTTGGTTGCTTGGACGACCGAAACAATTACAACATATCACTCCATTTTTTGACCGTTTGTAATTTACTTTTTGAACGTTGGAGGCATTTTCGCCTATTTAAAAAAAATCCTTTTTACTCAAGCTAAAAACATACCTAAAATTTACAATACTTAAATAACATAAACATTACAATTCTAAAATACAATACGACACGATACGAAATACGATAAGAAATAACATACGAACGAAAATACAATATGATTAGTTGTTCAGTCATACATTAATCCGAATGCTCTCCACATGCAGAATCATACTTAAGATACTCCCCGAATTCGAACCTATACAACTCAGTATGAGCATCATCTTTCTTCCACATCTCTTCCAACTCTTGTTGACCCCTTGTGTTTTCTACATCAATAATTATATAGCTGTGTCTGAGTCAATATGTGTTTGTTAACTGGTTCATCTGCCGGTAGAAATGAAGAAATGGGAGACATGGGTTCGTGTGTTGCTTGTTGTGATGACAAACCACCCATAGTGTTCTCCTTATGCATCCAATGGATTTTGTGACTTATGTTATCGCCTATTTGTGACACACATTTCCTCAGTGTTTTCTTGATCTCGTAATCTTTCCAACCTTCGTCATGCAAAAATTCCTGAATAATGGCATGTCTTTGAGGCGAAATGTCATTGCAATTCGCATACTGGTTACTCAGATCATCTTTCAAGGTACTTGCGTTGCTAAACAACTCGGATACCTCGTAAAGCTTTTCCCTGCGAAAGTTATCGCCGTCAATTAGTTTCTGAACGCCTTCATTAACTTCTTCGACAATGTGCGGGAGATTACAAGCCATGGTTTTTTGAAAAAAAAAGTGTATTGAAATTGTGATTTGTGTTAAATGTATGGTAAGTGTGTAAAAATAATATGTGAAAGTGGGTATTTATAGGGTAGTTTGAAAAACTAGCCGTTTTGAAAGTGGGTATTGTAATGTTTATTTAATTATTGAATGAAATTTTAATTTTAAAAAAAATGTGGTCGCTTTTGTGGTCACTACTAGTTAGTTATGGTTAGGGTGGAGTTATGGAAAGAAAAACCTGAGGTGGCAGGGGTGCTTAGGTGAAAAAATAGTCATCACTGACATTAGTCTAATCTTGAAAAGAGTAGCCATCGAGCTACCTCATAAGATTTCATAACGGCATATCATCATATAATGATATGATCACTGTAACTACACTCATTGAACATAGAGAACAAATTTGTTTTCTTAAAATGAAAAACGAATTTACAATTTTTCATTAACTCTCCACTTATAAACCTTGAAGTTTTTAACTTTAAGGTTGCGTTTAGTTGGAAAACATTTTCTTTCATTTCTTATTTCTTGTTTTGTAGGAAAAAGGAGGGGAGTTTGATTTCCACAAAACAATGGAAAATTTAGAAAACGCGTTTAGTTTGAGAAACATGTGTTTGTGTTTTCCATTTTCCATTTTCCAAAACTAGAAAACATGTTTAAGTGTTGTTGTTTTATATCTCAATTCACTATTCACCTTAGTAATATTATAAAAACATCTTCAAAACACAAAAACAAATATTATAAACTAACCAACTAAATTATAAAATAACTAAAAAAGTCTAATCCGAGAAAATAAAGAAATTATAACAGTAAAATATAATATCAAATAACGTTTTCGTTTGTTTTTTTACGTTTTCGTCCGACATTTTACGTTTTTGTCCGTTTTTGTTTGTTTTTTTTTTACGTTTTCGTCTGTTTTTTTACGTTTTCGTTTGTTTTTTTACGTTTTCGTCCGTTTTTTTTTACATTTTCGTCAGCTTTTTTACGTTTTCATCCGTTTTTTTACGTTTTCGTCAGAGTTTTTCGGTTTTCGTTTGTTTTTTTTACGTTTTCATTAGATTTTTTACAGTTTCGTCAGTATATTTTACATTTTCTTCAGTCTCTTTACGTTTTCTGTCTGTTTTTTTACGTTTTCGTTATATTTTTTACAGTTTCGTCAGTTTATTTTACATTTTCTTCAGTCTCTTTACGTTTTCGTCTGTTTTTTTACGTTTTCATGCGATTTTTTATGTTTTCGTCCGTTTCTTTACGTTTTTGTCAGATTTTTTACATTTTCATCAAATTTTTTATGTTTTCGTCAGATTTTTTACATTTTCTTCAGATTTTTTTACGTTTTCATCCGTTTTTTTTACGTTTTCGCCAGATTTTTTTACGTTTTCGTCTGATTTTTTATGTTTACACCGTTTTTATACGTTTTCGTCAGATTTTTTACGTTTTTGTCCATTTTCTTACGTTTTCGTCCATTTTTTTACTTTCTTGTTTGAATTTGAATGTTTCCATCTGTTTTTTTACGTTTTTGTCAGATTTTTTATGCATTTGTTCATTTTTTAATATTTTCATTTTTTATGATTTCTTCCGATTTTTACATTTTCTTTCGATTTTTTACGTTTTCTTCCGAATTTTTACCTTTACATCCGTCTTCGTCTGATTTTTATGTTTTCATCTTTCATTTACGTTTTCATCTTTGATTTATGTTTTTTTAGGTTTCGTCTAACGAAAACGTAAAAAAATAGACGTAAATGTAAATAAACGTAAGTAAACGCAAAAAATGGACGAAAACGTAAAAAATCTGATGAAAACGTAAAAAATCAGATGAAAATGTAAAAAATATGACGAAAACATAAAAAATCTGACGAAAACGTAAAAAAATGGACGATAACGTAAAAAGTCTGACGAAAAAGTAAAAAATCTGACGAAAACGTAAAAAAATGGACGAAAATGTAAAAAGTCTAACGAAAACGTAAAAAAACGGAAAAAAAACGTAAAAAATCTGACGAAAACGTAAAAAGTCTGACGAAAAACTAAAAAATCTGACGAAAACGTAAAAAAAACGGACGATAACGTAAAAAGTCTGACGAAAAAGTAAAAAATCTGACAAAAACGTAAAAAAACGGACAAAAATGTAAAAAGTCTGACGAAAACGTAAAAAAATGGATGAAAACGTAAAAAATCTGACGAAAACGTAAAAAGTCTGACAAAAAAGTAAAAAATCTGACGAAAACGTAAAAAAATCTGACGAAAACGTAAAAAATCTGACGAAAACGTAAAAACCGGACGATAACGTAAAAAGTCTGGCGAAAACGTAAAATATCTGACGAAAACGTAAAAAAACAGACGAAAACGTAAAAAATCTGACGAAAACGTAAAAAAAACGGACGAAAACTTAAAAAATCAAATGAAAGCGTAAAGAATCGGACGAAAATGTAAAAAATCTGACGTAAACGTAAAAAATCTGACCAAAACAGAAAAAAAAAACTAACGAAAACGTAAAAAATCGGGAAAAAACGTACAAAATGGACGTAAATGTAAAAAATCTGACGAAAACGTAAAAAAACGGACGAAAACGTAAAAAATGAGACGAAAACTTATTAAATCTGACGAAAACGTAAAAAAACTGATGAAAACGAAAAAAATCGGACGAAAACGTAAAAAACCTGACGAAAACGTAAAAAAACGGAGGAAGACGTAAAAAATGGACGAAAACGTAAAAAATCAGTCGAAAACATAAAACAACTGACGAAAACGGATTTGCGGTATTTTAATGAAAAATAGGGGAAAAAAAAAGTGTTTTGTAGTTTTGTGTATTAAAGTTGGAAATAGAAATTTTGTGTTTTGTAAAGAATTTTATTGGAAAACACTAAAACGCGATCTCTGTTTTTCTTGTTTTCCACAAAACATTTTGTGAAAAATAAGGGTTTTTTCCCTCAACTAAACGCACTATAAGTGTTTCAAAAATCCAGAAAATCTTTTCCCTCGTATCAAAAATGTAAAAGACCATTTACTTTATAAAGAATTTATCCTAGATAACCTATAATGATAAGTACAAACAGTTTAATGTTTGTTAATTCAGTATCACATTTGTTGTTCATTGAACAATTTATCACATTTGTCCTAACGTTTTACATCAATATAATTCAATACTTTTACTGGATTGTGTTTGTGTGGCTTTGCCACTTTTGTTTTTTTGAATTTTCTTTTTGCAGTACAAATTGTAGCATGATGGTTTAGAAAATTAGCATGGCAAGCTTCATGCCTAACAAGTGTTTGGATTTTTTGTTGGTGGTTATTCGCCCAGAACAGGGTTAAGATAATCAAAGACCTAGCTACGTACCAATTAAGGTTACTGGATATCACTTGGAATCGTGTTATCACTTTCCAAAGTAAACTATTCGACCCTAATGCCTGGGTATCACGAATATCTACTTGGGATAAGACCAAATGTTGTTAGTGATTTAGGCACAAATCAATAACCCTTCGTGTATAAGTGTTATATGTTTTCTGTGTATTCTTTAATGCATAATATGATTTCCTATTTATAGGAAGATACTCATGGCTAGTCAAATGGAATTATGAGAATTAATCGGCCCATTAATCTCCACATAATTATCCCCATTATAGCCTAAAATGGTGGTTACTTGACCAGTTAAACGAGGTCATAAGTGTAGATGTAACTGCCATTTGAATAGGTCAAATCAGTTACATAACCATCAGCAGAATCCACTTATCACTAGCAGCAGAATCACTGCTCAGCAGCAGAGTCATACTGTTAGCAGCAGAATTGCTATCAGCAGGATCCTGACGATAGCAGCAGGATCCACTATCAGTGGAAACCAATACTAGCAGCAGAATCCTACACAACCACTATTAGAGTCAGGGTGTTCAGGGACCTGATGGGTGTATACTCCGTACCTCCAAGCCCATTACCAGGTGTGAACAAATCCCACAAGTGCACTAAATTTTCCAACAATCCTCCCCAAATTTAGTTCACTTCCCTTGCATGAAAAATAACCATTATACAAAACAAGTGCATAAACAAAAATATCCTGAGGATTGAATTTCCATATTAGTAAATTACACGTTCAAATATTCGAGAATCAGGGTGTTCTAAGAATTGAACCCTTCAACCCATTTGAATAACTGAAGATAAAATACACACAAGTTTTCCAACACTCCTGACACTATACAAGCCATGTGTCCATATCCAATTCATAAATGTTGTAAAAGCTAAAAGTCCATAGCTTCCTGAAGCGGCAAAACTTCAACATTCACATAGGTGGTTCCTCTTTATTCATGCTGTTAATACAAATATCGCCTAAAAACGTTATTTATATTTTACGATCTTCGCTAAGTTTTGTTAACGACAAAATGTAAACTTTAGTTTTAAGCAAAATATATTCTTAGTTTTTAAGACTTGCATAAACAAGACTTTTGCTACATTTTACATTTCATAAAACATAACACAAGTTTATTTCTTAAATTAGAAATAGTCACATCACATTTATGGCAAGTTTTGTCATTATGTATTTATGGCAAGTTATGTGTTTGACTTGCTTTCATGTTGCTTGCAAGTATCATGTTTGACTTACTTTAAGTGATGTGACATTGTTTGGTTGATAGAAGTTATGAGACAAGACCTTGTTTGGTTTGAAGAGTGATTGCAAAAACCTACTGCAGACCCGGCGGTACCCTGGGGGTACACGGGCGGAACCCATTTGAGGGTTCCGCCTGATCCGCCGAGCACACAGTTTGTTGTGCTATAAATACCAAGCCATAACTTGATTTTTGGCTACCCTCTTGAGCTCATATTTTACACACACATACTCATCCTTTCTTCTAACCCTTTAACATTGTAAATGTGAAGTTTCCTTTTGTAGCAAAGAAGCTCACAAGGTCGTTTAAAGTTACAAGTTTTCAACACAACGTTGCAAGACTTGGTAGCTTAGTATTGTGTAAACTAGTATTGTTTACGCGTCATTTGTTTGTGTATATTCTGAAGTGAGTGGTTAGTATTTTAGTCCTCAAAATACAAAGAGTGTTGGGAGTTGTTGTACCCTTGTAAAAGAACTCGACATCTAGCTTTGTGTCGGTAAAAGTATAAGCGACGTGTAAGGTTTTCTCCGCCGGTGAAAGGAGCTTGTTGACTAGTGAAAGAAACTCTCGAGTTGGATACTCGGGGCGTGGACGTAGGGCAAGGAAAAAGAGTCCTTGTAGCCGAACCACGATAAATACTCGTGTTGTGGTTTGATCGTTTCTTTCCTTTACTTGCATGTTATATATTGTGTTTGTGCATATATCTTTGATCAAACGGAAAGTTTCAAAGCTAACTAAACAAGTTAAAAAGATTTTAAAACGCTAAACTATTCAACCCCCCTTCTAGTTTTCCACAATTGGCATCAAGAGCTACGTTACTCAAGCTTTTAAAATATATTGTGTTTTAAAACTTGAAACGATCCATGGATTTTGAAAATTACAAAGAATGGCAATCTATGCAAAGACCACCACTCTTTGAAGCAAATGGTTTTATCTATTGGAAAAACCGTTTTGAAACTTACGTGAAATCTAAAGATATAGATTTATGGTATATAATTGTTGATGGTGATAATGTAGTTACTAACATTAAAGATGATGATCAAAAGAAATTAATAGGTAAAAATAATGAAGCTAAAATGATGCTTTACAACGCTTTGCCTAAGAAAGAATATGAAAGAGTCTTTTTGTGTAAAACCGCCAAAGATATTTGGCAATCTTTAATTGTCACTCATCAAGGAAATTCACAAGTTAAAGATAACAAAATTGATCTTCTTGTTCAACAATATGAACAATTTGTTATTACCGAAGATGAGATTATTGATAATGTTTTTGCTAGGTTTAACACTATTATTACTTCACTTAAAGCACTTGATGAATCTTTTTGTAGTAAGAACTTTGTCAGGAAATTTCTTAGAGCACTCCATCCGAAGTGGAGAGCAAAAGTGACGGCAATTGAAGAATCCAAAGATCTTTCAAGCATGTCACTTGATGAGCTTATTGGAAACCTCAAAGTTCATGAAATGATAATGGAAAAAGATTCGGAACTAGTTAGAGGCAAGAAAGAAAAAGTTAAGTCCATTGCCTTGAAAGCTAGAGTCCAATCAAGTGATGATGAAGAATCTACTTCGGATAGTGATGATGAGGAATATGCTATGGCCGTGAGAGACTTCAAGAAGTTCTTTCGTAGGCGAGGGAAGTTTGTTAGGCAACCCAAAGATGACAAGAAAAACTTCCGGAAAGATCGTGACGATCGAAAAGGAAAAGTTGAAAGAAAATGTTATCGGTGTGGAGACACAAGCCATCTTATAGGAGAATGTCCAAAACCACCCAAGAGCAAACCTCAACAAGCTTTTGTGGGCGGTGCTTGGAGTGACTATGAAGGAGATGATGATGAGCCAAAGAATGATGATATTGCTCTCATGGCTCACAACTCAAATGAGGTACTCTCCGACTCATCTTACTCCTCTATAGATGATGATACTTTACAAAATGAATATAACAAACTTTGTGAACTAAGCTTAAAAATCATAAACAAAAACAAATTTTTGAAAACTAAAAAGGAGTTTTTAGAAAATGAAGTTTATGAATTAAAAGAAAAAGCTAAGAGATTAGAAAAGAGTAAAGGTATTGACACCGCATGCAAATCATGTGAAGAACTTAAACTTGAAGTTGAAAAACTTAAAATTACTCAAAATGATCTAATCAAACAAACCACAAAGTTCAAAAAGTTCGATAAGAGCATTTCATGTGCGGATGAAATAATGAAACTTCAAAAGTCACCGTTTGATAAAACAGGTCTAGGTTTCAGGAAAGTAGAAACCTTTAAGGAACAAACGAAACAAGAAAAGAACACACATGAAACAAACAAAAATGCTACAGCAGCCCGCGGACCAGACGGAACCCAGATTAGGGTTCCGCCCGTTGGCCCCGAGGGTTCCGCCAGGACTGCTGCAGCAGTTACTCCATCCACATCGGATCGTTCTAAATTTGTTAAAGTTACATATAAAAATGGAACCAAATCTGCCTTTAAAACTGGAGTAGGACTTAGTAAAAATGAATTTAGAGCTAAGACTACTCAACCAAGACCTAAGACTCCAATTCCCAAACGCCCCTTTCCAAAGAGCAACTTCAATGCTCGATCAAACTACCAACATGTTTGGAACCAAAACACTCCTGGACATTACCAAACCTCAAATTACATGCCATGGAACCCTTATGCTCTATTTTCATATTTAGGACAAATTAATGGTATGCTTAACCAAAATGGACCCATGAGAAATTGGGGACCAAATGTTTGAGTGTTTTTCGTAAAATAGGTGTGCCTCAAAGTTTGTTTGGATCCGGATGAATGGATCAAGGACAGCGGTTGTTCAAGGCACATGACGGGTAATAAAAGCCTCTTCTCTACATATCACAAATGTGATTGAGGTAATGTTACGTTTGGTAGTAATGCTAAGAGCAAAATCATCGGAAAAGGTACAATCTCTCATGACTCCCTTTCTATAGATGATGTTGCTCATGTTGATAACTTAGGATTTAATCTTCTTAGTATTAGTCAACTTTGTCGTAATAAGTATAATGTCCTCTTTAGTGAAAACGGTAGTAAAATACTTAAAGATGGTATAACCATAGCCAAAGGTGTCCTTAAGAACAACGTATACGTCATGAAGTTGGATTCAACATCTAGAGACAAACTTTGTCTTACCTCATTAGATGAATCTTCAACTTTATGGCATAGACGTTTAGGACACGCTAACATGAGACTAATCCAAAACCTCTCCTCCAAAGACTTAGTTCGAAACCTACCCAAGTTGAAATATGACCAACACTTTTATGATACTTGCAAAGTCGGTAAACAAGTCCATAGTAGCCATAAGGCTAAAAACTTGGTGTCTACGTCTAGGTGTCTAGAACTTTTAACATATGGATTTATTTGGTCCATCCGCTATACAAAGTTATGGAGGCAACTTCTATACTTTGGTCATAGTTGATGATTACTCACGTTATACTTGGACTAAGTTTTTGAAAAGTAAAAATGAAGCTTTTGATAAATTTGAGATTCTAAGTAAGAAAATTCAAAATCAAGTAGGATCTAATATTGTGTCTATTAGAACGGATCACGGTCGTGAATTTGATAATGAATTTCAATTTGGAAAATTTTGTGATAATAATGGAATTACTCATAACTTTTCGGCTCCACGTACTCCTCAATCTAATGGTGTAGTAGAACGTAAAAATCGGACATTACAAGAGATGAGTAGAACAATGCTTAATGAACAAACTATTCCACAAAAGTTTTGGTGTAATGCCGTTGACACATCAACGTACATTTTAATTCGAGTCCTAATTAGACGATTTTTGAATAAAACACCTTATGAACTTTATAAAGGTAAAAAGCCTACATTAGGATACTTTAGAGTGTTTGGGAGTAAATGCTTCATTCTTAACACCAAGGATTATCTCACCAAATTTGACCCAAAGTCTTATGAAGGTGTATTCCTTGGATATTCACAAAATAGTAAAGCTTACATTGTCTTAAACAAAGAAACCTTAAGAGTCGAGGAATCGTTGAACGTAACATTTGACGAAAGTCCACCTCCCTCTAAGACATCACCTTTGGTAGATGATGACTTAGTTGAAAGCCAAGCAATTGAAAGTCAAGAAATCTTAGATAATGACAAGGAAGATGAACTATTAAACAAAGAACTTGTTAATGTCAAGGAATCTAAAAGTCATCCATTAGATAGTGTCATAGGCAACATTAACGAAAGAACACTTAGATCAAAAGTCCAAAATGAAAGCAACTACTTTTGTTTCGTGTCAACCATTGAACCTAAAAACGTTAATGAAGCCATTAAAGATGAATCTTGGGTAATTGCAATGCAAGAAGAATTAAACCAATTTGTTAGGAATGATGTATGGACATTAGTTCCTCAACCAAAGAGTCAAACAATAATTGGAACGAAATGGGTCTTTCGTAATAAAATGGACGTCAACAGTGCATTTCTAAACGGAGTCATTAATGAAGAAGTGTATGTTGCTCAACCACCGGGCTTCATCGATTTTGAAAAACCTAATTATGTTTACAAACTTAAAAAGGCTCTTTACGGACTTAAGCAAGCTCCAAAAGCATGGTATGATCGACTTAAAACCTTCTTAGTTGACCATAAGTACACCATGGGCTTAGTTGATAATACTCTCTTCACTAAGAAGAAAGATTCACATATTATCATAGTCCAAATCTATGTTGATGACATCATTTTCGGATCAACTTGTCAAGAACTATGTGTGGATTTCTCAAAAATCATGCATGACGAGTTTGAAATGAGTATGATGGGAGAACTCAACTTTTTCTTAGGACTCCAAATTAAACAACTTGAAGATGGTATCTTCTTTAACCAATCTAAATACATTAAGGACATGCTTAAGAAATTTGGATTAGAAGATTCGAAACCTGTCAAAACTCCCATGTCCACGGAAACTAAACTCACCAAGGATGAGGAAAGTGAATCCGTAGATAGCACTAAATATAGAGGTATGATTGGTAGTCTACTTTACCTTACGGCTAGTAGACCCGACATTATGTTTAGTGTTTGTCTATGTGCTCGTTTTCAAGAAGATCCTAAAACTATCCATCTTGAAGCCGTCAAAAGGATATTTAGGTATATTAAGGGCACTACACATTTAGGTTTATGGTATCCCAAAGGAACGGGAATAGACACCATAGTGTATGCCGACTCGGATCATGCCGGTGACTATGTCGATAGAAAAAGCACAAGTGGTATTTGTAGTTTTGTTGGACATTGTCTCACCTCATGGTTCTCTAAGAAGCAAACGGCTCTTGCTATCTCAACAACGGAAGCCGAGTACGTTTCGGCCGGAAAGGCATGTCAACAAGCTCTTTGGATGAAGCAAGCTCTTGTCGACTACGGAATTCAACTCAACGACATCACAATTCTTTGTGACAACAAAGGTGCCATTGATCTCAGCAAAAACCCGGTTCAACATGCTCGTACCAAACATATTGAAATCCGTCATCATTTCCTTCGTGACAACGTTCAAAAAGGAAATATCTCAATTGAGAAAGTTTCTTCCGAAGACAACATAGCCGACATCCTCACCAAACCTCTTAAACGTGAACCTTTTAACCTTCTTAGGCTAGGCTTAGGACTCATGGAACCTACACTGTAGTTCTGTACATTAGACAAAAATCACAAAAATCAAAACAAATCCATAACCATTTTTCTCAGCAGGGTCGGCGGAACCCTGAGACATAACGGACGGAACCCAAATTTGGGATCCGCCGTGTCCGCCGACCTGCAGAACCTATACATTTGTTTATATTAAACCAAACACCCATTATCTCATACCACAACTTCCAAAACTGTTACTATTCACCATTCCTCTCATCCATACCCACGAAATTTTGGTCTTCCATTCAATCACATTACTAATCCATCATCATTGTAAGTATTCTAAACTTGATTACAATCCTGATCTGAGTCTAGGAATTCTACTTTTGCACAAAAACAAAAACTTGGGGTTATACATTAAACTTAACAAACTCATGCATAAAAATTAGGTGTTTAACAAAACTAATCATGTTTCCCATAGTTAGGAAGTGCATTCTTAATTAGTATAAACATGCTTGCTAAACCACCCCATGTCAAATTTTTGCAAAAATTTCTCACGTAGGACAAATATTTTTTTTCGTCTCACATTGAGAATACAAAATCAAAACGTTATGTTCAAAACATCACTTGCATAATGTATCTTGAATGCTAAAGGGAATACATAATCAATATGTATTTTCGGGTACATTCAAACGAAGCTACATTGAACTAGGAGTGTTTGGGTTATCTTTTGTTTTTATAACAAAACTTGCATTATAAAACGCTTTTGATGCATCAAAATGAGTCAAGATAACCGCACCTCCACATAGTTTTCATATAGGCACACACTAGAACATTCACATTATAATAAGTAGTTTACTTAAACTAAAATGTGAAAATTTTGTTGTTCTAGGTATCATCATGCCTCCTCTAACCCACTACAACCATAAGGACACAATCAAGTACCTACCAAAACACCACAAAACCAAAGGTCTTACCTCAAACCAAGTCAACATTTTCAAAGCCTTAGAAAAACACTATGTCCATGAGGGTAGAACCATTGACCCATCTTTCCTAGAAGGCACAAACCTTTATGCCGAATTCTCCGCAATCAACTTTGAGTGTCTTTTGACCATCGACGAGCCTATTTGTCCTAGATTCATCCTAGAATTCTATGCTTCCGTCACTCTCTCCACGGGTGAATATGATTTCTTATCCGTCAACTTTAGGGTTAGTGGTAATCATTACTCCTTCACTTTAGAAGAGTTTGCTCAAATCTTAGGGGTCCCAAACCAAGGTACTTGCCTCTACTCCGATTTGCACTCCCTCTCAACCCTTGACACCCTTGATGACCGTTTCCATCCCTATGACACCCCTCTTGTGTCAAAAGATGTTCTTCGTAACCACCTTTTTGTTAGGACAACCAACACTAGGAGAACCCGTGCGGGAAATGAGGTTGAAAATGATCCATATGGAATGGAACTTAATGAACTCTTGCCCCAATTCAAGAAATGGGAGGAAGTCCTTAGAGCCAATGTTATAAGCACCATAGGAAACCGAGACCATATCAACCTTTGCCTATGCTACATGCTCTACTCTTTGTCCACTAGGCAACCTTTCAATCTTGCTTACTACATGGCTAAGAGAATGGCCGACATTCCCGTGCATGGCACAACGGCTATGCCGTATGGAATGCTCTTGACCCGTCTCTTTAGGTTCATTTCACCCATTCCACCAACTCCTAACCGTCTTCGTCTTGACTACTCTCTCATCCCACATACCTTTGTCCCACTTAGTGATAAGAGAATGTACAAGGCCCAAGGAAAACGCCCTCATCCTCCTACCTCCTCTTCATCTTCCTCCATGAGTGAAGATGATAATTTGCCAAACTCTAGGCTCCCACCCCTAGAATACCACTCTCAACTTCCGACTATTGCAAATGAATCGGAAGAATTCAAGCAAACTAAGGGGATGTTCAAAAACCTCGGGAGATTCCTTGGAAAGATGAAGAAGAAGCTCGACAACCAATGAGTGCGGGTGTGTTAGGAGTGTTTGACACAAGGTGCTATTGGAACAATGTGGTAGTTTAAACAATATTTGTGATGTATTTGTGTGTTAGTACAATGTTTGATACACTATGGAACATGTTTTAACTAACAATGTTGCAGGAAGACAACTTTTGGCAAGTTGTCAAATTTTCATGATTATCAAATTTTCACTAAGTTTAGTGAATTTCGCTAGCCCCCGGTCAAAGTCTTATGATATGAGTGTCTACATGTCTAATTTTTGCATTTCCTAACCAGATATGAATTATATTTTTGGTTTTAGGACTTTTCGAAAAATTTGAAAATCGTCTCGCGGGTTTAAAACGCATACTGTCTGATTTTTCAGTGCTGGCGGATCAGGCGGATCCCAAATTTGGGTTCCGCCCGTGCAAAATCTGGGTAACCCAGGTTTGGCCCAGCGGACCAGACGGAACCCTCATTTGGGTTCCGCCTTTGTATTCCCAGGGTGCCGCCAGTAGCCTGCAGATTTTTTATTTTTCTTTTCAACATTTCAACATCCAAACACCAAAATCCAATCCTATTAGCTAGAAATCCATTACTTGCAATGTGTTTAGCTTACTAAGGTACTTAGCATTCCTTAGAACTCACCCAAACCCATTTCCCGCCAAAATTCAAAAATAGCCATAACCACCTCAAGTCTCCTTCACACATAAAGGAAGGATCCCTTTTAAAGGCTCCTTGAAATCCCTGAGATTTTTCCATCAAACAAATTCACCAAAACCACTAAGCATTTAGTGCAAAACTTGTCTTCTTACTTCACCATTTTCATTGGATTGACTTCCATGACTTGACAACCCACATTTAGTTTTCCAAATCATTAGGAACCACCATTTTTGTATGGCCTTACATCAAATCCAAACACTTCTTCCCACAAACCTTCATCACTATAAATTAAACCATTCTCAACACTCTCAAACCACACCTTCTTCATCACAAATTCTGAAACTTTGAACCATTTGAACAATGACCAAGTCAACAAACACCTCTCAACCATCACGACCCATCCGTAGAACCGCCCGGATTAGTGTTAAACCACTATGGTCAAACCAATCCATCAACATTAGCTCCTCATCTTCGGATGAATTCACCTCACCCATCAAAAATGAACACTTTTTGAACCTTGCATCTCCATCTCCATCACCCAAACAACCAAATGAGCACACTCCACCACCTACTAAATCACCTATTGACCCAACTCCACCAAGTGCTCCAACTCAACCATCAAAGACTTCATCACCATCACCATTCCCAAAAATTGAACCTATGGAACTTTTTGGGTCTCCTCCAACATCACCACACCCATATGTCCAAGATTTAAATGATCTTCCACCAAGACATACCCAACCACCACCTTTTGCAAACCAATCACCAAGGTCAATTCTTGATCTTGATGATGATCTTGAACTTAACCAACCACCACAACAAGTGTACCAACCACCCAAACCGTTGTTATTTCACCCAATCTACCATGAAATCCATGGTCCTCTTTATGGAGAACCAAATTTTGAACACCATGATCACCCAACTCCACCACCTTCTCAACCCCAAACCTATGAGTCTTTCTTTCCTTCTTATGAGGAAATACAAAGCATGGTTGAAAACCACCTTCATCAAGCAATGGAATTTCAAACCACCTTGCTTGACTCAATACCAAATCCATCCTCCAACCAAGAACCAAAACCAAACCAACCCCTAAACCAAGAAACCAAAACTAACCCATTTTCACCCACCCATCCCCACGTTTGCTCAAATTGTGAGCAAATGGGTGAAAGCATAAAAACCTTGCTTCACCAATTCCAAAATGAAACCCGGTTTGCATTCCAACATGTCATTGAACGTTTGGATGCACTTTCCCACCCCCAACAAATCCTAAACAACCCTTGGAGGCCGTTTGCCCCAACTTAGGAATGTAGGATTTTTTTTTATTATTTTCTTGGTTATTTTTTTTTTTTAGTTTTTGGTTACTAAGTAGAAAAATAGTTAGCATTTCTTGTCTTTTGACTTTTATAAGTCAAAATTTTACTTGGAATGAAATTTCTTTCTACTTCCTTTTGTGCATTGTTGGTTGATCAATGTTGTGTTGTCATTGTGGTTGCAATGTGTGTGGTAACTACAAGCTTGACTATATATCACCAACTAACCATTTTTTTGTAGGGTCCAAAATCCATGTTTCCCATATTGGTACTCCATTTAGGGGGAGTATCAAGCAAGGGGGAGCATAGCGATTTTTCCGCTTCGCTACTCTACTTTTTGTTTCGACAAAAAGGGGGAGAAATATATTAAACCTTCAATACTTGATGTGCTTTTCATCTCTTAAGTAAAACAAGGTTAATATAATTTTTTTTAAGTCTTAAAAACCAAGATTTTGTGTGTTACTTAAAAACAAAGTTTATGTTTTGTCATCAACAAAAAGGGGGAGATTGTTAATACAAATATCGCCTAAAAACGTTATTTATATTTTACGATCTTCGCTAAGTTTTGTTAACGACAAAATGTAAACTTTAGTTTTAAGCAAAACATATTCTTAGTTTTTAAGACTTGCATAAACAAGACTTTTGCTACATTTTACATTTCATAAAACATAACACAAGTTTATTTCTTAAATTAGAAATAGTCACATCACATTTATGGCAAGTTTTGTCATTATGTATTTATGGCAAGTTATGTGTTTGACTTGCTTTCATGTTGCTTGCAAGTATCATGTTTGACTTACTTTAAGTGATGTGACATTGTTTGGTTGATAGAAGTTATGAGACAAGACCTTGTTTGGTTTGAAGAGTGATTGCAAAAACCTACTGCAGACCCGGCGGTACCCTGGGGGTACACGGGCGGAACCCATTTGAGGGTTCCGCCTGATCCGCCGAGCACACAGTTTGTTGTGCTATAAATACCAAGCCATAACTTGATTTTTGGCTACCCTCTTGAGCTCATATTTTACACACACATACTCATCCTTTCTTCTAACCCTTTAACATTGTAAATGTGAAGTTTCCTTTTGTAGCAAAGAAGCTCACAAGGTCGTTTAAAGTTACAAGTTTTCAACACAACGTTGCAAGACTTGGTAGCTTAGTATTGTGTAAACTAGTATTGTTTACGCGTCATTTGTTTGTGTATATTCTGAAGTGAGTGGTTAGTATTTTAGTCCTCAAAATACAAAGAGTGTTGGGAGTTGTTGTACCCTTGTAAAAGAACTCGACATCTAGCTTTGTGTCGGTAAAAGTATAAGCGACGTGTAAGGTTTTCTCCGCCGGTGAAAGGAGCTTGTTGACTAGTGAAAGAAACTCTCGAGTTGGATACTCGGGGCGTGGACGTAGGGCAAGGAAAAAGAGTCCTTGTAGCCGAACCACGATAAATACTCGTGTTGTGGTTTGATCGTTTCTTTCCTTTACTTGCATGTTATATATTGTGTTTGTGCATATATCTTTGATCAAACGGAAAGTTTCAAAGCTAACTAAACAAGTTAAAAAGATTTTAAAACGCTAAACTATTCAACCCCCCTTCTAGTTTTCCACACATGCTCCTGCCAAGCACTTTTTCAAAGAAAATTAACCATTAAGAAGTAGTGACTTCATCCTCCTTATCAGCAGGTTCCAAGCACAAACCTTGGGATGTATGTAAAACATGTGCTTCAGTACACTGAATGTTCAGCTTTCCACATTGAACTCAGCTCCCAAGTTTCCTCAGGAGGGAGTTGGGTGTGCTAGCATTCAGTAACCAAGTTGGACTTTAAACCCATCCCTTTAGCAGACTTTATAACCAAGTCTCTAGCCAAACCATTCGTCAAGTGATCAGCTAAATTCTGTTGAGATCTAACAAACTCTATAGAAATCACCCCATTCATGATAAACTCACGAATCATGCTATGCCTGACACCTAAGTGTCTAGACTTCCCATTGTACATCTGGCTATAAGCCTTTGCCAATGTAGCAGCACTATCACACCGGATAGAAATAGGTGCTATAGGTTTAGGCCACAATGGAATCTCAAGAAGCAAGTTTCTCAACCATTCAGCTTCTTTTCCAGCAGCTGCTAGAGCCACAAATTCAGATTCCATTGTTGAACTGGTGATACAAGTTTGCTTCTTGGATGCCCAAGAAATTGCACCTCCACAAAGTAGGAATACCCAGCCACTGGTAGACGAATTGTCTTCAGTGTTACTGATCCAACTTGCATCAGTGTAACCTTCCAACACTGAAGGATAACCAGTATATGAGAGACTATAATCCATAGTTTTCTTCAAATACTTCAGTACCCTCTGAATTGCTTGCCAGTGCTGAGCACTAGGATTACTAGTATACCTGCTCAGTTTACCCACAGCAAAAGCAATGTCAGGCCTTGTACAAGTCATGGCATACATCAGGCAGCCAATCACCCTGGAATACTCAAGTTGAGATACAGCTTTGCCATTGTTCAGCATAAGCTTCTCAGTGGTATCCATGGGAGTACTCACTGGAGTACAATCAAAGCAATTAAATTTCTTCAGTACCTTCTCAATGTAATGAGACTGAGAAATTGATATACCATTGCTTTCATGTTTAATCCTTATACCAAGGATAACATCTGCCTCCCCCATGTCCTTCATGGAGAACCTTGATGACAAAAATTCCTTTGTCAGGTCAACCTGATTTTGGTCAGTACCAAATATCAACATGTCATCAACATATAGACAAATGATGACTCCTTTACCAGATTCATCAAATTTGCTATATACACATTTGTCAGCCTGGTTAAGAACATAACCATTAGACAAAACCACTTCATCAAATTTTTGATGCCATTGCTTAGGTGCCTGTTTCAGTCCATATAAAGACTTAATCAGTTTGCACACCTTGTTTTCATTGCCAGGCATGATGAAGCCCTGAGGTTGGTTCATATAAACCTCCTCATCCAATTCACCGTTCAAGAAAGCTGTCTTCACATCCATCTTATGAATAATCAGATTGTGAATTGATGCCAAAGCAATCAGCAGCCTGATGGTACTGATACGTGCCACAGGGGCATAAGTATCAAAGTAGTCTATCCCTGACTTTTGTTTAAAGCCCTGAATGACTAATCTAGCCTTGAACTTTTCAATAGTTCTATCTACCTTCATTTTCCTTTTGAAAATCCATTTGCAACCAAGAGGTTTGCAACCTGGTGGTAGATCAACCAACACCCAAGTGTTGTTGCCCATGATGGAGTCAATCTCATCATTTATTGCTTCTTTCCAGAAAGCAACATCCTGGGATTTCATTGCTTCTTCAAATGTTTTGGGATCATCCTCAACAATGAAGCAATAGGAGTATTGGTCAGAGACCTCACTCCTTGTGCCTTCAGTCAAGTATAATTGAAACTCAGGTCCAAATGACTTTGGAGTTCTGACCCTTTTGCTCTTCCTGAGCTCAAGTTCAGGTTGTTGAACCACAACCTCATCAGGGGCCCATTTGGAATCCTCTGACTTGGTCTAGGGACTGATGAGAATCTATTCTCATCAAATAGTGCATCCCTTGATTCAATTATTGAGTTAATTGAAACATATTCATTAGGTTCAATAACATAGAACCTATAAGCCTTGGAATGCTCAGCATATCCAACAAAGATGCATTCAATGCCTCTTTCAC
Organism: Artemisia argyi; assembly: GCA_030686995.1. NCBI lineage: Eukaryota > Viridiplantae > Streptophyta > Magnoliopsida > Asterales > Asteraceae > Artemisia > Artemisia argyi. The sequence goes on from CM060688.1 coordinate 49,900,774, forward strand.
CCAAAGTTTTTAACTTTGGATCAGGGAGTCTTACAACTGCCCTACAACCCCAAACCCTGAGATAATTCAGGTTGGGTTTCTTTTTAGTCCAGAGTTCATAAGGGGTAACCTTGTTCCTTTTGTTGGGAACCCTATTAAGTAAATAGCAAGCTGTTAACATAGCTTCACCCCAGAACCCTTGACTCAGTCCTGAGTAGGACAACATGGAATTAACCATCTCCTTCAGTACCCTGTTCTTCCTTTCAGAGATACCATTTTGTTGAGGAGTATAGGGAGCAGTCGTTTCATGGATTATACCAACAGACTGAAAATACAGAGTATCCATGTACTCACCTCCCCTATCAGTCCTGAATCTTTTGATCAGGGACCCAAGTTGCAACTCAACTTCTATTTTAAATACCTTGAATTTATCTAATGCTTCATCCTTGGTATGTAATAGATAGACATAACAAAACCTAGAAGCATCATCAATAAATGTCACAAAGTACTTCTTGTTCCCCAAAGAGGGAGTGGCATGCAAATCACACAGGTCACTGTGTATTAGCTCCAAGAGCTCAGTCTCACGTTTTACACCCTGAAAGGGTTTCTTAGTAATTTTGGTCAACATGCAAGTCTTACACTTTTCAGTGTCCATGTCAAATGCTGGGATTAACCCATCCTTAGACATGTCTTCCATCCTTTTAAAATGTACATGGCCAAGTCTAGCATGCCACAGGGTAGAGTCATTCAGTTTAGAGGTTGATAAAAAGGCTGAATTAACAATGTCAGTGACAACATTAAGCCTGAACATTTGATTACACAAATATCCAAATCCAATAAACACACCATGTTTAGACAAAATAAATTTATCAGATTCAATAACTTGTTTATATCCATGATTATTCAAAACACTACTTGAAACCAAGTTCTTCCTTATATCAGGAACATGAATAACATTAAACAAAGTTACAATCTTTCCAGAACTAAAATTAAGATCTACACAACCACGACCATGCACCAAAGCTGTTGACTCATTTCCCATGTGAAGAATAGAACCATCATTCAGTGACTCGTAAGTCTTGAACCATCTTCTATCTTTGCACACATGAACAGTTGCTCCAGAGTCAACCCACCACGCAACATCATCATCCTGCACATAGTTAGATTCAGATACATATGTAACATAATAAACCTGAAGAGATTCATTAAACATATTCTGACCTTTCAGTGAGTTGGCAGAACCACCACTCCCTGAACCACTAGTGCCTGAACCATTGGTTTTACCACCAACCTTAACACCTTTGCAATCCCTTTTAATGTGACCAGATTTGCCACATTTCCAACAAGTAGGTGTTGCCTTCTTGTTAGGATCGGCCTTTGTGTTGTCCTGATGTTTACGTTTGCCTTTGTTGTCATTGTACCTGGTGGAATTGTTATGTTCCACCATATTGACAACATGTGCACCAGTAGCATTGCTACTCTTTGGCTTGTCATTATCCTGCGCCCTGAGGGAATCCTCAATACGCAAATGACTACCCAACTGAACAAGTGTCAGTTCTTCCTTCTTATGTTTCAAGGCATGCTTGAAATCTTTCCAAGAAGGAGGGAGTTTGTCAATGATACAAGAGACTGAAATAGCCTCATCCATGTTCATTTTATGTTGTGTAAACCTTCCAAGTATTCCAAGAAGTTCATTGTATTGTTCCATGACTGGTCTTGAATCAGTCATTTTGTAATTTGTGAAATTACTTACAAGAAACTTCTTACTTGAAGCATCCTCAGCCATATATTTGGCATCCAAGGAATCCCAAAGTTCTTTGGAAGATTCAACATTCTGATAAATGTCAAAGAGAGAATCAGACATACCATTGAGAATCAAACCTCTGCATACATAGTCATCATTCTCCCATTTGCTTCTTTTCCTTATCTGTTCCACAGTAGCATCATCCCCATGATCCTCAGGAATGGCAGTACTAAGAACATACACCACATTCATGCTTGAAAGCAAGAAGTGCATCTTCTTTTGCCATCTTCTGAAATCAACACCTTCAAACTTATCCAATTTGGAAAAGTTAGCAGCCATATGCCTCATAGCAGCAGCCATTGATTATCACAAAATAGTTTACTTTGATTGTTGGTGGTTATTTGCCCAGAACAGGGTTAAGATAATCAAAGACCTAGCTACGTACCAATTAAGGTTACTGGATATCACTTGGAATCGTGTTATCACTTTCCAAAGTAAACTATTCGACCCTAATGCCTGGGTATCACGAATATCTACTTGGGATAAGACCAAATGTTGTTAGTGATTTAGGCACAAATCAATAACCCTTCGTGTATAAGTGTTATATGTTTTCTGTGTATTCTTTCATGCATAATATGATTTCCTATTTATAGGAAGATACTCATGCTAGTCAAATGGAATTATGAGAATTAATCGGCCCATTAATCTCCACATAATTATCCCCATTATAGCCTAAAATGGTGGTTACTTGACCAGTTAAACGAGGTCATAAGTGTAGATGTAACTGCCATTTGAATAGGTCAAATCAGTTACATAACCATCAGCAGAATCCACTTATCACTAGCAGCAGAATCACTGCTCAGCAGCAGAGTCATACTGTTAGCAGCAGAATTGCTATCAGCAGGATCCTGACGATAGCAGCAGGATCCACTATCAGTGGAAACCAATACTAGCAGCAGAATCCTACACAACCACTATTAGAGTCAGGGTGTTCAGGGACCTGATGGGTGTACACTCCGTACCTCCAAGCCCATTACCAGGTGTGAACAAATCCCACAAGTGCACTAAATTTTCCAACATTTTTTGTCCTATATTTTAAAAGTTTTACAAAAATACAGAATAACTCATAAACTCTGGGTTTTTAAGTGACAAAACAACTCTCATTTTTATATAAATTTTCAAATACAATTTGCTAGGATTTCTCAACCATAATTATAATTAACTATTTCCCTTAATTTTAGAAATACTTACCTTTTCTATAGCATATGTTACTTTTGCTAATATGTTTCCAATTATTATTATGCCAAATTACTTTCATATCAAGTATTTTCTGATTTTATATTTCTACTTTCATGTAAATAAAAAATGAATAAATGTTTTCAATCATCCAACCATAATGCTTTGATGGTAAATTCCTCGCTAGACACATATTTAATGTCACCATTCAATACTTTTAAATTGCAATGATCTACAATAAGACTCAATTACTTGTCTATTTATTACAATTATGAGGTGTGCCATGATAATATGGTCAAGCTTTACACTTTAGCCTTTAAGAGATAAGGTGAAACTACGACAATTTTTAAGATAGTAATTTAAAACGTCACAAAATATTTGTATATTTATATCATATTTTGATATATATCGAGTTTAAAAAATGTTATACATAAAAAATAAAGTTAAGAAACTATTCTTTCATATAATCTTTTTAATTTCTTTAAAAAAAACTTCAAATACCAGACCTAAATCACGTACCGAGACCATATATATGGTATGCATAAGATTGTAACTAAATTCTTTAAAAATATTTTATTGCGCCTTATCTCACGCCCAATCTAAATTTATTTCGCAACTTAAAAGTCACGCTTCACGTCCAAGCGGCGTGATTTATTGTATATATATACTAAAAGTGAGTGAGTTTTTACTGTAGCAAACACTGTTTGCTACAGTGATAGTAACAGTAGTTTTTGAGTCCGGGTACTGTAGCATGTTACTGTTCACCCGGGGGGTTTTTTTTTTTTAGGTTAAATATTTAACAAAAACAACGTCTCATGTTAAATTTTAATTTCAAAGATAGTCTCAAAAGAATAACTTTGCAACATATTGATCCCGTTAAAAATTACTGTTCATCATTGTTTTTTCTTTTTAATTTTTTTTTTATTTTTTTTTAAACACCACCTCATGTTTTAATTTCAAAATTAGTCCCAAAAGACTAACTTTAAAAAAATAGTATTTGCGGTTATCGATCTTTTGCAAATTTAGTCCTTAATAACAAAAATAATTTTTTTCAATCGTTTTATTTCGAGTTTACATTAACCACAGCATTTCCGCAGCAACGCGCGGGTACGCCCGCTCGTTACCACCAACAATCATAAGATAGTGACAATGATAGTTTAATTTGACACCACTAATATTTTAATCCACAAAAATATCTTTAAAAAAAATAATACAGTAATAAAGAAAAAATGGTAAGTGGCACCAGCTATGAAACTGAGGGTGCGTTTGGTACTCATTCCTGGCAATCAACTATCACTATAGTGATAGTTGGTGTTTGTTTAGGGTGCCTGGGCCCACAACTATGACTATGAAAGTCCATAATTTTCCATACTCCATATATGGCTAGAGAGTGGGGAATGAAACTTTCATAGTTGAGTACTATCAAACTCATACGCATTGTCATTCCTCCAACATTACAAACGCATCCAGAACAGAAAAAAAGGTGGGAAATCAACACACAAACACACAATTTACATGACTACTCCATCTCATCCCTAAAATTCAACACTATTTTTTTTTTCTGACCAGTTTCCAGATCTGCAATAAAAGGTACTACAATTTATAGATCTTAACTAAACTAAATTAGGGGAAATGAATCAATAGTTTCTAAACTCAGATCTGCATTACAATGTGGGATAGTTTTGCTGATTAATGATCTCATTATGATTTTTAAGCTTATTGTAGATTTGTTTTTAATAAATGTATAGATTTATTACATAATCGGTTATGTTTATTTAATATTTGTAAGTTGTCGGTTAGCATTACGATATTAAGTAGGGCTTAAATTATCTGAAAACGTATCTTACTTGTCACTTTTTTTGAGTAGTATGTACCATCGTTAGGATCGGACTATTTAATAACTAACTTTTTGAATTTCGATTATTCTGTGTATCGATTGACGTATTTTTGGGAACCGAATCACATACAGAATAATTGTAATTCAAAAAGTTAGTTATTAAATAGCACGATCTAACGATGTTACATACGTACATTTTTCAGACAATTATCCCTATTAGATATTAAGGATTAGTTATTTGTCAGTTAAGTTACCGACCCGAATTAAAAGGGTTTGAGTCCACCGCCAATAAAAAATGTTAGATTGAATCATAATTGCATCAGTATTGCAAAATGTTGATTCATAGTTGTATTCACTATTGTAGATGATGTAGCTTGAATGTTGTTTATGTATATGAGCTAGGTTGCTTTTAAGAAGCGATTGAAAATGGATATATCGATCAAGGATTATACTAGTAGTTAAACGCACGTGATGTGAAGTGATGCACTGATGCAAGACTGTCACATATCGTAAACTTTTGAATGACAAAGGGTAAAACAACAGATAAGCACTTGAGTGAGTGATATCTCCAAAATGTGTTAGCGAATGATTTATAGAACTAGTATTGGCAATTTGGCATCATGACTCACTAAATTTATTCATGGTAAAGAAGTATGATAGTGATAGGCAGATATCGTATTTTATTATGAAAATGTTAAGAAATCACGTAGAAAATAAAAGGTGTATTGCTCATTACTGATAGTAGCATATATCCATACAAGATTCATTATGCAGCTTCCAAAATTGCCATTTTGGCTAACTTCCGAACATGTAGGACTTGTTAAGTTATTAATTGAGCTTTATGGGCGATGTAATGACTGCAGATTTAGCCAATAGCCATGATGGAATTAGACACGGATCTTAAGCCAATGATGATTGAGCAGATTGTTCCAAGTAGTATGCAGATTGATCCAGCAAAAGCTCGTTTTCCTTGCTGCATCGTATGGACACCCCTCCCTGTTATTTCATGGCTCCTTCCTTTTGTTGGTCATGTTGGGATCGGCCGTGAGGATGGAGTCATTGTGGATTTTGCAGGACCTAACTTTGTGTCTGTCGATAACTTTACATTCGGTTCTGTGGCTCGTTATATCCAGATACCCAAGGAAAAGGTATACCCTTATTGCCGTGTGCAGTTATGCTACTTTTAACTACTTTTGAGCTTTCTTTGTTGATTAGTCCGATCATAATCTCGTTTAAAACAGTCCATTACAAAGCATCCTTCAGCCACGTTCAGAACCGAAGAAGAATATAGGCTGGTAGAATCAGGAAGAAACCAGTACACATGGGATGATGCCTTGAAAAAGACCACACAAGAATACCAACAACAAACTTATAGCATCTTAACTTGCAACTGTCACTCGTTTGTGGCTAACCATCTTAACCGTTTGGAGTCCCAAGCCAGCGGGTGGAACGTGGTGAATGTTGCAGCTTTGATTCTGCTCAAGGGACAGTGGGTGAACACACCAGCTATGGTTCAATCTTATCTGTCATTTTTTGTCGCATTCTTCATGGGTGTCACTTTCGGAGGTGCAACTTTTCTAACTTTCTTGGCATTCCTCGTGTTCATTCTCTTTGGATGGTATCTTTGCGGTACATACTATTTCAAAAACATCATACAGCTCTAGTAAGTTTGTCACTTATTCATCCTATTAATTACACCTTCCGTGGTATATTTGACTGATCAGATCGATTCAAAATGATTACATGGTATGGAAACTTAAGGAATCTGATTTGTTTTGTTATCGAGATGACAAGATGCAGTCATTCTGTTTATAGGCCTACTTTTTGTGTTGTAATTTGTAGCTTTCCCAATTGTTTGTGGATTATTAACAAGGAATGATCACCATTAGGCCTTGCGATTATGTACCTTGTGCAGATGTGATGCTACATTTATAATACTACTTATTTTGCTCATGAATCTTATAGTTGATCACCTTTCGTTTAAAACAGTTTATTTGCTATTAATTATATGATATAGTAGCTGCAAGCAGTTTCATCCTCTCTACTTGTGATACTACTTTTTTTATGCTATTCAATACAAAAATATCGAGGAATAAGCTTTCATAAAATCCAACATATCTAAATTTATTAACTTGCTTTAAACTCCTAATTTTGCAATGTTTCTATTAGATTTAGGCAATACAAGATGCACCAAAATGAACTTTTAAACTATCATGATAATTCGGTAATTTGGTTTAGCTATCAAGTCCATCAGAAATTCAGAACCTACTAATCCCAGGCATAGCTATTATTAGAAACTTTGATCGTTTTTCCCATGGATATCTTATAAGCATATGGATTAAAGGTAAATGAGTATGTTTGGATGTTAGGTTGTTGACGAGTTTTAGATTTGTCTGCAAATCACTAGAGATACATCGACAGAATAAGATAAAAACTAGCAATTTTAAGGTTAAAACTATCTTGAAGGCTGCACGAACCATCAAATACGGTCAAAGGAAAAATAGTGCAACAATACTGAGTATTTGGCATATAAAAGAAGGGAAAAAAGATAGATGATAGTTGATATTTTCATTTCATTAATGCTGCACACGATTAACATAAATATGTTCAGTATAGGATCCATTCCTAAACTTGAACCTAATTGTGGGGTTTCATTTTGCCCGATCTTAACAATCATACAAACAACTCAAAATAAATCACACCAAATATCCGGTTCAGGTAAATTAACGCTGGCTGGTTCTCCTTTCCGGTCAAAAACGGCGGAAGACCAGCACTTGGATCGATCCATCACGAGGTTCGCAATTTTGAACCCCTGGGATCTTTCACTAATATACACCCTACGATGCCTTCTATTTCAAATAAATAACCATAAATAAACTAAACTACATCACAAATTTGTTGATTAGTATTTCCATTTGTGTTTCTTTCCACTCAACCCCTTGAACTTGGAGAACAAACGGCTTCAACTGTTAGTCGTTTCAGTTTGTTTGGACACGGGTCTTGACCAAAGTTGCTGTTTGCAATGGTCACTGCACATGCCTCTTTCCCTATGCACCTCTGCATAACACAAATTCCAAATCATTAGTCTCTTCTTCATGGGTACAAGTATTTATTGCATGTAGTACAACTAATAATGCATTAGATACAATCAGTAATGCCTCAAGCACAACTGCACAAGTACTTGTCATGTGGGAAAAGTACTTATGAACAAGGCACAACTAATAACCCATGAGGTACAAGTATTTACTGGATGGAGTGAAACGAGTAGTACCTTTTGAATGACATCGTAAGACGCAGGAGCATGGCAAGTTCCTTGTTGGAAAGTTCCACATGTTCCCAACGGTGTTCCAAAGCTTGCGAATTTAATAGCTGAAATGGTTAGACCTGGACCACAATGGAGGTGAACCTTGGGTCTATGTAGCTCTTGGGTCTGACCATAGCTTTCAACATGCCAGTCCTTAATGTTTGGGTGAAACTCAAACATATCTGCACACACGGTTGTAGTTGATCGCTTCACTAGTGAAATACGAGTGGGGTCCCCACCAAGTTCTTCAAATAGGACCAATGAATTATCTGTTGGTTTTAGCCATGCTCGTGGCACATGGTACCATCGTTGAGTTGGTTGACCGCAGCCGAGTTGACACTTGGGAGGGCGGTAAGAGCCGGCATAATGGCACCCTTGGCAATTACCGGTAGCATAAGCGGTCCAATATCTTCCGATGCTTTGACCATTGATCCATACTTGACCTTTCCCCATACTGCTCATGTCTAAAGCTAATGGCTCGTCTCCCACAGGTGCGTTGAAGGTAGCCTGAAAACCATTTCAATAAGTTAACCACTTAAAAGCCAATTTGTGATGGTTTATGGCATTGAAAATGCGTCCAGTATCCTTAAATTTACCTTGTGCCATGTAAGTGGCTGCTGTTTCTGGGCAATAAGAGAACCCTGCAACCATTCGACTGATGACAGACTGTTCGCTGAGATAACATCCATGGCCTCACCTTTCAAACCCGTCTGTTTAAAAGAAGAACCAATCATTATGTTTTAGGTAAACACACACACGAGCTCGGTAAATTATCGGATGTAAACCAGACCTGGTAGGTCCATTTTGCCCATGATAAATCTTGTTTTCCTTTGTCAAGACCATAGAGTGCAACGGGACCTGTGACACCGGTCTCCCATGTTTCATAATGTCCCCCGATATTCTGCAAGTTCAAAACTTATTATTGGAATCAACTAGAAGGCAGAAAATTAGCATTTGAAATGGAAATAAAAACTAACCGGCAATCCCATGGCAACGCTTAGTAGTGATATTCTGTTGTTTCCGGGACGGAGATTTACATTTTCTTTGTAAGTAATTCTCCTATTTTCCCTTGTTCCAAAAGCAGACCCTATATAGAAATACATTCAACCCTTATGTGACTCTTTTTTAGTCGATTTAAAATTTATTCTACAAAATTAATCACTCTGTTGTACCTGAAAGTTCTCCATTTATAAACACGTGAAGAGCATGACCCGTCGATTGCACCAAGAGTTTGGGATGCTCACCATTTCGCAAAAAGGATTCAGAAGAATCAACTTCAACACTGCACCAAAAACATACATTATATGAGTCATGATGAAACTGGCAAAAGCTAGTCGAATTATAGCGTGTTAGGAACAATGAAACTTACTTGGTCGTATACCAAAGATAATCACTATTATCTCTTGTGACATTAACTTGCTCTAGCAGACCCGAAACAGTGAAAGTCGAGCTTTCATCAACCATGGTCAGATCTTCATTATATGTCTCCCATGTAAATAACTCAGTATTTGTAGGCAGCATTTCCATTTGAGTTGATTGAACCCCGACCTGTGACGGTTCAACAATTATTATACACATGAACAGAAAAAATTCTAATAAAGCCGGATAGTATTAGTAAGAAGTTGTTTTCGTACTTTAGCGGTATTGAAGACAACATTTGTGCAATCCGGCAGGATACTGATAGACCATGGAGGTAAAGTATAATGCATGTTGTTAAACATCACTTTTGCAGCATTGTTTGTGTTGTAATTAGCGAGAAAAGCAGCACAGTGACCCGATTTGGAAGTGAATACGTGTGCCTGTTGAAGGTTTCCAATAGAAGTTACAGTAGGATCTGCTGAAACTAAAGCGGGTTCACATTGCTTGATAGCCTTGTGAAGCTCCTTCAAATGCCCGTATTTTGGTTGTCTGATCAAACCTGTAAAATAATACAGTTGAGTTAATTATATAAATTTTGAGATCACAAACTATAGGTATTTTGGTAACAAAACTTGCTACGTGTTTTCATGTATCAAAGACCCGTCCTGACACTAATAAAACAAATATCAATCTCAAGTTTGGAAATCAATATGTTTGACCTTTAAAGTCAAAACTCACCATATTCATCAAGTGGGGCATCATAGTCATAACTGGTAGTGATGAACGGGCCTCCAGCAGAGCGACCAAAATTAGTTCCTCCATGGTACTGTCATCAAAGATAAAAGTAATTAAAATCTAACAAAAGAGTTTATTATGTTTTGGATAATCATTTATTCTTTTCTAGAGCTGCTAACCATGTAGTAGTTTAAAAAAGATCCACCCTTTTGTATAAATCGAGCAACACCAAAAGCCAAATCTTGAACAGGTCTCTCGTGGATCGGACCACCGAATTCTGAGAACCATCCACTCCAAGCCTCAGTCCAAATGGTTGGTTTGTATGGCTTGTTTGGGGAAAATGCATCACAGTAGAAACCATTGCATGTGTTTATCTGTTACCAATGGCCCAAAATAATATTCGTAAGATGTTCACACTAGACGATTTAAAAATTAGCAACATGATACACAAACTGGTTCACTAAATGTAGTTATAGTGCACATGACAGTCATTAACTTAAAAAACTTTAATTAAATCTAGTTCAGGTTATTTCCCATTATTAGCAACTGACAAAGTTAAAAGATTCCTATTGACCATTGATGAATGTATTCTAATCTCATTTATTAGAAATAAATTAAGATCAAGGTTACTAAATGGTAATATTCTCATCCCATGAAAATCACATCAATTGCGCCTACATATCGCAATCTTTGACCATTAGTAAAATGACTAAAATACCCTTGTCTATTCCGAGGCGTATGACATCAACCTTTGAAAAACATAGGGGTACTCACTCAATAATCAGCAATATGACATCAAGAAACATAAAAATGGTAGCTTTTTCATGTGACTAATATAAATGAACCACGGGTCGAATCATAAATGCTTACAATAGGATCGGGTGCATCGTCTTGCTTGCACATGACCCATGGAACACCGGTACCCAATCCGACGGCTAGATTTGCAGCCCAAGTCATGTAATTATGCCCAGCACCTCCAAGTGCCTTTCCAATGGACCCATATTCATTCTCGATCTGCATCAAGACCACATTTATTTGTCACATTCTGTACACCATTTGTCACATACTTTACACCAGTTGTCATTACTCATTTCACAAATGTACAACATATAACGTGTAAGTTACTAGCTAAATATATTACCTGAGAGAGGATTATAGGACCTCCTTCAGATTCAAACAACTTTTCACTCTTCATCATGTTCACAATTTTCTCAGTGAAAGTCTTCATATGCCTCTATAAGAATAAAAAGTATATATATCTATATTAGTAAAAAGACTAACATTTTACAAACTTTTTATATATTTTATAAAAATTAAACATGAAAATTTTAAGCAAAATGTGACCTTAAATGGCTCATTATCAGTTCTAAAGCTAATTCCAGGAACATACTTGAGCCACACTGGGAATCCACTGCAAGAATCAACATAAAAATGACCCTTTTAGTAAAGTTACATAAAGTTAATTGTTGAACCCTAACAAGAACCACAGATCTGAGATATAAAAGAATCAAGAAAAACAATTATATAAAAATTACCCAAAATTCCATTCAGCACAAACATAAGGTCCAATTCTAAGATGAGCATAAAGTCCTGCTTTTTGCACTGTCTTCAAGAATCTTACCAAGTCATATCTTCCTTCAAAGTTATACTGAATTTCACAATAAAAAAAATTTATTACCAGCTAAAACATTACTTGAAAACTCTTTGTTAATCCAAAAATTATAATTTCTTTTAGTAGAAAACAGAGCATAATTTTGCACCAAAAAGTTTTAATATAAAGAAAAATAAAATAAAAAACTTAGGGAAAAAAAATCTACTAAATTATGGTGCAAAAATTTATGCTGAAAAAACCAAAAACCTACAAAAAAATCTAAAATTTTTCACCAAACACATAGTAAAACTAGCACTTAAAACTACACAAAAAACAGTAAAAATAAAAACTTGAAGTGAAAATTAAAGTACATTGCCCTGTGAAGGCTCATGAACATTCCAAAACACATAAGTTTCAATCACATCAAGTCCTCCTTCTTTAGCCTTCATAATAAGATCTTCCCACATCTACAAAATAAAACAAAAAACCATCATTTCAACCTCTCAAAACCCACATTTTCACCAAAAAAACTTATAAAAAAAAAGTACCTCAGGGGTACTTCTAGGATAATGTATAGAACCAGAAATCAATATCCTTCTTTGACCATTAATAACAATAGCTTTATTATCATAAGTCACACTACATTCACCATTCTGAAACCAACCCATTTGAGATACCACCAAGAGGAGCAAAACCCATTTAGGAAACAAGCTGGTTCCCATGGATTCGGGTCGGGTCAGAAGTGCAGAGAGAAGAAGAAGAAGAAGGTGAATGTGTGTGTAAGTAGACAAGTGTTATGGTTCACAACACCGACATATAATGAATGTTGTGTCTTTTTATTAGAAAATGTAGCACAAGTGTTGTGAAATGAGATCTTTTATAAGATTATTTGGCTTTTGTAGTAGTGTCTAGTGGCGTAAGACAATTGTCATTGTCTACATTTGGTTTTATTTTATTTTATTTTTGGTTTTTTTTAAGTTATATGATTTTGTTTTTAAAAGTGAGAAATATATGGATCAATAAATGTAAAGATTTATAGGGTAGGTGTTTGATGATATTGCGGTTAGAAATTTATTGTGGGGATTATTGTGTTTTTATGATTCAAGAATCAAGTTATCATTTATTGGAGTATTCTCTATGGGTGCATTTAAGCTGAATTTGATCATTTAGTTGTCATCAACTAATAAGTGAATGGTTTTGACGAAATAATTAAACGTAGAGACTAGAGCATCTCGGATGATTTGGGCAATTATTGTTCAAAAATGTTGTCATATCAGTTTTTCTCTCGAATCACACGGCGGGTTAACTAGTTCGATTGGTTCCGGCAAAAAAAAAAAACAGCTAAAAAAAACTCGAGTTTCTAAAATCGGGTTAATCAGTTATACCCATCGGGGTTTGAGCGACCCGGGTCAACCCGGTTCTCGAAACCCGGACGAGTTTCGTTTTTTCAAAAAATTTTAATAAAACCCGGGTTGACCCGGTCGAAAAAAATAAATAAATAAATAAATTAAAAACCGAGTTGATCCGGCGGTCGAACCAACTGACCAGATGACCGGTGGCTCAACCAGGTCGATTTCAAACCCGATTTTCAAAACATTGGTTTTACCTCGCAATCACAAATCATTTCATCATCGTTGAACGAAATATGTTGCAAGACTACCATAATCAAGGTACTCGTGTCAAATTTAAGAACCATCAAAATCAATAATAGCTATCAAGAACAATTAAACACTTTATATACACATCGGAATACTCTAATCTAAATACGTGCTCGTAACATTATCCGAAAGCTAAATAACATCATAAGATATCCAGTGGCGAAGCTAGAAAATTTTCAGTTGGGGGTCGGGTTTTAAATTTTTTTTTTCCTAACGCTATTTTTCGGGTAATATGTTCGGGTCGGTGATTCGATTCGGGTTGGGTCAAAAATTAAATACTTTTATTATAAAAAAAAAGTTTCAATCACTAAAAAACTAAATATTTGTCCAAGACAACTAAACATTAAAAGGGAGACAAACGGTTGGTACTTAGTTCGATTTATTGAATAAATTAAAGTTCAGCCTTTCGACCTTTAAGATCCTTGAATTATTCAATTATGGACTCCGCATCAAACTTGTTAGCAATTTCTTTTTCTATATAAATCACCATACTGTTTGCTAGATTCTGAGGGTCGAAGGGGGAGGGTTTGGGATTTGGTTAATTGGTTTGTTAATTGTTAGGGATTTTTTTTTTTTTTTTTTTTTTTTTTTTTTTTTTTTTTTTAATGGGCTAAGTAATAGATTTTAGTTTAGGATTTGGTTTGTTAATGAATTTTAGTTTGGGGAGATGGGCTTATGTAAAATATAATGGATCAATTTTATTTTTTTAATGTATAAAAAAATTCACAATTAAAATGGGGGGTCAAAACCGAATATACCGAAATTTTTCTACACAAAAACTATATACCCCCTACATCGTAAAAAAAATTTCGAGGGGTCGGGCGCCCCTCCCTACCCCTATATAGCTGCGCCAATGAAGACATCGGTATGGTCTTGTGCTATTGACTCTTTTATAATTCACTTACAAAATTTGCTGCATTTGTACATATTTTGACTCCGATAGTTATTAGAGTTACTGAAACTTGAAATAAGAGAGAATTCTCAAAATAGCTCAAAAGTGATATCATGTTCCATTTTTAAGTAAAAAAGTCAATTCTCAAAATATTTTGGTAAAACCGACTGACGGTGCGACAAGAAACGTGTCTCATTTTTTATTAGTAAAGTATAAGCGATTAACGGAAGTTACCCTAAATTGATTTGACCTTACATTTTTTGTACGACTAAGGACTATTGTACTGATGTGTAATCAAATTTTATCTTTTTCCAAAACAACAAATAAATGTTTTTTATTTTTTTTTAATAGACAAAATTTGATTGTACGAAAGTACATAAACCATCAGCAGCACTTTTCAAATTAAAGATGAGACGTGTTAAAATGTTAATGAAGTTCTAAGTAAGATTGTAAACAAGCTAACCTTTAATCAAGCAACTCGAGCTTGAGATTGACTTGACTCGATCGAGTTAAGCTTTTAACAAGCTCAAACCCGAGCTCGAGCCCAAAAAACCAGCTCGAAACACATAACGAGCCGAGCTCGAGCTTTTACTGAGCTTTTAAAAACATATATATTTTTGTTATACATGTTTATACAAATAACTTAAATGCTAACGTGAATATCGGTATAATATCTAACCATATGTAGAAGGATTATTTAAACCCAAATTCTCATTAATGATTTGTATAAGTTCGAGTTTATCGCGTATTTATTGATTAGTTTGACTATCGAATTTAGTGTTTATACATAAATTCAAGTTTTTTAAGCCGAGATCAAGCCTAGATGCTTAAAGCTCGTCAGGCTATCCAGCCAAGTTCAAACTCAAGCCTACCTTATAATTTTTTAGCCAAGCTTAAGCCATGTCAAGCTCGATTTAACTCGGCCCTACTTCTAAGCTATAAAAAGGCTAGGTTATCAATCAGAGATTGATGGTGTGACGAAAAGTACATAACGACATTTGCAACAGGGGATTCTAACTTGCTTCATGTTACTTTTTGCTTATTTTACATATGTACTTATGTAGCGCCAACACCTATAGTTAATTACTTAATTTCCGTTGTAATTATTACTGTACAATGTTATAAAATGTACATTACCAACCACAACTGAAAAACTAACTTAACTTAAAAACCTAGTTGCTAATAATGTAGATTTACTATTGTTGGACTTGTAAATAAAGTTAGCATATTTATTCGACATGTCATGTTACAATAGTGAATTACTATAAAGTTACATTAGGTGCCAAGATTTTAATATAACTTGCATGAATTTTCTCATTCTAGAATTTCTAGCTATTGCATTTTTTATGTTACTCGAAAAATCATGCGCAAAGTTATACATTTCAATGTCAAATGTGCCTTTAAATCATAAAAAGGGTAGAAAGTTATAAACGAAGCCTAATATTATGTGTAATAAAATGGGTTATGAAATTTTTAGAATTAACCTTTTTAGGAAACCGTTAAAAGTTGTTTTTCAAGCAAGCACGCTTGTAATGCGTGCTATAAAAGTTGTTCTTTAATGTGTTGTAAATACCCTTTTGTCTCGGTAATATTTTTTGTAATGGGATATTTGTTTTTATGCTCAATATTAAATAATTTGTGTCTTTATTGTTGGAAACCATGTGAAACCATTGACATATAACACGCCTTTTTAGCCTCGCAGCTGTCACATGTGATTTATAGCTCTCACACGTGAATCAAAGATAGAATGCTTGTACGTGCCAAGACTCTATATGGACCTGTGTCGAATTTAATCGAATATGTTTTGATTTTGTGAGAGTTTGTGACAATCGTTTTTTGTTTACCTTACAAAGGTAAGTATTCAGGTACGGAACTTGAACGTTGTTAGTGGATGTGTCAACCTGAAAAAAAAAATTTTGAAATGCTGATATAAACTACGTTGAAAATCTTATATTAAAAATAACTAAAATCTTAAATAAAAATATATATAATGTACATAGGATGAAAAAATTGAGGATGCCACAACCCCTCGGTTCTTTCTATGTTTCCTCTCTGTCGGTAATGGTTTAATTTGAAAGTAAATAAGTTTAGGTTGGTTAAGTTCTAGATTCCATTAGTACGTACGTTGTATGTTTTTGTGTGATTCCAACTAGGTTTCCACATGTTTAAAGATGTTATCATATGTTTGGAAATTATACCATTTGCTCCAACCATGTTCTCACATGTTAGATGTTTTAGCTCAAAAAGAGTTTGTACAGTTTACCTTTGAACGGTAATTTAAATTATTTGCTTTTATCACAAGCGATGCTTCTACTAGGTACTAATTTATGAACTTTTAGGTGTGCATTTATAAGGATTGTTATTGTGTATTTATATGTGTTGTTGAGAAAACATAAGAACAAAAATACACAAAAAGTAGTATTGTTAAGCAATTTTTTTATGAAATAATTGTTGCGCCGTACCAGGAATTACCGAATTACTATTCAACCATATTTTACTCGTACTTTATAGGATTAATTCATTTTATAGTATTTTCATACTTTATACGTAGTAATAGCATATTCGATTGCATTAACCTCATGGAACCAAATGAAATACGAAATACATAATCAAGCACACGCATCAATTAAAAACCATTTTACAATATAACACTCATCGACACTAACTAAAACCCCCACAATTTTTCATGTCCAAACTGCAATTTGGTGGCAAATTCATATATAAGAATAGTAAAATATTTATTTCTAAGACTTTACCCAAAAATATATATATATATATATATATATTTCTAAGAAACTCCAAACTTAAGCTGATTATATTGAATAAGATTTTGTTTTATCATAATTCATAATAAAATATTAGTCGTAGAAAAATAAATTAACTTAGACATGTGTTCACTTATTTGAAGGGATCAATCTTTTGTCCCTTCCGAGTGCTATCTACACTAACCATAACATGTTCCCATTCACACGTTATTTTATTCCTTGCTATTCTTTTTCATGGAACTTTTTAATAAACAATGACACAAATGGTACATGGTTACAAATAATCTTATAACTTATAACCAGGGATGGCGGTAGATGTTGACCTGATCCACTCATGAATAGCGATATGGATGATGGTAAATGAATGAATAGCGGATAGTGAATCGGCTGATCGAATATGGATGATGGTAAATGAATGAATAGCGGATAGTGAATCGGCTGATCGAATATGGATGGTAATTTATAACTTAGCAATAGTAAATTATCTACGAACTGTTGTTAGGCTGGATGCAGAAGAGGAGTTGACCGAGTTGGTCGACTAGGTCGAACTCGGTCGTCCCTTTTGTGGAGTGTAGGTCGCGACCGAAATGGGGGAGGAAAAGTGAGGATATGGGTCGGCAAGTGACCGATTGCTTTTTTTTTTTTTTTTTTTTTTTTTCCCCTTTTGATCCGTTGCATGCATTCGAAAAAAAAAAAAGTATAACGTTTTATAGCTGTTACATGCTTGCCAAAGTAAAAAAAAATAAAAAATAAATAAATAAATAAAAAATAAAATAAAATTACATGCTATAAATACCACATATTAGCACAACATATGACACACTTTAATTCAGAAAATCACACACTTCTTTCAATTCAAACAAAAATCAAACACAAGAAATGGCTTGTAAACTTTCCCACACTGTCAAACAAGTTCAAGACTATGTCAAAAAACAAGTCGACATATACGACAAGGAACGACAAGATGCAATTGTCGAAATTATTAACAAGTTTGAGCTCGCAAAGTTACGTGATGCGTGGTTTTGCAACCTTACAAAAGGTTTTACTTCTCAAGTGATCTTGAGAAGCTTGCAATCCTCACCAGACAATGTACCCGACCGATGTAGTATAGTGTAGTGGCAAGTACCGGGGGATTGATCGTTCTCTCGGGAAATAGTGTCATTAGGATTAAAACTTAATTAAACTAGGTCTAGAGGTGAGGGATTTTTTTTTTTTTTTTTTTTTTTTTTTTTGTATTTTTATGGTTTTATGAAAAGCAAGTAAAAATCTCGGGTTTTGAAAGAGTGGGCAGAAATAGTTGCTAGTCAACTAACCCAAATATCTACTAATGCAATGAAAATAAAATAACAAAAAAGTAAATTTGGAGAAAAACAATAATAAGAGAAACGTGTTTACTTACATTTCACTACTCCCTATCTATCTTTTACTAGTTGATGAGTTTGTTACAATTGCGTTGATG
Source organism: Artemisia argyi (assembly GCA_030686995.1). Classification (NCBI taxonomy): domain Eukaryota; kingdom Viridiplantae; phylum Streptophyta; class Magnoliopsida; order Asterales; family Asteraceae; genus Artemisia; species Artemisia argyi. Next base: position 49,919,333 of record CM060688.1, read on the forward strand.
ACGGGTTGTATTCCTTAATACCATTCGTAGGGCCGTGTACGATCTTCCCTAACTCTATAAGCTTCTACCTCTTCTTATGTCGAGCCGACAACTAGCTCCTAACATGGCCTCCTTAGTAGTTACGCATCCATTAAATATAACCAATTAATCGTAGTACACATCCGATTCATGTTTCTTAAGACGTTCAAGCATGTTACCAATTGGAAGTCTGCCAATTTCTTATGCCTAAAATCGATATCATTCATCCAATACAATTAATAACAAACAACCAACCAATAATTAATAGCTAGGTTTCATTACTGTTGGTCCCTTTTACTTGGTTAACTATAACTGCAAAGCTAAAGTAACCAAGTTCTATGGCATTTAGACAAAGATATATAAAAGATTAACAATAAAGTAACGTAAATATGAGAGACAATATTTTCCAACGTTTAATTCTTTATTAGAAGTTAATCAAAAAGAATCGTACCCAAGTGTTTGCGGAATAACACTTGGGATTGAAAACGACAAGTATGGTATAGACTCCTCACTAAACTCAAATCAATGTTGAGTAACAACTTTCAGGACCCACTGAGCTATCTCAGGGGCTATGTTGTTATTTGGAGGAGTAAAAGTGGTTTGTGAATGCTTTGCATTAATTGCACAAACTTGTCAACTTTTACTCCTCTCTTATGCTACCTATTTATACACAAATGTGAACAACTCTATTATACAATGGACCTAAGTGTTCCTTAATAAAATCTTGATAGATTTTATTCTCTGGCAAGGGAAACTTCTTTGGGTTAAGTCCAAAAGGCACTTTCTGATGACAGCCTGGTTTTAGCCATTTGAGGAAAGTTTGACCTTAAAGTGATAAAGTACTTTAGTGAAACAGATCAAACTTTCCCGCCCAGTCCCGCCAAAACTTCAGTCTTCTAGTCATCAGTCTTCATTACCATGAAGTTGTTGAGGAGTCATGGGGTTCAGTGAGTTATTGTCATCCTCACTGAACCCATCACCTTCTTCTTGGCTTAGATCACACTTCACTGAGTTCCGCCTCACTAAATGGAGAACCTTTCTTCTTAGGCTCGATCTTAGCATCCTGAAGATGACTCACTGAGTTACTGTTCACTCAGTGACTTGTTTATACTTAGGTTATTTTACGTTCAAATCCTTGTTAGAAGAAGATTGGGGAATTCAGTGACCCAACAATTACATCTAATCAAACACAAAGAAAACTTAGCCTAGCATGTTAAAGTAAAGACAAACATAAGATAGAATCAAACAACACATAGACATATTGAATACTTATTGGAAAACTTATCTTTATTAAAACATGGATGATATAAGGGTGAAAAACCCTGTAAAATTCGACCTAGGGTTTCTCCACAAGTTCTCCCAAAAGTCTCTCTAAAATTCTCCTCTTCTAATACATGAAAATTAGAAAACTATATATAGATTTTGTGGCTGACGGTGTCACGTTATGATTCTGACTCCGTCAACTCGCCGGCAATATTCTTCTCGTATTACCTAGATCCAGATCTGACGCCGTCATGTGTTAATTCATTCTTGGCCGTCACATGTAATTTGCTCTTAACGGCCTTGGTGACGCCGTCATGTGTTATCTCCCAAAAACGTTCTGGTGCGTCTCGTTATACTTTTTATCCACATCTTTGCCATAACGTGACGCCGTCACATGCAATACGTGACGCCGTCAGGTACTATTTTCAGCTTGATTTGTAGACTTTGCCGTCTTCTTCACTTTTTGCTCCAAAAACATCCAAAATGCTTCATTTTCCAGATTTCTTCTCCAAAGTACCAAAAATGACAAAAGGAACGATTTAGAGCAATATTTGATCAAATAATCTCAACTTAGGGCTTAAATGACCCCCTAAAAGCGGTACACTTTTCGTCTCATCATTACGCAAACAACGCCTGAGAACACGATAAACAGAGTGCAAAGAAAATTTGTGATCGACCAGTTTTTGTACAATGAATTTCGCAAAGACCATGTTGTTGTTGAAACATTGTGGGATTGTGTGCAGAAGATAGAGGACGAAAAATCCAACAAGATCCGTTGGAGTATTGAGGAAAATGTGGAAGTTGCTGATGCACCATAACAACAACAACAATTTGTGCAAGGTGCATTAAGTTCATCTGCACCAAGAGTTGTTGAGCAACAACAACAACAAACACATCTTGATCACTTTCAGCTAAGTTTTGAGAAAAATGTGAAAGCTGTTGATGATGACTAGAACTCTGAGGATGAGCGGGAGCTGAGCTGGTTGGAAGCTAAGTTAGACGAAGAGAAGTTTGCGAGCTTTGATCCTTACGACGACAGTTACGACTCTAACAACTCTCAAAGCTGGGATCACCCGAATTACAATTGAAGTTTTAATTATTAAGTTTGTAGTTTAATTATTAAGTTTTAATTATTATGTAATGTTTTCAATCGATGCAATATTTTAATTATTAATGAAATTAAGGTTTTATTAAGTTTGTAAAAAAAAAATTGAACTTGGTCGCCCTTACTGAGGCACCGAATCACCTGCAGGTCGCTGGAGAAAGAAAACTGACGTGACAGGGAAAAATAGGGGGATTGGATCGCCTTACTGTGTCGAGCCTTAGATCTTGCTATTTTTGGTTACACAAATCAAGTATTGATGACAATAGTGATTACAAAATATGCATTAAGCTATAGTATTTTTTTTTAACGGCAATTTTATTAATGAGCCTAACAAGAAGCTAAAACTCTGGAAAAAAAATCAAAAGCTATGATGTTATTTTTATTTTATTTTATTAATTTATTATTATTTTTTAATCAAATAGATATTCATTTACCGAGCTCTTCCACTGGATATGGATATTAATAGATGAAACGACTTTAAATAGATATTGATATTGATAATGAAAAATGGATACAGATGTGGAATGTCCACGTGATCCATATCCGATTCATTTACAACCCTAATTATAACCCAATCAAAGAAAAAATTACCCCGTAAAACTAAGCCAAAGTCGCAACAACATAAACTTGGCCTTTATAAAGATAACCCAACTATCTAGCTTGTGACACATATTTAGACGAGGTGAGATACAGATCGTAGATAATAGTGTACCCCTTTAAAAGTATAACAAAATGTAAAAAGGCTGATTATAAGCTCCTTAGCATAAATTTTTTTTGAATGCACTAATGTTATAATATTAGTAGTAAACTTAAACATAGATTAGGGGATTAAGTGTACTTTGTAATTAGATTAGGTGTTAGACATAAACTAGGATTAGATAGCTTGGAGTGAATGGCAAGCTAGGTTTCCACCTCCTCATCTCTATAAATAGAGATGAGGGGATGCTAGTTATTCATTCTTCTTCCTCAGTTGTAAAAGCTTTATTAGGTTATTTAATAAAGGGTTCGTTGAGGGTATATCGTGTGCAATATTCTTGTCAATTCTTTGTGGTCTCTCGTATTGCTACTTGTGCTCGGTATAACTCGTGGTCTAGCGTTCCGCGATTGAACTTCGGATTGTTGTCGAGGTTTTATCCAACAAGTGGTATCAAGAGCCGCGGTTATTGTGGTCATCGAAGTTCGAGTGCTAGGTCGTAGGTATCGAGGTTTGGGTTTCAAATTCGTTTTCTGTTGTAGCAATCGGTGGACGAGAGTATAAAGAAAGGTTTTATTGTTCCCATTTAAAACCAAACTGACGTGGGTCATGGAATAGAAAACAAAAGGTGATCAGTGTCTTTTGTTTTTAACTCTTATTTATTATCACGTGAAGAATATACTACAAAAGTTTGACAAGAGTTTTTCATCTTTTATAATCCAAAAGTCAAAGTTGAGATTTTTTGTTTTTGGTTATAAAGGACTTCAAACAGGTTCGAGGTAAATTACGATCAACTTTGAAGGGTTTTCTTGTTGTGGGTTTTTCTTGTGGTTCAAGTTTCGATCGTGGTTTGCTTGGGTTTCAAGTTAGTGATTGGGTTTGCTTATTCGAAATCTAGGGTTTAGGGTTATTCTAATTAATTCGATTTGCAAGAAGGGTTTATAGCAATAAGGGGGAATATTGCACATGGCTTGTGAGGCTTGTCGGTAAAGTTGGTTAATAAACAACTTGACAAGGGTTTTAGCAAGTTATAAGAAGAATGGCCAGTTCTATAACTAGGTTTGACATCGAAAAATTCGATGGGAAGAATGACTTCGGGTTATGTCAAATAAAGATGCGTGCTTTAATGGTAAAGCTCGGTTGTGATGCTGCATTAGAGACATTACCCGCGGACATGAAAGCAGGTGAAAAGGCTGCTTTGATGAAGAAGGCATACAATAGCTTGATTCTATGCTTGGGGGACCGAGTTTTACGGGAAGTTACTGTGGAAAACTAGAAGGGGGGGTTGAATAGTTTACCGATTAAAATCTTTTTAACTTGTTAAGTTAGCTTTGAAACTTTCCGTTTGATCAAAGACATATACACAAACACAATATATAACATGCAAGTAAATGAAAGAAACGATCAAACCACAACACGAGTATTTATCGTGGTTCGGCTACAAGGACTCTTTTTCCTTGCCCTACGTCCACGCCCCGAGTATCCAACTCGAGAGTTTCTTTCACTAGTCAACAAGCTCCTTTCACCGGCGGAGAAAACCTTACACGTCGCTTATACTTTTACCGACACAAAGCTAGATGTCGAGTTCTTTACCAAGGGTACAACCACTCCCGTTAGTTCTTTTACAAGGGTACAACTACTCCCGATACACTTTGTATTTTGAGGACTAAAATACTAACCGATCACTACTGAAAATACACAATCAAATGAAGTGTAAACTACACAAGTCTACACAATGCTAAGCTAACAAGTCTTGCAACGTTGTGTTGAATACTTGTTACTTTTAGTAAGCTCGTGAATCTCTTTGCTACAAAAAGAAACTTCACATATGAAATGTTAAAGGGTTAGATGAAAAAGTGAATGTGTGTGTAAAATATGATGTAAAGTGATAAGCCAAAAATCAACTTGTGGCTTGGTATTTATAGCCAAACCTTCTGCAGGTCTGGCGGATCAGGCGGACCCCTCAAAAGGGTTCCGCCCGTGTAACCCCAGGGTACCGCCGGGCTTGCAGTTGGTTTTGCAATAAATCTTGCAAACCAAACAAAGTCACATCTCATAACTCTTTGCAAACCAAACAATGTCACATCTCATAATATCAAGTCAAACGCTAAACTTGCAAGCAACATCTTAGTAAATCAAACACATTTCTTTCCATAAATGTACAATGACAAAACTTGTCATAAATGTGATGTGACAATTCTATTTTTAGAAAATACAAAGTGTTGTGTTTTATGAAATGTAAAATGTAGCAAAAGTCTAGTTTATGCAAGTCTTTAAAACTAAGATTATGTTTTACTTAGAAACTAAAGTTTACATTTTGTCGTTAACAAAACTTAGCGAAGATCGTAAAATATAAATAACGTTTTTAGGCGATATTTGTATTAACAATGTCCCCCTTTTTGTTGATGACAAAACATAAACTTTGTTTTTAAGTAACTCACAAAATCTTGGTTTTTAAGACTTAAAAAAAATTAATATTAAACTTGTTTTACTTAAGTTATGATAATCATATTAAGTTTTGAAAGTTTAATATATTTCTCCCCCTTTTTGTCGAAACAAAAAGTAGAGTAGCGAAGCGGAAAAAAAATGCACTTGCTCCCCCTTGCTTGTTGGTGATATATATAGTCAAGCTTGTAGTTACCACACACATTGCAACCACAATGACAATATAAAAGTGATCAACCAACAATGCACGAAAGTAAGTAGAAAGAACTAGCATTCCAAGTAAAATTTTGACTTATAAAAGTCAAAGGACAAGAAATGAGTAATATTCTTCTACTTCTAAAAACTTAAAAAAATAACCGAGAAAGAAAAATAAACGCCTATTTTCCTAAATTGGGGCAAACGGCCTCCAAATGGTTATCTAGGATTTATTTGGGTGGGAAAGAGCATCCAAACGTTCTATGATGTGTTGGAATGCAAACCGGGTTTCATCTTGGAGTTGGTGAAGCAACGTTTTGATGCTTGCTCCCATTTGCTCACAATTTGAGCAAACATGGGGATGAGTGGGTGGAAATGGGTTGGTTTTTGTTTCTTGGTTTGAGGGTTGGTTGGTTTTTGGTTCTTGGGTGGATGATGGGTTTGGTATTGAGTCAAGCAAGGTGGTTTGAAATTCCATTGCTTGATGGAGGTGGTTCTCAACCATGCTTTGTATATCCTCATATGAGAGAAAGAAAGATTCAAAGGTTTGGGCATGAGAATGTGGTGGAGTTGGGTGATCATGGTTTTCAAAGTTTGGTTCTCCATAAAGAGGACCATGGATGTCATTGTAGATGGGGTGAAACAACAATGGTTTGGGTTGATGGTATACTTGTTGTGGTGGTTGGGTGTGGTTAAAAAGCTCATTTTGGTCAAGAACTGACCTTGGTGAAAAAGGTGGTGGTTGTGAAGGTCTTGGTGGGAGTGATAATTGCTTTTTTGAGTGTGTATCAAAAATATACACAAAGTAGACGTGAGTGGAGTTTACCGATCAACCTTTATGAAAAGGAAGACTTGTAGAGACTCGTGAATACAATATGTATATGTGATACCGGGTAAGTGATTACCCGGGTCGTGTCCCAACGAGGTGTGAATGGGCAATATCGTGTAAGATTTGGAGATTAAAAATGCTTGTAAGAATTGTTGAGAGATTATTTGGAATTGTGGAATTACGACAAATTGCAAATAACGTACGAATAATTAAATAAACGTAACTAAAATGCAAATTCAAACAAGGAATGAAAATAAAACATAAAATCTACTTAAAAGACTACGGGAAACATGATAGGGAATTTGGGAAATCCTAAAACGTAAGCTAACATAAAAACGTAAAAGCTAATTTAATAAAAGCGCGAGTGCGCAAGATAAAACGTGAATTAAATGCTACATTAGTCCTACGGGTGTAAAAATGATTTTTCTACTTTTCTAATGATAAAAGAAAATTTTTGGAAGAAGAAAAATATTTTTTGGACTTTTATATTTTTTTTAATGATTTAAAAACAATTAAAACTAAATTAAATTATAAAAAAATACTAAAACTAATGGGAAAATTTTGAAATTTTTTTGGTAAATAAATAAACTTAAAACTAATCTAAGGAAAATAAAAGTACGAAATAAGCAGTGCTAAATATGCAGAAATAAGCTATCTCTAAAAACTGAAAATTAAATAAGCAAAGAGAACTACAACTATAAATATTAAAGAGAACAAACAATATCAAGAAAAATACTCTAGTACAGATGGCAAGGGGGTTGTGTGTTGTGGTATCCAGAGGTCAAGGGTTCGAATCCCTTACCCCACATTTTTTCAAAGTATATATATATATTTTTTCTTTTCTTTTTGCAGAATGATTTTAACCACTTAAGTGAGCAATTTCTATAAATAAAAAAAAAAAAGAAAAAAAAAAAAAAAAACTTTTGCTGAAAAGATGGGAATAGGCTTATGCACAGCTTATTACCCAACAGTTAACTAGATTAAGTTAAAAAGGATTTTGTAAATAGAATAAGCTGTGAGAAAGCTAACAAGCTGGTACTAAGGTGCGAGTTAAGCTAATTTCGACTAAGATAGATTATAAATAAGCTAAAACAAACAATAGAAACACTGAAAGTAGCCACTTAACAGGAATGAACCAACACAATATAGACAAACCAAGCAGTCCCAAACAAGCTACTAGCAGGGCCTAAATAGCTTATCAAATAAGCCAACAATCATCAATCAAACACAAACACAAAAAGATAAACTAACAATGAGGAAAACAAACTAGTTTCAGCTTCTGATTAGCTTGCTATGAGCTCTTGCACAGGGGTGCTTTGGCTTGGGATAACTGATGTGTGTGGGTCAAACTGGGCAGAAACAAAGAAAACTTGGGCACTAAATAATCTGTAAATAAGCAAAAGCAATCCAAAGGCTAAAAAAAATAGGAGCATCAAACCAAAGATCAAGTCTAAGAAACTACAACTAGTATTGAGCGAAAGTGGGCTTGCAAGCTAACTTAAAAGGATGGGCTGTTTGCAATATGATGATGTGCAGGCCAAGGGGCTGAATGCAGGCCACGAATTTAGTTCACTAATTAGATCCTAAGTGCAAAAACTAAGCCTAGTGAGACCAATACTACTAACTACTTGTAAACATAAAATTCATACACTAAATCCTACTCTAGCTTAAAAAAAATTGTGATTAAAAAAATGAAATAAGGACAGTTGGGGTAAGACAATGGTGACAGTAGGCAAAAGGGTAGAAACAAAGAAGTTTTGACTAAAAGTAACCAAGACCAAATTTCAAACACAATGAAATACCTACACTAAGCTTTTTGCAATCCCTAAAGACAACTAAGAATGGACCTAAACTAAACTTACCTATGCTACTTTGATAAACACAGTAAAAAAAACTTTTTGAAATCACTACAACACTTTTGGAAGCCATTTGGAACAACTAAATTTTTTTACTTAAAAACTATTAACTAACTATAATGAGGATGATTTAACTAAAAAGGTTGGCAATAAAACACGGTTGGGCAGAAATTTGGCATGTGCCAAACAATCCTTAAAGGGGACTGCTATGATTTTTAGCCTCCAACAAACTGAAAAAGTCACAAGTTGTAAAAGCGATTCTAACAATAAAATAAGCAATAATAAGCCAATAATAAGCAGTAATTGAAGCTAATAAGCATTTGTTAAAAGAAACTAAGTTTTGAATTAAAATTTAAGAACTGAGTACAAGGAAACTACAAACAAAATTAACTTAAAACTAATACCTACTAAAACCTAATTAATCGACTGCCTTCAAAGGCTTACAAAACATCCCTTTATACTACTCTTCAACTAGGGTTTTTACTTTGATGCTTCTGCTTTCCGCTTCCCTCTGAGTCAATCCCAGCCCTTGGATCCTTATAGATGCACCACAGCCTTTGATCTCTTGTTTTGGCGCCCAAATTGTTGTTGTGGATTCATGACCTGGACATGGCATCTCGTGACTAGTTTGGTATCATGTGAAGGTTGGGTTTTTGAGGTATTGGGGAAGGAGTGGATGGTGATTGTTTGGCGTGTAACAGGAAAAGGAGAGGAGGTGGGAGATATGCATCGTGGGTAATAGCAGGTTGGGGAAAAAAGGGTATTAGTTTGACTAGGTTAAGGGGGAGGAAGGGGGCGTATTATTATTAAGCGTATAAGGGTTTTGGAGTTGTTGGGCTAGGAGTGTTGCTGGGCCAAGGGTAGTTTTGTTGGTGTGGGCTGAATTTTGTTTGGTTTGGATTGGTTTTGACTTTGGGAGTTAATAATACCTTGGTCCGTTTGGTTATAGTAAATGAAAGCACAAGGACCAAAATTATTATAAGCTGAAAATCGAAGGGTTAAATCTGCCCATTCTCCAAAGTTATCACAAGGGTGATTTTTGCCACATCCCAATTACCAAGGACCAATAAAGTTTGTTTCCCAAAAATTGAAACTCCCGGGGACTAGATTCCCCAAATTGTGAAACTTGAGGGGCCAAAGATGTAAACTTGTACATTTTGAAAGATTTTCACCCAAAGATCATTATTTGGTAAACTTTGATTTTTAAAGACTTGGTTTGACTTTTCTTTCAAAATAAACGCTTAGGGACTAGTTTTGACAAATTTTGAAAGTTGAGGGACTGAAACTGTCAATTATGCAAACTTTGTTCGTTTTTCGTTTGTTTTCAATCATTTTGCATTTAAAACATATAAAACACGATCTTTGGGATATTTTCATTATTTTGATGCATTCTTGAATGTTTTCACGCGTTTTGGCAGTTAAAATACGGTAAAAATGATGAGTATTTACACACTCGTCAGGGAGATCATTTAGATCTTGGACAAAAGGGTGTGGTGATGTGAGAGGAGACCCAAATAACTCTATAGGTTCCATTTTGGGTAATGGTGATGGTGATGAAGTTTTGGATGGTTGGGTTGGAGCACTTGGTGGACTTGGTTCAATGGGTGATTTAGTAGGTGGTGGAGTGAGCTCATTGGGTTCATTTGGTGATGGTGATGGAGATGCAAGGTTCAAAAAGTGTTCATTTTTTATAGGTGAAGTGAATTCATCCGAAGATGAGGAGCTTAGGTTGATGGGTTGATTAGACCATAATGGTTTAACACTAATCCGGGCGATTTTCCGGATGGGTCTTGATGGTTGAGAGGTGATTGTTGACTTAGTCATGGTGAAAAATGGTTTAGAAGTTTCAGAAAGTGGTGAAGAAGGTGTGATTTGATAGTGTTTAGGATGGCTTAATTTATAGTGTTGAAGGATTGTGGAAAGGAGTGTTTGGATTTGATGTTAGTCCATACAAAAATGGAGGTTTCTAATGATTTGGAAAACTAATTGTGGGTTGTCAAATCATGGAAGTCAATCCAATGAAAATGGTGAAGTGAGAAGATAAGTTTTGCACTAAATGCTTAGTGGTTTTGGTGGATTTGTTGGAGTATAAATCTCAGGGATTTCAAGGATCCTTTAAAAGGGTTCATTCCTTTATGTGTGAGGGGTCCTTGAGGTTGTTATGGCTATTTTTGAATTTTGGCGGGAAATGGTTTTGGTTAAGTTTATGGAAGAAGAAGTACCCTATTATGCTAAACACATTGCAGGAAATGGGTCTCTATCTAAAAGGATTGGATTTTGGTGTTTGGATGTTGAAATGTTGAAAACAAAAACAAAAATTCTGCAGGATTCTGGCGGAACCCTCAGAATACACAGGCGGAACCTATTTGAGGGTGCCGCCTGGTCCGTTGGGCCATTTCTGGGATTCCCAGAATTTGCACTGGCGGAACCCAATTTTGGGTACCGCCAGAGCCTAAAAAGTTGGCAGTCCGCGTTTTTGACCCGCGAGACGAATTTCAAAATTTTCGAAAACTCCTAAAATCAAAAAGATAAGGCATTTCTAGTTGGGCAATGCAAAAAATAGACACGTAAACACACATTTCATAGGACTTTGACCTTGAGGTCGAGAATTTCACTATACTTAGTGAAAATATCATAAACTTGAAAATTTGACAACTTGCCAAGAGTTGTCTACCTGCATCAAAGTTAGATACTACATGTTCCAAATTGTATCAAACATTGTACTAACACACAAATACATCACAAATATTGTTTAAACGACCAAATTTGTTCAAATATCACCTAATGCCCAACACTCCTACACACCCGCTCTCATTGATGGTCAATCTTGTTCTTGAGCTTTTCAAGGAACCTTCCAAGATTCTTAAACATCCCCTTTGTTTGCTTGAACTCCTCCGACTCGTTTGGAATATCCGGTAGTTGGGATAGGTATTCAAGAGGTGGGAGCCTAGAGTTTGGAAAATTGTCTTCTTCACTCATTGAGGAAGACGATGATGAGGTAGGAGGATGAGGACGTTTTCCTTGGGCTTTATAGACTCTCTTATGACTAAGTGGAACAAAGGTGTGTGGAATGAGAGAGTAGTTAAGACGAAGACCATTTGGAGTTGGTGGAATGGGTGAGATGAACCTAAAGAGACGGGTCAAGAGCATTCCATACGGCATAGCCATTGTGCCATGCATGGGAATGTCGGCCATTCTCTTGGCCATGTAGTAGGCAAGGTTGAAGGGTTGCCTAACGGACAAGGAGTAGAGCATGTAGCAAAGGCAAAGGTTGATATGATCTCGGTTTCCTATTGTGCTAATGACATTGGCTCTAAGCACTTCCTCCCATTTCTTGAATTGGGGCTTAAGTTCATTCATTTCCATTCCATATGGGTCCTTATCGACCTCATTCCCCGAACGGGTTCTCCTAGTGTTGGTGGTCCTAATAAAGAGGTGGTCACGGAGTACGTCTTTTGAGACAAGGGGTGTGTCATAAGGATGGATACGGTCTTGGAGGTTGTCAAGAGTTGAGAGGGAGTGCAAGTCGGAATAGAGGCAAGTACCACGGTTTGGGACACCTAGGATTTGAGCAAACTCCTCAAGAGTGAAGGAGTATTGATGACCACTAACCCTAAAGTTGATAGACATTTGACCATAATCATCCGTAGAGAGGACGGAGGATGCATAGATCTCTAGAATGAGTCTAGGACAAATACGCTCGTCGATATTCAAAAGACACTCAAAGTTGATTGTGGCAAATTCGGCGTAAAGGTTTCTGCCTTCTAGGAAAGACGGGTCAATGGTTCTACCCTCATGGACATATTGTTTTTCTAGGGCTTTGAAAACGTTTACTTGGTTTAGGGTAAGGCCTTTGGTTTTGTGGTGTTTTGGTAGGTACTTAATGGTATCTTTGTGGTCGTAGTGGGTTAGAGGAGGCATGATGGTTCCTAGAACAACAAAATTTCACATTTTAGTTTACGTAAACCACTATTATAATGTGGATGTTCTAGTGTGTGCCTATATGAAAACAATGTGGAGGTGCGGTTATCTTGACTCATTTTGATGCTTCAAAATCGTTTTATGCAAGTTTTGTTATAAAACAAAAGATAACCCAAACGCTCCTAATTCAATGTAGCTTCGTTTGAATATACCCGAAAATACATATTGGTTATGTATTCCCCTTAGCATTCAAGAGACATTATGCAAGTGAGGTTTTAAACATAACGTTTTGATTTTGTATTCTCAGTGTGAGACGAAAAAATATTTGTCCTACTTGTGAGAAATTTTTGGAAGGATTTGACATGGGGTGTTTTAGCAAACATGTTTATACTAATTGAGGATGCAATTCCTAACTATGGGAAACATGATTAGTTTTTTTAAACACCTAATCTTATGCATGAGTTTTTCAAGTTAATGCATAACCCCAAGTTTTTATTTTTGTGCAAGAAATAGAATTCCTAGACTCAGATCAGGATTGTAATCATGTTTAGAATACTTACAATGATGATTGATTTGCAATGTAAATGAATGGAGGACCAAGAATTCGTAGGTATGGATGGATGGTAAAGTGAATAGTAGCAGTTTAGAAGTGGTGGTATGAGATAATGGGTGTTTGGTTTAATATAAACAAAGATTTTGATTCTGCAGGTCGGCGGATACGGCGGACCCCTGGAATGGGTTCCGCTCGTTATGTCTGAGGGTTCCGCCGACTCTGCTGAGAAAAATAGTTATGGATTTATTTTGATTTTTGTGATTTTTGTCTAATGTCCAGAACTATAATGTAGGTTCCATGAGTCCTAAGCCTAGCCTAAGAAGGTTAAAAGGTTCACGTTTAAGGGGTTTTGTGAGAATGTCGGTTATGTTGTCTTCGGAAGAAACTTTCTCAATTAAGATATTTCCTTTTTGAACGTTGTCACGAAGTAAATGATGACGGATTTCAATATGTTTGGTACGAGCATGTTGAACCGGGTTTTTGCTAAGATCAATGGCACATTTGTTGTCACAAAGAATTGTGATGTCGTTGAGTTGAATTCCGTAGTCGACAAGAGCTTGCTTCATCCAAAGAGCTTGTTGACATGCCTTTCCGGCCGAAACGTACTCGGCTTCCGTTCTTGAGATAGAAAGATCCGTTTGCTTCTTAGAGAACCATGAGGTGAGACAATGTCCAACAAAAGTACAAATACCACTTGTACTTTTTCTATCGACATAGTCACTGGCATGATCCGAGTCGGCATACACTATGGTGTCTATTCCCGTTCCTTTGGGATACCATAAACCTAAATGTGTAGTGCCCTTAATATACCTAAAAATCCTTTTAACGGCTTCGAGATGGGTAGTTTTAGGATCTTCTTGAAAATGAGCACATAGACAAACACTAAACATAATGTCGGGTCAACTAGCCGTTAGGTAAAGTAGACTACCAATCATACCTCTATATTTAGTGCTATCTACGGATTCACTTTCCTCATCCTTGGTGAGTTTAGTTTCCGTGGACATGAGAGTATTGATAGGTTTCGAATCTTCTAGTCCAAATTTCTTAAGCATGTCCTTAACATATTTAGATTGGTTAAAGAAGATACCATCTTCTAGTTGTTTAATTTGGAGTCCTAGGAAAAAGTTGAGTTCTCCCATCATACTCATTTCAAACTCGTCATACATGATTTTTGAGAAATCCACACATAATTCTTGACAAGTTGATCCGAATATAATGTCATCAACATAGATTTGGACTATGATAATATGTGAGTCTTTCTTCTTAGTGAAGAGAGTATTATCAACTAAGCCCATGGTATACTTATGGTCAACTAGGAATGTTTTGAGTCGATCATACCATGCTTTTGGAGCTCGCTTAAGTCCGTAAAGAGCCTTTTTAAGTTTGTAAACATGATTTGGTTTTTCAAAATCGATGAAGCCCGGTGTTTGAGCAACATACACTTCTTCATTAATGACTCCGTTTAGAAATGCACTTTTGACGTCCATTTGAAAGAGTTTAAAATTGTGTGCACATGCATATGCAAGTAAGATTCTAATTGACTCGAGCCTAGCAACCGGAGCAAAAGTTTCATCGTAGTCAATGCCTTCTTGTTGGTTATATCCTTGTGCAACTAGCCTAGCTTTGTTTCTAGACACAATTCCATTTTCATCCATCTAATTTCGAAATACCCATTTTGTTCCAATTATAGTTTGACTCTTTGGTTGAGGAACTAATGTCCATACATCATTCCGAACAAATTGGTTTAACTCTTCTTGCATTGCAATTACCCAAGATTCATCTTTAATGGCTTCATTAATATTTTTAGGTTCAATGGTTGACACGAAACAAAAGTAGTTGCTTTCATTTTGAACTTTTGACCTTAGTGTTCTTTCGTTAATATTGCCAATGACACCATCTAATGGATGACTTTTAGATTCTTTGACATTGACAAGTTCTTTGTTTAATAGTTCATCTTCTTTGTCATCACTTAAAATTTCTTTATTTTCTATTGCTTGGCTTTCAACTAAGTCATCATCTACCAAAGGTGATGTCTTAGAGGGAGGTGGACTGTCGTCAAATATTACGTTCAACGATTCCTCGACTCTTAAGGTTTCTTTGTTCAAAACAATGTATGCTTTAATATTTTGTGAATATCCAAGAAATACACCTTCATAAGACTTTGGGTCAAATTTGGTGAAATAATCCTTGGTGTTAAGAATGAAACATTTACTCCCAAATACTCTAAAGTATCCTAATGTAGGCTTTTTTACCTTTATATAGTTCATAAGGAGTTTTATTCAAAAATGGTCTAATTAAGACTCGATTTAAAATGTACGTTGATGTGTCAACGGCATTACACCAAAACTTTTGTGGAATGTTTTGTTCATTAAGCATTGTTCTACTCATCTCTTACAATGTCCGATTTTTACGTTCTACTACACCATTAGATTTAGGAGTACGAGGAGCCGAAAAATTATGAGTTATTCCATTATTATCACAAAAGTTTCCAAATTGAAATTCATTATCAAATTCACGACCGTGATCCGTTCTAATAGACACAATATTAGACCCTACTTGATTTTGAATTTTCTTACTTAGAATTTCAAATTTATCAAAAGCTTCATTTTTACTTTTCAAAAATTTTGTCCAAGTATATCTTGAGTAATCATCAACTATGACCAAAGTGTAGAAGTTTACCTCCATAACTTTGTATAGCGGATGGACCAAATAAATTCATATGCAAAAGTTCTAGACACCTAGATGTAGAAACCAAGTTTTTAGCCTTATGGCTATTATGGACTTGTTTACCGACTTTGCAAGCATCACAAAAGTGTTGGTCATATTTCAACTTAGGTAGGTTTCGAACTAAGTCTTTGGAGGAGAGGTTTTGGATTAGTCTTATGTTAGCGTCTCCTAAACGTCTATGCCATAAAGTTGAAGATTCGTCTAATGAGGTAAGACAAAGTTTGTCTCTAGATGTTGGATCCATCTTCATGACATATACGTTGTTCTTAAGGACACCTTTGGCTATGGTTATACCATCTTTAAGTATTTTACTTCCGTTTTCACTAAAAAGAACATTATACTTATTACGACAAAGTTGACTAATACTAAGGAGATTAAAACCTAAGTTATCAAAATGAGCTACATCATCTATAAAAAGAGAGTCATGAGAGATTGTACCTTTTCCGATGATTTTGCTCTTAGCATTACTACCAAACGTAACATTACCTCCGTCACATTTGTGATAATACGTGAAGAGGCTTTTGTTACCCGTCATGTGCCTTGAACAACCGCTATCTTTAATCCATTCATCCGGTTCCAAACAAACTTTGAGGCACACCTATTTTATGAAAAACACTCAAACATTTGGTCCCCAATTTCTCATGGGTCCATTTTGGTTAAGCATACTATTAATTTGTTCCAAGTATGAAAATAGAGCATAAGGATTCCATGGCATGTGGTTTGGAGTTTGGTAATGTCTAGGAGTGTTTTGGTTCCAAACATGTTGGTAGTTTGGTCGAGCGTTAAAGTTGCTCTTTGGAAAGGGGCGTTTGGGAATTGGAGTCTTAGGTCTTGGTTGAGTAGCTTTAGCTCTAAATTCATTTTTACTAAATCCTACTCCAGTTTTAAACACAGGTTTTGTTCCATTTTTTATGTAACTTTAATAAATTTTGAACGATCCGAAGTGGATGGAGTTACTGCTGCAGCAGACCTGGCGGAACCTTCGGGACCAACAGGCGGAACCCTAAATTGGGTTCCGCCTGATCCGCAGGCTGCTGTAGCAATTTTATTTATTTCTTGTGCAATCTTTTCTTGTTTCATTTGGCCATTTGAAGTTTCTATTTTTGTAAATCCTAGTCCTGTTTTATCAAATGGTGACTTTTGAAGTTTCATAATTTCATCCGCACAAGAAATGCTCTTATCGAACTTCTTAAACTTTGTGTTTGTTTTATTAGATCATTTTGAGTAATTTTGAGTTTCTCAACTTCTAGTTTAAGCTCTTCACATGATTTGCAAGGTGTGTCAATACCTTTACTCTTTTCTAATCTCTTGGCCTTTTCTTTTAACTCATAAACTTCATTTTCTAAAAACTCCTTTTTAGTTTTCAAAAATTTATTTTTGTTTATAATTTTTAAACTTAATTCACAAAGTTTGTTATATTCTTTTTGTAAAGTGTCAT
The DNA here is from genome assembly GCA_030686995.1 of Artemisia argyi. Classification (NCBI taxonomy): domain Eukaryota; kingdom Viridiplantae; phylum Streptophyta; class Magnoliopsida; order Asterales; family Asteraceae; genus Artemisia; species Artemisia argyi. Next base: position 49,936,377 of record CM060688.1, read on the forward strand.
CATCAATAGAGGAGTAAGATGAGTCGGATAATACCTCATTTGAGTTGTGAGCCATGAGAGCAATATCGTCATTCTTTGGCTCATCGTCATCTCCTTCATAGTCACTCCAAGCACCACCCACAAAAGCTTGTTGAGGTTTGCTCTTGGGTGGTTTTGGACATTCTCCTACAAGATGACTTGTGTCTCCACACCTATAACATTTTCTTTCCTATCATCACGATCTTTTCGGAAAGTTTTCTTGTCATCTTTAGGTTGCCTTACAAACTTTCCTTTTCTACGAAAGAACTTCTTGAAGTCTCTAACGGCCATAGCATATTCCTCATCATCACTATCCAAAGTAGATTCTTCATCATCACTTTATTGGACTCTAGCTTTCAAGGCAATGGACTTAACCTTTTCCTTCTTGCCTCTAACTAGTTCCGAATCTTTTTCCATTACCATTTCGTGAACTTTGAGGTTTTCAATTAGCTCATCAAGTGACATGCTTGAAAGATCTTTGGATTCTTCAATTGCCGTCACTTTTGCTCTCCACTTCGGATGGAGTGCTCTAAGAAATTTCCTGACAAAGTTCTTACTACAAAAAGATTCGTCAAGTGCTTTAAGTGAAGTAATAATAGTATTAAATCTAGTAAAAGCATTATCAATAATCTCATCTTCGGAGATAACAAATTGTTCATATTGTTAAACAAGAAGATCAATTTTGTTATCTTTAACTTGTGAGTTTCCTTGATGAGTGACAATTAAATATTGACAAATATCTTTGGCGATTTTACACAAAAAGACTCTTTCATTTTCTTTCTTAGGCAAAGCATTGTAAAGCATCATTTTAGCTTAATTATTTTTACATATTAATTTCTTTTGATCATCATCTTTAATGTTAGTAACTACGTTACCACCATCAATGATTATATACCACAAATCTATATCTTTAGATTTCACGTAAGTTTCAAAACGGTTTTTCCAATATATAAAACATTTGCTTCAAAGAGTGGTCGTCTTTGCATAGATTGCCCTTCTTTGTAATTTTCAAAATCCATGGATCGTTTCAAGTTTTAAAACACAATATATTTTAAAAGCTTGAGTAACGTAGCTCTTGATGCCAATTGTGGAAAACTAGAAGGGGGGTTGAATAGTTTACCGATTAAAATCTTTTTAACTTGTTAAGTTAGCTTTGAAACTTTCCGTTTGATCAAAGATATATACACAAACACAATATATAACATGCAAGTAAATGAAAGAAACGATCAAACCACAACACGAGTATTTATCGTGGTTCGGCTACAAGGACTCTTTTTCCTTGCCCTACGTCCACGCCCCGAGTATCCAACTCGAGAGTTTCTTTCACTAGTCAACAAGCTCCTTTCACCGGCGGAGAAAACCTTACACGTCGCTTATACTTTTACCGACACAAAGCTAGATGTCGAGTTCTTTACCAAGGGTACAACCACTCCCGTTAGTTCTTTTACAAGGGTACAACTACTCCCGATACACTTTGTATTTTGAGGACTAAAATACTAACCAATCACTACTGAAAATACACAATCAAATGAAGTGTAAACTACACAAGTCTACACAATGCTAAGCTAACAAGTCTTGCAACGTTGTGTTGAATACTTGTTACTTTTAGTAAGCTCGTGAATCTCTTTGCTACAAAAAGAAACTTCACATATGAAATGTTAAAGGGTTAGATGAAAAAGTGAATGTGTGTGTAAAATATGATGTAAAGTGATAAGCCAAAAATCAACTTGTGGCTTGGTATTTATAGCCAAACCTTCTGCAGGTCTGGCGGATCAGGCGGGCCCCTCAAAAGGGTTCCGTCCGTGTACCCCCAGGGTATCGCCGGGCTTGCAGTTGGTTTTGCAATAAATCTTGCAAACCAAACAAAGTCACATCTCATAACTCTTTGCAAACCAAACAATGTCACATCTCATAATATCAAGTCAAACACTAAACTTGGAAGCAACATCTTAGTAAATCAAACACATTTCTTTCCATAAATGTATAATGACAAAACTTGCCATAAATGTGATGTGACAATTCTGTTTTTAGAAAATACAAAGTGTTGTGTTTTATGAAATGTAAAATGTAGCAAAAGTCTAGTTTATGCAAGTCTTTAAAACTAAGATTATGTTTTACTTAGAAACTAAAGTTTACATTTTGTCGTTAACAAAACTTAGCGAAGATCGTAAAACATAAATAACGTTTTTAGGCGATATTTGTATTAACAGTTACCAAGGAAACATCTGCTGCAGGAATTTGGTCGAAGTTGACTAGTCTGTATATGACTAAGTCATTAGCAAACAGACTGTATCTGAAGAAGAAATTGTACACATACTATATGAGTCCAGGTACGAAACTGGGTGATCATATAGATGAGTTTAATAAGTTGATACTTGATTTGGCGAATATTGATATAGAGATTGAGGATGAAGATCAGGCACTTATATTACTTACGTCGTTGCCATCGTCTTACGAAAACTTTGTGGAGACATTGTTGTATGGGAGGGAATCCTTGACAATGGATGATGTTCTGGCGACTCTGAATTCAAGGGAGTTAAAGAAAAGAACTGAAGGCATAAAGGAAGAAACTGGTGACGGGTTGTATGTAAGGGGAAGGTCAGATCATTCAAGGAAAGATCATTCTGGTAGAAGTTCGCGGTTTAAGTCAAGGGGTTGAACAGGTAAACTCAAGTGCTTCATATGTCATTTAGAGGATCATCTGAAGAGAGACTGTCCAAGGAAGAAGTCAAGTGGGTTCGTCAAGAAGGGTAAGCATGATCAGGATTCTGATTCTTCTGATGACGAGGGTAGCGCCTACTTTGGAGAAGCCTTGATGGTAGTCGGGAATGATGAGAAGACTGAATTGGTAATTGATTCAGGTGGGTCTTATCATATGACACATAGGAGGGACTTCTTGTATTACTTCAAGGATGTTGATGGTGGTTCGGTTCAGTTAGGTGATAACAGGACATGCACTATCAGAGGGACAGGAAAAGTGAAGATACAGTTGCATGATGGTTCAAGCTTTATACTGGAAGATGTTAGGTATGTTCCAGGGTTAAGAAAAAGCTTGATTTCATTGGGTACTCTTGAAAAAGAGGGTTATACTGTGAGATGCAGATGGGTAGAGTCAAGGTGATCAAAGGTTGTCGGGTTATGATGACTGGGATCAGGAAAGAGAACTGTGTGTATACTCTTGAAGCAAAAGTGATGACTTTTGGTGTACAAAAGCATAGAGGTTCAAAACAAGTTGGATTTAAGCAACTTGGTCATAAACAAGTTGGGTTCAAACAACTTGGTCATAAATAAGTTGGGTTCAAACAACTTGGTTCTGGTGTTAAAACAGGAGTCCATGGAGTACAGGTTGATGAAAGTGTTTGGTTTGAGGTGGAACTGCAGGGAGCTCAGGAAAATCGTGAAGCTGAGGTTGTTCAGGATAGTAACGATGATGCTGCAGTGGCTCAAAAAAGTTGGAGGACAAGCAACTTGAAGAAAAGACAAACACGGGCTGCTTGGTAAATGAGCAGGAAAAGGTACACCTTGGTATAAAGGTGGGGGCAGACATTACGGTAACCGGAGTACCTGGTCAAGAGGGTGAAGAGGGTAATGTTGCTGAAAAGAAGAAAGTGAAGGAGTCTACGGAAGCTAATCATGAAAAATTACTAAAGTACAATGCCTGGTCGACAAGGTTGTCCTCGGTCCGAGGTTCCAGCAAGAGGAAAAGATGCTGAGTATCGGTTATGTTTAAGTGTTACTCCTAAGGTGGAAATTGTTATAATATTAGTAGTAAACTTAAACATAGATTAGGGGCTTAAGTGTACTTTGTAATTAGATTAGGTGTTAGACATAAACTAGGATTAGATAGCTTGGAGTGCAAGGCAAACTAGGTTTCCACCTCCTCATCTCTATAAATAGAGATGAGGGGATGCTAGTTATTCATTCTTCTTCCTCAGTTGTAAAAGCTTTATTAGGTTATTTAATAAAGGGTTCGTTGAGGGTATATCGTGTGCAATATTCTTGTCAATTCTTTGTGGTCTCTCGTGTTGCTACTTGTGCTCGATACAACTCGTGGTCTACCATTCCGCGATCGAACTTCGGATTGTTGTTGAGGTTTTATCCAACAACTAACATTTCCAACAAATTAATTATTTTCAAATGATCTGCTAAGCTTTTTTGTCATTTTTGAACTAAATCCGTTAGACTGTTGGCAATTAGGGCTTCAACAACACGTCTTCGTCCTTACTGGCACCCATATGATGCATCTTACATTACTACAGTCACCTCCCAAGATGTTGTGTGTGATATTTTGGTTTTTATGAGATATATTTGTTCTTAAGTAAGATATATTTTGGTAGTAGTGATGTTGGTTGTGTAATTACATTATGTTAGTTGTAGAGAAGAAGCTAACGTGACTCTGAAATGGCAATAGTGATGTTGGTTGTTAATACCACCACGCTTACAACTCATGAGTAGGGCTGAACATCGCAGACCCAAAACCGACCGAGATCAAGAGGACCGATCGAACCAAAGGACCAGCGTTCTGGTCTCGGTACGAGTTTTTTTTCCTTATTTCGATCTCGGTCCGGTTCGGTCCGGTTCGATGTACAAACTGATCATTTTACCTTCTTGGACTGGATCGGACCGAATACATTCGATTCGATCATCGATCAAAACTTTTAGGCTATTTCAGTTTCGATTTTGGTCGGTGTCCGATCTTGAACCGATGCTCCCCACTACTCGGTAGTTTTATCTTATTCAAAATCCCCATTTTATTATGCCTTGTTTTATGCTTTGACTTCTCTAGTCTCTACTATTGACTTGACATTTTCTAGTCTTATCAAACTTTTTAAACTTAGCTTTTTTTTTTTTTTTTTACCTTTTTAGTAATGTCAATACAATCATCAACTTTTAACAAGGTTTGCTGGAGCACATTCTTTGTATGTCACCTTCTATTATCCCTTGTTTTTTTGAACAGTATTATCCCTTGTTAAAAACATATATAAACTTCAATATATGTTTTCTTCCCGTTTGTTGTAAAACATTGACACATTTCTTTGTTAAAATTGTTTTTCTTGAAAGGAATTTAGTATATAAAAGCTACAAAAAAGCCAGAAGTTACAACTGAACGAATTGGAATTTCGACTAAAATAAATCTACACCACAACGAACCTAGATATTATAACGAAACGAAAATACCATTAAGACTTAATGCACGAAGCTAAACATTACAACGACACAACAACCCTCAAACTATCGATATTCTAGAATTAAAACAATACTAAACGGTAGTCCCGACCTCAATGACCCTAAAACTATTAGAAAGGATTTTCAAAGTGACATCCCAACTTTTAAATAATCCATTTTTCACTTTGTGGTTGACTTTTCAATTATTATTTTTACTAAATTTGGTTTTGTGTGACTTTCATATCGTGTGACTCCATGAAAAATGTGACACATGTCCAAAAATAAATTGAGATGTTTTTTGCTAGATTAAAATGACATTTTTGTCTTATTAAAATAGTGCGACCCATAATTGATTTTTTTCATATTTAATTAATTAGTTTTTTGTTTATTAAAAAGTGAGACTTGCGGTACCTACTTTTAACTAAGACAAAAAAAAAAAAAAAAAAAAAAAAAGATGTTAGTCTAGTAAAAAAATGATTTTGATGATACAAAACGTCACTTCGGTTTGGCAAAAAACACCCGAACAAACATTTACTGTCAAAATTTCTTTACTGTCAAATTTTCTATGAAGTCTCATGATACAATCGTACAATACTAAATTTGAAAACTTTTTATTAGATAAGAATCATAGAATGTGAACAACAAAGAGAAAATGGATTATTTTAAAAAATTTCTCTTAAAATAATTCGTTAATGGTTTGATAAGATGTGGATTTATTTGAGATTACTTAATGTGAAAACCAATGACAATGGAATTAAGGTCAAAAAGTTGATACCTTTGACCATTGCAGTCTTCTCCCACCCACTTTCTTTCCGCATGTTTCGGTTATTTCCCGCGTTAATTTATCCCCTTTACCTTTTTATTTTCTGCTTTTCTTTTTATACGGATTTAACAAGCTTTAGATTCATTTTACAATTATCAAATGCAGCTAGTCCGTACCAATCTTCAATATCAATTTGCAAAAAAAATCAAAACAGTTTTTGATTTTTTTTTCTTCATATCTTTACCCTTTTCCTACGTATTTTTTAACTTTTCAAACTTTATATTTTATCTTTCGCACATTTTGGGCAATTTTACTAACTTTATTAACAATACAATATATATATATATATATATATATATATATATATATATATATATATATATATATATATATATATATAATGAGGATCACGTGCGGATACAATTTTTTAGTGCGGACGTGCAGATGGATCTGGACCGCCCATTCCAGATCTGATCTTGACTTTTTGTAAAAAAGTCAAGATCTGACGCTAATATCACGGTACCAATTGATCATGAAAACGATTTTTTTGATTTTTTTCCTTCTCAGCGATCCTTACTCTAGTTGTGTTCTTTTATTTTTTTATTTTTTCAGATTTTTCTGAGCACTTTTTTCTTTTTTGATTATGAGTGCTAATGTGATATTAACGATATTATGAGTGGTACCGTGATATTAAGTTTTTTACATGTAAAAATGAACCGTGATATTACGATATTAAGAAAAAGTTAAAGATATTAAAAAAAATTAACTTTGATATTAAGAAAGCATGATAGTTACGGCGATATTAACAATTTTTATTAAGAAAAAGTTTTTACGATATTAAAAAAGTTATTGTGATATTAAATTTTTTATTTAAAAAAAAAGTTTTCAGAATCTGATTTTGACTTTTTTACAAAAGTCAAGATCTGATCTTGACTTTTGTAAAAAAGTCAAAATCAGATTCTGATATCACAATACCTTTAACGATGAAAACAATTTTTTTTTTTGAAATTTTTTTCAGCGATTCTTAATTATTTGTTGTCCTCTTTATTTTTTTAACTTTTTTAGATTTTTTCGAATTTTTTTCAGAAAAAAAGCTAATACGATAGTAACGATCTTAAAAAAAGACGGGATATTTACGATATTGCCACTCCGCCTTTTTCAGAAGGTTGACTAGATGGAGGGCAGAGATTCGTCCGTACCATCCGCACTAAAAGACAAAAACGTATCTGATCCTCACCATATATATATATATATATATATATATATATATATATATATATATATATATATATATATATTGTTTTACTACTTTTGTTTTGTCAAACTTAAATTTTGTGTTTCGTATTTTTTGTTTTGCAGTTTTATAATAAAAATAGATTATAAAAATTTTAAAAAATAATAAAAATTTCAAAGAGATATTACAGTCGATTTAGAAGGTGTATCATTAATCATTCCCTACCAAATTATGCTTTGTAGCTTGTAGGTTTAGTTGTCTACCTGCAACATTAAAGTCCTGAGTTCAAGAAATTCCTACTTAGCATATTTTTTACATAAATTTTTGTTGCATTTATTCTTGAAAAATGTTATAAGTACATAAATTTTACCAATTTTTTTTCACACGTAATGTGTAATAAAATGATTTGTTACAAATTAAAGAATTGGTAAAGAAACAAAGACAACAATTTGTCCAAGTAGTATAACACATCAATATGAGTACTCACTTTTTTAGAATAAATAAGAGGAAATTTGATGAAGTTTCGAGTTCCACTGTACACTCTTCTGCATAAGTGTTTAACGCTCAGTTTTCGAGTTTATCTTCTCTTTCCTTTCCCTTTCCTCTCAAAAATAGAAGGAAGATTTCATTAATAAAACATCATTTCCCTCTTCTTTAACTCTTCTCTTTCCTCTCCTAAAAACACTCAAGAACACAAAAAACATTTTATTTCCTTTCATTTTCTCTCAAATTTTAACCAGAGAACTGAGCGAAAAAAAACGCTCTTTTTAATTTCCATGTTGAAAAGTCAAAAGTACCAATAATACTCTATCTCTCTCCATCTACTCACTTTTTACATTGGAAACAATAATTCTAAACTAACGATAGAAATCAGTAAATGCGATTCAAACAATATAGCCAACGATAGAAATTGATACATGCGAACATTTATGAATTCTGGACCGAATAGAAGTGCATAAATATGTGATAAACGGTAATTTTTCAGACAATCATTTTTATCAGAAAAACTTAAAATATTGTTTTCTGACATATACGAACCAATTAAATTCAAAAACGAGAAGTTATCTCGCTTTTTGTGAAAAATGAACCCCGCACGCGTACCGACACCACATTAGTTATGGTTTATGTTAAATAAATTCTAAGTGGTGATTTTTCGGCGGTTTTATGATGATTTTTCGACGGTTTTGATGAAAAAGTGATCATTTTCCGGCGGCTTTGAGAGAGAAAGTGGAATTGAGGTATTAAATGAGATGAAATGAGATATTTTTTGCTTTTATGGAGAGATGTGGAATTAACGATTTACCCTTATTCATTATTTTCAGCTTTATTCTCTAACGTTGAATGAAAACATAATGGATGGTTAAGATCTTGTGGTTTGTTCTTTAGATACTACCTGTTTGTCACATATCACAACTCATGCTAGTTAAAACTTAAAACAAGCATAACAAGCATGCTATTTATTTAATTAGATTAATATCTATATACAACTGAATTCGCCATATATGCTATATTTTCTTTTATCCGTTAATGCAATATATGCTGCTTTCTTGTACCCGTTAATGAATTATTGCTAGTTAATAGTTTAATACCAGTAGTACACTTTTTGTAACATTCATTAACCTCTTTTTAAAGACTCAAATGATGATGAATTAAGTTTGTTGCTGCTTGATAGCGCGCCATTAAAACTCATAATGAGCCACATTTTTAAAAGTTTAATCAGCTTGGGACATAATCATGTTAGCATTACACTCTTCGACAATGTATGATTGTTCATAAAAAACTATGTTTGTTGGGTTAATATATATGGTTATTAATGTGTCCAACAAACAAATTTATATGTACAGTTACATAATGTACTCTGAAAATTTCCAATTATAAGTTTTTGTATATATATAATACTAGGCAAGTACCCGTACATAGCAACGGAATTCCTAGCGACAGATAATTAACGATTCATATGTATATATAAACCAATATGATTAGTGTTACGCTACAAAATTGGTCAATGAATATTGCAAGGTAGCATTGAATTTATTTGGATGAAGAAGATGCATCAGCAGGTTTTTCACCGTGCTTTCCTCCCGCTACATGTTTTCTCTGCGGTAATTTGACTTTGCTCCATGAAAATCAGATCACAATGAGTATTACATAATATTGGGTTTTTAAAGTTTAGAACAAATGAAACATTTCTGAAAATCAGATATCAATGAGTATTACATAAGATTGGTTTGTAATGTTTAGAACAAATGAATCATTTTCTCTTCGTAACAAAATTTTCAATTCAAATTGTAGTTATTACGAGCAAATGAACGTGAATAACGTGATACTTACTTGGAATATAGTTCCGAGTTTCTTCATTGCTTTAGCCCGCTGTTTGAGCCTAACCGTTAGAACTACTATCTTTGAGTACCTGAAGTGGATACAAGAATTATTTCTAAATGAAGAAAGGCGCATAAATGTCATACGGATTGTATATCTATCTGAATCTTTGAATATGAAACGATTTAGGAGGTTGTATACAATAAAAGTTCTTGGACACACAATCAAAGACTCAAAAATTGTACTACTTCCTATCTAGAACGAAGAATACAATGCATGAACTTACCGGTTGACAAACATGGGATAAGGTTGTCTCAATATCTGCAACATTGAGTTGCCACAGGGAATTAAACATTGCATCCTTTTTACCATTAATAACTTTTATTATCTCCTCTTCTTTAGCTTCTGATTCAATCAATTTCTTCAACTCCTCCATTGTATTTATCAGGGTGAACTATCTTCGCCTAAAATATAACATATATAAGAATGTAATTAAGGATATAATTCCATAATATTTAATTGAGTGTATTCTTCATTAAATTTTATACATAAAGGAACACCCTAGAAACCATGAATTGAAGCTTGTGACTGTACTTATGATGTCCAAACTGAAAAGATTAACAACTTACTATTTCCATCGAACATGGTACTAAAAAATCCAACAAAAGATCACAAGTTGCGTAAGCTTCATGATGTTTGCCGTTGTGTTTTATAAGTGTACCACTAAGTTTATGTTCGAAGTTTCAATAGTCTGTTGTTTAAGCATTTGACAAATTGTGATTACTTAAGAATCAACACATAAAACGGATCCTAATAATCAATCAATCAGAACCGGTTCATTTTGTAAAACTGAGCACTATCCGTAAAGCATGTGCCTCTTCTCAAGAGAAATAGCTGTATATAGAAAAAGGAATTGGTAATTAGTTTCGTTATGTTAGAGATTGACAATGTAATATGCGTATCTGATACAAAATTACCTCATCAAAACCATCAAAGATGTCGATACTTGGCTGATGTATGGTGCAGATAACATGTTCTTACTGTGTCTACTGTGTTTTTCACTGTTCTCATGACTATAGCGACTGCTCTTGCATCAAGTCTCGATGATGACTCATCCATGAAAATTATAGACGGGTTTGCGACAACAATCATTAGCCGATTTCCATTTGCTGTTCTGTTGAAAGCCCGTTGATGTTGGCGATTTCTAGATTTTCTATCAAAATGCTTCTCAAAGTTTTTGAAGGTTTTAGTGTCATTGTTAAATCCAAAGCCGAGATAAGTCGTCATTAGTCCTAACTCCTAACCTCTTTCCTTTTAGTCCACCCTGGGTTTTAAATGTTTCAAATAATAGCGAAACTCGCCATTGTTTGTCCACTCGTACCTACAATGGTGGCAGTCACCATTGAGTTAGTACAAGGTATTTCAAAGTGGTTGTGCTATTTAAAATGGCACATTAGTAAGTAAATGTAACATCAACATGTAATCTGAAGTTACAAATCATCAGTTGGATAACCTTGTGTTGTTGAGCGTGTGCGTTCACTATTTGGATGTGAGTCGGAAGTACCTAATATTGTTTGTCCATGCGCACCTATAATAGTAGCAATAATGAGTGTGTCAGTATAAGATTTTTAAAGCAATAGTGCTACTTAAAAAAGAAAAAGGATTCGGTATTAAACATCTATCAAGTTAACGGAAAATTAAAGTATATGGTGGCTTGCCAATAACAGATGAATGTATCTGGTCATTCGAGAATGTGAAGTTGCGCATACATTTTGCGCTGGCCTATTTGTATCCAATGAACAGCCTGTACATGTAAAAAAAAGTGTAGAGGTTACTAAATAAGTACTGAAACGCTTTTTCCAACCCATGATAGAAATAAGTATATGGACAACCTGACGGGGTTACAGGTGTGCGTGTGTTACTACCACGTGAAGTGGAACTGTTTGGTGGCGCCTGGTTGGTCACACCTATATTGATACCAGACATCATCAAAATAATGTAGGATAATTAGAACAACATAAATGAGCATATATGTGTGACGATAACAAAGATATGCCAGTGTACGACTGTGAATAAAACTGAACCAAAGCGTTACAAACTTAAGTAATTTTGCTAATTATTACACGTAAATCTGAATATCTAGTATAACTTACTAAGAGTCAACAGTAACGCATTTTTAGTTGTATCTCATAAATCAAGTATCGTATCTACCTTCTATGAATTGGAAAGATCATATTCTAAAAAAAGTAAAGACAAACATACGTCTATAGCACCACCACCAGCAATCACCTGTAATATTGTTCATGGCCATTTTGACAATCATGATTGCATCATGTAGACTCCGCTTAGTTTCCTCAGTAAACTATTAAATGATAAAGTTAAGATGTCAAAACTGAAAGTTTAATGCATATTCAGAACTCAATAACCAACAGAAATTGATACTACATCGCCTAAATGGTAGAATCAACGTAAAAATGAAATTGATATTATATCGCCTACCAAAATAGATTAAAAAAAAACTAATCATAGTTTATGAAAAACCGATTCATAAAAATAGTTTTCCCCAAATTCATACACACAGTCTTCCCTAAAACAAAAATTAGGGTTTTGATACAATAATGATTTACTTGAACTTAATCAAATCAAATATATTAAATTGAATACGCACAAAATTAAGGGATAATTACCGATTTGAAGACTGTTTAACAAAAAACCCACTGACAGCGATCTTAGGGTTTATGATAACGAGTGAATCAAAGATATAAAGAAAAAATCATAACTTATTTTTGGATGATTTTTGAATGCGTTGCAATTAATTGCGAATTGAAACTGTTGATATTTGTTTGAATTATAATGAGAATCATATAGAAGAAGGCGTATGATAATGATGAAGAAGGGTATAGTTTCCTTTATTAGGTAGTTTAGATTTAGGGGGTGCTTGGTAAGGGAGTTAAGGGGGTGGGGAATGGGTAAGAAATTCAAAAGGGCCCACTTCACTAAAATTAGGTGCTTGGTTAGGGGTGTGCAAATGTATTGATTACCACGTAGTGGGTAATCAACATTATAGAGTAAATTGATGGGTAATGTATTGATTACCCAACTCACTCAATCCTTTGCATTCCCTTTCCTTTTTCCTTTACCTTTACTTTTCTCCACTTTGAACCAAGCGGACCCTTAGATTGATTTTACAAGGGCATTATGAGGATTGACTAAAAATTCAGTTTTTTCACTTTTCCACTTGACTAAAAATACATTATAAGTAGTTAAGATATGGGTTTTCCTAACTTGTACCATAAGGCACAAGTTAAGCACATCAAAAATATACTGCAAGTTTTTAGACGTTAAATAACCTTGCTTGTTGTCATATGTGAATTGTTTAACTTGGGATAATTTAAACTATTGTTAAATGTTGATCAAGTAGACAAATAACTGTTGAACGTTTGATGACTTGTTAATAAGTAGGGTTTAAATTCATAAGCACTTGATTACGGCTCAGACATATTTGTTTGGCTTTGTTTATTTTTCACATACAACCCAACATGTATTTGATTATGGCTCATCATTTTCATTCCAACATTCTCATCATCAAAATACCTTCCATTTGCAACAGAAAACTGACTCCATGGGATCTACCGTTACACCATCATTTTGTCTTCTACATACTACTATCTTTTTAAAGATGTACGGAGTATAGTAGTTTCTTTATAAGATGGTAATAAACTAATACTACGTACTAACATTATTTAAAGAGGATTGATTGGCACACTCATCTATTTGATTGAGACACTCTACTGTGTGCATTATATAATTATATGTTATTTACAGTGTCTTTTGTATACTTGTACACAGGGGCGGAACTTCATGGAGGCAAGGAGGGGTTGTGGCCCCCCAAAAGTTTGTGTCATTAGTTCATTATATGTATTTTACAAGGAAATTTTAGAAAAGAAACAAAACATATATGAACAAAACCAGGTACACTAGCTTTGTCACTTGCAGGAAACTAATGAAAAATACAAAAGTACAACTATAGGTGAATTTATCTATTCAAGTTTAACATGTTTAATCTTTGAAACTTTAAAAGTTATAAGTGTTAGAAGGGTTCAACTACACGAGAATTTAAAATCGCAATAACTCCTATAAATAAGTTCTATTAAACTATATTATGATGTTCTCCACATTGGATACTGCGATGAACAATTAGGGTGCGTTTGGTACCCATTTCTGGGAATCAACTATCACTATGAAAGTGATAGTTGGTGTTTGTTTAGGGTGCCTGGGCCCACAACTATGACTATGAAAGTTCATTATTTTCCATACTCCATATATGGCTAAAGAGTGAGGAATGGAACTTTCATAGTTGAGTACTATCAAACTCATACCCATTGTCATTCCTCCCAGCATACCAAACGCACCCTTAGTTTGAAGTTCAGAAAGAAAAGTTACTTTTTACATTGTAATAACTTTGGCCCCCAAATAAAAACATTCAAGTTCCGCCACTGCTTGTTGTATAATGAGTATCTCAATCAAAATAGAGAGTATGCAAATCACATCCCGGGATGTAGCTTATTTACATGCATTGGACTTATTTATGATGAAATGAACAAAACCAAAACATGTTTGATCTTTCAGTCTAGCTTATCCTGATAGAACTTATTTGTCAATTATCCATCAACTTAGCAAAATAACTCACTTTCTTATTCAGTTGTACAAGTATGACTGCATGAGTATATTACATTCCTCTAAAACAAAACCTGTAGAATTTACATTCTCTATAATATACAACACATGTTTTTCGTTTTGTTTGGGTGTTCACGTAAGAAGTATACTATTTTACTAGACCAAGTTAATACCGAGACCAATGACTATTCACTATCATATCCAACACATTAACGATTTATGACTATTCGTACATGTGTGGTATCTTACGAGAAGTGTAAAATTAGTTGACGGCAAAATGGCTAAGAAGAATTAGAAAATTTTGGAATGTGATGGTCTTGTGATTACATTTAAAAAATGGTTTTGAGTATAAATATGATCATTTGATATATAAACACAAGTATGCACATGACGAAATATTTAATTTCGAGCTAAACATTAGAAGAAGAAGAAGAAGAAGAAGAAAAAAAAAAAAAAAAAAAAAAAAACTTTCAAAGGGTTCGTATAACTTATTATACTTTGGTTTCTTTTGAAAACTCTGAAAAGAAAACTAATTGCAACGCTATGAGGGTTCGATTTTACTATAGTTTGCACTTTGCTTTTAAGTTTATGTTGACGCTTGTCTCTATATTTCCATGGTTGGTGATTACTGATTACTACATGTCCAATTGTCCCCACAAAAATATTCTTGTAATCAATATATGTGTTAACTGTTTATATACATAATTATTTATTATCCTCTTAAAAAAACCATCTTTCTGTATATGCATGCACTATCATTCAATTGGAAGATACTAATTTTAATGCTCATATCCTGTTACCGAACACCTTGTTTAAGTTAACATGTTATGTCTCTGCTATATTTATTATCTCGTATCATCATCAACTTCTTCTCAAGTTCATATAAACATAATCGATAATGTTTTCTCACAAACACAAACAAAATTGAGTCCCTCAATAGGTCTCAATGTTTTGTCTGTGAAAAATCATTAACGGTCATGTTCATATTAACTCTAGAGTATCTCAATCCCTCATATCATATCTAACACATGATTTAACCTAGATCTGAATTCCCACTTTTTGATTGATGGATCACCTTATATCATATTGCCATAATATTTTTGGTTAACTACTTATACTTTTACGGTAGTTTTCAAGATATAAATGATTACTCCAACTTATTTCCAAGATGGATGGAAAACAAAGCTATGATTTTATTTGTGTGTGTTTTCCGTTATAACATTTTAGTACTATAAAACAAATTGGTTTTACATTTGAGATTAGAACCAAATTCGAACAATTTTCGTCAGTTTTCTACTACCTATATCTGATAGACTACCGCAACGTATCATGTATGTTAGAACATATTTGCGACCATGGCAATGAGGTGTCACGTGACTTAGTCACATGGTGTCAAAAATACCCGAACCTGAATAAGTTTATTTGGGCTGGGTTATACGGTTGAAAAACCACTACAAGAACAGGAGAACAGGCGACGACCATTTTCCCGTCGACATGATGTCGACGGTATAAGGCAGAAAACGACAAAAAAACGCTTGACCGAGCCCCACTGCGTTGAATTTTTCATACTCGTATTTTCCCGTAGACATGTTAACGGGAATATTTCAACATATTTTTTTAGCCTCAATAATTCACCAAAGTTGGGCGCGAAATTTACCGCTAATATTTTCCCGTCGACATGTCGACGGGAAAATATTAATCATGATTTTTCCCACAATTAACGTGTGATTAAAGATAATAAATTTTTGTTTTGAGATTCCCGTCGACATGTAGACGGGAATGTATTACTAAATTATAAATATTTTTAATAAATGGGTAAAATATTGGGCGGGATTTTTCTCGCGTTCTTTTTCCCGTCGACATGTCGTCGGGAATATCTCCCCAAAAATCAGGCTATATATATCATCACAAATACATTTCTGTCTCATTTTTTACCTATATACATTCTCACAAAATTGTTTCCGTCTCATTTTACACATCTCACAAATAAGTCAATCGTCAATTCTTACAAGACACACATGACTTGTAAGAATGGTATAGGAAAATCTTATCACACGAGCTCAAAAATCTGCATGACCAGTTCGTTTGGTTGCACAGTTGAAGAGGAGTACTCAAAAATCTTGTCACACGAGCTCCTCTTTAATGAAGTTATGTTAACTTTTGGTCATGCAGTTTATGAGGAATATGGTTCTTTTAAGGACGCTGAACCGTGGATGAGAGACAAGATTATCGAATGGTATAGGAAAAAGTCGTACTACAAAGAGTACCTGGACGAGCTAGATGCTGCTGAAGCTCAAGCTGCTGCTAAAGCTCAAGTTGTTGCTGTTGGAGGTGACGACGAAGCTGAAAGTACGTTGGAAACTAAACTTGATAATATGGGAAATAAGGTCACAAATCTTGAAGCTACGTTTGCACATATCAAGGAAATGAGAGCAAGGAAGGGAAAAGATGGTGCGAGTTCGAGTAAAGCGGGAAGTAGCCGCAAAAAAAAAAAAAAAAAACGGGTTGTTTCGTTTGATCTGTTCTTTTGGTTGTCGAGTTGTTTAGTTTGAGTTGTTTCGTTTGGTTGTCGAGTTGTTTAGCTTGAGTTGTTTCGTTTGGTTGTCGAGTTGTTTAGTTTGAGTTGTTTCGTTTGGTTGTCGAGTTGTTTAGTTTGGTTGTCGAGTTGTTTAGTTTGAGTCTGTATGAAAATGCATGTGGTTGAGAACTCTTGCTTGTTTTAAATAAACATTTTGCCTTTGTGTTTGATAATTATTGCTCCTTCAGTTCTATTATTTGTTCGTACGAATTTAAAATATAAATGACGTTCAACATCAGTTACCACAACAACAACAACAACATTTTATTAAACAACAACAATAACATCAACAACAACAACAAACAACATCAACAACAACAACAATAACAACGATAACAGCAGCAACAACGATAACAGTACTACATATGAAATTTATCCATGTCACCTAAAAGGTCACGGAGTATTGCATTCGACTGACATGCGTGGTCATGGTTGGGATACGTTGCCATGTCAAGTTTTGCCTCCAGCATCCTTAATTTTGTCTCTAGCACCTGTTTTTGTGCCTCCAACACCTGTTTTTGTGCCTCCAGCATCTTTATTCTAAGATCTTTTTCATGACAGTTTGAGCACCTTGTTGGAGCAGATCCAGAACCGCTTGATGTTGAAGCTCCCAGAGAACCGATCATCATTTTGGCGAGTCGTTCCTCCCATAAAAAAAATCACATCCATGGTCTGTTGTCCCAGGCTGTTAAAGAGTAAAAACTATTATTTTTAACAACTAACCAAATTATTTATATAATACACGAAAAAGTATGTAATTGTTCACCTGCGAGAAAGGACACACATAGTATAGTTTACCACGGGAGTAAGATTTACGCGATTCTCGCAGAATCACGTCTCCTCGTCCACAAGGACAAGGAAAAGCTTCAAATTCTGCCATCTTCTTCACCATGATAACAGTGTGAGGTTGAGTGGTTGTGAGTGGTTGAATCGTGACTGGGGTGGCCCGATCTACAAGTTGAGGTGATAAAAGGTTGTGGCAAGAAAAAGATTCCGGCGGCCGGAAACTGCTGTTGTCGCCAGAAAACAGAAACTGCTAGAGAGAGATAGAGAGAGAGATATATATATAGTGAGTGTGTGTGAGAGTTTTTATTAGTTAGATGAGTGTGTGTGTGTGCGTTTATATTGTGAGGATAAGTTGTTAGGTAGGAAAAATTTGGTGGATAAGTTGTATAACCATAGCATCTCGAGTCGTTAGTTTAACATCTCGTGTATAACCATTGCATCTCGAGTCGTTCGTTTAATATCTCATATATAACCATTGCATCTCGACTCGTTCGTTTAACATCTCATGTATAACCATTGCATCTCGACTCGTTCGTTTAACATCTCATGTATAACCATAGCATCTCGAGTCGTTCGTTTAACATCTCATGTATAACCATTGCATCTCGAGTCGTTCGTTTAATGTCTCATGTATAACTATTGCATCTCGACTCGTTCGTTTAACATCTCATGTATAACCATTGCATCTCGACTCGTTCGTTTAACATCTCGTGTATAACCATAGCATCTCGACTTGTTCGTTTAACATCTCATGTATAACCATAGCATCTCGACTCGTTCATTTAACTTCTCGTGTATCGATTCGCTCGTTTAACATCTCATGTATAACCATTGCATCTCGAGTCGTTCGTTTAATATCTCATGTATAACCATTGCATCTTGACTCGTTCGTTTAACATCTCATGTATAACCATTGCATCTCGACTCGTTCGTTAAATATCTCATGTATAACCATTGCATCTCGACTCGTTCGTTTAACATCTCATAACCATTGCATCTCGACTCGTTCGTTTAACATCTCATGTATAACCATAGCATCTCGACTCGTTCGTTTAACATCTCATATATAACCATTGCATCTCGACTCGTTCGTTTAACATCTCATGTATAACCATTGCATCTCGACTCGTTCGTTTAACATCTCGTGTATAACCATAGCATCTCGACTCGTTCGTTTAACATCTCATGTATAACCATTGCATCTCGACTCGTTCGTTTAACATCTCGTGTATCGAGTCGTTCGTTTAACATCTCATGTATAACCATTGCATCTCGAGTCGTTTGTTTAATATCTCATGTATAACCATTGCATCTCGACTCGTTCGTTTAACATCTCGTGTACAACCATGCATATTATCTCGCCTCGTTATTTATAAAACATTGGGTCAAGGATACAAGACTTGAATTTTTACCGGTTGTGATCTCGAGGTTATCTAATGGTTGGGATTTAGTATTTTGTGATATTCTAATTATTATTTATTTTATATTTTAATAAATGATTTTTTTTAATTATAATATAAGTAATTAATTTTAAATATATACATTTTTTTAATTTTATAAAAGTATTTATAATTAATAAATTTTTTTAATTATATAAATTTAGTTTATTAATTTTATAAAACTTATTTTTTAACATTTTATAAAAGTATTTATAATAAATAAATTTTTTTAATTATATTAAAGTAATTTTATAAAACTTATTTTTTAATATTTTATAAAAGTATTTATAATAAATAAAATTTTTTAATTATAAAAGTTATTTTCCCGTCGACATGTCGACGGGAATATTACCGCCAAGAAATTCGTGAAAATTTAATATACCCCGCCAAACGCAAACGACAAAATAAGTTTAGAATCCCGTCGACATGTCGATGGGATGAGTAATACTATTAAAAATTACTTTTATATTCCCGTCGACATGTCGACGGGAATATAAAAGTATACACAAAACCAGATCTGGTCATCAATTATTGTCATACTTAGAAAAAAAAAAAAAAAAAAAAAAAAAAAAAAACAACTATCGAGCTACTCTTCCCCCCCCCCCCCTCGCCGGCGATTACCTCTCCACCACCTCCACCTCTCCTCCACCACACATCCACCGCATTATACCACCTCCACCACATTATACCACCACCATCACATTATACCACCGCCACAGCTCCACCACCTGTTCACCACACCACCACCACAGCTCCGACACTCGCACCACTGTGCACCTCCTCTTCCAACCCCTCATTTGTTTTAATTCTTCCCCTTCAACCCTACATTTGTTTAATTCTTCTTCTTCTCCTTTATTCTCCTTTCTTCAAACAGGTAAATTTTTTTTAATTTAATTGTTATTATTATTGTTAATAAAATTGTTATTATTTTTTGTTAATAAAATAGTTATTATTATTGTTAATTTTTGTTATATTTTTTTTATACAGTAGCAGCAGGTAAAGAGGGTGAGAGCCAAGAGTCAGAGCCGAGACAACCAAGACAACAGGTAATGTACCTCGTTTTATTTTTTTTATTAACTTTTGGTATCCCGACGACATGTCGATGACAACAGTTTTTTTTTTTTTTTTTTTTTTTTTTTTTTTTTTTTTTTTAACTTTTGATATAAAACATTGCTCTCTTTTATTATAGCCCGAGCCCAAGACCGTACCGCAGCTGATGAGGCGAAAAATGATCCGTTTTTAGGGGGTCATTTAAGCCCGAATTCGAATTTATTTGATCAAATATTGCCCTAAATCGTTCCTTTTGTGATTTTAGGTACTTTGGGAGTGAAATCTGGAAAAGGAAGCAATTCGGACGTTTTTGGAGCATAAAAGTGAAGAAAACGCCAAAGTCTTAATTTTCCATGCTGGGAACTGTAGGTGACGGCGTCAAGAGTAATTTCCTGACGGCGTCAAGAGCAAAATTCCATGACGGTCCAGAAGAGATTTGACGGCGTCATGAAGGTAGGGCGTCAAGAGTAAAAGTCATGACGGCCTGGAAATGATTAAGTCTTGACAGCGTCAAATGTAGATCAAGGCAGTCCGAGAAGAGTTTTGGCGGCGAGGTGACGGCGTCACAAGATTTGTCTTGACGCCGTCAGCCCCCTTTTCCTATATATAGTTTTCTAATTTTTCACATTTAAAGAGAGAAGTTTTGGGAGAAACCCTAGTATGATTTTGGTGTAACTTTACAGGTTTTTCAAGGGTTCCAACCCCTTGATACCTTGCATGTGTAATCAAGATAAGTGTTCCTTTAATTCAATCAATATGTCTATGTGTTGGTTGTCTATATCTTGTTCTTGTCTTAATTCCATCATGCTAGGCTAGATCTATCTTGTGTTTGCTTTGATCTAATGAAACCTAGATGTTGATTATGTGTTGATTACTTGTTTATTCTTGTCTTGGATGAATGATTTATATGTTAGGCTTAAGAAAACTGGCAGATCTCCAATTGGTAACATGCTTGAACGTCTTAAGAAATATGAACCAACGAGCACTAGGTCTTTATTGGTTGTATTTAATGCATGAGCCACTGTTTACAATCCCTATAGTTGTGCTGGGCATGGTGTAGGAGGAGATAAGAGCTCATAAAATTGGGGAGTTAAGTGTGTCACCCCATGAATGGTATTAAGGAATACGATCCGTCATCCATGCATTTATAACAAGTAATTAACGTGTAAAAGATGTCTAGGGAGTAGTGAAATCTAAGTAAACACATTTTCTCCAATTACTGCTCACAACTTTAGTATAAATTAGTTTATTTTCATTTTTAGTATTTTATTTTGATTGCATCTTAGTATTGGGTTAGTTGATTAGCAACTAATTCCGCCCAAATCCTTAAAACCTGAGAATTTTACTTGCTTTCAATAAAATATAAAAACACAAAAAATAATCATCTCTCACCTTTAGAACTAGTATTTAGGCTTTCTAAATCCTAGCGACACTATTCCTAAGCTGAACGATCAATCCCCCGGTATTTGTCACTATACTATACTACAACGATCAGGTACACTGCCTGGTGGGGGTTGTAAGCTTCTCGAGATCCCTCGAGAGGTAAAGCCTGTTGCGATTCCCACGCATCAAGTTTTTGGCGCCGCAGCCTGGGGAATAGTTATTGTCTAGGTTATAATTTCTTTGTATTAGGTCTACTTGCTAGATTCCTTTCTAGTAAGATTTTATTTTTATTTTTAGGTTTTCTTTAGTCTATCTCATTTCTTTGTGTCTTTATTCGTAACTCTTCACCACCTGCCATCATGGCAAATGACGAATCCCTTAACCTTAGGATCACTAGGAGTCGTAGTTCCACTCGAAACCTTGTCTTGCCTTATGCGGAACCCGAAAGAGAAATGCATAGATTGAGACAATATCACTCAACTTCTGAACCATCTAGCGTTGCCATCAATTTTGATGCACCTCTTTCTGAAGAAAATTCAGAAAATCATGTCACAACCCCTAGCTCCCAACCCAACGACGAGATGAGTACCCCTGCAACCCCCATTCCTAAGCGCCTTAAGGACTACTCCTCCCCAACCTCTCGTGGCTTCTCAAAAGCCATTGTCTACCCAAACGAACACACCAACGAGGTCTTGCATGCAAACGATGTTTGGCTTGTCCAGAGTGTATGTAAGTTTTGCGGATTAGATGAGGAAGATCCAATCCAACACTTCAAAGATTTCCTGAAAATAGTAGACACCCTCCATACGGATGGGGCTACTAGAGACACGTCCCGATTGCGATTCTTTCCTTTCACCCTATATGAAAAAGCCCAAGAATGGTATGACAAACTCCCTTCTGAATCTATTTTCACATGGGAGCAACTCATATCCAAGTTCTATGAGAAGTTCTTTCCACCTGGAAAAACCTCAGCGTTTAGAGACAAGATCCTCCGTTTCCGAAAAGGGAAGGACGAACCCTTCCATAAATCGTGGATTAGATTCAAAGATTTAATAAGACAAGTTCCCCATCATGGCATTGAGCTTTGGCTCTTGGTCCAAATCTTCTATGATAATATCTCCTCTAACGATCGAAACGGAATTAACCAATCTAGAAAAGGGAGATTGGCCAACCTTAGTGCCGAAGAAGGATGGGATAGGATTGAAGAATATGCTCAAGACCAGGATGACACTTGGGATGAACCTGAGTCGACTGTCAGCATTTCTGAAATCACTTCTGATCGATTGAGAAGAATTCACAAAAGAGTGGAATACCTAGCTGGATCGCAGTTACCTAAACAACTCTCGAATCCTTACCTAATCTGCGATTACTGTGGGGGCCCGCATGAGGTAGAAGAATGCGGAGGAGCAGCCACAACTGAACATGCATGC
Source organism: Artemisia argyi (assembly GCA_030686995.1). Lineage (NCBI taxonomy): Eukaryota > Viridiplantae > Streptophyta > Magnoliopsida > Asterales > Asteraceae > Artemisia > Artemisia argyi. The sequence goes on from CM060688.1 coordinate 49,959,220, forward strand.
TTGTCAGGAGGGGACATTTATGCTGATCCCTCCCTTTTGCCTTTTTACCAAAATGACGATTGCACCCTTTGGGGAAATTTGGTAAAGAGAAGAGAAGGGGAGGAAGGCCCTGAATTCAAAATCAGGAGCAATTTTGAAAATGACCTTGGTCGCTTCACTCAAGAAAAAGGCTTGCAAATGAAAGGTCTCAATGAGCTTTTCGACGAGCAGCAGGAGGATATTGGAGAATTTTTCAGTAAGCTTAACTCTGCCCTAGATAATCTTGAAACGCCATCAGTAAGCAAAAAAGACCCCATGCTCGCGATAACCACTCGAGCTAGAACAACAACCAAGGACCCTCCTTACCCAAACTCATCTCCCATCACCCCCGATCTAAACAAACCTGGGGAGGAGGAGGAGGATGTCGGCGGTAATACCCCCGACCAACCGCCCTTGACGACCCCTTCCCCATCAACCCTGCCTAACCAACCTGTGAGAATCCCGTTTCCGTCCCGATTAAGGAACCAGAAAACTGAGAATGATAACAAGAGATTCCTGTCTTACCTAAAAGACTCGGTTGTCACCATACCTCTCCTTGATGCTTGCTATCACATGCCAAAGTATAGGACATACTTTAAAAAACTACTTGCTAACCGGAAGAAACTCGAGGGTCTTGTGACCCTGGGGAAAGAATGCTCAGTGGTGACCCACCGAGGGCTACCAAAAAAGGTAGACGATCCGGGCAGCTTCACCTTGCCTTGCTCCATAGGACCTCTATCAATCAAGAATGCTCTTGCCGATTTGGGAGCGAGTATCAATCTCATGCCTCACTCTATGTTCCGTAAACTAGGATACTCTGGATTGAAGTCTACCCGTATGAACATCCAACTAGCCGATAGATCGGTCAAGTACCCCGTAGGGATATGCGAGAATGTGCTAGTCAAAGTTGTGAAATTCAAATTCCCGGTCGACTTCGTAATCCTGGATATGGAGGAGGATGACTTGGTACCCATCATCTTAGGTAGACCATTTCTTGCTACCGCTCGTGCAGTCATCGATGTCTACGATGGCAAATTAACCTTACGAGTGGGAGACGATAGCACAACCTTCGACATTAAGGATTCTATGGACCTCTCCCTCGAAGCAGCCAACCGGCTCTATTTTATCGAGGAGGTAGATGAACTCACAGATGTCATTGATAGCTGTGTCGATGAACAGATCAATGAAGGCTGGCTACGGGACGAGAGTTTTCTGCCGAGGATGTTAGTGCAGTCTCCTTCTACCCCAGACAAGAGGCAACGGAGCATCTCGAGCTCAGAAAACCCGAAAACAAGCTCAAACCTTCTATTATCGAACCTCCTGATGTAGATCTTTAAGAGCTTCCTAACCATTTGAAGTATGCCTTCCTTCAGGGAGAGGATCAACTCCCGGTAATCATAAACTCTTCCTTTGAACATGAACAAAAAGGTAAACTCTTAGAGGTCCTAAAAAAATACAAGGAGGTACTCGCATGGAGTGTGGCCGACATTAAGGGTATTGACTCAACTTTTTGCACACATAAGATTCTCATGAAAGAAGATTATAAACCAACCGTGCAACCCCAGAGGCGCGTGAACCCTAACATTAAGGAAGTAGTGAAGAAATAAGTCATAAAACTTTTGGATGCAGGATTGATTTACCCGATCTCGGATAGCCCATGGGTCAGTCCTGTGCAGGTTGTACCTAAAAAGGGTGGAATGACTGTAGTTAAGAATGACAAGGGTGAGATGGTGTCCCAGAGAACAGTCACTGGATGGCGGGTATGCATCGACTATCGAAAGCTCAATGATGCCACGAGGAAAGATCACTTTCCCTTACCATTCATTGATCAGATGTTAGAGAGATTATCTGGACACGAGTACTATTGCTTCTTGGATGGATTCTCTGGATATTTTCAAATTCCCATAGCACCTGAGGACCAAGAAAAGACCACGTTTACCTGCCCTTTTGGAACATTTGCCTACAAAAGGATGCCTTTTGGGCTATGTAATGCCCTCGCCACTTTCCAGCGATGCATGACCGCAATCTTTCACGAACTCATGGAAGACAGCATGGAAGTGTTCATGGATGACTTTTCGGTCTTCGGGAACTCCTTCGACCGCTGTCTTGCTAATCTTGAAAAGATGCTTAAACGTTGTGAGGAAACCAACTTGGTGCTAAACTGGGAAAAGTGTCATTTCATGGTAAAAGAAGGGATTGTGTTAGGGCATAAGATCTCAGAGAACAGAATAGAGGTGGACCAAGCTAAAGTTGAAGCTATATCTAAGTTACCATACCCCACGACTGTTAAAGCAATACGCAGCTTCTTGGGGCATGCCGGGTTTTATCGGAGATTCATCAAAGATTTCTCCAAAATCGCTCGGCCAATGACTCAATTACTTGTGAAGGATGCTTCGTTCGATTTTTCCCAAGAATGCAAGGATGCATTCGATCTCTTAAAAAGGGAACTCACTCAAGCTCCAATCATGATCACACCCAACTGGGAGTTACCATTTGAAATCATGTGTGATGCTAGCGACTTCGCTGTCGGGGCTGTGTTAGGTCAACGACGTGACAAGCTTTTCCAACCTATTTACTACGCTAGCAAAACCATGAATCCCGCTCAAGAGAACTACTCCACCACCGAGAAAGAACTATTAGCTGTAGTGTTTGCATTCGACAAATTCCGACAATATCTTGTCCTTTCAAAAACAGTCGTCTTCACTGATCAGTCGGCTCTTAGATATCTCTTCGCGAAGCAGGATGCTAAGCCACGACTAATTCGGTGGATCTTGTTGCTACAAGAATTCGATGTTGAGATTCGTGATAAGAGGGGAGCTGAAAATCTGGCTGCAGATCATCTATCTCGTCTCGAAAACCCCTTGGACGAGCACGATAGAAGTGAGATTAGGGATTCATTTCCTGACGAACAACTCATGTTAATGAGTGACTCGGAGACGTGGTACGCCGATTTTGCTAATTACCTCACAAGTAGACTCGTTCCTGAACACCTGACTAAGTACGAAAGGAAGAGGTTCTTTTCTCAACTAAAGTACTACTTTTGGGATGAACCCTTTTTATTCCGAAGGTGTCCTGACCAAATTGTAAGGCGTTGTGTTTCGGAAAATGAGGCAGTAAAGATTATGAGGGAATGTCACTCTGTTCCCTCTGGCGGGCACCATGGGATAAACATCACCGCCCGAAAGATTCTCGATGCGGGATTCTATTGGCCCACAATTTTCCGTGATGTAAAAGAAATGGTACAGGCGTGCGATGCATGTCAACGAGCCGGAAATATATCACATAGGGATGAAGCACCTCAGAACTTTATACAAGTTTGTGAGGTCTTCGATGTTTGGGGGATTGACTTCATGGGACCCTTTCCATCTTCAGGGGGGAACGAGTACATATTAGTCGCCATTGACTATGTTTCAAAATGGGTTGAGGCACAAGCCCTTAGGACCAAGGACGCCAGAGTAGTTGTTCATTTCCTGAAAAAGCTTTTCGCGAGATTCGGGATTCCTAAAGCTCTCATCAGTGATAGGGGAACCCATTTTTGCAATGCACAAATGGAAAAGGTCATGAAAAGGTATGGAGTACCCCATCGGTTCTCCACCGCTTATCATCCACAAACCAATGGCCAAGTCGAAAACACTAATAGGGCTATTAAAAGAATACTTGAAAAAACGGTTAGTCAAAACAGAAAGGACTGGTCATTTAAACTCGACGAAGCCTTATGGGCATTCCGAACCGCCTACAAAACACCTATTGGAACGACCCCGTTCCGCATGGTGTATGGTAAGGCATGTCACTTACCAGTGGAATTAGAACATAAGGCTTATTGGGCGCTTAAGACATGCAACTTAGATTACACAATTGCTGAAAATAATAGGTTCTTGCAATTACACGAGCTTGATGAGCTTAGGCTTGAAGCCTACGAATCCTCCATCACATATAAAGAGAGAGCTAAAAGATGGCATGACTAGAGAATTAAGAAACCCAAAGAATTTTCAGAGGGAGACAAGGTCCTATTATACAATTCTCGGTTGAGATTATTTCCGGGAAAACTTAAGTCTAGATGGTATGGACCGTTCACGGTAAAGAATTCCTCTAAATTTGGAGCCGTGGTGTTACTAGATGATGAAGGTAGGGAATTTACTGTTAACATACAACGTGTCAAGCACTACCAAGAGAATAACAATGAAATGATTAGTGAGGAGGATGTGACGTTTGATGATGAGGTCACGTAGTAACCCATGACCTTGAGTCTAGCTACAAGACTCGTAAATAAAGAAAAGCGCTTCTTGGGAGGCAACCCATGTTTTGTGTGATTTTATTTTTGTTTGTTTGTTATTTGCTTCCGTATGCATGCTTAATTTTTATTGTTGATAGATCATGCTTCTAAACTAAATAGTGGAAATACTTTACTTTGTTGTTTTGGCCTAGTCTTAACTCCACCTAAAAGTATTTTTGCAAAAGATAAGTGTAAGGGGAAACCCCAAATATGTTTTTAAGAAACAAACCGATCATGATTCTCCACAATATTAAATGAACATGTATATTCGTATTTGTTAGAGTCAAATGCTTGTATTGAGTCATAATGAAGTTTTGCAGGATTTTCCAGGAAGTAGGACCAAGTTTTTCCAGAAATTTTCCGGAAACTTAACATAAGAATTTCTGCAGGTCAATTCTGACGGCGTCCGGTTTACTCTTGACGGCGTCAGGTGTAAAAATCTGGAAATTTTACCGGTTTTGTTTTTCTAACGGAGTCTTAAAGTTTTTGTGAATTATTAAGTTTTATAATCTCCAGGAGATCTGCAAACTTCATTCCACAAGCATTATATCTTATTTTGTTTTCTAGGATTTAGTAACTTATATAGGATGCCGCCGATTTTACGCGAGGTTGTCTTGTCTATTTTATCAGGTTTTACAGGTTATGTATGACAAGAAGATGATTTATATTCTGGAAGGGAAGCTTTGATTGTTCATTTTCTTGGAGGAAGATTTAACCTGGCCACCTAATTATCCATACCGAGCGAATCAGGGGAGTATTTGATTTCATTCTCTTTACTTTTTCACTTTTACATTCTTTACTTGAACATTGGGGACAATGTTCATCTTAAGTGTAAGGGGAGGGTAAAAAGATGATACCTGACATATGCACTTTCGCTTGAGTTTGTTTTGTTTAATGGTAGATGTGTAATAAAACTATGATAAATACTTGTTAGTGCAATTTTAGCGCCAAATTTAAAATTTTTTACAACATTTAGGAGTGAAACTTTAGCCATAGCAAGCGTCTCATGGATAGGAGATTGTATGACTAGCACATAACCGTATATTCAGAAAAATTTTCCACCCAAATATGTGAGGTTCGCCTTTAGATTTGATAGGAAAAACATTTACTATTAGTGCTTATGAGTGTACCGGTAGCATTTAGATTCTAGAACTTGCGTTAGTGATGCATCCCGAGACCGCTAGTGAGACTACATTCGTGTGGTAGGATTTACTACATGATAAGAGGCATTAGGATCACCCTTGTGTTAAACCCGTATTATGATTACTTGACCATTTAAGTCATATTACTTGGCTAGTTAAGTCAACTAATTTTTCCCACACCTTTAGCGTTGTACTCATTTTTAGTACACGATACCCCTAGTACACCCCTCCGAGCCTATCTTTTCGTTTCTAACTTTAAGTATCTTACTTAAAGGAAGAATTTGTTACACCCCACTTAAATGAACACCCAAATCGCCTTTGCCTTCCGTGTATGCGCTCATTTTTTAGTGCATTATTGTTATTTATTAAACCTTAAGTTAACTTTCTAATTGATTACATGGTTGCTAAGTCGAGTCTTATCCTTGTACATATTGTTTTGAGACGATTGGGACTCATGGGTAAAGTACTTATTTTATGGAGTAATGGGGAAGAACATTATTTATTACCCCCATATGTACGTTAATCTTAAAAGTGCTCAAAGTGTTTTGATTTTCTTAATTCGAGTCATTAGATTAGTTAATTGTAAAGTATGTAAAAATTCAAGTGTAAGGGGAATTCTCATCCCCTATGATGTATTATTTTGGATGGTAGGGTAAGAGTGTATGCTCAAAAAAAAAAATAATAATAAAAAAAAATAATCGAAAAAAATAGAAAAAATAGAAAAAAAGGAAAAAGAGAAAAAACATACGGACTACCATCCCTTTTTATTCTATGTTCATTTTATGTTTTTGTTATTTTTCATTTATTAGCTTAAGTCGAGTCTAGTCTAGGCTTAGCAACGCCACATTGTACATGTAATTAACCAAGATTGTTAACTCGCCACCAGAAAAACTTCCTTTATCCAACAAAACCGTGTATTTCATATCCCTACACCTAACGTTACAACCCTTTAAAAGACCTCTTTGATAGTTTATCCTAGGTGCTTACGCCATGTGGTGGAGGTTTGATCCTTTCCCAAGCCTATGGTAATCTATTTTGCTATGACAGGTAGTGAGAGATATCTTCCGTTTCTATATTGTAATTTATACTTTATTACACCCGAGAGATGTGAATATTTAAACACTATTTGTGAGGTGCTAGTATATGACCTCCGTGCTTGTCTATTGGTCTTTAGTGGAACGATTATTTGTTGTAATTACTTTTATATTAGTGTTAAATGACCCCTAACTTGTATTTTGAGTAGAATAAAGGCGCATTTGCTTGAGGACAAGCAAATCTCAAGTGTAAGGGTATATGATGAGGCGAAAAATGATCCGTTTTTAGGGGGTCATTTAAGCCCGAATTCTAATTTATTTAATCAAATATTGCCCTAAACGTTCCTTTTGTGATTTTAGGTACTTTGGGAGTGAAATCTGGAAAAGGAAGCAATTCGGACGTTTTTGGAGCATAAAAGTGAAGAAAACGCCAAAGTTTTAATTTTCCATGCTGGGAACAGTAGGTGACGGCGTCAAGAGTAATTTCCTGACGGCGTCAAGAGCAAAATTCCATGACGGTCCAGAAGAGATTTGACGGCGTCATGAAGGTAGGGCGTCAAGAGTAAAAGTCATGACGGCCTGGAAATGATTAAGTCTTGACGGCGTCAAATGTAGATCAAGGCAGTCCGAGAAGAGTTTTGGCGGCGAGGTGACGGCATCACAAGATTTGTCTTGACGCCGTCAGCCCCCTTTTCTTATATATAGTTTTCTAATTTTTCACATTTAAAGAGAGAAATTTTGGGAGAAACCCTAGTACGATCTTGGTGTAACTTTACAGGTTTTTCAAGGGTTCCAACCCCTTGATACCTTGCATGTGTAATCAAGATAAGTGTTCCTTTAATTCAATCAATATGTCTATGTGTTGGTTGTCTATATCTTGTTCTTGTCTTAATTCCATCATGCTAGGCTAGATCTATCTTGTGTTTGCTTTGATCTAATGAAACCTAGATGTTGATTATGTGTTGATTACTTGTTTATTCTTATCTTGGATGAATGATTTATATGTTAGGCTTAAGAAAACTGGCAGATCTCCAATTGGTAACATGCTTGAACGTCTTAAGAAACATGAACCGACGCGCACTAGGTCTTTATTGGTTGTATTTAATGCATGAGCCATTGTTTACAATCCCTATAGTTGTGCTGGGCATGGTGTAGGAGGAGATAAGAGCTCATAGAATTGGGGAGTTAAGTGTGTCACCCCATGAATGGTATCAAGGAATACGATCCGTCATCCATGCATTTATAACAAGTAATTAACGTGTAAAAGATGTCTAGGGAGTAGTGAAATCTAAGTAAACACATTTTCTCCAATTACTGCTCACAACTTTAGTATAAATTAGTTTATTTTCATTTTTAGTATTTTATTTTGATTGCATCTTAGTATTGGGTTAGTTGATTAGCAACTAATTCCGCCCAAATCCTTAAAACCCGAGAATTTTACTTGCTTTCCATAAAATATAAAAACACAAAAAATAATCATCTCTCACCTTTAGAACTAGTATTTAGGCTTTCTAATCCTAGCGACACTATTCCTAAGCTGAACGATCAATCCCCCGGTACTTGTCACTACACTATACTACAACGATCAGGTACACTGCCTGGTGGGGGTTGTAAGCTTCTCGAGATCCCTCGAGAGGTAAAGCCTGTTGCGATTCCCACGCATCAGCAGCCTAGAGCCCGAGACCACAGCCGAAAGTCACAGCCCGTGCTCGAGACCACAGCTGAGAGCCCAAGACAGGTAATGTACCTCGTTGTTATTTTTTTGTATCCGTATTATTTTTTACATATTAGTATAGTATATTAGGTATGTTGGACTTTGGTAGTAGTTGTAGTTTTTCAGCCGAGACGGACTTTGGTAGTAGTTGTAGTTTTCCAGCCGTATTTAGTTTAGTTAGTAGTTGTAGATATTGCGTTTGGTTTGGCTTGTTTGGTTGCGTTTGGTTAATTAGGATCCCTTTGCACACTAAGATTCATTTTAACAATGTGAAGTTAGTATTGGTTAAATGTTAGTTGGCGTTTGGTTAGTATATATGGTATACTAGTTTTAATATATTGGTTAATTGTAAGGTTTTGAAAAATATTATGGCTTATGTTTTGCGTTAGAATTTTTGCGGATTGATTATGTTTCGGCTTATATAACGGGCTTATGGTTTGTTTGATTTTCGGCTTATGTTTCATAAGCTTAATTTTGATGGCTTATTTTGAAACTTTTTAACTTAAATAGTTTCAAAATAAGTCACAAAAATAAGCTTATGAAACATAAGCCGAAAACCAAATAAGCCATAAGCCCGTTATATAAGCCCGTAGATATATTGTTTGGTTTTCGGCTTATGTTTCATAATAGTTTCAAAAGTAAGTCACAAAAATAAGTTTCAAAATAACAAAATAGTTTTATGAAACATAAGCCGAAAACCAAACAATTGTTTATAGTCTAATTGTTTAACTTAAAATATATGTTATTGTTAGACTTTTGTGAATGTTTTAGAATTTTAGTGATTAATTTCGGAAAGTCCCCTTCCGAAGTTAATCATCCTATAGAAAACCCGTCCAAAATTAATTTATTAGAAATTAATTTCGGAAAGTCCCCTGTTTGGGACTGCTTTTTGAATGTTTTGTCTCATTTAGGATATGGATGCGTATAATTGATTTACTATTTGAGATAATTTCGACAGTGTTTCTCTTTTACTCCTAGGAATATGTCTTTAATTCACATATTTGGGGAGTTGAGGGGAAATGCTGCCGAAATTTTCTCAGATAGTAAATCAGTTATACGCATTCATATATGAGATGAATCATTCAAAGAGTGGGTTAGGATTGCCTTCCACAGTTGCACTAGCTGAACAAAACAACTCGTAATAATTCCATGGTTATATGTGTTTATGTGTCGAATATTTTGAATGTGTAATAACTAAGAGTTGAACAAAACAGTATGCAATTAAGATACTTGATAAGAGTTGGACCCGTTTAGACAGTCGTGTTTCAAAAGAGTTTTTTGATGGTCTTGCCGCATTCATTGAACATTGCAAGCCGTTATTGAATAGTTACGGAAACATAAAATGTCCATGTCGTCTTTGTTGTAATGTTCCATGGGTATCTCTCGACTTACTTAAACGCCACATAAGCCAAAATGGGTGGGACCCAACTTATACACAATGGCGTGAACACGGTGAACCGGATCCTCTTCATATAGAAGATAACACAACACAATGTGAGATGAGTGACATGCGTGCGTGCCTTAATGATATTCTTGATATTCCTCTAAATAATGAACTAAATGAGCCAACTCCTCCAAATATTGGTGAGACAAGTAACGAGCCGGCTCCAGCAATGACACCTCATGTACATAACGAGTATGAAGAGTTACTTGCCAGTTCCACCCAGCCTCTTTACCCGGGTTGTGACTTTATGACAACCTTGGATTTTATGTCAAATTTTACGCATCTCAAGGTTAGCGGTAAATGGAGTGATACTTCATTTAACAATACGCTAAAATTTCTCCAGGAGGTATTTCCTCCTAGGTTAGGTTACAATCTCCCACCATTATACTCTGCTATAAAAAAAAACATTTAAGAAGGTCGGGTTAGGGTATGAGTCGATACATGCTTATGAAAATGATTGCTTTTTATATAGGGGGACTGGTGCCGAAGATTTGGAGTATTGTCTGGTCTGTAAAACGAGTAGATGGAAAGACAAGAACACAACGGGGAAGAAAGTTCCTAACAAGGTGTTGCGTTACTTTCCTATCATTCCTAGACTACAACATTTGTACAAGTCTATTCACACCGCAAAACATATGACTTGGCATGCTACTGGAAAGTCTAAGGTAAATGGTATGATGCAACACCCGGTTGATGGTGACGCATGGCAGAAGTTTGACAGCGGTAAGTATTCAGATTTTGCTAACGAACCGAGAAACGTTCGATTAGGGTTGGCTGTTGATGGTTTCAATCCGTTCGGCAACCTTAGTCAGACTTACAGCATGTGGCCAGTTATATTAACAACATACAACTTGCCTCTGTGGTTATGCATGAAAGAGACTACTTTGATGCTGACGTTGTTGATTCCTTGCCCTAAATCACCGGGGAAGGACATTTATGTTTACTTAAAGCCTTGATTGATGACCTTCAAGAATTATGGAAGAAACTAGGTGTCTTGACTTTGGACGCTGTTTCAGGAAAATATTTCCACATGAGAGCGATGCTTTTATGGACCATCAATGATTTTCCTACTCGTAGTAGTTTGTCTGGTTGGAGTGGGCAAGGTTACTATGCATGCCCTACATGCAAAGCAGACACTCCGGCTACGCGTGTGATAAGCAAAACAGCTTATGTTGGCCATAGAAGATTCTTAAAAAAAACCATAAATGGAGGAGTGACCGTAATACATTCAATGGTGCAACTGATACTAGAGATCCTCCTAAAAAATATACTCCGGCTGATATCTTGGCTCAACTTGCGATATTGCCCACACGTTTGTCGGGGAAACATCCAGATTATGGGGGTGGGAAAATAAAACGTAATACTACATCCGAACTGAACTGGACTAAACGGTCTATTTTCTATGAGCTTCCATATTGGTCTTCTCTTTCTCTACAACACAATTTAGATGTCATGCATATCGAAAAAAATGTGTTGGAGAGTATCTTGAACACTTTGTTAATGAATGACAAATCTAAAGACACCGCTAAGGCAAGACAAGACTTGCAAGCTTTGGGCATTCGACAGGAGTTGTGGCTCGGAAACAAACAAAACGGGAAGTGCTCGAAGCCTCAAGCTAAGTACTCCCTCACACCCGATAAAAGAAAACTGTTCTGTCAATACATCAAAACAATTAAACTGCCAGATGGGTTCGGATCCAAGTTCAAGTCGAATGTGACCAAAGATGATAACAATATAACGGGCATGAAGTCTCATGACTGTCATATAGTGATGCAACGGTTACTTCCTTAAGAACTTCAGCAATACCTGGACACACCGACTTATACACCATTAATCGAGCTTTGTTCATTCTTTAAGCAAATTTGTGCCCGAACTTTGATGGTGAATGACATGGTGAAAGCTAAAGACCAGTTGATCAAAGTTTTGTGCAGTCTCGAGCAAATATATCCTCCTGCTTTTTTTGACATTATGATTCACTTGATTATGCATTTACCTGAAGAGGCTCTTGAAGGCGGGCCTGTTTCATTTTGGTGGATGTATCCATTTGAAAGATACATGAAGAAGCTAAAAAACAATGTACGAAATAAAGCGAAGCCGGAAGGTTCAATAGCGGAGGGTTATGTTGCAGACAAAGCATTAACTTTTTGTTCTCGTTATTTTCGGGGCGAAATTGGGACGAAATTTAATCGTCCCACTGCATCTCAGGGCTGTCCTCGCCCAACAAGTGATTTCCAGGTGTTCTGATCACTATGTAAAATGTCTGGTAAATAGACAATTATTCGGTTAGGTCTCCAAGAAATAAAGAAAGTGATATGGTATGTACTTCACAACAGTCCTGAGATCGACGCGTACATGAACGAGTTCGAGAGGTACGCGCTTTTATTTTGAAATTTCTTTTTCCAAAGTTATCTTTTCGATTAATTCTAATATCATGAACATTTTCAGTGAACATCCTGATAGCGACATGCAACAAGAATTTCCTAGATGGTTTGAGACGAAGGTAAACTTATTATATGTATTTCCTTGTATAAATAACGACTATATATATATTACTCATCTCCATCTATTCTTATCTTTGTTCATAGATCGGTGAACTTTACACAGACAATGACCCAAGTTGTACTCCCGACTTATTCGCTTTGGCTTGTGGACGATTATCGACCGCAACCTCAATTCACTCTTGCGTAGTCAACGGTGTGAAGTTTGTTGTACAACTCAGAACAACAAAATTTGTTCTCCTGGCGAGAAGGAAGGAGAAATGTATTATGGTCAGCTAGAAGAAATTCTGGAGTTCGCGTATACCCAGTTCAAAGTTGTGCTGTTTCGAGTTAAGTGGTTCGACTTGGTCAAAAGAGGTAGAGTCGAACGTTATAACACTAGAAACAACATGACACAAATTTGGGCATGTAGCACAGTGTTTGAAGATCAACCTTACATTCTCGCAACACAAGCAAAACAAGTCTTCTACCTTGAAGATCCTGCCAGACGACCACTCCATTGGAAGGTCGTCCAAGAAGTGAAACACAACACAACCTGGGATGTCACTGTGGCAGAAGACGATGATGATGTGATACATGACAACAACTCATCGAATCTCCAACTTTCTGCTAATTTGAATGATTTTGCATTTGAAACCTTAAATATCGATGGTCGATCAATGTTAGTTGAGGCACCACCACCAATCATTCATGTTGATGACGACAATGAATTTATTGATGATGAGGACGACGATCCTTATGATTTAGCAGACTCTGATGCAAATAATTCTGATGATGAAGTTGAAGATGCGACTGATGCTGTTTATGATAATGATGTAGATGTAGCAGATTGATCTTAAATTGTAACTTGTAAAACGACACTTAGCTTATTTGAATGAAATTGTTATGGATTGTTTAAATGTGTATATTTATTTTGAATGTGTATGTATTTGAATGTGTGCGTGCTTATGTTAATTTGTTCCCGAATTTCTGTATGTTAATTCAACTTGTACCTTTACAGATGGCAGCAGTAGCGCGAGGTCACGGTGGTGACGGTGCTGATGACCCACCACCCCCTTATCGTTCGATTACTAGCGGTCACCGTAGTGGTAAGAAACTTAAACTTGATAATTTGAATTTTGTTACTTGTTATTTTATAACGTTTTCACTCACTTCAATTGTAGGTTCGTCACAAAAACCTCAACGAGGAGGTAGAGCGAGACAAGGTGGCGGCAGGGGTGGAGGTCGGGATGGCGGCAGGGCAAAGGTCCGTGAAGCCAACAAGAACGTAGACCTCAGGAAAGCCGTGACTAGATCGGGCCCGCAATCGATCGAGTTTGAGTATCGTGATCAGAAGACATTTACTCATGTTGGGCCCCACCGCGCATGGTTCAGTAACTATGTTGGCGAGCTGGTTAGGTCCTTGCCGTTGCACTATCCCTCCTGGCACGACCTTGACGAAGCGACTTGACATGGCTTCATGAACCGACTCGGGGTTAGTTATTTTATTTTCCTTTTAATTATATCTCTATATTTAATTATTTGAATGTGTACATTTATTTAAATTTGTTTAATTGTGTATATTTGTTTAAATTTGTTTGCAGCAATTCTTCGACTTGCAGACCCACATGCGCGATCCCAATTGGAGAACCATTGAGAAGGGCTTCAATGCGTATATTGCTAAGGTCTACTCCGACAACAAGGGCACGATGAAGAGGGCTTACTTCGACGTGTCGGGTGGGCCTGAAAAAGTGGATGAGATACGAAGAAACCCTCCTCCGAACGTCGAGCCATCTGTGTGGGAGGAGCATATCAAGTTTTACATGAAGGAGAAGAACCTGAAGCGTGCTGCTGTGAACAAGGAGAACCGAAAGAAGTTGACGGTGTACAGCCGCCACGGTTCCAAGTCATTGGCCGCTATTCGCCACGACTATGTAAGACACATTTTATTTTTATACAAGTATTTTATTTTTATAAAATTATTTAATTATAATTATATATTAATTAAAATTTTTAATTATATAAAAGTAATTAATTTTAATTTTATAAAAGTATTTAAGTTTAATTAAAATAAATATGGTGTTTGATTTGTCATTTTTAATTTGTTTCATCTTATATATATGCATGTGTATATACAGTTTCAGAACAACAAGGACAAACAATACCCGTCACTCATCCAGTCGTTTTACGACACACACTGCGACAATGATGGTATGTGGTTGCAGGATGAGGCTCGAGTTCAATATGTAAGTATTTTTTTTAATTTATTATTTATTTATTTATTTCCCAAACACGCACTTTAATGATTCATTGAAACATAATCTTGTAATTAACCCGACACATATATATATATATATATATATATATATATATATATATATATATATATATATATATATATATATATATATATATATATATATAAAGGGATCGGGTGCGTTTTTTCTTTTTAGTGCGGATAGTACGGATGAATGTGGACCACACGATCATCCGTCCATCTCAGATTCTGATAAAAAAAACGCGGTGGCATTATCGTAAATATCCCGTCTTTTTTTAAGATCGTTACTATCGTATTAGCTTTTTTTCTGAAAAAAATTCAAAAAAATATGAAAAAATTAAAAGGTATTGTGATATCAAAATCTAATTTTGACTTTTTTACAAAAGTCAAGATCTGATCTTGAATCAGAACTTGACTTTTGTAAAAAAGTCAAAATCAGATTCTGAAAACTTTTTTTTTAATAAAAAATTTAATATCACAATAACTTTTTTAATATCGTAAAAACTTTTTCTTAATAAAAATTGTTAATATCGTCGTAACTATCATGCTTTCTTAATATCAAAGTTAATTTTGTTAATATCGCCGTAGCAAATTCGTTTGACTGGAAAACGATGTGGGACCCACAATGTCGACGGCGATTGTCGACGGGAACGCTGTTTCTGACGAAACACAACCGTCGTTATGTTCCCGTCGACGGGAAGGTATAGTTCCGTCGATATGTCGACGGGAAGGTATAGTTCCGTCGACATGTCGACGGAAAGGGCGTAAAAATGTCGCCGGGATAGGCGTCGTTTGTACTAGTGAACATTATTTGAGTTAACACGAACTCTTATCAGGGTCGGGTTTCGAGTGAGACTTTTAACTTTATTCTGATTTTGGGTTAACCCGAATAACCCATGTAAGGAATTTTTAAATTTTTTTAATATCTTTCTTTGATTTTCTTAAAAAAATTTACCCACTTATTTGCGTTTTTATGTTAGAATTTGGCTTATTCAGGTTAACGCGAATCTGAATAACCCAAACCCAAATTTACCCACAACCTTAATAAAGCTAATTTCGGGTTGGGTTTATCAAAAGAGAGGTGAGTGAGAGGCCTAAAAAATGTGCTTAAATTTACGTCTAAACTTATGTGACATCATCCTGTTGGCTGCAGTCAAGAGACCCACTTTTTCACAAACCAACAAGATCATGCCACATAATTTTAGACATAAAATTAGATATACATTTAGGTCTTCTCATCATTTTTCTTACGTGCTAACATAAAGACCGGTGGTTGACGTTGTTGTTGGTCATGGTCCCACATGAACCAAAAATGTAAAAATAAAAGGCAGGCTTCACATGGGCTTTAATAATTGCGGCAAAGAAACCAACATGACCAACGTTATTAAGTCGCCGTTTAAAATCGTTATCCTCGTTTCATTTTGGTTACCGGAATGTGCTTGCTAACGTTAGTGTCGGTTAACGGCATGTGGTCAAAAGCCATAATAATAAAAAAGTGTTACATTAAATGAAACGGTACAAATATTCCTTACGAGGTAAATGATTAAAGTTTGGCGCGATTTCCGTACCCTCTCCCAATCACAACCTCCTATTACAAAAGAATCTAACCAGACCTAAATTTATGACTTTTATGGTTCATGATTAAAAACAAATCACATTATAAATTTGTTCTTATGATTACATTCAGGAACGGAATTAGCCGGGTCCTATGAAGGTGCATTGTCGCTTACGAGTATATTATTAACGTGGCTAAAAGGTGTTGTGGGCTTGTGGCTAAAGGTCTCATTGAGTAGTGGCTAGAGGTCTATTGCTCCGAGGCTTTAGCCGCGACCTAAACCCTAAATCCTAAACCCTAAACCTTTTTAGTCGATAAAATGACCGATTCTAGAAGTGTTGGTTTCCTATAGTTTTACTTGGGGTACTCACATGCATACACAGTCACTTGGTCAAATAAGTTATACCATGTCAAGATCAATCAATGTTCCAAGAGTTGTCTTTGTCATCAGACAATGCACTTGTATTATTTTTGGTACGAGCTTATGTATCTATACTCTGATATAACTATGTTTTGTATAATCATGTTTTGGTACAATGATATCACACAATTAGATAATAAAAGTAATTGGCAAAGACAATTATTAAGAGCTTAAGCATGAGCATGCTCTAATCACCCTCATATTACAGAAACTGGACATCCCTTCATTTTCAAGCCTTATCCTCTTATGATTCTTCTTAGCATGCAATATGCTTTGGACAATTCTTTTGCATGCTTTTCCCTTTATGGTCTTTTATATTCTTATAAGATAAAGAATAATAAAAAAGATATATTTAGATACACAAAACTTATGATTTTTATGGAAATGCATGATGTAATATATCAAACGAATGACATTTTCTGGAATGTTACTAGTTAGTAAGAAAAACACTGTTTGAAAATTATCAAATTAACTGTCACAAATTAGTAGACAATTAGTAGAGGTCTCAAGTTCAAAGCCCACAGACAATAACTTTGGAGTCAGCTTTCGGACACTTATTTCTTCGGTGCAAATAGCCAAATATTATTGTTGGGCCAGAAAAGGGATGGCTTTTTGAGAAATAGGTCATGGGTTTAATCCCAACTTCTTTTGATTCGTAGAAAACAGCTGAACATTACTTAGGGAGTTAGGGGTGGTATTTGGAGCATGGACGGAACTATGTAGGGGTAGGGGAGGGTCCCGGCCCCCCAAAATTTGATCACATAGTGTAAATATTATAGGTTTTAGGGGTAATTTAGTTTAAGTTACAAACAAATCTCCGATTCGGCCTCTCCAAAATAAATTCGGCCCCTCTTAAAAAAATGTTCAAGTTCCGTCTATGATTTGGAGAAGAGTCAGTCGACGTCAAAAGGTGTATCAAGTTAGGGTTTCTCTGCCAACTTAAACATTTTGAAGAAATTAACAGTTCCCACTACTACCTGGCAGCTAACCTTTTAAACGAATGAACTCGAGTCGACATTTTAAAATAAAGTATTGACTATTGAGTATGGATAATGACATAATCTTAAGAAAAACAATATGGGTTGCGAGTTGATGATTTTGTACACCGACAATAGTAAATGTAATAATACCTCCAAATAAATAATGAATGAATAATGGTAGGTGAGATGTGCTTTCATTTAATATGTATGAAGATAGGACCATTTTGTCTATACCATATACCCATCTTATTAAACCATACAAATGAAATATTTTTGCAAAAGGAAAATTGAAACTGAAATATATATGTTAGCTGTGTAAAGTTTACACATCGTATCAAACATTGATTACGCGAACTTACATGTAAATTTACTTATATACTACTTGTAGAATTGTATCCAACTAGTACATATATGCGTGTGAGAATACGAGCAAATTTCTTGATTTTTAGTTTAACCAAGTTCGAATGTTAGTATATTGAGAAGTTACGGCATATTGATATCTTACTAGACTCGAGAAGTAGGATAATATCTCTGACCAATAGACTGATCCAAAACATATTTATTTTGGCATAATGTATGCATCTACTTAGTATCGAGACACAAATACGACAACTTTCTACGTACATACAGTTAATCTAAGATTTTTTTTTTTTTTTTTTTTTTTTTTTTTTTTTTTTTTTTTTTTTTTTTTTTTTTTTTTTAAGAGACCTAGTGAAGGCTGAATAGCATTCAACTACTCAAAATCAATGTCTAACCATAAGCTCAAGATAACCTTTCATTTATTTTAGCTACACTCAACCATTTGATTCAGGTCCATGCCAGATCCAGTTCTCTTTATAAATGGGTTTGTAAACAAAGATGTGCTAATATAACATTGGGCTTACAGAAATTTGTTTTGGCACAATTTGGACTAAATTTATGAGGCTTTATTTTGGACTAAACCATTTGGTCCCAATAGACATGCGATTATAACGCTACTCATAAAACCAAGTGTCAACATTTAATAATTCATTTGTACTTCCACAATTTAGAGTTGCATTCTCAATTTCTCAGCAACATTGAACCATTATTATTTATTTATTTATTTTTAATCTTACTTTGACACCAAGATTGTAAAAGATTCACCTATATATGTTGTCGAAGCACTAGAAGTTCGTACGTACCTAGCTTAGGCAGGGACGGAACTTGAACACCGTTGGTGGGGGGCCAACTTGAAAAATATTTATTTTAGGGGGCCGATATACACTACACTTAAATTTTTGTATTAACAATGACTAAAACCATAAACAAAAGGGTATAAAATATATACATAAAGTAATTTTTTTTTTTTTTTTATTTATTTTTTTATTTTTTTTTTTTTTTTTCAGCCCCTCTCGGTCCCTTCTAAGTTCTGTCCATGAGCTTAGGTTTTTAGTTTTATTCTATACATGTGCACATCTTTGAGCTGCTAGTGCAGCTCGAGAATTTTATATGTGGGCTATGGAAACAACCAACAGGACAGTTGGCACTGTGCCTATAATTAGGTGAGCACTTAACTAAGTGGTTTGAGGTTCCATATCCCAAATACATAGAATAGCCGGGTGTGAGAGTTTCTTTTTGGTAAATTGGGTTAAGGTTTGATTCATGGTCTGCGAACGCCTGCACCACAAGGAAGTTATATTTATTTATAATGGTTTACGTTGATGTTTATATTCAACAATCCGGAAAAACTAGTTGCGGAACTTGAACCTAACTCCCTACAAGAAACTTAACTTGACAGAAAGTAAATGGTACACAAGTATGCTCCTAACAATTTGTATATTAAGAACAAGGAAAAGAATATGGTACAATGAAACCCTCCCCCTCATCTCTATTGATACTTGATAGAGATGAGGGGGAGAGTACAAGTCCTTGCCTAACAAGGTTGGCTAACAAAGAAAGGAAAGAAATATAAAGATAGTCGTTTATGCATGAAATCGACCACTCCAACCTATTTGCCTAACAATAGCTAATTTACACTAAGACCCACTATACTTAGTAATACTTGCTAATATTAATACTATATTACAACAGTTTATAAAAGGAACATAACTTCCCACAATCCTAGAGAGCAATAATAATAATAATAATAATAATAATAATAATAAGGAATGAATTATATAATACATTAGATTTAGATACATTTTGAGCGGATTCAACATTAATTATGATATGCCTCATCGACTTAGAATATGCGCCATTAAGTGGAAAGCTCCTTGCATAGTAGTTTGACATGGTATTTACTCATGATATGCATTTAAGGCATAATTAGATATATAATGATCATGTAAATGAAGGATAGATATCATACTAGTACCTATGTTTGCTTACTCACCATGATAGTCCCAAGAATGGTTTGGGGTTCTGCCTCTTGCGAGCTTTTGCAAAAAAAAAAAAAAAAAAAAAAAAAAAAGAAAAGGTTTCTTTGTTGCTTAATATGCGATATTCTCCGAAAAAACAATGTCCTTTTGGTGGTTGAATTGAATCGTTGTTTCACCTCGTACAAAAGAGCAAAAACTATTTAGTAGATTCAAAGCAGCCGTTTAAAACTTCCAATTGTTTATGTGAAACATACTCAAACATCTATCAGCGTTTGGCTAATTTTTATTTCCTACTTACCAGGTGTTCAAATTGCGAACAGGTATGAGCAAGGATCAACATGCTCCCGCATGTCCAGCTGAAATTTAGGGAGAATTTATTAAGAAACGGAAATCTGTTGAATGGCCCAGTTTTTATATTCCTTAAGGGGAGAGGTACTAACCCTTTCCAACAGGCAGGGATTGACCCACTTGGGAGCCGGCTGTGGCACAGGCCACGCCCGATTTTGTGTCACAAAGTGTAAATTCTTTGGAAAATGTCATTTTTAGTACATGCAACCCCGATAATATATAGTGCTACTTCATTTTATTCCCAATCTTCTTTATGTTTCAAAATTTAGTACTATAATCGAAAATTTTTGTGCAAAGCTTCTCTTAGAAAATTTGTGCATCACCCATCCAAAATTCCTGAGTCCGTCCATGCCAACAGGGTGTATATTTTTCAAGCTCCGCAAAGATGGTAACGAAAAAAAACCATCAAGACTAGTACCATGTCTAAAGTAACATTACGGTCTTTACAGAATCACCATGACATTTAAGTTAGTCATTGGTTTATTTTATAGTGTGTTCGCAATGTTGTCACCATTTTTTAACACAAGCTTAGCTTCATATATTATTTGGCAAAAGAAAACTATGGATGTCAGATTCAACAAATTCGAAAGAATAAACAAAAAAATTATTGTAGTTACATCGTCCTTGCATCCATAAACATGAATGTGCATGACAATCAGCCATATATCATTTTTGAATTTTTCGTCAGGAGTATGGATGTGTAGGGGATTCCTATATGTATTTATTACTCCCTCCGTCCCAAATTAATATTCCAAGTTTCTTTTTTTGGATGTCCCAATTTAATTGTCCACTACTAAATATAGATAAGGAAGTTTGATCGAGTTTACTATATTGCCTTTCTTAAAATTATTATTACACGCTTTAAAGAATGCCATAATTAATTAGTTAAGGGTAAAATTGTCATTCTTCTAAAAAGTAAGAACGAGAAAGTTGTAATAAATGCATTTTTCTTAAACTGTGTATTTTTTGTCGAGGGACAATTATTTTGGGACGGAGGGAGTATATTATGAGATCCAAAGGAAAAGAAACAGTTCAGCACAAAGCATACTAACTGATACCAAACTTTGGCTCGACTCGTTCGAGTTTTTTATTGATCCGATCCCGAGCTTTTCAAGAACGGCTTGGCTCGTTTCCACCACTAACCTTAACATAGGATATAAATAATATAAATGAATAAAGTCAATAATGTACTATAATATTAATTAAATAAATAAAAATACATCTTGTCACTCACTTATCACACGCTCAATTACTCCCGCCCTAACATAATTTTAAACAACCATCATCTTCTCCATCCTTCACCAAGTATATATAACAGTGTTGCAAAAATCGGCCTACAAGGCCGATTAATCGGCGATTACAAGCTGAACGGCCTTGGACCTTGGAGCGAATTACAAGGTAATCGGCCGATTAATCGGCCTTGGACCTTGGAATCGGCGATTAATCGGCCAAAAATCGCTACACGGCCCTCGACCGCCTCGGGACTGATTCACGATTTTTGCAACATTGATATATAACATAAAAACACTTTTAAAAATTAGAAATCATTTATATCATTCCTTCCCATGGCTCTCCCATCTTTCCGTTCTAAAACACTACTTTTACGATCAACTAAGCTTCACCAGGTCATGATGATGTCAACAATAAGAACTCAAAAAGTAAGTTTCACTTGACGTTAGATATAAGGTGACTGTATAAAAGCTTCAGATGATCAGAAGTTTGAAATTGATATCACCGCCGCTGCTAGAGAAGAAATTGACATTACTAAGTCTGTTGGTGAGATTTTTGTTAATGTGGAGAAGTATAATGATGAGGAGATTACCGATGGTGCCGAGAACGTTAGTAAGAAGAGTTATGATTAGGACATTAGTGATGAGGATTATAGTGAGAAGGACTATGATGATGAGATTACTGTTGGTAAGGAGGAGAACCGTGTGGAGAAGAACAAGTGTGAGCCGGTTAATAGTGGTGATAGTAAGGCGGCTGGAGAAGCTAAGAGTGTGGATAATGGTGGTGCTAAGAAGCTTGAGGATAAGCCGGTTAATGGTGATGATGATAAGGCGGTTTGGGAAGCTAAGAGTAATAGTGGTGAGACTGAGCGTATGGACGTATGGTCAATGGAAAGCAAAAGAGTCATGGTGGAGAGGATGAGGATGATGCTAAGACGGTTTAATTGGTGGTGATTGTGGGGGAAATAGGAATGAGATTGCAGCAGGCAATGACATTGGGAAAATATTGAATGCGGAGGGGGATAACGAGGATGATGACTGGAAGTAGGTTGATTTGAAGAAGTTATGGAAAGTAGTGAAAAAGTTCTTCACTTGGGTTTTTTGGCTTGCCGCTATATTGAATGATAAAATATCCGCATATCTTGTACCCTATCTCCCCAAATGACCCACACAAGCCCTCGCTTGAGACGCCCAAACCAGGCTCTACTACCCATCCTCTTGATGACAGTCCATTTCTTATCACACACACCAAAAGTGATTGTTCTTGAGTTCCATGTGAATGGTGTATCTTTGCCAGAGGAAGTCCAAGTTAGTATTGATCCATAAACTGTATTTGGATCGCTAGCCCATGGGAAATCATTGTAGGGTTTTTATATCATCCACTGCATGTTTTTAGTTAATGAGATGAAACCGTGGATCATTGTTTATTACTTTGCCTAAAAGCTAAGTTCGTCTAATATAAAAAATGGAGAGATGGTGGGTATTAGCTTAACGCTGGATATATCTATTCAAGATATAATTTTAGAAAAAGTTGTTGCCATTGAACATAAACGGGTTGCAATATCTTTACATGGGGTCTGTTATGTTGCTCTTTGGGCGATAAGACATTGGAGAAATCGAGTTTTGCATGCTTCCTTTGATGATGTGGATACTACTAGACAAAAGACATTTCTCAACTATATAAGGACTATTTCTTCTTTAAATATCCACTAGATGTTCATGAACTAACCTTAAGTGGTGGGGATTGGTTTTGAATCCTCCTGAACTGCAAATATTTGACAAGTTCGACATCAAGTATCTTTGCTTGTTTCCGAGTTTTCTGTTTTGGTAATGTAATTTCATTTTAAAATTCTATATAAAAATGTAATTTGAAATCATTTATTAAATGTAAATAGGGGAAGACTTCAATTACTTTTCCAAAATAAACCAAACATGTTAGTACTATGTTTGGCAAAATTAGCTATAAGCAGTAGTAGTGAGCTGTGAGCTGTAGCCACAGCTCTTTACTCACCGCTCACAGCTTCTTAAAGAAGCATTAGAAAAATGAGCTTTCTTAAAAAAATAGCAAAGCTCAACACTCTTTTGCCAAACGAAAACTAAAAATCAAAAAGCTCATTGCTCACCGCTCATCGCCCAAAAAAGCTTTAAAAAGTTTTGCGCCAAACATAGCCTGCATAATGTCATATAAATTATAACTTTTTTATTTTGTAAACCAAACAATATATGTATAAGTTTACCTCTTAATTTATAGGTTCACACCTCTTTATACAGATTCTAGAGCATTACACATACTACACAATGCATGATATATCATAAAAATCTAAACTTTTTGTTATATATGATTCATTAGAAGGTTTCTTTTATGACATCTACTAGTTGATATTTTTTATACGACTATATTATATAAACATCTTAATATTTCTTCTTTAATATTTTACACGTCGCTTTTACACTTCGCTTAATATGCTTGATACGACTACGTTTTGTTACAAGTATAAAATAAAGAGGCCCATCCAATCACAACCAAATCACAATTTAATTTGCCAATTTAAATAGTTTGGATCATAATTTGCAAGTAATATCTAGTTAAAAGTATAAAATATACATTTCATCAATATCAAACTATAAGACCATCCATAATGGATGGTCCTTATGCTCGGTCACCCCAACAAGAGGACGTGTCTTCCGTATAACACCCCATCCCCCGACGGGTATGCTAGGCCAAAATGGAAGGACTTGATCGAAAACACGATCGAGTTGTGTAGCACACAAAAACACCACATCGGACTCAACAGATGGTTCATAAGTGAACACTCTTTTCATAAGTTTATCGTTCGAGTTATTTTAAAGCTTGTCAGCTAAGCTTAAATAATACTCCATCTGTTGCATAATAAGTGTCATTGTGTCAACATTTAATATGCACAAAATTTTCCTATTACATTCTTCATCAATCGAATATTATCTCTTTCCACTTTCTTAATCGATTGAAATAATGGTCCAAATACAAAATTATTAAAAAAAAAAAAAAAAAAAAAAAAATTGTATGCCTAAAACATGAACCTAAAGTTAGACTTAAAAATTTGATTGGTGCATTTAAAAAAATAACTGGTGAAAAATGATGAGAAAAAATGTATTATACTTATCATGAAATGAACAGAGTAGGTCTAATTGTAAGTTTTCTTGTAGGCATATATATATATATATATATATATATATATATATATATATATATATATATATATATATATATACTAGAACGGTACCCGCGCAACGCGGCGACGGGTACCGTTTGATTATATTTTGCGTTATTTGGTTACACGTTTAGTTGTCTTCATGCTTTATAAGTAGAGATATTAGATTTTGTTAAGCCAAATGATTTTAGTTTAAACAATCAACCGCTTCCTAACAAACTTCCAAACAAACTTGCTTCCTAACCAATCTGCTTTTTAACCAATTAATTTTTTTTAAGGCTAGAACAAAACCAAAACTCTCTCTCCTCTAACTAACTCCCCACCAAATCCACCATTAAAATACCTCTAAATCACTGATTTGATCTCCATTTTGTACGTATTTTCAAAATCTAAACCGAGCAATCAGCTCAGAATTCAATTCCGCATCGAATGGTATCATTTTCCCCAAAATTCACCATGTTTTAAAAATTCCAATTTGGCGCCATAACCTAATTCTCTAATTGAATCATCTTATTGTTTTGGAGCGTGTAATTTGTTCCGTTCTGAGCAGTTTGTTGGTGATTAATAGTGATTAATCATGTCGCCAAGAGGTAGGAATTCTAAACGGAAAACCAAAATACCTAATAAGCTTTTAGATATTGATTATGATGGGACGAAAGTCAAACCGAATAATTCAAAAGCTAAAGGTTGTGAAACAGGGGAAATACAGAGTAATAGAAATAAAGAGACTATTGATGCTAGGGTATGTACTGAGAATGTTGTTGTGGGTGATACAATGGAGAATGTGGGGTGTTTGGATAGGAATGTCAGTGGAACTGATGGGAACAAGGGGTGTTTGGATGCAGTTGAATTCCCTACGCTTAATGAATCTGTTAAGATGGAAGGGGTTAATGGGAATGATACTGTTGATAAGCAAAGAGATAGAAGTATTGTTAATAACCAAAACAAGGTTGAGAGTTTTGATGGTAAGGTGAGTGATTGTTTGGATAGGAATGTTAGTGGTGATAATAAGGTGATATAACAGGAATGTGAGAAACAAGATCATCAAGTACCAATATGCAATGTAAGTCAATCTTCAACATCTGTGAATGTACAGTCCACTGAAACTGTTAAAACTAATGTTGATGGTTGTATTAATGATGTGAGTGAACATTCAATGTCGGAATCTGAGCCTAAGAAGTGTAATGAGAATGATAAGTCTAATCAGAATGGTATGCAAAGTAATGGTGAAAGTGTTAGTGCAAATCAGAATAAGAATACTAAGAGAACCTATGCAAAAGCAACTACATCTAATGTTGTCAAGTATGATAATAAATTGAGTCATATACCTACTGAAGTTGATAATGAGGGTAATGAATTTGTTATTTTTAATGAAGAGGTTATTGCTGATGGATGTAGGCAGTGGGGCTTGACACTATGTGGTTACTTTATGGGGTATAAAATGAGTGTGGTTGAACTTAGATATAATCTAAACAGAATGTGGGGGAAATATGGTTTTAAGGAGATTCATGATAATGGTAATGGTATTTTCCTGTTTAGATTTAGTAAGAAGGATGGTATGGATTTTGTTGAAGGAAATGGACCATGGCTTGTGAACAATAAACCTTTGATTGTGCAAAAATGGGATATTCATATGTGTGTTGCTAAAACTGAACCAAAAGTGCTACCAAATTGGATCAAAATGAATCATATTCCTCTAGAAGCATGGACAAGTAAGGGAATTAGTGCATTAGCTAGTAGAATTGGGAAGCCTATGATTATGGATGCTGCTACTGCTAGTATGTGCCAAGTGGGTGTGAGTAGAGGTGGATATGCAAGAGTCTTAGTTGAAGTACAAGCTCATAAAGAATTACCTGCTAAAATTGATGTGCTATATAAGAACAATTTGAATGTACTCATTGGTAATAAGATTGTGCAGGTAGCTTATTGTTGGAAACCACCATGCTGTAAAGGTTGTGGTGTGTTTGGACATAATGATGAATCTTGTCCCAAGCTTGTTGATTCAATTAATGATATCAAAGGACTTGGGAAAGAGGTGGAAGTTGAAGGTTTTAAAGAGGTTGAAAATAAGGAAGCTAAGAGACAGAATGGTATGAATAATGGAAATAACAAAGTGCAACAAGGTAATAATAATGCTAAGGGGTATTTTGGTAATAAGGGTAATGTTAGGAAGAATGATAAAGGTGTTTTCAAACCAAAACAGACCAGCAACCCTAAGGACAAGAATAATGAGGAAGTGAGAAGTGATGGGTTAAATGATAAGAGGAAGAATATTGATGGAAAAGAAGTTACAACCACTCAAAATGTAATAAGGTCTAATATGCAGAAAAAGAATGATAAGGAGAAGAATGTGAATAAGAGAAATAGTAATCAATTTGAGGTCCTGGGCAATTTGGAAGATGAGACAAGGGAAATTTTGGACATGGAAGCCAGAGGTATTGTGGATGTTTTTGTTAATCAAAAGAGGAAGCCTACTTCTGAGGAGCTAGCTAAATGGAATGAGGACATGTTATGCTATTTCAGAGCTAGGTGGGATGAATTGGTTCTCAATAATAAGAGTGATTGTCAGAATAATCAGGGCTACAATAATGAAGTTGAAGATGTCTTTACTGATCAATCAGGTATTGGGTTAAGTATGGAGAAGAATGAAGTTATTGGCAGTGCTGCTAATATTCTTCAGGATTGTTGAAAGAGGCAGTTGTTTCATTTTTTTGTCTTTATGTATTTAAGAATAGGTATATGGAATGTGAGAGGAATGGGTACTTCTGATAAACAAAAAGAAGTAGCTAAGTTGATATAGGAAGATAAGCTTCATGTATGTGCAGTTATTGAAACAAGACTCAAGAGTAGTAAACTGGTTAAAGCTTGTGATGCTGCTTTTGGGAGATGGAATTGGATATCTAATATGCAGGAAAGGATGCAGAATTAGTATTGGATGGAATAATGATGTGGTTTCTCTAAGGAATATCCACATGACTGATCAAACAGTTTTGTGTTTCATTGAAGTTACCAATAGTAATGTTTTTTTATTTTGTCTCTTTCATATATGCAGAAAATAGTGGTAGTGATAGAAGAAAGTTATGGGCTGATCTACACAGGCATAAACAAATTGTGAACAAGCAACCATGGATGCTGTGTGGAGACATTAATGTAACTCTATCTTGTGTAGAGCATTCTGCTGGTGGTTCCTTTATGACGAATGATATGATAGAGTTCAAAGATTGTGTTAATTTGCTTGAAGTTGAACATTTATGCAGCTCTGGATTATTTTTTACATGGACTAAGAATCTCCACAAGGCTAAAATAGGGAAGGATACTGGAGTGTTAAAGAAGCTTGACAAAGCAATGATCAATGAGAGTTTCTTGAATAAATTCACTAATGCTTATGCATATTTCAAACCTTACATAATTTCTGATCATAGCCCTATTGTGGTGGTATTACCTGATAGCATTGTTAAGAAGAGGAAGGCTTTCAAGTTTGCTAATTACATTGCAGAAAAAGAAGATTTTATTCCTACAGTAATGCTTGAATGGGGAAAGCAGTTTTGTGGTTTCAACATGTTCAAACTTTACAAAAAGATGAAGAATCTAAAACAGCCTTTGAAGAAGCTTAATTGGAGGAATGGAAATTTGTTTGAGTATGTGGAGAAACTCAGGACCAAGTTAAAAGAGGTACAAGGTTTCATTGATAAGGACCCTTATGATAAAAGTCTGAGAGCAATTGAGGAAACATTAATCCATGAGTATTCTATAGCTGTTGAGGATGAAGAAAAGTTCTTATTCCAGAAAAGCAAAATCAATTGGTTGAGCTTGGGTGATAGAAATAATGCATTTTTTCATAAATCTTTGAAGAGCAGGTATCAAAGGAACATAATTGTAAGTGTTCAAGATGTGAATGGTAATTTGTTTGAAGGTAATGATGTTGTTGAACAATTTGTTGCCCATTTTCAAAACTTTCTTGGTAATAGTCCCCCGGTGCTAGACATTGAGGAGCCCGATTCATTATTTTCTACAAAAATATCTAATGCGGAAGCCAATCAAATGATTAGTGAAGTTACTAATAAAGAGATTAAAGAAGCTTTGTTTAGAATTGGTGAAAACAAGGCACCTGGGCCAGATGGTTTCACAGTTGGTTTTTTCAAGAAAGCATGGAGCATAGTAGGGGATGATTTATGCAATGCAGTTAAAGAATTCTTTCACACTGGTAAACTTTTAACTGACATTAATTCTACAGTCATTTCTCTCATTCCTAAGATCCAAAGGCCTTTAAAAGTCACTGATTATAGACCCATTGCTTGCTGCAATGTGGTCTATAAATGTATTAGCAAAATTATCACTCGAAGGATCAAAAAAGTTTTGAGTAAACTGGTTAGCCTTAATCAAAGTGCTTTTGTTGCTGGTAGACAAATTCAGGATAACATTTTGTTGACTCAAGAACTTTTGAAAGGATATGACAGAAAAGGGGGGGGGGGGGGGGGTCCAAAAAGAGCTCCATTCAAAATAGACATTCAAAAAGCTTATGATACTGTCAACTGGAATTTTTTGGAGTTTATTTTAGGTAAGTTTGGTTTCCATGAGAGAATGATTCAATGGGTAATGATTTGTGTGAAAACTGCTAGTTTTACTATTAATGTGAATGGAGAGAATTGTGGTCATTTCAAAGGTGGCAGAGGTCTGAGACAGGGAGACCCAATGTCACCATACTTATTCACTTTGGTCATGGAATGTTTCACTCTCATGATGGCTAGAAATGTGAATAGATGCCCTGATTTTCAATACCATTTTGGATGCAAAAGCCTCAAGATCACCCATGTGTGCTTTGCTGATGACCTGCTTGTCATGTGCTATGGGAATGTTCAATCAGTCCAGGTTATTAGAGATACACTTGATGAGTTTGGTAGGTGCTCTGGGTTACTTCCTAACTTTAGTAAAAGTACTGTATTCTTTGGTGGTATAAATGAGGAAATGCAAGCTAGTATTCTGTCCATTTTGCCATTTGGAAAGGGGAAATTGCCTATGAAATATTTAGGTGTGCCATTATTGACTAAGAGATTGGGAATCAAAGATTGTAAATGTCTAGTGGACAAAGTCGGAAACAGAATTTCTAATTGGAAGAATAAGTGTTTGTCATATGCAGGAAGGTTACAGCTTATTGCATCTATTTTGGAGTCCATACAAGTTTATTTGTGTACTGTGTTCTTACTTCCAAAAACAATTATTGAGGAAATTAATAGATTGTTGAAGGGATTCTTATGGTGTCAAGGAGATCTTACCAGAGGAAAAGCTAAAGTTGCTTGGAAGAAGATTTGTAAACCTAAGTCTCAGGGTGGTTTAGGTTTGAAAGACTTGGAAACTTGGAACAAAGCACTATTGGTTAAGCATATTTGGAATATTGCAAGCAAAAAGGACACACTCTGGGTAAAATGGATTACTACTGTTAAATTGAAAGTTGAAAGTTTTTGGGAAGCTAATGCTGAAGTGAATGATAGTTGGGGGTGGAAAAACCTGCTGGAATTAAGGAAATTTGTTCAAAGGAGTGTTTGGCATTGTATTGGTAATGGTAATAATGTTTCTGTGTGGTATGATTTATGGTGTGAGATTGGCCCTCTATTCAAATTGATCACAAATAGGAACAGGTATGATGCTAGACTTTCAAGAGATTTGGTTACTAAGGATGTGGTGTGTAATAGGGTATGGAATTGGGCATATGAATGGAACAGTGACTATCCTGATGTTGTTAACTTACCAGTTCCACAGCTTGATGTGAACAAAAGTGACAAAATTGTTTGGAGGAATAAGAATAACAAAGAGTGTAAATTTAGTGTCAAAGAAGCCTACAAGGATTTGAGAAATGAATCAGAAGAGGTTAAATGGGCAAAAGTCATCTGGTTTTCACAAAACATACCTAAACATTCATTCATCCTTTGGTTAGCTGCTCAGAATAAGCTTATGACTCATGATAGAATTTCTAAATGGGATAAATATAATATGAATGTTTGTGCTTTATGTTTGAATGAGGAAGAATCTCATAATCATCTATTTTTTAACTGTCCTTTCTCTAAGGATGTTTGGGACAAGTTAAAAAGTATGATGAATGTGCAGATATTATCTAATGATTGAAATGAGATCATCAAAGAAATGGCAGATAAACCATGTAACAATAGTATTTGGAGCATTGTTAGAAGATTGTGCATTGCTGGTGCTGTTTATGGTATTTGGAAAGAAAGACATAGTAGAATATTCAGAAATGAGAGCTGCAATGGGGATACTATTTTTGGAAAAACTTGTAATCATGTCAGGAATAGATTATTGAGTTTGAAAGCTAAACATACTTCTGCAATATGTCAAGTGGAGCAAATTTGGAATGTAAAGATTTGGAAAGTGGGTAAAGGCTTCTGAATGGTATTGAGGATTTTCTAATATGTTTCGACTGTGGCTTTAATAGTCAAAATATGTTATCAAACCATAACAATGGGCTGTTACTAGTACCTTGGAGTTCAATTGGTGTGACTGTACTTACTTGAACCTCAAAGTTTTAACTATGTTTGGCCTTGGGAGGAAACTGGTTAGCTTTGATTGTTCAGTGAGAGGTCTAATTCAATTGAATGTACCATAATGTAGGGCACCCATTGTGAAGGGTATATGGTTTTGGAGGACAATGTATAATGAAAGGAATATGATACGTGGGAATCGCACCAGGCTTTACCTCTCGAGGGATCTCGAGAAGCTTACAACCCCCACCAGGCAGTGTACCTGATCGTTGTAGTATAATATAGTGACAAGTACCGGTATTTTCATTTTTGTTATTTTATTTTGATTGCATCTTTAGTAATTTGGGTTAGTTGATTAGCAACTAATTCCGCCCACTCTTCCAAAACCGAGATTTTAATTGCTTTTTATAAAAATATAAAAATACAAAAAAGAATCATCCCTCACCTCTAGACCTAGTTTTTAGGCTTTCAAATCCTAGCGACACTATTCCTGAGTTGAACGATCAATCTCCCGGTACTTCTCACTATACTATACTACAACAATCAGGTACACTGCCTGGTGGGGGTTGTAAGCTTCTCGAGATCCCTCGAGAGGTAAAGCCTGGTGCGATTCCCACGTATCATATTCCTTGCATCATACATTGTCCTCCAAAACCATATACCCTTCACAATGGGTGCCCTACATTATGGTACACTGCCTGGTGTGAACAATAATAGGGAGAGTTGTGTTTACTTAGGTTTCATTACTCCCTAGATATCTTTTACAGGTTGATAATTTGTTACAATTGCATGGATGATGGGTCGTATTCCTTAATACTAGTCGTAGGGCCGTGTACAATATTCCCTAACTCTATAGGATCCTACTTCACTTCCTATGTCGAGCCGTTAAAAGCTCCTAACATGGGATCATTAGAATTCTCCTACGCATTAAATACAACCAAAAATCATAGTACACCTCTGATCATGTTTCTTAAGACGTTCAAGCATGTTACTAGTGGAAGTCTGCCAGTTTTCTTAAGCCTAACATCGAATACAATCATCCGTAACAACTATAAACAAACAATCAACCCGTAATTAACATCTAGGTTTCACTACATATAAGCAAACACACAAGAGATCTAGCCAAGCATGTTAAATTCAAGACAAGCGTCAAGATATATTCAAACAACACATAGACATATTGAATGAATTGAAAGAGTACTTATCTCAATTGAACATGAAACGTTTCAAAGGGTAAAAACCCTTGAAAAAGCTGTGATATTCGGACTAGGGTTTATCTCCAAAGTTACACCCTAAAAGTTACACACTAATGAATGAAAATTGCAGAACTATATATAGATTTTACAGGGTGACGGTGTCAAGAGGAAAATTCTGACGCCGTCAACTCGCCGCCCATAATGAAATCGGATTGCATTGATCCACTTTTGATGTCGTCATGTGTAATTCTACTCTGGGCCGTCACTAACAATTGGACCATGACGGCCTATGGTGACGTCGTCATCTCCATAGTACAAAACTCTTCTGGATCGTCACGGACTTTATCCACTTCCACCTCTTGTATTACTCTTGACGCCGTCATTAAGAAATTGGTGACACCGTCAGGTAATGTTCCCAGCAAGGAAAATTAAGACTTTGCCGTTTTCTTCACTTTTATGCTCAAAAAACGTCCAAAATGCTTCCTTTTCCAGAATTCACTCCAAAAGTACCTAAAATGACAAAAGGAACGATTTAGGGCAATATTTGATCAAATAAATTCGAATCCGGGCTAAAATGACCCCCTAAAAACGGTTCATTTTTCGCCTTATCAAATACCCTTACACTTGAGATTTGCTTGTCCTCAAGCAAATGCGCTTTTATTCTAATCAAAATACAAGTTAGGGGTCATTTAACACTAATATAAAAGTAATTACAACAAATAATCATTCCACTAAAGACCAAAGACAAGCACAGAGGTCATACACTAGCACCTCACAAATAGTGTTTATATACTCACATCTCTCGGGTGTTATAAAGTATATATCACAATATGGAATTGGAAAACATCTCTCACTACCTGTCATAGCAAAATAGATTACCATAGGCTTGGGAAAGGATCAAACCTCCACCACATGGCGTAAGCACCTAGGATAAACTATCAAAGAGGTCTTTTAAAGGGTTATAACGTTAAGTGTAGGGATATGGAATACACGGTCTTGTTGGATAAAGGCAATCTTTACTGGTGGCGAGTTAATCATCTTGGTTAATTACATGTACAATATGGCATTGCTAAGCCAAGACTAGACTCGACTTAAGCTAATAAATCAAAAATAACAAAAACATAAAACAAACATAGAATGAAACGGGATGGTGGTTCGTATGTTTTTTCTCTTTTCTCTTTTCTATATATATATATATATATATATATATATATATATATATATATATATATATATATATATATATATATATATATATATATATATATATATATATATATTTTTTTTTTTTTGTGTGTGCATACACTCTTACCCTACCATCCAAAATAATACATCATAGGGAATGAACATTCCCCTTACACTTGAATTATTACATACTTTACAATAAACTAATCTAATAACTCGAATCAAGATAATCAAAACACTTGGAGTACTTTTAAGATTAACGCTCATATGGGGGTAATATATGATGTTCTTCCCCATCACTCCATAACATAAGTACTTTACCCATGAGTCCCAATCGTCCCAAAACAATATGTACAAGATATGACTCGACTTAGCAACCATGTAATCAATTAGATAATTAACTAAGGGTTTAAACAAATAACAATAATGCACTAAAGATGAATGCATACACGGAAGGCTAAGGCGATTTGGGTGTACATTTAAGTGGGTTGTAACAAATTCGTCCTTTAACTAAGATGCTTAAAGTTAGAAACGAAAAGATAGGCTCGGAGGGGTGTACTAGGGGTTTCGTGTACTAAAAATGAGTACAACGCTAAGGTGTGGGAAAAATTAATTAACTCTACTAGCCAAGTAATATGACTGAAATGGTCAAGTAATTATGATACGGGTTTAACACAAGGGTGATCCTAATGCCTCTTATCATGTAGTAAATCCTACCACACGAATGTAGTCTCACTAGCTGTCTCGGGATGCATCACTAACGCAAGTTCTAGAATCTAAATGCTACCGGTACACTCATAAGCACTAATAGTGAATGCTTTTCCTATCAAATCTAAAGGCGAACCTCACATATTTGGGTGGAAAATTTTTCTGAATGATACGGTTTCGTGCTAGTCATACAACTCCTATCCATGAGACGCTTACTAAGGCTAAAGTTTCACTCCTAAATGTTGTAAAAAAATTTAAATTTGGCGCTAAAATTACACTAACAAGTATTTCTCTTAGTTTTATTACACACCTACCATCAAACAAACAAACTCAAGTGCAATTGTATCCTATAAGATATCATCATTTACCCTCCCCTTACACTTAGGATGAACATTGTCCCCAATGTTTAATTAAAGAATGTAAAAGTGAAATAGGTAAAAGAATGAAATCAAATACTCCCCTGATTCGTTCGGTGTGGATAGTGTGTCAACAAGGTTAGATCTTCCTCCAAGAAAATGAACAATCAAAGCTTCCTTTCCAGAAAAATAAATCATCTTCTTGTCATACATAACCTATTAAACTTGAGAAAACAAACAAGGCAACCTCGTGTAAAATCGGCGGCAATCTATATATACTAACAAATCATAGAAAGCAAATTAAGATATAATGCTTGTGGAATGAATGTTTGCAGATTTCCTAGAGTTTATAAAACTAAAGAATTAACAAAACTTTAAGACTCCGTTAGAAAAACAAAACTAGCAAAATTTTCAGAATTTTACACATGACGCCGTCAGGAATTAATTCCTGACACCGTCAGAAGTGACCTGCAGAAATCTTTACGTTAAGTTTCCGGAAAATTTCTGGAAAAACTTATGTCCTACTTCCTGAAAAATCCTGCAAAACATCATTATGACTCGATACAAGCATTTGAATCTAACAAATACTAATACACATGTCCATTTAATATTGTGGAGAATCATGATCAATTTCGGTTCTTAAAAACAAATTTGGGGTTTTCCCTTACACTTATCTTTTGCAAAATACCTTTATATGAAGTTAATACGAAGTTAAACAACAAAATAAAGCATTTTCACAATTTTATTTTGAAACATGATCTACCAACAATTAAAATAAAGCATGCATACGGAAGCAAATAACAATTAAACAAATAAAAATCACACAAAACATGTGTTGCCTCCCAAGAAGCGATTTTCTTTATTTTACGAGTCTTGTAGCTAGACTCAAGGTCATGGGCTACGTTTTCCTTTCCCACTTTTGTGCTGATTCAAAACATCTAACCCAATTCTCATCACGCTTGTACTTAGGGCCTAGATTCATGCAACCCGAATAATATGTTCGCTTCCTCTTATAGTAAACATCATCATCAATTCCGTCGTCCTTAATCTCAAAAGGTCGAATCTCATCAATTGGTAAATTCTTGATATCCTTTAATTCTTCCCTCATGTGAGGCATCATAAAAGTGATTTTTTATATTCCTTCGGTAAACTGAACTATTCCCCTCTCACGATCACAATACATCTTAGTTATCTTAACAAAAGGTTGCCCTAGGACCATTTCTCCTAAGTGTGGATCTATAATGCCTCTAACATCTTCTAGGATTACAAAGTCGCATTGATAAGTAAAATTTCCTACAAAGATGTGTACCCCTTTCACTCTTTTGACAAAATTACATAGTCGATTAGGGTTGTAGGGGTCTTTTCTAGGGCTTAACCTTTCATTCATTATCCAATTGTAGTAGAGCCTAGACATAACATTCATGGGTGCTTTTAAATCAATGTGTGTATGCTCTCTAGACATGTACCCAATCATGCAAGGAATTTTTATGTTCCTAAAGTTATGCCTCCTAATCCATGGCATTCTCCTATATTTTGTGGGACAAGGGTGTTGTAAAAGGAATCTATGGTAACTCAATTCATCTGGGGTTTGGGAGAAGTCTGTAAACTCAATTTTCATCTGGAGGGGTTTATTAAATTCCTTAAATGTGTTAACTTCCCTCTTTCTTCTTTTACGCACTATAAGCCTCTTGCTAACTTCTAAACGACGATTCTCTAAATCAATAAAGACCAACCTAATACGAACAAAGACACGAAGAAATAAGATAGACTAAAGAAAACCTAAAAATAAAAATAAAATCTTACTAGAAAGGAATCTAGCAAGTAGACCTAATAAAAAGAAATCCTAACCTAGACAATAACTATTCCCCGGGCTGCGGCGCCAAAAACTTGATACGTGGTAATCGCACCAGGCTTTACCTCTCGAGGGATCTCTGATTTGTTCCGAACGGTCAGATATTATTGACCAAGGTCAACAAGTCCAAGACAGCTCAGTTCCAATTCTCCGTGGATAGTATAGTGTGTCCCCGGGTCGTTATGTCCCAGCGAGATTGCAATGGTGTTTTTGGAAAACGTTTATGAGAATGAGTGGCACTGAGGACAGTAGCCAAGATGATTGGGAATTGATTATGCTACTGATATTTGGTATTTGGACAACGATATAATATTCACAATAACAGATATACATATATATTCACAAATACACAACTGGAAATCAGGTTACAGACAGAAAAAGTGGGTTTTGAAAAATTAAAAACTACAGGGGGTGCAAGTGAAACTTTTTAAAACTTAAAATTTAAAAGAAAATTTAAAATGAGAAATGAAATTATGAAAATGATTATTTTAATATTTAAATATTACTTAATTAATTAAAACTATTTAAAATGTAATTTAAACCTAATTTAAATTAACTAAAAATGACAAAG
Organism: Artemisia argyi; assembly: GCA_030686995.1. Lineage (NCBI taxonomy): Eukaryota > Viridiplantae > Streptophyta > Magnoliopsida > Asterales > Asteraceae > Artemisia > Artemisia argyi. Next base: position 49,996,022 of record CM060688.1, read on the forward strand.
ATAACAAATTAACCTAAAAATTTGTAAAACTAATTTCTAAACCTTAAAATCTACTTGAAGAAAGTATAAAAATTAAAAATAAATATTTTTGTCTTTTTATGGTTTTTCTATTAATTAAAAACTAATTATATTAATTATATTAATTAAACTATTTTAAATTACTAATAATACCTAAATGACTTAGAAAATTATGAAAAAATTTGTAAAACTAATTAACCATCACAGGAATCCTAAAAAATTATAAAAAGCTTCTAAAAATTAATTTTAGACTATTTTACCAATTATTTACTTATTAATTAATTTAAATCTAATTTAACTAAATTAAATAAGAAAATTAGAAAATGAACAGTAGAAATTACAAGAAAATTCCTAAAATTATTTTATATTATATAAGAGCTAAGGAAAATATAAAAACTAGGTGTTGCTTTATAAAAAATAATTATGCTATTTAAAAATTAATTATTAATAAAACTAATATTAAATCTAATAAATACTAAATGACAAAATAAAAATCTAGAAAAATTACTGAAATTACTTTAAGGTAAAAGGTAATTAATAAAAATATAAAAATGTAAGTTGCTTTATAAAAATCTAAAAATGAAAATTAAAATTTAAATTACATTAAATAGAAACTATCACTTGAAATTAATTTGTTTTTTCTTGATTTTTCTTTTACAATACTATTTTATGACTAAAAATGGAAAACTTATGTAAAAACAAATTTTGTGGAACTTAAAATTAAGCAAAGTACAAGCTTAAAGGTGTGACAGTTGACTTTGGTCAACTGTCAAGGGAAAAACTGATGTAAGCACCTAGGGGGGGGGGGGCACAAGGGTGAAATAAGCTGTAAATCAGTGAATTGGACCAAAATAAGATTGAAGGAACAAGCATAAGCCCTGAATAAGCCAATTAAGCTGATTAAGCTAATCCAAAAACCAAACAGACCATCAGGAATGGGACAAGGTTAAGGGGCAATTCCAAGTGGGTCCCAGGGGTCTTAAGGTCAAACTTATGGTCAAAGTATGAAGGTCAAACTGTGGAGTCCTACAACAACCACCAAAGGTGGTGGTGTTGTGGTGGGCTGCTGATGCAGGGGAGATCAGTCCCCCTGCAGGTGTGTTTGGCCAAATGTGGGGCCCAGTATAAAATTCACAAAAATACAGTGAATGTGGGATTTAATAGTTGAGCCGGGGGGCCTTAATTAGGAACAAATTTCAACCCTTGAATCAAATCATAAAATTCTATAAAATTCTTTGAACTTTTGAGAATTTCTTCCTCTAGAAACTTTGACTTTTTGTAAAAACAAGAACAGTTGACTTAATTGAACTTTGGGTGATCACTACTAATTCAAAGTGACATGTTAAGCTAAGATAGAGTTGAATTACACTAAAACACAAGCTTATGCACTAATATGGTGGTTCATGGAACTTAATTCCTCAACAGTTAACAGTTAAGATAAAGTTTTGGTGATTTTGACTTTTGTCTGAGCAAGCACATGTTTTTATTGTTTTAGTGAGCTATAATAACCTAATGTGAGATGTATAAGCCAAGACTAACAACAAGAACAGGTTTGAACACCCTAGACTCCACTGAACCAAACACTACCTAAACTCACAGTTTCTAATAAAACTTGAATAAAATGGAATAACAGCTCAACCTACTGGCTACAAATTATCCAACAAGCTATGAATAAACAAAGGTAAAACAGATAAGTAATTGTAAACACTTGAACTTAAAATAACAAAAATTATAATATAAGCTTACATTATGAAATCCAAGCTAGGAACTGATAACAAGGACCAAAATCACAACCTGTTGCCTAACATCTCCCAAGAGATTCTAAGACCATCCAAATCCAACATTCATCAGGCTCCAAAGCTTCAATCTCCTTACACTTTTGATTTTTTTTATTTATGGACTTATTAATTAGTATTTTTATGAGTTTTTGAATTTTTTAAACAAAACTGATTTAGATGAACATATGAGCTTATAAAACCTATTCAGAGACTTGAATGAGCTTATAGGATCATTAAGCAGAAGCTTGTTACAACATTAGAACTAAATCAGATTTTAAAAAAAAAATGCTAAAACTAAATCAAACATGAGAAAGCTGGAATTGATAATTGAAATAAGTTCAGATTACAATGAAAACATTAAAATTACATCTAAGAGATTAATTAAAACACTAGGATTCAGAAAATTTAATAATTCGACATCCTAATCTACATTACAACTAAAATTAATTAACTAACTTGTCTCTTCTGCCTCTTCTTCCATATATAGTATCCCAAAAGTCTTTGTGGGTCCTCTTGGTTGAATCCCACTCCTCTTTACAGCCATTGGATTGCTCCAATTAATCCAAACCATTTGATTGGTTTTGGCGGGAAAAAAGGGATGAGGCAATTTGGTTCTGTGGTTGCAATTGGGGCATTAAATGTAGCCTTAGGGTGTGTAATTGGAAGGATAAGGGGTGGGATGGTGGACAGGTCAAGTGGTGCAAGAGGAGGGGGAAAACCAGGGGTGGTTTTGGTTCTGTGAGTGAGGTGGAAGAAAGGAGGAAAGGGAGTGGTATGGTGGGTGGTCAAACCAGGGGTTGACCCTGGTATTATTAAAACGTGGGGGTGGGGTTGGGCTGTGGGATTGGGCTTAGGGGTATGGCTGGGCTGGGGTATTTGTGGATTTGATTTGGTTTTGTCTTGGGCTTTGTTTGTTTATTTTAGCTAATAAAACCACAAGGACCAATTATGTATAAATCTGAAAATTGAGGGGTGGGTTATGACACGTTTCCAAAATTTATTCAAGGGACAAAAATTGCCAAGTTCCAATAACCCAAGGACCATGAATGCTTATTTTCCAATTTAAGATGTCCAGGGGTATTTTCTGCCAAAATTCAAACTTGAGGGACCATTCTTGACATTTCTCCAAACTTCATACCCAAGGATCATTCCTGCAAAATATGAATAGAACAAGGACCAAAAATTATTTTTCACAAAGTTTTAATATCCCAGGGACCATTTTTGTCAATTTTCAAAGTTAAGGGACTAAACTTGCAATTTTGTGAAACTTTGTACCAAAGGACTAATTGTGTAACTTTTTGATTTAAAAGGGCCTTTGGTGACTTTTTCAAGTTTTTAGAATAACCAGAGACTAGATTTGACAACTTTTAAAAGTTGATGGACTGAAACTGCCAATTATGCAAACTTTGTACGCTTTTCATCTGTTTTTGATTATTTTGCATCTGAAACATATAAAACACATTCCTGGGATATTTTCACTATTTTGATGCAATATTGAGTGTTTTTAGATGTTTTGACAACTCAGAAAAGGTAAAAATGATGAGTATTTACACACTCATCAATCTCGAGAAGCTTACAACCCCCACCAGGCAGTGTACCTGATCGTTGTAGTATAGTATAGTGACAAGTACCGGGGGATTGATCGTTCAACTCAGGAATAGTGTCGCTAGGATTAGAAAGCCTAAAAACTAGGTCTAGAGGTGAGGGAAGATTCTTTTTGTATTTTTATATTTTTATAAAAGCAATTAAAATCTCAGTTTTGGAAGAGTGGGCGGAATTAGTTGCTAATCAACTAACCCAAATTACTAAAGATGCAATCAAAATAAAATAACAAAAATGAAAATAAAGCTAATTAAACTAGTGGTGTGAACAATAATAGGGAGAGTTGTGTTTACTTAGGTTTCATTACTCCCTAGATATCTTTTACAGGTTGATAATTTGTTACAATTGCATGGATGACGGGTCGTATTCCTTAATACTAGTCGTAGGACCGTGTACAATATTTCCAAACTCTATAGGATCCTACTTCACTTCCTATGTCGAGCCGTTAAAAGCTCCTAACATGTGATCATTAGAATTCTCCTACGCATTAAATACAACCAAAAATCATAGTACACCTCTGACCATGTTTCTTAAGACGTTCAAGCATGTTACCAATAGAAGTCTGCCAGCTTTTTTAAGCCTAACATCAAATACAATCATCCGTAACAACTATAAACAAACAATCAACCCATAATTAACATCTAGGTTTCACTACATCTAAGCAAACACACAAGAGATCTAGCCAAGCATGTAAAATTTAAGACAAGCGTAAGATATATTCAAACAACACATAGACATATTGAATGAATTGAAAGAGTACTTATCTCAATTGAACATGAAAGGTTTCAAAGGGTAAAAACCCTTAAAAAAGCTGTGATATTCGGACTAGGGTTTATCTCCAAAGTTACACCCTAAAAGTTACACACTAATGAATGAAAATTGCAAAACTATATATAGATTTTACAGGGTGACGGCGTCAAGAGGAAAATTCTGACGCCGTCAACTCGCCGTCGCCGACCATAATGAAATCGGATTGCCTAGATCTACTTTTGACGCCGTCATGTGTAATTCTACTCTGGGTCGTCACTAACAATTGGACCATGACGGCCTATGGTGATGCCGTCATCTCCATAGTACAAAACTCTTCTGGATCGTCACGGACTTTACCCACTTCCACCTCTTGTATTACTCTTGACGCCGTCATTAAGAAATTGGTGACGCCGTCAGGTACTGTTCCCAGCAAGGAAAATTAAGACTTTGCCGTTTTCTTCACTTTTATGCTCCAAAAACGTCCAAAATGCTTCATTTTCCAGAATTTACTCCAAAAGTACATAAAATGACAAAAGGAACGATTTAGGGCAATATTTGATCAAATAAATTCGAATCCGGGCTAAAATGACCTCCAAAAAACGGTTCATTTTTCGTCTTATCAGAATAGCGAGGAGTGAAAGATGAACCTGCTTGGTCCTTTCAATACATTGTCATAGGAGGAATGGTTGGCATCATGGAGGGTGTGTTTTCCCAAAGTAACTGAAGCCCTTCATAGAGAAGGAAATGTAGGTTACTTTGGTAGAGCCCCCCATGGATGGGTATGGTTCCTAGTGATGCCTTTCTTCATTTTCACTTAGACTACTGTGGTGGCAGGTTGAGTGGTTAAGTGGAATGAAGAAGGGAAATGTAGCTAGATGGTGGGTGCAAAGAATGTAAAAAAGTGTTTGGAAAATGGATACAAGTGTAATATGATGATAGTGTTATCAGATATGTTGTAATTGTCTGATATTAGGTATGTTTTGAATGTATCTGTTTTGGTACTTGAGTAGTATAGATATATTAACACTAAAAAAAAAAAAAAAAAAATGCTTCAACAAACATCACAACTGAAATTCAAAAACTAACGGTCTTAGTTCCTAAATCCTAACTGGAACAATATGCTTCACTGCACTAAACCCTCACTCAATCATCTTCGCCTATACTTCCACCAAATTCGCGCGAAATCCATTCGTCCCTATTACAAAACCCGACTCGAAAACGACGACATTGTAGATGGTTACATTCGAAAGAGAAAAGAAAACCAAGAGGACAGGTTACACTTATACAAAAGCAAAGGACAACATCTTCTGACTAATCCAAGGATCATTGATTCTATTGTTAGGAGTTCGGGTGTTGGACCGGAAGATACGGTTCTTGAAATTGGGCCTGGGACTGGGAACCTGACTATGAAGCTGCTTGAAGTTGCGAAAAAAGTTGTTGCGGTTGAAGTTGATAAAAGGATGGTGGAGGCGCTTGGGAGTCGGGTTTCGGAAAGTGGGTTTCGCGAGAAATTGACGGTATGTGTTCAATTTTGAATGGGGTGCATATATATAGTGTTTGATGAAATGCCTATGAGACGTTGTGTAACCTGGTTATAAATACTAGCATACTTGGTGTTTGTTTCGGATTATATAGCCGGCTTATGGCTTATTTGATTTTGGGCTTATGAATCATAAGCTCACTTTTTGTGGCTTGTTTTGAATCTTTTCGGCTTATATATGTTTCTTATGTTATAATAAGCTTATATAAGCAGAAAAGTTTCAAAATAAGCCACAAAAAGTGAGCTTATGAAACATAAGCCCTAAGCCAAATAAGCCATAACCTGGCTATATAAGCCGAAACAAACACCATTATGCCTTTTTGTGGGCATGTTTGAGCCGTTAAAACATAATTTTGTGTCCCCGGATCATTTTGTATACAATGTACAAAATTGTGTCCCCGGGTCATTTTGTATACAATGTACAACAATGTCAAATTTACGTCTGAAAAGGTTTAGCTTTTTTATATAATGTTAAAATGTATATAACATGTTAAAGCCACGGGTTACAGAATGACCCAGAACAGACATAAAAAGCAACTTTTAATGATTCAAATTTACATGTAAATATATAGTAACTAGAACGGGCATTTGAAAAAGTATGTTGATAATTTCTGCAAAAAAAGAACCCGAAGTTTGTTCAAGATAATATTATACTTACCTCGATTTATCAATCTAATAATGGTTTTACTATGATTATTTTTCTTGTAGATTATAAGTAAGGATGCATTAAAGGCAGAATTTCCAGAATTTGATCTTGTGGTAGCAAACATCCCTTATTGTATATCATCACCTCTGGTGGCTAAATTTGTATTTGGGGGATACAAGTTTCGAAGTGCGACTCTTCTTGTTCAAAAAGAGTTTGCTACTCGGCTTCTAGCTAATCCTGGTGACTCGGAGTTCAACAGATTGGCAGTCAATGTTAAGTTGGTTGCTGATGTTGAGCATGTCATGAATGTAAGCAAGAGGGATTTTGTTCCTGTACCAAAAGTTGACTCGTCGGTTGTTATAATCCGGTTGAAAAGTGAAGTTCCAGATGTTGATCTTAATGAATGGTGGGCTTTCACCAAAACATGTTTCGGTAAGAAAAACAAGACTTTGGGTGCGACGTTCCGGCAGAAGAAAAAGGTTGCAGAGTTGTTAAATTTGGCAAAATTAACATGTTCAGATGACAAAGATGTTGTAAAAGATGATGATGGTGATGTAAGTGATGACGAGGATGATGGAGAAGATGTTACTGGAGCGGGTGGGAACTTGTTTAAGGAGAAACTTGTAGGGATTCTCAGAGATGCAGGGCTTGAAGATAAGAGACCTTCGAAACTGTCGAATGAAGAGTTGATGTATTTGCTTGCATTATTTAATAAGGCGGGAATATTCTTCCAAGATAAAGAAAAGCCAAGGGATATCAATGCCTCATTTGCTGATTTATAAAGTAAGGGAATTCAAACTCCCTATTTTTGTTTATTATCCTAGAAAGCTTATTACATATTGACACTGACACGTTCATCAAATTGAAATCATATATAGTAACATTTACATGCTTATTCATATGAAACAAAAATATTAGTAGTCATTGGCAATTTTCTTTTAGTATATTGTGGTTTATTGTTATAGAAAAGTGGGAAGAATTTGTGTGTGACTGGGGTTGTAATGTTATAGAAAAAGGGCAAATGATTTATAGATACCAGTAATTATGAGTTTTGATAAGTAGTGAGAGTTATCATTGATATATAATTTGGTATTCCACTACAAACTTTAAACTAGTTATTGAAATCATTCATAAGTCATAACTAAGGTGTTATGTAGCTAGTCTGCATATGTGTCTAATCTTGTCCATTCTACTGGTACGTTCACTTTCGTCTGACATATCTCACACACATTGATTATTTCCAACAACAATGACATAGCTATGAGAATAACACTAGTATGGGCTTGAAACACATACTGTAGTAGAAATGAATCTATGAACTGTAAAATGTATTTTACGGATCATGAATCTTGCCATGAATTGCATCAAGTCTAAGTTTCACGACTTGGCAAACTTCTAATTGATTTTTTTTTGTGAAGTGACCACTTTGGTATTTTGATCTACGTATACTTCAATTAGTATTCTGAAGTGACCACAATAAAGTCATTGTTTTGCACCAATTAGCAGGTAACTTCAATTAGTATTCTGATCTACGTATACTTAATAGTTATAATTGATCAGATATGTGTTCTTCTGCATTTTCATCATCATCTTTGCGTGGTCGTTTATACATCTGGCACACTTGTGTGGGTTTAGGTGCAAGTAAGTGCACCAATTTTTACCTTTGAACATAAAATCATCACCACTTCTAACATCTTTTTTATCTGCATTAACGCTTGTTTGAACTAATTTATTGGTCAACCGGTTCTCCTGGGAGACTTTTGATCCCTTGATACTCTTTAATTCATCAACATTTTCCTGTTTTAGCTACTTATTTCGAGTTACCTATTTGACTTAGATATAAATTCAATCGACATATATACCTATATTGTAACATCTACATTTACCATATGAATTACCAATAAAAGTAATAAATAGCATAGCATCATGAACCAATAAGGAGACATTTCGTTTTTAAGACATTAGATGATGTGTCGTATGGAATCCTATAGAAATGTCTAACAAAACGACCCTAAAATAACAATCATTGTACTTTTCAAGTCATGTTGATAAGGTTTATCTGTTAATTTTGGTCGTAATTTCTAACATCTTTGTAGTTTATTGAAATTTATACAATTGTCTTTTGAAAAAAGTCGCTATTTTAAAACAAGATAATTAAATGAGTTAGAAAAAGTTGGGTCGAGTGGTTGGATTCAAAAAGCAAAAGTATTTCTTCATACCTGTTTCTGATTTATTCCAAAAGGCAAATTCGTAACATGCAATGTTGTACACTTGTATTTATCTTCGGCGGTGTTTGTCTCGGCTTATATATCCGACTTATTTGATTTTGGGCTTATGTTTCGTAAGCTCACTTTCTGTGGCTTATTTTGAATCTTTTCGGCTTATATAAGTTTCATATGCTATAATAAGCTTATATTAGCCGAAAAGTTTCAAAATAAGCCACAAAGAGCGAGCTTATGAAACATAAGCCCAAAACCAAATAAGCCATAAGCCGGCTATATAAGCTGAAACAAACAACCCCCATGTTTGAGCTCTATTAGTTATTTAGTTACAGTTTGAGGTAGTACTTCAGATTTCGTTATTTATAACTTAACAAATCTGAATTGTTCATCGCCCCGCCCTCTCTTGTTCTAACGTGAAAGTAAACAAAATTTTATGAAAGTTTGCATGCATAGCATAACTTAGTTGAAGTTATGTAGTCATGTTCAATTATAAACAAAAGACGTTAGGCTTTGGTAATAAGCCAACAACCAATGCGTCATTGGCATAGGTGGCACAACCTTCGACGCGTCAATTAGCTATAAATGACTGCCCGAAGCACACGTCCTTCATGCATAAAAGGCCGAAGTTGGTCAAACGACTGACTGACTTGTGAAAGGTGTGGTTGTGTGTGTGATTGTGATTTTTGTGCGGGTATATTTGTGTATAATTAGGTTATATATAGGTAGTGATGTTGATTTTGTTATTTTACATTATGGTGGTGGTGATGTTGGTCGAAGAGAGAGAAGCTAATATGACGTTGAGTTGACGGTCATGATAAAAGTCACTGTTACCACCAGACTTAGATATGCTATTATATAAAAGTATGAGGACTTTTTGACTTTCTCAAAACTTTAATTTTGGTTTTGTCTAAATACAAAACACAACTTGCTAACCTTTAGAGCTTAAACTAATGATAATATATAGTAATGCTTAATGCATTACAGTTGTTTTTTCTACACTACACACATACATGATCTTTCCAAACTCCAGCCATTGGTGGTTACTATAGCCATGGGTGGTTACTATAATAATAATAATAAGACACAGTAAGAGTGCAAACAATAGAAAAACAAAGCTTAGATACCTTTTAAATGATTTGATACATTTATGACAATAAATGCTAAAGTAGTGATGACTTGATGCGTTTATTACAATACTTGCAAGTAAAAAGCTATTCTTTTCAACCGTTTGCCACCAGCCAAGTCATTCTTCCAAAATCCAAATGTTTTAAAAAGCCATCCATGCAATGGTAATAGCTTTTGAAAAACTTTTTCAAATAGTAAAAAGCTTTTGAAAAGCTTTTTCGCTCAAGAATCCCATCGCGGATGCTCGGAATCCTAGGCGTCTGGTTGCACATGGACACTTGTTTGATGGGGATCACAAAATTTCATGCACTTTTATTATATATACACATAATATGAAGCTCAAGTTTAATTGATACATATGTATATTGTGTGTGTTTAAGAGCTTTTTTATGGTAATTGCACCGGGCCATTGAATCCACGAGACGACACTAATAAAATGTTTGACATTTATATTGAGCTGAAACTCACTCAAATAGACTTGCGCCTTACAAAAAGTAAACACTTTTAATAATCATGACAATTTGTAATCAATAATGTTTAAATTTCAACCTTCATATTAATAGATTGAAATTCAGAACTGACAATTATTTTGATATAGTAACTGATATAGAGGCTATGTTTGGCAAAAGTAGCTGTGAGTAGCAGTGAGCTGTGAGCAGTAGCCAAAAAAGCTCACAGCTTCATAAAAAAACATTTAGAAAATGAGCTTTCCTAAAAAATAGCAAAGCCCACAGCTCTCATGCCAAACGAACACTAAAAATAAAATAGCTCATTGTTCACCGCTCTTTGCTCAAAAAAGCTCCAAAAAGCTTTGTGCCAAACATAGCCAGAATCGAACGTAGTAATAAATGAACCGCGTGTGAAGTTGTTGATATGGTTAGTCATTTGCGCGAAGCTACTACGATATCCCAATATCATGCGTGAAGGACGAGTTTTGTCACTGCAGCGACGGACTTAGAATTTTCGAGAAGGTGTTACACAAAACTTTTCTTAACATAGGTACAAAAATCTGCATCATAAATTTTTTTTAGCTAAGCTAAAGTTGCATTATAAGGAAAATAGTACGGATATCGGAAGTTGATATATAAAGAAAATGACACTTTTTGACAAAAAAATACACTTAGCGAACAAAAATCAGGCGTAGCCATCGCCACACCCAACATACATGTAGATCCGTCATAGGTTTTGTGTGTAATTGGTGGTAGACAATCAGTTAAAGGTTTATTTTGTATGACTATTGTTTTAGTAAAATGATGATAAGTGAATGATTGTCATGGGTTAAAAGTGAAGAATCTGGTGTAAAATTTATGAAGTGTAAAATTAATGTTAAGAACAAGGCTATAAAGATTGCGATCCCACATGAGATTGTTTTTGTCTTGCAGAGATCGAGATCCTACGATCTTACCAATTTGTCATATTTTGTAAACAGGATAAATGAGTCAAACTGATTTACATTTCTACTCAACGTCAAAGATAAATTGAACTATTAAACACTTTTAAAATTTTAGTTTTACACTTTTACTGTATCAAGTAACTATCAAGAGATTCAAGGCTCTTTATAATTGTAACAATGAAAATGTTTACATTAAAGATTTAAAATATCAAGAAAAAACATCAATTACTTGAAAGAAAATCTTTGCTTCCGGTGATTAGATCATGAGAAGAAGACCAGTAGTTTGTTAATTGGAATTTTGATTTGGAAAAAAAGTGAAAAATTAAGTATAAACTATAATTTATTTAGAAAACGATACGTTAGTGGTTTACTTATTAGATATTAGTAAAAGTTGAATGTTTTTAGGCCTAAGCAAGTGATATGGACTTAAAAAAAAAGAAACAAAAGGGTGAACTCAGATCGAGTGACGATCTTACGAGTTTACGTGCGATTCCACGATCTTACATACAATCTCACCCCAGATGCGATCCTATACCGATACTACACGATCTTAGCTAGTAAACACGTAAGATCGTACGATCTTACGAGTTTACTCACGATCTTGACAGCTTTGGTTAAGACGAAAAAAATGTGGTATTATTGGTACACCTCTTAGGGGTTGGCAACACACCCCTCACACCAAATTCCTTCACTCACTTACAACCAATCCCTTTATGCCACATCATTCTCTCACTTTTTCCTTTATCACCCATTTTTTGTTGGCATCTTTTTTTTTTTTTTTTTTTTTTTTTTTTTTTTTTTTTTTTAATTATTAAAAGACCAAAGTTTCATTAAAATTAAATAAACATTACATAATATTACTAAATTGGACTAGTTTTAACAACTTCTCTAAACATGGGTGCAAAGTGTGAATCCATTTGTACTTGTTTAGAGAAAAACAAACAACTAGGATAAAAAATGAAAAGTTCATAAAAGTTAGGGTGCAAAGTGTGAATGTTACCCTATTTATCATCTTCTTCAACAAGTATATGGACAGCACCACCAACAACATATTTTTTGCATGAAGAATCCTCCATTTTTTCCCCCAACGTTCAAAAAAAAAAAAAAAAAAAAAAAAAAAAAAGCCGTTAGCTCCCTAACGGTCCAATTTGTGGGTCTCTAACGTTCACTTTTTTTTCATTTCTCGTGCGGTAAATTTTCCCTCAAAACCTCCCTCCCGTGCGATAACATGTGATCGGCGGCGGTGTTCCCGCACGGGAAACACCCCGCACCGTGCCTCCCCGCACCAATTGCCAACCCCCTTAGTGGATAGTGACACCCTCTTACATCACTTTTGCCACTCTGTTAAAAGTACAAGACAATTTTTCTTTTATTTTTTTATCGTTTTTTGTTTTGTATTTTTCGTCTTTTAATATTTTTAACTTATTGAACTTTATATATATATACTCCTATCGTTTTAAAATTATATTCTATATTTATTTTTCAAGATGTCTCAAAATAATTGTCCCATTTTCTTTTTAAGTAAAAACTAAAGAATTTAGAGAAGAAATATTTTATTTGAGTGGTTGAAAATTAAAGTGGCCGCACTGTTATTCAACTATGTGATCTTTATCTCTTGACAATAATTTTAAAACGGAGGGAGTATATTTTTTTCATATTTTAGTTCTATAGTTTTATAATTAAAAAAAAAAGGAAAAAAAAAGAAAAAAAAGAGAAGGTTTGCATCATAATCATTTAGGGGTATAAATAAGCAATAAAAAAGAATACAAAAATAATGATGAAAAGTCAAAACTAGTAATAATAAAAAAAGACAGAATAGTAAAGCATGTAAAAGGATCCAGACCTTGATGCTTTAATATTTAGTACTTCCTCCTCCTCCGGTCAAGTCCACACCTACAAACCACCACTATGACCACATCCTCCGTTTCATCTCGCAAGGTATCATTTCTTTTTTTAATTACTTCAATAATTCTTGTCTCTCAATTAAATCATCATCATCATATACTATAGGTATTAAGCAAAATAGCAACGAATAGACTTCAAAAGGAACTGACAGAGTGGCAGATCAATCCTCCTTCTGGTTTCACTCACCGTGTCACTGATGATAATCTCCAACGGTTTCTTTCATTTCTCTTTTTTTATATATTTTATTAAATAAAAAATACAATTAGAAATGTAATTTTGATCTAGGGTTTTAATTATAGGTGGGTGATTGAAGTGAATGGAGCTCCAGGAACCATTTACGCTAATGACAAGTATCAGTTGCAAGTTGATTTCCCTGAAAATTATCCTATGGAAGCTCCTCAGGTTCACACATATTCATTCATATCCATTTGTGCTGTTTGATTTAGGGGGTGTTTGTTTCGGCTTATATAGCGTGCTTATGGCTTATTTAGTTTTTGGCATAAGCTCACTTTTTGTGGTTTGTTTTGAAACTTTTCTGATAATAAACTTATGTAAGCCTGAAAGTTTCAAAATAAGCCACAAAATGTGAGTGTATGAACATAAGCCATAAGCCCGCTATATAAGCCGAAAAAACACCCCCTTAGAATTTAGCTGATTTAAAATTTTTGTTTGATGCAGGTCATATTTTTGAATCCGGCACCGCTACATCCGCATATTTATAGCAACGGACATATTTGTTTAGGTACTACGCCTTTGTTTAGTGTTCATGTTTTCTTCTTATGTAACACTCCGCCTACTCTTAAGAGTGATATATATCATAGCGATAACTATCCACACATCGGTTGACACACTAGGGAGATGCCAGGGACATAAGTAATATCTTGGCCTTACTAGACACTACGCGTTTTGTCTACCGGGTGGAGTTCTTAGGAACCGTGCATTTTAGCGTGCTCATGTGAAAGTAGTACCGGTTTGGGTGACCTATCGGGAAGTCTTCACATGAGGGCCACAAAGCAAAGTGGACAATATTGTGGTCTGAGTAGGCAGGATGTTAATCAATAGGTATTGGAGTGTGTTTGGTTATATGTGAATGTGAGATCTAGTCATGTTTGATTGTTTTTTCTGTCAGTTAATGAGTGTGGTTATGTTAGGATTGAGGAATTTTCTGCTTTTTTGTTCGTATGCCGCGAAAGCAACCATTGTTGAATCTTTAGAATGATTGAATGAAATCACGTTGAAAACTTTGTGATGTTGATGGTTAAACCTTTTAAGTTGTGATTTTCTGAGCATATATGATTCCCTTCTAGTTATAGTTGTGAAAGCATGTAACTGAGACCGGGCAATAAGGACCCCGGGTGACATTTTCTCTCATCTATACTACATGACCAACTTGGTGTGATAAGGCGACCCCCACAACAAAAAACATACCTCACAACGATACATTTTTATTAAATACTTGCACACACAAACAAACTCACAAGTCGGTCGGGAGGTGACCGACCCTCTTCTCATTTTTTGCTTATGGGACTCGCACCTAGGTGGGTATAGAGGGGACGCGTTGGTGGGGGGTAGACCGACCGAGTCGACCTCCTCTATTACGTCCGGTCTTAGAATTGTTGGACTTTAGCGTGTTCTTTGTGCTTCAGTGCTTCTATGCTAGTTTTGGGTCAAGACACATGGAGATATGAAGTTATGAACACTGCGTCTTGCATGTTAAGTTAGTCGGGTGTTTACAAATTGAATTGTCAAATTAATTTCCTTGTTATTATATATTTTTATGTCGTTCATTGATTCTCTAATTGATATAGTATCATTTGGTCATGTATTATTGTATTGTGCTATGCCTTTCATTAGTTCCTCTTTCCAAAATTCCGGCACTGTATATTTGTTTTGAACCATGAAGATTTAATAGGTTCATTTCTTTTCTAGATATTCTATACGACTCGTGGTCACCAGCCATGACTGTTGGTTCCATCTGCATCAGCATTCTGTCCATGCTATCAAGTTCTCCAGCGAAGGTTTTATTCTATCTTGGGGTTTAATTTATCGATATTTTGCATTCACAGTCTCATCATCACATATCATTTCTGAGAATTTTTTCTTATAATCCTAGTGTTCTTAAACGTAAATGCAGTAATTCATCTGACCCATAAAAAAATACAACACACTTGTAACTCTAAGAGCGTGTGACAATTCATCAAATGTCTGAGATATCTTCAATCATGGAAAAATGTTGGAATCCTGGAACCTAAATCAATCTAACTAATTCTTTGTCAATTATTGTCTTTCTAGTTGGTATTCTCTAAGTCTAAGCATTTTTTGGCCCCGCTTGCAGGAACGTCCTGAAGATAATGACCGCTACGTCAAGAACTGTAGAAACGGGAGATCTCCTAAGGAGACTAGATGGTGGTTCCACGATGATAAAGTTTAATTATAAGAAAGAACCTCATCTCATCATTTGCCATTCAAGGAATTTGCTTGCTCACTTTGGACGACCGCAAGCATGCAAAGAAGAACAAATGATGTGCAAATCCATCTCTATCATTGTAAATGAAGAGCAAATTTCTTGTCTGTTTGCTCACGAAGTAAGGATTGATTTTGAATTCTATCTAAATCTGCTATGTTTCTCAAGCAGTTTGATTAATTTAACTCTTCCGTACCATCTTTAATTTTGTGTAATAGACCATCCAATATTTAACCTCATATAAAGAGAACAAATTTACAAGCACACAAATACAGATACAGTGTTTCAATGGTTGATCCTCCTGCAAATCTTTCTGATCTCTCCATGGTTTCCAGTTAATGGAGTTATATTTCCCATCTTGATCATAGACTTGGCAAACTGCTTGAAAAATTCATCTTGATTCTCGGCGTATTGTTTCACCAAATCAAACGTTTGTTGGTTTTGTGTATAGAGGATCTCGTCTGAACTCAACATGCCCTTTAAAGCTATCAAGTTCTTGTAGTATCCGTTATCAAACTTGGTTGGTGAACCAGGGTCCATGACAAACAGGTTTTGATCACCACCAGTTTTTGGGCAGTTGGCACGTAACTGGGCTGCATATGTTTGGTCTAGTGCAAAGTCAGGTTGCCCATTGCCTGTGTTGTTATACAGCCTTTGCCTGAAGCTGGTGCACCTAGCATTTCCAATGGTGTGGCTTCCTGTAACATACATACTCATTCTTAATTAGCAAAGTCGTTCTTGAAAATGATCTGTATGTTCGTTGAGCAAGCTTGAAGATTACCTGAAAGGGCTACGAAATCGATAATGTCTAGACCCTTGAGCTTGAATTTGGTTAGGATGGTTTGGAAGGTGTTGTTTGGGGCTGGTATATTCTGGTTCGAGCCACTCAAGCTCGCACCTAATGAGTCTCTTCTTCCCAGAGGTACGTCCCAACTCGGCCCACCAGTCTGCACAAACCAAACATAATTTTTAAGTTAATATAGGGTTGGGTAAGTTGGGTAACGTTGTAACGGGTCAAAATTGTTCCGACCAAGTGTGTTGAGTCTGTTTGACCCACCAACAATTTCTAACCATTCGACATGTTACAATTAAAATAAAGCCAGTTTGACCATTTCGGGTAAATTAGTTATATTTGCTCTCTAAGTTATGGTACCAAAACAGTCGAGTCTCTTGCTGCCAAAGCCAGGATATCAGCACACGAGACTGTCTGAGGGCACGCCTTCTCGAGAGCAGATTTAATCTCGTCAATGACTTCAAATCCACGAACCGAATCACGATTAGGGACCGATCTCTTCTCACTGGTTATGCTTCCACTGCTATCAAGTAGTACTGATCCGTCACAACCCTGCATTATGAGTTGTAAACATTGGGCAACACTTTTACATTTAATAATATCTTAATAACTAAAGGTCACAAGTATAAGTACGAACCTTAACAAAACAATCATGGAAATGGAGGCGAAGCAAAGAAGCTGCCATACAAGCTTCTCTTGCGACCGCCTTTGAAACAACAGATTTAACTATACTGATAGCTTGTGGGCATGAGAAGTCATAAAACTGCGGGTAGAGAACACCTGCAGACTCGGCTGAAGGGAAGTTAAGTACAAGAGCTAAAGCTAGGACTATTACGAGGATTGTATTGTTGATGGGCTGTGCCATTTTAGTTGGCTGTGATGAAAATTAAGACTTGATTTTGTGTATTTATAGAGTAACTTTGAATAGTGATTTGGTGAATCAATACGAGAGTAGAAGTACCTACTCTACTCTATTCACATATTATATTATCATCGGTCTAAATGTTTTAGTTGCATCATTTTGTTTATTCTTGTCATTTAACCAAAAAAGCTTGTATACCCGTACGATTCAAATATTATAAAACCTCATGTTTTTGATACCATTAAAACAAGGATCACATCATAAGAGGCGAAACATAAAATATAAAGTTTGTGGATAAAATATAAAGTTTGTCCCGTTAACAGTATGGTAAGACCAAATTGGGAAACTCGTCCTTTTACGATCATGTTGTGAACCATGAGTGGGATTTTAGACCAAAATGGGGTTTTTCTCAAGAACAAAAGTAGTTTTGACTGTTTCGCTCTTCCTTTATCTACACTATATTTTACTCGGGTTGCTTCTTTCATCTTCTTCACCATTCCAACAAACAAAACATGCGTTGCATTCTAAAAACTGCTGACAATTGATTATGATTTTCAATTTAGACATTGCACACTTTCTAGTAGGGGTAAAGTTAAAAAAAAAAAAAAAAAAAAAAAAAAAAAAAAAAAAAAAAAAACTCAAAACAATGAGACTACACTTCTCAGGCAGCTGCCCATCTTGCTCCACCGGTAACTCTGACTTTGTCTACAGATATTTTTCTCTTAGTTTTTAATAAGCTACTTAAAATATAACTTTTGTTTAGTAAACATAACTTATAAAAGACCGTAAAAAAATAATTTTTCGTTTCTGAAAATCAAATGACACTTCATGTAAGTATGTAACTTACGTATACAAATACTCTCTCTATACATCTTCAGTTCCAACAACTTTTACTTTTGCAAACATTCAGTTTTCGGATATGCGTAGACTACTCGACAACCTCTTAATACTTAAAGGGACCAAACAGTCAATAAACAAACAAAACTAAAAAACCACCCTCATCAAATTTATCTCATTACATTCAAGTCCAAATTTTTTTTTAGGGTTTAAACAAACAAAACAAAATGACAACAACCTCGAATCCTAAACCATTTCCCGCCACCTTCAAATACACATACGAATCAAACTCCCACATCCCAATCCTCAAACTCTACATCTTCAAACCCTCCTCATCAAATTTCACTAACCCAAAAGCCACTCTTTTATTCGACAAATCACTAGTACAAGTCACTTGGATTGATAAAAATGAAGCCCCGGTGACTGTTTGGGCTCCATTGCCTAACGTTTTGATTGACGCTGATGCCGCGGTCAATGTACGGGCTTCGGATGATTGTATTGAGGTTAAGTTTGTGCTTGTGGTTCCTGTTGACCATCCTGTTGTGGCTAGTTTTGAATTTGGGGGTTGTGAGGGTGATGATGAGTTTATGCCTCTTCAGTTGGATTCTGGTATTGCGAATTATACGTTTAGCTGTTTTGTTTGGCGTGTTTACGGTTGGGGGTGTTTGTTTCGGCTTATATGCCGGCTTATGAGCTTATTTGATAACGGCTTATATTTTATATGCCCCAAGTTTCTGGCTTATTTTGAGACTATTTAAGTTTATCATATCATAATAAACTTATATAAGCCCACAAGTCTCAAAATAAGCCGGAAAATTGGGGCTTATGAAATATAAGCCGAAAAACAAATAAGCTCATAAGCCCACATATAAGCTTAAACAAACACACCCATTATGTTTAATATATATATGTTGCCAAATATTATAGTCTGTGATAGTCATTGGAACGATAAGTAATTGCATTTTGAGGTGTATGTGATTGTTGTTAGCTTAAGTTGTTTTTAGAAAGGTCGTTTATTTGGTATGTATAAGCAGGGGGGACCTAGGGTGGTTCCCGGGGGTTGATATGAACCACGTGGATTTTTCAGCGTAGTGTAAAATATCGTTCAAAATGTCGATTTTTCTGAAATGCACCATGTCCAAAATTTTGTGTTACAAGTTTTGTTGTTTTAATCAAATGCGCCTACTAACTTATGGATAGAGAGCATCGACTTTATTTAGGGGTTGTTTTATTTATTTATTTATTTATTATTATTTTTAATTAGCTTATGGTCTCATTTGAATTTGGAAAAGCTCATAAGCCAATTTTTGTGGCGTATGTGCTTGTTGACAAGCTCATAATCTGCAAAAAGTGATTTTATGAGCTTTTTTAAATTTAAATTAGTCCTCCAAATAAGCTATTCCAAACACCCCCTTAGTTTGCATTTATGCCATAATGATTGTAACAGTGTGTCTAAAGAGAGTAAATACATTAACTATCAGGATTTATTAGCATCTGAGCTCTGTAAGATTAGAGGGTACCTTAGAACTGCGTGTTATATTTCTCTGGTCATTGGTGTTCATTTGCCATTTTAGGGTGCGTTTAGTTGGAGGAAACATTGCTAGTATTCTATCTTTAGTTTTCTTAGAATGGGGAGGGGGTTTTATCTCCACAAATGAGTTAAAAAAATTTTAGAAAGCTCGTTTAGATGATTCTGTATTTTTCATGTTGAAGAAGGGAAGTGGGGGGATTTGGCGTACAAAGAAAACAAGGATTTAAGGAAAACATCAAAAAATTTTAGTTTTATGGAGAATTGTTTGGAAAAGAACCAACTTGAACCTGATTTTTGTTTCCTTGTTTTGCACAATATTTTTTTTCGAAAAAACTGGGTTGTTTTCTTCTAACTTAACGCACTCTTATTGTTTCTCACTTTTCTATTTGTTCAAAAATAATATAAGTTAGCTCATGTTATGTTCTGCTTATCATCTACCCTTCTTAGTAGCTTCTTTTTTATGTGTATGATTCGTTTTTCTCTTATCCATTATTGTTTTGTTATTCAGATCTCAAGAAGTTGGCTGCTTGCGAGGAGGTGTACTTTTATTGCAGAGGTTGCTCGACCAAGTTAACCAAAGCAGTTCGGTACGGTTTTTTACTATTAACACCTTAGCTTCTAGAACCATCTGCTAATACTATGATGATTTTAATATAAAGCTGATAATAAATCATGCTGCAGAATTTTCAAGGAAATGCCATCGGTTAATTGGCGTGAGGCAGCTGATAACTGGTTTGGGACATGTTGCTGTTCTTTTGGGGGTGTAAGTGAAAAGCTGGTAGCAAAATATGCCAACTTGTATACATGTTCACCGGGAGTATGCCTGTTGGATGGTACTTCTGTTGTTCTCTGCAAGGATGACTTTGTAGGATATAAATTTCCTGATCAGGTTGAAAGCCAAGATCACAAATCTTTGCAGTTATCTGAGGATAATGGTTTAAGAAAAGACGTACTTGATAATGGAATCACCGAAGCAGTGAATGTTGACCATAATATTCAAAATAAAGCGGTCCATGATTTTGATATCAAATTGAATTGCAGTTCACCTGAAGACGGTGATTTGACTTCCAAACCAGATATCGAAGGAACAACTAAATGTCCCCCTGATGTCAGAAATAACATGGACCATGGTAATGAATGCTGCCATACCCATGCAGACAAGGATCAAACACATGATACAAGTGAGTTACTGGCAAACAAGGGTAGTCTTCTCAACGGCCTTCTCGGGAATTGTTTCATGGTCACATCCCCTTATCTTTCAAAAGACATTAAGTGGAGTGAAATCTCATGTCCAAATTGTTCATGCCTGCTTGGAGCATACCCACATGATAATATTGATGATCCATCTAATGGTTTTAACACATCAGCGCCATTGAATGACAGTGTTCACTTGTTTAAATGTTTTATATCTACCTCCTTACCAGTTGGAGGTCCAACTGACTTGTTTAGGTAAGTGTTGGCATGTATGTTTTTTGGCATTGTTATACTTTTTAAATCAACCATGTGATAATATACATACACAAAAATCCGTAATAATTCATGTAGTATAAATTTTTAACAGGAAATACACTTTAGAGAGGATGTTCACTAGCCAGTTGTTGGAAACCGCAACAGATGAACTCTCGTTCCGTACTGTGGTTAGAAATCTGCAGACCAGAGATCCGATGTTGCAAATTGTTCTGTTAAACCCAAATACATGGTGCTCATTTGGGGATTGTATGGATGCAATGGTGTCAACTCTCAAGATCAATTTGCACCCTGCGATTAAAGTACTATTTTCTGACTGCAGTAACAGTACTGAGTCTCAGTTGAGGTTTGTTTCAAAATTTGTCCTTAATTATTCTTTATTTTCATTATACTTCTACGCGGTCGGTTTCCAACTTTTACATCCTTTGTTATTACTTTTACTGTCACTGTTAAGTCATAAGGGATAAATTGGATCTAATGTAGGAAACTAGATCAGTGGGCTACTAAAAATCAAGTCGACGATGTTTACATGTTGATGTCAAGAGCTTTAGCCGAAGCATTAGAAGAAGCAAACAGGATGCTCCCGTCTTCGCATGCCTGTCTTCAGGGTTTGTCTTTATCTTTCTTGCGGAGATAGAAATCAATAACGGTCAAATTTTAGGACTTCGCTATAGTTTTCTCGAAGGTAATTTTATTGTCATTATAGGCTTATCTTAAAAAAACTTTAAAAGGCTTCTTATTAGATGATCGAGAGGCTTGCCTGTAGGGCAGAGAAGGGACTTTGCCTTTAAAGTTGAAAGATAAAGGTTTGACAAAATCTTCTGTGGATTTTGTGCCTTTCTAGCTTTTTGTAAAGTTTCACAAGTCAATGCTAATTAAAGATAAGATGGATCAATGCTCTCCCTTGTATGTGTACATGTGGCAAGGTCATAGCCACTTGGGGGCCACCCATAATGCGCAGCACAATCGGTACCAATCATATTATGACCACCCTGACTTATTGCATGTCAGTATTAGTAAAATGATTGTTGTTGCATGCTTCACTACTTTAAGGGTACTTATTGGAATCTTTAATAGAAAACGAAACCTTACCGGAGCTGATGGAGCTGATCTTGGTAATCCTGAAGAACACAACTTCATAGTTTATTTATTTATTATTGTTATTATTGTTGTTGTTGGCTTTTAGAAGAACTAAAATGGCTTATATCATCTTGATTTTAGGACATTATATGTCAATGATCAGTTGACTTGGCCTATGTTTAAAAAAACGTGCCTCACAGCGCCTGAGGTGCGAGGCGAGGTGAGGCAGTGGCTTGACACCCCGAGGCAAAGCAATTACGAAAGGCAGTACTGAGGTACATGCTTCAAAGCCACCTTAGTCGAGGCACACCTTGGACGCTTTTTGGCGCCTCTATGTATATTGGACCTTAAAACATAAATTTAAACTAATGATATATATTATGCTTCTTTAGATGGGCTTAATACTATTATAAGTAAGTTAAATTGAGAGCCAATTTAGACTAATTAGCTAAAAAAACATATATGACTTTATACCTAGATATAAATTGATTACTTTTAGCATGAATTCGGCTAACTATGAGAAGGCTTGGTTCTTTTTGATGTTGATGCGGTGTCTGTGTATCAAAATGCAGTAAAATATATTAAAAAAAGTGTACGTAAAAAGTATGCGCCTCGCCTACGTGAGGCGTGCGCTTTTGCCCTGTGGCTTTGCGCTTCGACTTTTTGACCCTTAGCGCAACGGAGCGCCTCACGCTTTTTAAAACCCAGGACTTGGCAACATATCTGCGAGGTTGTGAACCTGTCTTTGGAGGCACAGGCAACAAAGGCCCAAAGGTCAGCTGAACAAGGCTGTCTTTGGCAACTATGGAAAAGCCAATAGCAAGTTTTTGATTTCCTTCACTTTGTAAAAGTTTTTCTAAATCTCATCTGATCAGAATATATTCTCCAAATCCGTGCTCGGGTTTATATCACGAACTTGTGTCGAGACCTTTCCACGGTCCACTCACATGTTCCTTAGATGTGATACGATGCTCCACTTAAATTTTGTTAGATTCTTTTGCCGCTATTCTGATCAGGTGGCTATAAATATGACTTTGACAACCATTGCAATTTGTCATCCTAGGTTCTTAACCACAAATTGAGTGACTGAATGTATTGTATGCAGGACAGGAGAGGTATTGCATGAAGAGAAGAGCATTGTTTGGTAGCCAAGGATGACTTGCCTGTTTCTTCTTTTCAAAGGACTCGATGATTTGAGACCCTTTGTTTGGTCGGTTATCAGGCAGTCTCCTTGGCTAACCTGACAATCTCTTCTCTCTAATGCCAACCCTTCTCTTGTTTCATCGTTATTATTTACACTTTGATGAAATTCATACAGTTATCCCCTCCTACATGCGTACTAGAGGTGAGTTTTGGTGTTTTTTGTGTTTAAACTGTGATTCATTGTATCATGTCAGTAAGACAACGTACATCATGTCTAACGTATTCACCTTGTTCGTGGTCATATCATGTATTGATGTCCCCACCTGTTAGTACTTTCCGTCCTTAGGAATGACATCATGGTAGAGCAAGACTTTATCGTATCAATTTTTTTCATTGCTTTGTAGTATATGCCGATTAGAACTATATGAATTTTTTTGTCTTGTTTGTTTACAGTTAGATGGTTGATGATTAATGCATCAGTAATTTTGTATGCTGACGACAAACAGATCGCGGGAGAGAATTCTCTATTTTCTTCCTGGTTAATTTTTTTGGATTAATCATATTCATAAGCTTATTAATATAAATGAAATATAATTACAATCTTTTATCATTATCATATACTTCTCTTGGTCTGCATCAAATAAAAATACATAAATAGAATACGAAATTATGAAATGCATTGTCGTCGTATAATGCATATATAAGCTGACCCTGTATGCCTGCCAAGTAAGAAAGTGTGCAATCAATGCCGGTCTCTTATGTTTATGTATTGGTCGCCTTTTAGAGGGTCATTGTGATTTGTTATCATATGCATTGGTCTGTATCATATGCTTTGGTTTGTATCATGTTCAAGTGCTGGCATCGCCTTATCTGGGGACGCGATTCATTTCCCATGTTGGCCTTTGGACAGTGGTAGGGTCACGATGGGCGGATTTCACATGTTTTTTTTGCTCTTGTATTTATATTAAATCTGGGTGTGATTCTATACAATATGTACCTCCAGTTTGTAACTACTAATCTGGGTGATGATTAATAGAAAAAGCTAATCTGTGTACTTACATACACAACAAAAGGCAATAGTTTCCTTGTATTTGCGACTAGTTTTCTTAGTCTTGTAATTGCCAATGTTTGGGTAATTTTTGGTTTTGTCATAGGGAACCCCAGTTACCCAAAGAACGTGGGAGTTTTTCGAGCGTAGTGACCCCAATTCAGGACCAAAAGTAAGACATCAAAGCAACAATTTTTTTTTTCCTCGAATGTAAATTGTGCAAGAAAGGCAAGAATCATTGAGATATTTTTTCTTTTTAGATTTGGCTTTTCCAAGCACCAACTATGACGAGACATTACTGTTGGACCCAAATGTAGGAATGAGTTGTGCTGTGAGACAAGGAGCAACATGAACATGACCGTTTTGTTTATGTTGGACCCAAATGTAGGAATGAGTTGTGAGGCATAATGGAGTAATATTAACATGACCCAAATGTATATATTTAGGATTTAAATATTGTGGATTTAAATATTGTGAGATAGTTAATTCCCGTTGTAAAAAAATTATATGACAGATTCTTAACTCTGGTAACCACATGTATATCCACCTACTTCACGTATAAAGTAGGATATATAGTTTACCTATTTTAGAATTGAAATGAAGAAGATTAGAATTGAGTAAATTTCCTCGAAAGTTTAGATTGATGGGAAATCTAACCCATGCACTTTTTTTGAGTGTCGATTGACTCTTCCCAAAAAGGATATAGCCCCTAACAAAAAACACATGTTAGAGTGATTTTTAGTCAGAAGTTGAGACCGAACCCAGGACCTATTATCTAAAACCTTTATTGATCGGTCGACATAACATTTGGGGGGTGAGAGAGCGATTGTAGTGGGCCAATGCCTTGATGGTAAGGAAGGGTAACTTTACCTAAATGAGTTGACAAACGATAGTCCGCTGCACATTGCATAGTCAAATATCCTAGTACTCGTGATGGTATCTAGCATATCTCGTAATTATGTATCGATCATTGATTGACATGACTAATTGTTATGTCTAATAGTATGCCTAATTTAGGCTAGTTGGAGAAGGAGATCGCGATAGACACAGGCGATCGATTCCTTGTTGATCTCGTTGCTGTGGACTGTCGATCGGCAGGCGATTTTAATGCAACTTGGTCGAGATCACGATCGACACAACTCATGCCCAAACTTTTTAATTTATAACCGTTGTTAAACGGTTCAAAAGTAAAAAAAAAAAAAAAAAAAAAAAAAAAAAAAAAAGAAAAGAAAAAAAAAACTTTTAAACTACCTTATAAATACACAACATATTACACACTTCAATTTACAAAATCTCACACTACTTTCAATTCAAAATGACTTGTAATAAACTCCCTCATACTGTCGAACAATTTCAAAAGTGGATAAAAAACCAAGCCAACAAAGACGACACGGCTCGTCAAGAAGCTATTCTCGAAGTTATTAACAGGTTTTAGCTCGCAAAGGCACTCAAACAACGAATGAGAACACGATACACAGAGTGCGATCACATACCTGACGACAGAAAATTTGTGATCGACCAGTTTTTGTACGATGAATTTCGCAAAGATCATGCCGTTTTTGAGACATTGCGTGGGTGTGTGAGTCAGATAAATGCCCAAAAAACAAACACGATTCGTTGGAGTTTTGAAGAAAATGTGGAAGCTACTATGGTTGAACAACAACAACAACAACAACAACAACAACAACAACAACAATTTGTGCAAGGTGCATCAAGTTCATACAACAACAACAACAATAACAATTTGTGCAAGGTGCATCAAGTTCATCTGCACCAAAAATTGTTGAGCAACAACAACAGCTACCTCGTCTGGATCACTTTCAGCTAAGTTTTGAGGAAAATGTGGCAGCTGATGATGGTGGCTGGAACTCTGACAAGGAGCGGGAGTTGAGCAGGTTGGAAGCTCAAGCAGAGAGGTTGGCGAGCTTTGATCCTTACGACGACGGTTACGACTCCAACAACTCTCAAACCTGGGATCACCCAGATTATAATTGAAGTTTAAGAGTTGTCGTTTATGTGATGTTTTAATTTTATGTTTTAATTTTGTATCGTTTTTATTTTATGTTTATGTAACGTTTACGTTTTTATTAATGAAATTTAAATTTGTGTTAAAAATGTAAGGAAAAAAATGGATGTTGGTCGCCTTTACTGGGGCACCTAATCGCCTGAAGATTGATGAAGAGAGAAAGCTGACGTGACAGTAAAAATAAAAGAGATTATCTCTCGTTACTGTGACTAGCCTTATGTGGTATCATTTTATTGATTACAATAGAAGGACTCGCATTTTCAAGGGGGAATTGCATATATACCCACTAAAACTTAAATATTTGCATATTCCCCCAAAATACAAGTTTTCAATGCATGTTGTACAATGTAAGTTAAGCATGTTTTGGGTATATATGCAAATATGAAAGTTTTAGTGGGTAGATATACAATTGCCCTTTCAAAACCAATAAACTGTCTCTTTAATTTAGGCATAATAATAATAATCATACTTTAAGTCACTAAATCATTTCCTTTTGGGAGGAAGCTTTGTGGAGGGACAGAGATTTGTGGAGACCCGGAGGAATTGCCATGCAAGAAATAGTGTCATGTAGTCATGTGTAGGATACTTATCTTTTTGCCATTTTTATAAAATATTTTAGTAAATTTTATTAGTTTGACCCTCCTAATCAAATTCTCTACTTTTCGGTTCCGTTAACAAAACGCTTCAAGCTCTGTCCTTGATCTAGGGGCGGAACTTTTAAGGGGCATGGAGGGTCTCGGCCCCTACGAAAGTTGCGACAACTAATGTAAATTATAGATTTAAGGGGTAATTTAGTTGATATTACAAACAAATCTCCCATTCGGCCCCCTAAAATAAATTTGGCTCCCTCAAAATAGATGTTCAAGTTCCGCCACTGCTCTGACCCATTGCGTCTCAAAATTGTTACTTGCGGACTAGCTGGTCTGATATGAGTTAAAAAAATTGCTCTAATGATTTGTTCATAAAATCAATTAATAGATAATTATAGCATCCATTCTTTCTCCTAAAAGTAACAGCTATCAACTTTTATTTATTTATTTATTATTATTATTATTATTATTATAGCAAGAGAAGGGCCGAAGCCCACAAAAAATCTAGCTTTTATCATATCACTCCTCGCAACAAAAGTAATTACATCAGGAATATTAACATTCTATACAAAGTTTTCTTGAGACATAAAAGCTGCTAACTTAGCAACATAATGATCCATTAAATTACGGTCACACTTGACTCATGAGAAGAAGATACCAAGTTGACATGCCCACATTTTGATTTCCACTACTATAGCAGACAAAAGACCAAGGAGGATCAGCTATTCAGTCTAGAGGCAATTGCATGTGTAAAATTAAAGATTCAAAGGAGAAATGGACTTTGCGAAAAAAAAAAAAAGAAAAAGAAAAAAAAGGACAAAAGAACTTGATACGGTACGCGTTGAAATTTTAAAGTCATTTCAATGCATACGTGTATCATTGATAGAACTTTGGAGCCGTTAAATCTTTTGCTGGTGGATCATGCATGGACAAAATATTACATATTCGTAAGTTATCCCATGAATATAAATGATTAAATGGAGGACGTTTTAGAATAATGGTAGAATAAAATGCTCTTAGACTTTCATACTTTTTCAATTTGACCGAAAACAAAACGAATATAACATTAAGGGTGTTGTTGACGAGACGTCATTTCAAATATCTCTATTGATTAGAAAATAAATTTAGATACTTATACTTTTTAAATCACATAAAAAAAAGTCTAACATTCGAGATTTCTTAAAGCATCTCCAATAATAAACCTATTTTAAAAAGTTTATAAATTGTTCATATCATACATATGCATTTATTTATAAACTTTTTTATTTTATAGAGTTATTCCCACTATGCAAAATATTGAAAAGCTTTAAAAATAGAAGATGTATTTATTGACTTACATGCACTTTATAGCAATGGAAAAGTTTATAAACATTAACATTTTTCATTAAATGTCATCTAAAATCTTTTTCCACCATAGTAATGTAGTTTATAAACTAGTTTCCGAAATATAAACCTTTTCATAAACGTACTTAGTACTCTTAGATATGATATACAAGTACTAATTAGAGCAGTGGTGTAGAATGTAAGAAATTTTGACCAGTGACGAAGCCAGATTTTAGTTAAGGGTGGGCCAAAAAGCAATTTAGTGTATACCCTACGAATTAATATCGCTAAGAGCACTAGGTGCAACGACGAATCTTACCTCGCCACTCCGACGTGGAGCCTCCCCAAAGCTCGCCGAGCTCGCCATTGCACCCCCTCTTCACGCCTCGTCAGCAGCTTCCTACTCATCTGCATGACGAGGTTGCGTTTGTACTTGGTTGTCAGATTTTTTGCAAGTTAACATTATATAAAATTAAATTTTAAACGTAAACTTTTTATTTTATTTATTTATTTAAAAAAAAAAAAAAAAAAAAAAAACTAAACATATTAACACTATAAATATCAAACATATTTTACACATTTCATTCAAATATACATAACTTTAATTTCAAAACACTAACACATATAAAATCAAGAAACATGAGCGCCACATCTTCCGATGTTAGTGACTTTGAAGAGATAACGGAGCTAGAGATGATTGTCCAAGAGTTTGACTACGAGCAATCGTTGCAAATCAAGAAGCCGGTCCTTCACGCCGCCGTAAATACATCCCCCGTGAATGAGAAATTGCTGAAGCACGTCTAATCGCCGACTATTTTGGTGACAGACCAAAATATACGGATGATAATTTTTAGCGACGTTATCGTATGACCCGTAAACTAATTTTTAGAAATAGTGCAAGGTATTGAAACGTGTTGGACCTAGAAAAGAGTAAATCATTAGTTTAGGGACTTCTATTTATCTTTTATTATAGTATAAGGTACTATTGTGTAAGTTGTTAAGATTGCGACATCATATAACTATCGTATACCTTGTATATTTGCGATAGTATGCTTGTGCATAACGTTTGGGTATAAATACCCCCTACCTCATGCATTATGAGGTGTGTGTTCCTCTCTTATCAATGCGAGACTTTTCTATCTTTCTCTTGTTCCTCTCTCTTATCTAAAGTGTCCACACCCACTTTACTTATTTTAAGATTATATTATAGTCGTGATATATTTAGGACAACAATTGATATCAAAAGCCAAATATGAATTGTTGTTTAGTGTAGTTGTGTTTTAGAAGTTGTTTTTAATCTTCATTAGTTATAGAAATTTTGGTTTTAGAGTATTTAAGAACTTTCTCTTTCTAGAATAGTTTATCTTTCATTCGAGGCATAAAGATTACTCATTTAGGTGTTTAATCTTGTAAATCGTGTGTTAGGATAACTTATTTGTAGAAAAGGAACGATCTTTCATCATTCTATACAAAGTTTTTGTGCTTTTAGTGAAGATTTAGGCTGAAATTTGTGGTTTAAGGGTTTTTGAAAAAGTGTACTTTTGCTTGTAAAAGTAGGGATTATATTTTTGCTCACAAAATTTTGCTCGGATTGAAAGGGTTTAGGCAACGATACTGTGTTGTGTATCAAGTGCGATAGAAAGTTGTTCTGCGATACTCCTGTGATAGCAAAACTTTGTGCAATATCTAATTCTTCTAGACTTTTGTTACCCATGATTTTCCGAAAGAAAACTCTGCCCAATTTTTTTTCAGAAGCTGCGAGGGTTACTGTTCAAGAGTATTTGCTGCGATACATTGATTTAGAGACTTTTAAAATTTAAATTTATTAAGAGACTTTAATCATTTTCATATCACAACTCAAATCTCAATACAATCAACCATCTCAACTTCAAACAAACTAAAACAACACACTCAAACAAAAATAACATTTCATAAAAAGATCCAAATATCACAATGTCTACTACTCAAGATGCATTGGCAGCAGGGAGTGATGCTAGGCCTCGCATGTTGTATCGGGGAAACTATGTTCAATGGTCTTCAAGGTTCATGAATGTTCTAATGGGCTACAAACAATGTAAGCTGTTGATTAACTCCATCAAAAATGGCCCGTATGTAATGAAAATGATTGATGATCCAGACAATGAAGGGCAGAAATGGCTACAAATAGAAGATGACTTAGATAAAAAAAAGAACTTACAAAATTTGAAGCTAATATTCGTGCCAAGAATTTAATTCTATATGGGTTAAGCAATGACATCTACAATGCCATTGATAGCAATCTCACTGCTCATGACTTATGGTAAGCCTTAGAAAGATTGATGCAAGGTGCAGATGTTGGTACTCAAACTCAACAAACTCTAGCTCTTTGGAACTATCAGTCCTTTAAGCAATTACCAGAAGAAAGTCTTGAAGATGCTTACATTCGTTTCAACAAGCTGATTAATGAAATGAACCGTCATAACCTCAAAAGATCAAACATTGAACACAACACAATGTTTCTCACAGACCTACAATCTGAATGGAGACGTTTCACCATTGCTATCAGACAAAATCAAGACCTCACTACTAAAGATATCAACAATTTGTTTGATCTTCTGAAACACAATCAGGTTGAAGTCAATGACATCCTTGAACATAAAAGAAATGACAAAGAAAAAGAAACTTCAACTCAACCTTCCACACAACCACCAGTTGTTGATCCATTGGCCTTAGTCTCATCGTACTATCAAAATCAACCACCCTTCCATTCAAACAATGACGCACACTACTCACAAATGGATGATCCAAACGACTTCAATCAAGATCAAGCCACTGTTGAACTCACTAAAATTGTTCAAAACTTAGCATTACTTGGTAAACAGATTCAAAAATCATTTTACAAACGTCCAACCAACAACAATGTTAGAACCACTTCTGCACCAACTGCCTTGAACAAAAGACAAGACATTCCACCTAGAGGTGACATGATCAGACAAGGAGCTCAAAAGAATGACAAGAATGATGCTGGTCAAGACAATCAAGAACCAAAATGCTTTGGCTGTAGTCAACAGGGCCACTTTGCGAAAAATTGTCCAAATGGAAAAGCGAAACAAGGGTTACTACAGACAGAAAATGTTGTTGGCTGATATGGAAAAGAAGGGAAAATTACTTAGTGCCGATGAAAATGACTTCATGATGGATACAGACGATGAAGGTGAGATATTGGAAAAAAACATGGAGTACATGGCTTTTTTTTTTTTTTTTTTTTTTTTTTTTTTTTTTTTGTTGTTGTTGTTGAGAAAATGGATATTTTTGAAGCACATGAAGATGAAGGAACTCCAAGCTATGACATTGATGCTGAAAAAGATGAAAATCTTATCAACCATGTACACACATCAGATGCTTGTTGTTGGATCGTGAACACCTTGAACTTGTGTTAATATTGATACTTTGAGTGATACCACTAAGTATGCGGAATCTACTTAATGATACTTAGAAGATTGATTGTCAATGAAACAGTTGTATGTATGAGAGAACAATGTATGTAACAAACAAATAGCTCCAATATTATTAATGATAATAATACGAGTGATCTATAATATCACTAGGGTTACACCTTGAAGCTCTAGGAAAAACGTATTAGAAAGATATATTCTAACTATGACCTAGGATCTCCTTTTATACAACAAGGAGTCCTCTTCTACAAGATAAGTATAATACTAATAGAATAAGATATACACAAGATCTTTTCTATGTTTATCTAAGCGCGTTTCTCTAACAGTTATCAAGTAAGCAGTGGTAATATTTGTTCTTGCAGTGGTAATGAGTTTCCACTGCAAGTACAATCTTCTGCAGTTGTAACATCTTCACTAGCCGTGGTAACTGGTAGTATAATTCCCAACACTTGTGATAATGATGATCTTGATGAATTTATACATGGTCACATTTGCACCATTAGTAAGCCAACTAAAGTTAACACACGTAGTGAAACATCTACAAGTGCTAACCTTTTGTTACCTACTAATAGTGACGATAGTAATCATGCATCAACAAGTCAAGATCATATTGATATGCTTCAAAATTATGCCACTATTCAATCTTAAATTCAAAGCTATGCTAACTTGATAAAACTTGAGAAAGACAAAAGTGCTTCTCTCGAGAAGAAAATCAAGGACATGTTATATGAAGAGCAGTCTGAAAGACCACTAGTGCTGAAACGAAAAATTCAAGACTTACAAGATGAAAATTTTCACTTCAAAAGAAATGTTCGAGTATTGAAAAATCCAAAAAGAATCTTAAAATCGAAGTTTCAAAACTTAAAGAAGATAAAGCTAATTGTATTTCACGATTAACTAAAGCTGAAACTTAACTTCGCACTGATCTTCAGACTACTCAGACTATGAATATGTTACTCCCCAAACCAGATGCCCTTATGGATCTGACACAGGGTCTTGGTTTCGCTAAACCGTCTTATCTAGAAATGGCTAAACGCCAAGCACCAAGTTTGTATAATAATAATTACATGAGATGTGATACCTTCAAAGATTACATGTTTGTTCCAAATGATATCTCTAAAGAGGAAATTCAAAAACGTTTAAAAGTCAAACAAAAGAAAACCAATTTCACCTATTTTAGTGCCAATTATGATTTGATTAACAAACAAAATGATCTTTCAAGGAAACAAACAAATGTTCAAAAACATGTGGATCAGGTAACTGATAAACCGTATGATTCTAGCAAACATGAGAGTTAAGCGAGAAAAACTTTTTGTCGTCTCAGACATCAGATAAATTCATCGTTATCTATCACTCGCAAGAAGCAAGAGTTTCAAACTGATGAACTTTGAGATCCAATACTTATCAAGTGGATATCTTAAAGGAAGTTAAGAAACAGATGAAAACATTCATCAAGCCCACTGTGATTGATATTAGTGATAAATTTAATGTCTTTGAAAAGGCATTGATGTCTGAAATGCAAACTGATTTAAAATACATCACATCTCTTGAAGATGAATATGATCTTCTCAGCTTAAACTCTGACATTCAGAAAGAATATTTTATAAACCAAATGGAATCAATCAAACCACAATTAGCCGAAAAAGAGGAGAAAATTGAGGATTTTGAAAACAAACAAACGTCTTTAGAATTGGAAAAGCTTTTACTAAAAGAGAGTCTAAGAGAATGTTTGCAAAAGAATGTTGAGTTGAACGAGGAATTGTCTTGTCGTATTGCCAGATTTGAAAACTCTTGTGCTAAACTTGAAAAACAATCTTTAACGTTTGAAGCAAATTGGTATAGACGACTTGAAGAAAACAAATACGATAAGCTTTCCTACAAAAATTCTTTGAATACAATCTTAAAAGAGAACAAGGAACTCAAATCTAAAGTGCTTGATTTGACAAAAAAACAAGAATGACGAGGTTGTCAATAGAGGCCAGTTGGAAAACTCAAAATTTTCGTATTTTCTAACCAACCAACACCTATGGCAAAACAAAAACAAACAACTCACATTCTTGAGCCAAAACTAAAAGAGGTTTTTTCTAAAACTAACGTAATAGCTCCGGGTATGTATAAAATAGGATCTACTTCCTCTAGAGAACATTATGGGTCAAATGACATAATTCATAACAAAGAATTAGAAGTAGCTTGGAAGCAAGAATTACGTAGTAAAGATATGCCTCTAGAAGCACCGATGTGTTCTTTGACTCCACCCCCTTTAGAGAAGAAATCCAAAGGGTCAAAGAATTACAAGAATAAGAATCATAAGAAACAGAAGTTAGTTCAGCATGATCAAGCTACAAAATCGTCTAATGCATATTTGCTTTGTGATCCAGGTTTAGAAACTTCTTGTAGCAGGGAGAGACCACTTAAGACTAATGCTTTAAAGACTAGAGCCTCTCAGCCCCAAGTTGTAGAAAAACCTAGATATTTTAAAGCTTTCAATAAAAAACGCTCTAAGCGATTGGATGAATGTAATAACTTTAATATGCATGGATTTGTTGCTTCAGCATGAATGCTTGTTTAAATTCTGTTTCTTCTAATCTTGTGCATGATAATTTGGATTGTAACAACATGAATGCCAACACCGATAGGACTACTACATCGAACTTAAGAAAAACTAAGCCTAGAGAAAAAAGGGCATGGATTCCAAAGGGTAGAACATACACAAATAGAGAAGAACCCCCTAGAACTTGCCTTAAGTGGATCCCAACTGCAAGATTGTTCAAAAACGTAGGTTATAAATGGTTACCAGTTAAGAAGCACACAGAACCTAGTACAAAACAAACTGATAAATTCAATCCACTAGGTTTGCATTCTATACTGTCTAACTACGTAGAACAACTTCATCAGCGGATTCTCAATTTTCTGTTTTTTGCTTTGATGTGCAGATTGTCCAAGTGTGCCTTTGGTACCTCGACTCGGGGTGCACCCGGCACATGACCGGGAACAAGGAACTACTCAAGAACTTCATAACCAAATTCTTGGGTATAGTGCGTTTTGGGAATGATCACGTAGCCAGAATCACCGGTTATGGGGGATCTCATTCATGATAAGGATACAATTCAAAAAGTCTACTTTGTCAAAGGACTGGGTCACAACCTGTTTAGCATTGGTCAACTCTGTGATAGCGGTTTGGAGATGGCTTTTAGAAAACACTCGTGTATTGTTCGTACTCTTCAAGGCATTGATGTTCTCAAAGGCTCCAGGGATTCGAATCTATACCAAATTGCACTTAAAGAAATAACATCACCAAAACCGATTTGTTTGCTTGCAAAGGCTACATCATCACAAGCCTGGCTATGGCATCGTCGATTTTCTCACTTAAACTTTGAAACAATCAATGACCTTTCCAGACATAATTTAGTCAGGGGATTACCTAAACTAACTTTCAAGAAAGATCATCTTTGTTCAGCTTGTGAATTAGGAAAGATGACACGTGCGGCACTCAAATCAAAACCTGTACTTAGTACCGTTGCTCCTTTGCATATATTGCATATGGATTTGTGTGGTCCAATGCGCGTGGTCAGCAGAAATGGAAAGAAATATATATTAGTTATTGTGGATGACTACTCACGCTACACTTAGGTTCACTTCCTTGCTTCAAAGGCTGAAACTCCAGTAGAAATTATCAAGTTCATCAAAAGAGTACAAGTTGGATTACAAGCTAAAGTCCGTTATGTAAGAACTGACAACGGAACAGAGTTCACGAATCATATTATTCAGAATTTTTTTGATTCTATTGCCATTCTTCATGAATTCGGCTAACTATGAGAAGGCTTGGTTCTTTTTGATGTTGATGCGGTATCTGTGTATCAAAATGTAGTAAAATATATTGAAAAAGTGTATGTAAAAAGTATGCACCTCGCCTACGTGAGGAGTACGCTTTTGCCCTGTCGCTTTGCGCTTCGACTTTTTGACCCTTAGCGCAACGGAGCGCCTCACACTTTTTAAAACCCAGGACTTGGCAACATATCTGCGAGGTTGTGAACCTGTCTTTGGAGGCACAGGCAACAAAGGCCCAAAGGTCAGCTGAACAAGGCTGTCTTTGGCAACTATGGAAAAGCCAATAGCAAGTTTTTGATTTCCTTCACTTTGTAAAAGTTTTTCTAAATCTCATCTGATCAGAATATATTCTCCAAATCCGTGCTTGGGTTTATATCACGAACTTGTGTCGAGACCTTTCCACAGTCCACGCACATGTCCCTTAGACGTGATACGATGCTCCACTTAAATTTTGTTATATTCTTTTGCTGCTATTCTGATCAGGTGGCTATAAATATGACTGATAACCATTGCAATTTGTCATCCTAGGTTCTTAACTACAAATTGAGTGACTGAATGTATTGTATGCAGGACAGGAGAGGTATTGCATGAAGATAAGAGCATTGTTTGGTAGCCAAGGATGACTTGCCTGTTTCTTCTTTTCAAAGGACTCATGATTTGAGACCCTTTGTTTAGTTGGTTATCAGGCAGTCTCCTTGGCTAACCTGACAATCTCTTCTCTCTTATGCCAACCCTTCTCTTGTTTCATCTTTATTATTTATACTTTGATGAAATTCATACAGTTATCCCCCTCCTACACGCGTACTAGAGGTGAGTTTTGGTGTTTTTTTGTTGTTAAACTGTGATTCATTGTAGACAATGTACATCATGTCTAACGTATTCACCTTGTTTGTGGTCATATCATGTATTGATGTCCCCATCTGTTAGTACTTTCCGTCCTTAGGAATGCCATCATGGTAGAACAAGACTTTATCGTATCAATTTTTTTCATTGCTTTGTAGTATATGCCGATTAGAACTATATGAAATCTTTTGTCTCGTTTGTTTACAGTTAGATGGTTGATGATTAATGCATCAGTGATTTTGTATGCTGACGACAAACAGATTGCGGGAGAGAATTCTCTTTTTTCTTCCTGGTTAATTATTTTTGGATTAATCATATTCATAAGCTTATTAGTATAAATGAAAGATAATTACAATCTTTTATCATTATCATATAGTTTTCTTGGTCTGCATCAAATAAAATTACATAAATAGAGTACGAAATTATGAAATGCATTGTCGTTGTATAATGCATATATAAGCTGACCCTGTATGCCTACCAAGTAAGAAAGTGTGCAATCAATACCGGTGTCTTTTGTTTATGTATGGGTCGCCTTTTAGAGGGTCGTTGTGATTTGTTATCATATGCATTGGTCTGTATCATATGCTTTGGTTTGTATCATGTTCAAGTGCTGGCATCGCCTTATCTGGGACGCGATTCATTTCCCATGTTGGCCTTTGGACAGTTGGTAGGGTCACGATGGGCGGATTTCACACACTTTTTTTTGCTCTTGTATTTATATTAAATCTGGGTGTGATTCTATACAAAATGTACCTTGTATTGCTCAAAAAGAGTCAATCGATACAACAACAAAAGGCAGCAGTTTCCTTGTATTCGCGACTAGTTTTCTTAGTCTTGTAATTGCCAATGTTTGGGTAATTTTTGGTTTTGTCATAGGGAACCCAGTTACCCAAAGCACGTGGGAGGTTCTCGAGCGTTGCGATCCCAATATAGGACCAAAAGTAAGACATCAAAGCAACAATTTTTTTCCTCGAATGTAAATTGTGCAAGAAAGGCAAGAATCATTGAGATCTTTTTTCTTTTTAGATTTGGCTTTTCCAAGGACCAACTTATGACGAGACATTAATGTTGGACCCAAATGTAGGAATGAGTTGTGCTGTGACACATAAAGGAGCAACATGAACATGACCGTTTTGTTTATGTTGGACCCAAATGTAGGAATGAGTTGTGAGACACAAAGGAGTAATATTAACATGACCCAAATGTTATAGATTTGGGATTTAAATATTGTGAGATAGTTAATTATCGTTATAAAAAAAATAATATGACAGATTGTTAACTCTGGTAACCACATGTATATCCACCTACTTCACGTATAAAGTAGGATATATATTTTACGTATTAGAATTGAAATAAAGAAGATTAGAATTGAGTAATTTCCTCGAAAGTTTAGATTGATGGGAAATCTAACCCATTCACTCTTTTTGAGTGTCGATCCCAAAAAAGATATAGCCGCTAACAAAGAACACATATTAAAGTGATTTTTAGTTAGAAGTTGAGACAGAACCCATGACCTATTATCTAAAAACCTGTATTGATCGGTCGACTTAACTTTTTTTTTGCCGGGAGGGTGGGGGGGGGGGGGGGGGGGGGGGGTTCAGAGAGCGATTGTAGTGGGCCAATGCCTTGATGGTAATTGACATGACTTATTGTTATGTCTAATAGTATGCCTAATTTATCTGGTATCATCCGGTTGGTGACAACAAAAAGACTCGCATTTTCAAAACCAATAAACCACTACCACTTTAATTTAGGTATCAAGCTCTGTCCCTGACCTAGGGGTGGAACTCTTAAGGGGCAGGGGAGAGTCCCGGCCTCCACAAAAGTTGCGGTAACTAATGTAAATATTATAGGTTTTAAGGGTAATTTAGTTGATAATACAAATAAATCTTTATTCGACCTCCTAAAATAAATTTGTCTCTCTCAAACTAGATGTTCAAGTTCCGCCACTGCCCTGACCCCATTGTGTCTCAAAATTGTTACTTGCGGACTAGCTGGTTTGATATGAGTTAAAAAATTACTCTAATGATTTGTTCATAAGATCAATTTTTATTTTTTTATTTTTATTTCTTTTTTATTTATTTATTTTTTGAACGGCTCATAAGATCAATTAATAGATAATCAGCTATCAACTTTATTTATTATTATTATTAGAGCCAGAGAAGGGCCGAAGCCCGCAAAAAATGGAGCTTATATCATATCACGTCTTGCAATGAAGGTAATTACATCATGAATATTAATATTCTATACAAAGTTTTCATGAGATCAAAAAGCTAACTTAGCAACATAATGAGCCGCTAAATTACGATCACGATTAACTCATGAGAAGAAGATACCATGTTGAGATGCCCACATTGATGTCCACCGCATGCTATAGCAGACAAAGACCAAGGAGGATCAACTATTCAGTCTAGAGGCAATTGATACGCTACGCGTTGAAATTTTAAAGTTATTTCAATGCATACGTCTATCATTGATAGAACTTTTGGAGCCATTAAATCTTTAGCTGGTGGATCATGCATGGACAAAATATTACATATTCGTAAATTATAAATTATTATCCATGCATAAATGATTAGGACGTTTAGAATCTTTTATATAATAAAACAAGAAATTTTATATTTTAAAAAAAATCAATTCATACCGGATTTAGTAATAATTTTATTTAAAAAAAAGATTATTTTCTTATTAGGTAATATTTTATATTTATCCATAACACAAGTAGAAGATAAATACAAAAAATATAAATAAGATATTTAAAAAAAATTATTTATTTTATATTTATCCACAACACAAGTAGAAGATAAATGCAAAAAATATAGATAAGATGCAATTAACAATAGGATTAAAATTTTTAAATAATTATTTCAAAAAATTAAAAAAAAACCCACGCGTGCGCGGAAATTATAACTAGTATTTTATATAATAAAACAAAACCCCTATTGGGAATTTTGCATTTCAAAAAAATCAATTCATACCTGATTTAGTAATAATTTTATTTTAAAAAAAAGAGTATATATTTTCTTATTAGCTAATATTTTATATTTATCCATAATACAAGTAGAAGATAAATTGAAAAAAATATAGATAAGATATTTAAAAAAAAAGATTATTTATTTTATATTCATCCACAACACAAGTAGAAGATAAATACAAAAAATATAGATAAGATGCAATTAATAATAGGATTAAAATTTTTAAATAATTATTTCAAAAAATAAAAAAAAAACTCGCGTGCGCGGGTATTATAACTAGTTTAAAATAATAGTAGAATAAAATGCTCTTAGACTTTCCTACTTTTTCAGTTGACCAAAAACAAAAGGGTGTTGACCAGACGTCATTTCAAATATCTCTATCGATTAGAAATTAAAATTTCTATACGAAACACAATTTAGCTAAAGAACAAACCAAGTGATCTCATCCATCCATCCCCTTTCATCCAACGGTGTATATTAGTCATGATTTAAAAAAAAAAAAAGGCGGAGGGGTATTTTTGTCAACCCACAATTTTTATTATATCACGTATCTACACACGCGTGCATTTCATTTCCCCCAAAACATCACACACACACAAACGCTCCCAAAGCACCAAACCCTAACTGCCCTAACTACCGTCAAACCACCATCAAACCACCATCAAGCCACCGGTATCGTTATTGCTTGCATTAAAATGGACATACGATTTGAAATAGATCAATCTAAACGCACAACTGATTCTGAATCGGATCAATCTAAATGCACCACTGTTTCTGGTATATATTTTTTTAAATCAGTCATTATTTTGAATTTTTATGATCTATTTACATTATTTTGTGAATGTATTAGTTTATTTTGTGATTGAATGATTGTTTGGATTAACTAATTTCAGCGACTAGATTAGGTTTTAGGATTAGGTTTCTTTTTGTGATGGAATGAGTGTTCGGATTAGCTTATTTTTGTTATAGGAATGACTGTTTGTGTTAGTAGTAGGTGTTTTTTTTTTTTTTTTTTTTTTTTTTTAATGAGTGTTTGGATTAGGTTATATAAACGAGTATATTAGATTTTGGCTTATTTTTTTGATGTAGTAAGACGATGTTAATATGAAAACGGTGTTGTCATTCAAATAAGTTAAGTGGTTGATTACTCATTATTAAGCAAAAGTAGTTTCAAATAAGCGATTACAGTTTGTTTACGGGATATAATGCTTGTTGCAGCACTTCAATTGATATACTGCTTGTGTACATTTTTGTGAATTAATCGCTTAGGTTGTTGAGACTATGCAACTTTTTTAATTGATAGCACATAGGTATTCCATCTGTATCACAAGTCCAGTTGAAAAATCTATTAGTGTTTGTTTAACTATGAACGATCAGAGGGGTGTTACAAGTCGAGGTGAAGGGATTGCGGAATATCAGTGGTTTGTGATATAAGTAGATTAGCAAATGGGATTTTGCTTCACTGAATAATCCTATGAGATTATCACTGAATCCCATGGGATTCACATAGAATTAAAATTATGGCAAATATCAGTGTTTAAGAATAATCCTATTGGATTATCACTGAATCCCATGAGATTAACATATAATGAGTGTTTGTATTAGCTTTTAGGAATCAGATTTATAGTTTTCTGTTTTGTTTGTTAGTTTTAGGTCTTTGTGATTAATTAGATTTTGCTGTTGTTAGTTGCTTATAACTAATATTATTCTTTTCATCTTATAATTTATTTAGGTAACGTATTGAACCCAACACCGTTGTCTAGGTTCAATCCGTTCGATAAATTGGGAAAGAAAACATCGCCGGT
This sequence comes from Artemisia argyi, assembly GCA_030686995.1. NCBI lineage: Eukaryota > Viridiplantae > Streptophyta > Magnoliopsida > Asterales > Asteraceae > Artemisia > Artemisia argyi. Next base: position 50,037,050 of record CM060688.1, read on the forward strand.
GAAGCAGCCTCGGTTCAATCCGTTTGATGTTAAAAAAAAACAAATCGCCGTCAAAGAAAAAACCAACGGGTGATGTTAGTGAGGCTGCCAAACCTGTAGAGTTTGAGGTTAATGTTCAGGGGAAGGCGATTGTTGATCAGAGAAAGGAGAGTAGTGTTGTTATTGCTGCAGTTGTTGCTGATTTGGAGAAGGAGAGTGAGAAGGAGAAGGAGAAGAAGTTGTTGAGTGAGAAGGAGTTGGAGACTGAGACTAAGATAGAGAAGGAGAAGGAGAAGGAGAAGGAGAAGGAGGAGAATGTTATTGAGAAGGTGGTGGAGAGTGAGGAGAATGTTATTAAGAAGGTGGTGGAGAGTGAGAATGAGGAGAGTGGGAAGTTGGTTACATATAAATCAAAAAAGGGTAAGAAGTTGTCTGTTGTTGATAAGAAGCTTAAGAAGAATATTAAGGTGACGGAGCCAGTTAAGACGACTCCAAAGAAGAAGTCTGCTAAAGTAATATCAGAAGCTCCTGTTTTGACATCCAAGAAGCTGGTTCAGGAGAAAACTCCAACTCCTCCAAAGAAACGGAAATTAGTATTAGCAAAAGTTGATAATAGTTCAAAGAAACAAAAGCTCAAGGTTCCAAAAGGTATAGATATGTCCCAAATCCATGAAAATTGTTTTTATTTCATCTCAATTGCTTTAAGTTTTTCTGTTTGAGTCTTTTATCTAATTTAATATTATGTTAAAAGTTATGGGATTGACAGTGATTCCAAGTGAATCCCATGGGATTTTCTAGTGAATCCCATGATATTTTAGTTATAGTAGTTGTACTTGAGCTTATTTGATTCTCTGTACAATTGGTTGCTTGAACTAAGTTGTTATTGAAATTTATTTGATCATCCTGTGGATCTGTTATTTAGTAGTTCATTGTGGTTATTGATGAGGCGAAAAATGAACCACTTTTAGGGGGTCATTTAAGCCCAGAATTGAATTTATTTGATCAAATATTACCCTAAATCGTTCCTTTTGTGATTTTAGGTAATTTGGAAGTGAAATCTGGAAAAGGAAGCAATTCGGACGTTTTTGGAGCATAAAAGTGAAGAAAACGCCAAAGACTTAATTTTCCATGCTGGGAACAGTGTATGACGGCGTCAAGAAGGCAATCCTGACGGCGTCAAGAGTAAAAACCATGACGACCCAGAAGAAACATGAAGGCGTCACAAGAAGAGCGTCAAGAGTTAATTGTGTGACGGCCTGCAAAAGTGGACTACATGACGGCGTCAGATGTAGATCAAGGCAGTCCGAGGAATTATTTGGTGGCGAGATGACGGCGTCACACCTTTGTTCTTGACGCCGTCAGCCTCTAAAATCTATATATAGTTTTCTAATTTTCATTCATTAGGGAGGAACTTGTGTGGAGAAACCCTAGGGCCGAACCTTGTACGAATTTTACAGTTTTTCAAGGGTTTTCAACCCTTGAATCCTTACATGTGCTATTGAGATAAGTCTTCTCTTAATTCAATCAATATGTCTATGTGTTGGTTGTCTATATCTTGTGCTTGTCTTGATTTCAACATGCTAGGCTAGATTTATCTTGTGTTTGCTTAGATCTAATGAAACCTAGATATTAATTATGTGTTGATTACTTGTTTATGGTTGTATTGGATGAATGATTTCAATGTTAGGCTTAAGAAAACTGGCAGATCTCCAATTGGTAACATGCTTGAATGTCTTAGGAAACATGAACCAATGTGTACTAGGTTTTATTGGTTGTATTTAATGCATGAGTAAATTCTAATGATCCCATGTTAGGAGCTTTTCGCAGGCTCGACATAGGAGTGAAGTAGGCACTCATAGGATTGGGGAAGTAAGTACGCCACCCCATGAATGGTATTAAGGAATACAATCCGTCATCCACGCAACTATAACAAGTAATTAACGTGTAAAAGATATCTAGGGAGTAGTGAAATCTAAGTAAACACATTTCTCCCACTTATTGCTCACAACCTTAGTTTAAATAGTTTTATTTTCATTTTAGTATTTTATTTTGATTGCATCTTTAGTATTGGGTTAGTTGACTAGCAACTAATTCCGCCCAAATCCTTCAAAACCCGAGATTTTAATTTGCTTTCTTAAAAATATAAAAATACAAAAAGAATCATCCCTCATCTCTAGATCTAGTATTTAGGTTTTCTAATCCTAGCGACACTATTCCTAGCTGAACGATCAATCCCCCGGTACTTGTCATTATACTATACTACATCGATCAGGTACACTGCCTGGTGGGGGTTGTAAGCTTCTCAAGATCCCTTGAGAGGTAAAGCCTGGTGCAATTCCCACGTACCAGTTATTCATAGTTTAATTAGTTCATGTAAGTAATTTGTGACTTAGTTTGAGCATTGATTGAAAGATTTGAGGTCTAAAATCAGTAGGTGTAGTGTAATCTAGACTTATAGGGACTGTTTGGATTTTGTAAGTTACTTGCTGATCTTCTTGTTGTTTTGCTGTGATATTGGTACAATTAGTTTGCATTAGGATAATAATAGATAATTTAGGCATAAAATCAGTAGGTATATTTGCTAAAAGTCAAAGTAGTCTTTAAATCTCATCACTGCTTTGTATTAAGTATAATCTGAATTAGTAGATTTAGTTGGAAACTTGTGTTAGAGCTTTTGCACTTTTTATGATAAATTGATTGCATCCTGTGCCACATAGTGTACTGCATTCTGTTATAAGCATTCTGATCATAGTAAATCCCATGGGATTCACATTGAATCCCATGGTATTCACACATTGAATCCCATGGGATTCAATGTGAATCCCAAGGGATTTATAATGAATCCCATGGGATTAATAATGAATCCCATGGGATTCACTGTCAATCCCATAGGATTCATTATGAACCCCGATTGACAGTGAATCCCATGGGATTCATTATTAATCCCATGGGATTCAATGTGAATCTCTTTGTAATCAAGTGGTTTTTTTTTTTTTTTTTTTTTTTTTTTTTTTTTTTTTTTTTTTTTTTAATGCAGATGTTGCTGAAAAGAAGATATCAAAGAGTAATGCTGATGAAAAGAATAAATCAAAGAGAAAGAGGGGCGATTCTTCCGTTTCTGTTAAAGAAGAAGATAAGGGGAAGAAAGTGAAGGACAATTCTGGTAAAGAAGATATTGTACCTGACAATGTGATGAAGCAGTTGATGAAGACTCTGTTGAAGAATTCATTGGTTAAAGTAGAAACTGATGAGGAGAATGAATCGAAGCCGAATAAGAAAGGCAAGAAGAAAGAAAAGGTGTTGACAGAAGAAGAAAAACGACATCAAGATTATCTTAAAAAAATTCCCATTCTTCAGGCTAGGTCAGCTCCTACCGCCCTTCATACTGCCATCCATGGCATAAAAAATGTTGATATTGAGAAGTTTTTGGAGGAGATAGGGTTTAGCTCGTATTTTAAGTTTGATATAAAAAAAATTCTGTCAAGGTTAGGTAGGTATGTTGTTGATAATTTTGATGCTGAGACTTGCCAGTTGAAGTTGGAAGGTGGGAAGTCAATTTAGGCCACTGTTAACAAAGTTCATGAGCTGCTAGGTATTCCGATTGGCGGCGAGTCTTTGTTATCTTTAGAAACCTGGCCAGTGGGAGATGATTTTGAGAAAGTTTGGGTTGGTCAGTTTGAAACAAAATCTGCTAAGCAAATAAGAGTGAATGATATTGCTAGCAAGTTGATTGAGTCTAAGGAAGTTGACTTCCTTTTTAAAGTCAACTTTCTTACCTTGTTTACGAATACAATGGGTATGGTTGCTGGATTGCAGGGGGAAATAAACCTTGATGTTGTTAAGCGTCTTCGTGAAGATACTGATATTCGTAGTATTGATTGGTGTGAGTACATCTTTCATAGTCTTAAAGTCAGTAGAAAACCGACAACTCTTCTAAACAAATACATGGGGCCATATACCTTTCTTGCTGTAAGTTTTAAACTATACGAAGTTTTAAATTGTTTTTATGTTTGTGTGACATTTGATGACATATTATGTTTATATCATGTTACTGTGAATCCCATGGGATTAACTGTGAATCCCATGGGATTCATACAAAATCCCATGGGATTCATAAAAATCCCATTGGATTAACTGTGAATCCCATGGGATTAACTGTGACATATTTGTTGTATCTTTCTTACACTTTTTCGTTCCTTGTTTTTTTGTTTACAGCTTTTGTATTTAGGTTCCACCAAGTACAACAAGCTTTCTTATGTCCGCACACGTCCGGCCATCAAACATTGGTCGTCTTTCTTAATGTCAAAAAGGGAGGACATGGAATTGAAAGACGAGGTTATGGGGATGTTAGATGTTTATGATGAATCTGAGCTTCCGGAGACGGAAGGTTTTGTTGCTGGTTGTTCTACTGAGAGTTCTTACAAGGAGGTTTGTTTAATTCCTTGTTTTATTTTATTGTGATACTTCTTTATGTGTGAGCATGTTTAGGATCCCATGGGATTCATAAACAATCCCATGGGATTCACAGTTAATCCCATGGGATTCATACACAATCCCATGGGATTCACAGTTAATCCTATGGGATTACATGGGATTAACTTTGAATCCCATGGGATTGTGTATGAATCCCATGGGATTCAATGTGCTTATCTCATTATGAATATTCCTATTTGTTTTTTCTCCAGGAATTGCTTAAAAAAATTGAAGAGAAGTTATCTGTCATAAGCAATGAAAGACTTGTTGTTGAAGAATTGTTGGTTATAGGCGGTGTAGACTTTCCTGCCGATCCAAAGCTCATTGAAATTCATCAAAGGTATGTTCAGATCCTCGAGCATCCTGTCTCATTGAATGGTGAAGATCTTCATCAAGCTGATGATAATGGAGGTGCTGAGGGAGAAGTTGATACTGTAACTGATAAACGCCTATCTGGTACCAATCCTTAATTCCGATAGGCTGTTGTGGTTCTCTTTTGTACTTGAAACTGTCGAATTTATGTAATAACTTTGTTAAATTTGTTAAATTTATAATTGTTGTAGTTCCCTTTTATTGGATCTCTTTCCGACATTGGTTAATTTATTGGATCTCTTTCCCTTTTATTGGATCTCTTTTATTGAATCCTATGGGATTTATTTGTGAATCCCATGGGATTCATCTGTTAATTCCATGTGATTCATTTGTCAATCCCAGAAGTTTTGTTGCCTAATGTTCAAAGTGTAAACCTCATAAGCTTTGTTTTAGTTATTTCAACAGTGGTTGATCCATCTCAAATACAAGAAGAATGTGATGATGGTAATGGGGATGATAAAGATGCCGAGAAGCGAGATGATGCAGTTCCTGTGAAGCAAGTTGTTGAACCTTTCTCTTTAACTCAATGGATCAAAAACAATTTAGAGCTGATTGAAGAGTGGTTTAATTGTGCAGCTGTTGAGTTCGATTATGTAATATTCTTGTATAATATTAGTGTTTTAATTTAATTTATTTATTTTTAATTAATTTTTTTTATTTTATTCAGCTAAAGTCGGTCGCTGAAGGTATTGTGGAGCCAATGGGTGGCGATGTGAATCCAGGTGCCATTACTCCTCAAAATATGGCTACTCGTGCTTCCAATGTAAGTTTGAGTCCTGAAAAGCGTTTGGTGAAACCGTCTTCCTATTTATTGTCTCCATATATGAACAAGAAGACAAAGGTTCAACTTAAACTAACTAGGCCGGAGTTCGTTCTTGGGAATAGTATTTTCGCGATGCAGGGTGAAAAGATGTAAGTTTGTGTTTTTTATATAAGTTTCATTGTTATCTGATTCAATGTGAGGGATTGACAGTGAATCCGATGGGATTCACATGAATCCCATGGGATTTACAATTATATGATATGATTCTTAAATGATTTTTTTTTTCTTATATAGTGAACCAGTTTTTGAAACACATTATGGGGAGCCATATTCAGTTCGTTTGAATATGGAGACATTAGCACCCGATTTGGAGGTTGATGCTAATGTAATTGATTTTTTAGCTGCAATTTTGAATCATGAAAATCGTTCTAGAGGAGCTGGTTGTCCATCGAGACACTTTTTCCCAACTGGGTGTATTGTAAGTAATTATTTTTTTATTTTGCTTAGTAAATTGTTTTCAATTCATATCGTAACATGATATTGTAAAATCGCATATACAGCCGATAACTATGTTTGATGGAACATTGGAGTCTGAGGATGATAAATTTCAAGAATTTGAAAAAGAACTTTCGGCTCATTTTAAAGATGATGTTGGTGGAATAGCTCTCAAAGCCATTGAATTGGTCAAATTATATTTTTGTTTTTACTTTTTGTCATTTTTATTATGTTTTTTGGTTTTGTTTAAACAGGCATTTTTTCCTATTCGCAAATCGGGCCATTTCTTTGTTGTTGTCTTCAGCCTTACTAAAGGGTTACAACAATGACGATACTGGATAACAGCAATTGTGGAGCAACGTATGAGGAAAAGTATGAAGATTCATGTGAACTTCTTGTAAGTACTTTTATGATTTATTCTGAATCCATTCTGAATCCCATGGGATTGACACATATGACACATGTTACTTTTCTCATAATTATAGTTATTTATGCTCTCTTTTTTTAATAATTTTTGTAGAAAACATTATTTGCCCGTCATCTGGAGCTGTATGGATACAATAAACATGCTAGCATTCGTAAAGTCAAGCAAAGAATCGCAAGCCTCAAGTGGAAGACCAAGAACAACTTCACGGATTGTGGTGTTTTCGCTATGTTACATATGGATAATTACACTGGTGAAGCTCCTGGAAAATGGGATTGTGGTTTGGTTGCTGAGTCTAAAGAGCAGTCTGCCCAATTGAGGTTATTGAGATTCAAGTTTGCTACCAAGATCTTGTTACACGAGATTAATGTTCATGCGGGTAAGATGTATGAATTAGCATTGGAGTTTGATAAACTTCCTTCTCGTGAAAAGCTGTCTATAATTTTTACAGCAATTAGGAATAGGGATGCACGTGACTGCAAATTCTAGAAGTTCGTCTTTTGTTAATGGTAGAACTATAATTGTTGAAGTAATTGGTTTACACAGATGGTTTACACAGATTTTCTTTTATGCTATTATCAGATTTTTATGATATTTTTTATAGATTTTCTTGCTATTATTTGATTTTTATGATATTTATTTACATTTTATTGTTGATGGTTGAAATTTTAAATGAAGTTATAAAATAATCCCATGGGATTCTTATAAATATTCAAATAAAGAAGAAAATTAAAAAAGAACCAGAATTTTCTTTTTAAATCATCTGAATAATCAAGTAAAGAAGAAAAAATAACCAACAGAAAACCAGAATATAATAAGTTTGTTCTAGAAACTGTTGGTTGAAATTTTTTATAGATTTTCTTGCTATTATTTGATTTTTATGATATTTATTTACATTTTATTGTTGATGGTTGAAATTTTAAATGAAGTTATAAAATAATCCCATGGGATTCTTATAAATATTCAAATAAAGAAGAAAATTAAAAAAGAACCAGAATTTTCTTTTTAAATCATCTGAATAATCAAGTAAAGAAGAAAAAATAACCAACAGAAAACCAGAATATAATAAGTTTGTTCTAGAAACTGTTGGTTTCGGCTTTCGCCTTGAATTTGGGTTATGTTGTTTTTGTTATAAGTAATTGGTTTAAACGAATTTCAATGAATCCCATAGGATTAGGGAAATAATCTCATGGGATTCATTTTCTAATCCTATGGGATTATTATGAATATTAAATTAAAGAATAAAAATAAACAACAAACAATGACTTCTGTTATAAACGAATTTCAAAGAATCTCATGGGATTAGGGAAATAATCCCATGTGATTCATTTGATAATCCCATGGGATTCTTATAAATATTCAATTAAAAAATTAGAGTAACACAAATTCAGAAATTTCTTTTCAAATAATCTAAATATCCAATTAAAGAACAAAATAAATAACAAATTCAGAAATTTCCTTTGCAAATCATCTAAATATTCAAGTAAAGAATAAAAAAGAACTAACATAAAATCAGAATATAATAAGTTTCTTCAAGAAACTTTTGGTTTCGGCTTTCGCCTATTTGGGTTATCCGGATAAGTTGTTTTTGTGTGCAAGTTGGTCTTTATTCCACAAAAGCCGCACTTCCTCTCTTGTTTCTTATTAACTCCAAGTGCTTTTTCTCTCTCACTCTTTCGCCTTTTATTGCGTTCCTTTTCTGTAATATTCCCTTTGTTTCCTACCTTTGTTAGATTCTTGACTATTGTTTCCTCAGGATTAGAAATTGCATAATGTTCACCAATCACATCTGCCGTTTTACTTGAAGGAGGATTTGGAACCTCAGCCTCCACTTTAGTTTTCAAAGTCTTCAACTTTTCTACAAACTCACCCATCTTCTCTACATTATTGCTTAACCTGAATAAGCAATCGTCCACCACAGAAGTTGCTTCGTTTGTAAGTCTTTCAACTTCCACATTTTTCCCCATATCTCTTTCTTTTCCTTCTCAATTCAGGTGGTATTATATCCCTTGCCCAACGTCTCAAAATATACTGTTTTGGAATGACGTTAATATCATGGTTCTTGAAGACAAAGAATATGTGTCGGCATAGAAAACCATATCGAGTAAAATGTCTACAACAACATACCACCGACCCATCTGCTATTGTACGCAGGACCTGTTTTAAACAAAAAATAAAAAAAGAATTAATTTGAATTACTTTTTCCTTAAAATTCATACTGAAAACCATGGATTCATAACTAATCCCATGGGATTCATATACAATCCCATGGGAATCACTATGAATCCCATGGGATTCATTTTGTGGAAAACTAGAAGGGGGGTTGAATAGTTTTACGTGTTTTTACTTCGTTATAAAAATTAGTTTTAGAGTTTTGCTTAGCTTTTAAAAACTTAGATTCGATAATATGTGATCTCAAGTCTTGTACAATATAAACAATTAATACTACACAATATATTATAATGATAAGTAATGAAATAAGCAATGTTGCAAAAATCGTGAATCGGTCCCGAGGCGGTCGAGGGCCGTGTAGCGATTTTTAGCCGATTAATCGCCGATTCCAAGGTCCAAGGCCAATTAATCGGCCGATTACCTTGTAATTCGCTCCAAGGTCCAAGGCCTTTCAGCTTGTAATCGCTGATTAATCGGCCTTGTAGGCCGATTTTTGCAACACTGGAAATAAGTAAGAGACGGAAAGATCGAACCGCGAGACAAGAGATTTATAGTGGTTCGGCTACAAGGACACCTTCCTTGCCCTACTCCACTCCCCGAGCACCTAACTCGAGAATTTTCTTCACTATATCAACAAGCTCCCTTATGGCGGAGAAAACCGTACACACCAATATACACACCAATCTACACACCACTTTTCACACCACAACTTCGTCACACCTAAGTCACAACTTCTACACAACTTCTTCAAATCTATCTACTTCACAACTAACTACTCCACACCTATCTTCTTCACACCAATCTAGTACCTAGCTTATCTTCTTCACACCAAGCAACTAACTAATCACACAATCAATATCTAACGCAACTATCTACAATCAAATATTCACAACTATCTTCACAAAGAATAATGTAAATGATCTTTGATGATACACCAACAACTTGGATGTGGAGATCACAACAAGTTGTAATACTTCTTGTCTTGAGGGATAGAAGTATTCTTCTCTTGCACTTGAGGGGATGAAGGTTGGATCACTTTGAAACAAAAAATTTATATACTTATGATCAAAGGATAAAAGAGTGGAGATTTGGATCTAGATCAGAAAGTTTAGTAGTGCAAAAGGTGAGGAAAAAATTCAGGTTTAAGGTGGTATTTATAGGCAACAGAATCTGACAGAGGAGCGTGGCCGGTCCCCTTAAATCATGGCCGGCCCCCTTAAAATTAAGGGGACCGCCCTTTATAATTAAGGGGGCCGCCCAGCTGAAACGGCCAGATTCTTTGTCTTTTAGTGGGGAAAGTTTATTTGGTGAAAAACTAACTGATTTTGGTTAAAAATTTGAATTCATATATTTAGTATGAATAAAACATTTTTCTTTATTACTAAAAGTGTTTTTCAAAAATATATAATATGTTTATATAATTAAATAAACTTTGTAATGCTTAATTAAACTTTCCTTTGATCATAAAATACACTAAACACTTTGTTTATTCATACCTTAAATGATTTGGATGTAAAGAGAAATATTAATCACTAAATACTTGTTTATGTCACAAGTTTTAGTTCTATAAGTTTATATTTTGTGATAATTAAAACATAGAGATATTGATAACATGCTAATAATGTTTTTAGGCATTATTTATGTCAACAATCTCCCCCTTTTTGATTATTACAAAACCTTAAACTCAATATATCTAAAACTTGTTTTTAGACAAGTATTATATAGTTTACATTTCTCTTCTCCCCCTTTTTGTATTAATTAAAAAGGTTAAGCCGAGTAAGCTTCGCGAGGGAAGTTTAAATGGGTAGAAAGCTCCCCCTTAATGTATGCTCCCCCTCATTTGAGAGCACCAAGGGAACGAGCAATGGAGATCTTTGCTACAAAAATATTTGAAGAGAGCAAGATACACATATATGTAAAGCAACAATTATGCAACTAAACATAGATTCATTCAAGCATTATAGGAATAATAAGCATTACAACATTCAATATGCTTGGAGCATATTGATAAAAATAACACAAAAGAAAAGACATAGTCCTATTTTGCCTAAGAGAGCACTTGGACTTGCTTGCAACCCATGGTTGATTGTTTTATTTGCTTGAAGAGAAACATAAGCATAAGGCTTAGATGTTTGATTGAGAGGGATATGGAGTGGAGTGTGGAACGGAAGAAGTGGATCTCACGATGTTGTATCGTGTTAAGGGTGGAATTGGATGATTGCGAGTGAGAAGATATTCAATCCAAGAAATATCTTCACTCAAGTAGAGGATTTGTTTTTGAAGGAATATGCAACAAGGGCAAAAGAGAATGTGGTTTGTAACTTGATCCAAGTTGAGAGAATGGGGGAGGCAATTTGCATAGGGTGATGATGGAGGTTGCCCTTTGTTGCGTTGTGCAAGATGCATAGCAAGGAGATCACTAAGATCATGGATTTGGTTTATTTCATCACGGAACTTTTGTTTTTCCGTGGCAATGTGGAGGGGATCATAGGTTTGGTATGGATGAGTTGGGTTTGTGTAGTTGGAATTGTAGTTTGATGGTTGATCAAACTTGCATGGATCATTATAAGTTGTTGGAGGTTGAGAGGTGTAGTTTGGCTTGAAGGAAGATGTTTGGCCAATGTTGTATGGTTTGTAAAGTGGATCAAATGAATGACTTTGTTGGTTTGATGCAAAGTTTGGGAAATAAGAAGTTGGTGGTGAGGAATGATTTCCAACTTCATTTATGATGATGGATTTGTTTCGAGGGCTTTTTTTTGGCCAAACGGGTTTTTCCGTCATCCTTGCTAGCCTTGAGGCTTTTGATTTTGGTTTGTTTGGAGAGTTCATGATGGGATGAATGAAGAGTTTTGAGGATTGGGGATATTTATAGTGTAAGATTTGTGTGTTTAAGGATGGATAAGGTTTGTTGGGGGGATTAGGACAAAATGTGTTGGTGAAAAATGGGAAATGTAGGTTGAAATGGGCTAAAAAGCAGAAAAGATTCTGTAAACCCGACCATCAGATAGCCGGTCCCCTTAATTAGGGGGCGGTCCCCTTAATGATTAAGGGGGCCGCCTTACAGAATTAAGGGGGCCGCCCATCTGGTGATTTCTAGGTTGCTAGAATTGGGTTTTTGGCAGAAAATTTGCAGAAAGGTTGTGTGTTTGGATTAGAATTCAAGCAAGTTCAATTCTCTTAGGCAATATAGAGTCTAATCTAATCAAGATATAGCATGCATGCAAAAACACATAAACACAAGAGCAAATAATCAACATATAATAAGCAAGAGAAAGCAAATAAAGGTAAGCACAATTAAGCTTCCTAAGGCATCTATCTTAGATTAAAGGCAAGGATAATTAGTGAGTGAATAACTAATGATGGATCAAGATGACACCATTATTAATGAATTTGTCCTAGTGAGTGTCTATATGCAACAAATGTGGAGTTGTGATTGTTTCGACTCCTAGAAGCAAAAAGAAATAACGATCCTAAGAAACAATCCAAATAATCTCCTTGATTCAATTTTTGCTCGATCATGAATGTCAAAGACATATATTAGATTATATATCTTGACAGTTTATGTGAGAATTTATGCATGATTTTGAAATAGAATGTTTTTAGGATTAGTCAAAAATGCAAGGAAAATGATTTTCATGGGGTTCCTAGATTGTGAGAATAATATTTAGAGAAAATTGATTGAGTTTTACAAAACGGTTTATGCAAAGAAAATAGGTTTTCTCAATCTTTAGTTTTGTGCGAAATAGATTCCTAGACTCAGAATAGGTGAAGTGGAAGAAAAATGAATTTCATGCAAGTATAAATTTGAAATGATTCAATATAATTTAGTCAACTTGTTCCATCATTCCTAATCCTAAACGCAAGTGGTTGAATAATTCACGCTTAAGGGGTTTTGTGAATATATCCGCAATGTTGTCTTCCGATGCAACCTTTTCTATAGATATATTTCCTTTTTGTACATTATCCCTAAGAAAATGGTGACGTATTTCTATGTGTTTAGTCCTAGAGTGTTGCACCGGATTTTTACTTAAATCTATCGCACCTTTGTTATCGCACATAATGGGGACATTTTCTAACCTAATGCCATAGTCTACGAGAGCTTGTTTCATCCATAGTGCTTGTTGACATGCTTTTCCGGCGCTTACATATTCGGCTTCGGTGGTAGAAATAGCAAGAGCGGTTTGCTTCTTCAAAAACCAAGACGTTAGACAACATCCCATAAACGTGCAAATACCGCTAGTGCTCTTTCTATCTACGTAGTCTCCCGCATGATCCGAATCCGCATAGACAATGGTTTCTATGCCGGATTCCTTAGGATACCATAATCCTAAGTGTATAGTGCCTTTAACGCATCGGAAGATACGCTTAACCGCTTCTAGGTGAGAGGTTTTGGGATCCTCTTGAAAACGGGCACAAAGGCAGACACTAAACATGATGTCGGGTCTACTTGCCGTCAAGTATAGTAAACTACCTATCATTCCTCTATACTTGGTGTTATCTACGGACTCACCTTCATCATCTTTTGTGAGCTTTACCTCCGTAGACATGGGAGTTTTCATGGGTTTTGATTCTTCTAGGCCAAACTTCTTAAGCATTTCCTTAATGTACTTAGATTGGTTAAAAAATATTCCATGTTCTAATTGTTTTATTTGTAATCCTAGGAAGAAGTTAAGTTCACCCATCATACTCATCTCAAACTCATCATGCATGATTTTGGCAAATTCATCACACATGTCTTGACAAGTCGATCCAAATATAATGTCATCAACATATATTTGGACAATGATGAGATTTGGGTCTTTCCTTTTAGTGAAAAGAGTGTTATCTACCATTCCCATGGAATAATCATGTTTAATAAGAAAAGCTTTTAATCGATCATACCAAGCTTTGGGAGCTTGTTTGAGTCCATACAAAGCTTTCTTTAACTTATAAACATAATCAGGTTTTGCGAAGTCAATGAATCCTGGAGGTTGTGCCACATATACCTCCTCATTGATAAAACCGTTAAGGAATGCACTTTTCACATCCATTTGGAATAACTTAAAATCTAGGGCGCAAGCATAGGCAAGTAATATCCTAATCGATTCTAGTCTAGCTACAGGGGCATAAGTTTCGTCATAATCAATTCCTTCTTGTTGATTATAACCTTGGGCAACTAACCTAGCTTTATTCCTAGTAACTATTCCATTCTCGTCTAACTTATTCCTATATACCCATTTGGTTCCTATGATGGTCATATCCTTTGGATTTGGGACTAATTCCCAAACATCATTCGCCTTAAATTGATTTAATTCTTCTTGCATAGCTATAACCCAACTTTCATCCTTTAAAGCCTTGCTAATATTCTTAGGTTCTATTGCTGAGAGGAAACAAAAGAAATTATTTTTATCTTGGGCTTGTGACCTAAGGGTTCTTTGGTTAAGATGTCCTATTATATTATCTAATGGATGAGATCTAGATTCTTTAATATTAACAGTTTCGTTATTTTCTAAGTGAATGTCTTCATTATCATTTCCTATGGGTTTTGTTTTACTAACCTCAATAGCTTCATCTTCGATTAAATCATCATCTTCTAAAGGTAATGTTTTAGGAGGTGGTGGTGTTTCATCAAATGTTACATTTAGTGATTCCTCTACTTTCATGGAGTGTTTGTTAAGTATTATATATGCTTTGCTATTTTGTGAGTATCCTAAAAATATTTCTTCATATGATTTTGGATCAAACTTAGTGAGATAGTCCTTAGTGTTTAAAATATAGCATTTACTTCCAAATACCTTAAAGTAGCTTAAGTTTGGTTTTCTACCTCTTAATAACTCATAAAGAGTTTTTCCTAGAATTCTTCTAATTGATACCCTATTTAAAATATAAGTTGATGTATCTACGGCGTGACACCAAAATTTTTTTGGGATGGATTGTTCATTTAACATAGTTCTACTCATTTCTTGTAGTGACCTATTTTTTCTTTCTACTACGCCATTTGATTGAGGAGTACGAGGAGCGGAGAAATTGTGAGATATTCCATTTAACTTGCAATATTTTCCGAATTGTACTTCGTTATCAAATTCCCTACCATGGTCCGTCCTAATGGTAACTATTGAGCATCCTAATTTATTTTGAATCATTCTACTAAATATTTCGAATTTTTCAAAGGCTTGAGTCTTGTCACTTAAAAACCTAGTCCACGTGTATCGTGAGTAGTCATCTACTATCACTAAGGTATATTTGTTTCCTCCATAGCTCCGCACAGCGGATGGACCAAAAAGATCCATATGTAATAATTCTAGGCATCTAGTAGTGGATACTATATTCTTGGCATTGTGACTAGCATGAGCTTGTTTTCCAA
Organism: Artemisia argyi; assembly: GCA_030686995.1. Lineage (NCBI taxonomy): Eukaryota > Viridiplantae > Streptophyta > Magnoliopsida > Asterales > Asteraceae > Artemisia > Artemisia argyi. Next base: position 50,052,071 of record CM060688.1, read on the forward strand.
TTTTACATGCATCACAAAAATGCTAGTCATATTTTAGATTAGGCAAATTTCTAACTAATTCCTTAGAGGCCAAAGATTGTATTTGTTTCATATTAGCATGTCCTAATCTCCTATGCCATAGTGTAGAGTTTTCATCTAGGGTCGTTAGGCATATCCTACCTTCAGGTTTGTTTTCTAGTTTCATAACATATATGCCACCTTTTCTAATTCCTCTACCTATAATTTTTCCATCCTTAACTATTTCGCTATCATCTTCGGTAAATGTGACTCTACATTTATTATCACATATTTTTCCTACACTAAGCAAGTTATATGTTAATTTATCTACATGCTCTACATTTTCAATAGTAAGTGAGTCTTGAGAGATCGTACCTTTGCCAATGATTTTTCCACGTAAGTCACTACCGAAAATAACGTTACCTCCATTGTATGCCTTGTATGTAGAGAATAGATTGCGATTCCCCGTCATGTGCCTCGAACATCCGCTATCTTTGATCCATTCGTCAGGTTCCAAGTCAATTCCTAAACATATTTCGTCGGTTTCTTTTGCCCTAAAACACTTTTCGTCTCTTGGCTTTTCAACTTCTTCTTTGTCACTATCACTCCATGTTCCATTAACAAAAGCACCTTGACTTTCGTAACCCAGTGGCTTTAGACATTCGCCAACGAGATGATTTGGACTTCCACATCTAAAGCATTTTCTCTTCCCGTAGTTGTCACTTCTATTCCTTTGGAATGCTTTTCTTTCGTCTCGTGATAATCTAGTGAATCTTCCTCGTCTCTTGAAGAACTTCTTGAATTCTCTTACGGCCATTGCATATTCTTCGTCTTCACTTTCGTCACTTGAATAGTTTTACGTGTTTTTACTTCGTTATAAAAATTAGTTTTAGAGTTTTGCTTAGCTTTTAAAAACTTAGATTCGATAATATGTGATCTCAAGTCTTGTGCAATATAAACAATTAATACTACACAATATACTATAATGATAAGTAATGAAATAAGTAAGAGACGGAAAGATCGAACCGCGAGACAAGAGATTTATAGTGGTTCGGCTACAAGGACACCTTCCTTGCCCTACTCCACTCCCCGAGCACCTAACTCGAGAGTTTTCTTCACTATATCAACAAGCTCCCTTATGGCGGAGAAAACCGTACACACCAATATACACACCAATCTACACACCAATCTACACACCACTTTTCACACCACAACTTCGTCACACCTAAGTCACAACTTCTACACAACTTCTTCAAATCTATCTACTTCACAACTAACTACTCCACACCTATCTTCTTCACACCAATCTAGTACCTAGCTTATCTTCTTCACACCAAGCAACTAACTAATCACACAATCAATATCTAACACAACTATCTACAATCAAATATTCACAACTATCTTCACAAAGAATAATGTAAATGATCTTTGATGATACACCAACAACTTGGATGTGGAGATCACAACAAGTTGTAATACTTCTTGTCTTGAGGGATAGAAGTATTCTTCTCTTGCACTTGAGGGGATGAAGGTTGGATCACTTTGAAACAAAGAATTTATATACTTATGATCAAAGGATAAAAGAGTGGAGATTTGGATCTAGATCAGAAAGTTTAGTAGTGCAAAAGGTGAGGAAAAAATTCAGGTTTAAGGTGGTATTTATAGGCAACAAAATCTGACAGAGGAGCGTGGCCGGTCCCCTTAAATCATGGCCGGCCCCCTTAAAATTAAGGGGACCGCCCTTTATAATTAAGGGGGCCGCCCAGCTGAAACGGCCAGATTCTTTGTCTTTTAGTGGGGAAAGTTTATTTGGTGAAAATCTAACTGATTTTGGTTAAAAATTTGAATTCATATATTTAGTATGAATAAAACATTTTTCTTTATTACCAAAAGTGTTTTTCAAAAATATATAATATGTTTATATAATTAAATAAACTTTGTAATGCTTAATTAAACTTTCCTTTGATCATAAAATACACTAAACACTTTGTTTATTTATACCTTAAGTGATTTGGATGTAAAGAGAAATATTAATCACTAAATACTTGTTTATGTCACAAGTTTTAGTTCTATGCGTTTATATTTTGTGATAATTAAAACATAGAGATATTGATAACATGTTAATAATGTTTTTAGGCATTATTTATGTCAACACATTTCTCAATCCCACGGGATTTACATGTGTATATCATGGTTTTTATGCTGATAACAAGAGTCACTGTAACAAATTCATTCTCAAAACTAATCCCATGGGAGTGAATCCCATGGGATTCACTATGAAAAATAAGAAAAGAATTACTTTGAATTACTTTTTTTTTTTTTTTTTTTTTTTTTTTTTTTTTTTTTTTAAATTCATACTGAAAACCATAATTTATAAGTAATCCCATGGGATTCACTGTGAATCACATGGGATTCACAGTGAGTCCCATGGGATTCATGCTGAATAAAAAGCAACATACCTTATAGTCTATAAACTTTTTCTTCTCCACACTATTGTCTTCCTCTGCTTGTTCTTTTGCAGCTTCCTTTTTAGTTTTTCTATAAACCCATGGATTTTTGTCTCTTATCATTACAATCTCACAATCTTCTTCTATCTTTAAATCTTGAATCGTACAATTCCACCATGCTTCGTATATTTCAATTTGAACCAGCAGAAATATCGTTCTAGTATACACTTTTGCTGCATGACGTTCAATCTCTAATTGTGTTAGGCATTTTGGAGCCGCGTCAAATGTTTTAAAGTCCAAATGTTCTTGCCTATATCGTTGTCTTTCCATTGCTGATTCATAGGACATCATAAAACTAACTAGCGTTGCTCCTGGGCTTGTGAAACTTTTGAAGAACGAGTTTTCACTTTCGGATCTTGATGTGGTTCTCATCAAACCAAACAATGGCGAGTCGATGAAAAAAGATGGAATCCATATTTCTCGTAGGTTAAACATCTTAGTCATCCATTTGTGATTTTGCAAACCAAAATCCTCAATCAACTTAGCCCATTTCTCTTCAAATTCCAACGGTTCCTTGTACATATTCCAAACAATCTTCTTAAAACGCTTCTTGAAATCTGTTTCTACATATATCTCTTTACAAATCTGTTTTTGATAAAGATAGTTTTAGAATCATGTTATCAGCATAAATAAGATGATTTACACATGTAAATCCCATGGGATTTACAAATGAATCCCATGGGATTCATGTGAATCCCATGGGATTCATGTGAATCCCATGGGATTCTTCAGTCAATCCCATTGGATTCATCATGCAATCCCATGGGATTCATCATGCAATCCCATGGGATTTATTAGGCAATCCCATGGGATTCATAGTTTCATACAGAATCCCATGGGATTCATAGTACCATATGTGATAACATTTTTTATAAGTTCGATAAGTTACCTTTGCTGGAATCTTTTGGTCAATATGCCACATGCAAAGTCTGTGCTTTGCTTTAGTGAAAACGGCTTCAGTGGCTCTCTTCATTGCTCCATCTTGATCTGTTACCACCATTGTTGGTTCTTTTTTGAAAGCCGTCATAAATGCTTTTAGAAGCCACGTGTATGACTCAATGTCTTCATGTAATAGCATTCCCGATCCAAGTGTGACACACTTTCTGTGATTATCGACACCAGTGAATGGTACAAACACCATATTGTACCTAAAAATAACATAATTGTTAATTACACACAATCTAAAAGGGTGAATCTCATGGGATATAATCTGTGAATCCCATAGGATTTCATGAGAATCCCATTGGATTGACTGATGAATCCCATGGGATTTCATAAAGAATCCCATGGGATTCTCATTAAATCCCATGTGATTTCATAAAGAATCTCTTGTAAAACTTACCTGTTACATCTGAATGTTGCATCAAATGAGACTATGTCTCCAAACTCTTTATAATTGCATTTCGAAACTTCATCAGCCCAAAACAAAGCAACTAACTCACTCTCTTCTACCTTATACTGAAACGTAAAGTTTGGCACATATATCTTTCTGTTTTCCATTTTATTTATAAGCATTTGTGCGTCACTTTCCCCAATGAACATATTAACATCCCGCATTTCATTCTTAAAATCATCAAATGTCCCATGAACATACTCATACCCTCCCTTCATACTCATTAACAAGTTATGAGCCCGTGTTGGACCAATCTTGTTCTTTGCAGCTTTAACAACGAACATTTTTTCTGCTTGTGTCATTCTTCTTTGCTTTTTTGTAAAATGTTTGTACTCTTTTGGTAGGAGCATATGGTTATGTTTTGCAATAAACTTAACAATCTGGTATTTTTGAGAAACAACATCCAATTCTAACCTTATACGAGCTTTACAACCTGTTATATAAAAATAATATTTTAAAAACATGTTATTAAAAAACAATTCCCATGGGATTCAGAAAAAATCCCATGGGATTCAGAAAGAAACTCATAAATATATTAGAGAGCTTTACTACCTGTTACATGCATCATTGTATTTCTTGTGGAAAACTAGAAGGGGGGTTGAATAGTTTACCGCTTTTTCGATTCTTTTGAACTTGAATATCTTTAAAAACATTTACGTTTGCTTAATGATATAAACACAATGTTATATGTTTGATTCTTTGAAAAGCTTTTCATGTGAATAACAATTCTAACTTTACTAGTTTCATACTTTGAAAAGCTTTGCTTGTGATGATCCTAACTTTACTTGTTTAGTTATTTGAAAAGCTTTACTTTTGTTTGAAGATATAAACACATCTTTACTTGTTTAGTTCTTTGAAAAGCTTTATATGTAACTAGCTATTTTAACTAAAGAACAACATATAGTAAGCAAAGATAAAGAAAGAAACGATCAAACCACAACACGATTGTTTATCATGGTTCGGCTACAAGGACTCTTTTTCCTTGCCCTACATCCACGCCCCGAGTTTCCAACTCGAGAGTTATAAGCACTAATCAACAAGCTCCTTTCACCGGCGGAGAAAACCTTTACAACGCCGCTTACACTTTTACCGAGTTCTTTACCAAGGGTACAACCACTCCCGTTAGTTCTTTTACAAGGGTACAACAACTCCCGACACACTACGTATTTTGAGGCCTAAAATACTAACCACTCACTTCTACATACATGACACAACTGAAGTATAAACTACCAAAGCTTATACATGACCAAGCTACTAAGACTTGCAACTTTAGAGTTGAAGCTTGTAACTTCTTGAATGATCTTGTGAAGTCCCTTGCTACATAAGAGAATCACACAAATCAAAAGGTTACTGAGTTAGTTGAGAGAGTATGTGAAAATATGTCCTAAAGGGGTGACTCAAAACTAACAAATGGTTTGGTATTTATAGCAAACCATTCTGCAGGTCTGGCGGATCAGGCGGACCCCTCAGAAGGGTTCCGCCCGTGTATCCCTAGGGTACCGCCAGGCTTGCAGTTGGTTTTTACAATAAATCTTCCAAACCAAACAAGGTCACATCACATTACTTCTAGTCAAACGCAAGACTTGCAAGAAAGCATAAGGTTAGTCAAACACTCTTTCTTACCATAAATGTATATGGACAAAGCTTACCTTAAATGTGATGTGACATTACTATTTTAAGAAATAAATGTGATGTGACAAGACACTTTCTAATTTAAGAAATAAAAACAATGTTTTGTTTAAAAGGAAATGTAAACCTTAGTTAAACAAGACTTAAACACTTAAAGTGATGATTTACTTATAGCTAAACTTCATACTTTGTCATTAACAAAACTTAGCAAAGATCGTAAAATATAAATAACGTTTTTAGGCGATATTTGTATTAACAATCTCCCCCTTTTTGTTGATGACAAAACATAAACTTTATTTATAAGTAAGTCACTAGTTTTAGTGTTAAGTCTTATAAAGTTAGTATAAAAACTTGTTTTTGCAAAGATGAGGTGATAAGCACTAAAAACTTGTTTTTGCAAAGATGAGGTGTAGTTTTAGTGTTAAGTCTTATAAAGTTAGTATAAAAACTTGTTTTTACAAAGATGAGGTGATAAGCACTAAAAACTTGTTTTTGCAAAGATGAGGTGATAAGCACAAGTTTATATAAATTCTCCCCCTTTTTGTCGAAACAAAAAGAAGAGTAGCGAAGCGGAAGTATGCACTTGCTCCCCCTTGGACGATACTCCCCCTAAATGGAGTGCCAAGAGAGGAGACATGGATTTTGAACCTACAAGAAAAAGGTTAGTTGCCGCACAAGACAAGTCATGAAAGCATTTCATGTCTGAAACACAACTAAGAGTTGTGAAGCGGAATAATTCAATACTCATGCTCCCCCTTGAATATTACTCCCCTAAATAGAGTATCAAGGAAAGAAAACATGGAAAATGATCCTACAAAAAGAAAGTTAGTTTCTAAAACACAAGATATACAAGTTACCATAACAAGGTATAGTGCAGTCACAATACTTTAAATGGTCAACTAACAAAACATATCTCATAGTAGGATAAAATTAATTTCATGTAAAATTTGACTTTTAGGAAGTCGAAGACGAGAAATGATGTGAATAACATCCTACTTCTAAAAATAAAAGACCAAATAAAAAGAAACTAAGAATATAAAAATCCTACATCTATAAAAAGGAAACCATCACTTTCCTTAATGAGAAACATTCTTCCAAAACAAGGGTAAGGTTGTTTGAGAATAACAGTAGGTGGTGGAGGATGTAGCGGGTTTCATTTTGAATGTTGTGGGGGTGACACGGTTTTGGTTTGTTTGTTTAAATGGTGAAACATTTTCCAAAAGAAACGGGTTTGTTTCATTTTGGAGACTCTAAACTTGAGGTGGTGTTGGTGCTCTAAACTTGGTTTGTTGGTTTTGATGAGCAACATTTTCCAAAAGAAACGGTTTTGTTTCATTTTAGAGACTCTAAACTTGAGATGTTCTACAATGTGGTTTAGGATAAACCTCATTTCATTGTTTAGAGGATCAAGGATGTCTTTGTAGATAAGGTGAGACAACAATGGTTTTGGGTGGTGATATTCTTGTTGTGGTGTTTGGTTGTGGTCAAAAGACTCATTTTGGTCAAGCAATGACCATAGTTTTTCATTTGTGAAAGGTGGTGGTTTTGTTGGTCTTGATGGAAGATCATTGAGATGCTTCTATTTTCTTATACGAAGAAAATAGAGTTTCAAAGTGTTGGGAAGGTTCATGTGGTGGTGGTAGTTGAACAAAGTGACAAAGGCTTGGTTTTCCGGATGGATTACCATGAAGGTTTTTGTAAATGGGGTGAAACACAAATGATTGTAGGTGTGTATGACCTTGATCATTTGGAAAAATTTAGGGTCTAGCATAGCGGTAAGCTAAACTCTCAAGCAATGACGGTGGATGAGGCATCATCCAATGACTCATTTGGTTGAAATATTGGTTGTTGTTGGGTTTCCGTTTCGGCAATGGTGTTAAATAGTGACAATGATGGAGGGCTTGATGGTTTAGGTGATAGGTTTTCAAAAGTTTCCAATAGTGGATGTGGTGATGTTGGTGGTGTATGGAAAAAGTTCCATTGGTGTAAATGTTGGTGATCGATGGTTGAAAAAGTTTTTGATGGTTGAAAAGTGTATATGTTTGTATTGCCATGTTTGGGAGAGGATGTTGAAGTAGCAAGATTGAGGAAATCCTGAATAGTGGTCATGTTGATGTTGCAAGGTATTGAATATGGTGTTGAGGTAGTAGGGTTAAGGAAGTTTTGGATAGGTGAAGAAATGTCAAGTGATGAGCTTGATTTGATGGTTTTGTTGAAGCAACAAGTTTTAACACTAATCCTAGTGGCTTTAGCTTGATGATTCGGATGAAGTGTTTGATTAATTCATCTCAAATCTTTGGTTTGCAAGAGTTTTGAGATTGAGAGAAGTAATGGTGTTGGTGTGAGTTTTGGGGTATTCTAAAGTGATCAAACTTAAAAAGAATTGTGGGAATGGGTGTTTGGATTTGATGTTCTACCATTCAAAGATTGAGGTATCAAATGATTTTCATGAACTTGTCACATCATTTGATGTCAATCCAATGGAATAGGGTGGAGTGAAAGACCAACATATGCACTCAATGCTTTGAGATCATGGGATGTGATTTGGTTGAAAATGTTCCAATGGTTTGAAGGATCCTTTAAAAGGGTTCCTTGGGTTAGTTATGTTTGAATATGAACTTTTGGCGGGAAGTGACTTCCTAATTGTTTTAGTGAGTGAAAGTTGTCCTAATATGGTTATTGGAGGTAAGGGAAGATGTTTCTCACTAAAGAAAATGGTTTGACACTTTACAAGTTTTGAACTTAAGAAAAATGACAAAAATTTTCTGCAGGTGTCTGGCGGAACCCTCGCGGTACACAGGCGGAACCCATTTTAGGGTGCCGTCTGGTCCGTTGGGCCAATTCTGGGTTTCCCAGAAAATACACTGGCGGAACCCAATTTTGGGTACCGTCAGATCCGCCAGGGCTGAAAAATTAGGCAGTCCGCGATTTTGACCCGCGAGACGATTTTCAAAATTTTCGAAAACTCCTAAAATAAAAAAGATAATGCATTTCTGGTTTGGCAATGCAAAAATTAGACACGTAAACACACATATCATAGGACTTTGACCTTGAGGTCGAGGATTTCACTATACTTAGTAAGAATTGCCATAAGCATAAAAAAAAATTGACAAACACCTCAAACATTGTCATTATGCATAAAAGCTCATACAAACATAATCCGACAAATGTAATAAAACAAGTAAGTGAAAAATAATACAAATCACGTAGTTTAACACATAAAAGGTTCTAAAACATTCATAAGCCAAACACTCCTTAATCGTCTCATAACCGGTCTATCTTCTTATTGAGCTTGCTTAGGTACCTTCCAAAGCACTTGAAAATTCCTTTGGTTTGCTTGAACTCTTCGGATGCATTTTCAATGACGGGGAGTTCTAGAAGGTAGTCTAAAGGAGGTAACTTAGAGTTAGGAAGTTTATCATCCTTGCTCATGTCAGATGATGATGATGATGGTGTAGGTGAGCGAGTACGTTTAACCTTACCTTTGAAAACTCGTTTATTACTTAGAGGAACGAAGATGTGAGGAATGAGAGAATAGTCAAGGCACATTCCATTATCGTTAGGAGGAATGGGTGAGATTGTTCTAAAGGGACGGGTGAGAAGCATTCCATAAGGAAGAGCGGTTGTTCCTACCAAAGGTATGTCGGCCATTCTTTTGGCGAGGTAATAAGCTAGGTTAAAAGGTTGACCGGTGGAAATGCTATAGAGCATGTAGCTAAGACATGTGTTGACATGATCTCTATTTCCTATGGAACTTATAACGTTGGCTCTAAGAATCTCTTCCCATTTCTTAAATTGTGGTTTGAGTTCATTGAATTCCATTCCATATGGGTCCTTGATGACCTCATTTCCAGTTCTAGTTCTCCTAGTGTTGGTGGTCCTAATGAAGAGGTGGTCACGAAGTTCATCTTTGGATACAAGAGGGGTATCATAGGGATAGATGCGCTCACAGAGTGTGTCAACAGTTGAGAGGGAGTGCAAGTCGGAGTAGATGCAAGTTCCATGGTTTGGGACACCTAGGATTTGAGCAAACTCCTCGAGAGTGAAGGAGTATTAATGACTACTAGCCCTAAAGTTAATAGATATGCGACCATACTCATCCTTGGAGAGGGTGATGGATGCATAGAATTCTAAAATGAACCTAGAACAAATAGGCTTGTCGATTTCTAAGAGATACTCAAGTTGATTGTGGCAAGTTCCGTGTAGAGGCTGGTACCTTCTAAGAAGGATGGATCAATGGTTCTATCCTTATGGACATATCGTTTTTCTAAGGCTTTGAAAACAACGATTTGAGTTTGAGTAAGACCTTTGGTTTTGTGGTGTTTGGGTAGGTACTTGATGGTGTCCTTGTGGTCGTAGTGAGTTAGAGGAGGCATTATGATTCCTAGAAAATCAAAATTTCACATTTTAGTCTAAGTGAACGACTATTGTAATGTGTATGTTCTAGTGTGTGCCTATATGAAGACAATGTGGAGGTGCGGTTAACTTGACTCATTTTGATGCTTAAAAACGTTTTATAATGCAAGTGATGTTTCAATGACGTTTTTCATTTGTTTTAACAATATGGTGAACGGTGGTAAAGTATGGTTGACTACCGAGAGTGGATATGTGAATTGAGGTGGTGATTGCTTGACAACACTTTGAAGCTTGGATATCTTCTTTGTGTTCTTCACTTGCTAGAAAGTGGAAGAGACGCATTTCATAATGAAATTCACTTGACTTTTGACGACATAGACAAATATGTTAATGAGAGTATGGATATAACAATTGCCCTTTGTTTCAAAGAGCAACACAAGGGTGAACATAGGTTTATGTATCATGAAAGGTGGTTTAATCTTAATAGGTTAGGTTATAGTGGGGATGACACACTTGTTTGGTTACATTGTGGAATCTTCTTGTGAAGATTACTAGGTGGAGTTATTGGTGAAGATGATATTGACTCTTGGTTTCTTTGAGGGCATGGAAATGGTGGATGACTCGATATTGATAGGACAAAGGATAACTCGGTTTCTCATTTCACATTGGTTGTTTGAGGTTTGAGTGATGAAAGGTTATGAGGAAGATGCTTGAAGTTTTGCTTATTTTGCGAATCTTATGGGCTGAGGGTAAGTTGGAGTTGTGAGTAAAGAGGTGTTTGGTTTAGAAATTAAGAATAAAACATTCTGTAGCTTTGGCGGACCAGGCGGAACCAAAAAGAGGGTTCCGCCCGTATGGTCTGAGGGTACCGTGGGAACTGCAGGAAAAATTCAAAAGGGATTGTCTTGATTTTTGTGGTTTTATCCTAGTATTCAAAACTAAGGTTTTAGGTCTTATGAGTTTTTGACTAAGACTAGGAATGATGAATGCTTCACATTCAAGAGGTTTTGTGAAAACGTTGATAGAATGGTTAACGTAGAAAACTTTCTTAGTTAAGACGTTCCTCAATGAACAATCTTACCAAGGCGATGATGAAGGATCACAATATGTCTATTAAGACCATAATGGATTGAATTGTTGCCGAGGTCAATGTCTCCTTTGTTGAAGGGATAACAATGTTGATGAGATGAATTCCGTTGTCGATATGAGTTAGCTTGTTCAAGTAGAGCTTGTTGATGTGCTTCTCCATCCAAAACTAATTTAAGGACCTTACATGTTTTGGAGACTCATTGGGTAAGTAAGTATAAAAGTGCAAGTACCACTTGTGCTTTTCTTATCAACTTATTACCGACATAATTCCATTTTGCATACACTATGGTTTCTATTCCCGTTCTTTTGGGATACCATAGTCCTAGTTGTGTAGTTCCTTATGATGTATCCAAACAAGCTCAACTAAAGAGTTTTTCGAGGATCTTCTTTAACACGAGCACATAGACGAATGCTAAACATAATGTTGGATCTAATTGTTATGATAACAAGTAGTCTTCCAAAAATTTCTCTACGTTTAGTTTTACCTACGGATTTACTAATCTCATTCTTGACAAGTCATCAATAACTTAACCATTGAGAACAAGAGAGTAACTAGGAATGTCTTTAAGTTAAAATCCCTTGCTTTTGGAGCTTGCTTTTATTATCAAAAAGACTTTCAAATATTGACACTTATAATCACATGATTACTTCGAAACATTTATTTTGTTTCACTAGTTGTTTTACTCTAAATTCCAAAAACTGTTTTTGTTGAATTTGTTTAGACACAACTATGACCTATAAATCAAGTTTGATAACTTATGTCAATTTTACTTGATTCAATGTTTGACTCATGGTGAGAAGATGTTATTTTGTACTTTTATCCTTAATGTTTTACACAACATACTTGTCTTGCCATCATTGGACTTTCGACTAAGTTATCATCTACCAAAGATGATATCTTAGAAGGAGGAGATCACTCGTTAAATGTTGTATTCAACGACTCCTCGACTCTTTGGGTTTTCTTACTTAAGACACTATGAACTCTATTTGTTTTGAAAAAATCCAAGAGGTACAACATCATGAGACTATGTGTCACATTTGATGAGTAAATCCTAGATGTTGAAAACTCATTTTCTTTCACACATCCTAATGTATGCTAATGTGATTTATTTCACCTTGTGTGTTTTATGTGAGATTATCATAAAGGAGTGATTAAAGAAAAGCACAATTAAAGACTCAAAGTATGGTGTTTGAGAAAGTTGTTTAACAAAGGTTTGTTTTGCAAGCATCACAAAAGTGTTAGACATTTTAACACTTAGGAAATTCTTAGTTATCTCACTTGTAAGCAAGAGTTGAGTGAGACTCACTCAAGAGATTCTCATGTTTATCTCTTGACGGTTAAAGAACCGAAACACCTTATATCTCCTACTAGTACTAATGACAAAATTCCTTGTTGCATAGAATCTAATCTTAGTTATTACTAATAGCAGATAAACACTTAAGAGTATTACAAATAACACATATTCCAACACATAATGTTAGAAACAAGAGACAATCAAAGTCGAGTTGAAGTAATGCGTACCTTTTAAATTGCATAGAGATGCTATCAAGAGGATAAACACTACGCGTAAAATCTTGATTTGACGACATGCTTTGAAACTCAATTACTCATGTATCCAAGAAGGTTAGATAATCATATAAAAGCATAGAAAATGATAATCCTAATCCTTTTATCATGAGTTTCTAATAGAGATTGAATTATCTCTAAATCTTTCTTCTAGGTTTGACAAATTTTACTTGCTTTGTTTTATTAGTTGATGGTGCTTTTGAGTTAAGTCCTAATTCGGTTTTGTCATTAAACAACCTTTGATTCCTCAACAATCTTTCAAGAGATTTTGAGCTTTCATCAAATTTAACTAATAATTTTCCTTTCTCATTTTGCTTTCTAATCTTATGTTTGTAATCTAGACACAATTTACATTCTAGATCAATTTTAACATAACTCTCAATTCTAGACATTTTATCTTCTAACAAGATTTCCTTTACAAAGATATTCTAAGAAGATTTTGAAGACTCATTCTTGAAGATAGTTTCTAGGTCCATTTTGCATAAACGTTTAGACTCATTTTCTAGTTTAGAAAACTCTAGGATGAATTTGTCAAAGCAAAAGTGTCTGGTTTTCAAAATGTACCTTGCTTGATGTTTTATCTAGTTGAGAATCACAAACCGGATGGTTGGCTTCATCTTCATCCGTGTTGTTCCATGAATCGCAAGCAAGTCCACTAAGAGCTCAACATGAGTAATCATCTTCACTTACATCTTCATTTAAAATATTTAAACTAGTAGCAAATGTATTTATCTCAACTAAAAATCAATCAATTAATATATCTAAGATTTCTAATACATTTGTGAGATCAAATTGATCATCTATGGCTTGACATATTTCTTGATGAAAATTTAACATTTTTTTCCAAATATCATTCTTTCATATTTGGTACTAAAGCTTTATAAATCATTGTTTTGGCTTTAGTATTTTTACCAAGTTTAAGTTAGTTATCTTGGTTTTCAAAAACTTGTTTTCTTTGATTTGAAATTACCAAAAGAAATAATATGCCAAAGATCTTAATCAATTGATTTCACATAGTTTTCAAAATTACTTTTCCATTCAAGTAAGTTTTCTTTTTCAAATAGCGGTGGGTTTTGAATAGGTTGCCCTTCTTTGAGATTTTCAAAATCCATGGATCGATCCAAGTTTTAAAATACATTCTATTTTAAAGATCTTGAGTAACGTAGCTCTTGATGCCAATTGTGGAAAACTAGAAGGGGTTGAATAGTTTACCGCTTTTTCGAATCTTTTGAACTTGAATATCTTTAAAAACATTTAAGTTTGCTTAAAGATATAAACACAATGTTATATGTTTGATTCTTTGAAAAGCTTAGTCCATACTTCTGCTTCGCTACTCTTCTTTTTGTTTTGACAAAAAGGGGGAGAATTTATATAAACTTGTGCTTATCACCTCATCTTTGCAAAAACAAGTTTTTATACTAACTTTATAAGACTTAACACTAAAACTAGTGACTTACTTATAGCTAAACTTCATACTTTTTCATTAACAAAACTTAGCAAAGATCGTAAAATATAAATAACGTTTTTAGGCGATATTTGTATTAACATTTCTTTTTTATTGTCACTGTCTTTAGCATCTAAAGTGTCGATATTAATATGTCTTGGAGCTCCTTCTTTATTGCACATGAAGTATTTGAGTTGTACCGCTCCAGATTTTGTTAATTTTTGTCCTGCTTTTTTAATTTGAAAACCTCCGGCTTCAGCGTAGTTACCATACATTTCTATAGCTTCATCTAGAGTGTTGTAGAATTTTCCCTCTTTTGGTATAGGAATTCCTTCAACATGAGGCTCCCAATATTCCGATCCGCCCGGTGTCTCAGTGTATTCATATAAAGTTGGTCTTGGTGATTTCATAGAATCTATATATAAAAAGAATCTCAAGGGATTAAGAATTCTGGAAACAATGAATCCCATGGGATTTATAAAGAATTATAAATCCCATGGGATTTATAAAGAATCCCATGGGATTCATAAAGAATCCCATAGGATTCTTTATGAATCCCATAGAATTTATAAAGAATCCCATGGGATTCATAAATAATCACATGGGATTCTTAACTAATGCCATGGGATTCTTTTATAAGTTCCTTGTGATACATTTATAAATTTCTTGTACAGAATCCCATGGGATTCACACAGAATCCCATGAGATTCACATAGAATCCCATGGGATTCACACAGAATCCCATGAGATTCTTTATAAATTACTTGTGATACATTTATAAAATCACATTGATGAATAAAATGATTAATAATGAATCAAATGGGATTCATCAATGAATCCCATGGGATTTATACTTCTCTTAAATCATTAACCAAAAAAAATTAGATTCTCAAAGGATTTACCATGAACTTCTTTAACAGTAGCATCTTCATCCGGTAAATCACCTTCTGTAATCAAATCATCTTCTGACGTGTTTATTGAAGAATCCGGCAGGTTTGTTGATGATTCCGATCTGATTATTGATGATTTCGACGGCGGCGGTGGTGTTTTTGATGAATTCGTTATTCCGATGATTTCTGATTGGTTTGTTGATGATTCCGATCTGGTTATTGATGTTTTCGGCTGGGTTGATGATGATTCCGATCTGATTTCCTTCGGCGGCGGTGGTGTTGTTGATGAATCCGTCGGATTCATGATTAATCCGGTGAGATTCATATTTTCCGGCGTGAGATCTGGCATCAATCAAGTGTGAGATCTGGGTTTTTGTGATATGAATTGGGATCCGTTTGTTGATGAGAGAGAAATCAAGCGTGATTGTGATATGGCAGTTTTTTTTTTTTTTTTTTTTTTTTTTTTTTTAAGTTTTGTGATTTTACTATCTTGCTCTTTTTTGTATATTTTGGTTTCATCTAAGCCATTAGATGGAGGGGGATTGGATGGTTGAGATTTGATTATATGTACTTTACATGCTACTTGTTTTTGATAGATCTCAACTCTACTTTTTAAATCATATAAAAAAAGGGTTAACAGTGGAGATTTTCTTAGAACATCTCCAATAATAGACCTTTTTAAAAAGTTTATAAAGTATGCGTGTCATATAAATGCATTTATTTATTAACTTTTTTATTTTATAGAGTTATTCTCACTATGCAAAACATTGAAAAGCTTTAAAAATAAAAGATGTATATAATGACTTGCATACATTTTATAGCAATGGAAAAGTTAACATGAACATTTTTCATTCAATGTCATCTAAAATCTTTTTCCGCTACAGTTACGTACTTTATAAACTAGTTTCCGACATATAAACCTTTTCATAAACCTACTATCTAAGTATTTGATGAGGACATGATTAATAGGCGTGGCAAGAAGATTCAATGGAAGAACAAAGAATGATGACGTTACTGGTAATAGAAGTAAGAGTACTACTAAACATAAGTAAATATACTTCTAAACATACTGAGGTTACTGGTGTTTGTCATAACCAGACATAACCCTACTAGTATTTTGTTTGTGTCATGACTTTTATTTTAATTTTTTGTTTTGTTTGTTCTAGAATAGTTTGGTTAACTTTTTCCCAAAATTTAGTTTCCCTATAAATATAGGGCTTATGTTTATTGTTTTGGCATTCTAGAAATCATTAATAAAATTGTCTTTTAGAGTTTATCTCTTGTTTGGGTTTATTCCCGCAAAGTGCGCCTTGTTTAATTATGCTTGAATTATGGTTTATCTAAATACGTTTCACGCGTTCTGCGTTTGTTGGCATAAGAGATTCTTAGTATCCTGGTGGTAATTGGTGTAGAAAGTTCTACTTCAATTAATGTCTAAAGCTTGTTAGTATCCTAGATAGTGAAGAAAGTAGAAGATTTAAAATCCATGAATGAACTTGACAACTGTTGCACTATGCTAGAAGAACTATGTTCCGTGATCGTAGGTGGGGCATTAATCCACAAGAATTGCGAGGGTAGCAATTATGGAAGTTTAAGAATATAGGAGAATCTATTGACAACCGTAGGTTCAACCAATCCCCCGTTCAACAACAGATGAATGAGAGGAATGTTAGACGATTAGTATTGGGTGTTAGGCCTGTTATGTATAGCCCATATTTATCCATAGCCCATATTGTATCTTATATATTCTCATGTACACATTATTGGTCATTCAATAAGATCGATTCACAGAAACTTACATGGTATCATACCTACTCGATCCACACCTTCCGCACTGATTAACCCTAAACTTTCGCTTTATTTTTATTTTTTTCCAGTTTATTTGTTTGTCGACCGAAGTGAGTTGTCGACGGGTGTGATCTGTTTTGTTTGTCGACCTTCAGAGTTGTTGACCCTGTTTGTTTAGTTCACTTTGTTCTCCTGTTCGATTGCTACAAACCCTAAACCCGAGTTTTGAGGTTCGTTTTCAAGTGCCATCGACAGTAGCAGGTTTCAATTGGAGAAGAAGAAGTGATTGCTAGTCTTCAAAATATAAAGAATATTATATTAGTTCCCACGTGACTATCCTAGACAAAGGGTATTTTGTTTTGTTTTTTATTATTATACAATAGTCAAAGTTGGTTTACTATTGTTCATTACTACGGATACAAATCTACTGTTCGATTCATAATATATTTGAAAATAGTGACAAGGGTTGTCTTGTTTGCGTATTAATTTGTTTTCATCATGACTATGGATACAAATCCCCCCGCACCTGTCCTTACTTTGTCGGATAAACTTATGGCAATGAATCACCTAACCACCTTTGTGCCTATCAAACTCGATGTTGATGAGATGAATTACTCCTCATGGGTGTACTATTTTTCTCATCTTTGTCATGGCTATGGAATATTGGACCACCTTGTTGATCCACCCGCATCCTCCTCTACTACACCTCCTCCACCACCGACTAGGGACCCGGAGTGGCTCAAGATTGATTTTATTATTCGCTCTTGGATTTTTTCCACACTTGCTTCAAATCTTCAAAAGCGTTTAGTTGTACTTAATCCCACAACTGCCAAAGAGGCGTGGGTATATCTCGAGACGATTTTTCAAGACAATAAACGTCCAAGAGCTATGGCTTTGAAAGCGGAAATACGGAATTTGAAGCTTGGGGACTTAACCATTGATGCATACTTTTAGAAAATTGAGTCAATTGTTTCAGTTTTAGCTAGTCTTGGTTCTCCTCTTAGCAATGATGATATTGTTACTTTTGCACTTGAAGGTTTGCCAACCACGTATGATGTGATTTCTATAGTTATTGCTAGTCGGGAACCCTTTCCCGATCTCAAGACGGTTCGTTCTTTGTTAACCACGCAAGAGATGCGTATGAAATCCAAGGTTCAAGATCCGCTTGTAAATGCTACATCTGCTTCTCCTATGGTCCTATTAGAAAATAACAATGCTCGGCGTTTGTCTAATCCTTTGGAAAAAGTAAACAAACCTTGTTTTCATTTTGCTAAAGGTCATTGTCGTTTTGGTGAGGCGTGTCGGTATCTTCACAATGGTGTTCATGGTAAGTCTACTTTACTACCTCGTACTTCCAGTTCATCCTCTCCTATGCGACAATTGTTGGCTAAGTTGGGGTTTACCCATACATCTAGCCAAACTACTACACCCGTTGCTTATACTACCAATACCTCTCCTGTTGCCTATACTATGAATCACCATCCTTATGGACCGGCTCAACTTCAATACCAATTCCAGCCTCTATATTCGGCCCCAGTGTTTCCACAGGGGGTTCACGGTTTACCACAGGGGGCGGGTCATACTGTTGCTCATGGGGTTCACGGTCTACCACAGGGGGTTCATGTTGCGCAGGGGGTTCCGTTTGCTACAGGTTCTCAGCAGTCGCAGGGGGTTCAAATTCTATCACAGGGGGTTCAGTTTACAGGTTCACAACCTGGGGTTCAGTTTGGTCCAGGTATGGTTCAACAAGGCCTATCACCAGCCGGTTTTCACCCAGGTCAACTACTATTATCAGGTTCACAGGGTTCGGGTCAAGCGACACTTTTACCAAATGTCTTTAATACCACCACTCTTCAGGAACCGGCTGCTGGCAACTGGAATATGGATACAGGTGCGAGCTCTCACCTTAATGATTCTGTACATAGTCTTAGTTATATTCTTAATGAGTGCATTTTTCCGTCTGTTGCGGTTGGTGATGGGCGTTTCATTCCCGTCACTAACTCTGGTCATAGTATTTTGTCTACCCCTTTTCGTCCTCTTCGTTTAAATAATGTTTTAATCACTCCCCACATTGTCAAAAATCTAATTTCCGTGCGTCAATTTGTTCGTGATAATTATTGCACTGTTGAATTTGATCCTTTTGGTTTTTCTGTGAAGGACTTCCTAACTCGACGGGTACTCCTCCGTTGTGATAGCACGGGTGATCTCTATCCTGTTACGAAGCCTTCTCCCATTCCTCAAGCGTATCTTACCAGTCAGTATACGTGGCATCAACGACTTGGACATCCAGGGAGTGAAGTGTTGCGGCGTCTTGTGTCTAGTGATTCTATTTCTTGTACTAAAGAAAAGCTTCCCGTTGTTTGCCATGCTTGTCAGCTTGGAAAACATGTTAAGCTTCCGTTTGTTAGTTCGTCTAGTTCTGTTACTTCTTGTTTTGACATTGTTCACTCGGATTTGTGGACATCCCCAATTCCGAGTCTTTCTGGTTTCAAGTATTATGTTTTATTTCTGGATCATTATTCTCAATATGTTTGGGTTTATCCGTTAATGAATAAATCTGATGTTTTGTCTAAGTTTCAGTTGTTTCGTAGTTATGTTCGTACTCAGTTTAAGTGTGAAATTAAATCTTTTCAGTGTGATCATGGCGGTGAGTTTGATAATACTGCATTTCATAAATTGCTTTCCACCAATGGCATCCAATTTAGATTTTCTTGCCCTCGTACATCTCAACAAAATGGAAAATCTGAACGCATGATTCGTAGCATAAATAACCTTATTCGCACTTTATTGTTTCAAGCACACCTACCACCCAACTATTGGACTGAGGCACTTAATATGGCTGTTTATTTATTGAATATCTTACCTTCTCGTGCCATTAATAATGAAATACCCTTTACTCGACTTTTTGGTGCAACACCTGATTATAATGTCCTTCGTGTTTTTGGATGCCTTTGTTACCCACATATCGATACCAATCATAAACTGGGACCCCGTGCCACACTTGCAATATTTCTGGGATACGCCGCCAATCATTTTGGCTATCGTTGTCTTGATCTTAACACCAACAAAATTATCATCTCTCGACATGTTACCTTTGATGAAACGGTTTTTCCGTTTCAATCCCATCCTTCCAAGCCCACACCCTCATATGATTTTTTGGATGATTCTTCCAATCTCATTTCAACTATTATCAACACTACACCAATTGGTTCACCTTCTAACCCAATTCCTACTCCAAATGTCAATATACCTGCATCAACTGCACCACCTACACCTCCTACACCTCCACCCACTCCACCAGATGATCCTGTTCCCGTACCCACGCCTCCGCCCTCTTCACCACATGTTCCTGTTATATCTACTCATCCCATGGTCACACGTTCTCGTGTCGGGACTACTCATCCTAATCCTAAGTATGCTGGTCATGTGTCTACTGTTTCTCCTTCCCCTGGGTCATATAAGGATGCTTTTAATAATCCAAATTGGCGCAATGCTATGTATGAAGAGTATAATGCACTTGTTAAGAATAAAACTTGGAAACGTGTACCTCGACCTGAGGATGTCAATGTTGTCAATTGTATGTGGTTGTTTCATCATAAGTATTTGGCTGATGGCACTCTTAGTCGGTATAAGGCATGTCTTGTTGCCAACGGTAGCACGCAGATTGAGGGAGTTGATGTTGATGAGACGTTTAGTCCGGTTGTTAAACCGGGCACCATTCGGACTGTTCTTAGCTTAGCTATTTCTCGACATTGGCCTGTTCATCAGCTTGATGTTAAGAATGCGTTTTTACATGGAGATTTAGCTGAAACTGTTTATATGCATCAACCTCCCAGTTTTCGGGATCCAGAGCATCCGGATTATGTTTGCTTATTACAGCGGTCTCTTTATGGTCTTTAGCAGGCACCTCGTGCATGGTTTCAGAGGTTTGCTACTTACATTACTACTATTGGGTTTACTCCGAGTCGGTGTGATTCTTCTTTATTTATTTACAGACAGGGTGACGATACTGCTTTTCTGTTACTGTATGTGGATGATATTGTGCTTACTGCTTCCTCTGAAAGTTTATTACAACAGATTATTGCTTCTTTGCATAAGGAGTTCTCTATGACTGATTTGGGTGCTCTTAACTATTTTTTGGGTGTGTCGGTTACGCGTGACTCTTCTGGAATGTTTTTGTCACAACGTAAGTATGCTATGGAGATTTTGGAGCGTGCACATATGGTTGGTTGTAACCCTTCTCGGACTCCTGTTGACACTGAGTCTAAATTGGGTGATGATGGTGATCTGGTTTCTGATCCTAAGTTATATCGGAGTCTTGCAGGTTCTCTTCAGTATCTCACATTCACTAGACCTGATATTACTTATGCTGTGCAGCAGGTTTGCCTATATATGCATGATCCTCGTGAGCCTCATTTCTCTGCTCTTAAGCGGATTTTACGCTATGTTCAGGGGACTCTAGCATATGGTTTACAGTTATTTTCTTCTACTAATGACTCTTTGGTTGCTTATTCGGATGCTGATTGGGCTGGTTGTCCAACTACTCGCCGGTCTACATCAGGTTATTGTGTTTTTCTTGGCAACAACTTATTATCCTGGTCCTCTAAGCGTCAACCAACGCTTTCTCGTTCCAGTGCTGAAGCTGAGTATCGTGGTGTTGCCAATGCTGTTGCTGAGACGTGTTGGCTTCGGAATTTGCTTCGTGAACTTCATACACCTTTGACCTCAGCTACTATTGTTTATTGTGATAATGTGAGTGCAGTGTACTTGTCCTCTAATCCTGTTCAGCATCAGAGGACAAAACACATTGAGATTGATATTCATTTTGTTCGTGAATTAGTTGGTACTGGTCAAGTTCGAGTTCTACATGTTCCTTCTAGGTTTCAGTATGCTGATATTTTTACCAAGGGGTTACCGTCTGCTTTGTTTGCTGAGTTTCGTGACAGCTTGAGTGTTCGGTCTCCTCCCGCTCAAACTGCGGGGGAGTGTTAGACGATTAGTATTGGGTGTTAGGCCTGTTATGTATAGCCCATATTTATCCATAGCCCATATTGTATCTTATATATTCTCATGTACACATTATTGGTCATTCAATAAGATCGATTCACAGAAACTTACAAGGAAAGCATGAAGATGGAGATTTGACTACCAACAATCAAGTGGTTTCATTCAAAAGTTCAATCAATAAAAATGTATTTTCTTTAATTATGGATAATTATGGGGCTAGGAACTTGGTGTCAAGAAAATTGGTCAATTACTTTTAATTTTGCAATAGAAACTTGTTTGGTTGGAGGTCATGTGGTTTGTAGGATTTCGATCTCTATTGGTAAATTCTACATGGATGAGGTAATTTGTTATTTGGATGACATATAGGATTGTCATATTCAGTTGGGAATATAATGGCGTTGCAAAGTTCAAGGTTTTTATGATTTAAAGCGTAATCTCTACATTTTCTTATGGGAAGGAAAGAGAATTGCGATGATTCCATATGAAAAATTATATGTACCAATGACCGAGGTTAAGATTGAAGAAAAGATTTTGGAGTATGAAGTTGTTGAAGAGCATGTTGAGAAAATCAAAGAATCTAAAGTCATTTCGCAACATGAAGACAAGATTTCAACTTTAGTGTTGGAAATAACAAATAAAGTTGGTATCTTGAAGACTTGTAAAGAAGAAGATATGGGTTTTAGCGATGATGAAGATGATTGTGAGATAAGCAAGGATTCTGAAGGCATCAAGGATGTAAAGGTTTGTAATTTTGATTATGGGTTAAATTTAAATGTGAGTATCACGCATCCAATAAAGTTTTCAATGGTAAACAAAGAAGTTAATTTTATTGCAATTGAAGACTTGGTAATCGTTGATAAGGAGTTCATAACTCGATGTTAAGTCATATGTGGATCAATGAGAGTGTGGTAGATGTGTTAAAAAAGATGAAAGTACTTGATTTAATGTAAAGCCCAAATCTACTAAAGACAAGGTTCATCGTGAGAAGGTGTTCGAGATAGATGAAACCCTTGACAGTGAGAACTCGAGAGCGAGTTCTTCTAAAGTAAGGGGAATGATGAGGACATGTTTAACGGGCGTGACAAGAAGATTCAATGGAAGAACAAAGAATGAGGACATTAATGGTAGTATGAGTAAGGGTACTACTAAATATAAGTAACCTTCCTTCTAAATATACCAAGGTTACTGGTGTTTGTCATGACCAGACAAGTAACCCTACTGGTTTTTTGTTTGTATCGTAACTTTTATTTTAGTTTCTTTATTTTGTTTGTTCTAAAATAATTTGGTTAACTTTTTCCTCAAGTTTAGTTTCCCTATAAATATAAGGCTTGGGTTTATTGTTTTGGCATTTTAGAAATCATTAATAAAATTGTCTTTTGGAGTTTATCTCTTGTTTGGGTTTATTCTTGCAATGTGCGCCTTGTTTAATTATCTTTGGATTAAGGTTTATCTAAATATGCATTCGCGCATTCTGCGTCAGTATTGCTATTAGATATGATATACAAATACTAATTGGAGTAGTGGTGTAGCATGTAGGAAATTTTGACAAAGAGCAAAGATACTCGAAGGGGGTCAACTGGTTCGTTACATGCTAATTATTACATCCGATTGTCGTAATCCATTAACCAAACCTTGGTTAGATTAATTGTAGAGATGCATTATCCGTAAAGATGATCCAAGCCCTCCTAAGTAGCATCAGTTTATGCCTATGAACTTTGAGTAACATTTCTGTCATTTATAGCCATGGAAAAGCCGATGAAAAGTCTTGATGATCATTCCTGTTGTAAAGTTGAGTTGAAATTCCTTCAATTAAATCTCTTGTGACCGGAATATGTTCCAAAATTTCATTCTTGTTCTTGTTCTTATCACACATACGTCGCAGAGACATTAGGCTACGTGTAGGGACGGAACTTATTGGGGAGCGAGAGGGTTGTGGCGCCCTGGAAATTTGGAGCCACAAGTAAAGTTTTAACCCTTATAGTACTTTGTAGTGCTACGCCTTATTAGTACAACAATATTAAAAGAAAATGTAAATTGACCCCCCTAAAACAAACACATTATATTTGACCCCTCCAATAAAACTTAATGGTCAAGTTCCGTCCCTGGCTATGTGATACCACTTGGACCGATAAAATGCTCGGATTCTTCTAAGATTCTTTTGGCACTATATATTTTAATGAAGTGGCTATAAATATGATCAGAAGAAACCACAAAATTGCAATCACTAGTTCTTAACTAGATATCAAGTTGCTGAATGTAGGACACGTGATGTTTTACATGAAGAGAAGAGTATCGTTCAGTAGCCAAGGATGACTTGCCTGTTTCTTCTTTTCAAAGGGTTCAATGATTTGAGACCCTTTGTTTGGTCGGTTATCAGGCAGTCTCCTTGGCTAACCTGACAATCTCTTCTCTCTTATGCCAACCCTTCTCTTGTTTCATCGTTATATATACACTTTGATGAAATCGATACAATTGTCCCCTTCTACATGCATACTAGGTGTGAGTTTTGGTTATCAGTGTGAGTAAGACAATGTATGTCCTGTCTAACGTAATTCTCCTCCCACATCTGTTAACACTTTCCTGTCCTTAGGTATGATATGATGGTAGAACAAGACTTTGTCATATCATTTTTCATTTTTTTTTTTTTGCATTGGTTTGTAGCATATATCGATTAGATAATACAATGAAAACTTTTGTCTCGTGTGTTTAGAGTTAGATGGTTGATGATTAGTGCACAAGTAATTATTTAGTGTGCTGATGAAAAATAGAACTATTTAGTTTAAGAAAACACAAGTGATTGATCAGATACTTCTTTCTTCCTAGTCAATCAATCATGGATCAAATATAGTTATAATATCTTATTACTATAAATCAGAGATAACTACAATCCCTTTTATCATAATCATATAGTTCTCATGGTCTGATTCAAATATAGATACATAAATAGAATACAAAATTATGAAATGTTTTGTCACTGTTGTTGTATAAGGCATACACAAAGTTGCCCCTGTATGCCAGCCAAGTAAGAAACTAATCAATCAACAAGGGGGTCTCGTGTTCACGTATGGGCATCATCTTTTATGGGGTCATTGTGATTTATTTCATATGCATTTGTCTGTATCACATGCATTGGTTTGGTAGGGGCACAATGGGTGGATTTCACACCCTTCTTTTGTTGTCTTTATATCTAATCTGGGTGTGAGACTATACAAAATGTACCTTTAGTTTGTACAAATTAAATCAGAAATATATTTCATTGCCGATTAATAGAAAAAGCTAATATGTTTACTTACATACGCAATAACGTAACAAAGAGCAGTAGATTACTGAGTCTTTTATTCGCAAGTAGTTTTCTAAGAGTCTTTATTTGCCACGGTTTGGTTAATTCTTAGTTTGTCACAGGGAACGCAGTTATCCGAAGAATGTGGGAGTTCATCCAGTGTTGTGATCCTAATTAAGGACCAAAAGTAAGATATCAAGCAACAAATTTTTTCCTATAACTTGTGCAAAAAAGGCAAGAATCATTGAGATTTTTCTTAGATTAACTGTCTTTACCAAAGATTAACTATGACAAGATAGAGTAAATTACATGGTTGGTCCCTGTGGTTTGTCCAAAATAACAACTTTCGTCCCTCGATGTTTAAAGTTGCATTGGTAGTCCCTAAGTATGTAAATAAATAACACACGTGGTCCCTATAGGGACCATACATGTTATTCATTGGAGGCAAAAATTTCACCTATAGGGACCATGTGTGTTATTTGTTTACATACTTAGGGACTGCCAATGCAACTTTAAACTTCGAGGGACGAAAGTTGTTATTTTGGACAAACCACAGGGACCAACCATGTAATTTACTCGACAAGATATTAATGTTGGACGCAAATGTAGGAATGAGGCGTCAGGCATAAAGTAGTAACTTAAACATGGTTGTTTCGTATATAAAGAAGATTAGAAGAAGGAAGAGTACGTAAATTTCAAAGGTTTAGATTGGCCGGAAAACTGTAACCCCGTGCACCTCTTTTTTGTGTGCACCGACCATTCCGCATGAACCTAGCCTCAAACAATGAACAAATGTTTCAATGACCTTTAGTCACGAGTTCAATAGAACCATGACCTATTAAAATAATAATAATAAAAAAAAAAATTTGATCGGTCAACTAAACGTTTGTGATAAATGAATGATACCACTGAATCAATGCCACAATGGTAAGGAGACGTAATTTTATCTAAACGGG
This sequence comes from Artemisia argyi, assembly GCA_030686995.1. Classification (NCBI taxonomy): domain Eukaryota; kingdom Viridiplantae; phylum Streptophyta; class Magnoliopsida; order Asterales; family Asteraceae; genus Artemisia; species Artemisia argyi. The sequence continues at coordinate 50,077,974 of CM060688.1, forward strand.
TCGACTAAAAATGGTCTCTTCCATATTGCAATATCAAATATCCTAGTCCTGATGTGATCCAATCCTAACCCTGTGTTGCTCCCATAATTAATAATCTTGTAAGAGCATACGGTAAGATGACCCCGAGTTATCCTTTAACGCACTGTCACGTCAGCGCCACATCAGCTTTAACCTTTTCACTTTAACTCACAAAAAACACCCGTTATAATAACTTACCTTAACTCAACATTTTGGACCCCACTTTTTTTCTTCTTTTTAACAAAAAAAAATAAATAAATAAAAATTGAGTTATCCCATAACTCACGGGGCGGTATAATAACTTTCTGAGTTATCCCATAACTCACCAAAAAGCAACACCCTTAACGCTGCGTTAAGGAGTTAACTTGGTGCGTTAACTTGGGGGACGGTATGATAACTTGGTGCGTTAACTTAGTGTGTTATGCTATAACTCACCTACCGTATGCTCTAATATAATATATATCATAATCATGTACCCGTTGTGTGTCAGAATCGTTAGATTGTATGAAAAGATAGGATATTTAGGGCATCTGTTCTTTCTCACAAAAGTTTCAACTATTCAGTCTAGGTGCACAATCGAAGGTATGGACAGGAAAATTTGATACGCTATACGCATTGTATTATAAAGTCATTTCAATGCATAAGTCTATCATTGATAGAACTTTTGGAGCCATTAAATCTTTTGATGGTGGATGAACAAATTATTTTAATTAGTCCATGCATATAAATGATTAAATGGGGGACTTTTAGAATAATAATAGAATAAAATGCTCCTTAATTTTCCTAAAATGTTCTACTTTTCAATATGACTAAAGTTAAAATGAATATAACATCAAGCATCTGCCAGGACATCAAGATACTTATACTTTTTATATCACATCAACTAAAATGATCTTTTCGTTGTTACTTTAGTACGTATTTAATCAAATGATTAGTTTCTTAAGTTTTGCTTTATATGTATAATTATTAAGGTCCTATTTAGATATGATATACAAGTATTGATTAGAGCAATTGTGTAGAAGTGTGTGTTGTAAATTTTGACAAAGAGCAATGATAACTCGAAGGGAATCAGGTTCTTTATATTCCATTGTTGTTCCATAACCGAACCCTGGTTACATTTTCTTAGAGATGCATTATCCAGAAAGATGACCCAAGACCTCCACAGCACGACCTTATGCCGATTGACTTTGAGTTGTATTCCTGTCATTGTCAACTATGGAAAAGCCAATGATAAGTCTTGATGACCATTCCCGTTGTAAAGTTGAGTTAAAATTCATTTAAAATCTCTCGTGACGGTATATATTCCAAAATTTTATTCTTGATCTTGTACTTATTATCACACACACGTCGCAAAGACATTAGGCTACGTGATACCACTTGGACTGAGAAAAATGCTCAAATTTTTCTAAGATTCTTTTGGCGCTATTTTAATGAAGTGGCTATAAATATCATGCTAAGAAACCACAAGAATTGCCATAATAAGTTCTTAACTAGATATCGAGTTGCTGAATGTAGGACACGAGAGGTATTGCATGAATAGAAGAGCATTTTTTGGTAGCCAAGGATGACTTGCCTGTTTCTTCTTTTCAAAAGGTTCAATGATTTGAGACCGTTTGTTTGGTCGATTATCAGGCAGTCTCCTTGGCTATCCTGAAAATCCCTTCTCTCTTATGCCAACCCTTCTCTTGTTTCATCGTAATATTTACAGTTTGATGAAATTGATACAGTTGTCCCTTCCTACATGCGTACCAAGTGTGAGTTTGGGTGTTTTATTGTGGTTAGTGTGATTTTTTTATATCATTTCTGTATGACAATGTACGTCATGTCTAATGTAATTCACCTTGTTCATGGCCATATGATGCATTGATTCCCCTCCACCATTAATATTTTCTGGTCCTTAGGAATGACATCATGATAGAACAAGACTTTTGTAAAAATGGTATCAAAACTACTAACACAAGGTATAATCACTCAACCAACCACCCCTTAGTGATCTTTTATTATATCAATATACACAAGAAGACTTGTCCCCAACACGGATTCAAGCCAAGAACAATACAACTGAAAACTAGTAGTCCCTCTATTAGGTGCTACTTACAAAACTCACTCACTAAACCAAACCCAGTAAACCAAACTGTATCAAAGATATAAACCCACAATCAAGAAGATCTTGATGTATCACTAAACCAAACTACTACTAAACCCAGATGCTAAACAATAGTTGAGAGATGAAGACTGCGTGAGAGATCAGAGAATGAATGAGCAAAGATAATGAAACCCTAGCTTCATCTCAACCTTTATATAGCCCAATGTTACACATAAGTCCCTGCACATACAAAACTAACAACACTAACACCAAAGTTAAGTATTAGTAAAATAAGACTAAGAAACTTTTCATATTAAACCCTCAAGTTTAATAAGTTTGACATAAGATATTTTCCAATAACTTTATCAAATCAAATTTTATGCATTAGTTTTAGCATACACCAATTAGGCTGGACACAGTAAGGGGATTCAATCCCCCTACTTTTCCCTGCCACGTCAACTTTCTCTCTCCAGCGACCTGCAGGAGATTCAGTGCCCCAGTAAGGGCGACCAAGTTCAATTTTTTTTTCACTAACAAGGTGCCAACGGTTATGTAGGATCAAAAAGGAAAAAAAAATACAATCGATCTCACACACGACCCATTTGTGTTTTTTTGGTCCCTCGATTGAGTACCCCCAGTAGCGACGACCGAGTGGAATCGATCGACATACTCGATCGCCTTCTATTACTGTCACCAGCCTTAGAATTATAGTATGAAAACTTTTGTCTTGTTTGTTTAGAGTTAGATGGTTGATTCAATACATTAGTAATTAGTATGTTGACGAATTGAAATGTATTTCAGTGCTGATTTAGTAGAAAAATTAATTTATGTACTTACATACGCAATAACGAAAAACGGTAGATTCCTAAGAGTCCTACATTCCCAACCGTTTGGGTAAATATGGGTTTTTCACAGGGAACTCAGTTACCCAAAGGACACAGGAGTTCATTGAGTGTTGTGAACCCAATCAGGACCAAAAGTAAGACATCAAGCAACCGTATTTTTCCAAGTAGATTGTGCAAGAAAGACAAGAATATTATTTATTTATTTATTTATTTATTGCGCGGGTTTTTTTTTAAAAAAAAATTAAATCATATATTTTTATTTATTAAAAAACAAATAATTTAATCTTTGTTTTGTTTGATTTATAATGTTTAATTATAGTTTTTTATTATTAAAGATAATTATTTAAAAGTTTTAATCCTATTGTTAATTGCATCTTATCTATAATTTTTGTATTTATCCTTTACTTGTATTATGGATAAATATAAAATGTTACCTAATAAGAAAATAATCTGTTTTCTTAAATAATATTATTACTAAATAAGGTATGGTTTAATTTTTTTGAAATGAAAAAGTCCCTATTTGGGGTTTTATTTTATTATATAAAAGATTATTTATTATTATTATTATTATTATTATTATTATTATTATTATTATTATTATTATTATTATTATTATTATTATTATTTTAAGATTTGGATTTTCCAAGGACCAAGTATGACAAGACATTAATGTTGACCTAAATGTAGGAATGTGGTGTGAGGCATAAAGAAGTAACATGAACATGACCTTGTTGGATATTTTAGTGTAATTTGATTAACTTGTTTGACTAATTTAGTCATAATAAGACATCATTTAGGCTTGGAGGTGCGGAGTGCACGCCTATCACTACAACACAACAGGGCTAATGCTACGGTAGGAATCCGTTGCAAATCCGTTGCAAATGGCAACGGATTTGCAACGGATTCCTACCGTAGCATTAATGCTCCATGGAAATTTTAGTTGCAACGGATTTCTAACGGGGCTAAAAATATTGCAACGGCTTTCCAACCAAGGAAAATCCGTTCTAAATTAGCAACCTGTTTTGCAACGGATCATATTCCAACAGTTTTTCTACGGTTTTGTTACGATAGATATCGCAAAGAAATTGCAACGGATAATATTTGGTACGAGATTGCAACGGAATAAGTTTGCTATGAAATTGCAACGGAATAACTTTGCAATAGATTTGCAATGACAAAAAGTAGGAATGGATTTTGCAACGATATGCAATTGCAACGGATATGAAACGGTGTAAAATTGTAACGAGTTTTCAACGGAGTGTCACCGAAATAATTCCGTTACAAATAAAAAATGCATTGTTACATATAAAAATGCATTTAGCTAATTTTTCCGTAATATACAAATATCCAAAACTAAATACTTCCGAACGCGCAATTGAAACACAAATTAATAATTAGCCGAACATTCAAATATCATATTACATAGTTTTTCAAATCCTACCTAACGTACAACTTCTAAACCATAAGTGAATTACATGAAGTATAAGAAACCAAATCCTACCGGATGGACCACTTCTTAACAAAATGTGTATAATTCACTAAGTTTTCCAAATCTACCATACTACTTCAAAACAAAATGTGTATAAAACACGAAGTGTACCTTAAGCAAAGGCGGAATGGGGAGTAGGAGGTTGCTCCTTCAATTGTGCCAAAGCCTCGGAGAGCCTCTCATTTGTTTCTTTCATCACTTCTTCCTTAAATGCCTCAAGATTTTCTTTGCTAAGCTTTCTTTCTTGTTCTATAGCTTCATCAAAAAGTTCCTTGTCTTTCTCTCTCGCTTGCTCCAAGTCTTTCAAAGATTTTTCTAGCACTTCAACCTTAAAAAAATAATAATAATACTTAAACCAATTACAATGCATTTGAATTTATAAATACCTATTGTAGCCCACAAAAGCAACAACTTATCATAAATATTAAAGATATGAGTACAATTCCTTTCAATTAACTGATGTGTTTCAGTGGGGTACTAAATACCAATTTCAAATGGTTTTGCATAAAGAAGCATAAGATGTCCAAGAGACCAAGACTACACCACATGTATTCAAAGGCAATTCTACTTAGGTGCTGCTATCTAGGTCCCATGAAACCATCATGTGTTATACTCAATTCAATTCAGTGAATGTTCAAATTCTGGAACAAATATTTACTTCATATATATTAACTGCAATCACAGCAACATTAAATTATGAACTAAAACCTGCTAATAAAGTACTCAAACCACTAAATCAGTTATATCAGTACAATCCTATTCTAATAAGGTTCTTGATCTTTTTATTTTCAGATAACTTCAAGAAAAAAAATATATATTTAGTTTTGACCTGTTAACCCACTGTGATAGCAACAGTTTTGCAAGTAACACGGACAATTTTAGAGCAATTTTAACCAACAAGTTTGCACTAGCAATTTAACTCTATTACGACTATTTTACACAAAAAACAACCCCATATTAACATTACCAACCTATTATTATGCCCGTAATGTAGTACATATTGTGTTTTCTTATAACTAGATTAGATATGCTATGAAAATGAACAATAATAAGCTAACCTTCTCAAATCTCGTTGGTGGATGTGAGGTACTGGCATTGGGAGTAGAAGGCGTTCCCGTTAACAAAAATATGGGATCAGATGCATTGTATGCCCCAAATGTATTTCCCCTATTAGGCGGAGTGACTTTGTTCCATAGCTCCTCATCATGTGGGTGTGTATCAACGTTCTCCCCATGACTCTCAATCATACCTTCTTGATATTTTTCCTATAAAACAGTCCCAAAATAATGATTAATTGTTTTAAAGTTTAAGGGGGCGTTTGGTACGAGTGAATTGCAAAGAATGGAATTGTAGAAGAGAATGGAATTGCATTGAAAATGAATAGCTTAAGAGAATGTTATTGCAATACACTGTTTGGTACCGATAATGAATCCATCAAAGATATATGGTACATGCTTGATTCTTTTGTTTGGTAGAAGCATGGAATTGACTAAGATAGAAACTCATAATGTACTAGACTGATTATACTTATTTAAAACATCCAAAGTAACTAATGTTGCATTTTGAACCTGTCATTGTTTTATAATTGGATTATTGTGATTTGAATACTAGATTATAAGTTTAAGCATCTTGAATAATTGATTTAGTTCCAATATAGATGGTTATTTCCTCACAAGCATATGATCGAACACCTTGTAAGCATATGAATCATACCAAACACCCCCTAATAGTGATCTACTAAAAGTACCTAATCAAAAAGAGGTTTGGATACTTACCATATGATGACGTGACTTGTCATTAACCCATCTCAGCTCAACCGCCTGACCTCCGCTTGACTCTCCTATCTCATTCGACTCTCCAACCCCAGTTGACATTGACGCTTCTGACCCGCCCGACCCGTTTGCCCCTGCTGACCCGTTTGCCCCTGACGACCCGTTTGCCCCTGCCGACCCATATCAATTTCATAATTCTTAAACCCCGAAATAAAGTAAACAACTACAATTAACAATATAAACTAGCATTTTGAATTTAACAAACTCAGGGGGGGGGGGGGGTGTTTCTTTCGGCTTATATAGCGGGCTTATGGCTTATTTGGTTTTCTACTTATGTTTTGTAAGCTCACTTTGTTTTAAACTTTTCGGCTTATATAAGCCTATTTTGTCATAATAAGCTTATATAGGCTGAAAAGTGTCAAATAAGCCACAAAAAGTGAGCTTATGAAACATAAGCCGAAAACCAAATAACCATAAGCCCGCTATATATAGGCCGAAACAAACACCCCTTCAGTATACACCCATATCAATTTCCTAATTCTTAAACCCCAAAATAAAGTAAACAACTACAATTAACAATATAAACTACCATTTTGAATTAAACAAATTCAGTATACACCCATATTTGTTAAAGCTAGAAACAGAATTTCACATCAAATATGAGTAAGAAATTATGATTATTTTAACAAATTCAGTGTACACCCATATCAAATTTATATTTGGTGAAACTCAGTATACACCCTTAACAATTTCATATCAATTTCATACTGAATTTCGTATAATGTTAACAAAATTCAGTATAACCCATATCAATTTAACAAATTCAGCCACATGTAGGAACAAATAGATAATAATTTCACCCAACAAGAATAGCTTCAATTCAAAAAATTGCTTATATTCGAACATAATTTTACATAAATATATACAATTATACACATAGGAACAAATAAGATAATAATTCCACCCAACAATAGGTTAAGATGCTTACGGTGGTTGTTTCGAGTGGTGATGGTTAGGAATTTCCTGGTGGCGTTGAGAGAGTTGTAAGAAATAGGGGTGAGGTGAAATTCGGATGGAAAGTGTTAATGTGAGATCTAGATCTATTATTCTCATATGTGGACAAAGACTACTACTATTATCCGGACAAAGACCGTTCCAAAAGAGTAAGCGGGAAATGAAAATTGGACTTGGGCGCTAAATGATTTAGGCGCAAGCGGGAAAATGAAAGTAATGATGGCGGCAAAAATAAGGGGAATTTGGGTCAGGTTATTTACAGTGTTTTGAAACCCGGGTCGATCCAGCTGAGTTAATCAGTTCGACCGGTTCCAGTAAGAAAAAGGGTCAAAACAAACCGGGTTGCTAAAACCGGGTTAACCGGTTAGACCCACCGGGTTTTGGGTGACCCGGGTCAACCCGGTTCTCGAAACCCGGCCGGGTTTCGTTTTTTCAAAAAATTTTTAATAAAAACCCAGGTTGACCCGATGGTCGAACTGGTTGACCCGGCGGTTGAATCGGTTGACCCGGTCAAAAAACAAAAAAAAATAATAAACTGAAAACCGGGTTGACCCAGCTGTCAACCGGTCGAACCGGTTGACCCGGTGCCCGGTGACTCGATCGGGTCGATTTCGAACCCGGTTTTCAAAACATTTGTTATTTAGTCATAAATTTTATTCGGGTCAACTCGAGTATTAAGTAAAGTCGGGTATTAAGTTGAAAAAGTATTTGTTTAACTTGCGTTCGGGTCAACCTGTTTGACCAAAAAGTAAAGTTTTGCAATTTTTCGTCACCGGTCAGTGTGTGGAGACAGGCTAGACGACTTCGTCACAACCCCAAGGTGAAGTCGTCCTAGCCAATAACCTAAAGTCGTCACATAAAGTCGATGGAAGAACGAATATTCACCTTTACACCAGAATAGTACGAGCCTGGAATCCTAGAAAAATATATTAGCTATCATACTAAACTTGATTTTTTGTATTTATTTAACAAGAAATGAAGACTCGCGATTCAGAGAGACCGAGTTAACAGAAGACAAACAATAGGATGCATAAGCATTTACTTAGGTGATTATCACCCTTGGTCTCTGCCAGTACATATACGTGTGTACTTATACAAATGGCATGTTTATAGATCATGGGGATCTATAACCATATAATGAGATGCAATGCGTATGTATCGGGAGTTACAGGTTATATGTTATTATGGAGTGTAGGATATGATCCAGGTGTGATTAGGGGCGTTGTAAGATTCGGGTGCTGGTGCTACAAGGCTGTATGACCTTTAGGTATTACGAGATTCAGATAGTACAAGCTTTGAGTACGACTAATGATGTTGTTGGAAGTGATGCATCAAATGTTGTGGACTTCGAGGTATCCTTTTAGGAACCCGCTAATATGAGCGAACAGTTAACCTTGTTACGGGGACCCGCCCGTAATCAAGCTCCAACATAAGAATATGTATCGGGTTGGAGAGAATAAGCGAATGTGAGTCAGAGAGTGTAGTAAATGCTCGCATTCAATGCATAATAAGTAAAGTAGGTAAAGGATGTTTATAATACTCTTTGGGGCACCCTTTTACCTTGTGGTTTGTGGCTCAGGCTTGTTGTATCGGTAATGCGTTACCCTCGCCGTTCTATTTAAATCCATGAGACTGGACAAGATTATTTGGTGTTGTGTTTCTTGTTTGTGGTAGTTGCTCTCTCCACATGCTAACAGGTTGTCACTCCCAAGATGCTAATGCCTCCGGAATTGATTGGGTTCTACCCACAATGAGTATCTTTGGAGGACCGTTCTGGCATCCAGAAGACAAATGTCACTATGGATGGATAGGGTTTGGGTCCGAACCATCGATACATCATCAAGTCCTCCCCACCGCCCACCCCTAGTCCAATATAATCGAGTCAATGCTTGGTGATGTTGCACTTCACTATTCTTATTCGGCCATTTATTGGGCTCTTTGAGTTGTACCGGCCCATGTTTTATCCGACTTTGTTATTGTTACTCTAATTTACTTTCTTCGGCATGACAAGTCTGCATGATTTATGTGCATTATATAAATAATTATATATAGTTATTTATAAATGAGACTATAAGGTCACACACAATGACACGAGATTTCGATTTTATATGTATATTGTAAATATATAATTGATTATTTAAGTGAAATAAACACTGGGCTTAATCAGCTGGACTGATTAATTCGTATTGGGCGATAATTGAACAAGTTGATACTGATGGTTATCTTTTAAGCTTTATAAATACCCTAATTAAAAATTAGTGTTTCGGTCGAACACCCGAGCACACAAAAACACATAGTTGATCTTGAATACCGCAACTACAAATGTGTTGTTGATCAAGCACTAGCATATGTTAGAAATCGTTGCAAAATTTAATATATAAGTAGCATAAAATTTTAATAATTTATCCTTTTGTACATTTGAAAATTTTCCGTTGCAAATCGGTTGAAAATTCTCAAACATTTGCAACGGACTTGCAACGGATTTGCAACGGAAGTATAAAAATGTTATTTTTTTTATATATTTTTCAGTATTCCGTTGGAAAGTCTCTGCAAAATTTTAAATTTTCCAACAGATTTGCAACGGAAATATAAAATATTTTCTTTTACATTTAAGTTTATTCTTTTTGTTATAAATTCGTAGCAAATTTGCAACGAAATTGCAACGGGGCATATAAAAATAAATTTAAAATCAATTAGTAAAGTTTTTGCAACGGGTTTGCAACCGTTTTCTATGTCGTAGCAAATCTGTTGGTAATCCGTTACAAAACAGTAGCAACTTTGCAACGAAATTTTTCCGTTGAAAATTTCTGTTGCATTAGCCTGTTTGTGTAGTAGTGTATTTGAATTTATTATGATTTTAGCGGCGAAGCTCCTACGGGACGGGGGTCCGGAGGCATTAGGGTCTAAGTTGTTATGGTAAAAGTTCCTTAGAAAATTAAATTTTCAGAACTTAAGGGACTAATTTTGATAACTTTGAAACCCTTGAAAAAAACCTGCATAAAAGAGCCCTAATCCCTGATTTATAAATATACGGTTTTATTTCTTTTGGTCATGATTATTCTCTCTGGTTCATAAGAATCTCAAACACAAGCATTCAAAACGTTCTCAATCTCTGAATTGTATCCGATTGAATAATTCGGGGGAACCACCGAATTGATTCGATCTGAAAGTGTTCACACGCCTTTCAAAGATTCACACTATATCCGGTTGGGTTCGTTGATTCCGCTTATCCCCTACAAAGATCGAATCAATTTTGAAGATGACGAACCCTGATTTTGTGAAGGATATGATGAATCATATAAAGTGATACAATATTTTCTAATGATAATCATGGCTTGGTCATATGAATCGTAAAGGGAATTTCTGTGTAATCATAGAAGAAACAGTGTTGGGATATGGTAGCAAATGGTCATGGATTTTATAAACAAGAGTGTCGTGGATAGAAGGATGTTCAACTATTGAATAAACATTGGTTCGGTTGTATACAAGTACGCACTTTCTATTTATTTTTTCTAATGCAATTAGATAAGAATTGCATGGCAATTTGAGAAATTAATTAGGATACTTGGTATGCACGGTTGAATTATATGCTTATATATACAATTGTCATGTTGTTCATGAATTGGTTTACTGATAACTAAGGATTGTGTATATATGAGTTTGTCACGTACATGTATGATGCATGTGGATCATAAATTAGAACTAACTTTTGTAGATATATGTACCATGCAAAATGACTAACAAAATGGGATATGATAAATTAATCATGTTCATGTTTGTTTTTGAAGAGAACCACACTGATGTATAGTGACTGGATTTATTTCTGGATATCGTTCGAATAATAGATATGAAAGTAAATCTAGGATCCATAAATCTTGAACAGGGTTACATGGAAGTTATTAAACAAGTTTATCTTCAATGTATTATGGGATTTAATGAAAACCATTTAAGCACGATTTATTTGAATAATGATATATGGCGTGCAACCATTGTCATGTGTTTTCTTTCTGGATGGAATTGATAGTCCGAATGGATTTTAGCGGTAACTGTAACACCCCAACCCGATAAGGGTAGAAGTATTACATTACAGTGACATATCAGAACAAACACAAGCATATGATTCATACATACAACGAAATTCAGGGTTACAAATGAAAATCTGAAACTACAAGGTTACAAAACAATAAATACTATGTCTAATAAAGTGAAACTTCATCTAATCGCCTCTAGTCCAAAGCATAGTCTTCTAAGTCCAGTCACACTCTCTTCCCATAACCCAGCTTCCTACTAAAACCTGCCGCAGGAAAAGGAAATGCGGCTGAGCTTAAAAAGCTCAGTGAACAGATATATAAACAAAGTAATGATAATGAAACAGAACAGAAGTATAGTGCATTGGGAATATCATAAGGAATTAAACAAAAGAGAATAATAGAAAGAAAAGAATAGGATAGTCATCCACCACGAGCCCAAAACTCAAAGTCATAACTCAACATCATAATCTCAAAGTCATAAGCCGTCAATTTATAATCTCACAATCAGAGGGGATACCTCTCAGGCAACCAGATAATATGAGGGGTGTCCTCATGTATCATAATAGTGGAGTAGCTAGCTCCCAGAATTTGTGAAGGGCATGTATAGCACACAGTACCAATCACCTCAAAGTCATACTCAAAGTCATAGTTAAATCCATTAAACAGAACAGATCTAGGATTGCAATCCATACGCCCCTTACTCAAAGTCAATCTTAAAGTCATATACTCAAAGTCATAATGGCCATAATAGTAATCATAAAAAGGGACGGCGTGAGAAATCACTCACCCACACATGAGTCATGCCAGCGGTGCATCACAGACATGCCTATGGTACCTCCATAGGTAGGGAAACAGAAATGGCTCGGGTATCAAACTAAGAGTCAGGTCTCAAAGTCATGCAAAAGGTCATATAGCAAAGGTTTATCTCAAAGTCATCTCAAAATCATATCAGGGTTCATAATAGCAGTTCATAACAAAGGGTTCACATCAGAAATAGTATTCAAGGTCAAGGTTCATATTCAAAAATCAATTCATGGTTTAGTTCAAAAGTCCGTTTCAAAAGTTTCTATTAAAAGTCCAATTTAAATAATCTCTTAAAACAGTTTCCATAAAAATGGTCTTTCAAAATATAGTGTTCATGAAAGTTAAATAACCTTTCTTTTAAAAAGAATTTTAGCATCATTTAGAAACATCTTTTCAAATCGGTTCTTCTCAAAACATTTCCATGGTATCATTAAGAAGGTTTTCATAGCATAGGTTCATAACGGAGGTCATATCAAGTGGGATCAACAGAGAAAGTTCAAGTAAAGGGGATCATAGCAATGGCATCAATTCGGGAACTAACGGATCAGAATATGAAAGAGATCATGAGAAACCTTTTGAGAAAGGTCAGAATATTTGTACCTTATTCGCAAGCACAGAAATAGAAACAGATCAGAAATAGAAGTGGCTCAGGATCTCTCCTTCTTCACACCTAGAGGAGAAGAGGGGGAATCATAATTCATTCTCAAATTCATGCCTTTCCATTTTAAGTAACTTTCCCTTTTTAGCAGGTTTCTATAAATAGTAGTTTCCACTTTTAGAAAGTTTCCATATTTAGAAAGTTGAATCATTATTAATGGTAACAAGATATCTTTTAACATAATTACACCTTTGGTCCTTGGGGTTTCATAACTTTGCATTTTATATCCTTTACTTTCCAAAATTACACTTTAAACCTTTTAGTATTCAAAGTTACACATTAAACCCTTAACTTATCCATTTTACATAATGAGCACTTATTTTAAGATGTTATACGAATGGATACTCAAACTTTCATAATTTACACCTTAAGTCCCTCAAGTTATAAAAGTTACATATTTAACCCTTTCATTTACAATTTCAACTTTTAATTATCAATAATTACATATTAAGCCATTAAATGGTCAAAATGACACATAAACCCCTGAATATATTAATTTACTCAAAACAGCTCCAAGTATCTAAAAATTACATCTTTAGTCCCTCTCTTTTAATTATTTACAAAACAAACCCTAATTAAGTTTAAAATACATTTTGATCCATTTAAATGTAAAACTTACACTTAGCACCCTCATCATATATTTTTGTCGAATAGTATACAGCCCAAATTAAGTTCCAGAATTAACCTTTAAGTTATAAAGTTTACAAAACTCACCCAAAACCTTTTTGCCAAATCGTATAATACAAAAATAAAGGAATTAGAAACCCTAATCCTTCTAATCAATTCCCAATCATTAACTCATCATTACATATCATTAATTATCACCTTTTTCCAGCCCTAAACCAAAACCCTAGGCCCTCGACTTATTTCTTTCTTTTTCTTTTATATACGATTTACACAAACAAGAATAATTTTGAAACACATGATTTAAACCAAGATAACTCTTCCAACATTTTTATAGATCAATATACATCATAATAAGTGTGTATAAATTTTATTAGGAATTATTATGGATCGGAAGGTATATTACACAATTACACTCGTTTTTAGGGTTTTAATTCACAAAAGTGATGTCGAGCATGCATGGGTCAAACCAAACAATTTATTTGATGTTTATGAGGTATAAAGGGTCTGAGAAAAATACCAACCCAAGAATGGAACGTGTAGAACAAGCTGTTCGATCAGATGTATACGCGTATGGCCAAAACAATCCAAAAATCATCACGACTTCACCAATGGCCTAGCAACCTTGAAACCAATTTTCGTGGGTCTTAATACATATAAGGAACATCAGAAAAATGATGAATCAATTTTATAATGGTCGATTGGAGCATAAACGATTTACCTTGTTTGTAGGGCTCGACAAAAGAAAACAATTGCTACGATTGTGTAAGGCTTCCACAATTCGAATGGGATTTTTCTTGGCTTCTTAGGATGATGATAGATCACAGAAAATTGCTGAGGAGTGCTGTATGAGTCGAATGGAGGCTATGAGAATTTCTTTGTGTGTTATGAAAATCGGTTTTAGGGTTTTTGGAGTAAATGATATGGATTGACTTTTTAAAAAGGGAATGTCGTGTGATGAGGGGGGGGGGGGGGAGACCAGAAATTTCGTGATATGGGTTGGGAGAATAATTGTGATGATTATCTTCCATATATAGATAATATATATCTTTTAAAATCAATTTAAATCAAAATATAACACATATTAAGTCATTCGGCCCTATGAGGGGTATTTTGGTAATTTTGTAACTTTTATAAATGTTAAATGAAGTTGTTAAAATTACTTTGGATCATAACTTGTTCATTGTTAGAAGTTTGGAATTTATTTGGAGACTTTAATAAGCTTTTAAATAAATTTTTAAACATGTAGGGGCATTTTGGTCATTTCACTTGCTTTCAGATTTTAGGTGTTACAACTTCTTCCCCTCTAAAAAGAAAAATTTCGTCCTCGAAATTTGAAGTCGCAAAGTTAGACGAAGTCGTAGTAAACCGCAAAAGGTCATTACAAACATTCTCACGCTCGGGGAGGTTCTTCCAAAAAGATCTTCAGACCAAATAGTTTCTCATGACTCGTAGTTATTGTCAAAACAGTTTCAGATTTCTCAGAAGGGCATATCATACTGAATTTGAATCAAAAGGATAATGTATCAAACATAACGGATGATAATCGAATTCTCTAGGAAGAGGTATAAAAATACATAGGATTTTCATCGAATTGATTAGGCGAATCAGATGAGAATACATTGAATTTTAGCAAACATGGGGTGATTTAAGGTTTAACTCTTCAGCTTCTCGGATAGTCTCAGCTTTTAGATAACCTTCCAAAGGTATTCTCAAAAACAAACAGATCTCGTTTCCTCAAAGTCCACAATCACATATTTTACTCATAGCAGATCATAATGAACAACTTCGCGAATGCGAATCGTATACAGACAGAAAGCATATCGTTAGATATCGTCAACGGCAGAAATTTCATAATGGAACCTAAGATTCTTATCAGAAGTTTGCAAGATCAGCAAAACACGTGTCGAGAGTCCAAACGTATCGAATCGTATATCATGGTCAGCAGATCAAACGTATAGGTAGAATGAACCTAAAGTCTCACTATATCGCGGATAGTCGCCAACGGAAAGAAATCCAAGGCTTCTATAAGGCACTCCTCAAGATATCCTATGCCCACAACAAGTGCACTTTATATGACGTTAGTATTATCACGTTGATCAGGCGTCATAATACTAGCCTCACATAACATGCCCTCATGGTGGTCATCCTCTATCTCAAGTCGTGAGTCAAAACCACTTATCTTAATCCACCTAGTACTTCTACAGTCTCAAAGGTCACCAGAATCAAACAACATAACTAAGAGAACGAAATTACTCGAAGAGTAACAGAAATCCGAGAATGTCATTCAAAATTAAGGTACGTCATCAATAGCGTCAATCCTTTACAGCATCATCTCGTTTAAACACACTGTCCGCTTCAGAATTCGTCCACTCAAATACGAATTTCAAAATTTCTTACAAGTTGGGGTAGTCTGTTTACTCTTGTCCATCTTACCTCATGATTAAAAGAATTTAAAACTCGAGTCGGGTTCCTCCGGTCTTCAGCAGCTCCTCTTGGTAGTGTGGCATCGTAGCGGCAGTCTCTGACGCGATCACGGTGCATCCCTCCATCCGCAGGTCTGCTTCTGCTCTCAATTCATCTTAGTACAACTAAAATGAATAGAGGAACAAGACTGCGTGTCTTCGACAGGTCTTCTAACATAGCTCCAGGTTTTAAGGTGCATGATGTTGTTGTTGACTCCAGGTTGTGTGTTGAATGGTTCGTCTTCTTTGGTCTGGTTGTCGTGATGCCCAAGCTGAAATCTTCACGTGTTGCATGGTATATGATTGAGCATTATCCCCAATTCCTCTCTCCTTCTTATATGCTTCTTCCATGTTAATGCTTGTCACAATCATCTCCTCCTACTCTTCCACCTGGTTTCTAACTCCGATAACGGTCTTCGATCTTGGTCCCTCTTGTGAAAGCTCTGTCTTCACATTATACAGGGTAGTGTTGTCTACTATGAATTCTGAACGTCAATCAAATTTCTCTTCCAGAACAAAGGGTCGTCTCACCAATAATCTCTATGTTCTTCTTTCGTTTTAGAACATAACACAATGTCATACTATGACAATTTGTCCAAAACACGCGAAAAACATGATTATTCTAGCCAACACCATTGGCATCATTCAAGTTCATAAATGTTATAACGAGTGCAAAGGCAACTTCAGAAATCATCTCAGGGAATTTTTTTACATCGCCTTCTTTCTTCTTCAAGAACTGAAATACTTCACAAAGGTTACTCTCGGTTAGTTAACCCTCTTCTTAGAAGTTCTTGTGGTTGCTTCTTCAGTCCTTCAAATCTAAAGTGATGCAATCAGATGCGGAGTTTCAAAGGAAGACCAAATTAATTATTGATACGCGGAAACAGATAATGATTAGTGATAGTGGTACTTTTAAGTTCACGATAGTCGATACGTCATCGCATACTTTTCTCGTTCTTCTTCATAAACAAACAAGAGCATCTAAAGAGAATCACAAGGGTTAACACAGATCATATCCCATCAGCTCCTTCAATCTCTCAACTTCTATGGAACCATGGTTTCTTCAACTGAGATTAGTTCAATACCCACTCTACTTCCTAAGCAGGAAGGAGTACCAAAAGGTTCATCAGAGAATACCGGAAAATCTTCGTATGACAAAATATTTCCCACTAGTAGAACTTTCCAAGGGTTGATAATAATGGTTTTCAGGACAACTTGGTAATCACGTGAGTTTGGGGTAGGTGTTTCCATAGTGACAGAAATTTTAGCAGATGTAGAGAGTCATCATAATGGAATAGGGTGAAGCAGATTTTTAAGGTCACATTCCAGATATGGTAGTCTATGGTATCTTCACGAATAGCCATTCAGTCCAAAAGACCGTACGATCAGACATCTCAAAGTCAAAGGATTCATAGAGTGAATACAGTCGTCAAATCATACAGATAGTTCATATATCAGAGTCAAGTACATGGTTCAACAAAATGTTGGGATGGATAAACGAACAATTCAATGTGTGGGAATTTCGTTTAGCTTCTTAGCATAAGTAGCAGGTAGGATGTGTATCATTGGTAATACGAATATCGTATAATCGTCAATTGTGAGAGGTACAGAATCTCAGTTATCAGCATCATCATGCTTAGTTAACAAATCCATATAGAGATAGTATTTACATCATACCCTTCCAAAGGAAACGGTTGGCAGAACAAGGTTCATCATTCAAAGAGAGGAAACAAAACTTCTCATATTCGTGGTTCATAATTACCAGAATTCTCATAGGAGTAGTAATGGATCATACAGAGTCAAGTAGTATCGGGTGATACATTCATACCTAACATAAGTAATGAATTCACAGAATGTGTCGAACACATTATGGTTGAATGACCTACGATGTGGTCGAAAAGGTGTCAAACAGCTTATCAAACAAATCGGAGGCGGAGATCAAAATCTGAAGGTGAAACTTAAATGTGTAAGGTATCCAGGTAGCTTTTCGAGGTATTCCAAACTTACTCGGTTATTAAGCTTAAGTTGCAAACTTCTAACTTCTGAAACAAAGGTCCTTATAAGGCTTATCTAAGAGCAAAGGCACGATCAGAGTGATGCGGAAGCAAATGATACTTACATAAATGTCTTAGTCTACCCATTCCTCACTGGTAATAACTTGGGTTCCTATGGGGAATCCTAAGGTAAAGTTTCAAAGGTTGTCTTATGAGCGCCTACAGTGGAAACTTAGGGGTCCAAACTTCACAGGTCAAGGGTAATGTATTACGAATCGCAGCCTGGGCTCTGATACCATAATTGTAACACCCCAACCCGATAAGGGTAGAAGTATTACATTACAGTGACATATCAGAACAAACACAAGCATATGATTCATACATACAACGAAATTCAGGGTTACAAATGAAAATCTGAAACTACAAGGTTACAAAACAATAAATACTATGTCTAATAAAGTGAAACTTCATCTAATCGCCTCTAGTCCAAAGCATAGTCTTCTAAGTCCAGTCACACTCTCTTCCCATAACCCAGCTTCCTACTAAAACCTGCCGCAGGAAAAGGAAATGCGGCTGAGCTTAAAAAGCTCAGTGAACAGATATATAAACAAAGTAATGATAATGAAACAGAACAGAAGTATAGTGCATTGGGAATATCATAAGGAATTAAACAAAAGAGAATAATAGAAAGAAAAGAATAGGATAGTCATCCACCACGAGCCCAAAACTCAAAGTCATAACTCAACATCATAATCTCAAAGTCATAAGCCGTCAATTTATAATCTCACAATCAGAGGGGATACCTCTCAGGCAACCAGATAATATGAGGGGTGTCCTCATGTATCATAATAGTGGAGTAGCTAGCTCCCAGAATTTGTGAAGGGCATGTATAGCACACAGTACCAATCACCTCAAAGTCATACTCAAAGTCATAGTTAAATCCATTAAACAGAACAGATCTAGGATTGCAATCCATACGCCCCTTACTCAAAGTCAATCTTAAAGTCATATACTCAAAGTCATAATGGCCATAATAGTAATCATAAAAAGGGACGGCGTGAGAAATCACTCACCCACACATGAGTCATGCCAGCGGTGCATCACAGACATGCCTATGGTACCTCCATAGGTAGGGAAACAGAAATGGCTCGGGTATCAAACTAAGAGTCAGGTCTCAAAGTCATGCAAAAGGTCATATAGCAAAGGTTTATCTCAAAGTCATCTCAAAATCATATCAGGGTTCATAATAGCAGTTCATAACAAAGGGTTCACATCAGAAATAGTATTCAAGGTCAAGGTTCATATTCAAAAATCAATTCATGGTTTAGTTCAAAAGTCCGTTTCAAAAGTTTCTATTAAAAGTCCAATTTAAATAATCTCTTAAAACAGTTTCCATAAAAATGGTCTTTCAAAATATAGTGTTCATGAAAGTTAAACAACCTTTCTTTTAAAAAGAATTTTAGCATCATTTAGAAACATCTTTTCAAATCGGTTCTTCTCAAAACATTTCCATGGTATCATTAAGAAGGTTTTCATAGCATAGGTTCATAACGGAGGTCATATCAAGTGGGATCAACAGAGAAAGTTCAAGTAAAGGGGATCATAGCAATGGCATCAATTCGGAAACTAACGGATCAGAATATGAAAGAGATCATGAGAAACCTTTTGAGAAAGGTCAGAATATTTGTACCTTATTCGCAAGCACAGAAATAGAAACAGATCAGAAATAGAAGTGGCTCAGGATCTCTCCTTCTTCACACCTAGAGGAGAAGAGGGGGAATCATAATTCATTCTCAAATTCATGCCTTTCCATTTTAAGTAACTTTCCCTTTTTAGCAGGTTTCTATAAATAGTAGTTTCCACTTTTAGAAAGTTTCCATATTTAGAAAGTTGAATCATTATTAATGGTAACAAGATATCTTTTAACATAATTACACCTTTGGTCCTTGGGGTTTCATAACTTTGCATTTTATATCCTTTACTTTCCAAAATTACACTTTAAACCTTTTAGTATTCAAAGTTACACATTAAACCCTTAACTTATCCATTTTACATAATGAGCACTTATTTTAAGATGTTATACGAATGGATACTCAAACTTTCATAATTTACACCTTAAGTCCCTCAAGTTATAAAAGTTACATATTTAACCCTTTCATTTACAATTTCAACTTTTAATTATCAATAATTACATATTAAGCCATTAAATGGTCAAAATGACACATAAACCCCTGAATATATTAATTTACTCAAAACAGCTCCAAGTATCTGAAAATTACATCTTTAGTCCCTCTCTTTTAATTATTTACAAAACAAACCCTAATTAAGTTTAAAATACATTTTGATCCATTTAAATGTAAAACTTACACTTAGCACCCTCATCATATATTTTTGTCGAATAGTATACAGCCCAAATTAAGTTCCAGAATTAACCTTTAAGTTATAAAGTTTACAAAACTCACCCAAAACCTTTTTGCCAAATCGTATAATACAAAAATAAAGGAATTAGAAACCCTAATCCTTCTAATCAATTCCCAATCATTAACTCATCATTACATATCATTAATTATCACCTTTTTCCAGCCCTAAACCAAAACCCTAGGCCCTCGACTTATTTCTTTCTTTTTCTTTTATATACGATTTACACAAACAAGAATAATTTCTAAACACATGATTTAAACCAAGATAACTCTTCCAACATTTTTACAGATCAATATACATCATAATAAGTGTGTATAAATTTTATTAGGAATTATTATGGATCGGAAGGTATATTACACAATTACACTCGTTTTTAGGGTTTTAATTCACAAAAGTGATGTCGAGCATGCATGGGTCAAACCAAACAATTTATTTGATGTTTATGAGGTATAAAGGGTCTGAGAAAAATACCAACCCAAGAATGGAACGTGTAGAACAAGCTGTTCGATCAGATGTATACACGTATGGCCAAAACAATCCAAAAATCGTCACGACTTCACCAATGGCCTAGCAACCTCGAAACCAATTTTCGTGGGTCTTAATACATATAAGGAACATCAGAAAAATGATGAATGAATTTTATAATGGTCGATTGGAGCATAAACGATTTACCTTGTTTGTAGGGCTCGACAAAAGAAAACAATTGCTACGATTGTGTAAGGCTTCCACAATTCGAATGGGATTTTTCTTGGCTTCTTAGGATGATGATAGATCACAGAAAATTGCTGAGGAGTGCTGTGTGAGTCGAATGGAGGCTATGAGAATTTCTTTGTGTGTTATGAAAATCGGTTTTAGGGTTTTTGGAGTAAATGATATGGATTGACTTTTTAAAAAGGGAATGTCGTGTGATGAGGGGGGGGGGGGGGGGAGACCAGAAATTTCGTGATATGGGTTGGGAGAATAATTGTGATGATTATCTTCCATATTTAGATAATATATATCTTTTAAAATCAATTTAAATCAAAATATAACACATATTAAGTCATTCGGCCCTATGAGGGGTATTTTGGTAATTTTGTAACTTTTATAAATGTTAAATGAAGTTGTTAAAATTACTTTGGATCATAACTTGTTCATTGTTAGAAGTTTGGAATTTATTTGGAGACTTTAATAAGCTTTTAAATAAATTTTTAAACATGTAGGGGCATTTTGGTCATTTCACTTGCTTTCAGATTTTAGGTGTTACAGTAACCACAATTTGGCGGTTTGGTTTCACGTAAAACAATTTCCAGAGGATTATATATACATGAAACTTGTATTTGTATAAAGTATAAACAATGACAGAATGTTTTTGTGTTCAACATGATTTTTTAGTCAAGCGAAATTCTGATTGGTAATCTATCTTTGGTTAAAATCAAATGATTTTTGGTGGTTATTTTGACTGGAGATATGTGAGCACATAGACGTAGATTTTGTTTATAATGTCAGAATTCGTTGTCATTTTCATATGAAGGAAATTATTTTCTTTCTGGTGATTGTAATCCCATGATATACCCATGTTTTGATAATTTTATATGGGTCAGTGGCAATCTTTTGATCGCGGCATCTTTGATTTCTATTCTTTTGATCGCAGCATCTTTAACTACAAACGTAGTTTTGTGAATAGAATCTTGTGTGGTTATTATAACAATAACTTGCGGCTCAATTAGTTGTTAACATGAGTTGATACGATCAACGTTTTAAAGTACACGATCATTATGATGAAAGTGGTATGATGTTGATTGAATTAGTAGCTTTTCTGTCTACTGATATATGCTATATTTATCAATGAAACTTGTAAGAAGTTGGCATATATGTTGGATCAGTGAGTATTTGTTGATAAAAACAAATGTCACTTTAACATGCTTGAATCTACATGTTGATTATATTGGATCAATGGGTTATCGAAGTAAGCCAAAACATAGTTACTCAAAATATGTTCGACCCGACTATTTGTCTAATAGATACATGATACTTGTATATTTAGGCGAACTTTTAATGGTCGATGATTATATATACCGGATACTTTAAATCGAGTACTCAAGTACTTGAATGAAACCATGGATTATGGTTTAGAACAATGAGAATCCTTTAAATATTATAAGGATAAACTGATGCAAGTTGGATAATTGATCAAGATTACGAGTGAACTAAGTGTTGGATTTTACACTTGGAAAAATGTAGTATCTTGTGATCAAAGGAAAAAGTTGTACAACGTATTCAACGATTGCATCATGATTCGTTGTTTTCTTGTTCGATGCTTGTCGTAATGGAAATAAAAATAGCTTGGCACCTGACAAAGTGGTTTGCAAGAGACTTAGTGCACAAAGTCGGAATAGGGATGAAATAAAGTCCGTTTAAATTCTCTAATGGTGAGACACCCAATTCCCTTCTAATACAATGTTAGAAGCTGAATTCAATGTGGAAAGCTCACACTTAGAGATTGGAACATATGTTATACTATCCCAAGGTATGTGTTCAGACATGCAAGATAAAGAGGTTGAAGTTTATCTTCTTAATAGTTCTTTTGAAAAAGTGCAAGCACGACATGATTGAAAGGAACTACCTATATGAGCATGAAGTTTAGCCGCTTCAAGAAGCTGGGACTTGGCTTTGACATGCTTATGAAGGATAAGGACATAGGCTAGTAAAACATGTGTCAAGATAGAACTACTATGTATGTAAACTTTTATGTACATTATCTTCGTGTATTCAAAATGAATTCCCAGGGTTCAATCCTTAGCGACACCCTGGTATTCGAATATTCGAAATGTGTAATGTACTAATGTGAAATTCAATCGTCACGACATTTCATTTATGCAAAAGTTTGATTGTTTGAGATCACTTGTTTTAGTTAATCAAGGATTGCACTAAAATGGGGGAGGAATGTTGGATATTTTAGTGTAATTGGATTAACTTGTTTGACTAATTTAGTCATAATAAGACATCATTTAGGCTTGGAGGTGCGGAGTGCACGCCTATTTGAATTTATTATGATTTTAGGGGCGAAGCTCCTAAGGGACGGGGTCCGGAGGCATTAGGGTCTAAGTTGTTATGGTAAAAGTTCCTTAGAAAATTAAATTTTCAGAACTTAAGGGACTAATTTTGACAACTTTGAAACCCTTGAAAAAAACCTGCATAAAAGAGCCCTAATCCATGATTTATAAATATACGGTTTTATTTTTTTGGTCATGATTATTCTCTCTGGTTCATAAGAATCTCAAACACAAGCATTCAAAACGTTCTCAATCTCTGAATTGTATCCGATTGAATAATTCGGGGGAACCACCGAATTGATTCGATCTGAAAGTGTTCACACGCCTTTCAAAGATTCACACTATATCCGGTTGGGTTCGTTGATTCCGCTTATCCCCTACAGACCTTGTTTTATATGATAAAATGGTATATTCATCTGATAAGTTCTTTATTAGTTGAATGGAACAAATTGTTCGGAGGTGAATACTTATGACACATATCAATGCACCAATTTTATAACATAAATTCCATTCCATTATCTGAATTATGTACGTCTTTAGGTTCAAAATTTTCCCATCTCAAATACAAAATTATGTTTGATTATTGGTATAAAATCAAACTGTGTAAGCTCAGCATCAACTTTACCCAATCCTGCTTAAGCATGAGCCAGGTAGGTATATATTTTACTTTTTCTAGAATTGAAATAAAGAAGATTAGAAGAAGGGAGAGTAAATTTCCTTAAAGCTTTAGATTGACCGAAAACTCTAGCTTTGTGCACTTTTTTTTTAATTTTTTTTTTATTTTTTTTGTGCCGACTGACTCTTCTAAAAAATCTGGCCCCAACCAATGATATCGAGTGAGGAGTTAAGATCGAATACATGTTCCAATGATATTACTGGTTCGATGCTCCAATCTTAAGTAAGACTAAATTTATCTAAATGGGTCGACAACAAATAGTCTTCCATATTGCAATGACAAATATGCTAGTCCTGATGTGATCGCAATCCTAACCCGTTGTGTCAGATTGTTAGTTTGTATAAAAACTGGAGTATATCAAAATTCTTACTTGAAGACTAGTTAATCTGATATGAGTTGAATAAATTTCTCTAATGATTGTTCAAAAGAATTGTCAATTAAAAGATACTTATAGCATCCAATTTCTTTCATAAAAGTATCAGCTATTCAGTAGTCAGTTGTGCAAAATTGAAGATATGGATCAGCAAACTTGATACGTACGCATTGAAATTAAAAAGTCATATCAATGCGTACGTCTATCAATCTATAATTGATACAATTTCTAGAGCCATTAAATCTTTTGATGGTGGTTGGACAAAATATCACATATTCGTAAATTATCGCATGCATATAAATGATTAAATGGGGGAAATTTAGACTAATAGTAGGAGATTAAAATGTTCATAAATAACAAGCTTCTACTCCTAGATATGATATACAAGGAGCAATATACTGTGTTTTTCTCCTTCAAATCCCATGGCTCGAATCGTGACCAATCGATTACAATAGCAACACATAACCATTAGGCAACACAATGGCACAAAGACTATTGATACTCGAAGGAAAACAGGTTTGTTACATTCAATTGTCGTTTCATAAACTGAACCCTGGTTACATATATTGTCTTAGAGATGCATTATCCAGAAATATGATCCAAGCCCTTCTAAGCACGACCAGTTTATGCTGATTGACTTTATTGATGAAAGGTCAGCTGAGTAATATTGTTTTCTTTGCCAATGCAAAGTCTTATTGATCATATATTCCCTTTCTAAAGTTGAGTTGAAATTCCTTGGAAATCTCTCCCGACCAGAACGTATATATTATTAAATTTCATTCTTGATTCTGTGCTTATCACACACACGTCGCACTGACATTAGGCTACACGATACCACTTGGATAGAGAAAATGCTTGAATTTTTCCAAGATTCTTTTGACTCTATTTTAATGAAGTGGCTATAAATATGATATTTAAAAACAACAAGAATTGCCATCACAAGTTCTTAACTAGATATCAAGTGGTTGAATGTAGGACAAGAGAGGTATTGCATGAAGAGAAGAGTATCGTTTGGTAGCCAAGGATGACTTGCCTGTTTCTTCTTTTCAAAGGGTTAAATGATTTGAGACCCTTTTTTTGGTCGGTTATCAGGCAGTCTCCTTGGCTAACCTGACAATCTCTTCTCTCTTATGCCAACCCTTCTCTTGTTTCATCTTTATTATTTATACTTTGATGAAATTCATACAGTTATCCCCCTCCTACACGCGTACTAGAGGTGAGTTTTGGTGTTTTTTGTTGTTAAACTGTGATTCATTGTAGACAATGTACATCATGTCTAACGTATTCACCTTGTTTGTGGTCATATCATGTATTGATGTCCCCATCTGTTAGTACTTTCCGTCCTTAGGAATGACATCATGGTAGAACAAGACTTTATCGTATCAATTTTTCTCATTGCTTTGTAGTATATGCCGATTAGAGCTATATGAAATCTTTTGTCTCGTTTGTTTACAGTTAGATGGTTGATGATTAATGCATCAGTAATTTTGTATGCTGACGACAAACAGATTGCGTGAGAGAATTCTCTATTTTCTTCCTGGTTAATTATTTTTTGATTAATCATATTCATAAGCTTATTAATATAAATCAAAGATAATTACAATCTTTTATCATTATCATATAGTTCTCTTGGTCTGCATCAAATAAAAATACATAAATAGAATACGAAATTATGAAATGCATTGTCGTCGTATAATGCATATATAAGCTGATCCTGTATGCCTGCCAAGTAAGAAAGTGTGCAATCAATACCGGTGTCTTATGTTTATGTATGGGTCCCCTTTCAGAGGGTCAATGTGGGATCATATGCATTGGTCTGTATCATATGCTTTGGTTTGTATCATGTTCAAGTGCTGGCATCGCCTTATCTGGGGACGCGATTCATTTCCCATGTTGGCCTTTGGACAGTGGTAGGGTCACGATGGGCGGATTTCACAAGTTTTTTTTGCTCTTGTATTTATATTATATCTGGGTGTGATTCTATACAAAATGTACCTCCAGTTTGTAACAACTAATCTGGGTGATGATTAATAGAAAAAGCTAATCTGTGTACTTACATACACAACAAAAGGCAATAGTTTCCTTGTATTTGCGACTAGTTTTCTTAGTCTTGTAATTGCCAATGTTTGGGTAATTTTTGGTTTTGTCATAGGGAACCCCAGTTACCCAAAGAACGTGGGAGTTTTTCGAGCGTTGTGACCCCAATTCAGGACCAAAAGTAAGACATCAAAACAACAAATTTTTTTTCCTCGAATGTAAATTGTGCAAGAAAGGCAAGAATCATTGACATCTTTTTTCTTTTTAGATTTGGCTTTTCCAAGCACCAACTATGACGAGACATTAATGTTGGACCCAAATGTAGGAATGAGTTGTGCTGTGAGACAAGGAGCAACATGAACATGACCGTTTTGTTTATGTTGGACCCAAATGTAGGAATGAGTTGTGAGGCATAAAGGAGTAATATTAACATGACCCAAATGTATATATTTAGGATTTAAATATTATGAGATAGCTAATTTCCGTTATAAAAAAATAATATGACAGATTCTTAACTCTGGTAACAACATGTATATCCACCTACTTCACGTATAAAGTAGGATATACAGTTTACGTATTTTAGAATTGAAATAAAGAAGATTAGAATTGAGTAAATTTCCTCGAAAGTTTAGATTGATGGGAAATCTAACCCATGCACTCTTTTTGAGTGTCGATTGACTCTTCCCAAAAAGGATATAGCCCCTAACAAAAAACACACGTTAGAGTGATTTTTAGTCAGAAGTTGAGATGACTTATTATCTAAAAACCTTTATTGATCGGTCGACTTAACATTTGGGGGGGGGGGGGGGGGGGGGGGGGTTGAGAGAGCGATTGTAGTGGGCCAATGCCTTGATGGTAAGGAAGGGTAACTTTACCTAAATGAGTTGACAAACGATAGTCCGCTGCACATTGCATAGTCAAATATCCTAGTACTCGTGATGGTATCTAGCATATCTCTTAATTATATACCGATCATTGATTGACATGACTAATTGTTATGTCTAATAGTATGCCTAATTTATGTGGTATCATCCGAAGGACTCCCATTTTCAAAACCAATAAACCACTACCACTTTAATTTAGGTATCAAGCTTTGTCCCTGACCTAGGGGCGGAACTCTTAAGGGGCAGGGAGGGTCCCGACCTTCACAAAAGTTGTAGCAACTAGTGTAAATATTATAGGTTTTAGGAGTAATTTAGTTGATAATACAAATAAATCTTCTATTGCCCCCTAAAATAAATTTGGCTCTCTCAACATAGATGTTCAAGTTCCTGCCCTGACCCATTGTGTCTCAAAATTGTTACTTGTAGACTAGCTGGTCTAATATGAGTTAAAATATTGCTCTACTGATTTGTTCATAAGATCGATTAATAGATACTTATAGCATCCATTCTTTCTTATAAAAGTATCAGCCATCAACTTTATTTATTTATTTATTTATTTATTTATTATTATTATTATTATTATTATTATTATTATTATTATTATTATTATTATTATTATTATTATTATTATTTGTGCAAGAGAAGGCCGAAGCCCGCAAAAAATCTAGCTTATATTATATCACTCCTCGGGAATATTAACATTCTATACAAAGTTTCATGAGATCTAAAAGCTAATTTAGAAATATGATAAGCCGCTAAATTACAGTCACGCTTAATGAGAAGGAGATACCATGTTGAGATGCCCACATTGGTCAATGCCTTGATGGTAAGGAAGGGTAACTTTACCTAAATGAGTTGACAAACGATAGTCCGCTGCACATTGCATAGTCAAATATCCTAGTACTCGTGATGGTATCTAGCATATCTCTTAATTATATACCGATCATTGATTGACATGACTAATTGTTATGTCTAATAGTATGCCTAATTTATGTGGTATCATCCGAAGGACTCCCATTTTCAAAACCAATAAACCACTACCACTTTAATTTAGGTATCAAGCTTTGTCCCTGACCTAGGGGCGGAACTCTTAAGGGGCAGGGAGGGTCCCGACCTTCACAAAAGTTGTAGCAACTAGTGTAAATATTATAGGTTTTAGGAGTAATTTAGTTGATAATACAAATAAATCTTCTATTGCCCCCTAAAATAAATTTGGCTCTCTCAACATAGATGTTCAAGTTCCTGCCCTGACCCATTGTGTCTCAAAATTGTTACTTGTAGACTAGCTGGTCTAATATGAGTTAAAATATTGCTCTAATGATTTGTTCATAAGATCGATTAATAGATACTTATAGCATCCATTCTTTCTTATAAAAGTATCAGCCATCAACTTTATTTATTTATTTATTTATTATTATTATTATTATTATTATTATTATTATTATTATTATTATTATTATTATTATTATTATTATTTGTGCAAGAGAAGGCCGAAGCCCGCAAAAAATCTAGCTTATATTATATCACTCCTCGGGAATATTAACATTCTATACAAAGTTTCATGAGATCTAAAAGCTAATTTAGAAATATGATAAGCCGCTAAATTACAGTCACGCTTAATGAGAAGGAGATACCATGTTGAGATGCCCACATTGGTCCACTGCTATAGCTGACAAAGACCAAGGAGGATCAACTACAGTCTAGAGGCAATTGCATGTGTAAAATTAAAGATTCAAAGAAGAAATGGACAAAAGAACTTGATACGCTACGCGTTGAAATTTTAAAGTTATTTCAATGCATACGTCTATCATTGATAGAAATTTTGGAGCCATTAAATCTTTTGCTGGTGGATCATGCATGACAAAATATTACATATTAGTAAATTATTATCCCATGCATAAATGATTAGGACGTTTAGAATTTAGAATGATAGTAGAATAAAATGCTCTTAGACTTTCCTACTTTTTCAGTTGACCAAAAACAAAAGGGTGTACTAGACGTCATTTCAAATATCTCTATCGATTAGAAATTAAATTTAGATACTTAGACTTTTTAAATCACATAAAAAAAGGGTTAACAGTGGAGATATTCTTAGAACATCTTTAATAATAGACCTTTTTAAAAAGTTAATAAAGTATTTGTGTCATATTCATGCATTTATTTATTAACTTTTTTATTTTATAGAGTTATATGCAAAACATTGAAAAGCTTTAAAAATAAAAGATGTATTTAATGACTTGCATACATTTTATAGCAATGGAAAAGTTTATAAACATGCAAATTTTTCATTCAATGTCATCTAAAATCTTTTGCACTATAGTGACGTAGTTTATAAACTAGTTTCCAACATATAAACCTTTTCATAAACCTACTATCTAAGTATAACTCTTAGATATGATATACAAGTACTAATTAGAGCAGTGGTGTAGAATGTAGGAAATTTTGACAAAGAGCAATGATACTCGAAGGGGGTCAAATGGTTCGTTACATGCTAATTATTACATCCGATTGTCGTAATCCATTAACCAAACCTTGGTTAGATTAATTGTGGAGATGCATTATATATCCGTAAAGATGATCCAAGCCCTCCTAAGTAACATCAGTTTATGCGTATGGACTTTGAGTAACATTGCTGTCATTTATAACCATGGAAAAGCCGATTTGAAAAGTCTTGGTGATCATTCCTGTAAAGTTGAGTTGAAATTCTGTCAATTAAATCTCTCGTGACCGGAATATATTCCAAAATTTCATTCTTGATCTTGTTCTTATCACACATACGTCGCAGAGACATTATGTTACATGCAGGGACGGAACTTAGTGGGGACCGGGAGGGTTGTGGCACCCTGAAAATTTTGAGCCACAAGTACATTTTTAACCCTTATATTTTGTAGTTGTAGTGCTACACGTTATTAGTACAAATATTAAAAGAAAATATAAATTGGCCCCCTTAAAATAAATACATTATAATTTGACCCCTCCAATAAAACTTAATTGTCAAGTTTCCGCCCCTGGCTATGTGATACCCACTTGGACCGAGAAAATGCTCGGATTCTTCTAAGATTCATTTGGCACTATATATTTTTAATGAAGTGGCTATAAATATGATCCAAAGAAACCACAAAAATTGCCATCAGTAGTTCTTAACTAGATATCAAGTTGCTGAATGTAGGACAAGTGATGTTTTACATGAAGAGAAGAGTATTGTTTGGTAGCCAAGGATGACTTGCCTGTTTCTTCTTTTCAAAGGGTTCAATGATTTGTGACCCCTTGTTAGATCGGTTATCAGGCAGTCTCCTTGGCTAACCTGACAATCTCTTCTCTCTTATGCCAACCCTTCTCTTGTTTCATCGTTATATATACACTTTGATGAAATCGATACAATTGTCCCCTCCTACATGCAACTAGGTGTGAGTTTTGGTTATCAGTGTCAGTACGACAATGTATGTCCCGTCTAACGTAATTCCCCTCCCACATCTGTTAACACTTTCCTGTCCTTAGGTATGACATCATGGTAGAACAAGACTTTGTCATATCATTTTTCGTTTTTTGCATTGGTTTGTAGCATATGTCGATTAGATAATACAATGAAAACTTTTGTCTCGTTTGTTTAGAGTTAGTTGGTTGATGATTAGTGCATAAGTAATTTAGTATGCTGATGAAAAATAGAACTATTTAGTTTAAGAAAACACAAGTGATCGATCAGATACTTCTTTCTTCCTAGTCAATCAAGCTTGGATCAAATATAGTTATAATATCTTATTACTATAAATCAGAGATAACTACAATCCCTTTTATCATAATCATATAGTTCTCAACTTCTCATGGTCTGAATCAAATATAGATACATAAATAGAATACAAAATTATGAAATGTGTTGTCACTGTTGTTATATAAGGCATACACAAGTTGCCCCTGTATGCCCACCAAGTAAGAAAGTGATCAATCAACAAGGGGGTCTCGTGTTCGCGTATGGACATCATCTTTTATGGGGTCATTGTGATTTATTTCATATGCATTTGTCTGTATCACATGCATTGGTTTGGTAGGGGCACAATGGGTGGATTTCACACCCTTATTTTGTTGTCTTTATATCTAATCTGGGTGTGAGACTATACAAAATGTACCTTTAGTTTGTAACAAATCAGAAATATCTTTCATTGCCGATTAATAGAAAAAGCTAATCTGTTTACTCACATACGCAATAACAAAGAGCAGTAGATTACCGAGTCTTTTATTCGCAAGTAGTTTTCGAAGAGTCTTTTATTTGCCACGGTTTGGGTAATTCTTAGTTTTGTCATAGGGAACACAGTTATCCAAAGAATGTGGGAGTTCATTGAGTGTTGTGATCCCAATTCAGGACCAAAAGTATGATATCAAGCAACAACTTTTTTCCTAGAAAGTAAATTGTGCATGAAAGGCAAGAATCATTGAGATTTTTCTTAGATTAATTGTGAAACTATGATAAGACATTAATGTTTACCCAAATGTAGGAATGAGGCGTGAGGCATAAAATAGTAACATAAACATGGTCGTTTTGTATATAAAGAAGATTAGAAGAAGGAAGAGTACGTAAATTTCAAAGGTTTAGATTGGCTGGAAAATTGCAACCCCGTGCAGGCGTGCACCTCTTTTGGGTGTGCGCCGACCATTCCTCAAGAACCTAGCCCCAAACAATGCATGAACCAATGTTTCAATGACCTTTAGTCACGAGTTCAATTGAACCATGACCTATTTTTTCAAAAAACCTTTTTTTGATCGGCCCACTAAACGTTTTTGATAAATGAATGATACCACTAAATCTATGCCACATGCAATGGTAAGGAAACGTAATTTTATCTAAACGGGTCGAAAAAAAATGATCTCTTCCATATTGCAATGTCAAATATCCTAGTCCTGATGTGATCCAATCCTAACCCTATGTTGCTCCCATAATTTAATCTTACAGTCTAATATATTTCATAATCATGTACCCGGCCGTTGTGTGTCATAATCGTTAGATTGTATAAAAAGATAATTATAGCATCTGTTCTTTCTCATAAAAGTCTCAACTAGTCAGTCTAGAGGCAATTGTGCACAATTGAAGATATGGATAGGAAAACTTGATACGCGACGCATTGATATTATAAAGTCATTTCAATTCATATGTACGTCTATCATTGATAGAACTTTTGGAGCCATTAAATCTTTTGATGGTGGAGGAACAAAGTATTTTAGCCCATGCATATAAATGATTAAATGGGGGACTTTTAGAATAATAATAGAATAAAATGTTCCTTAATTTTCCTAAAATGTTCTAATTTTCAATATGACCAAAATCAAAATGAATGTATAATGTTAAGCGTGCTGCCAGGACGTCCTTTCAAATAATTGATTAGAAACTTTAAATACTTACATCAACTTAAATGATCTTTTCGTCGTTACTTTAGTACGTATTTAATCAAATGATTAGTTTCTTAAGTTAGCATGATATGGATAATTAAGGTCCTATTTAGATATGATATACGTACAAGGTATTGATTAGAGGAATTGTGTAGAAGTGTGTGTAGGCTATTTTGACAAAGAGCAACGATACTCGAAGGGAATCAGGTTCTTTATATTTCATTGTTGTTCCATAAACCGAACTCTGGTTACATTGTCTTAGAGATGCATTATCCAGAAAGATGAGCCAAGACCTCCAAAGCATGACCTTATATATGCCGATTGACTTTGAGTTGTATTGCTGTCATTGCCAACTATGGAAAAGCCAATGATAAGTCTTGGTGATCATTCCCTTTGTAAAGTTGAGTTGAAATTCCTTTAAAATCTCTCGTGATGGAATATATTCCAAAATTTCATTATAGATCTTGTTCTTATCACACACACGTCGCAAAGGCATTAGGGTACGTGATACCACTTGGACCGAGAAAATGCTCAGATTTTTCAAAGATTCTTTTAGCACTCTAATTTAACGAAGTTGCTATAAATATGATCCTAAGAAACCACAAAAATTGCCATGACAACTTCTTAACTAGATATCAAGTTACTGAATGTAGGACAAGTGATGTTTTACATGAAGAGAAGAGTATCGTTTGGTAGCCAAGGATGACTTGCCTGTTTCTTCTTTTCAAAGGGTTCAATGATTTGAGACCCTTTGTTAGGTCGGTTATCAGGCAGTCTCCTTGGCTAACCTGACAACCTCTTCTCTCTTATGCCAACCCTTCCCTTCTCTCTTATGCCAACCCTTCCCTGGTTTCATCGTTATACATTCACTTTGATGAAATAATTGATACAAGCGTCCCCTCCTACATGCATACTAGGTGTGGGTTTTGGTTAAACTGTGATTTATTATAAAAATGTCAGTAAGACAACATATGTCTTGACAAACGTAATTCCCCTCCCACATCTGTTAACGCTTTCCCGTGCTTAGGTATGACATCATGGTAGAACAAGACATTGTCATTTCATTTTTATTTATTTATTTATTTTTTGCATTGGTTTGTAGCATATGCCGATTAGATTATATTATGAAAACTTTCTTCTCGCTTGTTTAGAGTTAGATGGTTGATGATTAATGCATAAGTAATTTAGTATGCTGATCAAGAAGAGAACTATTTAGTTTAAGAAAACACAAGTGATCAAATGCTTCTTTCTTCCTAGTCAAATTAATCATTCTTGGATCAAATATATTTGTAATATCTTATTACTATAAAGCAGATATAATTACAATCCCTTCTATCATAATCATATACCGTAGTTCTCTTGGTCTGAATCAAATATAGATACATAAACAGAATACGAAATTCTGAAATGTGTTGTCGTTGTTGTTGTATAAGGCATATACAAGTTGTCCCTGTATGCCTGCCAAGTAACAAAGTGATCAATCAACAATGGTGTCTCGTGTTCACGTATGGGCATCATCTTTTATGGGGTCATTGTGATTTATTTCATATGCATTTTTCTGTATCACATGCATTGGTTTGGTAAGTGCACAATGGGTGGATGCCACACCCTTCTTTTATATATTGTCTTCATATCTAATCTCTGCGTGAGACTATACAAAATGTACCTTAGTTTGTACCAACTCAGAAATATATTTCATTGCTGATTAATAGGAAAAGCTGATATGTTTACTTACATACGCAATAACAAAGATGAGTAGATTAATGAGTCTTTTATTCGCAATCTAAGAGTCTTTTATTTGCCACAGTTTGGGTAATTCTTAGTTTTGTCATAGGGAACGCAGTTATCCAAAGAATGTGGGAGTTCATTGAGTGTTGTGATCCCAATTCAGGACCAAAAGTAAGATCAAGCAACAAATTTTTTCCTATAAATTAACTTGTGCAAGAAAGGCAAGAATCATTGAGATTTTTCTTAGATTAACTGTCTTTACCAAAGATAAACTATGACAAGATATTAATGTTGGACGCAAATGTTAGAATGAGGCATGAGGCATAAACTGGTAACTTAAACATGGTTGTTTTGTATATAAAGAAGATTAGAAGAAGGAAGAGTACGTAAATTTCAAAGGTTTAGATTGGCCGGAAAACTGTAACCCGTGCACCTCTTTTTTGTGTGCACCGACCATTCCTCAAGAACCTATCTCAAACAATGAACAAATGTTCAATGACCTTTAGTCACGAGTTCAATAGAACCATGACCTATTTTCTTTAAAAAAAAAAACCTTTATTTGATAGGTCAACTAAACGTTCTTGATAAATGAATGATACCACTGAATCAATGCCACAATGGCAAGGAGACGTAATTTTATCTAAACGGGTCAACTAAAAATGGTCTCTTCCATATTGCAATATCAAATATCCTAGTCTTGATGTGATCCAATCCTAACCCTGTGTTGCTCCCATAATTAATAATCTTACAGTCTAATATATTTCATAATCATGTACCCGTTGTGTGTCAGAATCGTTAGATTGTATAAAAAGGTAAGATATTTAATTATTTATAGCATCTGTTCTTTCTCATAAAAGTTTCAACTATTCAGTCTAGGTGCACAATCGAAGATATGGACAGGAAAACTTGATACGCTACGCATTGATATTATAAAGTCATTTCAATGCATAAGTCTATCATTGATAGAACTTTTGGAGTCATTAAATCTTTTGAGGGTGGATGAACAAAATATTTTAATTAGTCCATGCATATAAATGATTAAATGGGGGACTTTTAGAATAATAATAGAATAAAATGCTCCTTAATTTTCCTAAAATGTTCTACTTTTCAATATGACTAAAATTAAAATGAATATAACATCAAGCATGCTGCCAGGACATCAAGATACTTATACTTTTATATCGCATCAACTAAAATGATCTTTTCGTTCTTACTTTAATACGTATTTAATCAAATGATTAGTTTCCTAAGTTTTGCTTTATATGTATCATTAAGGTCCTATTTAGATATGATATACAAGTATTGATTAGAGCAATTGTGTAGAAGTGTGTGTAGTAAATTTTGACAAAGAGCAATGATAACTCGAAGGGAATCAGGTTCTTTATATTCCATTGTTGTTCCATAACCGAACCCTGGTAACATGCTCTTAGAGATGCATTATCCAGAAAGATGACCCAAGACATCCACAGCACGACCTTATGCCGATTGACTTTGAGTTGTACTGTTGTCATTGTCAACTATGGAAAAGCCAATGATAAGTCTTGATGAACATTCCCGTTGTAAAGTTGAGTTGAAATTCATTTAAAATCTCTCGTGACGGAATATATTCCAAAATTTTATTCTTGATCTTGTTCTTATCGCACACACGTCGCAAAGACATTAGGCTACGTGATACCACTTCGACTGAGAAAATGCTCAAAATTTTCTAAGATTCTTTTGGCGCTACTTTAATGAAGTGGCTATAAATATCATGCTAAGAAACCACAAGAATTGCCATCATAAGTTCTTAACTAGATATCAAGTTGTTGAATGTAGGCACGAGAGGTATTGCATGAATAGAAGAGCATTTTTTGGTAGCCAAGGATGACTTGCCTGTTTCTTCTTTTCAAAAGGTTCAATGATTTGATACCCTTTGTTTGGTCGGTTATCAGGCAGTCTCCTTGGCTATCCTGAAAATCCCTTCTCTCTTATGCCAACCCTTCTCTTGTTTCATCGTAATATTTACAGTTTGATGAAATGATACAGTTGTCCCCTCCTACATGCGTACCAAGTGTGAGTATGAGTGTTTTATTGTGGTTAGTGTGATTTTTTATATCATGTTAGTATGACAACGTACGTCATGTCTAATGTAATTCACCTTGTTCATTGCCATATGATGCATTGATTCCCCCCATCCGTTATTTTCCGGTCCTTAGGAATGACATCATGATAGAACAAGACTTTATCATATGAATTTTTTGCATTGGGTTTTAGCACATGCATTGATGCCCATCTCGAAACACTTTCCTATCCTTAGGAATGATCATGGTAGAACAAGACTTTATCATATCAAATTTTAGCTTACCCTGATTAGAATTATAGTATGAACACTTTTGTCTTGTTTGTTTAGAGTTAGATGGTTGATGTTAGTAATTTAGTAAGTTGATGAATTGAAATATATTTCAGTGCTGATTTAGTAGAAAAAATTAATTTATGTACTTACATATGCAGTAACGAAAAATGGTAGTTTCCTAAGAGTCTTGTAATCCCAACTGTTTGCGTAAATATTTGGTTTTTTCAAAGGGAACAGTTGCCCAAAGGATGCGGGAGTTCATTGAGTGTTGTGATCCCAATCAGGACCAAAAGTAAGATATCAAGCAGCACTATTTTTCCAAGTAAATTGTGCAAGAAAGGCAATATTGTTGGACCTAAATGTAGGAATGGGGTGTGAGGCATAAAGAAGTAACATGAACATGACCGTTTTGTTATGATAAAATGGTATATTCATCGGATAAGTTGTTTACTAGTTGAATGAAAAATTGTTTGGAGGTGAATACTTATGACCCATATCAATGCACCAATTTTATAGCATAAATTCCATTCCCATATCCGAGTTATGTACGTCTCTAAGTTTAAATTTTCCATCTCAAATACTAAATTATGTTTTATTATAAAATCAAACTGTGTAAGCACAACATCAACTTTACCCAATCGCGCTTAAGCATGAGGCAGGTAGGTATATATATTACTTTTCTAGAATTGAAATAAAGAAGATTAGAAGAAGGGAGAGTAAATTTCCTTAAAGGTTTAGATTGACCGAAAACTCTAGCTTTGTGCAGGGGCGAAGCTTCATAGGGGCCGGGGGGGGGGGGGGGGGGGGGGGGGGGGCGCCCGACCCCCCGAAATTTTTTTTGCGATGTAGGGGTATATAGTTTTCGTGTAGAAAAATTTCGGTATATTCGGTTTCGACCCCCCAAAAATTTTGGTATACCTGAAATATAGCATTAGGAAGAAAAAAAATTTAGATCCCGACCCCCCACTTACAAAATCCAAGCTTCGCCACTGGCTTTGTGCACTTCTTTTTTGTGCCGACTGACTCTTCCCAAAAATCTAAGCCCAAGCAATGAATATCGAGTGAGGAGTTGAGATCGAACACATGCATGTAAGCATGTTCCAATGATATTACTTGTTCGATGCTCCAATCTTAAGTAAGAGTAAATTTATCTAAATGGGTCGACAACAAATAGTCTCTTCCATATTGCAATTACAAATATCCTAGTCCTAATGTGATCACAATCCTAACCCGTTATGTCAGGTTGTTAGTTTGTATAAAAACTGGAGTTATCAAAATTCTCACTTGAAGACTACTTAATCTGATATGAGTTGAATAAATTTCTTTAATGATTGTTCAAAAGAATAGTCAATTAAAAGATACTTATAGCATCCAATTTTTTTTCATAAAAGTATCAACTATTCAGTAGTCAGTTGTGCAAAATCGAAGATATGGACCAGAAAACTTGATACGCTGCGCATTGAAATTAAAAAGTCATATCAATTCATACGTCTGTCATTGATACAATTTCTAGAGCCATTAAATCTTTTGATGGTGGATGGACAAAATATGGGCAAATACCAAAAAAATGCTATACTTGTCAAAAATAGTACTTTTATGTATCGAATTTTTTTTCCTCATTCGTGTACTAAACTTGCATTTTTTGCCTCTTTTATGCATTTTCGTACAATTTTATGACAATTTTGCCCCTGGATTTTCAAAGATTTGAGGGGCAAAATTGTCTCAAAGTGCGTAAAAGTGCAAAGAATTTGAAGTTTAGTACGCCAATGAGGGAATAAAAAGTTCGATACATAAAAGTACTATTTTTAACAAGTATAGTGCATTTTTTTGGTATTTGCCCACAAAATATCTACATATTTGTAAATTATCGTATGCATATAAATGATTAAATGTGGGAAATTTAGACTAATAGTAGATTAAAATGTTCTTAAATAATAAGATTCTAGCTACTCTTAGATATGATATACAAGGAGCAATATATGTGTTTTTATTCTCCTTCAAATCCCATGCCTCGAATCGTGACCAATCAATTACAATAGCAACACGTAACCATTAGGCAACACAATGGCACAAAGACCAATGATACTCGAAGGAAAACAGGTTTGTTACATTCAATTGTCGTTTCATAAACTGAACCCTAGTTAGATTGTCTTAGAGATGCATTATTCAGAAAGATGATCCAAGTCCTTCTAAGCAGGACCAGTTTATGCTGATTGACTTTATGGCTGAATGGTCAGCTGAGTAATATCGTTTTCTTTGCCAATGCAAAGTCTTATTGATCATATATTCCCTTTGTAAAGTTGAGTTGAAATTCTTTTGAAATCTCTCCCAACAAGAACATATATATTCTTAAATTTCATTCTTGATTTTGTGCTTATCACACACACGTCGCAGTGATATTTGGCTATGCGATACCACTTGGATAGAGAAAATGCTTGAATTTTTCCAAGATTCTTTTGACTCTATTCTAATGAAGTGGCTATAAATATGATATTTAGAAACAACAAGAATTGCCATCACAAGTTCTTAACTAGATATCAAGTGGTTGAGTGTAGGACAAGAGAGGTACTGCATGAAGAGAAGAGTATCGTTTGGTAGCCAAGGATGACTTGCCTATTTCTTCTTTTCAAAGGGTTCAATGATTTGAGACCCTTTGTTTGGTCGGTTATCAGGCAGTCTCCTTGGCTAACCTGACAATCTCTTCTCTCTTATGCCAACCCTTCTCTTGTTTCATCGTAATATTTACAGTTTCATGAAATTGATACAAGTGTCCCCTCATACATGCCTACCAAGTGTGAGTTTGAGTGTTTTATTGTGGTTAGTGTATTTTTTATATCATGTCAGTATGACAGCGTACGTCATATCTAATGTCATTCACCATGTTCATGGCCATCTGATGCATTGATTCCCTCCATCTGGTAATATTTTCCGGTCCTTAGGATGACATCATGATAGAACAAGACTCTTATCATATCAATTTTTTTGCATTGGTTTTTAGCGCTTGCATTGATCGATGGCCATCTGTAAATACTTTCCTGTCCTTAGGAATGATATCAGGGTAGAACAAGACTTCATCATATCAATTTTTATGCATTGGATTTTAGCATATACCGATTAGAATTATAGTATGAAAACTTTTGTCTAGCTTGTTTGTTTAGAGTTAGATGGTTGATGATTAATACATTAGAAATTTAATATGTTGATGAAGAAGAAATAATTGTGTGATAAAACTATTTAGTTTAAGAAAACACAAGTGGTTAGATGATTCTTTCTTCCTAGTCAATCATTCTTGGATCATTTAAGTATAATTTCTTATTATGATAAATCAAATATAATTACAATCCTTTTCTCATAATCATATGAAATATGAATCAAATATGAAATATGAAATATGAAATGCATTGTTGTAGTATAAGGAATACATAAGTTGTCCCTATGTTTGAGGTCTCAAGTTCAATTCATGCTAGTTGTATAACAACCTTGAAGTGGCCACACCAACCTTCTTAAAAGGGAGGGCTTTAATTTACCTTGTTTGAGTGTGTGTGGCGGTGGGTTCAAACCTTGTGGATTAGTCGACCAAAAGGTAGGAAGTCATGGTTACCCAACTAGGGGCATCACCTTTTATGGGGTCACTGTGATTAACTTCATATGCATTGGTCTCTGTCATATGCCTTGGTTTGTCTCATGTTCAAGTACTGCATCGCCTTATCAGGGTACATTGCGACTTATTTCCCATGCTGACTATTGGACAGTTGGAAGGGACACAATGGGTGGAGTTCGCACACTTCTATTGATGTTGTATTTATAACTTTATATCTAATCTGGGTGTGATTCTATATAAAATGTCCCTTTAATTTGTAAGTTGTAACTGCTCAGAAATGTATTTCCTTGCTGATTTAGTAGAAAAAAACAAATTTGTGTACTTACATACGCAATAACAAACACGGTTAGTTTCCTAAGAGTCTTGTATTCACAACTGTTTGGGTAAATATTCGTTTTGTCATAGGGAACGCAGTTGCCCAAAGGATGTGGAGTTCATTGAGTGTTGCGATCCCATCCGGACCAACAGTAAGATATCAAGCAACACTATTTTTCCAAGTAAATTGTGCAAGAAAGGCAAGAATCTTTGAGATTTTTTTTTTTTTTTTTAGATTTAGATTTTGCAAGGACCAACTATGACAAGACATTAATGTTGGACCTAAATGTAGGAACGGGGTGTGAGGCTTAAAGAAGTAACATGAACATGACCGTTTTGTATATGATAAAATGGTATATTCATCTGATAAGTTCTTTACTAGTTGAATGAAACAAAATAACAAATATATGGAGGTGAGTATGACACATATCAATGCACCAATTTTATAACATAAATTTCATTCCACTATCTAAATTATGTACGTCTTTAGGTTCAAATTTTCCATATTAAATGGTAATTTATGAATGAGTATTGGTATAAAATCAAACAATGTTAGCACAACATCAACTTTACCCAATCTCGCCCAAGCATGAGACAGGTATATATTTTACTTTTTCTAGAATTGAAATAAAGAAGATTAGAAGAAGGGAGAGTAAATTTCCTTAAAGCTTTAGATTGACTGAAAACTCTAGCTTTGTGCACTTTTTTTTTGTGCTGACTGACTCTTCCCAAAAATCCAGCCCCAAGCAATGATATCGAATGAGGAGTTGAGATCGAACACATGTTCCAATGATATTACTGGTTCGATGCTCCAATCTTAAGTAAGACTAAATTTATCTAAATGGGTCGACAACAAATAGTCACTTCCATATTGCAATGACAAATATCCTAGTCTTGATGTGATCACAATCCTAACCCGTTGTGTCAGATTGTTAGTTTGTATAAAAACTGGAGTATATCAAAATTCTTACTTGAAGACTAGTTAATCTGATATGAGTTGAATAAATTTCTCTAATGATTGTTCAAAAGAATAGTCAATTAAAAGATACTTATATAGCATCCATTTAATTTTTTTTTTCAATAAAAGTATCAACTATTCAGTAGTCAGTTGTGCAAAATCGAAGATATGGATCAGAAAACTTGATACGTACGCATTGGAATTAAAAAGTCAAATCAATGCATACGTCTGTCATTAATACAATTTCTAGAACCATTAAATCTTTTGATGGTGGATGGACAAAACATCAGTACATCACATATTCGTAAATTATCGCATCATATAAATAATTAATTAAATGGGGGGAAATTTAGACTAATGGTAGATTAAACCCCATGCCTCGAATCGTGACCAATCGATTACAATAGCAACACATAATCATTATCCAACACAATGGCACAAAGAGTAATGATACTCGAACGAAAACAGGTTTGTTACATTCAATTGTGGTTTCATAAACCGAACCCTGGTTACATTGTCTCAGAGATGCATTATCCAGAAAGATGGTCCAAGCCCTTCTAGGCAGGACCAGTTTATGCTGATTGACTTTATGGCTGAAAGGTCAGCTGAGTAATATCGTTTTCTTTGCAAATGCAAAGTCTTATTGATCATATATTCCCTTTGTAAAGTTGAGTTGAAATTCCTTTGAAATCTCTCCTGACCGGAACATATATATTCTTAAATTTCATTATTGATTTTGTGCTTATCCCACACACATCGCAGTGAGAAAAGGCTACGCGATACCACTTGGATAGAGAAAATGCTTGAATTTTTCCATGATTCTTTTGACTCTATTCTAATGAAGTGGCTATAAATATGACATTTAGAAACAAGAAGAATTGCCATCCCAAGTTCTTAACTAGATATCAAGTGGTTGAATGTAGGACAAGAGAGGTATTGCATGAAGAGAAGAGTATCGTTTGGTAGCCAAGGATGACTTGCCTGTTTCTTCTTTTCAAAGTGTTCAGTGAATTGAGACCCTTTGTTGGTCGGTTATCAGGCAGTCTCCTTGGCTAACCTGACAATCTCTTCTCTCTTATGCCAACCCTTCTCTTGTTTCATCGTTATATTTACACTTTGATGAAATTCATACAGTTGTCCCTTCTTACATGCGTACTAGGTGTGAGTTTTGGTGTTTTTTTTCGTGGCTAGTGTCATGTCACTATGGCAATGTACGCCATGTCTAACGTAATTCACCTTGTTCATGGTCATATGATGCATTGATTCCTATCTGAAAACACTTTCCCATACTTAGGAATGACATTATAATAGAACAAGACTTTATCATATCAATTTTTTTTCATTGGTTTGTATCATATGCCGATTAGTACGTATTACATTATGATTTTTTTTTTTTTTTTTTCGTTTGTTGAGTTAGATGGTTGATGACTAATGCATCAGTAATTTAGCTAGTATGCTGATGAAGAACACAAGTGATTGGGTGCTTCTTTCTTCCTGGTTAAATATTTTTGGATTATTCATAATTCTTAATTGTTTATTAATATAAATCAAAGATAATTAAAATCCTTTAATCATAATCATTTAGTTCTCTTGGTCTTAATCAAATATAAATACATAAATAGAATATGATATTATGAACTACATATCATTATATAATGCATAATTAAGTTGTCCCTGTATGCTTCCCAAGTAGTAATTAAAAAAGTTTGCAATTGATAACGGTGTCTCGTGTTCAAGTATAGGCATTGCCTTTGGGTCATTGTGAGTTATTTCATATGCATGGTCTGTATTACATGCATCTGTTTGTCATATCTTAT
This sequence comes from Artemisia argyi, assembly GCA_030686995.1. Lineage (NCBI taxonomy): Eukaryota > Viridiplantae > Streptophyta > Magnoliopsida > Asterales > Asteraceae > Artemisia > Artemisia argyi. The sequence goes on from CM060688.1 coordinate 50,121,330, forward strand.
CATGGAGACATTGCGATTTCTTTCCGATGCTGACTATTGGACAGTTGGTAGGGGCACAATGGGCGGATTTCATGCCCTAGTTGTGTTTATATATATCTAATCTGGGTGTGATTCTATACAAAATATAGCTTCAGTTGGTAAGAACGCAGAAATGTATTTCATGGCTGATTGATAGAAAAGGCTAATTGTTGTTCTGTACTTACATATGCATCAACAAAAAGAAGTATTTCCTAAGAGTTGTATTTGCAAAAATTTTGGCAATTCTTGGTTTGTTTCAAGACGTTAAGAATGAGGGAGTTCATTGAGTGTTGTGATCCCATATACATAAGATATCAAGGAACACTATTTTGGTCGAAACGTGCATGAAACAAGGCCAGAATAATTGAGATTTATTTATTTATTTATTTATTTATTTTTTTGACAAGATATAATTAAGGAGCAACATGACAGTTTTGTATACGAGAAAGTTAGTATTTTGATTTGAAAATAATAATAATAATAATAATAATAATAATAATAATAATAATAATAATAATAATAATAATAATAATAATAATAATAATAATAATAATAATAATAATAATTAAAAAAAAAAAAAAAAAAAAAACTTTAAAAGTACGTTGAATGAGAAAATTAGTTTTTCCAAAATTTGACTCAGTATACACACACATCCGAGAATTGAATTATTGAAGTAGAATAGAAAAATATTTCCAAAAGATAACAAAGGATATCGTGTGAGAATTATTGGGATTTTTCAACATCAAAATTGTTACTTGCAGACCCAATGCTTTTCGCCTAGTAGTATGTGAGTTGAAAGTTGTGAGTTTAAGTCTCGTTTAAGACATTTATTAGATAAGTGGTATAGGGTGTGAAAATATTGTTTAAAAAAAATTATTACTTGCAGACGGTTAGTCTAGATATATAGAAGTTGAATGCTTTAGTGATATTTGAGAAGAATAATCAATTAAAAGGTACTTGTAGCATCCATTCTAGCTTTTCCTTTTTATTTTAGTACAGGATCAACTATTTAGTCTCAAAGCAGTTTTGCAAAGATGAACAAATATATGGACAAGAAAACTTACGCATTGACTTGAAGAATTCATATGAGGCATACGTCTATCATTGAAACTTAAAAATGGGCAGAAAGAAAGGAAGATGAGATGAATGAAATTAAATTTTTTATATCATGTTCCTAAGTTATAAAAGAAAAGAAGAGATAACATGATTTCATAATTATACACTTTGGTTATAGATTAAAGTTATGTTTTATATTAGGTCATTTAAGTAATATATTTATTTAAAGCTTTCTAATATAATTTCTCTTCAAGTCATCCCACTTTTGAGAAAAACTTTTAGATAGAAGTTTAGCCAAAATTACTCTCATATTCTTTTCTCTTGTCTCCTAAAAAATCTCAGGAATACGAATTTATTTTGTTTTCTACCCACTTCTTTTCTCTTCTTTTAAAAATAAAATTTGAGAACGCAATGTAAATTATTGGTTCAATGGGAGACTTCTTTGAATAATTGGAGAATTAAATGTTCTTAAATTTCCAAAATGTGTTACTTTTTAGTTTGACCAAAATCAAAATGAACAGGCTGGACATAATGTGTGTGAGGAGCAAAATTGAGGGCACTCCTCACGTGTGAGTGCGTTATATGCTCCCCCTTGTCACTCGAGAAAAAAAGTGATTTTGGTGTTAGTCCGGTAATGGTGTTTTTTTGTGAGTAATCTGTGTGTTGTATATATTTAAACAAATCTTGGGTACACGTAAATGTCGAATGAGGGTTACGAGAGTGAGTTAGAGGGAAAGGATGATGTGATGCTGAGACGGCGGTAAGAGCGGCTCAATCCTTTTGGGGTCTAAAGCAAAGTTTTACTATAAGACTTTAATACGTTATTAACTTTTCAGGAACGAATAACCGTTCATGAATAAAAATGAACAGACTTTTAGGCCCAAGTCCCAAATAGTTTTAGTGAATTAAGTGAATCAGGGGTCTTAAAATATCGAGACCTAACAAAGGAGGCCCAAGAAAAGACGCGGCCAACTATTTATATATACGAGGTCTTAAGAAATCAGGAGCCTAAAACCCTAGCTTTATTGAGTCACATTTGACAATAAGCAAGAGACCTTCGTTGAGGGAGGATCACACCTAGTCTAACATAAATACACTGTGTTGCTTAGACGTCATTTCAAATATCTCTTTTGATTAGAAATTTGGATACTTAATTTTTTTTTTTCTATCACATGAGTAACGTTTTGTAATCGTTATTTTAGTACATATTTGATCTAAGGATCAGTTTATTAAGTTTGGATCATATTTATAAGGTTCTGCTCTTTAAATAAGATATACAAATATTAATTAGAGCAATTGTGTAGAAGTGTGGACATGCACATTTTGACAAAGAGCAGTGATGCTCTAAGGAAATCAGGTTCGTTACGTTCCATTGTCGTTCCATTAACTGAACCGTGGTTACATTGTCTTAGAGATACATTATCCAGAAAGATGATCCCAACCCTCCTAAGCATTATCAATTTATGTTGATTTATTTTGTGGCCTAAAGGCCGTCAGCTGAGTGATGTTGTTGTCTCTGCCAACTATGGAAAAGCCAATGAGAAGTCTTGATGATCATTCCCTTTGTAAAGTTGTGTTGAAATTCCTTTTGAAATCTCTCCCGACCGGAATATATTCTAAAATTTCATTCTTGATTTTGTTCTTATCACGCACAAGTCGCAGAGACATTAGCCTACATGGTCCACTCGGGTTGAGAAAATGCTTCAATTTTCAGATTCTTTTGGTGCTATTTGAATGAGATGGCTATAAATAGGATGCGTCAAAACCACAAGAATTGCCATCATAAGTTCTTAACTAGAAATTGAGTGGCAAGACAAGAGAGGTATTGCATGAAATGAAGAGTTTCGTTTGATAGCCAAGGATGACTTGCCTGTTTCTTCTCAAAGGGTTCGGTATTTTTAGATATATGATTTGAGACCCTTTGTTTAGTCGTTTAAGGCAGTCTCCTTGGCTAATCTCACAATCTCTTCTCTCTCATGTCAACCCTTTTCTTGTTTCATTAAACCTTTTGGTTAAATGTTATATTCAACAATGACATTTGTGTGTTGTCTTATATGCATCAAAGGCGAGTTTTATGTTTGTTTGTTGTTTGAGTACGTGAAAGTCACTATATTACTTCTTATAGCATGATTGCTTCATGACTAGCGTTTAATTAGTGTCTTTCACCTAGAGGTTTAAATGTATATGCTGCATTTGCGTACACGTGATCTAGCTACTTCTCATTTTTATGTTTGATTCAACTTCATTTTGAGACTAACAAGTAGGTTAACTGCACCATCAAGAAGGCATGTTACAATTTCGTTATCAATATTCCACCACTTTAAAACATCCTTCCAAACCTTAATTACAGTTAAGATTGCAACATGAAATATAATTAAGTAATATAAGTGTTTTTTCTATCTTTTTCGTAACTTTCTAATATTATCTTGTAACTTTGATCTTTATGTGGATAAACTTGACACATGCGAAAATATTCACGCACGTATAAGCTGTGCAAACACAAAAACAGATATATCCCATCTTGACAACACATTGTTGACCCATGACCCATCATATTTTTGCCGACATAATATTAAACATATATATCACCTGCCACGTAAATGTTTTACTCCCGTACGTAAGTACTTACATGGTGAGAAATTTGATTTGTTACTATCAAAATACGGAGTATATATTAATTGGTAGTATAAAGTGTTACGATATTGTATATAAATCTGTCTCACTTATTCTCTGGTTCTGGTTAAAAAAATTATCACGTTACTCGAACATTTTTATTTCTCTCATAACCTGTTATGTTTTTTCCTGGAATTATCAACGTTAAATAAATGGAGGGTGGCAACACAAGAGAGTATGCCAATCTAGTTCGGAAAACGGACGAATATGGCAACCCGATTCAGACAACGCTAGGCGAAAACATGGACGCAGGGCGTCAAGAACTAGGCACGAACGTGGGTCATGCTAGTGGGGGTGCAGGGTGCCATTATGACTTTGGAGATGCAATTGGTGTTGGTTTTGGTGGCGCTGGTGCTTATTTGAACCAGCATGGTGCGTTGGGTGTTGGCGGTGGTGGTGTTGGTAAGGAGACAGAGAAGAAAGAGTCACAAGAGAAGGTTGATGACCGCGGTAAACAAAACGATGAAAAGAGGAGGTAGGAGGTGGTGATGGTGTTGAGATTTAGTGTGTGTGTATATATATATATATATAGGGTCCCTTTCTTATGAGAATCACTTTAAGTGCAAGAACTGCGAAAACTATCTTTTTATAAGTAATAATACACAATGTACATCATTTAATGCTCCATAGCATTTTCTTATTTTTATTTAATTCAAAAGGGTATAATAGTAAAAGACATTTTCATATTATTTTTTATAATTCCCGTTTTTTTATAAATCTTAAAATTCAGTTTTTTTTTTTTTTTTTTTTTTTTTTTTTTTTTTTTTTTTTTTTAAGATATTGCTTTTCAGATTTAGTGCATATATGTTTTTTTTTTTAAGATAGCAGATATCTAGATTTAGTAGTACAAAATATGTTTCCAAAACTAGCATATGGACTTTTTAATATAATGAAATCTATAATAAACCAAGAACATAGATATTATATTCAAACTTCGGTATCGATTGTAATACATTTAAAATACAAATTTCTAAAAAGCATAAATACATGAATCTAATCGATCTATACACGTGAGCACGAATAAATATTCAACACAAAATGGATATATATGTGCACACTCTTGTATCATTATTTTTAGAAGTGGGACATATATGCACACGCGTAGCCGTCATCATTTTTTCAAAAATCGGACATATATGCACACCCATAGCCGTGAACATTCTTGTAATTACACCTGATACAAAGAAAATTAAAAAAAAATTAGCAACAATAATATTAGAATTGTGTTGAAATACATTTATGCAAATACCTGTTTTTAAAACATACATGTTTTACATGTTTTGAACATACATGTTTAAAAAGACCCCTGTTACACCTATTACAAACACCTCTGTTACATCGTTTCCAAACACCCCTTTAACACCTATTCAAAACGCTCATGTTACACATATTACAAACACCCCTGTTACACCTATTACAAATACCCCTTTTACCCCGTTTCCAAACGCCCCTGTTACACCTATTCAAAAACACCCATGTTACACATATTACAAACACCCCTGTTACACAGATTTTTCAAACACACCTGTAACACCTATTCAAAACACCCATGTTACACATATTACAAACACCCCTGTTACAGCTTTTACAAACACCATTGTTTCTACATTCATATATCCTATTAACAAATTTTTTTCAACTTACGCTACATTCACATATACCATGCTACATTCACATATACCATTCATGTTACGCACATCCTAATTAATCTAATCCAAACATCCTTGTTTAACCACATCAAAACACCCCTGTCACATATTTCCAATTACACACATCCAAACACCCAAACACCCAACTTACGCACATCTTTCCCATTCATAACATTCATGTTACGCACATCCAAACACCCAACTTACACACATCTTTCCCATTCAACCACGTATACAAAATAAATAAATAAATAAATAAATAATAAAAAAATAAAACTAAAAAAATAATCAAGAATCACATTAATTTAATCTAGTCAAACATTCGGATTTAATTTTAAAAAAAAATACATTCAAAAATTCAAACGATATCTCCTTCAACAACCAAAAATTATTTCACAAACAAATTAATGAATCATAACAGTGATGTAATACCTTGGATTGATGTATTCTTCATTTGAATCAAAGAAAAAAAAAACTCCAATCGATTGAGTATGACTCGTATTGCGTTTTTAAACAAATTAATGAATCATAACAGTGATGTAATACCTTGGATTGATGTATTCTTCATTTGAATCAAAGAAAAAAAAAACTCCGATCGATTGAGTATGACTCGTATTGCGTTTTTTTAATTTTGGGGGTTTAGGTATGAGAGAGTGAATGTGGCTGTGTGAAATTAATGAGTTTTTGGAATATGTGTTTTATAATCGTGGGTTTCAATGAGAAAGATTTGGAAGAAATCCCTGTATTGTAGCATGCAGTTAATGAGAGTCTAAAAAATAAAATACCTCTTTTACCCTTTTCATTAATGTTTTCAGGAAATATAGTTTCAATTAATTACAAAATAACCATCTTGCATTAATATGTTGCACCCTATCCTTTAATAATAGTACATAAGTGGTTTTCCCAGTTCTTGCATTTTAAATGGTTCTCATTTGAAAGTTATACTATATATATATATATATATATATATATATATATATATATATATATATATATATATATATATATATATATATATAGAGAGAGAGAGAGAGAGAGAGTTAGGATCAAATAGAAAGAATACTTAAAATAGGAAGGATAAGAAGTAACTACAACCACACATTCTAGATGCACTTACAAAAATGGATGCATCTTCATTCAAATTTTCTCTCCTATAAAAAAATGTGTGGCTAGAATTACTTCTTACCCTTCTCATTTTAATTATTCTTCTTATTGGATCCTTACCACATTATATATATATATATATATATATATATATATATATATATATATATATATATATATATATATATGTATATATATATATATATATATATATATATATAGGGTGCGGTTCTAGAGAAAAGTGTATTTGGATAGAAAAGTGAGAAAAAAAGTTATAAGGTAGATTTTGCAAATATCTTAAACTTCAGTGTAAATTTTGAAACAATGCAAACAAATACGGAGTAGCTGGTTCCTCCCACTCAATATCCAAACACGCACAGTCAATCCAACCCATAGAGTCCTGATTCCTCTCACTCACCATCTTCATCTTACCATCTCCATCGCCACCACCGCACCGCCGCCAGTCAGCATCGTACCACAACGGTATCAACCCCGTACCTCCACCACAACATCATACCATCAATTATCAATCTGGTTTGTTTTCTTCACGAATTCATCTTCCCATTCATTTGTTTAACTTAATATTTCTGGTTCATATTATTGATTTAAACATGCTATAATTGTGTATAATAATCAATTTAAGCAATTTGAATAAGCTTTTAATTATGTAAGTTTTTAATTGTCTATAATCTATAAGTTTTTAATTATGATGTAATGATTTTTTAAGTTTTATTGAAAGTTTATAATCATATCATCATGTTTTCTACAAGATTTGGAACCATTTTGACTAAAAAATGCATATAAATGTGTTTATTAAAGTTGCACACCAGGTGTTTGATAAAATGTTTGAATAAGATTTTTTGGTTGTGATGCACTAATCTGAAGTATACATGCTTGATATTGAATGATATGACATCTTAGGGCATATGCGTGTACATTTGCAGCATCAGAATTACAAGTTAGAGCATCCGTTTGTATTAGTGCATCTGTGTTTGTAGTAGCTGGAAGTACTTCAGCATCTATTTATATGTTTAGTGCATCATCGTTGGAAATACTTGGGCATTTGTTGTATGTTTAGTGCATCGATGGGCATATTAGTTTATCAATAAGTATGATAACTACATCATTGAACATATCAGAGCATCAGTGAGTATGATTACATCAGTGAGTAAGATTATTGCATCATCAGACATATTAAGACATCAGTGTGTATGTTTAGTGCATCATTGGTCATAGTAGGGCATCCATTTTTATGTTTAGTGAATCACTGTAAATATTTCAGCATCTGTTTGTATTTTTAGTGTGTCGATAATAACATTAGGGCATCAGTGAGTATGATTAGTGCATCGTTAGAGATATTAAGGCATCAGTGTGTATATTTAGTGTATCCGTTTGTATGTTTAGTGCATCGATGGGCATATTAGGGTATCAATAAGTATGATAACTGCATCATTGAACATATTAGAGCATCATTGAGTATGATTACATCAGTGAGTAAGATTAGTGCATCATCAGACATATTAAGGCATCAGTGTGTATGATTAGCACATCGTTGGTCATAGTAGGGAATCCATTTGTATGTTTAGTGCATCGCTGGAAATACTTCAGCATCTGTTTGTATTTTTAGTGTGTCGCTAATAACATTAGGGCATTAGTGAGTATGATTAGTGCATCGTCAGAGATATTAAGGCATCAGTGTGTATATTTAGTGTATCCGTTTGTATGTTTAGTGCATCGATGGACATATTAGGGTATCAATAAGTATGATAACTGCATCATTGAACATATTAGAGCATCATTGAGTATGATTACATCAGTGAGTAAGATTAGTGCATCATCAGACATATTAAGGCATTAGTGTGCATGATTAACACATCGTTGGTCATAGTAAGGAATCCATTTGTATGTTTAGTGCATCGCTGGAAATACTTCAGCATTTGTTTGTATTTTTAGTGTGTCAATAATAACATTAGGGCATTAGTGAGTATGATTAGTGCATCGTCAGAGATATTAAGGCATCAGTGTGTATATTTAGTATATCCGTTTGTATATTTAGTGCATCGGAGTTGGTCTACTGTAGCATATTGATCAATATGGGGAATCATTTATGGCACAAGTTGTTGATGAGCAAGTAAGGATAGAAATATACCGACTGTATATTCTACAACAAACAAACTGATTGGTCTCACCATGTTTATCTTATTTATTAATATCTGATAATGCTTGTGATTAGGTCTACCCGTATATTGCTACTGGTTTTTCGGACACATCTGCCTTTCTGCGTTAGTTAACATTGAAATTTATGCTTGTTCTTGCTCCAATGGATTTTCATCTCTCTGTTCGCATTCTTAGCTAGTTACTTGATCTGAACAATCTGTATTTGCAACCAGTTATCAGCTTTATCGTTATATTATGTTATTTTTATGATCTTATCAAGTTGTTTGCATATATACTATTCACTTGCAGCTGTCCCAACATACATTATCTAGGTAACTCTTGAAGTATCTTTCAAAGCTTCAGGTAAAATACTCTTCTTTTGTTAATACTCTCTCCACCCTAATAAAATTTGCATTCCTGTTATATATTATGTCCATCTAGTATTTGTTTTATATCTTAAGATGTTTAATCTAGTATTTGATTTAGTGTATCCGTTTATATGTTTAGTGCATCGTTAGTCATAGTAAGGCATCCATTTGTATGTTACCATTGGAAATACTTGGGCATCTTTTTGTATGTTTAGTGCATCGATGAACAAATTAGGGCATCAGTGAGTATGACCAGGGTAGTGCATCGTCAAACATATTAAGGCATCAGTGTGTATGTTTAGTGCATTAGTTTGTATGTTTGGTGCATCAGTTTGTATGTTTAGTGCATCGTTGGTCATAATAAAGCATCCATTTGTATGTTTAGTGTGTCGTTGGAACTATTTGGGCATATTGAGTGTTAACTTTAAAATAATTATATGAGATTTCTCTTAAGAATGATTTCTAACAGTTAGATGAACAGTTAGATGAACAAAGTCGATATAGCTTAATCACGAAAACAGTTAGCTTATGCAATTGTGTAAGTGTTGTGGTTGTAAGTAATGAATTAGATTGATCCAACCAGCCAATAACAGTTCTAAGCATGGTAACTAAATTTATATTGATCATTTGGCTTGCTGATAGAAACTTTTTGATTATGTGTAGGCTAAGTGTATTATGGCTTGTGTGTAACTATTAGGTGGACTTTAAAAAAAAATGAGAACGAGTTCCATAGAAAGGAGAGGATAATTACAGAGCTCCATTCATATATGGAGACGCCAAAGATGACTGATCGATTTATTATGCATTCTTTTAGTTTGTTAGTCATAAGGATATCGTGACATAAGTGGACTAATATGTGTATCTTAGTTTTAATATTTGTTTTTAGTATTTACTGAGAGAGTTGGTGATTTTTTTTTATCATGTTTGTGGTTATTGACTTGTCCTGTTGTTGTACAGGGCGAGCTCTGTGAGGTTGTATATGACTTGCATATGAAACAAACTTGAGGCTGCTATGTGTTTGCAGATACATGGTTTTATTGTATATGTAGTAGGTTAGATTAACAAGGCTAGTTTGAATTGTTTAGCAAGTCACTGGAACAATCGTGGGACTAATGCTTCTCCATCTTATAATTTGTTATAGCTACAGTTATATCTAGTATTGATGACTTGAACTACCCAGAAAAGACAGACACTTATTATATTGTGACATCAAAGAGGATTGCAGCAAGTCCTATTTGAGGTACTTTAGTGCATCCGTTTGAGGACCTTTAGTGCATCCGTTTGAGGTGCTAAAGAAGGGGATGTTCCACCACAAGGAGGAAAGCCTAGACGGGCAGCGGTTCCTTGTCCTCGGATTACATCATGGTTGATACTCTTAAAGAAGATAGCACAATCTCATAACTTGGTTCCTGAATTCCAGATAGTCTTAACTTTACATTCAAGCAAATTAATCATAACATAGATTAAACCTTATCATTCTGATGCAAGTTAAACATTATTGTTCTATTGAGCACCTGACTAGTATTAACTGTCGTTAAATCATCTGTTGTAGATTACATTGGTGGCTACTCATCATGGTCCTACAATGTTTATGAAGATAGGTAACACTCTTTATTGTTGGAAGAGGCAAGATGCTGCTCAAGTCATTGCTCAGGTTCACTTCATTTCTAACATTGTTATTTACTATTAGTTTCATACTTGCATTATTGTCTAATTTTTTGTACCCTTATAATCTGAATAATGTCATTCACATGTCACATGTTCCTTCATACTATATCGTATAGATCCACTAAAACCAACCATGATAGGATTGACCCAAGTCATACTATGTCTCATCATAAAGGTTTATTAACAAAATTCTTTTTGATTTTTGAAGTTATTTTGGGAAGGACTTGGAGTTGGAGGAGGTGAAACTGGAACACATATCATGATATAAACCAACTATTTGAAGAATTTGGACTCGCCACTGAAAAAGATGGTACTCGTCTCTTGGTTAAGTAAGTTGCCGATCCTAACAGATGGACTGATCAAACAGAGTCCGAGAGTGACCTATTGTTGATGGTCCTAAAACCAAATTAAGTTAGATTATGTATTGTTATATACCTCTGTACTCAAATTAGATCATCAAAATATTAGCTTTTGAGACCACTAGTACTGATTGTTGCGAAAGGTTAAAGTGTGTTTAGTTTTTTCATCTTTAATTTTTGGCCATTTGTGCATTGAAAAATTGTAAACATCAGGTAGAATTCTTAGAATAAAAAAAATCTTTCAAATTAACTTGAACTACTGAACTAAAAAAAACATTATATTTCAAGTAAAAAAAATAGAATGATTGTTAAGAAATGATTAGATTGAAATAAAACACACCTTTTTATTAAAATACTACGGAAGCTTTGTTATAATGGTGGTGATGGTAGTGAGTTTTTGTGGGTTTTCGATGATCCACACTACTTAATTACACCCGCATTAGTACTTAGAAACAAATTGCCGTTTAAGAAAAAAGTGCATCAATGTTAATAATAAAGGTGCATCAATGTTAAAAATAATGTGCATCAATAAAAAATGCTTCGATTTAGGTAAGGTAGAATTCAAAAAAAAAAAAAAAAGAAAAAGAAAAAAAACGTTTGTAAATATACTAGTGCATCAGTAAAGAGAATGATGCATCACAGTTGCAGAAATTTCAATGATACATGGAACGAAAAATATCTTATATACATAGTGTAATCATTGACAATTCATTTGCAAAAGTATCAAATAAAGGAAAAAGTCTATACAAAATGCTCATCATACAAATGAGATGTTATTTACAGAAGTTTCAATTGCATAAAAGGAAAAAAAATGCAACAAAGTATCAAGTAGGGAAATCAATTCAAAATTCATCAAATACGAAAAAGTAAAAAATTCTTGAATCCGCAGAACGAGTTATGTTCTTGAATTTGTTTGTTGGTGTGTTATTCAAAAGAAGTCATTGACTTATGTTCTTCCAACTTCCACAAGTGAGGGAGACTCGTCTTTCTTTAGCAACTTCAGCTTCAACAACCCAAATAGCTCTAACAATTTGCAAGAACATTTGACAGTCATACCCGAGCAAGAAAACAAACCTAGCAAAATGTAACAAAATCTGAATATAAGTGCATCACAGTGCATAAAGTAATGCATCACACTAACTAATTCAGTGCATCAGTTTGTTAGGAACTAGTGCATCATAGAGTTATCTAATAGGTGCATGGCAATATAAGCAAATGATTAATAAGATACAAGTAACATATAATTCAACTAATATAAGTGAATCACAATGAATAACTGAGAGCATCCGTTTGTTAACAACTAGTGCATCATCATTTCAAAACAAATGCGACACACATAAAACTACTTATAGATGCCTTTTTTTACTGATAAAATAACAAACAATACCTAATAGATTCGTATTTTTCACAAACAATAACCGATTGCATCAGCATTTCTGAACAGGTGCATCATACATATAACTACATACACCTACTCCATCATACATCAATGTTTCATATCTATATTTGTCACACACAAGCACCTACTGAATCTGCATTTTAAAACAGCTGCATCACACATACAACTACACATATAAGCCGTTTCTACTAATAAAATAATGAAAATACTATCTAACAGATCCACATCAATAAAAACAAACACCTACTACATCGAAATTTTAGAACAACTACATCATACATTAAGTTACACAAACAAACATTTTCTACTCATAACATAAACATAATTAAGCTTTTGGATCTATATTTGACAAAAAACCTACTGCAATAATAATTTAGAACAACATCACACATACAAAGCCCATTCCATTGAAAAAATGACCAAAACAATTAGAGAAACAGTTAATGCAACACAGTGTAAAATTAGTGCATCATAGTTACAAATTTTCATTGAGACATTTAATCAAACATCTTGTATGCAGTTTTTGCAAACACATATAACAGGTCTTTTTTCCCCAAATTTGCTTCAAATAACTAATCTATAGACTGCATCATATCACAAAACTCTTTAAATTGGTACATCAATGAACAAACCTGATGATTAAATCAAATTTCATAAAACAAAACCCTAGCTCACAATGAACAATAATTCGTACAAATAAAAACTAATAAACACATATATAACATTTCTATTTGAATTCAAATAGAAAAACTAATAAATCTGTAATCAAAATTAGTTATTTACTTACTTTGATCTTCGATTTGAAAAATTATGAAGAGAGGATTGATTGAATCTAATAATAAACCATATCGATTGTGTTGATTGGATGGATATTGTCACTCGGGTGAAAGAAGAATAAGAGATCGTGAGAAAAATGAGAGGAGCGTATATTCAGATAAAGAAGAAGTGGAAAAAAAATGAAAAAGGATATGATAGAGCTCGAAATGTGTAAAAGTTATGAAACAAACCTTATAAAATGAAAGAAGTTACAATAAGGTCCCTTGAGTTGGTAAAGAAAAAAAGTGGGAAGGAGAAGGAATTATTTGTACATTTTTCTCATTTTTCTATCAAAGTGAGTTTTTTAATAGAACCCACCTCTATATATATATATATATATATATACACACACGCGCGCGCGCAATAATACAAGTCTTGGATAAATTAAGTTTGTAAAACATGTGTTGTTAATTATTTTATATTTGTACCTTAGTTTAATTGGTTCAGTTGACATGATCGATCGATATTAATATGAATACGGGATTATGATGCAACTCAAACGTTAACTCATCACGCCTTGTTTATTTAAGAGGTATTTGAATTGAAGTTGTTTTGGAAAAATGAATATGTGTTTGTTAAACGGCATGTCTTGCCACATTCTTTAGCCGTTGTCATATCGTTCTCACGAGCATCATGGGAGCAAGGCATTTTTCATCTAATGCATATTTAATAAAGATATATAATCTAATGATGTACTTTTCACTGTTAGATTTAGTGGTAAAAGGTTGAGTTTAGGCCATTGATATAATAAGCCATTCACTTGATACAATGTCCGTATATTAACGCAAGAAAATAACAACATACTCAAAATTTCATCACAATATTGACGTGTCAAAGTTTATATAATAAATTTTTTTTCTTTTTAAAAAAAAAATATTTGCCACATTTGCATTTAGCATAAGTTATAAGTATGATATTGGGCTTGCAATTAAAATGACGTACGTAGGTTGTTATAGTGGTATTTTCTTGCGTTTAGGTACGTCGTCGCCGGGACATTAGTTATAGTTCATAACCTAGGCTGTATGCCAAAGAAATCGGAATACAAATAGTCTATTATGAGAGTGCGTTCATAGCGATAACTTAATCTTTTTCCTAATAAAATAAAACCCCTAGTGGGGACTTTTTAATCAAATCATACCTTATTTGGTAATTTTTTTTAATTATTATTTATTTATTTTAAATATGTTCTCTTAAAAAACCCTAAATAATTCCATATTTGGCAAAAATATTTGTAAATTCGTTTTTCTAAGAAAATTTGAGCTAAAAAATACATGTGTCAAAAATTAAAAGATAAAAAGCTATGGGAAGGCGGGATATTTTACAAATATTAAAGGGTGTGTTATGTAATTTTTAAACTAACAAAAAAACACAATTAGCCGGATCAACAATCCTTGATTCCTCTCTCCCAAAACCTAAATCAAGTTCTCTGGTCCAGTTCCAAACCCTAAATCCTTGCAGAACTAAAGTCGAATATCACAATCACATAGATTCCCAAAATTAATTACAATTCAACAGTGACCCCCAAATTGAATAACCCAAATCATCTCCATCCAGATGATTCTACACCCATACACCGTACCGTCATCTTTTGCGTCTCAATTCCACGGTTAGTGTATTGTTATTAGTTGAATAATATAATGTGTGTGCTATATATTAAATTAAGTTAAGTATAAGATAACACAATTGATTGTTAGCTTCGTAGTTGTAATTTGGATTGTGAAATCAAACACGAAGATAACATGTTCGATCAAATGCTTAACTGTAATATTATTGTTTTTTTTTTCTTTGTTTATCTGCGAGTTAGCTTTTGATTGTGGTTGTGAATTTGTGATTAGTTTACACAAGTTACTTTACATATTCCATTACATATGTACAATGAATGCATATACAAAACGGACAGTGTTGAATGTTTGTAGTTATTTTTACAAGTTCCGAATTGTATTTACACGGGACTTTTTCAGTTTGAGTTTTTGACATTGTGAACTGTTTTGAACGGCATGCTAATGAAGTTGGCAATCTGTTGTTGCAGGTATGAATCTTTATGAGTTTTTGGTTTTGGGGTTGGTCTGAAGATGAGATTTATATGGCATTTGAGAAGTATCGTGGGTATATGATGGCTTTGATGGATAAGATTACGAGGATTTTGGAGTATTGTGAATACAAGTGGGAGTAAAGGTCCAAGTGAGGATGGTAATGACATTATTGCATATTTGAATCATAATGACTAAAGAGTAAAGACCAATGAACCTGGAGACACAATCCTCGCACAAGGCTTAAAGGTAACAATTTTAATCGACCTATGTTTCTAGATAAGTTAATTTTAAAACTAAATTTTAGTAGAAAGTGTTTGCAATTCAAAACTAAGAAAAGTTTATATTTTATCCTTTTGTGTAATTACCCCGTTGGCTTTTGTTAAAAAAAAATATATAAGGATCTTAAACAGCCAAAACATAGCGGTTGAGCTTTACTACCTGTGTTAAAAATTACCATTTTAAACCTGTTTTTTAGCAACACCATATTGATATCATTTAAAGTTAGGAGTCTCAAGTTTTTACCCAAGTTTATGCATATTTGTACAATCATGATGGACTAGGTCAGTAGGTTGAAATCATATATACTCTTTGAGTAGTTATACGTCCCCTTCTTTCATTTTTAATGTTTTGCTTGGATGAGCTTAGAAAGATAAACGACTATTTTTATCTACTTAAATTTGATACACTGAGTTTATGAATCACTGAGTTTTTAGTTGTTCCTAAGCTAAGATTGTGTATAAATTGCATTGTAAATTACTAGGTGCAAATAGAAAGGTTCAAACTTTGAATGATGTGAAAATTGAATAAAGTATAAACCTTTCGTAAAGGTGAGTACATACAATTGAACAAGTGATTATTGGACTTATGAATTATATTTAATTGAATATCTTATTTCATATCATTAATCTTTTGTTTATTGTTTCCAGGTTGTTGTTCAGCTATAAACCTTTCATCACATATTAAGACATAAAATCAGCACAAATGAGAAAAATCACTTCTTTGATCGAGAAGGTGGGTATCTACATACATAGTTGTCATTAATCCTCCGCATATGTCATGCTGACACGTCTCTTTTTTTAAATGTGAAGGTCCACAAGCTTGAGTGTTTGGTTTTAATTTGAACTAAAATTAGTAGCTTTCGTATTGTAGGATCATGAGGCAGCTTTTGTGATTAAGAAGCTCGGCCCACATTGTAGATACCTATCCTTGACCAACTTTAAATTGAAAAAGTTTCAAGGGAGGTAGGGAGTAAGGAGGCTAAGAAGAACTTAGGAATGATAAGGGTGCGTAGATTAGGGGTGTGCACTAGGCATTTAATAGAAAAGGTTGGTGAATCTAAGCCATTTGTTCATCAATCAGGTTGCGTGAATTATTAGTTTTATATAAGTATTACATATAAGAGAAAGAACTTCATATATGATATAACACCCTTTAGTTGTTTCATTAATTCAACCTACAGGTTTCTAGCTATACACATATAAGCACTCGCCGAGGACGCGAAAAGGAAGCATACTTTATGGTTTTTTGAGCGAAGTTTGTTCAAGGCAAAAGGTACTATCTCATGTAGTTATATTTTTTCATATACCCTATGGATCAAGTTGTAAGTTGTACCATTACGAGAGTCACATTGGAGCTTGAGAGGAATTTGATTTTATATGTATATATTAGTGCACTTTGACAGTCTAAATATAGTACTCATTATGCTTCACTTAGACAATTATCTCATGCAAAGTAGATAATAGCTGTTAACTGCCACAAGATTCTATATCATGTTTGGATTATCTAAAACAGTGTTCAAACACAAGATTCAAATATTCAAAACCATTGGACTTAATATAAATATTGGTTAGAATTGGTTTGTGGTGGGTGTGATTTGTCGACCCACTGTTTGGACTAAAACCCAACAGTAAGGGTGCAAGTTAGTTTTGCTGATTTTACTCTCACATTTGCACTTTATAAAACTATTAGGATCAAATGAATTGGTACTAAACTTATTAGTTCATATGGTTTTGTGTTTGCCTTGTGTTTTTGTCGAACCCCAACAGTGGGTGTTTTTGTTTGCTTCTTTTTTCCTCAACTTGCTACTTCTCAAAAAGGGTTAAATATTTGTGTGCGCTTTTGGTTTGGTTTTACTCACTAATTGTCAAAGGCAATTCTCAAAACAACAACTAACTAATAATTGTATCTTTTTGGCTTCATAATGTTCCATGGGGTGCTGAAACACTTTGGCAGCACCTGGTGCCATTCAGGAGTTAAAGTGGCCTCAGTTGTTGCATCATAGTTATATAGTGATGAGGAGATTAACTTTATATCAATATGGATACAACCCTTTCTTTCAACATGTACACTTTTCAACCAAATCTAAATTTATAAATCTCTGGACACTGATCTTATAGTGTATATTTTGTTAGTTATGAGAAAAGGTAGCCCTTTTAACCATTTATGGGTAAACTAGCAAATTTGGTTTATGGTTTGCAAACAGGTCAATTGGTTAAACGTTAGAAATTGGTTAAAATGGACCCGGGTTGAGAATTTGTTAGGGATCGGAGGTCATTTAACATAAATTTTACTTGCATAAAATGGTTTTAGGTGTTCATTTCAAAAGTTAGATGATCCTCAGACATGAAATTTATGTGCAATTCAAGAAATGAAAAAGTGTTTGTGGGTTGGCATAACCCAACCCACCCAAGAATAACACGTTATGACATACTTTAGTGGTGGAATAATTGAACGACGTCAAATACACAGGTCCATCCATGAGATGATAGACTGATAGGCCGGTTGAGAATATCTCAGGTAAAATCGTTGGAAGCTCATAGTGTCTCATTCTTATAGAATCTCACTCTTATTAAAATTTATTCCTTTTTCCTTACTTTAGTTGTTTTTTTTTTTACTTGGAAGAAGATCCACACACTACACTTTTATTTTTTCATGTTAGAGTAGTGTTTTAACGTCGCTATAGGCACATCATAGTTCAAATTCTGCATGGTCATTACCATTGTTTCAACCTACTGAACCTCCTTTAGGCTTATCGATGTTGTTGATGCTGATCAGAGTTATGCTTCTCCTCCATCAGTTGTAAAATCTTCACCAGAAGATGTTCAATCTGAGCCCGTAACTCCGGTTGTGTCTGATCAACTAACTGTCCATCCCTCAAACAATGGAAGTTTGAAAATTGAAAATTTGGAAGGGAAAAACGATCATATGCATTATCCTGATTGTCCGCTCACTCAGTTTGACATTGATCAAATAAATTATGAAATGGTGCGTGCAACTAATTCTGACTGTCTGATTCGTTAGGTTACATTTTATACATAAGCTCTAAATTAATCAAATAACTCAAAACATTCCTTCAACTTTTAACGACCATTTTTTGTTTTTACTTTTGTTTTTTGTTTTAGCAGCCAGATATGGATCTGGAGAAGGCTTTAGAAGGTTTCTGGGATGCATCACCCGAACAACATTTTGATTCAAAGATCTTCTCGCCGTTGCACTCTCAGATGCATTCGGAGCTTGGATCTACATATATGAATAACTATAGAATGGTGAACTCTGGAAATGAACATAATGGAATGCAGAACCGGTACGGGACGAATGGTATGGACTTCTTGGAAACTTTCATGGTGGAATCAGATCAGTTTTCATATGATGATTCGGGTTATAAGGATGGTTCAGTTGCTCAAATATTGATTCCTGAAGTTCATGTCAAGGATCATGAATATAGTAGTGAGTCAGATGGTGAAGTCATACAAGTACAGGTAGATTATACTTTACTACTTATGACTTGGTCGATTTGGGTTGTGTTCACCTCAAAGGGGTCAAACAAAATGGAACTCTCCAAAAGGTTTTTTCAATGCATATAAGCTCTTAGCATGTTTTTATTATTGGAATGATTACTTCTTTTTTTAATCATTGTTAAAAAAAGGTATAAAAGTGTTAGCCCCTCAAAGTCTCAAACCGACTCGGCTTGCTCCTAACTGTACCAAAAGTTATGTGTTTTGACCCATATTATAAAAAAGTTTTTTTTATGTAATAGTTAGTAATGATGAAATGGACACAAAAAATGCTTATGGCGACCCAACTGATCCCAGCCCATTCTACTACAAATGACGTGTTTTAACTTGACCCTCCAATGTTGCCCCACATCTATACTCATTTAAAACTCAAAACACGCATCTTTATATATAATTTTGTTGTTAAATGGTGTTGTTATTCATTATGATCTGCAGATGCAACAACTTATTCAAATTAAAATTAGTGTGTGTAAGATGTGATTACATAATTTATATTCTTCAAGAAAACTCTCTTTTAGAGGTGGTAGGGGTACGAAAGAGTTGGATCTGGTCAGGATAATTCATCAACTCCTTTTGTCAGTTTACCCATGAACCTTAATAATAGTTTGGTTGGTGCTTTAAGTTGTTAGAAATTGTTTTGGTGATGTGTAACATCATCTGTTTACCCATGTCAGAAACGGTTGAGTGCGGAAGTTTTCTAATACGTTTAATCAACATCCTTTGGTTGCAGTTCTTTGATACCAGTCGTCCATATAGTTAGTAATTTCGTTTTCCTGTTTTCATTGTGGATATAATGATCTCTATAGTATTATTTTACCGGGGTTAAGCCGTCTTTCGGTTTGAGCATCAAGTACATATTTCAAGGAAGTTTAATAAGAGGTACTTGGACAATCGTGGTAAGTTTTACCAAACTCTAGGCAGTACTCTATCCATTTCTTTGGGGATGGACATTTGTTGGTGTCGTATGGCTTGCTGGTGCAAAGAAGTGTGTACGTGCATCGTTTTGGTTCTCTTTATTAATTAATGGAAATGATCATTAGTAAAGTTGAATTACAATTGTAATGATTATATCTGAATAACTTGCAGGAAAAGTTTCCTGAAAGAAAACCCGATATGGGGCAATGTTATATGGTTTCTTTTCAGCTTGCGTGGACTCATATGCCTTGCTGGTTGGTTTCAGAACTAAGGAAAACTTCTCAAGACGGAAATTATTGCAAAATTATTAGTTTAAACATTTTGATACAAAGTCAGCCTCCAAACGAGAACCAAAAAAAAAAAAAAACAAAGGGATGTATTATCAAACATGAAAAGTGGTTACGAATAGGCCTAATAAACCCCAATTTACAGCATTTCAAAAAAGTTTATTTTCATATTCTCATTGAATGCTAAATCACAAAATTACATTCATTATCCTGACTACAACTTTGAAAGTGCGGTGCATTATACCATGACATCCATTATTGGCTAGGTTAAGATACAAGTCACTCTCATATCTCTTTTCTAAAATTTAATCCCTATTGAGTATGATCTCTTTCTTTTGGTTACAGGATGAAGTGGAGCAGTAGCCTTGAAGAGGGTTGAAGTTGATGTATAAAACTTCTAACGTATATATTATAAACTTTCTTTAGTATCGATTGCGAAAAGTTTAGGATAATTTGTTTGATAGCAAAAGGTTTAAGTGTATTTTAAAAGTTTATTATGGACCTGTAAATATAATCTTTACTAAGAAAGTTTATAATTTTTTAGGTAATTATGATATCACATTGTTTTGTGTTCTAGAAAGTTTTAGAGAATATGGTCACATTAACTCGAGACTTTATAGCTACTGGGTTTATATTGAATGAACTACAGGTGTTCATCAGTAGTGTGTATTGTAGTAGTGCATTATTTTCTCATCATTTAATAGTTTAATTAATAGTTAGATATACAGTGGTTTATTACTTTATTGTGGATCATGCCATTTCATGCAATACAGAGAGATCCTTGATGTCAAAGACAACATCCTTTAGTAGAAAGTGTTTGTGTTTTATTTTGTCGTTTCTTGAAGACTGACATTAATTTATAGGGTGAAAGAAACTTGCAAGAAGGAATGTGATCATGCAGTGGGTAACTACTACCCAAATGGTGGTCAAATGAAGTATATATAGTGCCAGGAGATATGTAGCATTCTACAATTCTTAGATGAGTATATATACATGAAGTGATAGACGTGCTTCGTTTTTTTATTGTAAAACTATACAAATTTATATAAGTGTATTAAAACAAAGAATCTTATAAGAATTTTTTACATCTTTGGTTATATGTTACAATGGTTGGTTTTCGTCTATGATTGTTTATGTTTTACTGCTTTATCAATGAAAAAATTGCAATATTATTTATTACATTATTTATGTTCTCTTTCTAAGTTGACATTTTACACTACAGTTTAGCATTTGACAAAAATTGTAACGTTGTTACGATGTTACTGTTAGAGCATTGGCTCAACAACATTATTCCGACATTCTCCCATCGCATATATACAGTTAACCGGTCAACCATGGTTTAGGAGAATTAGGTCATGAGTTCAACTTTAATTTCCGGCTATCACGTACATCAAATATAATTATAAATCAAAATTAAAAATTATACCTAAAACAAAAAACTTAAATTAAGCTATTTAGTTTTTAATAAATAAAAATACATTAATGAAAATTTTAGAGAAAACCCCGCGCATGCGCGGGCATTATAACTAGTTATAAAATACAGTAAACATAATTGTCACTGCCAAAATAGATCTATAAACCAAGGGACAACATAATGATTCGCACAAAGTTATAGTCGAGAGAGAAGCTTCAACTAATATGAATCAAGCAATTCAATAACTCGTATCATAACTAGATTTTCAACTGGCGATTCTTATTTCGATTTTTCACTTGCAAGCCGTTGGCCTAAGATAGTAACTCCCATGTACCTGCATTACATTGAAACAAAATATTGGTCAACTACATAATGCTAATTAATAAACCTCAAAGATGTAATGCAGATGTTAAGTAATTAGTTACCTTCCAAGCATCAAAACACTAGCTTGAGGATTAGTTCCTGGAGAGTTGAGTATAGTTGATCCATCAATAACTCTTAGTGCATCGACACCAACAACTTTATATTCATAATCAACGACTTTACCAATACGACATCCGCCATGATAATGCCACATAGTCCTTATAGTGTCCTTGCAATATTGCTCCAAGGATGAAAATGTATTACTACGTACAAAGCCGTATCCTGGTAATTTCATGTTTAGATCAAGAATATCTTTGATAGTCATATTGGCATACTTGTATTTCGAGAACACTTTTGATTCAACAGCTTTCAGGATAGTTTCAATCCCTTTAACGCATTTCTTCAGATCTTCGGGTTCCTTAAAGTAATTGAATGTTACGGAT
Organism: Artemisia argyi; assembly: GCA_030686995.1. NCBI lineage: Eukaryota > Viridiplantae > Streptophyta > Magnoliopsida > Asterales > Asteraceae > Artemisia > Artemisia argyi. Next base: position 50,143,846 of record CM060688.1, read on the forward strand.
GGGTTGTCAGATGGATTACGGTTTTCGATCTTTAGCTCACCCATGGATAAAGGGCCATTAATTTTCTCAAATATAAACCCACCCATCTGCAAACAACAAATTACTTAGGTTTATCAAGTGTTTGTTTCGAGTTTTTATGCAATCAAACTTAATCCAACAGGGTTCTTGCCAAACTTAAAATGAATACAAATGTCTAGCTAGTTACCTGAGGGGAAAATCCCTGATAGTTTGGAGCCTTTGTAAAGATAAAACTAACGCCACCAGCTTCCTCGATGTAGCTACCGAACCGAGTGATACCAACAACTTGGACCGTAGACGGATCAACTGCAATAGGGGAAGGAATGAAAATTGCGTTGAGAGGGTTATCAGCCATGCCTTTACCAACGAATGGCTGCTGAAGTACGACTTTGATCTTAAGGGCATCAAGTTGCTTTCTTGGACCAATACCACTTAACATCAATAGTTGTGGGCTTCCAAGTGCACCCGCAGATAGTATGATTTCATCCTTCTTTCCACCTTTTAGATATGCCATGTGCTTATTTCCTACGGAATCCTGAAACACTACACCATAAGCCAATGGCCTTGATCTTCCTGTATGTACGTAAAAGGATTCAGTTTAGCCAAATTAATTAAAAGTAAAAAGTTATGTAATATATAATTAACGTTGATTGGTTCTTACCATTGTTCTTAAACAAGATTTTGTGAGCAGTTGCATGCAAAAGAACAGACAAGCCTTTGGGGTTGGCATACTGTAGCAAATCTGCGGCTGTATGTCGTGTCCCATTTTCATCAAATATGGTACCACCTACTTTTGTCCCAATGACATGATCATATGTAAAGCCATCGTCAGGTGTTACTCTAGCTTCGACTAGCGCAGCCCGTACAGCAGACTGCCATTTGTGCACGACTGGTTTAAATACCATTACGTTTTCTGTCCATTCGTAAGATTCATGGACCAATTTTTTATCCATTAATCTAGCCTCCTCATTGAACTTCTCTTCACCCCGAGAATAGAATCCTGCATTAATACATGTACCACCACCCAAGACTCGTGCACGTGTATTTATAACACCTTCTGAAGTAAATATTTGAGAAGGTGAATCGGGTGATGTATCTGCGAAGTTGTTACCAAAACGTAATAGACTCGTGATGTTAGCATTCTCATAAGGTGATCCACCCCGTTCAAGCAGTAGAACTGAGTAGTTGCTAGATAAAGTGGTGGCTAGTGGGATTCCTGCTGCACCACCCCCTACGACAATGTAATCATAAAATGAAATCTTTGGAGCTTTCGTCGCCTCATGCATGAATGTATAATTTGGAGCTGTAATATAAGACACATAAAGCCATCGACATTAATCAGCAATTCAGCATAATAAAAACATATTAAACTACTAGCAGACAATTTAATCAGGACGAAGTCAGTGTAAATACGTTTTTCTGAGAAGCAAAACTCATGGAAAAAAATAACGAATACGAGAAAAGGTATGACAAGCTTTTCCAATACATACGCCATCTGGAAAGTCTAGTTAATAAAAAGCATACAAGTTAAATCCCGAAAAACTAATGCGTATGCATCTAGTGACGGACAAAAATTGCTACCGAATGTAGCTAGTTCTAGAGAGTGAACCCAACTACAAAAGTTAATTTAAGGAAACGTTTTTAGTGTTGCGAGTTATTGGGAAAACTGTTAAGCAAATTTATAAAGCATTTGAAGCTGGGAATAGTCATTGTTGGCGTCCTGGAGATGAAAAAAAATAATAATAATAATTAACCTGTATTCTTAAACTCACGTGTTTACGCTCTGTATTATAAATAAATCTCTGCTGGCAAATATTGTTTCATTCAATTTCTGTTTGTAAGGAATTTGTCTCACTCAATTAACTAATATTTTTTCATTCAACGACAATGCTTACATCTGGAATAACTAAAATATAACAAAACAAACATGAAAAATCATCGCGGAATATCATAATTGCTCGTAATATTTTGTTATTAGTAGTAACAACAAAGATGAATTGTTTGTCATCTTACGTTTCCCCAATAAACAGCTTTTATTTTAAGTTAAGGACTAGGTACATAATATTCTAATACACCATGTGATTATAAATAAACCATATTTAACAATTGTTTCATTCGAATTGTTGAAGTACATTATTATGCCGTATTTTAATGGATATATAGTTACTGGAGATGATTAACTGGCCGGTGGAGGCGTAGTGTTTAGCAACACAGATTTAAAGACGCACATTACAGCGACATAAATTAATGTTGCGTCAAACGGATTATCTACGTACATACAAATACAACTATACAAGGTTTAGCTTTCTTTTAACTTTAATATTAATTAACATTTTTGTTAAAAAAAATTTAGAGCAGTTGCCATGCACACGTATAATTTTCTCGTTAAAAAAACTATTCACAAGTTGTTGATCGACCACCCTCATACGCGGGATCTTTTACATTATCATTTTCGGGAAATATCTAAAATGTTTACTTTTTATTTTAAATTCTTTTAAAAACAACTAGAATGGTACCCGAGAATGCGGCGGCGGGTACCGTGTGGTTATATTTTGTGTTATTTGGTTACACGTTTAGTTGTCTTCATGCTTTATAAGTAGAGATATTAGAGATTGTTAAGCCAAATTTTTATGTTTTTAGTCTTCATATTAGGTTATAAATAAGTCTAGGGATTAGAGTGTTAAGCTTAAACTTATCTTAGTAAAGTAGAGTCGGTTTGGTTGGCTTGTGACCTGATGTGTGCTTATTCACACATCCTTTTTAAACCCAAAATAAGACAAAAAATATCAAATACAAACCAAATATGCCAAGAAAACGTGTGTTTTTGTATTTGTGTATGTGCAGGTATGGATATGTGAAAAATGGACAAAAACAAAGCAAAACCGACAAAAACGAGCACGAGAATGAAAAAAGGTTAAAAGCCAGAGCTGGGAAAGCTTAATGATCAAAGAAAGCTCAAAATGACTAAGAAAGTCCTCAGAGATTCATAAAGTTACAAGAAAGGTCCCTGGTCAAAGTTTGGAGAAATTGACAACTCTAGTCCCTAAACTTTCATCAATTGGCAAAAGAGTTCCCTAGAAGAAATATTTCAAGGAAAGTCAAAGTCAATCCTCCATAAATCAGAAATTGACAATAAGACCTTGGAATAAAATTTTGAAGAAAAGACAGATGGGTCCCTGTATTTTCAGAATTACACATTTGGTCCTTGAAGAAATTACAAATCCTAATCCTAAAACCAAAACCGGATCCTACAAACACCCTTAATAATAAGCTCAATCCAATCCACTAAACCCTTTACCCATCTAATACTAAACCCACATCTGCCAAAGCCCAAATCCATGAACAGCCCAACTCCTTTTATCTTACCCGATCCACCACACTCCCTAATACCCAAGTCAACCCCACATGCAACCCGGTCAATGAATGAATAATAAAATTACCCTTTTTAAACTTACCCGCCCCCCAATTCATTTACCCAGATGAACACATGAACCCAAATCACTGTTCACACGCGTGAAATCAAAATTAACCATGAGTAAGGGTATATTCGTACAATTAAATGGGATTCTAGAAGAACCTGACATGGCAGGCCTGCCATGTTAGCAATCCGTGTGAGAGTGGGTGCCCAAATGATTGGGAAATTTAATCCAATGAATGGAATTGATAGATTGGAGGCCAAGGGTGATCAAACGGCTTATAGGGGACTTAAAGAAGCACAAGTGCACCTGGATTGATGACATGGCAGGACTAGAAGCTTCAACCCAAGCTCCTCTCATCTCCTATATAAACCCCCCTCCTCCACAGATTAGTGTGTGTAGTTTTTATGTAATATTAGCTTATTTTCCTGCTTTTTAAATTCCTTGTAATCCTTATTATTATTGTACTCAGTTTTCAATTAATGAAATATAGTTTTATTGCAAATTTAGCTTATTGCCATAAATTCCTATTTATTTTTTTTTAAAGCTTATTTACTGTTAATTTAGTTCTTATTAATCATAGTTAGTTTACTTTTCATTATTGTTTGTCTTATATTAAAAAGCCAAAAAAAATTAGAAAAGCCTTTAAAAATCCAAAAATAGTTTTCATTTCATTTATAAGCTTCAATAAGCTTTGTTTTTCAGTTTCCATAAGCTCATATAAGCTCACTATAGCTTATTGTGAGTGGTTATTAGGTTAATACTGTTCCATTGCTCAAATCTCATAAAAGTCAATCAAAGTTAACTGTTGCAGAAAAGATGATGAATCCTGGTTAATTTGATAGACCAAGTGGAGTTTGCGAAGCCATTGGCCTATCTAAAGATAGGCAAGCATAGTGAATCCCCTCTGTTTGAGTTGAGGGGAAATTAACTTGTGTGTTCCAAATTTTTCAATTCCACTCAATAGTAGAATAATCTGTTCATCTATCTTAGATTTGTGTTTGCTTGTTCTAGCTCTGATTATTAGTTAGTATTATTGTTAAAATTACTTGCTTGAATCATTTTATTATAGTTTGAGTTGTTTTTGTTTCACATCTAATTCATATTTAAGTAAAATTGCATATCTGTGATCTGTGATATTTTGTGTTTAAGGTCTGTGTTTGTGAGCTTCAACAGATCCATTTGATCATAGGCTAAGGTTGTGTGGTGGATTAGTTGTTCATATCACACATTTACTTCACAAAAGTTGCATTACAGTTTGCTAAGAGGGTGTTTGGATTAGTGATTATCTGAGTTAAGGTTCATTTGAGGTGCATAAATTAGTTTACATAGGTCATATTAGCTACATATTTGTTAGATAGACATTAATAGTCAGTAGTCATTAGTTAAAAAGTCAAAATCACTTTGCATCCATCATAATTTAACATCTGTTAGTAATATAGGCTTTAAGTTTTCATCAAATAGTTCCATAATCAGGTAATATAGCTTAAGTTAGTATAATACAAGCTTAGTATAACATAATCAGTAGCATAGGAGCAATCAAAACTCATTTTGGTCAAAATAGCTTGCATTTGAAAAAAGGTAAAAAAAACTATATTTGTTCCAAATAATAGTTTAAATCAGGTCATTTGTAGGGTTCACTTTTCTTTAGAAATAGTTTTGAGTTGGATTTACACATTTTCTAGTAGCTTGTTAACAACTTTCAAAAAGAAAATTCCCTTTTGCAATTCATCTAATCAACAAAAAGCTGAGTGAAAGTAACTGGTCTGATCATAAGCCTCCCCTGCACCAGTGAGTTGAGGTAACTTTCTAGGGTATAATTAGGTAAGCAAATAAGAGCTTGTGATAGGTTTTTTTGGATTTTTAGTATCTCAGTAGTTCAAAGAAGCTTTTGCCCCCATAATTTCACACATATCAGCTTATCAGAACTGCTTTTCACTGCCTGCAATTTAAGTACTTAAAACATGTAGCTGATTTCTTATTTAGGCCTGCTATTGTGAGTTGTGACTTGAAATCTGGTTACTTTGTATCATTTGAGCTCATTGTAGGATACTTAAGTTAGTTACTTAATTCCTGTTCATCTGGCTTATCATATTAGCTTCTGCTTATCCATAGAGCTTATTTGGAACTGCTTTTTGTTCTTTACCTTTGTTTCTGTGATTCTTGTGCTTTGATCTCAGTTCATTTAAGATTATTTTAGTACTAAACACTTGTGGTTTAAGTTTCAATTGGTTTTGTTGCAAGTGCTTATCAATAAGCACTTGCCATAAGCAGCTTTTAAGCCATTCAACACTTTTTCAACTTATTTTTCAATTTTCAAATTTTTCTTAGGTTTAAGATATTATTTTAGAATTTCCCTAAAATTTTCATATTTTTCTGAGTTGTTTTGCTATTTTTCTTATTTTATTTTAGTTTTTAATCAATTTTTAAATACTTTTATTAAAGAAAAATCAAATAAAAATCAGAAAAAGCTTGAAAAATTCCAAAAATATTTTAGAAAATAGTTTTTAGTTATTTTAGATTTTCCAAAATTAAATTTGTATTTTTCTCACTTAATTTCCTTTTTATTTGCATTTTTATTACTTTTTAATTAGTTAAAATAGTTTTTAATTCATAAAAATTAAAAAAAAAAAAAAAAAAAAAATCTTTTTCCTAAAATTTTCTTTTTATCATTTTTTAACTTAAGAAAATTATTTTCATATCCGTAGGATTGGCGTAGCTTTAAATTCACTTTTTAATTTGCGCGTTTACGTTTATTTTACGTTTAAGCTTACGGTTTATATTCTACATTACGTTTTAGGTTTGGTAATTTGATTTACTTGCTTAATTGATTAATTGTGCTTCATTTTCATATTCATTAGTATAATTCTCATTCAAATCACTTTTTCTCACTTTCACGACACTTTTCACGAACCGGGAATTTCAAATTTCATTCACACCTTCACACGGACTACGATCTCGGGATTTGTATTTCTTTCAAATCCTTTGGAGAAATATAAATACTACACTATAGAAAATATATTTGATTTCAAACCAATCAAATTTTGGCGCCGCTGCCGGGGAAAGTTGAAGTGAATTTTTGATTTTTTTTTTTTCAAATCGTGTTTTTAAAACCTTCCTCATTCTTGTATACATTTTCTATAAAAATATAAAATGAAAAAAAAAATCAAAAACACTTTTACTAAAGTGTTTTCAAAAATCCAAAAATAAAATAAACATCCTCACTCTCGAGAGAGTGTTGTAAACCATTCCGAAAAAACAACAAAAGAGACCGAGAAATTATACGTATTCGGATTACTTTATTACTACAACCAACTAAACGGGGAATACCGAGGTCTTGACATTAAATTGCAGAACGAAGAGAGATCCATTCTTCTCTCTCGCTCCGCTGCGCGTAGTATTAGAGGAAACGGTTACGAATAACGTAACGGTTAAAAGTTTTGTGATTTTGTTTTTCAATATTTAAAAAAGCCAAAAATACTTCCCAACCAAAAATACAAAAAAAATTTCCTTTTCTATTTTGATTTTCTTTTTCATTTGTGTTTTTGTGGTGTATGAACACCCGCTCATCTTCTAAACGTCTTATTTCTCCACTTTCAAATCCCGAAAGTTTATTTCGACACAATCACCGAGTTCTTTTCCCAACCGTTGAGGAAATGAACCCAGACGAACAACACTTGGGACCCCCGCCGATGGGTGGTGCTCAAAATAACGGGATCCCTCCGATGGGACCCCAACCGGCGTATGATTTACGTCCGATGATGGAACAACTCCAATCACCATTCAATGGTGTGAGGAGGGCCATCGTGATTCCCGATATCACTGCAAATCAATTTGAGATTAATCACGGGTTACTCATCATCATCACGAGTATCTCATTTCATGGTTTAGAAAGTGAAGATCCTTATGCTCACATTAGGAATTTCACCAACATCACTGAAACTATAAAGTTAAATCAAGTTCCGTATGATGTGGTTAAAATGAAATTGTTTTCTTTCTCCCTTAAGGGAGCAGCCCGGACTTGGCTTGAAAAGGAACCATCGAACTCAATTCATACTTGGGATGATCTAGCTTCCAAGTTCGTGAATCATTTCCATCCTCCTTCTAAAACATCTAATCTCCGCACTCAATCATTCGATTTCAACAAGCTTTCGATGAATCGATCAGTGAACACTACTACAAAAAATCTCACAGAAACCGGTCAAAATGACCCATGAAGAGTGGTTTTGGAACCACTCTCTCAAGGGGGGTATCTCCATGATCGAAACATATAGAAACCGGTTTGGCAACCTATCTCTATTCGAAGCATCGACACCAGTTTTCTCCTTAAAACAGTCTCCATCATAGAGTAAACAAACATAATTTTATTGGTCATTGACACCGGTTTTCTCATAACCTGTCTTTATAGAATCATCCAACCTATCTTTATATAGAGTAAAGAGATATGTTTTTAAATCAAAACCTGTCTTTTTGGTATATCTATTTTATTTAAAAAAAAAACATTAATTGGAATATATATATATATATATATATATATATATATATATATATATATATATATATATATATATATATATATATATGCAACAAATATATATAAAGTGATTAAAATACATCTCAAATTTCGAAATCAACGAAGTAAATTAAGATAATACGTCAATTCAACTAAATATAAATCCTAGACAAAATCCAAATTCAAACACTAGAATTCAACAAACTATGAAAAACACTAGAATACAACTCTTTGTTGCGCCACAATGTAAACCATGCACCAATGATGGCATTCAACTCTTTGTTGTCTGACGGATGCTTGTCACTCCAAGGTACCTATACGTTAATTAATGAAATAAAAACATTAGCAATCTAAAAAATAAAAAGTTCTAGAATGGATGAAACTATTGCATGTCTCAACAGCTCAACCATTCCTTTTCAATTTAAGCAGCTCATTTCTCTACATACCAGTTTCATCTGGCAATATTTTATCTTCGTTTCCAACCTCAACAGCTCAACAGTTCCCGCTCTTTTGGTGTAGTTTTCATTTTTATCATCCAAACACGCGCACTTGTCAAGTACTACGTACACCTCAATCTGAATAAGGGGGTTCATCAAGTAGAAACAAGTTGTACTTCAATTTTTAACTAAATAAACATAATCTTAAAACTTCAAAATACAAAACAGAAAACACACGTACATGTGATGATTGTATGAGCTCTATTCATTAGTGTCAAGTGCATCTATAATCAAGGCTATCACATAAAAGTTCATTGAGTAGCCGTAATCAAGAAAAATGGTGCCATTTTTATCTTCAAGAAAGATGACTAAGAATTAGAACATCGAAGTCAAAGTGATGACAAACCAGGGGTTTAGCCGTTTGGATAATGATACTCGAGCATATTTAAACATCATTAGTGTCAGGTGTTCATGACTCAAACTAATCATCAAAGTTCCTGCATAAATTAAGACATAGATAATGATCAAAGTAAAAATGACCAACGATAAATTATCAACCTGGTCCACCATAGACATCACCGCAAGTCTTGTTATCGTCACTGCCTTTGAATAACTTGACAAAAACAAATGGGGTTTGATGAAGTTGATGTCATCTCTAATCTGCCTTTAGAATTGAGAATCAGGCCATATGACGAACACATAATAAATTTTGACTTTACCCACCCAAGTACAAGCTCCGAATAACAATAATATATAGCAATATACCACATTGACCACCTGCACAAACTAAAATAAACACACTTCACCATTCTTTCGAGCTTCAAACATATGAATGATAGTAATTGTTAATAACTATCAAAGTAAGCTGCAATAAGCTTCAAACATATGAATTGTAGATGTGTATTGATCATGTAACCCAGAAGCATCATGGTTTTAGTAACTTATTGTTTCGCCCGCTTATCCAAATCATCAAACAAATTTTATCCAGAAAACTACAAACCAAACAAAATTCTAAAGTATAAAACTAAAATGTCATACCACAGCTTCAATTCTAGTAAGAAATAGCTTCTGAGATATAATCTTATGATAATCATTACCTTAACTTTCAACTTATCTTCAATATACTTGCATGATTTTCGCATTGCAAGCTGCCAACATAAAAGATAAATAAGCGAGAAAGTAAATGTTTGTAAGTACCTTTAAAGAGTATCACCGTGTAACCGAATATTAGATAACACTAACTCGATCTGTATCTACTAATTACATATGTCGATTGAATCTTATTTTTGACAAGATCATTTGCTCTCTGTGGAATTATCAAAAACAATAAATTAATAAGCATTCTCCGATACAAGCCAGATTCGTATGTGAAAGATTTGTCTCCAAAATCAAACACGGAATAAAACATATATGTGTGCACTTGAAAGCAATACCTTTTGAGCAACTCGGCTGCTATAATGACTAGAGTTGTTACATCTCCTACTTCTATATCTTGAAGTTCAGCCAGCTGTACAAGAACCTTATGACCAAAGTTACAAAAAAAACAAACATACTAATAGAAAACAAGCAAGAATCTAAGAAATAGATCATAACTCAAAAAACATGCCACTTTATGGGCTTGAATGGGCGATGCTAGAAAGGAAGCGGGTGAATTGGGCGGACACGTGAACTTCAAATATGATGCCACCTATATTCCATATATCCTAATTTTTTTTATTTGGGTTTTTTACTAATCATGTATATTGTGGTACTATTATTATAATTACTTTTGATTCTTTTTTTTAATATCATTTTTTATATTAAATTTATTTTTACTAGTTTTGCAAGTGACTAGATGTTAAATCTTTTTTGCAACTGTACGTTCCTAATTTTTTTATTAACGAAATAACATATCATTTGTGTTGGTTACTTTGGTGTGCATCAACTTAAGTAATAAAATAAATAGTAACTAAATGATTATATTCTTTTAATTTTGAATTAGCACAGTTAGCACGATCTCATAATTATTTGTGTAAAGTGAAGTGGTATTTCCTATATAACTTAATGACGGTAACTACATGCTTTTATCGGCTTGCTGAATAGATAAATCATAGGGGTTCTTTGGCTCAAGGAAAATTTTTTGTTTGTAGAAACTTTTAGTCTTTTTGTGTCTCTTTTTGTCCATTTGATCCAACACCGTTTGACCCGTAACCATTTGGTCCGTGCCCATTTTGACCCAATTTAAAAAATCTCTCATTTGGCCATGCCCATTGGACTTGAGCCCGTTTGACCCGTTGCCCGAACCCACCCGGCCCGCCCATTTTACCACCTATACTTTCCAGCATCTACGGCTTGGTTATTGAACCATTTAGTTGTTTGTAATTCTTCCTTTTTAAGACATAGACACCTTTTTTTCTTTGATATTCGTGGTTGCGGTTCATGTTTAGGCAAGCTCTTGCTTGAAACCTTTTGTGTTTCAAAAAATCCCTAAACCAAGCTTATTAGCTTATTTCCTTACCAAAAGAGATAACCTCTTTTACCATAAGCTTAACCAGCACACCTTAAAAGTTCTTAGTAGCTTTAAAAGATATTATATATGCACTTGAAACAAGCTTACTGAAACAACTCCAAACAAAAATCCAACACATATACAACAAGTGTCTCTTTGTTAATGAAACTAGTTTTGTGAAATTATTGAAATAAATAAATCTTGTGTATACATAGTGATAATTTTGAACATAGTAATTCTAGTTACTTCACCTAACCATATCATGTTTCAATCATCAGGCTCAATTTGCCTTAAAGCGTAAACAAATATAAAAAGTAATATTTACAATGAATCATGTGTTACTGTAATTAAGGCAAAACAATTAATTAAGTAGTAAAGTTATAGAATATAAAAATAACAAACATCGATTATGTATCCATAGCATAAGCATATTAAAGGTTCAAAATCCAAAATCAAACAATTTCAAAACAAAAGTAAAACTTATACCTACTCTGTGTGTAGTAGCAGCCAATTGTGTGAAGGTGGATTCGTAGTTGGGTAGCGGCAGTGAAAGGTTACTAGGGTTTGTGAATGGAAAAGAGGAAAAAATATAAAAAAGTAAATGAAAGATAATGAAAAAGTTGAAAGATAATGAAACTGAAAACGTTGAAATAATTTTACTCAATTGAAAAGTTGAATTAAACCGCCATTTGCGAAAAAAAAAAAAAAAAAAAAAAAAAAAAAAAAAAAAAAAAAAACGCCCAAAGTAATAGAACCCGGTTGTTTCTTTCAAAAACTGTGTTTATAACATAAATATATAGAGACATGTTGTTACCTAAAAAATAAGTGTCTTTGATTGTGTAAAAAGACTGGTTTTTACTCGTAAGCCCAGTTTTTATGCGATTTGTATTATGAAAATTGGTTTTTTTTAAGAAAACCAATCTCAGTTCCTTCCATTACCGCTAGTTTTTTATCATTGGAATAGGTTTTTATATAACCGGTCTCTATTTGGGGGTGTTTATAGCCTTTTGTGTAGTAGTGGAAGATTGGGATAGATTTAAGGAGTTGTTGGAAAAATGTCCAAATCACAGGTTTTCACCTTTGCATCAGATCGATACTTTCTACAATGGGTTGAGTCTTGCCGATCAAGACTCACTCAATTCTGCTGCGGGTGGAAACTTGTTGACCCGAAACATTCAAGATGCCTTCACAATTATTGAGAATAAAGCTAAAGTGAGGATAGCTAGAAACAAAACTTCAAGCTTCAACTGCTAGTGGCAAAGCTAATGATGAAGTAATGAATGCTAAAGCTGCCCTCACTAAAAAAGTTGAATCAATGGCTATTGAAAAATCTTCTCATCAAGTTAAAAACCATCAAGTCAATATGGTTAACCATAGTTGTGAGACTTGTGGTGGTCCTCATTCGTATTTTGAGTGCCCAGCCTCCGGTGGCTTCACTTACGAGAATGTGTATGCTACTTTGGGAACCTACAATATGGGCGGTAATGGTTACCAATCACAGGGAGACCATAATCTTCTTAGCTACCGTTCTAACAATTATCTTGGGCCACCCGGTTTCAATCAACCGAATCAAGTCAATAAGGTTAATCAAGTGAATCATAATGTGCAAAACCGAAACAATCAATTTAACCATAATCAAAATCAAAACCGGATGAACAATGGTTTTCAAAATCAAAATCAAGGTTTTCATCAGAATCAAAATCGGGGGAATTACAATCAAGGCCCGAATCAAGGGAATTTTCAAAACCAAGGAAATTATGGAAATTTTCAAAATGCTAATCATGGAAATTAAAATCATGGAAATCAAAATTATGGAAATTTTCAAAATCAAGGTTTCAAAAACAATAACCGTGGACAAAATTTTCAAAATCAAAATCCAGTTGTGAATCAAAATCAGTCATCCTCGGATGAATTACTTAAGCAATTTATGAAAAGCCAAGAGGAAATGAATAAAATGCTAATTAATCAAATGACTGAGTTGAATAAGCGTTTAAATGATCGACCCTCGGGTTCAGGTACTCTTCCAAGCAACACGATCGCTAACCCGAGGGGCGATGTCAAAGCGATCACGACTCGAAGTGCTGTTTCATACGATGGACCCACGGCTCCTACTACCTCATCTTCTCTTCCTTCCAAGGTAGTGGACCGTGAAACCTAGGCGACAAAGGACCCGGTGCTTCCTACTAATAACGGAAGTACTGAAAATGTCTAATCTCCAGTTGTCCAGCCGTCAAAGCAGAAGGAAAAAGTTGTTGAACCAGAAAAAGAAGTACAAGTCAAGACCAAATTGCCTTATCCGTCAAGATTGAACGATCAAAAGCTCCGTGACAAAGCTAATCATCAAATGGAGAAGTTCTTCCAAATCTTCCAAGATTTGCACTTCGACATTAGCTTCGCGGATGCTATACTCTTAATGCCGAAATTTGCGTCTATGGTTAAAAATCTTTTGAATAATAAGGAAAAATTGTTTGAAATGGCAAAAACCCCGTTGAATGAGAATTGCTCGGCGGTTGATACGTAGGAATTGCGCCCTCGCAACAGGTTTTACTTCTCAAGGGATCTCGAGAAGCTTACAACCCCCACCAGGCAGTGTACCTGATCGTTGTACTATAGTATAGTGACAAGTACCGGGGGATTGATCGTTCAACTTAGGAATAGTGTCGCTAGGATTAGAAAGCCAACTAAACTAGGTCTAGATGTGAGGGATGATTCTTTTTGTATTTTTATATTTTATAGAAAGCAATTAAAATCTCGGGTTTTGAAGGAGTGGGCAGAATTAGTTGCTAGCCAACTAACCCAATAAACTACAGATGCAATTAAAATAAAATAAAATAAATGAAAATTAAACTATTATACTAATGTGGTGGGAACAATAATGAGGAAAGTTGTGCTTACTTAGATTTCATTACTCCCTAAATATCTTTTACAGGTTAATTAGCTTGTTACAATTGCATGGATGATGGGTCATATTCCTTAATACTAGTCGTAGGGCCGTGTACAATATTCCCTAACTCTATAAGATCCTACTTCACTCCTATGTCGAGCCGTTAGAAGCTCCTAACATAGGATCATTAGAATTCTCTTACACATTAAATACAACCAAAAATCGTAGTACACCTCTGATCATGTTTCTTAAGACGTTTAAGCAAGTTACCAATGGAAGTCTGCCAGTTTTCTTAAGCCTAACATCGAATACAATCATCCGTAACAATTATAAACAAACAATCAACCCATAATCAACATTTAGGTTTCACTACATCTAAGCAAACACAACAAAGATCTAGCCTAGCATGTTAAAGAGAAGACAAGCGTAAGATATAATCACACAACACATAGACATATTGAATGATTTGAATAAGTACTTATATTCAATTGAACATGGAAGAATCAAGGGGTTGAAACCCTTGAAAATCTGTTAAAATTCGTCTAGGGTTTATTCCCTCAAAGTTGCACACTATTGAATGAAAATTGGAAAACTATATATAGAGTTTACATCTTGATGACGTCACGTTATAGCTTGTGACGCCGTCAACTTGCCGCCATGATAAAAATCGTATTGCCTAGATCCATTCCTGATGCCGTCATGTAGAAAATCACTCTAGGCCGTCACGTGTAATTGGACCCTGACGGCCTTGGTGACGCCGTCAGGCCAATATGCTTGAAAACTTTCTGGGCCGTCACGTGTAATTTCTACTTCCACCTCTTTTGTCACTCTTTACGCCGTCACTTGTAATACCTTGACGTCGTCAGGTACTGTTCCAGCAAGGAATTTTGAGACTTAGCCGTTTTCTTCACTTTTATGCTTCAAAATCGTCAAAAATGCTTCCTTTTCCAGATTTCTCTCCAAAAGTACCTAAAATGACAAAAGGAACGATTTAGGGCAATCATTGATAAAATAATCTCGAATTCGGGCTTAAATGACCCTTTAAAAGCGGTACACTTTTCGCCTCATCAGCGGTTATCCTCAAAAAGCTTCCCGAAAAATTTGAAGACCCCGGTCGATTTCTCATTCCTTGCAATTTTCCGGGGATGGGTGAGTGCTTCGCCTTGGCCTATCTTGGTGCTAGCATTAACCTAATGCCATTATCTATTTGGAAAAAGCTATCTTTACCCGATTTGACTCCGACTTGCATGACCCTCGAGCTTGCCGACCGAACTACTTCCCGCCCGATGGGAATAGCCGAGGTTGTCTTCGTCAATGTGTGAAAGTTCCATTTCCCCGCCGATTTTGTAATTGTTGATTTTGATTCCGATCCACGGGTACCTCTCATTCTCAAGAGAGGTTTCCTAAGGACTGGTCGTGCGTTAATTGATGTTTACGATGAAGAAATTACCCTACGCGTTGGTACTGAAGCGGTTACATTTAATTTGGATCAAACCGCGAGATACTCCTCTAATTATAACCATTTTTCTATGAACCGTATTGATGTGATTGATGTTCCTACGGAGGAGTATTCACAAGAACTTCTCGGTTTTTCTGAAATTGCTTCGAGTGGCAATCCCACTCCTTCTTCTCAACCAATTGTTTCCGATCCTTTCCCTTCCCTTACTCCGTTTGAGGGAAGTGATTTCATCTTGGAAGAGATCGAGGCCTTTCTTTCTAATGATTCGATTTCAACGGAAATTGATCATTCCGATTGCGATCCGGAGGGAGATGTTCTTTTGATTGAAAAATTGTTGAATGAAGACCCGACTCTGTCTCTCCCTCCGATGGACCTTAAAATGGCCGATATTAAAGAAGTTAAGCCGTCTACTGAGAATCCTCCGGAGCCCGAGCTCAAGGATTTACCTCCTCATCTTGAGTATGCTTTTTTAGAAGGAACCGATAAACTTACCGTCATAATTTCAAAAGACCTTAAAGATGAGGAGAAGACCCGTCTCTTAGATCTGCTCAAGAAGCATAAGAGTGCCATCGCTTGGCAAATTTCCGATATCAATGGCATAGACCCTCGTTTTTGTACCTACAAGATTCTACTTGAAGATAATTACAAACCTTCCGTCCAACAACAACGACGGGTTAATCCGGAAATTCATAAGGTTATCAAAAAGGAAGTTATCAAACTCCTCGATGCCGAAATGATTTATCCAATCTCGGATAGCTCATTGGTTAGCCCGGTCCATTGTGTTCCGAAGAAAGGTGGTATGACCGTCATGACTAATGAAGACAATGAATTGATTTCGACTCGACTTGTTACCGGATGGAGAGTGTGTATTGATTATAGAAAATTGAACGATGCGACTTGTAAGGAGCATTTCCCACTTCCTTTTATGGATCAAATGCTCGAACGTCTAGCGGAAAATGAGTTCTATTGTTTTCTCAATGGCTTTTCCGGGTATTTTCAAATTCCGATTGACCCTCCAGACCAGGAAAAAACCACTTTTACTTGCCCATATGGAATGTTTGCTTATCGACGTATGCCTTTTGGCTTATGCAATGCTCCAGGCACGTTCCAAAGGTGCATGATGGCAATTTTCCATGACATGATTGAGAAAACCATGGAATTTTTCATGGATGATTTCTCGGTTTATGGAGATTCCTTCACTTCTTGCCTCTCCCATTTAGAAAGTATGCTGAAACGGTGTGAAGACACCAACTTGGTTCTAAATTGGGAGAAGTGCCATTTCATGGTTAAAGAGGGCATTGTCCTCGGCCATAAGATTTTGAAATCTGGGATTGAGGTTGATAGAGCTAAAGTCGACGTGATTGCTAAGTTACCTCATCCCACGACCGTAAAAGGAATTAGAAGTTTTCTCGGTCATGCTGGCTTTTACCGACGTTTTATCCAAGACTTTTCTAAGATAGCCCGGCCCCTGACCCATTTACTTGAAAAAGATGCTCCGTTTATCTTCTCAAATGAATGCATTAAAGCATTTAATATCCTAAAGAAGAAGTTAACGGAGGCTCCTATCTTAGTTGCCCCCGATTGGGACTTGCCTTTTGAGCTAATGTGCGATGCTAGCGATTATGCTATTGGTGCAGTCCTGGGGCAACGTAAGTCAAAATATTTTCAGCCGATACACTATGCTAGTAAAACGATGACCGATGCTCAATACCATTATACGACTACTGAAAAAGAAATGTTAGCCGTCATTTATACTTTTGAAAAGTTCCGACCTTATCTTGTCTTTAAGAAATGCATAGTGTATACGGATCATTCAGCTCTAAAATATCTTATGGCAAAGTAAGATGCTAAGCTAAGATTGATGCGGTGGGTTCTACTCCTTCAAGAATTCGATGTTGAAATTCGAGACAAAAAGGGAGCTGAAAACCTTGCCGCCGATCACCTTTCAAGATTAGAAAATCCCCATCAAAGTGATTTCGAGAAAAAGAAAATTACCAAAACATTTCCTCTCAAGACACTTGGGAGTTTATCACATAATGATCCTAGTACCCCATGGTTCGCTGACTTTGCGAATTACCATGCGGGGAATTTTATAAGAAAAGGTATGTCGTTCCAACAAAAGAAGAAATTCTTCAAAGATGTTAGACATTATTTCTGGGACGACCCCGACTTGTTCAAAATTTTCGCGGATCAAGTGATCCGGCGGTGCGTTCATGGCAAGGAAGTCGCTGACATTCTTATGACATGCCACAATGGACCCACGGGGGGACATCATGGTGCCAACTTCACTGCTAAGAAAGTTTTTGATTCCGGCTTCTACTGGCCGACGATATACCGGGATGCCCATGACTTGGTGAAGTCATGTGATTCTTGCCAGCATCAAGGAAAAATCTCTCAAAAGGATGAGATGCCTCAAAATGCTATTCAAGTATGTGAGATCTTTAACTTTTGGGGTATTGATTTCATGGGACCATTCCCATCGTCTAGAGGAAACAAGTATATACTCGTGGCCGTCGATTACTTGTCGAAATGGGTTGAATCAAAGGCACTCCCCACCAATGACGCCCAAGTTGTTGTGAAATTTCTCAAAAGTCTCTTTGCTCGATTTGGTGCACCTCGTGCTATTATAAGTGACCGTGGGACCCATTTCTGTAATGACCAATTTGCTAAAGTTATGCTTAAATATGGTGTCACATATCGTCTTTCGACTGCATATCATCCGTAGACGAGCGGTCAAGTTGAGGTGTCTAATCGTGGCTTGAAACGAATCTTAGAAAGGACCGTAGGAGAACATCGTGCTTCATGGGCTGATAAGTTAGATGATGCATTATGGGCTTTCCGGACCGCTTACAAAGCACCCATTGGGTGCACTCCTTACAAGCTGGTTTATGGGAAGGCCTGCCATTTGCCCGTTGAACTTGAGCACAAGGCCTACTGGGCCTTAAAGCATGCTAATTTCGATCTCAAAACTGCGGGTGATCATCGTAAAGTTCAATTGAATGAATTGACTGAGCTTCGTGATCAGGCCTATGAGAATTCTTTGATCTACAAAGAGAAAACAAATAGGATCCATGATGCAAAGATCAAAGACCGCGTTTTCAATGTTGGTGATCGAGTCCTTCTTTTCAATTCTCGATTGAAGATATTCTCGGGCAAGTTAAAAACCCATTGGTCTGGACCATTCACCATTACCTAAGTTTTCCCTTATGGAACCGTCGAGTTAGCTCAACCCGATGGTCCCAACTTTAAGGTGAATGGTCATCGTCTCAATAACTATTTTTGAAGGGACCTACCACCCATGGTTGTCTCGGATCTCCAAACTTTCCCCAAGGACAATTAAATTCGGGGATCGAGTCAAGCTCATGTGACTCGGTGAACAAAAACAAGCGCTTCGTGGGAGGCACCCCATGCTTATCTTATTTCATCTTCTTAAATTTCTTATTTCTTTAATAACGTGACGTGGGGGGGGGGGGGGGGGGCGACCATTTCCAAACTCATGTTTTCGTGGTTGTTTGTGAATGTCTAGGAATTCCGCCGAAGATTGAGGACTCTCGTGCTCGTGTTTTGTCATTCTCTCCACTCGAGTCTCATTCTTCGCTGCTCTTTCAGAAATTCAACATTTCCAAAATCTTATCGACTAACGTTTATCTCTTGGCATACTTAATAAACGGCCTTAGATATTACGTAGGATTGCCTTTACCCTTAAAACATTGAGGACAATGTTTTATTTTAGTCTGGGGGGGGTGAATCTTCTATTTGATTTGACCTGACACTTTCATCTGAGCTTTTTACTTGCGCAACTCCGTTTTTCCACCAAAATTTAAAAAATATTGTCACCTTTTTATTCAAAAAAATGATGATATATGGAATAATAATAAATATTTGACACCTTGTTTTGACTTTCCTGCTGGTGAGAGTAAAACTAAATGTTCCGACTTGACCGGGCGTGTTGAGCTCTAGCTTGTCTCCCTTAACCAATATAATCAAAAGATTATCGGCTAGGATCTCATTACTTGGGATTTTAAATTTGCGGAGATCGAGAAATGATAGAGTTTATTTAGAAGTTTGGTGCTAAACGTGGAGTAGTTGGTTCTCTTTAGAGCTCATGAAAGGTACTCGTGGCCTCTTTGTTCCCGCCAAATTGTTTCACCCAATAAAAATAGATCTCTAGGATTAAATAAGGGTATACGGTTTGGGCAATACTTAGTTTCTTCTCATTCCTAAGAAAATTTTTGCATAGGGAGGTTTGGTACACATAGGGGTACTGCCAGTGTTACGGTGAAATAGACTATTGCATCTTGCCGGTTCGCAGCCGATGTTGTGATCTTAGTAAAGGCCGTAGGACTCGGGGTTTGGCAAATAATTATGAATATCAATAATAATAATCCAAAGCAAAAAATAAGGCAGAGGAATCCAAAGCTATAAAAAGCAGTGAAAAAATCCAAGGTCATAATAAAGCTATTGCAATTGTAATTGAAATAAAAGACTGAGGGCTAAATATTATTAAAGTGCTTATAATTGTTAAAAATACCAAGCTTTGACTCTGGGGGTTTCCTAATAAAAAGCTTCCATCTTGGGTCTCAGACATAGGATGTCTCGGTCGTAAATAAAAAGGGGACCCTCAAAATCGTGTTAAATCAGAGACCTCCATGTGGACCCGATTTTTGTATGCATGGATTTTCGAGGGAAAGTTTGGAAACTACTTAGCGTTCAAATTTTGTGCTCTTATCGGACTAATAACTATCAAAACGAGAAAATATGAAAAAAATCATTTCTCAACAAATTAAAATCTTGAGATACAAAACTAAGGAAATGGTAACAAGAGGTAATTACACAAGTTACTTTTATAAGTAGTGTTAACATCTAACTTGTAGATCAGCTGTGATCTCGTTTTTACGCATAGTTTGGGGGCTTGTGAAAAATCAAGGATGACGATTTTTATTCGTATGGTCGCTTCTCCATGAGAAGTGTTTCTACTCTTTGACCTTAATAATTATTGAAAGATAATGAAAGTCAAGCAAACCGTCACATATATAAAAATGAAAAAGTACAAAAATAGTAGTAGTAGTTGGCATTTATGAAAATCGAAAAACAGGGCGTATTTTGGGAATAAATGATTTTGAGATTTCTTTCGAACATCCTTGCTACTTTACAAAGTCAGTAAAAAGAGGTTTTGAAATTATTTATCTCTTAAGCGTGAGGTGATGACATTGCGTGAGGGCACAACAATACCTTCGTCTGGGGGAGTTTTGACGTGTGCTTATGCACACATCCTGTCTAGAACCAAAATAAAACCAAAAATACCAAATACTAACCAAATATGCTAAGAAAATGTGTGTTTTTGTATTTGTGTATGTGCAGGTACGGATATGTGAAAAATCGCCAAAAACAAAGCAAAACCGAAAAAAACGAGCACGAGAATAGAAAAAGGTCAAAAGCCGGAGCCGGGGAAGCTTAATGATCATAGAAAGCTCAAAATGACTAAGAAAGTCCTCAGAGATTCATAAAGTTACAAGAAAGGTCCCTGGTCAAAGTTTGGAGAAATTGACAACTCTAGTCCCTAAACTTTCATCAATTGGCAAAAGAGGTCCCTAGAAGAAATATTTCAAGGAAAGTCAAAGTCAATCCTCCATAAATCAGAAATTTACAATAAGAGCCCTTGGAATAAATTTTTAAAGAAAAGACAGATGGGTCCCTGTATTTTCAGAATTACACATTTGGTCCTTGAAGAAATTACAAATCCTAATCCTAAAACCAAAACCGGATCCTAATAACACCCTAAATAATAAGCTCAATCCAATCTACTAAACCCTTTACCCATCTAATACTAAACCCACATCTTCCAAAGCCCAAATCCATGAACAGCCCAACTCCTTTTATCTACCCGATCGACCACACTCCCTAATACCCAAGTCAATCCCACATGCAACCCGGTCAATGAATGAATAATAAAATTACCCTTTTTAAACTTACCCGCCCCCCAATTCATTTACCCAAATGAACACATGAACCCAAATCATTGTTCACACGCGTGAAATCAAAATTAACCATGAGTAAGGGTATATTCGTACAATTAAATGGGATTCTATAAGAACCTGACATGGCAGGCCTGCCATGTCAGCAATCCGTGTGAGAGTGGGTGCCCAAATGATTGGGGAATATAATCCAACGAATGGAATTGATAGATTGGAGGCCAAGGGTGATCAAACGGCTTAGAGGGGACTTAAAGATGCACAAGTGCACCTGGATTGATGACATGGCAGGACTGGAAGCTTCACTCCAAGCTCCTCTCATCTCCTATATAAACCCCCCTCCTCCACAGATTAGTGTATGTAGTTTTTATGTATTAGTAGCTTATTTTCATGCTTTTTAAATTCCTTGTAATCCTTATTATTATGGTACTCAGTTTTCAATTAATGAAATATTAGTTTTATTGCAAATTTAGCTTATTGTCTTAAATTCCTATTTAGTTTTGTTTAAAGCTTATTTACTGTTTATTTAGTTCTTATTAATCATATTTAGTTTACTTTTCATTATTGTTTGTCTTATATTAAAAAGCCAAAAAAATCAGAAAAAAAATTTAAAAATCCAAAAAATAGTTTTCATTTCGTTTATAAGCTTTAATAAGCTTTGTTTTTCAGTTTCCATAAGCTCACTATAACTTATTGTGAGTGGTTATTAGGTTAATACTGTTCCATTGCTCAAGTCTCATAAAAGTCAATCAATGTCAACTATTGCAGAAAAGATGATGAATCCTGGTTAATTTGATAGACCAAGTGGAGTTTGGGAAGCCATTGGTCTATCTAAAGATAGGCAAGCATAGTGAATCCCCTCTGTTTGAGCTGATGGGAAATTAACTTGAGAGTTCCAAAATTTTCAAATCCACTCAATAGAGAATAATCTGTTCATCTATCTTAGATCTGTGTTTGCTTGTTCTAGCTCTGATTATTAGTTAGTATTATTGTTAATATTACTTGCTTGAATCATTTTATTATAGTTTGAGTTGTTTTTGTTTCACATCTAATTCATATTTAAGTTAAATTGCATATCTGTGATTCGTGACATTTTTGTGTTTAAGGTTTGTGTTTGTGAGCTTCAACAGATCCATTTGATCATAGGCTAAGGTTGTTTGGTGGATTAGTTGTTCATATCACACATTTACTTCACAAAAGTTGCATTACAGTTTGCTAAGAGGGTGTTCGGATCAGTGAGATTATTTGAGTTAAGGTTCATTTGAGGTGCATAAATTAGTTTACATAGGTCATATTAGCTGCATATTTGTTAGACATTAATAGTCAGTAGTCATTAGTTAAAAAGTCAAAATCACTTTGCATCCATCGTAATTTAACATCTGTTAGTAATATAGGCTTTAAGTTTTCATAAAATAGTTCCATAATCAGGTAATATAGCTTAAGTTAGTATAATACAAGCTTAGTATAACATAATCAGTAGCATAGGAGCAATCAAAACTCATTTTGGTCAAAATAGCTTGCATTTGAAAAAAAGTCAAAAAACTATATTTGTTCCAAATAACAGCTTATATCAAGTCATTTGTAGGGTTCACTTTTCTTTAGAAATAGTTTTGAGTTGGATTTACACGTTTTCTGGTAGCCTGTTAACAACTTTCAAAAAGAAAATTCCCTTTTACAATTCATTTGATCAACAAAAAGCTGAATGAAAGTAACTGGTCTGATCATAAGCCTCCCCTACACCAGTGAGTTGAGGTAACTTTCTAGGGTATAATTAGGTAAGCAATTAAGAGCTTTTGATAGGGCTTTTTTGGGTTTTTAGTATCTCAGTAGTTCAAATAAGCTTTTGCCCCCATAATTTCACACATATCAGCTTATTAGAACTGCTTTTCACTACCTGCAATTTAAGTGCTTAAAACAAGTAGCTGATTTCTTATTTAGGCCTGCTATTGTGAGTCGTGACTTGAATTCTGGTTACTTTGTATCATTTGAGCTCATTGTAGTATACTTAAGTTAGTTACTTGATTCCTGTTCATCTGGCTTATCATATTAGCTTATGCTTATCCATAGTGCTTATTTGGAACTGCTTTTTGTTCTTTAGCTTTGTTTCTATGATTCTTGTGCTTTGATCTCAGTTCATTTAAGATTATTTGAGTACTAAACACATGTGGTTTAAGTTTCAATTGGTTTTGTTGCAAGTGCTTATTAATAAGCACTTGCCATAAGCAGTTTTTAAGCCATTCAGCACATTTTCAGCTTATTTTTCAATTTTCAAATCTTTCCTAGGTTTTAGATATTATTTTAGAATTTCCCTAAAATTTTCATATTTTTCTGAGTTGTTTTGCTATTTTTCTTATTTTATTTTAGTTTTTAATCAACTTTTAAATACTTTTATTAAAGAAAAATCAAATAAAAATCAGAAAAAGCTTGAAAAATTCCAAAAATATTTTATAAAAAAGTTTTTAGTTATTTTAGATTTTTTAAAATTAAATTTGAATTTTTCTCACTTAAGTTCCTTTTTATTTGCATTTTTATTACTTTTTAATTAGTTAAAATAGTTTTTAATTCATAAAAATTAAATAAAAAGTCAAAAAAAATAGTTTTCTGTTTCCTAAAATTTTCTTTTATCATTTTTAACTTATGAAAATTATTTTCATATCCGTAGGATTAGCCTAGCTTTAAATTCACTTTTTAATTTGCGCGTTTACGTTTATTTTACGTTTAAGCTTACGGTTTCTATTCTACGTTACGTTTTAGGTTTGGTAATTTGATTTACTTGCTTAATTGATTAATTGTGCTTCATTTTCATATTCATTAGTATAATTCTCATTCAAATCACTTTTTCTCACTTTCACGACACTTTTCACGAACCGGGAATTTCAAATTTCATTCACACCTTCACACGGACTACGATCTCGGGATTTGTATTTCCTTCAAATCCTTTGGAGAAATATAAATACTACACTATATAAACTATATTTTATTTCAAACCATTCATGTCCCAAGCCCAACCCGTGTCTTTGTTTACAACTGTTGGGAATAGACTTTATTATTTCAAGTGTCGGTCATTGTATTTTATTATAGGTTGCATTATTTAGTTAATACGTTAGTTATTTCATATGTTTTATTAAGTTTTATGCTTAGTTTATAGGTTTGGATAAAGTCTAAGGGCTAAGTATGTAATATTGTCTAAGTGTGGTGAAGCCCTAATCCTTACCTATAAATAGTAATGTATAACCTCATTTGAGGTTGTTGGTTCTCTTAATATTATTATTAGTCTTTCATTTCTTATTTAAGGTTCCTTCCACTCTCTCTCTCTACTTACTTTCTCTCTCTAGATTTCTAAGTGATTATGTGGTAAAATGGTGACCTAACAAGTGGTATCATTCGCCAAGGGATAATATAGGTTGATTTAGGTTTGATTTGGTAGAAAAACTAGGTTTTAAAAGTGCTTTAGTCACATCCAGTTACTGTTCATATCGTTGCTTGCGAGTTAGGTATTTGTCTTAGCGAGTTAGGAATTTGTCTTTCCAAGCTTGGTTCTAGCGAGTTAGAGGGTTCTATCGAGTTAGGGGAGATTCTATCGAGTTAGGATCTGTACGCTCTTACCGAGTTTGGACTCTACTTTGGCGAGTTAGCCTTTTTTACCTAATCGTTTATCGAGTTAGGTTCTTAGTGGCAACCTTTTAGGGGAAACTCTGCTCAAATTTCATCAAGATACCGAGTTTGAGTTTGCTATTCATCTTACTTACCGAGTTTGATAGTTACCCTTAACTACCGAGTTTGAAGTTATATATAAGGACTTATCGAGTTTGGAAACAAATCTGAACATACCGAGTTTGAAACAAATCTGATAATACCGAGTTTGACAACTTATATGAACATAACGAGTTTGAAACTAATCAGAACATACCGAGTTTGAAACAAATCAGAACATACCGAGTTTGATATCAAGTTTTTCAAATCTAATTTCAACCTTTATTTATCTTTAACGATCTAAGTTTACCGTAATCACGAAAGATGTCTCAACCACCCAATTACTTTTTTCCTCATTCTTCGCAACATCATCCGCAGTATCAACAATCGTATCAACAACCGTTTCAACAACCGCAACAATCATATCAACAACCTTCACAATCACACTTTCATCAACAACCGTTTAATCCACAACCACAATATCTCATGATGCAACAACATCAAATCATTCCTCAACAACAACCATATCAAATGTCTCAACAAAACACCCAGTTTTCCTCCAAACAACCTCACTGGTTTGACAGAATGTGTGAAGTTATTACAACTCAACAATCCCGACATGAGGCAGGATCACTTGAAACACCTCCAATGCTAACACCTGGGAACTATGTTCAATGGTCAAGTCGATTCTTACGATTTCTTGAACTAAAGAAACCTCATGGGAAATTCTTGAAACAAGTGATACTTGAAGGACCATTTGAGTGGCCAACAAGATTTAAAATTGGTGATCCAACTGCTGATCCTCCACGTCCTCCTGGTTATTGACCTCTTCCAGAATCTCAACTCACAGAAGAACAAAGATTACATCGTGAAACTGATGAGTATGCAATGGCTTATATACTTCAAGGTATACCGAATCCAATTTATCGAAGTGTCGATGCTCAGAAAACAGCCAAAGCTATGTGGGAACATGTTCATCTCCTTATGGAAGGCACTCAATTGAACAAAGATGATATGGAATCCAAACTCTACATGGAATACACTGACATCACAATTGAACCAGGAGAGTCACTTGAATCCTACTATCATCGTTTCACAAATGTGGTCAATGATCTGGAACGACACAAAATCACAATACCAAGGATCGCAGTGAATTCCAAATTCGTTGGTAGTCTTGGTCCAGATTGGCATAAATATGTGACATTTGTTCGACAAACCAAAAATCTTCATGATGCACCATATGGGTTGTTGTATGATTTTCTGAAACACCATGAACCTGAAGTGGAAAAAGATAGAGCTCTTCGAGGAGGATACTCACCAACACCAACACCAAATTCTTTGGCACTCGTAGCTCAATCTCCCTATGCTCCACCACCTATGTCAAATCATGCATATGTTCAAGAGCAAAACTACTTCAGTTATCCACAATCTTCTACCTCGAACCAAATGGTCCCTTATGATTCATCTCCACAGAATACTTCTACTCAACTTGTTCCATTAAACAACAATGATGCAGTGTATTACTCCAACTCCAATGAAGATGACGATGATGACTTTAATACGTTGAATCAGGGACTTGCTCTTATTGCTCGTGCTTTTAGCAAATTCTCCAACAAAACAAACAACCGTCAACGTTCATATTCTAACACAAGGAATCAAGCTGTTGTCAATGATGGAAGAGTGGAAATTCAGAATCGTAACTTTAGTCGATCTGGTACAGGAAGTTCTTCAGGAAGTCAGAGGTTTAATAACAATGGAGGGTTCAGGAACAACTCAGGCTCTTATCAGCAAAGGTCTGAACCAGTTGCAACTAGGAACTCTAACTCAGGGAATGCAGTGTGGTGTTATAACTGTAATGAACAAGGTCATATAGCGACAGCATGTCCTAAACTGAGAACTCGGGGTAGTAAGTTTCACAAGCAGGCATTACTCATGGCTCTTCAAGATGAAAAAGATGGATATTTCCCTGAACAGGATAACAACTTCATGGCAAATGTGAACAATGACGATGACATGGAAGATCTGGAAGCCAATGCAGCTGTGATGCTTATGGCCAACATGCAGGAACTTCAGCTTAATGATTCAGGTCCAGTGTATGACACTGACGGCTTGTCTCAGGTACATGACCTCAATGCATGCTTTATACATGATATAGCCTCACCTTCTGCTTCTGAATCAGATATGGCACAAGTTGTTCCATCTGCCTCATTTTCATCTTCTCAAACAGATGAACAAATAAGCACAGTTGTCATATTCGATGATGACACAGTTGTTTCATCTGATAATCCTATTGAGAACGATAAACATGATCATATAGAACAACATGAACCATCATTTGATCCAGACCCTGACCTCATATTGTTACATAAACGACTGAATGATCAACAATTGCAAATCATAAAATGCAACGAGAAAAACAAAGTTTTAAAAGAAACAAATGCGTCACTTGCAAGAGATATTGAGTGTTATAAAATTCAGCTTTCAAATCAGGAAGACAAGATTAAACATGCAAAAAGTTTTGAAAAAGCTTTTCAAGATTCTTACAACAAAGAACAAGATCTTCAACACAAAATGCAAGATTTAATTGAGTCAAACGGGAAGTTGATTTCTAAACTTGAAAGTGAGAAGTGTGAATTGAAAATGCAAGTTGAACATCTTCAAACAGTACTTTCAAAAGCAGAAACAGAATTGTCAAGTTGTAAAAAGGATTTTTGTGAACATAAAATACGAAAAAGGAAGTATATAAATGACTTACTCGGTGATATTGTTGATCTTGAAAAACAACTCAAAGAATTTCGTAATATTGTTTACAAACACGGGAACTCTGTCACAACAATTCAGAAATTTCTTTAAAACCGAGACCCGATAAAGGATTTGCACTTGGCGATTACATATCAATGTTTCTTCACACGGCATTCAAAGAAATTCCTAAAATTTACAGTATGGACCATTTGCTTGATAATACGATTGTGCGTGTTGTTGTTTTTGATACTGAGGAAGAGGAAGAACTTGAAGACGAGAGTCGATCAAAAATGAGTTATGTTCAATATTGGACACCATATGACTATTCAAAAGCTCCACATATTTCTAAATCTTTTGTTCCTCAAAAGGAATTACCTGAGAAATCATGGTATGTCACTGAGTCATATGTTTCATCCTCTAATGCGGCCCCTGTCCAAACTGTAGCACAAATAAATGGTCCTTTACCATCATCCGGTGAAATTACACCTTTACCGAAAAATTGTCGTGTCTTAAATTATTTCAAAACGTTTATGGAAGACATCGAAATTTTGGAGGAAACAATTGCACGTAATTCTGAAATAAAAATTGAAACTTTTCAATCCGCTTACGAGCGAGAAAAGAGAGATATTTTTCAAAAACAAATGTTGCCAATTGTTAAACACCTCCGTCTCTGTGCTACACGTTGGGATCAGGAACTTCAAAACGAGGTCAAAAATATGATAAATGTTTTCAACTCTACTGAAAATGAGATTTTGGTTCAAAAGCAAAGAAATAGAGTTTTAAAAAATGATGCTGATCGACTCTTGGAACAAGTTCTCACTGCTGATATTTTGTCTGTTAACATGAATGATCTCTATAATTCTGGTACTGATATGCTTGTGGATGATCTTTGTGTTGATAATAACTTGTTGAACGTGGAATTAGAGACACTTAAACTGGAAAATGACAAGCTGAGAATACTGAATGATGATGTGACAAAACAATTTTCAAAAGAAATTTGTCTGCTCAAACAAAGGCTTGAATGGTGTCAAGCTCAAAGTATTGAAAGGGAATTGAAACTTCAAAGTCAAAATATTTCAAACTCTTGTCAGCTTTACAAAAACAATGAGTCTTTAAAAAGTCTGTGTCTCAAATACGAGAAAGAAATTGCGGATTTAAAAATCGAAAATGTCGAATGGCAACAAAACCGCGATGACATTAAATATTGCAATGGTTTACTTGAGTCTGAAATTCAGGATAAAAATCACATCATCATTGATTTAAAGAGAAAATTAAGCTAATTCAAAAAGGAAAGATGGTTGACACCACGGTGATAGCACCAGGAATGTATCAATTAGACAAAACTGCTAAAGGTAATGTTGTTCAAAATACTAATGTTGATAACTTCACTTCTATAGGACTAGTCTCCACTAATAGCGTTAGCAGACCCAAGCGAAAAAGTAGAAAGAAGAATAGGCTCTGGCAACGTAAAAGAGGACCACTAGAAGCTCAAGAAGTAGAAGATCAACTTAGAAATTTGAATAAAACTCATGTTGCATTAGATTTAGATTCTAATCTGGCAAATTCTAATCAAAATCTAAATGTAACGAATGATGAACCTTTGAATGTTTTGAATATTAATGCATCTTGTGTGTTTTGTCATAAAAACGTATCATCTGGTGATCATACAAACTGTATAGCTAATTCTCTTCTTAATCGTCATAAGAAACGTAGGACACGCATTCCTTCTAGGCCCACTACTGCCTCTAAGTCTATTTTAGGAAAGTCGCCTTCTACGGTTTCTAATGAAGTTGAAGTTACCCTCATAAGTGCAGAGAACAAATCTAGGAATAAGCCAACTACTAGTGAATTCACCATTAAGAAAGCAAAAACTAGTTGGAATTGGCAACGTTGGTTACAACATAAACCAGACTTCAAATGGATTCCTAAATTGTTGAATGCATGTGCTTCTAACCAACAGGAACCCGCACTTTCTTTGGGTTCCACCCTTACTTCTGTTCCATCCGTGTCTTCTTCTTGTGATGCAGGTGGTACAGATTGTTCTCTGGATTGTTGATAGCGGATGCACCCGACATATGACAGGCAATCTCAAACTGTTACACAACTTTGTCTCAAAGTTCATTGGTACTGTCAGATTCGGGAATGATCATTACGCTTTAATCATGGGATATGGTGACTATGTCAGTGGGAACATTGAAATCAGTCGTGTTTATTATGTGGAAGGCCTTGGACACAACCTTTTCTCTGTTGGTCAATTTTGTGATGGGGATCTAGAAGTTGCATTTCGTGAGAAAACTTGTTTCGTTCGTGACTTACAAGGAAACGATCTAATGTCAGGCTCACGTGGTTCTAACCTTTACACAATATCAATGTCAGATACGATTGCTACATCTCCGATATGTCTTCTCTCCAAAGCGGAATCGACTAAATCTTGGTTATGGCACAAACGTCTTTTGCACTTGAATTTTAAAACTATGACTGAACTTGCTCGTCACAAACTTGTTGATGGATTTCCAAGATTCCGTTTTACCAAAGATCACTTATGTTCAGCCTGTGAACAAGGAAAAAGTACTCGCGCTCATTTTCCTTCTAAGCCTGAGCACAGTACGAATCATGTTCTACAACTGCTTCATATGGATTTGTGTGGACCGATGCGTGTTCAAAGTATCAATGGTAAACGCTACATTCTTGTAATTGTGGATGATTACTCCAGATGGACTTGGGTTTATTTTTTACGAAGTAAAGATCAGGCTCCTTCAATGATCATCACCTTTCTCACTAAAATTCAAGTTCAGTTACGCAACACGGTATGAATAGTCAGAACTGACAATGGAACTGAATTTAAGAATCAGACACTTCGGTCATATTTTGAGAAAGTGGGAATTGAACATCAAACATATATTCCTAGAAGCCCAGAACAGAATGGAGTTGTTGAAAGACGCAACAGGACGTTAGCGGAAGCTTCTAGAACTATGTTGATTAATGCTCAATTACCAGATTACTTATGGGCGGAAGCTGTTTCAACCGCATGTTATACCCAAAACCATTGCATGATCACTAAACGCCATCGCAAGACACCTTATCAAATTGTTCACAAAAGAAAACCAAACATCGATTACTTTCATGTATTTGGAGCACTTTGTTATCCGAAAAATGATCGTGATGATTTAGGTAAACTCAAAGCAAAGGCTAACATCGGAGTGTTCGTTGGATATTGTGAAAATTCTAAAGGTTTTCGGATATGGAATCATTGAACAAGGGAAATTCAAGAAACCATTCACGCTAATTTTGATGAACTCACACAAATGGCTTCTGAACAACACAGCTTAGGACCCGAATTCAACCGTCTTAACTTCGGCTGAACCATTGCCACTCAACCGCAAAGAATTGGAAACCTTGTTTGCTCCACTGTTTGATGATACAATTGAATACCGTTCTACTGAGGTCTCACCTAATTCCGCTGCTCAACCTGATAATATTCCAGTACCTGACTCACCTCAACAAACTACAACAACTGTTGAGAAAGACGGTCCTCCAATTGCATCACCATTTACAGCAGAACAAACTGTTTCTAACTCCCGCCAATCAGCTGAAGATCCTATACCACAATCAGTTCCACAACCCGCAGAGCATGATCCTGATGCGTTCTTTAACCCGTTTGCATCGGCTCATACATTTCCTGAAGTAGCTGAGTCGTCTACACGCAATTTGGATCCTGCTAACATGCGAGATACTTATCAACTACACCCTTCGACACACAAATGGACTCGGGACCATCCACTAGTTCATATTATTGGCCACCCAGATGCACCTGTAATGACAAGACAACGACTTCACACTGATGGAGAAACCTGTATCTATGCACTCACAGTTTGTCAAGAGGAACCAAAGGACATTAAAGAAGCAATGACTTATGACAACTGGATTGAATCTATGCAAGAGGAATTTCAGCAGTTCATACGATTAGAAGTCTGGGAATTAGTTGAAAGACCTGACGGAGTCTTTGTCATTGGGTTAAAATGGATTTGGAAAAATAAGCTAGATGCAGAAGGCACTGTCATACGTAACAAATCACGCCTGGTAGCGAAAGGATACTCCCAACTAGAAGGACTTGATTTTGCTGAATCCTTTGCTCCAGTGGCTAGACATGAAGCTGTTCGGATCTTTTTGGCCTATGCTGCACACAGGAACATGGTTGTTTACCAAATGGATGTGAAAACAACATTTCTTAATGGAGACCTCCGTGAAGAAGTGTATGTAAGCCAACCAGACGGCTTCGTTGATCCTGAGCATCCGAATCACATTTACCGACTCAAAAAGGCACTCTACGGACTCAAACAAGCCCCACGGGCGTGGTATGACAAACTTTCTACTTTCTTGCTGACCAATAAATTTTCTAAAGGTTCGGTGGATCCAACACTATTTACAAAAACCTACGGGGAGGACTTACTCGTTGTTCAAATATATGTCGATGACATTATTTTTGCCTCAACAAAAAGAAGTTACTCTAATGATTTTGCAAAATTAATGAAAGATAATTTTGAAATGTCCATGATGGGTGAACTTTCGTTCTTTCTAGGACTACAAGTTCATCAATCACCCCATGGAATTTTTATAAATCAGTCCAAATACGCTCTTGAAATTTTAAAGAAACATGGAATGATGAGTTGTGATACCTATAATACAGCGATGGGCTATACCACAAAACTAAATGCTGACTTACATGGGACACCTGTTGACCCTACCAAATACCGTAGTATGATTGGGTCACTCATGTATCTCATAGCTAGTAGACCTGATATAGTATTTGTTGTCTATATGTGCTCTCGCTATCAGTCCAAACCAACTGAAAAATACCTCAGTGAGGTCAAAAGAATCCTTGGATACATAAAGGGAACCATTAACTTAGGAATTTGGTATCCGAAGGATTCTGGTTTTGAACTAATTGCTTTTTCAGATGCTGACCATGCAGGATGTTTAGACACACGCAAAAGTACATCTGGTGGATTACAGTTTCTCGGAGATAAACTTGTGTCATGGCAATCAAAGAAGCAGGACTGCACATCACTGTCGTCAACAGAATCTGAATATGTAGCCATGTCTGCTTGTTGTACTCAAGTCATCTGGATGAGATCACAACTTAAGGATTATGGCTACCTGTTCAACAAGATTCCAATCTACTGTGATTCCAAAAGTGCCATTGCTATCTCCTGCAACACAGTTCATCACTGCAAATCCAAACACATTGATCTCCGATATCACTTCATCAAAGAGCATGTTGAAAAGGGTACCGTTGAATTATATTTTGTTGGAACTGAGTACCAATTGGCAGACTTACTTACCAAATCCTTAGCACCATCAAGGTTTGCTAGTCTAGTTCACCAAACTGGTATGCGATATTTGACTCCAGATGACCTGAAAAAGTTTTTAAAACACAATTGATTGTCAAACATCAAAAATATCTTTGTAAATATTTCTTAAAAAAATAAAAATAAATAAAAAATAATAATTTTCCTTGTTCAAGATATGTCATTCACAACACTTTTCTAAAAACATCATGCATATCTTGAGGGGGAGTCAGAAATATTTTTTTTCTCCACTTCTTTATTTTAAATTCTTTCTCATCACTACAAAATCTCATTCTCGACACCTCTTGAACCATTGCTTGTTAAAATTCTTCCGAATTACTTCTTATGGTTGGTTCAAGAGGGTGCCACATCCATTACTCTCGTAACATTTTTTTTCACTGTCTCATAAATAGTAATGTTATTTCAACTTGAGGGACTAAATATGATTTATTTGGTTTTACTTTGATTGGTAAAACAAGTAGAGGGACCAAAGCTGTCAAATTATCATAGTCTCAAACTTATAACCTGGTTTCTTTCATCTGTTTTTTTTTCTCCCACTCTTTCTAAAAAACCAAACGCGCACCATTTTTTTCTTCTTCTTAATCAAGACTATCAAGACTTAAGATTTCAGTGATTGCTTCATCACTTTGTATTCCTAACACTCGCCATTACCTTTCTTTGATCAATATGATGCTTAATTTGTTCCTAATCTAACTTTAGGGTTTTTCATAATTGATTTTAGGGGTTTTTGTGATGCACTGTGTTAGGATAATTAAGTGTTATGACCAATTGCGGCATGTCCTTAAGGGCCTATTACCACCTTTACATTGATTATCGTTGCTACTATTGTGCGATTATTAGGTGTTTTAGGTTTCATAAGCTCGAATTTTATAATATCACGGGGTCTAGTGCTTATTTGATTGATTGGTTTGATTAGGAAGTTGATTTTGGATGTTGCTCATGAGCTTATCGAGTTTCAATTGATCGAGTTAGCCTAGATTGAGTATCATTGTGTTTAAATTTTTTGGATATCGAATATGCCATCTCTACTGTTATCGAGTTTTGATCTCAGATAGTTATCGAGTTTGAAATGTTTGATGCTTATCAAGTTTGGAAATGTTTGATGCTTATCGAGTTTGATGATAGTATTGCATATCGAGTTTGGAAATCCTTGAGGCTTATCGAGTTTGATGATAGAATTTCTTATCGAGTTTGACATTATTTTTGGATTATCGAGTTTGGTGCTAACTCTTGTGTGCTTATCGAGTTTTGATCTCATATGGTTTCCGAGTTTGAAAAAATGGAATGGGTATCGAGTTTGATAATTTCATGTATATCGAGTTTGGAGCTTTTGTGGTTATCGAGTTTGCAACTTTTGTGGATATCGAGTTTGAAATTTTTTGTTATCGAGTTTGACAATGAAACTAAACATTTTTCGAGTTAAGTCTAAACTGTTTCGAGTTATGTCAAATTTTTTGAGATTAAGTCTTAAGTTATCAAATTTCTTACTTATTTCACTCCGAGTCAGGAGTTTCTAAATGGAACCATCACGTATGGGTTCTAGTTTTTCCGTTTTTATGAAAAGAAATGCTGCCGAAATTTTTCAAAATTCATCAAGTTATGTGTATTTTGTCGACGTAGAAGGAAATCTGTTCGAGTTACATGATTATCTAAATGTTGTGCTTATTTTTTTATGTGGCTCTTGGTTTGATTTTTCAAGTGTTATATGTGATGTTGGTTTTATCTTGGGTGATTGTTTTTTCCGGATATTAATCTTTTGTCTAACACTAACGAGCTAATCACCACATGGGTTTTGTTGGTTTATGAATCATTTCAGGTCTCATTATGGCAAAGAAATCAACACCTAGACACGAATTGATTCAAGGAGATGAAAGAGTAATCGCTAAGACAAACCATAGGATAGATCTTGATTCAATCACATGTCATGATACTTGTGCTATCATCCTGGAAATACTTAAAAAACACTTCATTTACAACCTCCTCACCATCACCACTGAAGTACCTGAAGTCTACTTAACACAGTTTTGGGAGACTATTGAAATTAGCAAAGATGAAAAGTCATTGGGGGTTCATCTTGATCACAAACTTGTTGTGTTTGATGTACAAACTCTCCGCACTGTTCTCAGTTTGCCTAATGTCAAGAAATTCTCTCCTTTGCCATCATTATCAGATGTTATCAGATTTCTTCGAGAACTGCAGTATGATGAATCAGTAATCCAACTCAGAAATATATCCCACGGGACAGGAAATACATTCCACAACCATGGCTCACTCTTTACTCAATTCTCTCCAACAGTTTAACGGGCAAAGAAACGGGGCATGAACATCCTAGTCTAGAATTGATGCAGATTTTCTGGGGAGTTGTCAAACAAGCCAAAATTGACTATGCTCAACTAATTTGGGTGGACATGGTTAATCACGCAAGACAGTTTCTCAAATCATCTACCTCAAGAATTCCATTCTACAGATTCACAAAGTGTCTCATTGCTCATTTCATGGAGAAATACCCAGATATTGATCGTAGATCGGAAGACAAGAAACACCCCCCCCCCCCTCTGTGGATCATAAATATTCTAAAACCAGGATTCAGAAGACAAACACTCAAAAACAAGGAATGAGAATTCCTGATAGTCTTATACCTGATGCTGTTCGTGACACTGAGGCATATATTTTATATGATGAAGCTCAGAGAATTGACAAAGTTGGTTTGACTGAGACAAAGAAAGGGAAAACTTCTAAAAGGAAAACTTCAAAAGTTGCTTCTACAATCACAACCATTCCCAAATCCAGAACCAAAAGGGTCACAAAAGAGCCTAAAAAGAAAGTGACTACTATTCGAGATGAACCCACGGATGATGAAGGAGATGCTCAGCAAGGAACAGAAACTGAAAAGCTTACAAAGACTATCAGTAAGAAGGCAGATAAGGGAAAAGCTTTAGTAACTCAAGAAGAATCAGTCACCACACCAATGTCCGAATCCGAAGAAGACGAACAACTGCAACTAACATTAAGAAAAAGCAAAGAATCGGAAAAGGAAAGAATCGCCAAAGTTACAAAGAAAGGTGAAGGTTCAGGTACTCAGGAGCTGGTAAGCCCAATTCCAAAATCAGAAAGAGATGATCAAACATCAGAAGAAACACATTCACAAACAATATCATCCTCTGAACCAGGTGATGATAACTCTGAAGATGAAGCTGAATCATCAAGTTCTGATCCAAATGAATCTCTCGATAAACCGGCTGAAACTGAAATTGAAGATGAAGCTTCAAAAGGCAAAGATGATGATGCATCCGAGAATGAAGAGAGTAACGATGAGGAAGATAAGTCGGAAAGTGAAGAAGTTAATGATGAAGAAGATGTGAATGATGAAAGTGATGAGGAATCGGATGGTGAGAAAAAGGATGAGCTACTTGAAACTAGTCAAGATACCCCTATTGACATTGTAGGAATTGATGAAGGACAACCAACAGTTCAACCACAACAACAACCTTTATCACAACCTCAAAGTCATCCTCTGGAAAAACCTTATACAAGTGTTGTTCACTCAAGCTTGTTGAAATCATTACATGATCAATACGACACGCTTGAAAAGCAAGTTAATGAACAAAAGCGTGATGTTGAAGCTTTCAAGATTTACAATGTGGATAAAGCAGTTGAGGACCAGGTAAAACAGAGATTACCAAGGAAAGTTCAGAAGTATGTTCAGAAGGAACTTCCTTCTGCTGTGAGACACTATGTCAACAGGAATCTTGCAAAGATCGTTTCTCACAGGTTTCAAACTACGCCAATCACTGTTCAGACTCTACCTTCTAAACCTTCCATAAGTGATCTCAAAGGCAAATTATTGGAAGCAATTGTGAATGATCTGGATGAAAATGATCTACGCAAGGCACTTATCAAGTCTATCAAGAAAGCTGAAAAGAAAAGCGAATCCTGCAAAAAGACTATTGCTACTAAGCGTCGACATGATGATTCCGACCCTGATGATCAGCCACAACCAGATAAGAGGAAGAAAGTGTCCAGTTCCACCTCCAGATCTCCAACCAAAACCGCAACCGTTAACGTTTCTGCTGATCCAAACCCTCCACAATCAACCGCGGATCCTCACCCTCACAATCAACCGAAGATGCTAATGTCGATATGGATGACATCCCTCCACTTATCACCGAAACTATTACGGAACCGCCCAAGGATGCTCAGTTAATTCCAGCTCCTGAATGGA
The DNA here is from genome assembly GCA_030686995.1 of Artemisia argyi. Lineage (NCBI taxonomy): Eukaryota > Viridiplantae > Streptophyta > Magnoliopsida > Asterales > Asteraceae > Artemisia > Artemisia argyi. The sequence goes on from CM060688.1 coordinate 50,181,059, forward strand.
TTAACCCTGATGCTCCTTCTTTTAACTAGTTTGATGAAATGGTTGATGCTCCCCCAGATGACGCTGAAGCTGAAGAAATGACTGAAGGATCTATTATAAGCTTCACAAAAAGAATTAAAAGGGTAATGCAGACTCAAAGACTTCAGCTGTCGGACTTGGTTAAGAATCGCAAAGTAGGGTTTACAGAGTTCAAAACATGCACAACTACTGAACTTGAGTTCGAATATAACGTGGATGAGGTTGCAAGAGCTCTGTCTGAAAACATTACTTGGGAAAAGAGACCTTCTTGGGAGAAATTCTATCATGGCACGCAACCCCTCGTTGATGAATTCAAATATCAAGATTTTTCTCAACCGTTACCCCTTGTTGGTCCTCCAAGTGATCCTAAGCTCCCTAAGTAATACTTCTTCAACAAAGACCTTCTCTATCTTATTCATGGGAGCACGAATCCTAATCACCGTTATGCAACATCTCTCACCAAATTCAGAGCCGCCTCATATCCTCTGGAAACACTAGAAGATCAAATGAGAGGCTTGCACTCCACATCCATCACCAAATATAATCATGAAGCTGCCTTGTGTACGCTTCCCTGGCCAGAGATGCGCAGATGGTTCTACAAATAAAAGCTGACATTCCGATCCAATCACAGAGTCTTCTCTAATCATCGCATTCTTGCCATCACAGCAGTCCCAAGTACTGAGAAAAGATATGGATATAACTTTCTTGATGAAATTGAGGTCCGCCGAAGTGATGATCAACTTTACACATTCAGTGAAGCTGACTATCATCGCTTGAACCTCAATGACATTGCTAACATATACTTGCTCAAGGTTCAAGGCAAACTTCAAAACTTGTCCGGTAGCCTTCAGTATGACGTCATCAACTCTATTTTGCTCTTCATGCGCCAAACCATTATCAAAGCAAGAGTCGAAGATACACAACTCGGGGTCGAAAGTTATCAAAAGTCACTCAACTTTACTGCTCCACAATTATATCCTCCTAACATCCCGCATTTAAGACCTTTCATCTTCAACAAAAAACCTTTTGGAGTGGTTTACCCGCACAATGATGGTTACCGTTTCATGAGATACGAAGAAGTTCATAAATTCGGGGATCAGACTCTCAGATTTGTCATAATTAAGCTGAATGAAAAGCTCAAGGAACATGATAGTGGGATTAAAGTGGGATGGAATAAAAGAGATGTGAAAGAAGCACTTAAGTTCTTGGCTAGGATTGATCAAAAGCTTAGGTTCAGGGAGCAGATACGCATTTTGGAGAGCTTAATTGGAGGAAGGGAACCAATTCCGAACATACTCACTTACCGCCGTCCAGATACTCCTCAAATATGATCAGTTTGGTATAACATTAACTTTGTTTCATCATAATTTTTTCTTCATCTATAACTTTGGTTTGTGCACACATAACAGTGTACAACCCGTGCTTGTAATTAAAGGACCCTGAGGTACGCTTCAGTACCTCAATCCTTAGATAAGGAGCGAAGGCTTCTTACTTTTGAGTAGAATTAATCAAACATTTTTTGATTTTCATAATTCTGCTCAAAAGGCAAGTATTTTACCTCAATGAGTATTCACTTGTTGAGGGGGAGCACTTGAAACATTCATCGTTTGAAAACCAAAAGTTCTTGTTGAAATCTCCCCATAAGACTCAAAAAGCATATTTTAATCAAAAGTTTATCAAAAACAACATCTAATATGCTATTTTTGAGGGGGAGAAAAGTGAAAGTGATTAAAATTTGAAAGTTAAATGTTGCTTAAAAGTCAAATCTCATGCGAGCTAGACTCAGATTCACCCAGGAATTGATGAAACATAAAAGTTAGTAAATTCGAAAAGACTTTTCCTCGACGGGTAATAACATCAAGTTAGTTACTAGAGCTAGTTGTCACCTAAAAGCTGACAATGGAACTCTTTAACTAGCCACGTAAGCGTGTCTCGAAAAGGATTTGTCTTAGTAGAAATGTACCGTTTCGAGAAACTTTCTGTGGACTTGACCAGGCCGGGTAATAACTTCAAGCTAGTCTAACTAGTGATGTAAGTGTGTCTCGAATCGGTCTTGTTCACTGAAAGTGAATCAATTCAAAAAGTGCTCGCTCCTCCCGCATGTGCAAATTTATTAAATACACATGAGCACATGTGAAGGGGGAGCCCTTCATAAGAAAAACATAAAACTCTCAAAGTGTTAAACAAAATGTTTGATAAACACAAACACTTTGAGAGATTTTCAAAGGTTTCAATGGCAATATAGGATAGTCATGGAGTTATAAGGTGACTAAGGTTAGGAAATAACCGTCCTATGATCCGCCTAAGCCGGAGGGATCTACCCAAGGACATCACCAATAGTTAGAACTAGAAGTCCTTAGGTATGATACGAAAAAAGGAGTAAAGAATGAAAGGAGAAAGAAGGGGTTGAAGAATTAAAAAGAAAAGTAAAGAAAAGGGTGAAAAGAAATAGCCCTCCATATGTTCAACCTTAGGGCAGACACCGGGTTCAATTCATATGCTACTGGTTGTTGCAAAGACAACACCGGTATTGAAGATTAAGTAGTCATGGACCCAGTGACGCAATGCACTAAACCTTCTTAACCACTTAAGTTCTCTTAAAAGAGCTTGTTTCATTCTCACGGGGAACCAGTGTAATCTATCGACTTATCTCTTAGAGATAGTTGATATTGAAGCAGGAGACCCCTCCCTAGTCTCCGTATAGGAAACCTAAGTGAGCACTTATCGAGTCTAGAGCCATGAGATACATCAAAGATCTCTTAGAAACACTTAGTATTTCTACAACTGGTGTTCTACATCAATGGGCACCAGCTGTAAATTATCGAGTCCTTCGCAGATCTGAGCAATCTGCCGAGAACGTTTATGAGAGAATTACGTATGTATTTCTCAATGATTGAACGGAAATTCCTGCCAGGGTCAACATCAAACAGCCCTGACAGCAGGTCACTTCGGTAACCCCACAAGGGTTACGCTTAATGTTCGCGGTGGTTCTTTAGCGGTCTACAGTCGTGGAGTGATCCCCAGCGACTCACCCAGTCATTGAGCTACTTAGTAGGTCTCGTAAGCTCCTTCGGGAGTATCTGACATGGGAACGGCCTTGCTAAGGATTAGAAGGAGTCTTCACACTATGCTGTTGACGAGCTCTAATTCCTTATCTGTAAGTACCGGTTGTTTATTGCTAATTGTTTACTTGCAGGTACATCACCTCCATGATGGTAGATTCCAGCATGCTCATATATACATCTTGAAGCAAATGAAAGCTCCCCCAAAGATCTTAGCACAACAAAGTTCAAAGAAAGATTCTACGCCAAAAAGAAGAATCTACAAAGTTTAAAGACTAAAGATCAAAGTGTATGCAAAGGAACTTCGTGCTTTCGAAAGTCTAAGTCCTAAGATGTATGAGCATGTTGGAATGGCGGACAACCACCACAGACACAGAAGTGACGATCGGCAGACAACTTCATAACATGATCACCAACACATCAACAAAGAACTAAGTACCAAGAACGATGAAAGATTTTGCTAACTATTTTTGAGGACGTCAACTACAAAGTCAAAGTATAGAAGATGACGACGTCGAGCAACCTTTGATGACCAACACTTAGGGGGAGATTGTTGGGAATAGACTTTATTATTTCAAGTGTCGGACATTGTATTTTATTATAGGTTGCATTATTTAGTTAATACGTTAGTTATTTCATATGTTTTATTAAGTTTTATGCTTAGTTTATAGGTTTGGATAAAGTCTAAGGGCTAAGTATGTAATATTGTCTAAGTGTGGTGAAGCCCTAATCCTTACCTATAAATAGTAATGTATAACCTCATTTGAGGTTGTTGGTTCTCTTAATATTATTATTAGTCTTTCATTTCTTATTTAGGGTTCCTTCCACTCTCTCTCTCTCTCTACTTACTTTCTCTCTCTAGATTTCTAAGTGATTATGTGGTAAAATGGTGACCTAACAACAACCGACGTTGAGACTTTGTACAAGTCGATTTTCCTCCCCTCTCATCTCTATAAAAGAAGGTGAGGGGGGGGAGAGGTTAGTCACGTCATTCTTTCAATACTAATCAAGAGTCGATTAGGGATACTTACTTGTGCTCGATATTACTTTTTTGTTGATACATAAGTTGTTGGTGTGTGGTTGTCTTCAACGATCGAGTTCATTTCGTGCTAGTAACCAGATTGTAGGTTGTCAATTCCCACAAGTGGTATCAAGAGCTCGGTTCGAGGGTTCACTGGTTACTAGGATCGATCGTGAGAAGGGTTATAACAAGAAGGAGCAGCAAGAGGTTTGATCGACAGATAAGGGTTTGTTGGTTTATTAGATCGACAAGTTTTTCTGGTCGATTATTTTTTATCATGGTAAAAGAGGAAGAAGAAGCAGGTGAAACCAGATCTTCTTTTTATGAATAATAAAAGTAAACAAGAAGATATAAAGGGAATATTTTAAGATAAACAAAGCGCCTTTGTTTATTTATTTTCTTTTATTGTTTTTATTATTTAGAAAATAAAGGGTTATTAATTAAGAGGGTATTGCATAAGGGACTTTGTTAGTTTGTGATTGTGAAGGTTATTCACAAGGTTTAGCAAATTAACAAAAGGGATTAAAGAATGACGGGAGCCTAGTTTGAGATCGAGAAACTCGATGGAACTAGTTCGTGCTTTATTAATCCAACATGGATGTGAAGCAGCTCTGGAGGTTTTACCTGCGAATATGGATGCTATAGTGAAAGTTGAGATAAACAAGAAAGCTCACAGTGCCATGAATTTGTATTTAGGTAAAAAGGTTCTGAGAGAGGTTACCGGGGAGACGACTGCAGCGGGGGTTTGGACCAAGCTCGAGACTTTGTACATGAAAAAGTCCTTGGCCAATAAGTTGTACCTGAAGAAGAAGTTGTATAAATTCTACATGCCAGCTGGACGTACGATTTCTGAGCATATAGACGAGTTCAACAAAATCATTCTTGATTTAGCAAATATTGAGGTAAAATTCGAGGATGAAGATCTTGCCTTATTATTACTCACTTCTTTACCAGCATCATACGAACACTTTGTGGATACCTTGCTTTATGGACGAGAAGCTTTGACTTTGTAGGATGTGATGGCCACACTGAATTCAAAGGAAATCAAAGAAAGATCTAAGGCTAAGGGGGATGATGGTGAAGGGTTATACATGAGGGGAAGAACTGATCGCAGGAATTTGCATCAGTCTAGGGGAAATTCAAGATCGAAGTCTCGAGGTGGAAGACTCAAGTGCTTTATTTTCCAATCTGAGGAGCACTTGAAGAGAAACTGTCCAAAGAATAATCGCAAGAAGTCAAATGGTTTCATCAAGAAAGAAGATCAGCCAAGCTCCAATGGTTCGATTTATGACGGTTTTGAGGTGATGATGGTTATGAGTGTAGAGGCTCTGCTAGATTGGATCATGGATTCAGGAGGTTCATACCACATGACACCCAGGGTAGATATATTTTTTGATTTTCTCGAATGCGATGGGGGCAGGGTACTGTTGGGTGACAACAGGAAGTGCAAGATCAGAGGTATTGGCAATGTCAGGTTACAACTGAAAGATGGGTCAAGTTTTGTATTAAACAATGTCAGGTATATTCCTGAATTGAAAAGAAACTTGATATCGCTCGGAACTCTTGAAAAAGAGGGATATACCGTTAAATTGCAGTCGGGCAAAATCAAGGTGATTAATGGTTCCAAGGTTGTTTTATCTGGAACTCGAAGGGATAATTGAGTATACTCTTTGGATGGCCATGCAGTGGCGGGTGAGCTTAATGCTAGTGTTGAAGAAAAAGACAGTCTTGCGCAAGTTTGGCACAAAAGACTGAGACATATCGGTGAGGCGGGACTTCAGGTGCTAGAAAAGCAGGAGTTGTTTGGCAAGAAGAGTCTAGGTAATCTCGATTTTTGTGAGAATTGTGTTCTGGGAAAGTCACATCGAGTCAGTTTTGGTGTAGGAAGGCACACTACTCAGGGAGTGATAGATTATGTTCATTCAAACTTATGGGGTCCGTCTCAGGTGGAATCATTGGGAAGTAAGAGGTATTTCTTCTCTATTGTTGATGATTATTCCAGGAGGGTATGGGTTTATATTCTCAGGTTCAAACACGAAGCATTTGGAAATTTCAAAGAGTGGAAGCAATTAGTAGAGAATCAGACTGGGAGGACGGTTAAGAAGCTAAGGACAGATAATGGTCTTGAGTTCTGTAACCGGGATTTTGAGCAGCTATGCACTGAGAGTGGAATTGCTAGACATTTGACTGTTGCTGAGCTGCCGCAGCAGAATGGATTAGCAGAACGGATGAATAGAACTCTCATTGATAAGGTACGCTGTTTATTAATTCAGTCTGGATTCCCCAAGATCTTCTGGGCGAAAGCGACATGTACAACCGCATATATTATAAATAGGTCACCATCGATAGCGATTGAGAAAAGGACTCCTATGGAGATGTGGTCGGGACATCCAAGTGATTATAGGATGTTGAGGATCTTTGGCTATGTCGCATATTCACACGTTAAACAAGGTAAGCTCGAGCCGAAAGTGGTAAAATGTGTTCTTTGGCGGTATTCTGAAGGTGTGAAGGGGTACATGCTATATAGGCTTGATAATGAATCACTTAAGATAGTCACTAGCAGGAACGTGGTCTTCAACGAAAGTGTCATGTACAAAGACACGTTGAAGGATTCTGGTGCTGGTACTGATAAGTCTTGTGGAAAACTAGAAGGGGGTTGAATAGTTTACCGCTTTTTAAACTTGTTTATCCTTTAAAAACTTTATGAATGTTTAAAGATATAAACACAACTTTACATGTTCAATTCTTTGAAAAACTTAACGGGTGAATAACAATCCTAACTTTACTTGTTTAGTTCTTTGAAAAGCTTTATGTTTGTTTAAAGATATAAACACAACTTTACTTGTTTAATTCTTTGAAAAGCTTTACGTGTGATCAGCAATTCTAACTAAAGACAATATGTAATAAGCAAAGATAAAGAAAGAAACGATCAAACCACAACACGATTGTTTATCGTTGTTCGGCTACAAGGACTCTTTTTCCTTGCCCTACATCCACACCCCGAGTTTCCAACTCGAGAGTTATAAGCACTAATCAACAAGCTCCTTTCCCGGTGGAGAAACCTTTACAACATCGCTTACACTTTTACCGACACTAAGCTAGATGTCGAGTTCTTTTACATGGGTACAACCACTCCCATCGTCGCTTACTCTTTTACCGACACTAAGCTAGATGTCGAGTTCTTTACCAAGGGTACAACCACTCCCGTTAGTTCTTTTACAAGGGTACAACAACTCCCTACACACTATGTATTTTGAGGCCTAAAATACTAACCGATCACTTCTACATACATGATACAAATGAAGTATAAACTACCAAAGCTTATACATGACAAAGCTAACAAGACTTGCAACTTTAGAGTTGAAGCTTGTAACTTCTTGAATGATCTTGTGAAGTCCCTTGCTACATAAGAGGATCACACAAGTCAAATGTTACTGAGTTAGTTGAGAGAGTATATGAAAATATGTCCTAAAAGTGATTACACAAAACAAACAAGTGGCTTGGTATTTATAGTAAAACAAACAGCAGGTCTGGCGGATACGGCGGAACCCTCAGATGGGTTCCGCCCGTGTACCCCCAGGGTTCCGCCAGGCTTGCAGTAAGTTTTACAATAAATAACACAAACCAACCAAAGTCACATCAACAACAACTAGTCAAACACATTAAATCCAATTTGGAAAGCTTCCAAAAATGTGTAAGATGTTATGGTAAGTCAAATACACAAGCTTGCCATAAATGAATGATGTGACAAGACACTTTCTAATTAAAGAAATAAAAACAATGTTTTGTTTAAAAGGAAATGTAAACCTTAGTTTAAACAAGACTTAAACACTAAAATGATGATTTACTATTAGCCAAAGTTCATACTTTGTCATTAACAAAACTTAGCAAAGATCGTAAAATATAAATAACGTTTTTAGGCGATATTTGTATTAACAATCTCCCCCTTTTTGTTGATGACAAAACATAAACTTTATTTATAAGTAGGCCACTAGTTTTAGTGTTAAGTCTTATAAAGTTAGTATAAAAACTTGTTTTTGCTAAGATGATGTGATATGCAAAAGTTAAGAAAAAGAAATTGGAACAAGTTTATATATAAATTCTCCCCCTTTTTGTCCAAACAAAAAGAAGAGTAGCAAAGCAGAAGTATGCACTTGCTCCCCCTTGGACGATACTCCCCCTAAATGGAGTGCCAAGAGAGGAGACATGGATTTTGAACCTACAAAAAAATGTTAGTTGCCGCACTATATAAGTCATGAAAGCATTTCATGTCTAAAACACAACTAAGAGTTGTGAAGCGGAATAATGCAATACTTATGCTCCCCCTTGAATATTACGCCCCTAAATGGAGTATCAAGGAAAGAAAACATGGATAATGTTCCTACAAAAAGAAAGGTTAGTTTCTAAAACACAAGATATATGTATGCTACCATAGCGAGGTATAGTTTACTCGTTATACCTAAATGGTCAAAAAACAATGCAAACCTTGTAGTAGAATGAAATTCATTTCATGTAAAATTTTGACTCTTAGAAAGTCAAAGACAAGAAATTAGGATGACATCATCCTACTTCTAAAAATAAATTAAGAGCATAAAATGCTAGAAGGAAATAATCATTTTCCTTAATGAGAAACATTTTCCAAAAACAAGGTTAAGGTTGTTTAAGGATGAAAATGTGTGTTGGAGGTTGTTGCGGGCTTTATTTTGAAGGTTGAGAAGGTGACACGGTTTTGGTTTGTTGGTTTAAATGGTGAAATATTTTCCAAAAGAAACGGTTTTGTTTCATTTTGGAGACTCTAAACTTAAGGTGGTGTTGGTGCTCTAAACTTGGTTTGTTGGTTTTAATGAGAAACATTTTCCAAAAGAAACGGTTTTGTTTCATTTTGGAGACTCGAAACTTGAGACGATCAAAAATGTGGTTTAGGATAAACCTCATTTCATTGGTTAGAAGACCATGGATGTCTTTGTAGATAGGGTGAAACAACAATGGTTTTGAGTGGTGATACTCTTGTTGTGGTGGTTGGTTGTGGTCAAAAGACTCATTTTGGTCAAGCAATGACCTTGGTTTTTCATTTGTGAAAGGTGGTGGTTTTGTTGGTCTCGGTGGAAGATCATTGAGATGCTTCTATTTTCTTATACGAAGAAAATAGAGATTCAAAGTGTTGGAAAGGTTCTTGTGGTTGTTGTCGTTGAACAAAGTGACGGAAGCTTGGTTCTTCGGAAGGATTACCATGAAGGTTTTTGTAAATGGGGTGAAACATGAATGATTGTAGGTGTGTATGACCTTGATCATTTGGAAAAATTGAGGGTTTAGCATAACGGTAGGCCAACCGTTCTACCAATGATGGTTGATGGGGTTCATCATCTAATTGCTCACTTGTTTGTTGTTGGGTTTCCATTTGAGCAATGGTGTCAACGAGTGACAAAGATGGAGGGCTTGATGATTTAGGTGATAGGTCTTCTAAAAGTTTCCAAATAGTGGATGTGGTGATGTTGGTGGTGTATGGAAAAGTTCCATTGGTGTAAGTGTTGGTGATTGAGGTGATGGAGTTTTTGATGGTTGAGCTTGTTGAGACGGTGATGTTGAATCACTTGAAGGTCTAGTTGGTGGTGGAATAGTGGCTATGTTGGTGTTGCAATGTGGTGGAGAGGGTGTTGGAGTAGCAAGATTAAGCAAATCTTGAATAGTGATCACATTGGTATTGCAAGGTGTTGAGGATGGTGTTGAGGTAGTAAGGTTAAGGAAATCTTGGATAGGTGAAGAAATGTTAAGTGAAGCATCACTTGAAGATGATAAGCTTGACTTGACGGTTTTGTTGAAGCAACAAGGTTTAACACTAATCTTAGTGGTTCTTGCCAAAGATTTTGATGACTCGGATGAGGTGTTGGATTTAGTCATTTCAAAGGTGTGGTTTTGAGGTTTTGAGAGAAGAAATTTTGATGGTGATGGTGTGATTTGAATTATTGCAAAACTTTCAAATTTATAGGATGGAAGAGATGTTGAAATGGGTGTTTGGATTTGATGTTCTACCATTCAAAGATTGAGGTTTCAATTGATTTAGAAAATTTTCATGAACATGTCAAATCATTGGATGTCAATCCAATGGAATAAGGTGGAGTGAAAGACCAAAATATGTACTCAATACTTTGTGATCATGGGAAGTGATTTGGTTGAAAATGTTCCATTGGTTTGAAGGATCCTTTAAAAGGGTTCCTTGGGTTAGTTATGTTTGAATTTGAATTTTTGGCGGGAAGTGACTTCCTAATTGTTTTAGTGAGTGAGAGTTGTCCTAATATGGTTATTGGAGGTAATGGAATATGTTTCTCACTAAACATAATGATTTGACACTTTACAAGTTTTGAGCTTAAGAAAAATGACAAAAAATTTCTGCAGGTGACTGGCGGAACCCTCGCGAAACACAGGCGGAACCCTGGTTTGGGTTCCGTCTGGTCCGTTGGGCCATTTCTGGGTTGCCCAGAAATTACACTGGCGGAACCCATTCTAGGGTGCCGCCAGATCCGCCAGACCTGAAAAACGAGACAGTCTACTAATTTGACCCGTGAGACGATTTTCAAATTTTTTGAAAATTCTTAAAAATGAAAATTTATTATATGTCTGATTAGGAAATGCAAAAATTTGGCATGTAGACATTCATATCATATGACTTTGACCGGGGGCTAGCGATTTTCTCTAAACTTAGTGAAATTTACCATAAGCAAAAAAATTGACAAACACCTCAAATATTGTCATTATGCATAAAAGCTCATACAAACATAATCCGACAAACGTAATAAAGCATGAACGTGAAAAACAATACAAATCACATAGTTTTAACACATACAAGGTTCTAAAACCTTCATAAGCCAAGTACTCCTTAATTAATTGCGCATCTCAAAACCAGTCTATCTTCTTATTGAGCTTACTTAGGTACCTTCCAAAGCACTTGAAAATTCCTTTGGTTCGCTTGAACTCTTTGGATGCATTTTCAATGACAGGGAGTTCTTGAAGGTAGTCTAAAGGAGGTAACTTAGAGTTAGAAAGTTTATCGTCCTCGCTCATGTCAGATGATGATGATGATGGTGAAGGTGAGTGAGTACGTTTACCCTTAGCTTTGAAGACTCGTTTATCACTTAAAGGGACGAAGATGTGAGGAATGAGAGAGTAGTCAAGGCACATTCCCTTATCATTAGGAGGAATGGGTGAGATTGCTCTAAAGAGGCGAGTAAGAAGCATTCCATAAGAAAGAGCGGTTGTTCCAACTAAGGGTATGTCGGCCATTCTTTTGGCTAGGTAGTAGGCTAAGTTAAAGGGTTGACCGGTGGAAATGCTATAGAGCATGTAGCGAAGACATGTGTTGACATGATCTCTATTTCCAATGGTACTTATGACGTTAGCTCTAAGAATTTCTTCCCACTTCTTAAATTGTGTTTTAAGCTCATTAAGCTCCATGCCAAAAGGATCCTTATCCACATCATTCCCCGAACGATTCTTCCTAGTGGTAGAGGTTCTAACGAAGAGATGTTCTTTAATTGTTTCCTTACTAGCTAGAGGGTTGTTGTATGGATGAAAATGCTCAATAGAATCAAGGCTTGAAATGGGCCACTTATCTGTGTAGAGACAAGTACCCGCATTTGGGACACCAAGAATGATAGCTAAGTCTTTTAAATCTTAGAAATTTGGTATTTGATTGGTTGTGAAGTTTAATGATATCTTACCAAAATCATTTGTGGAAAGGCTTATGGTTACATAGAATTCTAAGATGAACCTAGGAAAAATTGGCTCATCGATATCAAGGAGACAATCAAAGTTGATTGCGGCAAAGCTTTGGCGAATGGATGTTCCTTCTAGAAAGGATGGATCAATGGTTCTACCTTCGTGAACATAGCGTTTTTCTAATGCTTTAAACGTTTCTACTTAAACTTTGTTGAGACCTTGGTCCTATGGTGTTTGGGCAAGTACTTAAGGGTTTCCTTGTGATCGGAGAAATTTGCGGGAGGCATGTTGATTCCTAGAAAACACAAAATTATATGTTAACGACTTTTAACAATGTGGATGTTCTAATGTGTTCCTATATGCAAATAATGTGGAGACTTGGTTATCTTGACTCATTTTGATGCTCAAATTGTTTTTTATGCAAGTTTTGTTATAAAAACAAAAGATAACCAAAACTCTCCTAATTGAACGTGTCTTCGATTGAATGTACCCGAAAATACATATTAGTTATGTATCCCCTTTAGTATTCAAGAGACAATATGCAAGTGATGTTTCAATGACGTTTTTCATTTGTTTTAACAATGTGGTGAAGAGTTATGTTCTAGTTGTGGATTGCAATTTTTGAAAGACAATGCACTTGGTGTGTTTGGCAAATCAAAATAACAGCAAAAAGGATACAATTCTTAACTAATGGAAGACATGATTGGTTAGCAACCAAGTTTTTCATGAATCAAAAAGTTCTATGCATAAACCCTAAGATTCTAGTTAATGAATGTAAATGAGAATGTTATACTTGAATCAAAAATACAATTATTATTAGAACACTTACAAAGTTGATTGGATTTGAAGAGGTTAGATTGAAAGCCCTAAATTTCGTATGGTAAGGTGTTTGTGAGTGAGGAATGGCTGTTGGTAAGTTGGAGTTGTGAGGAAAGAGGTGTTTGGTTTTGAAATTAAAAATAAAACATCCTGCAGTTTTGGCGGACCAGGCGGAACCAAAGTGAGGGTTCCTCCCGTATGGTCTGAGGGTTCCGTGGGTACTGCAGGAAAAATTCAAAAGGAATTGCCTTGATGTTTGTGGTTTTATCCTAATGTTCAAAACTAAGGTTTTAGGTCTTATGAGTCTTTGACTAAGCCTAGGGATGATGAATGCTTCTCATTCAAGAGGTTTTGTGAAACCGTTAATAGAATGATTAACGTATAAGACTTTCTTAGTTAAGACGTTCCTCAATGAACATTTTTACTAAGGCGATGATGATGGATCACAATATGTCAATTAAGAACATAATGGATTGAATTGTTGCTGAAGTCGATGCTTCCTTTGTTGAAGGGATAACAATGTTGATAAAAGAATTCCGTTCTTGACACGAATTTGCTTGTTCAAGCGGAGCTTGTTGATGTGCTTCTCCATTCGATACTAATTTGAGAACCTTAAGCGTTTTTGGAGAATCATTGGGTAAGTAAGTATAAAAGTGCAAGTACCACTTGGGCTTTTCTTGTCAACTTATTACCGACATAATTCCATTTGGCATACACTATGGTTTCTATTCCCGTTCTTTTGGGATACCATAATCCTAGTTCTGTAGTACCTTATGATGAATCCAAAGAAGCTCTTTCGAGAGAGTTGTTTTAGGATCTTCTCTAAAAAGAATGAGCACATAGACAAGCTCTAAACATAATGTTGGATTTATTCATTGTGAGAATAAGTATACTTCCAAACATTTCTCTATGTTTAGTTTACCTACGGATTTACTAATCTCATTCTTGATAAGTCATAAAGGACTTAATCATTGTGAACAAGTGAATAACTAGGAATGTCTTTGAGTGATTATCCCTTACTTTTGGAGCTTGCTTAGAAAAAAAAATCTTTCATAGATTTACATTAATTTCTATTTTGAAAGATCCATTTTATTTTAATTGTTGCTTTACTCTAATGTCCAAAAACACTTTTTATCAAATTTGTTTAAATCACAACTATGACTTATGAATCAAGTTTTTATGACCTTGTCAATATTGCTTGACTCATTGTTTGACACAAGACGAAAGGATGTTGTTTTTCAATCTTAATAGTTCATCTTCCTTGTTATTGATCTTGACTTACTTGTCTTATCAATGTTGGACTTTCGACTAAGTCATCATCTACCAAAGATGATATCTTAGAAGGAGGTGCTCTTTCATCGAATGTTAAATTCAATGACTCCTCGACTCTTTGGGTTTATTAACTTAAAACACTATGAGTGTAAATGTCCAAGAGATACAACATCATAAGACTATGGGTCAAATTTGATGTGCAAATCCTAGATGTTTATAAATCATTTTCTCCCAATCATCCTAATGAATTCAAATGATTTATTTCTCTTTGTGTGTCTTATATGAAATTTTAACAAAAGAATGGTTGAATTTAAGACACAATTGAAAATGTAAGGTATAATGTCAAAAGACGTTGTACTACAAATATCTATGAAATATTGTGGTTTTGCTAGATTTGCAAGCATCACAAAAGTGTTGATTGTCTCATCACTTAGGAGATTCTTAGTTAGCTCACTTGTAGACAAGTATTAAGTAAGACTCACTCAAGAGTTACTCGTGTCTTTTCCCGAAGGTTAAAAGAAGTAAAACCCCTTATATCTCCTACTAAAAGTAGTGTCTAAATCCTTTAATCACAAAAGATCTAATCCTTATTGTTACTTACACAACATAACCATCTTAGAGTGAAAACTACTAGTATCACTCATGATAGAACTTAATACTGATCAACATGAAACACTGAAAGGTAAGTTTGAAGAGACGTGTACCTTTTAAGCTCCATAGATTAGCCATCAAGAAGATAATCATAAAGCAAAGAATCTTGACTCGTAGAAAAGCTAAACTCAAATATTTATGAATCCAAAAAGGTTAGACAAACACATAAAAATATTTGAACATGATATCTTTATCATTTTATCATGAGCTCCTAGTAGAGATAAAATTAATCCTACAATTTTCTCCTAAGTTTTACAAACACAACTTGCTTTGTTTTACTTGTTGATGGTTCATTAGAGTTAAATCCTAATCCGGTTCTATCTATAAATGACTTTTGACTCTTCAAACAACATTCAAGAGCTTTTGAACTTTCTTCAAATTTAGCAGGCATTTTTCCTTTTTCATTTTGAAGTTCATGTTTGTAATCTAGACATAATTTTCAATCTAAATCAATTTCAGCATGACTCTCAAGTCTAGACATCTTATCTTCTAACATGATTTCCTTTTCACAATTATTCACACAAGATTTTGAAGGTTAATTGTTAAAGATAGTTTTTAGGTCCATGTTGCATAAAAGTTTAGACTTATTTTCTAGTTTAGAAAACTCTAGGATAAATGTGTCAAAGCAAAAGTGTTTGGTTTCAAAACGTACCTTGCTTGATGTTTAATCTAGAGGAGAATCACAAGCCGGATGGTTGACTTCATCTTCATCCGTGTTATTCCATGAATCGTAAGCAAGTCCACTTAAGAGCATGACATGAGTAATCATCTTCACTTACACCTTCATTTAAAACATATAAACTAGTAGCACATGTATTTATCTCAACTTAAAAGTCTATCTATTAATTTTTCAAAGACTTCTAATTCATATATGTGATCAAGTTGATCGTCTTTGACTTGACATATTTCTTGATGAAAGTATAACATATTTTTCCAAATATCATTAGCCGTTTGACAAAAATACACTCTTTCATATTTGGTACTTGATAAAGCTTTATAAATCATTATCTTAGCTTTTAGTATTTTTATCAAGTTTAGGATAGTCATCTTGGTTTTCAAAACTTGTTTTCTTTGGTTTGAAATCACCAAAAGAAATAATATGCCAAAGATCTTGATCAATTGATTTCACATAGTTTTTCAAAATTACTTTTCCATTCAAGGAAGTTTTCTTTTTCAAATAGCGGTGGGTTTTGAATAGGTTCCCCTTCTTTGAGATTTTCAAAATCCATGGATCGATCCAAGTTTTAAAATACACTATATTTTAAAGATTGTTAGGAATACAAATATTCCTGTAAAAGTCTCGGTCACCTAATGATTGTAATAGCATTAAGTTAGCTCGTAGTTAGTTTGTTTATTAGTTAATTAGTATTAGTTTAAGTAACACCGTGGAAGAAGGACAGGTCTTCACCCACTGTATGCCTGATCCACAGCCCGGGAGTGGGCGTTATATTGTATGTATAAATACCCCTCTCCACATGTGGAGAGGGTAGGAGCTTCCATTCTATCAATCTAATATTTTCTCTTTTTCTCTCTACACTTTCTCTCTCTAGGAATACCTCCCAACTCTTCCTCTCTCTTCTCCTTCTTAATCTAATTCGAACCACATCAATAAACCACGTATGTTATGATTATGAGAATTCTACAATTGGTATCAAGAGTCAAGGTTTCATCTTAGGACTTGGTTCTTCACGGATTTGTACTTGGTTTTGTGGTTTTATTTTGGTTTGACTTGGTTCTCTTGTGATTTCTCTCTTGCTTCATTTGTTTGGTTTACTTTGCAAATAAAAGGGCTCGAATGATAAACCTTTGTCTAATCTAATAGTTAGTTGCAAATTGTTGATTTTTTAAGGTTGAAAGTTTTGTTGGGTTTTATTTATTTCTACTCGTTCCTGTTAACTTTTCTTCATTGCGTTTTGTTTCTCTTTCAACTTCTGGGTTTTGGAGTTTTTCACAAAGTGGGAAATAGACAAAAATGACTGACTGTGAATGGTTTGTTTTCTTCTGGTCTTGCGTTTAAATCTGATAACCTGCGTTTAAGTTATATCTTGCGACTAAGCCTGATATTTGCGGTTAACTACTTTGTCCTAGCGGTTAGTTCTTGATTGCGGTTTCCACTTTTGCGATTACCTCATTTTTTGCGGTTACCTCATCTCAAGTCTATCTTGCGGCTATCTCATCTCTAATATTTTTGTGGTTACTTATACCTGCGTTTAACTTTTAGTCTAGTGTTTAACTTGTGGTCTTGCGTTTACATCCTTAACCTATGTTTCAACTTTGCGGTTATTGGTATACAAGAAAGTCAAGAAGAAGAGTAAACAGACACAATATTCATACAACATCTACAAGTTATTACTAATACCATCCCAGTACCACAACCACAACCACTTCGAGAATCGCTTCAAGAATCAAAATTTAATCATAAGAAAGAATCAAGGATCTCAGCTTCTCTCTTATTGTAATCATGACTCGTTCCAATAACAAAGCCCTCAAGAGATTTGCATCACGGATCTTTTCTGATTATATATGAATCTTTAAAGTTAGAACTTAAACCAATTTGCCTTAATCCTTTATTTCACTCAGTCAAAGATATAAGAAAAACTAAAAGGAAAACAACAAACAACCGACATAAAGGAAATTAAGATCTCAGGTTGTTTAACTCGTCCTTTTGAGAAGCCTTGCTTCAGTTTCACTATTCGAATCTCAAAGAAAGAACAAGAACAACGTTGCTCATATTCTTAATTTCATTTGGTCTAAACAAAAACAAAGCAATAATCTTAATCCTACCCGTGGCCTTTATCAAGACCTTGAAGCCACTCCATCGTTCCTGTGACACAACGTGTTGAAGTAATAAACCATGTAGATTTGCTTGTGTTTGGTTTAGGATCTGATTCTTGTGAATAATGTGTTTGGTTCAGCATCTTAACAAAGGACGATTTATTTGTGATAAGAGTTTGATTTGGGAAAGTGACTGAAGCGCTTCTTTGGTGACTGCGTATTTTTTTTAGTGATTAGAGATAAGTGTGTGATTAAGTGGATTTATATATCACCTTTTAGGGTTTGTGCAATTAAGATAATTGGGCTGTGAAAGTTTTCTTTTTGTCTTGGGCCCAGTAAACTTCGTGATTTTGGACTAAGGACAAAAGGGCAGATTTTGTATCATACTTTGGCCATATAATTTCACTACTAGGGACAAGAGTTGTGTTAGTATTTAAGGGGAGAATTTTGTGAAGTAATTTTGGTTATTTACGTGAGGTGTTTGCTGTTATTTTAGATCACGGTTTTGAGTGAGCTTCAAGAATCCGAGAGTGAGAATCATTTTGAGTTGTGATATTCTTCGGGTTTATTGGATTTATTACGGGGTTATTCGGATCTCAAAGACACGAGCTTTGTCTGTAATTCAGTGTGACTTGTCTACTTCAACACTCCAACTCATTTCAACCAAACCAAATCATTTCTTCAGAGATTCTGTCATATCGGAGATACTCAAGTTGTACGACATGGACGATGAACTTAAGATTCACAACAAAGTACAACTGACAAACGCTTCTGATCAGACAACCGTTTTCGAGTCAGATTATACTGAGATGGAATTGTCATGCTCGAATTCTCAAGAGAAAGAGTTTCTTCAGCCACAAAATTTGTTCAATAACGCAGAAAAAAGCTGCATAGACTGTTTTCGACAACTTCATTCACACCTCTCGGTACTTTTAGAAGGAACTGGATTCAAGATGGGATTCGAACGTGCATTTGTAACACTCTTTGGTCAAGATGTTCACACTTTCACATGCACAATGATTCTTAACTTAGATCAACTACAACAACAACTTGACCGAGGAGAATTTTCCAAAATGGGATCCATGGCTGCCCTTTGTGTGATCAACAAACAACTCCAAGTGTTCTTTGATTCGAAATTCACTCTGGAGTATGACCATTATAGTGAGATGACGAAAAAGTGCTTTGCTGATCACACGGGAATTGAGGTTGACACGTTCAGAGACACACTAATCCAACTCATGGGTAATGTAAAGATGTTCATTGAGGAAAGAGCACAGCACGAACAGATTCATGACGACAAGGTGAAGGCATCACGGGTGGAATCATGTGAGGGTACTGGTGATTCGGGTAATGCATCGGATGTTGGGTCAGTTGTCACAATTTGCAATGGATCAGAGACAGATAAGCTTGACACTACCAGCAGTTCAGTGACTCCTATAACATTGGACATGGATCCAGATTTCATATCAGTTAACAAACAAGTGCCATGTGCTGAGGTACCCCTGTCTGTTCAACATAATGTGCTCTCTAATGAACGGGAGCATACTGATCGAATCAAACTCACTTATGACACAAATTTGTTGGAAAAGACTGATAGCAATACCATGTCTAATCCAACAAATATGAGTCATAAAGGGGGAGAAAGTGATCAGGATGCTGAACGTGATAAATTGTTAAGTTCTGTGTTGACGGCTGATGCTTTTAAATCAAATGATATGGTTGATAAAGAAACTTTTATTGAACTTTCAAAGAGATTTTTGCAACTTGAAAAACATTGTATTTCACTTGAAATCGCAATGCAACAAAAGGAAGAAAGTTTTCAAAATAATCAACCATGTAAAAATCCGGAACTTCCTGATTTCCGTGAATACTTTATGATTAATGATTTGAAAGCTCAGCTAGAAACCAAGAACTTGACAATCAACAACCTGAAAAAACGTGTTACTGATATGTGTGATATGTGTAGTGAAGTTAAGGCTAAACATGACTGTGATGCGATTGAAACTGAACAAAAAATGGCTAAATTACTTGATGAAAATGAGTCTTTGAAGGTGAATTGTAAAAATCTTAATGAGACAATCATAGAAATGAGAACTAAGACATTTGAACAAACAACTTCTTTGATTGCCTAAAATGATGAATTCAAAGCTCATTTTCAGAAAATGGGTTTCACTGTTACAGCATTGAAAAATGAGCTAAGAAAAGCAACTGGGAATAGTGTGAACACTAAGTTTGCAAAACCATCAATCTTGGGGAAACCTGTGTTACCATCAATTAGGAACCAATCGGTTATTAGACAACCGACTGCGTTTAGATCCGAACGAACAAAATTTTCAAAAACACGGTTTGCCTCCCAAGTTGATGCGGAACAAGTTATGACAAAACCTGTCACTACACATTATTTGCCTAAGTCTGATGATTCTAGCTCTGCGAAACCTCGACATGTAGTAGCTACTGCTCCCAGCTCCTCTAGGTATAGTTCCAAAATAGTGACAAAACCAAGCATTAAGGTTCAAAAGGACTATGATCTAAAAAAAGGCTAGGAAACGGGCCCTACTTCAAAAGGATGGTATATTAGGTTCAGAACCTTATAGGATGCCTCCTAGTGTATTGAGGAACAATGCTAAGGTTCAACATGCCAAGTCTAGGGTTTATTGTAAGTCATCTACAATGCATGTGAAGCAAAACAAACCGAAAACTTCTCCTAGGTGGATACCAACTCCTAAATCATTGGAGTCTAGGAATATTGATAAACCTTCCACTATGCATAAGAAGTTGAGTAATCCTAGAACTTGCCATAAGTAGGTTCCAACCGGTAGAGTTTTCAAGCACGTTGGACTTAAGTGGGTTCCTACCGGAAAGCTACTCACTGATGATAATGGCATGGTTGACCATGAAACCCCTAAGGGTCTGGATACTATTGTCACTAACCCATATATATGCTATCAAGTTTGTGATGTTAGTGCAGGTAGTCCTTACTCAGTTGCAGGCACATCAATCATTCACCATATGAGAAAACTCAAAGTCTGGAAGCCTAAAGCAATCATTTCTCCAGCTTCAAGAGTTCTGGAATGTCGATGTTGATGTATGTGCATAATGACGTCTGAATACTTCAGTTCAGGCCTCGTTCTTTAAAGACTATGACGTCTGTTCACATCAGTTCAGGCCTCGTTCTTCAAAGACTATGACGTTTGAACAAATCAGTTCAAGCCTCGGTCTTCAATGTTATCATTATGGTGTCCGCTGACAACACTTCAGGCCCCGTTCATCAAAGAAAAGAAAGGTGTACGATTCAGTGCGCCTTATCTTCGGAAGAAGAGAAATCTTCTTAGTCTTGACCATTCTCAACAACGTGCTTCATGCTTTCTCCATGCTCATTCAGTCATCAAGTGGATTTACTCATCTTGGCTCGTATTCGTATTCACTTGCTTTTTCAAAAATGGCAAACTTCGTATGCAATTTTTGAGGGGGAGAAGGGTGAATAAACTACATGATTGAGTGTATTCTTATTCACATGCTCAATCAAAAATGGCAACCTCGTATGCAATTTTTGAGGGGGAGAAGTGTGAATAAAATACATGATTAATTGTATTGTTATTCCCTTTCTCAATCAAAAATGGCATACCTCGCTTGCATTTTTTTAGGGGGAGAAGTGTGAATATACCACATGGTGATTAATGATTGTAGAATGGTCATACGATTCGTCATACGACTCTCCTCCAACACCTAATGTTCCATTAACTAAGGATGACTGGGATTTATGTTTGATGATTACTTCCAAGCTTCAACGAATGATGATTGATCAAGATGCACCATCCAGAAGTATTACTCAGACTACTCAAGTAATCCAATCTCCAGTTATTCCTCAAGGTGTTGATGATGACTATCATGATTGTGAAGATGCACACATGAATAATGATCCGTCTTTTTGTTATATAATCAAGGATTGTTGTTCCTACCAATGTGCACTCTGTATATCAACTCGAAGGACATTATGGAAAATGTCGGCTTAAATGACAAAACGGCTAAGAATTTGGACATGGAATGTCAAGTAATCACGGAGTTTATTTGGTATCCCTTGTTTGAGATTGAAGTTGACTTTCACAAAGGAGTGATCTTATTTTATCTTGAAGTCGGGGTTGGTTGGATGAAGACTCTTCGAGATCCTTGCTTGAGCTTTTACCTTTACAATGACGAAGACTTGGATATCTAGTTATTTTGGTAATTATTCATTTCTATTACCACCAAATAACTCTCACTTCAAGGAGTGTCACAACTTACACGAAGTTGTCGGTAGTCAAGAGGTGATGTACGTCTTATACTTGATGGTTGGTTGGTTGAAGAGTATAGAGTACTTAGGGATTCGATGTTGTACGAACTCTCTACACCGCTCTTAGTCACACATTAGTGCAAGCTTAAGTCACAAGAACGGGGAATTCTTCTTCAGTTTCAAGTTTGGTTTATTGGATTTGCTTCATCAGTGGTTACTTCAAACAGTCTACACAAGGGTTGATAATGATATTCAGAGAGTTTCTGTAGCAGTTGATTCTCACAAGATTTATTAGAGCCAATTTTGTTCTCCTCTCATGATTTCAAGTAGATGTGCCTATAAGTTGTTGCTGATTCTGATGTATCAAAACCAGCAAGGGGGAAGGAGACATACATCTGAATGCATAACGAGTACACGTGATGAACATAATACTTCTTCTTAATTGAAGTTATCCCGGGAAGACATATGTCATAACCGTAGAGAAACTCTGTGTCTTAACTCGTAGCGTTTGGTGTATTATTCCAACTACGTGGGGGAAGTGGTCTCTTGATACTTGTGGTGTGAATTACTTCAGTTTTCAGTGGGAAGAAATATGAGAAGGATATGTGGAATGTGAGATGATATTGCTTATTGACATCTTCATATGAGCTGATAAGAGTTATGGTAAAAGTGCTTCTGGTTAATGTTTCATGTACACATTGTTATGCTGATTCCGATAAGATCGCAACCATCATAGGGAGAGATATGTGTACATCAAGGACGCACAACAGGTTCACGTGATCGGGCTTAATCATATATTCCGGAGGAGATATCTGCAGAGATGATCAGTGCTTCAACCTGTTACTTTGGTGTTATCATTTCTTCATGTGTTGGATACATGAGTACAATATGGATTGAGTTGGTATGTGTAAGTTAACTGGAAAGCATTTAGTGAAATGAAGATGTTGATATCTGATTCCCCCTAATAGACAACTGCTCCAAACCTCAAAGTAATGTGTACATTGGGGATGTACAACAGGGTCATGTGATCGGGCTTCATCATACATTCCGGGATTGATAACCGCAGAGATGATCCATGGTTCACCCTGTTACTTCGGTGTTATCATTCTCTTTGGTTTCTGAGCTTCATACAATGATACTTTTTGCATCACTTCAGTACTACTTGAGGAAGTGGTCTCATGTAGGTGATTGTCGGTTTGGGGGGAAGCTACCAAAGCTTCACATTGAGGAGGCAATAAAAATTTCAGAAATTTGGTGGGTGTCTAGCGATTAACTCAGTTGTGAGATTCTAGTGATTTGCTAACTACTTGTGTTTGGTGAACTGTTGTGACTTAAGTCGTTTCGATTAGTCTGATTGTAATTTGACGTTGTGAGTTAATCTTTACGACTTGACTTATTACGATCGGATCTATTGTAACTTGACTTGTCGCGACTTGACACTTAATGCTAATTGTCACTTATCCAAGATCTCTCTCTAAGTTTAACTCGCATATTACATCTTTCGGTTTCTTTTGTTGACTTTAGTAAAATCCCGGGAAAGATTTGACCTCTCGGTTTAAGTCACAAGAGTTGTAAAATCCAGTTTAAGATTATGTCATGGCATCTACCGCTTCAAACGATTATTCAGGAGCCTCGAAAGCTTTGGTGGTGAAAGTTTAAGAGATGTTGACTACTTATTTCTACAACGAGCTGAACGATACTATCATTTTGGTACTCATGTCAACATCTACCGCTTCAAACGATTATTCAGGAGCCTCGAAAACATGCCTTTATGGCTTGTAGTCATTTCAGGCTACAACCCGGACTTCACAAAATGGCTTACAGTTACTTCAGACTGTAACCCGGACTTCAAAAATTATGGCTTGCTATTACTTCAGATAGCAACCCGGTTTTCAAAATGAGGAAAACACGTCGCCAAAAAGACGGTTGTTCCTAGTAAAGGGTGTCGTTCATCCGAGCGTGAATTACTTTATATTCATGCACCCTCGATCTAATGTACGTTTCAGTGCATTATTTCTTGATAAAGAAGAGAAGTCTTCTTTTTATCACCAAATACTTTCCCTTCTATGATTTTTCCGGAAAATATTTGTGCAAAACTTGGTGGTACCATGAGATTTTGATTGAAAATCAAATTGAACTCAAAAGTTTGATAAAATTTTCACTCAATCAGTGACGTTAATAGTTTATGAAAATATCTCAGTTTTAACATCCGTCATTGATTGAGGGGGAGAGTGATTTCTCAAAATTTTATGTATCATCAAAACTCTCCACTTTGTACAAAAGCAACAAAACAATTGTGATGGTTATGTGTCAGAATGAGCACATCTTCAAAGAGTTTTCGTTAAAACTTCAAATCTTTTGTAAACACATCGAATCTGACACATATCAACCTCCCTCACAGATTGAGGGGGAGCAAGAAAAAGGTTCCTTTTTATCAGAAAATATTAAAACTGACCGCATTTCTCTCCCAAAAGCTTTCTAACTTATTTAAATCAATTGAGATCAAAAATCTCGAAAGATTTGAAATTTTTGATCGGGGGAGAGAATGTGATTTAAATATGAAATCTGATATCAAATGTGATCTTTTGGACTCAATAAATGTGCTCCCAAATATGTGCTAAACTCTTTCGAATATCGAAGCACATATTGAGGGGGAGCAAAAGGCGTTTGTGGAAGTTATACCAAAGACCGACCATTTATCTTTATGCATGGAGTTATAAGGTTGGTTAAGGTTAGGTATGAATTCCCATGATCCACCAGAACCGGAAGGATCTTCCAAGGGACAATCCTCTAGATAGACTAGAAGTCCTTAGGAATGATTGATAAAAGGAGTAAAGTGAGAAAGGGAAGAGTGCGGACTGAGATAGAGCTAGGACTGGAACAAACCCAACAAGGTTCTAGTGGTGAAGTCTCGGTAAGCACTGAAGGGGTTGAAGAATGAAAAAGAAATGAAATGAGAAAGGGTGAAAAGAAATAGCCCTCCAAATATTCAACCTTAGGGCAGAAACCGGGTTCAATTCATAATCTACTGGCGGTTACTAAGGTAACACCGGTATTGAAGACAAGACGTAATGGACCCAGTGACGCACTGCACTAAAACTTCCCAACCACTCAAGTTCTCTTAAAAGAGCTTGTTTCAATCTCACGGGGAACCCTATGCAATGTATCGACCGCTCATTGCGAGCTATGTTGATACCTAAAACAGGAGACGCCTCCCCAGTCTCCAGGAGCGGATCAAAACGCACTATTGAGTCTAGAGCCATGAGATCATCCATAAATCTCGTTAGGACACATTCCAAATATGCTTATTGTTTCACATAATGTGGAAAATAAGATAAAATATTTAGAGTCCTACGCATTATCCTTGTGGTATTGCCAGAACATCCGAGTGATATGAAAATATTCACAATGACGATGGAAATCCTTCTAGAGCGAACATCTCTCAAGCTCTTGGTAGGTGACATGTGAGATCCATCTTTGATCAATGATCAAGTGACAACTGGAAAGCAACAATGGTGCGATTCATAATTGAATCAAACTTGTTCCAGGATATGGATTGACGGATACTTTTGCTAAAACCTCTCAATGTGCTCACCAACTAATCTTTCGAGCACATTGATTGTGTACAATATCTTTCAAACAAAAGTATTTTTGATGGAAATGTGATTCTAAATACAAAACTCTCGTTGTGTCTTAAAAATGTTTATCATAGGACACACGAGTGATTTCTATAAATCTATTTCTCATCAATCCGTGAATATTCATTCACCGATTCACTCTATCGTGCTGTCTGCTTTGAGACGTTCCGGTATGAGAACATGCTAAGTATGAAGATTCCAAAGTGGATTCTTTGGAAAATTCATTACTACAAGCTGGAAATTCCTGTCAAGGAGAGTCTTCTTTAAAAAAGACTCTACCTGATCACAGGTCGGTTTTCACAAAACCGGAGGGTAGTCTGTCCTCGCAGAACGAATGACAAAGCCATATTCGTTCTCTATCTTTATTGCTAACTGTTTTATTTTAGGGACACATATAAAGATGGTGTTGATGGCTCCAGGTTACAGCTGAATCGGGTCAATCCATAACTCATGCTCACGCATCCTCCACACTATCAATGAAGATGAGAGACTTGCTTCAACAAAATGTTGAGAGACTTCTAACAACGTTTCCGCAACTCTGATGAAAAAGTCTCCTGATTCACAAACTCCTATGCAACATCTCCAGATACAGAAGGGTGTGAGCATGATGGTTCCTTGTCACTACATCACATGAAGGCAATACAACCATGGATGAGCTTGGAGATTTACTTTGGCTGATGATCTCAAAGAAGCTCAAAGATCACATATCTCAAAGGAATTCAAATCACCAGTTCTCTTGCTTGAAGTACGAAGTGTGTTGAAAAGAGAAGAATCAGATCCAACGAGCTATAAAGACTAAAGAATGCTTAAAGACCAAAGATCTTAATTTCAAAGGTGACCTCGCTTAGGGGGAGATTGTTAGGAATACAAATATTCCTGTAAAAGTCTCGGTCACCTAATGATTGTAATAGCATTAAGTTAGCTCGTAGTTAGTTTGTTTATTAGTTAATTAGTATTAGTTTAAGTAAAACCGTGGAAGAAGGACGGGTCTTCACCCACTGTATGCCAGATCCACAGCCCGGGAGTGGGCGTTATATTGTATGTATAAATACCCCTCTTCACATGTGGAGAGGGTAGGAGCTTCCATTCTATCAATCTAATATTTTCTCTTTTTCTCTCTACACTTTCTCTCTCTAGGAATACCTCCCAACTCTTCCTCTCTCTTCTTGATGAGGCGAAAAATGATCCGTTTTTAGGGGGTCATTTAAGCCCGAATCCGAATTTATTTGATCAAATATTGCCCTAAATCGTTCCTTTTGTGATTTTAGGTGTTTGGAGAGTGAATTCTGGAAAAGAGGCTATTTTGGACGTTTTTGGAGCATAAAGTGAAGAAAACAACAAAGTACCAAATCCAAGCTGGAATTACAAGGTGACGGCGTCAAGAATTTACTCTTGACGGCGTCAGAAAGGATGAATATTTTACCGAAGGTTGTGAAGGCGTCAGATGAAGAGATGACGGCGTCAAAGTGACCAAGATTTATTTACCGAGGGTGGTGACGGCGTCACATAGGCCGTCACGATTGGATCTAGGGTGTCCGAGGAAGTATATGGCGGCGAGTTGACGGCGTCAGATTTTACTCTTGACGCCGTCAGGACGATTTTCCTATATATAGTTTTCTAGTTTTTTCATTAAAGAGAGAGAAGTTTTGGTGAAACCCTAAAGACGATTTTGGTGCCTCTTTTACAGGTTTTTCAAGGGTTCCAAACCCTTGAGACCTTGCATTGTAATTGAGATAAGTATACTCTTAATTCAATCAATATGTCTATGTGTTGGTTGTCTATCTTTTGTTCTTATCTTAATTCTACTATGCTAGGCTAAATTTCCTTTGTGTTTGCTTAGATCTAATGAAACCTAGATGTTGATTATGTGTTGATTACTTGTCTATTCTTGTTTTGAATGAATGATATTATATGTTAGGCTTAAGAAAACTGGCAGATCTCCAAATGGTAACATGCTTGAACGTCTTAAGAAACATGAACCGAGGCGTACTAGGTCTTTATTGGTTGTATTTAATGCATGAGCCACTGTTTACAATCCCTATAGTTGTGCTGGGTCATGGTGTAGGAGGAGATAAGAGCTCATAGAGTTGGGGAGTTATGTATGCCACTCCACGAATGGTATTAAGGAATACAACCCGTCATTCATACAAGTGTAACAAGTAATTAACATGTAAAAGATATCTAGGGAGTAATGAAGTCTAAGTAAACACAATTTCTCCAACCACTGCTCACAACCTTAGTTTAATATTAGTTTAATTTCATTTTCATTAGTTAATTAGTTATAAAGTAGTTTTTGGGTTAGTTGATTAGCAACTAATTCCGCCCACTCCTTCAAAACCCGAGATTTTACTTGCTTTCATAAAATATAAAAACACAAAAATAATCATCTTCCATCTCTAGAACTATTAATTAGGCTTTCTAATCCTAGCGACACTATTCCTAAGCTGAACGATCAATCCCCCGGTACTTGTCACTATACTATACTACAACGATCAGGTACACTGCCTGGTGGGGGTTGTAAGCCTCGCGAGATCCCTCGAGAGGTAAAGCAAGGTGCGATTCCCACGCATCAAGTTTTTGGCGCCGCAGCCCGGGGAATAGTTATTGTCTAGGTTAGGATTTCTTTTTATTAGGTCTACTTGCTAGATTCCTTTCTAGTAAGATTTTATTTTTATTTTTAGGTCTTCTTTAGTCTATCTTATTTCTTCGTGCTTCTGTTCGTAACTCTTTACCATCCGACATCATGGAAGGTGGTAACATCTTTGAACCCATCATCCCACCACAACAAAACCCACCATTAGAACCCCTTAGGCCCCGAACCTTAGGAGAGTATTCCCGACCTAGCCACCAAGGCTACCGAAACACCATTGAGCTCACCGGAGCCAATGTGACCCCCTTGCGATCCGACACCATCCGGTTGGTGCAAAGCGGATGTGCATTCCATGGACTTCGTTCCGAAGATCCAAACCAACACCTTAAGGACTTCCTCAAAATCGTAGATTCCATAGACCTAGGTGTTGAAACTAGAGAGACTACCCGTTTACGCCTATTCCAATTCTCTCTACGGGATCAAGCTAGTCAATGGCTTGAGCGTTTACCCGCGGGATCCATCACCACATGGGATGATCTCACCACTCGTTTCCTTGCTCAATTTTTCCCACCAGGGAGAACTACTAAACTTAGGAATGACATCTTGATGTTCCAACAACGTCAAAATGAATCTCTTTATGAAGCATGGACTCGTTTCAAGGACTTACTCCAAAAAGTCCCTCATCATGGCATAGATTTGTGGCTCCAAGTCCAAATTTTTTATGACCATATCGATATCCCCACGAGGCGAACCATTGACCAATCGGCCGGTGGTAAGCTACGTGATCTCAGTGCGGAACAATCATGGGAACTCATAGAAGATCTTGCTCTCTATGACAACGAAAGTTGGAATGATCCCCGTGATTTGAACAAAACGGTCAAGGCAATATCTTTGCCTTCGAACAATTCAAGCACTCCCGACCGTAGGATCATGGAACTTGAAGGTCGAGTCAAGTCTCTCATGAAATCTTACGAAACTCATAAGCCATCAAGCCAAGTAAGCAGAATCGCTTCTACATGCAAACTGTGCAATGGCCCTCATGAGACCTACAACTGTATGGAACTTCCAAAACGTGCTTATAACGAATTCACATCATCACACGTAGGGCAGGGTCCTCGAACTTCTGCCGAAGCATATGAGGCATGGAAGGATAAACCTAATTTTAGAAGGTACCAAACACGAAGTGTATCATTTAATGATCTCTCACCGCTCACTTGGTCCGAACATTTTCCGCCCCAAAATTCCCCTAGGCAAAGCTGTGAAGATGATTTAAAAAAATTCATTCTTTCTCAAGAACTGCAGCTCGCTACACTCGAGGAAAAATTCAAACAACAGCAGGCTGACGTGAACGACAAGATTTGTAATATGTTGACTGCTATCAAAGAGCATATTGATAATAAGCCCATTTACGTTGATGAGGTTAAATCTGCTACCGTCATGAGTCCACCAGCCTCCCCTGTAAAAATAAAAAGTCCAAGCAAGCTATTTAAACATCTATCCCCTAACGAGAAAGGACCTATCAACCCCTCCGGACCAATCCACTTCGTAAACACCATCACCACGATACCCGCTTCAACACCCAACCCAACCCAACAACAAACTGATAAACTCAGTCAGACAGCGATGGATGAAACCTCAAAGGTTGACCACGCTTCGGCGAGGAAACCTACCAGTTCACCCAAGCAGTGCACCGCGCAGAAATCCGACAAACCGGATGATAGGAACGCGACATCGGTGGAAAAGGAGAAAGACTCAACCGTTTTGAGGAAATCTGTTATAAAAGAACCCGAAATAGAGGATTTTATAAGTATAGGTAGCAACCAACCCAAGGAGAGCAACTCTAAACTTTTCAGAATCCCTTGTACCATTGAGGAGAAGGTCTTAATTAACAATCATATAGATCCTAGCTTCCCGATCAACGTAATCCCATTTTCTCTATACCACAAAACCTTCCCAGAGCGCGTTGTATGCAAGAAAGTAATAGAGAATGTATCAATTAGGATTGGAGAATTTGATTACAATACTGACCTCACCGTGGTTAATGACGTGGACCCTCTCGCCAATCAACCATTGACCAACCTTGTCCTTGGGATGCCATTCATCAATGAATCGGGAGCAATCCTCGACGAGAAAGATGGTAGTGTATTACTCACCAATGGTGTTAGAACGGTAATTTTTCGTAGGGATGGTGAGGAAGTTTATGAGTATCGTCCCTCCCTTGAAGGGAATCCATACGGGTCAAAGGATGGAGAGTTGAGAAAGATCAAACGACGTGATCCGAATAACCTTAAAATCCCTTGCATGATCGGTCACAAGTACTTCGAAAACATATACATTAATGTATTCCTGCCAAAGAATTTCATGTCATTATTCCATTATAACAATATCTGCAGATGGGGGATGATTTACAAAGGAGAGAAAGTGGTTGGTAAGGATCATGAAATCCAAGTATTCATAGGAAATATGGCATTCACTATGGAGTTCACAATTGTGGACAACATAGAGGACTTTGTTGACCCTAGGTTATCGCAAGTTGTATTTGGAGCGCCCTTTTGTGAAATCACTAAGTTGATAGTGGATGACTTGAACGGGATCATGACTTTCACTGACGGGATTAGGAGGATTTCATACCAAACGCCATACAAAAGAAGAGACCTTAGGGAGATAGATTGCGACGGGCTTGATGTTATGAGCTCCCAACTTGTCTTGTGTGATGACGATGTTAGAAGAGGTTGTAGAAATGTTTCTGATTTATCTTGTGGGTTCTTTAAAGATGTTAGTGAGCTTGGCTCTAAGTATCGACGGGATGTTTTCGAATTTGAAGATCCAAAGTACCTACACTATGAGAGCGATACTAGTTTAGAAGATGACCTAGAGAATGGAACCAATGATGAAATCACGTAGTAACCCACGACTTTGAGTCTAGCTACAAGACTCGTAAATAAAGAAAAGCGCTTCTTGGGAGGCAACCCATGTTTTGTGTGATTTTATTTGTTTGATTGTTATTTGCTTCCGTATGCATGCTTTATTTTTATTGTTGGTTGATCATGTTTCTCAATTAAAATGTGGAAATACTTTATTATGTTGTTTAGCCTAGTCTTAACTTCAACCTAAAGGTATTTTTGCAAAAGATAAGTGTAAGGGGAAACCCCAAATATGTTTTTTAAGAAACAAACCGATCATGATTCTCCACAATATTTAATGAACATGTGTATTCGTATTGTTAGAGTCAAATGCTTGTATTGAGTCATAATGTAGTTTTGCAGGATTTTCCAGGAAGTAGGACAAAGTTTTTCCAGAAATTTTCCGGAAACTTAACATAAAGATTTCTGCAGGTTCATTCTGACGGCGTCAGCCAATTGCTCTTGACGGCGTCAGGAGTCAAAAATCTGGAAATTTTACCGATTTTGTTTTTCTAACGGAGTCTTATAAGTTTTTGTGAATTATTAAGTTTTATAATCTCCAGGAAATCTGCAAACTTCATTCCACAAGCATTATATCTTATTTTGTTTTCTAGGATTTAGTAACTTATATAGGATGCCGCCGATTTTACGCGAGGTTGCCTTGTCTACTTTTGTCAGGATTTACAGGTTATTTGAGACAAGAAGATGATTTATATTCTGGAAGGGAAGCTTTGATTGTTCGTTTTCTTGGAGGAAGATTTAACCTGGCCAACCTAAAATCCATACCGAGCGAATCAGGGGAGTATTTGAATTCATTCTCTTTACTTTTAACTTTTACATTCTTTACTTGAACATTGGGGACAATGTTCATCTTAAGTGTAAGGGGAGGGTAAAAAGATGATACCTTACATATGCACTTTCGCTTGAGTTTGTTTTGTTTGATAGTAGATGAGTAATAAAACTATGAGAAATACTTGTTAGTGCAATTTTAGCGCCAAATTTAAAATTTTTTACAACATTTAGGAGTGAAACTTTAGCCATAGCAAGTGTCTCATGGATAGGAGGTTGTATGACTAGCACATAACCGTATATTCAGAAAAATTTTCCACCCAAAAATGTGAGGTTCGCCTTTAGATTTGATAGGAAAAGCATTTATTATTGGTGCTTATGAGTGTACCGGTAGCATTTAGATTCTAGAACTTGCGTTAGTGATGCATCCCGAGACCGCTAGTGAGACTACATTCGTGTAGTAGGATTTACTACATGATAAGAGGCATTAGGATCACCCTTGTGTTAAACCCGTATTACGATTACTTGACCATTTAAGTCATATTACTTGGCTAGTTAAGTCAACTAATTTTTCCCACACCCTTAGCGTTGTACTCATTTTTAGTACACGATACCCCTAGTACACCCCTCCGAGCCTATCTTTTCGTTTCTAACTTTAAGCATCTTACTTAAAGGAAGAATTTGTTACACCCCACTTAAATGTACACCCAAATCGCCTTAGCCTTCCGTGTATGCGCTCATTTTTAGTGCATTATTGTTATTTGTTAAACCCTAAGTTAACTTTCTAATTGATTACATGGTTGCTAAGTCGAGTCATATCCTTGTACATATTGTTTTGGGACGATTGGGACTCATGGGTAAGTACTTATTTTATGGAGTAATGGGGAAGAACAACACTTATTACCCCCATATGTACGTTAATCTTAAAAGTGCTCCAAGTGTTTTGATTTTCTTAATTCGAGTCATTAGAATAGTTTAATGTAAAGTATGTAAAAATTCAAGTGTAAGGGGAATGCTCAAACCCCTATGATGTATTATTTTGGATGGTAGGGTAAGAGTGTATGAAAAAAGAAAAAAAAAAAAAAAAAAAAAAAAAAAAAAAAAAAAAAAAAAAATCGAAAAAATCAAGAAAAAGAAAAAAAAAAATAGAAAAAAAAAAAAAAAAAAAAAAAAAAAATAGAAAAGAAAGAGAGAAAAAACATACGGACTACCATCCCGTTTTCATTCTATGTTCATTTTATGTTTTTAGTTGTTTTTCATTTATTAGCTTAAGTCGAGTCTAGTCTTGGCTTAGCAACGCCATCTTGTACATGTAATTAACTAAGATTGTTAACTCGCCACCAGTAAAATCCCCTTTATCCAACAAAACCGTGTAATTCATATCCCTACACCTAACGTTATAACCCTTTAAAAGACCTCTTTGATAGTTTATCCTAGGTGCTTACGCCATGTGGTGGAGGTTTGATCCTTTCCCAAGCCTATGGTAATCTATTTTGCTATGACAGGTAGTGAGAGATATCTTCCATTTCCATAATGTTATATTACTTTATTACACCCGAGAGATGTGAGTATCTAAACACTATTTGTGAGGTGCTTGTGTATGACCTCCGTGCTTGTCTATTGGTCTTTAGTGGAACGATTATTTGTTGTAATTACTTTTATATTAGTGTTAAATGACCCCTAACTTGTCTTTTGAGTAGAATAAAAGCTCATTTGCTTGAGGACAAGCAAATCTCAAGTGTAAGGGTATATGATGAGGCGAAAAATGATCCGTTTTTAGGGGGTCATTTAAGCCCGAATCCGAATTTATTTGATCAAATATTGCCCTAAATCGTTCCTTTTGTGATTTTAGGTGTTTGGAGAGTGAATTCTGGAAAAGAGGCTATTTTGGACGTTTTTGGAGCATAAAGTGAAGAAAACAACAAAGTACCAAATCCAAGCTGGAATTACAAGGTGACGGCGTCAAGAATTTACTCTTGACGGCGTCAGAAAGGATGAATATTTTACCGAAGGTTGTGAAGGCGTCAGATGAAGAGATGACGGCGTCAAAGTGACCAAGATTTATTTACCGAGGGTGGTGACGGCGTCACATAGGCCGTCACGATTGGATCTAGGGCGTCCGAGGAAGTATATGGCGGCGAGTTGACGGCGTCAGATTTTACTCTTGACGCCGTCAGGACGATTTTCCTATATATAGTTTTCTAGTTTTTTCATTAAAGAGAGAGAAGTTTTGGTGAAACCCTAAAGACGATTTTGGTGCCTCTTTTACAGGTTTTTCAAGGGTTCCAAACCCTTGAGACCTTGCATTGTAATTGAGATAAGTATACTCTTAATTCAATCAATATGTCTATGTGTTGGTTGTCTATCTTTTGTTCTTATCTTAATTCTACTATGCTAGGCTAAATTTCCTTTGTGTTTGCTTAGATCTAATGAAACCTAGATGTTGATTATGTGTTGATTACTTGTCTATTCTTGTTTTGAATGAATGATATTATATGTTAGGCTTAAGAAAACTGGCAGATCTCCAAATGGTAACATGCTTGAACGTCTTAAGAAACATGAACCGAGGCGTACTAGGTCTTTATTGGTTGTATTTAATGCATGAGCCACTGTTTACAATCCCTATAGTTGTGCTGGGTCATGGTGTAGGAGGAGATAAGAGCTCATAGAGTTGGGGAGTTATGTATGCCACTCCACGAATGGTATTAAGGAATACAACCCGTCATTCATACAAGTGTAACAAGTAATTAACATGTAAAAGATATCTAGGGAGTAATGAAGTCTAAGTAAACACAATTTCTCCAACCACTGCTCACAACCTTAGTTTAATATTAGTTTAATTTCATTTTCATTAGTTAATTAGTTATAAAGTAGTTTTTGGGTTAGTTGATTAGCAACTAATTCCGCCCACTCCTTCAAAACCCGAGATTTTACTTGCTTTCATAAAATATAAAAACACAAAAATAATCATCTTCCATCTCTAGAACTATTAATTAGGCTTTCTAATCCTAGCGACACTATTCCTAAGCTGAACGATCAATCCCCCGGTACTTGTCACTATACTATACTACAACGATCAGGTACACTGCCTGGTGGGGGTTGTAAGCCTCGCGAGATCCCTCGAGAGGTAAAGCAAGGTGCGATTCCCACGCATCACTTCTCCTTCTTAATCTAATTCGAACCACATCAATAAACCACGTATGTTATGATTATGAGAATTCTACAAAGATCTTGAGTAACGTCGCTCCTGATGCCAATTGTAGAAAACTAGAAGGGGGGTTGAATAGTTTACCACTTTTTAAACTTGTTTATCCTTTAAAAAATTTATGTTTGTTTAAAGATATTGTGGAAAACTAGAAGGGGGGTTGAATAGTTTACCGCTTTTTAAATCCTTCTTAGCTTGACTATCCTTTAAAAAACTTTACGTTTGCTTAAAGATATAAACACAACGTTATATGTTTGATTCTTTGAAAAGCTTTTCATGTGAATAACAATTCTAACTTTACTTGTTTCATACTTTGAAAAGCTTTACTTGTGATGATCCTAACTTTGCTTGTTTAGTTCTTTGAAAAGCTTTACATTTGTTTAAAGATATAAACACAACTTTACTTGTTTAATTCTTTGAAAAGCTTTATATGTGATTAGCGATTCTAACTAAAAGACAACATATAATAGGCAAAGATAAAGAAAGAAACGATCAAACCACAACACGATTGTTTATCGTGGTTCGGCTACAAGGACTCTTTTTCCTTACCCTACATCCATGCCCCGAGTTTCCAACTCGAGAGTTATAAGCACTAATCAACAAGCTCCTTTCACCGGCGGAGAAAACCTTTACAACATCGCTTACACTTTTACCGACACTAAGCTAGATGTCGAGTTCTTTTACACGGGTACAACCACTCCCATTGTCGCTTACACTTTTACCGACACTAAGCTAGATGTCGAGTTCTTTACCAAGGGTACAACCACTCCCGTTAGTTCTTTTACAAGGGTACAACAACTCCCGACACACTACGTATTTTGAGGCCTAAAATACTAACCAATCACTTCTACATACATGACACAAATGAAGTATAAACTACCAAAGCTTATACATGACCAAGCTAACAAGACTTACAACTTTAGAGTTGAAGCTTGTAACTTCTTGAATGATCTTGTGAAGTCCCTTGCTACATAAGAGAATCACACAAGTCAAATGTTACTGAGTTAGTTTGAGAGAGTATATGAAAATATGTCCCAAAGTGGTGTCTCAAAACTAACAAATGGTTTGGTATTTATAGCAAAATATTCTACAGGTCTGGCGGATACGGCGGACCCCTCAGAAGGTTTCCGCCCGTGTATCCCTACGGTACCGTCAGGGCTGCAGTTAGTTTTGCAATAAATCTTCCAAACCAAACAAGGTCACATCTCATTACACCTAGTCAAACACAAGACTTGCAAGCAACCATATGGTTAGTCAAACACACTTTCTTACCATAAATGTATATTGACAAAGCTTGCCCTAAATGTGATGTGACACTTTCTTATTAAGTCAACATGCATTGCACCAAATATAGAATACTTCCAAAATGTGTAAGAACTTCATGGATAGTCAAACACATAAACTTACCATAAATGCACATTGATGAGATGTGACACTTTCTTATTAAAGAAACAAAAACAATGTTAAGTTTAAAAAGAAATGTAAAGACTAGTTATACAAGACTTAAAAC
This sequence comes from Artemisia argyi, assembly GCA_030686995.1. Taxonomy (NCBI): domain Eukaryota; kingdom Viridiplantae; phylum Streptophyta; class Magnoliopsida; order Asterales; family Asteraceae; genus Artemisia; species Artemisia argyi. The sequence goes on from CM060688.1 coordinate 50,217,295, forward strand.
TAAAATTATGTTTTACTACAATCTAAAGTTTGTACTTTGTCATTAACAAAACTTAGCAAAGATCGTTAAAATATAAATAATGTTTTTAGGCGATATTTGTATTAACAATCTCCCCCTTTTTGTTGATGACAAAACATAAACTTTATTTATAAGTAAGCCACTAGTTTTAGTGTTAAGTCTTATAAAGTTTGTATTAAAACTTGTTTTACGAAAAAGATGTGATATGATATGCAAGAGTTAGAGATGAAAACAAGTTTAATATACTTCTCCCCCTTTTTGTCGAAACAAAAAGAAGAGTAGCGTAGCGGAAGTATGCACTTGCTCCCCCTTGGACAATACTCCCCCTAAATGGAGTGCCAAGAGAGGAGACATGGATTTTGACCCTACAAAACAAAATGTTAGTTCCCACACAAGACAAGTCATGAAAGCATTTCATGTCTAGAACACAACTAAGAGTTGTGAAGTGGAATAATGCAACACTCATGCTCCCCCTTGAATATTACTCCCCTAAATGGAGTATCAAGGAAAGAAAACATGTATAATGATCCTACAAAAAGAAAGGTTAGTTTCTAAAACACAAGATATATGTATGCTACCATAGCAAGGTATAGTTCACTCATTATACCTAAATGGTCAACAAACAATGCAAACCTAGTAGTAGAATGAAATAAATTTCATGTAGAATTTTGACACTTAAAAAGTCAAAGACAAGAAATTAGGACGACATTATCCTACTTCTTAAAAATAAAGAAAAACCAAAAATAAACTAAGAACATAAAATGCTACAAGAAAATCATCATTTTCCTTAATGAGAAACATTTTCCAAAAGCAAGGCTAAGGTTGTTTAAGGATGAAAATGTATGTTGAGGGTTGTAGCGGGCTTTATTTTGAATGTTGTGGAGGTGACACGGTTATGGTTTGTAGGTTTAAATGGTGAAACATTTTCCAAAAGAAACGATTTTGTTTCATTTTGGAGACTCTAAACTTGAGGTAGTGTTGGTGCTCTAAGCTTGGTTTGTTGGTTTTAATAAGAAATTTTTTCCAAAAGAAACGGTTTTGTTTCATTTTGGAGACTCTAAACTTGAGACTATCCAAAATGTGGTTTAGGATAAACCTCATTTTATTGGATAGGGTGAAACAACAATGGTTTTGGGTTGTGATACTCTTGTTGTGGTGGTTGGTTGTGGTCGAAAGACTCATTTTGGTTAAGCAATGACCTTGGTTATTCATTTGTGAAAGGTGGTGGTTTTGTTGGTCTTGGTGAAAGATCATTGAGATGCTTCTATTTTCTTATACGAAGAAAATAGAGATTCAAAGTGTTGGGAAGGTTCTTGTGGTTGTTATCGTTGAACAAAGTGATGGAAGCTTGGTTCCCCGGAAGGATTACCATGAAGGTTTTTGTAAATGGGGTGAAACACAAATGATTGTAGGTGTGTATGACCTTGATCATTTGAAAAAATTTAGGGTCTAGCATAATGGTAAGCCAAACTCTCAAGCAGTGACGGTGGATGAGGTGCATCATCCAATGACTCATTTGGTTGAAATGTTGGTTGTTGTTGGGTTTCCGTTTCGGCAATGGTGTCAAAAAGTGACAATGATGGAGGGCTTGATGGTTTAGGTGATAGGTTTTCAAAAGTTTCCAATAGTGTATGTGGTGATGTTGGTGGTGTATGGAAAAGTTCCATTGGTGTAAGTGTTGGTGATTGATGGTTGAAAAAGTTTTTGATGGTTGAAAAGTGTATATGTTTGTATTGCCATGTTTGGGAGAGGATGTTGGAGTAGCAAGATTGAGGAAATCTTGAATAGTGGTCATGTTGATGTTGCAAGGTATTGAATATGATGTTGAGGTAGTAAGGTTAAGGAAGTTTTGGATAGGTGAAGAAATGTCAAGTGATGAGCTTGATTTGATGGTTTTGTTGAAGCAACAAGGTTTAACACTAGTCCTAGTGGTTTTAGCTTGATGATTCAGATGAGGTGTTTGATTAAGTCATCTCAAATCTTTGGTTTGAGAGAAGTAATGGTGTTGGTGTGAGTTTTGTGGTATTCTAAAGTGATCAAACTTAAAAATAATTGTGGGAAGGAGTGTTTGGATTTGATGTGTTCCATACAAAGATTGAGGTTTCAAATGATTTGATGTCAATCCAATGGAATTGGGTGGAGTGAAAGACCAACATATGAACTCAATGCTTTGTGATCATGGGAAGCGATTTGGTTTGAAAATGTTCCAATGGTTTGAAGGATCCTTTCCTTGGGTTAGTTATGTTTGAATTCGAATTTTTGGTGGGAAGTGACTTCCTAATTGTTTTAGTGAGTGAGAGTTGTCACAGTATGGTTATTGGAGGTAAGGGAAGATGTTTCTCACTAAAGAAAATGATTTGACACTTTACAAGTTTTGACACTTAAAAATGACTTAAGAAAAATGACAAAAATTTTCTACAGGTGACTGGCGGAACCCTGAGACAACACAGGCGGAACCCTCCTGAGGGTTCCGGCTGGTCCGTTGGGCCATTTCTGGATTGCCCAGAAAATACACTGGCGGAACCCATTTTTGGGTGCCGTCAGATCCGCCAGACCTGAAAAACTTGGCAGTCCGCATTTTTGACCCACGAGATGATTTTCAAATTTTTCGAAAACTTTTAAAAACAAAAATATAATTCATATCTGGTTAGGAAATGCAAAAATTGGACTTGTAAGGACGCATACGATTGGACTTTGACCGGGGGCTAGCGAATTTCACTATACTTAGTGAAATTATCATAAACATGAAAATTTGACAACATGCCAAATGGTGTCTTCCTGCATCATTGTTAGTTCCTACAAGTTCCAAATAGTACTAAATATCTTACCAACACACAAATACATAACACGTAATGTTTAAACGACCAAATTGTTCAAATAGCACCTAGTACCAAACACTCCTACACACCCGCTCTCATAGACGATCAATCTTCTTCTTGAGCTTTCCAAGAAATCTCTCGATGTTTTTGAACATCCCCTTTGTTTTCATGAACTCCGCCGACTCATTTGGAATATCCGAAAGTTGGAAAATGTATTCTAGAGGTGGGAGCCTAGAGTTGGGCAAAGCCTAAAGTTGGAAAATGTTTACCTTGGGCTTTGTAGATTCTTCTATCACTTAGTGGGACAAAAGCGTGTGGAATGAGAGAGTAGTCTAGGTGAAGACCTCTAGGAGTTGATGGAATGGGAGAGATGAACCTAACGAGATGGGTCAAGAGCATTCCATACGGCAAAGACGTTGTGCCTTGCACGGGAATGTCGGTCATTCTCTTGGTCATGTAGTAGTCAAGGTTGAAGGGTTGCCTAACGGACAAGGAGTAGAGCATGTAGCAAAGGCAAACATTGATGTGATCCCGGTTTCCTATAGTGCTAATTATATTGGCTCAAAGGAGTTCTTCCCATTTCTTGAATTGGGGCTTGAGTTCATTGAATTCCATTCCATATAGGTCCTTGATGACCTCATTTCCGGTTCTAGTTCTCCTAGTGTTGGTGGTCCTAATGAAGAGGTAGTCACGAAGTTCATCTTTGGACACAAGAGGGGTATCATATGGATGGATGCGGTCAAAGAGTGTGTCAAGAGTTGAGAGGGAGTGCAAGTCGGAGTAGATGCAAGTACCATGGTTTGGGACACCTAGGATTTGAGCAAACTCCTCGAGAGTGAGGGAGTATTGATGACTACTAGCCCTAAAGTTAATAGACATGCGACCATACTCATCCTTGGAGAGGGTGACGGATGCATAGAATTCTAAAATGAACCTAGAACAAATAGGCTCGTCGATTTCTAAGAGACACTCAAGTTGATTGTGGCAAGTTTCGTGTAGAGGTTTGTACCTTCTAAGAAGGATGGATCAATGGTTCTACCCTTATGGACATATCGTTTTTCTAAGGCTTTGAAAACAACAATTTGAGTTTGAGTAAGACATTTGGTTTTGTGGTGTTTGGGTAGGTACTTTATGGTGTCCTTGTGGTCGTAGTGAGTTAGAGGAGGCATTATGATTCCTAGAAAATCAAAATTTCACACTTTAGTCTAAGTGAACGACTATTGTAATGTGTATGTTCTAGTGTGTGCCTATATGAAGACAATGTGGAGGTGCGGTTAACTTGACTCATTTTGATGCTTAAAAACGTTTTATAATGCAAGTGATGTTTCAATGACGTTTTTCATTTGTTTTAACAATGTAGTGAACGGTGGTAAAGTATGGTTGACGACCGAGAGTGGATATGTGAAATGAGGTGGTGATTGTTTGACAACACTTGAAGCTTGGATATCTTCTTTGTGTTCTTCACTTGCTAGAAAGTGGAAGAGACGCATTTCATAATGAAATTCACTTGACTTTTGACGACATAGACAAATATGTTAATGAGAGTATGGATATGATAATTGCCCTTTGTTTCAAAGAGCGACACAAGGGTGAACACAGGTTTAAGTATCATGAAAGGTGGTTTAATCTTAATAGGTTAGGTTATAGTGGGGATGACACACTTGTTTGGTTACATTGTGGAATCTTCTTGTGAAGATGACTAGGTGGAGTTATTGGTGAAGATGATATTGACTCTTGGTTTCTTTGAGGGTATGGAAATGGTGGATGACTCGATATTGATAGGACAAAGGATAACTCGGTTTCTCATTTCACATTGGTTGTTTGAGGTTTGAGTGATGAAAGGTTATGAGGAATATGCATGAAGTTTTGCTCGTTTTGTGAATCTTATGGGCTGATGGTAAGTTGGAGTTGTGAGTAAAGAGGTGTTTGGTTTTGAAATTAAAAATAAAACATCCTGTAGATTTGGCGGACCAGGCGGAACCAAAAAGAGGGTTCCGCCCGTATGGTCTGAGGGTACCGTGGGAGTTGCAGGGAAAAATTCAAAAGGGATTGTCTTGATTTTTGTAGTTTTATCCTAATGTTCAAAACTAAGGTTTTAGGTCTTATAAGTCCTTGACTAAGCCTAGGGATGATGAATGCTTCTCATTCAAGAGGTTTTGTGAAAACGTTGATAGAATGGTTAACGTATAAGACTTTCTTAGTTAAGATGTTCCTCAATGAACATTTTTACCAAGACGATGATGATGGATCACAATATGTCAATTAAGAACATAATGGATTGAATTGTCGCTGAAGTCGATGCTTCCTTTGTTGAAGGTATAACAATGTTGATAAGATGAATTCCGTTGTTGACGCGAGTTTGCTTGTTCAAGCGGAGCTTGTTGATGTGCTTCTCCATCTGATACTAATTTGAGAATCTTACGCGTTTTGGAGAATCATTGAGTAAGTAAGTATAAAAGTGCAAGTACCACTTGTGCTTTTCTTATCAACTTATTACCGACATAATTCCATTTGGCATACACTATGGTTTCTATTCCCGTTCTTTTGGGAGACCATAATCCTAGTTGTGTAGTACCTTTTGATGTATCCACACAAGCTCTTCCTAAAGAGTTGTATTAGGATCTTTTCTAAAACGAGCACATAGACAAACACTAAACATAATGTTGGATCTAATTGTTATAAGAACAAGTAGTCTTCCGAACAATTCTCTACGTTTAGTTTTACCTACGGATTTGCTAATCCCTTTCTTGATAAGTCATCAATAACTTAGCCATTGAGAACAAGAGAGTAACTAGGAATGTCTTTAAGTTAAAATCCCTTGCTTTTGGGCTTGCTTTTATTATCAAAAAGTCTTTCAAATATTGACACTATACTCACTTGATTACTTTGAAATATCTATTTTGTTTCACTAGTTGTTTTACTCTAAATTCCAAAAATTGTTTTTGTTGAATTTGTTTAGACACAACTATGACCTATAAATCAAGTTTTATGACTTATGTCAATTTTACTTGATTCAATGTTTGACTCATGGTGAGAAGATGTTATTTTGTACTTTTATCCTTAATGTTTTACACAACATACTTGTCTTGCCATCATTGGACTTTCGACTAAGTTATCATCTACCAAAGATGATATCTTAGAAGGAGGAGATCACTCATTAAATGTTATATTCAACGACTCCTCGACTCTTTGGGTTTCCTTACTTAAGACACTATGAACTTTGTTTGTTTTGAAAAAGTCCAAGAGGTACAACATCATAAGACTAAGTGTCACATTTGATGTGTAAATCCTAGATGTTGAAAACTCATTTTATTCCACACATCCTAATGTATGCTAATGTGAATTATTTCACCTTGTATATTTTATCTGAAATTATCATAAAGGAGTAATTGAAGTAAAACATAATTTAAGACCCAAAGTATGGTGTTTAAGAATGTTGTTTTACAAAGGTTTGTTTTGCAAGCATCACAAAAGTGTTAGACATTTTAACACTTAGGAAATTCTTAGTTAGCTCACTTGTACGCAAGAGTTGAGTGAGACTCATTCAAGAGTTTCTCGTGTTTATCCCTTGACGGTTAAAGAACCGAAACACCTTATATCTCCTACTAGTACTAATGACGAAATTCCTTGTTGCAGAGAATATAATCTTTGTTATTACTAATAGCAGGTAAACACTTTAGAGTATTACGAATAACACATATGACATATCTTAATGCTAATCAACATGAAACACTGAAAGGTAAGTTGAAGAGACGTGTACCTTTTAAGCTCCATAGATTATCCACCAAGAAGATAATCATTAGGCAAGTAATCTTGACTCATAGAAGAGCTAAACTCAAATACTTATAAATCCAAGGAAGTTAGACAAACACATAAGAATATTTGAAAATGATATCTTTATCCTTTTATCATGAGCTCCTACTAGAGATAAAATTACTCCTACAATTCTCTCCTAAGTTAAACACAACTTGCTTTGTTTAACTTGTTGATGATTCATTAGAGTTAAATCCTAATCCGGTTCTATCTCTAAATGACTTTTGACTCTTTAAACAACATACAAGAGCTTTTGAACTTTCTTCAAATTTAGCAAGCATTTTTCCTTTTTCATTTTGCATTTTAATCTCATGTTTGTAATCTAGACATAACTTACATTCTAGATCAATTTCAACATTACTCTCAAGTCTAGATATTTTATCTTCTAACAAGATTTCCTTTTCAAAGTTATTCACAAAGGATTTTGAAGACTCATTGTTAAAGATAGTTTTTAGGTTCATGTTACCTAAAAGTTTAGACTCATTTTCTAATTTAGAAAATTCTAAGATAAATGTGTCAAAGCAAAAATGTTTGGTTTCAACATGTACCTTGCTTGTTGTTTCAATAAATTGATAATTAACCACCGGATCATTGTCTTCGTCAACATCCGTTTCATTCCATGATACGCAAGCAAGTTCATCAAAACACACGTACTTATCTTCACTTGTACCTTCATTTAAAACATTTAAACTAGTAGCACATGTATTAACTTCTACTAAGTGTCTATCAATTAGTTTTTCTAAAACTTCTAATTCATATGTAAGATCAAATTGATCATCTTTGACTTAACATATTCCTTGATGAAAGTTGATTATATTTTTCCAAATATCATTAGCCGTTTGACAAAAATACATTCTTTCATATTTAGTACTAAAGCTTTATAAATCATTGTTTTAGCTTTAGTATTTTTATCAAGTTTAAGATAGTTATCTTGGTTTTCAAAACTTGTTTTCTTTGGTTTGAAATCACCAAAAGAAATAATATGTCAAAGATCTTGATCAATTGATTTCACATAGTTTTCAAAATTACTTTTCCATTCACGGAAGTTTTCTTTTTCAAATAGCGGTGGGTTTTGAATAGGTTGCCCTTCTTTGAGATTTACAAAATCCATGGATCGATCCAAGTTTTAAAATACATTCTATTTTAAAGATCTTGAGTAACGTAGCTCCTGATGCCAATTGTGGAAAACTAGAAAGGGGGTTGAATAGTTTACCGCTTTTTAAATCCTTCATAGCTTGACTATCCTATAAAAAACTTTACGTTTGCTTAAAGATATAAACACAACGTTATATGTTTGATTCTTTGAAAAGCTTTTCATGTGAATAACAATTCTAACTTTACTTGTTTCATACTTTGAAAAGCTTTACTTGTGATGATCCTAACTTCGCTTGTTTAGTTCTTTGAAAAGCTTTACATTTGTTTAAAGATATAAACACAACTTTACTTGTTTAATTCTTTGAAAAGCTTTATATGTGATTAGCGATTCTAACTAAAAGACAACATGTAATAATCAAAGATAAAGAAATAAACGATCAAACCACAACACGATTGTTTATCGTGGTTCGGCTACAAGGACTCTTTTTCCTTGCCCTACATCCACGCCCCGAGTTTCCAACTCGAGAGTTATAAGCACTAATCAACAAGCTCCTTTCACCAGCGGAGAAAACCTTTACAACGTCGCTTACACTTTTACCGACACTAAGCTAGATGTCGAGTTCTTTTACACGGGTACAACCACTCCCATCGTCGCTTACACTTTTACCGACACTAAGCTAGATGTCGAGTTCTTTACCAAGGGTACAACCACTCCCGTTAGTTCTTTTATAAGGGTACAACAACTCCCGACACACTACGTATTTTGAGGCCTAAAATACTAACCAATCACTTCTACATACATGACACAAATGAAGTATAAACTACCAAAGCTTATACATGACCAAGCTAACAAGACTTGCAACTTTAGAGTTGAAGCTTGTAACTTCTTGAATGATCTTGTGAAGTCCCTTGCTACATAAGAGAATCATACAAGTCAAATGCTACTGAGTTAGTTTGAGAGAGTATATGAAAATATGTCCCAAAGTGGTGACTCAAAACTAACAAATGGTTTGGTATTTATAGCAAAACATTCTGCAGGTCTGGCGGATACGGCGGACCCCTCAGAAGGGTTCCGCCCGTGTATCCCCAGGGTACCGTCAGGGCTGCAGTTGGTTTTGCAATAAATCTTCCAAACCAAACAAGGTCACATCTCATTACACCTAGTCAAACACAAGACTTGTAAGCAACCATATGGTTAGTCAAACACACTTTCTTACCATAAATGTATATTGACAAAGCTTGCCCTAAATGTGATGTGACACTTTCTTATTATGTCAACATGCATTGCACCAAACATGGAATACTTCCAAAATGTGTAAGAACTTCATGGATAGTCAAACACATAAACTTACCATAAATACACATTGATGAGATGTGACACTTTCTTATTAAAGAAACAAAAACAATGTTAAGTTTAAAAAGAAATGTAAAGACTGGTTATACAAGACTTAAAACTAAAATGATGTTTTACTACAATCTAAAGTTTGTACTTTGTCATTAACAAAACTTAACAAAGATCGTTAAGATATAAATAACGTTTTTAGGCGATATTTGTATTAACAGATATAAACACAACTTTACATGTTCAATTCTTTGAAAAACTTAACGTGTGAATAACAATCCTAACTTTACTTGTTTAGTTCTTTGAAAAGCTTTATGTTTGTTTAAAGATATAAACACAACTTTACTTGTTTAATTCTTTGAAAAGCTTTACGTGTGATCAGCAATTCTAACTAAAGACAATATGTAATAAGCAAAGATAAAGAAAGAAACGATCAAACCACAACACGATTGTTTATCGTTGTTCGGCTACAAGGACTCTTTTTCCTTGCCCTACATCCATGCCCCGAGTTTCCAACTCGAGAGTTATAAGCACTAATCAACAAGCTCCTTTCTCGGTGGAGAAACCTTTACAACATCGCTTACACTTTTACCGACACTAAGCTAGATGTCGAGTTCTTTTACATGGGTACAACCACTCCCATCGTCGCTTACTCTTTTACCGACACTAAGCTAGATGTCGAGTTCTTTACCAAGGGTACAACCACTCCCGTTAGTTCTTTTACAAGGGTACAACAACTCCCTACACACTATGTATTTTGAGGCCTAAAATACTAACCGATCACTTCTACATACATGATACAAATGAAGTATAAACTACCAAAGCTTATACATGACAAAGCTAACAAGACTTGCAACTTTAGAGTTGAAGCTTGTAACTTCTTGAATGATCTTGTGAAGTCCCTTGCTACATAAGAGGATCACACAAGTCAAATGTTACTGAGTTAGTTGAGAGAGTATATGAAAATATGTCCTAAAAGTGATTACACAAAACAAACAAGTGGCTTGGTATTTATAGTAAAACAAACAGCAGGTCTGGCGGATACGGCGGAACCCTCAGATGGGTTCCGCCCGTGTACCCCCAGGGTTCCGCCAGGCTTGCAGTAAGTTTTACAATAAATAACACAAACCAACCAAAGTCACATCAACAACAACTAGTCAAACACATTAAATCTAATTTGGAAAGCTTCCAAAAATGTGTAAGATGTTATGGCAAGTCAAATACACAAGCTTGCCATAAATGAATGATGTGACAAGACACTTTCTAATTAAAGAAATAAAAATAATGTTTTGTTTAAAAGGAAATGTAAACCTTAGTTTAAACAAGACTTAAATACTAAAGTGATGATTTACTATTAGCCAAAGTTCATACTTTGTAATTAACAAAACTTAGCAAAGATAGTAAAATATAAATAACGTTTTTAGGCGATATTTGTATTAACAAGTCTGTTGAGGAATTACAGGTTGAGGTGAAACTGCAAAGGATAAATAATCATTCGTTTGAGGAAGATCAGACAGATGATCAGGAAGATGACGATGATGAAGATGCAGGGGATCAACATCATGATCAAACACCGGATCTCACAGATTATCAATTGGTTCGGGATAGAGAGCCAAGGAAAAAAACGAAACCTTTGAGGTTTCGGGATGAGAGTAATATGGCTGCTTACGCGTTTGCTGCAGCAGAGGAAGAAGATACTCATGAACCATTGACATACCAGGAGGCAGTTACTTGTGAAGACAGTTCTAAGTGGAAAGTTGTTATGGATGAAGAGATGGATTCTCTGAAGAAGAATAAGACCTATGAGTTAGTAGATCATCCAGCTGGGCAAAAGCTGGTGAGCTGCAAATGGCTATTCAAGATAAAGGAAGGGATTGAAGGTGTTCAAAAGCCTAGGTACAAGGCGAGGTTGGTGGCTCGTGGATTCACACAGAGGGCTGGTATTGACTACAATGAAGTATTTTCTCCGGTAGTTCGACACACATCTATCCGGGTTATACTTGCATTGACTGCGTGTAGAGATTATGAGCTGGAGCAGCCTGATGTAAAGACGACATTTTTACATAGAAATCTTGAAGAAGTGATCTACATGAGGCAGCAACCGGGTTATGAACAAGGTAATAAGGTATGTTTGTTAAAGAAATCCCTTTATGGTTTGAAGCAGTCACCTAGGCAATGGTATAGGAGGTTTGATGAGTACATGTTGAGCAACAGGTTTAAGCGTAGCAGTTACGACAACTGCGTATATTATAGGAGTTATGCACCAGGTGAGTATATCTATCTACTGTTATATGTAGATGATTTGCTGATTGCTTGTAAGAGCAAGGCTGAGATTGAGTCTACCAAGTCTTTGCTAAAGAATGAGTTCGACATGAAAGATCTCGGGGAAGCAAAGAAGATTCTTGGTATGGAGATCATCAGGGATCGGATTCGCAAGATTCTGAGGGTGTCACAATCCGGGTATGTTTCTAAGATTTTGAATAATTATAGAATAGACAATGGGAAATCGGTTCAGATGCCATTGGGTGGGCACTTCAAGCTATCGTTGAAGGATTGCCTGGTTAGGGATTGTGATGTTGAAAGGATTAGTAAGGTGCCGTATTCAAATGCGATCAGAAGCTTAATGTACTTGATGGTGTGCACGAGGCCAGACATAGCGTATGCGGTAAGTGTAGTTAGCAGCTATTTGACGAATCCCGGTAAAAGGCATTGGGAAGCAGTGAAGTGGATTTTGAAATATTTGCGGGGTACTGCGAACGTGGGTTTGGTGTATGGGACATATCGTGGCAACCATGTGGACGTAACAGGTTTTGTTGATTCAGACTACGCTAAGGATCCGGATAAAGATAGGTCGATCACAGGTTACACGTTTTTAGTACAGGGATGTGTTGTAAGCTGGAAGGCAACGCTACAACACGTGGTGGCTCTTTCAACTACAGAGGCGGAGTATATGGCCCTTACGGAAGCTGTGAAGGAAGCTATTTGGCTAAGGGGACTCTTGGAATAGTTGGGCGTGGAGCTTAATATTGTGGCAGTTAATTGTGATAATCAGGGCGTGATTCACTTATCGCGGAATCATGTTTTTTATGAAAGGACTAAGCACATCAATGTGCGTTACCACTTTATCAGAGAGGTCTTCGAAGCAAAGACGGTTGAAGTTCTCAAGGTGGGTACTAAACACAATGTTGCGAATGCCTTGACGAAGGTGGTACCTGGACGGAAGTTAAAACACTGCTTGGAGTTGTTGAAGGTCGGTATAGGCTAATATGAAGCCTAAGGTGGAAATTGTTATGTTTTTAGTCTTCATATTAGCTTATAAATAAGTCTAGGGATTAGACTGTTAAGCTTAAACTTATCTTAGTTAAGTAGAGTCGGTTTGGTTGGCTTGTGGCCCAAGCCCAACCCGTGTCTTTGTTTACAGCCGACATTGAGACTTTGTACAAGTCGGTTTTCCTCCCCTCTCATCTCTATAAAAGGAGGTGGGGGGGGGGGGGGGGGGGGGGGGCGGGGTTAGTCAAGTCATTCTTTCAATACTAATCAAGAGTCGATTAGGGATACTTACTTGTGCTCGATATTACTTTTCCGTCGATACATAAGCTGTTGGTATGTGGTTGTCTTCAATGATCGGGTTCATTCCGTGCTAGTAACCAGGTTGTAGGTTGTCAATTCCCACACAAATAATTTTAGTTTGAACAACCAACTGTTTTTTAACAAGCTCCTAACAAATTAATTTTGAAATTTTTCCGTAATAAACAAGAAAAAAGTCTGAATTTTAAACATTTCTAATTATAAAATAGTCCCAAATACATTATAATTTAGTATAGATATGTTAAAAACATGTATCAAAACTCAACAAGAACCGGAACTAGTAGGGTAACCGATTTATTAATCAAACGATTATGCTAAAACGCAAAAGTTTATGATATTAAACATATATATCACCTGCCACGTAAATGTTTTACTCCCGTACGTATATAAGTACATACATGGTGAGATATTTGATTTGTTACTATCAAAATATTAAGCTCAAATATTAATTGGTAGTCTAAAGTGTTACGATATTACTATATACGGAGTATATCATTTCTCCAAGGAACAAACTTTCAGATTTGATTATAATAATATTTTTGACAGGATTTGATTATAACGAGGTGATGTACCCGCCGCGTTGTGGCGGGGTAACTCTTGTTTTCGTAACACGGTGTTGCATTTTATTTAAGAACATGTAAAATTCGTGACTGTTGCCATTTCATTTCATTTATTTTCGTTTTGACATTATTTAGTATATCACATTGTAAAAGTCGTCGCATTTTTTTTTTTTTTTAATTTTTATACTCCATTAGTATCTCATAGAAAAAGGCTTAACCCAAACCCGGTCATACCCAAAACTCGGCTCAACCCAAGCATATGGATCCCAAAGTTATAGGCAGCCCAATAAGCAAAATTCTTGTATAGGTCACTATTATTTTATACGTGTTGGACTCGGTTCCGTTGAGGATCCAGTAGTAGTATTATTTTATATCGGAAGTATTTTTTATACAAGTAGGTTGGCGCAAATTAACGTATTACTCCGTATTTGTTATTCGCAGTCGTGTACATATTTGTTTATTCGCATGTTGCCGAAAAAATATTTGTTTATTCGTCTTAGGCTTTGCGGTAGATTATCATTTTTTTTAATTAACCTTCGGCCACATATGTTGCGCTATTATAGCTACAAGCAGGTTGGTGCCAGCCGCATTGCGGCTTGAAATTTTTTCTAACGTGATCTAAATTGTAACCCGTTTGTTTGATATGTGTCACCGAGGTCGAGTGGAAAAAACGCTATCTTTTTTGTTTAAACTTTTTTGTGTATATAAAGCTAACACAAATTTTAAACTTATTTAATAGATTAATAGTTTATTTTAAAAGTTCTTTTATTTAAAAACTATATACATATATATTAAACTTTGACATTTTTATAAAATTATGTGTATGTCAAAAGCATATATATATTCGGTTTGTTTTGTACGAGAGACCTTTTTGCTGATATTTTTTTTGTTCAAGAAATCATAAAATATCTGTTAAATACTTGGTAAATAAAGTTTGTTGTATAAAAAAACTGTAAATAGTAAGAAGGTGGGGGTGTGATTTGTAAATAGGTTTTTTTTTACTTGTTTTTGGGCCCTACCATGTGGATTTTTTTCGCTTTTTTTTTTTTTTGTTTTTTTATTCGGATGGTAACAGTGCAAGGCAATATTTTAATGGTCCGGTTTATTTTTTTTTACTGTTTATTTTTTTATTGGTTTGTGTCACGAATCAGCAAACGCCAGTGGAATACGTGTATTATTATATACCGGAAATAAAAACAATGTCGACAAGATTTGATTATAACAAGCAGCCACACAAGAGTACGTCAGTCCACATAGATCGATGCTGTTAATGTTATGATAGAATACTAGCTTTAAAGACAGTGACAATCAAATACTGTATCATTTATCAGTTATCACTTTATAATTAACCTTGCTAGTTCAATGTCATGTTCGAGTTGATACGTCTGTATAAGTTGGCGAGTTCCATTTCCTTGTTCTTCAACTCATCAATTTCAGCAACAGGGATTTCATCAAGCCACTCAAGGACCTTCTCAGTTTGACGCTCCATATTTTTCAAGTCTAGTGCACTAATCCTCAATCGAACATTGTTATCCTTAATTTTGGCCCGTAACTTACGAGCATACTTTTCTAAGTCTCCACGAGCCATCACCTTATTCAAGTATGCTTCATCCTCCAACTTATATCGTTCAGCATCTTCAATCATCTTCTCAATCTCCACTTTAGACAAACTACCTGTATTTGTGATCGTGATTGCATTCTTCTTGCCAGTAGTTATTTCTCTAGCCGAGACCTTCAGTATCCCATCAACATCTATCTCATAGCAGACACATACCTTTATTACCCCTTTGGGAGCAAGTGGAAGGCCGGGCAGCCAAAATTCTCCCAAAAAAAAGTTTTCTGTACACTTCGGTCTCTCACCTTGATATATTGGAATTTGCATTGATGTTTGATTGTCCATGATGGTATATAGCTCTGCTTCCTTCTTGATTGGTATAGGTGAGTTTCTTGGAATTAACACTTCCATAACATCTCCTTCACACCCGACACCAAGTGACAAAGGAGTAACGTCAATTAGTGTTAGATTCTGCATAGCTTCATCACCCATGTTACTTAATTTTGCAGCTACAATTCCAGCACCATGAGCAACAGCCTCATCAGGATTGATCCCTTGGCAAAGTGATTTTCCATTGAACAACTCCTGCAACAATTCTTGAACCTTTGGTATCCTCGTCGATCCACCAACAAGAACAACTTCGTCAATGCTATCCTTAGTCATTTTCGCATCTCTCAAGCACATTTCCACAGTCCTCATGCACTTCTCGAACAAGTCCATGTTAACCTCCTCAAACTTTGCTCGGGAGAACATTGCAGAAAAATCAATTCCATTAAATAAACAATCAACGCTAATAATTGTCTGAGTAGCGGTTGAAGTAATCCTCTTCGCTCTCTCACATTGATCCCTCAACCTACCTAAAGCTTTTAGGTTCTTACTAATGTCCTCTTTGTGTTTTCTCTTGAATTCTCGGACAAAGTGATTCACCATTCTGTTATCAAAATCCTCACCTCCCAGATGTGTATCACCACCCGTAGCTTTAACCTCAATGACTCCCCTTTCATCAATGGTAAGAATGGAAACATCAAAAGTACCACCACCCAAGTCAAAAACCAATACATTCATCTTGCCAATTATATCATCTCTCTTGTCGAGAGAATAAGCAATTGCAGCAGCAGTTGGCTCATTAATCATACGCATAACTTCTAATCCAGCAACCTTTGCAGCATCCTTAGTTGATTGCCGTTGTGAATCATTAAAATAAGCAGGAACAGTAATCACTGCTTTTTCAACAGTCGATCCAAGATATTTCTCAGCAACCACTTTCAACTTCGCTAAAATCATGGAAGATACTTCTTCAGCAGCAAATTCCTTCTTTTTATTTTTGTACGTGACTACAATTTTGGGCTTGTCGTCGCGCCCGGCCGCAACTATAAAAGGCCACAACTTCACGTCTTCCTGAACAGTTTTATCACTTGCTCTTCTTCCGATCAACCTCTTAACATCTACTTAATGTAACATGACAAAATAGTGATTTGTTAAAACCTGAATTAATTCACTAACTATAACGTGTATAAACAATAAATAAAAGTTGCCTAACCGAAGATGGTGTTGGTGGGGTTATAAGCAGCCTGGTTCTTGGCAGCATCCCCAACCAAACGCTCTGTGTCATTGAAGGCGACACATGAGGGGGTGATTCTGTTTCCTTGATCATTGGCTATGATCTCAATGCGGTTATTCTGCCAAACAGCCACACAAGAATAAGTGGTTCCAAGATCGATACCAATGGCATGAACTTTATGTCTTGCTGACATCGTTTTACAAATATACAGAAATTATAGTCTTGCTGTGAAGGTAGCAACCAGAGTTGCAACTCTTGTTATCCGTCAGCTGTTTCTTTGGGATCACGTGATCAACTATCTGCCATGGGTGCATAACAGCATAGTTACTTTAAGTTTACTAAGAAAATAGAATTCAAACTGGTCTCGGTGCTATATCAGTAGTGAAACTATATTTGACATTGTCACATATCAATTATCAAATCATATAAAATCTTATGTCAGACTTGTAAACAGAAACTATTAACTGAAGTACGAGTAGTACAATTAGTTAAGTTGAATAGGTAACCACACTTATATAAAGATAAATTTACCGCATTTATTCTGATCCCGACTAGTACTGCATTTATTCAAATATATAAAGATAAATTTACCGCGCATTTGTACAAGATATATATACTTTAAAAGTGGCGAATTTCAAAGTTCATATTGGATCCATATCAAAATTCTAATGCAGATCAGAATCAAATTATAGTGGGCCATTTAAACTTATAATTAAGCTTTCGGTGTTCGAGGGCCTAGTTTGAACTTTGAACGTAAGCTAGTGGGCGACGGATATCCTCGATTGGGACAAAGTGATTAAAATCATAACTAAATCACCATACCTCATACCTTATTCTGTGGGTTAATAACTGATTCTCAGATTTCCATAAATGAATTCTATTCAAATTACCAATCTCAAATGGGCTATCTATAATTTTTGACAGTTTGAAATCTTTTTTGTTAGGATTTAGGAGGGATTATCATGAGCAAAGGACCAAAGACCAGCAGCACAAGTTCAGAACATGGAGCACAAAAGCTTGGTATTTGCAGCAAAAAATGTGTTTTTATTTTATCAGAAATCAAAGGTACAAAGAAAAGCTAGTACTAGTTTCTTACTACTTAAGATACTACCAAAATGACCAAAATGCTCTTATAATACTAGCCAAGTCATGTAGTACCAAAATTACCAAACTAAAGTCAAAACATGTAACATTTTTAGACACAACTTTTAGGAGAAAATACAAAATAAGCGAAGTCCAGGGGCTAAACTCTGACTGCCTTCATTCTCATCACAACAAATATACATAATAGCTAGCGGGCAGGGGAGGACATACTTGAGGCAGGGTATACAGCTATACATGATTGCACGTGCATAACTTAACAGCGCCATCGCTAATGTAAAATCGAAATTTTTCTTTATATATTTTAGAGTTTAATAATAAGTGCATACCCTTTTCAAACTTTATTAAAAATTGCATAGCCTGTGACAAACTCCTGGGCTAACAAGATTTTCTAGCAAAAAAAAGATGTTTTTACCCGTCCCGGTTGCAGCTGCGATTTTCCAACAAGAACTTTTCTTTTTAAGGTAAAACAGATGAATTTCAATATTCTTGAATACATAAAATGTTCAATCCTCGTACATGAAATCAGTTGGTTTTGGTGTTATGCCACCAAATAAATATATTGAATGCAACCAAGATGATCAACACAATGATATGCTACTTATAAAAGGAATTTGGAGTACCTATTTTGTTAGGATTAGGGATACATAATGATGGGGCAAATGACCAAGAAGATCAGCAATCAGCAAACCAAAAGGACCAGCAGCAGCAGAAGCACAAGATCAGAAGCAAAAGGGAGCACAAAACTGCTGGTATTTTATTAACAAAATTTATGAAGTACAAAGTCTAGTACAAGTTACATATATGCTATTGGCTATATATCTAAATAACCGACATTCAAGAAACACCGACATACAAAATCAACCGACATACAAATTCTAGATACTACTAAAATGACTAAAATACCCTTAGTACTAATATTACCAAAATACCTTTAAGAGTTTAAGTCAAAATATCTAACATATTTTATACTGAGGAACTGGAACCTTTGCGAATTTCACGAGCACTGCTGTTGTTCCTAGGGTTTACAAAAAGGATGAAGATCGATTCTCTCACATGGTTTTTAAGCAAAGATTTTTAAATCTTTTTCTCCCTTAAAATATATTTATACTAGGATTTAAGCCGCGCGTTGCCGCGGGCATTTTAAATACAAATTTATTGTAAACATAAAGGACCAAGGACTGATTTTGCAACAGACGTATAACATGAAGGACTAATTATGTAAATTATGTGAGGACTAAATTTGCAACAAACCTCTGAGATGAAGGACCAAGTTTGTATGATTTTTTTTAAATTGTTAAAGATAACGGTCGTTAGCTACTTAACGGCAAGATAGACCAAGGACTGACTTTGCAATGGATCTATAATACGAAGGACCAATTCTGTAAATTATGAGAGGACTAAATTTGCAACGAACCTAGAGATGAAGGACCAATTTCGTACAGAAATTAAAAAAAAAAAAAAATTATATCGCTACAGTAACTAACGGGCGTTAGTTAACAGTCATTAAGTAACTAACGCCCGTTAGTTACTGTAGTGCTACAGTGTTTTTTTTTTTGGTTACTATTCCTAAGAACCCCACTGAATGTTATTTATAATAATATGGAGTTTAATTAAACTTTCAATTCAACCCTCTGGCTTTACATCATTCACCATATCTTGACAACGACTTCTTCTCTTTTATGAATGAACGTTGTTTGTGTGTATGAGAGAATTTTACATTTACTCGAAATATAAGTGTTAAAATGTCATATTACTCAATTTACAAGTGAATATCTCATGATGTATGTTGAAAGTATTTCTTCATTATGACAAACAGCTGAACCTTCAGGGGGTTATTATGCAATTATTTTATAACTATATTTCTAACCATTTAACTTTGGGTGTTAGGGTAAGGATCCAGTGAGAAGAAAACTTAAAATGAGAAGT
Source organism: Artemisia argyi (assembly GCA_030686995.1). Classification (NCBI taxonomy): domain Eukaryota; kingdom Viridiplantae; phylum Streptophyta; class Magnoliopsida; order Asterales; family Asteraceae; genus Artemisia; species Artemisia argyi. Next base: position 50,236,676 of record CM060688.1, read on the forward strand.
ATGAGAAATAATTATAATCACACATTTGAGATGCATCGACTTGATTTAGATGCATCTCTATTCATTTAGATGCATTCCAATTAGTTTCGAAAGTGATTTTGAAGTGAAAACGATGCAAAGTAGTACTAAAAACAAATTTGACCCGCAGAGGACGAAAAATGTATAGGATTCGTCTAACTTGATGAAATGCATCTAATATATGTATATGCATCTAATTTTTTGCTAGAAAATATATTATGATGCATCTAAAAGACTAGGTATGCATCTAATTCAACTCAATGCATCTCAAATGTGTAGTTATAATTATTTCTCATCCTTCTTATTTTAAGTTTTCTTCTCATTTGATCCTTGGTCGTTGTTTGTAAGATTTGTTTGTGCAGGGTTCAGAATGTAACTTCCTGAGCTATATAAAGATCGTATCCTGCTAGGGTTTCAGTTAGTCTTGCGATCTAATATTCTCTCTCAAATAGTCTTTCATCATCATCTGATTAAGAAGTGTTTTCTGGGTAGTTTACTTTGGTAAACAAGTGTAGTAGATCATCTTGATCTCTGGTTTGGTTTAGTGTGAGTTGTTGTATTCTTTTGTTGCACCTATTAGAGGGACAACAAGTGTTTCTTTGTAATTGTTTGGTTAGAACCTGTGTTGGGAACTAATCTGCTGTGTATATTGTTATAATAAAAGATTATCACCAAGGGGTGGTTGGTTGGGTGATTATTAGCTTTGTTCTGTACCATTTTAACATGGTATCAGAGCCAGGTTGATCTCTTGGTGATTCTTGGTTGGTTATAGTGCTCGATTGAATTAGGATTTTTTTCTTGAAACCCTAATTTTTAGGGGTTTTTTGATTGGTGAGGTTCTTGATTCAATTGAAGGTGGTTTCAGTTGTTTCTGTGGTTGAATCGTGGTTTCTTGGTTTTATTAGAGGTTGAATCGTGGTTTCTTGGTTTTATTAGAAGAAACCCTAATATTTCTTATTTGGGGGTTTCTTGTATTCTAGGAATCTTGTGGTTCTTGGGCTATTCTCCGCTGCTGGTTTCATCTCTATAGCACTGTAAGTGTCTTTCTCCTTTAGGGTAACTAGTTCTGAGTCTAGTGGGTGCAAACGAATTGACTAACTTCTTGATCTGCCTCTTTAGAGGTGTGAATACCTGCTCTGGTCAATCACAGCTTGCTGGCTTGGGCTAAGTTAGTCCTGGGTGTGAGTGTGTTTAGTTTTTTATGGTTTATAGTTTTTGGTCATATTTGGTTTATTAATTGGTATTTGTTGATTATCTGTTTCTTTATTTTGTTAGTTTTATCTGGTTGTCTGTTTTGTTTATCTGTTTTTCATTGGTTGTGTTCTTTAATTGTTCAGTATGGCTATTATGATTAGCAGTCTTGATCAGAGTAATCCTCTGCATCTTCATTCTAATGATTCTAATTGTGCTTCTATTGTTAGTGTTAAATTGACTGGTGTTGAAAATTATAGAGTTTGGGCTAGTGCTATAAAACTTGCTATGCAAATTAAAAATAAAATTGGTTTTCTTGATGGTTCTTGTGTTAGAACTTCTTATGCTGCTAGTCCTTTGTTAGAGGCTCAATGGGATAGATGTAATGTTGTTGTGCTTAATTGGGTTCTGAGCTCTTTAACTCAAGATGTGTATCTTGGGCATGTTTTTTCTGATAATGCTTCTGTTGTGTGGAAAGATTTAAAAGACACATATGATAGAATTGATGGTTCTGTTGTTTTTAATCTACTTCAAAAGATTAACAATTTTAAACAAGGTGGCTTACCTGTTTCTGAATATTATCATAAGTTGAATTCTTTGTGGAGAGAATTTGATATTCTTACTAAGTTGCCTGATTGTACTTGTGAGGCTAGGCAAGAGATTGTTGATCATGGTAAGTTGTTAAAATTGATGCAGTTCCTTATGGGGCTTGATGACATTTATCAACCTATAAGAAGTACTCTTTTGACCAGGGAAGTCCTTCCTGAAGTCAAAGATGCTTTTGTCATTGTATCAAGGGAAGAATCCCATATAGGGGTTCCAACCACAACTGTTAAAACTGAGAAGGCTCAGGTGTCTGCTTTTGTTTCTAAAACTTACGATAATAAAAATGTTAATTGGAGAAGAAACAATAATGGTAATAATTCTGGGTCTAATAACAGAGGGAATTATGATAGTTTGATTTGTTCTCATTGTGGTTTGAAAGGACATACTGTTGAAAGGTGTTTTGAAATTATTGGTTATCCACCTGGTTTTAAAAAGAATCCTAATTTGAAACCTGTTAATAATTTCAACAAGACTAATGATGTAAAAAGTGCTTCTGTGGTTAAGAATGATACTGGTAGTATGTCCTTGAGCAATGAACAGGTTATGAAGCTTTTAAGTCTGTTGAATGATAAACCTGGAACCTTTGCTCATGCCAATATGGCAGGTAGGGACTCTTGTTCCTTCTTTAATTGCAGTGTTTTCTTTAATCAGCATTTCTATAAATTCTTTGGTGCTAGTATTAAGTTGGATGGGGTCAATTATCATCTGGGATGGATAATTGATTCTGGTGCTAATCAACATTTAACTAATAGTCATCTTAATATGCATAATTTGATTGATATATCTGATTTAAAGATTACTGTGGGACATCCTAATGGAACTTTAGCTAAAGTTACTCATGTTGGTAATCTTAAGCTTAATGATAATGTGATTTTGTTTGATGTTTTAGTTGTTCCTGAGTATTGTGTTAGTCTCATATCTGTTAATAAATTGATTAAAGATAGCAAGTTAAGAATTGGTTTTGATGAAACTAAATGCTATATTCAGGATTTGAGTCAGCAGAGGGTTCTGGGGACTGGTAGTGAATCTGGTGGTCTTTATTTGTTTGATAAGTCCAAAGTTTCTTCTGCTTGTGTAATTAAAAGTGAGTTTCTTAGTTGTTTTGTTTCTAAAGATGTTTGGCATAGTAGATTGGGACACCCTGCTAATCAAGTTTTAAAACTTTTAAAATGATCTTTAAAATTAACTCATATTGATCATGGTGCTCCTTGTGATGTTTGCCATAAGGCTAAACAAACAAGAGACCCTTTTCCTTTAAGTGAACATAAGACTTCTGTTTTTGGTGACCTTATACACTTAGATGTGTGGGGGCCTTACAAGGTTGTTAGCAGGGAAGGTTTCAGATATTTCTTGACTATTGTTGATGATTTTAGCAGATCTGTTTGGATGTATATGCTAAAGGGAAAACATGAAGTTTTTGAAATGTTTCAAAGATTTTTTAGAATGGTTTTGACTCAGTTTAATATAAAAATTAAGATTGTTAGGTCTGATAATGGTACTGAGTTTGTTAATAATAAAATGGGTGAATTTTTTGATAAAATGGGTATTATTCATCAAACTAGTGTAGCATATACTCCTCAGCAGAATGGGATTGCTGAAAGGAAACATAGGCATCTACTTAATGTTGCTAGAAGCCTTATGTTTCAGGGGGGGATTCCTCTTGTGTTTTGGCCTGACTGTGTTTTAACTGCTACTTATTTGATTAACAGGTTGCCTTCCACTGTTTTAAATGGTAAATCTCCTTTTTCTTTGGTTTATGGTAGAGAACCTAGTCTGGCACATCTTAGGAGTTTTGGGTGTCTTTGTTATGCTACTATTTTAAAAGAATCTGATAAGTTTTCTGAAAAGTCTGAAAGGTGTGTATTACTTGGTTATGCTAGTGGAAAGAAAGCTTATAAGTTGTTAAGTTTGGAAAATAGATCTATATTATACTCCAGAGATGTCAAATTTTATGAGACTATTTTTCCTTATAAAATGAAACAAACTGATTTAACAGATTCTCATCTTGAAATCAACACCTTAAATTTCTTTGATAATTTTGAGTCAAAAACCAGAACTCCTAGTCCCTCTCCCAATGATGAAACAAGTGATGTAGCATCTGTTGGTAGAGAAGGTAATCTAGATCAATCTGGTAGGGTTGTGGATGATATTCAGGATTTAGAACAGATACTTTATCCTGATGCTTCATAGCAACCAATTGATTCTAGTTCTGCAACTCCTTTAGATGAAAATTTAAATTCTGAGGGAAATGCAACATCTGAAATAGATGTGCCTAGTTTTCAAAATGTGTTTCAAAATCAGACTGATGAAGGAACTACTAGTTGTAGAAGATCTAGTAGATCTTCTAAATTGCCTGCTAAACTGAATGATTATGTGCTTGATTCTAAACTTAAGTATGGTTTGAATAAATTTGCTAATCATACTAGATTGAGTTTTGATAATTGTTGTTTTGTTGCTAATTTGAATAAATCTTGTGAACCTTCCTCTTTTGAGGAAGCTTATAAGAATGTTAACTGGAAAGGTGCTATGAATGATGAGATTGTTGCTTTATATGAAAATGATACTTGGGAAGAAGTTGATCTTCCTGAGGGAAGAGTTCCTATAGGATCTAAATGGGTTTGGAAACTTAAGTTCAAGTCTAATGGTGAAATTGAAAGGTATAAGGCTAGAGTTGTAGCTAAAGGTTTTAATCAAAAACCTGGTTTTGACTATGATGAAACATTTAGTCCTGTGGTCAAAATGGGCACTGTAAGGTGCTTGTTAAGTATTGCTGTTCAAAATGACTGGAAGATTTTTCAAATGGATGTTAACAATGCTTTTTTATATGGTGATTTAAATGAAGAAGTTTATATGTTACCTCCACCTGGTCTTTTTCCAGAAAATAGTAAAAAGGTTTGTAGGCTTAAAAAATCTCTTTATGGGTTAAAACAGGCTCCTAGACAATGGAACCTTAAATTGTCTGAAGCTCTGTTTGAAGCTGGTTTTGTTCAATCTAAAAATGATCACTCTCTGTTTGTTAAAACTGAAGGAAGTTCAGTTTTGTATTTACTTGTGTATGTTGATGATCTGGTGATTACTGGTAATAGTGAGAGTGAGATTGAAAAATTTAAAACTTTTCTAAGGAATAAGTTTAAAATTAAAGACTTAGGAGAGTTGAAATATTTTCTTGGTATTGAGGTGCTAAAAACTAATAAGGGTTTATGTTTAAACCAAAGAAAATATTGTCTTGAGCTATTGAATGATTATGGTTTACTTGGTTGCAAACCTGTTTTAACTCCATTACCTGAGAATATTGTGCTTAATAATAAAGAGTCTGAGGATGATAAGTATTTGAGAAATATTACTAGTTATCAGCAACTTGTTGGGAAGTTAATATATCTTACTATGACTAGGCCTGATATTTCTTATGCTGTGCATTGCTTAAGTCAGGATATGCATTCTCCTTTGAAGTCTCATTTTGATATTGGCTTAAGAGTTTTAAAGTATCTTAAACTTGCACCTGGTAATGGATTACATTTTAGTAAAAATAATCAAGGGTTTAAAGTTTCTGCCTATTCTGATTCAGATTGGGCTAAGTGTCCTGTTACAAGGAGATCTGTTTCAGGATACTGTGTCTTTGTGAATGGTAATTTGGTATCTTAGAAGAGTAAAAAACAACCTACTCTATCTAAATCTTCGGCTGAGGCTGAATATAGGTGTATGGCCTCTACTACATGTGAGGTTATGTGGATTCTTAAAGTGTTAAATGATTTTGGTATTACAGATAATTTGTTACCAGTTGAGTTGTTTTGTGATAACAAGGCTGCTATTCAAATTGCTGCTAATCCAGTGATGCATGAAAAAACTAAACACTTTGATATTGATGTTCACTTGGTTAGAGAAAAGGTTGCTTCTGGGTTGATTAAAACTGTTAAGGTTGACTCAAAAAGTCAAACTGCTGATGTTTTAACTAAAGCCCTTGGGTCTGTGCAACATAGTGTTATGGTTAAAAATCTTGGCATGATTAATCTGTTTGCAGGTTCATCAGTTTGAGAGGGGGTGTTGAAAGTATTTCTTCATTATGACAAACAGCTGAACCTTCAGGGGGTTATTATGCAATTATTTTATAACTATATTTCTAACCATTTAACTTTGGGTGTTGTTTGTAAGATTTGTTTGTGCAGGGTTCAGAATGTAACTTCCTGAGCTATATAAAGATCTTATCCTGCTAGGCTTTCAGTTAGTCTTGCGATCTAATATTCTCTCTCAAATAGTCTTTCATCATCATCTGATTAAGAAGTGTTTTATGGGTAGTTTACTTTGGTAAACAAGTGCAGTAGATCATCTTGATCTCTGGTTTGGTTTTGTTTATAGGTTTGGTTTAGTGTGAGTTGCTGTATTCTTTTGTTGCACCTATTAGAGGGACAACAAGTGTTTCTTTGTAATTGTTTGGTTAGAACCTGTGTTGGGGACTAATCTGCTGTGTATATTGTTATAATAAAAGATTATCACCAAGGGGTGGTTGGTTGGGTGATTATTAGCTTTGTTCTGTACCATTTTAACAATGTACAACAAGGAGAAGGAACCCGCCGTGTTGCGGCGGGGGCCTCTGTACCTGTGTGATAAACCTTTTCATATGTTTCGTATGGTTGCAGTTGCCGGTAAATAGACAAAATTAGATAGATGCATTGCTAGGATCGTGTTTACAAAACATTGCAAGCGTTTTTCCTATCGAGTTTATCCTTGCAATTTTACAGGCTGCTACACTAGTGCGACATCCTTTCTTCACACACCTGCAAGTCTATCCTGCATACCTGTGCCGATACCCTACATTCATTTACTGTACATTATGTTACTGCTACTTAAGGTTTTGCTACAGACCATGTTATCAGACTTGTTTCATTGCATTACTCGTACTTTGCTTTCTTGCTGGCTTGGGTGACTGGTTTGTCTTCAGGTTCAGTGGTCGGTAGCTGCGGAGTTGGTATTGGCATTGTTTCAGTGTCTGCATCTGCGGTATTTGTCTGTTGTATGCGGCCTTCGGCTGTTTCTTCATGAACCTGTGTGAACAGTTGTCTTCGAACCGTGTCGGATGATCCATCCTTCAGTTATTACATTTATCTAACACGTTAAGATAACATACATCGGATTACGTAATTGGATGTAGCTAAATGCTGTTGTTGTCATTGTCGTTGCGTCATCTGTTGTCAGAGGCCTCGTGTGCGAATCAGGTTTACCTAAAACAATGATAACGTAAGATGTTTAATAAGAAGGCGATTGAGAACATATGAAAGTTTTAAAACGTATGTGTGTTAATGTTAGTAGCAACCTGTGTTGGTTTTATTGGTAGGTATAAACGATACCACTTGATGTTCTTAATTATATAAGCTATTTGAACCATAATGAAGTTTGAAAGTAATGGTTACAGAAATGAACTTAGTCGACTAAGAAGTTGTGGATGGAGCCAGCTCGGTCTTTGTCAGGCACACCTACTGATTAAGTGAAGATAAAGCATACCTTCCTGATGTTGAAGGCATTCCATGAAGAACTTAAGGAGCTAACAGTGTGTGCCCGGCATGACCTGTAAAGATTGCTCTAATAGTTTCTCTTGTTGGACTTGTCTCGACACCATTGCTTCCATCAATGGTAAAATCCCTCTTTTTTCCTCATCAAAGTGCTCTTCGCATTTTCCTAAAGATGCAAATTATAAATTTTAAAGAAACAAAAATAAGACAGCGTTGGTGCATTGTGCTTTGAGCAGCGCATCCCTTACATTTTGCATATATGACAGTCTTCATGGGTCAAGCATTTTTTTTCTAAAAAGTTAGTATTTTACACAAATTATTTTTGTAAATAGCTTGTTAACCGGGCCTGATATTTTTAACTTGCCAAATACATGCAATTTCGTGTTTGACAAACCATCCTGCCCTACCAACTTTCGCCACCTTTAGTCACAAAATGTAACTGAAACGCTTTGCAGTGACAAAGATGTTACATTTGTGAAGAGAGTTACCTGGGATTTGTGTTGACTCTATTGTACATTATCACCCCTTTTAGCTGCAATTTCAGAACCAAAACATCCTCATTTAAGCCCACGTTGCAGCACGCAAGCACGGCCATTTCAGTCACGTTTAAGCACCTAAATCCACCCACTTCAGGTCCCATTTGAGCAACCAACCCACCCGTTGCAGCCCCCATTTCAACAACCAAATGCACACACTTCTTTTAGCTGCAATTTCAGCACCAAAACCCCCTCCTTTCAGTCCCTTTTCAGTACCTAAACACCATCCTTTCAGCCCCCATTTGAAACGCACACACTTCTTTTAGCTGCAATTTCAGCACCAAAACCTCCTCCTTTCAACCCCTTTTCAGTACCTAAACACCATCCTTTCAGCCCCCATTTAAGCCCCTAAAGGTTGCATATCATGTACAGTAAGAACGACATACTATGGAACAGTTTGCATACCATTTGTAGCAAGAACACCCTACGGTTATCGTCAAACCTAAAGATGATTCGGATCAAAAGAAAAATATTAAGGACAAGAAAAAAAATCACATATCAAAAAATCCAATGGTATTTAAATGTTAAAAAAATCATACTGTAATACAAAGAGTGTGGGCGGGAACTGTGCTTGGCGCAACTGTTTGCCCTACCTAGTAGTACTTCCCGCATATTTATATGAATATGCGCTATAAATATTGAATTTTGTAGGGAAATAAGCATGAGCCAGTCATATTACCTTCACGGACGCCGCCTGATTGTTTATTCTTTTGAACTGAGGTAAGAGTAGACGCGCCAATTGCCTGAGCTACAATGCGGAAAAAATATAGCGCGTACGTTAGTTATATGCAAATGCTAACAGGTACAAACATTACACATTGCACTCGAGAGTTTACCATTCTATTTTCGTTGGCTGCCCTGTTTGATCTACCGCATGAGAAAGTTCACGTGTCCAAGACAAATCCATTTCATTGATTTCTGGTATACATACAATGAAGTACAGATTACACGTTTAGTGTCAGTAACTATTGTATTGAAAACCTAGTTGATAGTATACCTGTGGGTCGACTACGGCTGACAGGCGCATCTGCTATAGCAGCTAGTGGAACAACCGTTTGTAATATCACTGGACATGTTACACCTGCCCTTGCATGAGGTGCATCCTTTGCTTCTGACATACCTGCAACGGAGTCGGGGTAACATATATAATGAGAGCACAACACATTACATAATAACTTAATGAGGGCACAATACATTACATATTAGGTTGACAAATTATGATTGCAAGCCACACTTACTGGGACTTGAATTTGTAAACAGCAAATCATGAGTTCCGAAAGCAGGACATTCATTATTGGGAAGTCAACGCTACAGGAATTGTTGGCTTGAAAACGTTGCCACAAATAAAAAGACATCCGAGGATTTGTCAAACCTGTTCCAACTCCATTTTATACATTTGACCAAACATATAGTAATATGTAAATAGCCTAAAGACTAATGGGAGAACCACAATCATGTACAGCTGACCTGGAATGCGATGTAAGTACCTCAAGCTCTATCATCGACTTCCTTCATATCTTGTCACTTCTTTTTCACTACTGAAAATGAACATTCCAACTCATCAATGACAGAAATAAACTTAGGTACCAACTAATGAAAACACAAAAACTAAAACCCCTAGTGTTTTTAAAGAACCTTATATTACCTTTTGTTTTTTGCTTTCAAATTTCAGTCCGAGATTTTCGGCTTCGGGTTATTGTTTTTTCTGTAACGTTGACGCAATATCTTGTATGCATAATTGACAATCAATTAACCAATATTAGGAAAGAATTGTTTGAATCACAAATTCAAGAAAAGCAAAAGTAATGAGATTACATACCCTTTTGAGTTTATTTAATAAAAAATGATTTAACCTCATAACCAACAGCAGGAAGTCAACCTATAAAAGAAATTAACATAAGTCCCAAATTAGCAAAGCCCCAAAATTATGATAAAGCCCTAATTACAAAAAAATAATACTACCTCCGTCCCATTTTAAGTGTCCACAATGGAATCTTGAATTGTCCCAAATTAAGTGTCCAGATTCTATTTCAACCAATGAGATGAGACTTTAGTGGGTAAAAATTATATTTGATTGGTGGAGAGTGTAGTTAGTGGAATTTCCTAAAACTTTGTGCATGATGTAAGTGGACACTTAATGTGGGACGGAGGGAGTAATAATTAACTAAAATTAAACACACAAATCAAACAAAATCCATATCACCAATTTCCAACGAATCAGAAAGAAAAAAAAAAAAAAAAAAAAAAAAAAAAAAAACCATAACATTACTTACCTCACAAAATTTTCAGCATCTTTCTTTTACGTCACAAAATTTTCAGCATATTTCTTTCTTGTTATGACCTCATAGTTCAGGAAAGAAACCATAATATTAATCAAATAATGAAATTTATGTAAAACAAAAGAACCTGAATTGAGGAACCTGATTATGAAGAAAGGATAAAGGTAATGGAACTGTGTGGAAGATTTTGGATAGTCGACCTCTTTGTTATTATCCATTCTTAATAAATATTATAGTCTACTATCTAGGAGGAGTATGGGTAAATAATACTATAATGGAAATACTATTATAATACAAACTGGGAATTCGTTCCATCGTGAAATGATATATAATATAATATAATAGTATTTTCAGTATGTGATTGTTGTCCTAAAAATATACAGTAAAAGTTAGCAAATCATCTGTATCATATAAGTTATTAGGCGGTCAGTTTGAGGATGCTCATAACGTGTTCGATCAAATGTCAGAGGGCTATAAAGGGGAAAATTGAGTATGATATTAATATAGTTGAAGCTGATGCATGTAAGAAGGGTGTCAACAATTGTTTTTATGTAAGAATTAGGACGTTTTAGACTTTCGAATAACTTAAGGTGACGTTTTACCGCTCGACCTGTTTACCCATTCCACCATTCCGGTTTAGCTAAAAAGATTAGAACATATCTGTTACAATGTCAATTGATCATCTATTATGAAATGTAAAACAGACACACAGGTAGTCTATGTATATGTGAGTATTGTTGCTATCAATTGTAGCAAAACTTTCGGATGACATGAGATACACATAAGAGTTTATGTTGTACTTACTTGGTACACCGTGTTGCCAAACTAAGAAATGTTATACATTCCAGTTAATATAATATTACTGCCTCTGAGTCCTGCCAACAAACAAAGCGAGAACAATGACACTGTTAATGGCAAACAACACCGTTAGTATCCTTCCCTTTCTTTTCGGCTTCGTTTAGCTGTTTATAGTTTCTGTTTTGCGTCCCTGTTATTACTAATTTGTTTTATGCTATTAAGGAACATCGGCGACTATAGATAAACTGGCAAAGGAAATGTAGCAAAGTACGGTTGCTGATACCACATATGAAAACATGGCGTTCACAGGTAAGCAATGTGTTCCACCAATTCTCTGTAGTTAGCATAATCGTGACAACAGTCACTTCTACGTCTTATTTAGATAGCCAGAGCCTGATATTATATCGATCGTGGTTGTAGGCTGGAAATGGAGTTCACCTCAAATCAACGCAATGCGCACTCAATCCAAGTTTAAGCTCATGGTGAGATGATGATTCATAGTCTATTTTTTTAGGAAAACTTTGTATGATATTGATTGGCTTTTGTTTGATTGCAGTCTCTAACTCCAATTCATAACTGGGATTCAAGATAGCTTTCATGGTACAAAACAAGTTCACCCTAATGTCTCATTTGTAAGGTACTTTATACGTCCGTTCACGTGATGTTTGTGTAACCTCGAAACCAAACTAATAAGTCATAGAATCTGATAAAGGTGATTTTGTTTTTGGGTTATCAGATATATGAACATACACAAACCAGTTTCAGACACGTTTGCAATCTAGCAAGATCAAAGATAAGAAGGTTAGCCTGATTTTTAATGTATTTGTTGCTGTTTATTCCTGTTGTGTGTCCATCTACGTTCGGACGTTTTATGCCGGTTGTTATGTAATACATACCAGGTTGCGGTCACGATGGACATTCACTTAATGAGGTGCAACAGGTAATTTATTGCCTCTTCTACATGCGGTGAATCATCGCTTTTACCTTATGTATAGTAATTAGTTTTTTCCCCGTGTTTGTGTTCCAGGTTAACGTATCAACAAATGTGATACCAGAAGTTCTGGCCAATGTTTGTGCGCGTAATGTACCAGCTTCTGTCAGCAGCTCTCGCGTTCCATCTACACCGGTGCTTTGAGATAACGATGCTCCTATCAGCTCCTTTTCCTACGGTTGGTGATTCACTGGCTTTTAACTGCATTTCTCATTTTGCATTGTCATTGTTATGGCTGCTTTTTACTTACGTTTATGGCATTAGACTCTTTTCCATATACGTTTGTTGAAAAATATTTGTGTCGTCAGGTCATATGCAAATGGGTGATTGGCCAGTCACATTGGATTTTGGGGCTGGTCTTATTCGTCATGAGGCGATTGTGGATTACGATGGGCTTGAGTGGTTTGATGATATTGTTCGTCAGGTTGGAGTTGCTCAGCACCAGGTAGATTCAGTACTGGAAATTCTTATGTGTGGTCCTTTTATGTTATTGCAATCGTTAAAGAAATCACACTTATATAAACTTCAGGCAGCTGTACAAGTGTAGGTAGGTCTCGGAAAAGAAAGCACAACACCAAGAGATGGAACACTGTCAACACCTGTTTGCGAAGAACCACTTGCAGATCCCGAAAAGGAAGCCCTCACCCAAGCCAGCAGGAAGGCAAAGTATGACTAGGCCACTACAACAGGTCTCATAATATAGTCTGTAACTAAACATTAAGAAGTGATATAATGTAACAGTAAATGAATGTAACGTATCGCACCATGTATGTAGGATAGATGTGCAACTATGTCAACGCATAATGGCACATTAGTATAGCAGGCTCTAAAGTTGCAAGTAGAAAGCCGGTAGGAAAAACCCTTGCAATGTTTTGTAAACAACATCCTGTCAATACATCTATCTAGTTTTTTTCTTTGTTTTAAGGCATTTTCCATCACAACAACTGTGCAAACAGGTTTCTCACACAGGTACAGAGGCCCCCGCCGCAACGCGGCGGGTTCCTACCCCTTGTTGTATATAAATCTGTCTCGCTTATTCTCTGGTTAGTTAAATAATATATATACATCACGTACTACTTGAACATTTTAATTTCTAATTTCATAACCTGTTGTGTTTTTTCCTAGAATTATTAACGTTAAATAAATAAAGGGTGGCAACACAGGAGAGTATGCCAATCTTGTCCGGAAAATGGAAGAATATGGAAACCCGATACATACCACGCTAGGTGAAAACATGGACGCAAGGCGTCAAGAACTAAGCACGAACGTGGGTCATGCTAGTGGGGGTGCAGGGTGTTATTATGACTTTGGAGATGCAACTGGTGTTGGTTTTGGTGGCACTGGTGTTTATTTGAACCAACATGGTGCGTTGGGCGTTGGCGGTGGTGGTGTTGGTAAGGAGATGGAGAAGAAAGAGTCGCAGGAGAAGGTCGATGATGGTGCTAATTAGCGAAACGATGAAAAGAGGAGGTAGGAGGTGGTGATATCATGGTGTTGAGATTAGTACATATATAAACGCAATAATCAAAGTCTTAGATAAAGTTTGTAAAATTACATGTGTTGTTAATTAGTGAGATATATTTGTACATGACTTTGGTTGACATGATCGATGTTAATATGAACTAGTACAATACCCGTGCGTTGCCCGGGTACAACGATTGAGAAACTTGTTTCGAGTGTATAATATAAATTCTGAAAACTTGGTTTCTTTTTCTTCTCCGCTGAGAAAACATCTTCCAATTCCGTTTTCTATCCTACATATAAATAAGAATAGTCAACCACAAGACACATATGAGGTTATATCTGATTTAGAACTAAATAATACATTAATTGTTTGTCAATTTTGTATCTTTCTCTAGAATATCATTTAGAGTATATCATTCCATCTTTCATTTTCAATAACATTGTCTCATTTCCATGTCAATAAATTTTACCACCCTTTTTCGTTTTCTTAGAGGTGTGGTATAACTAAAACAAATTATTAGCTTTTAGTGCAAGGGATATAAAATGAGTCAGACAATGAAGAAAAGTTATACATAGTAAAAAAGGATCCCCTCATCAAGGATGAATGGGTATCCAGTTCATCGTTTGTGGTCGGGCTAATGTTCAAAGAAAGGAAAACTATATTAGCCTTCAAACAAATATTGAGAATATGATTATTTGTTGAGATGCGAAACCAATAAAGTTAAAAAGAATGTTACCTCATCAACAACGAATTAATTCCCCTATCCACATTGTTCCCGACTTGCTATTTAAAGAAATGAATAGTAAACATTAGATCTTCATAAAAATATAAACCTATGAGGTAAGATGTTGAAACGTGTTATAAAAAAAATCAATTTTTGAATAATTCACTGAGATTCATTTTCACTACTTCAGTTAACTCGTTTTGACTTCGTTAATGAGCACGTTAAATTTTAATTGTCCATCCGTATAAATATAAGAAATGCAAGATTTAACATCACCACATTGAAATATGATGGATGAAATAGATTGCATTGTACTCATACCTTCATTTTGTTGTATAGTAGTAGTTCTTTGAATATTGAGAATGAGTAAATGGTGTGTTTTCCGTCAGAAAGAAATGGATTGAATTTCAATTTACAAAATTAAAATAAGTCATCACATGGCTATACGGAAATAATATAGAGAATTGTTAGGGATTTAGTTTGGAGGCTTTGTTAGTCAATAGTCAAGGATAAGGAGTGTTTTCTTGTTCGTATATACATAGTTGCATGCGTCTAATATTCAAATTCAAATGTTAAGAATATTTTATACTTTTTCTAGTATTCAAGCATATGCACTTATCATGTTCCAATGCTTCCGTTATTATCTCAATTTAGTTGCAAAAGATAATTAATGAATTTGAATGGTTCAGATTAATTCTCCTTTTGATCTAATGGATGTAATAAACTTTGGTGAAACGCTTCGGCGGCAATAGAATAGTAATAATGGATCATGATGCAACTCATGCATGACTTGTTTATTTAAAGAGGTATATGAAGTTATTTTGCGAAACTGATTATGTGTTTGTAGAACAACATGCTTTTCGTAACACATCTATAGACGACTATGGCGGTTGCGTTCTCATATCGTTACTTCTCACAAGTATCATGGGAAGTGGTGGGTAAATGTAAACCACATGGGCTTGTAACCTATAGCTAAAGCTACTCTCGCAAAGACATTTATGATTCTTTCCATAAACAATGAAAATTTCCCAAAGTCAAAACTTTTCACCCTTTTGGACTTTTTTTGTTTATGCTTGAGTGGGAGTTTTATTATTATTATTATTATTATTATTATTATTATTATTATTATTATTATTATTACTTTTTCCGTCTCAAAATTATTGTCCAGTTTAAATTTTCAAAGTCAAACTGATTCAACTTTGACCATAAATATTTACTTTTTATCATATAATACTTGATGAAAAATTATACTATTGAAAAGTACACTTAAAACCTAATCTATTTATGTATTTTGCATCAAGTATTATATAACACCGACAAAAATATTTAAGGTTAAAGTTGAAGAAGAAAGACTAAAAAAATCAATAATGGACAATAAATTTGAGACGGAGAGAGTATTATTTTAAAAGAAATGTATTGATGTTCATTTTATACATACTGAAATAGTAAAATGAATATTTAATAAAGGAATAGCTACATTCACAAAAAGTTTATAAAAAAATATCCACATAATGATATGATTAGAGAGTTGAACAAATAATTTTTCTTTTCTCTTTCACAGTCATCAACCATATTTACATGACGTGTGTGTGTCTGATTTTATTATTTTGGTAAATCTTTCTTAAATATAGCATTTCTCATCTAAAAATGTGATGGAAGTAGTAACGGAAATTAATAGAGTATAAATTGTTAATATAGAATTTGAGGAAAGGTATAAAAAGAACTATCGTGTAAGATATCATACTTGTTATAATTTCTTTCTATAATATATCAAATAAATTTTTTTGCTATTTTATGTACTAAACTTGTATTTTTTTATGTATTTTATGATTATTTTCCCCCTTTATTTTATTAACCCGAGAGAGGCAAAATGGTTATAAAGTACACAAAAAATATCAAAAATGCAAGTTTAATACATAAAATAGCAAAAAAAAAAAAAATTTGTTCGATATATATATAAAAGAAAATCACGGCAACTATGATATATTATCGTGTAATTAGGTTCAAATGATATATTTTGCAAAAGATATCAAAAGTAAAAATAAAAATAAAAATGTCTACAAAAGCGAATGGAAAACAACCGGTTAAAAAGAGAGGACAAAATAGTAACTAAACCGGTTCAAAAGTAAAACAAGTACTCCTATTATATTCTGAATGGTAGGTTATGTAACACTCTAGAAAGACTAGGGTATAATATGAAAATTTCCTTTTTCCCGAAAGAAAAGAGCAGCAAACATTTCGAACAAAGAAAGGGTTTCTTCTTCTTCTTCTTTCAGGTGCAACCAAACACTCTTCTCTTATTCTTCTTATTTTTTTTTTTAAATAATTATTCCCATCATTTCATTTAGGATTTATATCTAATTATTTGGATTTGTTACATGATAATTATCTTGTGTATTGTTTATGCCCTAAGAACTTTAAAGGAGACTAATTATGATCTTTGCATTTTTTTTTTTTTTTTTTTTTTTTGGGGGGGGGGGGGGGGGGTGTGTTAACTAATCCACGGGGTTTGAACCCACCGCAACACAGAATCAAACCTTTTAGGAGACTGGTGTGGCCACTTCAGCACCTAGCCGGAATTGAACTTTAGACCTCTTACATTTTAGTGATGATAGTCACAAGCCTTTTTGCCGTTCGGCCACCCCTGAGTGGTTACACTTTGCAAGGTTGAGTTTAATAAAAAGTTATTTCTTTTCTGCTATCTACACTTTTATGGTTCTTTTTAGCTGTTGTTTTTTTTCCCTTACAATGTGGTTACTGGTTAGCTTGCTAACAGTGGTTCAA
The DNA here is from genome assembly GCA_030686995.1 of Artemisia argyi. Taxonomy (NCBI): domain Eukaryota; kingdom Viridiplantae; phylum Streptophyta; class Magnoliopsida; order Asterales; family Asteraceae; genus Artemisia; species Artemisia argyi. The sequence goes on from CM060688.1 coordinate 50,253,572, forward strand.
AGGGTCAATAATTTGTTTTATTAGAGTGTAGATTAAACAAGTGTATGTTGCAAGTTTTTAAAATGATTGTTGCATCTGAAGAATCAACACAAGGTTTTAGAGACTTAGATTAGATGTGAGCTGCGTGTTGTAGCTTTTAAGTTGGTGTTGTGCAGCCTCTTAACTTAACGAAAGAAATTTTGCGTTTACTAGTGCCTCTTTTTCTGTTTGTCCCCCCCCCCCCCCCCCCCCCCCCCCCCCCCCCCCCCACACAACAGCTGATAACACAAGGGAGCTTTTCCTATTCCAAAACTTTTGATTTTACGTTCGGATAACAAAGATTCGAACATTATTAGCTGCTGTGATTTCGAATTTTAGGCGTTTCCGTTGCTGATAGGATAATCAGAGTGATTACATTCAGCTATCTTTTAGGTATCTAGTAAGGAAATGCATGTTACCCTTAGATATTAGTTGCAAGAGCTCTAAAAGAGTGTGGTACCGAAGCACTGTGCATCGGAAATAAAAATGCAATCACAAGCTTATGTGTTCTATAAACAATAGGAATTTACATATGCTAGTTGAAGCAAATCATCAATTATAATTTCCTATCAATAGCATCAAGTAGCAATGATTGATTATTCTAAGTATTATTCATGTATTGACTGGTGTTGCAGAAGCTTGTAGTGTTCAATAGCGGAAAAGAATCATGTTTACCACAACGATCAGGTACCTTGGCACAAAGCCAAAACCAGCAACGAAGGCATTAGAACCTCGATTTCGGCCTGAACAAAATCAAACCATCACAAGGGCCATTTTTGAAATCCTAAAGGAGCATGGTCCTCTTAGTGTTGCTCAAACATGGGAACGCGTTCAGGTTACTTAATTTCTTTTGTCTCGGTCCATTACGTGTTGACATAATGTTTTATGATATGGATCTAAATGGTTTCTTGTGGTATGGATCATGGATCAGCTTCGGTTGGACACAAAATGCCTTTTGTCCAAAAATGTTTAATTGTTATATGATTCTAGTAATAAGTAATTTTTCCTTAAAAAAGAATAATGCTAGATGTTTTATGCATTTATGATGCACTTTAGGCGACTTTCAACCCATCTGGTCTGTTTCAGTTCAAATCTGATCTGATGCGATCCATTCAAAGTGATTGGGTGACATTGTTATCTCTGGAAATGAGTTGGATGCCATTCTGCGCATTTTGTTTGAAATGCTTTTGTGATTGCTAAGGTCTCAATTTGACGGGGTACTATGATAACATGCATTTTGCAGCAAGTTGGTGTGCAAGACTTGACTAGCAAAACACAAATGAAGACAGTACTGAGATGGATGAAGGAAAGGCAGAAGCTCAAGCAAATATGCAACCATGTTGGTCCCAACAAGCAGTTCCTCTACACCACCTGGTTCACACCCGACGTTAACAAGCAAAGATCCACCACCAAGGTCAAGTCTTCTTAACCAAGGCATCTTGAACTAGATAGACTGCAATATTCTATGCGGTTATAGCGGCACATTGTTATGCCTTTGTGCTTTGAAGTATGACTTGAATCACATCATGTTCTATGAACAATTTTGGTTATGTGAAACAATCTTAGATATTGGTTTTGACATAATAAGCATGTGTTGTGTTGCGATTATGATTCTGTTATATGATGCTTGCATTTTCGTGATTTATTGTATTTTTTAATGTAATGGGTTGATGTGTACTGAAGAAACTTGTTACCAACCCCCCGAGTTCTGCCTATAGAGATGAAAGGCACAATGGTCAGCTGATATGCAGTGATGGTTTAGTATAGAGATGAGCAAAACGTCTAAAACCTATTTGTAAAACTCAAGAGTGAGCAAAACTGTTCCAAACAAGTCCTAAAATTTGTTATTGTTACAGCGGTTACAAGAGAGTGGTATGAAATGTGATCTAAAGGACAAAGACAAGCGCATAGGTTTAATCTTTTTGGACATGTATGGGGAGCAATCAGTATTAATGTATAGACAACGAACTGATATGCATATTGGATTGATTTCTTACTGAGTATGGTTGTTTAACCTGCTCTTTAACGGAAATCATGAACAAGTTGCACAGATGTCTCGGGCAATACCCATAAGCAATCGATATATATATAATTTTTCATTGGTATCTTTTTGCCTTTATTGCCGACTCTTGTGTTCCAAACAAGTGCTTGCAGCCTCACAAGAACTGTCATGCCGGAGAACCTCACTGGGATTCCAGGGTGAAAGAATCCAACAAAAACAATATATACACTGCCTCACTACCCTTCCCCTTAGAATTGTTTCACAAAACTTCTAGAATTCTTTGACGGACGCACAAATGAATGGTAATGAATTTAACAACTAAAAATATTTCCTGTTTAACTAAAACATAAATTGACTATAAATGGCTGTCCTTTCCGGTCCTGATTACAGACTATCGAACATAAAAACTCGTGGAGACAGACAACATGTTCACTATACTGGTTTCCAATATACAAAATCCTCTTTTCAGGAAAAACTAACATCAATGGTGGCTCTTTGCCTTTTGCAATACATCCTTTAGAACACCGGCAATTCTATCTGCCATATGTCGCTCTAAAAACATTTGTTTCACCCTCTCATACCCTCGTTTTCCCATTGTTAGCCTCTTTTCCACATGTGTAGCAAGTTTCACAATATTTGTGGCAAGAGGAGTCACGCCTTCTTTCCCTGCAGGATGCAGAAACCCTGTCGACGTGTTCACAACAATCTCTGCAGTCCCTCCAGCTGATGTTCCCTGCCATTTTCCATATGCCAATATATTGATGTCATTGATTATTTAATATAGGTCAAAAGTTTATTTTTGAAGCCACATAAACAAAATATATACCAATACAGGAAGCTGGAACGCCATAGCTTCAATTGTTATCCTTCCAAAGCATTCTCCTCGACCCTGGAGGGATGAAAAACATGAAATGATGTTAGATTCAAATGTTGACTTTCATTTTGTATGGTGGTAGCAACACTTATAACCAATCTATCATAAACAGATAAAGACACTTAACAGTTATGGGTTATGGGTCTCAATACCGTCTTCCACAGTGTATGGGGGAGGTTGAGACGTAGACAACCATACCCCTACGTAAGGTAGAGAGGTTGCTTCCGGTTCTACCAAAGGTAGAAAAGGACCTCTGGCCTTGCAAGGGGTGAGGATCGAACCCTGGACCTCTGTCTACAGAGGCAAGAGTGTTAACCACTTGATCCAACCCTTGGCCTTTAAGACACTTAACAGTAATACATGAAAAAGAATAGATCCAGAGAGTAACTAGTTGACATATATATATGTACCTGAGAGTTTTGGACTAGAACATCGATTGCTGCTAAATATGGGGCTACAGTAAGTGTTTTATTTACAAAATGAACTCGATGTTGGATTTGATTTCGTGCAACAAAATCCCTAAGTTCTGTTTCAAATTTTGTCTGGACACTCATATCACTCCCCACAATTACTGCATGTATTGAGGGCACTTGTAGCTTCTTTTGTTTGATCATTTGTAAGCTTTCGTAAAACGAACGTAGAAATAAGTCCTGACCTTTTCCCCTTGAAACACCTGCACATCAGCGGTAGCAAATATATTATCAGAACATAGATGTTATAAGTACATACAACAACAAGCTAACAGAAACCCTTACATGCTTTCTCTCAATACCCCTTAGACTATAAAAATATATTATATTTTATTAGAGAAACATAATTACACTAGAGCGGAAGCCTTACTATTGATAGCAGCGAATAATATATCATCATTTCGCACTCCAAGGGACTCCCTAACATGCTCTCTCAAAACCCTTTTTGCCACATTATCTTCAGCAACATCCATAAGTTCTTTGCTGTTACCAAGGTGAACCACATAGGTTTTCGGCATCTTGATTCTGCAAATTAACATATATACAAACATCGATATCAAAACCTGTGTTATCTAAATAAGCATTCGAGGGTTTAAGAGAAATAACAAATGTGTACTTCAAGCGCTCTTGAGTTCTATTCTGCCAATATTCAGCTGTTACATGAGAATCAATCATAGAGCCAGCAACATAAGGCAGGTGCTTAACAAAGTCCAATTTAAAGTAATGGCCTCTCATTTCATGAATCCACCACAGCACTTTTGGTAGTACACGAGGAACATCTTTGTTTAGAACAGCATCAAGCCATTTTCCAGCAACAGCAGTGTTCAAGACTACCAAATCAGCTTTTAGGGCGGTATCTATAGCTTCTTGACCCTTGGCAGAGAATACCTAAAAGATATTTGAGAACTTTAGGAGGCAAGCTAGAAAGGCGTGGCATTAAAGTAAATACTGACACATAGCCTTACAAATATCATGACCATGTGAAATGTCATTTAATAAGATTAGTTTTCAAACAAATTTATAAAATGTGGCAGTGGAAGATGTACCTGCACTCCACGGTCCAACATTTTGTTCTCCAAATTGTATATCACCTCATCTGTTCCAGATGGTTTTTGGTTTGTTATCCAACAAACTTCAGCACCAACACCACGTAATAAAAATGCTAGTTCCATCAAAAGCAATGGACCACCTAGAGATATATAATGAAATGCTTCAGAAGGAAATCATGGAATAAAGAAACACAAATCAACAAGGGCAAGCGTTTTCTGCTATCTAAATTTATCTTCCTCTCACTTCTTTTCAGGAAACAAGGAAGAAGAAAGACGCTTATTTGCAGCAGCTTTTATAGCAAACTTTGAAGCTAATGGCTTCCTGAATGCTTTCCCTCACTAACAATATTACAGTGTATATGTGCTACTGATTACTGATTTTCTGTCAAAAAGTATTTACTTTAATTTGATTCATAGAGTATTTTTCCCCTTATTTTCATGTGGTAGAACAAGCATTTTGCATGTTTGACAGATTTAGTATATGGGCATGGAATCAACTGCTGCAATTTTCAGTAACGTCTGACAATAAAACAGATAACTTTTATGATATACTAGCAACTTAAGCAACTAAAAATCAATCTATAGAACCTTGTAGGATAACCCTATCTACCTAAACATAAGGAAAAAAGTAACAAGAACTAAAGTAAGCATATGTAATTGCATTTCTCCCAATCCAAGGCACGCCAGTGGAAGTTTACTTAAAAAGGTATCAAAACCAAAATCCTAGCCTAATAGAGACGCCTCTACGTTTCCATTAGATGCAGGGTTAGGTTGTGTTCCATTGGTGAGAAATGAGGCATTTTTCTAAAAAATATTTCACAAAAAACAGAAAAACTAGGGAACTTGTTTAGTCACAAATTTTTTAAAGAGCTATTTACACTTCTCAACATTTTCCCTTTTACAAAAATCCCTTGCATTTTTCGTTTTTCTAAAAAATATCATCTAATCACGTTTTCCAAATTTTCAACTCTCTTTTAGATATAAAAAGTTAAAAACCCCTTCCTTTTTTCTAAAAAAAGTCACAATAGAGAACAAAGGAAAATTTTCTACAACGAAACACACCCATAGCTCCTAAAATCGAATAAGTTTCAAACTTTCAATAACATATGCAGGTCGAACAATCACTCAGTCCATAACAATCAATCTACATCACATAAACATCCTATACACGAAAAACCAGTCAGACTTTCCAATCTCTCAGCGTACCGTCAGACAAACAACACACGAGATCACGAGCTTAAGAACTATCAGAACCTCCTATTGCTTGCTAAACAGCTATTCCTATCGGACCAACTCAGCTATTTACAATCATCAGTGGAACTAAACTAAACCTAAAACTAACGCGCAAAACTAACCTTAAGGCCATACATTAACAATGTAGCTACCCAGCACTATCAAAAACACATAAAAAACAATACCAGAAAGCGACAACTCATGCGAAACAAGCAAGACAACTTTAGACTTCATAAAACTCAACGGACTCGCCACGACACCGATCCGATCCTTCACCGAACTCTCCGCACTCTTCTCACTCGCCAGCTGCAGACCAAACCGATGCGACCGATCACAAGACGAGTCATAAGCAGCTCGGATAATAAACGCAACGGCAGTTGAGATCGATAACATGGCTAACAGAATTAACAGCCATCGTTTCTTCTGGAAGCATAGTGTTGATGTTGATGGTGTGTGTTTGGCCATTGTTAGGGTTAGGGTTTGGGTGTTTGGGGCATTGATTTAGGGGTTCGTTTGGAGTGTTTGGATTGGTGGTTTGTGAGTGTGATGAGATTGAAAGTGAGTTTGATTTGATTTGATTGAGGGTGTTTGAAATGGAGTAGAACTGAGAGTGTGAGGTTGCTCACTGGTTTCTTGTTTTGGGGGTGTTTGGGATAACGATGTTTTATGCTTAAAGAATACGAGTACAGATTTGTTACCATAAACAGACAATGATATAAAAATTTTAAAATATATCAACCCATCAAGTTGTATATAAAAAACAAGGCAAAAGTTAGAGAAATGTTATATCCTCTTTAAGATCTTCCTATTTATCATCATACTACACATCTTTCTATTTATCCTCATATCACATAGGCTAATCATCCATGATACGGATCTTACTTGTAACATAGGAGGTGTTTTTTTTTTTTTTTTTTTTTTTTTTCCTTGGCTAATGATTCATGTGGGTCTCACTTCTATATAAACTTCTTAATTGAGAGGACATGATAAATTAACCCTTCTAGATATAGACCATTTAAGAGATTTTTATGGACCCCATTTAAAAAGTAATAATAGTAAATTGTATCCTTTAGATAAGAGAAAAAAAGAAACACCCTCTAAGTTTACTCCTAAACCAAAAGTAAGGGTACTGAAAATTACAATATCCAACTGAGGTTACTGGTAAATTTTTTTTTTTTTTTTTTTTTTTTTTTTTTTTTTTTTTTTTTTTGGTCGTGACTTTTCCGCAACTAAGATTACTGGTAGTAAGAGCACAGTTACCTTCCTTTTTTCTTTCTTTTTTTTTTCTCTCTTAGTCGTGAGTTACTGGTCGTAACTTTCATTTACTTGTTTTGTTTGTTCCAGAATATTTTGGTTTAGCTTTTTCCCCAAGTTTTACCACCCTATATAGGGCTTATTATCATTGTAATTCATTCTGAAAATCATTAATACAATTGTCTTTAGGGTCTGTACTCTTGTTAGGGTTTTATTCCTTTGAGGTGCGTCTCGTATATCACTATTGGATTAGAGTTTATCTAAATTCGCTTCTGCGCGTCCGACGTCAGTTGGCATCAGAGCTTCTTAGCATCCTGGTGGTAATTGGTGTAGAAGGTTCTATGTCAACTAAACATCTAGAGCTTGTTAGTATCCTTGATGGTGAACGGTGTAGAAGATCCAAAAACCCGTACCGGTGGGTGGGTGCGGTCGACCAAAGACATGGATCGTGCGATCAACTATCTCACATCTAAAATCGCGAGTATGTCCACTGTGCTGGTGAAGAGATCTGATCCGCGATAGGGGGTGGTGGTAACCTTAGACTCCATCCTAATAATGAGGGCTTCTTTGGAAATCATGAGCATAACCAATTTCCTAAACAAGTTTGGAGACAAGAAGAATCCGGGTCTTCAGATGAGGAAGGAGATGGAGATTATGGGGTTTTGACTTAAGGTCCAAGAGGTAGAAATCGTGGTCCTAGGGTTTTTCATGATTATGAAGATCGTCAAAGGTACCGTGTTAGGGTTGAGATTCCTAACTTTCTTGGGAATCTTGATCTTGAAGCTGTGTTGGATTGGTTGTATGAGGTTGATAAGTTCTTTGACATCGTGGATGTTCCTGAAGAAGGGCAAGTCAAGATTGTAGCTTATAAGTTATGTGGAGGAGCTTGCGCTTGGTGGCAAAACGAGCAAGACAACCGTAGGAGAAAAGGCAAGTATCCAATCAACACATGGCCAAGGATGAAGAGAATGATAAAAAGGTAGGTTTTTACCCCCCCTGATGTTGAACAAATTTTATATCAACAATATCATAATTGTGTTCAAGGGAAAAAAACATTGGTGGAGTATACGGGTGAATTCTTGAGGTTACAAGCTAGGTGTAACTTGAAGTAATCCGAAGAACAAGTGGCTGCTAGGTATTTGAGTGGGTTGAATCAGTCAATTGACCATTGGAACTAATCAAACTCAATTGACCATTGGAACTAAAGAATCTTCTAGTTTGACTTCTCCCGTTATGGCTAGTTTAAGTGGTGCGACAAAACATTGGAACTTTAGTCATGCATATAGTAAGACGTGTGTCTTTTCCAAAGAAAAATAAACCATTCAATTGCCTACCTCAATGGCTATAAATTTTTTTTTGGGTAAAGGGTATTCCACCCGGTAAAATATATTACACCAAAAAAACGTTTAAGTACAATGGAATGTGGCTGAAGTACCACATTAACCGCAAGCAATTGCTTGGCACAACCACTAAATCATTTATGACAGGCCATAAATGATAACTAGCTACAACCAACTATACTACCAAACCAAGACCAGCATAAATTAAGATACATCAGACATTTTATGCAAAAAATAAAACAAAAACAACCTAGTTAAGACAAAAATCTTGAATTCCAGCAGCCTTTATTGTGCAGGAGAGAGGCCAAAATCATCATCATCATAATTGTTGCCGTCACCCGTATCCGCTTTCCATAGCTTATAAAGATTCTGCTCCTTACCTCCACTTCCAGAATAAAATGTCCCAATGTGATCATCCAAAACTTCATCATCATCGCTGTCAGAAACTACCACATTGCCCACCTTCGAGAATGGGTTACCCAACTTAGTTGGAGGGTCAACCTTTTTAAGAGGTTTACCATCATCATCCACAAGAGTAACTTTTCCCTCAATAATTAGCTTTTCTCCGCGCTTAATTCAATTAAGGCACGAGCAAAACTAATACGACCCCATGACTCAGCACACATAGAACTTGTGAATGCATCCAACATAATAGGTTTTCCTACTTGCGTAGCAATCAAGCTCAACCCATCTTCTGAATAAGCAACTAACGGAACCTTATGCATTTTGATCCAAACCGCAATGGCTATAAATTTGAACATTTCTAAAGAACAATATCATTAACAACAACTTAAATCTATAAAATATCAACTATGGCAGCAAGATCTGGATGTCATGTGCAAGAGAAAGAAGCAAATGTTACAATGTAAGAGAAATCAGGATTGCAAGAAACATAAACAATTAAACCCAAGTATGTTTATCATTTGTTGTACATTCAGTATATGCTTTTATTATGAATGTTTCACTTAATGAATAATTTTATTGTGATAGCAAGCAAAAAATCGAAGAAACTGAGGATACAACAACCATTGTTGATTGGTATTTTCAAGAAAAGTTAAAGATAAAGCTTAAACAATGGCAAAAGTATAAAGAAAAAACTGCGAAAGAAAAACCAATTAAGCGTACAAGTAAAAACACTTGGAAGAAGATGTGGGCAAACAGAAAACGCAAACATATTGCGTATGAGGAACCCGAATACTTGTCAGATGATGAGTATTTGGATTCAATAGACTATGACAACTTACATTTGTCATATGATCCCGAGAAATACCCAAAGTTTAATTGTTAATTCTTTGATTAACAATGATTTATATTGACAAATTGAAGTGTTTTATGTTCTCTTTGTTTGAATTTGTGCAACTAGAAATTAAGTAGAAATCAACATTCAAGTTTAATCATCTTTAACATTTTCAATTGTCACAAAGCCAAACAAAAAGAAAAACAAACACCATATTTTGTGAGTGAAAAAGAATGAGGTGTGTGATTATGTGAAAATAAATTATGTATATCTCTACAAGATGTAATGTAAAAACAAAAGAAAAGAATTTTGACAAAAAAAGGAATAAAGTATAAAAAGTGCCAACACTACAGTACACATGCACAGTAGCCGTGACAGAGCAACAAGCCAAAACAAAATATTCGGAAGAAAGTACCCTCATGTGACCTGCACATGAGGACCGACTTAACTGGAAAAACTAATGAGCGTTAGAATTTTGGACTAGCGGCGTAATATATTCTCGATCGTGGATCAAAAAGCAATCATTAGCATTTTTGGATGTCATATGAAATCTGGCACAAGTTTAGGGACAAACAATGTTTCTTTTAGTGTGTTAGTGATTACATTAACATAACTAACGATCCACGAGTGCTCAAAGATCTATCAAGGTCTAAGGTTCAACAAGTGGTATCAGAGCCTCGGGAAAGTCTTTGTGATACTAAGAACATCTTTCTTACACCCTTACATCCAAATACAAGAAAAAACAACCAAAACAATGGCTGGATCAGATAACGAATCAGAAGTAACTCAGAACCAAAACACCACATCCTTCCAACAACTAACTCTCACAAACAGTAATGCCAAATTCCCAAACCTAAAGAATGCAGAAGAGTTTGAATTATGGGCCATGAAAATGCAAAACTGGATCACCAATATTGACTGGAATCTTTGGGAAATTGTCCGTAAAGGTAATAGTCTGAAGAAACATGTCAAAGATGCTGATGGGGTTGTTACCATTATTGGTCCCAAAACTGTTGAAGAGATACTGGCTGTTCAGAGAGAGAATAAAATCAGAACTATTCTTCTTCAGGCTATACCTGATGATCACATGGGTGACTTTCACTTCATGGAGGATGCTAAGGACATGTGGATGGCAATAAAGGCTATGTTTGGTGGGAATGATGAGTCTAGAAGGATGAAGAAGTCCATGTTGAAACAGCAGTTTCAAGAATTTCAGATATCTAAGGAAGAAGGCATCCACAAGGGATATGACAGGTTCCATAGGATTCTGAGCCAATTGAATCAGCTGAAGGCTAGACCAGACAATGAAGATTGCAATGCTAAGTTTCTAAGATCTCTGCCACCATCTTAGCTACAAGTAAGCATTGCACTGAAGACCAAAGGTGGATTGGATATGCTCTCTTTTGATGACCTCTACAACATACTTAAATCTCTTGAGACTGATGTCAGAAGTCCCATTCGTACATCCACTCATTCAGCATTTGTCAGCACCTCATCAAATCAGGTGCCTCATACCTCAAGTCCATACTCATCAGGGTCATCTTCTCTTATCACCACAAAATCAAATCCTCAACCAAAATCCAGTAATATAATGGAAGATGTACTTCACTCATTTGTTGCTGAGTATGAACATCAGCAGCAACTGACCTATGAGGATTTTGAACAAATAGATCCACTGGATATGGAAGAGATGAACTTGAAGTGGCAGTTGGCAATGATCTCTGTGAACATCAAGAGGTTTGACAATAAGTATGGGAGAAAGTTTGGCTTCAAGGGAAGATATCCTGCTAGGTTTGACAGAAGGAAGGTCAAGTGCTTTACTTGTGGTCAGATGGGTCACTTCTCAAGGGAATGCAAAGATAGGAAGGCTGGTGATGAGGTTAGGTATTCTACCTATCAACAGAATCAAAAGGAAGCTGGAACTTCCAAGGCTTTGGTCACTGTGGATGAACATATCAACTGGACAGTTCATGAGCCTGCTGAAGATGAAGTGTCTGGTTCTGAGCAGGTATCTATGCTGGCAAGCTGCACAACAGAGGATCAACATGATCAAGTTGCTATGATGGGCATCTCTCAGGTACATAACTGTGTTTTTGGTTGTAGTGTGAGATATAATGAACTTAAGGAAGCGTATGATGAATTGAAACCTAAATATAATGAATGTTATGTAGAAGTTGAAGCTTATAAACAGGCTTTAAAAACTTTAGAAAGACAAAAAAATATGGTTTCAAAAGAATCAACTTGCTTATGATGAAAAGATAAGGGTGCTAGAAAGTAATTTAGAATGTACTCAGATAGATTTAAGGCGTACTGAGAAAGAAAAGGCTGATGTAGTTTCAGAAAATCTAGTTCTGAAAGAGAAACTAGATAAAGAGGTAGCTAGACATAAACAATGGTTAATATTAGGTGATAATCTAGCTAGCTTAATCTATGGTAGTCAGGCTGCTAACTCTGGAATAGGTTTAGGTTTTAAGAAGTATGTTGGTTTAGAAGCTAGGGATGACCTAGGTAAATCAACACCAATAGGATTAGCTAACTGATGCGTGGGAATTGCACCAGGCTTTACCTCTCGAGGGATCTCGAGAAGCTTACAACCCCCACCAGGCAGTGTACCTGATCGTTGTAGTATAGTATAGTGACAAGTACCGGGGGATTGATCGTTCAACTCAGGAATAGTGTCGCTAGGATTAGAAAGCCTAAGAACTAGGTCTAGAGGTGAGGGATGATTCTTTTTGTATTTTTATATTTTTATAAAAGCAATTAAAAATCTCGGTTGTTGGAAGATGGGCGGAATTAGTTGCTAGTCAACTAACCCAAAAACCAAGATGCAATCAAAATAAAATAACAAAAATGAAAATAAACTAAATTAAGATAGTGGTGTGAGCAATATATGGGACAATTGTGTTTACTTAGATTTCACTACTCCCTATATATCTTTTACAGGTTAATTACTTGTTACAGTTGCGTGGATGACGGATTGTATTCCTTAATACCATTCATGGGGTGGCGTACTTACTTCCCCAATCCTATAAGCTCCTACTTCACTCCTATGTCGAGTCGGCTAAGAAGCTCCTAACATGGGATCACTAGAATTCGCTCATGCATTAAATACAATCATAAAAACCTAGTACACATCGGTTCATGTTTCTTAAGACGTTCAAGCAAGCTTTACAATGGAGATCTGCCAGTTTTCTTAAGCCTAACATTGAAATCATTCATCCATTACAACTATAAACAAGCAATCAACCTATAATTAAATCTAGGTTTCATTACATCTAAGCAAACACATGAAAGATCTAGCCTAGCATGTTATAATCAAGACAAGCATAAGATATATTCAAACAACACATAGACATATTTAATGAATTGAAAGAAGACTTATCTTAATTGAACATGAAAGGTTTCAAGGGGTGAAAACCCTTGAAATACTGTTACAAACGACCTAGGCTTTATTAGGTTCGGCCCTAGTATTCTCCACACAAGTTCCTCTCTTAATGAATGAAAAATAGAAAAGTATATATAGATTTTGTGAGGTGACGGCGTCAAGAGTAAATTTCTGACGCCGTCATCTCGCCGTTAATAAAGTTCTCGGACTGCCTAGATCTGGGTCTGACGCCGTCATGTGTAATCCTTCTTCAGGCCGTCACCAAAATAACTCTTGACGCCCTTCTTCTGACGCCTTCAGGTTTTCTCTGGGTCGTCATGGATTTTGCTCTTGACGCCGTCATATTTTCCTTCTTGACGCCGTCAGGTACTGTTCTCAGCATGGAAAATTAAGTCTTTGTCGTTTTCTTCACTTTTATGCTCAAAAAACGTCCAAAATGCTTCCTTTTCCATAATTCACTCCCAAAGTACCTAAAATCGCAAAAGGAACGATTTAGGGCAATATTTGATCAAATAAATTCAATTCCGGGCTTAAATGACCCCCTAAAACAGTTCATTTTTCGCCTCATCATATACCCTTACACTTGAGATTTGCTTGTACTCAAGTAAATGCGCTTTTATTCTAATCAAAATACAAGTTAGGGGTCATTTAACACTAATATAAAAGTAATTACAACAAATAATCGTTCCACTAAAGACCAAAGACAAGCATGGAGGTCATACACTAGCACCTCACAAATAGTGTTTGGATACTCACATCTCTCGGGTGTAACAAAGTAATATCACAATATGGAAATGGAAAACATCTCTCACTACCTGTCATAGCAAAATAGATTATCATAGGTTTGGGAAAGGATCAAACCTCCACCACATGGCGTAAGCACCTAGGATAAACTATCAAAGAGGTCCTTTTAAAGGGTTGTAACGTTAGGTATAGGGATATGAAATACACGGTTTTGTTAGATATAGGCAATCTTTACTGGTGGCGAGTTAATAATATTGGTTAATTACATGTACAATATGGCGTTGCTAAGCCAAGACTAGACTCGACTTAAGCTAATAAATGAAAAATAACAAAAAACATAAAATAAACATAGAATGAAACGGGATGGTAGTCCGTATGTTTTTCTTTTCTTTTTTATTTTTTTATTTTTTTTTATTTTTTTTTTCATACATTCTTACCCTACCATCCAAAATAATACATAATAGGGAATGAACATTCCCCTTACACTTGAATTTTTACATACTTTACAATAAACTAATCTAATGACTCGAATCAAGATAATCAAAACACTTGGAGTACTTTTTAAGATTAACGTACATATGGGGGTAATAATATGATGTTCTTCCCCATTACTCCATAACATTAGTACTTTACCCATGAGTCCCAATCGTCCCAAAACAATATGTACAAGGATATGACTCGACTTAGCAACCATGTAATCAATTAGATAATTAACTAAGGGTTTAAACAAATAACAATAATGCACTAAAGATGAGTGCATACACGGAAGGCTAAGACGATTTGGGTGTACATTTAAGTGGGGTGTAACAAATTCTTCCTTTAAGTAAGATGCTTAAAGTTAGAAACGAAAAGATAGGCTCGGAGGGGTGTACTAGGGGTTTCGTGTACTAAAAATGAGTACAACGCTAAGGTGAGGGAAAAATTAGTTGACTTAACTAGCCAAGTAGTATGACTTAAATGGTCAAGTAATTATGATACGGGTTTAAAACAAGGGTGATCCTAATGCCTCTTATCATGTAGTAAATCCTACTACACGAATGTAGTCTCACTAGCGGTCTCGGGATGCATCAATAACACAAGTTCTAGAATCTAAATGCTACCGGTACACTCATAAGCACTAATAGTAAATGCTTTTCCTATCAAATCTAAAGGCGAACCTCACATATTTGGGTGAAAATTTTTTCTGAATGGTACGGTTTTGTGCTAGTCATACAATCTCCTATCCATGAGACACTTGCTAAGGCTAAAGTTTCACTCCTAAATGTTGTAAAAAATTTTAAATTTGGCGCTAAAATTACACTAACAAGTATTTCTCTTAGTTTTATTACACATTGATGTACGTGGGAATCGCACCAGGCTTTACCTCTCAAGGGATCTTGAGAAGCTTACAACCCCACCAGGCAGTGTACCTGATCGTTGTAGTATAGTATAGTGACAAGTACCGGGGGATTGATCGTTCAGCTAGGAATAGTGTCGCTAGGATAAGAAAACCTAAATACTAGTTCTAAAGGTGGGGGATGATTCTTTTTGTATTTTTATATTTTTTAGAAAGCAAGTTAAAATCTCGGGTTTGAAGGATTTGGGCGGAATTAGTTGCTAGTCAACTAGCCCAATACTAAAGATGCAATCAAAATAAAATACTTGAAACGAAAATAAACTAAATTATACTAAGGTTGTGAGCAATAAGTGGAGAAAATGTGTTTACATAGATTTCACTACTCCCTAGACATCTTTTACACGTTAATTACTTGTTATAGTTGCATGGATGACGGATTGTATTCCTTAATACCATTCATGGGGTGGCGCACTTAACTCCCCAATCCTATGAGCTCTTATCTCCTCCTATACCATGCCTAGCACAACCATAGGGATTATAAACAGTGGCTCATGCATTAAATACAACCAATAAAAACCTAGTGCACATCAGTTTATGTTTCCTAAGACGTTCAAGCATGTCACCATTTGGAAGTCTGCCAGTTTTCTTAAGCCTAACATCGAATTCATTCATCCAATACAATTATAAACAAGTAATCAACACATAATTAACATCTAGGTTTCATTAGATCTAAGCAAACACAAGATAGATCTAGCCTAGCATGATGGAATTAAGACAAGAACAAGATATAGACAACCAACACATAGACATATTGATTGAATTAAAAGAATACTTATCTCAATTACACATGAAAGGTATCAAGGGCTTAGAACCCTTGAAAAACCTGTAAAATTCGCACCAAGTTCGTACTTAGGGTTTCTCCAAAACTTCTCTCCTAATGTGTGAAAATTAAAAAAATATATATAGGAAATAGGGTCTGACGGCCTCAAGACCAATCTTGTGACGCCGTCACCTCGCCGCCAAAACTCTTCTCGGACTGCCTTGATCTACTTCTGACGCCGTCATGTATTGTGCATTTCCAGGCCGTCATGCATTTTACTCTTGACGCCCTACTTCGTGACGCCGTCAAATCTGTACTGGATCATCATGGAAATTTGCTCTTGACGCCGTTAAGGATTCCTTCTTGACGCCGTCACCTACTGTTCCCAGCAAGGAAAATTAAGATTTTGGCGTTTTCTTCACTTTTATGCTCCAAAAACGTCCGAATTGCTTCCTTTTCCAGATTTCACTCCAAAGTACCTAAAATCACAAAAGGAACGATTTAGGGCAATATTTGATCAAATAAAGTCAATTCCGGGCTTAAATGACCCCCTAAAAGTGGTTCATTTTTCGCCTCATCGTATACCCTTACACTTGAGATTTGCTTGTCCTCAAGAAAATGCGCTTTTATTCTACTCAAAATACAAGTTAGGGGTCATTTAACACTAATATAAAAGTAATTACAACAAATAATCGTTCCACTAAAGACCAAAGACAGGCACGGAGGTCATACACAAGCACCTCACAAATAGTGTTTAGATACTCACATCTCTCGGGTGTAATAAAGTATAAATTACAATATGGAAACGGAAGATATCTCTCACTACCTGTCATAGCAAAATAGATTACCATAGGCTTGGGAAAGGATCAAACCTCCACCACATGGCGTAAGCACCTAGGATAAACTATCAAAGAGGTCTTTTAAAGGGTTGTAACGTTAGGTGTAGGGATATGAAATACACGGTTTTGTTGGATAAAGGAAGTTTTTACTGGTGGCGAGTTAACAATCTTGGTTAATTACATGTACAAGATGGCGTTGCTAAGCCAAGACTAGACTCGACTTAAGCTAATAAATGAAAAATAACAAAAACATAAAATGAACATAGAATGAAAAGGGATGGTAGTCCGCATGTTTTTTTCTCTTTTCCTTTTTCTATTTTTTTTTTCTTTTTCTTGATTTTTCGATTTCTTTTTTTTTTTTTTTTTTTTTTTTTTTTTTTTTTTTTTGACTACACTCTTACCCTACCATCCAAAATAATACATCATAGGGATTGAAAATTCCCCTTACACTTGAATTTTTACATACTTTACAATAAACTAATCTAATGACTCGAATTAAGATAATCAAAACACTTGGAGTACTTTTAAGATTAACGTACATATGGGGGTAATAATATGATGTTCTTCCCCATTACTCCATAAATAAGTACTTTACCCATGAGTCCCAATCGTCCTAAAACAATATGTACAAGGATATGACTCGACTTAGCAACCATGTAATCAATTAGATAATTAACTTAGGATTTAACAAATAACAATAATGCACTAAAGATGAGCGCATACACGGAAGGCTAAGGCGATTTGGGTGTACATTTAAGTGGGGTGTAACAAATTCTTCCTTTAAGTAAAATGCTTAAAGTTAAAAATGAAAAGATAGGCTCGGAGGGGTGTACTAGGGGTTTCGTGTACTAAAAATGAGTACAACGCTAAGGGTGTGGGAAAAATCAGTTGACTTAACTAGCCAAGTAATATGACTTAAATGGTCAAGTAATTATGATACGGGTTTAACACAAGAGTGATCCTAATGCCTCTTATCATGTAGTAAATCCTACTACACGAATGTAGTCTCACTAGCGGTCTCGGGATGCATCACTAACGCAAGTTCTAGAATCTAAATGCTACCGGTACACTCATAAGCACTAATAGTAAATGCTTTTCCTATCAAATCTAAAAGCGAACCTCACATATTTGGGTGGAAAATTTTTCTGAATATACGGTTGTGTGCTAGTCATACAATCTCCTATCCATGAGACGCTTGCTATGGCTAAAGTTTCACTCCTAAATGTTGTAAAAAAATTTAAATTTGGCGCTAAAATTGCACTAACGAGTATTTCTCATAGTTTTATTACACATCTACCATCAAACAAAACAAACTCAAGCGAAAGTGCATATGTAAGGTATCATCTTTTTACCCTCCCCTTACACTTAAGATGAACATTGTCCCCAATGTTCAAGTAAAGAATGTAAAAGTGAAAAAAGTAAAAAGAATGAAATCAAATACTCCCCTAATTCGCTCGGTATGGATAATAAGGTGACCAGGTGAAATATTCCTCCAAGAAAATGAACAATCAAAGCTTCTCTTCCAGAATATAAATCATCTTCTTGTTATACATAACCTGTAAAACTTGAGAAAATAGACAAAACAACCTTGCGTAAAATCGGCGACATCCTATATAAGTTACCAAATCCTAGAAAACAAGATAAGATATAATGCTTGTGGAATGAAGTTTGCAGATTTCCTGGAGATTATAAAACTTAATAATTCACAAAAACCATGAGACTCCGTTAGAAAAACAAAACCGGTAAAATTTCCATATTTTTACACGTGACGCCGTCAAGAGTTAACTCGTGACGCCGTCAGAAGTGACCTGCAGAAATTCTTATGTTAAGTTTCAGGAAAATTTCTGGAAAAACTTGGTCCTACTTCCTGGAAAATCCTGCAAAACTTCATTATGACTCAATACAAGCATTTGACTCTAACAAATACGAATATACATGTTCATTTAATATTGTGGAAAATCATGATCGGTTTGTTTCTTAAAAACATATTTGGGGTTTCCCCTTACACTTATCTTTTGCAAAAATACTTTTAGGTGGAGTTAAGACTAGGCCAAAATAACAAAGTAAAGTATTTCCACTATTTAGTTTAGAAACATGATCTACCAACAATAAAAATAAAGCATGCATACGGAAGAAAATAACAAACAAACAAACAAATAAAAACACACAAAACATGGGTTGCCTCCCAAGAAGCGCTTTTCTTTATTTACGAGTCTTGTAGCTAGACTCAAGGTCATGGGTTACTACGTGATACGGGTGAGTTCCTCATTGAGGACATCTTTGGGATCAAACTTAGGTTTCAACTTCCTATCAGTTTCCTTAGTATGGTATGACCTTTCAAACTTTTCTCCATCCGGATCATACAAAGTCATCCTCATATGCCATGATCCGTCACCTTCTTTAGGTGGCTTGTCCCACTTCCATTTACACTTGTCTCCCTCTCTTTTCCACTTATTCATTTCTATATTAATAGGCATTACACTCAAGAACTCAATCATCTTCCTAAAGACTAAGGGGTCCTCAAAGGGATCTAGCTCTTCATCTCTAGCTATGAGTTGTTCCACCGAATGTGTTTTCTCAATGAAATCTTTTTCTAGATAAAATGGGCATTGAGGTCCAATAAAGTTCCTTTCTATCCAAGGTCCATATCTAGACGGTCTCCTATTCATCTCTACCCAATGCGGTGTCAGTTCATCATCACAATCATAACTATGCTTCTTTACATCATACACCGACCAAGTATCGCCTTCACCTACCGCTATCTTAGACTCCTTACAATCTATCATGGTGCTAGCGGTTGCTAAAAATCCTCTTCCTACCAATAATGGGAATGTAGTGTCACTAACCATGTCTAGGACATGAAAATCCGCTAATATAGTTAACTTTCCTACGTGAACAACTACATCCTTAATCATTCCAACCGGGTGGGCAATACTCTCATCCGCTAGCCCTATCAATACCTCCGTTTCCTCTAACTTCCCTAGCTTAAGAGTGGTGAATAAGGATAAGGGAATCAAGTTGAGGCTTGACCCTAAATCGGCTAGTGTATCGAAAGCTTCGGATCTTCCTATCTTACAAGGCAAAACAAATATACCCGGATCATCAAGCTTTTTAGGCAACTTGTTTTGAACGAAGGCGGTCCCATTTTTACCTAGTTTAAACTTCTCATGTTTTTCTAGGAGGGCACTATAGTAAGGAGCACGCGCTAAGACATCGATGACGGGGCGTTCAAGGTGAAGTTCTTTGAATTCATCGTCAAGGTCTTGCGTAGGAGGTGTTTCAACTATACTTTTGACCGGCTCTATATTGGGTGTTTTATTTGATTGGTCCTTTTGAAGAATTTGGTTTTGTTTGAAACAAGTGCTCGTTGATTTAACCGAGTAGTACTGTAGACACGAAGTGGGTGACGAAACTGAAGATATGGAATTAACGTTTAGTTTCGGATTCTTGATTGTGTTGCTTGGGAGTGCTCTCATTTCTCGGTCATTGAGAACTTTCAACAATGCGTCAATTCTAGTGGTCATCTCGCTTTGCTTTTGTTTGAAATCGGCTTCAAACTTAGATATGCGAGCTTCTTGAGATGCCATGAACTTAGACATCAATCCTTCAAGATTGTTGGTACTACCATAGTTGTTAGAAGGATTGTTGTTGAAAGTACGGTTGGAGGGAGGACCGTTTGGTTGGTAACTATTAGGCGGATTGGAAGAATTGGGTTGATTTTGTTTCCACCTAAGGTTTGGGTGATTTTTCCAAGAGGGGTTGTACGAATCACCGTAAGTGTTTGGCTCAGGCTTGAAAGCGTACCACTTATCTCCCGCTTCGTCGGTACGCGTGGATGCGTAGTCCGCAAAAGCTGTTCCGGGGAGTTCCACACAATCACGAGTGTTGTGGGGACCACTACATAATTCGCATGAAGAAGTGATTTTGTTCACTTGGCTTGAAGGTTTAGGAGCTTCGTAAGATTTCATGAGAAACTTGACTTGGTCCTCAAGTTCCATGATCCTACGGTCGGGAGTGCTAGAATTGTTCGAAGGCAAAGATATTGCCTTGACCTTTTTGTTCAAGTCACGGGGATCATTCCAACTTTCGTTGTCATAGAGAGCAAGATCTTCTATGAGTTCCCATGATTGTTCCGCACTTAGATCACGTAGCTTACCACCGGCCGATTGGTCAATGGCTCGCCTTGTGGAGATATCGATATGGTCATAAAAAATTTGGACTTGGAGCCAAAGATCTATGCCATGATGAGGGACCTTGTGGAGGAGATCCTTAAAACGGGTCCAAGCTTCGTAGAAAGTTTCACCCTGCTGTTGTTCAAACATCAAAATGTCATTTCTAAGCATTGCAGTTTTCCCCGGTGGGAAGAATTGAGTAAGGAAGCGATTGGTGAGGTTATCCCATGTGGTGATGGATCCCGTGGGTAAACGCTCAAGCCATTGACTAGCTTGATCCCGTAGAGAGAATTGGAATAGGCGTAATCGGGTTGTCTCTCTAGTTTCAACATCTGGGTCTATGGAATCTACGATTTTGAGGAAGTCCTTAAGATGTTGGTTTGGATCTTCGGAACGAAGTCCATGGAATGCACATCCGCTTTGCACCAACCGGATGGTGTCGGATCGCAAGGGGATCACATTGGCTCCGGTGAGCTCAATGGTGTTTCAGTAGCCTTGGTGGCTAGGTCGGGAATACTCTCCTAAGGTTCGGGGCCTAAGGGGTTCTAATGGTGGGTTTTGTTGTGGTGGGATGACGGGTTCAAGGATGTTCCCATCGTCCATGATGTCGGGTGGTGAAGAGTTACGAACAAAAACACAAAGAAATAAGATGGACTAAAGAAAACCTAAAAATAAAAGTAAAATCTTACTAGAAAGGAATCTAGCAAGTAGACCTAATAAAAAGAAATTCTAACCTAGACAATAACTATTCCCCGGGCTGCGGCGCCAAAAACTTGATGTACGTGGGAATCGCACCAGGCTTTACCTCTCAAGGGATCTTGAGAAGCTTACAACCCCAACCAGGCAGTGTACCTGATCGTTGTAGTATAGTATAGTGACAAGTACCGGGGGATTGATCGTTCAGTTAGGAATAGTGTCGCTAGGATTAGAAAACCTAAATACTAGTTCTAAAGGTGGGGGATGATTCTTTTTGTATTTTTATATTTTTTAGAAAGCAAGTAAAAATCTCGGGTTTAAAGGATTTGGGCGGAATTAGTTGCTAGTCAACTAACCCAATACTAAAGATGCAATCAAAATAAAATACTAGAAATGAAAAGAAACTAAATTATACTAAGGTGGTGAGCAATAAATGGAGAAAATGTGTTTACTTAGATTTCACTACTCCCTAGACATCTTTTACATGTTAATTACTTGTTATAGTTGCATGGATGACGGATTGTATTCCTTAATACCATTCATGGGGTGGCGCACTTAACTCCCCAATCCTATGAGCTCTTATCTCATCCTATACCATGCCCAGCACAACCATAGGGATTATAAACAGTGGCTCATGCATTAAATACAACCAATAAAAACCTAGTGCACATCAGTTTATGTTTCCTAAGACGTTCAAGCATGTCACCATTTGGAAGTCTGCCAGTTTTCTTAAGCCTAACATCGAATTCATTCATCCAATACAATTATAAACAAGTAATCAACACATAATTAACATCTAGGTTTCATTAGATCTAAGCAAACACAAGATAGATCTAGCCTAGCATGATGGAATTAAGACAAGAACAAGATATAGACAACCAATACATAGACATATTGATTGAATTAAAAGAGTACTTATCTCAATTACACATGAAAGGTATCAAGGGCTTAGAACCCTTGAAAACCCTGTAAAATTCGCACCAAGTTCGTACTTAGGGTTTCTCCAAAACTTCTCTCCTAATGTGTGAAAATTAAAATAATATATATAGGAAATAGGGTCTGCCGGCCTCAAGACCAATCTTGTGACGCCGTCACCTCGCCGCCAAAACTCTTCTCGGACTGCCTTGATCTACTTCTGACGCCGTCATGTATTGTGCATTTCCAGGCCGTCATGCATTTTACTCTTGACGCCCTACTTCGTGACGCCGTCAAATCTGTACTGGATCGTCATGGAAATTTGCTCTTGACGCTGTCAAGGATTCCTTCTTGACGCCGTCACCTACTGTTCCCAGCAAGGAAAATTAAGACTTTGGCGTTTTCTTCACTTTTATGCTCCAAAAACGTCCGAATTGCTTCCTTTTCCAGATTTCACTCCCAAAGAACCTAAAATCACAAAAGGAACGATTTAGGGCAATATTTGATCAAATAAAGTCAATTTCGGGCTTAAATGACCCCCTAAAAGTGGTTCATTTTTCGCCTCATCACACACCTACCGTTAAACAAACAAACTCAAGCGAAAGTGTATTTGTAAGATATCATCATTTTACCCTCCCCTTACACTTAGGATGAACATTGTCCCCAATGTTCAAGTAAAGAATGTAAAAGTAAAATAGGTAGAAAGAATGAAATCAAATACTCCCCTGATTCGCTCGGTATGGATAATATGGTAACCAGGTTAGATCTTCCTCCAAAAAAATGAACAATCAAAGCTTCCCTTCTAGAATATAAATCATCTTCTTGTCATATATAACCTGTTAAACCTAAGAAAATAGACAAGGCAACCTCGCGTAAAATCGGTGGTAATCTATATATGCTAACAAATCCTAGAAAACAAAATAAGATATAATGCTTGTGGAATGATGTTTGCAGATCTCCTGGAGATTATAAAACTAAAGATTCAATAAAAACTTTAAGACTCCGTTAGAAAAACAAAACTGGTAAATTTTCCAGAACTTTACACGTGACGCCGCTAGGAATTTCTTCCTGACGCCGTCAGAAGTGACCTGCAGAAATTCTTATGTTAAGTTTCCGGAAAATTTCTGGAAAAACTTTGTCCTACTTCCTGGAAAATCCTGCAAAACATCATTATGACTCGATACAAGCATTTGACTCAAACAATTACTAATATACATGTTCATTTAATATTGTTGTGGATCATGCTCGAGTTTGTTTCTTAAAAACATATTTGGGGTTTCCCCTTACACTTATCTTTTGCGAAATACCTTTGGATGAAGTTAAGACTAAGCCAAACAACAAAGTAAAGTATTTTCACAATTTTAGTTTGAAACATGATCTACCAACAATAAAAATAAAGCATGCTTACGGGAGCAAATAACAATCAAACAAAATAAAAATCACACAAAACATGAGTTGCCTCCCAAGAAGCGCTTGTTTTTGTTCGAGTCACGAGCCTGACTCTACCCTTATTTAACGAAAATAAGAGAAGTTTTCCCAACACTTAGGATTAAGTGCGGGTGATAGTAGCGATACACACCCTTAGGGTGGAAATATGCCTCATGAGGAAAGTGTGGTGGATGAATTATATGCTCAAAGGGGTGTGCTCCTATCATCATAACCTTACCTAATTAAATTGGGTTAATGGGTGGATTAAGATTTTCTCATAAAAAGGGATCATTTTCAATCAACTTCAAGAGATTACTAGTTGGGGATCCATCTTGATCTAATAAACCCGGTTTAAACCCATAATGTTTCTTGTGATCAATCATAAATGGGTGATGTAAGCATGTAAGGTCATTTTCGACTCCTATATTGGCTTCCTCTCTTCAAGGCTTAGAGTCCACTACCTTTATCCTAAGACTACCCGGACTACATGGGTTGATGGGTGGGTCGGCTCCTCTTTTGTCTCCTAGATGTATATCTAAGGATGGAAAGTTGTGTGAAGATTGAGGTTCCAATTCATCAACACTAGTTAACTCCCTAGAACTAAGAGTAAGGTTATCACTACAAGTATTCAAACCTATATCCTCTAGTGGTGTTTGGTACAAAGGTTCTACCTTTATTGGGACTCCTAAAGTCTCATCTACTTCATCCGAATAAGTCACGGGCGGTGTGTATGCTTCAAATGATGGTAGGACTTGTGGGGTACCTGGTGAGCTTAAATTTTCAACTCTATCCTCCATCTTATCAAGATTACCAATGTGCTCAGCTTGTATTGTGGTGAAATCAAACAACCCCGTGCACCCAGTTATCCCATCTATAGGTTTATCCCCAAACAATCTTCTTGCTTGTTCCCTTAAACTTGCTATCAATTGATCCGTAACAACGTTTGTTGGGTTGTCCATTTTTTTGGCAAGTATGGCACAATTCTCTATGGTTTCCCACGCTTCATCAACACTTAATCCCCAAAGGTCCCCATCTGCGGCATGGTCAATGTCCATTTTGGTATAGTGGTCGACACAATGGTAAAATATTTCAATTTGGGACCACAGATCGAAATTATGATATGAGGGACTTTTCGGAGTAAATATTTAAAATGAGCCCATGCATCATAGATAGGTTCATCCTCATGTTGTTTAAACATTAAGATGTCATTTGGAGTGGGTGAATTACGTGGTTGGTAGCATGGTGGATTCGCGTTCTCCATAATGGCTAACAGAATAGTCAATGGAAAGGTTTTTACAAACAAAGACACAAAGAAAAGATAGACTAAAGAAGACCTATAAAAATAAAAATAAAATCTTACTAGAACGGAATCTAGCAAGTAGACCTAAAAAAAAGAAATCCTAACCTAGACAATAACTATTTCCCCGGGCTGCGGCGCCAAAAACTTGATGCGTGGGAATTGCACCAGGCTTTACCTCTCGAGGGATCTCGAGAAGCTTACAACCCTCACCAAGCAGTGTACCTGATCGTTGTAGTATAGTATGGTGACAAGTACCGGGGGATTGATCGTTCAACTCAGGAATAGTGTCGCTAGGATTAGAAAGCCTAAGAACTAGGTCTAGAGGTGAGGGATGATTCTTTTTGTATTTTTATATTTTTATAAAAGCAATTAAAAATCTCGGTTGTTGGAAGATGGGCGGAATTAGTTGCTAGTCAACTAACCCAAAAACTAAGATGTAATTAAAATAAAATAACAAAAATGAAAATAAACTAAATTAAGATAGTGGTGTGAGCAATATATGGGAGAATTGTGTTTACTTAGATTTCACTACTCCCTATATATCTTTTACAGGTTAATTACTTGTTACAGTTGCATGGATGACAGATTGTATTCCTTAATACCATTCATGGGGTGGCGTACTTACTTCCCCAATCCTATAAGCTCCTACTTCACTCCTATGTCGAGCCGGCTAAGAAGCTCCTAACATGGGATCACTAGAATTCGCTCATGCATTAAATACAATCATAAAAACCTAGTACACATCGGTTCATGTTTCTTAAGACATTCAAGCAAGTTACACAATGGAGATCCGCCAGTTTTCTTAAGCCTAACATTGAAATCATTCATCCATTACAACTATAAACAAGCAATCAACCTATAATTAAATCTAGGTTTCATTACATCTAAGCAAACAAATGAAAGATCTAGCCTAGCATGTTATAATCAAGACAAGCATAAGATATATTCAAACAACACATAGACATATTTAATGAATTGAAAGAAGACTTATCTTAATTGAACATGAAAGGTTTCAAGGGGTGAAAACCCTTGAAAATACTGTTACAAACGACCTAGGCTTTATTAAGTTCGGCCCTAGTATTTTCCACACAAGTTCCTCTCTTAATGAATGAAAAATAGAAAAGTATAAATAGATTTTGTGAGGTGACGACGTCAAGAGTAAATTTCTGACGCCGTCATCTCGCCGCCAATAAAGTTCTCAGACTGCCTAGATCTGGGTCTAACGCCTTCATGTGTAATCCTTCTTCAGGCCATCACTAAAATAACTCTTGACGCCCTTCTTCTGACGCCTTCAGGTTTTCTCTGGGTCATCATGGATTTTGCTCTTGATGCCATCATATTTTCCTTCTTGACGCCGTCAGGTACTGTTCTCAGCATGGAAAATTAAGTCTTTGCCGTTTTCTTCACTTTTATGCTCCAAAAAAGTCCAAAATGCTTTCTTTTCCAAAATTCACTCCCAAAGTACCTAAAATCACAAAAGGAACGATTTTGGGCAATATTTGATCAAATAAATTCAATTCCGGGCTTAAATGACCCCCTAAAAACGGTTCATTTTTTGCCTCATCACTAACTATGTAAAAGAAGGTAACTTACATGCTGTAGCTGGACCTATTAGAGGAGAACACATGCCCACTGACCTGTCCATAACTGTTGACTTTGATGGATCACACCATCTTTATGGCAAAAAGTCAAGTGACTTGCCAGACCCTGATTCTAAATCGACTGACTTTGTCTCTTGTTCTGACAGTGACAAGTCATCTGACCAAGGGTTAACTACATATACCAGTTGTGATTCAAGTGAAAAGTCAGACCTTCCCAAGAACTCACCCAAGACTCCATACAAGCCTGTTAGAGTTTCTGCTAATTCCAAGACAGTTTCTTCTGAAGACTTGTTATTTAATTCTTTGCAAAACAATGTTTTTAATTATGTCAAAAACAATTATGTTAATGGTTGTGGTTTGAATGCTTTTTCTTGTCATGGAACATCTTTCACTTTGAATAAATCTTCTAAAAAGAAGAAATGCTTTGTGTGTGGAAGTAAATTTCATTTGATTAAGGATTGTAATTTTCATGAGCAAAGAATGGGTGTATGTGCTAGTCAAAGGAAACCTAGACCAATGTGGAAAAATGTTAATGATATACCATCTTTTGTTCCACATCAGCAGAAACATAATTCTGCTGATAAACCATCTTCTTGGAGAAGATCTTTTGCTAGACCATATGTGTTACCCACTAGTTCTTACTTACATAATGGTTATTGGCCTAGATATTTTGACTCAATGTATGTTGGTGGAGGGTATTAGGATACTGCTGTGAAGCCCGCAGCAGGTTGTTCTTGGACTAAGAAGGGACCTAATTTTCAATACAGGCCCAAGAACAATGGTGGATCTTATGCATCTTCATGGCCTAACTCTTATGATCCACAAGGTAGGCTCAAGTCTGCAATGGCTTGAGTCTCCAATGTGTACTAACATTTTGTATAAATTTTTGTTGTTGTTGTAGGATCATCCCCTGAAAAGTAAAGAAGTAGGAATAGTAGATAGTGGTTGTTCCAGGAGCATGTCAGGAAACAAGGATAAGATGCATGACTTTGTACCTATAGAAGGAGGAGGCAATGTGACTTTTGGTGGAGGAGATGGTAGAATTACTAGGAAAGGCACAATAAGAACACCTTAGTTAGATTTTGAGAATGTATATTATGTGAAGGAACTTCAGCATTTCAATTTGTTCTCAGTATCACAAATTTGTGACACTAAGAATAAAGTCTTCTTCTCTGAGGATGAATGTCTTGTGCTCTCTAAAGACTTCAAACTTCCAGAAGATACAACCATTCTGCTGAGAGTTCCTAGAACTTTCAATTTGTACACATTCAATTTGAATGATGTCCAACCTGAAGGAGATCTAACTTGTTTGGTGGCCAAAGCTTCCCTGGATGAATCTACAAGATGGCATAGGAGGATGGCTCATGTGAATTTCAAGACCATTAACAAGCTTTCTAAACTTGGTCTGGTTCAGGGTCTTCCTTCAAAAGTCTTCACCAATGAACATAATTGTGTTGCCTGCAACAAAGGAAAGCAACACAGAGCCTCATACAAAGCCATAACAGCTGTGAGCACCATCTCAGAACCTCTTCAGTTGCTGCACATGGATCAATTTGGTCCAACTCCAATCAGAAGTATTGATCATAAGTACTTCTGCCTAATAATCACTGATGATTATAGCAGGTTTTGCTGGGTATTCTTTTTGAAAACTAAAGATGAAACAACTCCTATTTTAAAAGAATTTATTACCCTTGTTGAAAACCAGCTAAATAAAAAGGTTAAAGGCATTAGGTGTGATAATGGGACAGAGTTCAAAAATGTTGTTTTAATAGAACTTTGTAAGTCTAAAGGAATAAAAAGGGACTATAGCTCTCCAAGAACCCCACAACAAAATGGGGTTACTGAAAGAAAGAATAGGACCTTAATAGAGGCAGCAAGATCCATGCTTGCAGACTCTAAGTTACCCACCATGTTCTGGACTGAAGCAGTAAACACTGCTTGTTATGTTTTGAATAGGGTATCTATCACTAGACCTCATTACAAGACACCTTATGAACTTCTCACTAGGAAAGTTCCTGACATTCATTACCTTAAACCTTTTGGATGTAAAGTGACCATTTTGAACACTAGTGATTCACTGGGAAAGTTTGATGGAAAAGCTGATGAGGGATATATTGTGGGTTATTCAGCTCATAGTAAGACCTATAAGATTTACAATTTAAATGCTAAAAAGATTGAGGAGACCCTTAACCTGAGATTCCTTGAAGACCAGCCTAATGTTCAAGGACAAGGTCATACTTGGTATTTTGACCTGGATTATTTAACTAATCACTTGGGTTATACTAGATATGTTTCTAACCAAGCTGCAGGTACCCTTGATGATGACTCAAAGAGTGACTCTGAGAAAGATGAACAACCTATTGTTGTACCTTCTTTTCCTCCTAAACCATTTGCAGGTGATCATTCTGCTGATGAGCATGAAGATGAGTCACACTATGCAGAGGACCTTGCTAGACTTCAAAAGCAAGAGCATGCAGCCACTCAAGAAGCTGAGAGGCTTGGTGAGAAGATTGCAAGAGATACTGAGGCTTTACTCAGACAATCAGCACAAGCGGTCAGTGGAAACCAGGATTCTGCTACCAGTTCTACTGAAGGTTCTCCTATTTCTTCTGACATGACCAATTCTGCTGATAGTCCTGCTGCACAATCTCCCATATCCACTGAAGTGTCCACAGACTTTGGAAAACCATATACAAGATTTCCAAGTCCTTCTGATCTTGGTAATCACCAACCCAAAGCTGGAATCTTCACCTCCTCTTCATATGACAGTGAGTTTGGACCCACAGTGAACAATCTTGACACCACAATTGATGTCAACCCTACTGCAACAAAAAGGATAAATATTGCTCATCCTCTATCAAAGATTATTGGAGATCCTCAAGCACCTGTTAGAACTAGAAGTACTGTGAAAAACACTAAGTATGGTGAAGTTGCTTTCATATCCTATGTCTTCAATTAACAAAGGGACAATCATACAGACTTTAAGCATTGTCTGTTTGCTTGCTTCCTTTCTCAAACGGAGCCAACCAGTGTTCCTCAAGCACTTATTGATCCAAGTTGGCTTGAAGCAATGCAAGAAGAGATGCTGCAATTTAAGAATCAGCAGGTTTGGATACTGGTACCCCTCCCTAATGGAAAATTTGCAATTGGGACAAAATGGATTTTGAAGAATAAAAGAGATACAAGGGGCATTGTGGTGAAAAACAAAGCTAGATTAGTGGCCTAGGGGTTTACGCAAGAGGAAGGAATTGACTATGATGAGGTGTTTGCACCAGTTGCTAGAGTTGAGGCCATTAGAATCTTCCTGGCCTATGCATCTTATATGGGTTTCATGGTGTATAAGATGGATGTAAAAGGTGCTTTTCTGTATGGTGAGATTGAAGAAGAGGTATATGTGACTCAACCCAAAGGTTTTGAAGACCCAGATCACCCAAATCATGTTTACAAGGTGGTCAAAGCTCTCTATGGACTACATCAGGCACCAAGAGCTTGGTATGCTAGGCTGTCTACATTTCTGCTGAAGCATGGTTACAAAAGAGGTGCTATTGACAAGACACTCTTTCTTAAGAAAGATTCCAGAGATATCATCCTTGTGCAAGTATATGCGGATGACATCATATTTGGTTCCACTAAAGAAGCATGGTGCAGGGAGTTTGAGGAATTAATGAAGGGAGAGTTTCAGATGAGCGCCATGGGGGAACTCACTTTCTTTTTGGGTCTACAAGTTCAGCAGAAACCTGATGGTATATTTATCAGTCAGGATAAATATGTGAGGGAAATGTTGAAGAAGTTTGATATGGAAAATGTCACAACTGTCACTACACCCTATGAAACTCCAAAACCAAAGAACAATCTTGAACCTAATCTTCCTGTGAATGTCCATTTATACAGGTCCATGATTGGTTCTTTGATGTATTTGACAGCTTCTAGACCTGACATTACATTTGCTGTGAGTGCTTGTTCTAGGCACCAGGTCACTCCACTCACTTCCCACTTGAATGCTGTGAAAAAGATTTTCAAGTATCTCAAGGGCCAACCCAATTTAGGTCTTTGGTACCCAAGAGAGTCTCCTTTTAAGTTAGAAGCCTATAGTGATAGTGATTATGCTTGTGTCAATATGGATAGAAGATCCACAACTGGAGGTTGCCAATTTCTTGGAAGAAGATTGATTTCTTGGCAATGCAAGAAACATACTATTGTTGCTACCTCTACTAGTGAAGCAGAGTATGTTGCTGCTGCCAATTGTTGTGGACAGGTTCTATGGATTCAAAATCAATTACTGGATTATGGGTTTAATTTCATGAATACCACCATTTTTATTGACAATCAAAGTGCCATTTGCATTGTTAAAAATCCAGTTTTTCATAATAGAACCAAACATATTGAAATCAGGCACCATTTTATAAGAGATGCATATGAAAACATTTGATTAAAGTGGTTAAGATTCACACAGATGATAATGTGGCAGATTTTTTAACTAAGGCTTTTAATGGACCTAGCTTTCAACACTTAGTGGTCCATATTGGTATGCTTAACCCTTAACTACTGAGTTTGAGGGGAGGCATAAGCCTTAGGGGAGGCATATGCCTCAGGGGAGGATTGTAGTTGTAAAATTGTATATTATTTGTATATTTTTGTTTACTAACCGACTAATATTTTTGTAAGTTTTGTTTGGCTTGTTTGCTACTTTGTATCTGTTTTGCAGAATGTCCTTATTAGTAGTTGCTGATTTTAAGTTGAAATTCACCAAGTCTATTTCAATGGGAATGTGGACATATATGCTGAAAGATTGTTTCTGCTGAAGTGTAATATATGCTGAGAATCATTGTTTCTACTGAAGTAACATTACAGAGTTCACAATTGAGAAAAGCAGTTCATTCATTCTAGAAACAAATTACAGCTTACAATCAACTTCAAAATGAAATACAAGATCATTCCTATACTATGTCTACCAATCTTATACTGGCTCCTATCATCTATTACAAAAAGGCTGGTGGATATGCATGACCAGTACGATGAAGAAGCTGAAGGTGAAAATGGAAAGGGGGAATGATGATGATGACGACGAAAATGCTCAAGAACCTAGTTTTATATCTTTGGTTCAAGGCAAGAAGATGCTCAAGAACCTAGTTTTATATCTTTGGTCCTTGGAAACATCATACCATCACCTACTCCACCTTCCTTTTTCCCTTACCCATCACCTCTGCCTTCTTGCCCTTTCCCTTGTGTCCATGGTATGAAACACCAGATCCTGGAGCAGGAAGACCCAACACCACATTTCGTGATGTTGGAAGAGATGGATTAGTCTTCCTTAGCCTTTATTGGGATCTTTCTGGTGTGGAAGGAGGGATGAATGGAGGATCTTCATCTTCATCCTCATCCTCTGAAGACTCTTCATCAGAAGTAAAGAGAAAGGGAGAGACATTTAGTCTCTCAGCAGGAACGGGGACATGGCTTGGTTCACCTCTCACCAAAGCATTCCATCTTCTCTCCAGTTCCCTCTGAGCGTCTGAATCATCCAAATCCGCGGGATAGTTTACAGAATCCTCTGATGGTGATGGACTTGGAGGATTTGTATCATGTTTCTTTTTCTTGGCTTGTTCTTTGGTCAGACCAAGTGGGATGGTTGGAAGACTTAATGGAGGTGGAGATGTGAGTGAGTCTGATGAATCAGATGAGTCGGAGGAGATGTAGATTATACTTGGGTTGGAGGACATTGTTATTGTTTGATTGAAGATTTTGGTGGATAATTGAGGTGAATTAAGAAATTAGGGTTTTGATAAGAATTGGGGATAATTGATATCCGTAATGTGTGATTTGGGGATTATTTTATAGGCTTAATGGCAGTTAATACGAGTTGGGTGACACAGTAAAATTTAAGATATTTACTGAAGATATTTTGACTCTTGAGTTGTTTCTGCTGATTAACTTTGTATCAGCAGATTGACCACCAGTTCTGCAGAAAGGTTAATTTTGAAATTGAAGGGAGTCGCTTTACACGTCAGATATGGTCAACGATTTGTTCCGATATTCTTGACCATGATTGGGTAACTTCCTTTTATAACCTACTTTGCATATCTTAGCCCAAAATCAACTTATTCCCCTGTCAATCAATTTAAACCCATCAACTATACGCATAATTCATAACTGTTTCTCACAAATCTCTCCAATGGCAACACTTCAATTCAAAAAGGATCATAACAAGGTTGCTTTTCTGAATAAAACAAAAGATCATGAATTGTATGATCCTATGGTGGAATTTCTACAGCGTTCCAAGATTCATTATGCTTTAACACATTCTCCAAATGTGATGTATGAATCGATGGTGAAGCAATTTTGGGCATCTGCTAGGAAAAGGTCTGACATAGAGATTGTGGCAACTATTGATGGAAATGAGTATGTGGTGACTGAAAGTTTGATAAGGACAAAGCTTCGTTTGGATGATGATAATGGTGTGTTTCACTCCAACACTGAAGTGATACTTGCTGGATTGAGGGAAGCTAGTTACCAAAGCACTGACACTACTAAGTGGCTCAAGAATCAGTTTTGTCCCAAGTGGAGGTTTTTGGTGCACACATTGCTCCAATGTATCAGCAACAGATCTGGTGGATGGGATCAATTCTCTACCCAATTGGGTTGCGGTATTTTATGTCTTTCCAAGGGTTTGAATTATAATTTTTCTAAGTTTATTTTTGAAAATATGTTAGAAAATATGGAGAAGCAAAAGCATAAGTTTTTAATGTACCCTAGGTTTCTACAAATAATTTTAGACATAACCACACAAGACAGAGTCCATATCCCCATTAAGAGTCTTAGTTCTAAATTATTTGCTTCTATGAAAACAAATTATGATGGGGTACATTACCCTCTGTTAGCTGCTATGTTGCCAATTGGTAATGATGATGCAGGTGAGGGTGATGCTACTGGTAATATGCCCTCTCAAAATGCTGCTGATGGTGGTAATCCATCATCTTCTGGTGTTGCTGCTGATGGTAATCCATCAGTGGTAAATGATGGAGAGCCATCTACAACTGCTGAAGCATTACATGTTTCTACTGACCAACCTCCACAATCCCCTTTACCTCTGTCACCTAGTCCTTTACCATCACCTTCTCAGGTTGCTCCTGATGAGCTTGTTACTGAGGTTGAAGGGATAATTCAGTCTCTTGGTACTCAAGTACCTACACCTCTTGAACCTGAGATTACTAGACTACCCACACCTAGTCCTGTAAGAGAGCCATATGCTGAAGGCTCTCCCAATGTTGTACATATGTCTGTTTCTCCTGATAGGTTCAATGAAGCTCCCTTGACCACTGAGCAATCTGATGGTGGAGCTGAGAACCCTGTTACTCTCACCTCTGTATATGATTTTCTCTGTAGGTATGTTAAAAAGACTGATGATCTTCAAAAGGAACTTGCAGATACTAAATCTTCATTTGGTGGTGAGATTGAGGTGTTGAAAAGAAAGGTTCATGAGTTAGAAAAACAACTTGATCAGCAGAAGAAAAGAAAGGTTGTGATTGATGCTGATGAAGTACATGAGGAGGGACATTTGGACTCTCTTGAGATTTTGGCTGAAGTTGCTCAACAGACTCATGCTTCTTCTCCTAAAGTTGCAGAATCTTCAAAACTTCAGAAGCCAATTCAGTTCAGCAGAAGAAGGGGAAGACAATATTTAGCACAGAATTCTGCTGAATTTGCTAAGATTGATGAAACTTCTAAGGTGTCAAATGTTGCTGAGATCCTAATGACAGATGCTGATGATACTCTTCAGGAGAATGAACCAAAAAGTGATATTGCTGCTGAAAAGACTACTGATGGGGTTCATACATCAGTAGATACATTCTTTGTAGCTGGTAAAGAGTATATGGATTCACCTACCATTGCTCCATCTGTTCCTGAACAAGTTTCTCATGAAGACACACCTGCCACTCTCCATACTACAGGATCTACTGATACTCACATTGACTTAGATGTTCAAGATATTCCTGTTGATCCTATGGAAGAGTTAGTCATTCCTCATGATGATTCTGCTGAAGTTGCTGAAGTATGTACTGATGATCTTATCTCTGAAAAGGAAAGACTTTTGAAAGAATGGGAAGATCATAAGAAAAGTATAGAATTGGCAAAGGAGGTGCAAGC
Organism: Artemisia argyi; assembly: GCA_030686995.1. NCBI lineage: Eukaryota > Viridiplantae > Streptophyta > Magnoliopsida > Asterales > Asteraceae > Artemisia > Artemisia argyi. The sequence continues at coordinate 50,288,427 of CM060688.1, forward strand.
CAAGTATGATTCAGAATTCCAATCTGCTACCAACAAGTATATTTCCACTCTGCCTCTAGAAAGACAAAGAGAATTGGATGCTGCCATTCCAAATTTTGATGAAGCAGACTGGATGCATATTGGAGAACAAGTGATTGCTACTCCTGGTTTAGCTATAAATATTCTAGGAAAACATGTCAAGAAAGATGATTGGGTTTCTGGAATAGTTGAGATAATGAAACAAAGGAAGAAAGAATCAGATGAGAAAATTGCCAAAGCAAAAAGGGATAAACCAATGACTCAAGCACATCAAAGGACTTTTATGAGAAATTATGTGAAAAGTCAAAGCAGTGCACTTTATAATAGTGCTTGGACTAGGAAACAAGTTTGGGCTCTTTCAGATGAACAATTGGTTCATCAGTATAATAGAATTAAGACTAAATGTGAAAAGGATGGACTGAGTACTCCTAAGCTTGTTCCTACCCTACTTACTACTGATGCAGAACCAAATTCTAAAAGAGTCAAAATTAATGAAGATGTTTCTGCTGATGTGCCTGCTACATTTATATCTCTATCTTTTTCTGCTGATGCTGGTTCTACTATGGCTATGGGTGTTCCTGCTGTTGATCAAGTACCTTTACCTGATACTTCTACTAAAACAACTGCTGTTGCTCCATCTGTTTTTGACAAAGGCAAAGCAAAAAATGTAGCAGAAGCTCTTCCTTCTAAAAAGAGAATAAGTAGATAATTGGAGGAGGAAAGAATGGGTGAAGAGGCTGCTAAGTGGTTGCAAGATGATCAAGAAGCTGAAATGGCAAGATTTCATGAGCTCAAAGTGAGAGAAGTAGAGCTTGCAGCTGCTAGGGCTAAACAGATCAGGATGATGCACAATTTGAATCTGCTGCACTTGCTTCTGCTGAGGATTCTACTGATGTTCCCTTAGATCTTCCATCAGTGGAAACTCATGCTACAGAAGATGTATCTACTGAGGATGTAGCTCCTGAGGAACCTTCTTCACCACAAGATGCTATTTACATTCCTGGGAGAAGGGCAAAGAGAATGGCAAGAGTAAGGGTCTCACATCCAGCACACAAAGTAGTAGATGTTAATGCTGCTGATGATTCTTTTATCAAAGAAGGATCTCCTGATGATTGGCCAGAGGGTTGTAGAGATGTTTTGGTTCACTGGGAATTGTCTAAGAATGGACAGATCAACACAATTTATAGGCTTGATAAAACTTCTCTGTCATTCACATTTCTACAAGAAATTTTACATCTTGTGGATCATCAGAACTTAGACACTCTATATGAGTTGGTTACCAAGAATTATGCTACTCATACTCCTGAAGGTGCATGTTTATATCTATTGGGAGATCTTCAAGTGCTCATGGATTCTACTTCTCCAACTGGTGCTGGTTATGAAGTGTGGAAGAACAATCAGAGGTGGAAAGTACAAAGTTGGAAATTTTATCATATGCCTTATGTTCATGTCTTGGAGACTACATCTGGAATCAGGGTAATCATGTTTCTTGAGAAGAATTATCCTCTGACTGTAATTCATTCCCTGACAGCGGCGCCAAAAACTTGATGTGTGTGATATGTCAGTGTAGCATAGGGGGTTAAGCCTTTAATATATGTTTATTTGATTAGTAATTTAATTGGATTCTAACCACTAACTTGTTGTATATTAGTATAGATTGCATTCATTATATATTTTGCATATTTGATTTTTCTTGTTTGTTTGTTTGTTTATTTTTATTTTCTGTAATTTTTATTTTTATTTTATTTTTATTTTTTCTGCATTACTGTTCTCTGCTGTATTTTGCTGATCTAAACGATGCGACGCATCTGATTTATCAGATACAGCGCATTGCGTTTTTTATTTTTATATACAGCGTAAACTTAAAATTCGAAGTACTGCGCATCTATCCCTAGATATGATGTATTCTGTTTTTAATCAGAAAATTTTCAAAACCCTAACAAGATACGACGCATCTGTTTCGACAGTTGCGGCGCATCTATTTATTTATTAAAAACAAATTTTCGAATTTATCAAACTGAGACACGACGCATCTGTTTTCACAGATAGGACATATCATTTTTTTTAATAAAAGACTGATTTAATCTTTAACGTTATAAGATACGATGCATCCTAATTCTTGGATACGGCGCATCGACAGCATATATCAGCTTCTTTTACTTTTCGTATTCCGTTTTCATTACTTGTTTTCTGATTTTATACTTCATAAAAGCTATCCTACTGATGCTTTTGTGCTGAATTTCAGGAAGTGCATGACCCGGAGCTCTGTTAAGGAACTCACCAAACCTTTTGACGAACCTGAGAAAGTCTTTCATTCACTTAAAAGGCTTTTCAACACAAGAGATTTAGATTATTTGAGCCCAACTGAGCTCAATTACTTTTCTGAAAAAGAGGAAGCTAGTGAAGAAGAACTAACTGAAACAATGGGTGAAAACACTACCATGGATGAATACATGAATAAGACCCGAGCGGACTATAGTTCGAGAATTGATAAACCAAAGTTTGATGATGATACTAAGTTTGAATTGAAGAGTCAATTTCTTAAAGAACTTAGAGAAAATGCTTTCAGTGGATCAGAGAATGAAGATGCCAATGATCATGTTGAAAAGATCCTTGAAATTGCAGATTTATTTACTAATGAGAAACTAAAAATTGACCAAGTTATGCTTCGTGTTTTCCCTATTTCTCTTACAGGAGCTACTAGTAGGTGGCTAAAGAATGAACCTGCTAGTTCTGTTGACAAATGGGAAAACTTGAAGAGCAAATTCCTCAAGCAATATTGTCCACCTGCAAAGACTGCTAAAAAGATGGAGGCTATCAATAACTTCAAGAAAGAGCCCGATGAAACTCTTTATCATGCTTGGGAGCGATTCAAGGAACTATGGTTGAAATGTCCTCAACATTATCTAACCGCTATGCAGGAAATAATATTGTTTTATCAAGCTTTGGACGTGCCTACTCGAAAACAGTTGGATGCTAAAGGAGCTGTACCTCAGATGAGTGTAGCTGATGGTAGGAAAGATATTCAAGAGGCTGCTGATCTTTCTCAGAAGTAGCACGATGGAACCTCTACTAGGTCTAAAATCAGCACCAATTCTGATGGTTTTGCTGCAATTCAAGCTCAATTGGACAAGCTTAGTAAGGAGATTAAGAAAAGAGATGAAAGAGCTTATGCTGCCCAAGTTGGATGTGAAAAGTGCCAAGGTCCCCATTATACTAAAGATTGTCCATCAAGGAATGATCAAACATTTGAGGAGGCCTACTACACACAATTTGGACAACCATTCCAACCTTTAGGACGATACAGGGAAACTGCTCCAGGTCATTACCAAAGAAATAATGGAAATCCCTCATATCAAGAAAAGAGGCAGACTTTGGATGACACCTTAAAGCAAATGATGGCCGATGCTACAAAGAGACATGAAGAGAATACTGCTATGATCAAAGAAATCCGAGCTTCTACTGATGCTATTATAAGGAACCAAGGAGCTTCGATCAAAGCACTTGAACAACAAATCGGTCAGATGAGCAAAGTACTTCAAAAAAGGGGATACAGAAGTAAACCAAGCTCAACTGAAACAAATCCAAGAGATCAGGTCAAATCTATCACTACTATTGATGAAGTCATGCCTAACGCACCTTTCCTTGAAAGATTGAAGAATGGTAATGTTTTGAAACCCCAATATTTATTTAACTCTTTAATCAGTGTCAAGAGATTGCTCAAGGAAAAAGCAAGGATTGAAGAGGAGATCAAGGCTACAATGAAAGAAGAGTGCTCTGCAACACACTACAATGCCTTGCCTCATAAAGAAAAAGATCCAGGAAGTTTTACTCTACCTTGTTCAATTAATAACATGTCTTTCAATAATGCCTTAGCTGACTTAGGAGCCAGTGTTAGTGTCATGCCATTTAGAACTTTTACCACTTTAGGTTTAGGAAAATTAGCTCCAACTAAGATGCTTATTGAATTGGCATATAGAACATTAAAACAACCTATGGGGATTGCTCAAAACATTCTAGTTAGGATCGAGAGGTTAGTATTCCCCGTAGACTTTATAATACTAGGCATGCCTGAGGATATTAAGATTCCTTTAATCCTTGGAAGACCTTTCCTGTCTAATGCTCATGCTAAAATTGATGTGTTTAAAAGAAAAATATCATTACGAGTAGGGAATGACAAATTAGTCTATAAGTGTGAAAATCTGGTCAAGAGCATAATTAAGAATGTTTACATGATTAGATTAAATGAATGTAAGGACCCTAACCTGGATGAATGTGAAGTTGTTAGCAAACGTATAATGGTTAAGGAACATAATGAAATATTTATTGAGTTACCCCCTCATTTAGAATATTTATGCCTTCACATAAATAAGAATTTTTCGTCTATTATCTTGTCATCACTACCCGAAAGGGATAGGAGTTTACTTGTGTAGATTTTGTGAAGGAATGGCATGGAAATCCAGGAGGGACAAGATACACTCGATATTACTGGATTAAGGATGAGGGAGCGCGATGCCGCTGATGGTGTTAATGATACAAAATAGGAGCTGAATGTGAGTCTAACTTGAAGACTCTGGAATAAAGAAAAGCGCTTACCGGGAGACAACCCGAATTTATTTTTACTGTTTTTGCTGTCGAGTCTGTCAGACCTGTAGCAGATGCGGCGCATCTCCATCAATAGATGTGGCGTATCTACTGCACATGTCATATCTGTCTTTATTTTTCTGCATTTTGTTTTCTGAACTATGAACTTTCTGTCAGTCTATTTAATACGGCGCATCCCTGGTTAAGGATGCGACGTATCTAATCTTTCTAACCCGTACCAATTCCAGGCTTGATACGGCGCATCTTCCTTAATAAGATGTGGCGCATAGACTGAACTGATGATTTACAGTTTTTATTTTTTATTATTTTTTTATTTTCTAACCACTAATGAATTTCGTACAAGTTTCGACCTTCTTAAACTCAAGTGTTTAATTGGTGGTATTTGTAGTTATTACTCGCAAATGCATAATGGTGGATCAAACCGAGCAAATCTCAGGGAAGTTTTTAGTTCTAATTCTTTTTAATTTCCTGTTTTTAATAAAAAAACGAGGACGTTGTTTAACTTAAGTGGGGGGGGGGGGGGGATGGAGAATTAGAACTTTTACTTAACTCTTACTTGTCCTTATTTTTCAAGAATATGCTTTAATTTGCGCTTAATTTATCAAAATTTAAAATTTTTTTAGCATGTTTTTGTTTAATCTAAGTTGCATAGCTGCACACAAGACTTTATTTTTAAAATTGTGATTTTAAAATTCACAAATCTATGAGTGTGCCGGTGACTTGTAAACTTTAGAACTTGACTTGTATACTATTCAAGACCACTATAATAAGTATTATTGGAGTGACATGTCTAAATTGGTAAAATTCTAGGATTACACCAAAAAGCCTTTATATGTTTTGTGATATTAACTAATTACACTGGTTAGTTAACACCCGTATAAACCCTTGTTTACTCTCATTTTTAGAGTAAGATACCCCTAGAAAAACACGTAGAGCCATTCCTTTAGGATTTTTACACCTTGTTATTATGTTTCGTTACACCTTACACCTTAGCCTACCCTATAGATTTAAGTCCGTGGTTAGTTGCTTTGGCAAAGTGTGTTTCCTGCTTTACCTGTGTTCGTGTGCGTAAATTCATTATCTTTGGTTAGGTCGGGAAATGGCACAAGGCAATGGAGTGAAAGTACATATTGTATATTTTTAGTCACTTTTTCGTGTGTTTACTACTTTCACTATTACATTATGTCTGAAAGTCTGAAAAGTAAAGAAAAATTATCCAGATTTATTGTGATGGAAATGTGGTGAGATTTTACACCTTTAGTTATATATAAAAATAAAAAAAAATAAAAAATAAAAAAAAATCGAAAAAAAATAAGAAAATTTAAAGAAATAAGAAGTTGGTAGTTTATTTAAACCAATAATGTAAAGTTTTGTATAAAGTGGTTGATATTCAATGATATGAGTCTTATTCATGGGATGGTAGGAAAGTATTCTAACCACACTTAGGACTTTAATCTATTTGTTTCTTGTTTTGTATTTTTATTTTACACCAATCTATATCCTAAATGTTATCCATACCCAACCGTATTATTATATTCGTTGTTAGCTTTCGAGCAACCGGATATGATAATGATCAAGTAAGAATATTAAATGTATAAACAAGGTAGTGACCATCCAAGTATTAGATTAATTAACTAACGCGCTAGCGATCTGGTGTGTGAATTGGTGACCATCCGAGTTTAATATTGAATAAATGATGCGCAAGCGATCTGGTGTGCAACTTGGTGACCATCTGTTATGAAAATAACGCGCCAGCGATCCAAGGAACACATTAGTGACCATCCATCATTTAAAAGATCAAGGACTTGCGCCAGTGATCCATAAAGCATACTAGTGACCATCCGTTAGTTAAAGTGTCAAGGACTCACGCCAGCGATCTACTAAGTTTATGCATGAAATGTTCAAGCAAAGCTAGGTTTAACCCATGAACCAAATAAACCCTTTTTACCGCTTTAGACTTTTTACTCCTTAGCTTTAGTGGGGGAGATGTGTATCCTTATCAAGCATATGATAGAATATTTGTCACGTCCGGACAGTTAAACGATTAGATTTGTTTTTATTAATAATATATTTTGTTTCTAATTGGTTAAGTGTTTGGCCATGCAATTGTGATAATGAATAAGTGCTTAAATGTAAAAATATCCTATCATGGATACATTTTCATTATGTTTATTCTAAAGGTTTACTTGAGGACAAGTAAAGTTCAAGTGGGAGAATATTTGATAAGATCAAATAAGTACATTTTATTAGCATCGTTTATCCTATTTAATTGACTTGTTTTATATTATTTTGTATAAGAATTAGTGCCTTTATGTTTACTTTAGTGATTCTCAGGTAAAAACAAGCAATATGTGAAAGTTAATGATATTGGACGAATTATGAAGCTAAATGATCAAGATTTGAAAAGTCTACTGAAATTCAAGGGATGTGCCGTATCTCTCTCAACAGATACGCCGCAACATCACACTTAGATAAATTCGAAGACCATTGCCTGACTTTGAAGAATGCACTGCATCTAATTACAACGTGCGCCGCATATGAAACTTTGGTCAACGAATAATAATCAACTTGATCTACTCCAAAATACGCCGCATCTCATTTATAACATGCGGTGTATCAGCTAAAGACTTCACCAGATACTATCCAAGACGATTAAAGAACATGCGCCGCATAAAGAAACAAGTTACGCTGCATCTAAAGGCGGTGTACGAATATTTCAGAATTTATTAAGTAGATGCACCGCATCTATCATCAACATGCGGCGCATCGACCCCTCAGACAGAACCTATAAATACCCCAAGACAGATAAGAGTTTTGTGTACAGAAAAACCCCAAGGAGACGAATTCAGTCGAAGAAGCATCACAAGACACACCCCAAACGAAGATCTTAGAGCTGTAAGAAGGTCCTACATATGTATAATTCATTAAGTAGTTTTGTTTATTGTATTAGTAAGCTTTAATCCATCAGGATTGATGGGCTTGTGGCCACCATACTGCTCTCCTTAAAATTGCTTTCCCATCGGTTAAAGTTCATATGATTGATATTTTTGGTGAATTATATTTGTGCTTTGATAACCTCTGTGTTTAGTTGAGTCTTCTAGGCTACCATACCTGTTACTCGCCTGCTTATCTAGTGTCTAGAAGGTAGGATAAATATAAGTAATCATTAAGGGTTTACTCACCGATGTATAGGATCCAACGAGACAGATTAGATTACGATACTCATAATATAAAACTAGAAATATAACAAGTGACAAGCTACTTAATTATAAGGACATGTTTTCTTACGTGTTTCTATTATCTATCTGTGTACGTCATTGTTATTCGCTGATTCGTTCTCATTAGTTTTACTTTTATTGTTTATTAAAATTCGTGCCAGTCTCTCAGGCTGAAAACCCCGTTTTATTAGATTAGGATTGTAAAACTAACTTAGATATTAAAATAATGATCAAATCAACTAGATATTACGTTCCATACTTAGTGTTTGAAACTCTACTTACCAATATAGGCATATTGATGGGGTACACTGCACGTTAAGTGTGTGTGTTAGTAATAAGTCGGCTAAATATAAATTCAAAACTTGAAAAGGCTTAACACCCTATGCTACACTGACATATCACACGCATCAAAATGTTTATCAAATATAGTAATCGGACTTATAAACATGAGCCTAACCCATTAAAGAGCCCATGAGGCTTTGGAAGAGATATTTATACGCCTCCTACATGTGTGTAAGAGGTGTTAGAGCTCATTTTGTAAGAAATATTACACATAGTAGTAATATAACTCTCTCCATTTTGCTTTCTTACTCTAGCTTCACTTTCTCTCTCCAAAACTTATATATTATTGTGTGTGATTCTTGATACTAGTTTAGGATTCTACAATTGGTATCAGAGCTTGCACAATGATTGTGAAGTGATTTCGAAAAACATGGTTTAAATTTGGTATTTTTAATCAAAATGTGAGCTTTGTACTTTACCAAGTTCATAATTTTGCAAAAACACAGATTTTTTGGTTTAAAACCTAAAAGTTTGTATTTTTAAGTTGTATTTGAAGTATTTGTAAAGATCTATTGAAAAGAAATTGGTTTAAAACGTTCAAAATAGTGGTTTTTGTTCGATTTTGCATGTTAAGTCTCATATGTTAGGCTTAAAAACGTTGAAAAGAATTTTACCGAGATTGATAGTTTGCAATATTAGGATTTCACTTTGTTTAGTGAAGTCAGTATATTATGGGTTCAATTGTTTCAACGACTTTGGTAAATTAGGGTTTCATTTGCTATTTAGCGAATTAGGGTTTCACCGAGATCCAAGAAATTAGGGAGTTAAAGTTTTTACAAGATTCCAATATTCACCGAGTTATATGCAGTTAACGACGAACGGTGTAATTGGAGTATTTGGACAAAAAATGCTGAAAAAACGAAAAAGCTCTTGCACCTAACGAGAAACGTAATGAGCGTTACCAAAAAAGGGCCAAAAGCATAATTAATGAAAAACTTTGGGACCAAACTTGCAACTTTTGAGAATTTATGACCAAATGCGCGAATTTAGGATAGTTTATGAACCAGCGATGTAATTTACTCATAAAATGTGTTAGAAAAGACACACAAGTATTTTGTAAATTAGTCGTGTCTATACTACAAGCATGAAAGACATTTTTTATAATAAATTTTGTAGGCTTCACACAGTCGTGACCGAGCATGACCCTACCACATCAGCTTTCTCTCTCCGATGACCAGACACGACCAAATTGCTACAGTCGGTGACCAAGTTAATATTTATCACTAAAACCATAAATAGGGTGTTGTAAAAATCGGTCAAAAAGTTGACCTATTAAGGGATTGAAGCCTTGCTCGACCGACTGTGACCAAACACCCACATTGGTGATGATCGATATTCATATCGATCGACCTATGATTTTGACCGACTTTTTCAAGTCCACTGCGAGTAGCCGACTTTCATTAATGCACTTTTAAACAATACAAGTGTTAATGCATCATCTCGCACTACAAAACTTGCATTAAAGTAATTTCCTCAACAAATCATATAAAACGAAATTGAACTAGTAGTATATGATTCAACACTTGAAACAAACATTTTACATTTGAGAAATGATTGAGCACTAAAAGGGGATGGGATGAAAAAATGCCATGTTCTTTAGATCTTTTGAGAATATGGAGTAAAAGAGGAAATTGGGGAGTGTTTGATCACTTTTTTATTTCAAAAGTTGCAACCCAATGTTAGAATGAAAGTGAGATGGTCATTTTTTTTCATTTTCATCTAGACTTGAAAACACAAAATGAGCTGTAACTTACTACTTTACTTTTCTTTCATCTCCTTTACTTTCATTTTCTTTTCTTTCATTTATTTTTCATTTTTTTGGAGAACACATTGTAAATGTATGCTTAAATTTGAATTTCAGTATTTCTCTGGTTGTAACTAATGGACCCACTTTAACATACGGGGAGGTGATATTCACACCAAAATAAATGATGTGCACACCACAAACATGCATGGATGGTGTTGTATCAAGTGCATCACAAATGTGATTTTGTGGTGTGTACATTATTTGGTGTGGTGTGCATATCAATTCCCTTTGACATAAGCTAGTGAGTTGACGACATCTAGATTTAAGCATAAAATAGTCATGAATTTTGAACTCGCAATCCTTTCATTTTACATTTTTTATTTTGATCCGGTTTGATTTCTAAAACGTGTTTTGGGAGATCTTTTCTTAGTGCAGTTTATCTCATTTATATTAGTGAAGTATATACGGTATTGAATGCACTCATTGCAAAATACATATGTTATACTTTTAGTAATACGAAGAAATTCAAATCCCCTATGGCCTAACATGGAGAGGTTGTGATTGGTTTGCTCGATCATCAATCTTTTCTAAGTGATACGAGAAGCTCGAGGGGCGCCGGATTTCCTTATGACATTGTAGTCGTAAATTCAATAACTTATAGAGAACGTTAGTTTTGAAAGAGGTCGATTAAATTTAAAGTTAATTGAAAAGCTTGTAATGAGCTATTATCATTATAGCAAAACATCTGGCTAGTTGGGGACCAGCTCTCACTACACCACCGCATTTTACCTAGCTAAATAAAAATTAATGGTTAGTATTTAGCAGGCGGTCATTTTCCTGCCGACTTTTATCACTGTTAGTAGATCTTTTGATCACATCATATTTGTTAAGTTTCATCACGATACAACGAGGTAACATGCGACAGAAGCGTAACAAAGAGAAAGTAGAGGCAAAAAAAAACCTAAACTCATGGGGACTAGCTTGAACTATCCCGCGTCTTTTGCATACTTTAGAACCAAAAGTTTGTATTCAATAATAAGTCCTGAAATATGAATAAGTAGTTATACATTTGTCTAGTTTTCTTACCAGCTCATAAAAATGCAATTATATAGAAGGTGACATGAATCACATGGTGGAAAGTAATACAAAAAGCATAAAGCCAAATGAAAACACACAACCTATGTTTCTTTGAGCAACCAAAAGGTTTAGATTCTAGAATGAAACACTTAATGATTGAAGAAACATTTGTGTAATAGTTGACCTAATTCCAGAACAATACAATTCTGGCCTATTTCAGCCACTCCATATTAGGAGTTTGTGGACTATATATTATATTCTAAATAGACACCTTAACTAAAAAGACAATCACAAGGGGTTGTCAATTGTGTTTATACAAGCTAGCTATCTAGCAAAATATGACTAAAAATGATAATATGATAGTTATGTCACATGAATTTGGAAACATACAAACAAAGGGGTTATCAAAGCTTGCAATCGTGTTTAGTTTTATGTATCTATCTAGAAAATCCATGACTAAATATGATAATATGATTGTATGACAACTAGGTCATGTGATTCACCTTTTTACGTATTATGATAAATACTAGATGAAAGCTAAAATAAAGCTCAGCCGTTGGTTTAATTGAGCGTGTTATGTTTAACAACCAAAAAGCACATATTTTTAAGGCGCTGTTTGTATTTTTAGTGGCTAATTTGCAGTACAATATATGCAAGAGAATATGTGGATCTTAAGTATGAACTTGCAAGAAAACTATTGCGGTAAGAAGGGTTCTGAAAAACAAGAAGTTGTCATCAAACTTAACAAAAGCACCAACACAGCTGCAAATATAAAAGGCATTAAGTATAATATTTAAGAAAACAAGCACCACCTTAATTTGTGTCACTACAAAAAAATATATTGTAATCATTTTACCACACTTTTTTTACACTTTCAAAAAGTGTGTATAATACTTTGAGTTTATTAACATTTATGAAAGTGTAAAAGTTTGTTACATAAATAAGTGTGAAAAATTTTTGAAAAATAAAAGAGTTTACGCAGAGTTTTAAAAAAATTCACACTTTTAAGTGTTGAGAAATATAAAATTTGTCCACACTTACAAGTGTGCACTATATTTGTAACACCCAAATTTTCTACATAAAAAGTGTGGACAAATTTTAGATTTCTTCGCACTTAAAAGCGCGAATTTTTTTTTGAAACAAATATAAATATGAAAACTCTTTTCTTTTATAGATGGTGATAAACTCAAAATATTTTACGCACTTATTAAAAGTGTATACAAATTAATGTGGTAAAATGACAATTTATTTGTTTTTATTTTTTATTATTATTATTTTTTTTAAGTGTGTTAAAACTTAAAAGTTCGTATATTTGTGTTTTGACCACTACGGCAAATACGATGTGAGATGTATTTTATAATTTTTGACCGTATATGTGTAACGATTCCCCTCTTTTAAGATTTTTTGCTTATAAGTTTAGCTCATAGTTTGATTAACTACACACCTATATTTCCTTAAAGAAAAATTTAAATTACCAACTCCCGTTCCTAACCTCCAAACCCAACCCCACAATTCTCTATAAGTAACACAAGCCTTCACTGACCATACATACAAGTCTTTGGGTTCGAACCATATCGCGCAGTTTCATAAAAAATGGCTCACTCGCTAACCATGACCATAAACATAATGTGCATAGCTCTCATGGCTATAACTCCTGTTTTTTCTAAGATCACCAATGGGGGCTACCTTTACCCGCAATTCTACGATCAATCTTGCCCACAAGCCACAAATATAGTTCGCTCCATTGTTGCAAAAAATGTTGCAAAGGATCCGCGCATGGCTGCTTCGTTACTAAGGCTCCATTTCCATGATTGTTTCGTTAAGGTTTGTGAAGTACTATCTCTTTTATGCTCATTTTTTTGTAGTTTTTAAACTATATGGAAGTTAATGGAAATGATCATGTTGTTACTAGGGATGTGATGCATCAGTATTGTTAGATAATGGTGGCCCTCGTAATGTGGTTAGTGAAAAGGGGTCTGTCCCAAATAATAACTCGGCTCGTGGATTTGAAGTCATTGATGAGATCAAAGCTGCACTAGAGACGGTTTGTCCACAAACGGTCTCATGTGCAGATATCCTGGCTCTAGCCGCAAGAGACTCCACAGTTTTGGTACTTCCTTTCTTAAATTTCTAATTCTAGAAAATATTATAATTTACAGGATTACTCATGGTCCAAAAGAGTTGATTAAACATTTTTTTTTTTTATGTATATAGGCCGGTGGACCGAGTTGGGAAGTTCCTGTAGGAAGAAGGGACTCATTGGGGGCAAGTCTGCGTGGGTCTAACAATAACATTCCAGCTCCAAACAACACTTTCCAAACCATCCTTACTAAATTCAAGCTCAGAGGTCTTGATATTGTCGATCTTGTAGCCCTTTCAGGTAATCTTCAAAGACAATCCGTAAACTTGAACAATCAATAATTCTTGAGAAAACTACTTACTTTTTTTATTACAGGAAGTCATACCATTGGAAATGCTAGGTGCACAAGCTTCAAGCAGAGGCTATATGGCAACAAGGGCAACAACCAAATCAACCAACTATTTGCTCAAAAACTGCGTGCAATGTGCCCCCAATCGGGTGGTGACCAGAACTTGTCTTTTCTAGACAATGTGACCCCAAGGAAGTTTGATAATGCCTATTACAAGAACCTAATAGATTCAAAGGGGGTTTTAAGTTCTGATCAAATCTTGTTTAAAGACAACCAGGAAACAATGCAGCTTGTTAAGGAATATGCTGCAAATGAGGACATGTTTTTCCAACAGTTTGCTAAGTCGATGGTTAAAATGGGCAATATTAGTCCTTTGACAGGATTCAGAGGACAAATCCGAAAGACTTGTAGGAGCATTAACGGTTAAGATCATTTTTACTGCTTGTACAAGTGGTCGAAACTTCTATATGATTTATTATCTCATACGTTACCATTTATATATTTATTAGTCAAAAGATCATTAGTTATAAGTTGATTTCAATTATTGTTGCTCAAAATGAAATGGAAGAACATATGTATTTGAGAGTTGATTTCAATTATTGTTGCTCTAAATCAAGTTTTATAAGTTGAAATTCAAAGTAGGAAATAAGTAAATCACAAAGTGCCATTAAAAAGGGTATGTGTGAAATTAACAAAAAACAAAGTGTGGCTGCTGGGATTCGAGCCCAGGTCTCCACGGCCACAACGTGGAATTCTTACCACTAAACTACAGCCACTTTGTTGATATTTGATACGCTCTATGTTTATTTATATAGTGTTAAGCAGAATAACTTCAAGACCCACAAGATCACACAAGTAGATGTTAGTCTTGAGAACGTTAACTTGTTCTTTATATATTGTGGTCATTACATCATGTTAATAAGATTGATCATAGCACATTGTTTCCTACCTTAGAGATTTCAAGTTCTTGATTTTAACAAAAAGATTCTTAATGTATAGACGTAGTAGTTGAGACAATAAAAATGCTCAACAGAATATTGAGAGTTCTCTTAGTAGAGAGGACTATCGGCCCAAAACACTTGATATTTATTAATGGGAGACTCATTAAAATTATACTCTCCTCAATAAACGGCTAATTAAGACATTCATATCTAACCACTTAATTTAATAAACACCTCTTTAGAGAGGTAAGAGCTATGTGCAGTTTGGCACAACAAAAAATAAAATATCATTGGGTTACAGCTCAGCAAACACCCAATAACTAAAACACTCTCCTAAGCCATAACTGTTATAAGTGTATGTGGGTTTCATAACACATTACTAAAAATACCCCACTCAAAAAAATAAAATAAAAAACGCTCGTTAATTGCCCAGCGAGGAGACCAATGGCACCATCACCAGTGCAGAATGGCGGCGCCATTGGACAAAAAAACCCAATGGCGTGTTGTTTGGATGTTGCACCGCGCCCTCTAAGATGTGGGCTGTTAAACCCCTAGCTTGAGTAATGGACATGTTGACTGTTAAATCCCTACCTCGAGTAATGGACTGCGTCAAAAAGACCTCCGACATAAACATAATCTAAATAAATGCCTAAAAGATTACACCCAATTATACCATTAGAATTTTAAAACTTTACAAGGACTATAATCCGAGTCTGTTGATTAGCAAGCAACAAGTCTGATAAGATAATGAAACATTTGGATACACTATTCAATAAACAATGGAAGGAGAATGATGATCAGTTAGCAAATGGTGTGACAAGAGAAATTTTTCAGCATCAAATACATCCAATGTTCATTGAAGGTTGGAGAATATACACATACATTTTTTTGGTCTCAGAATCAACCAAATCTTAGATCACACAGATACAATAAAATCATTCTTGTTTGGCATCATCATCCCTCACTAGATGCGCACAGACATTTCATTTTGATTTCAAAACTTAAGTCATAATATCATAGAACAAAAACACACAAACTGATGTTTATATCCATAAGTCGTTTGACATAAAGGCTTGTCAAACTACATAATATGAAATGCTGATCATAGGCCTGAGATGCATAAATATACTTCCTAGCCACTCTCTTCATTCGGAGTCGGAATCATTATTAGCAGAATATCTCACTGTCCTTCGTCTACTTTCGTCATATTCAGCTTCTTCATCGTCATTCTTTTTCTTCTCCTCGATTATACCTATAGAACAATAAAATTTAGAGACCAACATGGTACAAAAATTAACCAACCGAAGGAGTGATTTTAGAAGAAAGTGTTACCTTTCTTTATCAAATAAACTTCTAACTTCCTTGTGCTAAAATCATCTTTTCCTCCCAAATCTTGAAACCCAACAAGCCTATCTCCTGCGATTCCGTTTCTGTAACAAAGAAAAAAAAAATTATCAGTCCCACAAGGCCACAATCATACCCTCGAACACCAAAATTTAGACTAATACCATTATCATGAATCTGACCTGAACAAAATGACACACGGCAGCATCTTTATTCCTAATTTGGTGACAAAGAATGGGGAATTCTGCACGCCACAAATGAAAATGATAAAACCATATAGAAGAGTAAAATGCTGAATACAAGAAAGTAATGACAGATCACATAAACAAACCTCAGCGTCTACTTTAATAAACTTGGTATTTATATGACTTGTTGCAAGAGTCTTCAAATGCTTGTCCATTATCCTACAAGACACGTAAACATTATCATCAAGGAAACACCAACAAGATTGAATTATATCAACTGAAATAATATCACTGATTGTTTGGTTAAAAAGAACAAAACTTACTTGCAACGATAGAACTCTCGATGGTAAAAGTGACAAATCACTTTTTCACTACCAGTGACTTCACCCAAAAAGTCTCCTTCACTTACCTCTCTGTACTCTCCATGCCCTTTCTTAGTCAATGATTGTCGCTTCTCAGCTTCCCTCTTTTTTTAAGGAAAGATCAAAGAATAAAGGAATATTCCATGTTAAGTCCATTGTCTCAATTTACGTAATAATGTGCGTATTTAAAAATAGTCAAATTACAACCTTAAGAGCCGCAATCCTATCTGCATGTAACTTTTCCAGCTCGGGGTCCTGATATGTAATTTGATGCGAGTGGATTAGATTGGACACTTTCATTAACAAATATATATTGTATAATGATAAATGTATTCACAACTTACATCCATCAGCTCATCGAGATCAACCTCCTCATTAAAAGAAGATGATGTTTGTGCCTTTTCTTGAGCCAACAATTCCTATAAGAATAAAAATAAATGAGTGAGGAGTAAAAAAGAATAGACAAATGAGATATATAGTCATGAGATCATCAAAAACTGACACTCATCATCTATGGCATCACATAATGAAAAATCGACTTACTTATTACCTAATGTTAATCATGTATGCTATCAGTTAATATACATCCAACATTTCCCTCTCATACATCATAATACCCTCAGAAATAACCTGGATATGCATTCTGTAAGGTAAGAAAATGACAAAAAATAATCTTGGATGCATTCAAGTCTACCCGTCAATCCGTCATGAATATTTATTCTTCCTAATCCTTTGTCAAAGGAAATAAAAAAACTCATGAGATGGTCTTTTACAAATTACCCAAAAATCACATTGTTCATGAATTAGGTAATGGTAGTGAGGTGTCGTTGTGGTTTAACAGTTAGCATCCTTATGGTTCACTAAGTAAAATTATAACTAAAAGTGATATACCAAACATATTAAAGTCTGTAGTTTACGATGAAGGATATAATAACGGATGGCAAGTGCAGATTAGCCACATATGGCTCTTTAAGTATCAATTTTGAAATGATTCGAAACAAAATCAATTTTGAAAATTCGAAACGAGTCTTGACAATACTAGCACCCAAATAACATGTCCACATTTGGCTCTTTAATTAGCAATTTAATAATATCTTTCTAACTACAAAACACTCTTGAACATATATACTTAATATAACCAAATTATAAAATATCTGAAAAACAATGAGAATTTATTAAAAAAAAAAATGATAATACCTTTTGATAATCACGAGCAGCAGCAGCCATAACATTTCCATAAGCTAATGTTTGCAGAGTCGATTTTACTGTGTCCGGATTCATTTTTCTTATCTCTTTCTTTCTATACAACCCTAAATAAATAATATGATTTGTAAAATTTAAGGATTAAATTTGGTTTTATAAAATAAAAAAGAACCGTAATAATGTTACCTCAGATCTCAGATGCAGGATCTTGGTCGAATGAATGTGTTTTAAACGACTAGTGACATTTGATTCATTTTCCCCAATTTTTATGTTTGGCTTAAATTTCAGTTTAGGTCCCTTCACTATTAGAAAATGGAATACATTACTCAAGTCTCTTTGCATCACTTTACCCACTACACCACACCACGATGGTATCATAGGGTATCTTGTGCTCTTAACACGGTCGTTTGTCAATTGTTGTCGGTATATTTTCTCTCTCTAAATTCTAAACCAAATACAAATCATATTCCAACTCACCTTTAAACCAATACCCTTTAAAACATGTCTAAACTTATAGCAAAGCAAGCGTACCATGAATAAATTGGCTTGTAAGTGGTAAGTGGACTTATTTTTTAAGCATCACTTGAGTGATACCATTTTGAATTAGCCATAAGTTTAAAGGTGCTTTTAGACATCACAGCATATCTCTTCTAAACTATATACAAGCCTACTTTTTGGTCAAACTCAAGCTTGTTAAAAGATTCGCTGGAAAGACATCTTCCTATGTCGCACCACCTAAACCTGAACAGAAAATAATCAAAATTAGTGTATATCCAGATTCACTAATCTGTAAAACCGTTTTAGAATAACGTGCACAACCTCCCCGGCAGCGGCGCCAAAATTTGATTGGCTCCAAACGGTCAACCTAAACTGACCAGGTGAATGGTCAACCAAGTCAAATTGCTCAGAGTCAATCTCCGTGGAATACAGGGGTCTCCCCGGGTCGTTAAGTCCCGACGAGGTGTGATGGTTATCAAAACGGGTTTGTGATCGGGTGAATTTGGACAGGAAAGGGGTAATGAAGGTTTTGAATGATTACGCTAAGGAAAAACGAATGAGAACGATTTAAACAAACTATATTAACAATTACGTGAAACCTAGTTGACCTAAAACGTAATCTAAAAACTTAAAATCAGAATTTGCTTATAAATAAGCAGAAAAATAAGCCAAACGGCTTAAATAGAAGCTATCACTTTATTTATATTTTTGGTTTTTCTTTATTTAACAAACTACTTTTACAAACGTAACCTAAATTTAAAAACGCAAAAGTTATTTAAATAAAACGCGAGTTAAAATTAAAATAAACGCGAGTGCGCGAAATAAAAAGTAAATTTTATGCTACGCTAATCCTACGGACATGAAAATAATATTTTTACGAACCTAATGATAAAAGAAAATTTTAGAAAAAAGAAAATTATTTTTTGACTTTTTAATTATTTATTACTAATTAAAAACTATTTAAACACTAAGAAATCTAATTTAAATTACAAAAATACTAAATGAACAGTAATAAATATAAAAATTTTCCTAAAAATAGTTAATACTATTATTGAGCTATGAAAAATATAAAAGTGCTAATAAGCTTATTAATAAGCTGAAAATCAGCTTATTAGCTTATATAAACTAAAATGAAACAAGAATACTATAAAAGAAACTAAGGGAATGTAAAACACTAACTATCACATGGCCCAGATGGTGCTTAGTGTTGGTCTGGTTTTGACCAGAGTTGACCAAGAGGTCTCATGGTCGAATCTGACTATTGGGACTTTTTTACAAACATTTTCTTTTTCAATTTTCTTGACACAATTTCATTAAACACATTGAAATAAGTACTTTACATAACTAATACATTTTCTGAAAAGCTCTAAATAAGCTGATGCAAGGGAAAGTGCATAGCAGCTAGTAAAATGAATGAAAACCAAAAATCAACAAACACCACCTCCACTGTTTGAGCTATAAGCTCAAGAAAAACCTCCACAATAAGCTACTAACTGATAATTATCCTAGATTAAACTGCCCTGAACCTAAATGCGCTGGAACTAATAGAAAAAGCACAAGGAATAAGCTTATAAGCTTCAATAAGCAATCCAGACCCCTTGAGCCTTATGCAGGCCAGCAGGCTACTTGGAAGGCTTGAATTAGCTTATCAGGTAAGCTAAAAAGCCAAGAATGACTCTCAAGCCAACAAGCTCAATGGGTGAGCTATCCAAAAAGCCCACAAGCATAAGCTAGGACCCACTAACAAGCTCAGAAAGAACTTGTGAACCTGGTTCTATACACTGAGTGGTCAGTGTACTAGGGGTCAGAGTGGACTAACTTTGGGTCAACAAAAGCTTATCAAATAAGCATACAATGGAATATTAGGCATAGGCATAAGAAGTTGGTTCAGTGGGGAACTCAAAACACCAAAGATCACAGGATAAGCTTAACTAGAGAACCAATTACAAGCTTATGAAAAATGGCTGTGGAACAGACCATGGTGCAGGGGAGATGACTCTCCCTGCAGGTAACTTTGGGCAAGAGTGGGGCCCACCAAGAAATTCATAAAAATAAAATAAAATTAGAATTGAAAACACAAGCTGGGAGGCTACAAGTTGTGAAAATCTCAAACACTGAATCTAAACACATAAATTATTAAA
The DNA here is from genome assembly GCA_030686995.1 of Artemisia argyi. Classification (NCBI taxonomy): domain Eukaryota; kingdom Viridiplantae; phylum Streptophyta; class Magnoliopsida; order Asterales; family Asteraceae; genus Artemisia; species Artemisia argyi. The sequence continues at coordinate 50,308,537 of CM060688.1, forward strand.
AATCTTGCAAAATCTGATGAACTGAGACAACATACAATCTTTTGACTTTTTCAGTTAAACACTATGGTTGACTTAGTTGAGTTTTGATTTGATCTAATGTACTGTAAACATGATATTAAGCTAAGTTAAGAGTTATATAAACTAGATTAACCACTAATGAACACATATGAATGACTAAGCTACTTTAAACACCACACAATGAACAACAATTAAGCATAAGGTGAGACTTTGACTAATTCACAAAGACCACTGAGTTTCAATATTTAAAATACTCTTTTAAAACCTAATGAGAACAGCATGAGCTAAATTCATCAACTGAAACACAGTCAACAGGTGTGACTCATACTAATCCAAACACCCCCTTATGGACAGAAACAACAGCTTAAGTGAGCAATCTACTTATCTAACCCAAGAACTTGATGTGTTAGCTGATATTAAGCCTAAGTAAACATAAATAAGCAAAGATAAACAATAATTAATAGCAGCAATCAACAAATCCAAATTGTGCAAAATTTATCCTAAAAATTGAAAATAGAACTTACAATGAGCTTTGTGCTCAAACCATTAGTGAACCAGTTTCTATTCCAACCTAATTACCTCCCATGAGGTACTAAACCTTGCTTCCATTTCTTCTTCTGCTTTTTGATTTTTGTTTTTGTGAGTTTTGATTTTTGATGATTTATTTGGTTTTTGATTTTTGATGATTTATTTGGTTTACTGCTTTAAACTAATTTAAATGCCTTACAAGCTTTTGAAAACTACTAAGTGAGCTTAATTTAACTTGAATAAAACATGTGTGATAACTAGCAATCTCAGACCAACCTTTAGCTAGAATTTGAATTTTGTAATGAACCTGAAAAACTGTACCAACACTGGAATTTAAGAGCTAAAAGTCTTTTATTATTCAAGAGAAACAAGTTACAATCTAAAGTCTTTGACTGAAAAATAAAATTACAATAAGTTTACATAATTTAAATTAAGCTAAAAAAAACTACATACTACCACCACAGCTTCTCTTTATCTTTTATATCTCCCAATTAGGGTTTCTCCACAACCCTTTGTCCTTTCCCAGCTGCAATTGTAGCCATTGGATGATGAGATTAAATCTAGGCCGTTTAAAACTTTCTTGCCGCCAAATTGCTCTTTGTCTTTTTTCTTGATATTTGATGCCAGAGGTATTCTTGGAGTGTAGTGTTTGGAGGGATAAGGTGTAGAGGGGTTGAGTGAGGCAGTGAGATAGCAGGGGTGGGGGTGATGTTGGTGGTGGCAGGCTATGGTAGCAGGGGAGTAGGGATGAGGTGGATGGTTTGACTAGGGTGTTGACTAAGGGTAATATAAAACGGGAGGGAGTGTGTATCTGGTTGTGGTGTGGGCTGGCAAAGGGGTAATGGGCCTTGGGGAGGTTTGGGCTAGGGGTGTTTGTTATTTTGGGCTGGATTATGGCTTTATTATTAAGGGCATCCGTTTGGTTTGTTTAGTAAAAAAAAACATAAGGACCAAAAGTGTAAGTAGCTAAAAGTTTAGGGACCTGTTATGTAAATCTTTCCAAACTATTCATAAGTTCCAAACTTGCAACATATCCATAACCAAAGGACCTTAAATGTTCCTTTCCAAATTTGAATTCCCAGGGGTACTTTCTGCCAAGTTTCAAACTAGAGGGACTAAAATTGCCAAAGCTCCAAACTTTTCTCCAAGGACCTTTTCTGCCAAATAAGAATAGTACAAGTACCAGATTTGCTATTTTTCAAACTTTTGACATCCCAGGGACTATTTCTGATAGTTTCGCAAAGTACAGGGACCAAACTTGTAGTTTTCCAAACTGCAGGGACCATTTGCGTAATTTTCTCAAACTTTTCACCCAATGATCGTTTTTGATAATTTTTTACTTTTAAATGCCTTGGGTTGATTTTTCTTTCGTTTTAAACTTTCAGGGACTAGTTTTGTCAAATTTTGAAACTTGAAGGACTGAAACTGCCAATTGTGCAAGCTTTGTTCGTTTTTTATTTGTTTTTAAACATTTTGCATCTAAAACATATAAAACACACTTTTGGGATAATTTCTGTATTTTGATGCATTTCCGAGTGTTTTTGGATGTTTTGGCAGTTCAGATACGATGAAAATGATGAGTATTTACACACTCATCAGACCTCATCCTCACAAGGCCACAAACGTTGCTAAAACGATACACAAGAAACGCGAACAATGCATTACTGATCACCAGTTGAACCAACACACTTATGAAAAATTTCATTTGTTGCTTATTGACTTGAGATGACACCCCTAGTTAACATTATTTGTTGAAGTCATGTTTTTACAACAAACATATTCTATGATACATGACATTATTTCTCATCTGCACAAAACTGGAAAAGTGGCATGAAAATGCATGTCGTATACTCATATAGCTTTTACAAGCCGGTGTAGTTCTACACTAGGGATATTGATTTATACTGCTGAACGGTTCCTTTTATAGCTTGCTCGACAGGTAGTCTTTCCAGACTTGATGCACCGTAAAATCCATGAACTCCATTAGTCTTCTTCAATATAAATTCTGCTTCAGTTGGACCAGATATAGGACCTGCAAACCACATTATTATCAAGTCTATTTCCAAACACAAATACTTAACCATTAAAAGATGAATAATACCTCCATGACATAACACAATTGCATCAGGATTGATTTTATGTGCAGCATCTGCAATAGCTTGTACACGAATTACACTTTCGTCTAATGAGACTGCTGTCTTTGCTCCAATGGAACCAGACGTCGTGAGCCCCATATGTGCTACAATAATATCAGCACCAGCTTTTGTCATTTCAATAGCCTCCTGTTCGTTGAAAGCATATGGTGTTGTTAACAACCCCATTTTATGAGCTTTGCTTATCATCTCAACCTCCAAACTGAAAAAAAATAAAAAAGAAATAACACAATTTACATATGTAAAATTTATAGAATCCAATTATTAAATAATGGTTGAAATACGTACCCGTAACCCATTCCAGTTTCTTCAAGATTTTGCCTAAAATTACCATCAAACAGCCCGACAGTTGGAAAGTTTTGGACTCCACAGAATCCAATCGATTCCAACTGTTTGAGAAAGTGATCCATTCTTCGAAAAGGATCGGTCCCACATACACCGGCAAGAACAGCTACTTCTTTCACTACCGGGAGTACTTCGTTAGCCATGTCAACCACAATAGCATTTGCATCAGCAAATGGTAACAATCCAGCTAAGGAACCTCTTCCCGCCATCCGAAACCGCCCTGAATTGTAAAGTACAATGAGATCTACACCACCCGCCTCTTCAAACTTGGCAGATATCCCTGTCCCTGCACCTGCCCCTATTATTGGTTTTCCTTGCCTTATTTGATCTCTCAGCATCTGTAACACACTCTGAGTTCTTTGCAACGTCTCTGTTATTCAACAAATAGTTGATTACAAAAATTGTTATTTTATTTACAAAAATATACGTGAATCAAAGAATATTGCTTACCTGGCTTTGCATCGGGGAAATTGGTCAAGTTATAAGAAATAGTTGTGCAACTCTTGGAAAGTGTGCTTGGGACATCGGGTTGAATAACCGTTTGTTTCTGACTAGAAACGTTGTTAGGCTTTTTATGTATCTCCAAGAATGAGTCAACTAAAGCTTTTGCAAACTCGGTGTCATTGATGTGATATTGGTAAACCTTCACCTAAGTTATCATGGAAGATATATTCCATGGGTTAGCAAATTATAAGACTTACGGAAATCGTGGCATAATTTGATTAATAAGCAGACTAACCTTCCTATCTTCTGTAGTCTCAATGAGCCTTTTTAGTTCTTCTATAAGGGTACCAGTAGCATTGGTATCATAGAAAGGCTTTCCAGGTGCATCAAGAGCCGAGATGCCTATTTCTGGTAGGCATACACGAACCTTTGATGATGCTTTGTTTACTTTTCGAGCAATAAATTCAGCAAATTTCTTGTTCTCCTCGACTGTGGTTCGCATCAATGAGACCTGTATATGTGAATGTATTTCTATTAGATTTCAAAGATATTGAAAGATGCTGAGCATCTATCAACTACGTAGAAAAACTAATATAAAGGTGTGAGCTTTCATGGATTTCAAGATTCTTGCTACATACTCATTCACAGGGATAGTTCACACGACATGAATAGATATTGGAAATGGTGGGCCGGGTAAGAGGTCAAAATGGATAAGAAAGATTAACAGCTAAAAATGGGACGGGTAGGTTGGCATGAAATGGCCAAAATCGGGTTGACATAAATTGTTTGACGCCCAAAATTTTAATATGTCAAATATGATCACGACAACTATGTTATATTGATGATAACCCAAATTTTGTTAGTACTATATCTAAGGATGTTATATGTCAAGAATTTAGTCTGTGCGACTTTTGACTCATTCAAACACTTTGAACACTTTTAGTTTTACCTTTTATTTTATTTTACTTATTGGGTGAATAAATATCCAAATCACCCCACTAATTAGTAAATGGGTTAAAGTTGTCACCATTAGCAAGAGCCGCACAAAGCCACAAACTGACAAACAGATGGATACTGACACACACCAACCAATTTCTTACTACCGTTTGTGGTATTACAGCCTTACAGGGATCACAATAGAATGAATAAGTGCCACAGAAGAGTCACCTGTTCATTGTGCTCAAATGTTTTCCTCTGCTGGAAATTTGCAGGTATTGTATTCTTAGCACCAAAGTTCACCATGTCTAAAGCTCCCACACTGAGAACAAAGGGAATTTTCTTTTCTACTATTGCATCAAACCGGGATTCTTCACAAGCCATAACACCTCCAACAACATAGTCTGCAACCTCTGTTGTTGTAATGTCCAAAACACCCTTGCAAAAGTAAAAAAATAAATAGTAAGATAAGAACCATTTCAATTTAGAATTAGATTCAAAAATGGCATTCAAAAGTTACTTGTATAAATCCCCCTCGAACCAGATCCTCCATAGCTCTTCCACCTACACCCGTTGCATGAAACACCAACGTCTCATAACCTTCTTTGTTCAATCTTTCTTTCACAGCATTTACACACGGAGTTGTAACCCCGAACATGGTCAAACCAACCGTACACTTGTCACTATCAGAAAGCAAAGATTCTTTCGAATTCACAAGCCATCCAGAAACCATCCCAGAAAAAGCAGCACCAGCATTAGCCAAAACTACCCGACTCACATTATTAATACCACAAATATCCACCACTGATGGAAACAAAATCAAATCTGATGTACCAACATAAGGCTCGGTCTGACCACTGGCTACAGTTGATACGATGATTTTAGGTATGCCAAGTGGTAGAGACTTAAAAGCAGATGATAAGAGTGAGGTTCCTCCACTGCCACCAAGCCCAATAACGCCAGCTAGGAGTCCACGTTGGTGAGCTTTTTTAATGTAAAGAGTGAGCGCTTTATTCATGATTGCAAGGGCTTCACCTCGAGCATCAGGAAGTTGAGTTTTGGGCCGGTTTTCAGATTCATAGTAGCTAGAAAGAAGTTCGTTTCTTGACACATACTTAAAGTCCTTGAAGTTGGTTATCGGGTTTGGTCCAACTGACACATCCACAACTACAACTTGAACCTGCATTTACCGATACAAGACTCTTTATAAATACAGAGATAACATAAACCATCATCTGATTCCAAATTGGCTATCAACAACACCTTCTAGTAATGTAAGGAGTGTTTCGGATTGGTTATTAATCTGCTTTATCTGATTATTTGCTAGTGAAATAAGCCATTTAGAATGATCAAAACAAATCCACTTGAACAAAACAGCTTATTTTATTCACAATTATAACTGGCAACAATTCTAAATAAGGATTCACAAACGCCCTTAATTTTTTCATTCTAAATTATTAGATAAACAGAATCATAACCAATGGCTCAGAACTAAATTATACAATAATCACTTTATAAAAATGACTCTATATTACTAGAACGGTACCCGCGCAATGCGGTGGCGGGTACCTGTGACTATATTTTGCATTATTCGGTTACACATTTAGTTGTTTTTATGCTTTATAAGTAGAGACGGTAGAAATGGTTAAGCCAAATAATTTTAGTTTGAACAACACCAACCTGCTTTCTAAGAAACTTCGTAACCAACTTACTAACTAATCCTTCCTAACCAATTAAATTTGAAATCCTTCCATAATAAACAAGTAAAAGTCTGAATTTTAAGACTTTCTAATTATAGAATAGTCACAAATGCATTATACAAGTACTAGAAAGGTGCCCGCGCGATGCGGGGCGGATTGTTGGGGTGAAGAGGAGGGAGGTGGGGTGGTGGAAAGTGGTTGTTGGGGTGGTTGTTGAAGTGGTTATAAATTGTTGGGGGTGATTGTTATTGGTGGTTGTTTCCATAATTAGTAATTAAAAGTCTGAATTTTTAAGCCTTTCTAATTATAGAATAGTCCCAAATACATTATATAGAAGTATAGATATAGATAGATATAGATATAGATATACACCACTTTGACTTCCAAAGTCAAACTACCCATATTTATAATCTTAAATAACCCAAATTAACAAAACCCAATATTAGAACCACAATTCCACCAATGACCCATAAACATAACAAGATTAAAAATGTTACCTTTGATGAAGAGCTAGGTGAAAAAGTGGTGAGATTGGATCTTATTGATTCAGATAAATATAAAAGCTCATCAAGCTTTGTGTCAGCTGTTGCAATGCACAAAACCTGAAGAAAATCTTTGAGATTTCCCATTATTTTTCAACACTCTTTTTAGTTATTGAAAACAAATGTTTTTTTTATAATTTTAGGAAATATTGGAAGTTGTTGTAGGTGGGGTTTCAAGAAACATAACAAGATCACTACTACTGGAGTTTGTGTTGTGTTGTCAGTGTCGGTTAATGCTGACTTTCTACCACATGTTTGGTAACATGGTTTGGATTAAGGAGTTTGAAATAAGTCACACAACTTCACATTTCAAACTCATTTTTTTTATTTATTAAAAACTACTCGTAAAACTTTTATTCATTAAATTAATAAAACAATTAAAAACGTAAATGTACAAAACTAAAAACATAAACATTAAATAAACTAGGCAACCAGACCCGTGCGTTGCACACGGGCTGTATCTAAGTGTTCATAACGTAATGTTCACTAATTTTCGTCATGTATTCATTGCGGGATCATGTCATTTCATTATTTGAATACACTTGCAAACATGAATAGTCATGAAAGCTCGTGCGATACACATGGGCTGTATAGAAGTATTCAAAGTCTAATATCCGTCATTTATTTTCATCAGTTTATATTCAGGACGTATTTTTGTCATTATATATATAAGTTTTCATGGTAGCATACATTTTGTAAGCATGATACGTATTTAAAATAGTTTATTGACATGTAATCTTTTAAAATGTATTTTTTTACGTAATATTTTTTTGTCTATTTATTTTGGTATTAACTCTATCGTTTTTTATTTGAACTAACTAATATTAATGCATCGGGCTAAGTTATAACTATTTCTTATGATAGTCAATAATTCCCATGCGATGCACATTGGCTGTATAGAAGTTTTCATAGATTTAAAATTCGTGCGATGCACATAGGCTGTGTAGAAGTTTTTATAGCGTAATACTCGGCATTTATTTTTGTCATTTTATATTTAAGTTTTCATGGTGTCACACATTTGCTAAGCTTTATACGTATTTAAAATACTTTATTGAGTTGCACATGGGCTATATATAAGTTTTTATAGCGTAATCTTCGGCAATTATTTTCGTCATTATATATCTAAGTTGTGAAGGTATCACATTTCTAGGCATGACACACATTTAAAATAGTTTATTGACATTAAAAGAGTATATATGAAGAGATTTTTTTAAGAAGATACATTGAAAAGAGTCTTTTCACATGTAATTTTTTAATATGTATAAGTTATATAAATTATTTTAAATATGAAGCAATGACATTAATGTTGTAGACCTTTTATATTCATCCCCGTGCGATGCACGCAGGTTTTGACTGCCTCACGACCCATTCGATGTACACAGGTTGGATCTAATTGTTTTTATCGTAATGTTCAGGACTAATTTTCGATTCATGTTTGAAACTCTCATTTTTTGTGAAAGACGGACTTCGTTGTTCAATAAATTACATTATTAAAAGAGAACTATAAAACAAATTTCCTTTTTAACAAACTATAAAAACATAAAACATTAAAGTAATTAGTATATTCAAGAGTATAAATTATAATTCGTATAATAAATTATAATTCGTATAGTAAAATATTGCATATTTAATTTGTAACGTACTATTAATATGAATGCTAAGTATTCATCTATATTGACACTGGTGGCCGTGGCGTTGTTCTTGTTATTGTTGTCTTTGTCGTTGTTGTTCATTGGCATTTTGAATGTTTTGTTCTTGATACAATTTTCGTAACTTCTCCATCTCTTTCTTTAATGTGAAAAGGTTTTTGAAAAATGTTATATTTAAATGAGGCTTTTCATATGTAATATTTTAATATGAGTAAGTTACATAAATTATTATTTTTAATTAATGCATGATTACAACATTTTATCATAAACTATAATATCGAATTTGGAGCATTCATTACTAACTCACTCTAAGTATTTACAGTATGACGACATGAATCACGTGATCTCAAACTTAAATGAATAATGTTTAACTCGTGATAAGTATATGATAACATTTGAAGTACAATTTTATTCTCCTTTATAAATTTCTTTGATTTAGAAGATTCACATTGTTAAGATGATAGTGTGAAGATATTTTTATTATATTTGTATTATATACTACCATTTTCAATATGTAACATCGACATAATTTTCACAATTATATCAAATATCAAGTCACGCAATATTCCACGACGTTTTATTAAGAAAGTGACATTAACACACTGCAAGACAAAAAACTACATTAAGAGCAAAAATATTAAAATGCACCAACAAAGTGTAGTAATAATTATTGACTAAAAATTGAATGCTCGTCAAATTATTTTCAATAAACTTACTTGCTAACGAATCAATAGTATTAGCTCGTTCATCGGTATTACATGAAGTAAAATATTGCATGTTTAATTTGTAACGTATATTAATATGAATGCTAAGTATTCATCCCACCGGTGGCCGTGACGTTGTTGTTGTTGTTGTTGTTGTTTTCTTTGTCATTGTTGTTCATTGGACTTTTGCATGTTTTGTTCTTGATACAATTTTTGTAACTTCTCGATCTCTTTCTTTAATGCTTCTTGACGTGCTACCAAAAATGATTAGATATAGTTGATCTTTAGTAACTTAAATACAGTTAATCAAAGTAAAAATGTTCGTGCATGTTCCACTTAATTGATAAGACAATGATGTGTAGGATCTCTTAAACCATTAGAGAAGATGATGTTACTACCAAACCTCCTAAGCACCATCTTTATGTCCTACATTGTTACACATACAAAACACACGTGAAATTTACATAAAATAATATAAATCAATATGATTAATAAGTAAGACGATATGATGCTTACTTTACCACCATTATAAGTTGTAGCTCAATGTGCACGCGGTGTGAAGGAAGTTATGGTTTGTTGTGTGTGATTTTTGACACATTATATAGTTGATAAAATATTTGTAACTCATGGACGGGAAGGTAAAAAGACTAACAACTAATTGGTGTGTTTAATTTATGCATTCATGACATTTTTTGTTTGTATTCTTTGAGGTTTAGAGATGCTTGAAACATGTTGTACCGTACAAAATTTTGTGCACGATTTCTCATGCAAAACATATTGTACCGTACAAATTACATTTGTTAAAATCACACTTGAAGGGCATATTTGGAATAATCAACTCTTGAAACATTTATTAGAGGTATTTTGCATTTATAAGAAAACCTAAGTTTATATTATATATAAGATAATTACAAATGTAAACTAAAATGGTAAATTCCACCCCGCCTTTATCACCCGTCTTTGCAACTTGACTCGTTCGCGTTCTTCTAGAGCCAAGTGATTAGAAGGCTCGAAATAGAACACTCCGTCCTTTTGACGTTTTTCCATTTATCAGATTCTCAATTATTATTGCTTCAGTTCCAGCTCCTTTCTTTTGATGTCTATAAACGCTTCAAGGGTCTCTGACATTTTAGCGTGATACACTTCGTTGACACTTGTATATTCGTTGACCATCAACCTAGCCAACGCTTCCTCATTCAAAAATCCTGAACTTGCCGATGACACAGCCCCTTTCTTCTTCATCGTTTTTGTTTCGTCCTTGCCCATTGGACGTTGAACTCCAGCACTTCCTCATCCTCGTCGTCATCAGCTTGCGTATTCAAATTAAAACCACCCTGTACAAAATGTGACATGTTTAATCCTGAACTAGAGCCCGAAGACTTATATGTCTTGCTCTGTTTGTGTTGCATTTCTTCATAGCATAGGTCTGACACTGGGTTATAAGACTATCTATATGCATGTGGTGTAAAACCGCATACCAAAATCTAGCATCCTTTCTCGCATTACCAACAACACTATCTTCAGATATACGGGCCTAAGCTTTACACAATGCAATTTCTTCTTCAGGTGTCCATGGAGTAGACCTTAGTTCATCGTCATTTCGAATCGCCTTCTTTTGGCGTCTTTTTGTCACCTTCTTCATCAAAACTAGGGGCTTCTTCGGTGGGAGAATCCTCACGAACGGGATCCATGGTCTCCGAAATTTGAGGTAAGTACATTTTTTCGAGATTTAATTAAGTAATGGGAGACATAGGTTGGTTTATATTTGGTTGTGATGACGAACTGCCCATATATGTTTGTGAACCGTAGTTGGGGTTGTCTAAGTGGAACGAGTTTTGTTGTGAGAATTGGGTAAAAGTGTTTTGTTGGGAGAATTGACTAAAAGCGTGTGTTGAGGGTATGGATTTCGGTATGTTTGGTTTTGGTAAGGTTGGCTATAAAAGAATGATTATGGTCGTCGGTTGATTTTTTGGTTTGACGGTGGAGTATTTCCGAGAGCGAATGTTCTTTCGGATGTCGGGAGAGTGTTTCGGGTAGTGTTTTGTTGTTGATGTTTATGTTTCGGAGAGTGTTTTGTTGAGACATTTTGGTAGTAAATTGAGAAATAAAATGGCATTAAGAGTATGAAAGTATATAAAATGAGAAGTTGTTGTTTAAAAATGTAGAAGTTAAGGGGTATTTATAGGTAAACAATGGAGTAGTAGATTTTTTTTTTTTTTTTTAATATGCAACGAATAGTTGATTTGGGGGGCCCACATTTCACATTTTATTATGTGGTTGTATATGCATTGGAAAGGACACGACGTATCGTTCATCCTGACTTAAAAATAAATAAAAAAAAAAAAAAAAAAAAAATCAGTTTGTGTAAGACGTTTCAAGTTAGAGCAAACAAACGCAACAAATATTTGAGAACACTATGTATAACAATATATTACCTACTAGGCTATGATTGCAACAACAATTATTCCAATTTCTATTGGTACGATATTTACATTTTGGTTTTCATAAGAATAGTGCAATAACAAACAATTTTCAACGTTGTGGGTGTATAATGATAACATCAAATAAGTACATATTATTGTTATCATTTGTCATATGTATTTGACTTGTTTTATAATATTATATATGAGAATTGATACTTAATCGTTTACTTTTGTAATTCTCAGTTATAAACAAGCGTTTGGTGAAAGCTAGCTATTTTAGACGAAAAATGGAGCAAAATTGATCAAGTTAGAAAAGTCTACTGAATTGAAGGAAGATACGCCATATCATTCTAGACAGATACGCCGTACGACCATACTTAGACGAATTCGAAGACCATTGCCTGACTTTGAAGAATGCGCCACACGTATTCATCTCATGCGCCGCATATGAAACCTTGGTCAATGAAGAAGATCTGACTTACCTACTCCAGATACGCCGTATTACTTTCCTGACATACGGCGTATCAATCTCAAGATTTCACCAAAGACATCCAAGACATAGAAGAACATGAGACATATTGAAGATCGAAGCTACGCCACAACCCAAGATGGTGTACGAATATTCCAGAATATAATAATCTTGGACCCTACGCGAAGTTATCTAGATACGCCGCATCAACTTAGTTGATGCGCCGCATCGCACCCTTAGACAGAAACTATAAATACCCCATTCAACAGCCGAATTTTGTGTGCCATCAAACCCTAAGGAGAAGAATACAGATGAATAGGCAACAAAAGACACCACATAAATGAAGATTTCAGAGTAGTAAGAAGGTCATACTAGTGTTTAATTCATTAAGTAGTTTTGTTTTATTGTATTAGTATGGTTTAATCCATCAATATTGATGGGCTTGTCTACGCCATAGGACTCCCCTTTATATTGTTTTTCCATCGATTAAAGTTTCTTTGATGTTTATTTGGTTCTTATTATATGTGCTTTGATAACCTCTGTGTCTAGTTGTGGCTTGCTTGGGCTGCCATACTGTTAGGAATACGTTTATTCATATGAAAGACTCGGTCACCCCGAGTATAGTTTAGCATTATGTAGCTCGTAGTATCTATTGTATTAGTTAGTAGTTAGCACCAGTTAAGTAACATCGTGGAGGAAGGACGGGTCTTTACCCACTGTAAACCTGATCCACAGCCCGTGTGTGGGCATTTCTCTTGTTGTATAAATACCCCTCTCCCACCAAGGGAGAGGGTTGGACCTTTCATTCAATCTAATACATACTACTTGTTTCTCTCTCTAAAGGTTTCACACATTCTTTCTCTCTCTCTCTCTCTCTCTAAAACTAACGACCCATACCACTTGTTTAATCATGTTTGTGACTTAAGGTTTATCTTACAATTGGTATCAAGAGCCATGGTTTCATCTTAGGGCCTTGAAAATTCGGATTTGGTGTGGTTTTTGTTGGTTTTAGTTGGTTAGAATATTTTTCTAGTAAAACATCTTGGTTTGATCTTGTTGGTGTTATATGAAGTGTTATGGGTGTACTTTTGTGATTAGTGGTGTTAGTATTACTTAGTTTTTTAGTTGGATAAGCTATATCATTCTTTGGTTTGAAGTTGTGATTGATTTTGGGTCGTTTTTCTATCTAGCGATTACCTCTTCTGTTTTGAAGTTCTTGGTAGCGATTAGTTCTGTGTGGAGTAGCGATTAAGTCTAGCGATTAGAAGAAATTTGCTATTTGTGGACTACTGGACAAAATCGCTAGATAGCGACTAGTTTGGCTGCTAGTGTTAGCGATTAGTACTCAGTGGCGTTTAGTGGTTCTAGCGTTTACCTCGGTTAGCGATTAGCTACTTATAGCGTTTACCTATTTCTAGCGATTACCTTGTCCAGCGATTACCTCAGATAGCGATTACCTCAAGTCAGCGATTACTTCTCTCAGCGATTTGCTCAGATAGCGATTACCTCTGATAGCGTTTACCTCTTTATAGAACCGTAGAGGGGGGGGGGGGTGAATACGGTTTCTTTGACTTTTTAGATGTTTAAAAACTTTAAGTCAAAGAGAATACCAAGTGATTGTACAATAATCCAACAACCACTAACACAACCAAAGTATATAAAGCAAGTAAGAACACAACGATATATACTGGTTCGGGATGTGGGGTTTATACCATCCGTACGTCCAGTTGCGAATCCGCGACTCCGATACTATTCACTAGTATAATCCTTTCAGTGGACTACAAACCATTACAATTCACTCCACCGATATTCACCAATATCGATGCTCACAAAGAAGGAGTTACTCCCTAACAGTATTCCGCCCTCGGAAACCACCTAAAAGAATCTCGCGATTCGTCTTCACCTAAAGGGCACCAAGACCACTACCAAGACTTCCCACCGGAAGTATCAAACCCCAACTAGATCCCAAATGATCTAGGCTTGGTCACCAAGACACAAGACTTCCCTTACAAACAATTGAATGAATGAATATATGTTTGTTTAACCAAGCTCTAACCTAACCTAGAGACTCGATTGTAATAGAAAGGGTATAAGGAAGAAGACCCTCCGCACAATCACAAGAGTGGATTAGGTTCTTATGATTCTTCCCTTGCAAGTAGATGTGTTCTTTCAAAGATATTAGTTTGAAAATCAAGAACACAAGATTAGAGATAGAGTGATAGAAAGATTTGAGAGTGTTTAGAGAGAAAGAATAATGGCAAGGGGTGAGGAATACAAGAGGCAAGGGTGGTATTTATAGGCCGAGAACCCAAACTTGGGAATTTTTACCAAGGTCGGCGCGTCACCCGCGCGTCAGCGCGCGAGCAGCGCTCCAGGTTTTTGTAAACTTTCTCAAGTGTTGGGTGTTTGGATCTTATAAATACCTATCCTTGCTAAACCCCCAATTGTACTTCACACTAAACCTTAACATTAATCATTCTAAGGTTTACCAACTCAAATAGCCAATTAGAAAATGTTTTGTGAAGTGTTTATAAGAAAACTAAATTACCAAGGGTATAAAGTGTAGATAGGGTAATTTGGAAGGGGTAGAAGTGTATCTCCTCACATGGCATAGAAAAGAGAGAAAGAATATGCCAAGGTATATTCCATTGCTTGGGGGGAAGAATGAGATGGAGGGTTGAGATGAGATGGTTTGAGTTTGATGGTTGAGATCAAAGGAGCCTATGTTTGGATTTCAAATAATTTGGCATGTGGGGAATACGGAGGGTTGAGATGAATTGATTTGAAATAGATGGCTAGGATCAAAGGTGCCTTGTGTTTGGATCAAGAACGGATATTCCAAAGGAATATGCTTTGCTTGGGGGGAAAGGGGAAATCAATGGTTGAGATGGTTTTGATTTGAAATGGAGTGCTTGGATTAAACATATGTGATGGTATAGAGAGGAGGATGAGATGAATGGTTGAGATGTGTTGTAATTTAAATTCAATGGCTAGGATCAAAGGAGCATCCTTTGGAATTCAAATTAAATCCCATGTGTTGAAATTGGAAGGTTGAGATGTGTTGTAAGGGAATGGATGGTTGAGATGTAGTGTGTAAGGGAATATGTAAGAGTGTAAGATTGTGTAAGAGAATATATGATTTGGATATGATTGGATATGGTTGGATTTGTTTTTTTTAGAGAAGAAAAGGTTTAGACAATTAAGATTATAAGTTGAGAAAATCTTAGGTTACTTATAAGTTTAAGTAACACAACGTCGAGAATCCATAGGTTCATATCTCGTGACTTTCCACGACTCGACGTTCTCAACTAATACCTTGGTTCAAACAAGTTAAGTGCTTTGCCTTGATGTAAAGCATAACCCAAGTGGGAAAGGATGGGTTTACGCAAAGTGACCTTAGACTTAGTTTGACCAATAAGGGAGTAAACCCCTTACGTAATTAGATAAGACGTAAGCACGGTATATGAGCATATGGATACTTCAACACGATGTCACGTTGATTGGCTCTGAGCAGTCAACCTAAATTGACCAAAGGATGGTCAACAAGGTCAAACTGCCTAGAGTCAATGCTCCGCGGAATATAGTGTTTCCCCGGGTCGTTATGTCCCGACGAGGTGTAGATTGTATTCAAACGTGTTTGTGACCGGGTGAATTTGGACAGAAAGGGGTTTGTGATTGATTATACTAAGGAATCTACAAGGAAATAGCTTAAATAAGCTATATGAACAAGACTGGAAATTTAGAAAAACCATAAACGTTTAAATCCTAAAAACGCGTACGTTCAATTTAAATTTACGTGAACGTACAAAATAAAACGCGAGTTTTAAAGAAATAAAATACTTACGGATATGAAAATTAATTTTTTACAATCCTAATGATAAAAGAAAATTTTTAAAAAATTAAAATTAATTTTTACACTAATATATTAATTATTATTAATCAAATACTATTTTCTAATTACTTATTAATTATTTAAATTGACCTAAATTATAACTAATTATGAGATTACACTAAAAATATGAAAAATAAATTTGAAAAAATCTAAAATATTATAAAACTAATTTTTAAACTGAAAACATATTTTTCTTACTTTTTTAATATTTATTATTAATTAAAAACTAATTATAACTATTTAAAAATACGCTAAATAATAAGAAAATGTAAAATAAGCTTAGAAAAATAAAAATTAAAACTTAGAAAAATCTAAAGTAATATAAAACTAATTTTAAAATAGAAAATAAAATTATTACACTATTTATCTAATTATTATTAATTAATTGCTATTTATTAATTACTTAAAACTAATTTGAATTATAATAAATAGTAAATAAACAAAGAAAAATCTGAAACTTTTTATAAAATTATTAAATAAATACAGGAACCTAAGAAAAATATAAAAACACTGAGTTCTTAAGAAAAATAAGTTAATAAGCAATAAGCTTCTTAAATAGAAGCTATCACTTTTGGTATTTTTGGCTTTTTTTAAATTTTCTTTCACAAAACTATTTAATACTAAATAATAACCATCTTTAATAAAGACACTTTGGCTGCAAATAAAAAATAAGCAATATGAAAAGCTAAATGGTTGGCAGATTGGGCTTATAAGCTTAATAGGATTTGAAGGGACTTGAATAAGCTTGCAATAAGCCTCACACCACAAACCAAGGGCAAAATAAGCTACAAGGGAGTTGAGTGCATGGAAATTAAGCTGAGATAAGTAATGAAATGCTCAGAATGAGCCAATAAGCTGACTTAAGCCAACCCAATTACCACACAGGCCTACAAGAAACTTCACAAGCAATTTCAGCTTATCAAATAAGCTTGCAAGTGACTAATGAGCCCTGAACCTTAAAGCTTGTTGATTGGGCTTTCCAAAAAGCCAAAGCTCAGGAGGTGGGTCCCACTAGAGAAGCTAGGGGAGGCTATGAAAGATAGGATGTTGGACTGAGGTCTGTGTAGCAGGGCATTACCTTGCCCTGCAGGTGTCTTTGAGCAGGTGTGGACCCCACAAAAAAAATTCACAAAAATGAAATGATGCAAGGACTTCAAAGTTCAGTTGGGAGATTGTAACATGTTAAAGTTTCAGAACCTCAATCCAAACACAAAATTCTAATTAATTCCCACAAAAAATGGGATTTCTGCAAATGGTAAAAGTTAACTTTTAAGGAAATGAACTAGGTTTGACTAAAATGAAATTCAAATGACTCACACTGATTCTAGAAGTAATAATAAGCTAAAGTTTGAATGAAATAAGCTATGCTACCTAATTGTGTGATGATATGATGAGATTAAACCCCCTAAACCCTAACAATGACTGATTAACAATGATTCAATGTGGAATTTGAATTTTTATCAAAAGGATTTGCTGATTTTAAGGTTTTTCTGACCTAATGGGACATGAGATATCCTACTTATGCCAAAACAACAACAAATCAATGCCAAGATCACATGGAACAACCCTGTTTCAAACACACCCTTAAAGTTATCAAAATGAGATTACCACTACACAGGAGTGATTCAAACCATGAAATTGATTCCAGAGACCTTTTATGATATAATAAGCATGAAAGAGCAGATAAACATCAATCCTAACAATAATAACATGAGAATCAATGCTAGACTAGAATTGACTGCAGAAATGAAATACTAAGCATTTATGAAAACTGATTAACAAGCATGGAATTAAAAGCAATAATATGACTAACCAACACAAAATAAGCACAAAGGAACAAAGAAAAGCAAATAATAAGCAGTTTAACAGTATTATGCAAACAAATGTAAAAATTGACCTTACAATGGACTCCAAGCACATACCAAGAACCAAGGACCAATTCACAACCTAATTGTCTCCCAGGAGACTACTAAACCAAGAGCATTCCAGAATCCACCAAGCTTCTTGCTTCAATCTTCATAAACACTGATTTTTGAATTAAAAATCTATTTAATTGGAATTTTGAGTATTTTATCAAAACTTATTTAGAACAAGCTACGTTAATCAAGAAGCTTATAAAAACTCCTTATTCACTTAAGTGAACTCAAACAACCATTAATCAACAGCTTTTAACAACTTGAGAGCTAAATTGAGATTTTGAAGATTTTAAGTAAAAACTGAAAATTGCAATGAAAGCTTAATTAAATGATTAAAACAACTTTAAATTACAACAATAAGTCTAGAATTACACTTTAAAACTAAAATTTATATCTAGCTACAGTAAATTACAATGACATTCTAATTAAACTACAAACTACTCTACACTAATTACTTTTTCTTTCTCTCTTTCTTTTCACTTTTATAGGACCTGGGGAGTCTCTCTGTCTTTCCCACCATCATTTTGAGCCGTTTGATGAGCAAAATTAATCCTAGCCGTTTGTTTTCATTTTGGCGGGAAAAAGGAAATTGACAGGTAATGGGGTTTGGTGAGGAGGTTGGGGTGTAATAAATGAGGAGGGGGTTGGAGTGGTGTAGGTGAGTGATATTAATGAAAAGGTGAGGTTTGGTGAGAAAATGTGGAGAGGGGGGAACACAGAAGCAGGTTTTGGGGGGATGAGGTAGGGGATGGTGTTTGACTGTTTGTTTGACCCTGGCTTGTTGACTCGTTGACCCTGGGGTGGTATTATCAAAGGGTTTGGGGTTGGGCCTGGATTGGTGGGCTTTGGGTGGATCAGGTTGTCATTTGGTTTGAATTTGGGAAATAGATAATAAGGGTCCATTTGGTATTACTAATAAAAACAATAAGGACCTCAAATGTAATTTTCAGAAAGTTGGGGGCTGAAAATGTAATATTCTCAAAGTAGTCATAAGGATAAAAATTGTCAACTTTCATTAACCCAAGGATCATGAAAATGAATTTTACAAAATTTGACGTCCGGGGACCAAAACTGCCAAAACTTAAAGTTGAGGGACCAAAATTGTATTTTCCGCAAACTTGCCACCCAAGGATCATTTGTGATAACTTTTGAGTTTCCAAGGACCAAAAATGATTTTTCTTTTAAAAATACCCCACCAGGGACCAAATCTGCCAATTTTTAAATTCCAGGGACTAAACTTGTAAATTTCCAAAACTTTTGAGATTTTTCACCAAAGGACTAAATATGACAACTTATGATTTTAAAAGGACCTTTGGTGATAATTTTCCATATTTTGAATGACCAGGGACTAGTTTTGACATTTTATGAAAGTTGGGGGACTGAAACTACTAATTTTGCAAACTTTGTACGTTTTTCATCTGTTTTTACTCATTTTGCATCTGAAACATATAAAACACAATTACTGGCATATTTTTAGTATTTTTATGCATTATTGAGTGTTTTTGTATGTTTTTGCAGTTTAGAATGACAAAAATGATGAGTGTTTGTGCATTCATCAATCCCCCACACTAAACTATTGCTAGTCCCTAGCAATAAACTGTTTTGAAAACTTAATGGATTTTAATCTCTTTACCAAAAGCCATTACTTCTGGAGTAGCCAAATGTATCAGTTCAAATAAGAACTATGGTCCACTTGATAACCATGTGCTTTTGAGCAAACTACCAGCTGTCAACGGATTTTATTTGTCTTTACCAAAAGCCGTTTGCTTCTGGACTAGCCAACTCTTGATGGAATAGTCAACATCTTGGTGAGCTGATTACCAATTATGGTTTTTCCACTGCCTTTACCACAAGCAATAATATTGCGGGCTAGCCAACTCTTTCACTTTTTAGGATATGGCGAGTTGAGATACCATACAATTTTGGGCAAATTGCAAGCCATCAACGGATTTGATATATCTTTACCAAGAGCCGTTTGCTCCTGGATTAGCCAATCCTTTTGTCATTTAGACATGGAGGACTGATAACCACAAAAATTTTGAAGCACAAGTGATTTTTTTTTTTTTTTTTTTTTTTTAATTTTTGAAATTTTGGCCAAAAACGGGGTACTAGATAGTAAAATGTGATAAAATTCGCTAGAATACCCCCCACACTTAGAATGAATATTGTCCTCAATATTCAAAGTCTCGGCTATTATGCCGATTCTTTGAATGTAAAAGGGCAACATTACAAGCTAAATGTGAAAACACCATTTTTTCACTTTGTTTTATTTATTTATATATATACATAGTAACACAGCAGGGGCACTCCCCCACACTTAGGGTGAAAACCCTATAAGCATGCTACTCTTTTTGTTTACCGAGTCGCTAGCTTGACTCGACCCCGAATTCATTGGTTCATGGGGAAGCATGATGTTGAAGAGATAATCTCCATTGGACTTTCATTCAAGATGTTTGGACAAGCATTTGAAGCAGGTGAAAGTTCCACACCGACGAGATATACAGACCCTGGCTTAAAATAGTATAAACTATAAGCGGTGATGCCGGGGTCAAAGATAATGTCTTCATTCCCGAAGGAGTGAAGAACAGGAGAAGTCACCCGGTAGGTGAAAAAAGGAAGAAAGATCTTGATGACAATCAAGATAAAGTCATCATCATCAGAAAGAGAATTCATGATTGGTATATCATGAATCTCATCAGTAAAGCTCATATGATCTAGACATATTATGGGAGGGAGGGTTAGGATTTTTATATCAATCAAATTCTCAAGGTTGAGAATATTTCCCTCCGAGACACAATGATCATCTTTGTCTAGATCAAAGTAAAAATTATCATACTCCGGTGGAGATATGATATGAGTGAGTTCACCGGAGAACTCCTCAAAAGTGAACGAATCATATTCGGGGAGAGAAATTTGAGAATGAGAAGTGGTACTGCCACTAATCTTCTCTCCCATATGATCAAAAGTAAAGGCTTCAAACTCCGGAATAGGATCATCGGAGAAAATGTCATTATCCCTTATGGGGATAGGAGATGAAATAGGTTTCTTTTTGAAAGCCTCGATTTTAGAAATGAGGAGATCGACATTCAATAATGTTGCATGATTGGCTCCAAACGGTCAACCTAATTGACTAGGTGATGGTCAACCAATTCAAACAGCCTAAGAGTCAATCTCCGTGGAAGTACAGGGTTTTCCCGGGTCGTTATGTCTCGACGAGGTGTGATGGTATGAAAACGGGTTTGTGATCGGGTGAATTTGGACAGGAATAAGGGTTTGAGTGAGTGATATGATTAAACTAAGATATGAGGAATGAAAATAACTTAGAAACACTATATTAACATTTACTGACGATCAGATATACTAAAAACGTGAGCTAGGTCTAAAAACGCGTTCGTTTGATTCAAAGTTACGTTAGCGTACAAAATAAAACGCGAGTTTTGTGAAATAAAATACCTACGAATGAGAAAATTACGTTTTTACAATCCTAATGATAAAAGAAAATTTTTAGAAAAAGAAAAATAATTTTTACACTATTTAATTATTTAATATTAATTAAATACTATTTAATACTAATTATTACTATTTAAAATACTTAAATACAATATAATACTATTTAAATACTAGAAAAATGAAAATTAAATTTCTAAAATTATAAAATAACTAAAAACAAATTTTAAAATTAAAAATATGTATTTTTGTCTTTTTGTGATTTTTCTATTAATTAATTACTAATTAAATATTAATTACCTAATTAAACTATTTTAAATTATAAAAAATAGAAAATGAACAGTAAAAATTCTAGAAAAATTCCTAAAATTATATTATATTATATAAAAGCTAGGAAAAATATAAAAACTAGGTCTTACTTAATAAAAACTAATTATGCTATTTAAAACTTAATTATTAATTAATTACTAATAAAACTAATATTAAATCTAATAAATACCAATTGATTATATAAAAATCTGATAAAATTAATAAAAATACTTTAATGTGAAAGGAATATAAGAAAAATATAAAAATGCTAAGTGCTTAACAAAAATCTAAAAAGGAAAATTAAAATTTAAATTACATTAAATAGAAACTATTACTTATTATTAAATTGATTTTTTCTTTTTTTTTTATTTTTCTTTTGCAAAACTAATTTACAACTAAAAATGGAAAACTTTTACAAAAACAAAAGGCTAGGAACTCCAAGATAAGCACTTTGAGTGCTTAATTCCTAAACAGTTTGACCAACCAAGAAAAGCTTGAATAAGCTACTAGGGGGACACAAGCCATAGATTAAGCTGAAAACCACTTAAGTGAACTTGAATGGGGCTAAATTAACAAAAAAGTAACACAGATAAGCTAGGAATAAGCTGATAAGCACTTACAAGTTTAACTGAGGCACAAGCAGCCTAGCAGTCAACTTCAAGGGCTAATCAAGCTTATGACATAAACTGATAAGCTCAAGGTGAGGACTGAGGTTGCAACTAGGGGTGGTAGGCTTTCCAAAAGCCCAAAACTCACAAAGTGGGGCCCACTAATAAGCCCTATGAGAGCTTGCCAAAAAGCTTTGATGCTCTGACTTCTCAGAGTACACAACAAAATGGGACAAGCTAAATGGCATGTGCAGCCCTACCTAATGAAATAGAAATCATGAAATAAGCCTAGAACCTTGAAGCCTGGCTTATTGGCTTCCCAATAAGCCAATGATCAGGTTGTGAGACCCGCTATTGTGCACAGGGGAAGCAATGGAAAGTGGCTTATGATCTGAGGTCAATGGTGCAGGGGAGGTCAGTCCCCCTGCAGCCCACTTTGAGGGTTCACACAAGCCATACATAAATTCCCAAAAATAAGCACACTATATGATTCTCAAGTTAAGCTGGTATATAATGATCTCACAAAAGATGAAAGTCTAATACTCAACACAAAAATCACCAAAATTCTCCCAATATCTGACTTTTTGCATAAAGAAGCAAATTGACTTTTTGTGAAAACTTTGAACTTTGACTTTATTGAGGTTTAATCTACTCCTAGTTTCTGAATATGATGAAATAAGTTAAAGTAAAACTAAATTAGGCTAGTTTAACAACTTGTGAGGTAAAATGAGTGATGTTGAATCTCAAATTTCTCAACAGTTAACATGTATAGCACTTAAAGATGAGTTTTGACTTTTTCACCAAGGACCTGTGGTTTTTATGTTTTCTCAGACCTAAGTGAACCTAAACTGACATGTGAATCCCAAAAACAACAACTCAAACATGCTTGAACCTAGCTACCTTAACAAATCCAAACACCCTCTTAACAGACTGTTATGAAAAGTTTTTAAAGAGAAAGTAATTTATAAAACCTAAGACTGAATTTTAAAGATATATAATAATTAAATAACAATAAATAAACATTGAAATCCAAAGGTTAACAACTAATGAGTACTTATATGGTAAAAGGCAAAAATTGAAAAGTGAAGCTTACAATTTGAACTCAGCCAACAACACAGAACCATGGAGATCCGTCACACCCTATTGCTTACCATTAAGCTCTAAACCATATGCCTCCTTCTTCTTCTTTCTCCATTCTGCTTCTCTTTGATTTCATTTATTTTTATTTTTATTTTTGTATTTTTATTTTTATTTTATATTTTTAGCTTTTAAAGTAAACTAATTTTGGTACTTGTAATGCTTATGGAAGGTTAATGGGAGCTTGCAGGATACTAAACCACCATATTTAACAACATTTGATTATAACTCAAATTTTCATCAAATTATACAAAAACTGAATTCCACTAAGAAACTTTGAATTGCTACTTGAACCGAGCTTAATTAACACTGATGCAACTTATTACAACAATTGTAAGTTTAAAATTATACTAAGGATGGAATTTTAATACATACGACACATAAAAACTATACTACACTAAGCTACTCTAATTAACTACTCTTCTCTATTTCATTTCTTTGACTTAAATAAGACCTGGGGTGATCCTCTTGCTTTCCCCCTCATTTTGGAGTCGTTGTATTAGCTTGAATTGATCTTGTCCATCAAATTTGTTTTGGCGGGAAAAGTTGGGGTAGCACTTTGGCTGTTAGTTTCTTGGCAGGGGGGGGGGTTGGTGTGTAGTGTTTGTTTGGAGGTGAGTAGGAGGGGGTGGAGTGTGACAGAGGTAGTGATGATGGGGGTGCAGGGTGGTATTGCAGGGATAAGGTGGTATTATTGGGGGGGAAGCGGTTTTGAGGTGGAGGTTGACCAGGTCAAACCTGGTGGGGGTTTAATATATAACGGGGGTGGTTTGTTGGGCTGGGAAGGTTGGGCCAAGGGTTTGTATGGGTGGGCTTGTTGGTTGGTTTTGGATTTGGCTTTGGATATTATTAAGGTTCGTTTGGTTTGTTAACTTATAAATCACAAGGACCAATTATGTAATAACTGAAAAGTTGGGGGTGGGTTTTGGGTACTGTTCCAAAGTTATCCAAAGGTAATACTTTCCAGGTTTCATTTACCAAAGGACCATAAAAGTAAATTTCCAAAATTTGAAATTACGGGGACTTGTTTTGCCAAATTTCAAAGTTGAGGGGCCGTTTTTGCCATTTTGTGAAAACTTTACTCCAAGGACCGTTTGTGATAAATTGTGATTTCCCAAGGACCAATATTGACTTTTCTTCAAAAATATTTCACCAGGGACTGATTTTGTCAAGTTTTGAAAGTTCAGGGACCTTTTATGCCAATTTTGGATTTTGAGGGGTAAAAGTTGCCAGTTTGTTAAAACTTTCATCCAGGGATTAATATTGAACAAATTTGATTTCCCAAAGAACAAAGTTGATTTTTCTTTCATTTTAAACCTTCAGGGACTAGTTTTGTCAAATTTTGAAACTTGAGGGACTGAAACTGCCAATTATGCAAACTTTGTTCGTTTTTCATTTGTTTTTAAACATTTTACATCTAAAACATATAAAACACAACCTTTGGGATATTTTCAGTATTTTGATGCATTTCAGAGTGTTTTTGGATGTTTTGGCAGTTCAGATACGATAAAAATGATGAGTATTTACACACTCATCATTGCACGAAGTGCTTCATCATTGATTTCAGTGTCAATCTCATCATTCTCTTCTTCTAAGCTAACTAGCTTAGAAGGTAATTCTTCCATAAAAACGATGTCTCCACAAGATAACGAATCGTCATCAGTAGAATCGGAGAACATCTCATCATGATTAGTTGGGAAGATAAGAGGAGGAGGGATATCACACATATGATCAAAAGTTCCCTGTGACTCTCCTGGGATTGGGACAAGGTTCTCAGCCTAGAATTTATGAATTCGTTCAATTCCTTTTCAGGAACAGTGCTAAGATGCTCATCCCCCATGATCAGAGAGTGAGTGTAAACTTCGGGTGTGATAACAGTAGGTTGAGATGGAATCTCAACTGATGGAATTTCATCTGATGAATCTTTATAAAATTGAAGAATATCAAGTGTATCTTCATCATCACTGTCATCAGGAATGAAATGGAATCGAGAGCTAGATCTGGCTGCTTTTTCTTTTGCAATTGATTCCCTAATAGATCTTTCATAGGCATCTTGGGAATCTATTTTAGCAGCTTGTTCTTCAGCTAACAATTCCTCCATCGATTTTTGTTTTGGATTATCTGGGGTATGTATGATTCCTTTCAAATCTTTCACTAAATCCAAAAGATCAAGGAGAAGACTTTGAGGAATTAGCTGAGGTGGAGGTTCGTCATAATACGATGTGTCAAAATTGTTACAAGGAAATGGATTCCTTGTTTGACAATCGGAACTGAAGTATGGACCTCCACAGTAATCACAACAGTAAAACTGATGTGGCTGTGGGTTGTACGTGCTAGAGTCATAATCTTTATCAGGAAACTTCTCATAGACAAGCGTGTTTCCCGATTGACAATCATAACTGTAGTGTGAACCACCACAGTACTCACAACAGTAAAACTGCTGAGTCTGGGCTGGTGAATCATATGGGTATTGGTCATAACCAAAGTTTTGAGCATCACCGGAAAACTGTTCATAGACAAACGTGTTTCCGGCTTGACACTCAAATCCTTGGTGAGGACCTCCACAAAACTCACACAGATATGTCAGTATCTCATGATGTGGTGGCTGGTAGGATGAATCAGATGTGTCATGGTAAGGATAGGGAGCTTGGTTATAGACAGACCCATCTCCTGACTCTACCATGCTACAGTCGGGACAATTCCCACCATTATGAGGACCACCACACCATTGGCAACCAAAATGGTGTGGATACGACATATGAAAGAATCAAAGGTTTACAGAGGGGTAGGGATGAAGAATCAAATATGTGAGAGGGTAAAGGTGAATATTTGTGGATTTTTGGATAAACATTTTGTACAAATAAGAAAGAAAATGTTTTTGGGTTTTTGTGTTCGTTGAAAACTGATTTTAAAATGTTTTCGGGAACAATTATTTTTATATGAAAATAAGAAGATAATATGAACAAGGGTGGTAAATATACAATGGATGTATATCCAGGTTCACCAATACGCAAAACCGTTTAGAATAACGCGCACAACCTCCCCGGCAGCGGCGCCAAAATTTGATTGGCTCTGAATAGTCAACCTAAATTGACCAAAGGATGGTCAACAAGGTCAAACTGCCTAGAGTCAATGCTCCGCGGAATATAGTGTTTCCCCGGGTCGTTATGTCCCGACGAGGTGTTGATTGTATTCAAACGGGTTTGTGATCGGGTGAATTTGGACAGAAAGGGGTTTGTAATTGATTATACTAAGGAATCTACAAGGAAATAACTTAAATAAGCTATATGAACAAGACTAGAAATTTAGAAAAACCAGAAACGTTTAAATCCTAAAAACGCGTACGTTCAATTTAAATTTATGTGAACGTACAAAATAAAACGCGAGTTTTAAAGAAATAAAATACTTACTGATATGAAAATTATATTTTTACAATCCTAATGATAAAAGAAAATTTTTAGAAAATTAAAATTAATTTTTACACTATTATATTAATTATTATTAATTAAATACTATTTTCTAATTACTTATTAATTATTTAAATTAACCTAAACTATAACTAATTATGAGATTACACTAAAAATATGAAAAATAAATTTGAAAAAATCTAAAATCTTATAAAACTAATTTTCAAACTGAAAACATATTTTCCTACTTTTTTACTATTTATTATTAATAAAAAACTAATTATAACTATTTAAAAATACCCTAAATAACAAGAAAATGTAAAATAAGCTTAGAAAAATAAAAATTAAATCTTAGAAAAATCTAAAGTAATATAAAACTAATTTTAAAACAGAAAATAAAATTATTACACTATTTATCTAATTATTATTAATTAATTGCTATTTATTAATTACTTAAAACTAATTTGAATTATAATAAATACTAAATAAAGAAACAAAAATCTAAAACTTTTTATAAAATTGTTAAATAAATACAGGAACCTAAGAAAAATATAAAAACACTGAGTTCTTAAGAAAAATAAGCTAATAAGCAATAAGCTTCATAAATAGAAGCTATCACTTTTGGTATTTTTGGCTTTTTTTAATTTTTCTTTCACAAAACTATTTAATACTAAATAATAACCATCTTTAATAAAGACACTTTGGCTGCAAATAAAAAATAAGCAATATGAAAAGCTAAATGGTTGGCAGATTGGGCTTATAAGCTTAATAGGATTTGAAGGGACTTGAATAAGCTTGCAATAAGCCTTACACCACAAACCAAGGGCAAAATAAGCTACAAGGGAGTTGAGTGCATGGAAATTAAGCTAAGATAAGTAATGAAATGGTCAGAATGAGCCAATAAGCTGACTTAAGCCAACCCAATTACCACACAGTCCACACAGGCCTACAAGAAACTTCACAAGCAATTTCAGCTTATCAAATAAGCTTGCAAGTGACTAATGAGCCCTGAACCTTAAAGCTTGTTGATTGGGCTTTCCAAAAAGCCAAAGCTCAGGAGGTGGGTCCCACTAGAGAAACCAGGGGAGGCCATGAAAGATAGGATGTTGGACTGAGGTCTGTGTAGCAGGGCATTACCTTGCCCTGCAGGTATCTTTGAGCAGGTGTGGACCCCACAAAAAAATTCACAATAATGAAATGATGTAAGGACTTCAAAGTTCAGTTGGGAGATTGTAACATATTAAAGTTTCAGAACCTCAATCCAAACACAAAATTCTAATTAATTCCCACAAAAAATGGGATTTCTGCAAATGGTAAAAGTTAACTTTTAAGGAAATGAACTAGGTTTGACTAAAATGAAATTCAAATGACTCACACTGATTCTAGATGTAATAATAAGCTAAAGTTTGAATGAAATAAGCTATGCTACCTAATTGTGTGATGATATGATGAGATTAAACCCCCTAAACCCTAACAATGACTGATTAACAATGATTCAATGTGGAATTTGACTTTTTATCAAAAGGACTTGCTGATTTTAAGGTTTTTCTGACCTAATGGGACATGAGATATCCTACTTATGCCAAAACAACAACAAATCAATGGCAAGATCACATGGAACAACCCTGTTCCAAACACACCCTTAAAGTTATCAAAATGAGATTACCACTACACATGAGTGATTCAAACCATGAAATTGATTCCAGAGACCTTTTATGATATAATAAGCATGAAAGAGCAGATAAACATCAATCCTAACAACAATAATGTTGGCCTGAATATTACGATATTTAATCTAAACATCCTCTTCATGTTTTGATGATGACAAAGATGTAAGTTACAACATATAACGTAAAGTGCTTAAGTTACTTGTGATCACAATTCTTCTATGCATTCTTACGTCAACAAGCCTCGACATCTCAACGTCTCAAGTATGCTTCAACAATCACTTAAGGTATGGATAAACAAGTGTTTAATACATCTCATGATCAAAGGGGTATTTAATTAACTAATACAAAATTTATTTAATTATATAAACATATTATATATTTTTGAAAAACACTTTTGGTAATAAAGAAAAATGTTTTAATCATACTAAATATATGATTTCAAACTTTTAACCAAAATTAGTTAGTTTTTCACCAAATAAACTTTCCCCACTAAAAGACAGAAAATCTGGCCGTTTCAGTAGGGCGGCCCCCTTAATTATAAAGGGCGGCCCCCTTAATTTTAAGGGGACCGACACACAATTAAGGGGACTGGCCACGCTCCCCTGTCAGATTTGGTCAGAAATTTTTCCCTATAAATACCACCTCAAACCTGGAATTTTTCTCACCCTTTTGCACAAAAATTTTCAGATCCAACTCTCTCTAAACATCCTTCTAAAACCCTTTGATCATAAGATTATTAATCTTTGTTTCAAGTGATCCAATTTCTCATCACTCAAAGTGCAAGAGAAGAATCCTCCCTATCATAAAGCCAAAGATGTATTAGGATCTAGTTAGTGCTTATGTGAAGTTGTGAGTTATGTATATGTAATAAGTGGATCAAGATGATCTTACTTAGTAGTGATTTAATGAGTGAGTAAGAAGTAGTGGAAGGAAGTAGTAGTGTGGAGAAGACATGTAGTTGTGAAGATGTAGGTGTGTGATTAAGTAGTGGAGTTTAGAAGAAGTTGTGATGAAGTTGTGAAGTCGTGAAGACGTGAAGAAGTTGTGAAGCCGTGAAGAAGTTTAGAAGAAGTTGTGATGAAGTCGTGAAGTCGTGAAGTTGTGTAGAAGTTGTGTAGTGATCGAAGTTGTGTTGTGAGATTGGTTCTAGCTACTATTAGAACTCGACATTTAGCTTAGTGTCGTTAAATGGTGTAAGCAAAAGTTGTGTACGGTTTTCACCGCCAAAAGGGAGCTTGTTGAGTAGTGAAGAAAACTCTCGAGTAGGTGACTCGGGGAGTGGAGTAGGAACAAGGAAGGTGTCCTTGTAGCCGAACCACTATAAATCATCGTGTCCGGTTTGCATTTCCTTTCTTTTATCTCTTATCATTTGTTCTTGCATTTATCGCTTTACTTCTATGCTTGCCTACATGTCTTAGTTGTTGCTTATATAGTTGTGATGATTGATTGTGTTGAACATAGTAGTTAATATTGTGATTGTGTGTATAATTGCATGATATGGTCAAATAGATTATTATTCACACTTCTCATATTAAGTTTAACTTGATAGATAATTTGATACAAAACGTTTTAAGATTTTAAAAGGAAAACGTATTCACATAAAGATCGACCAAAGCTCCATTCATAAAACTAAGCTTTTCCAAAAGCTTACATATATAATTGACCATATTGATTATATGTTGTTTTCATACTAAACTCTAATTGAAGTTTTCCAAACAAACGATTGAATAAATTTGAATCAACATTTTGAAACAAAGTTTTTATAAAATGAAAAAGAAGGGAAAACTATTCAACCCCCTTCTAGTTTTCCACAATTGGTACCAGAGCCACGTCGCTCAAATTTTCAAAACAAATGGTTTTAAAAATTGAGTACGATCCATGTATCAAATTACCCATTAAGGAGGATTTAATATGAAAAGTGTTTTGTTGATTAACTTGTATTAGTTTTGATATTATATACACTAATTATACTAGCTCGAGATAAGAATTATGCTTAAAACAAGTGTTATATGTTCGTTCTTAAAATCAGAAAGTTACACACCTTTCCACAAAGTCAGAAAACAATTTTTAACAAAAATTGCATTTTTGAGTATCAGATTGGCGGCCCCTTTAATTGTCTGGGTGGCCCCCTTAAATACTGGGCGGCCCCCTTAAACTTAAGGGGTCCGCCTGTCTGTTCGACAGTTTTTCAGAAACTTTGAAAAATCATATAAAATTAACCGTAACTCCGTAGAAGTCGCGCCACCCGGTGTTTTAAAGGTAATTGAGTCTACTTTCATTTAAAAATACTTACAACTAACCATTACAAACTTAAATAAGTCAGAAAGTTAAAATACTACACGAAGGTCAAAAATTTGAGTCTTGTTTTAACGTAAAACTTGTATTTTACCTTTTCCTTCGAGTCGGGCATTCCTAGTCGATATATCTTTAAAAAATTAAGTATTTATGTTTTCAAAATATTTATCTTAATTAAATTTTAAAATGGATAGGAAACTATTTTATTTTCAAATAAAATCGAGCTAAGTAAACATTGGTATATATAATACACAAAACGACGACAAGTGTTTTATTTGCTATGTGAACTCATTTGTGATTTTACTTTGTTAATCGTTGCTATTTGTAATTTAGCTATTTGAATATCCTAGCATATGTGCTTTGTACTCTATTAGTTTATAGCTAGTTTTCTGGCTTGTTCTTAACTAGATCTTATGCAAGATTTCTTGCGTTAGGATTGCAATATTATGCTTGCATTGCATATAGGTATAGATGGCTTAATGTTACTCAAACATCTTGTAAATGAGTTAAATCTAATCACCTAAATATTTCAAACAATTTAATCTATTCTTAACAACACACTTAAACATTTTCAACAAATTACCTTGTTTTACCTTAATCTGTTTAATAAGAGAAATTGGATCTTTGTAAAACATTAGTAGTAATATAAAAGAAAAAGTATTTTCAAAATCTAAGTGTGTTCATTATAAGTAACAATGAAGAGTCTTTCACATAAACAAAACTTATAACTATCATGAAGTAATAAGTTAAATTTCAATCATTCACCAACCTCACTCATAAATAATTTTAGGATTAATGGAACACACTATCAAAATGCCTATTTATTTTAAATGAGTGTTTGTGAGGGTCAAGAAAGATCTTGATATTATATCAATTCATTATTCAAATTATGGTTGATATATTCATCAAATCTAATTGACATGTTTTTGAGTATGGACAAGAAATTGGATTGTTATTTGTTTAGTTTCAAGATTATATTAAATTTTAACAAAGGATATAGTCTTGAATCTACATACTCAATCACACTAGATTGATATGAAAATATTTACATCCTTTGTAGATGAAAAGAATATGCATTGGATCATAACTCACACTTGTGTTGACAATGCCATATTGAATCTACTTGTCCAATAGTTGTGTTCCAAATATTAGAATAACATGTTTAACACATGCATAAAATATACAATGAAGTAGGATTGGCGACTTGGATGTTTCATCCGAAATATTCAAGTAATTTACATTGCAAAGCAATGGATAAATGTGTCATATCCGAAAAACCAAACATGAGCAAACTAACAACATATGTAAACTTTGCTCACACTACTTAAAATCATCACTTCAAGCTAAAATACATATTTAAGAACAATACACACTATATATTATATGTATTTCATTTTCTTTGTAGCATGAATGGTTGCGTTACAAGATAATGCACTACACATTTCTTTTTGAAATAATTTAAGTTATTAAAATTGAAAAATAACTTGTCACAATGCATAAACAAGTTAAATTCATTTTGTTTTAAATACTAGTTAAATTATGATATATAACATTGGCAAAAATCATAGAAAATAATATTTGTTTTAGAATATATAAATGTCTAGTTTTGATATCATTTGTGAATCACAATCTCATTTAAGATAAATAATCTTAATGAGATTCATTTTTCAAGATATGCTAAGGAGCATTCTTAAATCAAGCGCATTTATTAAATCAAGTAATATGCTATCAAAACCAAATAACCGGTTAATCATGAACAAAAGATTAAAACTTTGCGTTTACTCTTATCTAAACATTTAACACATCTCTATTGGGATAGTAAGTAAAATATATCATGTAGACTTACCTTCATAAAAACATGATGTTTGAGTCACATTAAGTCAAGTATTAGTGAATCAAGCAAACTTCATATTTGGTACTCTTCGATAGGTAAATTTAGGAACTCAATTTCTTCTAAAAAGAGAATGACTACTGGAGAATCTATTAACTAGAAATTCAATTTAACCTAACGGTTGAATTGCTTCTATGTGAGAAGTTGGGTGTGTGTAACCCGTAAAAATGGTCGAGTTTAGCCTGAATTGAGCACCACTAGTAATAGTCTCATACTCATTCTCCAACTTGATTAAATTGCTCTTCCTAAATATACCTAACGCTAGTTTACTTTTATGAACTTTGCTTCTCATTAGATGCATTCATTCCTAGATTTATGGCATATCGCATATATGTTATTTCTAGATGATTATTTGCTCCTATGTGATTTGATTGTATGCCTTTACATGGTTTACACTATATGTATTATTCATCTAGGTATATTTTTCTTACCTTTATATCCTACACCCTCATTTCATGAGAACCTTAGTGTCATTTTCTGATAGGTCATATTAGTTTCATAATATATCCGGATGAGCATGAATTTAATGGGAAGGGAAATCACACTCACTCACATATATCCTTCTACCTCACACCCAAAACCGAGTCATCCTTTGTACTACCAATCTCGAGTCATCCACCATTTCCATGTCCTCAAAGAAACCAAGAATCAATATCATACCTCCTAAATCACTCCTCATAAACACCTCCTAAACCAACACGTTTTGTCTAGCCAATCCAACACCTACTATCCTTCCATAAACACATAATCATCACACTATAAATACCTCTCCCAACAAACCTAACATCATTGTTATCACCCCACATACAACATCCAAACTACCATCCTCATATGAAGAATCACTTTCATCCATACCTTCATCATGCTTTCATGATCACCCAAATGAAACCACTCTTTTAGCTCAACAAGACAACCTTACTATCACCCTCACTAATAAACTTCCACATTCATCTCACTCAATTCTACCAAATGACCCTTTTGAGGATCATACTCAATATCAAAACAACAACCATCAATCTCATCCAAACATGAATCATAAGTTTCATGACCAAACCTCAATCCCTAATCACAATCCAACTCCACCACCATCACCTTCCTCCGAACATGAAAAGTTCGTTGAAGAGCTCAAAGAAGCTCATGAGCTTAATGCTCTTCTTGCGTTGCATCTTATTCAACGCAATTTGGATCAACAACCTACCTCCACCAAGAACCACCATCTCCAACAAAAACTTGTCATCATACCATCAAAACAACTCTTCATTGACCTTACTAATGAAGACGACGCCACTCCATCCATCAAAGAATATATCAACTCACAATTGTCTCCACCACCAAAAGTTATCACCATTAACACCTCTTGATGCACACTTCTCATAATCTCCTATCAATCCACCAACCTATAACCCCGTCCCCATGGAGCTTACTTGAAGCTCATGGAGACACTTGCCTTTGTTGCATCCACAACCGAACAATTGTGTTCGGACTAAGAGATGAGATACAATACATGTTTTCTCATTGAAAACTTGTTGCATCCTCTACCACCAACAACAAACACAACACCTCCACCACCATCAACAAAACACCTAAAAATCCCATGATTCCCTATCATCCACCCTTGTCGAACGATATATTAATCTAAACCATAATTGTCAACCCTTTGTCATCACCTTCCCTTTACATTCACAATCATCCCTCCTTATTCTCCTACATTTTCCTAGGTTCTAATCTTTGCATTAGGTTCTAATTTTTTTAGATTTAGGTTGTTGTTTTTAAAACAATAATTGCATGTGTCATACTTTTAGTGCATATACATAATATGTCCATATATTGTTCCCCTATTAGTTTCATGCATATATCTATTATCATCATTATATATATGTGCACTTGTCTACTAACTTTGTTTTGAAGGATTACTTCACCGCTCGATTCTTTGGTAGCCAAAACAAGTTTTGAGCATACACCAAGGGGGAGCATTGAGGTTGCTAGGATCAAGGCTTCACTTACGATGATGCAAGCTCGCCTTTTAGATTCTATCTCAAGAGTTCAAGCGTAGTAGAAGTCTCGTCTTAGAGTCCACCTTTTTGCTTTGACAAAAAGGGGAGAAGAAGTGTAAACAAGTAGCTTATACATTTTACTATAAGTTATAGTTTACATAGTTTGTCATCATCAAAAAGGGGGAGATTGTTGGCATGAATATTACGATATTTAATCTAAACATCCTCTTCATGTTTTGATGATGACAAAGATGTAAGTTACAACATATAACGTAAAGTGCTTAAGTTACTTGTGATCACAATTCTTCTATGCATTCTTACGTCAACAAGCCTCGACATCTCAACGTCTCAAGTATGCTTCAACAATCACTTAAGGTATGGATAAACAAGTGTTTAATACATCTCATGATCAAAGGGGTATTTAATTAACTAATACAAAGTTTATTTAATTATATAAACATATTATATATTTTTGAAAACCACTTTTGGTAATAAAGAAAAATGTTTTAATCATACTAAATATATGATTTCAAACTTTTAACCAAAATTAGTTAGTTTTTCACCAAATAAACTTTCCCCACTAAAAGACAGAAAATCTGGCCGTTTCAGTAGGGCGGCCCCCTTAATTTTAAGGGGACCGGCCACGCTCCCCTGTCAGATTTGGTCAAAAAATTTTCCCTATAAATACCACCTCAAACCTGGAATTTTTCTCACCCTTTTGTACAAAAATTTTCAGATCCAACTCTCTCTAAATATCCTTCTAAAACCCTTTGATCATAAGATTATTAATCTTTGTTTCAAGTGATCCAATTTCTCATCACTCAAAGTGCAAGAGAAGAATCCTCCCTATCATAAAGCCAAAGATGTATTAGGATCTAGTTAGTGCTTATGTGAAGTTGTGAGTTATGTATATGTAATAAGTAGATCAAGATGATCTTACTTAGTAGTGATTTAATGAGTGAGTAAGAAGTAGTGGAAGGAAGTAGTAGTGTGGAGAAGACATGTAGTTGTGAAGATGTAGGTGTGTGATTAAGTAGTGGAGTTTAGAAGAAGTTGTGATGAAGTTGTGAAGTCGTGAAGACGTGAAGAAGTTGTGAAGCCGTGAAGAAGTTTAGAAGAAGTTGTGATGAAGTCGTGAAGTCGTGAAGTTGTGTAGAAGTTGTGTAGTGATCGAAGTTGTGTTGTGAGATTGGTTCTAGCTACTATTAGAACTCGACATTTAGCTTAGTGTCGTTAAATGGTGTAAGCAAAAGTTGTGTACGGTTTTCACCGCCAAAAGGGAGCTTGTTGAGTAGTGAAGAAAACTCTCGAGTAGGTGACTCGGGGAGTGGAGTAGGAACAAGGAAGGTGTCCTTGTAGCCGAACCACTATAAATCATCGTGTCCGGTTTGCATTTCCTTTCTCTTATCTCTTATCATTTGTTCTTGCATTTATCGCTTTACTTCTATGCTTGCCTACATGTCTTAGTTGTTGCTTATATAGTTGTGATGATTGATTGTGTTGAACATAGTAGTTAATATTGTGATTGTGTGTATAATTGCATGATATGGTCAAATAGATTATTATTCACACTTCTCATATTAAGTTTAACTTGATAGATAATTTGATACAAAACGTTTTAAGATTTTAAAAGGAAAACGTATTCACATAAAGATCGACCAAAGCTCCATTCATAAAACTAAGCTTTTCCAAAAGCTTACATATATAATTGACCATATTGATTATATGTTGTTTTCATACTAAACTCTAATTGAAGTTTTCCAAACAAACGATTGAATAAATTTGAATCAACATTTTGAAACAAAGTTTTTATAAAATGAAAAAGAAGGGAAAACTATTCAACCCCCCTTCTAGTTTTCCACAAATAACATGAGAATCAATGCTAGACTAGAATTGACTGCAGAAATGAAATACTAAGCATTTATGAAAACTGATTAACAAGCATGGAATTAAAAGCAATAATATGACTAACCAACACAAAATAAGCACAAAGGAACAAAGAAAAGCAAATAATAAGCAGTTTAACAGTATTATGCAAACAAATGTGAAAATTGACCTTACAATGGACTCCAAGCACATACCAAGAACCAAGGACCAATTCACAACCTAATTGTCTCCCAGGAGACTACTAAACCAAGAGCATTCCAGAATCCACCAAGCTTCTTGCTTCAATCTTCATAAACACTGATTTTTGAATTAAAAATCTATTTAATTGGAATTTTGAGTATTTTTATCAAAACTGATTTAGAACAAGCTAAGTTAATCAAGAAGCTTATAAAAACTCCTTATTCACTTAAGTGAACTCAAACAACCAGTAATCAACAGCTTTTAACAACTTAAGAGCTAAATTGAGATTTTGAAGATTTTAAGTAAAAACTGAAAATTGCAATGAAAGCTTAATTAAATGATTAAAACAACTTTAAATTACAACAATAAGTCTAGAATTACACTTTAAAACTAAAATTTATATCTAGCTACAGTAAATTACAATGACATTCTAATTAAACTACAAACTACTCTACACTAATTACTTTTTCTTTCTCTCTTTCTTTTCACTTTTATAGGACCTGGGGAGTCTCTCTGTCTTTCCCACCATCATTTTGAGCCATTTGATGAGCAAAATTAATCCTAGCCGGTTGTTTTCATTTTGGCGGGAAAAAGGAAATTGACAGGTAATGGGGTTTGGTGAGGAGGTTGGGGTGTAATAAATGAGGAGGGGGGTTGGAGTGGTGTAGGTGAGTGATATTAATGAAAAGGTGAGGTTTGGTGAGAAAATGTGGAGAGGGGGAACACAGAAGCAGGTTTTGGGGGGATGAGGTAGGGGATGGTGTTTGACTGTTTGTTTGACCCTGGCTTGTTGACTTGTTGACCCTGGGGTGGTATTATCAAAGGGTTTGGGGTTGGGCTTGGATTGGCGGGCTTTGGGTGGATCAGGTTGTCATTTGGTTTGGATTTGGGAAATAGATAATAAGGGTCCATTTGGTATTACTAATAAAAACAATAAGGACCTCAAATGTAATTTTCAGAAAGTTGGGGGCTGAAAATGTAATATTCCCAAAGTAGTCATAAGGATAAAAATTGTCAACTTTCTTTAACCCAAGGATCATGAAAATGAATTTTACAAAATTTGACGTCCGGGGACCAAAACTGCCAAAACTTAAAGTTGAGGGACCAAAATTGTATTTTCCGCAAACTTGCCACCCAAGGATCATTTGTGATAACTTTTGAGTTTCCAAGGACCAAAAATGATTTTTCTTTCAAAAATACCCCACCAGGGACCAAATCTGCTAATTTTTAAATTCCAGGGACTAAACTTGTAAATTTCCAAAACTTTTGAGATTTTTCACCAAAGGACTAAATATGACAACTTATGATTTTAAAAGGACCTTTGGTGATAATTTTCCATATTTTGAATGACCAGGGACTAGTTTTGACATTTTATAAAAGTTGGGGGACTGAAACTGCCAATTTTGCAAACTTTGTACGTTTTTCATCTGTTTTTACTCATTTTGCATCTGAAACATATAAAACACAATTACTGGCATATTTTTAGTATTTTGATGCATTATTGAGTGTTTTTGTATGTTGTTGCAGTTCAGAATGACCAAAAATGATGAGTGTTTGAGCACTCATCACACGTGTAATATACAAGCTCCCTAGGTTTAGAAAGCCTTGGCTAGAGGCGATAGTTAGAAAACATGAGTTGGCGTTTTCCAGTAAATGGGTGTTTTAAAAGTAGGATCTCTCAAGTCTCAAAACTCGTTTCGAGTGTTCTCAATTAAGCACATAACATATTCATACCTGTATTGAAAGATCCACCTTTGTCGGGTAAGGGGAAAGCCGACTTTTAAAATTCGCCCGGAACTATACATTGTCCTGGCGTGTCACCCGCACGTTGACGAGCGGGCAGCGCGCCAGAAGCAGACATGGGCTCCGGCGATTTTGAGCTAACGTTTGTTATTTTATGTGTTTCGATGGTTTTTTTTTCATCATTAAAACAAGACGAGATCTTGATCATGTTGCCTCAACAATCTCCCCCTTTTTGATGATGACAAATAAAAACCGAAGGCAAATAAAATTACAAAAGTTAGCGAAGACAAAGCGCGCCTTTGGTGTAGCTTGCATCTTGACCTTTGCCTTGTAATTTGGTGAAGCCTTTAACATTTCTTGAATGGTCTTCACGCTCTTGCTTTCTTTCTCCCCCTTTTGTCGAATCAAAAAGGCGGGACTTTCAATCAAGCTAGGTTTCAAACTTGGACCTGTGAGATAAATGAGCTAGCTTGTATTTGCACCCGAAAGTGCTCCCCCTTGAACATAGCTCCCCCTAGATCGTTACTCCCCCTTGTTTCAAGGCGGGGATCCATGGGTCAAGAGCCTCACCTTTGTGGTGGCCTAGCTACACATAGAAATCACAACATGCAACAAACAAGAAATCCTCACATGTGAAAGTTCCAAAATTGGTTAGGTTACCATTTGAAAACTTGCAACATGGGTTAGTCCACATCATAACAATATATATTTTTATAGTGTCCAATATGACTCCACTATCCAAATGTTGAGCACTATATAAAGATAGAATTGAACAAACATGAATTTCTCATATAACCCATAATCCACTTTATATCACATAGAAGAGCATAAAGCATACAACAAAGACAATTCCTAATACAAGCTAGAGTCACATTCTTCAACACATTATTCTAGCACAATATTATATGGTGACTAACTATATCACACATGAACTACAACAAAAGTTGCCCAAGCGCACTTATTTCTTACGCTTTTGAGCCGCAACTTTTGCAAGACCTTTCACAACATTTGTTAACATCATGAATTTATTCTTGTAGGCAAGATGCAACTCCCTCATCTCCTCTTGAAGATCCTTAACATCATTCTCAATCTTGATTGTTTTCTCACAACATTTACACCTTCGTGCATGGTCATGAGTTGAAGCATCAAGTTTGGGAGGGAGAGACCCCGTTTTGTACCATATGGGATCACTCCACAAACATTTCATCACATAATTCCTAAGTATTTGATTATCAATACATGATGGATTTTCCCATTCATCATTTGGTTCTTTATCTACCACAATGGACTTACCCTTGTAGTCATTGTTTGAAGCATTACTCATTTTAGAGAGGAGATTTTTCTAAGTGATTTAACTTTTGAAGGAAGAAGATGAAGTATGTGAAGATGCAAGTAATAATGTGATTTATATAGGGTGGAAGAAGGGTGGTAGGTATGAGTAAAGAAACTAGTCTTTCATGTTCATGATGAGTTCAACTACTAAGGTGCTTGAAGAGATGGTCAAGCCATCTAAATCATGCACCAATTTGTCATTAAGCATGTGATGCTGTAAGGAATAAAAGAAAGAGATGAGTTTTATTAGTTGTAGTTGGTAGAGATAAGAAGATAGATCACATAATTTATCATGCATGCATCAAACTTATGCATGAAACTACAAACAATTAATTATTAGGAGATAGTTGACCTTCTATCCAAACTTACACCAGCATAATCACTATCTGAGTATGTGATCAATTCCATAGGGGACTCTCTTGGATACCACAATCCTAGATTAGGATATGTCTTCAAATACCTGAAAATCTTCTCTACTGCTGTCATATGAGATGTCTTTGGAGTAACTTGAAATCTTGCATAAGCACATACAGCAAACATAATGTCTGGTCTTGATGAGGTAAGATACATCAGAGAACCAATCATAGATCTGTAAGTGTGCACATCAACATCTGCTCCACTAGCATTCTTCAACAATAGATGAGTAGTCTTATCAGCAGGGGTATTTGAAGGTTTTGCATCAGTAAATTTGAACTTCCTTATAATCTCAGTCACATATTTGTCTTGACTGATAAAGATGCCCTCTTTACTCTGTTGTACTTGCAGCCCCAAAAAGAATGTAAGTTCTCCCATAGAACTCATTTGAAATTCATCTTTCATCAGCTTTTCAAATTCTTTGCACATCTCTTGTCTAGTAGATCCAAAGATGATATCATCAACATATACTTGAACAAGTAGAATATCACCCTTATCTTTCTTGATGAACAAAGTTTGATCAATATTTCCTCTATGAAACCCATTGTTCAACAGATAAGTAGCTAAGGTTTCATACCACTTCCTTGGAGCTTGATGTAAGCCATAAAGAGCCATAACAACTTTATACACTTTATTAGGGTGTTGAGGATCTTCAAAGCCTGGAGGTTGAGAGACATAGACCTCCTCATCAATCTTTCCATACAGGAAGGCACTCTTAACATCCATTTGATATACAGTAAAGCCCATAAAGGATGCATAGGCTAGAAACAATCTAATAGCCTCAATCCTTGCAACAGGAGCAAAAACTTCTTCATAGTCAATACCCTCCTCTTGAGTGTATCCTTGAGCAACCAATCTAGCTTTGTTCCTAATAACAATACCTCTTTCATCTTTCTTGTTTCTGAAAACCCACTTAGTACCAATCACCTTCATACCATCAAGCAAATCACAAAGAACCCAAACCTTTTGAAGTTTGAACTGCAACAACTCCTCTTGCATTACTTCAACCCAGCTAGATTCTTCTAAAACCTTATAAACATTTTTAGGCTCCACTTGCGATAGAAAACAGAAAAAACAAACATTCATTCTTGTTCTTATGCTTCTTGGACTCATAAACTTCACTAATGAACCCATGAACATCATCTTTCTTTGTCTGCCTTCTTGTCTTCACACCTGATTGTAGCTCACCAATAACATTTTTAAGTGGATGCACTTTGTGAATTGAAGTCTGTGTTGTGCTAGGAATATCATATGTTGTTGGCATGTTTGAGATCTCAACATCATCACTGGGTTATTCCTGAGATGAACTTCCCACATTTGGACCATCAGCGGAAACTTCTGTTGTAGCAGTGGGAATTGAGTTACCACTGCTAGCAGGAATTTCTTTATTCAGAACATCAAAATTCACAGCATTTGCATCACTTTCCTTTTCAGAATCCTTTGAAGGTTGAGAGTTTTCATTATTGTCAACAAAGTCCCAAAGTGGCATAACAATTTGATCTTTATCATCTTCATCATCTTGGCAAGATTCATCTTCATCAATGAATTCTTCTGATTCTTCAAGATTTCTGTCTCCAGAACTTGAAATAATAGGTACATAATTCATTGTATTTGATAATGTCTCAAGATCAAATAACCATTCTGGTCCTGAACCTGCTATGTTAGTTTTATTTTCAAGAAACTCAACATGCAAATTCTCTTCAATCTTCTTTGTTCTTAAGTTATAGACTCTAAAAGCCTTGCTAACTGATGCGTGGGAATCGCACCTTGCTTTACCTCTCGAGGGATCTCGCGAGGCTTAGTGTACCTGATCGTTGTAGTATAGTATAGTGACAAGTACCGGGGGATTGATCGTTCAGCTTAGGAATAGTGTCGCTAGGATTAGAAAACCTAATTAACAGTTCTAAAGGTGAAAGATGATTATTTTTGTATTTTTTATATTTTTATGAAAGCAATTAAAATCTCGGGTTTTGAAAGAGTGGGCGGAATTAGTTGCTATTCAACTAACCCAAAGCTAAGATGCAATCAAAATAAAATAATAAAAATAAAATTAAACTAAATTATATTAAGTTGTGAGCAGTGGTTGGAGAAATTGTGTTTACTTAGACTTCATTACTCCCTAGATATCTTTTACATGTTAATTACTTGTTACACTTGTATGAATGACGGGTTGTATTCCTTAATACCATTCGTGGGGTGGCATACATAACTCCCCAACTCTATGAGCTCTTATCTCCTCCTACACCATGACCCAGCACAACTATAGGGATTGTAAACAGTGGCTCATGCATTAAATACAACCAATAAAGACCTAGTACGCCTCGGTTCATGTTTCTTAAGACGTTCAAGCATGTTACCATTTGGAGATCTGCCAGTTTTCTTAAGCCTAACATATAAATCATTCATTCAAAACAAGAATAGACAAGTAATCAACACATAATCAACATCTAGGTTTCATTAGATCTAAGCAAACACAAGAGAGATCTAGCCTAGCATAGTAGAATTGAGACAAGAACAAGAGATAAACAACCAACACATAGACATATTGATTGAATTGAAAGTACACTTATCTCAATTACAATGCAAGGTCTCAAGGGTTTGGAACCCTTGAAAAACCTGTGAAAGAGGCACCAAAATCGTCTTTAGGGTTTCACCAAAACTTCTCCCTTTCTAATGAAAAAACTAGAAAAC
Organism: Artemisia argyi; assembly: GCA_030686995.1. Taxonomy (NCBI): domain Eukaryota; kingdom Viridiplantae; phylum Streptophyta; class Magnoliopsida; order Asterales; family Asteraceae; genus Artemisia; species Artemisia argyi. The sequence goes on from CM060688.1 coordinate 50,351,261, forward strand.
TATATATAGGAAAATCATTCTGACGGCGTCAAGAGTTAATCCTGACGCCGTCACCTCGCGGACGCCCTAGATCCACTTGTGACGGCCTATGTGACGCCGTCACCACCTTCGGTATTTTATTCTTGGCCACTTTGACGCCGTCACTTCTCCATCTGACGCCGTCACCACCTTCGATATTTAATTCTTCATGTCTGACGCCGTCAAGATTTTGGTCTTGACGCCGTCACCTTGTATCTTCAGCTTGGATTTTTGGTACTTTGTCGTTTTCTTCACTTTATGCTCCAAAAAACGTCCAAAATAGCCTCTTTTCCAGAATTCACTCTCCAAACACCTAAAATCACAAAAGGAACGATTTAGGGCAATATTTGATCAAATAAAGTCGGATTCGGGCTTAAATGACCCCCTAAAAACGGATCATTTTTCGCCTCATCACTAACCATAGAATACCCAACAAAGAAGCCTTCATCAGACTTTTCTTCAAATTTTCCCAGATGATCAATGGTATCGAGAATTGTGACATGACATCCAAATGGTCTCATAAATTCCAAAGTTGGGGGTCTTCCTCTGAATAGCTCGAGAATTGGGTCATTTAACACTAATATAAAAGTAATTACAACAAATAATCGTTCCACTAAAGACCAATAGACAAGCACGGAGGTCATACACAAGCACCTCACAAATAGTGTTTAGATACTCACATCTCTCGTGTGTAATAAAGTAATATAACATTATGAAAATGGAAGATATCTCTCACTACCTGTCATAGCAAAATAGATTACCATAGGCTTGGGAAAGGATCAAACCTCCACCACATGGCGTAAGCACCTACGATAAACTATCAAAGAGGTCTTTTTAAAGGGTTATAACGTTAGGTGTAGGGATATGAATTACACGGTTTTGTTGGATAAAGGGAGTTTTACTGGTGGCGAGTTAACAATCTTAGTTAATTACATGTACAAGATGGCGTTGCTAAGCCAAGACTAGACTCGACTTAAGCTAATAAATGAAAAATAACAAAAACATAAAATGAACATAGAAAAAAAAGGGGATGGTAGTCCGTATGTTTTTTTTCTTTTTTTCTTTTTTTTTTTTTTTTTTCCTTTTCTATTTTTTTTTATTTTTTATTTATTTATTTTTTTCTTTTTCTTGATTTTTTCGAATTTTTTTTTTTTTTTTTTTTTTTTTTTTTTTTTTTTGCATACACTCTTACCCTACCATCCAAAATAATACATCATAGGGGTTTGAGCAATCCCCTTACACTTGCATCTTTACATACTTTACATCAAACTATTCTAGTGACTCGAATTGAGAAAATCAAAACACTTGGAGCACTTTTAAGATTAACGCACGTATGGGGGTAATAAGTGATGTTCTTCTCCATTACTCCATAAAATAAGTACTTACCCATGAGTCCCAATCGTCCCAAAACAATATGTACAAGGATATGACTCGACTTAGCAACCATGTAATCAATTAGAAAGTTAACTTAGGGTTTAAAAAATAACAATAATGCACTAAAAATGAGCGCATACACGGAAGGCTAAGGCGATTTGGTTGTACATTTAAGTGGGGTGTAACAAATTCTTCCTTTAAGTAAAATGCTTAAAGTTAGAAACGAAAAGATAGGCTCGGAGGGGTATACTAGGGGTATCGTGTACTAAAAATGAGTACAACGCTAAGGGTGTGGGAAAAATTAGTTGACTTAACTAGCCAAGTAATATGACTTAAATGGTCAAGTAATCATGATACGGGTTTAACACAAGGGTGATCCTAATGCCTCTTATCATGTAGTAAATCCTACCACACGAATGTAGTCTCACTAGCGGTCTCGGGATGCATCACTAACGCAAGTTCTAGAATCTAAATGCTACCGGTACACTCATAAGCACTAATAATGAATGCTTTTCCTATCAAATCTAAAGGCGAACCTCACATTTTTGGGTGGAAAATTTTTCTGAATATACGGTTATGTGCTAGTCATACAACCTCCTATCCATGAGACGCTTGCTATGGCTAAAGTTTCACTCCTAAATGTTGTAAAAAATTTTAAATTTGGCGCTAAAATTACACTAACAAGTATTTCTCGTAGTTTTATTACACATCTACTATCAAACAAAACAAACTCAAGCGAAAGTGCATATGTAAGGTATCATCTTTTTACCCTCCTCTTACACTTAAGATGAACATTGTCCCCAATGTTCAAGTAAAGAATGTAAAAGTTAAAAAGTAAAGAGAATGAAATCAAATACTCTCCTGATTCGCTCGGTATGGATTTTAGTTGGCCAGGTTAAATCTTCCTCCAAGAAAACGAACAATCAAAGCTTCCCTTCCAGAATATAAATTATCTTCTTGTCACAAATAACCTGTAAATCCTGACAAAAGTAGACAAGGCAACCTCGCGTAAAATCGGCGGCATCCTATATAAGTTACTAAATCCTAGAAAACAAAGTAAGATATAATGCTTGTGGAATGAAGTTTGCAGATTTCCTGGAGATTATAAAACTTAATAATTCACAAAAACCATAAGACTCCGTTAGAAAAACAAAATCGGTAAAATTTCCAGATTTTTGACTCCTGACGCCGTCAAGAGCAATGCCCTGACGCCGTCAGAATGAACCTGCAGAAATCCTTATGTTAAGTTTCCGGAAAATTTCTGGAAAAACTTTGTCCTACTTCCTGGAAAATCCTGCAAAACTTCATTATGACTCGATACAAGCATTTGACTCTAACAAATACGAATATACATGTTCATTTAATATTGTGGAGAATCATGATCGGTTTGTTTCTTAAAAACATATTTGGGGTTTCCCCTTACACTTATCTTTTGCAAAAATACCTCTAGGTTGAAGTTAAGACTAGGCTAAACAACATAATAAAGTATTTCACTTTTTAGTAGAGAAACATGATCAACCAACAATAAAAATAAAACATGCATACGGAAGCAAATAACAATCAAACAAATAAAAATCACACAAAACATGGGTTGCCTCCCAAGAAGCGCTTTTCTTTATTTACGAGTTTTGTAGCTAGACTCAAAGTCGTGGGTTACTACGTAATTTCATCATCAAACATCACATCCTCCTCATTAATCATTTCATTGTTATTTTCTTGGTAATGTTTTACACGTTGTATGTTAACCGTGAATTCCCTACCCTCATCATCAACTAACACTACAGCTCCAAATTTAGAGGAATTCTTCACCGTGAACGGCCCATACCATCTAGACTTAAGTTTTCCCGGAAATAATCGCAACCGAGAATTGTATAATAGGACCTTGTCTCCTTCTGAAAATTCTTTGGGTTTCTTAATTCTTTGATCATGCCATCTTTTAGCTCTCTCTTTATATGTGATGGAGGATTCGTAGGCTTCTAATCTAAGCTCATCAAGCTCGTGTAATTGCAAAAACCTATTGTTCCCCGCAGTTGTGTAATCTAAGTTGCATGCCTTAAGCGCCCAATAAGCCTTGTGTTCTAATTCTACCGGTAAGTGACATGCCTTACCATACACCATGCGGAACGGGGTCGTTCCAATAGGTGTTTTGTAAGCAGTTCGGAATGCCCATAAGGCTTCGTCGAGTTTGAATGACCAGTCCTTTCTGTTTTGACTAACCGTTTTTTCAAGTATTCTTTTAATAGCTCTATTGGTGTTTTCGACTTGGCCATTGGTCTGTGGATGATAGGCGGTGGAGAATCGGTGGGGTACTCCATACCTCTTCATGACCTTTTCCATTTGCGCGTTGCAAAAATGTGTCCCCCTATCACTGATGAGAGCCTTCGGAATCCCGAATCTTGCGAAAAGCTTTTTTAGGAAATGAATGACCACTCTAGCATCATTAGTCCTAAGGGCTTGTGCTTCAACCCATTTCGAAACATAGTCAATGGCGACCAAGATGTACTCGTTTCCTCCTGAGGATGGAAAGGGTCCCATAAAGTCAATCCCCCAAACATGGAATACCTCACAAACTTGTATAAAGTTCTGAGGTGCCTCATCCCTATGTGATATATTTCCAGCCCGTTGACATGCATCACACGCTTGTACCATATCTTTTACATCACGAAAAATTGTGGGCCAATAGAATCCTGCATCGAGAATCTTTCGAGCAGTAACATTTATCCCATGATGCCCTCCAGGGGGACCGGAGTGACATTCCCTCATGATTTTCACTGCCTCATTCTCCGAAACACAACGCCTTATAATGTGGTCAGGACACCTTCGGAATAAAAATGGTTCATCCCAGAAGTAATATTTCAGCTGGGAAAAGAACCTCTTCCTTTCGTATTTGGTCAGGTGTTCAGGAACAAGTCTACATCTACTTGCGAAGTAATTGGCAAAGTCAGCGTACCATGGTTCCGAATCAAGGATAGACATCAGTTGTTCGTCGGGAAACGAATCCTTAATTTCACTTCTATCGTGTTTATCCAAGGGGTTTTCCAGGCGAGATAGATGATCGGTGGCTAGATTCTCTGCCCCCCTCTTATCGCGAATCTCAACATCAAATTCTTGTAGCAACAAGATCCACCGAATCAGTCGTGGCTTGGCGTCCTGTTTCGCAAACAGATATCTAAGAGCTGAGTGGTCAGTGAAGACGACTGTCTTTGAAAGGACAAGATATTGTCGGAATTTGTCGAATGCAAACACTACGGCTAATAATTCTTTTTCGGTGGTGGAGTAGTTCTCTTGGGCGGGATTCATGGTTTTGCTAGCATAGTAAATAGGTTGGAAAAGCTTGTCACGTCGCTGACCTAATACAGCCCCGACAGCGAAGTCGCTAGCGTCACACATTATTTCAAATGGTAACTCCCAGTTGGGTGTGATCATGATTGGAGCTTGAGTGAGTTCCCTTTTTAGGAGGTCGAAAGCATCCTTGCATTCTCGGGAAAAATCGAATGGAGCATCCTTCACAAGCAATTGAGTCATTGGCCGGGCAATTTTGGAGAAGTCTTTGATGAATCTCCGATAAAATCCGGCGTGCCCCAAAAAGCTGCGTATTGCCTTAACAGTTGTGGGGTATGGTAACTTAGATATAGCTTCAACCTTAGCTTGGTCCACCTCTATCCCATTCCCTGAAATCTTATGGCCCAACACAATCCCTTCCTTTACCATGAAATGACACTTTTCCCAGTTCAACACCAAGTTGGTTTCCTCGCAACGTTTAAGCATCTTCTCTAAATTAGCAAGACAGCGGTCGAAGGAGTTTCCGAAGACTGAAAAGTCATCCATGAATACTTCCACGCTGTCTTCCATGAGTTCGTGAAAGATTGCGGTCATGCAACGTTGGAAAGTGGCGGGGGCATTACATAGCCCAAAAGGCATCCTTTTGTAGGCAAACGTTCCATAGGGGCAAGTAAACGTGGTCTTTTCTTGGTCCTCAGGTGCTATGGGGATTAGAAAATATCCAGAGAATCCATCTAAGAAGCAATAGTACTTGTGTCCAGATAATCTTTCTAACATCTGATCAATGAATGGTAAGGGAAAGTGATCTTTCCTCGTGGCATCGTTGAGCTTTCGATAGTCAATGCATACCCGCCATCCAGTGACAGTTCTCTGTGGCACCATCTCACCCTTGTCATTTTTTACTACAGTCATTCCACCCTTTTTAGGTACAACCTGCACAGGACTAACCCATGGGCTATCCGAGATCGGGTAAATCAGTCCTGCATCCAAAAGTTTGATAACTTCCTTCTTCACTACCTCCTTAATGTTAGGGTTAACTCGCCTCTGGGGTTGCACAGTGGGTTTATAATCTTCCTCCATAAGAATCTTATGTGTGCAAAAAGTGGAGTCAATCCCCTTAATGTCGGCCACACTCCATGCGAGTACCCCCTTGTATTTCTTCAGGACCTCTAAGAGTTTAACTTTTTGTTCTTTTTCCAAGGAAGAATTTATGATTACCGGGAGTTGGTTTTCTCCCTGAAGAAAGGCATACTCCAAATGATTAGGGAGCTCTTTAAGATCAACGTCAGGGGGCTCGATAATAGAAGGTTTGAGCTTGTTCTCGGGCTTTCGGAGCTCGAGATGCTCCGTTGTTTCTTGTCTGGGGTAGAAGGAGACTGCATTAACTTCCTCCGTCTTTTCCACCTCCAGCAAAGGCAAAAAACTTTCGTCCCGTAGCCAGCCTTCATCGATTTGTTCATCGATGCAGTCATCAATGATATCTGTGAGCTCATCTACTTCCCCGATAAAGTAGAGCCGGCTGGATGCTTCGAGGGAGAGGTCCATAGAATCCTTAATGTCGAAGGTTGTGCTATCGTCTCCTACTCGTAAGGTCAATTTGCCATCGTAGACATCGATGACTGCACGAGCGGTAGCAAGAAATGGTCTACCTAAAATGATAGGTACAACGTCGTCCTCCTCCATATCCAGGATTACGAAGTCGACAGGGAATTTGAATTTCCCAACCTTGACTAGCACGTTCTCACATATCCCTTCGGGGTATTTGACTGATCTATCGGCTAGTTGGATGTTCATACGGGTAGGCTTCAATCCGGAATATCCTAGTTTACGGAACATAGAGAGAGGCATGAGGTTGATACTTGCTCCCAAATCGGCAAGAGCATTCTTGATTGATAGAGGACCTATAGAGCATGGCAAGGTGAAGCTGCCCGGATCGTCTACCTTCTTTGGTAGCCCTTTATGGGTCACCACTGAGCATTCTTCCCCTAGGGTTACAAGACCCTCGAGCTTCTTCCTGTTAGCGAGCAGTTTTTTGAAATATGTGCTATACTTTGGCATGTGATAGCAAGCATCCAGGAGAGGTATGGTGACAACCGAGTCTTTTAGGTATGACAAGAACCTCTTGTTATCATTCTCCGTTTTGTGGTTCCTTAGTCGGGATGGGTATGGAATTCTCATAGGTGGGTTAGGAAGGGCTGATGGGGAGGGGGTTGTTACTGGTGGTTGGTCCGGGGTGCCAATGACGACATCCTGCTCCTCCTCCCCAGGTTTGTCTGAATTGAGTGTGATTGGGGATGAATTTGGGTAAGGAGGGTCCTTGGTTGTCGTTCCGGCCCGTGTGGTTATCGCGAGCATGGGATCTTTTCCTCTTTCTGACGGTGGTTGGAGGTTATCTAGGGCTGAGTTAAGCTTGCTGAAAAATTCTCTGACATCCTCCTGCTGTTCGTCGAAAAGCTCATTAAGCCCTTTCATTTGCAAGTCTTTTTCTTGAGTGAAGTGACCAAGGTCATCTTCGAAATTGCTCCTGATCTTGAATTCAGGGCCTCCCTCCCCTTCTCTTTTCCTTACCAGATTTCCCCAAAGGGTATAATCATCATTTTGGTAGAAAGGCAAAAGGGAGGGATCAGCATAAATGTCTCCTCCTGACAAGCATGCATGTTCAGTTGTGGCTGCTCCTCCGCATTCCTCCACCTCATGCGGACCTCCACAGTAATCGCAGATCAAGTAAGGATTAGACAGCATTTTAGGTGGTTGTGATCCAGCAAGGCAATCCATTCTTTTGTGAACTTTGCTCAATCGATCCGAGGTGGTTTCAGAAATGCCGATAGTCGACTCAGGTTCATCCCAAGTGTCATCCAGGTCTTGGGCATATTCTTCAATCCTGTCCCATCCTTCCTCGGCACTAAGATTGGCCAATCTTCCTTTCCTAGATTGGTTGATTCCGTTCCGGTCATTAGAGGAGATATTTTCGTAAAAGATTTGGACCAAGAGCCAAAGTTCAATGCCATGATGTGGAACTTGTCTTATTAAATCTTTGAATCTAGTCCACGCTTTATGGAAGGGTTCATCCTTCCCCTTTCGGAAACGAAGGATCCTATCCCTGAATGCTGAGGTTTTTCCAGGTGGAAAGAACTTCTCATAGAACTTGGATATGAGTTGCTCCCATGTGAAAATAGATTCGGAAGGGAGTTTGTTATACCATTCTTGGGCTTTTTCGTATAAGGTGAAAGGGAAGAATCGCAGTCGGGATGTGTTTCTAGTAGTCCCACCCGTATGGATGGTATCCACTATTTTTAGGAAGTCCTTGATGTGTTGGATCGGATTTTCCTCATCAAGTCCGTGGAACTTACACACACTTTTGACAAGCCAAATATCATTTGCATGCAAGACCTCGTTGGTGTGTTCGTTTGGATAAACAATGGCATTGGAAAACCCACGAGGAGTTGGGGAAGAGTAATCCTTGAGACGCTTAGGAGGAGGTATTATAGGAGTATTCGTCTCATTGTGGGAGCCCGGGGTTGTGATGTGATTTTCCGAATTTTCTTCAGAGAGAGGTGCATCAAAGTCGATAGCAATGCTGGATGGTTCAGGTGTTGAGTGAGTTCGTCTTAACCTACACATTTCTCTTTCGGGTTCTGCATAAGGCAAGATGAGGTCTTTAGTGGTGCTACGACTTCTAGTGATCCTAAGGTTGGAGAATTCGTTGGTTGCCATGATGGTGAATGGTGAAGAGTTACAAACAAAGGCACGAAGAAATAAGATAGACTAAAGAAGACCTAAAAATAAAAATAAAAATCTTACTAGAAAGGAATCTAGCAAGTAGACCTAATAAAAAGAAATTCTAACCTAGACAATAACTATTCCCCGGCAGCGGCGCCAAAAACTTGATGCGTGGGAATCGCACCTTGCTTTACCTCTCGAGGGATCTCGCGAGGCTTACAACCCCCACCAGGCAGTGTACCTGATCGTTGTAGTATAGTATAGTGACAAGTACCGGGGGATTGATCGTTCAGCTTAGGAATAGTGTCGCTAGGATTAGAAAACCTAATTAATAGTTCTAAAGGTGAAAGATGATTATTTTTGTATTTTTTATATTTTTATGAAAGCAATTAAAATCTCGGGTTTTGAAAGAGTGGGCGGAATTAGTTGCTATTCAACTAACCCAAAGCTAAGATGCAATCAAAATAAAATAAAAAAAATAAAATTAAACTAAATTATATTAAGTTGTGAGCAGTGGTTGGAGAAATTGTGTTTACTTAGACTTCATTACTCCCTAGATATCTTTTACATGTTAATTACTTGTTACACTTGTATGAATGACGGGTTGTATTCCTTAATACCATTCGTGGGGTGGCATACATAACTCCCCAACTCTATGAGCTCTTATCTCCTCCTACACCATGACCCAGCACAACTATAGGGATTGTAAACAGTGGCTCATGCATTAAATACAACCAATAAAGACCTAGTACGCCTCGGTTCATGTTTCTTAAGACGTTCAAGCATGTTACCATTTGGAGATCTGCCAGTTTTCTTAAGCCTAACATATAAATCATTCATTCAAAACAAGAATAGACAAGTAATCAACACATAATCAACATCTAGGTTTCATTAGATCTAAGCAAACACAAGAGAGATCTAGCCTAGCATAGTAGAATTGAGACAAGAACAAGAGATAAACACCCAACACATAGACATATTGATTGAATTGAAAGTACACTTATCTCAATTACAATGCAAGGTCTCAAGGGTTTGGAACCCTTGAAAAACCTGTGAAAGAGGCACCAAAATCGTCTTTAGGGTTTCACCAAAACTTCTCCCTTTCTAAGGAAAAAACTAGAAAACTATATATAGGAAAATCGTTCTGACGGCGTCAAGAGTTAATCCTGACGCCGTCACCTCGCCGCCATAAACTTCCTCGGACGCCCTAGATCCACTTGTGACGGCCTATGTGACGCCGTCACCACCTTCGGTATTTTATTCTTGGCCACTTTGACGCCGTCACTTCTCCATCTGACGCCGTCACCACCTTCGATATTTAATTCTTCATGTCTGACGCCGTCAAGATTTTGGTCTTGACGCCGTCACCTTGTATCTTCAGCTTGGATTTTTGGTACTTTGTCGTTTTCTTCACTTTATGCTCCAAAAAACGTCCAAAATAGCCTCTTTTCCAGAATTCACTCTCCAAACACCTAAAATCACAAAAGGAACGATTTAGGGCAATATTTGATCAAATAAAGTCGGATTCGGGCTTAAATGACCCCCTAAAAACGGATCATTTTTCGCCTCATCACTAACCATAGAATACCCAACAAAGAAGCCTTCATCAGACTTTTCTTCAAATTTTCCCAGATGATCAATGGTATCGAGAATTGTGACATGACATCCAAATGGTCTCATAAATTCCAAAGTTGGGGGTCTTCCTCTGAATAGCTCATAAGGAGTCTTGTTCTTTGTTTTAACCACTAAAACCCTATTCTGAATGTAACAAGCAGTGTTAACTGCTTCAGCCCAAAAAGTCACTGGTAGCTTTGAATCGGCTATCATGGTTCTAGCAGCCGCAATTAGTGTTCTGTTCCTTCTTTCAGCAACCCCATTTTGTTGAGGAGTTCTTGCAACACTAAATTCTCTCTTAATACCTTTGTCTCTGCAGAAATCATCCATAACTTTGTTCTTGAACTCTGTCCCATTGTCACACCTGATGATCTTGATCTTCTTTTCAACTTGATTTTCAACTTCAGTGATGAATGTCTTAAGGATGCCAGTGGTTTCATCCTTGGTTCTTAAAAAGAAAACCCATGTAAATCTACTAAAGTCATCAGTCACAACAAGACAATACTTCTTCAAATTTATGCTGCTCACTGAAGTAGGACCAAACAAGTCCATATGCAGCATGTAAAGTGGATGATCAATTGAATTATATGCATTGGTCTTGCATGAAGCTCTGTGTTGCTTACCTTTAAGACAGGCAACACATGTTTGGTCATTTTCAAATCTCTTTTCTGGTAAACCTCTGACTAGACCATCTTTCACAATCTTGTTAATGGTCTTGAAGTTAACATAACCAAGTCTTCTGTGCCAAAGCATGGATTCATCCAAAGTGGCTTTTGCAAGCAAACAAGTAACATCATCTTTAGCCACTATATTCTTCATGTCTATGCTATATAGATTGCCTTTTCCAGGGATTTTAAGCAAAATATCACTTTCATCAGGGAGCTTATAATCCTTGGATAAGATATAGCATTCATCTTCTGTGAATAGAACTCTATGTTTCTTGTCACACATCTGTGAATAGAACTCTATGCTTCTTGTCACTTTGAATAGAACTCTATGCTCCACCAAAACCTGGTCTTCAACATGGGCAATAGGGGAAGGAACTTGTGGGTTGACGAGAACAAACATTGCAGATCTCCTCAAATAAAGTTTATTTCAACAAGGTCTTCTGTGTCTTCTTGGTGGAATCATTGATTGAGTCTAAACCGTCAGATTATTATTGACCAAGGTCAATAAGTCAAAGATAGCCTAGAATCAATACTCCGGTGATAGTGTAGTATTTCCCCGGGTCGTTAAAGTCCCGACGAGATTGAAATGGTGCTTTTGGAATCGTTTATGAGTGAGTGGGACTGAGGACAGTAGCCCAGATGATATGGAATTGATTTTGCTACAGTTATTTTGGTATTGGTACACAGATATAATATTCACAATAATCAGATACCAGATATATGCACAAATTCACAATTAAGATCACGTATCGGACTGGAAAAGTGGGTTTTTGGGTAATTATCAAACTACAGGGGGTGCTTTTGACACTTTTCAAATCTTAAAATTAAAAATGAAAATGAAAATATAAAAGTGATTAAAATACTATTAAAATATTATTTAATTAATTAAACTATTTAAAATCTAAATTAAAATCTAATTTAAATAAACTAAAAATGACAACTGATTAAAATTAAACTAAAAATTAACAAAAATATTTTCTAAACCTAAATTAGAACTTGAAGAAAGTATAAAAAATAAAAATAAATATTTTTGTCTTTTTGTGGTTTTGTTATTAATTAAAATCTATTTAACTTAATTAAACTAATTAAACTACTTTTAATTTATATTAATACTAAATTAACTAAGAAAATTAAGATAAAATTTATAAAATTACTTAACCATCACTGGAATCCTACAAAATTATAAAAACTCTAAAAATTATGTTTTAAGATTAAACAACTAATTATTTACCTATTAATTAACTTAAGTCTATTTTAAACAAATAAAATAAGAAAAATAGAAATTGAACAGTAGAATCTCAAATTATATTTTCTAAAAACTTATTATACTATATTAGAACTAGGAAAATTATAAAAACAAGATTTAACCTTATAAAAACTAATTAAGCTATTTAATATTTGATATTAATTAATAATAAAGAAAATTAAAATTAAATCTAATTAATACTAAATGACAAAATAAAAATCTGAAAAAATTATCAAAATTACTTTACTATATAAGGTATTTAATAAAAATATAAAAACACTAGTGACTTAATTAAAATTTTAAAATGAAAATTAAAATTAACTTGAATTAAATAGAAACTATCACTTACTTTAACTTTGATTTTTTTTTGATTTTTATTTTTCAGAACTACTTAATACCTTAAAATGACAAACTTTTATGAAAAAACTTTGAAAATTAGCTTATAAATAAGCTGTGACACCCCCTTAACTTATACAGTTGACTTTGGTTGACTGTTGGGTCAATCTGGGTCAAATGGCTTTTGGTGGGGTCCACAATGGTTAAATCAGGTACACATAAGCTAAATACACTCAAATAAGCCAGATACAACTAATAAGCAACACAAATAAGCTGATTAAAGAGAAATAAGCACTTTGCACCTTGCACTTTTGACTCAGACCTGGGACAACTTTAGGGGCTTAAACTAGGTGGGGTCCACTGAGCTGGAGGTCAAACAAAAGGTCAAAGGTGAGACTCTGGTAGGAGGGGGGTTGAAGGAACCTAACTAGAGGGTGTGGGACCCACTGAGGGGGTCACAAAACACCACCAAAGTGATGGTGGTGACTGGGTATCTGGGTGAGCAGGGCACACCTTTGCCCTGCAAGTCACTTTGAGGGTCTGTGGGACCCACTTAGGCTTCTAAACAAATTAAGCAAAAATTCAAGCTTATAGATCAGCTGATAGACTTTAATCACACAAAGTTTCAAAACTTAATATCCATTACACAGCTCACAATTAAACTTGGAATTTTGGTGAAAACCTGAGAATGCAATTTTTGACTTTTGACAAGAACTTGATAATTTGACTTTTGTGAACTTAGGTGCTAGTTTACTGATTACTTAAGTTAAGTTATGCTATAATAAGTTGAGATTAAGCTAAGTTATCTAATTTTAAGCTAATATGATGATTATGGACCTAAGTTTCCACCACAGTTGACTGTGGTGGTGGAAAACTTTTGATTTTGACTTTTAAGCTTAAAAAGACCAGGTTTTAAGTTTCTCAGACCCAGATATGGCATATGCTAATTATCTAAATTGATTATCTCAAATAACAAGTACCACAGCTCAACACATTCACCAAATCCAAACACTACTTTAAGTGATTACTTATACTAAGAAACTATGCAATCCACTACCAACTACCAAATTACTGATCAAACTAGTTATATTAACTAATAATAAAGCTGAATTAACAATCTAATATAATTAAAACTACCTCCTACTCAGAATTAAAAGCTTATACAGATTTAGAAAGGAAATTGGATCAAGTTACCACATTTCTCACTCCAGCTTGAAAAGGAGTGTTTCACTATGCTAGCCTATCTTTAGATAGGCAAAACCAGCTCCAATGGTGATCTCCACTTCCTTCTTCAACCTAAAACACACAAGCCAAACACATAGTTGACCATGGTTGACTTTTTTTTATCTTTTTGATCTTTTTCTAGTATAGCTGAGTTTTAAAGTCTCTAAAAGCTTTAGCAAGCTTCTTGGAACCTATGTGGCCTATTCTCAGTCCCTCAATTCTGCTTTAAGACACCATTGAATTGAATGAGAATTTGGAAATTTGAATAAATTGCACAATCTTAAAACAAACTGAAACTGATGATGTTATAGATTAAAAAGACTTGAGATACAATACTAAAACTATTACAAAGCTGGGAATTGAAAAGTATACACTAATTTGAGAATGAATTTAAATTCGATACAACTTAAAACTAAAAATAAAACTACTCTCTCTTCATCTTGCAATCTCTTCCTTTTATAGCTGAAAATTAGGGTTCCCACAAGCATTCTGAGCAAATCCCACCATCCTCTGATCATTTTGGTCCACTCATGAGCTTACACGTGGTTTTGGCGGGAAGGAGATATTTTGCAATTATCTCTGATAACATGAAATGAGGAAGGGGCATTAAATGCTGAGGTGAGGGGTAGGTGTAGGGGGTGGGTTTGTAATGATTGAGCTGCAAGTTGGGTGGTGGTGGTAGCAAAACCAGGGGTGGTTTTGGTCTGTGAGGGGGTGGTGAGGGAGAAGGAGAAAGGGGCGGTTTGGTGGGTTTGACCGAAGTCAAACTTGGGTGGACTGGGCTTGGATGTGGACTGGTTGTTTATTTGGGCCTAAGATGGATTAGTTTTAGTGGATTGGTTTTGGTTTTGTAACTTTGGATCCGAATTTGGTTTTTAACACAAGGACCTATTTTGTAATTAGCCGAAAGTTGAGGGTGTGGACTTGGCATTTTCTAAATTTGTTTCCAAGGGTATAAAATGCCATATCATGAATAGTACAAGGTCCCTTGTTCATTTTTCCAATTTATTTTCATCAGGGACTGAAACCGTCAAACTTTCAAACTTCAGGGACCATTTGTGTAAATATCACCAAACTTTCCACCAAGGACCAATCCTGTCATAAAACATTGCTAGTCCCTAGCAATCTTTTGAGAAAAACTTAATGGATTTGAAACTCTTTACCAAAAGCCATTACTTCTGGAGTAGCCAGGTGTAAGAACTGTGGCACACCTGATAACCGTGTGATTTTGAGCAAACCACCAGCTGTCAACGGATTTGATTTGTCTTTACCAAAAGCCGTTTGCTTCTGGACTAGCCAGCATCTTGATGGACTAAGTCAACATCTTGGTGAGCTGAATACCAATTATGGATTTTCCACTGCCTTTACCACAAGCCATAATCTTGTGGGCTAGCCAACTCATTTGCTTATGAGGATGCGGGGGAGCTGAGGAACCATGCAATTTTTGGCAAACTGCCAGCCATCAACGGGTTTGAGATGTCTTTACCAAGAGCCGTTTGCTCCTGGACTAGCCAATCCCTTTGTCATTTAGACTTTGGCGGACTGATAACCACAAAAATTTTGGAATAAAGTGAAAAATTTTGAAAAATTTTGGCCTAAAATGGGGGTACTTGGAAAGTTTTGTGATAAAATTCGTAAGAATTTCCCCCCCCCCCCCCCCCCCACACTAGAACTGAATATTGTCCTCAATATTCAAAGTCCCGGCTATTATGCCGAATTTCTGAACGGGAAAAGCTAATATTCGATTCTAACTGTGGAAATTTCTATTTTTCACTTTATTTTATCTGTACATACAATTTTTTTTTTTTTTTTTTTTTTTTTTTTTTTTTTTTTTTTTTTTAATCACTACCTCCCAGGCTTGTGTCAGGTTTACCACGCTAGCTAATCACTTGTGAATGATTAACTGTAATAAATTTGCCCTGACAGCCCGGGAGTTGAATGATAAAGTATATAATAAACATACACCTCCCAGGCTTGTGTCAGGTTTACCACGCTAGCTAATCACTTGTGAATGATTAACTGTAATAAATTTGCCCTGACAGCCCGGGAGTTGATATAATATACATACAAAACATGATTATTGAATTTTGAAACATATTTACTTTTGAAACGGTGGGGGATGGCCACTCCCCCACACTAGGGTGGTAGAAAGTAGAAAGAAGTCAGAAATACGGGTGAAAACCCATATATGCTGCTAATTTTTGTTCACCGAGTCACTAGCTTGACTCGATCCCCGAATTCATTGGTACATGGGGAAAGTTTGGAGATCCGGGACAACCATGGGTGGTATGTCCTCTCCAAAATAATGTTTCAATCTGTGACCATTCACTTTGAAGTTGGGACCTTCGGGTTGAGATAACTCAACAGTCCCGTATGGGTATACTTTAGCAATAGTGAATGGTCCGATCCATCGGGTTTTTAATTTCCCCGAGAAGATCTTTAATCTTGAATTGAAAAGAAGGACTCTGTCACCGACGTTAAAAACTCGGTTCTTAATCTTAGAGTCGTGAATCTTCTTTGTCTTTTCTTTGAAGATCAAAGAGTTCTCGTAGGCTTGATCACGAAGTTCATTTAATTCATTGATTTGAACCTTACGGTGATCACCCGCTTTATGAAGGTCGTAGTTTGCATGTTTCAAGGCCCAGTAGGCTTTGTGCTCGAGCTCGATCGGTAAATGACACGCCTTCCCGTATACAAGCTTGTATGGAGTACACCCGATGGGTGTTTTGTAAGCTGTACGGAAGGCCCAGAGTGCATCATCTAGTTTATCCGACCAGGAAGCACGGTTTTCACCTACTGTCCTCTCAAGAATCCGTTTTATACCACGGTTGGAAACCTCCACCTGCCCACTTGTTTGGGGGTGATATGCGGTAGAAAGACGATGAGTAACACCGTATTTAAGCATGACTTTTGCAAATTGATCATTGCAAAAGTGAGTACCGCGATCACTAATGATGGCACGTGGGGTTCCAAAACGAGCAAAGAGGGATTTCAAGAATTTCACAACAACTCGGGCGTCGTTAGTGGGTAAGGCCTTAGCCTCAACCCATTTTGACAAGTAGTCAACAGCCACGAGTATGTATTTGTTTCCATGAGAAGATGGGAATGGCCCCATAAAGTCAATGCCCCAGACGTCAAAGATTTCACAAACTTGAATAGCATTTTGTGGCATTTCGTTCTTTTGTGAAATATTCCCGTGACGCTAACAAGCATCACAGGCTTTGACTAACTCGTGGGCATCCTTATAGATTGTGGGCCAATAGAAACCAGAATCAAACACCTTTTTGGCGGTGTAGTTAGGATTATGGTGGCCCCCGGTGGGTCCAGCATGGCAAGCCTTGAGGATATCAGTGGCTTCCTGTCCGTATACACATCGCCTGATGACTTGATCGGCACAGATTTTGAAGAGGAAGGGGTCGTCCCAGAAATAATGTTTAACATCTTTGAAGAATTTTTTCTTTTGTTGGGACGTCAACCCCTTCACGATGAAGTTACCCGCATGGTAATTTGCAAAGTCGGCAAACCATGGGGTAGTAGAGTCACCACGAAAAGCAACCGCATTGAGTGTCTCGAGAGGAAATGTTTCATTTATTTCCTTTTTCTTGGACACATCTTGATGAGGGTTCTCTAATCGTGAGAGATGATCAGCAGCAAGGTTCTCGGCTCCTTTTTTATCACGGATAATGATATCAAATTCCTGAAGGAGGAGAACCCAACGAAGAAGCCTCGGCTTTGCATCTTGTTTTGCAAATAGGTATTTCAAAGCCGAGTGATCTGTGTACACTACGCATTTAGTCAAGATTAGGTATGACCGGAATTTCTCAAAGGCATACACCACAGCTAGGAGTTCTTTTTCAGTGGTGGTGTAATGACCTTGAGCCTCAGTCATAGTTTTGCTTGCGTAGTGTATGGGCTGAAAGTATTTTGCTTTTCGTTGCCCCAAGACCGCACCTATGGCAAAATCACTAGCATCGCACATAAGCTCAAAAGGTTGGTCCCAATCGGGGGCAACAAGAATCGGTGCCTCGGTAAGCTTTTTCTTTAATGTTTCAAAAGCTTCGATGCACTCAGGAGAGAAGATGAAAGGAGCATCCTTCTCGAGGAGATGGGTCATAGGCCGGGCAATCTTAGAAAAATCTTGGATAAACCTACGGTAGAAGCCGACATGACCCAAAAAGCTCCTAACACCTTTTACGGTGGCGGGATGAGGTAATTTGGCAATGACATCGATTTTAGCTCTGTCAACCTCGATCCCATTTTTTGAAATTTTATGGCCGAGGACAATGCCCTCCTTGACCATAAAGTGGCTCTTCTCCCAGTTGAGACTTAGATTCGTTTCTTTGCAACGTTTAAGCATCTGTTCCAAGTGGGAGAGGCAAGTCTGAAATGAATCCCCGATGACTGAAAAGTCATCCATGAATACCTCCATAGTTTTCCCGATCATGTCGGAAAAAATAGACATCATGCACCTCTGGAACGTGCCTGGTGCATTACATAAGCCGAAAGGCATACGTCTGTAAGCAAAAGTTCCGTAGGGGCATGTGAAGGTAGTCTTCTCTTGATCCTGGGGATCAATGGGGATTTGGAAGTAACCCGAGAAGCCATCGAGGAAGCAGTAGTATTCATTCCCCGCAAGTCTTTCGAGCATTTGGTCCATAAAAGGGAGAGGAAAATGGTCTTTACGAGTGGCTTCATTTAACTTTCGATAGTCAATACAAACACGCCAACCCGTGACCAAACGAGTTGGAATCAACTCGTTATCCTCGTTGGTGACAACTGTGATGCCACCCTTTTTGGGAACACAATGAATTGGGCTAACCCAAGGACTGTCAGATATATGGTAAATCAATCCCGCATCAAGAAGTTTAAGAACTTCTTGTTTGATAACTTCGTGGATTTTGGGATTTACCCTTCTCTGATGTTGCACAGCTGGCTTAAAGTCATCCTCCATTAATATTTTATGAGTACAAAAGTTCGGGCTTATGCCCTTAATGTCGGAGAGTTTCCAAGCAATTGCTTGCTTGTTTGACTTAAGAACCTTTAGGAGTGCAGCCTTTTCCTCATCTTTTAAGTCTTTAGCAATAATGACGGGTAATTTATTATCACCCTCCAGAAATGCATATTCTAGATGAGGAGGCAAGTCCTTGAGCTCAACCTCGGGAAAGTCTTCAGTTATTTCAACATTTTTGACTTCCGCTTTATGAAGTATTTGTGGAGACGGAGAGGGTGAAGGATCGTCATTTAACAATCTTTCAAGGAGAAGAATGTCCCCCTCCGGGTCAAGATAGTTTTCATCAACTCCATCGGGAATTGAGCTATCTTGAGCAAGAAAAGCCTCGAGCTCTTCCAAAAGGAAGTCACTTCCCTCAAACGGAGTGAGGGAAGGGGAAGAGTCGGAAATGATAGGGTCAGTAGAAAGACTGCCACTAGATGAGAAACCAAGGACCTCTTGAGAATACTCCTCAGACGCAACATCGATGATGTCAATTCGGTTAACCGTTTCTGCGTCATAGTTGGAGGAGTATCTTGAAGTCTGATCAAGATTGAATGTGATGGCCTCGCCACCAACACGTAGAGTGATTTCTTCTTCGAATACATCGATTAAAGCACGACCCGTTCTTAAGAATCCCCTCCCGAGAATGAGAGGAACTCGTGGGTCAGCATCGAAATCAACAATCACGAAATCTGCCGGAAAGTGGAACTTTCCTACTTTCACAAAGATATCTTTGGCAATGCCGAGAGGACGGGATATGGTACGGTCTGCAAGCTCGAGTGTCATGCAGGTCGGAGTGAGAGCAGGGAGTGAGAGTCTTTTCCAGACTGTGTAAGGCATCAGGTTAATGCTTGCGCCAAGATCGGCCAAGGCAAAGCATTCAACCATCCCAGGGAAAATACATGGAATGAGAAATTTCCCGGGATCTCCAAGCTTTTCAGGAAGCTTTTTCAAGAGCACTGCTGAGCAATGCTCGTTGAGTGAAGTTTTTGCCATCTCACAGAGTTTTTCTTTGTTGCTTATCAGATTTTTGATTGTCGAAGCAAACTTAGGCATGAGAAGAAGAGCGTCCGCGAAGCTAATATCGAAGTGTAATTCTTGGAAAATTTGATAAAATTTTTCCATCTGATGATTAGCTCTTTCGCGGTTCTTTTGATCATACACACGTGAAGGATATGGAATTGAAGGCTTAGGATCATTCTTTGGAATTTCATCAGGACTCACAGGAGGATCAAATACAACTTTTGGCTTACGAGCCGGGATCAGGACAACTTGAGGGTGGACGTTGTTGGTACCTCCGTTATTAATAGGAAGTACCTTGTCCGTAGTAACCTCAGGCTCACGTTCCGCTACCTTAGGAGGAGAAGAAGAGGTAGAAGGAATCGAGGGTCCATTGTATGATACCCCACTTCGGGTGGTGATCGCTTTGACATCGCCCCTCGGGTTAGCGATCGTGTTGCTCGGTAATGTACCCGGGCCCGAGGGTCGATCATTTAAAGACTTCTGAAGTTCAGAGATCGTCTTGATCAATAACCGATTCGTTTCCTCTTGTGCTTTCATGAATTGTTTAATTTCAGCATCGGAGGAAGACGGGGGTGGAACAACGTTTTGATTTTGAACAGGGGGATTTTGAACACGGTTGTTTTGAAAATTCCCTTGATTTTGATTGTTGTTACCCTGAAAAGTGTTTCTCTGATTGAAATTACCCTGATTGTAATTCCCTTGATTCTGGTTTCTTTGAAAATTTCCTTGAAAACCTTGGTTCTGATTGCCATTTTGAAAATTGTTTTGATTAAACTTGCCTTGATTTTGGTTCGGGTTTTGGAAATTTGAGTTTTGACCTTGGTTAAAATTCTGATTCGCGTTACGGTTTTGATTTTGGTTAAAACCGGGAGGTCCGAGAAAATTGTTGGAACGATAGCTTAAGAGATTACGGTCCCCTTGCGGTTGGTAAGAATTACCCCCCGTATTGTAGGAACCGTTAGCAGCATAAACGTTCTCTTGAGGAAATTCAGCAGTAGCTGGACACTCGGAATACAGATGTGGGCCCCCACAAGTTTCACAACTTCGGGCCACGGCTTTCACTTGTTGATTCTGAACCTGATGTTGTATCGTTTGGTTCATTCTCAACACAACCGTAGAAATATCATCCATCTTTTTGGTAAGAGCAATTATTTCAGGAGATGATGATGAGGGAGTAACTGAATTACATGATGCATCCCTCTCCGCAGAGGAATCCCAAAAGTTATGATGGGCAGTCATGTTCTCGATTAAGTCATAGCACTCCTCGGGACGCCTTTTCATAAAGGTCCCACCAGCAGCAGCATTGAGAATGTCTCGGTGCCTCAATGTCAGACCATTATAGAAGGTATCTATGATGGTAACTTGCAACATATTGTGGTTAGGGCACCGATCAATAGCTAGCTTATAACGTTCCCAAGCCTCAAAAAGAGACTCATCGGGACGTTGCCGGAAGTTGCTGATATCATTTCGTAACTTGGTAACCATGGAAGGTGGAAAATATTTTGCTAGAAACTTGGTTACCATGTCATCAAAGGTACGAATAGAATTCCTTGGGAGTCGGTCAAACCATGCAGTGGCATGATGAGTGAGAGAATAGGGGAAGAGGTACAGCCGAAGGGCATCATCGGTGACACCATGCTGTTTCATGCTTTGGGGTGACCGTAAGATATTTGTCAAGATGCTTGTTAGCATCGTCACCCGGTAATCCGTGAAATTGACACGAATTCTGGACTTGTTGGATCATGTGGTGCTTGAGGCCGAAGTCCGCGGCCCCAATAGTGAGTGGTGCAATAGGCCCACCCCGCCCTTGCATGGTAGGTTGGCACAGCTCCTCCATCGTTCGGAGATCGGGAGCTGGCTCACCCCTAGGAGGGTCAGGGGGTGGTAATGGTGGTGGTGGCCCAGCGGCCATTTCGGTTTCTGTATTAGAACGTAGCTCGGGTACGTCTTTCTGTTTTTTATTCTTTGCTTGAGACCGAGTGCGCATGCACTAAAAACAATTTTTCAACACAAGTTCGAGGCAAAACCACAGTGAACTTAAACCAATAATCACGAGTGAGCAGCTTCTTTGAAAAAGGTACACTACTCACAGGGATACAAAGGCAAGTTTTTATCTTAAGTTTGGGAACTTATTATGGGTTTATTATTTAAATTTGAAAAACTGTTTTAGGCTTATGGGTGTGTGTGCAGAAACTTGGGAAATATTTTTGGAACTGATTCGTTAACCGAAATCGTCCCTTTAAGATTACTCGTAAGCTGGCGGGAGGAAGTAAATAGGTTTCCTCTTCAGTTCGCAATTTAATGTCAGAACTTACCTTAAACCAATTGTTTCAGGTTGTAATCTTAAAGAACACGAAGTAATTTAACTTCACAGTTTGTTTTTGATTGTTTTTAATTTTTTTGGTGTTTTTCAACACTTCAGGAGAAGTGTTAATGATCGTTTTTTCTGATATGATTATATTTTTACAAAACTTTTTACAAATTTGTGTGAAATTTGTACAGGGAGGGTTTTGAAAACCACTAGACTTAAAACGATTTTGTAAAACACGCAACAACGTCCCCGGCAGCGGCGCCAAATTTTGATTGAGCCCGAACCGTCAGATTATTATTGACCAAGGTCAATAAGTCAAAGATAGCCTAGAATCAATACTCCGGTGATAGTGTAGTGTTTCCCCGGGTCGTTAAAGTCCCGACGAGATTGAAATGGTGCTTTTGGAATCGTTTATGAGTGAGTGGGACTGAGGACAGTAGCCCAGATGATATGAAATTGATTTTGCTACAGTTATTTTGGTATTGGTACACAGATATAATATTCACAATAATCAGATACCAGATATATGCACAAATTCACAATTAAGATCACGTATTGGACTGGAAAAGTGGGTTTTTGGGTAATTATCAAACTACAGGGGGTGCTTTTGACACTTTTCAAATCTTAAAATTAAAAATGAAAATGAAAATATAAAAGTGATTAAAATACTATTAAAATATTATTTAATTAATTAAACTATTTAAAATCTAAATTAAAATCTAATTTAAATAAACTAAAAATGACAAATGATTTAAATTAAACTAAAAATTAACAAAAATATTTTCTAAACCTAAATTAGAACTTGAAGAAAGTATAAAAAATAAAAATAAATATTTTTGTCTTTTTGTGGTTTTGTTATTAATTAAAATCTATTTAACATAATTAAACTAATTAAACTACTTTTAATTTATATTAATACTAAATTAACTTAGAAAATTAAGATAAAATTTATAAAATTACTTAACCATCACTGGAATCCTACAAAATTATAAAAACTCTAAAAATTATGTTTTAAGATTAAACAACTAATTATTTACCTATTAATTAACTTAAGTCTATTTTAAACAAATAAAATAAGAAAAATAGAAATTGAACAGTAGAATCTCAAATTATATTTTCTAAAAACTTACTATACTATATTAGAACTAGGAAAATTATAAAAACTAGATTTAACCTTATAAAAACTAATTAGGCTATTTAATATTTGATATTAATTAATAATAAAGAAAATTAAAATTAAATCTAATTAACACTAAATGACAAAATAAAAATCTGAAAAAATTATCAAAACTACTTTACTATATAAGGTATTTAATAAAAATATAAAAACACTAGTGACTTAATTAAAATTTAAAAATGAAAATTAAAATTAACTTGAATTAAATAGAAACTATCACTTACTTTAACTTTGATTTTTTTTTTGATTTTTCTTTTTCAGAACTACTTAATACCTTAAAATGACAAACTTTTATGAAAACACTTTGAAAATTAGCTTATAAATAAGCTGTGACACCCCATTAACTTATACAGTTGACTTTGGTTGACTGTTGGGTCAATCTGGGTCAAATGGCTTTGGGTGGGGTCCACAATGGTTAAATCAGGTGCACATAAGCTAAATACACTCAAATAAGCCAGATACAACTAATAAGCAACACAAATAAGCTGATTAAAGAGAAATAAGCACTTTGCACCTTGCACTTTTGACTCAGACCTGGGACAACTTTAGGGGCTTAAACTAGGTGGGGTCCACTGAGCTGGAGGTCAAACAAAAGGTCAAAGGTGAGACTCTGGTAGGAGGGGGGTTGAAGGAACCTAACTAGAGGGTGTGGGACCCACTGAGGGGGTCACAAAACACCACCAAAGTGATGGTGGTGACTGGGTATCTGGGTGAGCAGGGCACACCTTTGCCCTGCAAGTCACTTTGAGGGTCTGTGGGACCCACTTAGGCTTCTAAACAAATTAAGCAAAAATTCAAGCTTATAGATCAGCTGATAGACTTTAATCACACAAAGTTTCAAAACTTAATATCCATTACACAGCTCACAATTAAACTTGGAATTTTGGTGAAAACCTGAGAATGCAATTTTTGACTTTTGACAAGAACTTGATAATTTGACTTTTGTGAACTTAGGTGCTAGTTTACTGATTACTTAAGTTAAGTTATGCTATAATAAGTTGAGATTAAGCTAAGTTATCTAATTTTAAGCTAATATGATGATTATGGACCTAAGTTTCCACCACAGTTGACTGTGGTGGTGGAAAACTTTTGATTTTGACTTTTAAGCTTAAAAAGACCAGGTTTTAAGCTTCTCAGACCCAGATATGGCATATGTTAATTATCTAAATTGATTATCTCAAATAACAAGTACCACAGCTCAACACATTCACCAAATCCAAACACTACTTTAAGTGATTACTTATACTAAGAAACTATGCAATCCACTACCAACTACCAAATTACTGATCAAACTAGTTATATTAACTAATAATAAAGCTGAATTAACAATCTAATATAATTAAAACTACCTCCTACTCAGAATTAAAAGCTTATACAGATTTAGAAAGGAAATTGGATCAAGTTACCACATTTCTCACTCCAGCTTGAAAAGGAGTGTTTCACTATGCTAGCCTATCTTTAGATAGGCAAAACCAGCTCCAATGGTGATCTCCACTTCCTTCTTCAACCTAAAACACATAAGCCAAACACACAGTTGACCATGGTTGACTTTTTTTTTATCTTTTTCTAGTATAGCTGAGTTTTAAAGTCTCTAAAAGCTTTAGCAAGCTTCTTGGAACCTATGTGGCCTATTCTCAGTCCCTCAATTCTGCTTTAAGACACCATTGAATTGAATGAGAATTTGGAAATTTGAATAAATTGCACAATCTTAAAACAAACTGAAACTGATGATGTTATAGATTAAAAAGACTTGAGATACAATACTAAAACTATTACAAAGCCGGGAATAGAAAAGTTTACACTAATTTGAGAATGAATTTAAATTCGATACAACTTAAAACTAAAAATAAAACTACTCTCTCTTCATCTTGCAATCTCTTCCTTTTATAGCTGAAAATTAGGGTTCCCACAAGCATTCTGAGCAAATCCCACCATCCTCTGATCATTTTGGTCCACTCATGAGCTTACACGTGGTTTTGGCGGGAAGGAGATATTTTGCAATTATCTCTGATAACGTGAAATGAGGAAGGGGCATTAAATGCTGAGGTGAGGGGTAGGTGTAAGGGGTGGGTTTGTGATGATTGAGCTGCAAGTTGGGTGGTGGTGGTAGCAAAACCAGGGGTGGTTTTGGTCTGTGAAGGGGTGGTGAGGGAGAAGGAGAAATGGGCAGTTTGGTGGGTTTGACCGAAGTCAAACTTGGGTGGACTGGGCTTGGATGTGGACTGGTTGTTTATTTGGGCCCAAGATGGATTAGTTTTAGTGGATTGGTTTTGGTTTTGTAACTTTGGATCCGGATTTGGTTTTTAACACAAGGACCTATTTTGTAATTAGCCGAAAGTTGAGGGTGTGGACTTGGCATTTTCTAAATTTGTTTCCAAGGGTATAAAATGCCATATCATGAATAGTACAAGGTCCCTTGTTCATTTTTCCAATTTATTTTCATCAGGGACTGAAACCGTCAAACTTTCAAACTTCAGGGACCATTTGTGTAAATATCACCAAACTTTCCACCAAGGACCAATCCTGTCATAAAAGGTTAGTGCAAGGACAAAATTTGTTTTTCTCAAAGTTTTTCATATCCCAGGGATCATTTTTGACAATTTTCAAAGTTCAGGGACTAAACTTGACATTTTGTAAAACTTTTCACCAAAGGACTAATTATGTAACTTTTTGATTTATAAGGGCCTTTGGTGACTTTTTCAAGTTTTTAGAATGACCAGGGACTAGATTTGACAACTTTTGAAAGTTGGGGGACTGAAACTGCCAATTATGCAAACTTTATGCGTTTTTCATCTGTTTTTGGTATTTTTGCATTTGAGACATGTAAAACACTTTCCTGGGATATTTTCACTATTTTGATTCATTATTGAGTGTTTTTGGATGTTTTGGCAGTTCAGAATTGGTAAAAATGATGAGTATTTACACACTCATCAATCATCACCTCCAAAAACATTGCAAATCTCCTCAAATAAAGTTTGTGCAGTCTTGTACTTGCTGAAAGCTAGAATTTGATCTCTGGGAAGTGTCATCAACAGCAAGCCTCTGGCCTTCAGATCATTCTTCATCTGAAGTCTTTCATCATTTGTGACTGTCCAGTGTTGACCTTTAGTACTTCCTTGCCATCAATTGTCTCTAATTTAGTACCAGGTTTGAAAGAATTTCCAAACATAATGATCTCCCAGAGTGCATAGTCTTGCACCATAAAGAATTGTTCGATCATTAGCCTCCACATCTCATAGTCATTCAACTTAAGCTTGGGAAGCTTAGCAGCAATGTTGGACTGACTAGTTTTTGTCTCCATTGAATCTTCTGAGTGAACTTGGGATCTTCTAAATCAAAGTATCAAAGCCTGTCTCTGATACCACTTGATGGATCTAAACACCTTGATCTATGTTAGAATGATACTTTGAGTTATATCACTAAGTATGCGGTATCTACTTAGTAATACTTAGAAGTTTGATTGTGAATGAAACAGTTGTATATGAATGAGAATAATGTATGTATCAAACTGTTAGCTCCAATATTATTAATAATAATACAAGTGATCTTTGTATCACTTAGGGTTACAACCTTGAAGCTCTAAGAAAAACGTATGTCTAACCTTAACCTAGGACCTCCTTTTATAGCATAAGGAGTCCTCTTCTACAAGATACGTATAACTATAATAGAATAAGATATACACAATGTTGGGAATTATACTAACAGTTACCACGGCTAAGAGAAGAAGTTACAACTGCAGAAGATTGTACTTGCAGTGGAAACTCATTACCACTGCAAGAACATATATTACCACTGCTTATTAGATAACTGTTAGGAAACGTGTTATAGATAAATATAGAATAGATCTTGTGTATATCTTATTCTATTAGCTTTATACTTATCTTGTAGAAGAGGACTCCTTGTGCTATAAAAGGAGATCCTAGGTTAAAGGTTTGATATATGTTTTTCTAGAGCTTCAAGGTGTAACCCTAGTGATATCAAGATCACTCGTATTATTATCATTAATAATATTGGAGCTAATAGTTTGTTTACATACATTGTTTATATACAACTGTCTTACTCACAATCAAACTTCTAAGTGTTACTAAGTAGATTCCGCATACTTAGTGATATAATTCAAAGTATCAATCTAACACAAGTTCAAGGTGTTCAAGATCCATCAAGTGGTATCAGAGACAGGTTTTGATACTTTGATTTAGAAGACTCAAGTTCACTCAGAAGAATCAATGGAGACAGAAACCAGTAACTCAAACATTGCTGCTAAGCTTCCAAAGCTTAAGTTGAATGACTTTAAGATGTGGAGGCTAATGATAGAACAATTCTTTATGGTCCAAGACTACACACTCTGGGAGATCATTATGGTTGGAAATTCTTTCAAACCAAGTTCTACTTCTGAGATGATTGGTGGAAAGGAAGTAATTAAGGTCAACACTGGACCTGTTACTAATGATGAAAGACTTCAGTTGAAGAATGATCTCAAGGCCAGAGGTTTGTTGCTGATGACACTTCCCAGAGACCAAGTACTAGCATTCAGCAAGTACAAGACTGCAAAGACTCTTTTTGATGAGATCTGTGAAGTTTTTGGTGGTAATGATTCCACCAAGAAGACTCAAAAGACCTTGCTGAAGCAGACTTATGAAAACTTTGGTTCATCAAGTAATGAATCTCTTGATAGCATCTTCACAAGGCTACAAAAGATTGTTACTCCACTCACTGTTTTTGGAATTGAGGTGGAAAGGGAAGACCTCAATCTAAAGTTCTTAAGAAGCTTACCCTCTGAGTTTGGAACCAATGTTGCTGTGTGGGAAGATAAGCCAGAATTGGAGACCATGAAACTTAATGACTTGTATAATAACTTCAAGGTTATTGAACAAAGATTGAAGAAAGCTGGCAAAATAAGCTCAAGTTCAGGAAGTGTAGCACTCATATCATCATCTCTTGATGATAGTTCAGATGAAGAAAGTGATAGTGATGATGACAGTGCTAACATTGTTGTTTCCACTGGTAGTGGAAGTGTTTCTACTGGTAGCTCAAAGAGACAGATTGTAGGGCTTAGTGATACTACTTTTTATGCCTTTATATCAAGTCAAGTGGGTGGTTCAATCCTCAATCATGAGGATCTGGATCAAATTGATGAAGATGATATGGAGGAGATGGACATTAAATGGCAAGTGGCATTACTAAGCTTGAGGACAAAGAAGTTTTGGAAGAAGGTGAAACAGTAGGTTTTGATAAAAAGAAGGTGGAGTGCTACAATTGTCATAAAAAGGGGCACTTTGCCAGGGAATGTAGGAAGCCAAGGAAGTCTGACAACAGGTCAACTTGGTATAAGCAGGACAAGAAGAAGGAACCTACTACTGATGAGCCAAAGGGGCTATCGGCCATTGATGGAGTGAGCTTTGATTGGAGCTTTATGACTAAGGAAGAGGAAGATGATTCAGAGTCTGCAATGGTTGCTACAGAGCTTGCACTAATGGCTTTTTCTGACTCTGAGGTACAAACTGATAATGCTTGTTCTAAATCTTGTAAGGCCTTAAAAGAGTATGAGAAACTTAAAGCACAATTTAATGAGCAACACATAGAGTTAACTCATACTAATTATAACTTAGCAAATCATAAAAGAGGCCTAGGTGTTTTAGAAACTCAATTAGAGCATTATAGGGCAAATGAATCTAAGTTCAATGATGATATTGCAGTATTAAGAAGAGACTTAGATTATCAGGTTGCTGTTAATAAGGTTCTTAGAGAAGAACTAGAAAAGGTTAAGATGGCTAGTGAGAATATAATGATAACTAAGCAAACACTGGATCATCAATCCAAGTGTATTGACAAAATTTGGGAAGCCCAAGTTGTGAGCAAAGCCAAATCAGGAGTTGGATACAAAACAATTCCACCACCTCTAAGAGGTGTTCCATCACCTCCTGGCATTGACTTAGCTCACACAGGTTTAGAAGAATTCCAGGAACCACCTATGACCTATGGACCAAAATTTGTTAAACCAGTTGAAATTGAAAAGGTTCAGGTTGAGGTTGATGTATTTGATAGTGCTAGTGACTCATCTCTTAAAGATGAAAATTTAAATGTTGAGTCTAAACCTAGTGTTCCTGAGAATGTTAAAGTGGAGATTAAAAGAAGTATTCCTGATGTAATCAAAGAGAAGCCTAGGTCACAAACTAATTTCACTAGGCCCACTACTAGATATGCAGAGATGTACAGAAGTAGGTCACCAACTCCTAGGGGTAATATGAGGAGTTGGAATCATGTTAAATCCAGGCAATTTGGTAGTGACTTTGTGTTCAATAACAAACCCTGTCATATATGTGGTAGCTTTGACCATTTGTCTTATAGCTGTACCTACCACTTGGGAAGAAGGGAAGTGTTTGGGAATACTAGGGTGAATGGACAAAATGCTAATAACTTAACTCACCCAAATCCACTTAGCAAGATGATTCCCAGGTCTGTTTTGCTTCATTCTGGTATTAAACCAATTTCCACTGCTAGATCAGCAGTTTCCACTGCTAGACCAGCAGTTGCCACTGCCAGAAATAAAAACAGAGTTTACCCTAAGCCCCCTGTTACTACTTTTGTTAAATCTACTCAAACAGGGAAAAAGACCAATTTTGAAAAGAAAGTTAACAATACTCAGAAGTGGGTACCTAAAATTTCTAAGCCAGCAGTTTCCACTGCTAAGGCAGCAGTTACCACTGCAAGGCCAAAGGTTACCACTGGTAGGTCTGTTAACAAGAAAAGGGTAAATATGGGAAATGCTGTTAAGGCCTCATCACGTTGGGAATGGAAACCAAAAGGTACCATCACCTCAAACAATCCCAATGGTGTATCAATGACCTTTGATAGATATAATTATATTGATACACGAGGCAGATCCAAGTCATTTGTGGCTTGGGTCCCCAAAAGGAACTAATTCCTTATTTTGTGTGCAGGGACATTCAAAGACTAATATTGATCAAGGATACTCAGACAGTGGATGTTCCAGGCACATGACTGGCAATAAGTCCTATCTTTCAGACTTTCAACCTTATGATGGACAATTTGTCAGCTTTGGAGGAGGAATTGGTGGCAAAGTTTCTGGCAAAGGAACAATCAAGGCTGGAAACATTGATTTTGAAGATGTGCAGTATGTGAAAGAACTCAAGTACAACCTCTTTTGTGTGTCACAGATGTGTGACAAAAAGCATAGAGTTCTATTCACAGAAGATGAATGCTATATCTTATCTAAGGATTACAAGCTTCCTGATGAAAGTGACATTTTGCTTAAAATCCCTAGAAAAGGAAATTTGTATAGCATTGACATGCAGAACATAGTGGCTAATAATGATGTTACTTGCTTGCTTGCTAAAGCCACTTTGGATGAATCAATGCTTTGGCATAGAAGACTTGGTCATGTTAACTTCAAGACCATCAACAAGATTGTGAAAGATGGACTTGTCAGAGGTCTACCAAAGAAAAGATTTGAAAATGACCAAACTTGTGTTGCCTGTCTCAAAGGAAAGCAACACAGAGTTTCATGCAAGACCAAGGCATTAAATTCAATCAATCATCCACTCTTTAGGCAGCATATGGACTTGTTTGGTCCTACCTCTGTGAGCAGCATCAATTTGAAGAAATATTGTCTAGTTGTAACTGATGATTTCAGTAGATTCACATGGGTTTTCTTTTTGAGTACCAAGGATGAAACCACAGGCATCCTTAAGTCATTCATCACTCAGGTTGAAAATCAATTTGAAAAGAAAATCAAGATCATCAGGTGTGACAATGGGACAGAGTTCAAGAATAAAGTTATGGATGATTTCTGCAGAGACAAAGGTATTAAAAGAGAATTTAGTGTTGCAAGAACTCCTCAACAAAATGGAGTTGCAGAAAGAAGAAATAGAACACTAATTGAGGCTGCTAGAACCATGTTAGCTGATTCCAAGCTTCCAGTGACTTTTTGGGCTGAAGCAGTTAACACTGCTTGTTACATTCAGAATAGGGTTTTAGTGGTCAAAACAAAGAACAAGACACCTTATGAGTTGTTCAGAGGAAGACCTCCTACTTTGGAGTTTATGAGACCATTTGGGTGTCATGTTACTATTCTCAATACCATTGATCATCTAGGCAAATTTGAAGAAAAGTCAGATGAAGGCTTCTTTGTTGGATACTCTATGGTTAGCAAGGCTTTTAGAGTCTATAACTTAAGAACAAAGAAGATTGAAGAGAACTTGCATGTTCAGTTTCTTGAAAACAAAGCAAACATGGCAGGTTCAAGACCAGATTGGCTATTTGATCTTGAAAAATTATCAAATACAATGAATTATATACCTCTCACTTCAAGTACTGGAGACAAAGATCTTGAAGATTCAGAAGAATTCATTGATGAAGATGAAGCTTGAAAAGATGATGAAGATCAAATTGCTATGCCACTTTGGAACTTTGGTGATAATTCTGAAAAACCAAGTGATGCAGATGGTGTGAATAAAGAAATTCCTACTAGCAGTGGTAACTCAATTCCCACTGCTACACCAGAAGTGTCCACTGTAAGCCCAAATGTGGATCATACTTCTCAGGAATCACCAAGTGATGATGTAGAGATCTCAAACATGCCTACAACATATGATATTCCTAGCACATCACAGTCTTCAATTCACAAAGTGCATCCACTTGATAATGTTATTGGTGAACTTCAATCAGGTGTGAAGACTAGAAGACAGACAAAGAAAGATGATATTCATGGGTTCATAAGTGAAGTGTATGAGTCCAAGAAACATAGCAAGAAGAATGAGTGCTTGTTTTTCTGTTTTCTCTCACAAGTGGAGCCTAAGAATGTGTATATGGCTCTAGGAGAATCTAGCTGGGTTGAAGCTATGCAAGATGAGTTGCTGTAGTTTAAGCTTCAAAAGGTTTGGGTTCTTTGTGACTTGCCTGATGGTATGAGGCTCATTGGTACTAAATGGGTTTTCAGAAACAAGAAAGATGAAAGAGGCATTGTAATCAGGAACAAAGCTAGATTGGTTGCTCAAGGATACACTCAAGAGGAGGGTATTGATTATGAAGAAGTGTTTGCTCCTGTTGCAAGGATTGAGGCTATTAGATTGTTCTTAGCCTATGCATCATTTATGGGCTTTACAGTCTATCAAATGGATGTTAAGAGTGCCTTTCTGTATTGAACTATTGATGAGGAGATATATGTCTCTCAACCTCCAGGCTTTGAAGATCCTCAACACCCAAATAAAGTTTACAAAGTGGTTAAGGCTCTTTATGGCTTACATCAGGCTCCAAGGAAGTGGTATGAAACCTTAGCTAATTATTTGTTGAATAATGGGTTTCATAGAGGTAAAATTGATCAAACTTTGTTCATCAAGAAAGACAAGGGTGATATCCTACTTGTGCAAGTATATGTTGATGATATTATCTTTGGCTCTACTAAACAAGAGATGTGCAAAGAGTTTGAGAAGCTGATGAAAGATGAATTTCAAATGAGTTCTATGGGAGAACTTACATTCTTTTTGGGGCTACAAGTACAACAGAGTAAGGAAGGCATATTTATCAGCCAAGACAAGTATGAGGCTGAGATTATTAAGAAGTTCAAGTTTACTAATGCAAAATCTTCCAATACCCCTGCTGACAAAACCACTCACTTATTGTTGAAGAATGCTAGTGGTGCTAATGTTGATAATCACACTTACAGATATATGATTGGTTCTTTGATGTATCTTACTTCATCAAGGCCAGACATTATGTTTGCTGTATGTGCTTGTGCAAGATTTCAAGTAACTCCAAAGACATCACATATGACAGCAGTGGAAAAGATTTTTAGGTACTTGAAGACTTATCCTAATCTAGGATTATGGTATCCAAGAGACTCTCCAATGGAATTGATCACATACTCAGATAGTGACTATGCTGGTGCAAGTTTTGATAGAAGATCAACTACTGGAGGATGTCAATTTCTTGGATGTAGATTGGTGTCATGGCAGTGCAAGAAGCAAACTATGGTTGCTACTTCAACCACTGAAGCAGAATATGTTGCAGCTGCTAGTTGTTGTGCTCAGATCCTTTGGCTTCAGAATCAATTATTGGATTATGGGTACAATTTCATGAACACCATTATCTATATAGACAATAGTAGTACCATATGCATTATTAAAAATCCTGTTCAACACACTAAAACTAAACATATTGAAATTAGACATCACTTTATTAGAGATTGTTTTGAGAAAAAGCTTATTAATGTTGTCAAGATTCATACTGATGACAATTATGCTGATTTATTAACAAAAGGGCTTGATGTGGGTAGGTTTCAATACTTGGTAACATGTATTGGAATGCTTAATCCATAAATTTTTGATGTCTAAGTACTTTTCAGTGTTGCAGGATACTTTTTAGGTACTCATATTGTTTGGATTGTATGTATGGTTTTCTACTAACTTGTATGCAGAGTTATCAAGAGCACAGTGGTAATTAACATACAACAGTGGGAAGATTGGTGATAATAGAAAGAAGAACAGAGTACTTTTATTGATTATAAAGAAGAGTACATCACAACCATCAACAAAACATTGTCACCAAAACAGAAAACCATTACATCTGACATGAACCTACAACCTAACACCTACTCCATAGGTTTCTTTCCTTTTCCCTCATACTGGTGCTTGCCCTTGGACATTTTCTTTCTCTTGTCATCAAAAGAGAGTTGTTTCCTTGGACAAGCAAGTCCCAAAACTTGCTTGGGAGGTCTTGGTGCTTGATTAGGCTTGTCAACAGCTGGCAACTTCATGTTGTTTATTGCAGTTGTCAATGCTGTGGTAAGGGCCTTTGGAAGCTCCTTGGAAAGATCAAAGGTTGGATCATTGTCATCATCTGATGAAGAGCTAGAATAAAACTCAAGAGATGGAGCAGGATCAGCTGATATCTTCTTATTGGGCTTCATGCTTGAAGATGTAGCAGTTGCAGCACTTGGTGGAAAATATCCACTCCATCCAGCAGAAAGTTCTTCAGAGTCTGAGTAGTAACTGATTTCCTCATCAGAAGAGTCATCCGAGGAGATGTAAATTAACGGAAACCAACTCATGATGATGTTTTGGGTTTGTGTTTGTTGAAGAAGATTGTTGATGAAAGATAAAAGATGTTGAGCCCCCTTTTATATGCAAAGTCAAGGTCGAATTCTATTTAATGAAGGATATTTACTCCTACTTGTTTTGGTAGGTTGGAGGAGTAAATTTGGTTATTATCGGGTTGACTTTTGGAAGATATTTTTGTGAATAGTAACTTGGTTAAAAAGTTACTTTGGGTTAAGTTTTATGGGTTAAGTTGAGTTGCTGAATACAACCCATATTATTGGAATCATTGGAGTAATAAGGTGTGTATCATAGTCACACAACAAATGGTTATTGATTCACCATGTCTAATCCACATAAGAATCAACTAGTCCAGAGCAAACGGCTACTGGTAAAGACTTAACAAATCCGTTTATGGTTGATAGTTTACCAAAAACTAGGTTATCAACTCACCATACATCCATGTGATCAAGAGTTGGCTAGTCCATCGCAAATGGCTAATGGTAAAGACATATCAAATCCGTTGATAGCTGTAGTTTGCTAAAAACTATGATAAGAGCAGCAAATTTTCATGTTTTATTAACCACTGCTCCTTGATATGTTGTGAAAATTTTACCACTGCTAGTTCATTAGTTACCACTGCAAGAGTAATTTTTCCACTGATGAACTAGCCGTTACAACTGTTGTGTCAGTAATCCATTTTTTACTAGCCGTTGTAAAAATAACCGTCATTCCTTATTAATAGGGTAAAATCTTTTGTGAATTATCTACTTACTTATTATAAATTATTCTTTTTCCAAAGATAATTCACATTGCGCATCTCCTCAAACCCTATTAGTATAAATTCATCATCATACGGCTTGCTTTTTATCTTGATTACTAACACTTTTATTCTCTTTTTCACAAATATCATGGCGATTCTAAAATTTGTCGAGGAGCACAACCAAGTGGCCTACTTACAAAAGTCAAACGAGAAGAGTGGCCCTGTTTTTCATCAGATTCTGGATTTTCTAAACACAACTCATATACGGTATGCCTTAACTATAAATCCCACAATCTATGTCTCTCATATCAAACAGTTCTGGAACACTGTGGAGTCCATAACTCTTGAACAGGGAGACACACAAGAATCTGTGGATGCTCTAAGAGCCACAGTTGATGGGGTAACTATTGATGTTACTGAGTCATCCTTGAGGAGAATTCTCCAATTGGATGATCTCAATGGTATCATCACATTACCTAATTCAGAAATTTTTACTAATATTGCTTTAATGGGGTATGATACATCTGAACAAAAAGTTACTTTTAGAAAAGGATGCTTTTGTCCCCATTGGAGATTTTTAATACACACTCTTTTACATTGCCTAAGTCCTAAGAAAACATCTTATGAACAATTTGCATCAACCATGGCTTATCCTTTGGTTTGTTTGGCAACAGATAGGACTTTCAATTTTTCAAAGTTTATTTTCAATAATATGAAAGGCAATGTAAAGAGTCAATATAAATTTTTGATGTATCCAAGGTTTGTGCAAGCAGTGTTAAATGAGTTTCAACTGCGACCTCACAAAAGAATTTATGAACCTTCCACTCTTAAGCCAAAAGTTTTTCAGAATATGTCTAAGGCTTCAGAACTTTGGAATGAGGAGGTTCATCCACTTTTCCCTCAAATGCTTGCTAAAATTTCTCTAGTACAGGGTGAGGATGCACCAATCCCAGCTGCATCTCAAAACACACCCACTATTGTTGTTCCACAAATTCAACATATCCCTACTATAACTCACACTTATGAGAGAAGGTCTAAACAGCCAACTTCTCTCATCTCAACATTGCATGTTGCTGAGCCTTTTGGTTTAGGAACAAGCAGTGGTGGTTCAAGGCTTCATCCTAGTCCAACTAGGGAAGAGCCTGAATCAATGCCTCATGATTCACCTCTCCTAGCAGGTTACACAGTTGGAAGTGATGAGGGCAGTGTGCAACAAAATGAATTGATGGACATTTGTACCAAGTTAGTCAAGCAGGTTCAAGCTTTGGAGAAAGACCTGGCACAGACCAAAGAACAACATGCCACAGAGCTGAAGACATTGAAGGATGAGATTCAAAGATTACAGAATGAAGTTGAGAATCTCAAGAAGCAAAGATCTCAGGTTGTATCATCATCATCTTCACCTTCAGATGAGTTTTCTGCAAGTTCTACTAAAGTTTTGGGAGATTCTTCCAAACAGAGGAGGAAAATAGATGCAGAGCTTAAGGGGAGGAGTAAAAATTTTGAAAAAGACTTTGTTGAGCTCAATGATTTTGATAATGCTCAAGCAAAAGATGATGTTGCTGAGATGAGGGGAGGAAATTAGATTTTGAAGATATGGATGCTGAAGCTGGTTTTAATTTTGATGATTTAGTTGGAACTGCTCAACCAATTTCCACTAAAGCAGAACATGTTCCCACTGATCAACCAATTACCACTGTAAGTGAACAAGTTCCCACTGCTACTCAAGAAATTACCACTGCAGAGGAAGAAGCTACCAGAATAAGATCAGTCAAAGGAAAAGCAATTATGACTGGTTCAGAACAAGAGCTTACAAGAAAGATTTCTGAGAAAGAACAAGCTCAAATTAATTTTGATGCAAGATTGGCAGAACAACAGCAAGCAGCAGAGATTGAAAGAAAAAGAAAGCTAGAGGAAGATGAATTTGTTAACTTTATGGAAGCAAAGAGGTTGGATAAACTTGAAGCTGTTATGGCAGAACCAATTTCAAGTATATCACCAACTGTTATACATGAGAAACCTCCATTATTCACTTATGTGCCTACAGAAGAAGAGATTGAATATTTGATTAACAATGATCAAATAATCAGGAAGAAGGCCATTGAACTTATTGCAAATACAACCTTAAATGAAGAACAAAGGTCTGCTCAACTTAAAGATTTCATTCAAATGAAGAATCAGCAGGCTCTTGATGAAATCATTGGGGATGTTAGAAAAGGTCAAAAGAAGCCTAGAAAGCTTACAAAGGCACAGATTATAGCTGAGATGAAGACTTTTTGTTGCCATGTTGGAAACATGAAGATGGCTCAATTCAAAGGAATGTCACATGAACAGGTTGAAGGTATTTACTACAGAATCAAAAGACAAGATAGTAAATTCATTCCAATGGATCAAGAACCAATAGTTATGAAGACAAAAAGGACTGAAGAGAGTCTTGAATCAAAAGATGCAAAGAAGTTGAAGACTCAGAAATCATCTCAAGCAACAGAGGGTCCTAGCAAGTTGACAGAAGAGCAAGTTACAAATATGTTGTTTATAGAGACTGATGTACTTAACATTGAACCTCTACAAGCAAAATATCCAGTTGTTAGTTGGGAGATCTTTTCTGATAGTTTTGGTGTTGCTTGGAAGATCATCAGAACTGGAAGTGTCACAAACATTTGCAGAGACTTTGAAGATATTGTTAGATGTTGTGATAGAGAAGATTTGGATACTTTGTGGAAAATTGTTCAAGATCAGTTTAAGAAGGATGAACTTGTTGATGTCAAAGCTAAGGAGTTATGGGTTCACTTCAGAAGACTATATGAACCTGACCCAAGTGATAGGTATTGGAGATTTGAAGCTCATAGTACAAGAACTTTGTGGAAATTCTATGATTCAAGTTCTGTGCATCATGTTTCTACTCAAGATGGAGTTGATGTCTTTATGCTGGCTGAGAAAGAATATCCATTGAGAGCTGGAGTATTAATAGTGATGTTGTCAGAGAAGCTTAGGTGCTGGAAAAGAACTGAAGTCATAGATGATTTGCTACAAAGGATTTATGATCAAAGTGTGAGAGCTGATAGAGAGTTAAGAAGAAAAAGATAAGTGTTTGGAAGAATTCCCATATCCTCATGTTTACTGAATACTTGAAGAAACTTATTGATTTATGTATTAATCATAAGTTAGGGGAGGATTGTTGGGAATTATACTAACAGTTACCACGGCTAAGAGAAGAAGTTACAACTGCAGAAGATTGTACTTGCAGTGGAAACTCATTACCACTGCAAGAACATATATTACCACTGCTTATTAGATAACTGTTAGGAAACGTGTTATAGATAAATATAGAATAGATCTTGTGTATATCTTATTCTATTAGCTTTATACTTATCTTGTAGAAGAGGACTCTTTGTGCTATAATAGGAGATCCTAGGTTAAAGGTTTGATATATGTTTTTCTAGAGCTTCAAGGTGTAACCCTAGTGATATCAAGATCACTCATATTATTATCATTAATAATATTGGAGCTAATAGTTTGTTTACATACATTGTTTATATACAACTGTCTTACTCACAATCAAACTTCTAAGTGTTACTAAGTAGATTCCGCATACTTAGTGATATAATTCAAAGTATCAATCTAACACAAGTTCAAGGTGTTCAAGATCCATCACACAAGATCTATTCTATATTTATCTTTACAAGTTTCCTAACAGTTATCCTAACAGCAGTGGTAATAATATGTACTAGCAGTGGTAATGAGTTTCCACTGCTAGTGCATTCTTCAGCAGTTGTAATCTTCATACTTAGCCGTGGTAACTGTTAATATAATTCCCAACATGCCACCCCCTGATTTTGGCGATGGTGTCGTTCGGTTTGTGTTGTTTGTTCTCATCAAGCCACAAGTTCCTTCCCCTATTGCCCGTGTTGAAGACCAGTTTTTGTGGAGCATTATGGTTTTGATCTACACCTACTTGACACTTTGCTTTCTAAGGGGCTGCAAACTGTCAAATCTATCCATTCATCTTCTGTGAATAGAACTTTATGCTTCTTGTCACACATCTGTGACACACTGAAAAGGTTGTACTTGAGTTCTTTCACATAATACACATTCTCAAAATCCAAGTTTCCAGCCTTTATAGTTCCTTTGCCAGAAACTTTGCCTCCAATACCACCTCCAAAGCTGACAAATTGTCCATCATAAGGTTTGAAATCTGAAAGATAGGACTTATTGCCAGTCATGTGCCTGGAACATCCACTGTCTGAATATCCTTGATCATATTTAGGCTTTAAATGTTCCTGCACATAAAATAAAGTAATTAGTTCCTTTTGGGGACCCAAGCCACAATTGACTTGGATCTGCCTCGTGTATCAATATAATTATATCTGTCAAAGGTCATTGATACACCATTGGGATTGTTTGAGGTGATAGATCCTTTTGGTTTCCATTCCCAATGTGCTGAGGCCTTAATAGCATTTTCCACATTTACCCTTTTATTGTTTACAGAACCACCAGTGGAAACTTTTGGCCTTGCAGTGGTAACTACTGGCTTAGCAGTGGCAACTGCTGGTTTTGCAATTTTAGGTACCCACTTGTGGTTATTGTAAACTTTCTTTTCAAAATAGATCTTTTTCCATGTTTGTGCAGATTTAACAAAAGTTGTGATAGGTTTTGCACTCTTAACAGGGGACTTAGGATAAACTCTGTTTATATTTCTGGCACTGGCAACTGCTGGTTTAGCAGTGGAAAGAGTTTTGATGCCAGAGTTAAGTAAAACAGACCTGGGACTCATCTTGTTTAGTGGATTTGGGTGAGTAAAGTTATTAGCATTATTTCCATTCACCCTGGTATTCCCAAACACTTCCCTTCTACCCATGTGATAGTTATAATTATAATGAAGATGTTCAAAACTACCACATATGTGACAGGGTTTGTTGTTAAACACAAAGTCACTACCAAATTGCCAAGATTTAACATGATTCCAACTCCTCTTATTCCCCCTAGGAGTTGTTGACCTACTTCTGTACATCTCTGCATATCTAGTAGTGGGCCTAGTGTAATTAAGTTGTGTCCTAGGCTTCTCTTTGACAACTTCAGGAATACTCTTTTTAATATCCACATGAACACTCTCAGGAACACTAGTCTTAGACTCAACATTTAAACTTTCATCTTTAAGAGATGAGTCACTAGCACTATCAAATGTATCAACATCAACCTGAACCTTTTCAATAGCAGCTTCTTTAACAAATTTTGGTCCATAGGTCATGGTTGGTTCCTGGAATTCTTCTAATCCTGTGTGAGCTAAGTCAATACCAGGAGGTGATGGAACACCTCTTAGAGGTTGTGGAACAGATTTATATCCTACTCCTGATTTGGCTTTGTTCACAACTTGGGCCTCCCAAATTTTGTCAATACACTTAGATTGATGATCTAGTGTATTACAAGTTATCTGTATATTCTCATTGGCCCTTTTAACCTTCTCTAACTCTTCCCTAAGAGCCTTATTCACTGCAACCTTATAATCTAAGTCTCTTTTTAAAACAGCGATATCATCATTGAACTTAGATTCATTGGCTCTATAATGCTCTAATTGTGTTTCTAAAACAGCAATGGCTCTTCTATGATTTGCTAAGTTATAATTAGTTTGATTTAACTCTAGCAGTTGTTCATCATATTGTTCTTTAAGTTTCTGATAATCTTTTAAAGCCTTACAAGTTTTAGAACAAGCATTATTAATTTGTACCTCAGAGTGAAAAAGCCATAAGTGCAAGCTCAGTAGCAATCATTGCAGACTCTGAACCATCTTCTTCATCCTCAGCCATAAAGCTCCAATCATAGCTCACTCCATCAATGGCCAATAGCACCTTTGGTTCTTCAGTTGTAGGTTCTTTCTTCTTGTCCTACTTATACCAAGTTGACCTGTTATCATATTTCTTTGGTTTCCTGCATTCCCTGGTAAAGTTCCCCTTCTTATGACAGTTGTAGCACTCCACATTCTTTTTATTAAAACCTACAGTTTTATTGCCATTTATTGTGATCTTCCTACCAGTCTTCCTCCAGAACTTATTTGCCTTTAAGCTTAGTAATGCAACCTGCCATTTAATGTCCATCTCTTCCATGTCATCCTCATCAATTTGATCTAAGTCTTCATGTGTGAGGATTGAACCACCCATTTGACTTGACAGAAAGGCATAAAAAGTAGAATCACTAAGACGAGCAATCTGTCTTTTTGAACTAGCAGTGGAAACACCTCCACTACCAGTGGAAACAGCAATGTTAGCATCATCATCATCACTATCACTCTCTTTATCTGAACTATCATCAACATATGATGATATGAGTGCTAAATTCCCTGATCCTGAACTTAGTTTGCCAGCCTTCTTCAATCTCTGTTCAATAACATTAAAGTTATTGTACAAATCATTAAGCTTCATAGTCTCCAATTCTGGCTTGTCTTCCCATACTGCATCATTTGTACCAAACTCAGAGGGTAAACTTCTTAAGAACTTTAGATTGAGGTCTTCCCTTTCCACCTCAATTCCAAACACTGTGAGTTGAGTAACAATCTTCTGAAGCCTTGTGAAGATGCTGTCAATAGATTCATTACTTGTTGAACCAAAGTTTTCATAAGTCTGTTTCAACAAGGTCTTCTGTGTTTTCTTGGTGGAATCATTACCACCAAAAACATTGCAGATCTCCTCAAATAGAGTTTGTGCAGTCTTGTACTTGCTGAAAGCTATAATTTGATCTCTGGGGAGTGTCATCAACAGCAAGCCTCTGGCCTTCAGGTCATTCTTCAACTGAAGTCTTTCATCATTTGTGACTGGTCCAGTGTTGACCTTTAGTACTTCCTTGCCATCAATTGTCTCTGAGGTAGTACCAGGTTTGAAAGAATTTCCAAACATAATTATCTCCCGGAGTGCATAGTCTTGCACCATAAAGAATTGTTCGATCATTAGCCACCACATCTCATAGTCATTCAACTTAAGCTTGGGAAGCTTAGCAGCAATGTTGGACTGACTAGTTTCTGTCTCCATTGAATCTTCTGAGTGAACTTGGGATCTTCTAAATCAAAGTATCAAAGCCTGTCACTGATACCACTTGATGGATCTAAACACCTTGATCTGTGTTAGAATGATACCTTGAGTTATATCACTAAGTATGCGGAATCTACTTAGTAATACTTAGAAGTTTGATTGTGAATGAAACAGTTGTATATGAATGAGAATAATGTATGTATCAAACTGTTAGCTCCAATATTAATAATAATAATAATAATAATACGAGTGATCTTTGTATCACTTAGGGTTACAACCTTGAAGCTCTAAGAAAAATGTATGCCTAACCTTAACCTAGGACCTCCTTTTATAGCACAAGGAGTCCTCTTCTACAAGATACGTAGAACTATAATAGAATAAGATATACACAAGATCTATTCTATATTTATCTTTACAAGTTTCCTAACAGTTATCCTAACAGCAGTGGTAATAATATGTACTAGCAGTGGTAATGAGTTTCCACTGCTAGTGCATTCTTCAGCAGTTGTAATCTTCATACTTAGCCGTGGTAACTGTTAATATAATTCCCAATAGTTAGTACCAGTTAAGTAACATCGTAAAGGAAAGACGCGTCTTTACCCACTGTATACCTGATCCACAGCCAGTGTGTGGGCGTTTCTCTTGTTGTATAAATACCTCTCTCCCACCAAGGGAGAGGGTTGGACCTTTCATTCAATCTAATACATTCTACTTGTTTCTCACTCTAAAGGTTCCACA
Source organism: Artemisia argyi (assembly GCA_030686995.1). Classification (NCBI taxonomy): domain Eukaryota; kingdom Viridiplantae; phylum Streptophyta; class Magnoliopsida; order Asterales; family Asteraceae; genus Artemisia; species Artemisia argyi. The sequence continues at coordinate 50,393,821 of CM060688.1, forward strand.
CATTCTTTCTCTCTCTCTCTCTAAAACTAACGACCCATACCACTTGTTTAATCATGTTTGTGACTTAAGGTTTATCTTACACATACCCCTCCCACGACTACTTCACTAGCATTATAAGCTAGTGTAAGCCTTTAAAAAAGGTTAAATAATATAGAAATAAATAATCATTAGGAGTTTACTCGCCTATAACTAAGATACCAACGAGAGAGAATATATTTTAGTACTCATCCTATAAAACTAGCAATAAAACAAGTGACAAGCTACTTAATTATCGGCCAGGCCTTTTATCTGTATCTGTTATCTATCTGTTTACGTTTGCGTTAGATTAGGTTTTAGAACTAACTTAGTAATTAAAATACTGGTAGACATTCTAGGTGTTAACGTTTCACTCTTAGTGATTGACACTTTACTTACCAACTAGCTACATTGATCAGGTACACTGTTCGTTAGTGTGTGTTATAGGTTAAGTTGGCTAAATATAAATTTAAAACTTGATAAGAATAATCTATACCTATAACGATAAACATACGCATCAAGTTTTTGGCGCCGCCGGGGAATGAATCGTTTACTACCTAAATATTTGTTAGTATTTTAATTAGGTTTTTAACTTATTTAGTTTTTAATTGCTAACTTTATTGTGTATTAGTATAACTGCATTCATTGTATTTTTCTGCATATTTAGTGTTTATTTGTTTATTTTTTTTCTGTAATTTTTGTATTTTTCGTTTTTTTCTGTTTTTCTGCCTTGTTTGCTATCTGTTGTATTTTGCTGATCTAAACGATACGGTGCATCTGTCTAATAGATATAACTGATGTGCTTTTTATAGTCTATAATTTTATACCAAGTTTTAAATTTATAGTATTGCCGAACTAACCTATAGACTCTAAACACTAACGAGCATTGTATCCGATCAATGTGTATAGTTTTTAGGTAAGCAAAGGTCGTTCACTAGCAGTGACGTTATCTAATCTAACTAGAAAGCAACTAAATAAAAAGGGAGATTTAGGCAGAAAGACTAGCACGATTTTTGTGTATTTTATAAACTAAACTAACAACGATAAAATAAATAACTAAACCAAATTAACTAATTAAAATAAAGACAAGTGAATTTAATATATGTGAAATCAATAAAGGAAAACGGGTTAACCTAGTCTAATTCATCCTCTAGTTATATATGCATATATCTACTTGTTTTACTTTATTCAATTATTGAACCGCTACTCCAATTATTAACCCTGTCACGATTAAATAACTTTCCATGGTGGCGGGTGTAAGGATTCGATTGTAGTGACCCATCTAGCATCAATTCTAACTTATCACATTATCACAATCTAACCTAGTTCGGTATTACACGTTACTAGTCCTATTAGGTTGTAGACACGTTCAGATATACCAAACAATTGATCCTAATAAAGATTTGGGTTAACACACATATGATTTAACTAAAGTAACAATGAATACGGTAGGTAAATTAAATAAAATAAATCATAAGGATAATAACCTTATATAGACTTTTACTAGTGATAAGCAATAAACTAGTTTTTATCGCCAAGCACCCAATATAATAATAAAGTAAATCAATTAAACACAAATATATAAACTAAAAGGATTTCTTAAACTTGGCTAACACCAAAAGATGTCAGCCCATAATCTCAAGAATCATACAAAAAGTTATAATCAAAAATATTAACGAAAACATAATAATACACTAACCAAACGATTATACTAGAATATGCTTCGTGGGACTTTCTTTTCTATGCTTTTTTTTCCTTCGTGGTGCGTACAGAAGCCAGAACCGAACAGAAGAGATTCAACTTCTTTTTGTGCCATCAATATTTATATATAACTAGACGAGTATCTGTGCATAGCAACGGGATTTTATAGCGACAGGTCGTTTAGTGATAAAAAAAATTTATAGGTTATAAAAGAAAAATAATAAAAGTTTGAAGATTTGGGGATTAAACATAATGTTTTGACACCCAATTCGACCCGGGTCCGGTTGAACCGTTCTGGTCGAAAAATGGGTCGATTTAAACCAAGTCAACCCAACGGGTCGGGTCGTTTGTCAAATTAAACAGGGTCAACCCGCCGGGTTTGAAGCGTCCCGGGTCAATCCGTTTTTCGATGTGTATTAATAGTTTTCTTTTAAAATATATGTTTTCGTATGGCTTTTATTGGTTAGCCGAACAGGTGGCGACATCGGTTCTCGGTTGAACCCGTTGGTCCGGTCCAGTTTTCAAAACTATATGTACCATCAACTTGTTAGTTTGTATGAAGCTTTGTGTGTTTTATTAACTTGTATAATGTGTATAATAACATATACTTTTCATTTTAGGGTGTTTTTAAAATAACATTATTTTTTTTGAACGGCTTTAAAATAACGTTAATTAGTGTGTTTAATTATTTTATATTTTATATTATGTTGTAGCTTGTTTAAATTGTACATTGTGAAAATTTTATTGTACTTTTTAGTAAATGTTTTAATTGGTTGTTTTTAATTGATATATATGTTTTTAATTGATTGTACAATGTGAACAAATTATTGTACTTTTAAGTTATGGGGGTGTTTTAATAAGATTATTAATTACAATATGCATTTCTCTCACCTTTAACTTTAACTATTTCACTTTTTAAGATTTGACCATACACTCTTTATATGTAGTATAGATACTAGTTATAATGCCCGCGCACGCGCGGGTTTTTCTTTAATTTTTTGAATCATATATTTTTATTTATTAAAAATAAATAATTTAATATTTGTTTTGTTTGATTTATGATGTTTAATTATAGTTTTTTTTATTATTAAAGATAATTATTTAAAAATTTTAATCTTATTGTTAATTTTATCTTATCTATATTTTTTGTATTTATCTTCTACTTGTGTTATGGATAAATATAAAATATTACCTAATTAGAAAATAATCTTTTTTTTTAAATAAAATTATTACTAAATAAGGTATGAATGCATTTTTTTAAAATGAAAAATTCCCTTTTGTTTTATTATATATATATATATATATATATATATATATATATATATATATATATATATATATATATATATATATATAAAAGACTAGTTATAATGCCCGCGCACGCGCGGGTTTTGTTTTTTAAATTTTTTGAAATAATTATTTAATTTTTTTTTGAAATAATTATTTAAAAATTTTAATCCTATTGTTAATTGCATCTTATCTATATTTTTTGTATTTATCTTCTACTTGTATTATGGATAAATATAAAATATTACCTAATAAGAAAATAATATTTTTTTTAAATAAAATTATTACTAAATCAGGTCTGAATTGATTTTTTTGAAATGCAAAATTCCCAATAAGGTTTTATTTTATTATATAAAAGATACTCCTTGGCCAACAAGTTTTATTAATACACTTGCCCATTTAGTAACTGCAAATCGTCCCTTGTGAAATTGTAAATCGTCCCTGTGGTCTTCTAAATTCCAACCGAACCAAACAATAATGCAAAGATGGCCTGGTGTTCTTCTTTTGTTCGCCAAAAACAACAGCCCAACATATATTTCCTAGTTACCAACATGGGCTTAGAAGCCCATGATCATATTTAGCCCAATAAATACTGCATTCCACGAGCTGTTGTCTTCTGCAATTATTTCCACAAGCAAACTTCATATGTTCTTGCAATTTATGTTCTTACTAAGTAGAATTCTTTTTACTCTTGACATGGCCTTTTGAACCACCTAAACGGAGCTCGGACGAAAAAGTTATGTCAAAAATAGTGTCGCGTTCCAATCTTTTAATTATTTTTTATCCGTCTTAAGATACAACGTATCAATGAAATTGATTACGCCGTATTGCATGCTTCGTCTTTAATAAGTTACGGCTCCTGTACGGCGCATCTCCAAGCATGGATACGCCGTATCAAATGTCTAAAAATTTTATTTTCTTCAATGTCTTTTTTTTGCTCCAAAACTCATCTATTTTCGTAACTTTCTCCAATTGCTCTAATATAAAATAATACAAAACAAGCAATATATATAGGATAAATGATGCTAATAATATATTGTTATTTGATGTCATCAACAACGTATTGCGTTTTTATTTTTCATACAGCGTACCTTATTTAATAATTTGAGTACGGCGCATCTATCCTCTAGATACGGCGTATTCTGTTTTTAATAAGAAATTTTTCAAAACCCTAAATGCCATACGTCACATGTGTTTTTCTCATACAGCGTATTATTAATTATTAAAAACAGTTTCGAATTCACTTAATAATATGAAGTTGCGTATCAATTTCTATCGATATGGCGCATTGATATCAAAAAGCTTGTATTTGAAATGTAACGAACATACTGCGTATTAGCTTCTGCTTATACGACATATCTATTTTTATAATTATAAGTAATTTGATATTCATAACATACGGTGTATTGATTTATTTAATACGGCTTATTACTTTTCTGAAATAAAAGTCTGATTATTTTTAACGAATTAACATACGGCGTATCCGATTTATTGGATACGGCGCATCGTCTGCAGATATCAGCAACTTTTATTTTTTCTATTCCGTTTTCGTTATTAGTTTTATGTAATTTTACTTTATCAAACCTATCCTGCTGATGCTTTTGTGCTGATTTCAGGACGTGCATGACCAGGAGTTCCACTAAGAAGTTAATCAAACCTTTCGAAGAACCTGAAAAAGCTTTCCATTCGCTTAAGAAGCTTTTCAACGCAACAAGCCTTGATTGTTCGAGTTCGGTAGAGCTCGATTACTTTTCTGATCAAGAATCTCGGAGTGAAGAGGAAGTCACAAAAACAATGACGGATCCAACTATGGAGGAATACATGAACAATACCCGAGAAGACTATGGTTCGGTTGTTGCTAGGCCTAAGTTCGACAAAGAGGCCAAGTTTGAATTAAAGGGTCAATTTCTCAAGGAGCTGCAAGAGAATGCTTTTAGTGGATCAGAACATGAAGATGCTAATGAACATGTGGAAATGATCCTTGAAATAGCAGATTTGTTCACAACTGAGAAAGTTACTATTGACCAACTAATGCTTCGTGTTTTCCCTATCTCACTTACAGGAGCTGCTAACAGGTGGCTAAAGAATGAACCAGTTGGTTCAATTAAGGAATGGGAAGATTTAAAGAAGAAATTTCTTTGGAGATATTGCCCACCTGCTCGAACCGCTAAAAAGATGGAGGCTATCAATAACTTCAAGCAAGAGCCCGATGTGCTCAACACTATTTAACTGCTATGCAGGAGGTGATATTGTTTTATCAGGGATTGGACGTGCCTACTCAATAGATTTTGGATTCTAAGAGAGTTGTACCTCAGATGAGTGCAGTAAATGCTAGGAAAGCCATCCAAGAGATGGCTGATCATTCTCAGAAATGGCATGATGGAACCTCTACTAGATCGAAGAGCAGCGATACTTCTAATGGATATGCTACTATTCAAGCTCAATTAAAAAACTTAGTAGAGATCCAAAGAAGATGAATGAAAGAGCTTATGCTGCACAAGTTGGTTGTGAATTATGCAATGGACCTCACTACAATAAAGATTGCCCATCCAAGAAGGAAGGAGAGACATTTGAGGAAGCATACTACACCCAATTTGGCCAACCGTTTCAACCATCTGGAAGGTATAGGGTAGCTGCTCTAGGATACTATCAAAGGGACAACGAAAACCTGTCATATCAAGAAAAAAGGCAAACTTTGGATGAAACCTTGAAGCAGATTATGGCTAATGCTGCTAAAAGACATGAAGAAAACAATGCTTTGATCAAAGAAATCCGATCTTCAACTGATGCTTCTATAAGAAATCAAGGAGCTTCGATCAAGGCATTGGAACTACAAATCGGTCAGATAAGCAAGGTACTTCAAGAGAGGGGATCTGGAATTCTATCAAGCTCAACTGAAACACATCATCGAGATTATGTCAAGGCAATCACCACTACTGAAGAAGTTTTGCCTAATGTGCCTTTTCCTAGAGGATTACTAGATGCCGCTGATGCTGAAAAGCCCAAATTTTTCTTTAACTCTTTAATCAGTTTAAGAAGGTTGCTCAAAGATAAGTCAATGATTGAAGATGAGATAAAGGCTTCAATGAAAGAAGAGTGCTCTGCAACCGATCACAAAGCCTTTCCTTACAAAGAAAAAAGACCTAGGGAGTTTTACCTTGCCTTGTAATATTAATGATGTGTCTTTCAGTAACGCCTTAGCTGACTTAGGAGCTAGTGTTAGTGTAATACCCTTTAAGACATTTGCTACCTTAGGATTAGGAAAATTAGCTCCTACTATGTTAATTATTGAATTGGCAGATAAAACTGTAAAACGACCTGAGGGTATAGCCGAAAATGTGCTTGTTAGGTTTGAGAAATTCGTCTTTGAGAGGATCTAAACACACTCCTTGTGTTAGTGATACTTTGGTTTTATATTGATTAGCACGCAGAATTTACTAGACAATACTTAAAAGATATTGTATATGATGTATGAATGAAACAATATATGAACAAGAGTGTTTTCACAACCAAACAGCTTCAATATTATAAATATGATACGAGTGATATTTGCTTATCACTAGGCTTACACCTTGAAGGTTTTCTTAGTGATATGTATCTGAAACTCTAAACTAGGACCTACTTTTATAGGATAAGGAGTCCTTTACAAGATAACTATCTCACGCACAATATACGTATAAGTCTCACTAAATAAGATATACATCAAATCTTTTCTATACTTATCATTATACACGATTTCTTCTATAATTAGAATAGAAGCAGTACAAACTTCTTTGTTCTAGCAGTACTAAGTCAGTTAGTACTGCTAGTGTAAACTTCAGCAGTCTTCATAATAGGCTTGGCAGTATGTACTGGTAAGTATAATTCCCAACAGTCTTCCCCGTAGACTTTGTTGTACTAGATATGCCTGAGGATATCAAGATTCCCTTAATCCTTGGAAGACCATTCTTGTCTACTGCTCATGCTAAAATAGATGTTTTTAAAAGAAAATTCTCATTAAGAGTGGGGGATGAAAAACTAGTCTATAAGTGTGATAATCCAGTCAAGAGCATCATTCGAAGTGTTTATATGCTAGGATTAAGAGAACGAATGGACCTCAACCTAGAAGCTAGGCTAATGGGTGACACTTTAATCCAAAACAAATCACCTAACCCTGGTTATGAAGATTTGGAAGAAATTATTGATCTTAATGTGCCAATTGAACTAAGAAATGATGTAGTTGATGATTCTGACGACGAATGGTATGATTGTGAGGTTATTAACAAACATAGGAAATTTGTCAAGAAAACTGGTGATAGCAATGAAATATTTACTGTACCACCTCAGCTAGAGTATTTATGTTTGCGCAATAACATATATTTCCCGTCTATTGTTTTGTTATCACTATCCGAAAGGGATAGAGGTTTGCTTATGCAGATCTTAAAGAGAAATGGCGTGGAAATCAAGATTGGGCAAGATGTGCTAGATATTACTGGGTTGAGGATGAGGGAGCGCGACGCTTCTGACGCATTCAATGATACAACATAGGAGCTGAAGATGAGTCTAACTTGAAGACTTTGGAATAAAGAAAAGTGCTCACCGGGAGACAACCCGAATTTATCTTCTACTATTTTTGTTATCGAGTCTATTAGACATGCACATTGATGCGGCGCATCTCCTTCCATGGGATGCGGCGTGTCAACTGTACATGTCATATCCGTCTTTTATTTTTCTGCATTTTTTATTTTTCTGAACTTTAAACTTTCTGTCAGTTTCTTTAATGCGGTGTATCCCTGGTTAAGGATACATCGTATCTAATTTTCTGACTCGTATTTATTCTAAGCTTGATACGGCGCATCATTTTCCATGGATGCGGTGTATCGACTTACCTAATGAATTTCCAAATTTTAATTTTTATTTTTTAGTATTATTTTTTGCTAACCACTAATGACAAATGGACTAGCTGTGATTTCTTAATACATGTGTTTACCAAGAATGGTGGTATACATGCATTCTGTATTTTCTGTGGAGACGTCATTCATGGAGGCTTGAACGCCTTCTGCTCACAAAAAATAGAAAGTTTCTCACAAACACATAATGGAGTTTTCTGTTCTACTTCTTTATATTTCATGTTTTTAATTTCAATTTCAAACAACGAGGATGTTGTTTATCTTAAGTGGGGGAGGGGGGGGGGGGGGATGGAGAATTAGAACGATACTTTTCCTTGTTTTTAAAAAATATACGTTAATCTATGCTTAATATGCTAAATTTAAAAATTTTCTAGCATGTTTTTGTTAAATCTAAATTGCATTACCGCACACATAACCTTAATTTTTAAAAAAATTGTGAGAATTGAGTGTATCCGTTTCCCAATATTTACCCCAAATTCCACAAAAATATGAGTGTGTCGGTGATTTGTAAACTTTAAAACTTGGCTTGTATACTACTCGAGACCACAATAATAAGTATTATCGATATAATTGGAGTGACTTGTCTAACTTGGTAAATTGGTTTCACAAATGTTTAAAAAAAATTGTTTTGTTACACCTTAAACTTTAGCCTACCCTATAGATTTAAGTTCGTGGTTAGTTGCTTTTGGTGAAAGTGTGTTTCCTCTCGTTTCCTATGTTCGTGTGATTATTTCATTTTCCTTGGTTAGGTCGAGAAATTGCATAATGCAATGGAGTGAAAGTAGACATTGTATATTTTTTATTTTCATTTGTTTGCTACTTTCACTATTACCTTTATGTCTGAAGTTATGAGAAGAAATGAAAAATTATCCAGAATTATCGTAATAGTGATGTGGTGAAATTTTACACCATTATGTTTCTTTGATGTTAAAAAAATCAAAAAAATGTGAAAAGAAAAAGAAAGAAGAAGTTGGAAGTTTGAAATACCAACGATTTGAAGTTATGTACTAGTAGAGATATCACTACTGCTGTTGTATTATATTTTTAGATTGAATGGGAGTTGGCCGTTATGGGAAGACCAACTAAGGTTTATTCTTTGATTAAGATATTTTGAGTCTGATTCATGTCTACTTCCTAAAACGTGAGTTATGCAATTGTGGAGTTTGAGATAACTCCATGGATCGTTTTGAGCACTAGGGATGACAATAATAAAGACAATAATCATGCACAACGGAATAAATAAAACAGCTTTTATTATTCTAACAAGGTTTTTCTCGTCATCATCTCTAACACTATACACGACAACACTTCAATTCTACTTGATCAAGGTAGAACATGTTGCACACCTTGTAATAGGGATTAATGATCTTGAAGCTAAACTAAGCACAACCCTAGACGCTTTTCTACACACACGCCTAGGTTACACACATGCTTTAAATGGAATATTATTAGTACCTTCCAGTTGGGATTTGGGATTTAATAAAGCCTTTAATAAAGCCCAACTTAATACAATTAGGTTTTTATGATATAAAAACCCTAAAACGACGATTCATTCGCAACTACTTTCTCTCTCATCCGGTTTTCTCACATCCAATGTTCTTCTCTTATGCTCTATAATTAGGTACTTTAGTTTTTCTTTCACTTCTTAACAGTGGCGGAACTTGAACATTTCTTGTGAGGCTGAAGTTATCAAAAGTTCAAAATGCACTTCTTGCTTATTGAAAGTCGATCAAATAGTCATATGTACAAGAATATAAGACCGTTATAATATGAATTTAACATGTAAAACATGCAAAATCAAATATATATATATATATATATATATATATATATATATATATATATATATATATATATATATATATATATATATATATATATATATATATGAAACATACCTTATAAACAAAGGTGCAGAGTAAAAAAAAACAGAAAAAAATCTAATAGAAACAATTTCGATATAGTTTAATCGCATGGATCATAAGTGTCAATTATCAAGCTATCCAAACCATAAACAACATATTAATTATAACTAATTACCCCTAAAACATAATCTACTTACAATATTTTCCATAACTTTTTGGGGGGCAGGACCTCCCCTGCTGCTAAATAATTTCGCGAGTGCTTCTAAATTCCTTTTTTATTTATTTTTATTTTTATTAAGCTATTATGTTGCTACTTTTGCATTTTTAATAACATCTTAAGGCCAATTCTTGTATTTGATCTTCTGTGTTTTTATTGCTATTTTAAGAGCAATTTATGGCTTGAATATTTTTTTAAATACTTCTTCTACTGGTTTCATACAAAATTCTGAATCCTTTGCTAGTTTGTTGATTTGCTCGATTATAATTTGTTTAATTTATGAAATTTCACATTAGAATGGATCCGGTTAACCCATGGACTCTAAGGTTTAGGCAAGGAGATATTCAATCCAAGATCCTAAGAACAGAAATAAATTTAAATGTAACTTTTTCTCAAAAGTTACTAAGGGGGAGCATTACATCTAAAGAAGCATTAAGTTGGGGGTTTTAGGGATGCTAGTGATTGTCTTAGTTTTTCAGAGCATGTTAAATAAATAGTTTGTAAGTTTATGATAAAAAAAACAAATAGTGAAATGAACTAATCAACTGATCCGAAGAATAAATGAAGTAGATGACGACAGTGAGGAGGATGAGGAGGAATTTGTTGTCACATTTATAAAGCATGGGAGTGGCTATGGAGAAGGAAGTAGCAAAGGTCTTTCTAAAAATCCAAGACATAAGGGTCCAATGGACATGTTGTTTGCTCATAAACCTAAAGATGTACATAAGGGCAAAAAACGTGGAAGAAAAAAACGATAAATGAAGTGTGTAAAACGGAGCTAAGATTACATGCTTGTATAGAGCTAGTTAAGTGGTTTTATGATGTGGGGCTTCCTTTCAATGCGGCTAACTTTGATAGCTTTCAAATTGCAATGGAAGTGGTAGCTCAATTTGGGCCATGATTTAAGCCACCTAGCATGTATGGGCTTAGAATTCCTTTTAATTAAAAATAAAGTGGAAGACATTGAAAATAATATAATAAATTACAAAAACGAATGAGTTGTAAAGGGTTGCTCTATATTATCCGATGGATGGCGTGATTCCACGGTTCAGAAGGATATTATGAACTTCTTAGTGAACTCTCCAAAAGGTTCGGTGTTTATACGATCCATAAATGGCTCCAAAGTTAATAAGGATGCCAACACATTGTATCAAATGCTTGACAAAATGGTGGATGAAGTAGGAGAGGAGAACATGAGTCAAGTTGTAATTGATAATGCTTCAAACTAAGTTAAACCGGGTAAGAAAAATAAATCCTTTTACACTTTTTTGCTACTATTTTGTTGTTAATTTGCTATTGTTTTTTCCTGTTGATTAATAGGCTCGTTGCTAGAAGCCACAAGGCCGAATCTCTTAGTTAGAGGACATCGAAAAGCTTGAAAGAGTAAAGAGTTCTTTGAAAAAGGCTATGTTCATGAATGGTTATATATATAATCATGTCGCCCTTGTGAAAATGATGAGAAGTTTAACAAATCAAAGAAACATGAATAGTCCAGCAATTACAAAATTTGTAATATCATTCATCGCTCTTGCACAACTACACATGCAACCAAAAAAAAAAGACTTGAAGAATATGATAACTTTGGATGATTGGAATAATGGCAAGTGGTCAAAGGAAGTGATTGGGAAGCAAGCGGCAAAAATAAGTCTAAATTATTCATTTTGGAGAAATGTTGCTTATTCTCTTAAGTTAATGGGACCACTTATAAAGGTTCTTAGAATGGTTGATGGCAATAAAACCCGGTAATGAGATAAATATGTGAGGCCATGGATAGGCTCAAAAAGGCCACTCCTGCAACTTTCTCACATGATGAACACCTTTACAAGAAAGTTTTAGAGATCATTGATCGAAGGTGGACTGGTCAAATTCATAGACCTTTACATGCGGCTAGACATTTTCTAAATCTGGAGATATTTTACGACGAGGAAAAGAAAGCTAGTTGTGAAGAGGTTACGACCGACTTATATGCTTGCTTTCGTAAGTTGACACCTGATATTGAAATTTAAGACCATATTTCTAAGGAGATTGATTTGTATTAAAATGATTTAAAGTTGTTTGGAGATCCCATAGAAATATGTCGTATAAGGTTACATCTCTTTACCATACCACACTGATCACATCTCTTTAACATACAAAACTTATCACGTGTAGTGCCACCGGTTGTAAGAGGAAATTGAGTGTTTTTCAACATGTAAGTTCACTAAGTTGTAAATTAGAACGTCATTATAACAATACACATCAATATCTATGTCAATTGAAGTATCAAGTTAACTTAGTGTTTTAACAAATCCATACCAAGAAAAAGAAACAGATTGGTGTAAAGCCAATTAAATGACATGGTTTATGTCAACTATAATCGTGCTTTGGAACGTCGATATAAAAGAGCAGATACCACTGACCTTATTCTTTTGGACGAAATGTGAAAAATGGTAATTTTCCAAGCGTATCTCTAATAATAAATACAGTTATTATTAAAGGGGAATTCATTTTGAAACATTTCTGAGCATTTTTGAGCTCACTAGACTTGAAGTCAAGAGGTTATCTCGCATACTGTGAAAACTATGCACAACGCATACCGGCACGAGCCTAAGCCTAATAAACCATTTATTAATGATTTATATCATTTTTACGCAAAACTAGTCATGTGACTACTTGATTTTACTGGAAAAAATCATTTTAAGACTAATCGCGCAAGTTTTAAACTCTCGGGCGACATTTTTCGAGCCTAAACTAATCCCGAATCGTTATTTGTCAAAAATTACAAGAATGACCCTTGAAGCAAAGTTACACTACCGCCCCTTAAGGTTTTAAGGACTTGTCATTTTGATTTTGAGGTTTTGAGACATATAAATTTTTTTATACTTAGGGTTTCTTCATTTCCATCAAACCCTAATAGTACCCACCCCACCACTCTTCTCTCTCCGACGCCGTCCACCACCACTCTTTTGTCGCGCCTCCATCGATAGCTGCCACCTCTACCTTGTTCCATCCTTGTTTAGTGAAGATCCAAGAGTTTTGTGGTCATTTTAGGTTTTGTACGTGAAGGTTTTGCTCATTTTTAGTCCGATTCGTCCCTCTCTCTTCTTATTCCTCTTGTTATGCTATGTAAAACGAGTTATTAAATCCATTTCATCTTTTCTTTTTTGATTCAAAACTTAAAATGGGTTTTTACAAAAAAATGATTTTGGTTATATTGGATTCACACAAGTTGTGTGAATCGAATCACATGAAATCTTGACATATATAAAAGGGTATCACCATTTGAATAGTGTTTTTCTTTTTGGATCTATAAAACTTTTTGTGATAAGCTCTTTGTTAAGAGCTTATTTTTCAAACTTATTTGCGTGTTTCTTTTGCTTATTCCATTTTGGTCTCGAATTGAAATAGGTAACTACACGGATTAATGGGCCGAGGCCCATATGGTTGTTTCGGATTCGGACTTATTGATTTTGGCCACATTTGGCTTGAGCCGAGACCTTTTGTTCTCGATGGTATCTTGGAATTGCTTATTTGCGGCTTATACTTGTGACTTATGACCTATGTTGTTGATATAAGCTCTTAAGCTTATTTGATTGATTGTTGTTTCGGTATAAATGTAGCCGAGGGTGTGTTTGGACTTGTCTTGCTCTCGGTAAAAATATTGACCTCGAAGGGTCTGATTCATCCGTGGCTCGAAAAGGGAAAATAACCTAAGTGGTTGTTTGATGGTTTTGGTTTGACAAAAAGGGAAAGCCCGTAATGGTGTGTTTGGTCGCGACTAAGACAAAAGAAAAACAAAAAGATTGATTAATAAACTTTGAATAATAAAACATAGTTGGTTATTTAATTTATTGAAACATAAAATAAATTAATGTAAGTTATACGTATCGACTTTTGGTAAAAGCGAGACACACGAGGGTTGTTGGACTTTTCGAAACATATTGTATTCGATTTATTCATTTTGAACCTTTCGTGACTTGTTTGACTATATACTCGTGGGACTTTGTTAATTGAAAATGATTATAAGTTACGGATCGGTCCAGCGTTAATAACCCTGACTTATGTGGTTATTGGACTTATTGGGTTGACAAGCCCAATAAGAGCCCAATAAGCATATTGGAGGAGTTTATTAGCCCATGACCCATACAATTGACTTGCCGTTTACTCGTGATATTTTGTAGGTTTCGGATTTGGATTAATAAGCGAGACGAAAGGATTATTGGACTTATTGGGTTGACGAATCCAATAAGGATCCACTAATCCATCTGGTTACCTTAATAAGCTTTGACTTAACCATTTCGACTCATTGATTTTTATTCATATACTTAAACTTGACTTGTTATCGATTGGTAGTTCGGATTACTTTTGGATTATGACTTTGGATTTGGATGATACGGATTGAATATTGATTTTGACTTGGACTATTAGACAAATATTGGACATGTAGTGATAACTTTTGGACATTGGACATTTTAGAGTTATTGGACTCGTAATAGATATAGTACGTTAGACTCGTAACGAATTTAATGTATTAGATTCGCAATGGATAATAATCAATAAACACTCGTTATTTTCTATATTCGTTTTCTAATAAATTGACTTGGGAAATCTATTTGTAAAAAAGTCTTTTGACTTGGGAGCGTTCATTAAACAAACGGGTCATGGCGAAATTTTGTAAAATTTCTATTCTAAATTGTATAACCTTAATAATAAAACTGTTATCACTAGAACTATAAGTCCAAACTTATTCCTACTTATAAAACAATCGTGTTTTATATAAATACTTGGAGTTATGGGGAAAATGCCGACACTTACCAATTGACCTACTTTCATTGACATATTTCCTTGCCGTTATTTCCTTGACCTCTTTCTGTCATATTTTCTCGACTCAAGTTCTCGTCAATACTTTTCTCGACTATGTCATTATCTATTCCTTTTTGGTGTGTGTATTCTTGAGTCTACTTTCTTACCACTACACGAGTTATGATACCAAACTCTTTTATAATGATATGAGGCTTATTCGGAAGCTGAAACAATTTAACTTTTGAAAACTCTTGCGCATTTGATTTCTTTACATATGTAAGATTTTGAGACAAGTCTTTATGTTTTAGGTCGTGCTGAGTTTGTACCGTTGTTTTGTACTATTTCCTAATACTGTTGTTTACTTGCATTGCTCTACTTGAGGTGAATTTCATAGCCCCACTTTTACTCTTATAATTGCTTTGCAAAACTTTCGGGTGAGAAACATGCAAAACTTTTATTTGGACTGAATTGTTTATCCTTTACTTAAACTATTACGTGAACTAGCCTAAGGAACTTAAATCCCACTATTGCCCACACCATGGACAATTAATTCATGTTGAGAAGCGCGGGTGCTATAGATAGATCTATCGGGGTTGACATTCCCCCGTCCATTGTTGGTAGTGCCAACCAGACGAACATATATCATGTCGGGACACAATTGTACGGGATTAACACTTATTTGGGCGTAATTTACTGTAACGTTGGTCACGCATACTTGTCGAAGCTTCAGTCGCATGATTTAGTGCTAGCGTAATATACTTTACTTTGGTGACATTATGTCGATTTAATATTCACGCACTTGATTACAGTCCACTTTACTGCTTTATACTTAAACCTATGAACTCATCGGCTTTTAGCTGACCATTTTAGCATACTTTCTCATGTAATTGAACTGAATACTGTATGATGTACTTTTGGAAGGCGCTTGGCAAATAGAATGGTCATGAGATAAGTTGAAGTGTTTTTACACGGACTTTGAAACTGTTGGGACTACTTTATCTATTTATGGGTTTTGTTTTCTGTACTTTTTGAAATAATGTAAAACTTAATACTTTTGGTTGATGTAATACTTTTGAACGGACATGGTAATTCCGTTTCCCTATATCTTATGTTGTGTACCAATTTAGTAGCATCCCATAGACTAGTACTATCTTCCAATGCACAATTTTTGGGGGTGTCACACGAAATCGATTAAAGTGATTAATGGTTGATGGGAAAAATGAATGGTGAAGAAGGTGCAACTGAATTTGTGTTTGAAGGTGATGAGTTAACATGGGTTGATGTTGATATGGCTGCTGGGACATCTGAGATAGCTTATTCTGCTAGAGCATTGACATCTACATGTGTTGCACATGTTCAACCAGGAAGTCAAAAAGGAAAGATTGTTGCTCATTGACATCCACATGTGTTGCACACGTTCAACCAAGAAGTCAAAAAGGAAAGATTGTTGCTCATGCTTCTACTTCTAATTCTAAGGCTGGACACAGTGGTGACCCAAGTCACCAGCTATCACATCATTTTTCTCTCTTTGGCGACCAGACATGACCCAAGTGCCACAGTGGTGATCGACATTTTTTTTTTAATTCAAACATTTTAAATAACAAATTTAAAATTCATTAAAAATAAAAACATTACAATACTAAATTAAAAACTTAAACTAATAAAACTTAAACATGATAATACTTATTAAAAATTTAAACTAGTTCGAAGTTGTTTTGCGGCGAGAAATTTTAAATCCGGTGCATTGTGGGGTAGTAGGGATTGTCGGTTTTTTGAGGGGGGAGTATTTCTCTTTGACATGGTGAATATGGATGAGAAGTTTGTTGAATTGTATTTGAAATTGTGTGTTCAGAAGTGTGTTGGATGCTCGTATTTATAGGATGTAAAGTTTTAAAGTTTAAAATTTTTTCCTTCTTCTTTAATGCAAACGGTCCCTTTTTAAATTTAAAAGTTGGATTTTGTGTGCATTTAAAAACGGTTGTATATTTGACCGATAGTTGTTTTTCATGAAACTCGGCTGATATTTGCCCAAGTCTCCATAGAGGAGATGACCGATATCCAAATCGGTCGAAGGGGTCGAACGACCGATTTTTCCCGAGCCATTGTGTCCGGCCTAAAGGAAATGATCAGATATTTGATGTAGACAATGAAATGGAAGAGGATATTGGACTTTACCAAGATCATGAGGTGAATGAGGTGCTATAGATTCATGATGACCTGGTGGAGAGTAAATATGCATGCTTCTGATTTGCATAGATCCACATTAATTCCTTTGCATTGCATGGTTTTTGTTCACATGCATGCTTTTGTTCTGTAATAGGCTTGTCATCCACCATTTAAAAACACAAGCAATTTACAGCATATTTCTTTTTATATGCATCATCTGCACCATATATTTTCTCGAGTGTTGTCCAAATAATGTTTGCAAATTTTTGATTGATAAAAAGATCAAATAGAGAATTTGTCATGGGGTTTAAAAGTTGATCTATGACAGTCCTTTTATCCTTTTCAAATTTACGTTTTGGTTCATCAATCTCATTTTGAGAAATTTCAATAAGAGGAATTATTGAGATTACAACAGTGATCATGTTGTGAAGAGCATCTTGAGATAGAACATAATCAATTTCAAGTTGCTTATAAAAAATCTATAGCTTCCGAGACCATCGCTTCATAATATATGTCACAAGTTTACAAGTTTTTATAGCCAACTTCATGATATATTTCACAACGTATATAATCGATTTACTGAATTTGTGAATTGATTGGTTTGTTATTATTCCTTTCATGTGATAGTTTGTATGATATGGAACCACAAATCAGTTTTACCTAACGTTTGTAAACGAAATACAAGAAATCTAATCGAACATAACATAAAAGGATAAGGATTCTCTCAACTCATATTAGTCATATTGAACCAATGAATAACAAGAAACTGATAAAGTGCGATCACAAATAATTGAAGCAAGAGACTCATTAATTTTGCTTCCTCTCAATTCAATACAAAATTCGTTAGGTTCAATATAGCTTAAATTGACTATACCGGATTCTTTGGTAATATTTTACTATTGAGAAAATGACAACCAACTTGAGGTACTCCAAAAGTTCTTTATAGATCTAACTTTTACCATAAAACCCATCAAGCAATTTTAGCCACTCATTTTTTTTTTATCAAAATAAAAAAATAAACTTCTACCATTTTTTTAAAACTTAAATATTTCGCAAACCGTAAATCGTCAAGCTATAAAAAAAATACCATTGCGACGAGAATTAAATTATCTTTCTATAGATATGCATTGTTATATACTTTCGACAAACTTTTTTTTCGCCCAGAAAAATCATATATGATTCGTAAGAATCATATATGATTCGAAGAATCGAATCATATATGATTTTGTACGAATCATATATGATTTTTACGAATCATATATGATTCTTTCTGGGCGAAAAAAAGTTCGTCGAAAGTATATAACAATGCATATCTATAGAAAGATCATTTAATTCTCATCGTGATGGTATTTTTTTTGTAGCTTGAAGATTTACCGTTTGCAAGATATGTTGTTTTGAAAAAAAAATGCGAAAAATATAAATGAGTGGCTATAATTGGTTGATAGGTTCTATGGCATGTATAGGTTCTTCATGGATCTCAACTCCTTGAGGTACATGACTATTTTAACCAAATCCCCCTCAACATTCCCAAACAACTGCTTTTTCTAAAAATATTTAATAACTCTATTTTATCCATTACTCAAAAGTATAAACGAAACTGCAGTAATTATGTATTGAGCAAAGATCATTTGATGATCAAACTTTTTTTTACTAATCTCCACTCTCCATCTTCCCTCCATCTTCATTTGATCTAATGGATGAGATTAATCCCAACAATTTAAAAAATCCACTTTCATTTTTTTTTCTTCCAAATATTAATATCTTTCAAACCGTTAATCGTTAAGCGAAAAAAATTATACCGTTACGACGGACATTTAATTATCTTTCTATAAATAGGCACTTTGACATATTTTCGACAAATTTTTTTTTCTTTTTTTCACGTTTTTTTTCGTGGCCGAAAAAATCATATATGATATTACTTAAAATATCATATATGATATTACATATCATATATGATATGATATGTAATATCATATATGATATGTAATATCATATATGATTTTTTTTCGGCCACGAAAAAAAAAAGGTGAAAAAAACGATTTTTTTTTTTTCAAAAGTATATCAAAGTGCCCGTCTATAGAAAGATAATTAAATGCCCGTCGCGATGGTGTAATTATTTTCGTTTAACGATTAACGGTTTGAGAGATATTTAAATTATAAAAAATGAGTGAAATATTAAAATGATTTTAATCTCAACCATTGATTTCATTTTTAGATGGATGGTGGGGATGAGTCCCTTGGTATGTGAGGAATGTTTGGTTTGTAGAATAACTCGACTCGTATGTATTTATGAAATTGTTTTTACAAACGATTTTTCCTACAGATGATGTATTTTATTTTTCAATATTATTAGGTTAAGGTGATACTTAAAACTAAAAAAGTTAAAAACTTTGAAGCGGCGATCGGATCAAATGGGCTAAAAGCATATAATGAAAGAGCCCAGTAGAAATAGCTAGTGCCTAGTGGCAGCTAGAATTAGTTGCCGCAAGCCCATAACACGTTCATTGCCATAAAATGTGTGTTTTCTTAAGATTAATGCATCTGTTAAAAAAGTACATTTTTTTTTTGTATGAGAAGTTAATGTTGGAATATGATGATGAACTAACCTCACATAAGAACAACAATAAAAGTATTATCTTTTAATAGTGCCATTAAAAAAATGTTTAGCAAATCGATCAACTTCATCGTAATGGGTTTAGTGATTGGTTTTAAACTTGTTTGAGCTTTGTAAGAAAAAATTAAATGGTCAAGAGATTTGAGAGCCAAGTGATTGATAATCGGAAATTAAAGATTAGTAATTTGTTGCATTGTCACGTTTTACTGAAAAAGTGTAAGTGTTCATTGTGAATGTTATATAATCAGAACGGTATCGAAGAGTTACAATAATTTGTTATGAGATGAGAACAACATAGATAAAAATTTATAAAGATCAAATGAACAAATTATGGCCATTTATTTTTTCATCAAAACAAAAAAAAATCGCTCATTACCTTACGAACTTTTTTTTTTTTTTTTTTTTTAGTGCTGAAATTTACGTCATGAAAAATCACATGTGATTTGTTCTTTTAGAAATCACATGTGATTTTCATAAAATAATGTGATTTTTAAACAACAAATCAACTCTGGTTTTAGAAATCACATGTGATTTTTCAGTACGTAAATTCAAAAAAAAAGTTTGTCAGAAATATATAAAAAAATGATTTAATTAGCGTCGCGTTGGTAAGTTTTTGAGATATCTAAGTTTTAATAAGAATGATGAAAGTAAGTTTTTTTTTTTTTTTTTTTTTTTTTTTTTTTTAAGTGGTTGTGATTTGTTTATTAGATCTTCAAAGAATTTTTGATCTTCACCGAAGTTTTCTCAATAGACATCGGATGCACCATAAGTACGGTGTTTTGGATTCAAGAAAGGATGATAAAATATACATGCAATCCACATCAAATTATGTAACGAAACCCATGCAATCCGCATCAAATTATGTCACGAAACCTTATTAGATTTGCTAGATTTAAGTTTATCTCTTGTTTATTATTTACTTTTACACTTAAGTTTAAAATAACTATATACTTTTATATTGTTAAATAAAAATTACAATAAAGTTCAAAATTATTAATAAGTCGCTATTCTTACATTAAATTTTATGAATTTAGGTGTAAAATTTTCAATTTCATAATTTTTAGTAATTTAATGATCTAACAATGCCTCATAAATTTAAAACTTAAAAACATATTATTATTATTATTATTAGAGTAAACTACATTTTTGGTCCTTGTGGTTGTATCAAAATCTCACTTTTGGTCCAAAATTCAAAAAACGTTCAAAAACAGTCCAAAAGTCCACGTGGACTTCACTTTTGGTCCAAAATTCGCACCTAGTTAGTTTAGTCGTTGCTCCGTTAGTCCTTTAACCAAACGCTCGTTAAGTCAGTTGCACCGTTAGTCCTTGTTCGTTAAGTCAGTTTGCACCGTTAGTCCTTTCAGTTAAAAAAATAATTTCTAATAAAAAAATTTCTTAAAAAATTCGAAAAAAATTATAAAAAAAATTTTGACGAAAAAATTTTTTTCCAAAAAAAAAATCGAAAAAAAAATTTCTAATAAAATTTTTTCTTAAAAAATTCGAAAATATATATATACGTATATGTAAAAAATTAAAAAAATGTAAAAATTTCTAATATATATTAATATATATATTCTAATATATATTAAAAAATGTAAAAATTTCTAAAATATATATATACGTATATGTAAAAAAATAAAAAAAAAAATTACATTAGAAATTTTTTACGTAATAAAAAAAATGTATAATAAACGTATATACGTAAAAAATTTCTAATGTAATTTTTTTTTTTAATTTTTTACATATACGTATATATATATATTAGAAATTTTTACATTTTTTAATATATATTAGAATATATACGTAAAAAATTAAAATGTATATATACATTTTAATTTTTTTACATATACATATTAGAAATTTTTTAGAATTTTTTTTTACATATACGTATATATATATTAGAAATTTTTTACGTATATAAAAAAAATGTATATATACATTTTAATTTTTTACATATACATATTAGAAAATTTTTTAGAAATTTTTAAGAAATTTTTTTACGTATATATACATTTTAATTTTAGTGTCAAACCGGGACAATCGTCAAAAAAAAATTAGAATATGTATGTCAAAAAAAAATTTAGAAATTTTTTCGAATTTTTTAAGAAAATTTTTTATTAGAAACTTGTTTTTCAATAAAATTTTCGAAAAAAAATTTTCTTAAAAAATTCGAAAAATTTTATAAAATTTTTTTTTCCAAAAAAAAATTCTAATAAAATTTTTTCTTAAAAAATTCGAAAAATTTTATAAAAAAAAAATTTTTTGACGAAATTTTTAGGAAAATTTTTTATATATATACATACACATTTTAATTTTTAGAAATTTTTAGAAATTTTTTTTTTTGGAAATTTTTATAAATTTTTTATATATATTAGAATTTTTTTTAATATATTAGAAATTTTTTTAGAAATTTTTAAAAGAAAATTTTTTATTAGAAATTTTTTTTTTCGAATTTTTTTTTTTTTTTGGATTTTTTTTCGAATTTTGGAAAAAAAAATTTCGTCAAATTTTTTTTTTTTTTTTTTTTTTTTTAATTTTTTCGAATTTTTTAAGAAAAATTTTTATTAGAAATTTTTTTTCAAATTTTTTTTTTGGAAAAAAAAATTTCGTAAAAATTTTTTTTTTAGAATTTTTTTCTAATTTTTCAAATTATTTTTTTTTTGGAAAATTTTTTTTTTCGAATTTTTTCAATTTTTTAACCACAAGGACTAACGGTGTAAACATTGCTAACGACCAAACTAACTAGGGACTAACGGTGCAACATACTTAACGACTAAACTAACTAGGTGCGAATTTTGGACCAAAAGTGAAGTCCACGTGGACTTTTGGACTGTTTTTGACCGTTTTTTGAATTTTGGACCAAAAGTGAGATTTTGATACAACCACAAGGACCAAAAATGTAGTTTACTCTTATTATTATTATTATTATTATTATTATTATTATTATTATTATTATTATTATTATTATTTTACTTTTTTTTCTTATAACTTCACTTTCATTAGAAACAAAACTATAGGATTACAAGAAATTAGTGGGGAGCCTCGAAACTATCTGGGCCCCAACACCTTTAGCAATAGCAAAACTAATCCTACTGAAGATATGAGTGGCAGCACGCGCCCCTATATCTTGAGTTATGGAGAATTTCTGGATCTGCTTAAGTAAGGACACCGCATCTGCCTCAAGTTCCCCCAAAAAGGAAAATGAGAAGGGATAAACCCATATCCAATATCCGCACATTTGGCTCTGTACTTGACACGCTTACATTTGGTGGCATCAATCACCACACGACCTGGCACAAAATCAATCGTACCAGTTTGCGTGAGGGGAGACGACCTGGTCAAATCGACACATACGTCCTGCCCTCCGTCCCAGGAATAGAGCAAGATATCCGCTGGCCATAAGAATTGCTCCCTTTCTCCACCCAACTTGATGTCGACCTCTTTACGAGCCGAAACCCCGGATCGGTAAAAGATATCAACCAAGGTATCGCACACCATGTTGTGCTGATGTTTAATACCAATAGTGCCAGTACACGATACAGAATGGTCCCCGTAAATATCCCCCGTGAAAACCTTAGAGCAAGTTGAGCACGGCATCTGAACAGAGAAAAGGGGGACGCCTAGCCGATAACATAATACGTACCTGTAAGTTCTGGCATTCATAGTCTGTCCCAGCCCTGATATCGGAGCCACCCTAAGCCAGTCTTAAGTGTAGTCCTCCTTTTGCGACCACCAGAGTGCCATTTGTCGAGAAGATAGGCAAAATGTGGATTCAGCCATTTGGGTAACACGTTTGAAATATATATCTGCCAATTTCTTCATGAGTTTGGGGGCAGCGATCTTATCTGGGTTACTCAGAAGGTTAATCTCCATTTTCGCATTAAAAGCGCTCAAGGCCTCGTCGAAGGAAGGTCCAGAGGTTACAATATCAGAATGTCTAAGGAGCTTAGTGTGTAGTTTGGCAGATTGGAGTCTAGACGCAAGGAATGCATAGTTCAAGGCATCCCCTGCTGAATATACGCCGAGCCCCCCAAATACAAATGGCAGGGTGGCCAGCCTCCATTTCCAATCACCAAAACCAGGCTCAGAAGCAGTAACAATACATTCTAGAGAAGAACGCAGTGCCGTATCAAATGCAACGTGAGCACGCTCAAAGACCCGAGGCGGACATGTGTGCATGGAGAAGTATAACTTTGAAATGCTGACATAAGCACGAAGAAGCAACAGCTCACATTGGGGGTCCCTAAGTTTAGCAACAACATCCATGAGCTCAATCGTTTTAGCAACCCTTTTCATAACAAGCTCACTGCTAAACTCAAAGTCTATGCTAGTCGGGCCACCCAATAATTTGACACCATGTGTCGGTTTAGCAATATTGGGTGGGAAAATACCTGGAAGCATGCTTCTAGGGTCCTCATTTGGCCAAAAAACCTCGGTTTTATAAACATTGAGGTGTAGGCCACACCGTGGTCTATCAAACATAATAAGCTCTAAAGCCTTTCCCACGACCAAGGTATCTCCAATAATAGTACCATCATCTAGATACCAAGCTTGAAGGGTAATACTAAAGGAGTCACTAATCTTACATATCAAAGGATGTAACACGAGAGCGAAGAGAAGAGGTCCAAGTGGGTCACCTTGTTGTACACCCTGGTGCAACCATAACGTGTGTTCTCCATTGTATAATCTAGCTGGGCTAGAGTAACAAAATTCCACCCAACGTGAAATGGTAGGACAGCGTAGGCGAACATCCTGTAGCATGACCTCTCGGTCAACCAAGTTGAAGGCGTTTTTGAAATCCACCAATAACATCGAAAGACCTTCCTCGCCACCCCGGTCCTCAATAAACCTATTCAC
Source organism: Artemisia argyi (assembly GCA_030686995.1). Classification (NCBI taxonomy): domain Eukaryota; kingdom Viridiplantae; phylum Streptophyta; class Magnoliopsida; order Asterales; family Asteraceae; genus Artemisia; species Artemisia argyi. The sequence goes on from CM060688.1 coordinate 50,418,214, forward strand.
GACATGAAGAATAACCCCCCCCCCCCCTTCAGGGACCCCAACACCAAATTGGAGATCGTATAAATAAACGTTTAAGGAGTGGCCGACCATAGAAGCACCAACCTTGGAGATTAAACGCCTCCAAACAGTCCCTACAACAATGGGACGGATACCACCTCCCGGCTTGATCAGCGGTGTAAGCGGAGCACTAGCAATATACTCACCGAATCCCCTATGGCATTTACCATCAAGAAAAAGATTCACCACATGGGTGATAGAGTCGATTAACTCATCGGAAACAGCCACATCATTACCACTAAAACAATCCAAAAGGTGTTGGGCGCGCAAACCATCTTGACCATAAGATGTATCGTGGGGAAAACTCTTGATCATATTAAGGACCACTGCAGGAGATGCAATGAGGTATGATGATCAATAGGTATATCCGGCAGGGAATGAGCAGACTTGAAGGGGTGCTTAGCTTTTAAGTCCTCAAGAGTGGTATCATTATAAGGAGCAACACCCGAAGAAGAAAGAACTGTGACAGCCGCAGTATAATGGCCATCGCAGATCTTCCTCTTACATTGCTTGACACTACAGGTTCTCCTCATCAATATTAGACCATGCATGGAATGGTTCAGCTAAAACCTCTCTAACAAGCTGCAAACTCCCACTAGACGTACCCCAAGATTGAATGGCGTTAGCGATATATTCTTCTTGGCGTTGGCATTTAATGGCAAACCTACACTCCATGTTACTCCTCGGGCAAAAGGTTTTAAGGAGACAAAGAGGCAAGACTAACAGGCTAAACCAACAAGAGATGTCCCCAGGTGTGCAGATCACCTTATTAAGAGCTCCTTTCAATACGCGAGAGAATCCCAAACGACACTTTGAAGGGATAGATTTGACAGTTTGCAGCCCCTTAGAAAGCAAAGTGTCAAGTAGGTGTAGATCAAAACCATAATGCTCCTCCAAAACCTGGTCTTCAACACGGGCAATAGGGGAAGGAACTTGTGGCTTGACGAGAACAAACAACACAAACCGAACGACACCATCACCAAAATCAAGGGGTGGCACAATATCATATCCATGCCGACACTTAGAGCGAAGGGTGTACGTCTTAAAACAAACCCCACATAGCCAAAGGCCCATACATTTCAACGTGACCTCAGCAGCTTCAAAAACAGCAAGATTAGTGGCCAAGGAAAGTTTGGTAATAGCTAGTGCGTCCTCATTGAAATGACGATCATGAAGATGTGAGATCAACGAGGTTTCGGTGTGCCTATTTCCACTACTGTCCTTACAACCACTTAAACCGGCAAAAGGGCAATGAAACCGTACGATTTCCATTGGTAAACGATATCAAAGCACCACAAGTCAACCCACAAGGCAAAAGGGCAAGTCTCGCGAAACTAACTACAAGTCAAACCACAAGTCAAACCACAAGTTTCTCAAAGTCGAACCACAATTATTCCTCTTGACTAAAAATGTAGCAAATCACATGAGCCAATTCACTCCTTGCGTTTGTTAACCCGCACGCAAATCACAAGAGATGGAACAAGGCCCAATCATCAAAGCCCAACAGCAAACACAAGAGACCAGCCCAACTGTAACCAAAGGAAAGCAACAAATAGCGGGGCCCACCAAAAGGCAAATGCAACAGCTGCTTCTCCAACAAATCGCAATTAAAATAACAGTGGGGTCCACGAAGGCAAATCACAGGCCTTATTATAACAACAGGACAAAGGAAGGAAATACAATGTCAAATCGCAGGCCTACTAATGGCAAAAAATACCCTTTTCTTCCCCACTTGAAAATCGCACCCCTGAAAGCAAACTGCAAACAAGAACAGGCATACAAACCAAGACCTAAAAAACACAAGGACGGTTCAAAGCATCAACCGAAGATTGTTTTGGAGACACAGGACCTTATTTGGAAGAACCAAACTAAGCCACACCCCAACAACAACGAGTTGGAGGAACTCAAGTCCAACGACACTCAGAAAAAGAAAACAAACGAAGAAGAAATAAAGGATACACTAACTCACGATCCAAACGTCCTTTTTGAATCACAAATTACATATTTAGTCCTTTGATGCAAAGTTTCACAAAATTACAAGTTTAGTCCCTCAACTTTGCAAAATTGACAAAAATGGTCCCTGGGATATAAAAACTTTGAAAAAAATAAATTTTGGTCCTTGCACTAATCTTCTATGGCAAAAGTGGTTCTTGGATGGAAAGTTTGGAAAAATTACATGATTGGTCCCTGAAGTTTCACAGTTGGCAGAAATAGTCCCTGGAAGTTCAAAAAGTGTAAAAGTCAACACAAGGCCTTGTACTATTCACATTTGGCAAGATTCACCCCTTTGAGAACTATGGAAAAGTCACAAGTTCAGCCCCTAAAATTTTGGTGAATTGCAAAATTGGTCCTTGATATTAATACAAATCCAACCGGACCCTTTTTATTATAAAAAACCCCAACACCAAATCCAATCCAACAAACAAACCCCACCAGCCCACCTTTTTCCCTTGGCCCAATCCCTAAGCCCACACCCCTTTTAAAACCGTTCTAAATAATACCACTGGGTCAAACCCCAGTCAAACACCCTTCCCTCCCAAGTTGCACCCTGCAACGCAATCCCATCACCCACCTCCCATCACCTCCCCACTGCCCAAACCACTTAAACCACCATGTATACCTAACAAGACAACCACAATTAATGTTCCCCCCCCCCCAATTGCAATCTTACAGAGCAAATTGCCCTATCCCATTTTTCCCGCCAAAACACGTGGCAAGCTTGGAGTGTGCCTCAGTAATCCAACGGCTCAGGAAGTTAGTGGGAAATGCTCAAAAAGTCAAGGGGAACCCTAATCCTTAGCTATAAAAGGTAGAGAAGTATGGAAGACAAAGATATAGTGTAATTTTAGTTTTAGTTTGACGTTAGGTTTGTAACTTCTTATTTCAGTCTAATTTCAAGCTTTTAAGCATTGTACTGGTTTATTTAAGTTGTAATCAAAGTTTGTTCAAGTTTAATTTCAAGTTAAAATTCCAATCTCAGTTTACTCCATTTTCACTTTTATTTCAAAAATCTAATTAAGCTGTATTGTTGTTGCTGTTGGATCATATGGACTCCTAGGCTCATATAAGCTCCCAGGAAGCTTTGAAAAGCTTTTTGAAACATTTAAAAGCAGTTTAGTATCAACAAATCAAAAACACAAAAAAATAAGAAAAAAATAAAGAAAAATAAAAAATAATGAAGAAGATGGTGGAGAAAGCTAGAGCACAGTGAATCTTGGATGGCTGTGGGTTAGGGGCTTTGTGGAAAGCCATTAGGTTTGGTTTATGGTCTCTTGGTTCATGATCTTTGGCTGGAATGCACATTGTAAGCAAAAATCTCAAATTCCATTTTACTATGCTATTGCTTATTATTGCTTATCCTTGTGTTTTTATTGCTTATTTAGTATCTCTTAGTTATAATATAGCTTAAACTTGCATGCTTATTCATTAATTTCCATTGTTGCTTTGTTTCTCTTTTTCACTGTCAAAATAGTAAACTTGAGGTTCTTGTGTATTTGTGGTTAAACCTGTTGTTTCTATGCTTGTTTTAGCTTATTTCACCTTCATAAGCTGTTAGGAATCAGTCTCATGGTCTAAATATATCATTTGCCTTGAAAATCTTTCAAAACAGTTAGATTAGAGGGTGTTTGGTTCAAGCTATTAGGCAGTGTTCTTGTTGTTTATTGTGGTAGTATTTGGTTTAAACATCTTACCTAGGTCCTAATACACTTAGTTCTAAAGTCATTTTGGTAGTTTCAAAAGAAAAAAGTCAAAAATCAATTTGATCTCATTTTGTGAACTCGCTGTCGAACTCAAATCATTCATTTCAATACAAAAGATGTTCATCTAGCTTAAATTAGACTTATTTTAGCTTAACTTAACTTAATCAGTCTATAAGATAGGATCTAATCTCATTTAAGTCAACTGTGGTGCAAAACCATAAAAGTCAAAATGGCACACTTAGGCAGAAAATCAAATCTTCAAGGAATTTTCATGAATTTTGTGCTGCAAACCAGACCCTGAGCTTTTCACAGATATAAGTTCCTCAGCTTATCTACAAAAATTTGTGTTTAGCTTATTTTTGTGAATTTTTCTGTGGACCCCACACTTGCTCAAAGTGAGCTGCAGGGCAAGTGCATGCCCTGTGCACATTCCAAGCACCACCCAGTGCTCAAAAATAAGCAATAAGCCCAGATTATTGGCTTATTTGAAAGTTGACCAGTTCATCTTTGTAGGTCAAGTCTTATTTTGGACCCCCCTTGACTTCTGTGGACCCCACAGAGGTCCAAAAGTCCTTATTCAAGGCTTGTTTTGACCTTGTGTTACCCAAAGTGCTTATTGCTTCATATTAGCTTATTCAGTGTGCTTATTGGTTTCTAATTGCTTAATTTAAGTTGTTATCATTCTGTTTTGGCTTTTTTATCCATTTGTTAGCTTTTTCAAAAGCCCACTAGTCCTAATAAGCTGTATAAGTCAACTGTTAAGCACAAGGGGGTGCACATAGCTTATTAATAAGCTATAAAACAAGTCTTTTCACAAAAGTTGTTCATTTTTAGATTATAATCAGTAGTCAAAAAGAAAAACAAACAAAAACCAACTTTAAAAATAGTGATAGCTTCTATTTAATAGGATTTATCTTTTTAATTTTTCTTTTCAGCTTATTATTAAGCATTTCATCATTTTTATATTTTTCTTAAATTTCTTTCATCTTAAAGTATTTTCAGTAATTTTTATAGATTTTTCTCTTTTGATTTAGTAATTATTAGAATTAATTAGTTTAATTAAATAATTAAGTAATATTAGTAATTAAATAGTTTTATCAATTTTTAATTAACAACAGTACCTTTTTATATTTTTCCTAGGTTGTATAAATCATTTAGTATTTTTAGAAAATAGTCTCTTAATTTATACTATTCATTTTCTAATTTTCTTAATTAATCTAGTTAAATTAGATAATAATTAATAAATAAGTAAGTAATTAGTAGAATAGTCTAAATATAATTTTTAGAAACTTTTTATAATTTTTTAGGATTCCTGTGATGGTTAATTAGATTTATAAATTTTTCTTTAATTTTCTAAGTCATTTTTAGTATTATTAGTAATTTAAAATATTTTAAATAGTTTAATTAATATAATTAGTATTTAATTAATAAAAAACCACAAAAAGACAAAAACACATATTTTTAATTTTTTATTTTATTTTAAGTCATTCTATAATTTTAGAAATTAATTTTACAATTTTCTAGTTTAAATTTGTATTATTAAGTTTTTAAGTTAATTAGTTTAAATTAAATAGTTAAATAGTTTTTATTTAAATAATTAATATTAAATAATAAAATAATCAAAAAAATAATTTTCTTTTTTATTTCAAATTCTTTTATAATTAAGTTTGTAAAATTTTCATTTGCACCCCCCTGTAGTTTTAAATTGTTTAAAACTCACATTTTCTTCAGTCTGTAATCTATTCTGATTTCTGATTTGTGTTTGTGGAATCATATCTGTGTTTATGTTATTGTTAAATCTGTTTCATTTGTTTAAATACCAAGTAATCAGTAGCATAATCAATTCCAAATCATCTTTGGTTACTGTCCTCAGTGCCACTCATTTCCATAAACGTTTAAGATACAATTTCAATCTCGTTAGGACTTAACGACCCGGAGATTTCCCTGTACTTCCACGGATTTTAAACACTTGACTTTCCTAAAAATTATAAAAAGTTAAATTACTTCGTTTGTTTTGTTAAAGATACAATTTCAATCACAGGTTGCGGAATTGTTAAAGATACAATTTCAATCACTGGTTGCGGAATTATAAAAACTTAAATTACTTCGTTCAACCGGGTGGGGAATTGTATCTAATTAACCATCACATGAATCCTAAAAAATTATAAAAAGTTAAATTACTTCGTTTACTTTAACTGAAAAAGTTCATTAACACTTTTCCTGAAGTGGTAATAGCCTATTAACCGCACCCGGTTGACTGGTTGGTTTGGGAGGAGTCAAAACCCATATCCAATATCCGCGAATTTAGCCTTGTACTTGACACGTTAATGTTGTGCGGCTTCAATAACCGCACGACCCGACACAAAATCAACCATACCAGTTTGGGTCAAGGGTGATGACCCTGTCAAATCAACAGATACATCTAGCCCACCATCTCACAAGTAAAGTAACATATCAGTTGGATGTAAAGGTTTGTCCCTTTTCCACTAAGCCCAATATCAACCTTCTTACGAGCCGAAATTCCAGACCAAGAACATATGTCAACAAATTAGTTAAGAGTCGAGATAATATCTGAGCTCTCATTCTTCTAGATATAGTAAAGTTAATCCTACTAAAAATATGAATAGTAAAACATGTGGACCATATGCAAACTAAATAAAAAACATGTGGACCATATGTAAACTAAATGTGATTCATGTCTTGTACTCGCTACATCATGTGATTTTTTTTCGTGAGGTACACAAATTAAGAAAAACACACATCACAATTTTATTATTATTATTATTATTATTATTATTATTATTATTTATTTATTTATTTTTCTCAAAAACATTTTTATCATTAGTTATTTAATTAGTGATTGTTTAAAACAAAATTAATAAAAAAGTAAAGTCCAAAATACATCTTCTGGTTTATCCATTTATCCATTGTCCCGCCTTACATCTTTTATTATTATTATTATTATTATTATTATTATTATTATTATTATTATTATTATTTTTTTTTTTGGCACACACACATTCATCCGTTAGTAAAGTTAGTCACCATACATCCTTCCGTTAGTAAAATCTTTCATTGAGGACTAACGGTGCAAATTATTTATCCATTATCTCATAATGCAAAAGAATATATTTGCATCGTTAGCCCTCAAGAGAAAATATTTTCATTGTTAGTTCATTTTTATACGTTTTCGTCCGTTTTTTATGTATTCATGCGTTTTTATCTGTTTTCGTCTGTTCATTTAAGTTTTGATATGTTTTTATCAGTTTTCGTCATTTTTTTACGTTTTCATCCGTCTTATATGTTTTCATCCATTTTTATATGTTTTCTTACATTTTTATTCGTTTTTGTCGGTTTATTTTACGTTTGTCCCTTTTTTTATATGATTTCATCAATTTTTTACGTTTTTGTCTATTTTTATGCGTTTTCATATATTTTTAAACGTTTACTTACGTTTTTATCCGTTTTCGTCTTTTTTATACGTTTTCGTTCGTTTTATACGTTTTCGTCCGTTTTATACGTTTTCGTTTATTTTTTACTTTTCCATACGTTTTTATCCGTTTTCGTCCATTTTTTTTTTCTTTTTTTACGTTTTCGTCAGTTTTTTTACGTTTTCGTCCGTTTTATAACTTTTCGTCCGTTTTTATATATTTTCGTCTATTTTTGTTCGTTTTCATCTATTATTTTACGTTTGCGTCCATTTTTAACTTGTATATAACCAATGAATTACTTAGATTGTGTATTGTAGCCTCATGATAATATGGCAGCAATAAGTTAAGAGTATTTTTTAAGGGTTTCAAGCTTTTTGTTTCTAAAGAAAATTTCTAATTAAAAAGCGTTGTTTGATGAGGACAGTTTTAGCTTCTGAGTTCATTGATATAGCATATAATGGTACATTTAACTCGTTAATTGTTGCAATGTTGAAAAATTGTTGTTATGAAACCATTGCTAATCTTATATCTTTAGACAACGACGACGATTGCATGTGTGCGTGTTTTAGTGAATACAATACTCCTTTCCCGAGGTTTGTCTAAGAGCAAAAGAGACACTACTACACTATTGTATGATATGACGTGTCTTTAAAACTTTACGATAATATATATTTTTTAAACCCTAGTTAAGTAAACTATGAGAATTTCATCATCGTCAAATGTGGCTTTTGATGTCTTAAAAAGGTTAGTAACGAGTTTAACAATCACAAATGAAATGCCAAATATCTAAAAGCATGTCGTCAAAAAATAGTTATCATTTCTCTACGGTTTTATAACGTTTCAATTTTTACTCCAAAATAATCTAATTACGTATACTAGTATTGAAATGCGTCAATACTTATAATTTAAAAATATACAGATACGCAAAACGTCAAAATCAAAATACATATAATAGCACTATTAATCGTAATTAGTTAATTACTGTCATTTACAAATAGGACTAAGTGTGAAAGAACTTTAAAAAAGCATTATGATAAACACAAGTTGGTTCTAAACAAGTGAAATTTATTGGAAATTTTTTAATTTAACTTGTCATCAGTTTGTACTTATGTTTCCTTTTATAATTTTTAAGTCCATTTCAATTGGCTTAAAGAAGTGTTATTAAATGAAGACATCTTAAAATGTATACTTACATCAGCTTTACAATAAAAAATAGCATGCTTTTGTACGCTTCCTTATTTACAAATATGTAACGTAGTGTGAATTCGTAACTTAATACTAGTACTACGGAGTATATTTTAATACGATGATTATAATAACAATTAACAAAAGACCTCGTATTGCAATGATGGATTCGAAGCCTTTAGACCAAGCCGCTGGGGTTAGAATCCTGAGCATGGCCCGGTTTTCATCCGGCTGTTTCTCCAGCAAGGTAACTTGTGTGGAGGCAGTACGGTTTCCGGGGGAAACCCGTTACCACCTGAGATCAGCGTGGACCCGGTTAAGACAACATAGTCTGGCGGGGGTGGCGATGGGGCCTTCGCTGTCCGCGAAGGTGGTCGATTCTAAGTTGAAATTCACCTTTCAAAAAAAAAAACAAAAGACCTCGTATCGTGACTTGGAATTTCGAGGCGCGGTCTACTTTTCAGCAGCCTAAGTCATGAACGCGTCCTCACTTGCAATGAAATCACGGCATACGTCACATGCTATGACGCTAATATAATGGTTTGCATATTTATGTTTTTATTTGCACGCATCAACCTTTGTTATAAGTAGTTGTACATTATTACATGTTATTTTTATGAATCATACATTAGAATGTATAAATAAAAAGTAAAAATGTGTCGATCAACTCTGATTCTAACAGTACAGTGTGTTTTTTAGAAATATAATCTACTTATTTAACAGAAAAGGGAGCGGTAACGCAAAATTATGCGTTATAGTCTACATGGCAAGTGTTAACGTGCGTTACCCACTCCGAGCTTACGTGCGTTATCGCCAAGTTATCGTTTGCGTTGGTTTAATAACTCAAGTTATAACTTGAGTTATGGCCAAGTTATGACTCCCCTACCCAAGTTATGGCCATGTTATGGCCAAGTTATGGTTTACGTTGTTATAACTAATTGGCTACAATATATATATATATATATATATATATATATATATATATATATATATATATATATATATATATATATATATATATATATATATAGGATCAAATAGGAAGAATAATTAAAATAGGAATGATAAAAAGTAACCACAATCATACATTTCAGATGCACCTACAAAAGTGGATGCATCTTCCTTCAAATTTTCCCTCCTAATTTGAAATGTGTGGCTAGAATTACTTCTTACCCTTCTTAGTTTAATTATTCTTTTTACTTGATCCCTTCCCAATATATATATATATATATATATATATATATATATATATATATATATATATATATATATATATATATATATATATATAATGAGACTTTCTTACGAGAACCACCTTATCTGTGAGAACTGCGAGAACCACCAAAAACAAACATTTACGCCTTCAGTAATTGTATTTTTTCACGTATGTCATAAAAAGAACATATATGTTTTTTTTAAAACATAGTTATTCTAAACAATTTTAAGAGAAATTGGATATACAATTTTTTTTTTTGAAGGTATGCATGCATGTTCTTATAAGGCGTGCAACGACTATATTGCGGCCATGCATAAGGTTTTTATGAAAGAAGAGGAAGAGTTCATGATGATATTAAAGAAAATAGGTGGATACTTACGATTATTGATTATTTGCATGTAATTTTTTGATTTTAAATGGTGTGCATGTATGTTTTTGGGTGGTTCTCGCAGATAAGGTGGTTCTCGCAAGAAAGTCCCTATATATATATATATATATATATATATATATATATATATATATATATATATATATATATATATATATATATATATATATATTGAGGATCACGTGTGGATTTTATATTTTAGTGCGGACGTACGAAGAGATCTAGACCGTCCATCCAGATCTGATCTAGATCTAATCACACACGCGCTATCATCACGGTACCAATTGACCATTAAAACGTCTTTTTTTTTTTTTTTTTCTTTTTTTTTTTTTTTTTTTTTTTTTTTTTTAGCGATCCTTACTATTGTTGTAACATTTACTTTTTTTATTTTTTCAGATTTTTCTGAGCACTTTTTTCTTTTGTGATTATGAGTGCTAGTGTGATAGTAAGGATATTATGAGTCCTATCGTGATATTAACGATATTTACTTAAAAAGCTACTTTGATGTTTATAAAAAAACTTAATATCACTATTTTTTTATTGCGATATTAAGAAAAGTTAAAGTGATATTAAAAAAAAATAACTTTTAACACTACAAGAATTCTGTCGATTACCCACCGACCAAATGTGTGGGCAAAAAACCTAAATCCGTGGGTAATTGACGATTACCCATGAATTACCCACAAACCATGCATAATGGGTAAAACCTCCGAGGGTAAATGTTTAGCCACAAAATATTCAGCATGTGGGTAATGTTACACACGCCATGCTTTATGGGTAACTATGTGAATTCAGCGTGTAAATATATCATGGGATTTCAGTAAATACCACGAATTGCTCATTTGTTGTAGTTGTGTGTGATCGGTGGGTAGTATTGCCCACAAAAATATTCGTGTGTAAATTCAAAGGTAAATAATTTAAATTTACCCATAGCAATTTGTAGGCAATCATATACCTAAATGGCTAAATTTCCCAAAATTTTTTGTAACGTTGCGGCTAAAGTGTTTAACCATATTGTGACTAATCTAAGGATGTCCAGTGGTAAAGTTTATGTGCCACAAGTACTCACTTGTGTTTTAGTATACACACATAAATGAAAATTATAACAACATAAAACTAATTTAAAAATAAACAATCAATCTTATATAATTTTTCAACCGTATCACTTAACCAAAAAAAAATGATGATACAATAATGACATAAAATGAAGGCTATCATGATCATCTTTGTAACTCGCACATGTCTAGAGCTTTCACTATTTCACTGCAATAGCATCGAGCCTATCCTCCCAAATTTCAAAAGCGTCCTTTGTGCACAAAGCTGAATGATGATACACTGCACAATCGAGATACAACATTAGTTGGAACATGATGCAAACAAAACTATATCCAAAAGAAAAAAAAAATACATTAGTTGGAACTTGGAAGTATATTTTTATTTCTAACTTAACAATTAGGTAATATAAAAATATATAGTAGTTAAAACATAGTAGTAAATAGGAAAAACTTGTCACTTACGGTATGTGTTAGACCCGTTTCCCGGGTGTTGGGACCCCACCCTAGATGAAAGAGGACTAAAGACTTTACGTGATTGGTTAGTCAAAGAATGTTACGTGGAAGTCAAACCCGATAGTCAAAGAATGTGTAATGTGGTTTAGAAAGTATTATGTGTCACCAATATAAAGGAAAAGAACTTGAGGGTCCTAAGTTGAAAGAATCTGAAAATAGTACTAGAACCAACTTGTTCTAGTACTAGAACCAACTTGTTCTAGCCTGTAGGGATTAATCTTGCTAATTCCTCAAACTAGTACTAGAACCAACTTGTTCTAGTACTAAGAATGAATTGTGGTAGTGCCAAAGGGACTAAAGTTGCCATTGAGGTAAATGAGTTATGAGTAGGAAGTGGCCAAAGTAAGAAGAAAGAGACTAGAAGGACCAATCTTGCCATTTTGCCAAAGATGCCACCTAACTAGTATATCTAGGAAAGTCTAGACTTTTCTCTCATTATGGAGATAAGTGATGGTCCGGTTTTAGAAGAGAGAAAAGGGAGAGAAGGAAAGCTAGATGATGGGTTGAAATGAAGAAGGTGAAGATCAAGTGTTAATAGTCTTCCTTAGCTATGATCATCACAAGTAAGTATCTATGTTCCTAATGATAATGAAGCTTTAGATTATGGATTAAGTGGGTTTTCATCATATGATCAAGATATGATCATATGATGATGTAGAATGAAAGATAAGTATGTTTTATGGGTTATGTTAACCCTTGTTTATGTTATTGATTATAATGTTATTAGGTTTTGAGATATTGTAAAGGATGATGATGAAGATGGAAGATTGTGATGATGATGCGTAGGGATTGCACCAGGCTTTACCTCTCAAGGGATCTCGAGAAGCTTACAACCCCCACCAGGCAGTGTACCTGATCGATGTAGTATAGTATAATGACAAGTACCGGGGGATTGATCGTTCAACTTGGGAATAGTGTCGCTAGGATTAGAAAACCTAAAAACTAGGTCTAGAGATGAGGGATGATTCTTTTTGTATTTTTATATTTTTATAAAAGCAAGTAAAAATCTCGGTTTTGAAGGAGTTGGGCGGAATTAGTTGCTAATCAATTAACCCAATAACTAAGATGCAATCAAAATAAAATACTAAAAAATGAAAATAAACTAAATTAAGATAGTGGTGTGAGCAATATATGGGGGAATTATGTTTACTTAGGTTTCACTACTCCCTAGATATCTTTTACAGGTTAATTACTTATTACAGTTGCGTGGATGACGGATTGTATTCCTTAATACCATTCATGGGGTGGCGTACTTACTTCCCCAATCCTATAAGCTCCTACTTCACTCCTATGTCGAGCCGGCTAAAAAGCTCCTAACATGGGATCACTAGAATTCGCTCATGCATTAAATACAGCCAATAAAACCTAGTACACATCGGTTCATGTTTTTTAAGACGTTCAAGCAAGTTACACAATGGAGATCTGCCAGTTTTCTTAAGCCTAACATTGAAATCATTCATCCAATACAACTATAAACAAGCAATCAACATATAATTAACATCTAGGTTTCATTACATCTAAGCAAACACATGAAAGATCTAGCCTAGCATGTTAAAATCAAGACAAGCATAAGATATATTCAAACAACACATAGACATATTGATTGAATTGAAAGAGGACTTATCTTAATTGAACATGAAAGGTTTCAAGGGGTAAAAACCCTTGAAAATACTGTTACAAACGACCTAGGGTTTATTAGGTTCGACCCTAGTATTCTCCACACAAGTTCCTCCCTTAATGAATGAAAAATAGAAAAGTATATATAGATTTTGTGAGGTGACGGCGTCAAGAGCAAATGTCTGACGCCGTCATCTCGCCGCCAAATAAATTCTCGGACTGCTTAGATCTGGGTTTGACGCTGTCACGTGTATTCCTTTTGCAGGCCGTCACAAAAATTACTCTTGTCGCCCTTCTCTTGACGCCTTCAGGTTTTCTCTGGGTCGTCATGGATTTTACTCCTGACGCCGTCAAAATTTCCTTCTTGACGCCGTCAGGTATTGTTCTCAGCATGGAAAATTAAATCTTTGCCGTTTTCTTCACTTTTATGCTCCAAAAACGTCCAAAATGCTTCCTTTTCCTGAATTCACTCCCAAAGTACCTAAAATCACAAAAGGAACGATTTAGGGCAATATTTGATCAAATAAATTCAATTCCGGGCTTAAATGACCCCCTAAAAACGGTTCATTTTTCGCCTCATCATATACCCTTACACTTGAGATTTGCTTGTCCTCAAGCAAATGCGCTTTTATTCTAATCAAAATACAAGTTAGAGGTCATTTAACACTAATATAAAAGTAATTACAACAAATAATCGTTCCATTAAAGACCAAAGACAAGCACGGAGGTCATATACTAGCACCTCACAAATAGTGTTTAGATACTCACATCTCTCGGGTGTAATAAAGTAATATCACAATATGGAAATGGAAAACATCTCTCACTACCTGTTATAGCAAAATAGATTACCATAGGTTTGGGAAAGGATCAAACCTCCACCACATGGCGTAAGCACCTAGGATAAACTATCAAAGAGGTCTTTTAAAGGGTTGTAACGTTAGGTGTAGGGATATGGAATACACGGTTTTGTTGGATATAGGCAGTTTTTACTGGTGGCGAGTTAACAATCTTGGTTAATTACATGTACAATATGGCGTTGCTAAGCCAAGACTAGATTTGACTTAAGCTAATAAATGAATAATAACAAAAACATAAAATGAACATAGAATGAAACGGGATGGTAGTCCGTATGTTTTTTTCTTTTCTTTTTCTATTTTTTTTTCTTTTTCTTGATTTTTTCGATTTTTTTCTTTTTTTTTTTTTTTTTTTTTTTTTTTTTTTTTTTTTTTTTGCATACACTTTTACCCTACCATCCAAAATAATACATCATAGGGAATGAAAATTCCCTTTACACTTGAATTTTTACATACTTTACAATAAACTAATCTAATGACTCGAATTAAGATAATCAAAACACTTGGAGTACTTTTAAGATTAACGTACATATGGGGATAATAATATGATGTTCTTCCCCATTACTCCATAATATAAGTACTTTACCCATGAGTCCCAATCGTCCCAAAATAATATGTACAAGGATATGACTCGACTTAGCAACCATGTAATCAATTAGATAATTAACTAAGGGTTTAAACAAATAACAATAATGCACTAAAGATGAGTGCATACACGGAAGGCTAAGGCGATTTGGGTGTACATTTAAGTGGGGTGTAACAAATTCTTCCTTTAAGTAAGATGCTTAAAGTTAGAAACGAAAAGATAGGCTCGGATGGGTGTACTAGGGGTTTCGTGTACTAAAAATGAGTACAACGCTAAGGTGTGGGAAAAATTAATTGACTTAACTAGCCATATAATATAACTTAAATGGTCAAGTAATTATAATACGGGTTTCACACAAGGGTGATCCTAATGCCTCTTATCATGTAGTAAATCCTACTACACGAATGTAGTCTCACTAGCGGTCTCGGGATGCATCACTAACGCAAGTTCTAGAATCTAAATGCTACCGGTACACTCATAAGCACTAATAGTAAATGCTTTTCCTATCAAATCTAAAGGCGAACCTCACATATTTGGGTGGAAATTTTTTTTTTTGAATGGTACGGTTTTGTGCTAGTCATACAATCTCCTATCCATGAGACGCTTGCTATGGCTAAAGTTTCACTCCTAAATGTTGTAAAAAATTTTAAATTTGGTGCTAAAATTACACTAACAAGTATTTCTCATAGTTTTATTACACATCTATTATTAAACAAACAAACTCAAGCGAAAGTGTATTTGTAAGGTATCATCATTTTACCCTCCCCTTACACTTAGGATGAACATTGTCCTCAATGTTCAAGTAAAGAATGTAAAAGTGAAATAAGTAAAAAGAATGAAATCAAATACTCCCTTGATTCGCTCGGTATGGATAATAAGGTGGCCAGGTTAGATTTTCCTCCAAGAAAATGAACAATCAAAGCTTCCCTTCCAGAATATAAATCATCTTCTTGTCATACATAACCTGTAAAACAGACAAGGCAACCTCGCGTAAAATCGGCGGCAATCTATATATCCTAACAAATCCTAGAAAACAAAGTAAGATATAATGCTTGTGGAATGATGTTTGCAGATTTCCTGGAGATTATAAAACTAAAGATTCGACCAAAACTTTAAGACTCCGTTAGAAAAACAAAACTGGTAAAATTTCCAGAATTTTGCACGTAACGCCGTCAAGAGCAAACTCGTGACGCCGTCAGAAGTGACCTGCAGAAATTCTTATGTTAAGTTTCCGGAAAATTTCTGGAAAAACTTTGTCCTACTTCCTGGAAAATCCTGCAAAACATCATTATGACTCGATACAAGCATTTGACTCTAACAAATACGAATATACATGTTCACTTAATATTGTGGAGATTCATGATCGGTTTGTTTCTTAAGAACATATTTGGGGTTTCCCCTTACACTTATCTTTTGCGAAATACCTTTGGATGAACTTAAGACTAAGCCAAACAACAAAATAAAGTATTTTCACCATTTTAGTTTGAAACATGATCTACCAACAATAAAAATAAAGCATGCATACGGAAGTAAATATCAAAAAACAAAAATAAAAATCACACAAAACATGGGTTGCCTCCCAAGAAGCGCTTTTCTTTATTTACGAGTCTTGTAGCTAGACTCAAGGTCATGGGTTACTACGTGACCTCATTGTTGGTTTCACTCTCTAGGTCATCTCCTACACCAGTTTTGTATTCCCGACCTAATTGCAAGCATTCTTTGTAGAAACCAAGCATCCTATTCATCACATACTCTACTCCTCTACGTCTATCCTCATCATTCATATAGTAAGCTGCTTGTTTGTGTTCCTTTTCTATGTTTGACAGGAGGCGGTTCTCCTCAATCTTATAGGGCATTTGGTAGGCAATCTCATCATTCTCCTCCTTGAACCTAACTATCCCTAAAGTCGAATCATAACTCATCTTAGTGGCCTCAATGAATGGTTTTCCAAACACTACTTGACTTAGGCAAGCATCTATCACCGGACGAGTATCCTTTACTATCATAAAATCAATCTCATAAGTGAAATTTCCGACAATCACATGCAATCCTTTCACTCTTCCTACAAAATTACTTATCAAATTCTTATTGGGCATCATCCTATAACCAAGTTGTTTCTTCATTACCCAATTATAATAAGTCCTAGTCATGATGTTTATAGGAGATCTAGGATCGATATAGGCTTTCCATATATGCATATGCCCAATGTTGCATGGTTGTTGATGTTAGAGGGGTCTCCCATTTTGATAAGGGGTGTGCCAAGGATATATGGTGTCTCGGGGCCATCGAATAAATCCTTATGATATTCCCGTTCTTCCTTGGTGGGCAACTTATCAAAGTACTCTTCTACAGTCTCTTCTTCCTTTAACTCGTCTCCCTTATTAACCTCAACTTCCCTAATTTCATCCCTAGTCTCGGTTTCTACTTCAACTTCATCTTTGTCACTTTCTTCTATATCCTTATCTATTGGCTTAATGGTGACAACATTGACAAAGTGGACATGTTTGGATGACGAGGTCCTTAGTTTGGATTCTGTTATTTGCATCCCTAGTGTCCTTCCTAGGTGTAGTTAACGCTTGGTTGTTGAGGGCTTTCAACAAGTTGTCAATCTTGTTGGTCATCTCCGTTTGTTGTTGGTTGAATTCGGTTTCAAACCTAGCTATGCGAGCCTCTTGAGATGCCATAAACTTGGACATCAATCCTTCAAGATTGTTGGCACTACCATAGTTGTTAGAATGATTGTTGTTGAAAGTACGGTTGGAGGGTGGACCGTTTGGTTGGTAACGATTAGGCGGATTATAAGAATTGGCTTGGTTTTGTTTCCACCTAAGGTTTGGGTCATTTTTCCAAGAAGGGTTGTAGGAATCACCATACGGGTTTGGCTCGGGTTTGAAAGTGTACCACTTATTTCCCGCTTCGTCGGTATGCGAGGATGCGTAGTCCGCAAAAGCTGTTCCGGGGAGTTCCACACAATCACGAGTGTCATGAGGACCACTACATAATTCGCATGAAGAAGTGATTTTGTTCACTTGGCTTGAAGGCTTAGGAGCTTCGTAAGATTTCATGAGAAACTTGACTTGGTCTTCAAGTTCCATGATCCTACGGTCGGGAGTGCTAGAATTGTTCGAAGGCAAAGATATTGCCTTGACCGTTTTGTTCAAATCACGAGGATCATTCCAACATTCATTGTCATAGAGAGCAAGATCATCTATGAGTTCCCATGATTCTTCTGCACTTAGATCACGTAGCTTACCACCGGCCGATTGGTCAATGGTTCGCCTTGTGGAGAGATCGATATGGTCATAGAAGATTTGGACTTGGAGCCAAAGATCTATGCCATGATGAGGGACTTTTTGGAGTAAGTCCTTGAAACAAGTCCATGCTTCATATAGAATTTCACCTTGACGTTGTTGGAACATCAAGATATCATTCCTAAGCTTGGTAGTTCTCCCCGGTGGGAAAAATTGAGCAAGGAAACGAGTGGTGAGATCATCCCATGAGGTGCTGGATCCCGCGGGTAAACGCTCAAGCCATTGACTAGCTTGATCACGTAGAGAGAATTGGAATAGGCGTAATCGGGTTGACTCTCTAGTTGTAGCATCAAGGTCTATAGAATCTACTTACTTCCCCAATCCTATATGCTCCTACTTCACTCCTATGTCGAGCTGGCTAAGAAGCTCCTAACATGGGATCACTAGAATTCGCTCATGCATTAAATACAACCAATAAAACCTAGTACACATCGGTTCATGTTTCTTAAGACGTTTAAGCAAGTTACACAATGGAGATCTGCCAGTTTTCTTAAGCCTAACATTCAAATCATTCATCCAATACAACTATAAACAAGCAATCAACCTATAATTAACATCTAGGTCTCATTACATCTAAGCAAACACATGAAAGATCTAGCCTAGCATGTTAAAATCAAGACAAGCATAAGATATATTCAAACAACACATAGACATATTGATTGAATTGAAAGAGGATTTATCTTAATTGAACATGAAAGGTTTCAAGGGGTAAAAACCCTTGAAAATACTGTTACAAACGACCTAGGGTTTATTAGGTTCGACCCTAGTATTCTCCACACAAGTTCCTCCTTTAATGAATGAAAAATAGAAAAGTATATATAGATTTTGTGAAGTGACGGCGTCAAGAGCAAATGCCTGACGCCGTCATCTCACCGCCAAATAAATTCTCGGACTGCCTAGATATGGGTTTGACGCCGTCACGTGTATTCCTTTTGCAGGCCGTCACAAAAATTACTC
This sequence comes from Artemisia argyi, assembly GCA_030686995.1. Taxonomy (NCBI): domain Eukaryota; kingdom Viridiplantae; phylum Streptophyta; class Magnoliopsida; order Asterales; family Asteraceae; genus Artemisia; species Artemisia argyi. Next base: position 50,437,085 of record CM060688.1, read on the forward strand.
TTGACACCCTTCTCTTGACGCCTTTAGGTTTTCTCTGGGTCGTCATGGATTTTACTCCTGATGCCGTCAAAATTTCCTTCTTGACGCCGTCAGGTACTGTTCTCAGCATGGAAAATTAAGTCTTTGCCGTTTTCTTCACTTTTATGCTCCAAAAACGTCCAAAATGCTTCCTTTTCCAGAATTCACTCCCAAAGTACCTAAAATCACAAAAGTAACGATTTAGGGCAATATTTGATCAAATAAGTTCAATTCCGGGCTTAAATGACCCCCTAAAAATGGTTCATATTTCGCCTCATCAGATGATGATGATGTCTTGTTATTTAGCTTGGATTAAGGTAAGTAAAATGATAGTAACAAGTGTTATATGGATTTCAAACACACGTGTATTATGTATGTTGGTGTCTAGTATATGGACTTTGAATATGCTTATGTGATGCCATCAATATGGCTTATGTGATGCGTTGATGCTATAGAATATGTTGGTGTTAGGTGTTAGATGAGACTTGTGTAGTAAGCCCGTAAAGTAAGTGTTTTATGTATATGATGCTTATGTGTCGGTTGAAGTATAATGATATGTTATGGTCATTTTACTTACTAAGCCTTTGTGCTTACGCTTTAGTTGTCTAACCATTTTGTAGGTTGACATGTTTATATGGATGGCTTGGAATGATGGAATAAGGATTTGCTTAGGCGAGGATGAAGGTAGTTTGTATTTAGGAGCTTAGGTAGAATACCGAGCTCAAGTATAAAGTTTATACCCCCGTTGGTCTTTTATGGAGTTATAAAGTGTAGTCGTGTGTCAAATTGTATGCTAAGAGTTGTATAACGATTTGGTAGTCATTTGGTATGTCAAAGTATGTTTTATGTGTTTAGAGTCAAAGTTAAAGAGGTGTTTGGCAAACGTGTAAAAGTACCCATTTTGGGTGGTAAACGGGTCAAGTGTATATGGATCCTGTTTTATATGTCAAAGTAATGATAATGGTCAAGTTTGGTGAGAAACTAAAGTGGTATAAGTGATTTATAGTGTAAATGGGTCAATATGGGTTTAATGCATAACCCGTCAAGTTCTAAATTACTATTTTGGAAGGTCAAACGGAAGATGTTCTTATATGAAAATGAACCAAATGATAAAAGAAGTAAATCTGGGAAGTTTCGTTAATTGTCGGGTCATAGAAGTTGTCTTTCCGAAAAATGGGTAAAAAAGATGTATAAAAGGGTTATCCAGTTAAAGGGGTGTTTGGGTTAAGTGTGTTTCTACCCATTTTGGGCAGTAAATGGGTTGATTGATTATGTAAATGATTTAGTATGAGATGTTAATGGCTTTGAGTGAGTTTGGTGTGAAAATAAGGTAGTATGGGTTGTTTATGGTGAAAAAGGGTGAAATTTCGCTTTGTACCGAAATTTGGATAGATTTTGGTAAACTTTGAAAAATCATATCTTTTAATTCGTAAGTCTTCATGAGTCGTGCCACCCGTTGTTTTGAAGGTAACTGAGTATAGTTTCGTTTAAAAATAGTCTTAAGGTCTGAATGTTTATAGATTTTTGTCAGTGGTCAAAAGAGTAACCAGATGTCCGTAAAAGTCAAGCATTTTCGCGTAAAAAGTTTTAGTTTTTGGTCTAAGCGGGCATGGGGTGTTACAACTTGGTATCAGAGCCTCGGTTTAAGTGAATTAGGTTTCCACTATAGGTTGCCTAGTCTTAAACCACTATTAGATGCATTGGACGTAAATGTTAGTGATGCGGAAGGAAATTATTAAGTTTGAGATGAATTATGTTTTATGCTAGTTGAGAATTATGATGATAAGTGATCGATGCATGTATAGTATTGATGAGTATAAGATATAAGTCCGTGAAGGACTTGAAGTGTTTGAATGATTAGTTGGCCGTGTACTTGGTTGGTGTCGGTGATTATTTCATGATTATGTAAATGTACTATAAAGTTATAGTGATGGAATGCGAATAAGAATGCTAGTGGTATTAGAGATGGGTTAGTAAATGGATTAAGGTTTTGTGATGCCTTAGATATAAGGTAGACTAGTGCTTGCAGCGAGTTAGAATGTTGATGCTTGGACTTGGTTTGATTGTGCAATGTGAAGTGTAAGCCATAAACTATATGAATTGATTATGATGATGAATGGTCAAACACCTTGGGGATAAGTGTTTAATGTTATTGTTTATGTGACGCTAAGTCTATGTTAGTAGTTATTGTATGTCTAAGCTTTATGTGACGAAAGTCCATGGTGGACTTAATGTGTTAAAGTGTTAAGATCACCGTACACCTCTGATAGTGTCGGTGGATATTATGTGATTATGTGAACATGTGTTGTAGTAATGATAATGGTATGTGAATAGATGAGAGCAATGGTATGAATGCTCATTGAGTGGATATGTTTGATGATAGAAGTTGTGTGAAGCATGGACTATGTCCAAATGACGTAAGTTGCCATATACATGTGAAGCATGATAAAAGTTAGAGATAAGTAAGAAATGATTAGTGAAGCATGATTTTACATGCTTAATTAAAATGAGAAAAGTTAAAGTGTATAGTTAAGATGTGAAGAGATCATGTTATATATAAACCTGATAAGTAAAATGTGTTAGTGAGTAATTAGTTAAGCGTGATGAGTAGAAGTGATGAATGAGATAAGTGATATGAAGCGCGCTAGAAAGAATTGTAAAACATGAATCGAATCATGTTAAAATATTGTAATATGTAAGTTGATAAGATGTACAATTTATGTGCATGAAAGAGTTGAATAGGCCAATGTGATATAATGGCATATAGTGAAAGTGTGAGTCAACTTGGAGTTGACGGATAAATGATGGATTGCATTATGGAATGCAAGTATAATAAAGTTGGCAAGTGTCATATAGAAACTTGTCTAGATGGAAATAAACATGGTAGCGAATGTTAAGATTGCTTAAGGCAATGTGAATTAAGAAAATGATAGTGTGTACTTGATGATAGAAGTACATGAAAGATAAGTGAGTAAATATGTTATGGTAAGTATAGCTTGGATCCAATGCTCCAGTTTTGGCATCCTTCGGGATGGCCTAGCTTGCCTTTTATGGCATGGTTGTTAGCTTGCCGTTATGGCATGGTTGTTAGCTTGCCTTTTATGGCATGGTTGTCAGCTTGCCGTTATGGCATAGTTGTTAGCTTGCCTTTATGACATGGTTGTTAGCTTGCCTTTTATGGCATGGTTGTACAGCTTGCCTTATGGCATGGATGATAGTTTTGGCATCTTTCGGGATGGCCTAGCTTACCGCGAGGGCATGGATATTTTGGCATCCTTCTGGGTGGCCCAGCTTGCCGCAAGGGCATGGATATTACGGTATCCTTCGGGATAGCCAGCTTGTCTTTATGACATGGATGGAAAGTTAGAGAGATTGGATCCAGGGCTAGAAAAGATGGAAAGTAAAGAAAGTATGATTGTTGTGTCGGAAGTACGTGAGTAGGATGATTTATAATCTCCTTATTTAAATGGATTGGGACGCCTCTTCATTTAAATAAAGAAATTGTAAATCGCCGAACCATAAGTTTATAATTCCTTACTTACATAGATTGGGACGCCTTTTTATGTGAATAAAGAGTTATAAACGATTGGGCTTATGTGTAACCGATATGGCATGAATACGGGTAGAGAAATGAGAAAGTGAAAACTAAAACATGTTAGACGTCATAAGAAAAGATGGAAATGAATAAAACTTATAGTGGCGTTAAGGTCATGCGTGAAACCTTAAGATAGACACCTAGGATGATTTGTGTATTAAGTTGATAAGTAATTGGTGAGTATTCCCAAGATTGATAGGAAAGATTGCTTAAGTGATGTGTGTGTAAGATTTTTGGAAGGTGCCGTTTGTATGGTACTTTGTATAATTTGAAATAAATTGGCTGGTATATGATGTTATTTCATGTTGGTGCATGGGCGTATAAAGTCAAAATAGTAAAATTTTCCATATGACTAGTCGTCAGTCGTGGGAAATTTTAGTTAAATTGTGGTGAGAAGTGTGTTTTAACGGATTATGAGTTATGATTGTGTATAGTGAGTTTAGAATTTGCAAGATCATTTAGATTGTTGCAAGGTAATAGCCTAAAGAGCATGAGAATAAGGACATGTATATCTTGAGAATTGGGTTTGGATAGTAATAGATGAGAGATTTCAGGGATGAAATCTAAATAAGGGGGTAGAATTGTTAGACCCGTTTCCTGGGTGTTGGGACCCCACCCTAGATGAAAGAGGACTAAAGACTTTACGTGATTGGTTAGTCAAAAAATGTTACGTGGAAGTCAAACCCGATAGTCAAAGAATGTGTAATGTGGTTTAGAAAGTATTATGTGTCACCAATATAAAGGAAAAGAACTTGAGGGACCTAAGTTGAAAGAATTTGAAAATAGTACTAGAACCAACTTGTTCTAGTACTAGAACCAACTTGTTCTAGCCTGCAGGGATTAATCTTGCTAATTCCTCAAACTAGTACTAGAACCAACTTGTTCTAGTACTAAGAATGAATTGTGGTAGTGCCAAAGGGACTAAAGTTGCCATTGAGGTAAATGAGTTATGAGTAGGATGTGGCCAAAGTAAGAAGAAAGAGACTAGAAGGACCAATCTTGCCATTTTACCAAAGATGCCACCTAACTAGTATATCTAGGAAAGTCTAGACTTTTCTCTCATTATGGAGATAAGTGATGTTCCGGTTTTAGAAGAGAGAAAAGGGAGGGAAGAAAAGCTAGATGATGGCTTGAAATGAAGAAGGTGAAGATCAAGTGTTAATAGTCTTCCTTAGCTATGATCATCACAAGTAAGTATCTATGTTCTTAATGATAATGAAGCTTTAGATTATGGATTAAATGGGTTTTCATCATATGATCAAGATATGATCATATGATGATGTAGAATGAAAGATAAGTATGTTTTATGGGTTATGTTAACCCTTGTTTATGTTATTGATTATAATATTATTAGGTTTTGAGATATTGTAAAGGATGATGATGAAGATGGAAGATTGTGTTGATGATGATGTCTTGTTATTTAGCTTGGATTAAGGTAAGTAAAATGATAGTAACATGTGTTATATGGATTTCTAACACACGTGTATTATGTATGTTGGTGTCTAGTATATGGACTTGGAATATGCTTATGTGATGCCATGAATATGGTTTATGTGATGCGTTGATGCTATGGAATATGTTGGTGTTAGGTGTTAGATGAGACTTGTGTAGTAAGCCCGTAAAGTAAGTGTTTTATGTATATGATGCTTATGTGTGGGTTGAAGTATAATGCTATGTTATGGTCATTTTACTTACTAAGCCTTTGTGCTTACGCTTTAGTTGTCTAACCGTTTTGTAGGTTGACATGTTTATATGGATGGCTTGGAATAATGGAATAAGGATTTGGTTAGGTGAGGATGAAGGTAGTTTGTATTTAGGAGCTTAGGTAGAATACCGAGCTCAAGTATAAAGTTTATACCCCCGTTGGTCTTTTATGGAGTTATAAAGTGTAGTCGTGTGTCACATTGTATGCTAAGAGTTGTATAACGATTTGGTAGTCATTTGGTATGTCAAAGTATGTTTTATGTGTTTAGAGTCAAAGTTAAAGGGGTGTTTGGAAAACGTGTAAAAGTACCCATTTTGGGTGGTAAACGGGTCAAGTGTATATGGATCATGTTTTATATGTCAAAGTAATGATAATGGTCAAGTTTGGTGAGAAACTAAAGTGGTATAAGTGATTTATAGTGTAAATGGGTCAAAATGGGTTTAATACATAACCCGTCAAGTTCTAAAGTACTATTTTGGAAGGTCAAACGGAAGATGTTCTTATATGAAAATGAACCAAATGATAAAAGAAGTAAATCTGGGAATTTTCGTTAATTGTCGGGTCATAGAAGTTGTCTTTCCGAAAAATGGGTCAAAAAGATGTATAAAAGGGTTATCCAGTTAAAGGGGTGTTTGGGTTAAGTGTGTTTCTACCCATTTTGGGTAGTAAACGGGTTGATTGATTATGTAAATGATTTTGTATGAGATGTTAATGGCTTTGAGTGAGTTTGGTGTGAAAATAAGGTAGTATGGGTTGTTTATGGTGAAAAAGGGTGAAATTTCGGTTTGTAGCGAAATTTGGACAGATTTTGGTAAACTTTGAAAACTCATATCTTTTAATTCGTAAGTCGTCAAGAGTCGTGCCACCCTTTTTTTTGAAGGTAACTGAGTATAGTTTCGTTTAAAAATAGTCTCAAGGTCTGAATGTTTATAGATTTTTGTCAGTGGTCTAAAGAGTAACCAGATGTCCGTAAAAGTCAAGCGTTTTCGCGTAAAAAGTTTTAGTTTTTGGTCTAAGCGGGCATGGGGTGTTACAGTATGAGTGTATTATGTAAGTGGCACCTAATACGTACCAATGATCTTGTGTCAAATAGAATATTAAGTGTAATTCACTAAATACAAAGTTCTACATACCATGTTGATGATATTTGGTATGGTCGTCATATATCATGGTGAGTTGCGATTCGAATAACAACCAGATCACAAAGTCCAGTCATGCAACGTGACTTACCTACAAAAAGATGGTCAAATAGCAAAAATTACAAGAATAAAGCAAAATAAAACTAGTTCCTAACATTATATTGCAAACAAAAGATAATATAATAGTTTACTAAAGCATTTCTCTGTCGATTTTGGAAAACGATGAAGAAATGATAATATGATATTTAGGAGACATAGAAAAGCATATTTGTTGTGTGTTTGGCAACAAATGATAATATGATATTAAGGACTCACGCATTCATAGTTGAGAGACGATACTATCGGGAAAATCAAGGATAGTGGGTGGACAGTTATTTAATGATAATGCTTAATTCAAATTTTGATTTGGCTGGGGGTAAGACTATATTATCGAAACAATGGCGGGAGGTGAAAGAATAAAAGCGGGGCATTTTCACATACATTATTAATCATTCTATATATATTTAAAACCCGTGCGATACAACGCTGTTTTCATCGTGGGTTTCCCGCCAAATTTTCTGGGCCAGTTTTGGCCTGCTTTTCCGGCCTATTTTTTCATAATCCAGCCCGTTTATTTGATGATATATCTGGAAGATGTTTCTTCCGTGTTCTACAAACGTCCCAAAACCAAACACGATGGATTTTTAGATTTGTTCCTCAACTCCAAAATCAGTTACTATTTCATGGAGCCAGCTGTTAGACGTTACAAAAGGATGTGGCTACTCGATCGACTGTGGCTGACGATTTAGCCACGAGGCTTTGAACGCCGTTCTGCTGTGATTATTGGCTAAAAGAGAAGCTGGGTTTTGTTGTTCATGTGAGCACAAAGGTATTTTAATCATCAGGTAGGTTTTTATTTACTTAATTTATCTCTTTTACATTCAGATCTATATAAAAAAAAATTGGGGTTTTGGTTCAATTTGATGCCTACCATGTGTTTGATGAATTTCTTGAGAAAATTGCGTTTCTTTGATTTTGGGTGAGCTTCTATTTTGAGGTGTTTACCAAAACCGCAGATATTGCATTCATTTGCGGTCTTATTCTAAATACTAAAATGAATACTAAGCATGGTATTGACAGTAACAATTACTGTATCTTGGCGAGGCAACCATGCTTAGGTTATGGTTGCAGCCATATCGGGTGTTACAGGAGGTGTAACTATTTGAGACGGTGTTGTTTGCATTTTTGTTTTAACTTAAAAAAATACCCGTTATTTAGTTTTTTGTTAATTTTCAGTTTTGTGTAACAAAGACTTAATCTTGAATTCTTGATTTCTGGATTGTGGTTAACATAGATAACGGCTGATTTGTAGGAAAGTGCCATTATTCAAATTGCTGAAGCTGATGTTGGAGCTCAAAGAGGTGAGCTTGCAATGCTTCAATGGTACCTGTTGAGTTACAAAATTTTGGTTGATTATCATTTCCATTTTTTTTCCTTTTTTTTATTTTTTTTTGGCAACCAACAATTGCTGTTATGGTGAATATTGCTTATCTGATATATCAGTTTGCAGGGTGTTTTGGCGCTGCGCTTGAATGCTATGATTTGGTACCTATGTTTAAGTGGTGGAAGATTTTTAAATGGTGGAAGCTTTATTACGGCTCCGGATTGGCGATAATCTACAAGTCATGATTAACATGATGCGTGGATGCTAATGCGACCTTGGTAAGTTTCTTTACTTTATTTTGACGTTCTTTCGAATAAAGATTTCATTTTATATACACGAACTTCTATAATTAAAGCGGATATCCGGTATGAGCTAATTGCCTAACCTTTATGTAAGTATCCCTTGCCAAATTGGTTGCTTGATTACGACATTAATGTTTATGCTAAGTTCACTTACCATCTGTAGTTTTATAAATGATGTGCGGCCGTTACCATGGTAAACAAGTATTGTCATAGTGGTTACTTTTGTGATACCATTATAAATATGATTTGTTGTCCGTTGACATCAGGCATGTTGCATGGAATATATAATCTTAGTGAGTGATAGTTTATTATTAGTCAATACACATTATTTATTTGCAATTG